>JAQPPZ010016936.1:3907500-8707500 GCA_028583015.1 Wollemia nobilis
CTATGAGAACGTTCCTTTTTGTTGTAGAATTTGCCATGAATATGGTCATTTGGCTAGTGTTTTCCCAAATAAAATTCTAGATCAAAAGAAAGAAGATATAAATTCAATAGGTTTCCAAATGCCTAAGAAGAAGAACACTTAGAAAAAACTAGTTATGAAGGATCAATCAAAGTTATCTGCTAATATGTTTGAAATTATTTCCACAAATGAGGTCCCAAGTGAGGAAGAGGAAATAATGGAAACAAAAATATTAGAAATAAAATTTAAATATAAAGGGAAGAAATCAGAGACAAACCAAAAAATCAAAGGTTTTCAAAAAAATAAGGGAGAAAATATTCACAAGAAAACAATCTTTTAAATGTTAAAACTTAAAATAATATAGGTCCCAATATAGACTCTGTTGAACCTTCTGGTAACATTTTGACTATGTACAAACATTCTTCAAGGTTAGAAGCCATCTCATATTCAATTGGAGTAAGTCAAGAAACAGGGAAAAAAAACTGAATATGGATTCTAATCAAAAGGCAGGTCACAAGACTAATCAATATCAGATGGTAAAAGAAGGTGAAAAGCTTATATAGGAAGGTAAGATTAATACCCTTCCCAAATTTTTTAGCCCTAATATTAATGAAGATTATCACTTGGAATATTAGAGGACTCAAAGGCAGTCTTTCAAAACAAAATGAAATTAGAAGAATGATTCAGATAAATCATCCACATATTGTTTTCCTTCAAGAAACTAAGATGTTAATAAAGGATATGGAATCAATTGCTAGTAAAATTTGGCCAACTAGAAAAGTGATTTCCCTCATTTCTCGGGGGACTTCTGGTGGCATTGCTTATATTTGGGACCTAAAAGAGGTAGTTATTCACCATATGGTTGGCATTTGGGGTCTTTTGGCTATAGCTATTCAAAGTAGACATTCCAACCAAATTATGTTCTGCATTATTGTTTATGCTCCAACTAATTTGGAGGAAAAAGAAGATAGTGGAAGAATATTACTTATATTATCAAAGGAGATTTCAATACCATCCTCTCTCTAGATGAGAAAATGGGAGAAATAGAAATTTGGACAAGAACACTGACCTCATGAGCAAATATATTACAAACCTTCATCTTGTGGATATCCAACCAGATAATGGCCTTATGACTTGGTATAACAGAAGGTAAGGATTAGCTTGTATAATGGAGAGATTGGATAGGTTCTTGCTCTCTGACAATTTCTTAATCCATGGTCACATTCCTAAAGTGAAGACTCTTAACAATGTTGGTTCGGATCATTGGCATGTCATGGTGGAAATGTGGAAAACCAATGTGAGTTTCTCTCCTTTTTTATTTTAGTTAATGTGGCTTAGAGGCAGTTCCTTTAAACCTTGAGTGTAACAATGATGGAAGGAAGGTAAACCTAGGTATGGGACTAAGATGTTCTATTTTGCTAAAAAATTGCAATACATTAAATCCAAAATCAAGACTTAGAATTGGAAGGAGTTTGAGGATGTTCATAAAAAAACATGAAGTTATTGCTCAGCTTGAAAATTTGAATAAGAAAATCCGTTTAGATGGCCTCACAAAGAGTACAAGTGCAAATGAAATTAAACTCACAACTCAGTTAGAGGAATGGAAAAAAAGAGAATAACTCTTATGGAAGCAAAAATCTAGAATTAAATGGATCAAAGAAGGTTATCAAAACATTAATTTCTTCCACAAGTCTCTTCTAGCTCAAAGATATCATAACTTTATTTCTTCTCTAAAATTAGATTATGGAGATGTTGGCTACACTTGGGATGGCATGAAATCTATTATTGTCAATTACTTTTTCAATCTTTTTACTGCTACTCCTCTTGAATTGGCTTCTCAAAAAAATGTTCTTCAAGCAATCCCTTATCTTATCACTTCTTAGGAGAACTCTATTTTGACTGCTCCTGTTACTATCAATTATCTTCAATAGGTAGTTTTTAAAATGCAAAAAGGGAAAACCCAAGGTCCTAATGGTTTTTCCATTGATTTCTACCAAGATTTTTGGGATATACTTCATGTTGATTTATTAGAGGTGGTGGAAGAAGCCAATAAATCTAAAGAAATTTTGAAGGTTATCAATAAAACTTATATTACTCTTGTTCCCAAAGATCAAGAGGTCGAACATATCTCAACTTTTAGACCTATTGCTTTATGTAATGTTCTTCTAAAAATCATTACTAAGATCATGGTAGAAATGTTGAAGCCTCTTTTGCATAAGATTATTTCCCCTAAACAAGAGGGTTATGTGGAAGGCCATAAAATAGTTGAGATAGTTCTTGCTCAGGAAGCCATCCATTCCATGGTTATGCAAAAATATCCTTCCATGTTCATTTAGTTAGACTTATCCAAAGCTTATGATAGAGTGGATTGGCACTTATCAAAGTTTTGAGGCAATTTGGTTTCTCTCAGGATTGGATGGATTGGATTATGAAATGTATCTCTTCAATTTTCTACTTAGTTCTTATCAATGGTAGGCCTTCTCAGTTGTTCCCAACTTCTAGAGGTATTAGGTAAGGTGATCCCTTATCCCTTTATTTATTCATAATTATTTTTGAATGCTTAGGTAGGGCTATAACCAAAAAGAGAAAAGACAAAATCCTTGAGGGAGTTACCATTGCTCATGGAGCTAGACCTATCTCTCATCTTCAATTTGTTGATGACTCTACTCTTTTAGGTAAAGCTACATTTAAGGAAGCTTCTACTATTAATAAAATAATTAGCTATTTTTCTAAGACTACCGAGCAATTGATCAATGAAGATAAATCTAAAGTTATTTTATTTCATTGCTCTGCCAGACAGAAATCCATGGTCTTGGATAAATTAAGATATAATAAGACCTTATTTCCAATCACTTATTTAGGTCTTCCTATAAATATTCAAAGATAGAAAAAAAATATTGAAATTGGTTGTTGGACAAAGTCAAGAAGAAAGTTGGAAAGTGGACCAATAGGTGGCTTTCTTATGGGGTTAGAATCACCTTGGTAAAATCAAACCTTCAAGATATTATTAATTATGTTTCTACCATATTGAATATCCTAAAGGATTTTATTCGAGAACTAGATCAAATTAGTCATCGATTCCTCTGGAGTGGTACTAAGGAGAAAAGAAAATGGGCCTTGGTGAAATGAGACACTTTACGTCTTTCTAAGAATGAAGGGGGTTAGGATTCTGATCTGCTATTAATAACAACAAAGCTTTAGCTTCTAAATTATATTTGAGGATTTTGCATAACCCTAATGCTCTTTGGGCCAAGAATATCCATGCTAAATATACTGAGAACAAAAGTCCTAAAGACCTTGTTCGTTATCAATTGCCTTCCAAAGGTTCTCTCATTTTAGCAGTTCTTAATACTGGTCAGGATTTGATAAAGAAAAAATTATTTTGGATCATTCATAATGGTCAACTAGCAATTTTTTGGATAGATTCTTGGGATGGTCACAAGCCTTTGATAACTTAGTTTCCCAATTGGCTGTCTTGGATGGAGGAACTTCACCAAGCTAACTGGATAAAGGTGGCTAATTACTATCGATACCATACTGGTAATTCAGAGGTTGGTAGATATTGGATACCTATTAAGGACTAACCTATTCAAATCCTAGAAAGGCAAAGATAAGATATCCACTACATCCTTCATATGAGATCTCTCTCTTGGTCCCATGACAAATATTGTTTTGGATGGAACAACACTACTAAGGGTGAGTATTCAGTTTGTCAAGGTTATTTGGCCTTATGCCATAATAATCCCAACCAATCATCTGACATATTTTCTTAGTTGTTGGTTCAAAAGCTCTAGCCTAAGATGAGGTTCTTTACTTGGATTTTATTACATTTTAGGGTGCTTACTGGGGAGCATATTATGAAGCATGGTTTTCATGGCCCTTTTAAATGTGAAATGTGTGGAGAGAATATGGAAACTCTCAGCTAAATTTTTATTGAGTGTACTTTAGCCTTTGAGCTTTGGAGGAGAATGACCACTTTACTTGGCTTACAGTGGTAGAATTTTTTTACTTTTGAACAACTTTGGAGGGATTGGCCTAATCAAGAGGGTGTTGATCATTTTATTAGGTAGTTATTTTGGATGGGTTCTACCATTCTTCTTTGGAATATCTTAGATTTTTAATAAAGAAATGATGGATATTCATGATATCTAGAAAAAGACCATTGCCAACTTAGTTGAATCAGTCCATCAACTCCTTAATAATTCCCCAAACTCCCACCAAATATGGGATCAAGTGATGCAAAGATTTAAGATTAACTCTTTAAAGAGAAACTAGCTTAAGGGAATGTGAGTAATTGCAATATGGATAGAACAAGGAATTTGCAACCTCCTCCTAAGGATTTTGGAAAAGTCAATACTAATGGAACCTCTAGAGGGAACCCTGGAAAAGCTAGTGCAGAAGGAATTGGTAGACTTTCTGATGGCTCCTTGGTTTTTACTTTTGCTAAGAATTTGTGTATTCTATCCAATAACCTTGTTGATCGGTATGGTATCCTTAGATGCCTTCAAGAGGCTACTAAGTTTGTATGGGAAAATGTACTAGTTGAGTCTGAATCTCAACTCATGATTAATATTTTGAAGACTCCTAAGAATCATAAGGTTGATTGGAGAATAAAAAGAATTATTGAGAAGATTCAATTAATCCAAATGGGATTTTTGAAAGTTCATTACAATCATGTGGTCAGAGATCATAACAAGAGTGTTAATTCTTTAGCTAATTGGGCTTTGGACAAAGTTGATATTACTTGCTATGGCCACCCTCCTAGATGGTGGGATTCACAAATAATGGAAGCTCTTCTTTCTATAAATTCTTTGGATAACTCTAGTTCTAAAGGTCCCTAGTTTCTTCTTGCTTTATTTTTGCTTCTCTTTGGTTCGGTTAGGGTATTTTGGTTCGCTAGCTCAAACTAATATTTCTTTTATTTCCTCTGTTGATTCTTGCCTTAATAGTATTTTGGTATAGAAAGGTCATTGTTGTGTTCTATTTTTTATTTTTTCTTTTCTATTTATGTGTGTGCTTTTTTTGTTTTGTTTTATTTTTGTGTTTTTTGTGTTGTTTTTTGTTGTTCTTGTGTTTTTGTTGTTTTGTATTTTTTTTTGTTGTTCTTGTGTTTTTTTGTTCTTATGCTTGCATTTCTATATGTTTGTGTTAATTGGTATTTTTATGTTTTGGTGTGTGAGTGTTTTCTATGTTTTTATTTTTTTCTGTTCTCTGTTATTGGTTGTTTTTTTTATTTTTTTTTAGGGTTTGGTTGTTTTTGTTTTTAATTTTTTTGTTGGTTATGTCTTTGTAGTGTCTATTGTTTTTTGTTATGTTTGTGTTTTGTTATGTTGTTCTTGTGTTTTTTCTGTGTGGTTCGTGTTGTGTTTTTTATCTTATTGTGTGTGTGTTTGGTTGTGCTTTATCTTTTTGACACACTCAAGGAGCATGTTTTTTTATTTTTTGTTTTTTAATATTTTTGTGTGTTTGTGTTTGTGTGTTCTTGTTTTTATTGTTTCAGGTTTACTCCTTGAGTATGTCAAAGGTGGTAGGATAGGTGCGATCCCTAGGCAATTTTTGTAGAAGATATACCCCTACCTCCTTGGGTCTTACCCGAAAGTGGCATCCCTTCTGGGATGTTTTCCACAAATATATCTATATATCTATATATATATATATATCTTTGATTATTTTTATCATCCACTCTCCTTTTTATATGCAATTTCATTTACAAATATTTTTATTTAATATGTTGCGAGGTTGGTTGGTGATAAGAAGTTTTGAGGAAGTTTTGTAAAACATGGATAAAGTTGAGGTTTAACATATAGACACCTGATATTTGAATATGATCAAGGTTGGGTATATACCATTTTGGAAATGAATTTTTAATAATAAGGTACCAATTTATTTTTTTGAGGCTTATGCATGTTTGGTAATCCTCTTTGGATATACAAGTAATATATACAATTTATACAAGTAATATATCAACTACAAAAAAGAAATCTTATTTATGATAATAAGATATAAATAATATTTCTTTAAGTATAGCATGTTATGGAGTCTTGGAAAACAGACTATAAGACTTTGCATGATTTTGTACATTGTAATATATTTTTAGGATTTTTAAAAGATATATTATCAGTTTTGATGAGCTGTGATGAAGGGACAACAACTTGTTACTTTAAGTTCTAGGTCTACCAATATAACACTTATATCTCAATTATCTGTAAAATTCATTTTGTTCGTTTAAGTACCAGGTCTATGATATATGTAGACTTAGAATAATTACGAATTATTTTACATACCCTTACATATAGCTACTATCTGGTAGTCCATGGATCAAGACGCCTTGCAAAATTAATTTCCAACAAAACCATTTTCATCTCCCAAGAATTAAATTATTTCCATAGATTTGATTTATAATTAAATTTTTTAGAGCATTCTTTACCCTAGGTGGGGCTTATTTATATGATGGTGCAAGGTGAATTTTTAATGATACCTTACCCCAGTGTGATAAGAAATAGTACTTTTTCACAATTAGTCCTCTACTATTTGTTTGCATGAATATTTCAGGTCATTTGATCAAATCCATAAGGATTGAAGGCTTAACTCATAGCCTCATTCCCATAGTCTAGCATAGGTGAAAATATTGGCAAAGGATGAGCAAAGAGAGAATATTATGACAACGCTCGAGGAAGTCACATTGCAAAGTAAATAATAATAATTTTCAAGGTGTTTATCACTTCCTATGTTTGTTTGAGTACATTATGTTCATTCTCATTTTTTCTCCTACTAAATTTGATAAAATAGGGGTTTGATTACTATCGAATGTTGTCCATTAGATAAATTTGTATGGGATTATTTTATTAATTAGAAGCCTTTGTTCTAGGATTAGTTTAAGCAATTAATTTCAAATATATATCTTTGATTATTTTCATCATCCACTCTGCTTTTTAGATGCATTTTCATTTACAAATATTGTTATTTAAAATGCTGTGAGGTTGGTTGGTGATAAGAAGTATTGAGGCAGTTTTACAAAACATAGATAAAGTTGAGGTTTAACATATAAACACTTGATAATTGAATATGATCAAGGTTGGGTATACACCATTGCTAGAAATGACTTTTTAATAATAAGGTACCAATTTATTTTTTTGATGCTTATGCATGTTTGGTAATCCTCTTTGGATATACTTCATCCACATCATCACATCTACTCCATCCACATCATCATCCACACAAGTTATAGTCCATCTCACTAGTCCTAGTATTGGTAAGTATGTGGTTCAAGATGTCATAGTCACACCGCTCAACATCAAAAATATCAGGGATTATGGTCATCCATGTGACCCACCCCTATCCATAGGAGTAGTGTACAACATGGGTTTATTTCCAAATAGAATCAATTTTGTATATGGGGGTCAATTCATAATTTGATCCACTTTCCCCAGATGAACCTAAGCAGTCATCCTATGCCAACCTCGGATACATGACCAAACTCGATTTCCCATTATGATGTTTTTGTTAGGTTAATTGGTAAGGTTATGGATTATGATGACATGAAAAAGATACACATGATATCATTAAGCCTCAATATCAAGAAGCATATGACCATTCAGGTCCAAGATATAATCCATAATATTTCACTTCCTATTTTGAATGAGCCTTTTAACACCTCAATCTAGATCATGAAGAGAAAAATAATGACAATGATGACTTTGAGGATGAATTATATGAAGAGTATGACATCATGTCGATAGATTCAAATAAATTTGAAGAGGAATTATCCCCAATCACTCCATTCACTGAACAAGATCAATACTATTTTAGAATGTTACCCCTACACCAACTCATCTTCCATTTGCTCCTCCCAAGGGACCAAGCTGAGTCAACTGATGAACTATTGGGATTTAAAATGGAAGAGATATATTACAAATGAAATGAGTTACAATATATAGGCATAAGCCTATATGACAAGCATGACAAGTGTCAAAAAGTAGGTAGGCATAGTGCACATTAATTATAACATTCCCCCTTAATGTGCACTATCCTAACTATAGAAAAAAACAAGTCAACATTAGGTAACATTCCCCCTTAATGTTGAATTATCTAAAATAAACCTATCATCCTCATTTATTTATGATTTGGTCTAGGCTCATGCTCTTTGCGCTTGGCTCTCCAACTATGAATAATGCTATATTAATGGTTTATACATATCGATATGTTTCCATAGGGTCAGCCACTTCCATGGGTCTATTGCCATTGGGTCAACCATTTAAGTGCCTCAAGGTCATCCTTTGTACCTTAGGTTTAGCCACTTATGGGTATGTTGCCTCTGTAGGTCATCCTCCAATTATGTTCCCTCTCGTAGGTCACTGACTAGATCCACCATGAATAACATCACCCCTCATGGTGAACTCAATCTAGAAAGTGTTGGTCTTGTCGAAAATACACCTTAATACAAAAGAAAATACGAGCCATGAAATACAATAAAAAATTGATCCATAGAATCCAAATGTGGAGGAGAAGTAGAAGAAAGAAGAGAATATTTTCAAGCATCTTTGTCTGTAGTCTTCAAAAGTAGATACGAAAAAATCCTTGGATAGAGTCTAGGGTGTCTTTGTCTGGAGTCCCTAGAATAAGTGTCCTTATGGTGACCTTCTCATCCCACTAGAATGCATGGGTAACCAGCCGCTGCATCCGCCAGGTGCTATAGGGAAGGCAACTAGATACTAGGATCACTTACAAATTGCCTTGGAGTGTCGGGTACAACCGAGAGTGCACTCCAAGGTACAACATATTTGAGGCTAAAAAAGATAGATGGAACAACCTCAAAATTACAACTAGACACTACCAATGTGTCCATAATGGAAAATCATTTTTGAAGGCTATAAATACCCTTATATTCCTCTCCTAACGGGGCCTTCAACTTGTAGAAAAGCAACATGCCTATCTAGGCATCAAAAATCACTCAATGGCGGAATAAAAAACAACATAGAAAATTAAAAAATATGGGTTTATAAATATAATTATTCCCACCCAAAACAAATTTCCATGGTTGGCTATTGTTATGAGCACTCAAACAATTAAATCACCCCATATTATAAAGTTGTTTCTTATGAAATAAAATTGCCCCATCAATTTTAAAATATTAATGTGGGCCAGCTTGCTTTTTAAAAAAAAGCAAAAATTTAAAATATTTCACCTTGGTGTATTTTGCCACCACAAATTAATAATACCTTGCACATCCACCCACTTCCACACATGGGTCCATATCAAACGGTATTCGAGCTCCATCTTTGAGCTCCACAGTTATCTCAACATGACTTTGCTGTAAATAGATATTAGATGTAGATAATACCTATCATGTGACCAAGATACAACCTCATTCATTTTTCCAAGCACTAGCATTGCATAGACAATAAAAATACACCAAATCTACTTTCCACTATGGAAGGGATGCACCATCATCCATATTCGCGCAGACCAAAATAAATTTTAGCAATGGATTCTCCATCGTTGTGCTCCGTATGTTGCGTTGTGATTCCCAAAACCTCAAGTGGAATTTGAAGGCTCACTTTATGATATTAGGGGTGAAACATATCAATTTCAAATCGCTCACCATTTCACACATTTCTAACAAGAAAAGACCACAAGCAACACACACAACAGGTTTTGATTTACTTGTTGCAAGAGATTGCCTTCTTCACTTGGAATATTCCCTCAATGATGCTGGAATGGCTCCATATGTCGTGCCTTCACATTTGGCATGGAATATGGACCTCTAGTTATCAAGCATTGAGCGTAAAGGAAACTTATTGCTAGGTATTACTGTGACCTCAACTACCTTATAGGCAGAATGATAGCAAAAAATCTGCCACATACCACACATCCCCAATGGGTTTAGTAAGGAACATAACTGAATGTGCCACTCACCACCAAAAAAAAATATTCCTTCATACACGACACAAAATACTTAGTGCCCACAAATATTTTGGTAGCCATATCATTTCTTGCTTATTATTGTTGCTATTATCACCATTTTGACACTTTAACTATGATAGTTGTGCTACATCAATCTCCATCGACCTGCAAATGGTCCACACAACTTTTTTTGGAATTATTCATGATCATAGAAAGATAGTGCACATTCATGATCTTGAGAATGTATAAGGAGAAATAAATTTTTTGCATCAAAAATCCTCTACGCTGATCAGGTGATAATAGAGTCAACATCAAGTGAACAGGAAAAAAAAGAAGAAATTTTAGCCTTGCGCTGCACAAGCTATCTGCAAAACAAGGAAGCTATGATCAGGTAACATATCTCTATTGGTTCACAATCTTACATATCATGAACTTGCAATAAAATACAACAAAAAAAATAGTCTTATTGCACATGATGTCCAAATCTGATAAGGACATCTCCTCATAACATCTAACATGTAGAAAAAAATAGATCCAGCATCGGGTTTTGGGCTGCAACTGAGTAGGTTTTTTGAAAAAAATGATCAATTGGAGGAAAATTCCCTGCCACTCTTCTCTTCACGACTTTCTCCATGGTGAGCAGAGAAAAAATCTATAAACTTGTCGTGCGTCACCAAACAACCAAAATGTCATTCTGTATTTTGATGTTTGAACCATGTGCAGAGTCCCAACAATGTGGTGATCCACCCTCTATGCACGATCTCCATCGCACTCAACAGTGGTTGGATTCGGTTATCATAGCAGTAGCAGGAAAATGTTTTACTGCATTTGGAAATCATAGTGGGCATGACCATCAACTATGCATTTCACATAGAAGCAGTGCAGAAGGATGAATTTTTGATGGAAGTGAAACAGACGAGAAAAAAAAAGCATTGGCCGATCAAAAACATGGTGTGGGGGTATCAACGGTGCACCAATGATCTTCATAAAAATAAATTCTTTGCACAAGGACTCCAAAAACTCACACACATCTATGCAACTAGATTTTTGAATCTAGGATTAGAACTAGGTACAACTACGATAGAAAAAAAATATCTCCCACTACACAATCTAAAAATATAGAGCCTCTATAAGAAATAGTGCTTCATCTCACTTCATGATCAACATAGTGACAATATCACTCCAGTGCGCAACACTAATCTATCTACGAAAGAATAGTAGACAAAAAAATAGCCAAATGATCTGGTTAATGAGGCTTCTTATCTGGTCAAATTTTAGAATTGAAGCTTCTCTTATTTCAATGCAGGAAGCCTACACGCTGAAATGAAAAATCGTAGGACTGGTACATCTCCCATCAACTAAATACAAAAATAATTTTGGCTCCCGCTCTTAGGCTTCCTGAATCCAACATGTGTCGAAATGACTGCTACGATTTAAATTCCACATAGATTTATCCTTTTGTGTTTCCAATTTTTTGCGATGACACCTGGTGAACGATTGGACCCATAGTGTAGAAAGTAAATCTCACTCTTTGGGATTGGTCGCACAGGAGGCCTGATCAGCATACATGAAAAAATGGATTCGTCTGCTTCAATGCCCGGTCTAAGCTGAAACAAGAGGTTTTAAAAAAAATTCTAATTTTATTTACCTTCAAATATTATGCTATATATTGACAGCTCATAAAAACATGAATGATTTATGCATTGCAGCATCCAGATTGATGCCAAATCCACTGCTACATAATTTATTCCTCTCTGGTGCAGATATGCGACTCAGATGGACCTGCAAAAAAAATAAAAAATAAAAAATAACAGCAAACCAAATTTAGGGCTTCATGTTTTCATTTCTATTATGAAAATTACTTTTGTGAATGGAAACCTCTAAAATGGGCAGCCATTAATTTTCCCAAGCTTCTAGTTTCTGATCCATCCACGAAGGTATGGAGAGAATACTCCCTAGATTGAAGAAAAAAAAATGGGAGAAAACAAATTGAGAGGGTGGAGGGAGGATTTCCATGAGGGAAATCCCCCCTCAAGGGGTTACACAGGCAGGAGAACGAACCCGCTCGGATACCAAATGTTGGGATTTAAAATGGAAGAGATATATTTGAAATGAAATGAGTTACAATATATAAACATAAGCCTATATGACAAGCATGACAATTTTCAAGTGAAATTGACAAGTGTTAAAAAGTAGGTAGGCATAGTGCACATTAATTCTAACATTCCCCCTTAATGTGCACTATCCTAACTATAGAAAAAATAAGTCAACATTAGTTGATATTTAAAATGGAAGAGATATATTACAAATGAAATGAGTTACAATATATAGGCATAAGCCTATATGACAAGTATGACAAGTGTCAAGTGAAACTGACAAGTGTCAAAATTTAGGTAGGCATAGTGCACATTAATTCTAACATGAACCACCACCTCCACTTCATTGATCACTTTACAAAATATGATGTAACATATGTACATAAAAAACAAAAAAATAAAAAATAAAAAACACAAAAACAACAAAGTTTTTGCATAGTATTTATGCATTTGCATATCCTAGTCATTTACATTTATACATGTTGCTTATTGCTATCCAGGTTTTCAAGGTTCATTCATTGATTCCAAGAGGCAAGAAAAACCACCCTCCATATTGCAACCACCTTTCTCCCACTAAGTCAACATAAATACTATTGACTTATTCACACCACTTTGTAATCCATATGATCTAATAAAACCAATTCCTATTGACACAAGTTTCATTAACATGGAATAAATTGCATCACCTCCATCCTTATCCAAATTCATCCTTTCCAAGGAATTATTAAGAGCTTCTGCCATCCACATTCCCCTACAGCCTTCACCCTTGGATCCAGCTATTTTTGAGGTAAAAATGGAAGAGACTGTGCCATAAAGAGTTTGATAATGTCATTGATGAAATTCATTTGATTCCAATGCCCCATCAGCTTGAGGAAGGTTCACACACAACCATTGCAGAAACTATAGACTTGAACCTAAGCATAGATTTGGAAAATCCATAAATTATGAAGCTTAGAAAAATTTTATCCATTGATTAACAAGAACAATTCATATATCTCCTCAAGAGAAAGAAGGGCATATTTGCATGGTCTTATAAAGACATGTCTGGCCTTGACCCTAACTTAGTGGTCCATAACTTAACCTTGCATCCTGATGCTAAGCTGGTAAAATAAAACTAAAAAAGTTACATCCTACCATTGCCCTCATGGTCAAAGAAGAACTTCAAAAGTTTTTAGACATAGGTTTCATTCAACCCATTGACTATCTTGAGTGGCTTTCAAATATGGTACCCATTCGTAAGTCTAAAGGGGTGATTTGCATTTGCATTGAATTTTGATATCTTAACAAAGCATATCCTAAGGATGAATTTCTCTACCAAACATCGATATTCTTGTCGACACTTGCACTAGCCATGAAATGCTATCTCTAATGGATGATTTCTCTAGATATGATTAAATTTAACTTTATCCTAACAACCAACACAAAAAAAAATTCACAACACCTTGGGGGAATTTTTGTTACAAGGTGATGCCCTTTGGCCTTAAAAACATGGATGCTACTTATCAACGTGCCATGACATACATATTTCATGATTACATGCACAAGATCATTGAAGAATATGTGGATGATCTATTGACTATTAGCCAAATTTAAAAACTGACAAGAACACATCGATTTATTGGAATTTTTTTTGATTGACCTCTAGAGAATAACATTATATTGAACCCCAATAAATGTGTCTTTGGTGTCACATCATGAAAACTTCTAGAGTTCATTGTGTCAAAGTGAGGTATTGAGGTGGAACCAAACAAGGTCAAGGTCATTATGGAGATGCCTCCCCCAACAAACTTGAGAGAGTTGCATAGTTTACAAGGAAAGATCCAATCAATCCATTGCTTCATTGTATAGACACTAAAATCATGTAAATCGGATAAGACTACCAAGGTGCCACTCTTATCGACACCATATGGCCCCATTGGGCAACCCTCAGGGGTTAATTAGGGGTCCTAACCACTTTTGGGAAGGTTTACCCCACTTTTGGGAGGTTTTGGGCCATGTAGCCATGGTCGTCCCACCCCAGGATGACCACAGTTCATGGTCGTCCCACCCAGGGATGGCCACAAGAAACCATCCCTGGGTGGGATGACCATGGTCCAGACCCCTCAAAAGTCAAAGGGTGGGACAAATGGCAATCAATTTCTACCATTTATCCCACCCAATCACTCATGATAGATTGGGAGGCTATCATGGCCATTAGGGACTACAAATTGGAGGCCCAAATGGGAAGCCTCTTCCACCCTATGCATGGCAAAGGCATTGCCAAGTGGTGGCACCTACCTTGCATGCCCAAACTTACCCCTTTGCCCCCTTTTCCCTCTTGGGCTATAAATTGGAGTGTTTGCACTCAATTTCAAAGAGAGACCTTTGCAATTATTGACCACGAAGTGCTGCCGATATTTACCCTCACCTTTTGCCCTCGTATTTGCCCTTGGAAACCTCATCAATCGAAGGCATTTTCAAGGCATCCCCAAATACGCTCATCCTTTTCAAAACCTATCAATTCCTGTGAGTTAATTTACCAAATTTGATGACAACACCCCTAGGAGGATTCTAGACCAGATCCAAGTGGAATTGGTGGTAAAAACCACCCTATTTTGTGGTCGTCCCCACCAGGGATGGTTAATAGTCCCAATTGGAACTCTCAGGGATGGCCATGAATTGGCCCACAATTTTGATCCAATTTTAGTATAGATCAATTTTATAGCATTATATTAGCATCATATTCAATTTTGGTGAAGTTTGGAGTGGTTTTGAATTGTTAATTAGGGTTTTTGTGATTACAGTCCTAGTTGGCCCTCTCAGGGATGGCCATAGGTTCTGCTCATAATATCACTTCAATTTCTACTCAGATATTTACAAAATCATATAATATACATCATACTAAGTTTTCATGTCATTTGGAGTAGTTTAGATATATCAATTACACTTTTTACATTCAATATTACATGCATTTCATAGATTTTATCATCATACGCATATGCTATTAACATATTTCAATTCCTTGTGTGTAGGTACATATATTCTAGTGCATGAGGGAGGAGCTAAAGAGTAGAATAAATATAGCTCAAAGCAACGATAGTGCAAGCCCACTCTTCAATCGTGAGTGCGAGAGGAACATTGAAAGTACGCCATAAGTTCATGGAGGGATTGGATCCTTCAAAATTTGTAACTTGAAATGTATCAAATTGAAAGCCCTCAAGGGGATGTATTGTAACCTCCTATTTGAAAAATTAATAAATACAAAGAGAACCCCCCTTTTTCTTAACTTATTTGTCATTTACTTGCTTACTTTATCATCTCTTTTGCATGCTTTAATAGAACATTAGATGCATTTCAATTTCATTTTTTAGGTGCACCATTTTTCATGCTCTTTAGTGGTGATCATGGTGGGACCCTTGTCCCTTTTCAATTTTACCATTTTTAACCTTGATTTTGCACTTTGGATGTTGTAGGTTCTAGCCATTCTGGACTGAAATGACCCCTGAATTCCTAATTGGAACTCTCAGGGATGGCCACAGCAACCATCCCACCTAGGGATGGCCCCCAAATTTGTAGTCATCCCACCCAAGGATGGCCACAAAACCAAGGGTTTTCTGCTCAAATTTCTAGAAACAACAACTTCCAAAATAGACAAGGTAAGTACCTAAACATTCAATTTGCATTAAGGTTGTTCAAAAAAGGGTAAATTGAAGTTTTTCATGTCTTTATTAGTTGATTGAAAGCTAGATTTCCCATTTCCTAAATTCCAAAATAATGAACAAAAGAAAAATAGGAAAAAGAACAATCTTAGATATGCATTTGAGTGGTTTGCCTACGTGTGACCTGCCTAAGGGTTAGGTTTTCATATAGGCTAAATATTTTGTAGGTTCCTTATTTATTTATGCATCTAATTCTAAAAGTAAAATGCTTCTTATGCATTTAGTGAAAATTCATTGAATGCTACTTTGTTTACTTTCATTAATTATAAAAGGAACCACACACACCACATCACTTTTAAATGTTAGTGAGTTGGAATTCATCCCCAACCACTAATAGAGTTCAACGATGGTGGGTTTCATCTCCACCCATTGGCTCAAATCCTATGAACCCTATTTTGGCCAAAACTAGCTCCAAGAACCATCATAGCTTATGGAATAGAGCACGTATCTCTCTTCAGAGAGGTATATCACTGACCACAATGAACTGGGTGAGGACTGGTAGGACCTATGCTCCCTGATCGGGTATGGGCTTCATCTCCATACTTTGGTTGGTTTACATGACCGAAATTTCATTATCGATTGTCGAGCTATGAGTATACAAGTGAAATCCATTAAACAATTGAGAATTACATCAACAAAATTCAAACATATGAAAAGAGATTTCTTTACAAAACAACAAATAAAAAACACACTAAATAATTTAGGAACACATATCAATATTTAAAAGAGATAAACATTTGTATTCTTGTGTGTTTCTATTTTTGTGTGTTTGAATCATTAAAATTTGTAAAGGAGATAATCACGTAGGGGTTTAGAAAAAGTAGTCATGGTATATACCCATAGCCAAGCCCACTTAAGGGATGAAATTACGGGGAGTAGGCAAGGAGACATAGATCATCTCCGATTTGACCCCAAGGACATGGTTATACCTCCTTGGTAGCCTCCTACTCTCCCAAGTCCTAGAGTGTCAGATAAGGGACCTAGCCTACAAGGGACCCCTACACGGGGCACCCCTATAGGTCATAGTCCCAATCAGGGAAATTACTTCCCAAGTATGGACACTTCAAATACCTTCTTTCAAGAAAGGCAACCATACAATGAGGCACCTACACATAGAGCAATACCATGCATTCACATGCCTTCTCGGTCTACCTCACACACTTATGTGCAGGATCAAGACTATACACCAAGGGTAGGGCTAAATGATCATATTATGCTCTCAAATCACCCTTATCCAAAGTATAAATATCAAGATGAGTATGATACTCATCACATTGGGTGAGCCAATTCTATCCCTACCTTCCTCATTTATGAAGGGAAGCATGAATAAAGTCTTGACTATCTTCAACATAATTACTCCATACAAGCATGATGTGCCTCTGCACTAGTAGAATATCAAGAACATATATTTAGGAGTGAGCCTCAAGTAAATGTGACTTCTCTCAATCGAGGGAAACTCATAGTAGACCTCAAAAATCCTCCTGAATAGGATAGGTATCAGGGCAATAGTGCTAGGGCACATAGGCCTCACACAGCTGAGCAAATAAACCAACTAGTCAAAAGGTATGTTGATCATCAAGCTAAGTTTAATCAACTTTAGTTAGATAAACAATGCTTGGATCTCTTAGATCATCAACATCAATTAGAAAGACAAAGACTTGAACAATAGATTCAAGAAACATTGTGCAATGGGGTTCCTACCCCAAGCACGCATAGATAGGAGGCTCATCAGAGGCAACCCACTTTCCATCAAAATAGGTCTCCTAGGCCTAATAAAATGTTGCCACCTAGACCTCCTAGGCCTAATAAGAACTTACCTACTAGGCCTAACATAGATCACCTTTAACAAGCATTAGTTCCTCCTTGTAGGCCCATTCAAGAAACACCTTATGAGGCTTAGATGAGGAATACCTAGAAGCACCATTTGGAGGTATGGTTGATGAAAATCAACCACCTCAACATATGCTTAACATTCCTCACCCCCTCCATGGGTCCAAAATAAAGAAGAGGATATTAAATCCTCTGATGCATATCGAGCATTGCTTGAGTGCATGGAAACTATAGAGAGTAAGACAACTAGGACTAGGCTTCAAAATCCCACCTTGCACCAATTGCATAATCAACCACTACATCCATATATACCTTCCCCTCCATACCCTAAGCATTTTAAAATGCCCAAATTAGATAGATTTAAGGGAGAGGAAGATGCACAGGAGCACATCACTAGGTTCATGAACCAGTGCTTCAACATCCAGGAGAATGATGCATTACTCCTAAGAATATTTTTAATTACCCTCTCTAGCCCAGCCATTGAGTGGTTTAATCAACTTCCAAGGCATAACGTCTATACCTTCGAACAATTTGTAGATGCATTCTTGGAATGTTTCACCTTCAATACCAAGAGAAATGTGACCTTAACCGACCTTACAAGGTTAAAACAATATGAAGATGAGTCTATCACAGACTATGGTAATAGGTGGTGAACACTTCTAGCTAAGCTACCCTACCTATTGCCAGTGTCCAAGTTGACTCAAATGTTTTCAAAGAGTTATCTAAAACCAATATCATTATTGTTACAACTCCAACAGTATCCCACTCTTGAAGATGCTCTAGCATAGGCTAGAACCATAGAAGAGATTAAGATTCAAGAGGGGGAGATCTCAAAACCTTGCAAGAAGGAGTGGACTAAGAATCCAAAGGGAAATCTGGCACCATCAAAGCCGATATGGTCAATCAAGTGGCCATCAATATCCTAGGGCCTGCACAAACAATGCTACCTCAAAAGGTAAATTATCAGGCCCAACCTCCTCCTACGAGTTACAATAATAACACCCAAGTGAATCAGGGGAAAAATCAGCAACGTCACCCTAGGCGATAGTATACGCCCTTCGTTGAATCAATGGACTCCCTATTCGATCATCTGTGGGCTGCCAAAGTGATTAATTTACTAGAAATCTAGCCTATAGACTCGAGTACAGGAAAACAAAATCCTATGGGATGTCGAGAAGAACTATTTTGTAGATATCATAGGCAGATTGGGCATGACTTGCCTACATGCTATGGTTTCAAAAACCTAGTGTAGGATATGATCGAGAGGAATGACCTTCAAGTGGATAATCCTCTCACCACAAGCAACCAAAAGATGGGTGTTTTCAAAGACCCATTACCCACTCATGAGGTACAGGTAGCTCCTACCAAGCAAATGAATGAGGTCAAGGTGGCACCCCCTCTACAAGGGTTCATCGGGATGGTTAGTATTGTGACCAGGAATAGATGCTACCCAAGTCAAGTTGCACCACCTGTAGCTTCAAGTGATATTCCATCAACATCATAGCCTCCACCACCTCTAGTGCAAAGCCTTCCACCTCATCCAGTGGTGACAATAAAAAGTAAGTTGGCTCAAAGCTTACGAACAACATCGGCTAGACTTTCCATATACGAGCTTATTCAACAATCTCCACCTCATAGAGAAGCTCTTATGGATATTCTTAAGTCGATTGAGCTACAGCCCTAGGAGTCTAACTCCTTTATCGATTTTGTGGGGCATGTGCAGTAGTGTAAGGAACCAGTGATCACATTCCATGAGCATGAACTCAAACCGATAGCAAGTGATGTGGTTGATCCTCCTCTACACATCATTGCATGTGTGAATGGAACACCATATAAGAGAGTTTTAATTGACACTAGTTCATCAAGTAACATAATAACCACTAGTGCTCTCAAACATCTAGGACTTCCAGCATCCCATGTTGTTGCATCTACCTACACCCTTTGAGCATTCAATGATACGATATGCTCCACAATTAGCACTATAGTCCTACCCATTTAGGTGGGATGCAAAACTATACCGATATTATGTCATATTTTGGAGGGTGCAATGGCCTACAACATATTGTTGGGTAGACCTTGGATCCAGGACATGAAGTGTGTCCCCTCCATCACTCACCAATGTCTAAAGTATACTTATGAAGGGTAGGTACACATAGTCTCTGTAGACCTTGAGCCCTTTAAGTACTGCAACTTGGTGCAACAAATCCTCGAGTCGACCTTACCATCGACTCATGTGGACTTCCAACTAAACACATCTATTCAAGGTACACTTCCATCACCATCACCTTCCATTACCCCATTACCATCTTCCTCCATACCATCATCATCATTGGCACCTTAAAAAATACCTTCATCATCATCAGATCCTCCATAGAGGAACATGTCGAAGAGGCCAATTGATGAGATCCCTCCCATCATTTCCACCATCTCTATGAAAGATATTCCTAGTCTAATAGATGAGGAACCATCTCATGAGGTACACATTGAGTCATCTCAAACCTCACTTCCATATCCTCCACCTTCATCATCCTAGGTTACAATCCATTTAGCCAATACAGGTCTAGGAGAGTACCTAGTGAGAAACATTACAATAGTTCCAGCCATTGAGATGGTGCAAGATATGGGATGACCTCATCTCCCCATAGGTAGCATCGTACCTCTAGGTATACCACCCAATCAAATAAATTTTATATATGGGGGTATTGAATATGGAACATTGCCAGTTCCTTAGCAAGAAGAAGATGAGGAACCTTTCTCTGAGGACATAAATTACATGTCAAATCCTGACTACACCTTGTGATATCTACATCACTACCATTGGCATGGCTATGGTCTAGGGTTATATGAACAAGGTACTCATGTTCCTTTCCAACCATAATATCAATTACCATATGATAAATCTGGTTTGGGACACAAGTTAGTACCTTTAGATGTCCTCATAGAGAGTTTAGAATACCTAGGTCTGAACTACAGGGATGAGCTTGCACGTGATCCCTATGCTAATCCAAATCATGTCTACTCATTGGGAGATTAATTTCCCATAAATATGATAGATCAAGGGTTATCTCATGATTTTACCCAATCTCAGGAAGTGGGTGAAGGTTCACATACCCTTCCATATGATAGTGAGGAAGAGGATCAAGGTCCTCCTCATGAATGGACAATAGATGATGAATCAGACTATGGTATAGCACCCATCAATTACCCAAGTTCAGATGAGGAACATGAGTAGGTCATCCCATTGGATGATGAAGAAGAGTTTTATCTACGTATGTTCCTAGTGCAACATCCCATATGGTGATAACTTTTACCACTTGAAGAGCAAGCTCATCACCTCCCACATAGACCACCGTCGATCATTCCACCACCACCGCAGCCACCCCCATGAGTCATGAGACAACCTATTGTCTCTAGACCTAATGGCCCATCCACTAGAAATCATCCATCCATCAACATGATTTCCATAGATCTTACTACACCATTGCATGATCTGAATAACCCATCAAAGCCATTGCACCTCGACCTTGAGGTAATTGAATTTGATTAAGGAGATTCTCCCCCATATCCATATGAGTATTGGCCTTGTGATGAAATGTTACAACCATTTCATTTTTGTCCAAGATCTACTCACAATGTCTTTCACATTGAGGTTGAGCATGAGTTTCCAATTGATGATGTAAACCCAGATGATGACATTCATTTGATCCCTACTCCACATCAGTTGGAAGAGGGATCCCATATGTCAATTGAGCCAACAATTGATAGGGATATCAACACAGATCCTGATAATCCCTAAAACATCAAGCTAGGGGAAGGTCTATCCCCTACTAAACAAGATGATTACATAAAGTTGTTAAAAGAGAAGAAGAAAGCTTTTGCTTGGTCTTATAAAGATATGCTAGGACTAGATCCCAATTTAGTCATACATAATCTTACAATTGATCCAAATGCCAAACCAGTTAAGCAAAAGTTATGTAAGATGCATCCAACAATAGCCTTAATGGTAAAATATGAATTGCAAAAACTATTGGATGCCAAATTTATTATATCATTTGATTATCCACCATGGGTTTCCAACATGGTACCTATCAAGAAACCCGATGGGAGGATTCACATTTGCACTGATTTTAGAGATCTCAATAAAGTGAGTCCTAAGGATGAGTTTCCTTTGCCAAACATTGATGCATTGGTAGATGCCACAATAGGACACAAAATGTTATCCCTCATGGATGGTTTCTCTGGATATAATCAAATTCACATTAATCTAGAAGACCAACTCAAAATGACATTCACAATGCCTTGGGGGACATTTTGTTACAAGGTCATGCCTTTTGGCCTCAAAAATATTGGTGCCACCTACCAATGAGCTATGACCTATATCTTCCATGACTACATGCATAAAATTTTGGAATATTACATAGATGACTTATTGGCCAAATCTCTACTATGCCATGAGCATATTGATGTATTGCACAAGGTTTTAGATCACCTCATTGAACATAATGTTAGGCTAAATCCCAAGAAGTGTGTATTCGATGTCACATCTGGAAAACTCTTGGGATTCATAGTCTCTAAATGAGGCATAGAAGTAGACCCAAATAAAGTCAAGGTAATCCTAGAAATGCCTCCCCCACTACTATCAAGTAGCTACATAGTCTACAAGGAAAGGTCACATCCATAAAGCGCTTCATAGCGCAATTATCAGATAAGTGTCGACCTATGAACAAGTTGTTACACAAGGGGGTCACATTTCATTGGGATGATGAGTGTCAAGCTACCTTTGATGAGATTAAACAATATCTAGCTTCGCTACCAGTATTGGCTCCTCCCCGACCAAGAGTGTCATTCTATCTTTACATCTCAGCTACTGAGCTTGCATTGGGCACCATGTTGGCCCAAAAGAATGAATTGCATAAAGAACAAGCTACATATTATATTAGTCGCACCCTGGTCAACTATGAAATAAATTATGCATACATTGAGAAGCTATGCTTAGCAGTGGTTTTCACCACTAAAAAGCTATGCCATTACATGCTCAATCATACCACATATGTAGTATCAAAAGAGAATCCATTGTGATACATGATGAGTCAAACTTACCATAACAATCATGACATGAAATGGATTATGTTGTTGATGGAATTTGACCTAGAGTTCATAGGAAAAAAATCAATTAAAGGTTAGGTCATAGCCGATCAACTAGTAGAGGCTCCCCTCTAGGATGACCAACCTCTTAGCATAGAGCTTCTCGATGATGGAGTATTTTAAGTGTCAGAATCACCTGATCTTGAAGAGCCTGAAGCACAAGTTGACATAACTCTATTTTTTGATGGCTCTAAGTGTGAGCAAGGGGGTGGTATGGGAATTGTATTTTTCACACCGCAAGGGGCTCCCATACCCCTATCATTTAAACTTGATTTCTTATGCACCAAAAATAATGTCGAGTATGAAGCCCTTCTCATAGGCCTTCAAATGATAATCACCATGAAAATAACCAAGCTCAAC
Organism: Wollemia nobilis; assembly: GCA_028583015.1. Classification (NCBI taxonomy): domain Eukaryota; kingdom Viridiplantae; phylum Streptophyta; class Pinopsida; order Araucariales; family Araucariaceae; genus Wollemia; species Wollemia nobilis. The sequence continues at coordinate 3,930,551 of JAQPPZ010016936.1, forward strand.
ATTTTTGGTGATTCCTTGCTCATAGTGAATCAGGTCAAGGGAATATTCTAATGTAGATGCCCAATATTGCAAGCCTACAAAGCCCTAGTGGATAAAATTTTGGAAAAATTTGAATGGTATGATATTGAGGCACTCCCTCATTCATCTAACCATTTTGTAGATACAATGGCCTCCTTAGGGTCTTTAATCCCGTAAAACCCATCTGATGATATCACAACCATTCAAGTCAAAATGCTATCACAATCCATGACTAAGCATGATGAGCTTAACTCCATGCCAGAAGTCCACATGATTCAAATTGAACCTTCACATGAACGGTTCTCTCAAATTCATAATTATTTGAATAATGCCACTTGGGGGACTTTGTTCCCTCAAAATCCTTTTGATACTAGCACAATGCTATATCTACAAGTTCTCTCTCAATCAGCATTTGTGAGAGATGAACATCAAAAGGATCAAGCAATTCATGCAATTGAGGCTTCTTCAAAGCAATATTGGTCCATCCAAATAAAATATTATTTAAAACTTGGAAGTATTCCTTCTAGATTATCGCATGCTACAAAATGAGCATTCAAGAAAAAAGTGGTAAAGTATGTCTTACTTGGAGATATAATGTATCATCAAAGCTATGAGGGTATCCTCCTTCATTGCTTAGACCATCAAGAGTCAGTTTGGGCAATCGCCCAAGCACATGATGGTACATGTGGTGGCCATTTCAATGGCATGGCCATCGCAAAGTGCATTCTTCGCATGGGCTATTATTGGCCAACTTTAGAGCAATATTGTTGTGCTTATGTCAAGAAGTGCATAAAGTGTCAACACCATGCTAATATGACACACATACCTTCTCAGGCCTTACAACCGATTCAATCGATTTGGCCATTTTCATAATGGGGGTTTGATTTAATCGAAAAAATCTCACCCACTTCCTCAAGCCATCACACATTCATCATTACAGCTACTAAGTACTTTACAAAATGGGTGGAAGCAATTCCCCTTACCACTACGACTAGACCTCGCATCATGGAGTTCATATTGCATAATATCATTTATCATTTTGGTATTCCATCCAAGATAATTTTAGATAATGGGCCACCTTTTAAGAATAAGGATGTGCATGCTCTAACAACTAAATATAACATACAACACAACTTTTCTATGCCCTATTATCCACAAGCTAATGGGTAAGCAGAGGCATCAAATAAAATAGTAATTGCAATCTTAAAGAAAATCATTAAGGATAATCATAAAGATTGGCATAATCAATTACCTCTTGCCCTTTGGGCCTATCGCACTAGTATTCGGACTCCCACTAGGGCAACTCCATTTTCACTAGTGTATGGTGCTGAGGCTATCATACCTTTAGAGTTGGAAATCCTATCGCTATGCATATCCATGCAAGAGTTCATCGATGATGATACCACATAACAAGCTCATCTAGACCAATTAACTTTGCTTGATGAGTGATGCATTAATGCTCTTGAGCATCTACATGTTTATCAAGAGTACCTTAAGAGAGCTTATAACATGAAAGTCCACCCTAGAGACTTTCAGGTTGGTGATCTAGTTCTAAAAGAGAACCAACAAAATTCTAATTTGCCACCCCATCTATGGGATAAATTTATGGTAAACTAGTTAGGTCCATACATTATTACTAGTCATATTGGACCTAGAACTTATCGCTTAGCTTCCATTGAAGGATGTGAGGAGCCTGAACCCTTGAATATCCTTCACCTATGACCTTTCCATGCTTAGAGCACCATGCCCTACCTAAAATTCTCCAAAGTGGTCTACGACCCCTTTGGTCAACCTAAAATGCTCCAAGTGTCTAAAATCCCTTTGGTCACCCTAAAATGCTCCAAGGTGGTCTACGACCCCTTTGGTCAACCTAAAATGCTCCAAGACAGTCTATGACCCTTTGGTCACCCTAAAATACTCCAAGGTGGTCTACACCCTTTGGTCAACCTAAAATGCTCAAGGTGATCTACACCCTTTGGTCAACCTAAAATGCTCCAAGGTGGTCTATGACCCCTTTGGTCAACCTAAAATGCTCCAAGATAGTCTACGACCCCTTTGGTCAACCTAAAATGCTCCAAGGTGGTCTACAACCCCTTTGGTCAACCTAAAATTCTCCAAGATGGTCTACAACCCCTTTGGTCAACCTAAAATGCTCCAAAGTGGTCTACAACCCCTTTGGTCAACCTAAAATACTCCAAGGTAGTCTACAAACCCTTTGGTCACCCTAAAATTCTCCAAGGTGGTCTACAACCCTTTGGTCAACCTAAAATACTCCAAGATGGTCTATAACCCCTTTGGTCAACCTAAAATGCTCCAAGGTAGTCTACAACCCCTTTGGTCAACCTAAAATACTCCAAGGTGTCTACAACCCCTTTGGTCAACCTAAAATACTCCAAAGGTGTCTACAAACCCTTTGGTCAACCTAAAATGCTCCAAGATATCTATAAACCCTTTGGTCACCCTAAAATGCTCCAAAGGTATCTACAAACCCTTTGGTCACCCTAAAATACTCCAAAGGCATCTATAAACCCTTTGGTCACCCAAAAAGCCCCAAAGGTCACCCTTTGGTCACCCAAAAGCCCCAATGGCATCCATTAAGCCCATTGGTCAAATGTATATACATATATAATATCAAAAATCCAAAAATACAAAAATATTGCATTACATTACTTCATATCATTGCATTATAACATCACTTGCATTAGGCATACCCATCATTGCATTTTGCATTTTAGAGTTGATCATACATGTCTAGCACCAAGTATGTACACTAGGCATCTATCAAAATCAATGTTGTCAAAAGGTCAGTTTTACCACCTGTTTACATTATATTTATCATTTCCATCCACATTCCATATTGTGTGTATATTTCCCTTCACTTAGCCATTGTTCATAAGGCATATTTAGGGTTTTTGATCACTCAACCATCTCTAGTTTTCTTTTCAGATTTTGTAGAAAGCTATCATGATTTTTAGAAGGTAGAATCTTGCTTAGATTGTACCTTGTATATGTCAAAATCCCAACACATTTTCACATTAATAAATCCAAGTATTGCACAAGGAAATATGAAACCTACAAAGTGGTCTATGTTACCCTAAGAAAAAAGTTTATCTCGCTCATCCCCCTATGTGAATGGTTCAAAAATGCTGAGAATTGACAAAAGGACAAGTTCCTCCTGTACGACCTCGGGAAGCAGGCACCTAGTTTACTTGCAGCATAATATCAAAAGAAAATACCACAAATGCGTATATGACATGAAAGTAACAAAACAAAAAGATATATTTTATTAATTTCTTTGAAAATTCGGTTACATATCGGTCCCTCTTAGGGATACCCTTATTTGATACAATGGTTACAAGCAGAGGTAAAGTCCCGTCATGAGGGGATGGTGCACTCTGTAGGCCTCTCGATGTCACACATAAACTTGTATAAGGGATTACTAATGTCTTCTTATACTTTTCTTGCCTGGAGGGATCTCATGCTTTGAATGCTTTGACTTAGTTTTGGAACCTATAACATGCATACAAGAAACAACAACAAGCGATCAGTAGTACGTGCGGCCTCCCAGGATGAGGCTTTATTATTAGATCTGCAAAGAATGATATAAAATCATGATAACAACATAATGAAGCAAAACTAAGCAAGAGTGCATTGATAACTCACAAATTACCATGAAAATGCATTAATAAAGATGTATCTATTCTAACATTACTTGATAAAATAGAAAACAATGAAATATCTATGCTAAAACTTAGGAAATAGTGTCCAAAACCCTAGGTAGTGCCTGTAGACCGCTGTCAAGGATAGCGACCGTGAAATGAAACCTTTTTCCTCACAAACCAGGGGCTATAACACTAGATTCCTAGTCTAAATTGATTTCCAAGGGTCACCTCTATGTTTGTACATTGATTGGCGATGAAGAACTTATTGATCTGAATGCTTGGATGGCTCATAGTCATTTCTTAATCGGATAGCACTTCGCTACTCCTCAAAGGGGTATGGAATCACTCTCCAATTTTCTAGGGCTCCGTTGCACAAAAATTATGATATTCTAGATATTTTCTTTTTCTTGGGAGGATGCATATGTAGACCTCCTAGATTCAGATCTAGATCCAAATCTTGGCTTCCTGGAGAAACCAAGATCCATATCTGCATGCAACTGACCGTTAGAGGGGGAAATATCAGTCATAGATTTACATTGAAGGGGTAGTCAGGAGGAGCTCTGGGAGATCCATACCAAAAAATACTTGCACCCAATGCAAGTGCAGTCAAACTATGTGATCTGGGCCCGTATTCAATGCCAGACTATGTTTTAGTGCTAGTCATTGTCTAGAGCAGCACCTAGGTGTGGCCGCTCTCAGCTTTAGTGGCCTGTGTTGGAGGTCACTTTGATTGATAACAGTCGAGCCTAAATGGGCCAAAACTACCACTTTTGAGTGGTTAAGACCACTTATAGTTCTTGGAAAGATCCAATATTAGTCATATGGTCTTTGGATGTGCCCATATGAGTAGTCTCCTAAGCATGATACGTTTTAGGTATCTACATATGCCCATTTTTGGGATACGTTGTGGGAAAACATAGTGTTCAGCAAAAATAGACCACCTAGGACCACATTGTAGGGTATGTGATGATCATTGAACTGGTCAAAATTGGATATCCGAGTCATCCAAAAGGCATGCATCCTAGAATCATTGCTTCTAATAGGATGGAAGGCTTAAATTTGTAAAAGCTTGCACATGTCCATAAGGATATCGGGTAGCTTTAGTGCTACTATAGATCTAAAAGGAGGAGAGCTACAAAATTAACATGTCATATTTGCTTTTTGCCCCAAAAAAGGGTAAGATTATGATATTTTTTGGTAATGATTCATAAGATGAACGTAATTTGATATGATCGAGTGATCCTTTGTTGATTTTGATTATGATTGTTGATATTATGACTACCCCTCAAACGACGAGTCGATGAGGGAAGGACAATGAATAAAGTGATAAATCGATTGACCATTATGAATAATTTAGATCTTTTTAGAGGTTTCCTATATTATTATAGGGCAGGTCCCATTTCAAGTGTGATTTCAACCAATTTTAGTTATTGTACATATTTATCCCACGAACTGGTCCAGCCGTAAATGACCTTATTAGGGAATTAAGATGATAGCAATTCTATTTAAGCCTATGTTGAATCACTACATTTGATGATTTTATAAAAATATCATAGAAGAATTTCAATAAATCCTCATTCCCATGGGGCAGTCCGGCCACCATGGCCTTCTTCAAGATTGAATTTTTAATGCTAGGAATTGTGGTGTTAAAGAGAGAATTGTTGGTTCTCCACCATGGTGTGTGACATATTTTCAGCGCCATTTAGCATCTCGATTCGAAAAATGACTAATTTACCCCAAATGATCTTATGGTAATTTAATCATCTTGTCATATTGCATGGAGTGTCAACCGCCAAGCGTATAGAGGAAATAAATGAATATGAGGTGCATTCGAGATTTTGTTGTTATTTTTGGATTTTATATTATTTTTTATTTATGCTTTATGTGATTTTTTTGGTACTTATGGAATTTTTTATGATTTTGGATCGATAGCTATGCTTAATTGCCCATTTTGTGTTTCTTCATGGTGAAAAATTGAGAGTTTCTATTTCTATTTTGAAGTTGCTGTCATCAGGAGTGACTCCTAATTGCAATTTCATGGCTACTGTCAGCGTTAGTAGCTAGAAAGTACAAGCCACTAATGCCAGCAATGGTCGAGGCAAAAATGTAAAATATAAAATAAATTTTTAGGGTTTTGACTTTATTATTTTCCAGTTGTCAAGTTTGCTTTTTGAGCTTTGAGGGAGAAAGCAAGAAAGTGATACCAGATGTTGATGAAACTCGACACCATGGCGAAGCAAGGTGAGGCATCTACCAGCAGAGGAGCCAGAGCTTCTTGGGTATTTCTCTAAACCCTAATTTCTTGTTTAACTGATAAAATAAAGCTCACTAATTAATCAATAAATCAAACCCATTAAACCCATTGATAACGAACCAAACCGATAGTTAGGCTTAGAATAGACTCAATTTAAGTGGGTTTCATTTAATTTTTGTATTTTGTTAAATTTTTTTGGTGTTTTTAGACAAGGGCGAACATTTTTGTCATGCCACCTCATGGCCACTGATGACCAGAGTGACCCCCAATTGGCCAAGAGGGGTTGCTACTGTCGTAAGCAACCATCTTGAATTCCAATGGTCAAATTTTTGATCGTTGGTGGTTGGCCACTGTCGACTTCAACGACCGCTCTTGGCATGAGCGGTCGAGCAACTTTAGGGAAATTTTGATTTTTCTTTTGTTTTTTTGCATGATTAATTGATTTTTTTAAGTTTTATAAGTGTAGATTTTGATTTTTTTGTATGTTTAGGTGCATTTAGCCATTGTGTTTGTAGCCTTAGGCTATCTTAGGTTAATTTTACACTGTTTTGTATTTTATTGCTCTTTTTAGCTTTTAAGTACATTTAATTTAGGTATTTTAATTTGCACCTTTAGCTTTTATCTGTGTGGGCTCAAGAACCTACTTTACTCGTACGGCTTATGACCAAAATGGATGACACATATTAGGATTAGCTTGATGCCTGGGGACTCATGTACGTCATGAGGTTGCCGATGATCATGTCAAACCAGGCCTATCTTACAGCCCTGGTAAATAAGTGGGATTCGTAGATGAACAACTTCCATATCCCTACTAGCACTATTACTATCACTCTGAAAGACATATACAGGATCTTCCAGATCCCTTTTTATGGAGTCCCTATTGTGTACTCTCCCATCGATTCCAGATATGTTATCTTCATGAGGGTCTTTGGAGATTATGTAGCTACAACATTTTTTGACTGTCATCATGGTGGAATCTTTATGGATTGATGGTACCAAGAGGATGTCTTCACATGGCAGCAGGCTGTATTGATGCATGTTATATGTAAAATGTTTTTTCCCAATTTCTCTAGAGTAAGGTTCCCATGGAATATCTTGGCTATGGTTTAGGACCTGATTGATAGTGAGGAGCCCATTATTATGTCTTGGGGGAGCACATTTCTAGCCTAGTGCTATGATGAGCTATACAAGATTCAGTGCTGTGGATGATCTAGCATTGCTTGCAACCTACTTATTTAGATCTAGGGTTAGAAGCACATTAGGGTGGATAGCTTAGGAGGATTTTTGGTTAATATTATTACTATTGTAGAGGTGGCTCGATATTATGAATGCAGGTAGCCCCAGGAGCATGAGGAGCACCAGAGTTAGCATCATGCAAGGAATATTTATCACTATATAATATCTTTGACTGGCCTACAGGCGAGTGACATCATATGGAGGCCTTATCATGAGTGCCATGCATAACCAGAGGTAGATAGATTCATGGCTTAGACCAGGCACAATCAATGGGTGATCAATCATAAGGGAGGCATCAACGAGTTCTTTCATTACTCTTGGGTGCTTCGATAGTTTGGTATTCAGCAGGATGTCCCTCTCAATATAGTGTTGTACAGGTAGATCACCATAGAGAGGGATATTGCATCACCCTGAGTTACAGTAGTTTTAGAGGATGAGGACCCTTTTGTAGTTGATGCTGGTATAACTGATACTGGGGTGACTGAGGCATATATCTAGTGGTGAATTACATGGCTATGATAGGGTGACAATAGCTTAGATAAATACAAGGATGAATCAGCTATAGATGAGGATCCTTATGCACATCGAGTGTAACCTAGGACTAAGGAATAGGTCCAAGATATGGAGCAGTAGGTAGTAGAGGAGTAGGTAGCTCTAGAGAAGGAGGAGGAGCTAGCACCAGAGGAGCAGGAGTATCCTCTTCGGACTCAGTTGCACAACATAGAGGTCAAACTCCAGGTGACTTGTATACAAATATTACAATGGGACTCTACCATTGCTACTCTCCAACCTTGATTCAGGGGTTTTGATGAGGATAGGGCTACTCTCTAGGCACAAATTTATTTAGCATATATTAGGATAGATCAACTTACTTCCAAGAGGGATTCTTCTCGAGGATAGGTTGTGCCAACTGCTCTAGATGTACAGGGGCCCATAGGTCTAGACTCAAGGGTTGAGGTTAGGTGCCTACAATTGATTATAAAGGAGGATACAAGTTAGATGGCTTCAGATTTTGCTTACATTGTCTCCCTGTGGTCCTAGATTAGGATATTAGGAAACACTCCTCGAGAGTGAGATATAGTAGGGGGATCACAGTGTAGCAGGTAGAGTACATCAGGGCAGTATTTAGTGTGGCTAAGCCATAGGACCAAGATGTAGATAGAGCAGACCATAGGGACTAGCTCCCATCATACTCATAGGGACAAAGTCAAGGGTGGAGGTGAGCCAGGGGATGTAGGCCCAATCTGATGATTATGATGGCTTTGGTATTATTTTTGAGTGTAAGATTTGCAGACCTACACTATTGTAGCTTTATAGCATTTTTGTACCTCCATGTACTTGTTTGACACATTATACACTCATATATATGATTTTATTTGTTTTAGAATCATTGTGTGTATCATGTGATTGTTTTTATTATGATGTTTATGATATGCATATGGATTCAATATCTATGATCTAATGCTCTATGATGTGATGATGGATTCAATATCTAGATGATGGATGGATTCTTATATGCTATGATTTAGATATGTGGATGCACTACTATGGATGTACTGATGGATGTTAAATACATGTTTAGTTTGTTTTAATTGTTTATGCATTTAATATATATGCTATGATATGATAGAGAATGTATGTAAAATGTGATGCATTAATTATATGGGTATAATATAATGTAAATGAACCTGTATGCTTTAATCACTTAAAATATAAGGAATAAATTTGATATGAGTTTAACAATCTAATGGACAACACCACAAAATGTAAAACAATCATGAATGTAAGATAACTCTTATCTTAAGAATTAATCATTTAAGCATCCATATGTGAGATGAGATGATGTGGTATGTATGTGCTTTCTTTATAAGCTTCTTTAAATTAAATATGTACACAAAATAGTCAATGGCCATCTAAATATCATTGATGACATTCATACGGTATCTATCCTATTCCATAAACACCGTTTAATGAATAAAACCTCCTAAAGAAAGTTGATGATTTGATTGATGACATGCTTTGTTGTTTTGAGGGGATTTTTGAGGTTTTCCATGAGACTCAAACATCCTAGTTACTTCATCAAAAGGTGTATATTGACCATACAGGACTCGTGAAAGATAGAGTTCTTGTTTTTTTTTTTGGTAATTAAGGAGATTTTCATTAATATCGGGTTTTGCAGGTTAACCCAAAACCTTTTACAAAATACAACCTTATGCTGGTAATACGGATCCTTGCCTTACTGAGGATGACCTGTCCTCTACTATTGCTAGCCTTTTCTAGACCCTAGGCGAGCCAACCCAAGAACTAAAGCACACCTGACCACTTCCCCATACAAAAAGAGACCCACAGAGCTGACTTCAAAGCTCTCAGACGTGAAAGACTCCAAGGACACTTCCTTGACAGACCATACGAGCAACGACATATGACAATTACAAAAAGGAAAACATCCTCTGTACAGTTACAAGACCAAATTTGTCTAAAATTTTGACCATAAAGCACTGACAAAAAAAAATAATCTATACAGGGACCACCCTGGAGGACCTAGGTCTCCTCCTCCTCCTCTTCGTCAGGGTCCTCAACCTTTTCATCCTCTTCATCATCCGAATCCTGAACGGCCACAACCGACTTGTTGCTCTGGAAGCCCTCATTGTAGAACACCTTGGTGAGCATCTCCTGAAACTCATGCATCTGTTGAATTATGTTAGCCGAGGTGTTTAGCACAAAATATTTGAGAACCATGATAGTGGGGTCAGGTTCCTCATCCTCAGTGTCACTTGCTATGGCCTTTCCTTTACCTAGAATCTATTTGCTCCTCAGCCTAGAAGAAGATCTGGTGGGGGTTTCATCAATTCTTAGTTTTTTCCTGGTCGGTCCTCCTCTAGAGGCAGAGGAGGGTTTTATAGGGCTCGGGGATGCCCTAGCCCTAGAGCTCTCGGTCACTGGCCTGGCCGGGGCATCCTCAATCATCGGAGGAGCGGCTTGGGGAGCCATGGCCAGAGCCCATTTGTATATGACCTTGAATAATCCCTGGTGCATGGGCTTAGCAGAGCCCCTCTTGCTTCGACATGAGTTAATGGTGTAGTTCATCGAATTCATCAAAAACTGAGGGATGCTAATCGGGTTGACGTCCCGAAAGAAGTTCACAAAGGTATAGTGAAAACTTAGTAAAGTCTTACCGGGGTCCTCCGCCATTATGAATTCCATCACATTTTTCATTACCCCATTCCAAGGGGTGGGAAGGTCCATCCTTGTCAACCCCAATTTTGCCTCCTTGAAGATCTTAGGGTTGTCCCTGAACTCCTTCAGCTCCACCTCCCAGTGATGCTTCTGTCTGTGGATAGACCTCCCTTTGACAGTTTACCCAGTGATGGTGGCGAGCAAGGTTACGTCAATTAAAATCTCACGCCCGCGTATCTCTACTCTATCATCCTCCCAAGTGTCCATCACCACCTGGGTGATGTCCTCCTCAACCCTAGAGAACATATCAAAGAACTGCGTGAACCTTCTCTCCGTCAGTATGGCCTGGGCAATAGGCTCCATGACGACCATACTTGGCTCAATGTACGTCATTCTCCCTATGCTCTCAGTGTCCTTCTCCTCAAAAACTTTAGACTTGATCGACATAGCAATCCACGTCGAATCGGGTTTTGAAGCCTTTCGGGGGTGGTGGTTGTTTTGAGGCTTCTCAAAGTGAGAGGAAACTTCCTTATTAAGGGTGCCTTTGGTGCCAACCCTCCTATTACCATCCTCCACCTGGAACCTACTCCACTTGGCCTCAACTGACAACTGGCACCGCGTGCCATGTTATCCATCGCCAAACGCCCTTGTCCTCGTAATCATGTTGAGGCTTGACATGTTGCCTTGGTTGAAAAAACCATGCTCACTATCTCCCTCCAAAGCGCCTTGGGCTAAGTCAAAGTTATTAACCCCATCGCCTCGAGACCATATCCAAACCTGAATTTTGTTTCTTGGGTCTTTAACTCCTCCATCGAGTCTCTTATTGCCGCCACCCCTTCTCGCCATGCTGACTGTGCCCATGATTTCCATTTGTCTTGGGGGGCTACCCATTCCCCATCGCCATTGGTTCTTGTTGGAAATGATCACGAAGTAGCCACTTTGGAATGATACCCTCCTGCTCGAGATTCTCGTGTCCAGGTCTTCCTCGTAACTAGTTTTGCTGATCTCCCAATTTTCCAAGTTTATGCTCCCCATCATCATGATCCGATTAGGCTGACAAGTTAGACTTTGTTGTTGTAGATATTTTTCAAAAAATTGGTGGGACCACCTATAGCACACGTGATTGGGGGCCACCTGCCCACTCCTCGTGTCTCGAAGATCATTGGCGGTCACTTTGAAGGAGTTCATCCACGTCACTCGGGACCCCAAGTGGCCACGTGACAAGTCCATCGACGTCAACCCCATGGTTGGCCAGCTTGTCTACCATTCTATTTGCTTCACGATAAACATGTTGGGCAATCCTGTCACACCTGTCCTCAAATAGGATCCTCGCCTCATTGATGAATGGTTCGATCCACCAAGGAGGCTTTTTGCTGTTCATTAATAGGTTTATTGTGTTCAGAGAGTCTCCTTCGACTATCAATCTGCCTTGGATCTCTTGAGATAACTATAGCCCCCTCCATAAGGCTCTTGCTTCTACCTCATTGTTAGTCTTGATTCCTAGCTATTCAGAAAAAGCCAACACCACGTTACCTCGGTTGTCCCGCACCAATCCTCCAGCTCCTGCCTTTCCAGGATTGTCCTTAGCTACCCCATTGATGTTAAGCTTGAGCCACTCAATAGGGGGAGGGATCCATTTAGCATTAAATCTAGGATTGGGCTTGGTGGCTAAGGATTCCTCTTCAAGGAAAATGTTTAAGGATTTGGTAAGGTTAATCTTCCAGGGAGGAATTTTTGGGCTTTTAATGGGGTGATGTTGACATTCTCTAACGTGAAGGCCAAGATTTTGTTGGTGATAGACCTGATGTCCTGGTTGGATTCATTGAAGGCTCTATGGTTTCTTTCTAGCCATATCTGCCATAGGAAATGATGGAGGTAGATATTCCACATAAATCTAAGCCTAAGGCTAACAAAAGGGTTGGGCCAATGTTGAAAGAGTTCGAATATGGTGTTCAATTTTACCTAGGAAATGCTGAAATCTTGGAATAAATCATTGAGGATACTATTGGAAACCAGACATTTGAGGAAAAGGTGATGGGTAGACTCCCAGCTAGCTCTGCACAAGTGACAATGGTTAATAAAAATTATACCTTTCCTTAACAAGTTGTCCATGGTTAGAATCTTGCCTTGGATAACCAACCATGAAAAAAATGAGATTTTGGGAATGAGATTTTTAACCCACACCAGCTGGGTCTGTAATTTGGGATCCTCAAAACTTAACAGAAGATTATAAGCAGATTTTACTGAAAATTGCCCACTCTCAGTCGTTGCCCAAGCTAAATGGTCAACTGCTAAACTAGAGGGGATGAGTTGTTGAGACAACATGTTTTGAATTTATGTGGTCTCGGCTTCGAGGCCCTGGATTGAAATTTGTTTCCACCTGAATCTACCTCTATCCCTGCTTATGAAGTCTGCCACTTTCTCCCCTAGGAGTTCATCAGTATGAACTTTCACCCTGGCTAGGTTAGGAAACTGGGACAAGGCCTCCTCTCTGGCCCATTTGTCTTCCCAAAATCTGATCTTATGCCCATTGCCTAGGATCCATCTCAACCCTTTTTTAATAATATCTCTGCTAGTTAGGATAGCTTTCCAAAAGGTAGACCCTCTACTATGGATAGTATCTTTTAGGAAGTCTATACCTTGGAGATATTTCCTTTTGATTATGGTAGTCCATTCGATTTCTTCATTGGTCAAGAGGTGCCATGCTTGTTTTGCTAAAAGCGTAGCATTTAAGAGGGATACTCTTCGCAGGTTTAGGCCTCCCTTCTCTTTAGGTCTACAAACCTTGCTCCAACCTACCAAGTGGATCCTCTATTTCTCTTCGGATCCTGACCATAAGAAATTATTTTGGAGTTGTTCAATTTTTTGGTATACCCTGGTTGGGGCCTTAAACACCGAGAGAAAATAAACTGGGATGCTCTATAAAGATGCCATTGTTAGGGTGGCTTTCCCTACCTGGGATAACAAATGACCTTTCCATCCTGCTAGATTTTTTTGGATTCTTTCTACCACGTTGTTCCACATGGACTCTATCGGAGTGCCCAAGAAAAGAGGAAGTCCTAAGTAGGAAGTAGGGAGGTTGGCAATGGAACATCCTAGAATTCGAGCTATTTTGGTTTGTCTGGGGATGAGGGTGTTAAGGAAGTAGATTTTTCTCTTGATGAAGTTCACCTTTTGCCTTGCTACTTCCTCATACAACTTTAGAATTTCCTTGATCCTTCTGGCCTCCACCACCGAGGACTGGGTTAGAATAAGGGTATCATCCACAAATTGTTGGTGGGAAACCAGAATGGTAAGGGAAGTGGCCTTTATCCCAGATATTAATCCTGATTGGCATGTTGCTTTGATCATTATCCCTAAGGCTTCGACCACAATAATGAAGAGCATTGGGCTTATAGGATCCCCTTGCCTGAGTCCTCTGCTACTCTAGAAATATCCTATAGTTGATCCATTAACCAAGATAGAGAACCAAGGCTTGGATATACAACCTTTAATCAATCTGACCCATTGAGGATGAAACCCAAATTTGAGTAACATTGCTAGCATGAACTCCCAGTTGATTCGATCAAAAGCTTTGTTCATGTCGAGCTTTAAGGCAAAGGAGGCCTTCTTGGTCTGACTAGCTGAGTGGAGGGCTTCATGGACTGTGATGATGTCATCTAAGATTGATCTTCCTTGAACCAAAATCCCTTGACAAGAGTCAATAATTAGGGGCAAGATTTATTTTATGCGATTGGATAAGACTTTGGTGAGAATTTTGTAGGCCACATTGCATAAACTTACCGGTCTGAAGTCAGCCATAGATTTGGGATCCTAGATTTTAGGAATCAAAGCAAGGAATGTGGATTTGAACCCCCTGGGGATGTGTTTTGAGGCTTGAAGCTCCCTTAAAGTAGACATCACATCATTCCCCACTATATCCCAAAAGACTTGGTAGAAACGAGGAGGAAATCCATCAGGCCCCGGGGCCTTATCAGGATCCATGCTGAACAGGGCAGATCTGATTTCCTCATCGATGAAAGGGGCCAAGAGTTTATCATTGGTGGTGTTGTCTATAACCTGAGGGATGAATTGAATGAGAGCTACTTTGGCTGCCTCTTGGCACTGAGAGTCCTCGCCCAGGAGGGAGCTGAAGTAAGAGACCACTTCCTCTCTAATCTCAAGGATGTCTTGGGTAGAGGAGCCATCTGGTTTGGTTAGCTCTCTGATTTTATTATTGCTTCTATTCCTTAGAGTTGTGACATGGAAAAATTTTGTATTAGAATCTCCATCCTTTAGCCATAAAGCTCTGGATTTTTGCCTCCAATACATCTCCTCATAGGCTAGGATGTTATGGTATTCTGACAAAGTAGCTTTTTCTTCTGATCTAGTTGCCTCATCACACAAACCGTTATGAATCTTGTTCTCTATGGTCTTCAACCTTTTTGCTACTACTTTTTTATTCTCAAAAAGGTTTCCAAAGACCTCTTTATTCCAGACTCTGAGATTATCTTTTACTTTCTTCAATTTTTGGGATAGTTTGAAAGCAGAACTTCCTTGACAGGGTTTTTGCCACCAAATTTTAATCTTTTCTCTCAAGTCTGGATGTTTAATCCACATAGATTGAAATCAGAAGGGTTTTCTGAAGGAGTTGAGATGTGGAAGCTCCATAAGAATTGGGTTGTGGTCAGACGCAATCTAAGGAAGAGATTGCAAGGTTGAATCTCCAAATATGGTAATAGCTTCTTTTGAGAGGAGGAACCTGTCTAATCTCTCCTGGATTAATTGGTTCCCAACCCGACGATTACTCCAAGTATACTTTGTTCCTTTTAGCCTAACATCCATTAGTTCATTAGAATTGACAAACTCATTGAATTCTTCCATACTCCTTGATGGTAATCCTGATCCTCCTTTTTTGTTATAAGGATGCAGGGGGGTATTGAAATCCCCTACGACCACCCAGGGGATATTGGTGAAGGTTGCATTCAATTGGCTCAGGTATTCCCACAAATTAGTTCTGCCTTGAACTGAATTGGGTGTATACACATTTGATAAGATCCAAGATCTATTGTTGTCGATATCATGGAATAACACACTAAGAACCCTATCATCATCCTAAATAATATTGCCTTCCACTAGTCGAGGATCCCACAACACCATGAGTCCTCCGGATGCTCCTCTTGCCTGCTTGAATAACATTTCCCCTTGATTCCAAATTTTTCTTGCTATTGTTCTTGATTGTGCTTCATCTGTCTTTATTTCTTGTAAGAGAATAATTGTTGGGTTGAGTTCCTTTCTCATCGAGTTGACCACTCTCTACTTCTGTGGGGTGTTTAGGCCTCTCACATTCCATGAGAGGATCTTCATTTGAATTTGGATTTTCTTCCTCTCCCCCTACCTTGAGGGGGTTTATCAGGTTTGTTATCATCTTGACTTGGGATAACTTGTTGGATTAGTGTCCTTTGCTTACCATTTGCTATTTCATTATCAATCCTTAGCTTATAATGTTCTGTTGTAGTCATTCTCCCTCTCTTTTTGTCACTACCATAGTCAATGAAACTGGGAGATTTTGTTGTACTTCTAGTTTTTTTGGGCTAAAATGAGGAGGGAGAATCTACTGTAGGATCGGGCTAGAGCATCCTTCCAAGTTTCCTATGCCTACTATTTCAATTCTTGACTCTAATTCCTCCATGCTTTGGTTGTAGACTCTAGGGTTTAAGGTGAGGTTTTTCAAATAAGGTTGGTGGGGCCCAATTTAGGTGGGGATTCTAGGGATACAGGCAACTCCACCTGATTATTATTTTCCTCGCAGGTCTCCCCTTCAATAGCTAAATCAGCTAGGATTTCAAAATTATTTGAGCTTGGGATCTTGGGGCTTACCTGAGTCTCCTAATTTTTGCTGGTGAGCTGATCTCCTTTCTCTAGAGGATGATTCTGGGTCGTAGACCCCTAGTGATTATTGTTGTTATTGACTGGTCTGAATATGCCTTTGTTAGCTTGGCCCCACAGACCTTGGTTCCTGGGGGGTCCTCTGGCATTTAGCTTCCTGACTTTGGCTCTTAGGGTTTCTCTTTCCTCTGCCAAGCTTGGGCATTCATTTTTTAGGTGGCCTTGAGTTTTGCATTCTGCGTAGAAGGCCGACTTGTTTTCATACTCTATCAACTATTTTCTTAGATAATCCCCATAGCCCAGTTCCACGTAGGATAGTAGTTCAGAGTCCAGGTCAGCATTAATGTAGATCCTTGCATGCGTCATCCTTGATCTTACTAAGGTCGAGTGGTCTATGGCCACTAGATCCCCTATAGTTCTAGCAATGCCTTGAAGCCAATATTCGTTAACGAACTAGGCTGGTAGGTTCGGTAGATGAACCCAAATGGGGGTAATATTAATATTTTGCTTTTCAGGGTCGAAATCATCTCCCCACTGCCTTAGGAAAAGGCTTCGTTTACCCAAGAACCATGGTACTCCTATTAGGATACGGTTAGCATCTTCCTTGTTGTTGAACCTTAGAATGAAGAAGCCCCTAGTCAGAGCAACGATCTCCAGGCTTCCCACCATTCTCCACTTTGAAAGAGCCCATGATCTAATAGTTTCTATGTCCGGTCTTCCACCCAAAAATTTTCCTACTAAGGAAAACTCTTCCAGGGACAAAAAGGGATCCATGAAGTTTGCAGGGACCATTATCTTGTTATTTTATGGAATGAGGGGTGGGAGTGATCGAAAGAAATCACTCCTTTTCCCTTTTAGGGTTTTTGCATAGGACAATCCACCTCTGGGACCCGTGGATCCTAAATGGGACCCTATAAAAGGTTCTTTTCCTAGAGGATCAGGGCCCCGATCCTGACCCTCCTGCTCAGGGGTTGAATCCTGGCCATTCCCTGATGCCTTTGTCCTTTCTACCTCTGGATCCTCGCCTGGATCAAGGTTCCCGCCAAGCACCTTTGAACTTCCTCCGCTGCCTCCGCTTCCTCCGCTCCTCCACTCCTCCATCTCCTCTGCTCCTCCATCATTCTAAAATTCTTCACATTGCACAACTATTTTTATGAAGACAGATATTCATTGTTCATGTGTGTGCAAATAAATATATTAGATGAAACATAAGCATACCCCAATACCAGGCGGGATTCATTCAACCCATTGCTGTATTGGGGATCCTCAAATGTTTATTCTAATCCTAAGTTGGACTTAGTTGGATTAGACCATTAGGCAATATAGGACACCTAAAGCTAGCTCTTTTTGTGATTTTTCTTAGAACTACCCTGATTCCAGGCGGGATTCATTCAGCCCATTACTATATTAGGGATCACTCAATGGTTTGTGGAGATCAACCATTCGAGGGATTCAAGCTCTTCATACACTTATTTTATTCACATTTATTTGGGATACTTGCTCATGCTTAGTGATGAAAATCACTATTTATTTTGAATTTTTGTTTTTCTTTGAGCAAGAGATTTATGTAGTGATGATAATCACTATTTATTTTGCTTTTGATTTTTACTTTGTTTCAGGATATTTGCTTGTTTTGATGAAATCAAGGGATTTATTTGGGTAGGAGGGAGCTTGTCCTTTTTCCAATGATCAAAATCCTAGACCATGCACATCGTAAGGTGAGAAAGTAAAAACCTTTCACTTAGGATGCCTAGTACCACTTTGTAGCATTCATATTTCCCTTATTCCAACTAGGATTTTAGTGTTTTGATTAGTGATAGGATTCTGACATATACTAGGTACTATCAAAACTAGACCTCATATTTTGCTAGTGAAGATAATTTTCTACAAAGTTTGATAAATTCACTAGGTATGGCTGGGTGAAAACCCTAGTATATTCCTTATAGCAATAGGTGGGGTTGTGTTGAAAACATAGTTACTCACACGGGTTATGGATGATGATGGATTTTGAATATGCATGATTAAGGCACAAACGCGGTGTCATTTGTAAGATTGTAAATATAACCTATCCTAATGGAAGTGCCATGGATGGAAATGCCTATATGCAATGCAACTACATGATTGCAAATGTGAATGTAAGATGCATAATACATTTTTTTTTGTATTTTGATGGTTTTGCAATATTTTTTGAGTTTTATTACCTTTTGATTTTTTTTTTTGACCAAAGTTCTTTAAGATGCCTTTGGGGATTTTTGTGCAATGATGAAAGGGCTTTAGGATGCCTTTGGGGCTTTTTATGCAGTGATCCAAGGGCTTTAAGATGCCTTTAGGGCCTTTTGTGGAGTGACCAAAGGGCTTTAAGATGCCTTTGGAGCCTTTTGTGATTTGACCAAAGGGCTTTAAGATGCCTTTGGAGCCTTTTGTGATTTGACCAAAGGGCTTTAAGATTCCTTTGGAGACTTTTGTGATTTGACCAAAGGGCTTTAAGATACCTTTGGAGCCTTTTGTGATGTGACCAAAGGGCTTTAAGATGCCTTTGGAGCCTTTTGTGATTTGAACAAAGGGCTTTAGATGCCTTTGGGGCCTTTTGTGATTTGACCAAAGGGCTTTAAGATGTTTTTGGAGCATTTTGTTATTTGACCAAAGGGCTTTGAGATGCCTTTGGAGCATTTTGATTTTGAAATTTTCTATTGTTTTTGTAATTTTGAAAAATTTAAATGTTTTTGATATTTTGACATTTATTTGAATGTTTTTGTATTTTGTTATGCGTATATGTAAAATGCCTTCAGATGAATAATTATGAGAGGCTTTGGCTCCTCAAAACCCTCTAATTATGTTAGGTGGTACGTCCCAGGTCCAATATTTTTAGAGATGATATAAGGACCTATCCAATTGGCCACAAATTTGTCTCGCAGATGCGATGGTAGATTTGAGTTATGTTGGTTCTATTTAAGCACAATATCCCCAACCTTAAAGTCTCTCATATAGAATTTATTATTATAAGCTCATGTTAAACTATCTTGGTAAATGCAAAGATTCTCAAGTACATTGATGCGACGTTCATCAAGAAGATCAATTGAACAAGTCAAGCTTACCGCATAGTATCATCATTGATGAACTCTTTTAATGCGATGCACAATATTAGAATTTATAACTCTAAGGGTATAATGGCCTTAGTGCCATACACAAGAAAAAATGATGCTACCCCAGTGGGAATCCGCATGCTGGTCCTGTAAGCCCATAATGCAAGGGGTAATTACATATGCCAATCCTTATGATTTTCTTAAACTATCTTCTTTAATATGGCTCCTATCATCTTGTTTGAGGCCTCTGCTTTCCCATTTGCTTACGGATAATATGGTATCGTAGAAATGTGCTGAATGTTGTATTTAGACGTTAAAGCCCGCATATTTTTATTCTTGAATAACAAACCATTATCCAATATTATTTTGGAGGGGACCCCAAAGCGACATATGATATTGTGAAGTATGAAATCTGTAATTCAAGGTCTAATTATTAATGTTAGGGGGACCGCTTCCACCCACTTGGTGAAGTACTCAGTGGTTGTTAAGATAAGTATGTATCGATAAAAAGACAGGGGAGAGATCTTTCCAATTATATCGAAACCCCATTGAGAAAATGGTCAAGCCGCCTAAATGGGTTGTAATGCCTATGATGGCAAGTGTGTCAGATTTTCATGATGTTAACATTTAATGTGTTTCTTAACATACTCGCAATGATCCTTATTCATTGTGGGTCAGTAGTAGCCCATTTGAAGGATGCACTTGACAATGGCCATACCGTTGAAGTGGTCACTACATGTACCATCGCAAGCTTACAAAATCATCCAAGCTAATTCTTAGGACTCTAGACAATGAAGGAGGACTACATCATAGCTTCAACGATACAATATACCTCATAGCAAGACATATCTTGTTGCTCTTTGTTTGAATGCTCATTTTTTAGCGTGCGATAGTCCCTATGGGATGATTCCAAGTTTTAGGAAATATTGTAGTTGGGATAGCCAATCCTGATAAGCTACAACATCAACAAACAAGATGACTTGTTTCTCCTATGATTTGATGTGCACAAATATAGATTGAGAAACAACCTTGTGGTGAATGGTGACACCATTCCCCGTAGGACCCTACGAGATCAAGGACCCCCAAGGCACCTTCCTTAGAAAGTCTCTGGATTTATAAAACCACTCATGGTATGTTTCTATATGAATCATGTTGACTGATTCTTTATTATCAAAAGCCTCACGCTGCATCACTGATTGTGAGAGAATTTTTACATGAATGGTAGTAAAATAAGTAGATGGATTCTGAAGGATCAAGGATCCCAAATATGCCATAGTGTTTATAAATCTATTTTACATGCAAGGGATTGCCTCAATATCGTACCATTATAATTGGGCTAGATAGATGTCAACAAGCTCTTTGTAACCTTTTAGTATTGGATCCCTTCATTGAAATAGTTCCTTCACTTTTTTGACTATGATAAGGGAGTCACCAAAGATGTTTAGCCTTTTGATCTTCATAGCGATGGTTGTTTGGAGAACCAAGATTAGGGCCTCGTATTCAGTGTTGTTTTTTGTACAAGGTAAGTCTAGCTTAAATGAAAAGGATATCGGGGGCACCTTGTGGTATAAAAAATACAATCCCTACACCACCCCCTTGCTCACACTTTAAAACATCGAAGAACAAAGTCATATCAGCTTTATTTTTAGGTTCTTCTAGTTTGGGTGTCTTTGATAATGTAAAGACTACTCATCAAGAAGTTCTATCATGAGACCCCTTCTATTTTGAAGAGGTGCCTCTATCAGTTGATCAACTATGACTTGTCCTTTGATGGAATTTTGTATTATGAATTCCAAGTTGAATTCTATCAGTAGCATGATCCACTTTGTAGTACGTGTATTATAATATGTCTTGCTCATCATATACTATAAAGCATTTTGTTTTGATATCACATACATTGTATGGCTCAACATGTAGTGGCACAATTTCTTGGTCGCAAAGACAACTGCTAAGCACAACTTTTCTACATATTTTTATCCTATCTTGTAGATCACCAAGGTGCAAATTATGTAATATATTGCTTGTTATTTATATTACACGTTATTTTGAGCCAACATGGTGCCCAAAGCAAAATTGGTAGTGGATATATATAGCAAGAATGGAACATATGGCCTTGGTGGAGCTAATATTGGTAGCATTACCAGGTATTTATTAATTTTAGCAAAGGCTTGCTGACATCCTTCATCCCAATGGAATGGGATCCCCTTGTGTACCAATCAATTCATGGGTTGATATTTATCCGATAGTTGTGCAATGAATCACTTTATGGATGCTACTTTGCCTTGTAATCTTCTCAACTCTTTGATGTTAGTGGGTGGGTCCATTTCTAGGATAGCCTTTACCTTTGTTGGATCTACTTTGATGCCTTATTTAGAAATTATGAATCCCAAGAGCTTTCCAAAAGTTACGCCAAAGATGCATTTCTTGGGATTCAACCTGTCATTGTGCTCAATCAGGCAATTGAAGACCTTTCTGAGGATCTCGACATGCTCTTCGTGCAACAATGACTTGGCTAGTAAGTCATCAATATAGTCTTCTAATATCTTGTGCATGTAGTCATGGAAAATGTATTTCATGGCCCATTGATACGTGGCACCAGTATTTTAAAGACCAAATGGTATTACTTTGTATAAAAATGTCCCCCATGGAGTGGTGAATGAGGTTTTATGTTGGTCTTCAGGTTTAATTTGAATCTGATTGTAAACAAAAAAATCATCCATGAGGGAGAGCATATCGTGACCTATAGTTGCATGTACAAGAGTATCTATGTTAGGCAATGAGAATGAATCCTTGGGTGTTGCCTTATTGAGATCCCTAAAATCTATGCAAATACGGATTCTTCCATCAGGTTTTCCTATGGGTACCATGTTTGATACCCATTCTGGATAGTCTATGGGAACAATAAAGACTACATCCAACATTTTTGTAGCTCATTATTTACCATAAAAGCGATGGTTGGATGCATCTTTCTAAGATTATGCTTGACCAGTTTCTTTACGAGGTGTAGTGAAAGGTTGTGGACAACCAATTTTGGATCTAGTCCCGACATATCTTTGTAAGTCCAAGAAAATAGTCTAGGTATCTCTTTCAATAGAGGAATAATTATGGCCTACTCTTCTGGAGATAGGATTTCTATGAACTTGAATTTCTTTGGATTAGAAGGATCATCACTAATGTCCACTTTGAAAGTCTCCTCTATTGCCATATGTGACCCCTCTTCAAGCTGGTAAGGAGTGGGGATTAAATGGATATCTTTTGATGGGTTTAGAGGTTCAACTGAATCATGGTCAAAACCAGTGTGATAAACATCATGTGCACAACCTGGTGAAAAATGAAACGGTTGTAGCATTTCTTCATTGGAGAAGAAATCTTTAGGCTCTAAGGGTGAATTAGTGCAATCCCAATCAATAACATCTAAATTAATATACAATGGTTTAGATGGATTGTCTGGGTTAAGGAGTGAAGTGGTCAAATCAATGGAGATCATGTTGATAGATGGGATAAAATATCCAGGACCACATGGGTGAAAATTTACATTAATTATTTACCTTCCATACCCAATATGAGGCTCTAGGGGTATGGATATCTTAGGATCTGATCTATGAATAGATGATATGATGAGATAATTAGGCTGGAGCAGCTCTTTAAACATAGGTAGATCTGGGTTGACCATGTGATGAATGTCATCTAGATTCACTAGTCTTCCCATGAAATGATGGCTGAGACATATTGTGTGGAGTATCTCTTCTATTTCAAAAAGTTTATTGACTTGATGTAAGTTATGAATTCCAAGATAAGCCATATCAATCTCATATTCATAGTCACTATCATCTAAAAAGAACCCCTCATTCCTGCCCACTGGAATTGGGCGGTGGCATAAATTTTGAGGGCTAAGATAGGCCATTTCGGTCTCATATTCATAGTCACTATCATCTATAAAGAATATATTGTCTATTTCCACTAGCCCTGCAATATGGTGTGCATGTCTAGGCCCAAGGTAGGCCATCTCAATTGAGTCCTCTGACTTATAGTCACTCTCATCCATGATGTATCCACCTTCTATGTTACCTGACCAAGAAAGGTGTTGTAAATACTAAGGCCCATGATAGGCCAATCCGACCAATCCGGATTCATCCTCAAACTCACTTATGACATACTTATTCTCTTCTCACTCATAACCATGGCTTGGTTCATCCACCCATAGGATTATTCCTGATGGACTTGCTTCGAGAGAGAAATTTGGATGATGCTCATTGGGTGGTTCTATATTGGCCATAGCCATCCATCTATTGCTCAAGTGGCTTCTATTCGAGGGTTGATAGGGATTCTATTTGATGTCTTCCCTGAACCCTAAGCTTAGTATATCCAAAGCTACTACCAATGAATTATTATGGCTTTGGATGTGAAAACCTAGACCAAACCTATCAGTAGGCAATTGGTACTATGACTTGAATAGAAGCCAACACTCTTGCTCGTACAAGGCCATGCCAATGGCATCATTTAGAGTACCTTAGAGAAAAATCAGGATTGGACAAGTAATGAAGATTCATAGTGAATGGATCATCCTCATCCTCTTTTATATTTGATGCATCATGGACACAATCCAAACCAGCATAGATGAAGTTGGTTTGGTTAGGGGGGATCCCTAATGGAACCACTATCCCTATTAGCAAGTTTGGGATTTTGGGTCATCCCATGTCTTGTGTAGACTTAATAATTGGTGTGAAAGTTACATTCTACACAAGATATTCACCTAACCCTATGTTGGCTAGGTGAACTATCACCTGTTGTACAGATGACACCGTTTATGAAGCAGGTAAGGTAGGTTGAGGTACCTCCTCGACTATGTCTTGGTAATTTTCCTCCTCCATAGGATTTGGAATTTTTGCTACTGCTATGGTTGGAAATTCCTTAGTATTTTTCTCCATAAAGGGTGCCTTTAGCTTCTGAGAGTCTTTTACTTTGGATGTTGTGGATTTCTTAGAAGTGCTACTAGCTTTAGATGCAGGAGGTGGTGCTGATGTGGACGAGTCACCTCATACTGATTTAGACTTACTTTATAGCTATGTGGTAGGGGATGAAGGTCTTATGTATAAGTGTGTTGATGGAAGGAAAAAATACCTTGGTAGGTCAACCTCATGTACGTATTTAAATATCTCTTCATCCGATGGAACCACATGTACTTGTCCCTTATGTACATAATTGATGCATTGGTGCAAGATTAAAGGAATGCACTGCATATCCCTAATCTAGGGATGCCCTAGGAGGATATTGTATTGCATTGTACCCTCCAATACGTGACCCATCATAGGGATGGTATTATTCCCTAGCTTTATAGACAAAGAAACTGTACCAACTATGGAGCATAATGCATCATTGAAAGCTATCAATGTATAGGAGGTTGAAACAATGTTGGACCTAGGGATTTTTAGGTGCCCTATAGCTTTTGTTGTGATGATATTAATCGATGAGCCCGTGTCAATTAGAACCCATTTGAAGGGTATGTTATTGATGGATGCGATGATATGCAGAGGTGAGTCTGCTATGGTAGTAGGTACTAATTTGATTTTATGATTATAGAAATGGATCACAGACTCTTGACACTGCTGGACCTACCCCACAAATTTTGTGAATACATCAGGGTTTTAGGGTTGAAGCTCAATATATCTTAGGATTTCCATTAAAGTCTCCCTATGTATTGAGGACTATTTAATGATATCATAGATTGATAACTTGTCCAGTGTCATTTGGATATTTTGCACAAGTCTACTTCGGACAGTTACCATAAGTCACATTGGTGGGCCTGGAGGATTATTTTGCACCTACCTCTGTCGAGGTGCAACTGAGATACAAATGGGATCTATTGGAGGCTCTGGCTGGTCATATCATTAAATTATTATTGCCATGTTGACTATTTCAACCATTTCAATGCATCCTCGAGTGGGAGGTTCGAATCAAACTTGGTTCACATAAGCGCCCTGATATCTGGGGACCTCATGATTAGGTAACATGTTTCTAAATATGCCCATGTCTCTATTGTTGGGTGCTAATGGATTGTAAACTTTCAGTTCACCCTTCTTGATCATGTTCTATAAAAATTCTTGAATCTGATACATGTTTTGATATCATGCCCATGTATCCTATTATATGGGTAATATTGATCTTCCTTATATACCATATGCTTGGGATGGTTAGGTCCAAGAAGTTGTACCTCAGGTAGCCTGAGTCTTTATGCCTTGCTGAGCTGGTTGAATATCTATTGCATCGACTCAGATAAAGGCATGAAATAGCGAGGTGGTTTACACTCCTTATTTTTATCTTGGTTGTTCTTGAGGTTGTAATTGGCCAGTGGGGACTGATCCTAATAGTTCTACAGTTGTTGGTGTTGGAAATTTTGAGTAGATAAGTTATCATTAATGTCAAGAGTGAGTTTTCATTGATTTCAAAAGGTCCTAAGGAGAAATGCAATTGATTGATTCCAAAAGAGCTTCATAATTTTATGTGAGCAAATATAAAAGGTTTTTATTAAAACCATGAAGGAACAAAATAAAAGGTTTTTATTAAAACCATGGATGAGAAATGTAAAAGTTTTTTTATAAAAACCCAAGGAGGCCTTTAATTTTAAATTAGAAAGCCCAAGGAAGTTTTAATATTTAATTTATAAATATTTAAATTCAAATTGAATTTAAATTTTATAAATAAATATTATTTATTTACTCGAATTGGAAAAACCTAAGTTTATTCGATCGGCTAAGGCCAAAAAGGATGAGTGATATCCTTTGAAAAATGTGCTATAACTCATGAAGGAAACTTAGTAGCTTTTGTGTGCTCCATAAATCCAAATTTTGGTGTGTTTAAGATGTCGAGGTGCTTAGTTCCTAGCACATCCAGTGGCTAGCTCAGGTGGCATTTATCTTGGTGCTTATGGCATAGTGGTTATGGGTTTGAAACCCGGTGGCGGCAAGTTTGGAAGTCCTTTTTGTGTTTCTATTTCAAAAGCAGCAGAGAAGGTAATAGAGTGCATGGGCACTCTAGCTCCCACGTGAACACCAAGCTCATGTGGCAACCAAGGCTATGGCTAGGGCACTTGGGGAGGCAGCATCGTGGGTTCAAAATTCACTAAGGACAAAGGTACATTTTTTTATTTAATTTTCATTGCCCTAAGGTTTGATGTGAGGTAGTTGGGAGGCATAAGGATTAATTAAATTTAATTTCTTGTGGTGATTTTTCATGGTAAAATAGTGAAGGGAGTTATACGGAGTTTGATATTAATTTTAAAATAAAGTCCTAATTGCTATAATTTCATATTGGAGGAGTAAGCCTTTTAAGGTGTTGATTTTATTTTAAAGGACTTTTTTCCAAAGGGATTATTGTGAAAGTAATTTTTCTAATATTTTTTAAGGTGTTGGATGTTATTTTAAAGATGGAGTGATAAGGTGTATTTGTGTTTGATATTATTTTGTATTGTGATTCCTTGATAGAGAGATTATTATCTTCTAACCTCCTTGAGTTTGGCAAGGAAGAATTTATGATTGTGGTATATTTGTGAGGTATACTCCTCATCAAGAAAAAGGTATGAGTGCAATATTCCTTGGTTGAGTTGATTGCTTGGTTTTCTGAAAAACAACTTTGGAGTGAAAAGGACTTGATTAGGTTCCTTATTGAGTTGTTGAGCTATTATTGAAGTGAATGGTTGAGTGAAGAACTTGAACTAGGGTTTGAAAAGAACATGAGTTTCATTGTTATGTAATATTCGTTTATAAGCATTGTTGTTGAAGTGAATGGTTGAGTGAAGAACTTGAACTAGGGTTTGTAAAAAACATGAGTATCATTGTTATGTGAGATTGGTTGATAAGCATTGTTGGAAATTTTTGAGTGAATGTTCATATGCTTGGAATAGAATTTATGAGAAAGGATTATTTAATTGAGTGATTGGTTGAGTAGAGTTGATTGAGCCTAGTCAAGTGAATGCGTTAAAGTGAATTGTTCAAGTTCTATGAAATAAATTGTTCTATATTATGAATTGAATTGAAAAAATGGTTGAGTGTTGATGAGTGTGAAACATATTGAGTCTCTAGAAATTCTCTATATGTTTTGTCATAAAAGAGAGAGATTTTGTGAGTGTGAAGCATATTGAGTCTCTAACAATTCTCTATATGTTTCTAAAAGAGTGATTGAGCATTGAGGTGAATGTGAAGCATATTGAGTCTCTAACAATTCTCTATATGTTTCTAAAAGAGTGATTGAAAGTGATTGAGCATTGAGGTGAATATGAAGCATATTGAGTCTCTAAAAATTCTCTATATGTTTCTAAAAGAGTGATTGAAAGTGAATGAGCATTGTGATGAATGTGAAGCATATTGAGTCTCTAACAATTATCTTTGTGTTTCTAAGATATTGGACACATTCTAGTGTGGGCTTGTTGAGCAGATTTTAGGTAAGTTTTTGAAAATACTTGTGGATAGATTTTTCTGAGCTTTTATGGAAGCTTACAATACATATTGAGAGCAGAATTGGACAAGTTCTAGTGAGGACTTGTTGAGCAGATTTGGACAAGTTCTAGTGAGGACTTGTTGAGAATATTTGGACAAGTTCTAGAGAGGACTTGTGGACAGATTAGTGTGAGATTTTGTGGAATCTTACAAGCAATATTTGAGATAAGCCTTTGAGAAGACTTGTGAGCAAAATTGATTGATTTGTTTAAACCTTGATTTAAGGTTTGCGATAGATCTAGTAGAGTTGATTTGAGATTGAGTCAAGCTTTGTGTTAAGGCTTGAGGACAAATATGGACCTATTTTGGTGCATATTTGAGGAAAGGTTTGTGCCAGACCAGAGATAGAGATAGAGCAGATTTGTGCTAGACCGAAGGATTGTGTTTAGTTCAGATTTGAAACAAAGCTTTAAAGGTGATAAAGTATAGAGGACGACAGTATCCTATGGATAGAGATCCATTAGCTAGGGTACTGAGGATAGGTGTCTTCAATGGATAAAGATCCATTAGCCAGATCAGTGGGGGAAATAGTTCTTCTAGAAGATCACCAGTCAGAGCTAAGGATAAAGGAGTTCTCATATAGATAGAGATCCATGAAATTGATTAGGGGATTGGTGTCTCATTTGGATATAGGTCCATAAACATTATAATAGGTAAAGGATTCCCAAGAGATTTATTGAGAAAATTTTAGTGAAATATTTTCTCTATGGAGTAGCCCACATTGGATGAACCACGTTAAATTGGTGTCTCTATTGTGTGTGATGATTTGTGCATTACTTTGGTTACTACTATTGATATTGCTATTGATTATACTGGATAATATTGTTTGGAAAAGAAAAGTAAAAAGTGGTCTTACACTGTTCACCCTGCCTCTCAGTATAAGCTTGTGTTCTTCAATTGGTATCAAAGCTGGTTCCTTCAAAAAAGGTTTAACAGGTTGAAGGAAGATCTTACAAGAACACAAAATGGCAAAGAAAGGCAAAGGCAAAACCATGAGACACAAGAAAAAAAGAACACACGTGGTCATAAAAGAAAAATAAAATGATTTTGATATTGTTGTTTTGTGAGTAAAAATGGAAATAGATTCAAGAGATGAATCAAGCAATGGAGAGATAACCAGATTGATAAAATTTTGTACTAGATGTAGGAAGACAGGTCACCTTATAGCTCACTATTCACAATAAGGTAAAGAATATTTTATTTTATGGTCAACTTAGTCATGATGCAGGTTATTGTAATGGATTTAGTAGTGGTGAAGATGAAGATGATACTCTCAAAACTGAAGTCCTAGAGGTTGGTTCATAAAAAGATAACAGGGACAGTCAGAATAGGTATGAAGAAGAAACTCTACTTTCAGTAATAGAAGAAAATACTCCTATTGAAGATCAAATAAAAGAGAGAAATTTATAAAAAGAGGAGGAAGCTACTCTTAAGGAACTTGTTAAGTTGAAAAAGGAGAACTTAGAATTAAAGGCTCAAATACAAGAGGATGAGAAATGTAAAAAAAAGCTTCTACAAGATCTCTCTGACTTGAAAGATAAGGTTGAAAAGGCAAGAAGAGTTGAAAAAGGTATGGTTGAACAGTCAAAGGTAAAATATCTAGAATGTGAAAGACTTATTATTGATATTGAAGAATTAAAAAGGGAGAACTCATGATTAAGGGTTTAATCTCAAGAATATGAGAAAGCAAAATCAAAATTTCTACAAGAGCTTACTAACTTCAAAATTAAGGTTTGAAGAAGCAAGGAAAATGGAAGAAGGTATGAATGAAGAATTAAAGATAAAATATGTAGAATATGAAAAGCTAGAACATGAGATAGTTTCTCTAAGGATGGAAGTAAAAGGCTCTAAGGATAAAATACACAAGTTTGAGAAAAATTCAAAGACTTTGGATAGGATTATCAATGCACAAATATCATCAGTCACC
Organism: Wollemia nobilis; assembly: GCA_028583015.1. Lineage (NCBI taxonomy): Eukaryota > Viridiplantae > Streptophyta > Pinopsida > Araucariales > Araucariaceae > Wollemia > Wollemia nobilis. Next base: position 3,960,268 of record JAQPPZ010016936.1, read on the forward strand.
AAAACAAGACTTAGTTTTGAAGAAGAACAAGGAAAACAAGAAGCAAAAAAAGGAGAGTCAAGCTCAAGTACCAAAGAAGAAGAAGCTTCAAAAGAAGAGTGAAAGAAAGAGTGAGACTTATGAGGATAAGTTGGATAATAGAAAGTTCAACAAGGAAAGGAACAATGTACAAATGAGAAACAGATGGAACAACAATCAGAATAAGTTAAGAGAGACTAAGCGACCAATGAGGTCAAGACAAGGAAACTTCAATGAAATATGTTTCTCATGTCATAGATTTGGGCACAAGGCTTCAAAATGTAAGACACATGAAAGACAAGAATATGAGAATTTTAGGAATAGGTAGCTTTTTGATGGGTATTGCTACTCATCTAATTAGTTTGGTCACAAGGCAATGAATTGCAGGGTTCATGACAAGAAAAAATATGGCTTCACCAGGAGAAATCCCAAGATATTTGCACCTCCAAGGGATAATAATATTAAGTGTTATAAGTGCAATAATGATGGACATACAACAAAGTGGTGTAGATAAGACACTCCATAATTAAACATGAACAGGAACAATAATAGGAATAGGAACAGGAATATGGACATGGATAGGAATAATAATAGGAATAGGAACAAGAACATGGACATGAACATGAATAGTCAAAGAAATCAGAAGGATCATATGAGAAGGAAATATGACAAAGGTAAAGACCAGTGCTTGTTGGGAGTAGAAATACTCCCACCCCAAAATTAACCACCTCAAGAGGAGGTGGGGCAAGGGTTAAGCTAAGAGACCTATTCTTAGCCTCGAGCCCCAAAGGTGACCCTTTGCCATTGATGTCAAAGGGGGAGATATTTGAGTAATGGGGAGAGATTTGTTCTTAAGGAAAGCATTGAGTCAGGGGAGCAGTTTCCCATGGGGAGCAAAACAAGAAAAATATCAAGTGTTTGGTAAAAAGAATTTGGTTTGCCATCAATGCTAAAAGGGGAGATTGTTGGACATTTTGAGTAGATATGTTTTCATTGATGTCAAGAGTGAGTTGTTATTGTGTACCGATCTAAAAAGCATACACCTAACTAATGCATTAATTGAAATCAATCATTAAAGCAAGAAATGAAAGACAAGATTGCATATGACAAGAAAGTGAATGTTTCTTTTATTAATCTTGAATCAAATCTCGGTTACAATCATGCCCCTCTTAGGGTCACCCAAATGTTGATACAATTAACACAATTTGAAAGCCCCAATGGGGTAGGTGCAATACGCAGACTTTCTAAATGGACATGAACTGCTCCAAGGTGTCGATGACCTTCTTCTCCATGATTAGAGGTATTTGCTGCCTTGCATCTCAAAACCCTGTTAGTCCTGCATGCAATAAACAACAAGAAGCAATTAGAAACAAAGGAGGCCTCTCTTGATGAGGCTTTTAGGAGGTATTTGCATAAAAGGTAGTATAACTAGCATGAAATCAAGAAAGTGCAAGAAACATATTAAACTTATATTAAACCTAAAAATATTGCTACAAACATATAAGCAAAAGCAGATCTAGCTATCTATTGAATTAATTACGAAATTGAAAGCATGGAAGCATGAAAAGAACCATTAGTGCCATAATTGCAAAAGTGAAGGGAAATGACTAAAAACTCTAATTGCACCGGTCAAAGTCTCTAATAAAGCAAATTAACATGATATATGTCTAATATAATGCAATTAAACAAATCCTACAAGCTAGAAAACAAGGAAACTGAAGATGACAACCTGACCATGGGTCTGATTCATGGTGAGCACTATCCACCATGGCTGATAGCCATGGCTGAGCTTGAAATATTTTTGCCCTCCCAATTTGGTGTCCAATCTTCAATTCTCCTTGAGGAATTGATGATCAAGGGTCGCCACTATGTCCTCTGATAGATTTGGTGGTTGAATTGCTCAGTTGGTGCATGGATTGCATGAATTAATATTTCTTGAATCTCCTAGCCTCCTAGGACCTCCATGGCATGTGATCTCCAATTGGGCAACCAAAGTATTCCTCTCAATGCATATAAGTGAGTATGCAATTCGATAGGGCTTCATTGCATTTCAACTCGAGATTCATCTATATATTTTCTCCCAATTGGAGGGGGGTTTTATAGCATTTGCCAAGGGCTAGGGGTGGCTTCATGAGGAAGCCAAGAACAAGATTGGGTAGTTGAGCTTGTTGGATGGAAGGATCCGGAACCTTCCTCACTCAAACCGCTCCAATCCATAACCAATTGGCCATTTGAACCAAATTTGAATTGGTCAAAGGCCAACTGACTTTGAGGCTTGACCATGGCTGACAAGCGCGGTCAACTATGCTAACCATGGGTGTCAATAGTGGCTAGCACTGACTAGGCAAAGGTGCCCAAATTGAGTGGTAAAAACCACTGCTATACCTTGGTATCTATCCAAGGTCTTCCATATGGTCTTCTAGCATGTCCCATATGAGTAGTCACCTCGACATGACGTATTTTAGGTGTCTACAGATGCCCCTTTTGAGATGCATTGTGAGATCGAACAACGTTGAGCAAAAATAAACCTCCTAAAATGATGTCATAGGTTGGATGATGATCATTGGTCTGATCAACATTAGATGCCCGAGTCCTGCAAAGAGGACGTGCATCCTAGAATCATTGCTTCCAACTGGATGGAAGGCTTAAATTTGAAAGAGTTTGCACTCGTCATCAGACATTCGGGTAGCTTTGGTGCTACAATAGGAGTTAGGCCTATATAACCGAAAGGAAGAGAGCTACAAACTAACTATCATATTTGCTTTTTGCCCCAATAGAGGGTAAGCTTATGATAGTCATTGGCAATGATTCGTAAGATGAACACAATTTTGACAAGATCTAGGGATCTACGATCAAGGGATCTTCTATTGACTTTGATTATGATTTGATATTATGACTACCCCCTCAAGCGATGAGTCGATGAGGGTAATGACAATTAAATGAAGTGACGAGGTCGCTTGACCACTATGAATGATCTTGAACAAATTTAAGATTTAGCATTTGAATTATTGGCAAGGCCTAATCAGCTATGATTGCAACTATTAATAGTAATTGTCTATTTCTATCCCATGGAGCGGTCCAGCCATGAAGGCCTTCTTAGGGAATCAAAATGAGGACAATTCTAATTAGGCTTATGTTGAATCATATTATCGATGATTTGCTAAAAATATCATAGGAGAATTGAGATGAATATCTCATTCCCCTGGAGCAGTCCGACCGTTAGGGCCTTCTTAGGGATTGAAATGAAGCATACAATTCAACGATGACTAATTTACCCCAAATGTCCTTATGGTAATTTACTCATATTGTTGGATTGCATGGATCGCAAGTCGCTGCAACCGCCAAGTGTATAGGGTAAATAACTAAATACGAGGTGCATTTGGATTTTAATGTTATCTAATTTTTTTGTTAATTTTGTAGATTTTGAATTATCTAGTCTGGTGGGTATTTTTAATTTATTATTTTATAGCTCTCCATGGTGGGAATTGAGAGCATTTATTGTAGTTTGTTGACCATGCCTATCAGAAGTGGTTAAGAAGTTCAAATTCCTTGATCACGCTCAGACCCATGGGAAACCCTAATTCGGGGACCGTGGTTGTTAGACATGGTCCGAACCGAATTCAAAAAATATATAAGGTTTTTCCTATTTGAAAATTTTCATTATTTACCTAAAACTGCTAGTAAAACTGAGAGCTCTGAGAGGTAAAAAGTGAATTCTGACATGGAACGCTATCGCAAACTTCACTGATTCCCTCCTATCCACACCGATGGTCGACCAGCCGAAAGCTTCGACCAATGGGGGAGCCGGTGCTTCCAAGGTAACACACAAACCGAGACCATGCTTGCAAATTACTAGATTAAAAATTAACCACACTAAGTAATGGGTTAAATGAACCACATTAAACTATCGATAATGAACCTCACCCTAGTTAGGTTTAGCATAGGTTAGATTAGAGGGGAGGGTTTTAATTTTGAGGTTTATTTTGGGAGGGAAATGACCCTGAAAAGGTCATGTTCCCTAGCCATGGGTGGCAGACGTGGTTCCCAATTGGTAGATTGGGGACCACGGCTATCAACCATGGTGGGATTTAAATCCCAATGGTCATATTTTTGACCGCCTTATCGACCATGGTTCCGACCTGCGACGTGACACCCTTAGGAAAATTTTTCAATTTTTTTCATTTTTCTTTAAATTTTTGGCAATTAATGCATTTTATTGCAATTTTGAAGTGCTTTTATTTGATTTTTTTGAAATTTTTGATCATGATTTTGCATGTTTTTACATTTTCATGAGATTTTTTGATTTGTTTGTCATTTTTGAGTCATTTTTAATTGTTTTTCTTATTTATTTGATTGCTTTCACTCAGACCTTGACGAACAGAGTGAGGGAGACTGATCTCCTTCATAACTTACACCACACTCTCACTAACATGGAGCGAGATTGGTTTGCTACCATGGGGTTTCAGTACATCTTGGACCTCCCCACTATTAGATCTGACCAGGCATACATGACTGCATTGGCCCATCATTGGGATGCATGGACCAATACATTTCACCTTTCGATGGGTGAAATGACTATTACTCTAGAGGATGTCTACCACATCTTCTACCTACCTATTGATGGTGAGGCCATCACCTCCTCTCCTACCATGATGAGGAAGGTCATGTTTGATGCGATATTTGGTAGATGGAGCATCGAGGCTCAGGGCCGCATTGATCATGGAGGCATCCACATCGAGGAGTGGTACCAGGATAGATTCTTTTCATAGTGGGAGGCTATGTTTATGCACTTGATTATCCAGATAGTCCTCCCAGATTCATCAGGTATGAGGTTCCCCTAGAACCTCCTGGCTAGGACCAGGGAGGTTATGATCAGCTCGATCGAGTGACCTCTTATTCTAGCATGGGGGAGCACCCTTCTAGCATAGCTCTATCATGAGTTGTACCAGATTACATATCGCATAGTGGGCATCGATTATAGTCTACTTCTCCATATTTGGGGTTGGAAACATATTCTGATAGAGCACCCCATAGATTTACCTCTAGGGATCACTAATATCGATGCAGCTCGTCAGTGCTATGTAGCCTGCTGGCCTTGGGAGTAGGAGGGGTTTAGGAGTAGGTCTCATGCAGGAGACCTAGACCATTATATCACTAGATTCTCATAGCTTCACCCTAAGTAGATCGAGTGGTGACCATACATGGGCTGCCCTACCTAGCCAGAGGTAGATAGATACTTATGCTAAGTGCATAGAGATAGGTGGGTTATCAGTCATAAGGCTGATATACATGAGTATCAACACTTCTCTCATATCCTAAGATAGTTTGGGATTTAATAGGATGTCCTAGAGGTGCCTACTATTTATAGATACTTGGTCCTAGAGAGGGACCTGACCTAGCCCTAGGTGGCTCCACTAGGGGATGATGATGATGACTTTCAAGAGTCAAGCCTAGTGGATATAGGCACTACTACTGATTACCATGCATGGTGGACTAGCCTATAGTGGCATGAAGAGGGACCTCTAGGCCGACCAATAGATGAATTTATAGTAGAGGGTGTAGAGGGCTCAAAGGTGGACCCTCATGGATGTAGGGTCCGTTAGAGGACCGAGGGTGCATGGGGCATAGGGGCCACTATAGAGGAGGGCCCATAGGTAGAGGTAGAGGAGGAGGCATCCGAGGAGGGTGAGGCACCTCCTAACAGTGAGGTTGGATAGTTGAGGGCACAGATTGCCGACCTCCAGACTCAGATTGGGACACTTCACACCTGACTCCTGCATAAGGACACCACTATCACCACTCTAGAGGTGAAGCTATCTCATGGTCAGAGCTAGTGGAGTAGCTACGAGGAGGAGAGGGTAGCTCTCCAGGCACAAGTGGCTACAATAGACATCGAGATTGAGAAGATCACTAGCTAGCATGATCTTCTATAGGTGACACTAGATGTAGTGACTACTGAGTGAGACCTACTCAGGGTGATGAGGGTAGCTCCCTCACCTACACAGGCTATCATGGCACCTCCCATGGTACCATCTACTCTAGGGCTTGTAGGTTTTGACCCGATGGTAGAGATTAGGAGGCTACATACCCTCATGGAGGAGGGTAATGATCAACATACAATAGATGTAGCATGCAATGCCCAACTAGAGGGTATTATCAAGCTGCTAGGTGGATAGGTTCTAGAGAGGACCACTACTATAGGGTCACATCGGAGTAGGACCAGGACCAGGGAGACAGGGTAGTCTAGTGCATGATCTAGCCATAGGACTACCTCGCATGCACTGAGTATAGTTGGTCCAAGCCGAGCATAGGATCCATAGTAGGACCCACAATAGGTTCTAGAGTAGGCCCCTAGGGATGCGACTGAGGGAGGTAGAGAGAGCTCCGGTAGGGGGATCAGGGGGTGTAGGCCAGAGTTAGCACATTGGCATGGCACAGATTTTGCTACTTTTTGTACCATTTTGGTGTAAGGTCTGAGGACCTACATAGTTGTAGCCTACGAGTATTTTGATGTACCCTACTATGATGTACATTTGACACACACACACACACACACAAATATATATATATGATATGATAGTTCATCTCATTACATGTGTACTTTATTTTTGGTATTTTATGTTTATGTTATGCACATGGATGCAATGCTTATATTGATTTAATGCTATATGATGTGATGTATGGATGACATGCACTAGATAGCTATGTGATAGATGATTAGATGCTATGAGTTATGTATGTAGATGGACTACTTATGATGGATGCATATGAATGCCATATTTTGATGTTAAATGCATGTATACTTTGCTTCACTTGTATGCATTTAATTTATGTTGTTATGACATAGTTTATGCCTTGTATGTATTGCATAATTTTTCTATGATGATATATGGAAATGAACATGTATGCTTTAATCATTAAAACATAATGTATGAATGTAATATGGATTTAACAATCTAATGGATGACACCACAGAATGTATAACAATCATGGATTGTAATTGCTATATCTTATTATAAGAATTAATCAATTGGACACCCATATGTGAGATGCAATGATGTATTGTTTCTATTCATAAGCTCTTGTAAGTTAAAATAATATGTATAACATAGTCAGTGGCCGTTTAAATATCATTTTTGACATCCATCCGGTATCTAACCTATATTATGAATAGTCTTTAATAAACAAAATCTTATAAAGAGAAATTTGATATTTGATGATTGCATTGAAAATTGGTTGTTGCTATTTGGGAATTTTTGAGGTTTTCCATGAAACTCAAACACCCTAGTTGACTTATCAAAAGTTGTATACTAACCATACTAGACTTCTGAAACATAAGGCTTTCGCTAGGATAGGCCCTAACTGTTCATTATCCCTATGTGTGCAAATGAGTATATTAGATAAGGCATAAGCATACCCCGATGTCAGGTGGGATTCTTTCAGCCCATTGCTAATATTGGGGATCCTCAAATGTCTATCCAATCCTAGGTTTAGATTTCAGTTGGACTAGACTACTAGGTGATACAGGACACCTGAAGCTAGCTCTTCCACATTCAAACATTGGTCTGCACACAAGAAAAATGCTAATGTATCAGACATATCATCATGCATAAGGTACAGTAGTGCTGATAATTCTAGGGATTCAAGCTCACTCCCTTATTTTATTTAATTTTATTGGGATACTTGCTCATATAAAGTGATAAAAATCATTATTTATTTTTGTACTATAGTGATAAAAATCACTATTTATTTTTTACTTTTATTTGAGCAAGGGATTTGATACTGATTTGATTTTACTTTGAAAACTTGATCTTGATTTGATTTGAATTCTAAGAACTTAACTTTGGGAATTTCACTTTGGGATATATTTAAGGGATATCATTCTGGGATATTGCTCCTTCATTTGTAAGCAAGGGATTTATTTGGGTAAGGGGTAAGCTTGTCCTTTTTCCAATTATCAACATTTCTCGAACCGTTCGCACAAGGGGATAAGCAAGAATAAAATTTTCACCTCAGGATACCTGGTCCTACTTTGTAGCTTTCATCTTCCCCTAGTCCTTATTAGGATTGTTTAATTTGTTGATTAGTGATAGAATTATGATATGCTAAGGGCTATACAAACTAGACCTCATCTACAAAAGCAAAGCAAGCTTTCTATCAACTCTTGAGAAGACCTCTAGGTATGGTTGAATGACCGAAAAACCCTAGTATATTCTTCATAGCAACAAGATGGGTTGTGTTGAAAAACATAATTACTCACAAGGGTGATAAATGATGAAAATGCAATGATGCATGATTGAAACACAAACGTGGTGTCATTTGTAAGATTGTAAACACAATTTATTCTAATGCAAGTGTGACGGATGGATATGCCTAATGCAATGCAAAAATGAAATGCATGTGGAAAATGAAATGCATGATGCAAATGAAATGCAATGATGCAAAATGAAATGCAATGTTTTTGGATTTTGATATTTTTCCAATTTTTTATGGATTTTACATTTTGACCAAGGGATTTTAAAAACCATTGGAGCCTTTTGTGCTTTGACCAAAGGGATTACAAATGCCTTTGGAGCTTTTTGAATTGACCAAAGGGCTTACAGATGCCTTTGGAGCCTTTTTTGAATTGACCAAAGGGCTTACAGATGCCTTTGGAGCCTTTTTATGGTTTTAGGCATAAAACGCTTTAAGATGAAGGATATTGAGAGGTTCAGGCTCTTCAACTCCTTCGAGCGATGTCAAGTGATATGTCCTAGGTCCAATATTCTTAGAGATCATATAAGGACCTAACTAATTAGCCATAAATTTATCTCATAGTTCTGGTGATAAATTTGAGTTCTATTGGTTCTCTTTCAGCACAAGATCACCAACCTCAAAGTCTCTCAGATGGACTTTGTTATTGTAAGCTCATTTTAAGTGCTCTTGATAAATGCAGAGGTGCTCAAGGGCATTCACGCGATGTTCATCAAGTAGCATCAATTGATCTAGGTGAGCTTGTCATGTGGTGTCATCATCAATGAACTCTTTCAATGCGACGTGCAGCATTGGAATCTCCAACTCTAAGGGCATAATGGCCTCAATGCCATATACTAGTGAAAATGGAGTTGCCCCAATGGGTGTCCGAATACTAGTCCTATAAGCCCATAATGCAAGGGGCAGCTGGATGTGCCAATATTTGTGGTGCTCTTGTACCATATTTTTCAAGATGGAGACCACTATCTTATTTGAAGCTTCAACTTACCCGTTTGCCTGTGGATAATATGGAGTCACAAAACTATGTTTGATTCTATACTTAGACGTCAAAGCTCTCATAATTTTGTTTTTGAATGATGTTCCATTATCCAAAATTATCTTGGATGGTATCCCAAAATGACTTATGATATTAGTGAGTATGAACTCAGCAATACATGCTCTAGTTGTCATTGTTAAGGGAATGGCTTCCACCCATTTAGTAAAATACTCAGTAGCCATAATAATGAATGTATGTTAGCCCGATGATGGAGGAGAGATCTTACCGATGAGATCAAATCCCCACTGAGCAAATGGCCAAGCCGCTTGAATGGGTTGTAAGGCCTGTGATGGCAGGTGCATAAGATTAGCATGATGCTGGCATTTAACGCATTTCTTGACATACACATTGCAATCCTTCTCCATAGTGGGCCAATAATAACCCATGCGAAGGATGCGCTTGATGATAGCCATGCCACTAAAATGGCCATCGCATGTACCATCATGAGCTTGAGAAATTGCCCAAGATGACTCTTGGGGCTCAAGACAATGAAGGAGAACTCCATCGTAGCTTCTACGGTACAGGATGTCTGCTAACAAGACATACTTTGTCACTTTCTATTTAAATGTGTGCTTCATGGCACGTGATAATCCTTGAGGGATTACACCAAGTCTAAGGAAGTCATGTATCTATGATGTCCAATTATGATAAGCTTTGGCTTCGACTGACAAGACAACATGTTCCCCCTATGGTTCCACATTTGCAAATGCAGACTGGGAAACAACCTTGTGGTGAATGGTAGTACCACTCCCCATCGGATCCTATGAGATCAAAGACCCCCAGGATGCTCTCTTGAGAAAGTCTCTAGCTCTGTAGAACCATTCATGGTTTGGTTCTACATGAATCATGTTGATTGACTCTTTGTTATCCAATGCTTCACTTTGCACAATAGAATGTGACAATATTTTTACATGGATGGTAGTGAAATCGGTAGATGGATTCTGAGGGATTAAAGATCCCAAAGATGCCATTGTGTCTACAAATCTATTGGATGAATGAGGGATTGCCTCGATGTCATACCATTCTAGTTGAGCTAGATAAATGTCAACAAGATCCTTGTAAGCTTTCAATACCGGACATCGACATTGAAATAATCCCTTAACTTGGTTAACAATGAGAAGGGAATCACCAAAGATATTTAGCCTTTTGATCTTCATGGTGATAGCTATTTGGAGACCCAAAATTAGGGCTTCATATTCAACATTATTGTTAGTGCAAGGAAAGTCCAACTTGAATGACAAGGGCATTGGAGCTCCTTGTGGTGTGAACAACACTATTCCTGCACCACCCCCTTGCTCACACTTTGAACCATCGAAGAACAAGGTCATATCGGCTTTGTTATCTGGTTCCTCGAGTTTGGGTGCTTCTGATAAGGCAAATACTGCATCATCAGGAAGCTCTATGGTGAGGGGCCTACTATTCTCGAGAGGTGCCTCAACCAGTTGATCAGCTATGACTTATCCCTTAATGGACTTTTGGCTTATGAATTCCAAATCAAATTCTATCAATAGCATGATCCACTTTGTAGTACGTGTATTATGATATGTCTTGCTCATCATATACTACAAAGGATTTTGTTTTGATATGACATACATCGTATGACTTAACATATAGTGCCACAATTTCTTTGTAGTGAACACTACTGCTAAACACAACTTTTCCACGTATGCATATCCTAGCTCATAACTCACCAAGGTTCGGCTAATATAATATATGGCTTGTTCTTTATCTTGCACATTCTTTTGGGCTAACATAGTTCCCAATGCAAAGTCAGTCATCGATATATACAACAAGAATGGTACATCTGGCCTTGGTGGAGCTAGCACTGGTGGCATCACCAGGTATTGCTTAATCTCAGCAAAGGCTACTTGATAGTCCTCATCCCAATTGAATGGGACCCCCTTGTGTAGCAATCGATTCATGGGTCGACATTTATCTGATAATTGTGTGATAAATCACTTTATGGATGCTACTTTGCCCTGTAGGCTTCTTAATTCCTTGATATTCATGGGGGGATGCATTTCTAAAATAGCCTTGACCTTTGTTGGGTCAACTTCGATGCCTCATTTTGAAATGATGAATCCTAAGAGCTTTCCTGAAGTTATGCCAAATACGCACTTCTTAGGATTCAACCTGACATTATGCTCTATCAAGTGATCGAAGACCTTCCTCAAGACCTCAGCATGCTCTTCACGTAGCAATGACTTTGCCAACAAGTCATCGATATAATCTTCTAAGATCTTATGCATGTAGTCATGAAAGATATATGTCATAGCCCATTGATATGTAGCACCAACATTCTTAAGGCCGAATGGCATAACCTTGTAACAGAATGTCCCCCATGGCATTATGAATGTGGTTTTATGCTGGTCTTCGGGCTTAATCTGAATTTGATTGTAACCAAAAAAACCATCCATTAAGGAGAGCATCTCATGACCCGTAGTTGCATCTACGAGAGCATCTATGTTTGGCAATGGAAATGAATCCTTTGGTGTTGCCCTATTTAGGTCTCTAAAATCCATACAGATACGGATCCTTCCATCAGGTTTTCCTATAGGCACCATGTTTGATACCCATTCTGGATAGTCGATGGAAATGACAAACTCTACATCCAACAACTTTTGCAATTCATCCTTAACCATTAAGGCTACTATTGGATGCATCTTCCTAAGTTTCTACTTGACTGGCTTCTTTGATAGATCTAGCGAAAGGTTATGAGTAACCAATTTTGGATCTAGACCCGACATGTCCTTATAAGTCCAAGCAAAGAGATCAGGTCTCTCTCTCAGTAGAGGGATGAGGTTGGCACGCTCATCAAGAGTCAAAATTTCTCCAAATTTAACCTTCTTAGGATTAGTGGGATCATTACTGATATCCACTTCAAAGGTTTCCTCTACTAACATATGGGATCCCTCCTCAAGCTGATGAGGTGTAGGAATCAAGTGGATGTCATCTGTTGGGTTTATGGGTTCCTCATGGGAAGCATCCTCAACATGATAGACATCATGTGCATAGCCTAGCACAAAATGGAAAGGTTGCAACATTTCTTCATTAGGGAAGAAATATTTAGGCTCTAGAGGTGAATCAACATGATCCCAATCAATAGCATCTACATTAAGACACAATGGCTTGGAAGGATCGACTGGATTATGGAGTGGAGTGGTCAAATCAATGGAGATCATATTGATGGAATGGATCATGTCTCCAGGACCATGTGCACGTGACTCAACATTAGCAAAACTTCCATCCCCGAGATGTGGTTCTGGGGGTATGGGGATCTTCTGGATCCGGTCCATGAATAGACTATCGGATGGGATCATTGGGCTCAAGGAGCTCCATGTACATTGGTGGATCGAGAAACACCATGTGATAAATCACATTAAGATTCGGTGGTCTTCCCCTAAGGTGAGGATGGAGATTGATCTCTCTATACATCTCCTCAATAGTATATGGTGCATTACGATGATGCAAGTAGGGAGGTCCTAAATAGGCTCTCTCTATTTCATCTTCATCATCACTATCATAATAAGGATCCTCACCTCTACCTAATGGAATCGGGTGATGCTCCAAATGAGGCCCCATGTAGGCTATCTCTTGATAGCCATCATCATCATCAAAGGGCTCTTCACTCATATTTATTGATTCCAAAGGTAAAATATGATGCAAGAGTGTAGGGCCCAAGTAGGCCAACTCGATTTCATCCTTGGATTGCTCATTGTTTGAGGATAACTCAATGTCATCTATTCTAGAATCGTAGTCTAGTCCATCACTTTCAATGATGGATACTGCATGCACATCCTCAGAAGCAACTTATGATTCGATGTCTATAGCTATGTCTAGACTCTGGATGTGCATACCAATATCGTCGATAGCTCCATAAATTTGATTGTCCAAGTTGGCTCTTGGAATGTGTTCTGGGCCGGTCTCCACCAAGATGTTTGCATGATATCTCTCGGGTGGCTCTATAGTGACATAGGTCACTAGCCGGTTATCCCTCTAAAATGTGGAAGGATTAGGGTGATAAGGATTGAAGTCAACTTCACCCCCCAGACTGAGGTACAAGTGGTCTAAATATGCCATGAGAAGTTCATCCTATCCTCGAATATAGTATCCTAACCCAAACCTATCAATTGGCAACTGATACTATGGTTCATATGGCCTTCTACGCCCTTGCTCGAATAGTCCGAGACCGTAACCATGCCAATGGTAATGCTCGAAGTATCACATGGTGTATTCTAGGTTAGAGAGATAATGAACATTCATAGTGAATGGTTCATTATCATCCTCATCCATGGGTGTGGGAGATGCAAACTGGTCTAGCCCTCCATAGATGAAGTTGGTTTGGTTAGGTGGCACCCCTAATGGTTCCACCATCCCTATGGGAAGGTGATGGGCTCATGGTCGGCCCATGTCCTATGCAGTCTTGATAATTGGTGTGAATGTCACATTCTGCATGATATATTCCCCTAATCTAGGATTAACCAAATGGATGGTCACCTACGGTGCAGATGACCCTATTGAAGATGCAGGTGAAGCAGGCTGAGGTGCCTCTTCGACTTCTCCTTGAATTTTCTCTACTTCCATGGGAGTAGGGGCTTCAATGATAACTGGCTTGGGCATTTGCTTTATCTCTTTTTCACCCATATTTGCTTTCAACTTCCTATCATCCCGATGCATCATAGATGCAGATGGTCTAGTAGAAGCAGTTGTCGTGTGCTCCGATCATTGAGATGCGGACGTTGTAGGTTTAGCACACACATATTTGATTTTACCTCCTAGCTATTTGATCGGTGATGTTGGCCACACATCTAGGTGCATTGAGGGGAGCATGAATTCCCTCGAAAAATCTTCTAGATTCACATATTTAAAGGGTTCTTCATCTAAAGGCACCACGTGAACCTGTCCCTCATGAACATATTTGATACATTGATGTAGAATAGAAGGGATGCAATGCATTTATCTGATCCAAGGCCTCCCTAGAAGTATGTTATATTGCATAGCACCTTCGATTACATGACACATCATCGGGATGGTCTTCAGTCCTACCTGGATAGGTAAAACTATAGTACCGACCATTGAGCATAATGCATCATTGAAAGCTCTCAACGTGAAGGTAGAAGGGATGATATGCATCTTGGGAAACTTCAAGTGAGTTAATACCTTGGTAGTTATGATATTTATTGATGACCCCATGTCAATAAAAACCCACTTGAATGGTTTGTGATTCACACACACAATAATATGCAGCAATGGGTCTGCTATAATAGTGGAAACCATCTTGACTTCATGATCATGAAATTGTATGACCGATTCTTAACACTATTGCACGTGCCCCACGAAGTGTGTAAATGCTTCGAGATCCTGAGGCTACACTTCTATGGACCTTAAGATGTCCATAAGCATCTCCCTATGCTTGGGAGACTACTGAATCAGCTCATAAATCGATAACTTTGTTGGAGTCATCTGTAGGTTTTGGACCAACCTACTTCTGATGGTCACCACCGGTCTAGTTGGTGGGCCTAGCACATGTTAGGCTAGCCTTGGAGGAGGTACAACTTGGACTCTAATGGGTGCTGGAGGTTGATTTGGTCATTCATACCTCGCATTCCTTGTGACAATGTTGACCATTTCGATGAACCCATGGGTTGGTGGTTCGATGCGTACTTGGTTGACTTGGCCAACATTATTCTTTGGTACCTCATGATTTGGTAGAGGATTTTTGTAAATCCCCATATTTTTATTATTAGGTGCTTGTGGGTTGTCGACAAGAAGCGTACCTCTTTCGATCATATTTTGCACAAGATGTTTGAAAGACCAACATACCTCAATGTCATGGCCTTTCGATCGATGAAAGATGCAATATTGATCATCCTTGTAGCCCTTAGGCTTAGGCTGATTAGGGTCCATTAACTTGACCTTGGGTAAGTGTATAGCCTTCACCTCACATAACTGATGAAAAATCGAAGCCAATGACTCCGATAACTGAGTGAATACATGAGGTGGGTATTGTTCCTTATTTTTACCCCTTTGATTATTGTTGCATTGCTCATATTGCATAGGAGGAGGTTGGGCTTGATAGTTTCATTGTTGTTACCCCTTATCCCCTTTTTGAAGGTTCAACACCACCTGATTAACATGGGTCGGCTTGGCCTATTGTCTCTCAGTGCTTTTCTTGTGCCACTCCTTATTTCTGAGCTTCAAGTTACCCTCCTATAACTTGATGTCCTCTATCACCTTGGCTTGCGCCAAAGCCTCTTCGAATGTCGGTATTACTGCAACTACAGTAGCAATAATGAAATGTGCTTGGCGCAACTCTTCATGAACATTCGAGTTAATTCAGAGGATGGGATGGAGAATGGTAGCTTTGCCATCATTTTCCTCCATCATTTTCCATAATCCATCACTGGCTCATCATCATGTTGCGTTAAAGTAGCCAGGTCGGATAAGTTTACCTTTTTCTTGATGTTGAAGGAGAAGCGTTCAAGAAATGCATCGGCTAGTTGTTTGAAACTAGTGATGTTGTGCCTCTTTAATTGGTTGAACCACTCTCGAGATGGGCCTGAGAGGGTCATAATGAAGGTGCATAGGAGCAAAGCATCATTGCTCTCAATATGAAAGCACATATCTAGGAAACTCATTACATGCTCCTATGCATCTTCCTCTCCTTGAAACTTTTCTAGTCTAGGCATCTTGAAATGCTCAGGATAGGTCGGAATAGGCACTGACGTGCATAGAGGTTCATTATGGATTTTGTTCAAGGTAGGATTTTGATAAGTCATTCCTTGCTTCTCTATGGCTTGGACCTTCTCTGCTAAGGCCTTATAGGCCTACGAGGAAAGGAACTCCTCTTCTCGAGATTGCCTTGGAGGCACCTTCGGAGGTAGATTCTTCCTCTATCGAGGTGGTGGACTAGGCTCATCCTCCTCCTCGAATTGGGAGATTTTTGGATATTCTTGTTCTAATTCCTCTCCCACTTCTTCCTCATACTACCTATGCTCATGTTGTTTAGACGTTAGATATCGATCTCTATGTTGAGTCGTACGATGAGTATGTGTGTCTATGTACTCAGGGTATAACTTGGGCTGTGAAGCCACTCATCTATCGACATGCTCCCTGGTCTCACTATGAGGAGGTAAACCAATGCTAGCCAATCGATCCTCTCTCTCAACATGCTCCTTCTGATCAAGGATGCATTGTTCATGCATGCACTATTCATATAATTTTTGTCTTATGAACCTCTACCTCTGAGAGTTCTCATTTTTGAGGTGCTCTTTCTCTACGTGAACATCCTCCAATTGGTCTTGGAGAATCTGCCATCTCTATTCTGACACTAATCTATGAGATCTATCAACATGATCGGTCATCTGAGGCCTCTAGTGTGTGTGCTCTATTTGAGCGACTTTATGGGTATGTCCTCCAATGGACTGATTTGCCACACTCTTGCCTTTGTCTATAAAGATGACATTCATGTCAGGTTGTCTCCTATACTCTGTGCCTGCATGAGATGCAGGAGCATGTATGTCATGAGAATGCTTGGAGCACTCTCCAGGTTCTCGGGTGGTCCTAATGGTGCTTCCGCTACACTCACTCGTAGGTCGAGAGGGTGCAGGCGTAGGCTTATATCCTAGATGCCCTAGGACTCTATCTAGACCATCTAACTATCTACTATGCCAAGGCTCATGAGGTGGCATACCATTAGCTCCCACTTTGGATATATCTATGGTGAACTTACAAGGTTCACCCCTATAGGGAGTCTGCATGGGCCTATGCTCGAAAGTGGTCCCATATACTTACCCCTGAATGGGTGGATCTCGAGCCTGTCTATACTCGGATGGTGGAGGTCGTGAGCCTCCCTTAGCTACAGGTCGAAGGGGTACCAATATGGATCCCTCAATGACATATTCTTCAATAGAACCCATGGATGCACGTGGAATGTGATCATGGTAAATGCTACCATGTGTGGAACCCCCATGCTGGGAAGTCCCATGCTCTGATCTATGTCTAGAGGGGTGTCTAGTACTTCCTCTAATCGGGGTATTCTCAATGGAATCCCCTCATGTAGAATTATCCCCTCTAATACTCATTGAATGACATCCAGGAGGATTCTATGATTGAGGGTATTCTACATCATGTTGTGCATTAGGTGGAGCTTGGGCTTCGATCTCAGGTCTATGCCCAGATCGACCTCTCTGTGTTTGCACCATTGTGTATCCTATGTCTAGATTTAACTTTTATTAACACGCAAAGAATACAATGATGATTATCTCTTTTTAAAGTTTTAAAATGAGCCCTAAACTATTTGATGTGTTTTGCAATTTGTTGTATCAATAAAGTAACTCTTGTCATGTTTGCAATATGTTGATGATTTTCTCAATTTTTAAAAGGCTTTCACCTATATACTCATAGCTCGACAACCTGGCGATGAAATCCAGGTCACGTAATCCCCCCAAAATATGGTGATGAGGTCCACACCCAGGCAGGGAGCACAGGTCCTACCATACCCTCACCCAATCTCACCCAATCAATGTTATACCCTCCGAAGAGAAGTACATGCAAATTTTCTAGGCTATAGATGGTTCTTGGATCCGGTATTGGTCTAGAACATAAGGTACATGGGAGTTGGGCCAATGGATGGAAATCACTACCACCATCATTGAAACCCTACTAGTGGTTGGATGTGACTTCCAACTCACTAGCATTTACAATGTGAATCATGGTGTGTGTGGTTCCTTTTAATTTGCATGAAAGAAAGATGCATAATACAACATTCAAATGATTCTTTTCTATATGCAATGCAGAAAAAGGAACATTTCAAATTAAGAAAGCATGCATGATTAGTTTTACATGATATTTTGACAATGCATACTAACGATGGTATGGCCACTGATCGGGCCTCAAGCAAGCAAATAGAGCATAAAAGAGGTTCTAGAATGCTGGAGACTAGGGCGGACTGCACTCAGAGGTCCGTTGTTCCTAGAAACGCCTAGTAAAGACCTAAAAAGAGAAAGACCTAAGGACTCATATGCATATTGCTAATTTTATTGTCTTCCCTAATTAGTCTAACATTTTAGCATTCTAGAAATTTACAGAGAGTAAAAATAGAAATAGAAGGTGACAGTGGCACCTACCTCAGGTCCACATCTGATTGAGCTTTACTCCTCTACTATCTAGTTTATTAGACTCTGACCATGGCTCTATAACATGGTGACCACTATTGCCCATAGGTGTCAACCACGATGACAAATTTTGACCATGGCTGTCAACCACGGTGAGCACCTATCATCAGAAAACCAATAACATCAGTTTTCAATGGCATAAAATGTGGAGGTTCCATCATGATCACCTTCTGTACCGATCTAAAAAGCATACACCTAACTAATGCATTAATTGAAATCAATCATTAAAGCAAGAAATGAAAGACAAGATTGCATATGACAAGAAAGTGAATGTTTCTTTTATTAATATTGAATCAAATATCGGTTACAATCATGCCCCTCTTAGGGTCACCCAAATTTTGATACAATTAACACAATTTGAAAGCCCCAATGGGGTAGGTGCAATACACAGACTTTCTAAATGGACACGAACTGCTCCAAGGTGTCGATGACCTTCTTCTCCATGATTAGAGGTATTTTCTGCCTTGCATCTCAAAACCCTGTTAGTCCTACGTGCAATAAACAACAAGAAGCAATTAGCAACAAAGGAGGCCTCTCTTGATGAGGCTTTTAGGAGGTATTTGCATAAAAGGTAGCATAACTAGCATGAAATCAAGAAAGTGCAAGAAACATACTAAACTTATATTAAACCTAAAAATATTGCTACAAACATATAAGCAAAAGCAGATCTAGCTATCTATTGACTTAATTACGAAATTGAAAGCATGGAAGCATGAAAAGAACCATTAGTGCCATAATTGCAAAAGTGAAGGGAAATGACTAAAAACTCTAATTGCACCAGTCAAAGTCTCTACTAAAGCAAATTAACATGATATATGTCTAATCTAATGCAATTAAACAAATCCTACAGCTAGAAAACAAGGAAACTGAAGATGACAACCTGACCGTGGGTCTGATTCATGGTGAGCACTGTCCACCATGGTTGATAGCCACGGCTGAGCTTGAAATATTTTTGCCCTCCCAATTTGGTGTCCAATCTTCAATTCTCCTTGAGGAATTGATGATCAAGGGTCGCCACTGTGTCCTCTGATATATTTGGTGGTTGAATTGCTCAGTTGGTGCATGGATTGCATGAATTAACGTTTCTTGAATCTCCTAGCCTCCTAGGACCTCCATGGCATGTGATCTCCAATTGGGCAACCAAAGTGTTCCTCTCAATGCATGTAAGTGAGTATGCAATTCGATAGGGCTTCACTGCATTTCAACTCGAGATTCATCTATATATTTTCTCCCAATTGGAGGGGGTTTTATAGCATTTGCCAAGGGCTAGGGGTGGCTTCATGAGGAAGCCAAGAACAATATTGGGTGGTTGAGCTTGTTGGATGGAAGGATCCAGAACCTTCCTCACTCAAACCACTCCAATCCGCAACCAATTGGCCATTTGAACCAACTTTGAATCGGTCAAAGGCCAACTGTTTTTTGTAATCACAGTGACACTGAGAGGGGGGTGAATCAGTGTGATCTTTAAAATTTCTAATACATATAGTTTTAAATCCAGTAGCTATTTAAAATTGATAAAAGAAATATCAAATGCAGCAAGAAAGCATGACACACACAACACAATTATTTAACAAGGTTCACCAATGTGGCTACTCCTCAAAATGACTGCTTGGACTACCATCCAAATCCAGCCAATGCAAAGCTACAACTTTACAATATCTTTTACCAGCACCAACTGGAAGGAGCACCAACCCCTTAGCTTTATCTGTTTCAAACAGAATGGAGCACCAACTCCTAATTTACCAACACCTCACTGGAAAGAGGCACCAACCCTTTATGCCAAGCTGCAACTTGGAAGTCAATAAAGATAATAAAAGTGACAGAATAAAACTTTCACGTTGTTTCTTACAGTCTGCTATTTTTTTGCATTCTGCTGCTTCTGTGCAAAATGCTTTGCATTGTCTGATCGCTTCTGTGTACTTCTTCGCACTCTCTGCTGCAATTGGATGATCGATCACTTCTACTATATGTGCACTATCACTTTGCACTTAGAACTCCACCTCTACACCTTGCGCTCTTCATTCACGCAATCATGATACGTAGACTCGAACTACGACTTCGCAGTCTGCTCGACACGAACTTCACTTGCGCAATCACTTTGCTCACATTCACACATTATCTTCCACAGCACTATTAGATCTAACTACCTGTGTTGACAACAATGACAAACCTCTTGCAACACCTTACTCAACAATCTCCCCCTTTGGAATTGTTGGCAACACCTGTGTACATTCCTGTAACTCTTCTCCCCCTTTGTCAATAATACCAAAGGGCTGCTGCAGACTCCCGTTGAGTCCACCTCACAATTCTTAGGCACAATTTGTTGCATCTAGCACAAATTATGATCATGAGCAAAAGAATAGTCAAATACTCAAATGCTCCCCCTGAGAAAGTGATCCCTGTAGCTAGTCACTTCTTAGGAAGTGTGACTACTCCTAATTTGCTTCGAAGGTACTCAAACACTTCCTTGGGCAAAGGTTTTGTAAAAATATCTCGCTACTTGTTCCGTAGTTGGGACAAAATCCAATTTAACTTCTCCTTCTGCAACTTTCTCCTTCAAAAAATGATACCTTATAGCAATGTGTTTTGTCCATGAGTGCATTACTGGATTCTTAGAGATGTTAATTGCACTGGTGTTATCACACTTAATTGATATTGGTTCACTGAAATTAATACCAAGATCTTTCAAAGTTTGTTTCATCCACAAGATTTGTGTACAACATGTTGTTGCTGCAATATATTCTACCTCAGCTGTAGATAAATAAACTGACTCTTGCTTCTTACTGTGCCATGCAACCAATCTGTCCCCCAAGTAGAATGCACCTCCATTGGTACTCTTTCTGTCATCAACACATCCAACCCAATCCGCATCTAAATATGATATAAGAGTGAAGTCTTTGCCTTTTGGATACCACAACCCATACTCCATGGTGCCCTTGAGATACTGAAAAATCCTTTTAACTGTCGTCACATGAGTCTCTTTGGGACTGGCCTAAAATCTAGCTACCATGCAACCGCCTCTAGAATATCGAGTCCGGTAGTCGTTAAATATAGTAAACTTCCAATCATAGATCTGTACATGGTTTGGTCTACAAGTGGAGATTTATCTTCTTTACTCAATTTGCAGTCTGTTGTCATGGGAGTGCTAACTGGCTTACAGTCCTCCATAGTGAACCTCTTTAGCATTTCTTTCACATTTTTGATTTGGGAAATGAATATGCCTTTCTCATTTTGATTAACTTGTAGCCCAAGAAAGTAAGACAGTTCACCAATCATAGACATTTCAAATTCATTCTGCATCTTATTTGCTAAGTCTTTACAAGATTCATCTTTGTTGCTACCAAATATGATATCATCTACATAGACAACTAGAACAATGAGATGCCCACCTTCTGTTTTTACATACGATTACTATCCACTAAACCTTTCTTGAATCCCTATTGAGAGAGATAGTTATCTAGCCTTGCATACCATGCCCGTGGTGCTTGTTTTAATCCATACAATGCTTTCTTTAATTTGTAGACAAGGTTAGGATCCTCACTAATTTGAAATCCATCCGGTTGTTCAATATAGACCTCTTCTTCGAGTTTCCCATTTAAAAAGGTAGATTTTACATCCATCTGATAAACTCTAAAGTTTTTGTGAACTGCTAAGGCCAGAAACATTCTAATTGCTTCTAATAGGCCACTCGAGCAAAAGTCTCTTCAAAATCAATGCCTTCGACTCCGTGCATATCCTTTACAAACCGGTCTTGCTTTGTTCCTAATGACCTCTCCGTCTTCATTTAATTTGTTTCGAAATATCCATTTGGTGCCGATTACATTCTTATTTGCAGGTCTAGGTACTAATTCCCAAGTTCTGCTCTTTTCAATCTGATCTAACTCTTCATTAATTGCCTTCATCCAGCTATCATCTTTGCTTGCTTCATCTATGTTTTTGGGCTCAATGCTAGATAAAAGAGAGTAATTACTTATTACTTTCCTTCTTGTCTGAATACCAGCTGTGGGATCTCCAATTATTTGGTCTCTTGGATGATTTTTCTGCCAGCTGCTTGTTTTGAATTTCTTGTTTTCTTGCACCTCTGAGTCATCGACTAATTCATCTAAATCAAATGTAGATTTATTTTCTATTTCATTCACCTCATCTCCTTCAATGACTTCTTCATAGATTGGGTAGTTTTCCTCAAGGTCAGCTAATCATTTCCCAACTTCATCGAATTTAACATCTGCACTGTCCACAATTTTCTTGAGTCTCTTGTTGTAGCATTTGTAAGCTTTGCTTTTTGATGAATACCCAACAAAAACACCTTCATCTGTTCCTTCTTCAGAGTCTTCACTAGAGCTGTCCTCTGAAGAATCTACATTTCGGAAGATAAAACTTTTCTTTTTGAAATTGCCTTTTCTGAAGTCTGTCTTCTTCCTCCATTCACTTCTTTCTTGATGCAGAGTTTCTTCACCTTTGTTCTTGTCATTGAGAGGACATTTGGTAGCAAAGTGTCCAATGCCTCCACAATTGAAACATTTAAAAGGTAGCTTTCCTTTGTATTTTCCTTTTCCTTTTCTCAGCTTTTTGACAAAATTTGCTTCCATTTCATCCGAAACATCCTCTTCTTCAGACTCTTGTTTTGTGTCTTTGTCTTTTAGTACTTTGAAGGCTGCTTCTCTATCTGTGGGATTAGATCTTCCTATTCTCATTTCAAAAGCAGTCAAAGAACCATGCATCTCATCCATACTAAAATGATTTAGATCTTTAGCTTCTTCTATGGCTGAGACTTTCGAATCAAACCTTGGAGGGAGAGATCTTAATACCTTTTTCACAATCGTAGCATCATCCATATCTTCGCCGAGACCTCTAATCGAATTTGTGATTCCGTTGAATCTTAGCATGAAAGCCTCTATGTTCTCATCATTGTCCATATTTAAGGATTCAAATTGAGCTCGGTGTGTTTGAAGCTTGGCCTCCTTGATCCTATCGTCTCCTTCATGAATGTTCTCTAGTTTATCCCATACATATTTTGCGGATTCACAGTTTATGATTTTGACTAGCTCATTGTCCACTAATCCACACATGATGGCATTTTTTTCTTTCGAATCATTTTCAAATGCCTTCTTACCGGTAGTGTCTGTTGGAGCAGTTGCGGGAGCTTTATAACCATTTACTACTGCACCCTAGATGTCAAAACCCAATGCATGGAGATAAGTTTGCATTCTTATTTTCCAAAAAGCATAGTTAGTTCCATCAAACAATGGTGCTTTGTTTGAGGAGAAACCTTCACCACTTGCCATTGCGTCACTTCCAAGATCACCTTAGCTGATTGAGCCTGTTCAGGAACTTGGCTCTGATACCAATTGTTGTAATCACAATGACACTGAGAGGGGGGTGAATCAGTGTGATCTTTAAAATTTCTAATACATATAGTTTTAAATCCAGCAGCTATTTAAAACTGATAAAAAAAATATCAAATGCAGCAAGAAAGCATGACACACACAACACAGTTATTTAACGAGGTTCACCAATGTGGCTACTCCTCAAAACGACTACTTGGACTACCATCCAAATCCAACCAATGCAAAGCTACAACTTTACAATATCTTTTACCAGCACCAACTGGAAGGAGCACCAACCCCTTAGCTTTATCTATTTCAAATAGAATGGAGCACCAACTCCTAATTTACTAGCACCTACTAGAAAGAGGCACCAACCCCTTATGCCAAGCTACAACTTGGAAGTCAATAAAGATAATAAAAGTGACAGAATAAAAATTTCATGTTGTTTCTTACAGTCTGCTATTTTTTTGCATTCTACTGCTTCTACGCAAAACGCTTTGCACTGTCTGACCGCTTCTGTGTACTTCTTCGCACTCTGCTACAATCGGATGATCGATCACTTCTACTATCTACGCGCTATCACTTTGCACTTAGAACTCCACCTCTACACCTTGCGCTCTTCATTCATGCAATCATGATACGCAGACTCAAACTACGACTTCACAGTCTACTTGACATGAACTTCACTTGCGCAATCACTCTGCTCGCATTCGCACATTATCTTCCATAGCACTATTAGATCTAACTGCCTGTGTTGACAACAATGAAAAACCTCTTGCAACACCTTACTCAACAATGGATGATAGGTGCGGTCAACTCTACTAACCACAGGTGTTAGCAACGACTAGCATTGACTAGGCAAAGGTACCCAAATTGAGTGGTAAAAACCACTGCTATACCTTGGTATCTATCCAAGGTATTCCATATGGTCTTCTAGGATGTCCCATATGAGTAGTCACCTCGACATGACATGTTTTAGGTGTCTACACATTGATGTCAAAATATCCTAAGGAGAAATGAAATTGATTGGTTCCAAAAGAGCTTTATAATTTTATGTGAGCAAAGATAAAATATTTTTATTAAAATCATGAAGGAACAAAATAAAAGGTTTTTATTAAAACCATGGATGAGCAATGTAAAAGGTTTTTTATAAAAACCCAAGGAGGCATTTAATTTCAAATTAGAAAGCCCAAGGGAGTTTTGATATTTAATTTACAAATATTTAAATTCAAATTGATTTTTTTTTGTTTTTAGCAAAAAACCCCTTGTGGGGCCGCCTTGGTCTGAGAGACCATGAACAGGGGGTTCTACACCATCAAATTTACTCGAGAGTTGCACCTAGCCCTACCTGCACCAACATTATTAATTGGATTTTAGGTACCCAATTCAGCTTTTTTGTAGGGTGGAGATTCAAACCTAGGACCTCCCTTGGAGGATTGCCCTCTCCTCTCCAACTCACCTACAACACCTAGGTAATTCAAATTGAATTTAAATTATAAAATAAATATTATTTATTTATTCGAAGTGGCAAAACCTAAGTTTATTCCGCCAATGTGCAAGTTGAAGACTTCCCCCCACTGACATGATGGAAGTGATAATAAAGGCATATATATATATATATATTGCCTTTGCTAAGGCCAAAAAGGATGAGTGATATCCTTTGAAAAATGCACTGTAACCTGTGAAGGAAACATAGTATTTTTTGTGCACTGCATAAATCTAAAATTCGGTTGTTTAAGACGTCGAGGTTCTTAGTTACTAGCACCATCCGGTGGCTAGCTCAGGTGGCATTTGGATTGGCACTTGTGGCAAAGTGGTTACAGGTTTGAAACCCGATGGCAGTAAGTTTGGAAGCCCTTTTTGTGTTTCTATTTTGGCAACAATAGAGAAGGTAATAGAGTGTGTGGGCACTCTAGCTCCCACATGAGCACCTAGCTCATGCAGTAGCCAAGGCTGTAGCTAGGGCTCTTGGGGAAGTAGCATCATGGGTTCAAAATACACTAAGGGCAAAGGTACATTTTTTATTTAAGTTTCATTGCCCTAAGGTTTGACGTGAGGTAGTTGGGAGGCATAAGGATTAATTAAA
Source organism: Wollemia nobilis (assembly GCA_028583015.1). Classification (NCBI taxonomy): domain Eukaryota; kingdom Viridiplantae; phylum Streptophyta; class Pinopsida; order Araucariales; family Araucariaceae; genus Wollemia; species Wollemia nobilis. The sequence continues at coordinate 3,986,164 of JAQPPZ010016936.1, forward strand.
GTTAATTTCTTGTGGTGATTTTTCATGGTAAAATAGTGAAGGGAGTTATAAGGAGTTTGATATTAATTTTAAAATAAAGTCCTAATTATTATATTTGCATATTGGAGGAGTAAGCCTTTTAAGGTGTTGATTTTATTTTAAAGGAATTTTTGCCAAAGGGATTATTGTGAAAGTAATTGTTCTAATATTTTTAAGGTGTTGGATGTTATTTTAAAGATGGAGTGATAAGGTGTATTTGTGTTTGATATTAATTTGTATTGTGATTCCTTGAGAGAGAGATTATTATCTTCTAACCTCCTTGAGTTTGGCAAAGAAGTGTTTATGATTGTGGCATATTTGTGTGGTCTACTCCTCATAAAGTAAAAGGTATGGGCACATTCTTCCTTGGTTGAGTTGATTGGTTGGTTTTCTAGAAAACAAATTTGGAGTGAAAATAACTTGATTAGGTTCCTTATTGAGTTGTTGAGCTATTGTTGAAGTCAATGGTTGAGTGAAGAACTTGAACTAGGGTTTGAAAAGAACATAAGTATCATTGTTATGTAATATTGGTTTATAAGCATTGTTGTTGAAGAGAATTGTTGAGTGAAGAACTTGAACTAGGGTTTGTAAAGAACATGAGTATCATTGTTATGTGAGATTGGTTGATAAGCATTGTTGGAAATATTTGAGTGAATGTTCATATGCTTGGACTAGATTTTGTGAGTAAGGATTATTTCATTGAGTGATTGGTTGAGTAGAGTTGATTGAGCCTAGTCAAGTGAATGCATTAAAGTAAATTGTTCAAGTTCTATGAAACAAATTTTTCTATATTCTGAGTCGAATTGAGAAAGAGGTTGAGTGTTGATGAGTGTGAAACATATCGAGTCTCTAAAAATTATCTATATGTTTCTATGATAAGAGAGAGAGAGTTTGTGAGTGTGAAGCATATTGAGTCTCTAACAATTCTCTATATGTTTCTAAAAGAGTGATTGAAAGTTATTGAGCATTGAGGTGAATGTGAAGCATATTGAGTCTCTAACAATTCTCTATATGTTTCTAAAAGAGTGATTGAAAGTGATTGAGAATTGAGGTGAATGTGAAGCATATTGAGTCTCTAACAATTCTCTATATGTTTCTAAAAGAGTGATTGAGCATTGTGATGAATGTGAAGCATATTGAGTCTCTAACAATTCTCTTTATGTTTCTATGAGATTGGACAAGTTCTAGTGTGGACTTGTTGAGCAAATTTGAGGTAAGTCTTTGAGAAGAGTCGTGTATAGATTTCTGTGAGATTTTGTGGAAGTTTACAATACAGATTGAGAGCAAAATTGGACAATTTATAGTGAGGACTTGTTCAGAAGATTTGAACAAGTTCTAGTGAGGACTTGTTGAGTAGATTTGGACAAGTTCTAGAGAGGACTTGTGGACAGATTAGTGTGAGCTTTTGTGGAAGCTTACAAGGCAGATTTAGGACAAGTCTTTGAGAAGACTTGTGAGCATAATTGATTGATTTTTTCAAACCTTGAGTTAAGGTTTGTTACAGATCTAGCAGATTTGATTTCAGATTGAGTCAAGCTTTGTGTTAAGGCTTGAGGACAAATATTAAGGATAAATTTTGGTGCATATTTGAGGACAGGTTTGTGTCAGACCAGATACAGAGATAGAGTAAATTTGTGCTAGAATGAAGGACTATGTTTAGTGCATATTTGAGACAAAGCTTTGAAAGTGATAAAGTATAGAGGATGACAGTCTCCAGTGGATAGATATCCATTAGCCAGGGTAGTGAGGATAGGTGTCTTAACTGAATAGAGATCCATTAGCCAGAGTAGTGGGGAAAATAGTTCTTTTGGAAGATCACCAGTCAGAGCTAAGGAGAAAGGAGTTCTCCTATGGATAGAGATCCACAAACTTTATTAGGGGATTGGTGTCTCATTTGGATAGAGGTCCATAAACATTGTAATAGGGAAAGGATTCCCAAGAGATTGATTGAGAAAATTTTAGTGAAATATTTTCTTCATGGAGTAGACCACATTGGGTGAACCACGTTAAATTGGTGTCTCTATTGCGTGTGATGATTTATGCATTTCTTTGGTTACTGCTATTGATATTTCCATTGATTATACTGGATAATAATTTTTGGGAAAGAAAAGTAAAAAGTGGTTTTAACTATTCACGCCCTCTCAATATATTCTTGTGTTCTTCAGTTGACCATTGCCTCCCTTTGGCACTCTTAACACAACCTAGTTGACTTGAGCAGGCTTGGCCTAATTTTGTTGATTCTTGTTGTTATGGTTATTAATGTTCTAGTCATTTTTGTTTCAGAGCTTAAGGTCTCCTTCTTCAACCTTGATGTCTTCTATTATCTTGGCTTGAGCCAAGGCTTCCTCAAATTTTTCATACCTGTTGTAGTTGTAGTAGCAATGAGATGTGCTTTGTGCAACTCTTGGTAAACATTTGGGTAAGCTCTCTAGTGGGAACAACAAATGGTAATTTTACTGTTATTTTCCTCCATTTGTTGCCATAGTCCATAACTAGCTCATCATCATATTGCTTTAGGTTTTCCATATCCGATAAGTTTACTTTCTTATTGATTACAAAAGAAAAGCATTCAAGAAATACATTCACTAGTTGCTCAAAATTGATGATGCTATGCTTACGTAATTGGTTGAACCATTCAGTTACTACACCCGACAATGTCATGATGAAAGTTCTCAAAATTAAGGCATCATTATGTTCAATTTGGAAGCACGCATTCATAAAACTTGTGACATATTTTTATGCGTATTCCTCTCCTTTGAACTTGTCTAGCCTAGGCATCTCAAAGTGCTTAGGATACACAAGACTCGATATTGAAGGGCACAATGGTTTGTTGTGTATTTTACTCAGGGTTGGCTTTTGGCTAATCGCATCTTGTTTCTCGAGTGATTTGACTCTCTCAGTGAGTATTTGGTATACCTTCGAAGAAATGATCTCCTATTGTTGAAGGTTTACTTATGGTGGTCAGGGAAGTAATCCTAAATCTGCCTAATTTGGGTGTTTGTATTCATCCCCCATGACTATGGATGGAGGTTAAGGATATGTCTATTCTTGATTTTCCATATCTTCATGTTCTTGATTAAGTTATGTATGTTATGGATCTACGTATTGTTAATACTTTGATGTATGGTGAGTGCACTCATCTCTTTGTCTAGTGTGTTTCTCATGCTAAGAATTAGCACATCTATCATGTTGGTGTTGCTCACCATCTATGTGTAAGTCAGCTTGATCTAGCCTATCTACTTGCTCTTTCTGTTATTCCCTCAATCACTGCTTATGTAGGTGTAAATACCTTTTTCTTTGTGCTTCTTTCTTGAGGATTTATAAGCATAATTACTTTGTGTGCAGTGCTTCTGCTAACCTATATACGCGGTTAGACTAATCTGCCATTGAAGGTTCATGATCTTGCAACTTTGTGTGATGAGTTCTAATGGATGGGCCTCTTGGAGAGGCTCCTTCTATACTCTTGCCCTTGTCTATTAGGATGACCTACTTTGTGTAGAATGATCTATATTTTGTACGCCCATGGTCAGAGGTAGTGCACATGCTATGGGGATGCTTTGAATTTTGCCCTAGCTTATTGGTGTGCCTTGTAATTTTATGGCTACGTGAAATTCCTAAAACAAAATGTATAGTAGTAATGATTCTTTGAGCTAGTCTCAATAGAACTTGATCCAACTCATAAAGCTATCTAGACTTTCACGATTGATATTATGGAGTCCCATTAGTCCCAATGATATCATGATCTATGGGTATCCTCCCATCCTCAAGGAGGATAGGAGATGCTTTGGGTCTACGATTGGGTGCAACCCTTATGCTTTACCCCTTAGTGGGTTGATCTGACCTAAGTGTGTCATGTGAACATTGGGGCCTTGCAACCCCATCATATCTATGTGAGGATTGGGACCTTGAAGCCTCGTCATGCCTATGTGAGGATTAGGGCCTTGAAGCCTCCTCACATCCATGTGAATATTGAGATATTGAGGCCTCCTTATGTCTATGTGAATATTGGGGTCTTGATGCCCCATCATGCCTATGTGAGGATTGGGGCCTTGATGCCCCATCATGCCTATGATATGACTGAGGCCTTGAGGCCTCCTCATGTATATGTAAATATTGGGGCCTTCATTCCTCCTAATGCCTACCACAAGAGTAACCTATACATGGTTCTCTAGTTGGGATTTCTTGAGGAGTACCCCACGGGTTGAGGTATCATTCCTAAGGTTTACTGAACTTCATCCAGTGGCATTGTGTGTGGGTAGCTCAACATCAATGTGACTATGATTGTGACTATGTGGAGCATCAGTTTCTAACTTGATGTTATACCAAGGGTGATTACTTCACGTGTAGACCATGATAATTGTGAATTATCTCTTAGGTAGATTTTAGAACACATAAACAAAGTAAACAAGTGTTTATCTCTTTTAAGTTTTCTTGGTGTTCCTAGACTAGTTTGGTGTGTTTTCAAAATTTTTGATAGCTACAATCTAACTCTCATCATGTTTTGCATTTCATTGATAATATACTCAGATTATTTAAGTGTATTTCACCTATATGCTCACATCTCAACAACCAAAAATGAAAGTCACGATCATATTATCCAACCAAAAGGTGTGATGATGAAGTCCACACTTGTTCAGGGAGCGTAGGTCCTCCCGGTCATCACCCAATTCACCCACAGTCGGTTATATACCTATTCGAAGAGAGATACATGCTATATCCCATAGGATATGATGGATATTGGAAACCAGTATTGGCCAATATAAAAGGTTCACGAGATTTGAGACAACGGGTGGAGATGAAAGCCACCTCGTTGAACTCTACTAGTGGTTGGACATGACTTCCAACTCACTAGCATTTAGGTGAATCCTGGTGTGTGGATGTTATTTTTAGATTTTTGCATAAAGGAAAACAATGCATTAATAAGCACTCATGCTTTTTCTCCTACATGCCTAAGAAAATAATGTTTTATTTTCAAATAAATGCATGTTTAAGTAATTCAATGAATTTCAGAGAATGCATTGCCACCTTATGAAATAATGGCCGCTATCTGGGCCCCATGCAAGAAATATCTACAAACAAAACCTAGACTGCTGGAGACTAGGGTGGATGTGAAAACAAAGGTCCGATATTCCTAGCAAAAATTAGAAGAAAACTAAGAAAACTAAGAAGCTTTATGCATTTTCTTTTGATATTTTTCTATGTTTTCCTAATTAAATGATATTTTCCCTATTGCATTCTGACAAAAAAACATAGATAGAGAAAGGAGAAATAGTAGAGAGTTACCCCAACCTAAAATCCATATCTGATGAAGCACAAATTGTCCTTTGTTGCTAATTTTCTGCTAGCTGCTGCTAAGAGCATCCGTTGCTGGCCACTATCTTCAAAAGTGACCTCTATCTGCTAGTTGTTGTCACTCATAGCAGCCAAACCTACACACAAACAAACACATAAAAACATTAGCAAAATAGCTAAAAACAAAAAACCAAGTTGGGGTCCCACCATGATCTCCATTTGCACAACCCTGAGAAGCAAGCACCTAGTCTACTTGCATCATAATATCAAAATGAAAGACCACAAATGCGTAAATGACATGAAAGTAACAAAAAAAAAGATATTTTTTATTAATTCCTCTGAAACTTCGGTTACATATTGGTCCCTCTTAGGGATACCCTTATTTTATACAATGGTTACAAGCAGAGGTAAAGGCCCCTCACAAGGGGATGGTGCACTCTACACGCCTCTCGATGTCACACATAAACTTATATAAGGGCTTACTGATGCTTTCTTCTCCTTAAATTTCCTAGAGGGATCTCACACTTTGAATGCTTTGACTTGGTTTTGGAACCTGTAACCTACGTACAAGAAACAATAGCAAGTGATCAGTAGCACGTGCGGCCTCCCAGGATGAGGCTTTATTAGTAGATCTACAAAGAATGATATAAAAGAACGATAATAGCATAATGAAGAAAAACTAAGAAAGAGTGCATTGATAACTCAAATCACCATGGAAATGCATTAATAAAGATATATCTATTCTAACATTACTTGATAAAATAGAAAAAAAGAAAGATCTATGCTAAAACTTAGGAAATAGTATCCAAAACCTTGGGTAGTGCCTACAAGCCACTGTCAAGGATAGCGACCGTGAAATAAAATCTGTTTCCTCATGAACTAGGGGTTATAGTACTAGATTATTAGTCTAAATTGATGTCTAAGGATTACCTCTGTGTCTGTACACTAATTTACAATGAAGAACTTCTTGATCTAAATGCTTGGATGGCTCGTAGTCGTTGCTTAACCCGACAACACTTCGATACTCCTCAAAGGGGTATGGAATCACTCTTTAATTTGCTAGGGCTCCATTGCACAAAAATTATGATATTTTGGATATTTTATTTTTCTTGGGAATATGTATATGTAGACATCCCATATTCAGATCTAGATCTATATCTTGGCTTCTTGGAGAAGATAAGATCTAGATCTGCATGCAATTGACCATCATAGGGGGAAATATCAATCACAAATTTGCATTGAAGGGGTAGTCAGGAGGAGCTCTGAGAGATCCATGCCAAAAATTGCTCTCAATTAATGTAAGTGTAGTCACACTATGTGATATGGGACTGTATTCATGACCATACTATGTTTTAGTGCTAGTCGTTGTTCAGAGTAGAGACTAGGTGTGGCTTCTCTCAGCATCAATGGCCTATCTTGGTGGCTACTCTTATTGATAGTGGCCAAACCTGAATGGGCTAGAACTACCCCTTTTGACTGGTTAAGACCACTGCTAGCTCTTGGAAAGGTCCAAGATCAGTAATATGGTCTCTAGATGTGCCCATATGAGTAGTCTCCTAAACATGATGTATTTTAGGTGTCTACACCTACTTACCCAAAATAATCAAAATCCCTTGTTTCATGCCAAATTGGGGCAAGTATCCAAAAGAGAAAAATAAATAGTGGTTGTTACCAATTAACAATATGTAAAATAAAAAGTGATTTTCACCATTAGCAAAAGCAAAAAGTAAAATAAACAGTGGTTCTCACCACTACTAAAACCCCTTGCTCACCAAACAAAAATGAGCAAATCCCTAGAGCAATTCAAATATAAAAGAAAATAAGGGAGTACTGAACTTGAATCCAAGGAATACAAATCATTTAAAAACCATAAGGTGATCCTCATTACAGGTTAGGTGGCATCAAGCCTACCTGTCAATGGTGGTAACCTTACACATGAAGATATGTCTGTCATATAAGCAACCTACTTTTGTATAGAGCAATGTTTGCATGCAGATGAGCTAGCTTTTGGTAGCCTGTATTGCCTAGTGGTCTAACCCAACTACATATAAAACTTAGGATAATGATACTCGCAGGGTGATATTCAATACATATGGGATGCATCAATATTGTTTGCCACTGGGATAAATTTATGTGCTATCATAGCAATGAACTCACATGCACACACAGGGATGTTGAATATCTTGGTCATCCTAGTAGATTTATAATTTTTCAAAAAGTCTTGTATGGTTAATATACAACTTTTGATTAGATCACTAGAGTATTTGAGTCTCAAAAAAATCTCAAATTCATTATATAACATCATATTATTCATTCCATTTCATATCAGTTTATCACATGTTTTTAGGTTTACATTTTCACAATCCATTACATAGTCTTATGATAACGTTGAGAATGAATAGATGAATTTTGTATAGTCTATGGTGTTAGCATCTAGTGTGTCAAATAGTATTCATAAATCATCAATACAGATTAACAAATCATCCATTTCATTATGCATACACACATGTACATATCATCAATCACATCATATTACAATACATGCATCCATGATAAGCATCCATAAATGCATCAAAAAATTGATAAGCAGACATAAATGCACATATTTGCTCATCACAAGAAGTTTCATAAAGGATAATTAAGCATATCTACCGGTCCAAAATCATAAAAAATTATAAAATCAACAAAAAAATCAAATAAAGCAAAATCTCAAGTGCACCTCGTACCTAGTTATTTACCCTATACACTTGGTGGTTTTCGCGATTTGTGCTCCATGTAATCTGGCAATATGAGTAAATTACCATAAGGATACTTGAACCAAATTATTCATCGTTGCATTGAAATGTCTTCACTTCAATCCCCAAGAAAGTCATTATGGTCGGACTACTCCACGGGAACAAGATATTCATTTCTTTTCTTCTATGAAATCTCATCAAAAATAAAAAATTTAAAAATAGCTAAATAAGACAAAAAAGGCCTAAAAGCCATAAAAACAAGTCAAAATTGATGAATTTCACAAAGGATCAAGATTACATTTAAAGTGTTCATGGATTAATTGAAAAGTATCTACTTCACTCCCCAAGAAGGCCATTATGGCTGGACCACTCCATGAAAATGAGGTATTCAGTCTTTTTATTCCATGAAATATCAACAAAACGAGCAAAATCGTACCAAAATTGATAAATATTATAATGGGTAAAACTAATGGTAATCCATTTAAAGTCATATGGGCCAAGTGACTCATTGCTTTGTCATTGGTCATGCCCTCATTGAATTGTCACTTGAGGGGGTGGTCATAATAACAAATTCGTAATCAATATCAACACTTAAACACTCAAAAGTGCAACTTGCATACATTCAAAATAATCATTTCCAAAGACAAATTTTTAATCCTACGCTGGGGAAAATAATCAAAAAATTCAACAAAACAAAGTCTTGGTCTCTTTTAAGCCTTGGGAATTTACCTAGACAAAGGCTTGTAAAAGAAACAAGGAACCAAGACCAAGTATACCCTAAGCCCCTACAACTGCCATTATAGAATGGATGAAAGGTATACAAAAATCAATCCTTCAATTATGTCAAAAAGCAAGGATTCCAAGAATGTATGCTCTTTCCATAATTAAGGCATATAAAGTTGGTTAGGTTATTGAATAACCTTAATTTTTTAATGATTTAGTCATCTATTTTTGCTTCACGCTCTGTTTCACACAACACATCTCAAAAAAGGGCATCTATAGACACTAAAATCATGTAAATCGGATAAGACTACCAAGGTGCCACTCTTATCGACACCGTATTACCACATTGGGCAATCCTCAGGGGTCAATTAGGGGTCCTAACCACTTTTGGGTAGGTTTACCCCACTTTTGAAAGCTCGTGGGCCATGTAGCCATGGTTGTCCCACCCTAGGACGACCATAGTTCATGGTCATCCCACCCAGGGATGGCCACACACAACCATCCTTGGGTGGGACAACCATGGTCCAGACCCCTCAAAAGTCAAAGGGTGGGATAAATGGCAATCAATTTCTACCATTTATCCCATCCAATCACTCATGACAGATTAGGAGGCTATCATAGCCATTAGGAACTACAAATTGGAGGTCCAAATGGGAATCCTCTTCAATCCTATGCATGTAAAAGGCATTTCCAAGTGGTGGAACCTACCTTGCATGCCCAAACTTGAACCTTTACCCCCTTTGCTCTCTTGGGCTATAAATTAGATTGCTTGCACTCAATTTTAGAAGAGAAACTTTTGCAATTATTGACCATGAAGTGCTATCGATATTTACCCTCACCTTGTGCCCTCGTATTTTCCCTTGGAAACCTCATCAATTGAAGGCATCCCCAAATACACTCATACTTTTCAAAACCTATCAATTCCTATGAGTTAATTTACCAAATTTGAAAACACCCCTAGGAGGATTCTAGACCAGATCCAAGTGGAATTGGTGGCAAAAATCACCCTATTTTGTGGCCATCCCCCAAGGATGGTTAATAGTCCGAATTGGAACTCTCACGGACGACCATGAATTGGCCCACAATTTTGATCCAATTTCAACATAGATCAATTTAATATCATCACATTTAATTTTGGTGAATTTTAGAGTGGTTTTGATTTGGTAATTATGGTTTTTGTGATTATAGTCCTAGTTGGCCCTCTTAGGGACAGCCATAGGTTCTCATAATCTCACTTTAATGTTTGCTAATATCTTTACAAAATCATATTATGTACATCATAATAAGTTTTCTTGTCATTTGGAGTAGTTTAGATATGTCGATTACACTTTTTCAATTCAATGCTGCATGCATTTCATATATTTTATCATCATATGCATATGCTATTAACATATTTCAATTCCTTGTGTGTAGGTACATATATTCCAGTGTATGAGGGAGGAGCTAAAGAGTAGATGAAATATAGCTCAAAGCAACAGTAATGTAAGCCTGCTCTAAAATCGTGAGTGCAAGAGGAACACTAAAAGCACGCCATAGGTTCATGGAGGGATTGGATCCCTCAAACTTTGTAACTTGAAATGTATCAAATTGAAAGCCCTCAAGGGGATGTATTGTAACCTTGGATTTGATAAATTTATGAATACAAAGAGAACCCCCCTTTTTCTTAACTTATTTGTCATTTACTTGTTTACTTTATCATCTCTTTTGTATTCTTGTTTACAACATTAGATGCATTTCAAAGTCAATTGCTAGGTGCACCTTTTTTCACGCTCTTCACATTGCATAACTCCCAGACAAATGTAGACCATTTAATCACCTGCTATAAAAGGGGGTAAAATTTTCAAGGATAGATGAATTTCAAAAATCTTTTGATGATATCAATCAATACTTAGCCTCTCCATTAGTCTTAACTCTGCCTTGCCCAAGGGTCCCCTTTCATATTTATATTTTAGCAATGAATGTTACATTAGGGACAATGCTTGCACAAAATAATGAAAATAATTGCGAGCAAGCAATATATTGTATTAGTAAAATATTGGTAAGATATGAAACCCAATATGCTTATGTGGAAAAATTGTGTCTAACAGTGGTTTTCACCCGAAGAAACTCATATATTATATGCTAATCCACACCACTTATATCATAGCTAAATAATTCTCTCTATGTTACATGATGTCTCACACGTACAACAATACCCATACCGTAAAATAGATAATGTTGCTAATAAAATTTGACCTTGAATTCATTAGCCAAAATCCATTAAAGGTTAGGTAATAGTCGATCAGATTGTGAAAGCTTTGCTTCTGAATGATCAACCATTGGTTATTGAGCTCCCAAATGATTTTTGTATTTACCATAATTGAATAGGAGGAAGATGTTATTCCTTAAGAAGATGTAGATATTACCCTATTCTTTAATGTTTCAAGTGTAAAAAAGGACAAGGTGCAATAATCATGTTTCATACACCCCAAGGGGTACCCATCCCATTATCATTCAAACTTGATTTCCCATGCACAAACAATAATATATGAAGAACACAAGCTTATACTGAGAGGGGGGGTGAACAGTGTGCATTAATAACATAGATAACAATAGTAATCAAGTGCACAAATTATCACACACAATTGAGACACAAGATTTAACGTGGTTCCCCCAATTTGGGGTAGTACACAAGATAATCTCCTTATAATATTTCACAAATAAATAGGGATCCTTATCCCAATTCAAATGATTACTTTGATCTGCTCAAAGCTAGGTTGTCCTATTAGCTGAGGTGGGCTTCATTGATCTGCTAAACTTGGCTTTCCATTGATCTGCTCAGCTAGGCTATCCACTGATATTCTCAGTTAGGTTATCTATTGATTTGCTCATCTAGGCTCTCCACTGATCTACTCAGCTAGGCTATCTACTGATCTGCTCAACTAGGCTATCCACTGATCTGCTCATCTAGGCTATCCATTGATCTGCTCAGGTAGGCAACTGGTGTTGATGTGTTTTTGTTTCTGTCCCGTCTCTTTCACTTCTCACAAATCTGCATCAATGCCTTCTCACAAGGCTTAAAAAATCTTGCTCAAATGTTGTCCCAAATCTATCCTCAAAGCCTTCACAAAATGCTCAAACAATCTATCCTAAAAGCCTTCCCAAAGGCTCAACCAATCATGCACAAAAGCTATCTCTAATATATCCAAAAATTTTGTCCCAAAAGCCTTCCCAAAGGCTCAACTAATGACTCTCAAGTAGCACTCAAATCTCAACCACAAATCAACGAAGGCAAAGCTCAATTATGAACTCAACAATGGATAACAAATGAGTGATGATAATACTCAACAATGTGCTCAACAATGAATGACAATTTACTCTTCAATGGATGACAACAATGATCCAAAATTATCTCAACAATGTATGACAAATGATCTCTCAAATGGATGACAACAATGCTCAACAATGTACTCTCAAATGTATGGCAAATGAGCTCTCTAATGAAAACCTCTCCAAGCAATAACAATGAGTGCTTCAAACAACCAAGGACAATCTCCAAAAGTGATAGCAATAAGTTCTCAATAATATCTTCCTCATGCAATGTTAATAAGCTCTTAAGAAGGAAAGCACAACTCCCTCAAGCAAAGAGCTCTCAAATAGCCAACAATGATCTCCTCAAATGAAAGACAAATGTATCCACAAGTGACTAGAAAATGATCTCCTCAATGGTCTCAAATAGTGGCAATGGACTTAACAAGTAACCAAAAATAATCTCCTCAAAGCAATGGCAAAAACCTCCTCAATAATGGCAATACTCTCAATGAACTCCACTAAAGCAATCATGGAACTCAAGTATCAATTTTATCCATAAAATTGATTTTCTAATCCATCCACTTCCTTTCAATAGCCAAGGCACATAATCAAGCAATTTGTCTTCAAATTCAAACCCTAACTCATGTGCATGTCTTCTAACTCAAGGTAGCAATTAACTAGGTCTCAAGTTCCTAGTTTAATTTCATAATTAAATCATGCACTAGGACATATAACAAGTTCAACACTTTTCAACCTTATGACTCCCTAATTTCATTAACATATACAACAAGCACCCATGCTTTTATTTTTAATTCCACACCTTATAACTCCACATACAACAATAACAAATATTTATTTTCACACCTTATATCTCCCTATCACACACAACAATAAAAAATATTTAATTCTACACCTTATAACTCCCTAAGTACATTAACACATGTATCGCCCAAATTTTTTGCACCCTTACCTTCAGGCTAAAGGATCCGTGCCCGAAAGGGGGATGCGAAAAGGATGGAACAATACCTCGGACGGAGAGGCCCTTTGAAGGTCGCGCCTCTCGGGGAGGGGTATAAAGGTGAATTTTTGACGGATGGTGGGGTTCACCAGGAAACTTTGAGTGGCAGTTTCCACGCCTAGGTTGAGAATGGGTTTGATTTGTTCATTTTATGTTCAATCATTCGGATTCCTAGGTTGGCCAAAATGAAGCTAAGCTATTCTATATGAAAATTCTGATTTATATGAAGACAACAAACATAAATGAATCCTAATGCGATTAAATGCAGAGAATATGTTAAATGGAGAAGAGTACACCTGATTTCTGATGTCTGATGAAGATTCTGAAGCTTGTAGGAGTCCAGATCATCCCGGATATGACAGGATCATCTGTAATTGTACAGAATCATCCCAAATCATAGGCGATCATCTGAGATCACCCAGGATCGTCAGCGACCTGACGAATTCATCAGAAACCTGCAATCAAGAAAACAGACACCAAAAACCAAAAATACTATTGCAAGAATGATGCAAAGTGATAGAAATGAGAGTGTAGATGCTTAAATAACAAATCCAGATATCAAATTAAATGAGATGCAATGTTTTGGTAACTTATTTTGAATTTTATCATGCAATTATGCTAAATGAGGTGAACTCCAAGATGCAAAACAGAAGTAAATTAATCTAATGCACCAATAAATAAAGAAACGAGGTAGAAAATGCAAACTCGGGACTCTGATTGCCCCCAAGCTGAATTGCAGTCAAGATCATCTGCAATCGTACGAGATCATCGTCGATCTTGACAGGATCATCCAAAATTGTGGTTGAATCGCCTGCGACGATCCGAGCTATCTCTGACTAAAACACAGTGAAATCCTGCAACAAAAACTTGAAAACACAAATGCGAATGATGGGAGATCAGGGAGGGAGTCAGGGAAATCAGAGGATCCAGGAATCAGGGAATCAGGGGATCAATCCAGGGGGATAAACTAGAAAAATCCTAGTTTATATAGGATTAGGGGGAGGTTAGGAGGTTGGGGATCATCCCAATCTAGGAGATCCTCAACGTGGGAATCTCCAACCGTGTAGACACGCTTCTGCCCAAGTTGGAGAGGTCGTTGAAACAGAAGCTAATTATGAAAATTTGATTTTGGGATGAAATCGTCTGGACGTTCTGTCCCAGATGAATTCGTCCGATTTGGGATGATATCGTCAGATCGACGATGATATCGTCCAACGGTCAAAACAACTTCTAAAAATGGCACAAAAAATGAGGTGAGCGGTTAACGAGCGGTTTTGAGGTTAAAATTCAAATTTTTACTTTTTATTGATGGTTTAACTACGCCAATTTTAGGGTGCTACATTTTGCCCCCTCTTTAGCAAATTTTTTGAGGAAAATGCGTTAAAGACGAGTTCTTTACGCTTTACGAGAAAGCAAAAATTTATTCCATTTTTTAGATGATGATTCTAGGTCGAATCGTACGACTGTTTACTATGGTGCCCCCTCCGAGTTTTTACCCAAATCGAACGTTTGAGGTAAAAGCGTGGAAAAGCAAAAATTAAAAAATGTCATTTTAAAAATAAAAATAAGAAAAATAGGGTAAAACCCTAATTCATTTTTACTGTTCACTTTCGCTGTTTCAGAGCTCTACAGGCGAAATGGTGGAAACGACGCACAGATCGATAGAGGTCCGGTGCGGGTTGCGGGTAAGGATCTAAACCTAGTGTACTATGTTTTTAACTTGATTTACTTGATTTTTTTATTTGAATTTTAATTGTTTTTGGGCGTCGCGGCCATTTTTAGGCCGTCGACGACATCGGGACGAAATCATCCCTATATCGTCGATTTCGTCTAAGGACGAAATCGGAGAAATAGGGGCGATCCCGTCCAATAAGGGGCGATCCCCAAATTGAAGAACGGAGATGATTTCGTCCTATTAAGGATGATTTTGTCTAAAATTTTATGGGATGATTTTAATTGTAATTGATTTTTTAATGATTATGTACTAATGATTTTTGTTGTTTTATTGTTTATCTTGCAGAGGGGATTGCTAAAGAGTCGAGAGTGGAAATACGGAGGTCTCAGGGATGACTTAGCCATGCTCGATCAGGCCGAGCGAGACAGACTGGCAGAGGTAGGACTGCAGCATGTGGCAGAGATGCCACAACTTCCTACAGACATGGGGCTACTGACAGCCCTAGCAGAGAGATGGTATCCGGAGTCGTCCTGCTTTCGACTACCGATAGGGGAGATGACTCCCACTCTAGAGGATGTATGGAGGATCTTGAGGATCCCCATACATGGTCGATTCATGACCCCTTTGGCCAATCAGGGCCATGCCATGATGAGATTGTGCAGTGACCCAAGCTTCGCCCTAGAGAAGGGCGGAGTGAACATCGAGGCTTTGAGGCAGATGCCTGGGGCATCTCGGTTGACCCAAGTTTTGGTAGGGGTGGTGGGTGGCCTTCTTCTATGCCACCAGAGTGGATGTAGATTACCATGGCTACTCTCAGATGTGGTCTGTGACATGAGAGACCATGGATACAGGTTTTCTTGGGGTAGCTATGTATTGTGTCGATTGTATAGGATCCTTTATAGGGTCGTATACAAGGGAGGTCGATGTCTAGTGTTGACATCGCTACTACAGGTTTGGTGCTGGGAGCACATTGCGATGCGGAGGCCGGTAGGGCTTCCACTGATAGGAGTTGACCGAGAGAGACCCCAGGTTTTCTATTGGTGGCTCCAGAGAGGGTCACAATGGCGGATAGATCTACCGACATCGCAAAGGGTTTTGGATGACCTCACCCTAGATCGGATCACCTGGAGACCATGGAGAGAGCATCCAGGGTGGGCAGAGGATGGACAGGAGTTGGCTCGCATCAGGTGAGTCATATGGTTGAGGACAGAGTGGGGAGAGGTAGAGCTCCACCGCTATGACCAAGTTTTGAGGTAGTTCGGTCTACAGTAGGGGATCCCTTCTCTTAGGGATTATGAGTACTCTCGAACTATGTGGGATAACACCACACTGAGCGGGGCTCCAGACATGCAATGGTTCTAGAGTCAGGATGTTGATGATGCCCCCATTCAGCCAGTGGATGGGGATGATGCAGGGGTAGCAGATGGGTATGATGCCTGGTATGTAGGCATCCACCCTCCTCGGATGATGAGGGCATAGGGTCCGATGCATGCTGTAGTGCAATGGATGGGGAGGCGACGCCAAGCTGCCATCGATGCAATGAGGAGTCACAGAGAGAGGGATCAATGATGACCTCCTCAGGAGAGACGTCGAAGAATACCATAGGCTCCAGAGAGACAACAATAGCCGAAGAGGAGGGAGGAGAGGAGAGAGAGACTCCCTTCTCAATAGAGGGATAGGCCACCATCACCCGATAGGGGCAAGGGTGTCGAGGTGGGGGAGAGCAGCGAGATGGTAGCTCTCTAGGTGGAGAATGCCCACCTACGAGCTCAGGTGTAGACTCTACAGGATGAGGCTACATGGCTCAGGGCTCGGGGTGGAGGGGCGAGCATTCTAGAATTGGCATGGGTGGTTGCTCAGACCGCATTCTACTAGGGAATGTACTACCAGCTGGTTCTAGAGGGCCAGAGGATACAGTTGCCAGTCGACATTGTGGAGCCGATCAGGATGGGGTCATCGAGGACATCATCATGATCGACGTCGAGGACCCATGACATAGGATGGGCTTCGATGGGACCACCTCCTCCACCTCAGGGTGGGAGAGGAGATGAGGCTGAGAGCTCGAGGTCTTCTCGAGGCTAGATGCATATTGTACATAGACTATTTTTGAGATGATTGAGTATGCCAGGGTATAGATTGTGGCATACCAATCCGTTTTGATATGATGTATATACTTCTTGATATATATATGATGTTCTTTTTGTGATATGACTTGTGCATATGTTTTATGATGCTTTAATATTTTAATTGTTGATTGACTATTCATGTAATTATGTCATTGAAAATATTATAATTTTATGTCATGCTATAAAATTAAATGAAATAATCTGATGTAAACAAACTGGTTGTGGTGTGTTTTGATGAAAATAAAGTGACTTCTAACAATAATTTCAAAGGACATTGTCATTGTTACATGACCATTTCATGGAGTCGCCGCTCGCTAGGTCATTAAGCTAATCCCAGTATGAGAGAAATATTGCTAAAAGTAAAAGGGTGCTTAAGAGACTTTCTTAAGACTTTGTGTTGTGATGATGAAAAATGATGATAGTGATGATTTGTTTTCAGATTTCCATGAAAGTCTTATGCATGAAATATTAAAAATATGATTTTTGCTAGGCATAAAATTCCTAAGTATGATAGAAATTTGAACAATTCCCTAGGAATTATACCATCGTCGCAAAAAAAATGAATGTTGACATAATGAAATGAAATAGGAAAGTTTTCATTCTTTTTAAAGCACAATTGTGTAACATAATGATTTAAGCCATATGCTTTTATGGATTAAATAAATGGGAAATAAAATTAAAACGATGGTTTGCGCTAGGCATAGAATTTTAGATATAGACTTATACCATCATCGCGAAATCCAAAGAAGAAATTGATATAATAGTTTTATTGCATAGTTGATTTTTGATTTTGAGATAAACAAAAAATATAAAAATGAGGACTTGCACTAGGCATAAAATTCCAATTTAGGTTTAGGAACTATACCATCATTGCGAAAGTCGAAAATATATAAATGTGACTTTATTGCTAGATTTTTGAACATGTTTTGCAAGAAAATTTTGGATTTTTGAAAAAAATGTATTTAATTGATTTTACGCTAAACAGATATTCTCAAGTAAAAAAATCAAATTATTCCAGAAGATTTGCATAAATATTTTAAATTATCTCAAAGACAAATTTGACATTTATAAGGAACCCCGTGTGCATACGTGAGTTCATTGCCGATCTTGATCTATCATAATGATACAAAATCTCTCAAACACAAATGTGTGTGCAATTGTATTGTTCATTTACCGATTTTGAGCAAGATAATTTGATACAAGTAATTTGAATTAACCAAATGAGTGTTCGTTGACCATGATTTATATGCATGTAACCGTACCAGACTACTATGTAAGTCGGGTCATCAAGAGCTAGCTGATCCATAAGCGGACATAGGTCTGTACAAAAGAAGGTCGCTAATGTGATAGACATATCACCACGCTAGGAGTTACCCAAGGCCAAGCGGGTTGGGCACAAACCACCTGTTATGGGGCTTACCTCATGATTTTTGAATAATTGAGAATTCCAGGGATTCAAGCTCATTCACCCTTCTTTTCTTTCAAAGGGTAGGGGGGAGGATTTATTGCTTTTTGCTTTTCTTTTCTTTTTCTATTATTTTTTTATTTTTGTATTTTGCTTGCCACTGAGATAATGCTGAAATATTGCTGAGATGGTACAAAATGATATTGAAATAATGCTTCTGAATAATTTCTCTTTTTCTCATGATTTTTCTTGATTTTCTTTTTCTTTTCTTTTTCTTCCTATACTAGGGATACTTGCTCGGATTGGTTGTAGAGCAAGGGATTTTTATTCTGGGTAGGGGTGAGCTTGTCCTTTTGTCAATTCTCAAAGATTCTAGACCATGTGCATGATAGGATAGCAGGGGAAACTTTTCGCTCAAGAGACCACTTCTACTATGTAGCATCATTTTGAATTTGCAATGAAATCATTTTAATGTGAAAAGGTGTACTTGGTTCAAGTAAATAACAAGATCAGTTCTCTATGCTCAAAACTTTATTTAATTCAACTGTGGACTTCGATATAAGAGAGATTAATAATCATACCAAATAAGATCAAGATATTTATTCATGTGAGTGTGAAAGTGAGGGATTCCAAATAAATGCTAATTTATCCAAAATAACTGAAAATATAAATGCAATACTTCAAGAATTGACAGGTGCAAAATAGAAGATGTTTTTGAGGATTTTGATGATTTTGATTTTTTTATATTTTGATTTTAATTTATGATTTGAGAGAATACATAATATTACTATTTTTTTGAAATTTTTATATGAATTACTAATATGAGACAATATGTATAATATATACAGTGACGAAATTACCATATTTATGCATAATAGCGCTTAAGATGCATAATGTTCATAGGTTCTTTAAGATCTTTACCATCTAAGGTAGCTAATCTGTATGCTCCCGATCCAAATTTAGCAGTGATAATATATGGCCCAAGCCAGTTAGGCTCGAATTTGCCTTTAAGGTCTTTAGTTGCATTAGTATTTTTTTATTTTCTTTTAAGACGAGGTCGTCGATCTCAAAGGATCGATTATGAACTTTCTTGAGATATGCTCGTTTGAGCTTGTTCTGGTAGGCACGAAGATGCTCCAAAGCATTAATGCGCTTCTCATCTAGGAGTTCCAGCTGACTAAATCTGCCAGCATGATATTCATCTCCTACTTCAGTATCTTGAAGTAGCAGAGCCAAAGAAGGAACTTCTAATTCAAAGGGAAAAACAGCTTCAGCGCCATAAACCAAAACAAAAGGTGAAGTGCCCGTGGGAGTACGAATGCTAGTTCGATAAGCCCACAAAGCAGGATATAATTGAATGTGCCAATCACGGCCAGATTTATTGACCAGTCTCTTGAGGATTTTAATTAATGTTTTATTAGATGCTTCTGCTTGGCCATTACCCTGAGGATAATAGGGAGTGGACCAACGATGTTGAATTTTATATTTTTGACATAATTTCTTTACATATTTGTTTTTAAAACAAGTTCCATTATCCGAGATGAGATTTGTAGGAATTCTAAACCTACAAATAATTTGATTAAGAATAAACTTGGAAACTTGTGTTCCAGTGCAAGAAGCTAAGGGCATAGCTTCGACCCACTTCGTAAAATACTCGATGGTGGTTATGATGAATTTATGTCCATCAGATGACACAAGATTGATTTTTTCGATGATGTCTAAGCCCCATTTTGAAAAGGGCCAAGGAGATGAAATAGCCTGTAGTTCTTGTGCAGGCGCATGGACAAGGTCAGCATGTTTCTGGCACTTGTCGCAATGGCGCACGTAATCATGTGCATCATTCTCCATGGTAGGCCAAAAATATCCTATCCTAAGGAGCTTCTTAGCAATGGCGCTACCACTAAAGTGTCCCCCACAAGATCCATCATGGGCTTCACTCAAAGCTGATCTAGACTCTTCTAGATTCAAACATCTTAATAGGATACCTTCAAAAGATCTCCTATATAACGTATTGCCAATTATTACGAAGCGACTTGCTCGTCTACGTAATAACCGATGCTGGTTTCTATTAAAACCTTCAGGGAAGGTCCCATTTTGAAGAAAATTGAGGATGTCAGTGTACCAAAGTTCAGGAATAGTTTCATTGATTAGAAACACGTCCAAAGGTTCCAAGCATGATTTAGTTGAAGTGGGTTCCTTGAGTCGATGAATAATGATGGTAGCATATTCGTCATCTAACTCCAAGGGTAAAAGAGATGCAACTACGGCCATAGCGTCAACCGCACGATTGCTAGTTCTAGGAATAGCTTCCAAGGTAACTTGATTAAATAAAGATATTAATTGTAATACATATGCTTTATATGGGCACAATTTATCATCTCTAGTCTGATAAACATCATTAATTTGATTTATAACAAGTTGAGAATCATCGAAAACTAATAGATTTTTAATTTTTAGTGCTAGGGCAGCTCGTAATCCAAGGATTAGAGCCTCATATTCAACAGTGTTATTAGTACAAGCAAACGTTAATTTAAAGGATAGAGGTATGAGATGTTTCTATGGAGATATCAAAATAATACCTGCACCAGCCCCACTCATACATCGAGCTCCATCAAAGTATAAGGACCATTGCTCTGAATGATCCACCTCTAGGTTAAGGCATTCGTCAAGAAACTCAATGACGAGGGGATGGGTGGATTCTAAGGGTGCAGCAACTAATTGATCTACTATGATTTGACCCTTAACAGACTTATGTCCTATAAATGTGAGTTCAAACTCGCTTAGAGCAAGAACCCACTTTGTTGTGTGACCAGATAAATAAGGTCGACTCATGAGATACCGCAAGGGATCGGATTTAGCAATAACGTATGTTTTCTGATTGAGCATATAATGGCGTAGTTTCTGTGTAGAAAATATGACTTCTAGACATAACTTCTCTAATGTTGTGTAGCGGGTTTCATAACTAATTAATGTTCTGCTAATGTAATAATTAGCACGCTCTCTTTTCTCATCATCAAGTTGAGCTAACATAGCTCCTAAAGCAAAATCTGAAGCAAAAATATACAAGATAAATGGGCGATCAGGTTTAGGTGGTGAAAGTATAGGTGGGTTAAGAAGATATTGTTTGAGGAGTTCAAATGCTTCCTTACATTCGTCATCCCAATGGAAAGAGACATCCTTCTTAAGAAGCTTAAGAAAGGGTCCAGTTTTATCCGCCAGCTTATCGATGAAGCGACGGATAGCTTGAAGCTTACCTTGTAGACTCCGTAATTCAGATATATTTGTAGGTGCGGGCATATCAGTGATAGCCGTAATCTTGAGAGGGTCAATTTTGATGCCACGTAAAGAAACTATAACCCCCAATAATTTACCCGACTTAACTCCGAATATACATTTGGCTGGATTCAATAGGATAAGATATTCCCTTAACCGATCAAATACTTTTCTCAAGTCATCTAAATGGTCATCTTCTTTAGTAGAACGAGCTATAATGTCATCTACATAATCATGTAGTATATCATGCATCATATCATGAAAGATATAAGTCATGGCTCGTTGATAGGTTGCACCTGCATTCTTCAAACCGAATGGCATCACTTTCCAACAGAAAGTCCCCCAAGGGGTAATAAAGGTTGTTTTAGCCTGATCTTCAGGAGCTATCCTGATCTGATTATAACCAAAAAATCCATCCATTAAGGATATCATTCCACTCCCAACAGTAAAATCAATGATCTGATCCATATTGGGAAGGGGAAAATCATCTTTAGGGCATGCAACATTAATATCTCTAAAGTCTGTACAAACCCTAATCTTAGTAGCTTCTTTCTTAGTTACTGGAACTACATTCGAGATCCATTCAGCATAATCAATGGCTTGTATAAAAATAACATTCAAGAGTTTTTCTAACTCCCCTTTGACTAGTAAGGCCACTTTAGGATGCATTTTTCTAAGCTTCTGCTTAACAGGTTTAGCATCCGGATGCACTACTAGGTGATGCATAACTACAGAAGGGTC
Organism: Wollemia nobilis; assembly: GCA_028583015.1. Classification (NCBI taxonomy): domain Eukaryota; kingdom Viridiplantae; phylum Streptophyta; class Pinopsida; order Araucariales; family Araucariaceae; genus Wollemia; species Wollemia nobilis. Next base: position 4,008,461 of record JAQPPZ010016936.1, read on the forward strand.
TAAACCTGGCATATCTTCATATGTCCAAGCAAAGACATCTTCATATTCTTTAAGAAATACAATGTATTTATCCTATTTTTCTTGACTCAATTCTGATCCAATGTTGATTATGTGAGGGTTATCCTTGGTTCCAATGTTAATTTTTATGACATTTTCTACTTCCATGTGTAGATCTCTCTCAAAATTAGGTGGGGTGGGTGAAACGCCCAATTCTTGTAATTCTTCCAAGGTTAGCTTGGATAATTCATCTTGAGGAGTCGTGGCCTCAAGCTAGGCTATACTAGGTATAGAGCCATCAAAATAAAATCCATTATGTAATAATTCCTCAATGGAGACATCGTGAAAGATATCTCCCTCCAACTCATCATCGGATTCAACGATCATCTCAGGATAAGCTATAGATAGCATATTACATGTGAATGTCTTATTCATTAAACGCAAAGCATCGCGTTCATCTAAATAATCTTGGTAACATATAAGATGGTCATCATCCTCAAATGGGAATGGCTGACCCTTACTAGAAAATAGGCCCACACCACATCGGGCGGGCCATGCTTCTACCTCAAAAGGTTCTTTCATACCATTCTGGAAAGGTCCCAAACCTTTCCCTTTATATCCCAATTTAAGCATTATAGGTTTGGCTTTAATATACTCATTAGTAAAATAACATCGAGCATATCCATCATAATGAGTTCTGAGGTTTCTAGGTATTCTACCCTAGTCATATCCCTTATAAATAAAGGCACAGCTCCCGACTTGGTAAATACTTCCCATAGGCTGTGGGAGGCCCAAGGTACGAGGAGATGGTGGCAAATTATTTAAAATAAGGGAATCTTGCATAGAAGCATTCATTTCTTCTGATATAAGAATTTTAGATAGATCGGGTAAGAGCTCGTCAGTAAGAGCATAAGAGGTAGAAGGAACATTCCCTACGTCTTTCGATGTGGAAAATATGAATTTGGTGGATGTAGACGGTGTAGAGGTGTCGATAGATGGGTCTATTAAAGGTATGGAAGTTATAGGAGTAGAACAAGAGACATTGGTTGTGGGATTAGGATCTTTCTTAGGTCCTAATGTGGTTTGTTCAGAAGATGGTTGAGCTATATGTGGAGGTGCAACTGATGGAGAAGAAGTAGATGACGTTGTGGGTGTGAGTTTCACACGTTTAGATGGATAATGAGAATTAGGATGTGTGGATGACAGAGCGAGGCAAAATTGAACTCCAATAGGTTCTGCCAAAGCACACATATCAAAGGGTCTTGGATCACCATGAATGGTAACCAACTGATTCTTAAATTCGAACTTAACACATTGATGTAAAGTTGAGGGAACAACTCGCATCGCGTTGATCCAAGGATGACCCAAGAGTATATTGTACGATGCAGGGCAATGTACAATAAACACAGTCGTATCCAAGGTTCTTGGACCAACCTGCAATGGAATGGTAATAACTCCACACGTTTCTTGTGTTTCGTCATTGAAAGCTTTTATGATCATATCAGTTCTTTTCATTTCATCACTTCTAAACCCAAATATTTGGTAGAAGTCAAAAGTGCAGATATTTAAAGATGAACCATTATCAATCAAAACTCGTTTGACTGCTACATCTCCAATTAAGGCAGTAATATACAAGGGGTTATCTTTATGTAAACTATGTTGCGGTATGTCTCTATCCCGAAAGTCAATACAATCAACTTCACGAGTTATTATAGTATTGGCCATGGCTTCAGGTTGAATGTCTTGTGGTACCATCATCTGACTTAATGTGAGCATTAATTCATCTCTATGTGTAGGAGAAGATCTTAAAAGGTCCAAGAGAGAAATTCTAGCTATAATATTTGATAATTGTTCATTAATATTATAAGGAGGTTTAGGTTGAACATTAGGTGAATGATTCCCTTTATTAGGAACCTTCAAAACAAATGGAGCTGATCCACCATTCTAAATTTGATCTTGTTGAGAATTTTGAGCCTGTTGTCTAGTAACAGCTCCGATGGTACCCACAATATTATTCTATGGATGATGAATGGGTCTTGGTCTAGCATTTATAGCTAGCTCATTAGAAAGTAATCGGTGAGATGAGGGTCTAGTAGTGACTCTTCTTGGAAATGGCTCTTCTGGAACCATATAACTTGTGATAGGGTGAATAGGATCTGATTCATCATTAGAACTATTCGATTGATTTGATGTGATTTCCATATCACTCTCAGTCTCGTATTCTGTATCACTAAGATCAGGTATCTGAATATTATATAGAGGCCTGGTTGTAACCATGGATAAAGTTGTGTCAAATATTTCTAGATCATGAATAGGTAAATGCCCACTAATAGTTCCTACATATCGGGCAGGAGGAGGGACATTATGATGTTCAATTTGATTAGCCACCTCCTTACCATGTTTTGGTAAGGGATGTTGAAAGATGTCCAATGACTGATTGGCATTCTGATTCTAGTTTTGTGGGATGTTCTTTTGAACATTATTAGGAGGATTTTGCTTAGGTTGAAAGGCTTGCACCTCCATCTCATTGTTATCAATCAAGTCCTGTATTTTATGTTTTAATATTTTACAAGAGTTGGTAGTGTGTCCAGGTCCTCTATGGAAGTCACAATGTAAATCTGCTCTGTATCCGGGTATAGTTGGATCAGGTTCCCAAATATTTGGTAATTGAATCAAACCTCATTCTAATAATTGTGATAGAATAGTTGATAAAGGTTGATTTAACCTAGTAAATTCTCGAGGAGGTCTATCAGGAGGTTTCAATACAAACTTCTCTATTGTCTTCGCAGCATTAACATTAGCAATATTTTTGCTATCGATGACTCCATCACCCACAACTTGTTTATTCTTATATTGATTTTTGGATGTTTTCTCATCGTCTCTCTTTTTAAGCTGGCCTCTCCTAATGAGAGCATCTTCCACTCTTCGGGCTAAGTCTATAGCCTGATCGAAGGTGGTCAAGGTAGCAATTGATAATTCGTAAGATAGTTGCTCTTGCAAATTATTAATAAAGATGTCCAACATCTCCCTATAAGGTAACACAAAGTGCAATTTTCCTATCAATTGTCTCCACCTAGCTAGGAAATCAGCAAAGCATTCATCTTTGCCCTATTTTAAGTTATACAAATCTTTAATGGTCACATCTCTTTCGATGTAGGCACTAAATTGATGAACAAAAGACTCGGCAGTTTCTTCGAAATTCCTCAAAGAATTAGTGGGTAATTGATAATACCACTCTAATGCCATTCCTCCCAAGATTTTTGGGAACATTTTTAGTAATAACAAGTCATCATGTGATATATCATGACATGCTATCCTAAACATACGAAGATGCTCTATGGGATCTTCGGTTCCTTTATATATGGGAAGAACAGGCATAGGAAAATGTTTAGGATATGGTTGTGCTACGACTATAGGATCTAAAGGCTGACTACACATCTCTCGATAATTGTACGAGGGATGGTAGGGATCTATCTGGTCCATGCGGGAAACTAACTATTTCACCACGGCTTCAAGATTGCTAGTTTGTCCACCATATTGGTTCGGTGGCACATAGGTATGGGATCTATGAGTGTATGATGGTGTGACACAAGGATTAGATGTTATATTGCTATTATGCAAAGTGTTGGTAGGAAGAGTATTATGAAGGGGATTTGTAATAGTATTATGTTGTACCTTAGATTGTTGGTAATTGGTGTTCGGTTTTGTTTTGGGTTTTTGTTGATTTAAGGTATGTTGATCAAGAGCTTGGCGAAATAGAGCAGTAAATGATGGTTTATTTTGTGTGGGAATGACTCTAGGCTTGTTAATAGGCACTTTAGATCGTTGGGTAACCTGTTGTTGTTGCATGTTCTGGATCACAACTACCATATCCAAATTGGATGGTCCAGCTTGATCACTCTCTTGGTCAATAAAGGACAAGGGATTAGTGTGTGTTTGAAATACTTCTTCTAGAGTTGCTTGAGTGTCACTAATTCGATCCTTGTCCATATGGGCTGCTCTATTAAAAACACCAATATTAGTATTAATGAACTTCCAGAATTGTTCCATGTTCTCAAAAGTGATAGCTCCTCCCGGAGACATTTTAGGGGATGAGGATCCTTCCTCTTTAACAGTTTCTTCTTGTTCATTTCCTACAACAAGCTCTTCTTCTTGCTGGTCTAGGATTTCTTCTTCCTGAACTTGGTCCTCAGGAGGGACATTTTGGTCAATTAATGGTCTTCCTAACCAATCTTCATCTTCTTCGATTTGTTTTCCATTCCTAAGTCTAGGCATTATGCTAAACTTAGGTTTTAGCAAATATATATACTTATATATATATGCGATAGGGTTGAGAGGTATATATTTTAACTATATACCTACTATAATATTTTAAAGGAAATATTTTGTTATTTTTTTTTTTTTTTTTGTGATTTTATTATATTATTATTTTACGAGAATAAAAATAACAAACAACATGCTAGTTATAAGAAACAATAGTAGAAAGAATCACTTAGTTTTCTATGAATAGTTTATGGATATCATTGATAGGGTCAAGTTCATCAGGAGTCATGAAATGCTCCTCTTCAAATTGGAAGTTGTTTTTCAAGAACTTGACAAAGTGTGCTATGGTAATATGATCTATTTCAGACTCTGACATGTAAAAATAAAGTTCATGGCAATACTCTCGATACAACATAGCTCTAGGAACTCTATTCCATCTCTTTCTATCCGTAAGAATGACTTCTTGATCCTCTATACGAGATAGAAATTTATGTACTACAACTGCGTTCTCAAGGTATTCCTCAAAGGTGTATAATTCAGAAGACACAAGTGCTCTTTTATCGGCTAACCACCTATGGCAAGCTCTCTGAAGTTCATGGTACAAAGTCACCTGATCAGGATCCAGGATTCTATCTAGGACAAACCTCTTAATTTGCCTAAGTTCTACAGATCTAGATTTAATAATACCCAATCTCCTATCAAGTTCATCCCACAAAGGTTGGGCTCTATATGTTTGAGGTACTCTAAGCACAGAAGTAATCTCTATGGCCGTTAATTGATTTTCAACATTTATGGAGACTGCTCGTCTTCTATTATAATCTACCATCTAAGTATGATATGCAAATTTAACAGTTTTCTAATGATTCTAGATGTTCTTAATAATGTGTTTTTTTTTTGGATTGTTTTCAAAAGGTGTTTTTAGTTTCACGTCGGGTTCACCAAAATGTATCGCCCAAATTTTTTGCACCCTTACCTTCAGGCTAAAGGATCCGTGCCCGGAAGGGGGATGCGAAAAGGATGGAACAATACCTCGGACGGAGAGGCCCTTTGAAGGTCGCGCCTCTCGAGGGAGGGGTATAAAGGTGAATTTTTGACGGATGGTGGGGTTCACCAGGAAACTTTGAGTGGCAGTTTCCATGCCTAGGTTGAGAATGGGTTTGATTTGTTCATTTTATGTTCAATCATTCAGATTCCTAGGTTGGCCAAAATGAAGCTAAGCTATTCTATATGAAAATTCTGATTTATATGAAGACAACAAACATAAATGAATCCTAATGCGATTAAATGTAGAGAATATGTTAAATGGAGAAGAGTACACCTGATTTTTGATGTCTGATGAAGATTCTGAAGCTTGTAGGAGTCCAGATCATCCCGGATATGACAGGATCATCTGTAATTGTATAGAATCATCCCAAATCATAGGCGATCATCTGAGATCACCCAAGATCGTCAACGACCTCGAATTCGTCAGAATTCATCAGAAACCTGCAATCAAGAAAATAGACACCAAAAACCAAAAATACTATTGCAAGAATGATGCAAAGTGATAGAAATGAGAGTGTAGATGCTTAAATAACAAATCCAGATATCAAATTAAATGAGATGCAATGTTTTGGTAACTTATTTTGAATTTTATCATGCAATTATGCTAAATGAGGTGAACTCCAAGATGCAAAATAGAAGTAAATTAATCTAATGCACCAATAAATAAAGAAACGAGGTAGAAAATGCAAACTCGGGACTCTGATTGCCCCCAAGCTGAATTGCAGTCAAGATCATCTGCAATCGTACGAGATCATCGCCGATCTTGACAGGATCATCCAAAATTGTGGTTGAATCACCTGTGACGATCCGAGCTATCTCCGACTGAAACACAGTGAAATCCTGCAACAAAAACTTGAAAACACAAATGCGAATGATGGGAGATCAGGGAGGGAGAGGAAGGAGGAGGTCGGGATCGGGGATCAGGGGGATAAACTAGAAAAATCCTAGTTTATATAGGATTAGGGGGAGGTTAGGAGGTTGGGGATCATCCCAATCTGGGAGATCCTCAACGTGGGAATCTCCAACCGCACAGACACGCTTCTGCCCAAGTTGGAGAGGTCATTGAAACAGAAGCTAATTATGAAAATTTGATTTTGGGATGAAATCGTCTGGACGTTCTGTCCTAGATGAATTCGTCCGATTTGGGACGATATCGTCAGATCGGCGATGATATCATCCAACGGTCAAAACAACTTCTAAAAATGGCATAAAAAATGAGGTGAGTGGTTAACGGGCGGTTTTGGGGTTAAAATTCAAATTTTTACCTTTTTACTGATGGTTTAACTGCGCCAATTTTAGGGTGCTACAACACACACATCAAGCATTTATTTCCCTAAACTCCTTATGACTCCCTAGTTATCACAGAAATAATTTTAATGCACCAAAAATTTGGTAATAACAAATATTACCATGCGATGGAGATAAATACCTTTATATGAAATTCACTTCCTTCGTAACCTTCAAAATCATCTTTGGAAAAATGCCTTGCCAAAATTAATGTGCCTTCACACCTTCATGGGAGTCGAACTCTATTCCTCTAGCTTAGAACTGTGAAGCGCTTACCATGTGGGCACTAGCCCACATTGGGATTTTAATCCCAAACACCCAAATTTAACTTGCGCTCAAATATGAAACTCGATTTTACTTTCTTAGCAAAATACTTTACCCTTAGTGGGATTCGAACAACGAACCTACCTTGTGCAAAGTTCATGCACTACCAACTACGCTATAGGATCCTACATGAAATCACTTTACCGTGTTTTTTACTTGACCTTGCTCTCAAATTAAAAGTTATTTATCCTTCTTTCTTCACTGCTCCCCTTTCGACGACTCTCTCATGCGCTATATCAAGTCTTCAATAAACAAAAGTTTTTCACCTTTTATTTATTTGCACCTCCATCCTTCGAATGACGTCGATGAATATTTATTAATCTCCCCAACCTTTTCACATCGACAGATAATGTAATTCAACTTTAGACCTTAGAGTTATTAAATAAAAATTTAATAATTCACCTCTAAACTTTTAATTGGGATATCTCCTTAATTCTTTTGAATTTTGCCATGAAAATTTTTGCACCTAGGTTTTATTGGAAAACCTTTTCATCCATCATAATTTGGAGAAGTCTTAGCATAGTGGTTTTAATGAAAAACCCTTTCCAATGGTTTTAATGAAAACCCTTTTCGTTGGTTTTAATAAAAAACCTTTTCATCGATTTTAATAAAAAACCTTGCCATTGGTTTTAATAAAAACCTTTACCATTGGTTTTAATAAAAACCATTAATATAATATTTAAAAAATTAAATATTATATGCCTCTTGTGCCACAAAACCCTGTAAATATCCATGCTCTCCAAAATATCATAAATGATTATTTATGAAGTGCTTTTTCCACCAAAACTCAATGTGATCCATGTGACATCAATGACAACACAAAATAACTCAAATTTCCAAAAATCTCCCCCTTTGTCATTGATGGCAACACCTCTAATGCAAATCACCACAATCACTGCAAAAGCCATTTCTGAAAATCAAAGTTGCTCCCCTTGACTCAATACTCTCTATGGAGGCTGCTCCCCCTATCTCAATGTTCTCTTTGGAGGCTGCTCCCCCTATCTCAATGCTCTCTTTGGAGGCTGCTCCCCCTAACTCAATGCTCTCCCCCTTACTCAAATATCTCCCCCTTTGACATCAATGGCAAAAGGGACACCTATGGGGCTAAAATATATGACTCTTAAGCTTAGCCCCCCACCACCTTATCTCTTGAGGTGATTAATTTTGGGGTGGGAGTACATTTACTCCCATATTACATTGTTCCTTTCCTTTGTCAACTTCCTTCCACATCTTTCTGATATCCTTTTCTTGATGAGTTACTTGATCTTCTTGTCTTGAACCTATTTTACCTTCTTGCCTTGAAAATGTTTGACCTTCTTACCTTGAACCTATTTGGAATTGAGTCCTACACCATCTTGCAATACGTCCAAAGTTATTTCAATTAAAACATTTGATAGTGTAGCCTTTGTATGGTGCCCATATCATGAATTCTTTCTTGAAATAATTTCCATATCCATTCCTTTCTTGAACCCTATATTGTGAAGCTTTGTTTCCATAATCATTTTTACCATGACCTCTAAATTGTGTAGCTCTATAATCAAAACCATATTGCTCATTTTCTTTGCACTGAGAAGCTCTATGACCAATCATGTTGCATAAGAACCAATATCCCTAAAAACCATATCTTCTTTCTTTGAAGTTCCTTCTAGCAAAATCAAACTTCTTTGATCCATAGACCCTGCAGTGTATAGCCCTGTGTCCAAATCCATTACAAGAAAAACAATGTCCTTGAAAAGCCCTTTTTTCATGCCTTGGTTCCTCATACCTTTCTTGACCATTATCCTTGTGATCATCTTTGACTTGTGCATTGTATCCTTGATCCTTCTTTGTGGTATCCAAATCTTCTTCCTTAACTTATTCCTTGCTTTCTTCTTCAAGAATTTCTTTGCCTTTTGAACTTGATTCACCTATCTCAAAACAAGATCCAAATTGGATATTTGGAGCCATAGGAGCTTTGGAACTTTCTTCATATTTATCTTAATTTGTGTCCAATAGCAAACTAGCATCCGTCTCTATTGTCTCTAAAATACATATTTCCTTCTCAGTGAAAATATCTTGACCTTTTGAGTCATGTAATGGATAAAACTTCTCAAGTATGGAACATATCAATTCTTTTAGATTCTCCTTAACCTCTTGTAGTTGCTCATGGATATCATTGAAGTCTTCTTTTAGATCAACTGAGACATCTGTCTTTCTTGAAATATCCTCTTGTTTAACTTCTTCTGTTTGGAGTGGAAGTTCTTCTTCTATTTATTTTATCCCATAGAAAAACCCTTCTTCATCTTCACTATCACTGAGATCATTATCTTCTTCTACAACAAACAAACTCTCATGAATCCTTTGTATTTGCCTGTTTCCTTGGTATGTCATTTCATCTTCACTATCATTGAAGCCATTGCAATATCCTGATCTATGATCTCATTGACCAAACACAAAGAATTGTTCTCTTTCACCTTCTATTCCTAAGAATAGATGTTCTTCCTTTTCATCATCTGAGTTATCTCTATCACTGTGATCTGAGCTATCATTTGCTTCTTCAATGTAGAAATTTTTCTTAGTCTTACAAAAACTTTTCTTCTTCTCATGCTTGCTTTTCTTGTATCTATCCTCTTTGTGATGCTTATGCTTTCCTTCTTATTTTCTTCTGTGACCCTATTTTTCATCATCACTATTTTCTTCATGTGGACACTTGTTTGCATAGTGACCATAATCACCACACTTGTAGCATTTGACTTTATTCATATCCTTGTAATTCCTTGAGTCCTTTTTCCTTTTGATGATGTTAGCTTCCTCATCATTATCTGAATCTCTATCTATCTCTGGATATTTCTTTTTCTCTAAAGCTTTGAATGCAATTTCTTTCTTTGGATCCCGATGCTTATCTATCCTCATCTCATAAGTTGTGAGAGTTCCTTGTAGTTCTTCCATTGTTAGCTTGTCGATATTCATTATTTATTCTATTGTTGAAACCTTTGCATCATACTTCATGGGAAGTGATCTCAAAACCTTTTGAGTAAAATCTGATTCTTTCATCTCAAATCCTAAGCCTCTCATGGTGTTAGCAATCTCATCAACTCGAAGCAAGAACTTTGTAATATCTTTAGAATCTTCCATTTTCAATTCTTTGAATCTTTTTCTATGAGTTTGTAGTTTTTCCAACTTTACCTTGGAATCTCCTTCATAGGTATTCCACAACTTGGTCCACATTTCATTAGTTGAATTACATACGATGACCTTTACAAAATATGTCTCACGAAGCCCACTCAGACTACAATTCATTGCCATTGTATTGATCTCAACCAATTTCCTGATAGTCTTATCTGTCTTGAGATCACCTTCAACCTTATACTCTTTTGCAACCATCTGCCATACCTCATATCCTTGTGATATCAAATATTTCTTCATTCTCATGCTCCAAAAAGCATAATTGTTACAATCAAATAGTGGAGCCTTACTTGTAGATGATCCATTCTGTGAAGCCATCTGTGTTCTTGTAGAATCTGCCCTCAAGCTATTAGCCTTTCCGAAGGAACCCGCTCTGATACCAATTGAAGAACACAAGCTTATACTGAGAGGGGGGTGAACAATATAGCACCCACTTTTTACTTTCTTTCCAAACCAATATCAATTAGTGTCCTCAATTGCAATAACCAAATATAGCAATGTGCATTAATAACATAGATAGCAATAGTAAGCAAGTGCACAAATCATCACACACAATTGAGACACAATATTTAACGTGGTTCCCCCAATGTGGGGTAGTCCACAAGATATTCTCCTTATAATATTTCACAAAGAAATAGGGATCCTTATCCCAATACAAATGATTACTTTGATCTGCTCAAAGCTAGGTTGTCCTGATCTGCTCAAGTGGGCTCCACTGATCTACTCAGCTAGGCTCTCCATTGATCTACTTAGCTAGGCTATCCACTGATCTACCTAGGCTCTCCACTGATCTGCTGAACTAGGCTCTCCACTGATCTGCTCATCTAGGCTATCCACTTATCTACTCAGCTAGGCTATCCATTGATCTGCTCATCTAGGCTATCCACTGATCTGCTCAGCTAGGCAACTGGTGTTGATGTGTTTTATGTTTTTGTCCTATCTCTTTCATTGCTCACAAATCTACCTCAATGCCTTCTCACAAGGCTCAAACAATCCTGCTCAAATGCTATCCCAAATATGTTCTCAAAGCCTTCACAAAAGGCTCAAATAATCTATCCCAAAAGCCTTCCCAAAGGCTCAACCAATCATGCACAAAATTTGTCTCAAATCTGTCCAAAAATTCTATCCCAAAAGCCTTCCCAAAGGCTCAACCAATGACTCTCAAGTAGCACTCAAATCTCAACCACAAATCAATGAAGGCAAGGCTCAATGATGAACTCAACAATGGATAACAAATAAATGATGACAATACTCAACAATGTGCTCAAAAATGAATGGCAATGTACTCTTCAATGGATGACAACAATGATCCACAATGATCTCAACAATGTATGACAAATGATCTCTCAAATGGATGACAATAATGCTCAACAATGTACTCTCAAATGGATGGCAAATGAGCTCTCTAATGGAAACCTCTCCAAGCAATAACAATGAGGACTTCAACCAACCAAGGACAATCTCCACAAGTGATAGCAATAGGTTCTCAATAATATCTTCCTCATGCAATGTCAATAAGCTCTCAAGAAACAAGCACAACTCCCTCAAGCAAAGAGCTCTCAAATAGCCAACAATGATCTCCTCAAATGAAAGACAAATGTATCCACAAGTGACTAGCAAATGATCTCCTCAATGGTCTCAAATAGTGGCAATGGACTTAACAAGTAACCAACAATAATCTCCTCAAAGCAATAGCAAAAACCTCCTCAATAATGGCAATACTCTCAATGAACTCCACTAAAGCAATCATGGAACTCAAGTATCAATTTTATCCATAAAATTGATTTTCTAATCCATCCACTTCCTCTCAATAGCCAAGGCACATAATCAAGCAATTTGTCTTCAACTTCAAACCCTAACTCATGTGCATGTCTTCTAACTCAAGGTAGCAATTAACTAGGTCTCAAGTTCCTAGTTTAATTTCATAATTAAATCATGCACTAGGACATATAACAAGTTCAACACTTTTCAACCTTATGACTCCCTAATTTCATTAACATATACAACAAGCACCTATGCTTTTATTTTTAATTCCACACCTTATAACTCCACATACAACAATCACAAATATTTATTTCCACACCTTATATCTCCCTAATCACACACAACAATAACAAATATTTAATTCTACACCTTATAACTCCCTAAGCACATTAACACATACAACAAGCATTTATTTCCCTAAACTCCTTATGACTCCCTAGTTATCATAGAAATAATTTTAATGCACCAAAACTTTGGTAATAACAAATATTACCATGCGCTGGAGATAAATACCTTTATATGAAATTCGTTACCTTTGTAACCTTCGAAATCATCTTTGCCAAAATGCCTTGCCAAAATTAATGCGCCTTCACACCTTCATGGGAGTCGAACTCCTTTCCTCTCACTTAGTGTTGTGAAGCGCTTACCACGTGGGCGCTAGCCCACATTGGGATTTTAATCCCAAACACCCAACTTTAACCTGCGCTCAAATCTGAAACTCAATTTTACTTTCTTAGCAAAACACTTTTCCCTTGGTGGGATTCGAACAACGAACCTACCTTGTGCAAAGTTTATGTGCTACCAACTGTGCTATAGGCTCCTCCGTGACATCACTTTCCCATGTTGTTTACTTGACCTTGCTCTCAAATCGAAAGTTATTTATCCTTCTTTCTTCACTGCTCCCCTTTCGATGACTCTCTCTCATGCGCTATGTCAAGTCTTCAATAAACAAAGGTTTTTCACCTTTTATTTATATGCACCTCCATCCTTCGAATGACGTCGGTGAATATTTATTAATCTCCCCAACCTTTGCACGTTGGTGGATAATGTAATTCAACTTTAGACCTTAGAATTATTAAATAAAAATTTAATAATTCACCTCTTAACTTTGAATTGGGATATCTCCTTCATTCTTTTGAATTTTGCCATGAAAATTTTTGCACCTAGGTTTTATTGGAAAACCTTTTCATCCATCATAATTTGGAGAAGTCTTAGCATAGTGGTTTTAATGAAAAACCCCTTTCCAATGGTTTTAATGAAAACCCTTTCCGTTGGTTTTAATAAAAAACCTTTTCATCGGTTTTAATAAAAACCCTTGCCATTGGTTTTAATAAAAACCTTTACCATTGGTTTTAATAAAAACCATTAATATAATATTTAAAAAATTAAATATTATATGCCTCTTGTGCCACAAAACCTTGTAAATATCCATGCTCTCCAAAATATCATAAATGATTATTTATGAAGTGCTTTTGCCACCAAAACTCAATGTGATCCATGTGACATCAATGACAACACAAAATAACTCAAATTGCCAACAATATAAAGTATGAAGCCCTAATATTAGGACTTAAAGTAGCTATAGCTATGGGCATAAAGTGTATCAAGATATTTGGTAATTCCCAACTTGTCGTTCATCAAGTAAAAGAATCATACCAGTGCAAATAACTAGTCCTAAAACTTTACCATGAAGTAGCAATGAAATTGCTCATAAAATTTGACTGGTATGATATTGATAGCTTACCCTGATCGACTAAAATTTGAATATGCAATGGCATTTCTAGGATTATTGATTCTAAATAAATTTTTAGGATAGGTACAACCATTAATTGTTACAATAATCTCTAAATCTACAATTTCTCGAGCTGAGTCTAAATATGAGAAGGACGTTTGCTTCATTCATGTATATCCATATGATCCTTGGCTTAGTCAACTAAAATACTTCCTCAAGTTTGGAACACTCCCATAATATTTTTCATGAACTTCCAAATACACTTTCAAGCAAAATGTAGCCTGTTTCACTCTCTTGGAGGACATGTATAGATGTGGTTATGATGGAGTCCTCTTTCATTGTCTTGATCCTATAGAGGCATAAAGAGCTATATTAACATCTCATGATGGTAATTATGGTGGAAACTTTAGTGGAATGGCCATTGCAAAGCATATCTTATGCATGGGTTATTATTGGACCACCATGGAACACAACTATTGCACTTATGTCAATAAGTATCAAAATTTTTAGTAACACGCTAATTTAAATCATGTGTCATCACAAGCATTACAACCCATTCAAAGTATTTGGCCCTTTTCACAATGGGGTTTCAACTTGATTGGTAAAATCTTACCTCCTTCCTTGGGACCACACATTCATCATCACTGCCACTGAGTACTTCACCAAATGGGTTGAAGCAATTCCTCTAACCAGTACAACAGGACTATGAATTCTGGAGTTTATACGTCAGAATATTATTTATCATTTTGGTATTCCCTCGAAGATAATATTTGATAATGGCAAGTCTTTCAAGAACAAGGATGTTCAAGCACTTTGTGACAAATATAATATCCAACATAGTTTCTTGACTCCTTAATATCCATAGACAAATGGATAAGTTGAGGCAACCAATAAGACATTGATCTCTATTCTAAAGAAATTAGTCAAAGAAAATCATCAAGATTGGCACATGCAAATTCCCTTGGAATTATGGACTTATTGAATGAGCATTCTAACACCTACCAAAGCAACACTATTTTCATTGGTCTTCGATGCCGAAGCTATCATGCCTCTTGAGCTCGAGATTCCTTTAATGTGCATTTCATCACAGGAATTCATAGATAATGATACTGCTAGAAAAGCATGTCTTGACAAACTCACACTCCTTGATGAAATAAAAATGAATGCCTTGGAGAACTTACAAGTATATTAGGATCATCTAAAGTGTTCTTACAAAACCAATTTTCATCTACGTGAAATCCAAGTAGGAGATCTCATCCTTAAAGAAAATCAACAAAACGCCAATGCATTGTTGCATCTTCATAATAAATTTATGGCTAATTGGTTAGGTCCATACATTGTCAAACAAAAATTGGGTCATGGAAAATATAGGCTTACCAGTATAAAGGGACTAGAAGATCCTGAACCATTGAACATTATCCCCTTGAGAGCGTTCTATGATTAATGCTACATATATATATATGAATGGATAAAAATACATAAAAGCATCATTCATACACATTGCATTTCACACATTCATTTTCCACAATCATACTCATGTCATCATGATGCATTTCATCGACCATACTAGTGGTCATATGCTTAGTTTAGATAATAATAATTCAATGTCTTGTCATCTTAGTTATGGGCACCCTCAAATTAACATCTGTATCTTAAGTCATGTCATAATTTGCGCTATAATTCCATCATGCCTAGGTTTTTTCGATCACTCATCCATCCCTAGTGTTTCAAGCAACCTCCATTGCATGTCAAGTTTTCTCTAGGACCAAAAAGCATATTTTTAAATAATATAATCTTGAGTTCTGGGAGTTGACTCTAACATTCTTGAACGAAATACATACAACACCTATTAATAACATATTTTTTCAAAGAGGGATAACACCATGATTGGGTTGAACCTCAAAGTGAAAAAGTCATATTTTCTTGTCCCATTATGCACATAATACAAAATCAAAACAATGGTATTCACCACTAACAACACTTCCAAATATAAGAATGAGTAGTAAGGATAGGGTCAAATTATCATCACACCTTGGTTTAGAATCCATTTCCCCAAAGCTCTAATTATTTTACAAATCACACACCATAGATCTACAAGTAGTAAGGATAACACTACATTTCCATCCAAATTGTTATATAGTTTGATTCACCAAATATTAAAGATCATCTCCCATTGGACTATGGAGCTAATCTCCATTGGGGCTATAGATGCTTGACTGGCAATGGATTACACTCATGCATGGTGATATGTCTCTCTTTAAGAGACCTCTAACCACACATAAGGACAAGCTAGCTTCTTGGTATTCTCCATGACAGGTTTCATCTCACTTTATTCAAGATGGGTAAATGGATTCACTTGCACACACCTTGGTTCTTAATTGAATTGAGTCATCACTATACTCATGAATGGTAAATAAACATTAACTGACACACATTTGGTCTCCGAGAGATTCGATAGACCTTAATGAGTTTGTTCAAAATCACTAGGACGTTTGGTTCTTTGCAAAACAATTCCAGATCAGTTACCCATAAGTCAAAACATTGCATTCATATCATACTCGCATCACTACAAAAGTATTCCACTTCATATCCCATCATTAGATGTTGGTGTCCCTATTTAAGAAATACAAACAAAAATTACCATAAATGATCATTAAAGTGTCAGTTCACTTACACCATTATCATAAAATATGCACATTATCATTACATTATCATTTATCACATCATTTACACATGCATTAAAATGCACATTCACATGAATGCATACACAAAAAAACCATATATATATATATATATATGTTGCATGTACAAAGTACACCCAAAGGCTATATATAATGGAGCACTAAGGCTCATATACAAAATTGAGAGGCCCCTAGCTAGAACCCAAAGGTAGACCCCTATGATCTTGAGGTATTCAAAATTCAAGGAGTCCTAGAGCGAGACTCACTATGCCTAACAGAGCTATATACAAAGGAAGAAGGCTACACTAGCAGTCCAATATCATGTTGCATAAGGTAATCCTCAAGCTCCTAAATGTAGCCATCCCAGAATTGAATTTGAGACACATCCTATCTTTTATGAGCATCCCTCAATGCTAGCTCTACTCAAATCCTCACTATTGCATCCTTGACTCAACCTACCATAGTTCGAACCTCCAACTCCATCCATAATAGAGTAATATCAACATCCCGCATTACTATCCCTACATCCTGCTCTATCACCATCCATCGAAGTTGATCCTTCTTCTTGACCAGGTTATCTTGCTCATACTGGATCTTATCCCACTCCTCATAACTTTGACCAAGAGGTCTCTCTAGAACCTCCTCCATGACACCCCCAGCCTCACCATCTCCTCCAATATCAATAGGGTTATCTACTATAGCCCTCAACTATCTCCCTTCATCATTGGATTGATGATATCTTTAATATTGAGGAGTCTCCTCTATCTTAAATACCACCTTCCCATCATCACCACTACCCTCATCCACCACTTGAATTGGTGCCCATGGAGTTTGAGAAGTAAACCATGCATCATACTCCATCATGGTCCTAACATCATCCACACTCAAGAGGTCCATCTCCTCGTCATCTACATACTCCACTCACCACTCCTAAATATAGGGTAAGCTCATCTCATCAGCTTGATGCTTGTACAACACTAAAGCGTCAAGTACCCTCTTTGTATTCCAAACTACCACAAAACCTATGAGAACTGAATCAACTCCACCTAACTACCATTCTAACAAACCACCCATCTAGCCTGCCTAACCCACCGTAGATGCTCTCCATCACTAGGCCACCTAGAATCTCACCATGGTTGCTAGTACACTTGGTTAGATGTCAACCCTACCCATAGATATTTGTACTCTTGGTAACTTTGACCAGGGTGACTCAACTATACCTCTTCAGCTGCTTGCCATCTCAATGTATAGGATTAATCCATATCCCACTCACATGGCTACCCCAAAGGACAAGATACATTGAAATACTCCCAAACCTAGATCTAAAGTAGCACATTGTAGCCCAATATCTTTAAAACCCTTGCCTCTTCACCTCATACAACTCCATGTATGCTTGAGCTAGCAAGGTAGGCACCAAAGCATACACCTGAGGCTCATTGATCATATCACTACTAAGGTAGAGATGTAATGAGGTATATCTCCCCTATATGGATCCCCCCTCTCTACTAAGGTAAAGATGTACCCCTCATATATCCTCACCACCTCAATTTGCGTATACCCATCCAAATCCACCTGCTCTAACCACTCCCAATCGGTATTCCATAGTGCCTTTATCACCCCTAGCATGATAGATGAGAATCGATGTTGAGCCTCCAGAATCCTTAGCTGTAGCACAACACACAAGAAAATACACATCAACACCTCATCCATTGCATAATCAATTTTTTTCCTTCTCTATTTTAGTCATCCAAAAAAAACTAAAAAAATTTGCAAAACCAAACAAGAGGGCTAGAAGAGCTTACCTTCACCACATGTGCATCACCTCCAACCACCACATCCACTCCCTCCATCATCATCACCAAGAACTTACACTTTTCTTCTCTCAAACACCACTTCTTGAACTCTCAAATGCAACATTAAAATAAAAATTCACCCTTGCAACCCTTTTATAGCTGATCTGGCATACCCAAACACCCCAAGGTGTCTTCCAGGTATGCTCAGATGCCTCTCTACATCTGCGGACTGGTAGATGTGCTCCTGCATCTATACAAATATGGATGTAGGTTAGCATTTTTCTATAGAATTCTACAAAGGATTTCAAAAAGACCTTAAAATGTAGCAAAACCCTACAAATTCCATCCATGCATTCATTATATCCTTGCATTATGTTTTGTGATAAGATGGATTGATTGGGGTATTTAGTTTTTAATTATGACCAAAAGTCATGAAAACACCTTAAATAAATTTAGAACGTTTCTAAACGATCCAAAATTTCACAAAATTGATCAATCCACTATCCCAAGCATTCCTCACATCATTACATCATGTTTTGTGATAACACAGATTTATTTGGGTATTTTACGACCAAAAATCATGAAAATACCACAAATTGCTTCAAAATATCCCAAAATAGTTCCAAATTTAATAAAACCATCAAATCCACTCATCAATGCATTTACATTTTCAACTCCACTTTTATTATCAAGTGAACCTCATATCTCGTGATTTACTCTATTTCACCTAGTGATTGTAATGATTGGTTATTCATGTAATTCGGTAGGATGGGTAGATCACCATAAAGATGCTTGATCATATCATCATCCCACATCCTCTTTTTTGAAAATAAAATTATTTTGGGTCCCTTATTTCTCGAGTGAGACTGTGTTCAGACTAATTTTCTCAACATTGTCATTGATACCCTCTTTGTGGGGTTACAAATACAAAAAAAATCCTACTTCATCATTTTACATTCAAGAATTGCACCAGTCACTAGGACATTTGCTCCTAGTAGTCACCCGATCCTAGGGTGATTGGTTCCTTTTATATTTTCATTCAAGAATTGCACCAGTCACTAGGACATCTGCTCCTAACAGTCACCCAATACGAGGATGATTGGTTTATTTTGTATCTTCATTACTTTACATTTCAATGACACAAAAAGGTATATTCTTCAACATAACAGAATCACCCCAAACTTGGGGTAACCAAATTTGATTTTGATTTCTAACATTAGGATACATCACATACATCTGTTTCACCATCCAAATAAAAAACCCTATTCTATTGAGGTAAAAGTAGAGTCCATCAATCCATCACAATTTCTATCCTGCTAGGGCAAAGGTAACATCATCCAATCAAAAATATTTTTATGTTAGGGTAAAACCAGAATCAACCAATCCATTACATTCATTGCATCATACACATTCATGGCATCGTTCACATTCATTGCATTTGCCACATTTTATCAATTGGCTCAAGAGATTCATTTTTAACTAATTCGCCAATTGAGGGGGTAAGCTACAACCACAATTTTTTTAGAATCTTCTTGTGCACTTGAGGAAAGAGTCCATTCTATCAAACTAGGTGTCTCTTGTTTTTGCATCACATTGTGTTTCACATAACACGTTACAAAAAGGAGTATCTATAGACACCAAATCTAAGCCATTCATTTTACACTCATCACTTTCAAATCATAGCCATCCATTAGGTATTTATATATATTGTAGACACCTAAAACACATCATGTTGAGGAGACTACCTATATGGACTCCTTTAAGGCCATATGACCCACCTTGGGTAGCCCTAGGGCTCAACAGTGGTTTTCACCACTCAAATAGGAAGGAATTTTCCTTTGTAGTCATGTCTGTATTACCACAAGATGACCCCCAATCATGATCTTCCTACCATAATATGGCCCTAATCATGATCGTCCTACCACGAGATAGCCCATAGTCATGACTGTCCCACCTCGATATGGTCACTCCTAAATCAAATTCCCATGCCATAGTTCAAATGGTTACACATTAGCTAGGCACAATGGTTTCTTGAATCCAATTGTTTCTTGGCTTCTCTAGCAAGCTTTGGACTACCATTTGGAAGTCTATTTAAAGGTGCCTAGCCTTCATTGAAGATATCCAAGTTTTTATGTAATGTAGTACTATCAAACTAAAGAACCAAAGAGCTCTCACTCTCAAAGCAATGAAGTGATGTCAAAATTCATCCATGGAGCTTACAAGTATGCCAATGGACCATCTCAAAGGTTGAAGATCGTATTCAATATTCCTTGTGTCATCCAATATATTTGCTTTAATGTCAGATTCCACCCTTAAGTCATTCCTTTTAAACACACCAAGAACATCAATCAATAAATGGATCAAACCTGGTATCACCTTGCATTATCCATAATGAGTTCGCTTGTAGATTAGTTGTCATCTTGCCCAGATATGACCCGCAGGAATGATCGTCTCACCTTGAGACGGTCCGTAGACACGATCATCTCACCCTAATATGGCTCGTAGGCAAGACCGTCTTGCACAGAGACGGTCTCATGGGTTGAGATCCATTCCCTATTTTCTTTCTTTCATTATATTTAGTAGCATTTCAATTACTATTTAACATAGTTTTATTTCATTTTTATGCATGTATTTGTCATATTTTAGTTTCTTTATTTCTTTCTTTATCATCATTATGGGCCTCATATTGTAAGGTTTTTCATATAATTTTTATGCTCTTTATATTTCTTTATGTGCAGATTAAAGGTCTTTACAATGGAGTAAAATGGCATAAATAAATACACCTCACCATCATACATTGTGACATTCACCGAAAAAATTGTCAATAATTAGTTTGTGAGATGCAAACGAGATTTTGCGAGATACACCTTGGATTACATTTTTTATTGTAAAATTGTATCAAATTGGTAGAAAATATCTCAACGGGATCCCATTGTAACCTCTTTTGAAGGATATAATTGATATTAATAAAAGGGTACCATTATTTCATATCTTGTTTTTTCATTATGGTTACATAATTTGCTATATAGTTTATTCTTTATTTCATTGCATAGGTGTACGATCTCTTTTTAAGAATTTTCATATATATATATATATATATATATATATATATATGAATAAATCTTATTCATCCATTATGTATTAATCCTGATCACTCATTCAATGCAATCTGTGTCACTTATCAAATTGCAATCTCAACCCTTCATCATGTTTTAATCTCAATCGCTTATTGGTGTCATCGAAACCCTAACGTTAATCAAGGGCAATAATAAAAGGATTTTCACTTTGGTGAATAGAGATATCGAATTGATCGATCATCAAACATCCTAAGAGGTCAAAAATTCTATTGTGACATTCCCCCTTTGCATTCGCACAAACCCTCATCACTTCCATATCCATCATTCAACCTCTAGAACCTGGGCAAACTAGATCTAAATATTATAGAGTATTCGATCAAGTCCACAAACACCTCACGGTGTTATCTAATTTATACGAGGCATTTTATAATGCTACAAGGCATGCACAGTAGTCTGCAAATGCTCCAAGGCATCTGCTAGACACCGCACTGCATCAATCGAGCCCTCGAATGCTTTCTAGCATTCGTGCAACCTTAGATCAAACCAGCAGAAGCGTATATCCAACAATTTATATATTGACAAGTTTATTGATTGTTTCAAACTTATGTTTTCCTACATTTTGTTTACATTTCATAATAATTGCACTTAGGGTTTTGTAGATTTGTATATTATAGAGGGCCTCACATACTGTAACCCTCACATGTACTATTGATCCATGTTTTATGGTTTGTTTGTACTCAGGTGTAGGAGATATTATTATTGGTAGTTTTTACAGCTTGGAGTGTCTTCGTAGTGGATACACAAACCCACTCAACCCTTTAGTCGATTGATCTAGCTAGAGGGTTTCCCCTTTGTTGTAATTATTGTATAAAAATAAATCAATGTTATGTAATGCCTAATTTGGTGCACATTGATGTATAAAGTGGAGATCAAGGCTCCTTGGTTTAATAATAATATATTATATTCATTTCATATGCATATTATGTTTATTTATTTATTTATTGCTATTATTGGTGTTGATCTTATTCAGTTTTACATAACTAATCCTTTAAAACCTATCCTTTAGTGCAAAAAGATTTATCCCTTCTCATTTATATAAGGGATCTCTTGTCTACACCCATCAAGGTCCTTTATGATACTAGGTGTAATATAGAGCTATTATATCCAATTAACCATCTATCTACATGACTTAATTAATCCATGAAAGCATGAGTCAACATTAAAATAAATATCCCATAAGTTATTTTCTTTTATTATTAAGTCCATGCAAGAAAAATATGAAATATCCTACATTAAAAAAATTATAATTATTTCACTTGTAATATCAATCACCTCATCTCATTAAACTAAAATTTTCAAAAAATTACTACTTAATTAAGAGCCTTTCCTTAACATTCAAAAGTAAGCTTAATTCCATTCATAAAGTATAATAACCACAAAGTCACAACACAGTATTTACCCTAGGAGAAACCCCTTATGGGGAAAACCCAACATTAAAATCCTTCCCCATAATTTATTTATAAGTCCAATAAACCTTAAAATAGGTAGGTTTCCACCCTTACTGCATTCACTTGCACCAAGGAACATATAAGTCCTATTGACATTACATTACAGGTTATTCTTTAACCCATCCAAAAAAAATCAGCCAGTCTCTTTAAACCAAAGGTAACACATATTACCTTTGCTACTTATATAAAAATTATTTTCTACTAATGCAAAAATCATAGTTATAACCTGACCCATTACATTTGGGTTTACATTGTAGGTTCACTTTGTATATAGCATCTTTCAAAAACAAAATATCGAACACCATTGTCAACTACATATTAAATCATAATAATAACAAGACCCTCCTTTAAGGAATTTAGAATAAGGAACCACAGGTCCATCTTATCTCATAAGAATAATATCAATATGTAAACCTCCATCCTATTGCCATGTATGAAAACAAGATATATTCTTTCCTTCTACATGCTCTATTCTGGTTTTATCAATACAAGCCTCAATCAAAATAATATCAAAACTACTAGAGCATTAATACTAAATTTCACATACTATGGCTTCCACATTCATTTTCTTATTCTATTGTTATTACTTTTCTACTGTAAACAAAGATACATTAATAGTAACAAAGTCCATATTTCCCTAATAATATCACAAGAAATTATTACTGCTCCATTGAAAACATGCCCATTACAAACTAACTCAGCCACTAGTTCGATGACTACAATTGGCTATTACATTATGGCAGCATCTTACTAAACAAGATAAAAGAACATCTTGGATGTGAATAAATTTACATCTTACTAACATGGCATTAACTAGTATTAATCTAGCACAAGGTATGCTCATGAGAACCATTTCTAATATATTAAAGTGTATTTACACAAGGCTATCCTTCGTTCACTCCATGAGTACCGTGAAGCTAACACAATAGTTCACTCAACATGGTAAAAAATCTTTTTCAAAACAGAAACTAGTTGCACTAGATTGAAGTCTACATTTTCTATCAAGAACTAGAACTGCATTAAACATTTTAAATAACTTCTCTTTTATTCCTTCTCAGTGATATCTTCTTTGAGAACAACATGAGATACCTACATTTGCCTAGTACTTTCATAGGCTACACAATAAACACTCTTTCTAGACCTAACATTTTAAACTAAACATGGACTACACATCATTAGTAGCTCGCACTAACATCTCTTTTAATCTATTTGGCTATCAATACATTCTTGGAATTTCTTCCCCAACATAGGTAAACAAGACTCATATCCTATCATAGGAAAATATAGACACTACACTCTCTACTCTTCTCACCTGGCCACACTGGATTACCAAAGCTAACCAACTCATGGAATCTAAATAAAGTTTCCATACAACCATCACTTTTCCTAAGCTTGAATTATCTCAAAATCTTACTAAAAATATAGGTCAAAACTACCTAATATAAAATAGAGATCTCGACTAACAATTATGCTATTTATTTTAATTTACAAAACCGCAACCATCTCTTGAAACAACCATATTAGAGATTTTTTCAACCTACCTAGCAGTTCAAGCAAGTTGGTTGTCGCAATCTCTCAATCACAGCTAGAAATGTTTGCTTCCATTCATTTTTCTCTATCAATGGTAATTCTCTCTCCCTCCTTCCACACCCAACCAATATTTCTTTCCTTCTAATGATTGTACCCCTCCATAATAGTCACTTGTTCCCCTTTTCAGTACCCCAATATTTGAAATGTCCTTGCAAAGTGCTAATGTTTAACTCCCTCCCACTCCACACATCCTACTAAGTTCTTCCAGAGTGTCAACGTGATGATACATACCTCCTTTTCTAAGACACACATCCCTTCTATAAGACTTTGTTCCTCCAACTTAATGACAGGTTTCCCACTTTAAAGATATGGTTCATTCAACCAAATCAAAACATTGAGCTTGGGTTAGTCTTCTCTTGGAAGTGGTCTTTCTTTTCTTGTCAGTGAATTTAAACAAAACCGCTTAGAATATTATTAATAAAAATCCTTATTCAAAATATTCCCAAGGGAGTATTTATAATCCTTACTCCTTGCTAAGTGTTCAAGAAAAACACCATCAACACCTTACCACTTTTTTCCTGGTAACAATAAACCAAGTAGTTAGACAATCTACTCTTATTTATTAACCAAAATTTCCATATATATCAAGTAGAGCTCTATTTTAAATAAATAGTCATGAAATAATCTAGTTTCTTATTAAACTTGATATATCATTTCCTTTATTTTCTCAAAGCATAATTATATAGCTTCATGGAGACACATTCTTTCAAGTTGTCCCATTTTGACAAGTAAACTAACTCATAAATATTTAAAAGCATTATATATATATATATATATATATATATATATATATATATATATATATATATATATAATATGTTTGGCATAACGAAATAAGATTTAGACATCCTTTCCATCATTAAAACATCATAGCAAAAACATAAATACATCCAAATAAAAATCTGCCAAGGGTGGGTCATGAAAAAGGTAATGTAGGTCATTGTGAATAAGGATGTTGGTATAACAAAAAACCAAGGCTTGGATAGTATGTGATGTTTCTTGGTAATTAATCTTTTTGTTATACATGGCATAATATGAGATGGTTATCGTGGAGTAGATTGGAGGATAATTATCTAACACGTAGTGGAAATGCAACTTATGTATTTTGCTTAATGGAGGGTTTTATGAGGAGCATATTAAGGTAATTATGATCTTAATGTCTACTTTACTTTGGAGCACAAATGATTACAATTATGGCATCCCATGGTAGGCATATTACTTATAAATAATTTTAAAATAATTATGGGTAGATTTTGAAGGCAGTCTCAAGATAGATTTTCATATATGGGAATTCTTAGGCATGTGCAAGCATATCAATCCATAATTTTAAAATATGTAGACACATAATTTTGAGTGCATAATCCTCTAAAGTTGCCAATATTTTTATCAATCAACCAATCAAGCAACCAAAAAAAATCAATCACTTCAACACAAAATTGGGAGTATTTATTTCTCTAGAAGAAAAAGTGTCATGAGATGAGCAAATTAGTTGGTGGTGCTTTTGCCTCTATGCTAGAACTTCTACAAAATTTAACTTTTTAACCATTTTTTTCCCAATTTTATTGGTAATGGTCATCTTGGCAAAAACATCAAAGCAATAACACTGTTAATGCTATCATCCTCCAGTGCTATTGATTGTCAAATATAAAAAAAATAAAGTTTGATAGTTAGCACCTATAATATTACCTCTAAAAAAAATTTGATTACATAAATATGATCTATAGCCCCAAAAAAAATCTAAGGCCCAAAATTTTTCATTTTCAATCTCTAATTCAATAATTACACCTTGATCCAAATTTAAATTCTTGTTTTTGCCAATACTATCATCTTAAATGTAATTTTTTTCCCAAGGATCCATGGCCTCCTATACATTTAGCAATTGGAGTGCTCAATTGATCATCTTAAAAAATAATAAAATTCCACAAAATTTCATATATATCCATAGGATTTAATCTCCAAGCATGGAAATATTATGTTAAAATCTTGTCATGACCTTGTAAATTCTCCAAGCTCTTACGCACTCAAGCATCCAATATCTCCAATATTCAAACATCCAAGCTCTCCAACATTCAATAATCCAAGGTCTTAAGCATTCAAGCTCCCTAGATCTCTAGCATTCAATCATCCAAGATGTCCAACATTCAAGCATCCAAGATCTCAAGCATTTAATCTCTCAAACTCTCAAATATCTTCAAGCAACAAGTAAGTTTCAATCAAACCTCCTCAATAAGGGGAAACAAAATATAGCATCTTGGAGTAACAAGTTTGCTTGGTATTGTGATCTTTATCCTTTCTTGTTTTTGTCACTATATTTATTTTTTAACTCTAATCTTTGATCTCATAACACACTAATTTTGCTTTGATCATCACACTTGCTTTTAGTCATTATTTTGGATCATTTAGCTTGCATATCACAAAGGCAATATTTCTACTTTCTATCATAATCAAATATATTATGCCTCCTTGTCAAAAATACTCCTTGCATCATTCATAATAAACATTAGTTTATCATAATAACATTATTATGTTACATATTTAAGCAAAAGCACTACCAAATTATATATTTGATGGCACTATTACTCTTTATTTTTGACACAATCATAAAGAGAAAAAACATTGTCATTTAATGAAAGTATCAATAGTGCTATTGCATACTGAGTGGTGATATCACGACTAATCACATAGTTCATGCTTTTAGTAGTTTACTACATTTTAGCTCATATATAGATCGAGTTCTAATGCTAGATAGGGGAACCTCTTACTTTCCTATAGCTCAAGTAGACACCTTTACCATTGATTTACTCCTTTTTAATTTGTTTTATAGGCAAGAAAAAGCACCATCAAGATGCAATAGCATCAATAATACTTATGTGGGATTGACACAGCTTCTGTATCTATGGTAACTAGGTGTTTTTATCCTAATTTATTTATTTTTAATATTTAGATCTTGGGGTTGCTTGTTGTTTGCTAAAATATCTATTTCTATTTTTTGTAATTTGTTTATTAATTAAGGATTAAAAAAAGTAAATAAAACTATTTAGCATTTTAATCATTTAGGGGACCAACTAAATCTTTAACCTTGTCATCATCAAAAGCAAATTACATGCAATTGCAGTTAAGCTTGTTTGTTGCGTATCTCTTGAACCCTTTCTCTTGGAAAAAAAATAATTTTATCATCCAAAGCAAGAATCATTTTAGTTATTAGGTCTTGATTATTTCATTTTATGTGATGTGTTCGTAGCTAACTAGGACTATATTAAGATTAAGATTTATAAAGGAAATATTAGGATAATTGTAGGTGTTCCCTAACTAAACCATTAAAATTTAGACATTATGATTACAAATTGTCCCTATTCTAGAGGTGAAGAAGGAGAGGGAAGCATTGAGAAGAAGCCCTTTGGGATCGCCTTCCATTCCATTTCATCACAAAATAATTTTGGGTAGATTTTGAAGGTAGTCTTAAGGTAGGTTTTATCATATGTAGAAATTCTTAGGGCATGTGGAAGGATGTCATTTTACATTATTGATATGTTGGATCCTTGATTTGGTATATGAGGGGGAATATTTTATGGCATAATGATAGTACATTTTCTCTTGTATTTATTCTTTCTACGCAATGTATATTAGACATTTGTGTTACAAATATCTAAAAAGAATATTGATAACCACACTATGGATGGATTTCTCTAGATGTTGTATGATTACACTTACACTATTCTTTAGTATGTGTTTGAGAATGCCTTAGGCCTTGATCTTCCAACATAGATTGGCATCCATGATATCATTAGCATTGATATTTTGAAGTTATATCATGATTCTACATTGGATATTGCCAACCATCAATCATCCTACATATGTTGTACCTAGTTTTTAGCTTTACCTAGATTTTGATTGAGTGTTCAATACAAAGACTTGCTAGACTCACCAAGGATATTCTACTTCTTACCTTGCTTACAAATGAGGTTGGCTTCCAAACTAAGCATGCTAGATTTCTCACCACCAGATGGTTCATGATTATCCTTCCCTTTTGTATGCATTGGATTCCAATGCTTTTATGGTGGGGAGAAATGATAGGGATTAATATTTAATGTAATATTTTTTATATGGCCAACATATAGTTTCGTATTAAAATTGTAGGTCACCTTTTGATAAGTTTGATATGTATTTAAAATTTAGGTATTTGGATGTAATTTTTTAAAATTATATAGGCTTTATTGACATTATAGTAAATACAATCCTATTTGATGTCTTTCAAAAGGGTCCCCAAAAGGCGGTGCAACTATTTATTTATAGCAAATTTTGGAATGCAAATCCTTAGTTATTTATTGCCAAATCTATATCTCTTGTTTTTTGTATTAGCTATCTATATATGGATTGGACACTCATGGTACTGAGGACTAAATATGGAACTATGATCAAAATTCTATTCAAACTGATCCACACACATCATGTTGAACACCTGTCTGTGGTTGAACTAAGAAATGATTAGAATTTAATGATTGAGGAGTAGTCTGAGTTAGAGATTCCCATGGAGAAGGTGTGATCATGGAGTAATGGGATATCAAAGTTTGGAATTCCAATCCCAATAGAACTTTTGAACCAATAGGCATGGCCTAAATAGTAGTAAACATTCAAAAAAGGAAGACAAGATAAAGTACAATCCTTCATTCGATATTTGCAGCAGTTTCAATCTAAGGTTGTACATATTTTATAAAAGATCTAGTAGCAGCAAAAATAAGCCATGGACTCACATTACTCATCATTTATAGGTTGAGGATAGAGTTTGTTGTACCTCAACAAGAGTCCTTTTCTAGAGAAGGCACATAGTAAAATCAAACCACTTTGTTATGGACCTTACACTATTTTGTAGTAGGTGTCCATAAATACCTTCTACCTCGATCTTCTAGAACATATTGGCATCAGTGACATCATCAAAATTGATATTTTGAACCTATATCATGATGCTACATTGGAGACAATGCCAACCATCAATCATACTATAGATGTTGTACCTAATTTTTAGCTTTTGCTAGATTCCAATCAAGTGTTTGCTACAAAGACTCATTAGACTCACCAAGGATTCTCCACTTTCTACTTTTTTTCTAAATTAGGTTGTCTTCCACATTAGGCATGTAATATTTCTCATCATCAAATGGTTTAAAAATTTCCTTTCCTTTTATTTGCATTGGATTCCAAAGCTTCTATGGTGGGGATGAATGCTAGGGATTAATAATTAACTAATATTTTTGATGTGGTCATAATATAGTTTCATATTAAAATTAAAGGTCACCTTTTGATAATTTTTTTATGTATTTTAAAGTTAGGCATTTGGATGCAATTTTTGATAATTGGATAGACTTGATTGAAATTGTAGTAAATATGATCCTATCTGGTGTCTTTCGAAAGGCTCCCCAAAATATGGTGTATATATCTATTTATAGAAAATTTTGGAATGCAAATCCTTAGTTCTTCATTGATAAATTTGTCTCTCTTATTGTCCATGTTACCTATCTATACACGAATTGGACACTCATGGTCCTAAGGACCAAATATGGAACTATGATCAAAATTCCATTCAAACTGCTCCACACACATCATGTTGAACACTTGCCTATGGTTGAGGTGAGCAATGATCAGACTTTCATGACAAAGGAGAAATAGTCTGAGTTAAATATTTTCATGGAAAAGGTATGCTCCTTCATTCTTGATGAACAAAAGGAGTAATGGGCTACCAAAGTTTGGAATTCCAATCCCAATAGAACTTTTGACCCAATAGGTATAGGCTAAACTATAACAAATATTAAAAATATAGAGATATTATATGTAAGAAATAGGAGACTTTGTGTGTTGGATTTTAGCTTATTTTCCCTCAAATTCATTAGTACATAAATCATTCAAATATAGGTGAAAGAGGTATAACGATCGTGCAGGAAAGAGAATTCATAACAAAACTTGACTTGTGAAGTCATACTCTAATGCTATGTAGGTAGCTTTTCAAGCCTATGAGTTCATGAATGGACTAATTCATTACCAATCTCTAGATAATCATCTACAACTACCTCACATTCCCAATAAGATGTGGAACCTCAATCAAAGAGAGACTTAGTGTTAAAGCTCTTCAAAATAGGTCACCTCTTTTATAGAATGGCTAGAGAGTTTTCACACATTTTGGGGAGTTTCCAACATAGTGTAAACATAGCAATACAAGTATGGAGGATCTCTCAAAATAGTTCTGTGTCATAAGAAATCCATGACAAAGATGCACTAGAACAAATTTACATTCCAAGCTTCATTGATTAAATATGTGATCAATATGCTAGTTGGTGTTATATACTCGTATGACTATGGGGAGGCAAGTAGGGGCAAATTAAAAAGAAATGAAAGGTCTTATTGAATGGAACATTAATGTAGGAAGAAAGCATGTGGACCACCAAATTATTTGACCCTCCTAGCCTTTCCAAAACCTCTAAAGTGAACACCTCAAGGTGAAATAAGTGACACTTGGCACTTGGGCTAATTCTACCAAATTTTGGAAAAACTCAAGCTGATAGATCGAGCTCAAATGGACAAGATGAAAAGCTTCAACAACATGGTAGTAAAGGTAGATATTGTTTAGGTGGTAAATTTAAAATTGGTCATTTACAAGGAGTATCACATAAACCAATTAGCCTCACTAGCCAAGGAAGGATCTCAATTGCTCCTTCCAACCAAATAGAGACCAAAGCTCCACATGAACATTGATGGCAAAATATGGAGTGATAGGCCTATTAATACATTTCCATTCCCAAGTCCTCCCTATTTCATCTCAAGCAACTAGAGTCTTTGTGAGCTCTAAAGCATGAATGAAAAATCAAAGGATAGTGAAGTATCAAGGGCTCAAATAACCTACAACAACCATGGAATTCATGAGAAAGGATAAGATTGTTACCCCACCCCTAAGAACTACGTCAAATCCTCACTCAAATTAAAAAAGAGAAACTCATGATCAAGCCACATAGATGTAGCCTTTAATGTAAATTAAATATGTAGTAGGATTAATAGACCTAAATTTATCAAAATATATGAGAAGTCTAAGTGTAGCACCCTAAAATTGGTGCAGTAAAACTTTAATAATTACAATTACTCTAGTAAATATTCAAATTCAAATTTCAACCTCCAAAACTGCTCCCAAATAGCTGTTTAACCCATTTCCTCCTTTCCCGCACCATTTTTAGAGTTTGTTTTGACCGTTTGACGATATCGTCGCCGATCAGACAATATCGCCTCATATCGAACGATTTCGTCTGGGCTAGGATGTCTAGACGATCTTGTCCCAAAATTGATTTTTCACAATTAGTCTCTATTCCAACGGTGTCTCTAATCCGGGCAGAAGTGTGTCTGTGCCATTAGAGACCCTCCTCGTTGGAGATCTCCCAAATAGGGATGATCTCCAACCTCCTAACCTCCCTCCTAAGCCTATTTAATCCTAGGCCCTCCCCTTAGCATCCCCCTAGCTGAAATTACCTGTAACTCGAATTCTACATGCACTAGACCATCTTAAATCAATGTTTGCATTTGTATTTTTCCAAGTTTGTTTGCAGGAACTACATTGTTTTTTAGCCGGAGCAAGCTCAGTTCGTCTCAGACGATCTCGTACAATCTCGGACGATCTCGACCCAATTCGAGATGATTTTGATTGTAGTTCACATTGGGGGCAATCAGTGCCCAGAGTTTGCATTTCTTCATCCTTTTTCTACTGTATTATTTCGCATTTAGTTAATTTTATGGTTATTCTTTATTATTCTGCATCTTGGAGTTCACCCATATAGCTTATATGCATAATATAATCATGATTTGTCAATAAGTCATTATATTGCACTTGTGTCTTAGTTTGTTATTATCATTTTAATGTTCTTAC
This sequence comes from Wollemia nobilis, assembly GCA_028583015.1. Classification (NCBI taxonomy): domain Eukaryota; kingdom Viridiplantae; phylum Streptophyta; class Pinopsida; order Araucariales; family Araucariaceae; genus Wollemia; species Wollemia nobilis. Next base: position 4,040,583 of record JAQPPZ010016936.1, read on the forward strand.
TGTCATTTTACATCATTACCATCTGTTATCATAGTTGCATTCTCTGTATTTTGCATCTATTTTTTTGTTTGCAGGTCTCTGACGAATTCGTCTAACGAATTTGTCAGATCTCAGACGATCTTGTCAGATAGGAGACGATCCTGTCGAATTCTAGACGATCCTAACTACTTCAAAAATCAAAACCTTCATCAGACATCCGGATCAGGTATGGGTCTTTAATCCATCTTGTTCTTTCTGTTTTTCTGTCCAAATTTGTTTCTATCTTCATTTAAATCTGCATTTCATATAGAATAGCTTAGACGCATTTTGGCCAAACCTAGGACTTGGATGATTAAAGCTATAACTGAACACATCAAACACATTCCCAACCTAGGCGTGGAAACTGCCATTAAACGTTTCCTGGTGAACCCCACCATCCGTCCAAAAATCACCATAATACACCTCCCCCGAGAGGCGGGACCTTCGTAAGGCCTCTCAGTCCGAGGTACCGCGCCATCCTTTTCACATCCCCCTTTCGGGAATGGATCCTATAGCCTGAAGGTAAGGGTGTGAAAAATTTGGAGCGATACATTTTGGTGAACCCGATGTGAATAACATAGGCATCTTTCTGATTCAAAAATAAATAAAAACAAAAAACAAAAATATATATATATATGTATATGTCTAAGCTCCCTAAAACCTTAATAATTACAATTACTCTAGTAAATATTCAAATTCAAATTTCAACCTCCAAAACCGCTCCCAAACCGTCGTTTAACCCATTTCCTCCTTTCCCGTGCCATTTTTAGAGTTTGTTTTGACCGTTTGACGATATCGTCGTCGATCAGACGATATCGCCTCATATCGGACGATTTCTTTTGGGCTAGGACGTCCAGACGATCTTGTCCCAAAACTAATTTTTCATAATTAGTCTCTGTTCCAACGACGTATCTAATCCAGGCAGAAGCGTGTCTACGTCGTTAGAGACCCTCCCCATTGGAGATCTCCCAAATAAGGATGATCTCCAACCTCCTAACATCCCTCCTAAGCCTATTTAATCCTAGGCCCTCCCCTTAGCATCCCCCTGGCTGAAATTCCCTGTAACTCGAATTCTACATGCACTAGACCATCTTAAATCAATGTTTGCATTTGTATTTTTCCAAGTTTGTTTGTAGGAACTACATTTTTTTTCAGCCGGAGCAAGCTTAGTTCGTCTCAGATGATCTTGTACAATCTCAGACGATCTCGACTCAATTTGAGACGATTTCGACTACAGTTCACATTGGGGGCAATCAGTGCCCAGAGTTTGCATTTCTTCATCCTTTTTCTACTGTATTATTTCGCATTTAGTTAATTTTATGGTTATTCTTTATTATTCTGCATCTTGGAGTTCACCCATATAGCTTATATGCATAATATAATCATGATTTGTCAATAAGTCATTATATTGCACTTGTTTCTTAGTTTGTTATTATCATTTTAATGTTCTTACTGTCATTTTACATCATTACCCTCTGTTATCATAGTTGCATTCTCTGTATTTTGCATCTATTTTTTTGTTTGCAGGTCTCTGATGAATTCGTCTGACGAATTCGTCAGATCTCAGATGATCCTTTCAGATAGGAGATGATCCTATCAAATTCCAGACGATCCAGACTACTTCAAAAATTAGAACCTTCATCAGACATCCGGATTATGTATGGGTCTTTAATCCATCTTGTTCTTTCTATTTTTCTGTCCAAATCTGTTTCTGTCTTCATTTAAATCTGCATTTCATATATAATAGCTTATATGCATTTTGGCAAAACCTAGGACTTGGATGATTAAAGCTAAAACTGAACACATCAAACACATTCCCAACCTAGGCGTGGAAACTACCATTAAACGTTTCTTGGTGAACTCCACCATCCGTCGAAAAATCACCATAATACACCTCCCCCGAGAGGCAGGACCTTCGCAAGGCCTCTCAGTCCGAGGTACCGCACCATCCTTTTCACATCCCCCTTCCAAGCACGGATCCTATAGCCTGAAGGTAAGGGTGTGAAAAATTTGGAACGATACACTAAGGAAATATGTTTATCAAAGACACCTCATAAATGAAATTGAATCCTTTGCTACAAGGATTTGGACTAGTTTTTTATCTCAATACCTAGTTCCCTAGGTACATTATTGTTACAAACTAGTGGAAGCATGTACCTTGCATTACAACCCTTAGCATAGGATAGTTAGGGCCTATGATGCGGCAAATGATACTAGTGCTAGAGGGGCTCAAATTGAACCTAAAAGTTGCAAGAATATATTATATCAAAATCAAAGATAAGTTGAAATGCTTGAAATAGGGGCTATGTAAGTCAGAGGAATCCATGTTGAAATTCCCCTTAAGTCAACAAATATTCAATGAAGATGCCAAGGATGCTTTAAGCATAGTGGTATTTATTTTCTACATTGGTTACAATGGAGAAGTATTGAGGGAAAATTTGGGTGCCATCCACATGTTGAGGGGTATACCAAAGAATACATACCTAATACTAGACTACAACTAATTTATAGCCCATCAAATTCATAAAGGGCTATATAAATTTAGGGATACTCACACATTTAGGTACAACTCATTCTTAGCACATTTAGTACTAATTTAAAAATATCTAGTTGTTTGGACATTGGAGCCTAAATATAGAAGATGAATATGGTCGAGGACATTTTGTCCCCTTTTGGATATAATTCCTCTCCTAGAACTCCTCCTATTACCAGTTTTTGAATTATTTTTTGGTACCAACCTTGAGCATAACTAAAGGAGGAAAACTGTGGTGCATCCTAGAAGCAAGCACCAAGGACCTATAGTTTTAGATCAAAGGATAATGGTATTACTTAGAGGACACCACCATTATATACCTTTTTGGATTCAACATACCCATATATTTGCTATCAATGTACATGATAGAAAGGGTGGTCTCTCTAGAAATATTGAGATAGGTAGACTTAATCAATACCGCATATGAGTGGGTAGATCAAAACAACATTCTATAAAGCCTCAGTGCATCTAGGAAGTGTATCTCTACTAAAAAGAAAACCAAATCCTAAATTAGAATCCAAGTTCAAAGTGTTGGGGTTATAAACTCTAAATGATTCTTAGAATTATGATCTAGACAAGAAGTTTACTACATGGCTAACAAGTATAAATGTTTCTAGTAAATTCATCCATGAACCTAGGCCTAAAACGGCTGAGTACACAGGAAGGAGTTTACCCACCACTTTGAAGAGAATAATTCTTGTCATATAATCCCAAGAGGAAGTTGTATGATATCTTCTATATGAAGGTGAATTATGTTGATCTCAAGTCTCAAACAACCCAACCAAGAAGAAGTTTCTATAGAAACTAAGGTGGAGCAATAACAAGGTCAAAGCCTAGTGGAAATTCCTCTAGAAAATAAATGATATTGAGACACCTTTAAAAGGTCTAGATCCAAATGAGGATGAAACCTTCAGCTAGTGCTATAACATGGAACACCCAAAAGAAGTTCCTTGTAATGCAAAAAGAAATAATGAAGAAACCATGACCATTTAATCATTCCAATAAACTCAAATAGAAGGGACTCTAACTACAATATTAAATTTGATATCTCTAGAGATGACCACATAAATACAGTCAAGGAATTTAGAGAGTAAAGCTAATAAAAGAGGTCAAGAAGAGGTGAAACCCCTCCAAGGAAATGAATCCTAATCCTCAAACAAAAATCACCAGATATGAGAGAGAAGAACAAAGCTCCATATTAGGGCATCCCTTCACCATATTTGGCAGCAACTATTAAATATATCATTTTGATGCAAAAGAAAGTTATTTCATTATCCAAAAATATGACCATGACACCACCTACCACTTCAACCTTAATTATATCATCCTCTAATGTCATCCCTATCATCATCCTCATATTTATCACTTTCTCCACACTACCACCACTTATCACCTCCCAACCAATACCATTCACAATCCCTACCACATTTTAAACCTCCATTGAACCTTATCCCACCAACCTTACCAATGTAGATCAACCAATTACCATGACCTTTTTGAAACCTTTGGCCATCACCTCAAATGATCAATAAAAATAACTTAGCACTCATATTATCATGTTCATAGAGGAACTAATGCCTCAATTTTAACAAATCCAAGATCAGGCATGATAGTATGAGTAACAAGAGGCAACCGAGAGGGCAAAGAAAAATTTGACAACCTAGGTGAGGACCATCCACGATCCCCAAAAATGTGTTCTATGTCTAGCCCACCTAACAACCTCTATCTTTAATATGGAGGGAGAGATGCATATTTGAGACTACCAAGTGATTGTTATAGAGCTAAGCCTTAAGGATGCTTTACTAGAGGACAAAATTAAATTCATAGAACAAGATGGTAAAATAGTAAGCCATGATACTTGAGTCATGCAAGGAGGCTAGAAAGAAAGAAAAATGAGATAGATAATATTAGACACACCCTTGGAGATTCTTAGGCTAAATTTTAGGCATTGAAATATCGGATGGACAATCTCATGTCTTAATTGGAAGAAACACAAGCATTAAGGTAGGAGTTAGAAGAACAGAGAAAAGAGATTGTCAGGATGAAGCTAAAGGTAGATGATAGAAAAAATATTTAAAATATGGTAGGCCTTTTAGGATGAAGTTATCAAAGTAGTTAACAGTTTAATTCCAATGCTAAAGTTCATCTAGGCTATTGTATCATGAAACACAAAAGTTAATAAAACCCTAGAGTAGGTTTTGGAAAAAAATATCCCTAATATTTCCAATGCATAGAAGTATAAAATTTAGATAACCAACCTAGATAATTAGCAAAGGGTATTCATAGGTATTTTTTGTTAGGAAGAAGCAATCATTCCAATTATGAAAACCCTTGAAGCGAATGAGGTTGCATGCCAATGTAGGACCCAAGTTTATGCTCTAACATGGTTAGTGGGGAAATGAAAGGGGCATGTTACCTCATTGATTCAGAAATGCCTCCTATCCCTCTTGACTCTAGAAGTTGACCTCCTAGAATAAGATTTTTGGCAATTAATGAACCAAAGGAGGAATGTTGATGTGTCATCAAACTCCTCTACTACATATAAAGTGGCTTAGGTGATTAAGTCAATTGTCAAGCTTGAGGTGCATCTCCAACAGGTTCTAGTTAAGGATGCTCACATCCTATAGGATGACCAATGGCAACTTAAAAGAAAATTTATTTTACTAAAGAAAATAAGAATACCCACAAAAGGGAGGAAATCCAAATGATAATAAGAAAACTCTAGTAACCAATTCACCATTTTTGGATTCAACATTTTGACTCTATTCCCAATGAATAGGGTGTCCATTTTATCTTCAATGGGCTAGAGATCCCCATGAGTAACCAAAGCTATAATGAATTATAACTACATGTAGAAGCAAACATCCTCCCTTAGAAAAAATTTGACAAAGTGCAAGGAAGCTAAAGCATAAAACAACTAAGACTGGAAGGGAAGGAAGTTAGGTATGCCCATGATTTTGAAGTGTCTAACAATTACGATGTAATAAAATTTAATCAAAACTCTAAGAAGGATCCAAGGTGGATTTAATTGTAAAGAAGCTACAATAGGATCATGGAATACATAAAATTTCAAAAACCAAAACCTCGACTAGAGTTCAAATAAGGATTGTATGCAAAATAGTGCTAACCACAATCGTGACAAGGAGTAGAGAAATGATTTTTCATAAAAGAAAAGTAATTGAAATATTGAGTAGGCTACCTTCACCATCTAAACAATATCTCCTAAGTAGGCAATTAGTGCATTAAAGACATCAACACTGATGCTATCGAGAAGTGACATCAAGCCTAATGACATTGATTACAGATCTTCACATCTAATCTCTAAATATTTCTAGCATGGACAGTCAACGTCGATGACAGAAAATTCATGTATAGAGGCCCATAACCATGTAGCATTAATGAATATGGATTGAGATACCTTGAGATTTTTTACAATTAATGCGATGGATCTCAAGCAAAATTTTGAAAAGAACATTTTAAATTTTGGGAGGGTAATTTTTTTATTTTGTTTATAAGTAGTAATATTTTCTTCATTAAAGGATCAAAACTTACCTATTTATTCCTAGTATCTAGCATTGTATGTAATATTTCTTCCATTTCTTAGTTTTAGAGTCTTTTTCTTTCGCATGATTATAAGTGGACCATGATATATATGAGACGTTGTGGCTATTCAACTTTTTGTTCTAGCTCTTATGTGTATACATTGTGCATGAATATTCATGTTAGGTGAGATTGTATTCTCTTTGTGATGTTGATGAATGATGCATATGTTCATTAATCCCATTGTTTTTTCTTGAGTAATACTTCTTATACACATCCACCATGGGGATTGAACCCGAGTCACATCATCGATAATGCAAGTGGTATCCTTGCCGATAGACCACACTCACAGATTAATTAATCCCATTGTTGTGCAAAGAAGTCTTAGGATCTTGGTGTATCGCCTCTCGTAGAATAGGTTTTTACTTTTTTGTTATTTGCTTTTTGCCCATTTCTCTCTTTTCTCTTTTGCCTATGAAATGTAATTAAATTAGGTTAATGTAATTAAATTTGGTTAGTTTAGGAAGGGGAGCTTCTAGGCCACATCTTAACAAGGCTCCAACCTTGTAAAAATCCTTAAGGTCATCCTCTAAGCAACATCTTGCTCTCTTGGAAATTTTTGACTATTAACCTCCATGCAAGGTGCAAGTGTCAAGTGTGCCTAGCTTCCACAATAGGTGACTATGATATTTGAAGATGACATCAATACGTAAGAAAAACCACCATCAGAATGGAGTAGCATCGATAACACTTATGTGGATTGACAATGCTTTTTACGCTATGGTAGAACAAGGGTTTCCTATCCTAATTTCCTTAATTTTTATATCTAGATCTTAGGGTTGCTTGTTGTTTGCTAAAATATCTATTTTGGTTTTCTATATTTTTTATTCATTAAGGACTAAAAAAAGGAAAGGAAACTAATTAGAATTTTAATCATTTAGAGGACCAGCTAAATATTTAAACTTGCCATCATCAAAAGCAAATTGCATGTAGTTGCATTTAGGCTTGTTTGTTGCATTCTCTTGAACACTAGCTCATGAAAAGAAAATTAATTTTACTTTTATCATCCAAAGCAAGAATCATTTTAGTTATTAGGTCTTTGATTTTGGCCCTTTATGTGATGCATTTGTAGCTAATTAGGACTAGATTAAGGTTAACCTTTATCAAGGAAATATTAGGAGAAATGTACGTGTTGTCTAACTAATCCACTAAAATTTAGATATGATCACAAACTACCCCCATCCTTGAGGTGAAGAAGGAGAAGGAAGCATTGTGAAGAAGCCCTTCAAAATCCCCTTTCATTCCCCATCATCACAAAATAATTGTGGGTAGATTTTGAAGGTGGTCTTAAAGTAGGATTTATCATATGCAGGAAGTCTTAGATAATTTGGAAGCATGTTATTGCATCTTATTGGATTGTTAGATCCTTGATTTGGTATATAAAGGAGAAGCTTCTATGGAATAATGACAATTACTTTCCTCTCATATTTATACTTTTCTAGGCAATGGAAATTAGAAAATTGTGTTACAATATTTAAAGAGAATGTTGATAGCCACACATTGGGTGGAGTTCTCTAGATGTTCTATGCTTGAGTACATATTGTTACGATGCATTGAATGCATTGTGTAACAATAGATATTTTTAAATATTTAATTAGATGTTTGTAGTTTAATGTAGAATTCTTTTCACCTATTGTTCACATCATGAAAACAAAATAATGGACTACCATAGATAATTTTGCAAAAGAGATTACTTTATTAAGAATGATAATGGTGATGAAGATGATATCCATTTTGAATGTAAATAATGTTTTATCAAAATATTGAGCAAATTTTATTGAGTGTTAAGGTCAAGTACTAGTTTCTAGTGTTACAAAGAGTACAAAAGATATGATAAAATAAGGGTTTTTATTTTAAAAAGTGGTTATATTTGTTTGCATTGTTGAGATCTAGAGTCATTGTATTGAATCCTTGAGTCCATATCTTGAAGGAGACTATAGTAGGAACTGGATCATGCCTAAGCTTCATACTAATATTAATGGAGATCATATGAAGAAAGGGTGTCTTAAAAAAATTATCTAAAAAGGAAGAAATGGTCATTTACTTGTCTATGGCATTTGACATTGATATGCTCGAATAGATAATTGTATAGGATTTTTAGCATTATGGGACAAACATGCTTTCAACATCTAAACATGCATGGAGAAAATTCTTATAAAATACAACCATCATAGTACTTTTCCTTTGTAGACTCAAGGAGCTATTTGCATCATTGGTTGTTTAAGTGCACACAATAAAAACACTTGTTAGTCTTGTGGTAAAGAGAGAAATGATAGAAGCTTGGGATAACTTGATCACTTTTAGTTTAAGTGTGAAGTTTATTAGGATCTTGAGGGGGATATGATTACTCTAACACACCTTGAAATGGCTATAGAAAATAAAAGCCAACATATCAATGATCATTGAGGTAGAACTAAATGCATACCATATTTTTGGTACTTGTTAGTAAAAGAACTAACGGTTGTGATGAGTAACATTGTGTCAAATGTAGTTCATGATAACATGCAAGGCATCCTCATTAAAGGGAGATTATTATAACAATTTTGGAAGTGACTAAGCAACATATAAGAAACATCAGGTTCTCCATCATTTGCATTAGATGATGGGGTGCGTCCATAGTGGTAGCCATGGACACCATAAAAAACCATGTCTTATAATACCTATTTGATAGTCAATTAAATTGTGTTCCAAATATGTAAGTCTATATGTTATAGTTTGTAGCTATATTTTCTTGTTAATATTTTGAAATATACATATTTTTTTAATATTTATAGGTATGTATAAAAGTCAAATATTTTATTAAATTATAATTTTTAAATTTTAATTTTAATATATTTGTATTTTATGAAATAACTTTATAAATACTAGAAGAGTTTCGAATCTCAACTTCTTTGTCATCCAAGACTAGACCTAAAATTTAAAATGTGGTATAACATGTCATCTAAAATTTTATTGACATTCTTATTTTTTTTTGTTCATTTGAGTAATATTTACAAACCAGGGTTTGAAAGAAACCTAAAACCTTTTTACAATCAGGGCCAAACTGTTATACGTAGAACCACTATTATAAAAAAAGTGCTACCACCCATACCAAAAACCCTTAACGACCTAGAGGGAAGATCACTAAAATCGAGAATAAACAGGGCAGGAAAACAAAACAAAAAATATAAAACCACCACTAAGACACTGTTTGCCTTCAAATACGGGTAAACCCCAACAACTACATAATCAAAATTCCCACTTTTACCACTAACACAAAAATGATGTTTACTAGTAAACCGAAACCAACCTTCATGCCATCGCCCTAGGAAGAGGGTCCCACTTCTATCAGCTTTTGTCGTCCTTCTTTATCTTCGCAACATAGCATGTTAGAATCTTGGAAGCCTCCTCTAGGTAATTGATCGAGGTGCAGATGGTGGATGCCACTAGCTCCAGTAGCATGTGGTAGCTCTAATCCTCCCTGTCACTTACAAAGTTAGAGATGACGGGGGTGGAGGACGACTCCACCTTGGGTTATTTTAGCCTAACCAAATATCTACCCATCGGGGGGTGTTAAATACCGTTGCTTGTTTCTTCAGTCATGCACTCTTGAGAGGGTAGCCCTTATTCTGCCCTCCCACTAGACCAGGGCCACTAGGGGACTCACCAAGGATAGGTGACAGAGGAGGCTCATTAGGGGGACTAGTAGAAACCAGTTTGATGTTGTGAACTAGAGGCCAGTTGGCTATGGTATGTCTAAATATTATAGCTAAAATGCCCTGATGCAGCTGCTTCCCACTTGAATTTTGGTACTTTTCAATGGTTAGGGAGAGGGAATACATCAGGTAGTCGAGAACACAAATTGGCTTACCGTCCCATATATGGTTGATGAAAGCTAGGTGAAAGCTTCGCAACGGCTTCTCTGAGTCATAACACCTAACAAACTGCATAATAGAAACTATGACGATGTTCCAAGGTGCTGGGAGGGACGACACATGCAAGGTGGACTTGTGCCAGCCCAAACACTTCCCTTTGTCAGGGAATTGATCTATCTCCTCTTTCCAATTATGCTTATCATGCTTGATGAAATGCCTAGATAGTGGGAAACTGGTGATATATGTAAGCATATCAATTGTCACCTTGAAATGGACCCCTTGGACTATGAGCTCACCCTAGTTCCATGAGGAAACAAAATATCTGGTAATATGATATTCGGCTTTGAAGAATTTTATCAGGAAAGGGTTGAACCCCTTGGAATCCATAAAGACTTTAGCAGCGGGGTCAAGGTTAAGTTGGGCAGGCTCTACAAAGGCCATGCTAATAGGTTGGCGATAGGGGTAAAAATAGGGGGATGGGATGCAGAGGGGGCCGACGAGGGGAAGCAGCAGAGCTGAAGTAGGGAAACCAGATGATGAACAGGTAAAATTATTGAGATCGAGGTTGTTTAAATGGTGATAGTACGGGCAAAGGAGGCTGACAATAGAGGAAGCGAATTGGACAAAAATTTGGTGGGAGGAACAAGACACCCCTCGAAGGATATTGGATGATCAAGAACAATCATTCTCAATCATGGCTAGATCAACCTCGATCGAAGCATGATACAAAAGATTGAAAGTTGCATGTAGGGCCAAAGAAGTTTCCAAAAATAAATCTACAAGGGGAAGGAGATAATGCTGGGAAAAGTAAATGACAACTTGGAGAGGAAGCAAGGGTCAGGGAAAAATGCCATGATTAGTGGGGCAGGGACTGGATCACCTTCCTAGCTTGTGGTTCTCCACCATGTAGTAAGAGGAGTGTCTGAAACTGATAACTTAGAGCACATAAGCTTGGGAGGTACGCGTGCTGATGATATTAAATTATGGATGGTACCTTAATTAAGTCGAGTGGGGAGTGTGCTAGTTTCCCCATGCCTTGCCACCCAAGAATGTGAACCTGATAACATGATTGGTCCACACGTGGCATTTACCCGCAACCTAGGGCAAAGGTCCAGCAAGCCCGCCCATGGTGAGAATAGTCCCTACACTTAGCATTATTTCAATCTTCAAATCCTTGGGGTCTACCGCCTTAAATTTTACTTATTTCTTGAATTATTGCATTAGATATTTCCTGGGGAAAGTTCTCTCTCCATATTTTGAGTTCGGTTGACATGGCTTCCAGGTTGGCCATGAGATCAGCTAGTTGGTTAGCCTCCTTTAAATGGTGTCAGATGGTCATTTGCGGGAGGCCTCAAAATATTTTCCTGGACTCCTGGATGGTGTTGAATACTTTTTGGGATGGAATATTATTACTCATCATGTAGTTGATTATGTTTAGGGAATCACCTTCAATGATGGCCCTTCTGGGATCCTCCTAAAGCAGGACAAGGCCTCACGACAAAGACATGGTCTTTGTAAATTTATTGGTCTGATGCCCAAGGAATTCATCATATGCAAGGATAATGGTGCCTTCATGGTCTCGGATGATGCCACCTACCCCTGCAAGCCTAGGATTTCCCTTGGAGGCTTCATAAAAGTTTAGCTTGATCCACCCTTCTGAAGGCGGTATCCACTTGAGATTGGTTCTGGGGTTGGGCCTCGGTTGAGCTCCAGGGTATTCATTAGGAATACCAAGGGATTTGAAAAGGGCTTGCTCAAGGTATTGAGAAGGGGCCAGGGAGCAGGGTATGAGCTAGATGTTTTCGATAGCATAAGCAATGGATTTAGAAGCCACTACTATGGGATCCTTGGGAGAGGATGAAAAGACCTTATTTTTGCCCTCTAGCCAAATATTCCAAATCAAATGGTGGAGACAGAAGGACCAAAGGGAGCAGAGCTTGGGATGGCTAAATGGGTTCAACCACTGAGAGAAAATGTCAATAATGGAATTGGATTGAACCCACAAAATGTGAAATGATTTGAGCAAGTGGTCGAGGGCTGCAGAAGATAAGGTATAGTTGGTGAATAGGTGGTTTATTGATTCCCATATATAGAGGTATATGTAGCACCGATTTGGGATCATGAAACCTTTTTTGTCCAAAATATCTATCATGAGGATCTTTTTTTGGATGGTTGTCCAAGAGAAGAAACTAATTTTGGGGATGAGTTTCTTCCCCCATATAAGGTTGAAAGGGATGGTAGCCACCTGCGTCAGCTCTAGAAAGGTGTAATATGACTTTATAGAGAAGGATCCTCCATCAGTTCCTCTCCATATGGGTCTATCATCTACCTATCTTGTAGGAATAATGATTGAATTGAGTAGGCTAGAGAGACCAACAACTTGGCGATGGAAGTTTCCCTCATCGATGGGTTTCCACTTGGGCTTCCCATTGAGGTTGGTGATAAAGTTTGCAATCTTGCTTCCCATGTTGATATTAGTGAATGGTATTATAACCCCCAACTCATTGTCCTTGCTTAGAGGTTCTTCTTGAAGCCATATATCATTACAGAAGTCGATGGTGATCCCATTCTCCAAGATCTATATGCTACCTTTTTGGATGAAACTCATGGTCTAAGTGATTGATTTCTAGAATAATGAACCATTTTGGGGTACTTGATCACTTAAATAAGAATGGTTTTATAAGTATTTCTCTTTGACTATTTGAACCCACTCAGCCTCGCTGCTGGTGTAGACCTTCCACGCATGCTTGGCTAGGAGAGCGAGGTTCATTTGGGATACTTTTTTGAGTTCGATGCCTCCTTCACTCTTGCATGATATAATAAGTCATAGGCCATCAATGGGATCCTCTTCTTATCCTCACTCTTGGACCAGAGGAAAATATTTTGTATTTGCTCTATCTTGGTGCTCACAGATGCTGGGATTTTGAAGACAGACATGAAATAAACTAGGATACTCTGAAGGTAGGTCAAAGTGAGGGTGGCCTTGGTTGCTTGGGAAAGGAGATGACCTTTCCAAGAGGCCAATTTTTTTTGGATCCTTTCAATAACATTATTCCATATAGGCCTAGTGGGATTACTAGAGATTAGGGGGAGCCTAAGGTAGGAAGTGGGGAGAACCTCCAGGGAGCATCCAAGGATCCGAGCAATCTTAATTTTCCTAGTCTGGGGGGTGTTGATGAAGTAGATTTTTATTTTGTGATGAAGTAGATTTTTATTTTGAGGAGATTGAACTTCTGGCTTGCAACATTCTCATAAAGGCAAAGAATATGCTTAATAGTCTTGGACTGGGTAAAAAAGCTGAAGTGGCCAAGATAGTGTCATCAATGAACTACTGGTGGCTAACTGGATTGAGACCAGAGGTAGTTTTGATCCTTGATATGTTTCCTCTCCTACTAGCACTTGCAATGGTCCTTCCTAGAGCCTCAGCTAGGATGATGAACAAAATTGGGGATAGGGGGTCTCCTTACCTTAAGCCTCTGGAGCTAGAGAAGAACCCAACAGGGGACACATTGACTAAGAAGGAGAACCATAGAGAGGATATGAACCTTTTGATGAGGTCAACCCAGGTTGGGTGGAAGCCAAATTTAAGAAGTACCTCGATGAGAAACTCCCAGCTTACTCTATTGAAGGCTTTGTTCATGTCAAGCTTGAGAAGGAAAATGGTTTCTTAGCCAAGGTGGCAGAATGTAGGGCCTCATGGATGGTGATCAATCCATCTGTAATGGCTTTCCCTTTGATAGAGTTACCTTGGTGGAGATCGATGATGAGGGGGAGGATACCTTTAAGCCTGTTAGCTAGAGCTTTGGTTAGGATTTTGTAGAGGACATTGCAAAGGCTGATAGGGCGAAAGTCGAAAAGAGACTTGGAGGCTTGAACTTTGGGGACCAGGGAAATGAAGGTTGAGTTTATCCCTTTGGGAATGGCCTTGGAAGACTGAATATATATAACTATAACACACACCTCAGGACCGATAAAGTCCCAAAACTCTTGGAAGAAACATGAAGGGAATTCATCCGGCTCGGGGGACTTGTCAGGATGCATAGGGAACATGACCCCTTTGATATCTTCAACGAAAAGAGGGTTGATGAGCATTTCATTGGTGGCAGGAGAAATGGACTCGGGGATATTTTCCAATAGAATCTTGGCCTCTTGAGGGGAGAAATGGGAGGGGGTGCCCTGGAGGGACTGGAAGAAGTTGGTTGATTTATCTTGGATCTCAAAGATATCCCTTGTGATCCTTCCATCACTGTAAGTGAGCTCTAATATTTTGTTGGAGCTCCTAATTCTCATAGTAGATGCATGGAAGAATTTAGTATTTGAGTCACCATCCTTGAGCCATAGGGCTCTAGATTTTTACCTCCAATATGTTTCTTCTTTGGATAGGATGTTGTGGAATTCTGCTAGCAGTTTGCTTTCTTCAGCCCTAGAGTTGCTATCTTGATTGCCTTCCTAGAATTTTTGTTCTATGAACTCTAGCTTATCTTTGATCAACTGTTTGATTTCAAAAAAGTTACCAAAGGTTTCTTTGTTCTACACCCTAATATTTTCCTTGATAAACCTGATTTTTGGTACAGTTTCCCAGATGGGTATCCTTTGAAGGGATGATGCCACCGCTGGGTGACTTGGTTTCTGAAGTTTGGATGGTGGAACCACATCGCCTCAAAGCAGAAGGGGATCTTGAAAGAGGGAGCTTTTTTGGATTCAAACAGAAGAGGACTATGGTTAGAGCTAATTTTGGGGAGGGGTTTTAGGGTGGCATCCACAAAAATAGGGATGGCCTCTCTCGAAAGTAGAACCCTATCCAGTTTGACTTGGATGAGATTAGTTCCAACCCTTATATTACTCCAAGTGAACTTTACCCCCTTTAGTTGGATGTCCATGAGTTCATTCGCATCTATGAAATCCTCGATTTTTTTCATGCTTATGGTAATTAAGGTGTTTCCTCCTTTCTTGTCTGAAGGGAACAGGGGGCTATTGAAGTCTCCTACGAGGATCAAGGGGATGGTTTTGAATGAGTTTCTCATGAGGCTTATTGACTCCCAAAGCAAGGCTCTTTCCAGAGGGTTGTTGGGGGCATAAACATTGGAAAGGATCCAAGTGATGTTGCTAGTTTTATAGTGGAACAATATATTCATGATTCTACTAAAGGAGGAAAGAAGTATTCCTTCGACTTTGGACGAATCCCAGATGCATAACAGTCCTCTGGACATCCCTTGGGTAGGGGTAACGATAAATTCATCGTTGTTCCATATAGCCTTGGCTACTTTGGGAGAAGAAATCTCATCTAATTTAGTTTCTTGCAAAATGAGAATTGAGGGATTGTGTTCTTTCCTTAGATTTGTGGCTATTCGCTTCTTGGGGACCTCATTGAGCCCTCTCACATTCAAAGTGAGAATCTTCATTTACAACTTTTTGAGGGATTTTTTGCCTCTTTTCCCCTGCTAGGAAGGAGGTTTAGATTTTTTACGTTCGTCTCTTATTAGATTAAGAGAGTCGGACAATAAGGTGGCTTGAAAGCCATTAGCTATATCATCTTCCGCCTCTTTCCTTCTCTGCTCGACAAGGGATGGTCATCCTCTCTTCTTGTCACTTCCAAAATTAGTAATGGACTTTTTACTCTGGGTCCTCTTGGGGTTGAAGCCTTCCTAGGATGACTGTGATGGGACATGACTTCCTTCTTCTTCGTCATCGATCTGATAGGGAGCTTGTTCGGATGTTTCAAGAAGGGGGAGGGAGGGACATGATTTGGAAGGTGATTCAAAGGGAAATATTTTTATCATTCCTGCCTGGGGAGGACCAGTGGGGGAGGAGGATTAGATAAGGGGTCCACATTATCCTCAATGAAATTAAGGTTGGACTCGGGCAGAAGACATACCTGTTTGGGTTCCAAAATTGGAGGAGGATCGACTTTTTGTTTCTTTGTCTTTGGAGGACTCACCTCTCCTTTGCCTCGGGGCTTGGTGAGCTATTGGGGCAATTTTTTTTAGGAGCAGGTCATCCGTTCTTTGGATGATAATTTTGAGGTGGAAGGAACCGATTTTGGGGTCTAGGGTGAGCCCTTGGGAAAGAGTCACCAACCTCAGTATCCTCTGTAGGTTTAGGTTTTAGGAGCATACACTAGTTCTTGAGGTGGCCTTGCATGTTGCACTAGACACAAAAGGCTGGCTTGTTTTCGTATTCTAGTGGTTGATGCCATTTGAAGGACCTCAAGATCAAGTTAAAAAAGGATGGAAGCTCGGACTCGAGATTGGCATTTACGCATATGCGAGCATGGACCATTTTGGAGCCTACTTTGGTTGCAGAGTCGATGGCCACCATCTCGCTGACTATTCTCGCAATAGCTTTCAGGATCTCCTCTTGCCAAAGATGAAGAGGTAGATCGGATGCAAAACTAGATGGGAGTAAAGTTAATGCTTTGGGTATTTGGATTGAAATCCCTCGCCCATCGCCTGAGAAACAAGCTTCTCTTGCCTAGGAACCAGGGCCCTCTTGTTAGTATCTGACTTGCATCATCGTGACTGGCTAGCTTTATGATAAAAAAACCCCTGGAGAGGGTTACAATCTCCATGTTTCCTGAGGTCTTCCATTTGGAGAAGGCCCAACGCCTTATAGTCTCCATATATGGCCGTCCCCCTACAAACTTCCCGATCAGGGAGTAGGAGGCCTTGGAAACATGGAGAAAACCTTATCTGGGATGATAATATCCGATCCCACCTGAGTTAGGTGGGCCTTTGAGGGTTTTGGGGAGATCGGCTCACCAGAAGTGACTTGCGCGTAAGACGACCTACCAAGGTTCCTAGGTATGAGGCCCTCAACAGACCCTTATTTGAGAGGCTCCTTGTCCCGAGGACCCACGTGGGGCATCCCTCGGGATCCCGGTTCTCCTTTGATGGCACCGTTCTTACTTGGACCTGGTCCTCCTTGCGTTGTCGCTTTTGCATTTCGGATCCCGCTGTCCCCATCGTTGCCCTCCGTCTCTATCATCACTTCTTCCCTTCTTCAAGAACCTACCTAACAAAGTTGATCTTAATCATTGACATTCTTATTTTAATAATATCCTTCAAGGTACATTAAAATTTTAAATATAAAAATTAAAATTAATTTAAAAATTAAAACTTTACTTTAATTCTAATTATTATCCACTTTAATTCTACTTTATTAAAATTATAAAAGAAGTCTATAAATAATATTAATAAAAATTATGTTTAAAATTTTATTTAAAATAAAATGTTTTACTAAATGAATTAAACTTAATGTAATAAATTATTAAGTGGTTGGAGATATTAATTTTTTTTTAATATACAAGATGACCAATTTAAAGATATAGATATCAAATCGCCAGTCTCCATGATGGAGGACTTATCTCGATTGCTTAAGCTTTCACATATTGAGTGGTTGACTCCTCATTCTTTATACTTCATGCCGTTTGATCATAATTCAGATGAGTTTAATATTTATTATCCTTTGGGTTTTTGTTAGTTTCGGAACCTTTATAATTTTAATATACTTGAGTAAATACGAAGTGAATAAGATTTTAATCATTAAATTTTGAGTTAAAAATATTTAAAATATTAGTTTTTATAAAAGGTTTTGGTTTTCTAGGATTTAAATTTGGGTTTTTTTTTGTTACAATCAGTCTCTTTGTATTAGGGTTTGAACAGTATCTTTCAATAGATTAAAATTTTTAAGGTAAATTACAGTTTTTTATAAAAGATCTTGGTCTGCTTGTACCAGTTCCTCACACCAAATTAAATAACAACGAAGTGAAATAAGTGTTGTTGATGTAACCAACTTTCTTATGGATCTAAATAAATAAATAAATAAATATATATATATATATATATATATATATATATATATATATATATATTTATTTGTTTGTTAGTTGTGGAGGGAAGTTGTATAGGAAACCTTTATAATTTCTAACCCAGGTTTTAAAAAAAATAGGTCTTGATTCTCTACCATTCATTGCAAAAAAATAAAAATAAATAAAATAATAAATAAAATAATAAATAAATAAATAAAATAGATAGATACATAGATAGATAGATGTGCAGGGAACCTTTATAATCCTTAATCCATTGGGTAAAGACAAAGTCAATGAGACCCAACTATCAAATTTTGAGTTAAAAAGGCGTGTTTTTTTTAGGGGTTTGAAATTAGATCTCATGTTACTAGGGGTGCCAATCCCCTTGTATTTGTGTTTAAACTTGGTTTGAATAAAAACCTGTAGGTGTTTGAATTTGGGTCTGAATAAAAACTTAAAGACTTACCATTACGGTTTCATCCCCTTTATTAAGATTTTGAACTTTCCTTTTTAAAAAAAAAACTTGAAGATATTGCATTGCATATGTTTAAAACAATTAATTTTTTTTAAGATAAAACGATGAATCTTATATATATTTAAAAACAAAATTTTAAAGTAAAACAACCCTTTCAAATACCAAACTTAGATCTCACAATACAAGTTCACTGCCAATACTTAATAATAGGTTTCCCATCGCTTTCAGGATCAGAGAGCAGATTGCACAAGGAAAGAGGAAATACATGGCAGCTTCGTAAAAAGAAAGAAATAAAAACATCATGAATCCGTTTGACTTCACATGGGAAATTATTGTCCAAAACACACCAGATGGAACTTTTCGTCTGGAAAAGGCAATTTGACATTCTGCTTACAAATTCTGACCGAGACGCTACATACAAACAGTGAAATCCAAAGGACAAAAACAGTTTTTCAAGGACAGGCCCCGGAACCAAGACATAGGAAAGGTCCCGTTTGATACTTGTTTAACTCAACAAGGAATATACTTATGTCAATCCATGCAAGTAGATCTTCGGATGAGACATAAATTCTAAAGACAACTGCTACATCCAAAGGCACTAACTTCAAAACCTTGAAAGACTAACCTCCAAAGCAATTTGATCTTTCAAGAAAAGATTCCGCTGTCAACACTCCAACAAGTGTTTCGCAGCCCTCATTTTGATTGAGCCCACGATTATTTAAACCCCTAGGCATAGAATAATATAACGCCTCCTATGTCGCGCCTTTGCAAATTTTGAAATCTGGTTCCTTATAAAGCCTGATAGACGATAGCCAGAGCCTCAGACTCTCGAGTTTTGTTTGCAGTTTTGTACACGGCTATAACAGGAGGTTTCCCTAACGTCTCCGTAGCTTTATAGATGTATTATACTTCGATGAGATAGGGTTGCAGACCAGGTCATGTAGAGTATTGTAAGGCCCTTTTGTATTAATGAAATAATACGAGAATTTAAAGAGGTAAACGCGGTATGTACTGTCTCTGCCAATAGTAAGTAAGAGAATTTATAGCATGGCATGACCTTCATGACATGACTTGTTGCCTTTTGTGTGTGTCTGGTACTTGTGCGTTGGAGTACTTGTGCGTTGGAGGCGGTGCAGTCGGCTCTTAGGTCAGGAACAGACCATATTTGCGGTGCATACTTTGTCAGCAATGTGTAGACATGTATGCAACCTTCCATCACCACTCTTGAAGGGAAGGGAGTCGATCCTCTAGTGCATATACTTGCATAAATGATATCACATATAAACATGTTCTAATCGACACAGGATCATCTATAAGTATCATCTCTACATTTGCCTTCAGCATCTGAGTATTCCACCCTTTCATATCACTACTCCTGTTGTTGACTTACGAGCATTTGATGGGTTCATGCATAAAATAATAGGTCACATCGTCTTACCAATCTAGGTTACCATCAAGAAAATACCCACTCTATGCCATGTGATCGAGGGAGAGATGCAATATAATATTCTCCTCGGACGACCATGGATTAGGGATATGCAATGTGTTCTTTCCATTTTCCCTTCATTACTTAAAGTATCTTCATGGCAGCAAGTACATCGCATTTTGGTTGATGAGGATCCCTTCCAATTTTACAACACAATCTCTCTTCTACTAGGTTCCACATTATCTTCTACTCAATATACACCTACCATGGTCCAATATCCCACGTCCTATCATTCTTCACCTTCATCCACCAACCAATCAAGCCCTTCAATCATCACCCCTTCTCCCCCTGATGATACATTGGTTAACTCTCCTACTCGCTCCATTACATGCCCACAACACACTTCTCATTCACCCTCAAGGTTTCTTTCCTCTTCTTCTCTCAAAAATCCACCATCTTCATCTCCACAATCTTCTTGCCTTGGGCCATTACGTCTTCCTTCTTTCAACATAATTGCTAACATCCCCATCCTACCCACTTTGAATACTCCTCCCATCCATACACAACTGTTTCAAGAGCTCTTTCATGCCAATTTTCCTTTCAGTGAACCTCCTCCTCTACCCACTTCATAATTTCCACATGCTAACCATCCCATTTTATCCATTCTTACAGATTGTTATTCTTTGAAATAGTGCACGACCTGTCTTGATGCCCAACTCAATCAACCTACTCCATCCATTTCTCCTTCCCACGTTCTACTTCCTCAAGAAGTGCAACCATCATCATCCTCATCACATTGAGGGTCGTCATTTCAACAAGAGCATTACAAAATGCCTCATGTTTCTATACTCATGACCAATCTTGGTTTGGGAGAGTACAATATTCACAACACTTGTGTAACCCCTCCTAACAGACAATCCATTCATGACTTCGATCACCCTCATAATGCACCTCTTACTATTGGTGTTGTCATTCCTCTTGGTCCACCTACGAATCTCACAAACTTCATTTATGGGGTATCGACACATCTTTTAAAATACCTTAGTCCAAACAATCTAAAGACAAATTTTATGGTAATCTCGATCACATGTCAAATCTAGCCTTTGCAATGTGCTATTTCGAACGCTTTCACTAGCATGGATTCAATTTGGGGTAGTATGAACAAGGGTCTAGGACCCTTATTGACACACTTTATCAATAGCCTAAAGAAAAATTAGGCTTAGGCTATCATCGTGATCCTATCAACATTTCAAAAGATGAAACCCATCACCTTACTCTAGACCCTCTCGAGGATGATTTTGACACTGATCCCAAGTGCGATCTTCATGGTAATTGTCTGTCTCCTCACTCCACGATCAACATTCCTATTCATTTATTTTAAGACTCCTCACAATATGTCATTTCTTCTACCTATACTATTGATGATCTCATCAAGACCTTCACAATGTTATCGCTTACATCCTCTACATCAAATGATGTCCTTATTCTCATTTCTCCATTACCTGTCGACTCATATAACCACTTTTCAAATAGAAGATGAGTTTAACCATCTTCGCATCATCCTTGTTCTCTATCGATGGTTTTGTGCTCTCGTCTAAACCAACCATTACCTTCATCGTTATTCTTTATTTCTTCTATCAACTCTACATCCTCACTTCCCTCAATTGCTTTGATATATATGATCTCCATAGATTTATTTTCTCCACTTCGCTAAAATGCCCATGTTGATAGGATCATCTATACCAATCTTGATTACATTGACTTTGAACACATCTCCTCTGAGCCTTCTCCATGAGACTTCCTCCCACAAAAATACTTTCTAGGCTTAGCTAGTGTCCCCCTTCTTTCAATCTCACCTCATGCTCTATTTTTCTACCACACAAAAGTTTCTCATGATGATAAGATTCTTGTTCCTAACACCACAGATGACTTACATCTTATTCCTATTTCCACTCAACTTGAGGATGTCTCCCACATGCTTGTGGAGGACACCATCAATGTTGACATTGGTGATGGTCCTACCAACCCCCATATAGTTAAATTAGACAAGGGTCTATCCCTTGAAGAAAGAAAGAGCTTTACCACAATCCTCAAAGAATAATTTTTTTTTTTTGCATGGTCTTATACTGACATGCCAAATATTGATCCATATTTGATTGTTAACAATATTATGCTCGATTATAGCACCAAACCTATTAAGAAAAAGCTTCAAAAGATGCACCCTAGAATTGCTCTAATGTTAAAGGAGGAGTTACAACAACTCCTATACGTGGGATTTGTACAACCAATTGATTACCCTGAATGGGTCTCTAACATGGTCCCAATTCAGATATAAACCGACTTTGGATATCTCAATCAAGGTTGTCCTAAAGAAAATTTCTCCTTTCCAAATATTGATACATTGGTTGACTCCACAATAGGTCATGAAATGTTATCCCTCATGGATGGATTTTTAAGATATAACCAAATCTGGGTTAACCCTGATGACCAACATAAAATATCCTTCACTACTCCTTGAGGGAATTTCTATTACAAGGTCATACCATTTGGTCTTAAGAACGTAGGCACCACACACCAACACGCCATGACCTACATTTTCTATGATTATATGCATAAAATCATAGAAGATTATGTGGATGATTTATTGAAAAAATCTAAAAAGCGTCATCAACACATTAATGACCTATGTAAAGTCTTCTATCATCTCCTCAAACATAATGTACATCTAAACCCAAAGAAGTGTCTTTGGCATGATCTTAGAAAAACTTCTTGGATTCATCATTTCTCAATGGGGCATCGAAGTCAACCCAAATAAAGTCAAGGCTATAATTGCTATGCCCCCCTACAAATTTGAAACAATTATGCAACTTGCAAGGTAAAATTCAAGCGATTCATCATTTCATCGCCCAACTATCAAACAAGTGTAAGTCATTCAATCATATCTTACAGAAGGGGATCACATTCAACTAGGACCATGAGTATTAAGCTTATTTTGATACCATCAAGACCTATCTCACATCACCATCTGTGTTATCTCTACCTCATCCTAGATTTCCTTTCCATTTGTACATATCTACTATCGATTATGCTCTAGGAACATTGTTAGCCCAAAATAATAAGGCTAGCCAAGAACAGGCCATATACTATATTAATTGCACGCTAGTGAGCTAGGAGATGCAATACGCCTACATGGAAAAATTATACCTCATAGTAGTTTTTGCTATAAACCATCCATTTACAATGTATCTTGCACCTAATCTTTCATTGTCTTCATTTCTCCTATATTCTTCTTTCTCTCTTCTTCTTTGGGTCCTTTTCAATGTTGTTTGGTCACGCTTCGAGAAGCTACATACCTTTGATTTGGTTCTCTCTCTTCTCTTATTTTCTCTTATATTCTTCCATTCTTTGTCAATGTTGTATGGTCATCCTTTGCATGACTACATAGCTTTAATTTAACCCTATTTTCTTCTTGTACTTCTTCTATCTACCTCTTTTTTTCCCTATCAATGATGTATTATCATGCTTCAAGTGACTACATACCTTTGATTGGTTACATTTATTTCTTTATTTCTTCTCTCTTTTCTACTTTTTGTTCTCTTTCCTCCTCTTGCCACTTTCCATCCATCTCACATGCTGACTTTTAATGCTCTTCCATCACATTACACACCCATTATTCATGTTGATACTACCAAACATTGATAGTAAATTCACTCCTCACATGCATACATAGATACAATAAAGATCCTAATGTGTTGGTTGCGTTAAACTTTTGGATTCATGAATTCGTATTAACCTATATCA
Organism: Wollemia nobilis; assembly: GCA_028583015.1. Classification (NCBI taxonomy): domain Eukaryota; kingdom Viridiplantae; phylum Streptophyta; class Pinopsida; order Araucariales; family Araucariaceae; genus Wollemia; species Wollemia nobilis. Next base: position 4,064,097 of record JAQPPZ010016936.1, read on the forward strand.
CTTGTTTTTTCTACTCAATGATACATTCGTTGTATGTTAGTCTACACTCATAGGCATTTTGTTATATCACCTACCTATGCATATCATTATATTATATTGCCCTTTATCACTCTATTATGACATTCATCTTGTACATATACACACATCATTTTGTATATAGTAAACCATTGAGAAGTTGAACATACACTTGTTAGCATGACTATAGTGATGTCCAATCCTATTCTCAGTTGCATGATAATAAGAAATTCTTATGTTATTCAACCATTCATAGTCAGTCCAATCAAACTTTTATTGAATGCCATCAAATTCTAAAGTATTTCTAATATTCCCTTTGCTAACTTGAATTCTTTCATGGACCAATCACATATTTCACACATTAAGCAAATTTTGAGCATAGGAAGGACAACACCTTGAGTAATCCTTGTCGTAAAGCGAATGGTTTCCCTTGCTCATCCTATCATTTGCATGATCCAAACCAAAGGATCGACAAAAGGAGAAGTTGCAAAAAAAAGAAAAAGCAATGCAAAAAGAGCACTATCAAAAAGCTTGAATCCCTAAGATCCTTAGGTCCATATATCATGGGGCTAATCTCCATTGAGGCTATACATATTTGACTAAAAGTGGAGTGTGCTTACAAGTGGTGACACATATGTCACATTAGCGATCTTCTTTTGTATAGACCACTGTGTGCTTGTGGATGAGCTAACTTAATTGGAAAAGTTTACAATTGGTTAGTCCAACCTCAATGAGAATGGATATATCAACATCATGTTCATATATAGGTCCATGATAGGCTTAATATAGTCTGGATAGTCAATATTTTTGTAGGATATTGACTGACTATTAGATGAGTTTGATCGTTCAAACTATGGTGTTTGAATTTTTTGGAATTTTCTAAACATTTAACAATCCTGGAAATAAGGAGCAAACAATATCACTGCTAGTTTTGTGAATAATAAGTATTCTCTTCATCAAATTTGTACATTGTCATTCACTACATACTCAAAGCATCATTTACATTACCTACATAGGTTCATTTCAAGTTGCATTCATCATACACATTGCATGTTTGCTTATTTCATGTTAGGGTAAACGGTTTGTGTTTTTTCTTGATTGATTAAACCATTTACGATGGTAAAAAACAAAAATATGTCTAAAAAAATATGACCACCTACATGCATCTCAAGTGTACATCCAACATATTTTGCACGTCTACCCGGTTGCATTTGCATTTTGGCATATTTATAGCTTGTCAAATTCATTCTACATTTCATATACTCTCTATCCAACACATCGTCAATGCATACTCACATGTATAAAAATCATTACAAACATACATCATCCACAAAAAATACATATTACAACACTATAAATAATCAAACGTTCTCATCATATATCATATAACAATATGATATATACCTACTCAAAATTACTTGTATACTACATCACATATATATCATGTTGTACATCTTTACATATGCAACTATTATAATATAAAAAAATGGTGGCACACTCACCACACCAAAAATAATAATATTAGCTCTATTTCCCATTAGGAGTCTCTCTACTACCCTCACATATACCAAGAGACTCCTTAGTCCTCCTTTGTGATCCCTCACCACTCTATGTTGGGGTAAATCCTTCTACCTATGGTGTTGCCCACTCCACTATCTGAGACACCAATGGAACTAATGATTGTGTGCTCCTCCTGCTTTAGTGTGACAGGGACTTAGAGTCTAAATATGTTGGAATACCTATCCCTTGACTTGCTAACTATACCTCCAACCTAAACACCCTCCTACCTTCTGAAAAGAAGAGCCTTTCAAAATAGTTTGTGTGACTGTTCCTTTGTCCTTGATTGATTAAACCATTTACGATGATCAAAACAAAAAATGTGTTTTAAAAATATGACCACCTACATGCATGTCAAGTGTACATACAACACATTTCGCACATCTACCCGATTGTATTTGTTTATGGGCATATTTCCATCTTGTCAAATTCATGCTACATTTCATATACTCTCTATCCAACACATCATGAATGCATACCGACATGTATTAAATCATCACAAACATACATCATCCACAATCAATGCATATTACACCATTATAAATAATAAAAAATTCTCATCATATATCATATAACAAGATGCTCTACAAATACTCAAAATTATCTTTAGGCTACATCACATATATCATGTTGTACATCATTACATATGCAACTATCATAATATATAAAATTGAAGGAACACTCACCACATCAAAATGAACAATCTCAGCTCTACTACCTATTGGGAGTCTCTCCATTCCCCTCATGTCTACCAAGAGGTTCCTCAACCCTCCTTTGTTGTCCCTCACTACTCTTTTTGGGTAGATCCTTCTACCTATGGTGCTACTCGCTCCACTACTTGAGACATTACTGTAACTACTACTTGTGTGCTCCTATTGCTATGGTCTGATTGGAACTTAGATTCTAAATATGTTAGTTACCACCTGTCCCTTGACTCTCTAGTTGTACCTCCAACATACACACCATACTACCTTCTCGAAAGAAGAGACTCTCATAATTATCCTTCACTTGTCATAGGTCATCCAACTCAGCCTGCAAAGCAGACACATCACTTTGTATCCTCAACTGCTCTACCTCCTCTCACAATATAGTCATCTCAACCACCATAACCTTTCTCTCACTCTACTATCCCCGTAACTTTTCCATAACTCTCTCTAATGCCACATTCACTACATATCTCTCTACCATGATAGAATCATGCTCTTGTTGTAGCTCATCCCCCTATCCTTTGAGTCTATCCATCTCCCTCTCTGCATCACCTATCCCTGCCATGGTTACATCTCTCTTCGCTAGCACTTGATCTCTCTAATAGCAAGGCATTCCTCTCCAAGGTCCAAGAAGATCACTTGACCTCTAACCTCATCCTCTCCTACATCTAGACCACATCTCACTCTATCATCATGGCCTCTACCTATCACACTTTGTCTCACAATATTTGGGTCTCATCTAGTGCATCCATCATACTATGCAAAATCACACTCAGATCTATCTCAAGTGCCTCAAAATAACCTATCACATCGATGTCTTCTTCCATATTTGCCACACCCCTTAAACCCTCCTTAAATAGATTTTCTCCACTATCTAGATACTATATCATGTGTTGCATAAACTATGCCTCTGACTCCTCATCGTTGGCCTCCTCAACACCAATATTGGGCCCACATTATACTACCCTCGAGTCATTGGCCCCTGTGTATGCTCCTCCTAAACTACTCACTGCTCTTATCATACTCCTCACATCCTACTCTAAGCCCCTATCTATTGCTATTGCTACCTCTGTTAATCCATCCACCACTCCTCTATTGGGATCCCACCTCTACATAGCCCACTAGGTATTGTACTTTGGGGTTATCCTTGCATCATCTACATCATGAATAACTATATTCTCATCCAATTTTTTATCCAAGGGCCCCACCTATGGTTGAGTCTCATGGTCTCCCTTGACCCTCTAGATCACCACTGGTAGATCAGACAATCTCTACGATAATCAAACTACCTCAACACCCAAGAAAATGGAAAAGAAGTGTTGCATCTTATCCAGTCACTCTTTTTCCATGCCTAATTTGGCACAACTCTGATCCTACCTTACCTCATAATGGTGATCCTCTCTAGGGATGCCAAATAATCTCTTATTATCCTAGGCTATCAAATAATCCCCTGTAATAGAATGGTTGTCCCTCATGCGATATCCTTAGATGCACCTCCATGTCAGTCCGCCATATCAATGCATATGATAGATCAATTCCCATCAACTCATGAGCCCTATAAGGTAGTCCCTCTAGCCTCAACATCACTATGTGCTCCTAATCTCAAATATGTAATAATAAACTATTGCCCAATCTTATCTGTCTCGTCATTCATACGACATGCAACTCATTGAATATATATGCTAATAATGCTAGGGCCCATGCAAATTGGTGCTCTTGCTCCACCATATCACATACCATCCCCATAAACCTCCATGGGAATCTACATTCAAATGTATCAGGAAAAACATAATTGGAAATGAGGACCATTGTTAGACAATGCCTCAATGATAACTCCATGTTCTTCTAGCACTTCTCATATGTTACGCCATTGCTCTTCACCTTCACTCCCTCCTACCTGTCTCTAAAATTTTGTTGCAATATTGTATTCCTCTATCCCCTCCTTGTGGTTATCATTGTTAATCCTTCCATCAATAGTCGATATATGCTACATATATCCTCTAGCATAATTGTCATTATTCTTATCAAGAAATAAAAGGTATTTTTATCAGTATCCCATCACTCACACAAAGAAGACAAATAGGAATTATCACAATGAATCATAACCATATCTACCACTCCATAGAATCTTGTGTCTCTGAATAACTCCTTATTGCCTATCCCTCAAATTTTCTTTAGATCTTGAAGCAAGGGATAAAATCGATGCCTTAGCTCTACATCCTTGACCTATTCCAAACACACATTTCATCATTGCAAAAAATATTCATATATTTATACAATAAAAAAATTTGTACATCCGTATGGTCACAAGGTACCTTGCGACCACACAAATGAGGGTATATATGACTACCCAATTCACTCATTTTCCTATATTTTCCATAAAAAACAAATATTTCACACAAAAATTGGAAAAAATATAAAAAACATCAATGCCTAGATGCACATCGAAAGCCATGTAAAAAAAATAAAACAACATGCAAACACATGCATCCATCCACCTCCCACTTTTATTTTCTTTTTCACATACATTACGTAAACCATGATTTTATTTATCTAAAAAATCCCTATGGTTCCTTTTATTCCTCAAAATTCACAAAGGTGGGTTACACGGTCAACTTACCAAAATTGCACACCCTCCAATTCCCACTTGCATCGCATCCTCGACCATATTTTCTACCTTGATATCAACTTTGGTAGCGCTTCGCTTTAAAATCTCACTCACCCTCTCCTCACCTCATGACTCTCCTCCTTCACAAGTTGCAAAATGAATTGCGTGCCTTTATAGGTGTGCACCTCAGAGCCATAAGTTAACTTGCAATCGTATAGTCATTGTACCTTATGACTATTTGGGTCATAGGCTACCTTGCAACTGAAGCCAAATTGCTCCAAAAGTTTCCACCACTCATAAAATGGTGCTTGTTACACCTTTTTCATATTATCTCTTCATTATCATTCAATTCTCATACTTTGTGCACATTCTATTACACCAATGACCATATTGTCAAGCATTTTGCCACTGATTTGAATTTTATCTCCCATCAACTAATTTCTTAAGGGGGTAGACATTACATACAAAATCTACCTCACGCATGATCAATAAATAAACCATATTTCTTGAAAATTATGTTTGTCCAAGAACTTTTACCAAAAAATATCATGAAGCCCTCATTTATTGGGGTAAACAAAAAGCAAAATTTCAAATTGATAGGTGCCATGCTAGTGTCTACATGGTTACTCACACATTCCCTTCATCGAGGTGGTAAATTAAGTCCACTTACAATCGATCGAAGCTTCACGAGGATACCTATATTTTGTTGGTCAACTTATCACATTAAACCAAATTCAACAATCTGTTAAAGGAAAAGTTTCAAAAATATTTATCCCTTTCATGATTGGGGTATTTTACATTGATCATGATAGTAAAGCAATATTGCATTTAATATCCCAACAATCATTGTGGCATGACAAAGGCCATAATCACCCATAATCATCTATCACAAATTCTTCTTCTTTAAAATCAAACCACTAACTTGGTGTCATAATTTTTTGCACTGCATCGTATCTTCACACAACACAATACAAAAAGGGGTAAATGTAGATACCTAAAAATCATACATTGCCCTTCATCCCATCATCATGGCTGATAAATTTGCAAAACCCATAAAATTTGTATATATTAGCCTCAAAACACTATTCATTTATCAAAAACACTATTCATGCACTATTCATAAGCCCTCTTTGGCCACTTAAGCCCTTTCCTATGCTTAACCCTTGGTCCCCATGCGACCATCATCCTAGCCTAACCTTGGTTAATCTCTAACCTTGGTCAAAATCCACCTCATAGTCAAACTCCACCCCATGGTAAATCTAACTCATGACCACATCACCTAGTCTAATCTTTAACTAGCCTAGCCTCCACCTCATTCATTTAACCTCAACTAAACCTATGGTAAACCTAATAGGGATTAACCTTAACCCTTGCTCGACACATCTCCCCGTGTGCATTTAAATGCTTAAATGAATTTGAAGACTTTTGTCTTTCAAAGCATAGGAGGCATGGTGAGTCATCCTCTACATGATCCAAAAGTCAACATCTAACCTAGGGTCAACCTAATTAGGGTTAATATTAAGCCTTGTTCTATTTCAAATTCCCATGTGCATTTAACACCATAAATGATATTTGGAGACTTTTTGGCTTTCAAAGCATGGGGTAAGGATGCATCATCTTCCACCTCACTCAAGTTAATAATAAAACCATGATTAATCCAACTACGGTTAGGATTTAACCCTTACTCCACTCCACATCACCATGCTCATTTATGACATGTAGATGGGTGAGGGATTCTCTCACCCAAATACACTTATGATACATGCCACTTTAGGGGACACCTTAAAGGGGATACCTCACAGGAGACACATCACAGGGGATACCTCATGGGACACCTCATCCCCCTCTAACCTCTCCAAATTCTATAAATAGAGGCTCATTTCCTCCATTTCAATGAATTCACCATTTTGATACCCAAACTCTACCAAAATCCATCTAGACTACACTACACTCCAACACTCAATTTACCATCAATCTCCATTAATCACCATACAAATCATATTTTTGCATCCTTCTTGTGTCCCAAATTTCTCTTTGTTGCAAGTTCTAAAGGTGACTTGACGAGGACAAGAGCTCTAGTAGTAGTAGATCATCACTTTTGACAACCCATAATTCTATTGGGGTATCATAGTCCCAGTTGTAAGGCAAATTGCAACCCAAGTGGTTGTACCTTAAGGTGCAACCCTTTTCAAGGACCAGTTTTAGATATCAAAAGGATATAAAACCCTCTATGCAGGTAAGTATTTCTGCCTAAACTAGTTTTGTAACTATTTTTAATGCTTTTGTAATGAATTAGCTTCATTTAATTAGTGTCTTTTATTTATAAACATGAGAGGTTTGATTAATATAAGCCCCCAAATATTCTAACAAGTTTTTTCAAGTCATGCAAATCTAGAGAACTGGTTTGACTGATAGTGTCCCACGAGCAATACAACCACTCCATTTGAGGAACTTTTGGAAGACACTTGGTGTTGTTGAACCATTTATTGAGAGAGCGTTTTCACTTCCAAAACCCATTTTGTAGCCTCAAAAAGGTACTTTTGTGAAAAGGGAAACTCTTGTAATCCCTTTATTTATCAATTGCAAACAACAAGGTTTTCCATCACTTCAACTACTTGGATTTGAATTATTTTAGATGGTAGAAGAAAACCACCTTCTACCTATTTAAGAATCCTATCATGAAGACTACCCCAAAGTTGATAGGGTTACACCAAGTTTTAGAGGTAAGGTTGAGAGATATGAAGGTATAGTAGCTAAATGATCATTGGTCTTATGATCCATTGGAGTCTTCAAAGAGACCCTAAGGAACAAGGAATTAGACACCTTCTTTACACATGAAAAAATATAACATTTAGGAGGTAAACCCATGGAAGAATTGGGCCTTGCCAATGTGAAAAGGAGTCACAGGTATGAAGATTAGATCTAGAATTGGTACAAAAACCCACAATAATATAATGTATACTACACTAAGATGAAAAATTCCTTTAACCCCAACATTAAGATGACCCTTTAAAAGTTTGGGGCCTTGAAAAATTGGCATACACTAACAAGATGATCATCTCATGATAAAGTATGAGGTAAAATATGGGCACATTAAAGATACCTACTAGGGATGATTCATTGACAACCAATTATCTACCATATAGGATAGAAAATACCCAAAGAGTGTAAAGAGGATTAAGAACATTAGTAAGATATTAGTCATACTTTCAAGCCCCCATAGGCCAAAGAAGAGTATAGTACCTAACATAACCCTTTCAATTGCACTAATAACACACAATAATCAATTTTATGGTGAAGCCGATAGCCATTAAAGGATAAAGAGGGTTTGAAAGATATGGATCTATGCTTGGGAATTTCATAGTGGTACAAGAATAGTAATGGCAAATAAATCAACTTGAGGAGGAAGAAATACCTTAAGGAGGATCCCTTCCTTTGTTGGGAATGAATAGCATCATTACCACTTTTATAACTACTTTTAATTTCCTTCCACCATCCACCACTCCCCCTTATTTTTCTATCATTTCTTGTTCCTTTAAAACTTCTTCTTCTCTCCCTACCCAATATTTTGTTACATTCCTATTTCACTCCACCAGTGTATCCCATGATTTTCCTAGAGGAACTCTATCTTCAATGGTATCTATCACACCTAGGACCACACCAACTGTTTCATTTCCATCACCCACCCTTCAAGTGTCCACCACACAACCTTTGGTGTCTTATACCACTTCACTAACATTAGTCATACATTTTCCCATAATGTCACCACTATCTAACATATTGATACAATTAGTATCATGTTTCCACTCCATTCCTTCCATCACCACTCAATTCACTCTACTTGTTCCACCTTCCACTTCCACATGCTCATATCATCCACCATGTCAAGTGATACAAATTCTACTATAGGTAATTATGTGTACCTCCCCAACTCAAGAGGCTAAGTTTGTAGGATATCCTCCAAAATACAACATACTACAAGACCAAGTTTGTACTTTGAATAATAAATAGTTTGTGATCTAGAGGAAACACATGTTACTAAGGAATTTGATATTCTTGATGTTAAAGAAAATAAATTATAGGAGTATAAGTGGCTTCAGGATAAAACCTCCAAGGCATTAATCCTCATGTAGTCATAGTTAGCTAGAAAATGGGATAAGATATACATTATAGAGATGACAAAGTCTAGCCCTTCTAAGGTGGCAATAGTTATTGCTAACTTGACCACCAAGGTTCTTGAGTTGGACTTAAATTTAATGGATCTATACCAAATGGTCCAACTTGAAAACCAACTCGTACTTGGTATAGCTATGAAATATGGTTGACTAGTAGTTGAAGATAAAGCAATGTAGAAAATGAATAAGAATATTGAAATATAATTGACATAACTTAAGGTATAGAAAGATCAACTTTATAAAGAAAATAAGGCTATGAAGAACAAATTCTTATAAGAGGATTAGCTAAAAAAGTAATTCGAGGACCTCAAATTCTTACTTGCTAAAGGTAATAAGAATGTAGTAGATAGAGGATCTTTTAGAGCAACTCACACAAGGGAAAATTCAAATACAATAACTTCAAGAGGCCCTAAAAGTGAAAGATCAAAATATTATAGATTTGATAGCTTTAAATACTATATATACAATAGTAGATCCCAAGAAAGCACATGACATCTAATAGATCGAGTGCTTTTGATATAGGATTAGAGAGGAAGTTGGAAATGCATAAGAATACTTTCAGTATGTTGTCTATGTAGGACATATCTTAGAAAAGGTAATGGAGAAAATTTTAAAAAGTGCAAGAATAGTTGTCTACTAGGAGCAAATAATAGGAGTTTCTTAAAATATTATCCTCTATGTCAATGTCATAAGCATAATAACTATGAATGGAATGAAAGGACCTAGTTAGAAAGTTAAGAAGATTTTATATTCCCATAGAGATATCCAAGATTAAAAAACCAATTTAGCATCCTTAAAATTCCTAGCAAAATAAATGACCAAATAAATTCAAGGATTAGTTGTTATAGAAATGCTTAGATATTTGACCAAAAAATGAAAATCTTGGACAATGACATTGTCGATACCATGTTTGAAGAGGAAAAGGATCAAGACAACAAGGGGATGCAATTAAGATCTATAAGAAGTTGGAGCCCATATATCCAAGCTACAAGAGCTAATGAGGAACATGAAGAATTATCAAATGACCCATTTAAATATTTCATGAGAGAAGTAGAGGACCTCACCTCAATCTAGCTACTAAGTTGTAGAGAGTGGTCGACATTGTTGGTATTGCTTCAATAAATGACTAGTTAAGGAAAACATAATTTTGATATTTTTTGTAGGGATCCCAATTTCATAGACTTTATACCTTAAGATAAAGGTAAGATCCAGGATATCTCACTAGTTGAGCTTGGTGCCACATGAATTCACTAGAATTATAGTGCCTTGGCACTACCATGGGATATATAATTTTGAAGGAGTACAAAATAGTGGGATCAAATAGTAAATGCCTTACAAAACCCTCAAAATTTTTCTAATTCTAACAAAAGTTCCAATTGTATAAGGACAAATTTTCTTACAAAGGGATCTAATTCACTTGCAAGATAAAACCACTCAAGATAAGCTAGTGTTTTGCTTGCAAAATTAAGTGCTTCACTTGTTAGTTTGGTTGAATCACTTAATAGGCTGTTGAGGGGTAAAACTAAATGTATGGATCCTAAGGAGAATATTTTGAGGGTATCATTTTGCCTTGTAGTGGTACACTAAGTCATTTTGAAATATTTTTAATCCTATTAGAGGTATAATTAGAGGCATGTAACATTTGGAGGTGTACCATTTTGCTAAAGATGCCCCCAAATATTTACTTTTACTAGCATAAATTATTTCTCACTCTAGGTAACTAAGAGGTAACATACAATTATAAAAAGGATCCTAGGGATCTATTGTATTCATATTTTGACCATGATAATATAGAGATACACTCTATGAGACTCATATTTTTCTTTGATCTCATGAGGTTGTGATAAATTGGCAAGTCCTTTGGAATTCCATCGATGACACCATCCTCCTAGTTTACTAAGTTTGCAGTTAGTGAGGCATTGCTTTTTTCCCATCATATAATTCACTTAGCAATTTTATATTTAATGAAATGGGGAATATTGATGTTTTCAAGTTCTCCTATATTTATTGATCATGCACACTTCCTATCTATGATTGTAATCTATATTAATTTAAATCCATCACACCCTTAATATTTTATGCATTCTTGATTCTATACTTAAGTTTTTAAGAAATTAGTGTAGGTTAACATAGGAATAGTTTTATAGGATAGTGGGGAGTTACCCTCAATCCTAAGGTTGGGAGGAGATATTGAAACTCCCTTCCAACTTTGTTAAATCTAGAGTTGAGGTGCATCTTTAAAATAAAAGTCAAGACAATTCCTTAGTTAAATATGTAAGTATAAAATCTATCATTCATATTGGGCATAAATGCAAAATTATGTATTAATTCTTTATGACATTCTAAATGGGGTATAAAAGTACCAAATACAAGGTAAATGGGGTACTACAATCCTTATTTGTGTTAATACAAGCAAAGGAGATATTGTTCTAAATGTATTCCAAATTTCATATTGTAGTCATTATGCACACTAAATATATGGTAAACATTGTATTACATTCACTATTAATGTTGGGTACAAGTCTAAAAGGATATAACATTTTTAAATTCTAAATACATATCCAATTAAGTACTACAATAATATTACATAATAAATGCAGTATTGCATTCTCTTTTCATGCAATGTAAAAAAGGCTATTGCATTTACTATTTATGTCAACATATGCTAAATGTGTATTACAATCATGATATGCTAAATATAAAATAAATGATGTATTGCACTCATTATTAATACCATGCTTATATGCAAAACACTATTATATTTATCAATTAAATTAAATGCATGTTAGATGAGGCTCTAAAATCATTGTGTGTGCCAAATGCATTCTAGATAAGGTACTACAATCTATATTCATGTTAGCTACAATTACAAGAGTTATTAAATTATGATTTGAAGAACACAAGCTTATATTGAGAGGGGGGTGAACAGTATAAGACCACTTTTTAACTTTTTTCCTTTTACTTCAGAAAGCAATGCAATGAACCAATAGCAAAATCAAAGCAGTAATCAAACCAGTGTACAAGTCATCACACAATTGAGACACCAATATAACGTGGTTCACCCAAGGTGGGCTACTCCACAGAGAAAATATTTCACTAAATTTTCTCAATCAAATCCTTTGGGAATCCTTCCCAATTACAATGTTTATGGACTTCCTGTCCAAAGGAGAATCCTTCCCCTAATCAAATATTTATGAGCCTCCTACCCAAAGGAGATGTCCTATCCCCCAAAGAAGTATTTATGAGCCTCCTTCCCAAAGGAGATGTCCTATCCCCCAAAGCTCTGGAAATGATACTTCAGAAGATCACTGCCTCTTCTGCCGCTAGCAGGTGGAACTCCTTTCCACAGAAGACGTCCTGTCCTCCTTGCTCTGGCTCTAGAGACTTTTGTCCTCACTGATCACCTCCACAGCTGCTCATCAACACCTGTACTAAACACAGTCAGTCGGTCCAGCACAAGTCCTCTCAAACTCTGTCACAAATCTGCACCAAACTCAGTCCTCTGGTCCAACACAAATCTGCTCTCAAATCTCTGTCAGATCTATCCCAAGCTTAAGCCAAAAGCTTGAACAAATCAATCACAACTGCTCACAAGTCTTCACCAAGACTTCATCAAATCTGTCCACAAGTTCTTCAACAAGAACCTATCCAAATCAGTCCACAAGTTCTCCACAAGAACCTGTCCAAATCAGTCCACAAGTTCTCCACAAGAACCTGTCCAAATCAGTCCACAAGTTCTCCACAAGAACCTATCCAAATCTGTCCTAGCAAGCTCACCAAGAACTTGCCCAAATCAGCTCAAGCAAGTTTACCAAGAAACTTGCCCAATGTGAACACACAAAGAGAATTGTTAGAGACCCAATGTGTTTCATCCAATCATATCAAATCAATCTCATAGAAGCATAAAGAGAATTGTTAGAGACTCAATATGTTCTATCCTTCAACTCTCAATCTCAACTCAAATCAATCTCATAGAAGTAGTATACTTTCACAAGATCTTGAACCACAACCCAACAATTGCCAATAATGCAATATCAAGGAATCAACTCCTCCAACATAGAACCATAACTTGCTATCAAACCCTAGCCAAGTTAGTTTTCAAGAACTCAAAGCAATCTCTCTCTAAGCATCAAAAAGGGGTTCAAGATATTTCCAACTTCTCTCAAATGGGAATGCTCAACTTAACCACACAACCAAGTTTATCAAGCAAAGTACAACTTGATAAAATCAAATCTCAAAGGAGCAAGCCCAACTCATGTATCAAGTAAAGCATAACTTGATCAACTCAATCTCAATGGAAGCAATCTCAAAACCAAACTCTCAACAACCAAACAACTCAATTAGGGTTTCAACAACTTATAGCAATGGCATAAGCTTCTCACTCAAAAACCCTAAAGCAAACTTCAAATGCTTCCACTCTCATAAACCAGAATTATGCAATAACTCATAAACTCATCATGATCTCATAATGCATAATCAATACTTCCACTTTCAGAAAATAAGATCCACTCCAAATAAGGAAACTTAATTTAATCCTTTTCACTCCAAACTTATTTTTAGAAAACCATCAATCAATAATAACCATGGAAGAATGTGCCCATACCTTTACTTTGATGAAGAAGGAGAACTCAAAATCTATCACAACACTAACTCTCAATTTGCCACAAATTAGAGTTAGCAACAATGGAATAATGCACAATGATAAGAGTCCTAATAACACCTTATCACTCCAACTCATCAATAATCAAAACTCACAAATATACATATCAACAATATTCCTTTACACCTTATAACTCCTACTTAATATATCACAAAATAACTTCAACCTCAAAAATAATTACAAGAGAATATCCACTCAATAACTCCAAAGGCTTTCTAACCCCAATATGACATTAAGCACAATTATTCCTTAAACCCTTATAACTCCTAAAATACATTTACTTCTAAATGCATTTACCACATAAACATTAAGCATCAATAATAACAATGTCAAAGCAATATTTCTATTTAACCTTATACCTCCATCCAATTACCAACAATAATTTGCCAAGTCAAATCAAATATTCCACATTATCAACAAAAGATCTACCTTGGCCAAAAATCAATTCTCCAACCTTAGGAGAAGTGTGGAGACACCAACATAAGCGCCAAAGTGCTTCCTCCTCCAAACTCGTGGCCCAAGGCAACTGCTGTACCATGTGCACAATAATCCATGACAAAAAATGAAACACGCCCGACGTGAATCGATCTCGACACCTCTGCCTAGCGAGCGCCTTCGCTCCACTACCTCCATCGTTGGAGCACAAGTGCCCAACAAAACTCTCAAGCGCCACTCATCGTTTTACCTTCCCTTTGCTCGTAGAAATTAAAGACAAACAGATTTGTCTTCCTCACAGGCGTACGAAATCAGAACTTAAACACATAGAGCAATACGAAACTCAAAAATCACAGAGCAATCCAAAATCGAAGGTCATAGAGCAATACGAAATTGAAGGTCACAGAGCAATACGAATTCGAAGGTAATCACGCAAATCGGAGGTGTATTGAACCTTAGGAATTAATGCCCTTTAATAGTCTTTTGCATCCCATGCAAGTTGACGTCGGTGCTCCTTCCAAAAAAATGACGTCGACGAGGTAAGTCTTCTACATTGGCGTCGCTAAGGGTTTAGAAACCCTTTCAATAATAATTATTAAATTAATAATTATTATTTTATTAATAATAAACTTAACTTAAAACCTTTTCAAAGGTTTGAGTTAATTTATTTATTAATAATCAAAATGGACTTTTAAGGTTTTTTCAAGGAGCAAAACCTTTTCATTAAGCCAAGATGGTTTTAATAAAAACCCTTAATGAGTCCAGATGGTTTTAAGAAAAACCTTTAACCTTGTCACCATGGTTTTAATTAAAAACCCTTAAACAAACATCATGGAACTTTCAAGATCTTTTTGGCACCAAACTCTTTTTGACATCAGCACAAATTCCTTTTGACATCAACACAAACTCCTTTTGACATCAATGACAACTCACAAACATGAAGCTAGGCAACATACCCAAAATTGCCAACAATCTCCCCCTTTGTCATTGATGGCAAACCACTACTGAAAAAAACTTTCAAGCAACTGCCAACTATCAAAACTGAAACCAACTGAAAACCATCCTCTGAAGCTTTGCTCCCCTTGACTCAAGGCTCTCCCCCTTTGTCATCAATGGCAAAGGGTCACCTTTGGGGCTCAGGGCTAAGAATGAGCCTCTTAGCTTAGCCCCTCCCCCACCTCCTATTGAGGTGATTAATTCTGGGGTGGGAGTAAAACTCCCATTAGGCACTGATCATCATCAGTGTCCATAGCTGCCTTTCCATGATTTTTCCTGATATCCTTGTCCATGTTCATGTTTCTATTCTTGTTCATGTTCTCATCCATGTTTCTGTCCAAGCCATTATTCCTATTCCTATCATTATTCCTGTTCCTGCCATTATTCCTGTTCCTGTTCATAGCCCTGAACCTCGTACCTTGGAACTTCTGCTCTACACCATCTGGTTGTATGTCCTTCATTATTGCACTTATAACATTTGACAATGTTATTCCTTTGAGATGTACCTATTTTTTGAATCCTCTCTGTTGGACCAAACCTGTTCCTATTGTTAACCCTGCAATTAACTGCCTTGTGCCCAAACCGATTACAAGAGTAGCAATACCCTTGAAAGAAATTACCATTTCTAAAATTTCCATTAACCTGTCTTGCTTGAGCCCTGCACTGTGAAGCCATGTGTCCAAACCTCGTGACATGCAAAACATCTTCCATTGAACTTTCCTTGCCTTGACCTCATAGGTCCTTTAGTATTTCTCCCCTTATGTTGATTCCTATTTTTTGATTCTGTGCTATCTGAATCACCATCTAAAAACTTACTCTCTGAAGTACTCTCTTCATCTGAACCATCTTCTTCTTGGGAGCTCATACTAGATTCCTCAACCTGTTCCTTTTGTTTCTTTCCAAAACCAAGACCTGTTTTATCTCGTTGTCCTTCTTTGATCCTTGATGATTGATTTTACCTTCTTGGAACTTTCTTCAAACCTGTAAAGCTTCTCCTTGTACTCTTTAGTTTCCTTTTTCAAGGAAGCTACTTCATGTTTTAACTCTTTACACTCAAGAGACCTAGCTGCCAACTCTTCTTTGAGTTCCTGTGTCTTTGCTATAGAGATATCAAGATTCCCTATAAGCTCATCTCTTTCATAACGATATTCATCAAACCTATCAATGAGTCTAGCATATTTCTTTCTTTCTTTCTTTAACACATCAAGAGCATTAACAAGTTCAGCCTCAAGATCTACTTCTCCCTTTTCTGAAACATCCTCTATTTGTTTACCTTTTGAAACATCAATATCCTTTTCTGATTTCTTACCACTAGAGGTGCTACCTTCATCTAAATCCATAAGAAGATCTTCCTCATAATTTTTTGAAGCATCCTCATACATAGTATTACCATAATTCAAACCATCATTTGTACAATCATCCTCAAGGTGACCAAAATTTCCACATCTAAAGCACTTAAGCACAACAAATCTATTCCTCTTTTATTTTCCTTCCTTTTCTATTAGAAACAACATCTCATTTCTATCATCACTTGAAGAACTTCCATCATCACTACTAGAACACTTACTTGCTTTGTCTATGTAGAAACTTTTCTTGTGTTTTTGGAAGTACCTCTTCCCTTGACTATTTTGCTCATTTATGTTCTTCCTTTGATACCTGTGCTTCTCAGATTCCCTGTGCTTATAATCCTATTTTTCTTCATCACAATCATCCTTGGGTTTCGGATAGTCAGTAGCATAGTGACCAAACTTTCCACAATTGAAACATTTAACAGATTTCATACCTTTGTGCTTTCTTGAGAACTTGCCTTTCCTACTGTAGTTTGCTTCTTCATCACTAGAAGACTCATCATTGTCTTCTTGTTGTTTACCCTTGGACTTCTTGGTAGCTTTGAAAGCTGCCTCCTTCTTAGGATCAGGTACCACTTTAGTTCTTAACTCAAAAGTTGCAAGTATACTATGAAGCTCATCCTTTTTCAATTTATCCAAATCCTTGGCTTCCTCAATAGCTGAAATATTTTCACTAAATCTATTTGGAAGAGACCTCAAAATTTTATCACAAACATCATTTTCAGCAAGCTCAAGACCTAGTTCCTTCATGGAATTAACAATCTCATCCATACGAAGCATATAGTCACTAATATTTTCTTCATCATTCATCTTGAGTTGTTCAAACATACCTTTGTAATATCTCAATTTTGCTTTTCTGACATTTGCATCACATGTATGAACCACTTGCAATTGATCCCACATTTCCTTTGTTGTATTACAATGAATCACCTTTGTAAGATCTGCCTTTTGTAGACCTTTCAGAATTGCATTCATTGCCCTTGAATTGCTTGTGATGTAGAAGTTTCTCATCTTTAGTAGTAGGAGGGAGCTTTGGAATAGTGTACCCAAACTCAACTGCTTCCCAAACTTCATTTCCAAGAGCCATTAGATGAACCTTCATCTTTATGCTCCATAGACCAAAATTTGTCCCATCAAGAATAGGTGCTGAATTACCACTTGTAAAATCCATTGTGTTCTTTTCAAGCTTTTCCTTCAAGCTGTGAAACTCTTCCGAAGGAACCTGCTCTGATACCAATTGAAGAACACAAGCTTATACTGAGAGGGGGGGTGAACAGTATAAGACCACTTTTTAACTTTTTCCTTTTACTTCAGAAAGCAATGCAATGAACCAATAGCAAAATCAAAGCAATAATCAAACCAGTGTACAAGTCATCACACAATTGAGACACCAATATAACGTGGTTCACCCAAGGTGGGCTACTCCATAGAGAAAATATTTCACTAAATTTTCTCAATCAAATCCTTTGGGAATCCTTCCCAATTACAATGTTTATGGACTTCCTGTCCAAAGGAGAATCCTTCCCCTAATCAAATATTTATGAGCCTCCTACCCAAAGGAGATGTCCTATCCCCCAAAGAAGTATTTATGAGCCTCCTACCCAAAGGAGATGTCCTATCCCCCAAAGCTCTAGAAATGATACTTCAGAAGATCATTGCCTCTTCTGCCACTAGCAGGTGGAACTCCTTTCCATAGAAGACATCATGTCCTCCTTGCTCTAGCTCTAGAGACTTCTGTCCTCACTGATCACCTCCATAACTGCTCATCAACACCTATACTAAACACAGTTAGTCGGTCCAACACAAGTCCTCTCAAACTCTATCACAAATCTGCACCAAACTCAGTCCTCTGGTCCAACACAAATCTGCTCTCAAATCTCTATCAGATCTATCCCAAGCTTAAGCCAAAATCTTGAACAAATCAATCACAACTACTCACAAGTCTTCACCAAGACTTCATCAAATCTGTCCACAAGTTCTTCAACAAGAACCTGTCCAAATCAGTCCACAAGTTCTCCACAAGAACTTGTCCAAATCAGTCCACAAGTTCTCCACAAGAACCTATCCAAATCAGTCCACAAGTTCTCCACAAGAACCTGTCCAAATCTGTCCTAGCAAGCTCACCAAGAACTTGCCCAAATCAGCTCAAGCAAGTTTACCAAGAAACTTGCCCAATGTGAACACACAAAGAGAATTGTTAGAGACCCAATGTGTTTCATCCAATCATATCAAATCAATCTCATAGAAGCATAAAGAGAATTGTTAGAGACTCAATATGTTCTATCCTTCAACTCTCAATCTCAACTCAAATCAATCTCATAGAAGTAGTATACTTTCACAAGATCTTGAACCACAACCCAACAATTGCCAATAATGCAATATCAAGGAATCAACTCCTCCAACATAGAACCATAACTTGCTATCAAACCCTAGCCAAGTTAGTTTTCAAGAACTCAAAGCAATCTCTCTCTAAGCATCAAAAAGGGGTTCAAGATATTTCCAACTTCTCTCAAATGGGAATGCTCAACTTAACCACACAACCAAGTTTATCAAGCAAAGTACAACTTGATAAAATCAAATCTCAAAGGAGCAAGCCCAACTCATGTATCAAGTAAAGCATAACTTGATCAACTCAATCTCAATGGAAGCAATCTCAAAACCAAACTCTCAACAACCAAACAACTCAATTAGGGTTTCAACAACTTATAGCAATGGCATAAGCTTCTCACTCAAAAACCCTAAAGCAAACTTCAAATGCTTCCACTCTCATAAACCAGAATTATGCAATAACTCATAAACTCATCATGATCTCATAATGCATAATCAATACTTCCACTTTCAGAAAATAAGATCCACTCCAAATAAGGAAACTTAATTTAATCCTTTTCACTCCAAACTTATTTTCAGAAAACCATCAATCAATAATAACCATGGAAGAATGTGCCCATACCTTTACTTTGATGAAGAAGGAGAACTCAAAATCTGTCACAACACTAACTCTCAATTTGCCACAAATTAGAGTTAGCAACAATGGAATAATGCACAATGATAAGAGTCCTAATAACACCTTATCACTCCAACTCATCAATAATCAAAACTCACAAATATACATATCAACAATATTCCTTTACACCTTATAACTCCTACTTAATATATCACAAAATAACTTCAACCTCAAAAATAATTACAAGAGAATATCCACTCAATAACTCCAAAGGCTTTCTAACCCCAATATGACATTAAGCACAATTATTCCTTAAACCCTTATAACTCCTAAAATACATTTACTTCTAAATGCATTTACCACATAAACATTAAGCATCAATAATAACAATGTCAAAGCAATATTTCTATTTAACCTTATACCTCCATCCAATTACCAACAATAATTTGCCAAGTCAAATCAAATATTCCACATTATCAACAAAAGATCTACCTTGGCCAAAAATCAATTCTCCAACCTTAGGAGAAGTGTGGAGACACCAACATAAGTGCCAAAGTGCTTCCTCCTCCAAACTCATGGCCCAAGGCAACTATTGTACCACGTGCACAATAATCCATGACCAAAAATGAAACATGCTCGATGCGAATCGATCTCGACACCTCTGCCTAGCGAGCGCCTTCGCTCCACTGCCTCTACCATTGGAGCACAAGTGCCCAATGAAACTCTCAAGCGCCACTCGTCATTTTACCTTCCCTTTGCTCGCAGAAATTAAAGACAAACAAATTTGTCTTCCTCATAGGCGTACGAAATCAGAACTTAAACACAGAGCAATACGAAACTCAAAAATCATAGAGCAATCCAAAATCGAAGGTCACAGAGCAATACAAAATCGAAGGTCATAGAGCAATACGAATTCGAAGGTAATCACGCAAATCGGAGGTGTATTGAACCTTAGGAATTAATGCCCTTTAATAGTCTTTTGCATCCCATGCAAGTTGACGTCGGTGCTCCTTCCAAACAAATGACGTCGACGAGGTAAGTCTTCTACATTGGCGTCACTAAGGGTTTAGAAACCCTTTCAATAATAATTATTAAATTAATAATTATTATTTTATTAATAATAAACTTAACTTAAAACCTTTTCAAAGGTTTGAGTTAATTTATTTATTAATAATCAAAATGGACTTTTAAGGTTTTTTCAAGGAGCAAAAACCTTTTCATTAAGCCAAGATGGTTTTAATAAAAACCCTTAATGAGTCCAGATGGTTTTAAGAAAAACCTTTAACCTTGTCACCATGGTTTTAATAAAAACCCTTAAACAAACATCATGGAACTTTCAAGATATTTTTGGCACCAAACTCTTTTTGACATCAGCACAAATTCCTTTTGACATCAACACAAACTCCTTTTGACATCAATGACAACTCACAAACATGAAGCTAGGCAACATACCCAAAATTGCCAACATGATTTTCTAAATAAATGTTGAATAGTATATTACAATTATTATGAATACTAAATACAATCCAAATTGGATACTATATTCACTATTAATATTGGATAAAAATGAAAAAAATCAAGTAGAAGCTTTATCAAATAATGTAGTAAAAGAGCAACACATCATAAACAACATCCAAGTCTCTAATAACTAGATCAAATAAAATATTCCTCACAATTCCAAGGTCATAACTTGAATAAAAATCACTTCCTAGATCTCAAATCATTTTTATCTTTTGATACAACATGTAATGGGAGATAGCAATCACAATATGTAGAATAATATGAAAGCAAGTAAATCTACGAGATGACTGAAAATATACTATAAGTAAAAGTGACAAAAATGTATACAACGTAGCTATGGAGGAAATGAACACTCCATCATTATACATCACACTACATTACATCACACTCTTGTTATCACAATACTACTTATCACACTACTACAAATCACACTACTCCATATCACTCTGCTTCATCTATGTCTATGTCTATGTCTATGGATCATTATAAAGGAAGATAGTTTCCTTAGCCAACACTCTACCTAGATGTGCAAGGGATAACTTGCACATATACAAATTGCACATTGATACTTGTGCATTTATTACTTTGCATGAAGTAACTAAATAGCTTTCTCCTAAAGTAATCTAATATCCTAAGTATGCACCAAGAAAGGTACATATACATGAAACAAACGATGTAATTTAATCTATTTATAACACCCCCTATATTACATTATTTGGGTATTGAAGACTTTAGTCTTCAATGTGGATATTCTTCCATTGAATGATCTTTGGCTTGTTCAGATTCATCATCCTTGTCTTCTATACAACCAAATTTATTATTTTATTTGCGAGTATCTTCATTTGGTTCTGATTGTTGATGATTGAGTAAAGCATGGTGCACTTGTCCTCTCATCTTCTTGATTTTGATTTATTCTATGCTTGCCTTTGTGGTGTATTTGTTCTTCATTTTCTTGAACCTGTTCCTTTGAAAATATGTTAGCATCATTTTGAAACATCACAATATTTTGTGAGATTTTCATTGAATCCAGGATATATGTATTTCCATGGATTGATTATTTTTCTTTTATTTCACCTTGATTCATGATGAGACATATATTAATTCCATCCATATATCCAAAGTTGATCATATAGTTGTCTTCTACTAACTTACTGAAATGAGATTGAATGTTAATATAGGAACATTCAATACTTTTTGTAGTAGAATATTTAGAAATGATCTACTTGGTGTTACACATCCATATCCATGTATGGGATAAGTTTAGCTATCTGTAATTCTTAGTCTATAGCCCTTAGCATATTCAAGACAATCAAACCATTATATATTTCTTATTATATGATGACTGGTTCCTGAGTTAATGTACCACATGTTTTCATGTCTTGTAGACTAATTTTTATTGGAGCAAATTTTACATTCGTTATATGACATTCCTTTTTCCATTTGAAGTAGAAGAAATGAGATAGGATTTTTTTTGTTGTCTACCTTATGACTTCCTATATTAGGGTATATGAACCCTAATTGAATTATATAAGCTAAATTTGATTTAACCTTTATTAATCCTTAGTTTTTGTAGGCTTCCTTATGTCTCCCAAGTAATGTGAGTATATACTCTTAAGGAATTTTAGGTTTTGAAGAAAGCTTATATTTTGCTAATGGATTTGCAACTTGATAATATTTGATAAATGCTGATATTACCAAGTTTTATAGAATGCCTTATGAATCCCTCGTATGTTTTAGATAAGATATAGTGCTTTTGTAAATTGTAGTTCAATGTTTGGTTGATTTTGTAAAGTTTTGTAAATACTAAAATCAACTTCTATTATCTCTTATTGCTCCTATTTTTTTACTTGATAAAAATGGATTATACTCGGGTCCCCCACCTTTAACAAATTACATATATCTTCTTTAGATCTTGAGATTTTACAAATAGATACACTTCTCATCTCAATTGAGATGCTATATTTAGAAACCTACATCATTTTACATTAAAGTCTAAATTCTTGATTTTCTTTTTTTGGATCTTTTCAAATCTCTGTATGAATACAATTACTCCAGAATTTAGCATCTTTCTTGACCTTTTCCTATAGCAGTCTTCACAATGCCAAAAATTCACCTCTACTATCTATGCCTTGCATCTTAGTAGAGTAATATTTCCAAAACATCACACTAACATAGTTCACTTTACCATATTTGGATTGCTAGTTTCCTTTCTAAAACACAAGTGCAACCAGAAAAATTATAATAAATAGTCTAAATAAGCACACATTATTTTTACAAAATAAAATAGATATTATGAAGACAAAAACGAAACACCAAATATAGATAATAAAAAATGAACAAATAATGATACAAGACATTGCACAATAAAACATATATTATATTATTAATGCTAGTGGATATCAATACAATAAAATGTGCCCCAAATAGGGGTTTAAACTATTTATTTTGATACAATGAATACAATATGCTAGGGTTCTCCAAAACCCTAGCCAATAATGCTTGTGGTGTCTTCAAAGCTCATTTTTTCTTCCAACAGAGGTGAGTGGGCTTTAGCTATCCATTGAACAAAACACTCCAACTTAAGCAACTACCAAATACCTATATATCTCTAGATATGCACATAGAAAATAACAAAAGAGGGTTAATAGAAAATGTGAGGGCTCCACTATGTGAGACACTCAAAAATTGATAAAAACCCTAGATATCAAATAATAATTCTACGAGAAAATATAGAACTAGTGAAATCAATACAATAATGGAAGATATACCTTGTAAAATTATCGCTTTATGATCTGTTGTTGTTGTCGTTGTAGGAAAATAGGTATGCAGATGCCCTAGCGACACCTGAGGGTTTGTTGGTCTGTAGATCTAGGGTTTGAAATACCCACGGGTGCTTGATGATAGCAATAAATACTCATGGGTGCTTGAGGATGGTGGAAAGCACCCAAAGGTGCTCAAGAGTAGTAGAGGGGTGCTTGGGGGTAGCAACAAGGCATTCTGAGATTAAGGTAAGGTTTGTAGAAGTAGATCTGCTTTGGGTGAGGGCTACGGTGGTGGATGCAAAGATAAAGATGAGGGATGTGAAAGGGGACTTATGAAATATTAGGTCATGAATTGCTTAGATTTCTTAGCTTGCTTAGGGATTGAGCCATCAAAATGACTCCTATTTATAATCTTCCCTAGGGCACGTTAGGGTTTCAACGACACAATTTGTGTGGTCAAGATTAAAATGTGACGGAGGATGGAGATTAGATCTGGGTAGGTGGCATGGATTAAGGTGGATGAATGGCTAGGATTAGACCAAGATGGATGGCTGATATTAATTTACACACACACACACATATATATATACATTTATTAAATATATAAAAAATATAATATAAAATATTAATGTTTAAATATATATTAAACAAATATGCATAAATATATGTAAATAATGAGTAAAAATTGTGGGAAGACTTGAATGGATCACAAGTGGCTATATTTTGGTGTCTATAGATATTACCAATGGAAATCATCAAAGTAAATCTTAATCATTAATTGATTTAGGCAATCAACAAATTTTGTCAGCTTCAACTATACTTTCTACTTCTTCCATGGAAGGAGATGTTAACTTCACGATCCTCAACCAAAACCCCTCTATTGGTTAGCTTATCTGCACATTTTTTTCCTTCCCTTAATATATGTGTAAACATGATTTCTTAAAACTCTTTAGCAAGATCTTGAATTTCCACAATTATCTCTTGTATGTTCCATGGAGCCTTTGCTTTCCTCAAAATTGCATTTATTACTATGAAAGAATCACCTTCCATCCAAAATATTTTCCATTTCATTTGTTTACATATTTTTAACCCTTCTAAAGCTACCCAAGCTTCAACTTCATTATTTATCTTAAATCCACAAATGAAAGCATAATGAGATAAAATATCTCATTTATTATTTCTAATTATTCATCCTCCTCCTTTTGGTCCTGGGTTTCCTTTAGATGCTCCATAAAAATTAAACTTAACCCACTCCACATCTGGTGGTTTCCACTTTATATTCTTTACCTTATTTTTGCTTCTCTTGTACCCAACATCATAATTCCATTTAATGACTTGAATCCATTTATGAAGATTCCCTACTTCCAAATTAGGGATCGGGAGAGTTGATAGGGTTGGTTTAGACTCCTTTATGGCTAAACATATCTTATTTTTCATTACCTCTAGACTAATTTTCTTTTCTTTAAATATTCTTCTATTCCTTTCTAGCCATATAGTCCAAAGTGTTGTATCTTTTGATATATCCCATATTGTCTATAAAGCCTCACTTTTATAAGTGCTATGCCATTTCTTTAACCAATATTCAATTATGCTATTCATCACCATGCATTTACCAAACATATTAAGAATCCATTGCCATAGATTCGAGACAATTGAGCAATATCCCAAGAGATGGTCAATACTATACTCCTTATTACAGAAAACACATTTAGAGGGACCATGAAAACCTCTTTTCATAAGTTTATCCCATGATAAAAATATTCTATGACCTACTAGCTTAACAAACATTTTAACTTTAGGAATGCTTGGGCTATCCCAAATATCTCTCCAAATTCTAGTGATATTATTATTATATTGGTGTTGAACATTATATCCACTTCTTGTTGTGTATTCTCCTGAGTTATTCAACTTCCAAATCAATTTATCCTTGGAACCCCTCAGAATAATTACAGTTGTTGTCTTTCTACTCAATCACCTCATAGTATAAATGTCTTGTATACTTGTAAAAAAATATTCTTTTGATTTGTATCTTCCTTCTTGATCCTCGTAAAAAATGTTTGAAACCCTATCACCATATTGGTCTTGAAGCAATCTCATCCAAGGTTTGAAAACTGGATCTAAATTGAGTGGTTTTTTATCGCACCAAGTATCCATCCAAATAGAAATTTTTTCTCCAATTCCCACCACCCATATAAAACCTTTAATAATAAGATAAATATATATTTTTTAACCATTCCAAAGAGCAGAACCATTTGGAAGAGAGAATGTAGTAGATATTAAAATTGGGTTATTGGGATCAACATACTTAGAAGAATTCTTGCCCATTATCTTTGACTCTCTTTGTACAATAACCATATAAATATTCCCCTAAGAGCTAAGTTTTCATTTGTAAGAGCTCTTAAACCAAGAACTCCCCTAGTTTTATCATCACACAACTTGCTCCATTTCACCAAAGAAAATTTTCTTTTATCATGTAAACCTGACCATAAAAAGGATCGCACAATAAAGATCAAAATTTTTTCAACTGATTTTGGAATAGAATACAAAGACATATAATATGTTGGAATGGCTTGTAAGATTGACTTAATTAACTGCACTCTTCCTATTAATGATAACCCTCTACATTTCCAAGCTACAAGTTTATTTTGAACTTTACTAATAACTGGATTTCATAAATCTATCCTCATTCTCCCCTCAAATAAAGGCATCCCTAGATACGTTGTTGGGAAATTTGCCTCCTCCATTTGAAGCAACCTATAAATTATTGCTTTGATATTAAGAGTGTTAAGAAAATAAATTTTAGATTTAGTACTATTAATTTTTTTCCTTGAAGCTCTTTCGTACTTTTTAAAAAAGTTATTCAAAGCTTTGGCCCCATTTATCCTTGCCCTTCCAAAAAGGGTTGTATCATCTACAAACTATTGATGGGTGATTTTATTACTAACCTTAAGTCCACTTATAAAACCATATTTGTAAGACTTATTTAAGTTCCTACTCAAAAATTCTACCATAATAATGAAAAAATAAGGATATAGAGGATCTCCTTGTCTAAGGCCTCTCTTGGCTTTAAAAGATTCTATCACTAACCCATTGACTAACACTGAATAAGAAATTAAAGAGACACAAGATTTAATCCATCTAACCCATTTCTTCCCAAAACCAAACTTATCTAAAACTACAAAAATAAAATTCCATTTAACCCTATCATAGGCTTTACTCATATCAAGTTTTAATATCATAGCTTTCTCTTTTCTTGAAGCTGCTGAATGTATAACTTCATGAGCTACTATGATCCCATCCAAAATTTGTCTCCCTTTCACAAAACCTCCTTGCTCTTCTGAAATAATTTTGTCTAACAATGGTATTCATCTATTCCCCATAACTTTGGAAATAATATTATAAGTCATATTACATAGGCTTATGGGTCTAAAAGAATTAACAATTCAACATTCTTCTTTTTTGGAATTAGGGTAAGATAAGTTACATTTATTTTATAAGGAATGTATTGTTTTACCCTAGATTGTTCCACTGCTACCAATAAAGAATCCTTCACTATATACCAATTATGTTGGTAAAAATTTGTAGAGAGCCCATATGGACTAGGGTATATATCCTTATTAAAAGAGAAAAGAGCTAAATGAACTTCTTCTATAGTATCAGGCTCCATCAGTTTCCTAATGTCTTCATTTGTTATAACTAAAGGAACATCTTGAAGAAGTTTATCATTAAGAACTTCGGTCTCCTCTGAACCTAGAATATTATGATAAAATTATTTAGCCTCTTTTCTAATTTCACTTTGATCTTCAATCCAAATCCCTTCTATTGATTTAATTCTACCAATTCTAGAAGATCTTTGTACTATAGCCATCCTATGAATTTTTTTATATTTTTATCTCCTTATTTTAACCAAGTCTATCTTGATTTTAATCTCTAGAATTTCTCTTACTTACTCAAAATATTATGATATTCACTAATAAAATCCCTTTCCTCTGATCTTGTATTATTTTCATCACATTTTTGGAATTTTGAAAGTTTATCTTTTAGTTCTTTCTTCTCAAAAATATTTCCAAAGGTGTTCTTGTTCCATTATTTTAATCTAGATGTCATATCTTTAATTTGGTTTGGAAGAGCATACAACCCACCATTACCTAAATAATTCCATGTTTGAGCTATCATATCAATAAATTGAGGATGATCTTCCCACATCTACTCATATTTAAAATATGATCTTTTTTTGAATTCACTAACCACCATTTTAACTCTTATTGGCTAGTGATTTGAACCAATCCTTGTTAAGGTATTAATTTTATCACAAGTTCCTTCATCTACCTAATGATCTAAGAGAATTTATCTATCTATTTTTTTTTCTATTAGGTTATGGCCTCTTCTGTTGTTGGTCCAAGTATAGTTGTCTTCTTCAAACTCAAATTCCCATAGATTATTATTTTGAATAAAAGTTGAAGAATATTTCATACTTTGGATCAATTTACTAATTCTCCCAAAATTTTCATTCAAATTTGTAATGACATTAAAATCTCCAATGATCATGAAACAAGTTTCTTGGCCATTACTTCTCATAAAGGCCTCAATCCCACTCCAAACTTCTAATATTCCTGACTGAGTTGTAGGACCATACACATTGATAAG
The DNA here is from genome assembly GCA_028583015.1 of Wollemia nobilis. NCBI lineage: Eukaryota > Viridiplantae > Streptophyta > Pinopsida > Araucariales > Araucariaceae > Wollemia > Wollemia nobilis. Next base: position 4,092,473 of record JAQPPZ010016936.1, read on the forward strand.
GATGAAGTGAATATCAACAAAGTAGCAAATGACTAAAGAGGTTATCCAATGCCTATTTTTATGAATGGTTACACAAGAGGATCTAGGTTAGAATTCCCCCTACTACTCCTTCAGAATCCATACCATCCCATTCACATCTTGCCCAAACTCATTTCATAGTTTTTGAAACTTCTTCTTTTGTCATTTTAGTTTCCTAGATATAGTGAATATTAGGTTATTACTTAAACATAGGTCCCTAATACACCTATGCTTTGAGTGGGAATTAGCACCCCTTATATTCCTATTGAACTAAGCACTTTTCCAAAATTTAAGGAGGCTTTAATGTTGGATTTCTTTTGTCTATTTTTGAGAAGTTTGAGACAATAATATTATAAATTTCCAACCTTTAAGATGCTTTGATAAACTTCTCTTTTTAATATCCCTTTGGGAATTAATTTAAGTGTATCTATTTTCCAATAAATTAATTTGATGTAGTAACCCTTATAACTCCCTAATTTTTGGAAAAATTAGACCACAATAATATTTGCAAATATTTAAGATTAATTCCAATAGAAATCCTTATTACTCCTAGGTTTTATATTGCAAATATTATATTGATTTGATAAATTATTCCCTTTGAGGTATGGCTTTCAATATAATCAAATTCCTCTAAGTTTAACCTTATAACTCCCAAGAAAAGAAAGCACATAAAAATAGGAATAAAACTTACCTTATATCAAGCAATAATAGACGTTGATTTCAGATGTTCTAGGGCTGCAATATTGACATTGATGCTTTCAATGCTTTGACTGTACCTTCCAATGGAACTGCTTGGAAATTTTCTTGATTATGGTGTTCCAAATATGGTATCGTTTGGACTCTACCTTTGATCTTGCTTGACCAAAGTATTGAAGGCTCTACCACCTTCTTTACATGTTGTAACTCGATCCTGTGCGTATATGCAACAAAATGATTAATGCAAAGATAAAAATGTTGATTGAATGCTTGGTCGTTGATGTCATTAAAATGGAGGAGAATCTTGTTTTAAGTGCCAAGTGGCACATCCATTTTCCTTTGAGTGCTTGAGGAGTAGAAGGTGCCAAAGAAACACTTATTTCTTCCTTCAAGTAACGTATGGATGGACAAGTGTATTCCATACACTTAGTGCACCATCCTATTACTTGTAACTCCTTTCTTGAATATGAGCGCTCACTTGAGGAGAGTTAGGGTTTTACCTCTAGTGAAAAATATCACTTCCTCCTTGTGCATGGATATTTTATCTATCACTGCTTCAACATGCACTTTGGAGGTTCTTTTAACCTTGTAAAATTCCCAACTCTTCTTTCATTCACTTACAATGTTTTTAACTGAGATGTGGAGAAACGATTTGGAGGCTTAGGCACCGATTTTGAGCAAGTATATGTGGAGTTTGAAACACTCCAATGGTGCTTTAATATTTATTTTTTTCTCACCTGTTATACATCCTCCTTTTGTAGATAATGTTGCTCTCAAATAACATTGTTTCTCCCTTTGCTTTTACTCCTTGTGTTTTACAGGTTCAGTCATCCAGGATGTGAGGAGAATGAGCCCTTTGAGTGGCTCCTTTGGCTATTCTTGGATTGATGCTAGCATTTAGCTACCTTCGACTGATTTTTTTCCTTTGAGTATAGTGCCTTTGAGGCTCCTTCAAATTTGCCTTCTTTCCCTGTATAAACCAGATTAGGATAGTGCAACACAATGTAATGTATATATATATAAAATATCCTTTATTACACCTTCTTTTGCACTCCTTTCAGGTCTAAATTTTTGGTTTTGTGGCAGAATTTTGAATACTATGTAGAGATTTTGAGGTTGTCTCTTTGATTAGACACCTGATAGAATTATGAAATAACTTCATGATATGAATGAAAGGGGCCTTGATTAAATAACAAAGGCATACAATATGATCCATTGGACCGTAACTAACTGAGCTAATCTCAGCCACATAAATTATCCTAGTAACAACTTAGGATATAATTTATTATTCTAACACCCCCCTTAAGTGGTACTAGGATATACTAACACCTCCCCTTAAGTGATACTAGGAGGAAGTGAAAAACAAAAAAATTCAAACAAGTGGCATATCCACAAGTATGAGTCCCGACAAAAAGGCCTAATAAGGTACTCATGTACAATATATGCATAAGAAAACTTGTTGGAGAGATGAAGAAAAAACCATAAGGGAGAAAACCACCTGCCAGAATAGAAGAAGAAGAAGAAGAAGAAGAAGAAGAAGAAGGAAGATGTGCATGGAGGATGGAGAGGAAGGAAGATGTCCTCTTCAACCCCCTAGGAAAAATTCCATCAAGAATCCTATAAAGTATCCATAATATGTCTCAAAATAAGTAGAGACTCATCACCGAAATAATGGAACCATACTCCCAGAATGGTGCTTGTGACACATATCAAGGCTTTGATCCATAAAAAAAAAGGTCACTAAAGAAAAGACCTCCTAAAACCAGAGTGTCTCACAAAAATAATATTGTTAAGATAGTGTGGAAAGAACCACAAGAATCACAAGGGATGTCCAAATCTACTCCACAAGCATAAGTAGTGGTTTCCGCCTATATAAACACAATTGGCTGATAACAAGGTCCAAAAAAGAGTGGACAAACAACTTACTTCAAGGGAATTTTAAAAAGAAATGGCACCAATGTAGCTCTCAAATGTGTCCTTATGGTGACCTCCTCATCCTACCGGAATGCATGGGTAACCAACCGCTGCAACTACTAGGTGATATAGAGGAGATGACTAGATACTAGGATCACATTAACAAATATCTGGGAGTGTCGGGTTCAATCGAGAATGCACTCCATGATACAATAAATTCAAGGCCAAAAAACATAGGTTAAACTACCTCAAAATTAAAATTGGATATCTCCAATGTGACCGTCTCGAAAAAACCTTTTTGATGACTATAAATACCCCTATATTGGGTTTCAAATTGATCTCCATTTATAGGAAAAACTACAAGATTCTTCTATCCTTCTTAATGGAATATTCTAGGCATCTTTCGGAATAATACATGGTTTTAAAATTTTTGTCATGGGAGAATATTCCATGGGATTTGATGCTTTTATAAAAGCAAAAATTTAAAAATTTTCCCCTACCCATCATCAATGTATGGGTCATTTATGATCTCTAGATTTTTATATATGGATCCACTTGTTTTTCAAATAACTAAAAAAGGAAGTTACATTGTCCTAAAAAAAATTTCGCTTTGAAAAATACAAAGCAACACATCTTTAAAAAATGGACGATATATATATATATATATATATATATATATATATATATTTAAAGGATGCCAGTAAAGTGACTGAATGACATGAGCCCATGACGAGCTCTCAAATATGCAATGGATGACCATCCACGTGATCGTCACCATATTGGATTATGAACTGAAGCTGTCATCAGAAAACACCATGGCCACCACCAACAACTCCATAAAGACCCGGTTGCATAGTGTCGACCTCCACTTCCCAATATCTACGAGATCATTGATGATGATAGAGCGCAAAATATATAATCAATGCAACAACTAGATTGGGTGCCACTCATAGAATCCTTTCTCCATGGCCAATGGGTTCCAACCAGACTACTTGCATCACTCACTATTATGCAATCAATTTTAGTGGCTCAAATGAGATAAGTCCAACTCCATTTCAATGGAAGAAACTCCATAGTATCCTATTGACATGGTAGAACTATGACATGTTTCTATGCTATCAATCAGAGTGCTTCAAGGAGTGCATTCAGGTGATCCATGCCACCTCTGGCTTCAATATGTAGTTTAATAACTCATTCCCACTCATAATCCTCTACTTTTTCATCTGCTCTATCTGAATGTTAGCACATAAATCTTCACCATTGATGCTAGAGAAAGATCGTGGAAAAAAAAACTACCCATTGAGGGTATATATTATATATAATTTTTGTTTTTCACCACTTATGTTCTAGAAGCATCCAAGACATAAGCTTTCATGAAGTAGATAGCCCTGGTATGTCTTTCTCCACTGTCCATGCGACCATTAGATGCAATAGGGGGATATCTAAGATCTTGAGCACATTTCTAGATGTTTGGAGTGTGTCAAAGCAAATAAAAGGGCAATCACTGTTATTGATCTGGCTTCAAAGACTATCCTCATAGCAAATATTATCCAAATACGATGTCTTCAGCCATAAATAATTTACTTCCTTAGTTTACAACCCATTTCATGAATGTCAATTGGGCAACGGGTGCCACCGAAGATTCACATGAAAAATTTTTGTGTAAAAACACAACCAGTTTACCAGCCAGGTCTGAGTGTAAATTTTGATCAAGAATACCTCACAATGTGAAAACCCAATGTCCTTATTATCAGTGACAACACCATTCTCCCCAACAGCTCCCCGTGTCAAAAAATCAAGCGTTGCATATCACCTTTTTAGTATCTCAAGCCGAGTGACTAAAAATAATAGGCCCAAAATGAAGGGGCTTCCCCCATGGAAAATATAACCTCATCCATTCCCAGTCACCATCATAGTGACCAAAATATTTCTGTTGCACATTCACAACCAATGTCATCGACTGTAATAGCCAAAACTCCTTCACCGATGGATGCCCTGAAAAAAATTGTCCAGCCTCTTTTATAAAAAACATGTTTAGAGACGAAGAGCGGTAGGTCACATGATACGTGTCTCAAAAGATCATACCAACCAGACATTACCCTTTGCAACCAATAGAGTATTGAAGATATGGTGTAATGTTGATGCAATTTGCTTTGATGTGGATAGCACTATGTGCATAGATGAGGACATTGATGAATTAGCAAAATTTTCTCCAGCCAGTAGATAGGCCTCCAAGCATGACGAAAAAAAAAATTATAAGAATCCTCTGTGCACTATATGACTGCAAAGCTCAAAATGTGCACCCAAATGCACATGAGACTAAAAATTAACAAAAAAAAATTCCATAAAAATTGGTAGCCATGAAAACTTCTGGTTTCTGATCCATCAAATATGGAGAGCATACTCCCTCAGTTTTAAAAAAATGGCCAAAGGAAAAAAAATGAGGGGAGGATATTTCCATGAGGGAAATCCCCCCATGAGGAAGAGTTCCTCAGGCTCATAGGGCAGGGAAAGTTTGCTCTGATATCATGATAGAATTATGAAATAACTTCATGATATGAATGAAAGAGGCCTTGCATAAATATCAAAGGCATACAATATGATCCATTGGATCATAACTAACTGAGCTAATCTCAACCACATAAATTATCCTAGTAACAATTTAGGATATAATTTATTATTCTAACAACACCTTCCCCTTTTTGCTTAAGTATTTTATAAATGAACCCAATATTGTAACCACTTGATAGAAGCTCATTTTTTTTGTATATTCCTACATTATTTCTTTGTTTCAGACACCTTATTGTGCTTTGAATCTGAGACTCACCAAGTCTCGATTTGAGGCTTCCTTTGATAATATTTTATGGTTACTTTATTCTCCAATTCTTGGAGGATTGAGCTGATTTGGTGGCTTCTTTTGGCCACTGAATGTTGTATATTTTTGTGCACTAACAATGTCTTTAGACACTTTGAAAATTTCTATTTTTGTGCCTTTCTCACGAAAACAAACACTAATATTTTTTAGGACAATAAAATAGTGCAAATGAATCTTATAATATATTATTTTTAATGCACTAGAAATTTCACCTTATCACTCCAATCAACTCTAAAAAATAATGCACTTAATCAATTTACTGCAACTAATCAAGAAAAATCTGAAGTGAATCTTCAAGAATTATTCTGTAATTTTCTTATAAGCAAGGTAGTAGGAAATAGTCTTCTTTTTATTTTCAAAGTAGATGCTAGGTAGTTGATACATAGTTGAAATTATGAAATCCAATTAACTCTTAAAGTGCAAATGAACCTTAAAAATAACCTTTCTCTTTTTGCACTTTTGAAGACTGTAATTCAATTCTCCTTTTTGCAACTTTAATCCAAATTAAGGTGCTTAAAAAAATCTGATAAGTAATCCAATTAATGAATCTAATTGCACCAATAGTTGCTTACCTTTTTATGAAAGCTCTTTTTGCTGCTTTTGTAGAGGATGTAGATCTTGGTGTCTAAGATCACCAAGTTGTTATCTTGAGTAAGATCTTGCAACTCTTTGTAGGCTGCCCTGAACAACTTCGTCTTCACCAAAAGATGGTCTCAAAATTTCTTTCATAAGCCTAGGATTTTGGTGGCTTGTTCTCTTTTTGTAGTCTCCTCCTTTTGCTGTAGATTTGAATAGATATTTATTTTTGAAGTGGTGTCTTCTTTCTGTGAGATGCAATCTCCAAATCTTCTAGATTTGGTAGGATTCTTCTATCTGAATCTATCTTCAAGCTTCTTATCAAATTTTAACTTCAAAAAGGATCTTCTTCTCAATATTTTGAATGTCTTGAGATCTTATGAAATTTGTAACTCCTTGTAAAATTCTTCTTTTGGGCTTGTTGTCGGATGACGACAATTATTCCAAACCATTCACTATTTTCTATAGTGAATTTCTCCAATGAATTCTCCTTGGAACTCCTTTGATGATTTCTTCAATAAGGCTCTCCAAGCCTCTTAATGGATTCTCGTAGACACCTCTCCAAGGCCTTTGATATTGTAGCTTCTTTTGGTCTTCCTTGAGATCTTATCTTCAACCTTCTACTATTGGAAGTATTGGTGGTGAGATCTTCTCCTGGATCTCTGATTCTACTACTTCTAGATACGAGCATGACTCTCCTAGTCCTTCTTCCAAGTCTAGAAGTTCTTTAACGAGATATTCTCCTGATCTCTTTTGCTTTAGGTGTTGTATTGATTCTAAAGAAGATAATATTCCTATATTTCTTGTAGGAAGCTTTCCCAACTCACTAAATCTCCTTTTCCTACAACAAATTATTACTACTAAAATCTGCTTTCGAATTAGATACTCTCTTCTGGAGTCTTCTTCAGGATCAAGGCTTCTATGAACTTTTTCAGTATTAAGGCTTCTATGCCCATTTTCAATATCAATTCTTATGTGGCCTTTTATTCAATATCAAGGCTTTTGTGGCCTTTTCATCTAGATCAAGGCTTCTATGGCCTTTTATTATGGATCAAGGTTTCTATGGCCCTTTTTTTGGATCAAGGCTTCTATGGCCTTTTTTTCTTTGTGAAGTTCCCAATATAGCAATGGAGATCTCTTGTCTCCCAACTTCACCATGATTCTTCTCCAAAAGTATCTTTTGTAGTATTCTTCTCTTGTAGCAACTAATCTTTGCACTATGAAGGCACTATGACCTTCGAGCAATGAAGTTGAAATATTCTAGCTTTTTGTTGTAGGAGGTGTTCCAATCATATGAGAATTAATTTCCTCCAATAAAAAAATATTTAGGTAATTTTTTCTAGATCTCTTAGATGAGCTTCACTAGTTGATTCATCAAACTAGTGGATCAAATGTTGAGTCCTAGTCTTCACAAGTTTTTCCTTGTAACTCTGTGGAAAGACTCTATCCATATGCAATCTCAGTATTTTTAAAACTAAGATTTCTTTTAGTCCTCACTTGTGGCTCTCTCTAATTTTACCACCTAGACTCTTCTAAGATTTTTGATAGTGATTGGTCCAGCAGTGCCTCAGGTTGAAAAAAAACTAAGGGTTAATGATAATGGTGGTTTTCCTATTGATCTACTTGTAGACACCAAAATATATCCACTTGTCCTCCATCCATAGCTTCCCACCACACATATCCATTATTTATATATATATTTTTTAATATATATTTAAATAATAAATTTTATATATTTTATTTATATATATTTAATAAATATATATTTATATGAATTAATCCCAGCTATCCATCATGATTTAATCATAGTCATCCATACGCCTTAATCCATGATACTTCCCCCTATTTAATCTCCACCCTTTGTCGTGTTTTAATCTTGGCCACACAAATTGTGTCATCGAAACCCTAACATATCTAAGGGAAGATTATAAAGAGGAGTCATTTTGACAACTCAACCCTTGATTTTCCTAGGTTTTGAGATCCTTCGAAACCCTTGTGCCCTAGGTTCTCAAGCATCCTTGCCACTCCCTTAAACCATTGCTCCCTCTCATATCCTCTGCATCTATCACCATCCACATCATGAACCAGATCTGCTCTACAACTTTTGCTCCACACCCTTGAATTACCTCCAAAGCTTCATGAGCACCTCTTGAAGTCTCTCGAGTGCCTCTAGGTGCTTTAGACCATCAACAAGTGTCCTCTTGAGTCGGTTGAGCACCCTACTAAGTTTGTCAAGCACTCGTAGGTGTTTCCCTTTCTAGTTCTGTAGCCCAACCCTTGGGTGTCGTTAGGGAACATCTGCGTAACCATCCTCTATGACAACAACAAATATAGAACCAAAAAGTCAACAAATATAAGGTAAAATTTCATTGGTAATAATTTTCACATTCCTAGATCTATTTAAAATTTAATTTCTACAACTAGAGTTTAGTGATTTCATTTTCTAAGAGTCTCACGTGGTGGAGCCCTCACATATATTATTAATACTTATTTGTTTGTTGTGCACAAGTGTGAGGAGAATATTCATTGGTAGCTATTGAAGCTCGAGTGGCCCTGCATAGGATACAAAAGCCCACTCACCACTCTATTGGAATCAAAGACGAGCAAGAAGACACCACCTTTCATTGGATTAGAGTCTCGAAAAACCTAATATTGTAACAATTGTATCAAGAGCATTGTAAAGACCCCACATTGGGGCACATTATTTGTACAATCAAGAGATCTACCCCATTCAATAAAATAATATTTGTTCTATGCAATTTTGTGTCATTTACTTGTGCTTTTGTTACTTTTATATATTGTATTGGTGTTTTGTTTTTGCATTCACAAATGGTGATCATGGTGGGACCCATAAAGGGTTCTATATTCTAAATTATATTTTCACTGAATTGTGGTTTTTTGTTTTTATTTTGCAGGTTTTTAAAAAAATGGATCGCACAAATTTTGTAGAACTAAGGTTTTTGAAGAATTGTAGAAGTTGTAGAAGTTATGCAGATGCCCGACGGTGCTCGAGGGATGCCCTCCCGTGTTCAAAAAATACCCAGGTACATTTTAGAGGCATTGAGAGGTATTTTACAGAGGAAAGAAGAATACATAGGCTTATCTGTAAGTCTACTTCAAAACCCTAACCCCTATGTTATTTTTTTTTACATTTTTTTTATAGATAAAATACTAAAAAGAACATCATTAAATATTTGTTAAAAACAAGTAAATTAAATATGCATTTTTAGGAATTTAGAATATTTGTGCATCCATATTCATCCACACATTTCACATTTTAAATAAAAATTTCATTGTTTTCTGGTATGTTGTATTTAAAATCTTACATTCTGTTTTCATTGGACTTGTCAATTGCATTAAATAGTTTGCATTATAGGGTTTTGAATATCTCTTTTTTCTTGTCTAAGTAGGAACAATATTAGGATATTAAAAGTACTCTTGTATTTGATGATTCAATATGGAAGAGTAGCCGAATCCTCCACTGTTTAGAGTGGGTCTTAAGCAGTGTAATCTACATATTTTGAGGAAATTGATATTTCTATTGTTAAGCTTCTAATTTAGACTTGTAAAATTAGTTATTTCTGACATTGTATGTGCACCATAGAAAACTGGAAATTTTAAAAGAATCATGCACAACACGTATCACATTAAATAGTAATACATTGGATTTCATCACCAACCATTGCTTGAGATTTGGTGATGGTGGGCTTCATCTCCATCCACCAATCTCTACCCTTAGCCACCATAGGATGCCCCTGAGCAAAATTTCTAGATTTTATCACCAGGAAGAATCCCATTGCCCATCCAAGCCATATATTTCACCCATCATAATTCATATTAGCACATCAAAAACACACAAAAAAAACATTAAAACAAGATAAAAAAAAGAAGAGGTATGATACATTTGTTGCATAAACATAGAATTGCGTGTCTTTACTTGATTTTTGTGAAGATTTATTTGCACATTACATATATTTGGTTTATTAGCTTATGGTATTAACTAGAAATCATAAAAAAGTAATGAATCAAATTTCCACCCACAAAAATACTTCATCCATGTACTTTTCATCATCCTTCCCCACCACTTATGTGGTCAATCCTACAAGTGTGACATCGATAGGTTATTCAAATTTATTTGTGGGTCTATCACACACTGTGCAAACTTCAAATATTGATATTTTGCATAGATCCATACCCACCTCCATTCCCCAAGCTGAACCATCTTCTACCATGGACCATAACATCACCTATATAGACATGGCCAAAGTAGAGGCTTTTAATAGATCCACTAACTATGCCTTAGAAGCAATCTATAACTCACTTAGGCATGATCCTTCTTTCCAATAGGAACTTATCTCATCCCATAATTCAAGCCTTACCTAGGTGTATAATAACCCTCTTTTTGAGGCATAAACTACACCTTCCCAACAGTTTCCCATACCCCAATCATCATGTGCTCAAAGCACATCCATTGTATCATCTTACACCACTACCTATGACAATCCTTTGTATGAAGCACATGTCAATACTGCTTTATAGATGCTAGCTTCTAGCTCAGCTAATGCTACACATTCAATTGTAACTATGGTTCCCTCAGCCATCCCATCCACATCCACACCTACCACTTCATATATGAAAATACATGAAGCATGGGAACACCTTAAAAAACTACTTAAGAAGTGACATAATGCTCAATCCTATCCTCAACAATAAGTTTATGTGGTCAATCCTAAGCCTCAACTTGTTTTTATTCAATCCACCTTTGTCACCCAAGGTTCGTCATGGGTACCACAATATTTTATGGTTTCCATCCCCACACCACCATCAATCCATACCCATTATATGGGTCAATTCATTCATATTCCTTATGCATATTCTTAATTTCTTCATTCATAATCATTTCATCAACCTTATCATCATCAATTCCAATCTACTTCACCAAGTCATAATCATCTCATTATGCCTCAACATCTTTCCAATCTACCTTCACAAATCATCAAGTGATTCAGGGCTTCCACATTCTTGGGGAGGATCCTAGAATTCAGGTTATGCAACAACATATTGATAGTATGATACAACATACTCTTGGTATGATAAACCAGAAACCCACTTTACATCAGTAGATCAATCAACCAATCTATCCTTTGGTACCATCCCCACCATATCCAACAGACTTAATAGTATTGAAGTTTGATACATTTAAAGGGACCGAGAATCCTAAAGAACATGTGAGCACATTTATTCATTCATGATTTTGAATCCTAAATAATGATGCTCTAATGCTTTGAACAATTCTTCAGACATTGGGGGGAGATATTGTAGAATGGTATAATCACTTGTCTCACCATAGTATTTATACTTTTGAGCAATTGATTGACCAATTTATTAAAATATTTTCCCCTTAATGTAAGAAAGAAAGTCTAATTATCTGATATATATGATCTAAAATAATATGATGACGAGTCTACCTATAACTTTGGTAATCGTTGAAGGGTTGTTATAACCAAATTGTATTTGCCCTACCAATGGAGAAGTTGATCCTATTATTTACTAAGAGTTTCGTAAAACCCATATCTTGGTTACTGTAATTATAGCAATATAGATAATTTGATGAATCTCTTGCCCAGGCTAGCACAATTGAGGAGATAACAAATCCAATAAGGCGTGCTAAAGCCTAAAAATAAAGAATAGAAAAATAAGGACCAATATAAAAGCAATTATTTTGGCTAGTCAAAATCAAACCAGGCCAATCCAACAAACCAAGCTAACCAAGTAAATCAAGTGGTCATGATCTAGCCAGTAATGTATCAAAAAAACCTATGCAATAGCAACCATGACAAATTTAATATCATGCAGCTCCTTAAACAACTCAATCAAGTCAAAACATAGTGCCAGTTGTGGAAAACTGACCACATCGACAATTTGTTTGATAGAACCATCAACACACCTCATTGGTCGAATCTTATGCTTCCATTTTTCCATAGGTTATATGATACCAACCAACTTCTCTTGACTGAGGTTAAACCAAATGATCCCACAAAATGTAGTAAATACTACTGGGAGCATTTTTTTTTGTCCTTATCAAAGGTAAACTAGGCATGATATTAATAATTACCATGTATTTAAGGATAGAGTGCAAGATCTTAAGCTTGATAGTCCTTTAGCCCAACAAAATCAAAACCTTGGAATTTGTCAAACACCACTTCCTCATCATGAGGAGGTGCAACCAACAACATGAGGGTCTAATACCAAAACCCCTCCTAATAAATTCAATCATGTCAAAAAATACCAAGGTTTTATGAGTGCTATTCATGTAGTAATCCAAGGTCAACAACAACACACTAATCAATAAAATACTCAGCAATAGTCTATTCAATTATTCATACCACCACAAGAAAGTGTGTCTCAACTTGTAAATTGATCATCACCCATCCAAATTTCTACCAATCCATCTCAATCCATCCATATTCCAAGTCATTCAAACCCCCCCATTCATCCCATAAATCATCCATCTAGGCCAATCATCTTCCTGAGTAGTTGGTTAACCACAATATACTCATTCAACAATATCCACCACATCGTGAGGAATTAATAGATATTCTAAAGTCCATTGAACTTCAATCTCAAGATGCTAATGACTTTAACAACTTTGTGGAGAATATCTAAACATGTATGGAGCCTTCCATTACATTCTACAATTTTGAGATCAAACCAATATCATCGAAATTGATGGACCCTCCATTACACATCATGGATCAAAATTATAGGATGCCATTCAAAAAAGTTTTAATTGATACTGGATCCTCTATTAACATCATCACCAAATATACTCTTCATCATCTCAATCTCCCTCCATCCCACATCATCAAATAAAATTTCATCCTAAAAGTATTTAATGATGCTCTCTGCTCCACAATTGGCACTATTATTTTACCCATTAAAGTGGGGGTCAAAATATTGCATACCATATTCCACATCTTGGAAGTATCCATGACATATAATGTATTCCTTGGATGAAGTAAATGAGATGTGTCCCTTATATACTACACCAATGCTTGAAATACGTACATGATGGACAAGTTCATTGCATACTAATGGATGTTGAATCATTTAAGTATTAAAATTTCATATCCAGTCCCTATGAATCCATGCTTCCTTCCACTCATCTATTTATAACATCATCAGCCACTTCATCATCCATATAATTTGGATCATCATCTAAAGCTTCCATTCCTAAGGAGCTTCCCATCACCAATGCACATCAAGCACCCACATTCCTACCCCCATATTCATCACCTTTGAATACATGCACATGTGGTCAAACTCAATACACATTAGTTTCATCATAATTAGTAGCATCATCCTCCACAATTCCTTCCACATCATTACCCATTCAACATTCATCTCAGCTAAATCCATTGCCATCCACATTAGCCAATGTATCACAAGTCAAGTTAACAGATTGTGAGACATCATCTCAATCCATACCCCAAGCCAATCATGAGTCATCCATTTCCACATCAACATCCATGCCATCCAACATTGATATCCATTTTACTGATCTTGGTATTGGTGAATATGTGGTCCAAGTTATTACAATCACATAACTCAACATCCAATCTGCCAAGGATTATGATCACCCATGTGAACCATCCTTATCTATAGGAGTGGTGTATAATATGGGTTCCATGTCAAATAGAATAAATTTTATGTATGGGGGATTTGAGTTATTTCCAATCCTTCTCCTCCAGATGAACCCAAGCAACCAAAAACTACTAATATACAACAAATGTCAGGTTTTCCATCCTATTATTTTTATTGATATAATTGGCAAAGAAATGGCCTAGGATGACATGAACAGGGAGTGCACGAGCTAATTGATATGCCATATCAAGAAGCGCATGACCATTCAATTCTAGGCTACCATCCATTTTCTTCCATATCTTCTTTTGAACAAGCCTTTCAAAGGCTTAATTTGAATTCAAGAGAAGAAAACCATCACCCTAATGAATCTGAAGAGGAAATTTATGAAGAATTCAACCTTATGTTGATAATTTTTGATGAATTTGAATAGGAATTAGAGCCCATAATTCCACACAATGAACAATATGAGTATTACCTTAGAATATTCCCCATCCATCAACCCATAATTCACTTGCTTCTTCCACAAGAGCAAGCTGAACCAACACCTCCATTCCATTTATCCATATCATCGACCATTTTTCTTGTAATATATGTACAAAAATAAAAATTTCAAAATTAAAAAAAAAACAAAAATAAAACATTTTGCATTACATGTACATTGCATTTATTTATGTTGTTTGCTACTGTTTAGGTTCCAAGGGTTATAATATTAGTTCTAGTAAACAGGATCCACCCATCCATTCACCCTTTGCCAACAATCCATTTTCCCCTTAAGTCAACATGAATCCTATTAATTTATTCACACCACTCCGTAATCCATATGATTTGGCAAAGCCAATTCCAATTGATATGAGCCTTATTGATATGGATAGGATTTCCTTGCCACCATCCTTTTTCGATTTTATCCTATTCGAGGAATTGTTAAGGGCTTAAGCCAACTACATTCCTCCATCACCTCCACCTTTGCCTTCACCTTCACCTTTAGATCCTGAGGTTTTCCAGGTAAACATAAATAATATTGAGTTAGAAGAGTTTGATAACATTATATATGACATTCATATGATACCAACACCCCATCAACTTGAGGAAGGTTCTCATATGTCCATTGAATATACTATCGATGTGAACCTTAGTTCAGATGCAGACAATCCCCAAATTGTCAAACTTGGTAAAATTTTATTTATCGATGAACAAGAGCAATTAATTACTCTCCTCAATAATAATAAGGGTATTTTTGCATGGTCCTACAAATACATGCCTAGTCCTGACCCTAATTTGTTTGTCCATAGTCTCACCTTGCATTATGATGCTAAGCTGGTCAAATAAAAACTTAGAAGGATGCATCCTACCATTGCCCTCTTGGTCAAAGAAGATCTCCAAAAGCTACTAGATGTGGGTTTCATTGTAGCCATTGACTATCCTGAGTGGCTTTCAAACATGGTACCTCACAAACCTAATGGGGTGATACACATTTGCACTAATTTTTGAGATCTTAACAAAGCGTGTCCTAAGGATGATTTTCCTCTTCCAAAAATTGACAATCTTATCGACACCTTTGTTGGCCATGAAATGCTTTCTTTAATGGACAATTTTTTATGATACAACCAAATTCAAATTAATCTTAATGATCAACACAAAACAAAATTCACTACACCTTGGGGAAATTTTTGTTACAAGGTGATGCCCTTTGGCCTTAAAAATGTAGGTGCCACTTATCAACGTGTCATGATTTACATCTTCCATGATTACATGGATAATATCATCGAATATTATGTGGATGATCTCTTGGAAAAATCTAAAACTCGACAAGAGCACATTTGTGTATTGGAAAAAGTCTTTGATCGACTTCTAGAGCATAATGTAAGGTTTAATTCTAAGAAATGTGTCTTTGGTGTTACATCGGGAAAACTACTAGGGTTCATTGTCTCTAAAAGAGGCATTGAGGTGGAACCAAACAAAGTCAAGGCCATCATGGAGATGCCTCCCCCAAAAAACTTAAAGGAATTGCATAGTTTACAAGGAAATATTCAATCAATCTGTCGTTTCATTGTGCAACTTTATGACAAATGCAGGTCATTCAATCACCTACTACAAAAGGAGGTGACATTTTCATGGATAGATGAATGTTGGAAAGTTTTTGATAATATCAAGTAATATTTGGCTTCTCCACTAGTCGTAACTCCTCGTCATCTAGGGTTCCCATTCCATCTTCATGTTTTAGCAATAGAATTTACATTAGGGACAATACTTGCACAAAATAAAAAAAAAAATCAAGAGCAAGTTGTCTATTACATTAGTTGAACATTGGTAAGATATGAAACTAGATATGCTTATGTGGAAAATTTGTGCTTAGCAATGGTTTTTACCACTAAGAAACTCAAACATTACATGCTTAGTCACACCACATATACCCATAGCTATAGTTGCTTGAAGACCTAAGATGAAGGCTTCATACTGTGCGTTGTTGTTTATGCATTAGAAGTCTAGTTTGAATGGTAAGGGGATAGGCACCCCCTGGGGTGTATGAAACATGAATCCAGTACCTTGACATTTTTCACACTTAAAACCATAAAAGAATAGTGTGATATTGACATCTTCCTCCAAAATGACATCTTCTTCTGGTTTAGTGATGGTGAATACCGAATCATCTAGGAGCTCAATAATAAAGGGTTGATCACTAGGAAGTGGAGCTTCTATAAGATGATCAGCTATGACCTAAACTTTAATGTATTTTTAGCTAATGAACTCTAGATTGAATTTAGTGAGAAGCATTATCCATTTAGCAATGTGGATGTTATTGTAAGTGTGAGACATCATATAATGTAGATGATTTTCGCTATTTAGTGTAATGGCCATTGCAAAGCATATTTTATGCATGGTTATTATTGGTCCACCATGTAACATGACTACTTTACATATGTCAAACATTGTAAGCAATGCCAAGAACATGCTAATTTAACTCATGTGCCATCACAAGCATTATAGCCTATTCAAAGACTTTGGATATTTTCACAATGGGGTATTGATTTAATTGGTAAAATATCACCTCATTCCTCGAGATAACATATATTCATCATCATAGCCACTGAATACTTCACAAAGGAGGTCAAGGTATTTCCTTTAACCAGTACAATAGGGCCAAGAATTGTGGAGTTTATACTTCATCATATAATTTGTCATTTTGGTATTCCCTCAAAAATCATCTCTGATAATATCAAGTATTTCAAGAACAAGGATGTTTGAGAACTTTGTGAGAAATATAATATCCAACACAATTTATTGAATCCTTATTAGCCACAAGCAAATGGACAAGTTGAGGCTACCAACAAGACCTTAATTTCTATTCTCAAGAAACTAGTCAAGGAAAATCCATATTGGCATACACAAATTCCCTTGGCATTATGGGCTTATCGAACAAGAATCCACATGCCTACTAGTTCAACACCATTTTCATTGGTCTATGGAGCCGAGACAATCATACCTCTTGAGCTTGAGATCCCCTCATTAAGAATTTCATTTCAAGAATTCATAGATGACGACACTGCTAAGACAAGAACATCTTGACCAAATCACACTTCTTGATGAGAGGTGAGTCAATGCTTTAGAGCATTTACGAGTATATCAAGACCACCTAAATCATGCTTACAATACCAAAATTTATCTACATGAATTCTAAGTAGGAGATATTGTTCTTAAATAGAATTAACAAAACACCAATGATTTTTCGTATCTTTGTGATAAATTCACGGCTAATTGGTTAGGTCCATACATTGTTACTCAAAAATTGGGTAAAGGAACTTATAGGCTTACCAGTCTAGAGGAAGTTGAAGAGCCCAAACTACTTAATATTATACACTTGAAAGCATTCTATACATAATGTGATTGTTATATATATGTATATATACATGGCTATTATACAAAAATAACATTGCATTTCATATTGCATTTCATACATTGCATTTTACACCTTACATTTTAAATTGCATTTCACATAATGCATTACACACATTCCATTTCATAAACTACATTTTATACATTGTATTCACAACCACATTTCACATTTCATATTAGGGATCATTTATTTAGTTTAGATAATAATTGTTCCACTACAGTCATGTTGCCTTAATCAGGGGCACCTTCAAGTCATCATCCATTTCATTGCATCATTTCATAAATTCAACATTATCATTTACAAACCACATGTCCATATTTCTAGGTGTTTTTTTAACTCAACCACTCCTAGTGTTTTAAGCAAACCACAAATACATGTTAAGTTTTATTTAGGACCAAGACATAATTTTCACTAAGAAAATATTGAGTTCTAGGAATTGACTCTAAAATATTCTTGAACCAAACACAATCACACATCTTAAAAATATCTTGTGTCAAAGAGATATAACACCATGCTTGGGTTGTATCTCGAAGTAAAAAGGGTATTCCTTGCTTGTCCCATCATGCAACATAGTCCACAAAAATAGTGATTTTCACTACTTCATAAGAAATAAACACTCGAGAGCAAGCACAAGAATTACATGATCAAAAACTAAAGATTGCATTCACACCAAAAATATTTTTAGAGGCATGTATTCCTTTACAAAAGTGGCATTTAATGCACCAATCTATGTGATCATTAAATGCTATATAATCGACAACAAATTTGTGAAGTAGGTGAGCTCTAGTGACAAAAATATGGTCACGATCACCACCTTGAGAATTTTTATTCATGAGTGTGACATTGTTCAATTGCCCTCTCAACTCCTCATACACTTCTTCACTACCAGTAGCCTTTATGGGGTTATCACTTGAGCCCTCATTAGACTGTACAAATAAATTCTTCTTTCTTTGTAAGTTAGGACATTGAGTTTTGGCATACCTTTTTTTTTGCAATAGTTGTAGAACTTATCAGTTTGAGAGAAAGAAGAAGAATAAGAAGAAGAAGAAGAGAAGGGAGTTTTAGAATAAAATGATTAATGAGAAGCGAGGTTAACGAAAGAAGTATTAGAATATCTTCTTCAACCCTGTTGCTCCATGGACACTTTGGTGGCCGAGCTTCCTGAAGAAAAATGAGGCTCCTTGTGTTGTGCAATGAAATTCTCCTTAGAAATATGTGCAAAATTGAATGTTTCATCCAACGTATGACAAGAAAAATATTTGAGCTTTCTGTAAATATGTGCAAGTAGACCACTCTTGAATTTTACAATCAATACCACAATAGGATCAACAATTGCAAGTAACACTCAGAGGCAGTTAAAGTTGTGATTATAATATTGGATAGATTTTCTTTTTCCTTGGCAAAGTCTTAGCCATTGATTGAGTAATTTTTCATCATAGTTGGATGGATAGAAGGAAGTCTTTTTGGCTATGACTAGCTCCTCCCATGTTGTAATTGGATTTTGGCCTTGTTGGTGATTGGATATGAGGACCTTGGTCAGATTGGAAAGTTTGAATTTGGTAAAGGGCACTTTTTGGGCATCAAGAGTATTTCTAAACTCAAACCAAATCTCCATGTCAAGTATCCAACTATTGAAGACATCAGGATCTTTAGAACCTTCATATATTTGGACTTAATAGTGAATTTTAGGGTGTGGTGAGAATGAGGAAGAATTTTTGAGTGATTTCATTATGGCTACTAATTCATGTTGGGTTGCAGTGATTTCAACAATATTTTCATTCTGCTTTGTGGTGATTTCAACCAATTTCTTGGCTAGGGCCATGCATTTTGACATTGGTCTACTAGGAGTGGGTAAATTTTTACTAGGTGCCAATGTACTTCAAAAAAATGAAATTGGCTAGCAAAAAAAATTTGGTTTCAGCAAAAATTATTTTCAACTATTTAAGGGGTCTCCCTCCCTATTAGAGACTAAAATAAACTATTTTAAGGCAATTAAGGAGGGTAATTAGGAAATTAATGACCACAAATGGTCAACAATTAGCACAAGTGAAGACCATGAAGTTAAATATCTATCCCAAATAACCAACTCCAACGGCTAATGCCCAACTCAACCTACAATGACTAGTCAACAACAATGCTCCCAAGGGCTAGCACCTACCAAATAGGTAAATATCAATGGCTAGTTCACAAAGCACTATATTACGATGAAAGCTCCCAATGGCTAGCTAACTCAACACCACTCAATGATACCTCGATATTATAGCAAAACCAATGGTGACCAATCAAGGATTTGGTGTGACTTTTTGGGAAAATCAGATAATAGTCACAACCCTACATGAGGATTTTAGGATGCAAGGGATTTAGAAATAAGGTAACATGCTGGACTTCAGAATGTGAAATGATGAATACACACTAGACCCGATGAGATGACACAAGGGACACACACTGTACCCGATAAGACGATACGAGGAACACATAGTGGAACCTATTAGAAGATAGAGAATACGAATGGTGATGCAAGGCAAACATGGTAGGAAAGAGATGGATAGGAATGGTGACGCAGGTCACACGTGGCAAGACAAGGAAATATTAGCTATGACTAATGTCCAAGTGGGGGGAAGGTAGCCAGTATACGCTGACTACCTCAAATGTGTGAGTAGTGGCTTAAAAATAGAAGACGACGCCTTCATCTCGTAAATGTGGGATAATACCACTTCACGTATAGAATATATTGGTTGTGTCGATCGACATCGGGGAAAAACACATCATCGATGATGAATACCCCCATAGGAAAAAGACCACGATGCTATCAAATGTAAAAATTACTGCCCTAACCTTAGAATGAATAATTTTTTGTCATCGAATTATTCTTGGAATCGTCAAAAAAAATGTAGAACTCACCAAAAACTTGTTTAAAGGTAGGTTGGGATCATTAATGGCCAGATCTCCTCTGTGATTGGTGTTAGAAGCTTTCAATAACCTAAAAATTGCCAAAATGCTGTGATTTAGAGTGGGGCTTTTGTTTTCTCCTATTGTATCGATGATGGACATCTCTAACCATTGAGGTTTTTGCATTCCCACAATTATGGGCAATCAGATGTAGAATGCAACTTTGTGTTGAAGAATTGCTTTAAATCAAGACGTACGACACCATATTGCAACCTGAAGCTCACTAGTGGATGTTGAAACTGCTTGTTTTCCCATGAAAAGATGATGAAACTCTCATCAAGACCAAATATCACTCAAGGCTCGATTCTATACCATGTGGTATGCAAATTATCATCGTGAAAAAAATTCAAGGGTCTCCAAGATGCAACGATGGATAGGCTAGATCTGATATGGTAAAAATTGGTGATACTAGATGATGATCCAATACAAAAACTACATCACTGTGCCCAAATCCATTGAAAATAGCTATGAATAGATCTAACAATGTAAAAAATCCCTTGAATGGACTAGTGACATGAAAAACATCCAAATGTATTCTAAAGAATTCATGAAAAATTACTTTGAGAGTGTAGATCCACCTAAAGAGTTGCTAAAACTTAAGAAATGTACCAGCAATGCGAATCCAAGGGTAGATCTAAGATCTTTTGCCACACTGAAAAGGGTGAATCCAATGATAAACTCCTAGATCAACAACTGAAGGTCAAGGTTAGAGGGATCCAACTAGCTATTACTTGGTGATGAGGAGGACTCCAACAAAGATTTTTGAGAAATAGAGTGCTTGAAGGTTCCTACAAGGGAAAGAGTGCTCCTTCGAAGCCAAGACCTGTTGGTGCTTTTATTGTTCCCATTTTGAACTAGCTTGGCCTAGGAGAAGAGGATACTCTTCAATCCAAAACTTGGCTCTGATATCACTGATATGGAATGAACACTTGATAGCAAGCACAATAATTACACGATCAAAAATTGAAGATTGCATTCACACCAAAAATATTTTTATAGGCATGTCTGCCTTTACAAAAGTGGTATTTAATGCACCAATATGTGTGAGCATTAAATGTTGTATAATGTGATCCATGTGAATAGGGATACTATTAAGAATTAAATATTAATCCCTATCACTACTATCACAAATTCTAAAATAAAAGAAAGAGTAGGGTAAAACCCCTAAAAAATCTAAATATTTACACATCACACACCATTGATCCTCAAGTTGTAAGGATAGTACTACATTTCCAGTCAATTGGTTAGGTAGTCATCCCCCAAACTTAGAGATTAAATTATTGGACTATGGAGCTAATATCCACCAGGGCTATAAATGCTTGACTGGTAGTGGAGTACACTCACATATGGCAACACATCTATTTTAAAAGAGATATCTGATCGCACATAAGGACAATATAGATTCTTGGTCTTCTCCATAAGAAGTTTCACCCAATTTACTCAATATGGGTTAATGAAATCACTTGCACACACATTGGTTCTTTATTGCCTCGAGTCATTACCATGCTCATGATTTGGTAAATGAATTCATTGCACACACATTTTGTCTCAAATAAACTAGGCAGTACTTAGTGAGTTTGTTTAATGCCACTAGAATTTCTGAGTCTCTAAAAACAATCAATTTTCCATATCAACATCTATATCTTCTTCCATATCAACATCCATATATTCTTCCATGTCAACATCCATGTCTTATTACATCCATATCATTGCATGAGTCTTCCACTTCACATACCATCAGTTTGATGCCTTTGATTAATCAAAAATTCTAAATATGACCAAGGAAAATTTAAACTATGAATGATCAATATAACATTTACATTCATACACATTTTCACTTGCATGAATCATCCATATACACATGCATCATACATAAAAGAATTCACACAAAATCATAACACAAAAAATAAAAGCCATGTATATATATGTATAAATATCACATGTACAATGAATACCCAAAGGCTAGATACAATGGAGCACCAAGGCTCATATACAAAAAGTGCATCTAAGCACTAGCTAACACCTATAAGAGGACCCTTGTAACCTTAAATGATCCCTAGACCTAGTGCTATGCCTGGAATTACTATGCCTAATAGACCTAGATATGGATGAGGAGGGTTTATCTGGAAGGCCAATATGGCAGTCCATCAATCGATCCTCCAAATCTTGGATATATCCCTCTTAGGCCTAAAGGTATTGTACATCATGTACTTGATAATGACCCAACTCTAGTAGCTCTACCTAGATACTCATAATCCTATCCTCACCTCCACCTATAGTCAACCATACATCTAGCTCTATCCGTAATCAAGCTATCTCTGTATCTTGAGCCACCATCTCCACATATCATAGTTAAGCTATATCTACATCCTAAGCTACTACCATAGCATCCCATTCTACCACTAGTTGCTCTAGCCTTGTCCAATCCTCCTCATTCTGACCAGAAGGCCCATCCAAAATTTTCTCCCTATCCTCCATGCCACCTCCGTCACCTCTAAACTCTGGAGATTTCTTTGCTGCATCCCTAGTTTTTCAATTGCTAGATCAAAGGTAACTCTCATGCTTAGGAGCCTCATAAGCCTCCTCAACCTCAATATCATCCCCATCCCCATCTATTGCAGGACTTGGTACCCATGGAGGTTGATTTACAAACCATGCATCGTACTCTGTAGTAGTTCTTGCATCATCCACATCGAGGAGATCCATCTCCTCATCATCCTCATAGGTCACCCTTCATGCCTTAGTACAATGTAGACCAGTCTCATCTTGATTATTCCTATAGGGCACTGGTGCCTTTAGAATTTACTACCTCAATACAAACTACCAAAACACTCGTGATAATTGAATCAACTCCACCTTACTCATGTGCCTCCCAACCACCCACCTAGGCTTTCGTACCCACTGCAGATGCTCCCCATAACCTATCCACATGGTACCTTACCATGGCCTCCATATCACATGAGATTTTATCAAAACAACCCACAGATCCCTATACCACTGACTCATTAGAATAGGATGAATCAGCTACACCTCCTATTCCACCAACCACCTCATATCATAGGGCAACTCCCTATCCTATGTCATAGTTGGCAAGCCCATAATTCAAGCCACACTAAAATGCTCCCAACCCCAACATTATAGTAGTAAAGTACAACCCAACCCCTCACCTCATATAACTCCTGATACAACTATACCAATAATGTAGGAGCCCATGTATACACCTGAGGTGTGGATATAATATCACACACTAGCCTGATAAGGTTCCATGGGAATAGATAGCTAGTGCTATTTGGGGCCACTATGTTGGCCAACACGAACATCACCAAAGTGAGAAGTGCATCTAACTTCTTATCCACATACATGGACAAGTATGTTATCCCTGCACCCTACACATCCACATCTTGCCACCCATATTTTAACAAGCAACTCAACTCATATTCCTTATCGTGTCCAACATTGACACGTAATCCCTCCATTGGAAACTTAAGGATGTGATATACATCCTTAAGTGTCACCATCATCTCTCCAATAGAGAGCTGAAAGGTACCCCTATATGGATCCCATATCTTTGCCAAGGCATGAAGATACCCCTCATCCATCCTCACCACATCTATCTAGGCTACCCAAACTAGCCCCATAGCCTCCATCCACTTCCACTAGTCCTATCGCACTACCTTCCTCATCCCCAAGATGAGAGGTGAGAACCGATGTCGAGGCTCCAAAATTCTCAACTGGAGCAAAGTACATAATGATAAAACATTAATGTAAAAAAAGGCAACAAAACTTTTTACACAAAACAAAGAGCTTCAAAGGCATTTACCTTAAAAAAACATCCATATGCTTTCACCATCGCATCCACAATCTCCATCACCATAGCTTCTGCAACACTTCACCCACTCACTCCATTCCACTCCACTCCCTTAGATGTAGCTTCAAAAAATTGCAAATGCAAGAATGAAAAATTTTCCCTTATATAGACTATTTATATCTATTTTAGGTACATTGAAAAGTCCATGGGTGCTTCCAAGTGCATTGAAATGCATTCCTACATATGGATAACAAAAAACTCTTGCGGGTATTTACATATGCAGTAGGTGCCCATCGACGTTTGCTGTCAAAGTTGAAAAAAGATAAAAAAATGATCCAAAAAGGTATCTTACCTCCACAAAATCATTTTAAATTGCATCCATACACCACTTTCATCACCATACCATGTTTTGTGAAAACCAAAATCATTTTGGATACATAATTTTTGCTTGCAATTGAAAGTCGCAAAAATTACATTCCAAGTTACAAAACACACCAAAAAAGTTTAAATTTTCACAAAATGATTATTTTCATCATTCTCATTATTATATTCCATAATTGCATTTATTTTTGTGATAATATGAATTTATTTGGATGGCTAACTTTTATTTGTGCCCAAAAGCCGTAAAATTATCCAAAATTGTTTTACAATGCTCCAAATAATTACAAAATTTCACAAAATTGATCAATTGAATAATCAATGCATTTATCATCATAACATATTTATTTCTACATCATTTTCATCCATCAATAATTACATTTACACATTTTCCAAGTTCACATACAATTTTAAGTGAACCTCATATCTAGTGGTCTATTCTATCTCCTTGGATATTGCAACGATTTGCATCCATGCAATTCGGTAAGATGAATAAATCACCATAAGGACACTTGGTCATATTCATAATAAAATATCTCATTGTTCAAAAGAAAAATAATTCTTGGTCCCTCATTTTTTGAGTGAGACTATGCCATGACCAATTTTCTCAATAGCTATCATTGAAGGCCTTGTTTGTGGGGCTTGAAACACGGATAAAATCATATCTCATCATTTCGTTTACATTGACAGTCATCACGGAGATAGGCTCTAGCTAGGGTGATTGGTTATAATTATGGGAATTATCTGACAATCACTAGCAAATCCTCCAAAGTTGAATCTTTTTTCTTGTTGCATTTTCATCACTTTGCATTTCAATGACACCAACATGCACTTTCTTCAATAGCATGGAATCACCCCAAAATTGGGAAAACCAAAATTTGATGTTGAATTCTCACAACAGAATATATCTTACATGATTATGACATATACACTTGGCAAAATCCCCTTTATCTATTAGGGAAAAAATAGACTCAATCATTTGCATTTCACAACAATCTCCTTCCACCATTGGGGCAAAAACAACATCATATTTTACATCATTCATATTATCTACATTCACATCGAACATTTACACTTGCACAATTCAACCACATTTTCACCCCATAATTCAGTCAATTGTCTTGTGAGACTCATTTTTCACTCATTCTCCAATTGAAGGGGTAAGATACACACTCCAAATTCTTTTGTCTTCCAAGATCATCTTCGCATCCCAATGAAAGGAAGTTGCGTATTCATTAGGCCAAACTAGGGGTCTCCTATTTTTGTACCACATTGTGTTTCATGCAACGTGGTACAAAAGGGGAATCTATAGACACCAAAATCTAGCCACTTGTCCTCCATCCATAGCTTCCCGTCACACATCTATTATTTATATATATATATATATATAAATATTTGTTTAATATATATTTAAATAATATTATTTTATATATTTTATTTATATATTAAATAAATAGATATATATTTATATGAATTAATCCAAGACATCCATCATGATTTAATCGTAGCCATCCATCTACCTTAATCCATGCCACTTACCTCACTTTAATCTCCACCCTTGGTCATGTTTTAATCTTTGCCACACAAATTGTGTCATGAAAACCCTAACATATCTATGGGAAGATTATAAAGAGGAGTTATTTTGATGACCCAACCCCTGAGTTTCCTAAGTTTTTGATACCCATGAGTTTTCAAATTCCTAGAAACCCTCATACCCAAAGTTATCAAACATCCTTGCCACTCCCTTCCACCATCACTCCCTCTCGCATCCTCCACATCCATCGCCATCCACCTCACGAACCATATCTGCTCTGCTACTTCTGCTTCACACCCTTGAACACCCTCCAAAGCTTTGTGAGTGCCTCTCAGAGTATCTCGAGCATCTTTGGGCACTTCAAACCATCACCAAGCTCTCTCATGAGTCAGTTGAGCACCCTCTCAAGTCCATCAAGCACCTATGGGAATTTTACTTCCGATCCTTAGGAATTGTTAGGGCACATCTGCATAACCATACTCTACAAAAATATAGAAATGATAAGTCAGTGAAGACAAGGTAAAAGTCCATTGGTTATAATTTTCATATTCTTAGATCTGTTTACAGCTTTATTTTTGCAACTAGGGTTTAGTGATTTAATTTTTTGAGGGTCTCACACAGTGGAGTCCTCACAAATATTATTAATCCTCGTTTGTTTATTGTGTACAAGTGTGAGGAGAATATTCATTGGTAGCTGCTAAATATTGAGTGGCTCTTCATAGGATACCAAATCCCACTCACCACTTTGTTGGGATAAAATATGAGTAAGAAGACACCACCATTCATTGGATTAGGGCCTCACAAACCCTAACATTATAACAATTGTATCAAAAGCATTGTAAATACCTCACATTGAGGCACATTACTTGTACAATTGGGAGATCTACCCCATTCAATAAAATAATATCTGTTATGTACAATTTTATGTCATTTAATTGTACTTTTGTTACTTTTATATATTGTATTGGTGTTTCATTTTTACATTCACACTACTGTAGCTTGATCTACCATGGCTTTGATACCACTGTTAGCTTTTGATACAACATGTAATGGGAGATAACAATCACAAGATGCAGAATAATATGAAAGAAAGTAAATCTATGAGATGAATAAAAATATGCTATATATAGAAGTGACAAAAATATATACAAAGTATATATGGAGGAAATGAACACTCCATCATTCTACATCACACTACATTACATCACCCTCTGGTTATCACAATGCTACTTATCACACTACTACAAATCACACTGCCTCCTATCACACTGCTCCATATCACACTGCTTCATCTATGTCTATGTCTATGTCTATGCCTATGTCTATGGCCCTTTCTATAGGAATATAGGTTCCTTGGCCAACACTCTACCTAGTTGTGCAAGGTACAACTTACACATATACAACTTGCACATTGAAACTTGTGCATTTATTACATTGCATGAAGCAACTAGATAACTTCTGCCTAAAGTAATATAATGTCCTAACTATGCACCAAGAAAGGTACATTTACATGACACAAATGATGTAATATAATCTATTTATAACAATCATGGCAACTCCTCAACTTATTTTTTGAAGGGAAAAGGAAAAATAAAAATATTGCAATAAGTAAGCAATCAAATCCTTGAAAATTAATGGTGCTAAGGATATTTTATCCTCCAATGAACACTATACTAATCACTTCTAGCCAAGAAATATTCATTCTTGAGATGAAATATAGTCATATATTTAATATGTAATATTGTAACTACGAAAGCTAATTGAAGATAAAAAACACATATAGTGAAGGAAAGTGTTGTGTGTGAAGGATATTGACTTTTATCTAATAAAACAATCAAAAGTATGAGTGCTATTTACTTGAGGATAGGTATTATGACTCTAATTGATAGTTATTATTATTCTCATTAATATATATACCAATGAAAATACATATATTATAATATTTAAGGATGCATCAAGCAACTATGCATAAGAAAATGCTTATCCCCCATATTTATAGACTCATCTAGTACTGTATCTAAACTTTAATTTTTTCAAGGTGTTAATTGCTAGTTAAGCTACTTTCCTACCACATAAAGTAATTATCTACCCAATAAATATTTACAATACAACAATATGTGATATATGCAATTAAAAATAAAATAAAGTGATAGATAAAAATGGATAGAAAAATACAATGTGACATGTCTTTTGGTGGTCGATCTCAAAAAACATGGCCTTGTGGAAAATAGACCTTCACATTAGGGATTATTAATAAATTCCTAATTTAACTCTCATTATTTATTATTGACAAATAACTACTGAGTGATATGCAAATGATTTTTTAGTCATTTAGACATTGGCCAAAGATTTAGTGCAAGGATCGATAGTATATGGAAGCAAATAGTTACATTTAATGATCCCTCATTGATAGGTTGAACTGACACTCGTTGAATTATTAGCCAATGATTTATCCAAATTTCTACTAGGGACCATGTTAATGCACCAATTCATATCAAAAGTTCCCATCTATTTACTTCTAATAGAAAAAAATTATTGGAAATATAATTATCAAAAAGAAAATATTTAATCACTCCTAGTGTAAAAGAAAATATTTCTATCTTGTTTACATATGGCATTTTTAACAAAGATTTCACAATTCCTTTTATGTTTATTCCTATATAGTTATTTATGACTAAATCTTAATATTCCCTACTAAGCACTCCTTTGATTTTGTTGGAAAGTGATTCTAATGAATCGAATTAGGTGAACACATAAATAGTGATCCTATTCTATGATTGGAAATATAATTATCTTCCAATAATAGTACCTCATCATAACAAATTGAGAATATCTATTTATTCTCCCTACTTCTAAGGGCATTACATGAGCAATTTTATGAATATTTGTGATAGTCATATCTCTCTAGCACAACACTTTAATCTTCTAGCCTACACTTAAACTTAGGAATGTGAACTTCTATACATAATTAGATTGCTAATCTATAATTGTAACATGCAATTTGTAAACAAGGTATTTTTTAAATGCTAAAATCATAGCAAAATAAATGGTATTTTTTTTTCTCTCAACACCTATCAAATTAGGAAGTGTGTCATGATGATTTTTATCAAGACATAAATACAAGTGCTACAATGTATGATTGATGCCTTTAAAATATATTTTTAATTACTTATAATAGTGAAAATTTTCCACAAACTCTCTCTTACATGAATTTAAAACAAAAAATAGTGGTGGAAGGCTTATTTAAAATCTACAACATTAATAAATATATTATTCATATAACTTGAAATGCAATTGGTAATTGTTTTTGTTTTTCATGTAAAAAAATTATATATTATGTTTATGAAGTTTATTTTAAAAATTAAAAATCTTTGGTAATTGTATAATACAACAATATCATCCTTTTTATTATACATTATTCCTTATACCATGTATTTTATTATCAAAACTAATTAAAAATGTATTTTTATATATTTTTTCTTTTAAAAGGTATTGTTATAATGGTAGGTGAGCAAGTTGAGAACAAATTCAATGAGTATAGCTTCCTTTATGTGTAAAGGAAGTAGGGGATAGATAGTTGAGCATCCTATGCTAGAACATCTACCAAAATTATATTGTGTCATTTCATATTATCAAAATTAACAAATATTATATTCACCTTTTTGTCATATTTTATTTCATTGTTATCAAGTCACTTTAGGTGCTTTTTATATCAAATTTTTAAACATATCAATATTACATGTAAAACACATTAAATAAGTGTGGACTATATCCTAAAAAATATATCCTCTAGGAATAAAATTATTCAAATGTATCATCATGCTACAAAATATTTTTAAAACTCTATTAAAATTGTGTTGTATATTATAGTTTTTAGATATAAGTATGTGCTAACATGTATGATAACATTTGTTATTATTAAAATTTTTAGTGTTTTGATTTTAAGTAGTAGGAAAAATTTATAAGGATGTATGGGTGGGTTAGTATGGGAATCAAAGTGGAGGTAAAACTAACATCCTTGAATATGTGGTGCTTAGAAAAATACTTAACTGATATATAAGGTAATGTAGATCATCGGGAATAAGGACATTGGAATAATAAAATCACGAAGGCTTGAGTAGTATTCATGATGTTACTTGGTAATTTATCTTGTTGTTTCACATGGCATAATAAGAGATGGTAATCATGGAGTAGATTGGAGCATAATTATCTAACATGTATGGGGGAATGTAACTTATGTGTTTCACTTAATAGAGAATGTCATAAGATCATCTTAAGGAAATTATGATCTCAATTCCTACTTTACATTGGAGCACTAATGAGTAAACGTATGATATTCCTTGGTAGGCATATTAATGAAGAACACAAGCTTATACTAATAGGGGGGTGAACAGTATAAGACCACTTTTTTATTTTCTTTCTCAAACAATATTAATCAATATAATCAATGGCAATATCAATAGCAATAACCAAAGTAATGCACAAATCATCATACACAATAGAGACATCAATTTAACGTGGTTCACCCAATGTGGGTTGCATCCACATTGAAAATATTTTACTAAATTTTCTCAATAAATATCTTGGGAATCCTTCCCTATTACAATGTTTATGGACCTTTGTCCAAAGGAGATATCAATCCCCTAAATCAAGTTCATAGATCACTATCCATAGGAGAACTTATTCTCCTCTGCTTTGCCTGGTGATCCTGTAGAAGACTACTACCTCCACTGCACTAGTCTATGGATCTCTCTCCACTAAAGACTCTTGTCCCCACTCATAAGACCTATCTTCACTGCCCTGGCTGATGGATCTCTATCCACTAGAGACTACTAACCTCTCTGATCTGTCACCTCTAAAGCTCTGTCTCAAATCTACTCAACAAGTACACTTAGAACTTGCTCAAATCTTATCAATAGGTCCACTCAGAACCTGCTCAAATATGCTTAATAGGTCCACTTAGAACCTACTCAAATTTTCTCAATAGGTCCACTCAGAATCTGGTCAAATTTTCTCAATAGGTCCAATCAAAACTTGCTCAATAGGTCCACACAAAACCTACTAAAAACTACTCAACAAGTCCACTAATAACTTGCTCAAACTACTCAACAAGCTCACTCAGAACTTGTCCAAAAATGATCAACAAGCTCACTCAAAACTTGCTCAATCTGCGCAACAGGTCCACTCAGAACCTGCTCAAAACTGCTCAACAAGTCCACTCAGAACTTGTCCAAATATGATCAACAAGATCACATAGAACTTAACCAATCTCATATAAACATAAAGTTAATTGTTAGAGACCCAATATGTTTCAACTCAATACTCAAAAACTTTCTCAACTCAAATCAGAATATAGGATAGTTTGTTTTATGGAACTTGAAAAAACACTTCACACACCCACTTGACTAGGCTCAACCAACTCTACTCAACCAATCACTCAAGAAACAACCCTTGCTCACAAACCCTAGTCCAAGCATGTAAAAATCAACTCAAAATGTTTCCAACAATGCTTAACAACAAATCTTACATAACAGTGATACTCATGTTATTTTCAAATCCTAGTTCAAGTTCTTTGCATAACAACTCTCTTTAACAACAATGCTTATAAATCAATCTTCACATAACAATGATACTCATGTTATTTTACAAAACCCTAACTCAAGTTTTTTACACAAACAATGGCTTCAACAACAATGCTTATAAAACAAGGTTTTAACAACTCTTTATTCCAAATAACCTTGAATCATTAACTCAAACACTCTCGAAAAGGAAACCCTAATTAAATCCTTTTCACTCCAAACATATGTTTCAGAAAACCAACCAATCAACTCAACCAAGAAATAATGTTCTCATACCTTTTTATTGATGATGAAGGGATCTCATAAATTTACCACAACCACAACAAATTCTATGCCAATCTCAAAGAAGGGTTAGAAAATAATTTTCTCAATGAATCACAATACAAAATGATATCAAACAAAATACACCTTATCACTCCAACTTTAAAATAATATCCAACATATTTATAATAATCTCTTTGGCAAAAATCCCTTTAAAAATAAAATCAAATCTCTTAAAGTCTTACTCCTCCAATATGCAAATATAATAATTAATACTTTATTAAAAATAAAATCAAACTCCTTATAACTCCAAATCTTATTAAAAACAATTTCCAACAAACAACAATTTTCAACTAGCAACCCTTTCAACTATTTCCAACTAACAAACCCTTTTAGCTCCCAACTTTATTAAAAAATAATTTTCAAACTAAAATTCCCCTTAAGCAACCTTTTAACTCCAAACTTTGTTGAAAAATAAATTTCATTTAACAATCCCTTTCAACAACCTTTTAGCTCCAAACCTTAGGAAATATAAAAAATTAATTATCAAAAGTATTACCTTACCTTGGAGGGGATTCGAACTCCCAATGCAGCCCATGAACAACACCTTAGCTGCGGCTCCAACCACTGTGCGAGCTAAGCGCTTGCTTGGGAAGGGAAGAGCACTACGTCCTCTATGAACCTTCCTTTCTCCACAAAAGATAAAAAAGTGCGCCTTCCCTTGGTGCTTCAACACAATGCAAACACTGCCATCGTGTTTTGAACACAAGCCATTCAACGACTCAATGTTTTAGCCAATACCTCCTTGCTACTAGGCCATGCTACCCATCTGGATCCAAAATTTCCATCACTTTCAAATTATTCCCAATTGCTACCACAAAGAAATACAAAATCGATGTTTTCTCATGAGCTTCCTTTTCACAGTTTGCATGCAATCACGTTTCGAAGCAAGGATAAATTTGAATGTCTTTAAGGCATGGTATATATAGCCTTTCTACCTTTATGCACACACATAAGTGCTAGAATTAATTTACAAATGATTTAAATTTATTTAAATTTAAATATTATAAATTAATTTAATAAAATATTTGGTTTTATTAGGGCCTTCTCTTATTGCACACCTTGGTATTAATGATATTTATTTATAGAATTTAAATTCCTTTTGAATTTAAATAATTTATAAAATAAATATTGGACCTCCTTTTAACTTTACAATAAGCCTCCTTGGGTTTTTATGAAACAACCTTTTAACTTATGCTCCCATATAATAGTAAAATATTATGGAGCCCTTTTGTCTTTAACTTCTGCATTGTTGAAGCTTCTTCCTGGATATCAATGAAAACTTTGATGACTTTATTTCTCGCTGAATTCCTTCACATTAATGATGACTTCATCCGATGACATCAATGAAAACTTTGACTTAGGGACTCAAAATGTCCAATAATCTCCCCCTTTTTCATTGATGGTAATCCAAATTCTTTTTACCGAAAACTTGACTTGCTTTTTGATTCCTTTGACTGTTTCTATCCATGTCCATGTTCCTGTCCATGTCTACATTCCTGTTCCTGTTCCTATTCTTGTTCATATCCATGTTCCTGTTCTTATTCTTGTTCATATTCATGTTCCTGTTCCTGTTCATACCTATTTTTGAAATATCTGCTCTACACCACTTTGCTGTGTGACCATCATTATTGCACTTATAACACTTAATGTTATTATTCTTTGGAGGTGCAAATATCTTAGGATTTATCCTAGTGAATCTGTATCTTCTACTGTCACGAACCTTGCAATTTATTGCCTTGTGACCAAACTGATTACATGAGTAACAATACCCATGGAAAATATGTATGTTCCCATATTCTTGTATTTCTCGTGTCCTGCACTGTGAAGCCATGTGATAAAACCTGTGACATAAAAAACATATTCCATTGAAGTTTCCTTTTCTTGATATCATTGGTCTCCTATTTTGATTGTTGTTCCATCTACATCTTCTTTGTGCATTGTTCCTATTTTTGTTGAATTCTCTATTGTCCAACTCATCCTCAGATGTCTCACTATCTTTTACACTATCATTTTCTGAGGTATCTTCATATGAATTTTCTTCTCCTACAAAAATTGAAGTTGAATATCCTTCCCATTTCTTTTGAACCTGTTCAAATCCAAGACCTTTTTTGCTTGATGTAGGCTTTTGTATCTTGATGAACTTATCCAAGTTCTTTGAGCTATTTTTGAACCTGTTCATCTTGACCTTGGAATCTTCTAAATATTCTCTTAGTAGTGCCACTTATTGTTCTAACTTCTCATATTCCAAGATATTTGCTTCTAAATTATCTTTGAACCTCTTTGCCTTAACTTTTAATTTTTCTAAATACTCTATGAGCAATCTTCTCTCTTCATCACATTATTGAAACTGAATTTCAAGTTTAGAATATTGATTCCTTACCTTCTTTACCATGTCAAAAGCATAGATAATTTCTCCCTTGAGATCATAACTATCCTTTTCTGAATATTCCTCTATTTGTTTACCTTTGTCCAAAACTTTATTTTCTTTTGGCTTATCTTCTATAGGATCACTTACTTCTTCTAAAGCCATTAGAAGATTTTCATCTGGTCCTTCAAGTGCATTCTAAAATTCATCATCACTGAAAATATAACCATCCCTTGTACAATCATATTAAAGATGTCCAAAGTTACCACATCTAAAAAACTTAAGAATTACTGGAGTCCTTTTCTTAACTTACTATTTTTCTTCAATCATAAATAAGACTTCATCTCTATCATTGTCTGAAAAAATAGCATCACTATCACTTGAGTACTTACTTGCCTTATCCGCATAGTAGTTCCTCTTTTGCCTTTGGAAGAACTTCTTTCCTTGTCTATTTTTTCTGTACTTGCTTTTATTTTGATACCCGTATCTTTCTGATTCCCTGTTCCTATGATCTTGTTTTTCTTCTGTAGAACTAAATCTTGTTATGGTGACTGATGATCTTTGTGCATTGATAATCCTGTCTAAATTCTTTAAATTTTTCTCAAACTTGTGTAGTTGTCCTTAGAACCTTTTACTTCCATCCTTAGTGAAACTATATCATGTTCTAATTTTCACACTCTAGATATTTTACCTTTAATTTTTCGGCCATACCTTCTTCAATCCTTCTTGCCTCTTCAACCTTGATTTTGAAGTTGGTGAGTTCCTATAGAAAAATTTCTTTTGATTTATTATATTCTTGAGCTTGAACTATTATTCTTGAGTTCTATCTTTTTAATTCTTCAAGAGTAACCATAAGTCTTTCACATTCTATCATTTTTACCTTTGAATTTTAATCATACCTTCTTCAACTCTTCTTGCCTTTTCAACCTTATCTTTCAAGTCAGAGAGATCTTGTAGAATCTGTGTCTTACATTTCTCATATTCTTATATTTGAGTTTTCAATTCTAAATTATCTCTTTTCAATTCAACAAGTTCCTTGAGAGTGGCTTCCTCATTTTATTTTTATGAATCTTCCTCTTCTTCCTTTCTTTGATCTTATATAGGAGCATTTTCTTCTATACTGAAAGTAGAGTTTTTTCTTCATACTTGTTTTGATTGTCCTTGTTATCATTTCTTGAACCAACCTCTAGGATTTCATTTCCAAAAATATCATCTTCATCTTCATCGCTAC
Source organism: Wollemia nobilis (assembly GCA_028583015.1). Taxonomy (NCBI): domain Eukaryota; kingdom Viridiplantae; phylum Streptophyta; class Pinopsida; order Araucariales; family Araucariaceae; genus Wollemia; species Wollemia nobilis. Next base: position 4,128,256 of record JAQPPZ010016936.1, read on the forward strand.
TGAACCAATTAGAATAACCTGCATCATGACTGAGTTGACCACAAACAAAACATTCTTCACCTTCTTATGGATAATAAGATGCATGGTGACCTATATTCCTACATCTGGTACAAAAATTTATCAACTTGGTTGTTTCTCCATTGCTTGATTCATATCTTGAATCTATTTCCATTATTTCTCCCAAAACAACAATATTGAATTCATATTCCTTTTCTTTCATGACCATGTGTGTTATTTTCTTCTTGTATCTCATGGTTCTCATTTTGTATTTCTTTCCCATTTGTGTTCTTGTAATATCTTCCTTCAAGCTAGTAAACCTTTTCTGAAGGAACCAACTCTGATACCAATTTAAGAATACAAGCTTATAATAAGAGGGGGGGTGAACAGTATAAGACCAATTTTTGCTTTTCTTTGTTGAACAGTATTAATAAATATAGTAAATGGCAATATTAATAGCAATAACCAAAGCAAAGCACAAATCATCACACACAATAGAGACACCAATTTAACGTGGTTCACCCAGTGTGGGTTACATCCATAGATAAAATCTTTCACTAAATTTTCTCAATAAATCTTTTGGGAATCCTTCACTATTACAATGCTTATGGACCTCTGTCCAAAGAAGATATCAATCCCTTAAATCAAGTTTGTGGATATCTATCCATAGGATAAATTCTTCTCCTCTACTCTGGTTGGTGATCCTCTAGAAGACTACTACCTCCATTACACTAGCTTGTGGATCTCTCTCCACTGAAGACTCTTGTTACCACTTAGAAGACCTATCTTCACTACCTTGGCTGATGGATCTCTATCCACTAGAGACTACTGTCCTCTCTACTCTATCACCTCCAAAGATCTATCTCAAATATTCTCTATAGTTCCACTCAAAACCTGCTCAAATATAATCAATACATCCACTCAAAACCTGCTCAAATATCTCAATAGGTCCACTTAAAACCTGCTCAAATCTGCTCAATAGGTCCACTTAGAACCTCCTCAATAGGTCCACTCAGAATCTGCTCAAATCTACTCAATAGGTCCACTCAGAATCTGCTCAAATCTACTCAATAGGTCCACTCAGAACCTACTCAAAATTGCTCAACAAGTCCACTTAGAACTTGCTCAAACTACTTAACAAGCTCACTCAGAACTTGTCCAAACCTGATCAACAAGCTCACTCAAAACTTGCTCAATCTGCTCAACAGGTCCACTTAGAACCTTCTCAAAACTGCTCAACAAGTCCACTCAGAACTTGTCCAAATATTATCAACAAGCTCACATAGAACTTAACCAATCTCATATAAACATAAAGTTAATTGTTAGAGACCCAATATGTTTCAACTCAATGCTCAAAAACTTTCTCAACTCAAATCAGAATATAGGATAGTTTATTTTATTGAACTTGAACAAACACTTCATACACCCACTTGACTAGGCTCAACCAACTCTACTCAACCAATCACTCAAGAAACAACCCTTGCTCACAAACCCTAGTCCAAGCATGTAAACATCAACTCAAAATGTTTTCAACAATGCTTAACAAAAAATCTCACATAACAATGATACTCATGTTCTTTTCAAATCCTAGTTCAAGTTCTTTGCATAACAACTCTCTTCAACAAAAATGCTTATAAATCAATCTCACATAACAATGATACTCATGTTATTTTGCAAAACCCTAACTCAAGTTTTTTACACAACCAATGGATTCAACAACAATGCTTATAAAACAAGGTTTTAACAACAACTCTTTATTCCAAATAACCTTGAAGCATTTACTCAAACACTCTAAAAAAGGAAACCCTAATAAAATCCTTTTCACTCCAAACTTATTTTCAAGAAAACCAACCAATAAACTCAACCAAGAAAGAATGTTCTCATACCCTTTTCTTGATGATGAAGGGATCTCTTAAATTTTCCACAACCACAACTTCTATGCCAATATCAAAGAAAGGTTAGAAGATAATAATTTTCTCAATGAATCACAATACAAAATGATATCAAACAAAATACACCTTATCACTCCAACTTTAAAATAATATCCAACATCTTCATAATAATCTCTTTGGAAAAAATCCCTTTAAAAATAAAATCAACTCTCTTAAAGTCTTACTCCTCCAATATGCAAATATAATAATTAAGACTTTATTAAAAATAAAATCAAACTCCTTATAACTCCAAATCTTATTAAAAATAATTTCCAACAAATAACAATTTTCAACTAGCAACCCTTTCAACTATTTCCAAGTAACAACCCCTTTTAGCTCCCAACTTTATTAAAAAATAAATTTCAAAATAACATTCCTCTTAAGCAACCTTTTAATTCCAAACTTTATTGAAAAATAAATTTCATTTAACAATCCCTTTCAACAACCTTTTAGCTCCAAACCTTAGGCAATATCAAAAATTAATTATCAAAAGTATTACCTTGCCTTGGAAGGGATTCGAACTCCCAACACAACCCATGACCAATGCCTTAGCCGTGGCTCCAACCACCATGTGAGCTAAGCACTCACTTGGGAAGGGGAGAGCACCACGTGCTCTATGAACCTTCCTTTCTCCGCCAAAGATAAAAACGTGCGCCTTCCCTTGGCGTTTCAACACAATGCAAACACTACCACCATGTTTCAAATGCAAGCCACTCGATGCCTCAATGTTTTAGCCAATGCCTCCTAGCCACTAGGCCACACTGCCCAGCTGGGCCCAAACTTTCCATCACTTTCAAAATATTCCCAATCGCTGCCACAACAAAATACAAAAATGATGTTTTCTCATGAGCTTCCTCTTCACAGTTCGCATGCAATCACATTTCGAAGCAAGGACAAATTTGAATGTCTTTAAGGCATGATATATATAGCCTTTCCACCTTTATGCACACACGTCGGTGCTCCTCCAATATTATTCAATGTCGGTGCTCGAATTAATTTATAAATAATTTAAATTTATTTAAATTTAAATATTATAAAATTAATTTAATAAAACCTTTGGTTTTATTAGGGCCTTCTCTTATTGCACAACTTGGTATTAATGATATTTATTTATAAAATTTAAATTCCTTTTGAATTTAAATATTTTATAAAATAAATATTGGACCTCCTTTTAACTTTGCAATAAGCCTCCTTGGGTTTTTATGAAACAACCTTTTAACTTATGCTCCCATATAATATTAAAATATTATGGAGCCCTTTTGCCTTTAACTTCTGCATTGTTGAAGCTTTTTCCTAGATATCAGTGACAACTTTGACGACTTTATTTCTTGCCGAATTCCTTGATATTAATGATTATTTCATTTGGTGACATCAATTACAACTTTGACTTAGGGACTTTAAATGTCCAACAATTAAATATCTATAAAATTAAAATATGTAGACACCAAATATTGAGTGTATTATCAACCTCCAAAATTATTGAAATATTTATCAATCAACCAATCAAGTAGCCAAATTAAATCAATTATTTTCAAGACAAAATTGGGAGCATTTATTGATCTAGAAGCAAAAACACTATGATATGAGCGAAAGTGTTGGTGGTACTTTTGCCTCTACGGTAGTTCTAAAAAATTTGACTTTTTGACCATGTCCTACCCAATTTGACTGGTCATTTTAGAAAAAGCATCAAAGCATTAGCACCACCAATGCTATTGCTCTCTAGCGCTACTATCAAAGAAACAAAATGAAAAGTTTGATAGTTAGTACCTTTTAAGCTACCCTCCAAAAATATACTTGATCACCTTAGTCTATTTTGTAGCTCTAGTAGAAATCCAAAACCTAAAATTTTACATTTTCAATGTCTAATCCATTAATTGCACCTTGATACAAATTTAAATTCTTGCCTTTGTCAATACTATCATCTTAAATGCAATTCTTTCCGCAAGGAGCCATGGCCCTCTATAAAGCTAGCACTTGGAGTTTTCAATTGATCATCTTGGAAAAAACAAAATTCTACCAAATTTCATAAATATTCATAGAAATTCATCTCCAAGCATGGAAATATTATGCTACAAAATTTTTATAAACTTGTTAAAGTTCCAATATCTCAAGCATTCAAGAATCCAAACTCTCAAGAATCCAAACTTTCAATCTATCTAGCATTCAAACATTCAAGCTCTCAAACCCTCAACCAATCAAGTATCCAATATCTCAAGCATTCAAGCTCTCAATATCTCAAGTATCTTCAAGCAATAAGCAAGCTTCAATCAAGATTCCTAAATAAGAAAAAATAAAACTTAGCATATTGGAGCAATACGTATGCTTGGGTTTGTGCTCTTTCCTCTTTCTTATTTTTATCACTATATTTATTTTGTAGCTCTAAATTTTGATCTCGTAGTACACTAATTTTTCTTTGATCATCACACTTGCATCTAGTCATCATTTTTTATCATTTAGCTTACATATTACAAAGGAAATATTTTTACTATCATAATGAAGGCTCTTATATCTCTTGGTTAGGAATACTCCTTGTATAATTTATAATAATAATAATTTTTTTATAATAATTTTATTTTTCTACACATTTAAGTAAAAGCAATGCTGAATTACAAGTTTGATGGCGTTATTGCTCTTAATTTTTAACATAGACATAGAGAACAAAAACATTGTTAGTCAATGAAATCATATATAACACTATTTCACACTAAAAGGTGCTTTCAACATTGATTACATCATTCATAATTTATCAATTACTATTTTTAGCTCATATTTAAACAATTTTTTTTTGCTTTCCAAGGAGCCTCTTACTCTCCTCCAACTTAGGAAGACCCATTTACAATTGATCTAATAATTTTTTGTTTGATTTACAAGTGTAGTGAGTTCTCACTATATGCGAAAGAAAGTACACTCCCTTAGAAAACTAGCAAAGTGCAAGGAAGCTAAAGCATAAATAACAAAGATCAAAGGGAAGGAAGCTAGGTATGCCCACAATTTTGGAATGTCTAAAAATCACAATTTGGTAACATTTAAGTAAAACTCTAAGATGGAGGTAAGGCAAAGTCAATTGTAAAGAAGTACCAACTAGACCATAAAATTGCAAAAGGGTAAAAATTGAAATTTGACTAGAGTTCAAATAAAGTTACACATAAAATAGTGCTAATCAGAATTGTGACAAGGAGCAAAGAAATAACCATGTGCAAAAGGGTGGTAACTAGAATATCGAGTAGGCTACCTTCACAACCTAGGCATGGTATCCCAAAAATATTGTTGGAACATTAAATACATTAGGGAGGCTACTAAGAAGTAACCTCAAGCCTAATAATAATAATTGCAAGAGATCTTCACATCTAATCTTTAAGATTTATAGCATGAGTAGTTGGTGTAAGTGGCAAAAACTTCATATCCAAAGATCCAAAACATTATATCATTAATAGATCCATATCTAGAAACCTCAAGATTATTTAATATTAATGCAATGAATATCAAGTACAATTTTGAAAAGGGAATTTTAAATTTTGGGAGGGAAAATTTTCCTAATCCTATATATAAGTAGTCATTTTTCTTCATTGTAAAGGATCAAAAGTTGCTTATTTGTGCCTAGTGTTTACCCTTGTAAGTAATATTTATTTCAATTATTTTTTGTGTAACATTTTTGCTAGAGCCTTGAGTGATTTTATCAATTAGTTTTTGAGCCTTTTTCTCTAGCATGACTGTAAGTAGACTATAATATATATGAGAAGTTTTGGCTATTCTATATTTTGACCTATTTCTTATGTGTATGTGTTGTGCCTGAATCTTCATGTTGGATAAGATTATGTTCACTTTGTGATGTTGATGAATGATGTATGTGTTAACTAATCCCACTATTGTGTAGAAGAGTCTTAGGATATAGGTGCATCACCTCCCTTAGTGTAGGTTTTTACTTTTCTATTATTTATTTTATGCCTATCTCTCTTGTTCCTATTTTTCCTATGAAATAGAGTAGGATAGTTTATAAAGGTGAGCTTCAAGATTGTATCTTAACAAGGAGCCAACCTTGTAAAAACCTTGAAGTTCATCCTATGAACCACATATTGATCTCTTGAGAATTCTGGATGGTTGTACTCCATGCAAAGCTTGAGTGTTAATTGCACCCAACTACCATAATGAGTGATTGTGATATTCAAATATGATAATATTTTTCCTATCATGTCTGGTGGTATGAATCTAATTTGATTTATCACATAATTTTTGTTGAGCTTTATTTACTTAAGAATACAAATAAGTAGAGCTCAAGGGTAACAACTAGCATGCATGACAATAGTTTTCCTAGAACATCCTATGGGACGAAGCACATCAAGTTGTATTACAAACTAAAGATACCAAATTGAGACTCTAATGAAGTTCTCAACTCATTTTATTATTGAAGCACCACAAAATTTCACTTGGAAACTCCCTTGGCTAAGGAACTCAAGGTTTTGGCAACTCCAGTAGAGAAGGATACCCTGAAATAACCACCTAAAGAAATATTGGATTGAATTTTTAATAAAAACTCAATTTATCTACTTGTTAAAGCACATTCAAGAGTCACATGATGAATATTATCATAATAGAAGGGCCCAAATATTTATGAGCTCTAGAACCACTATCATATATTTTATAATTGTAAATCTTCAATCATTAGTACAAACCCATAGCTCGATCTCAAGAAAAAGAAGAGCTCAAAACTAGAATATGACCACATAACAAAACCAACCCATGCAGAGATTTTTATCCTAGAATGATAGAGGTCCCCTGATTCTCCCTCTTCTACCTACTACTTGGGACCTAATCCTGGCCTTATCCTTGAAGTCATTGCCCTAATACACTAGGGAAGATGCAACTACACTAATGAAACACCTACATCACATGGTAAGCCTATGCATGGTACATAACACTGATGAAAAAAATATGGTGATAAGACTACTAGCAACATATTTTAGATGAAAAACAAGGGAATGGTATATAACTCTTGCTCTACATTCAATCGAAATCTAGGATCAACTAGTGAATAGATTCAAGGAGAAGGCCTATGGAGCGTCTCTCTTAGAGAAGTTGAAAACTACCAAAAGGACATCCATGGAGATGATGGATGACTTCAATGACCAATTTCATAAAAGTTGGTATAGAATTATAGATGAAATGCAACCTCATCTAGGTATGGCATCCATATACTATTTGAATTATTTAAATTCAAAGATAGCCATGATGATTAAATCTAAGGGAGGAAACTCCTTGCTAGTGACCTATGGGATAGTCACTCAAGTAAAAAATAACCTCATTTAGATAGTAAGGCTACCTCATAGGCCTCTCATTTCCTTATTTCCAAATCTCCAACCCCCTTATCATCCTCCTATAATTGTACAACCCACTCTAGTTGTGAACACAATTTTAGTTTTGACTCCTATTGCCATTCCAAATTATTCAACTCCAATCTCCCAATCCTCAACCAAGTTAGATGAAATGAAAACTATACTCAAAATACTCTCTAATAAAGTATTGTATTTGAAGAGGCAAAAAAATACCCATTGGTTTCAATATCAAAATAATCCTAGACCATTCTAAAAGAACAACTAGGGCTATAAACCTCCTAATAGGTATTATCAAACCCATTTATAGGAAAATAAGGATTCAATTTAGGCTTAGGTCATAATTAGTAGATTCAATTTAGGCTTAGGTCATAATTTAGGCTTAGGTCATAATTTAGGCTTATGTCAACCCCATTATAGTAGATTCTTCCTAAACCCATTAGATACATATCCCTCATGCAAAATAATTACATGGAGGAATATATAACATGGTACTACCAATACCTAAATGCTTACCCTTTGAATGAATATTTTGGAGGAAAATCTAAGCAATCCATAATAGTAATGAATGAGGTGATATCTTTTGAAGCATCTATTTATTATTTATGGATGGAAACACAAGCATAAATCCAATATTTCCTTTCCCTAATCCTCCATAATTCAAATTTATCTTAGTCACATGGATGAGGAGGAAGCATATGTTATATTCAATATAGTGAGTAATTCAGTACTACATAAACCATAAGTCCAATGAGACTATATGAAATGGGTCAAAATGAGGGCTAATAGATTTCATAAGAAGAATAGTCAGGTGGTCTCAGATATCTAAATCAAGCTAACCAATTCAAGGGGGGGTAATCCCACCATAGCCTCACCAAACTAGAATGTACCAAAAATTTTGGTGGCCACTAAGAAAAATATATTGAAGGTCCTAAAGTAGTGTGTGCTCATTTCAAAACCTATAAAAATTCCTCAATCATTGTGAACAATCCTAGACCTAAACTACCATTGAGTACCCCTTAGAAAACTAATCCCCTTGGATCATTCAATGTGGTTGATCATTTAAAGAGATCCAAAGTGGTTGTGCCTATATGGGATACTGTTCATCCTTAAGTAGAAGGAGAGACCGAAGGAAGCTCTAGAGGAAGGAAAATATTTAAAATAGAAGGCACTTACAATCTTACAAATTTTTGGTTTGGTAATGAGCTAAGTCATATCTATTCCCTTATACTTGACCCTAGTATGTGGTTATGAGATAATACATAACTACATGGTTGACTTTGGGGCAAGAACTCCAATTTTACCAAAATTAGTGGTGGAAAAATTAGGACTAACTTATTAGTTGGTTAACAAAAGGGTGGTGCAATTGGATGGAATCTTAGTCTAAATTCTTGGGATATTAAGGGGACTTTTGGTCATACTATACGTCTCTCCTAGCTTCACGATGCCACAAGATGTAGCAATGATATTTTTAGCTTCATTTGGTATTTGTCTATCTAGGTATTTCATGACTAAACTAGGAGGCTATTGATATGGATATATATTTAATGTAATATTTTTGACATGGCCAACATATGATTTTATATTAAAATTATAGGTTACATTTTGATGATTCTATTACGTGTTTAAAAGTAAGGCCTTCAGATGTAAATTTTGGCAATCATATAGGCTTGACTGATATTATAGTAAATATGATCATATATGATGTCTTTAAAAAGGGTCCCCAAGAGGCAGTGTAACTATCTATTTATAACAAATTTTAGAATGCAAATCCTTAGTTCTTCATTACAAAATTTGTCTCTCTTGATGACCATATAATTTTAGTATCAGAGCAAAGAAGTTGGCTATAAGGGAGTATCATATTCTCTGAGGTCAATATGATTTAGAAGGGGAATGAGAAACCTTCTGCTAGTTGATCCCATAATTGGTGATATTTTCTATTGTTTTTATATTTGGATGAGTTTATTCCTTCTTGAGAAGTTATTAATGATTTTGAGTTGAAGACCCATCCATAATTGTAGCCTATCTAATATTCCTTTGCTTGTTACATTACATTTTCTATGGTCTTCATATTTGAAATACAATGATAGATGGTAGTTTATTATTGATAATTGAGTATATAACTCATTTGACAGAATCCATAAAGGATGTATAAATCTTCCATACTTGCAGAATCCTTCGCACCCAAATAGCTTGGTAGTTTATTCATCAAATTCTAGCCAAGACAACTAACATAGGGTGAACTTGTTCAAAGAACAAACTTTGTTCAAGTACCTTCCAACATGCATGTGTAAGCTTATGCTTTACATTCCATTCTCTATCCTACAACACATCAGACATATCTCTTCCATACCTAGAATATTTAGCTTTGATTATTCACCACTAGATTATGGTATAGTGAAGCAATCACTACAATTATTGCAATATTGTTGCTTAGTCCTAGTCGTGTAGAGAACTAAAATTTTTTAGTGATTTAAGGTACATTTCATGATGAAAATAATTTCCACAAATATGTAATTATGTACCAATACATAAAAGATAATTCTAGCATACAAAATATTGAATTTTGGAATCCATAAAATTAATCAATATATAATTATCCATGCAAATATTATTGTTGAGCATAAAAGTGATTACGATCATAGTAAAAGTTAACATTAGCAAGGTGTTTGAGAATTTGAAACTCCAACACTAAGTCTTAAAAGATGACATCTCTGGTAGGTCAATTTAGCAATAATTATTTTGCATGATAAATTACCCAAGACAACTTAGAAGCGGTGGTAATGTAGAAGCTATAGGCATTATTCGACTTGAAAATTCTTAACTGATGCACACAAAGCATGCAAACTACTAAAAATCCATGCATCTCTCCAACCACATGAGCCACACATCTCTCTAGCATGTAATATATGTGTCACTCTAGTATGTAAGCTATGCATCCCTCCAATGAGTAATCTATAAGCCTCTTTAACCACTACAAAAATTTTAGTCTATCATGAAACAAAGGGAGGGGCCTTATTTCAATATTTCATGCACCATACAGTCATCTAGAGTTGCATGTTGATTTAGTGTGAAATCCACATGCCAATTTTATGCACAATTTTCACAATCATTCCTACCACAAAGCATGCATCCATGTGTTTCACAAATCTAAAGAAAAATGATGCCATCCAATACTTGATGCTATGGATAAAAATATAAGGGGGAATATTATCTTGTATTTAAAATTTGTATGTGTCTCCATTATTCCAGTGTCCACATAGTTTTATTTTCTAATTACCTTTATTTTGTTGAGTTGACCATTGCCCAATTAGGAAAGTGCTTAAAAATATTTTCACAATATCTATTTTTACCTTTATTTTATTTTACTAATATTGACTGCAAATATATAACTTTTTCAAATATCTTTTGTTGAAGTTGACTTATATTTGAGAAATTTTTCTTCCTTGTGTTTACCTTGCCTGTTCTATCCATAAATCAATTTATCCTTGGCCAAAATCAGTTAAGAATTTTCCCTAGCTCAACATAGTCAAAAAATGGTTGCTAGTTTAGAACTAGCTAATAAATGGTTGAAATCACCACTCTAGTCAATTCCTTAGTTGATACAATTAAAGATATTTAGTTTCAATATTCCTCACTTAATAGTCTCTCTCATACTAAACATGAAGTAAAAATTAATGATGGCTCTATGAATCCTAAAGTACTAAATAGTTAGATCCTAGATATGGAAACTTGGTTTTCTTATAGCCAATTGTTGGATGGTGATAAAGTTACCTTCACCAAACTCAAACTTTTTAGCATGGTTAAGGTTTTAATCACTAAATTCCAAAGAATACAAAATTCCATATGCACTTAGAATGAGTTGGTTGTAACCTTAAAATCTACCTTCTATCCATCCAATTATGATGATGATTTACATAATTATTGGCTTCACTTGGGGAAAGGAAGTCACACGTTTGTGTAGGTTTATGTGTATCAATTCAATAGATTTTAAATATTGCATCATGTGTTAGATCCTACATCCAATCTCATTGTAAAGTTCAAAATTGGACTTCAAGCATATCTATATAGGGATTTGAAATACACTTCTTGTACAACACTTGATGTGGTTTTCAATCAAGCACAAATTGTAGAGAAGAAACTTGTAGCACAAATGAGGGGGTCACGATATTCTCTAGGAGGTTTCAAATCACTATTTTGTTAGTCATATCAGGAACCAAAGAGATCCTCCTTTTTCTCCTTCTTCTTATTCCTTCTCCACTCCTCAATTATTTTATTCTTGTAAGTATGCTCTTCCTTTCTCTTCATCTCATGTAAATAAGTTTCAAAATTTTTGTAATTATTATAAAAAGAATGGACATGATAAGTTTGATTGTCATCAACTTAAAAATAAAAAATTGCTTGTATAGTCTCAAGATGGAGGAACAATTCACAAAATCATTGAGAGTTTTGGAGATGATTAGACATATGATGGGGAACCAAAAATTGCAAACTATAGATCCAAATTTTCATTCATTAATTCGGTAATAAATTTTACAGTACTAGCCCGCAGGCGTAGTTTTCTATAATCTCTAAGCAATTTCTAACCCTCCATGCTCTCTCATTACAATGACTGGGTTTTTGTAGAGGCCTCGATCCTCTGTAGTCTACAATAACAATTATAGCACTATGGCCACAACCATTTAACCTATCGCATCTGGAAAAAATTCACGCCCCTCTCCATGTAGCCCTCAATATGCATGATCCTGGTGTAGACTGCCTCACGCTCGACGAATCTACCTACACTACCCAGGATTATAAGCTTTCTTTGGAAGGAAACACAGTCTAAAACTGCCTCACGTTTGGCGCATCTATTTCACGGTCTTTTGTCTCCATGGAACCTGGTGCAAATTGTCTATCTACACTACCCAGGAACCCTAAGCTCACTCTAGAAGGAAAAACAGTGCAAGCAGGCCAGAATGGCCTTCTTGGCCTTTGCAACTCTGCCTGTCACTATTCTCCAACCCTTCTACATGCCTTCTGCCTGCCCTTTTATAATATTTGGTGCGACTCTCGGTCTTCCAACTAGTGGCCCTTCGCTTCATTTCTGCCACGACTATTCGTCTTCGTCGATTCCATAACTGCATTTCACAACGACACCCTGTAACTACCATCCACTCCCATTCACTACCACTTTTCTTGGTAACAACTCTATAACTGCCGTTATGACTTCTGTTTGCTGTTGCCTACTTTAATCCAACTACATGCTTCACCCTGTAATGGCCCCTATAACTGTCGTCTAACTCTCGCTCACTGTTGCTCTATGCCTGTTTCCACTGCACCTTGGTGCCACGTGTTGTTCTGTGCTGCCATGTGTCGCTCACTGACCTCATTTCGTAATGACCTCCCAAAAATGTAGCATGTCACGATATCATGACATCTTCTCCCTCTTGCTTGTCCTTTTCTCTATCGATCGCGATATCGCGACATGTCACGATATCACAATGTTTCAGCTTCCTCGCTCTCTCCTTTCTCTTTGGGTCACAAAATCGTGATGTGTCGTGATATCACGACACTTTTCCCTTCATCTACTTTCTCTTCTCTTTGAGTCGTGAAAATGCGACATGTCGTGAAATCATGACATTTTTCTCCCTCGCCTCCTTTCTCTTTGTCGGGTCACGAAATCACAACATGTCATGATATCGCGACATCTTTTCCTCTTAGATTCCTCTCACTTTGTTGGGTCACAAAAATACGACATGTCGCAAAATCGTGACATTCTTCTCTTCGGGTTCCTTCTTTGCCTCTTGGTCATAAAAATGTGACATGTCACAAAATCGTGACATCTTCCCCCCTCGGGCTCCTTCTTCGCCTTTTGGTCGCAAAAATGCGACATGTCGCAAAATCGCGACATCTTTCTCCTTCAGCTGCTTCTTTGTATTCTAGTTATGAAATTCGACATGTCACGAAATCACAACATCTTCTCCTCTATGCCTTCTCTCTCCTCTACGGGTCGTGAAACTGTGACATGTCATGAAATCATGACATCTTCTCATCTGTGCCTTCTCTCTCCTCTCGCGGGTCACAAAACTGCAACATGTCGCAAAATCGTGACATCTTCTCATCTGTGCCTTCTCTCTCCTTTTAGTATCATGATATCGTGACACTTTTTCTGTCGTGATATCGTAATAGTTTTCATTCTCGTCGTCTCTTTCATCTACGAGTCGCAATAACGCGACATGTTGTGATATCGTGACATCTTTCGTCCGCTGCTTCTCTATATACTTTATGTCGTGATATCGCGACACTTTTTTTGTCACGATATCGCGGTAGTTTTCCTCCTTCTCATCTCCCTCCTCTTTTGCGATAGCTTCCTTCCTTAGCCAATTTTTTTTTTTTTAGTTGGCTCTGCTACCATTGGATGCTTCTGCATCAGATGCCACTGGATGCTCCTGCATCAGACACTCGAGGTTGATGGAGAAGTGACCTTCACTTTTGTACTATTCTATCACCTTCTTCTACACAGGGACTTGAACTCTCATTAATCAACCCTTTGTCTTCTCACCACTTTTCCACAGATCTTGGTGCAAGCTGCCTCATATTCGATGCTCTTCTTACATGCTCAGAATATTCTAGCTCTGATACCACTTGATGGGGAACCAAAAATTATAAACTCCAGATCCAAATTTTCATTCATTAATTCAATAATAAATTTTATAGTACTAGCCCGCAGGCGTAGTTTTCTATAATCTCTAAGCAATTTCTAACCCTCCATGCTCTCTCATTACAACGACTAGGTTTTTATAGAGGCCCCGATCCTATGCAATCTACAATAACAATTACAGCACTATGGCCATAGCCATTTAACCTCCCACATTTGGAAGAAATTCATGCCGCTCTCCACACAACCCTCAACATGCATGATCTTGGTGTAGACTGCCTCACGCTCGGTGAATCTGCCTACACTACCTAGGATTTTGAGCTTTCTCTAGAAGGAAACATAGTTCGAAACTGCCTCATGTTCGATGCATCTATTTTGCGGTCTTCCGTCTCCATGGAACCTGGTGTAAACTGTCTGTCTACACTACCAAGGAACCCTAAGCTCACTCTGGAAGGAAAAATAGCTCAAGTAGGCCAGAATGGCCCTCTTGGCCTCTGCAAATTTGCTTGTCAATATTCTCCAACCCTTCTGCATGCCTTCTACCTGCCCTTTTATAATCTTTGGTGTGACTCTCGGTCTTCCAACTGATGGCCCTTCGCTTCATTTTTGCCATGACTGTTCATCTTCGTCGGTTCCATAACTGCATTTTGCAACGACACCCTATAACTCCCGTCCACTCCCGTTCACTATCGCTTTTATCGATAATGGCTCTGTAACTGTCGTTATGACTTCTGTTTACTGTCGCATACTTTAATCCAACTGCATGTTTCACCCTGTAACCTATAACTGCCGTCTAACTCCCGCTCACTGTTGCTTTATGCCTATTTCCACTGCACCTTGGTGCCACATGTTTTTCTGTGCTGCCATGTGTTACTCACTGACCTCATTCTGTAACGGCCTCCCAAAAATGTAGCATGTGATATCGCGACATCTTCTCCCTCTTGCTCGTCCTTTTCTCTACCGATAATGATATCGTGACATGTCATGATATCATGATGTTTCGGCTTCGTCACTCTCTCCTTTCTCTTTGGGTCATGAAATCGTGATGTGTCGCGATATCGTGACACTTTTCCCTTCATCTGCTTTCTCTTCTCTTCGAGTCACGAAAATGTGACATGTCATGAAATCGTGACATTTTTCTCCCTCGCCTCCTTTCTCTTCATCGGGTCACAAAATCATGACATGTCATGATATCACGACATCTTTTCCTCTTGGATTCCTCTCACTTTATTGGGTCACGAAAATGTGACATGTCACGAAATCGTGACATCTTTCTCCTCCGGCTCCTCTCGCTTGCTGGTCGCGAAAATGTGATATGTTGCGAAATCATGACATTCTTCTCTTTGGGATCCTTCTTTGCCTCCTGGTCGTGAAAATGTGACATGTCACGAAATCGTGACATCTTCCCCCCTCGAGCTCCTTCTTCGCCTTCTGGTCGCGAAAATGCGACATGTCTTGAAATCATGACATCTTTCTCCTTTGGCTGCTTCTTCGTCTTCTGGTTGCAAAAATGTGACATGTCATGAAATCGTGACATCTTCTCATTTGCGGGTCGTGAAACTGCGACATGTCACAAAATTGCGACATCTTCTCATCTACGCCTTCTCTCTCCTCTGCTGGTCGTAAAACTGTGACATGTCACAAAATTGTGACATCTTCTCATCTGCGCCTTCTCTCTCCTTTTGGTGTCACGATATCGTGACACTTTTTCTATCGTGATATCATGACAGTTTTCATTCTCGTCGTCTCTTTCATTTGCGGGTCGCGATAATGCGACATGTCATGATATTGCGACATCTTTCATCTGCTGCTTCTCTCTCTACTTGGTGTCGCGATATCGCTACACTTTTTCTATCGTGATATCGCGACAGTTTTCCTCCTTCTCATCTCCCTCCTCTTTTGGTCACGATTTCGCAACATGTCACGAAATCGTGACAACTTCCTTCCTTAACCAATTTTTTTTTTTTTAAGTTGGCTCTGCTACCACTGGATGCTTCTGCATTAGATGCCACTGGATGCTCCTGCATCAACATATGAAGAGTTAAGAGGTATCCATGTCACCTTAATGAATCATCATTTAACAATAAGAGACTATAAAAATTTATTCGTTATGCATGCTCACTTAACTCATAATTTTTTTTATGATTGTATCATCGATAATGACTCACAAAATAACTGGATCATGAAGTTCATTGTTGATAAATTAAAGCTCCTGATGACACCACATCATCATCCATATTTTCTTGGATGGAAGGATAGTGAGACTACCTCTCAGATCATACACATGAATTGTAGCTTTTTATTTTGCCCTTAAATTTGTGGATAAGGTCACATCTGATGTGATCCAAATGGATTGTTGTTCTTTGTAAACCCTATCGATATGATAGGAAAGCCCACTATGATGCTTATAATAACACTTACAAACTATATTAGGGCAATACGAACTATTTTATCACATTCACCTAGCACACCATAAATTTATTGTTTAGTTGTAGATAAGACAAAAAAGTCATCAATCAAGGTCAAGCACTTGCACTTATATTCATATGGCCACAACATGAGCACTCACTAGAAAAAGTCACCAAGTCTAGTCAACCTATTGCACTTGATAAAATATGACAAAAATACTCATGTGTGTTTTAAGAGCCCACAACATTACCTCTAGATAGAGTATTTAATAATAGAATTGACATTACTCCTACTTCATCTCTTCTTAATGATCTTATGTATAGGTAGTCACTCCAATATGATGAAATTAAAAATCAATTCCAGGACGTATTATCAAAAGGTTTTATTAGATTTATTGTATCCCCATGTGCTTATTCTATTATGCTTATCCTTAAAAAGGATGGCACATGGTGTATTTACAACGATTTTAGGGCATTGAACAAAATCACCATAAAAAACTGTTATCCACTTCCTTGCATTGATGATCTTTTGGACCAACTTCAAGGAGCCAAATTTTCACCAAGATCAACCTCAAAAGTGGATATCACCAAGTCTGAATTAAGGCTGAGGATACATGAAAACTCCTTTCAAAACCAATATGGGTCTCTTTGAGTGGTTTGTTATACCTTTTGGTCTTATAAATGCTCCTTCCACCTTCATGAGACTCATGTATGAAGTTTTTAGGGATTGCTTAGGTAATTTTTTTATCATATATTTAGATGAAATTTTTTTATTTTATCCTACATGGAAGACTCACATGGAGCATCTTAAGCAGGTTATTTCTACCCTATAGAGGAATCAACTCTATGCTAATATTCTTAAGTGTTCTTTTGGGAAAACTTCTATCTCTTAGAAAGGTTGTATAATTAATGAACATGGTGTTCAGGTAGATCCCATCAAAGTTAAGGTCCTTAATTGGCTCACTCCTACTACTGTTACCGATTTACAAAGTTTTTTTGAGTTTACAAATTTTTATTACAATTTCATTCCTAGCTATTCCACCATTGCTACTCCCTTGCATTAGTTGACTAAAGCTAAAGTTATATTTCATTAGACTCATGAAAATGCTCATGCATTTTCTACATTAAAATAGAAGCTATGTTCAATCCCTATTCTGGTCATTCTTGATCTTCAATAGCTCTTCAAGATCAAATCATGTGCCTCATAGTTTTCCCTTGGAGCAATCTGAAAACAAAATGGTCATCTAGTAGCTTATCATTCAAAAACCTTCTTAGCTACAAAATAGAATTATTCCACCAATGATAAATATTTGTATACCTTATTCCAAGATATCCAATACTGGTGTTGTTAATAATTCTACTCTATGAAATAAGGAATACAACTACAAATTTATTAGATCAACAAGAGAATCATGCAAAGTAAAATATAATCTTTATTGATATCACAATAACTTGTTACAAAGAGATGTAGACTCAAGAGTCTATAATATAGATTTATAAATGATCTTTGGTCTCCTTGCGAGACTCTTGATGTATCATATGATAAATAATGTAATATACTCTAACACCCCCCGTATTACATTATTTGTAGTAATCTTCCCTTGAACTGTATAGCTGATCTCTGAAAGCTTGAAACTTATTTCTACCTAGAGCTTTTGTGAAAATATCTACTACCTGCTCATCAGTAGGAACATACTTTAAATTGATATGATGATTCTAAAAATGATCTTTGATGAAATGACATTGAGATTCAATATGCTTTGTTCTTTCATGTATAATGGGATTTTTTATTAGATTGAGTACTCCTTGATTATCACAATGAATTAGAGTAGGACTTATTTTTATTCCCATATCAGATAAGATATATTGTAACCATAAAGCTTCACAAGTTGCATCTCTGTTTACACGTTATTATGATTTTATAGATAATTGTGCTATTTTATGTTGTTTCTTATTGTGCCATAAAATTGGTCCCTGCATAATTTGAATTTGAGTATCTTTGTAAAAAAATCCTTAATATGTCATTTGTAGATCAATCCATAATCTATGGTTTTCTTGATATACTATAATATTCTTTTTATAGCCTTACAGTAACTTTCTCTAGGTTTTGCATAAACCTTGAAAGATAATTTACAACAAAATCTATTTCAGGTCTAGTGTTGGTTAGGTATAGAAGACTTCCAATCAGTTGTCGATATTATGTAGCTGAGACCAGAGGTGTATTATCATTCTTAGATAACTGAAGCCCTTGTTCCATAGGAGTATCTTTAGGTTTACAATTATTCATCTTGTATTTCTCTAGAAGTGTTTTTGCATATCTTGTTTGTGATACCATGATGCTATCTATACTCTGATAAATTTCTAGGCCAAGATAGTAAATCATGAGTCCTAAATCAATCATTTAAAATGCCTTTTTAAGTTCATTATTTATTTCATTTATAAGCCTTTTAGAAATTTCTATAACCACTATGTCATCAACATATACTATGAGAATTAATATATCATTTCCAATTATTTTTGTATATAAACTTGGATCTGAAAAGCTTCATTTGAAACTATGTTGTAACAAGTGATTATTAATATTTATGTTCCATGCTCTGGGTGCTTGTTTTAAACCATATAGAGATTTATTTAACTTGTAAACCTTATGTTCTTGACCTTTGACAACAAAGCCTTTTGGTTGAGACATGAAGACTTCCTCCTCCAAATCTCCATTAAGAAATGCACTTTTGACATCCATTTGATGAAGTTTCCAACCATGGTGAGCTGCTAAAGCACATACTATTTTGATAGTCATCATTCTAGCTATCGGTGCAAATGTCTCTTCATAATAAATTCCCTCTATTTGTGTATATCCTTTTGCCACTAATTGAGTTTTGTACTTTTCTAATGTTCCATCTACTCTACACTTAATATTGTAGACCCATTTGTATCCAACCACCTTTTTTCCTAGAGGTAATTCTACTAGATTCTAGGTTTTATTCTTTTGTAGTGATGATAATTCTGATTCTATAGTTGTTCTCCACTGTGAGTGGTTTAGTGCCTAAAATGTCATTGTTGATTCTTCTATTACACTTAGTATTCCCCTATCCATTCTACTTTGACTATGATTTTGAGGTCTAGTGGTAGTAAGGTTTGGCATACATTCCAAATTTGATTCTCTGAGAGTGTTCTTGAGCCATATTGGTTCTCTTGTTGGAATATTTGTACATACTTCTATAGATTCTAATTCTGATTCTTTTGAAGACTCTATCTCTACTTCTTGATACTTTGACTCTGTTTCTTTTGAGAAATCTAGAAGAATTTTTGAATTCTTATTTTCTTCTTCTTTAGTGTCAGCCTTGAAACCTTCATCAAAGACTACATTTACTTATATATACTTTTTTGGTATGTGGGTCAATGATCCTATATCTTGCTGGTTCATTATCATACCCAAAAAATATATTGACCATACTTTTTCCATCTAACTTTGTATATTTTTGTTTTGGAATATGCATATAGGCTTTGCATCCAAAAATTCTTAGTTTTGCCACACTCGGTTTTTGGCCTAACCATGCTTCTTCATGAGTGATATTATTGAGTATTCTTGTAGGTAATCGATTTTGTAAGTACATTGTTGTTTGAACTGCCTCTGCCCAATATTGACTATCTATATGGGCTTCTTTTAACATACATCTTACCATTTCCATTATAGACCTGTTCCTCCTTTTTGCTATACCATTTTGCTATGGAGAATAAGTTGTAGTAAGTTGTCTCTTAATTCCATTTTCCTTTAGGAATAGATCAAATTCATTTGAAGTAAACTTCCCTCTATCTGATCTAATATTTTTAATAGTCTTTCTTGATTCTCTTTCTACTTGGATTTTGAATTGTTTGAAACAACTGAAATCTTATGATTTATATTTAATGAAATATACCCATATTTTTCTAGTATGATTTTCCTTCAATACTTGTAATATTTATTGGACCACATATATCTATATATATATCAATTCTAGTGGTTGTTGAGATCTGTATTGGAAAATTTCAAATGGTATTTTATGTTGTTTTCCTACTAAACATTCTGGAAAAATGGTAGATTCCCAAGAGATGTTTGGAATTCCTTCAACCATTTGATATTTTACTACTTGGTTTAAGGATGATGTACTAGAATATCCCATATGCTTATGCCATAAGGCTCCTAATGTTATGGCTGAGAGAGCAAGAGTTGTAGTAGTCTCTAGAATGAAAAAATTCTCCTTGTAAGACCCAAAAGCTATTATTTTCCTTTGTTTAATAATATGACATTATTTTCTTCCATTTATAACCTTGAATGCTATTGTCATATTTTGATCCATGAGTTGAGATACTAAAAGTAGATTAGAAGTTAATCCCAGAACATATGGAACATTGTTAATTATTCCTTTTCCACTTGTTAGATCAACCGAAACATCTCCTATCCCTTTTACCACATATGTCCTACCATTTGCTACTGTAACTAGTATTTCATGTGTTACTCGTAATAATTTGAGTAAATTTTTATCTCTAGTCATATGTTTACTTGCTCTTGAATCTATACACCAATAATCCATCTTAAAATATTTGCAAGTTTGTAAGTTTAATTTGTTGTAGAAAAACCTTATAACTCCACCTTAATTAAGTTGCAAATATTCTAAAATTGTTTTGTAACTTAAAATTACAAAAATTTTATGTATATTCCTTAAAAGTCTACTTCCAAAAATTTCTCCTTCAATAATTTTCCAATTTGCTATTATGTCTAAGGTTTCAAATATGAACTTATTCTTCTCCTTTAAAATACCTTTACTTTTCACCTTAGAAAATAACCACCTTATGAAAAAAGCTTATTACTCCTAACTCAAGCTTATAAGGGATTTCAATAAGTTACCTTAGGCTTAATTTGAATACTTTGATCAACAATACTTGACATCCCCTTTGTAATTTTTTGACCATGTATGGCGCTTCACCCGCACATGCAATCTCTAGATTGTTCATTGGATTGTTGGAGAAATAATTTCTCCCACCTTAGCTTTAATCAACCTGCACACTAATGTTAGCTTCACTATGTAACTTTTTAACTTCCAAATATTCTCCCTTTATTACATCCAATCGATGGTAATATTCACACACTATTCTCTACACTACTCTGCCATATTCATTAATAGACTTCTCAATGTTTTGGCACCTTTAGGAGGATGTTCCCTTGAATAGGCATGAAAATACCTTTAACCTTATGGTTTATGCTTTCTACTTGGTGGATTGGGCACTAGAATTTTCATGTTCCTACCTTGCATATACCACTTAACACTTAAACTCTTCCACCGTGCTTACAAAATATTTTCCTTTCTTGGTAGATGGTATTATGGCAATGGATGTTACTTGTAACACTTATTAAATGCTTCTCCAATGTACAAAAATGTGGTGCATACATGTAAATTTTTGCTTCTACATAAAAAAACACTATTCTAAACTCATTTGATTCCATGCCTTCAACATATTTATGTGCTCACTTTTCACAACAGTAAGATTCTTCTTCAAGGATGAACATGTTCATTAGTGGTTGTGTCTCTTCAATATGTCTAATGGTGTAGAGCTCATCTATGTTTCTCTGATTGTTTGGATATTCTATCCATGTCCCTTAAATGGAGTAGAGTTTGATTGTGTTCCCTCATTAGAGCAATGGTAACACTCCTTTTGAGTGGCAGTTACTCTTGCTATTTTGAGTGGCGATTCTTCTCTACAATGATGCCTTCAATTCTTCTCGATGCTTGTGCTTGTACAAGATGCTTATGTTTGTTCTAGTGTCTTTTGATACTTAGATTTTTTTCTGAATTTCTAACCCTTATTCAGTCTTCACTTAGCTTAAACTATTGCTTTCACTTGCTTTAGTAAATTTGCAATGCTTAAGGACTATAACATAGCATTCATTAATAATATACATTTCTTATTCCTCCTTTGTTTTGCTACTTTATATTTGTAGATATTAAGGTGTAATACTACTCAAACCTTGGTTTAAAAAACTCCTTTAAGTTCTTAGTTTTCAAATTCCAACTAAAATGTAGATCACAAATAATATGGTGCTCTGTAATGTTCAGATAATAAATTTGTATTGTACCAATTTTGCATATATTTTTATTCTCATTTTTTTGGTATTCCCTTGAGTGTAATATATGGTTCAACAATATCCTCTCAAAACCTTTGTAGCCTCTTCAATCGCCTCTTCTTTTAGGGCTTATCATTGGATAGTGACAATTGCCCCAAATTTTATGTGACTCCCTCTTTTTAGGAGTTTCTTCTACCTCGAGCTTTCTTCAAGTCTCCTCCAATGGCCACTCCTTCAACTATGAAATAAGACTCTCTAGATTTTTTCCTATTCTCCAAATTCTTTGTAATGGATATTTTCTCTCTCCTATCAAATCCCCTTGTAGTGGTGTTTACATGTAGCGACAAGCAACATGTCTGGTTTGTAAAGATGTAACAAGGTTTAGGTTAACAATAACAATGGTGGTCCCTTGTGGCTCTGATACCATTAATAGTAATTCTACTCTATGAAATAAGGAATGCAACTACAAACTACTTAGATCAACAAGAGAATCATGTAAAGTAAAATATAATCTTTATTGATATCACAAGAACTTGTTACAAATATATGTAGACTCGAGAGTCTATAATATATATTTACAAATGACCTTTGGTCTCCTTACGAGACACTTGATGTTTCATATAATAAATAATGTAATATACTCTTTTAGGTGTTAGTATATTCTTGGTAAGGAAACCATTAGTCACACTACTCACTTTCCTCTCCAGCTTATTCAATACAAAATAATATCCAAGAAGCTCATATCATGAAGTGGGCCTTATATTTACAATAGTTTCATTTGGTTATCAAGTATAAAAAAGGTAATAATAACTTAGTGGTCAATTGCTTGAGTCATCCTCCTTCAGCCCATGAATTGACTATTGTAACTGCTTCACACTTAGGTTTTTAGAATTGGACTCCTTAGTATTATCATGATCTAAAATTATTACAGGTTTACATACATATTCAACATCTTGCATCTTCTAATTTAAGCCCTTTCAAATTTTATCATATCAAGGAGGGATTAATCAATTGATTAGATAAACTTTGTGTACCTCATGACCATAAACCGTCTCTTCTAAGAAGGAACATTCTACACTGTATGATGGATATTTTGGCAAGCACAATACTCTTCACCACTTATGACATTTCTTTTATTGGCTTCATATACAATGATATGTTTTGTGGTTCCCTAAGATAATGTGTTGTATGTTGTCATTCCAAGCCAACTAATAGGAAGTTGAGCCTCAGTATGTCGTTGTATATTTATTATCATCCTTGGGAGAGTATTTCTATAGATTTGGTAATTTTTTCCCATGATTTCATTTTGGACCATTTTAGGAAAAAGGCTAAGTTCATATTATGTTGTAAAACCAATTCTACAATAGACTTAGCCCAAATTTGATTTGATTTGATTGGGTGTTTCTTTGGTCTTCTTATGAGTATTGTGTTTGATCATGATTCCTATTTTGTAGGTCATTTTTGGTGTTCTTTGTGAGAACTTTTAAGTGTCTCCATTAATTTCTCTACTACCTTCCACTAATAGTCTAATGATCAAACCAAAGTTGTTAATCATACTCTTGTTTAGAGTCTTTGCATTTTCCATCATTCTTCTCTATCCAAGTGGGATTTGAGTCTTACACATATTGAGAATACCTATAATAAATTTGTCTACTCCTCCACAAGTCATTATTCCAATGAAGTTTGTTTAGGTTTTCAACTTTTAGCTTTGTACGAGTTACCCTTATCTCTTCCCTCTCCTATTACCATCCACATGCATATACAAATTTTGCACTTGCAATAGCTTCAATCTAATGTTGTACAAATTTTTCAAAATGACTAGTAGCAACAAAACTAGGCCATTAAATAACATCACATTCCTCTCCATTTCTAGATTGGTAGTAGATATTATTGTACCTTGATAAGAGTCATTTTCTAGAGAAGGCACATAGTAAAATCAAACTACATTGCTATGAGACTTACATTATTCTATAGTAGGTGTTTGAGAATGTCTTAGACCTCGATATTCCAACATATCTTGGCATACATGATGTCACTAACATTGATATTTTGAATTCATATAATTATTCTACATTGGAGACAATATCAACCATCAGTCATCCTACATATGTTGTACCTAATTTTTATCTTTTACAAGATTTTTATCAAGTGTTCGATACAAATACTTGCTAGACTCACCAAGGATATTCTACTTCTTACCTTGTTTCCAAATGAGGTTGGATTCCACACCAAGCATGTTATATTTCTCAGTGCTACATGGTTCCTGATTATCCTTCCATTTTGTATGCATTGGATTCCAATGCTTTTATGGTGGGAAGGAATGATAGGGATTAATATTTAATGTAATGTTTTTGATGTGTCCACCACATAATTTCATATTAAAATTATAATCCACCTTTTGATAAGTTTGATATGTATTTAAAATTTAGACATTCAAATGTAATTTTTGAAAATTGGATAGGCTTGACTGACATTATAGTAAATGCAATCATATATAATGTCTTTCAAAAGGGTTCCCAAAAGGCAGTGCAACTATTTATTTATAGAAAATTTTGGAATGCAAATCCTTAGTTCTTCATTGCCAAATATGTATTTCTTATTTTTTGTTTTAGCTATCTATATATGGATTGGACACTCATGGTACTGAGGACCAAATATAAAACTATGATCAAAATTCCATTCAAAATGCCCCACACACATCATGTTGAACACTTGCCTATGGTTGAACTAAGAAATGATTAGAATTTCATGACCGAAGAGAAGTAGTTTGAGTCAAATATTCCCATGGAGAAGGTGTCCTCCTATATTCTTGATAATCAAAAGGATTAATGGGCTACCAAATCTTGGAATTCCAATCCCAATAAAACTTTTAAACCAATAGGTATGGCTTAAATAGTAGTAAATATTAAAAAAAAAGGTAAGATAAAGTACATTCCTTCATTTAACATTTGCAACAACTTCAATATAAGGTTGTACAGATTTTGCAAAAGACCTAGTAGCAGAAAAAGTAGGCCATGGACTCACATTCCTCATCATTTCTAGGTTGGGGATAGAATTTATTGTACCTCAACAAGAGTCATTTTCTAGAGAAGGCACATACTAAAATAAAACCACTTTATTATAGGACTTACACTATTTTCAATAGGTATCCAAAAACACCTTCAACCTTGATCTTCCAACACATCTTGGCATCCATGACATCATAAATATTGATATCTTGAACCTGTATCATGATTCTACATTGGATATAATGCTAGCCATTAGTCATCCTATATATGTTGTACCTAATTTTTAGCTTTCTCTAGATTCCAATCAAGTGTTTGATACAAAGAATCGCTAAAATCACCAATGATTCTTTAATTTATACCTTTTTTAAAATGAGATTGTCTTCCACATCAGGCATGTGAGATTTCTCATTTTCAGATGACTCATAATTTTCCTTTCCTTTTGTTTGCATTTGAGTCCAATGCTTCAGTGATGAGGAGGAATGATAGGGATTAATAATTAGTATAATATTTTTGATGTGGTCATCATGTAGTTTCATTTTAAAATGAAAGGTTTTTGTTTGATAAGTTTGTTATGTATTTTAAATTTAGGCATTTGGATGTAAATTTTGACAATTGGATATACTTTATTGACATTTTAGTAAAAATGATCCTATCTGATGTCTTTCAAAAGGGTCCTTAAAAGGTAGTGTATCAATATATTTATAGAAAAATTTGGAATGCAAATCCTTAGTTCTTCATTGCAAAATTTGTCTCTCTTGTTTTCCATGTTAGCTATCTATATATGGATTGGAAACTCATGGTACTAAGGACCAAATATGAAACTATGATCAAATTTCAATTCAAAATGATCCACACTATAATGAACCTCCTCGCACAATTTTGAATAGCAAATGAATTAATGATTAAAATTGCCTTTAGTGTTTGAATGTGGTACTATTGATGGTCATTATGTTGCACGACCAAGTGAAATACATTGATGAGATGAGGAAGGATGATGAAAAAGGTAAATGGAAAAGTGATGATTTGGTTCTTAAGTACATGGAAGCTCACGCTAGTGAGTGTCATATATGTGCATTGGAAATTAAATGCATTCTATGTATGTTGTGAAGAATAGTTGTTGATTGCTTGTTATGTGTATTTATACAAGGGAGGCAATGATAATTCCAAGAGCATAAGATCTTACCCTTATTGAGTATGAATAAAATTGATAATTGCTTGTGTATAATTATTGATAAAATTGATATATAGGGATGAATAAACATATATAAGAAAATATGCATATGATTATAGAATTAATATGTTGGAATATGAACATTTTATATGCTTCTTTTTATTATTATAAAATAAGGAAATAAATGTGAATTTTAACCTCCACTACCCATAGTCCAAAGGATGGAGTGGAAGGTTGATGACAGAGCAACCTACACGTAAGTGTGTAGTTATAGTGATTGCTTCGGGAAAAAACCCACTCCATGTTTGGTGGATGTGAGGGGGAGTTGGTTAAAAGAAATAGGATAAGACACTCTTTGCATGTGAGAGAAAGAGATACAAGTTTACATCTGTACTATCTAGGAATTAGGTGAAGGAAATCAAATAGAGCTCTCTGGATAATATAATAATGATTGAAAACTTCAGGTTGGGTGTCGAATTATTTGTTTTTAAATTTGTTTGAATATTAAGCTTATTTTTCTCTTAAAATTATTGAAAATAAATGAAATGTTCTGCTATGTGAATCTTGTGTATGCATAGGTGTATGTTGGTCATGTAATAGAAATTAGTTAAAGAGGATATCATAGATATTAGCTTAAATAAAATTGCTATGTTGTGTGTATTTTGCATACATCTATTATGAAAATAGTGGAAGCTTGATATTGTTCTAAATTTGGTTTTGGGATGTAATAATGGTTGTGTAGACACTGTTGCTTGGAAACCATGAATGACAATGGGATAACATGCATATGGATTGTTTAACAGTATGCGGAGGTCCAAGGTTCAAATCTTGGGCCTCATCGGAGTGAATGCTTGTCCCTTTCCCGGTGCTTTCAGTGGCGTAAAAGGTTTAAAATGATTGTGGCATGGTGGTTATAGGGGCAGACTGCACAAAGATCTGTGTGGTGGCTTCTATGGTGGACAACGTAGAATACTGTGGTGGCCATAAAAAGTTGGACAGCCTGCCTGGATTCATGGCGGCTACCGATTCCACCATGTAAAATTCAAAAAAAAAAATAGCATACACAATGAATGTTAAATAGTGGTAATTTTTAGATTTGCATTCATGATAGAGCCAAAATATGATCCTCTAACGGATAACAGTGGAGCTGCTTACATCATGGAAGGAGGATTTTTATAAACTGTCATAGGATGCATTCAAGGAGAACATGTGAACCATATTTATTTGGGATTTTGATATTAAGTATACCAAAAAAAAAATAACCGTGATTTTTCGAGGAGAGAGTGAATATTAAAAAGAAATAACTAGTGTAAACATCTTTCAAAGATATGTTTTTTTTACTAGTAGTTTGGGTAGTAGATAGAAAATATCAAATTTTATGTAAAATTCTATAAATACTTGTTGTAGAACAGTTGATATCAACCTGTAAAAGTTGTACTCCATTTATTTACATAAATCCAAAGGATTGCATTTGCCTTGGATATATTTCCATTGTGTGTCAGGTTCGAATTTCTCTAGAAAATGAAAACTAGCTGGGAGAAAGAACTTACCACTTCTTGCAACAAATATATGATCTTAGTCTTAACTCTGAAGATTTATATAGTTGTAGTCTTTTTGGGTAAATGAGATAGAGATAAGAAGAAAATATTTTGGCTCAAAAAATTTCTCTTTCTTTTAAGTTCATTTATAATGTCTTATTAATGTGTTAAGATCATTTTGGGTCAATACAATGTTGTTATATTTAACATTCTTATAACTGATTTAGTGACATTTTATAGAAAAGAAAACCAAGACGTTATAACACCTTATTTATTTTTTAAAAATATAATATTGCATGTATTTTGATTTTCTTAAAGGTAATCTTGAACAATAGAAAGCTTGAGAAGAGAGGTCATAAATTTAGAATCATCCTAAGGGTGTTGTTTAATATGTTATCAAAATTGGAAAGTAAATTTGATATGACACTTTTGGCGTTGAAATATGCTTCTAGCAGTAAGATGTGATAAAGCATATGTAACCCTTTTATAAAAGAAAATTGTAATTAAGTCTGGTGTAGTGCCCAACTATCATTAAAGTAGTATAAATTCCTTTGCTATTGTGTTAGAAGTTAGAGAACCGAGAATGGGTTCTTGTGTAGTAGTTTTCTCTACATTTCACCACATTAAAATCTGCAAGGGATATTCAGTTTTCAATTAGTGATGAAAACATATGAAATAAAATGGTGGGTAACTTAATTATTACAAAATTTCTTGCAAGCATATTAAGTTAGTTGAGCAAATTTTGACCGTGCTAGCCCAAGAATATTACAACTTTGGTCTTGAAAATATCAAGTGAGTGTAGAACCCTCATGTAGTAATGTGAGCTAAAATTTAGTTTAACAACTACCTTGGAAGATTTATTAGGTAGTTAGGCTATGTTAGTAATATAGCACTAAATAGTATTTCATTTAAATAACTAAAAAAATATTGTATGTGCATTGTTTTAGATTGCTAATGAATGATTTTTAAGAGTATAAATTAAGAAAAGTGTAATTTTATATTTAATATTGTTACTTAGGTA
The DNA here is from genome assembly GCA_028583015.1 of Wollemia nobilis. NCBI lineage: Eukaryota > Viridiplantae > Streptophyta > Pinopsida > Araucariales > Araucariaceae > Wollemia > Wollemia nobilis. The sequence continues at coordinate 4,157,397 of JAQPPZ010016936.1, forward strand.
ATTACATGCAAAAGGAGTAGTCATATAAATATATTAGTCACATGTTTATAAGTTTCTATTTCAAGTAGGTGTATGATTATTTGAAATAGTTAGATATTTGAACACTTGTTGAAAATTACATAAAATATTAGAAGACTTGTTTAAACTAGTCTAAAGAATCCTTTGCCTAAAAAAATATTTAATAAAAAATAAAAAATCTAGTAGAACCCTTACTAGGTAGAGTATGGATTAATTTATCAGGAAGGATAAATAATAACAATTGTAAACACCCAATGTTGTTGAGGTGCGGGTATGCACACAACGAGTCTCAAGAGCAATCGTAGTCTGACAGAATTGGTTGAAACAAGTGACTTGGTCAAAACTAGTAACGAGGGGTGGTATGGGATGCCACCTCTAGGTTGCTGCTCGAGTAGTACTATGATAAGTCCCATGTTCATTTGACTTAGCTAGTTCAGCCATGACATTTGGTATGGGATAAATGATCATGAGTCATAATGGGCATGAGTGATCAAGTCCAAGGTCAGGGTATTGACATGGCTCTAGATGACTCTAGGTAGTGGACAATCAACTAGACACTGGGTATATATATGTTAATCCCTTACATACTAAGATTGAACAAGTCGACTAGAAGGTCGAAGGATTCACATATGGTAAGGGATGGGGAAAGAAAGCGTCCCCCTCTAGGTGTTATGGGCCCTAGAGGATAACCCCAGTCATGGCTCGACCCTCATGCCAGAACAAGAGGATGTTAAATGAGGTAAGTCGACTCCACATAATGGCACCTTTCATGGGATTTGGCCAATCTCATCCACTTGGGTGGCTATCTACAATAGTCTTGAACCCAAAAGTGGTATGATATACCTGTACTAATTAAATATTATGATAATGATACATTGGGTGAAACAAATCTACTATGAACATGAAAGCACTCTTAGGAATAAAATTATGATTTAAATTAAAAAAAATTACCCTAAGAAAATGCTTGGCCTAATTTTGTGGTACAACCAGGTGAGTAGACTTGGGTTGTTACATATGGTATTAGAGTAGAAGAGATCTTAAGTTGTAGAACTCTGATTAAATAAATTTGACTAGATCAATGAAAACTTATAAACTGACTTACTTCTTTCACCTACAGGTCAAATGACACGAATGTTGCGTGGTGGATCTTCAAAAAATCTTACGGGAGGCAGGGAGGAAGAAGCCATCGAAAGACCTATGAGGGGACCAAGGTCAGGTATAAGATGAGAAGGTCCTCAACGTGAAAGAAGGATGAAATAGTTGAATGAACCTCCTCCAAATGAGCCTGGTAGGGAGGAAGGAAACCTTGCAAAAGTTGTGCAATTATTACAAACTCATGTGGATCAACAACAAGATTTAATAGATCAACAACAAAAATTGATTGAGGACTTGATCAAGGAAAGGAAACCTATAGGTAGCCCTATGGAAGCACTCGAAGAGCCAATAAGAGCAGATGATTCTAGAATGGGCTCTGAGTTGGTAAGGGATCCAATGAAGGTGGTGAATCCCAAGTTTAATGATACAAGTGAAGTTAATGTCATGGAGAAGTTTTGGGAATTCACTAATTTGTAACAAGGATTAATGTCAATTCGAGCTTATTATCAAAAATTTAACCAACTATTAAAATATGTACCTGATTATGAGGGCATGGAGGGCATGAAGGTGTAAAATTTTATACAAGGATTATATCCTGAGATTAGGATTGAGGTGAATATGCTAAATCCTAAAAATCTTCCTAGAGCATTTGATTTAGCTCGACAAGAAGAAGTCTATCAAGGAACTAAAAAGGCTTACTTCAATTATCAAAAATTGATTGAAAAAGAAAAAGATGATCTTAAGAAATGTAAAAGTGTAGGATTTATGAAATGGGTTAAGGAGCAAAGTAAAAATCCTAAAGGAGGAGACTAGAATAGACAAGGAGACACAATAGGAAGGACTGTTCAAGGCTACAAGCATAGGAAAAATGACAAGGGATACCATAGAAGAAATGATCCAAGGCTGATGGAATGGGGAAAGACTAAATATGTTGTATCCCAAAGTAGCAATGAAAGTAATAACAAGGGAAATAGAGCTCCTCCAAGTGGATGTTATATATGCCAAGGAGCTCATTATGCCAACAAGTGCCCCCACAGAGCTGATCTTTGTCAGAAAGCTCTAGAAGAAGCCACCCACAAGATCTTTGCGATGATAGGTAGTCCCATACTTGATGGTCAAGTTACTCCATTTATTCTTAAATGGAAAAATTTTTGATAAATATGTGCATATTTTGATAGATAGTGGATCAAATAATAGCTTTATTTCCACTAGATTAGTGAGGGACATACCTGAAAGACCTAGGTTTTTAGCTAATGGTTGGAAGGTAGAGTATGGGTCAGGACAAACCTACCAAGTCAACCAATGTTTATTTGACCCTCACATCATTTTACCACAAGGAAAAACTAATTGGTATTTGTATGTGGTACCTTTGCATGCTTTTGACATCATACTTGGTGTTGACTAGTTAAAAGCCCATAAGGCTCTTCTAAATTTTGAGGAAATATGGGTGGAGTTTATGGATGAGTCTAATCAAAGGATTAGGATTCATTGTGATCATGGTGAAATTAAGCCACATTTATTATCTACAATGTAGATAAAGAAAGTCATTAGGAAGAAGGGAATGATTTTTATAGTTAAAATGAATAAGAAAGAGGAGACTAAAGTGGAATATGACCTCTTCCAAAAGCATCCTATTTTGGGAGAATTCAAGGATGTGTTTTTAGAGGACCTTCCAAGGTTACCTCCTCAGAGAGAGTTTGATTTTTCTATTGAGTTATTACCTGGAGCTACGCCCATTGCAAGGGCACCATATAGGATGACTCCTATTGAGCTACAAGAGCTCAAAATACAACTTCAAGATTTATTGGAAAAAGGGCTAATCAAGCCTAGTGTGTCACCATGGGGAGCTCCTATCTTGTTTGTTAAGAAGAAATATGGTACCTTGAGGATGTGCATAGATTATCGATATATTGAATAAGGTTACTATCAAAAATAGGTATTCATTACCTAGAATTGATGATCTCTTTGATCAACTAAAAGGAGCAACCATCTTCTCAAAGATTGACTTAAGGTCTGGTTATCATCAATTAAGGATTCGAGAAGAAGACACTTCTAAAACAAATTTTAGAACAAGGTATAGATATTTTGAGTTTATAGTCCTACCTTTTGGGCTAACTAATGCCCTAGCCACATTCATGAATCTCATGAATAGCATTTTTAGAGAGCAATTGGATAGATTTGTGCTCATATTTTTGGATGATATATTGATCTATTCCAAGAATAAGGAGGAACATGATCAACATATGAGAACTGTACTTGAGATTCTTAGAAAGAATCAATTATATGGAAAACTATCAAAGTGTGAATTCTACACTCCACAAGTATAGTATTTGGGACATATTATCTCTGCTGAGGGGATTGTAGTTGATCCTAAGAAAATAGAAGCAATTATTGATTGGCCAACACCTACTAATGTGATTGAGGTACAAAGTTTTATGGGGATTATAGGCTATTATAGGTGATTTATCAGAGGGTTCTCAAGAATTTCCCAACCTATTACAAACCTTCAAAGGAAAGGTAAAGCCTTCAAATGGATAGAGTAATGTGAAGAGGATTTTCAAATTTTGAAAGAAAGGTTGACAACCACACCGATTCTACAATTACTTGATCCTAATAAGTAGTTTATAGTATGTACTGATGCATCAATTGAAGGATTAGGAGGGGTTTTGACCCAAGATGATGTGGTTATTACCTTTGAATCAAGGAAACTTAAGAGGCATGAGGTGAATTATGCCACTCATGACTTGGAGTTGGCAATTGTTGTACATGCCCTTAAGATTTGGAGGTACTATTTATTGGGAAAACCATTTGAATTGAAGATAGATCACCAGAGTTTAAGATACATATTTACTCAACCCTTATTGAATGCTAGAAAATGATGTTGGATGGAGTTTCTAGTTGAGTACAATTTTGGCATTGAGTATATTAAGGGTAAGGAGAATAAGGTTGTTGATGCTCTAAGTAGGAGAGGGCGTATTGCTGCATTGACAAAATATCAATATGATTTGCTAGATCAAATTAAAAATCAGCAACAAAAAGATGAATTTTTCCAATCTTGCAATGCTCAAATGGAGCAAGAACTTGGAAAGGATACATGCTTTGTATATAAATATGACTTGTTGTATTATAAGAATAGGTTGGTAGTTCCAAATACAGGTGGATTGAGAGAAACAATCCTTAAGGAGGCACACAATACTCCTTATTCTATGCATCTAAGAGGGGCAAAGATGCATGAGAGCTTGAGAAAGGCCTACTATTGGCCAGGTATGAAAAAGGATATCACTGATTATGTGGCTAGGTGTTTAGAGTGCCAGAAAGTGAAAGTGGAACATTTGCATCCAATAGGTAAATTGTACCCACATGAGATACCTACACAAAAATGGCAAGTGGTATCAATGGAATTTATAGTGGGTTTGCCTAAAACAAGGTTCAGGCATGATGCAATCTTGGTAGTTGTGGATAAGTTAACCAAGGTTGCACATTTTATACCAGGTAATGTGCAAGATGATGCACCTATAGTAGCGAGCAAGTTTTCCAGGGAAGTGGTAAGACTACATGGATTTCTAGAAGTCATAATCTCTGATAGAGATTCTCGCTTTACCTCTAAATTTTGGTAGGCTTTGCATGAAGCATTGGGAACCAAATTGAATATTAGTACCACCTATCACCCTGAGATAGATGGGAAGACTGAGAGGGTGAATCAGGTATTAGAGGATATGTTAAGAATGTATTGCATGGATCAACATACAAAGTGGGAAGACTATTTATACCTAGTGGAGTTTGCATACAATAATAGTTATCATGCATCACTAGGTATGGCACATTTTGAAGCCCTATATGGAAGAAGATGTAGGACTCCCTTATCTTGGGATAATATGAAATATCGGGTAGTGATCGGACCAAAAACTATAAAAGAAATGGAAGATCAATTAAAAAGAATTCAGTAAAAGTTGAAGGAGGCCATAGATCACCAGAAGAGCTACGTGGACCTCAAAAGAACACCGAGAGAATATTCTGTGGGAGACAGAGTGTTCTTAAGGGTGAAACCAACTAAAAGTTCCATAAAATCTTCCAAACTTGACTCAAGATATGTGGGTCCATTTGAAATTGTGGGTAAGATAAGCCCTGTTGCATACAAACTTGCTCTACCACCAAGCTTATCCAAAATCCATAATGTCTTCCATGTGTCCCTCTTTAGGAAGTATATTTTTTATCCTACTCATGTTTTGGATGTTTCCAAATTGCAGATGATCGATCCACTAAAAATTGAAGTTTGACCTATTCGTATACTTGGTTTTAGGACCAAGAACCTGAGGAAGAGGAGTATAGAGCAATGTCGGGTCCAATGGGACCTCTACTCGGATAGAAATGCCATGTGGGAGAATGTGGTAGATATGCAACAATAGTTTCCTTATCTATTTGAGTAGACATAGACATTTCAAAAACATTTATATGGTTTGATGATATATGTATATATGCATATGGATATGAGACTGGATACTGAGTAGAGTAGCTTGTGTATGTTTTGAGTTACTGAGTAGAGTAGCTTGTTTATGTGATGATGTATGTTTTGGTTTATTCATGGATATTTGGTTGAATGCAATATGACATATTAAATGATTTAATTGCATGTTCAAATTTGAATGATTTGTGATTCAATGATATATATTTGATGCAAATAAATGATTTATAAATTGATATGATTAATTTGGCATATGTGAAAAGCTATATTTGATATATTCAATTTACTTGATCATGCATGAAACATAGGGACTATGTTTTTTTCTAGTGGGGGAGGATGTAATGACCCTCCTTGCACAATTTTGAATAGCAAATTAATTAATATATTTTTTTTAAAGCAAAAACCCCCTTGCGAGGCCGCCTTGGTCTGAGAGATCACAAACAGGGGGTTCTACACCGTCAAAGTCACCCGGGAGTCGCACTCGACCCTACCCGCACCAACATTATCAATTGTATTTTGGATACCCAATTCAGCTTTTTGGTAGGGTGGAGATTTGAACCTGGGACCTCCCTTGGAGGATTGCCCTCTCCTCTTCAACTCACGTACAACACCTGGGTAAATTAATAATTATACTTACCTTTATTTTTTTAATGTGGTACTACTGGTGGTCATTATGTTGTAGGACCAGGTGAAATCCTTCAATGAAATTAGGAATGATGATGGAAAAGATAAATGAGGAAGCGATGATTTGATTCGTAAGTACATGGAAGCTCACGTTGGTGAGTGTCATATAGGTGCATTGGAACTGAAATGCATTCTATGTGTGTTGTGAAGAATAGTTGTTGGTTGCTTATTATGTGTATTTATACAAAGAAGGCAATGATAATGCCAAGAGCATGGGAGCTTACCTTCATTGAGTATGAATGTAATTGGTAAAATTGCTTGTGTATAATTTTTGATAAACTTGAAAAATAGGGATGAATAAATATATACAAGAAAATATGCATATGATCATAGAATTAATATGTTGGAAGATGAATATTTTATATGCTTATTTTTATTATTATAAAACAAGTAAAGAAATATGAATTTTAACCTCCACTGCCCACGGTCCAAAGGATGAAGTGGAAGGTTGATGACGAAGCAACCTATGTGTGTATGGTTGTAATGATTTCTTTGAGAAAAAACCCACTCCATGTTTGGTAGGCGTGAGAGGAATGTGGTTAAAAGAAATATGATAAGACACTCTTTGCATGTTAGAGAAAGAGATACGAGTTTACATATGCAATACTTGGAAATCGGGTAAAGAAAATCATAATTGAGCTCTCTGGATAATAGAATAATAAGCAAAAATCTAGGTTGGGTGTTGAATTACTTGTCATTAAATTTGTTTGAATATTAAGCTTGTTTTGCTCTTAAAGTCATTGAAAAGAAATGAAATGTTTTACTATGTGAAGTTTGTGTATGCATAGGTGTATGTTGGCCATGCAATGGAAATTAGTTAAATAGGATATCATAGATATTATTGCTTAAACAAAATTTTTATGTTGTTTGTATTATGCATACGTCTATTATGAAAACAATGGAATATTGATATTGTTATGAATTTGGTTTTGGGATGTAACAATGGTTGTGTAGACACTATTGCTTGGAAACCTTGAACATCAATGGGATAACATGCATGTGGCTTGTTTAGTAGTATGAAATACTAGATGTTGTCATGCGTAATAGCATATACAATACATGTTAAATAGTGGTAATACTTAGATATACATTCATGATAGAACTGAAATCTAATACCCCTTCACACAATATTCAATGGGTAAAAATACTAGAAACAGTGGAGCTACTTACATCATGGAAGGAAGATTTTCATAAACTATCATAGGATCCGTTTAGGGAGAACGTGTGAACCAGATTTATTTTGAGTTTTGATATTAAGTATATCGACCAAAAAAAGAGTCATGATTTATCAAGAGAGTGAACATTAAAAATAAATAACTATTGTAAACATCTTTTAGAGATATATTTTATTTGTTGGTAGTATGGGTAGTATATGAAGAACATCAAAGTTTATGTAACATTTTGCAAAGACTTGTAGAACAGTTGATATCAATCTATAAAAGTTTTACTCCATTTATTTCCATAAATCCAAAGGACTGCATTTACCTTGGATATATTTCCATTGTGTGTCATGTTCAAATTTCTTTAGAAATTGAAAACTAGCTGGGAGAACAAATTTACCACTTCTTGCAATAAATATATGATCTTAGTATTAACTCTAAATATTTATCTAGCTGTAGTTGTATTGGGTAAATGAGAAAGTGATAAGAAGAAAAAATTTAGGCTCAATGAATTTCTCTTTCTTTTGAGTTCATTTGTAATGTCTTATTAATGTGTTAAGATCATTTTGGATCAAAACAATGTTGTTATATTTAACATTCTTATAAATGATTTAATGACATTTTCTACAAAAGAAAACCAAGATGTCACAATACCTTCTTTCTTTTAAAAAATATAATATTGAATGTATTCTGTTTTTTTTAAATATAACCTTGAACAATAGAAATCCTGACAAGAGAGGTCATAAATTTAGAATTTTTCGAAGGGTGTTGTTTAATATATTTTCAGAATTGGAAAGGAAATATGATATGACGCTTCTGGCATTGAAAGATGCTTCCATTAGTAATATGTGATAAAGGATATGTAACCCTTTTATAGAAAAATTGTAATTATGTTTGGTGTAGCACCCAACTATCATTAAAGTAGTATAAATTCCTTTGCTATTGTGTTAGAAGTTAGAGAACCAAGAATGAATTCCTGTATAGTAATTGCTCTACATTTCACCACATTATAATCTACAAGGGATTTTAGTTTTTAGTTAATGATGAGAACATATGAAAGGAAATGGTGGGTATCTTCATTATTACAAAAAATATTGCAAGTATATTAATTTAGCTGAGCAAAGTTTGATCGTGCTAGTATAAGAAGATTACAATTTTGGTCTCAAAAATAGCAAGTGAGAGTAGAACCCTCAGGTAGTAATGTGAGCTAAAATTTAGTTTAGTAGCTACCTTGGAAGATTTATTAGGTAATTAGGCTACGTTAGTAAGATAGTACTAAATAGTCTTCCATTTAAATAACTAAAAAAAATTGTATGTGCATTGTTTTAGATTGCTAATGAATGCTTTTTAAGAGTATAAATTAAGAAAAGTATAATTTTATATTTAATATTGTTACTTAGTGATGTAAATTCACTGCAAGAGACCAACAATGGACTCCAAGCATAAATTTCAAGACAATAAATCAGACAAAATATACCAGTAAAAAGAAACCTGCAAATGCTTCTTTTCATTATTTGAATTCACATCCCCCTTACAATAGAGTCTCCCACTCCTTATACTCCCCAAAAAAACCCTAGCCTATGCTACCCCCTTACTATTTTTAGTCACTTTCTATTTTTAGCAACTCAAAAAAAGAGCTCGGATGGCATCCAAAATGGAATCATGCATCTATTATTCAATAATAACCACTATCCCAAAAAAGCAACCCCACTCAAGTTGTACACTAATAGTTATGACAACTTTTTCAGTTGCAAAAATTCAAATTTACATTAAAAGATAATTTTGGGCCTTCTAGAGGTATTTTTTGTTTGAAACGTAACTTGACACTTTTTTAAGTTCTTCATGCAATTATGCACATTTGAAAAAAGAATGGGGTAAAACGGATACTCAGAGAAAAATTTATGGCCCTGGTAAGGTGCATTACTTAGGTAATTATAGGTAAAAGGAGTAGTCATCTAAATATATTAGTCACATATTTATAAGTCTCTTTTAGAAATAATTGCTATTGCAAGTAGGTATCTGATTATTTTAAATAGTTAGATATTTGAACACTTGTTGAAAATTACTTAAAATATTAGAAGAGCTTGTTTAAACTAGTCAAAAGAATCTTTTGCCTCAAAAACTCTTCAATAAAAACAAAAATTATAGTAGAACCCTTACTAGGTAGAGTATGGATTAATTTATTGGGAAGGATAAACAATAACAATTGTAAACACCAAATATTGTTGGGGTGTGGGTATGCACACAACAAGTCTCGGGAGCAACTTTAGTCTAACATAATTACTTGAAACACATGACTAGGTTAGAACTGGTAACTAGAGGGCAGTATGGGATGTCATCCCTAGGTTGCTACTCAGGTAGTACTATGATAAGTCCCATGTTCATTTGACTTAGCTAGATCATCCATAACATTCAGTATGAGATGAATGATTGTGAGTCATAATGAGCATTAGTGATCAAGTCCAAGGTCAGGTTATTGATATGGCTCTAGATGACTCTCGAGAGTGGACAATCAACTAGACACTAGGCATATATACGATGATTCCTTGCATACTAAGATTAAATAAGTCGACCAGATAGGTCATGGATTCACAAATGCTAAGGGATAGGGAAAGAAAACATCCCTCTCTAGGTTTTATGGGCCCTAGAGGGTAACCCCAATCATGGCTTGACCCTCATGCCAAAACATGAGGATGAAAATGAGGTAAGTCAATTCCACATAATGGCACCTTTCATGGTATTTGGCCAATCTCATCCACTTGGGTGGCTATTTACAATAATCTTAAATCCAAAAGTGGTATAATATGCTTGTACTAACTAAATATTATGATAATGTTACATTGGGTGAAAAAAAACTATTATGAACATGAAGGCACTCTTGGGAACAAAAATGTGGTTTAAATTAAAAAAAACTACCCTGTGAAAATGCTTGGCCTGATTTTGTGGTACAATCCATGTGAGTAGACTGGGGTCGTTACACACACACATCATGTTGAAAACCTACCTATGGCTAAGATAAGAAATGATCAGATTTATATGACTAAGGAGAAGTATTCTGAGTCAAATATTTCCATGGAGAAGGTATTCTCCTTCATTCCTAATGATAAAAAGGAGTAATGGGCTACCAAAGTTTGGAATTCCAATCCCAATAGAACTTTTGACCCAATAGGTATAGGCTGAACCATAACAAACATTAATAAAAAAATAGACATTGTATGCAATAAATAGGATATTTTATGTGTTGGATTTTAGTTGAGGTTACCTCAAATTCATTAGTGCATACATCATTCAAATATAGGTGAATGAGGTACAACAATCGTGCAGGAAAGAGAATCCATAGACAAAAATTGACTTGTGAAGTCATACTTTAATGTTATGTAGGTAGCTTTTTGAGCCTATGATTTCATGAATGGACTAAGTAATTACCATCCTCTAGATGATAATCTATAACTACCTCACATTCCCAACAAGATGTGGAACCTCAATCAAAGATATACTTAGTGTTAAAGCTCTTCAAACTAGGGCGTATTTCTTTTAGAAAGGCTAGAGAGTTTTCACATATTTTGGGGAGTTTCCAATGTAGTGTAAAATTAACAAGACAAGTATGGAGGATATCTCAAAATAGTTGAGTGTCATAAACAATCCATGATAAAATATGCAGTACATAAAATTTACATCTCAAGCTTCATTGATTAAAGATGTGATATCAATATACCAATTGGTGTTATATGCTCGTATGACTATGGGGAGAAAAGTAGGGAAAAATTCAAAAGAAATGAAAGGTTCTCTTGAATGGAACATTAATGGAGGAAGCAAGCATGTGGACCACCAAATTCTTTGTCCTTCCTAGCCTTACCAAAACCTCTAAAGTGAATACCTCAAGGTGAAATAAGTGACACTTGGCACTTGGCTAATTCTACCAAAGTTGGCAAAACTCAATCTAATAGATCAAACTCAAATGGATAAGATGAAAAGGTTCAACAACATGGTAGAAAAGGTAGACAATGTTTAGGTGGAAAATTTAAAATTGGTCATTTACAAGGAGTAGCACATAAATCAATTAGCCTCGCTAGCCAAGGAAGGATCTCAATTGCTCCTTCCAACCATATAGAGACCAAAGAACCACATGCACATTTATGGTGGAAGATGGAGTGATAGGCCTATTAATACCTTTCCCTTTGTAAGTCCTTCATATTTCATATCAAGAAACTAGAGTCTTTTTGAGTTATGAAGCATGAAGTATCATGGGCTTAGATAATCTACAATGACCATGGAGTCCATGAGAAAGAAGAAGACTGCTACTCCACCCACATGAACTACCTCAATTCCTCACTTAACTTCAAAAAGAGAAACTCATGCTCAAGCCACATAGATGGAGCCTTTAATACACATTAAAGACATAGGAGTAATAGACCTAAATTTATCAAAATATACGAGAAGTCTAAGGAAATATGCTTATCAAAGATACCTCAAAAATGAAAATGAATCATTTTCTACAATGATTTGTACTAGTTGTTTATCTCAGTACCTGGTTCCCTAGGTACATTATTGTTACAAAATGGTGGAAGCATGTACCTTGCATTACAACCCTTCGCATAGGATAGTTAGGTCTCATGATGACCACTTTGAACTAGTTTTTTTAGGAGAGGCTATACAACAAATGGTATTGGTGTGAAAGGGACTCAAATTGAACCCATAAGTTACAATAATGTATTATATCAAAATCAAAGATAAGTTGAAATGCTTGAAATAGGAGCTCTATAAGTTAGAGTAATCCATTTTGAAATTCTCCTTAAGCTGATATATATTCAATGAAGATGCCAAGGTTGCTTTAAGCATAGTGGAATTTATTTTTGACATTGGTGAAAATGGATAAGTGTTGTAGGAAGAGTTGGATGCCATCCACATGCTGAGGGTTATCCCAAAGAATACATATCTAATCCTAGATTAAAAATAATGTATAGCCCATCACATTCATAAAGGGCTATATAAATTTAGGTATACTCACACCTTTAGGTACAACTCATACTTAGCCCATTAAATACTATTTTAAAAATATCTAGTTGTTTAGATATTGGAGCCTAAAGATAAAAAATGAAGATAATTGAGGGTATTCTATCCCCATTTGGAAAGAAGTCCTCTCCTATAAATCCTCATATTACCTGTTGTGGCTGATCCACAACGTACCCCAAAATTGGGGACCCACCTTTTTTGCATGTGTTCCAAGAAGGCCGAAGGGGCCCATAGGCTAAAGATCAAGGAAAAAGCAAAATATCACAAAAGAGAAAAAGTGTCGTGATATCGTGACATGTTGCTCCATCGTGGCCAAAAATGAAAAAGTGTCACGATATCACGACATGTTGCTCCATCATGGCCAAAAATGAAAAAGTGTCGCGATATCGCGACATGTTGCTCTAGTGTGGCAGAAAAAGAAAAAGTGTCGCGATATCGCGACATGTTGCTCCATCGCGGCCAAAAATGAAAAAGTGTCGCAATATCATGACATGTTGCTCCATCATGGCCAAAAATAAAAAGTGTCACGATATCGCGACATGTTTCTCCATCGTAGCAGAAAAGAAAAAGTGTCGCGATATCGCGACATGTTGCTCCATCGCGGAAGAAAAATGAAAAAGTGTCGTGATATCGCGAAATTTTGCTCCATCACAGCAAAAAAATAAAAAGTGTCACGATATCGCTACATGTTGCTCCATCGCGGCCAAACGAGGAAAGAAAGAATCAGAGGAGAAAAAGTGTCGCGATATCGCGACATGTTGCATTTTCGCGACCGTACAAGAAAAAGTGTCGCGATATCGCGACATGTTGCATTTTTGTGACCGTACAGGAAAAAGTGTCGCGATATCGTGACATGTTGCATTTTCGCGATTCAAAATGGGCAGACAAGCAGAGAAAGAAAAAGTGTCACGATATCGCGACATGTTCCATTTTCACGATTCAGAGCAACAAAGGAGAGCAAGGAGGCAAAAGTGTCGTGATATCGCAACATGTTTCATTTTTGCCAAGGTAATGAACCTGCATAGTGACGCGGACATAATGACAAAATCCAGTAAATAAGACCAAGCGTTACATAAGAAATCCTTAATGATTGGAAATCATTTAAGATGGTCGTTACATAGGGAAGGAAATGAACGCAAGCCTATGTGGAGAAAACGTAGCGAAGGGCCACAAAATGGAAACCGAAGCACACGCATGCAGGGAAGGTGAAACGAACAGTGCAGGGAAGGTGAAACGAACAACCATCGAAAAAGAAATGAACCGTCATGGAAGGAGAAACAATTCTTTCGAATAGTTTAAATATGCCATTCAAAGAGGCCAGAATGGGGTGGAACTGTTTAGAGAAGATTGCAGTAATGAAGGCAAGGCCTTAGCACTGGGTTTCTCTGGATATTTTCTTCCACATTGGACTAGTTTTTCTTCTTCATGGACAGGGGTCGGAAACCGCTACGAGCAGAGTTGCAGAGCTGAAGGCGATAGGCCATTCTGGGCCTGCTTAGGAGTGTTTTCCTTCATTTGTTCTGGTTTTGATAAACTGGAAGCATTTTGTTGTTGTAAACTGATACATTTTTTTTAATACAGAATTACAGAGAGTTGCATCTCATTGGCAAGAAAGAAGGAGTTATTTTTTGCATGCAAGATTTAATGTTTATTTTTCCCCTTTCAGATTTTTAGGCTTATAGGTGAAGTTTAATGCAAGTTCTCTTGGTTGCTTCATGCGAATGTCTAAATCTGAAAACCACAGTTAAAACCCTAGAAACCAACACCTAGCTTATCCGGATTGTGCGAGTTTTGCAGGTTCAATAGGTTAGGTTGTATGCGGAAAACCTCATTATCTTCGGTTTTGTCAAATAGGATCGTAGCACTCTGAATGTACTTTAGTTTTAGTTTCTTTGTATTTTATTTTCACTTCTTTTATTCTCTACATTTTTATTTTCCCGAAAATCTAACTTTAGTCGAATTTACAGTCATTGAAATAAAATACTTGAAAATCTACCGAAATCAAAAATAAAATAATTTCATCATTAAGATTAATTCACATTGAGTTCATTCCGATTAAATGAACAACCATTACAATTTCAAAATAAAATAAACCACGAGTGCCCCTTGTTTACAGTTACTTGCAACCACTAAGGTGTTCCGAGCATTCGAACTGAACATTATTATTCATACAAAATGCTAACATAGCGGAGACCTTGGAGAAATTGTTTATTAAATTTCTTTGCAAGAGAGGATTTGGAACTCGAATCCTATCGGAGAGTGTGTTTTCACAATCGGGTGAAAATACCACTCAACAGATTGGCGCTAGAAGGAGGGCTTGAATGGGTTTATTTCAGAGTGATTTAAATGCTATAGGGATTTAAATTTTGAATATTTCATGCCCTATTGATTATATAGCCCTCTTTTAACAATACAACCTTGTAGTGTTAAAAGGAGGACATGAATTGCTATGCATTGTTCTAACGCTTTTTGATTGTTCATACAGGAATAATGTGTTTTGACTTGATTTAAAAAAAAAAAAATCTCTTGACTAACGAGGTTGTCTCCATACAATTACTTTCATTTGATTTTAATGGATACATCTCTTGGTTGATGCTAACATGATTATTCATACGATTACATGTTTGATATTTGCTAGTCATTTCAAGGTTTCTTTCATGCATGACTAACAAATTGGTTTTGAAGTTGTTCTTTGAATTCCATTAATTGCAGATTTTTTTTGTGTGTCGCAGGTCTTCCTCGAGGTATTTTCCACGGCTCTTGTAGGGTTATCATCATTGATTTTGAATCAAATGGCCCAACCTCCACCACCTCCTTGGTATGGAGCCCATAACATTCCTTTGAATATTGTAGGGGATATTCATGAGATCCCTAGGAATATAGAGAGATTTTTGCCCAAATACAAACCGGATGGCCCAAGGACTGCAGAAGAACATATTCAGGCCTATAGGGATGTTTTGATAAGATTGCAAGTTCAGCATGAAGATGTGGCTTGTAGACTCTTCCCCATGAGCCTAGACCCAGTGGCCTACGAATGGTATATTTGCTTACCTACGGGTTCCCATACCGCCGGGGCGCCAAAGGGGAGAGCGATTGTCACGCAATTGTGGTCACCATTAGATCCCACAATCATCTATAATCAGTTCATTACATGCAAAAGAGGCCAGGGTGAGCCAATCCAAACTTTTAATCAGAGATTTCAAAAGTGCTATAATAGAGCAATTCGGAATTTTGCCATTGATCCCGTAGTAGCTTTGCAAATATATTTTGGGGCATTGGATCCTATGACGGCAATGTTTGCAAGACAAAATCCTCAAGTTACCACGCTTGCTCTAGCCTACAATGAAGCTATGACCATTGAACAACAAATGACACCACAGTGTTATGGGTTTTCCCAGATGCCTATGGTAGGACAATATGGTCCATATGGTCAAGCTCCTATGATGAATCAGATCATGGCACCACAAATATCAAGCATAAATGCTTTGCCTTATCAACAACCATATTCATCAACACCCGCTTACGCACCCAATCCAATTTCGTTTCAAAGCATGAATCCCTATGCAAATCAAGTGGCTCAAAATCCAACTCAAATGTTAAGTCAAGATCTCACCAATTACGCAAATCCCATGGGAATTAGCAATAATATAGCTCAACCAAAAGAGATTTATTCCGAGGTTGAAGAACTCAAAAATATGGTTCACAAATTGAGTAATGATTTGGTTCAACAACAGAAGTATGAATCCCATGCCCCTCACCCAAATCGAAACTTCAACGATGGAGGGAGACAGTGGAATACGAAGCCAAACAATGGGGGTGTGCCTTCCCCTATTGCTAATCAGATAGATATTTCTGCAAGACCAAGTCACTCTAGTTCCATTCTTAATATTTCTGATTTTGCATGGGAAAACGGGTGTAGATTGCATGATACAAGGGAGCATAATGAAAGGAATTGTCCCGAAATTGCCATGTATACTCATTGTCTCCAAGCTCAAGTGGATGATTTGGAACTTGTGCCAAATAAGGGTCCACCCCAACATCAGCAAGGAGAAGACAACATTCTGGCGGTGGAAACTTTATATCGTCAAGAGAGTGATGACAAAGAGGATTCACACCTTCCAAATTGTGATAAAGTTGAATCATGGGTTACAAATTTGGATTATGACAACTTTACCAATTTGAATTCAAGAAATAACCCACTTTTGGAAATAACTGGACCATCTATGGAAGGTGAAGGTGAATTGGATGAGAAATATGTTGATGAATCAGAAGATGAATTGGATGAGAAACATGTTGATGAATCAGAAGATGAAGAAGAAGTGCTCGAGCGTCACGACCTGAACTTGGGAGATGATTACTATGATTCGTGGAAGAAATGGGAAGAATATTATCAATCTGAATCTTCTAACAAACTTATTGCATCAAACAATATGCAGGATAACTCAATTGCTTCCTCGCATGAGGATACTATGAATCCTGTACAATTTGAGAAAGTTTTGGAAGAGGAATTTGAATCTCATCAAATTTTGGAACATGATAAGGGTTCTACGACCATGAACCAAGAAAGAGAGTCACTTGCTTTAGATCCCTTTGAAGGAAAAGAAATTGAAAACATTGATCCACGTACTTGCGCTACGATGATTATGCCATTTCAGAAAGAGAAAATTACAAAACCTGAACCATTTGGGTTTGATATCACTGATGATCCAATTGAAAATCTCACGTTACCCAAAACAACCCAAGTGATTGGTCACGAAAAGGCGTTAGATAGACAAGACTTATGGTTTGAAAGGGATGGACATATTTTCAATTGGGTACCTAGGTTTGGTGCCTTTGATAAACAGGTCATTGAGAAAGAGCAAGTGCTACGTGATGATGAATGTCATGAGAGGGAAAGAGAATTTTCAAATCCTCTTCAGGTAAGGTCAAATGAAAGCATGCCAAAGGTAAAATCTCATCTTTTTGGTTTCACCATGCAGGATTCGAATGGAGGTTTGCCTAATGAATGGTTTGATTCAAATATCATTAATGTTATGGCTTTATTGAAGGAAAATGAATTAGCTTTGAAATTTTTAGAAATAGGCTTTTGCTTACAAAATTTCATTTTGAATAAAGAAAGCCTAGTTCTAAATCATGAATGGGATTATGAAATTTGCACCTTAAAGAATAGACAAGAAAGAATTGAAAATCAATCATTGTCTAATCAATTTGAAAATTTGAATCTCACCTATGAGAATACTAATGGAGCTAAATCAAATTGGTATGGTGAGAGGGGCAAGTGGAAATTTGTTGCTTTGTTTGGTCTAATCTTGTTTGATTCCTTCCACATTCGGCATGTGTATCATATTATATATCTTTTAAAGAATGCTCTAATCAGGTTTGGGATCCGGGAAAATGATAATCCAATTATTTTTGGTTTTCGTGTTTTCGTGGTTTTGGATTGGATTTTATTTTGGTTTTAAGTTTTGTGTGTTGGTCCTTACGACATGTTGGTTTGTTTTAAAAAAAAAAAAAAAAAAAAAAATATAATGACTAAGACTAGGAGAATATGAAACATCGGAATTGTATTGCAGAAAGCTCCACGAATATCACAAACACATTAAGGAATATCGTTTGAAACTTGTGATGCATGAAATTGTCAGTTTTACAAATTATGGCAAAGGGTATACTTCATCCGCAATTCAAAAGGAGCAATGTATTCATATCTCATATACATTTCGCATTGCATATACATGCCATCTCAATTGCATCTTCATTTCATGTGCAATCATTGAAAAGGTGTCGAATCCTCTTAGGGTTATTACATAACATATATTAAAAGGATCCTAAGGTTGGGAACTGATGCCCGAACTATCTTGAACCAAGCACGTTCTATGCACATTAAAGAGGATCTTGAGCAAAATGATCAAAACCATACTTGGAAGAAAAGGTGAGGCGAAAGGAATATTTCGTGTCTATCCTATCATGCAACATGATCCTTAAAATAGTGGTTTTTACCACTCCCATAAAGCTTAAAGCCTAAAATTAGAGTAGTAAGGATAGGGTTAAATCCTCATCAAACTTAGGTTGAGGATCCAACTCCCCAAAGCTCTGATTTGACCTACATGGAGTAGTAAGGATAGGGCATAATTCTCATCTCGCTTAGGTTGAGAATCCGATTCCCCAAAGCTTCTATGTTCCCATTTCATCCTAAATCATGGATAGTAAGGATAGGGTACTAATTCTCATCTCGCTAAGGATGGGTAGTCATTCCCCAAAGCTTCCATTTTTCCCATCTCAAGAACTTGGAGAGACACACCCGAAATTCAAAAGTAAATATTTCCCATTTCATATTAATACTTGGATTGGAAGGATCATACTACATGTCCCTTGCAAGGATGGGTAGTCATCCCCAAGGTCCAAGAAATAAAAAAATGAAGCTAAAATCATGGATTATGGGGTTAATCTCCACGGGGCTATAGACGCCGGTCGGGCGTGGAGTATGCTCATGCGTGGCAACATGTCTTGTCTAAAAGCAAGACCATTGAATACTCAAAAGGACATACTAGCCTGACAATTTCATCCATAATAGGTTAAATCATTTTGCTCAAAGTGAGGTAATGAATTCTAGATCATAGTAGTAAGGATAGGGTTAAATTCCCATCTCGCTTAGGTTGGGAATCCGATTCCCCAAAGCTCTGATTTCACTTTCACTTGCACATGGGTTCAAGATAGTAGTGACTCATAACCAACTTTGGGATCTAATAAATCAATTCATTATACATATAGTTGATCCTAAGAGGGTTTGATAATTTTAAATGTTTGTGTATGATACTAGAAAGTAAGTCTTTATAAAGCAAGTTGTTATATCTCTAGCATATTTATCATGCATTAAATCCTGCACAAATCATTCATATGCATCTCATGTAAAACCGACAATGGAATGTTGATCAATTTCAAACGATAGAGAATGGAGCACACTGCACACACCGAGATGATGCTTAATGATTCTAATGTTTCATGTATTTCTCGTCTATCGTTTCATTTTTGGATATTTTGCTAATGATTGTATTTGAGTTTTTGTGTTTTCAGAGTTGGGTTCTCACCAAAATGCTCAGGAGCATTTCCCAGTAGAGTCGCCATTTGTTGTGGCTGCTCCACAACACACCCCAAAATTGGGGACCCACATTTTTTGCATGCTTTCCAAGAAGGCCGAAGGGGCCCATAGGCTAAATATCAAAGAAAAAAGCAAAATATCACAAAAGAGAAAAGTGTCGCGATATCGCGACATGTTGCTCCATCGCGGCCAAAAATGAAAAAGTGTCGCGATATCGCGACATGTTGCTCCATCGCAGCTAAAAATGAAAAAGTGTCACGATATCGCGACATGTTGCTCCATCGCGGCTAAAAAGAAAAAGTGTCGCGATATCGCGACATGTTGCTCCATCACGGCCAAAAATGAAAAAGTGTCACGATATCGCGACATGTTGCTCCATCGCGGCCAAAAATGAAAAAGTGTCGCGATATCGCGACATGTTGCTCCATCGCGGCAAGGAAAGAAAGAATCAGAGGAGAAAAGTGTCACGATATCGCGACATGTTGCTCCATCACGACTAAAAATAAAAAGTGTCGCGATATCGCGACATGTTGCTCCATCGCGGCTAAAGTGAAAAAGTGTCGCGATATCGCTACATGTTGCTCCATCGCGGCCAAACGAGGAAAGAAAGAATCAGAGGAGAAAAAGTGTCGCGATATCGTGACATGTTGCATTTTTGTGACCGTACAAGAAAAAGTGTCGTGATATCGCGACATGTTGCATTTTCGCAACCGTACAGGAAAAAGTGTCGCGATATCGCGACATGTTGCATTTTCGCGATTCAAAATGGCAGACAAGCAGAGAAAGAAAAAGTGTCACGATATCGCGACATGTTCCATTTTCGCGATTCAGAGCAACAAAGGAGAGCAAGGAGGCAAAAGTGTCGCGATATCGTGACATGTTCCATTTTCGCCAAGGTAATGGACCTGCATAGTGACGCGGACATAATGACAAAATCTAGTAAATAAGACCAAGCGTTACATAAGAAATCTTTAATGATTGGAAATCATTTAAGATGGTTGTTACACAGGGAAGGAAATTAATGCAAGCCTATGTGGAGAAAATGTAGCAAAGGGCCACAAAATGGAAATTGAAGCACACGCATGCAGGAAAGGTGAAATGAACATCCATCGAAAAAGAAACGAACCGTCATGGAAGGAGAAAAAATTCTTTCGGATAGTTTAAATACGCCATTCAAAGAGGCCAGAAGGGGGCGGAACTGTTCAGAGAATATTGCAGTAATGAAGGCAAGGCCTTAGCACTGGGTTTCTCTGGATATTTTCTTCCACATTGGACTGGTTTTTCTTCTTCATGGACAGGGGTCGAAAATCGCTGCGAGCAGAGTTGCAGAGCTAAAGGCGATAGGCCATTTTGGGCCTGCTTAGGAGCATTTTCCTTCATTTTTTTTGGTTTTGATAAACTGGAAGCTTCTGTTGTTGTAAACTGACATATTTTTAATACAGAAATTATAGAGAGTTGCATCTCATTGGCAAGAAAGAAGGAGTTATTTTTTGCATGCAAGATTTAATGTTTATTTTTCCCCTTTCAGATTTTTAGGCTTATAGGTGAAGTTTAATGCAAGTTCTCTTGGTTGCTTCATGCGAATGTCTAAATCTAAAAACCATAGTTAAAACCCCGAAACCAGCACCTAGCTTATCTGGATTGTGCGAGTTTTGCAGGTTCAATAGGTTAGGTTGTATGCAGAAAACCTCATTATCTTCGGTTTTGTCAAATAGGATCGTAGCACTCTGAATGTACTTTAGTTTTAGTTTCTTTGTATTTTATTTTCACTTCTTTTATTCTCTACATTTTTATTTTCCCGAAAATCTAACTTTAGTCGAATTTACAGTCATTGAAATAAAATACTTGAAAATCTACCGAAATCAAAAATAAAATAATTTCATCATTAAGATTAATTCACATTGAGTTCATTCTGATTAAATGAACAATCATTACAATTTCAAAATAAAATAAACCACGAGTGCCCCTTGTTTACGGTTACTTGCAACCACTAAGGTGTTCCGAGCATTCGAACCAAACATTATTATTCATACAAAATGCTAACATAGCGGAGACCTTGGAGAAATTGTTTATTAAATTTCTTTGCAAGAGAGGATTTGGAACTCGAATCCTATCGGAGAGTGTGTTTTCACAATCGGGTGAAAATACCACTCAACATTACCACTTTTCAAATTATTTTTTGGTACCAACCTTGATTACAACTAAAGGAGGAAAACTCTGGTGCATCCTAGAAGCAAGCACCAAGGACCTATAGTTTTATATCAAAGGATAATGGTATTACCTAAAGGAAACCACCATTATATATATTTTTGGATTCAAAAAACCCATATATTTACTACAAATATACATTATAGAAAGGGTGGTCTCTCTAGAATTATTGAGATAGGCAAACTCAATCAATACTACCTATGAGAGTGGGCAGAGAAAAACAATATTCTATAAATCCTTAGTGTATCTAGAAAGTGTATCTCTACTAAAAATAAATTTGAATCCTAAATTAGAAGCCAAGTTTAAAGAGTTGGGGTTATAAAACTTAAATTATTCTTAGAATTATGATCTAGATAAGAAGTTTACTACATTGCTAACAAGTATAAAGGTTTCTAGTAAATTCATCCATGAATCCAAGTCTAAAACGATGGAGTACATAGGAAGGATTTTACCCACCACTCTAAAGAGAATAATTATTGTTATCAAATACCTAGAGGAAGTTGTATGAGATATTCTATACGAAGGTGAATGATGTTGACTCCAAGTCTCAAATAAACCCAAACAAGAAGAAGTTTTTATAGAAGCTAAGTTGGAGCAATAACAAGGTCAAAACCTAGTGGAAATTCATCTAGAAAAATAAATGATATCAATGTACATTTAAGATATATAGATCCAAATGATGATGAAACCTTCAGCTAGTGCTATAACATAGAGAACCCAAAATAAATTCCATGTAATGCAAAAAGAAACAATGAAGAAACCATGAGCATGTAATCATGCAAATCAAATCAAATAGAAGAGACTCTAGCTGTGATATTAGTTTTGATACCTCTAGAGATGACAACATCAATGTAGTCAGGGCATTTAAAGAGTAAAGCAAAAAATGAGGTCAATAAGATGTGAAATCCCTCCAAGGAGTTGGAAGGTGATCCTCAACCCAAAATCACTAGATATGGTAGTGAAGAACAAGGCTCCACCTTAGGGAAACCCTTCACCATATATGGTACCAACTATTGAAGATATCATTTCGATGCATAAGAAATATTTTTCATTAGCCAAAAATATGACCATAACACCACCTACCACTTCTACTCCAATTGTATCATCCTTTAATGTCTTCCCTATCATCATCCCCATATTTGTTACTTTTCCACTCTACCACCACTTATCACCTCCCAACCAATACCATTTGCAACCCCTGTACATTATAAACCTTCATTAAACCTTCTACCAACAACCTTACCAATGTAGATCAACCAATTACCTTATCCTTCTTGAGATCTTTGGCCATCATCTCAAATTATTGATAACAATCACTTAAAACTTAGTTTATCATGTTCATAGAGGAACTACTACCTTAGTTTTAACAAATACAAGATCAAGCACGATAGTATGAGCAACAAGAGGCACCTAAAAGGGTAAAGCAAAATATGACAACCTAGGTGAGGACCATCCATGATCCCCAAACTATTGCTCTATGTATAACCCACCTGATAGCCTCTATCTCTAAGATGTAGGGAGAGATGTATACTTGAGACTACTAAGTGGTTGTTATAGGGCTAAGCCTTAAGGATGCCCGACTAGAGGACAAAATAAATTCACAAAGAAAACTTGTAAAATAGTAAGCCATGATACTTGAGTCATGCAAGGAGACTAGCAAGAAAGAAAAATGAGATAAAGAATATTAGACACACCCTTAGATCTTCTTAGGCTAAATTCTAGGCATTGAAATCTTAGATAGACAATCTCATGTCTTAATTGGAAGAAATACAAGATTTAAGGTAGGAGTTAGAAGAATAAAGAAAAAATATTGGCAGACTAAAGTTGAAGATAGATGACATAGAGAAATTTTTTAAAATATGGTAGGAATTTTAGGATAAATTTATCAAAGTAGTTGACGGTTTGATTCCAATGCTAAACTTCATCTAGGCTACTATATCATGAAACACCAAAATAAGTAAAACCCTAGAGTATGTTTTGGCAAAAAACATCCCTAAGCTTGCCAAGGCATAGAAGTATAAGGTTTAGATAACTAACCTAGATAATTAGTAAATGGTATTCGTAGGCATTTTTTGTTAGGAATGAGCAATTATTCCAATTATGGAAACCCTTGAAGCAGATGAGATCGCACGTCAATGTAGGATCCAAGTTGATGCTCTGACATGGTTAGTGGGAAAATGGAAGGGGCATGTTACCTATTTGATTCAAAATGACCTCCTCTCCCCTTGAATCTAGAATGCGACCTCCTACAATAATATTTTTTGAAATTAATGAACCAAAGGAGGAATGTTGATGTGTCATCAGACTCCTCCACTGCATATAAATTGGCTGAAGTGATTAAGCTAGTGGTCAAGCTTGAGGTGCATCTCCAAAAATTTCTAGATAAGGATACTTACATCCTATAGGATGAACAATGGTAGCTTAAAAAAATATATTTTTCTTAAGAAAATAATAATACCCTCAAAATGGAGCAAATCCAAATGATAATAAGAAAACTCTAGTAACCAATTTACCATTTTTTGATTCAATATTTTAACTCTATGCTCAATGAATAAGGTGGTAATTTGATATTCAATGGGTTAGATATCCCCATGAGTCACAAAAGCTATAGTGAATTATCACTACATGAAGAAGCAAGCACCCTCCCTTA
This sequence comes from Wollemia nobilis, assembly GCA_028583015.1. Lineage (NCBI taxonomy): Eukaryota > Viridiplantae > Streptophyta > Pinopsida > Araucariales > Araucariaceae > Wollemia > Wollemia nobilis. The sequence goes on from JAQPPZ010016936.1 coordinate 4,181,783, forward strand.
GTAAAAAATCAACAAAGTGCAAGGAAGCTAAAGCATAAAATAACTAAAACTAGAAGGAAAGCAAGTTAGGTATGCCCATGATTTTAAAATGTCTAAAAAATTCCAATATGTTAACTTTTAATTGAAACTCTGAGAAGGAGCCAAGGTAGAGTGAATTGCAAATAAGGTACAATGGGATCATGGAATGTGTAAAAGGGCAAAAACCAAAACCTCGATTAGAGTTTGAAGAAGGATTGTATGCAAAATAGTGCTAACCACAATTCTAAAAAGGAGCAGAGAAATGCATGTACATAAAAGAAAGTAGTTGAAATATTGAGTAGGCTATCTTCACCATGTAGACAAGATATCCTAAGCAGGAAGTTAGTACATTAAATACATTAGCATTAAGGATATCGAGAAGTAACATCAGGCTTGATGACATTGATTACAAATCTTTGCATCTAATATCTAAAGAATTCTAGCATAGGTAGTCAACATGGATGATATAAAAGTCATGTCTAGAATCCCAAAACCATGTAGCATTAATGAATTTGGATCTAGAGACCTTGATATTGTTTACAATTAATGCGATGGATCTCGGGTAGAATTTTGTAAAGGGTATTTTAAATTTTGGAAGGGAAAAGTTTATCAATTTCATCTATAAGTAGATAATTTATTCATTAAAGAATTAAAATTTATCTATTTATGCCTAGTATCTGGCCTTGTACATAATATTTCTTTCACTTCTTAGTTTTAGAGCATTTTTCTTTGGCATGATTGTAAGCAGATTATGATATAAATGAGAAGCTGTGGCTATTCAACTTTTTGTCCTAGCTCTTATGTGTATACATTGTGCATGAATATTCATGCTAGGTGAGATTGTGTTCTCTTTACGATGTTGATGAATGATTCATGTGTTCACTAATCCCATTTTTGTGCAAAAGAGTCTTAGGATCTTGGCATATCACCTCTCATAGCATAGGTTTTTATTTTTTTGCTATTTGTTTTTTGTCCATTTCTCTCTTTCCCCTTTTTCCTATGAAATGCAATTAAATTGGGCTAGTTTAGGAAGGTGGGCTTCAAGACCACATCTTAACAAGGTTCCAACCTTGTAAAAACCTTTAAGGTCATCCTCTAAGCCATATCTTTCTCTCTTGGAACTTTTGGGCTATAAACTCCATGCAAGGTGCAAGTTTCAAGTATGCCTAGCTTCCACAATGGGTGACTGTAACATTTGAAGATGACATCAATAGGTAAGCAAAACCACCTTTAGGATGAAGTAGCATCAATAACACTTATTTGGTATTGACAATGCTTTTGTCTCTATGGTAGAACTAGGTTTTCCTATCCTAATTTCCTTATTTTTATATATAGATCTTAGGTCTTTTCATTGTTTGCTAAAATATCTATTTTGGTTTTCTATATTTTTTATTCATTAAGGATTAAAAAATGAAAGGAAACTAGTTAGCATTTTAATCATTTAGGGGACCAACTAAATATTCAATCTTACCATAATCAAAAGCAAATTGTATGTAGTTGGATTTAGGTTTGTTTCTTGCATTCTCTTGAACACTTGCTCTTGAAAAGAAAATTAATTTTACTTTTATCATCCAAAGCAAGCATTATTTTAGTTATTAGGTCTTGATTGTTGTATTTTATGTAATGCATTTGTAGCTAATTAGGACTAGATTAAGGTTAACCTTTATAAATGAAATCTTAGGAGAAATATATGTGTTATCTAACTAATTCACTAAAATTTAGATATGATCACAAGCTACCCCCATCCTCGAGGTGATAAAGGAGAGGGAAGCATCGTGAATAATCCCTTAATGATCCCATTTCATTCTCCATCATCACAAAATAATTGTGGGTAGATTTTGAAGGTGGTCTCAAGGTAGGTTTTATCATATGTAGGAAGTCTTAAAGCATGTGTAAGCATGTTATTACATCTTATTAGTTTGTTATATCCTTGATTTTGTATATAAAGGGAAAGCTTTTATGGCATAACGATAATATCTTTTCTCTCATATTTATGCCTTTCTAGGAAATGGACTTTAGAAATTTGTGTTACAATATTTAAAGAGAATATTGATAGCCACACATCAGATGGAGTTATCTAGATGTTCTATGCTTGAGCATATCTTGTTATGATGCATTGAGTGCTTTGTGTAGCAGTAGATATTTTTAAAGCTATAATTAGACTTTTGTAGTTTAATGTAGAAGCCACTTCACCTATTGTTCACATCATAAAATTAAAAGGATGGACTACCATGAATAATTTTGCAAAAGAGATAATTACTTTATCAAGAGTGATAATAATTACTAATATGATATCCATTTTGAATGTAAATAATATTTTATCAAAATAAGAACATTTTGTGGAGTCTTAAGGCCAAGTACTAGTTTCTGATGTTGCAAAGAGTACAAATGGGATGATAAAAGGAAGGGGTTCAATATAGAAAGTGGTTACATTTTTTTGCATTTTCGAGATCTAGAGTCATTGTTTTGAATCCTTGGATCTATACATTGAAGGAGATTATATTAGGAATTGGGTCATGACTAAGCTTCATAGTAATGTTGATGAAGGCCATATAAAGGAAGGGTGCCTTAGAAAGAAATTACTAAAAAGAGATAAATGGTCATTTACATGTCTAGGATATTTAGCATTATGTAAAAAACATGCTTGTAACATTTTAATAGACATGGAGAAAAATCCCATAAAAGATAACTATCATAGCACTTTTCCTCTATAGATTCAAGGAATTATTTGATTCATTGGTCAATTGTTTGCAAGTGCCTGCAATAGAAATACTTGTTAGTATTTTGGTAAGAGAAATATGGTGAATCAAATCTTGGGCTAGCTTGATCACTTTTAGTCCAAGTGTGAAGTCTATTAGGATCTTTAGGAGGTTATGATAACTCTAACACACCTTGAAATGGCTATAGAGAACAAAAGACAACAGGTCAAAGACCATTGAAGTAGAATTAGGAATTTGGTAGTGAATAAAATGAGTACGATTGTTTTGGTACTTGTTAGTAAAATAACTAAGGGTTGTGATGAGTAACATTGTGTTAGATGTAGTTCATGAGAACATGTAAGGCATCCTCATTAAAGTAAGATTATTACAACAATTTTGAAAACTATGTTTTGAGAAACATAGGAGGAGCATCAAATTCTCCATCATTTGTATTAGATGATGGGTTGTGTCCATAGTGATAGCCATGGACACCATGGAAACCATGTATTATAGTACCTATTTGATAGTCGATTAAATTGTGTTGCAAAGATGTAGGTATATTCATTATAATTTGTAGCTATATTTTCTTGTTAATATTTTGAAATATACACATATTTTGATATTTATAGGTATGTATAAAAGTCAAATATTTTATTAACTCGTAATATTGTTAATTTTAAATTTAGTATATTTGTATTTAATGAATTACCATTATAAATATAGGAAGAGTTTAGAATATTAACTACTTTGTCATCCCTAAAGGTTGATTTGTGGTATTGCATGTCATTTAGGTTTTATATAGAAATGTTAAATAAAATTCAACTGAAGTTTTTATTTTAATAAAGAATTTCAAGATGCATTTAAGTTTTATATAAAAATGTTAAATAAAATATAAATTTAATTTAATAAAAATAAATAAATTAAGATTATTTACTTTAGTTTATTATCCACTTTAGTTCTACTTTACTATAGGATTACTATAGGATATGTCTATACTATATGATTACCATAGGATAAGTCTATGAATAACATTGGAGATAAAACCCTAGCATGAAAAAGGAGGAAAAAGCATAGCAATTCTCTAAAGCAGACAATGGATTTCAAACCTTAGTACTTTTCATAACAAGTATTTTTCTCTTTTGTTTATTTCTAAATGAAAGTAAAAGCTATTTTTGGAGTTGTGTTTGCAGTTTTTTCAAACACAAAGGTTTTGGTAGCCATAAAAGAATAAATTTTTAATTTGTTAAAACTTCATAGTACTTGTCATTTGGGTAGGTGACAATCTATGGAAGTTAGAACCAACTGGAAATACAAATGGAGAACAAAAGTGGGATTTCACAAGTCTTAAAACATAAACCAGGGCTTTATCATAAATGGATAATAGAAGAATAATCTATATTAGAAGAGTGTCTTCAACAGTTTGAAGGAGAACCCAACATGTTTAAATATCTTAAAATTGTTGAACTTTTACCAAGAAAATAGTATGAGATGTTGCACTAAGGTGCAGATGGATGTCAGAGATGTCTAAGATCTCAACTTTGAGATTGAAGAGGGGGTCAAGGGGATACAAAGAGGACAAAAAGAGAAATGGGTCACTACTACAACTACCATTACAACTGCCAAATCCATCACACAACCCTTGGTTTCAAGATGTATCAACAACAAGATGTAGTAACTCGTTAGAGAGTTTAAAGGAGGTATTTGTAGGGGCTTTGTTGGCAAGTTTAGTATAAAATAGAGAAATGGTTGAGGAGGAGAAATATGAGAAGAAAAGACTAGGGATATGGCCTCTAAGGATGGATTCATCATCACATGATATGTATCTTAACCCTAATATTGTAAAGACATGGCTAAGAGGATACATTTTTAGAGTTTTTTCTAACAAGACTACCACCATGGTGAGTGAAATAGAGGATGATAAATACAATGGGATATTATCTATCGAGGCTAGTTTTTCTAATGTAAACACTAATGGAGAGTCCCCAAACACTAGTTTTTCTAATGCAAACACTAATGGGTGATAAATTCATAATCCAAATATTTTGCTAATTCAAGAGACAAAAGGGATAACTATGAAAGTGATGGAAGATCTTAGTAAAATGCTTAAAGGATGGGATTTTTTGGACCTTGATGTTGTAGGATCCTCAAGAGGATTGGTTACAAGGTGGAAGGTAAATCATTTTAGGCTAGCAATATTTGCATTGCTTGACTTAGGAGTAGGGACTGAATTCTTTTCAATGGAGCTTGGGGAAATAATGATATTTGCGAATATTTATGGCTCTTATAAAGACAAGAAGCAGTATTGGGATAAGATTATGGATCAAAAGTTTTTAGAAGATAATAATTTAATTTTAGGAAGTGATTTAAACTCAACTCCCTTGAGGAGTGAAGTGTGGGTTTTGTTGTTAGAACTGATCCACTAGTTAATTACTTCATCCAAAAGTTTGAATCCAAGGGGCTGGTAGACTTGGTGCCTATAAAATCTATCTCAACTTGGAGAAATATGAGGATAGGAGTTGATAAAATTTCTAAGAGACTAGACAAATTCTTAGTAGTAGAGATTTTGGTAAATGGAACTTATAGATTAAAGTATTGGATTGAAGTTGAAGGTGACTTTGATCACTCTCCTATCATGTTTTTTTTAACAAAAGAGGAGAATAAACCACATTGTTCTTTTAAATTTATTTTTTAGTGGTTAAAAGAGGATAGCTTTGTAACTCTTGTCAAATCAAAATGGGTGAAGTTTGATTCTAGTCTAAGAGAATATGCTAGTTTATAATTTGTAACAAATTTAAAAAGGGTTAAGGTAGTAGTGGCTCAGTGGGACCGTAAAAAAAAAATGATGGATGAGAAAAAACTAAGGGAGATTGAGGAGAAGCTTGTAGTGTTTCTAGAATATGACTTTGAAAATAAATGAATAAGGAAATAAGCCTTAAGTATAAAATTTTGGAACAAGAGAAGAGTAGATTGTTGACAGAGAGAGAAGCACGATGGAGACTCAAAAGTAGAGAACTATGGATTGCAAATCAGGATGGGAAAACTAAATGTTTTCATAGCTTTCCAAACCATAGAAAATAACAAAATATAATTTGGGAGTTATACGGACAAGGTGGAAGTAAAGTCTCCTCCTTTAAAGGAATAACAAACATGGGTGTAAGGCATGTTGGTCAATTGTACAAGGATCCTAGTCACTTCAATATAGTTGAAATAATTAAAATAGCTTCTCTCTTTCCCAGATTTAAAGATGAGGAATCCAATGATGAGTTGATTAAGGAAGTCTCAAAGGAATAGCTCAAAGTTATTTTAACCTCATTCCAAAAATATAAGAGTCCAAGACCCAATGGGTGGATTGTGGAATTTTTTCTCAGGCTCTATAATATTTTGGATTCTTACCTACTCAAGGTTGTGGATGAATCTAGGTTAAAAGGAAGGGTAAATGTGGTTTTCAACTCTACCTTCATTGCTATTATTTAAAAAAAGCACAATATTTGTGTAATTGTGTGTATAAAATCATAGCAAAAATAATTGCTTCAATAATTAAAAGGTTCTTCTCTACTTCTATATCTATTGAGCAATTCAGTTTTCTACATGGTAGAAAAATTCATTAAGCAATTGGTGTTGCGCAAGAAAGTCTTCATACCATAAAATAAAAGAAACTACCATTAATGGTGATGAATTTAGATCTCTCCAAGGCTTTTGATAGAGTAAATTAGTTGTATTTAAGAATGATACTTCCTCATATTAGGTTCTATGTGCAGATGGTGAATTGGATTATGGGATGTCTTTGTTTTGTTTCTTTTATAGTTTTGGTTAATGGATTAACTTCTCAGTTCTTCAAAGCTTCTTGGGTATTATACAAGGTTGTCCCTTGTCACCACTATTATTTATTTTGGTAGTTGAGGTATTAAGTAGGTGTATTATAGAATCCAAGAGCAAAAGAGAAATAAAGGGAATTAAAATAGGTAGAATGGTGGAAGTCACCCATCTACTTTTTGTAGATGATGTTCTCCTTTTCATAGATGGAACATTAAGAGCTGTAGAGAAGTTAAAACAATCTTTAGATCTTTTTTTTTTGGCAATAGGTATGTAGATTGTTAGGTAAACGAACAAAGATCAAATTGATTCAATCAAATAAATAATAAATCAAATTACTAGAATAGCCCAGAGGTTACGAAACCAACCAAGGTGGAATTAGATATTGTTATAACAACATAACAATAACCTAAAAAATAATTAAATAATATAGCCATGCTAACATCCCCCCTTATTACATTATTTGGGTAATAGGATAACTACTAGCTATACTAACATCCCTCCTGATTACATCATTTAGCAATACAAAGAGAGCTGCAAAACAATTCAAATTTGACATGTGCAAGTGCCTTAGTGAAAATATCTACAACTTGAGCATCGATGGGAATGTACTGAAGTTGAATTAGGTACTTTAGAACTTCGTCTCGAATGAAATGAAATTGTGTGTCAATGTGCTTGGTTTTATCATGATGTACTGGGTTCTTAACAAGGTTCAAAACACCCTGGTTGTCGCAATAATAAGTGTATTTGTTGAGCAAGGTGTTGCAAGAGTTTTGTCATTGTTGTCAACACAGGCAGTTAGATCTAATGATGCAGTGGACAGACAGTTTAGAAGTCATTCAGATGCAGAGGACAGAAGTTCAAAGGTTATTCAGAGCATGGACAGTGAGTTTCCAAGAAGACCATAGTTGCCTATTTGCAAAAGATCAAAGAAAAAGACAAGTAAGAAAAGTGTCGCGATATCGCGACATTTTCAGCAGGCAGGAAAAACTGTCGCGATTTCGTGACATGTTAGAGGAGAGAGAAAGCGCAAACAAAATTGTCACGATTTCGCGACATGGTCGAGGAGAGAGAAGGCACAAGGAAAACTGTCATGATTTCGTGACATGTTGGAAGCAGAGAAGGCAAGGAAGAAAACTGTCACGATTTAGCGACATGTTTGGAGAAAAAGCTAAGGAAGAAAACTGTCACGATTTCCTGACATGTTTGGAGAAAAAGTGCTAAGGAAGAAAACTGTCGCGATTTCACGACATGTTTGGAGAAAAAGCGCTAAGGAAGAAAACTATCGTGATTTCGTGACATGTTTGGAGAAAAAGTGCTAAGGAAGAAAACTGTCACGATTTCATGACATGTTTGGAGAAAAGTGCTAAGGAAGAAAACTGTCGTGATTTCGTGACATGTTTGGAGAAAAGGCGTAAGGAAGAAAACTGTCGCGATTTCGTGACATGTTTGGAGAAAAGCGCTAAGGAAGAAAACTGTCACGATTTCATGACATGTTTGGTGAAAAAGCGCTAAGGAAGAAAACTGTCACGATTTCGCGACATGTTGAGAAGTTTTAATTTGATAGGAAGAAAACACATTTCACATGTTCAGAAAAGCGCCAAGGAGGAAAAGTGTCACGATATCACGACATGTCGGGTTTTCGTGACCCGAAGGGAAGAAAAGCGCCAAGGAGGAAAAGTGTCACGATATCGTGACACGTCGGGTTTTCGCGACCCGAAGAGGAGAGAGAAAGCTCGGAGGCAAAAGTGTCACGATTTCATGACATGTTCTGGTTGTGGTAAGCCGAGAAAAGGTTGAGAAAGCGAGGAACGTCATGATTTCATGACAGAAGTAAGGATGACGTCAGCAATAGTTCGAAGTGTCACGATTTCATGACAAAAACGTTGTCAAAGCTAACAAAGGCCAAAAGTGTCACGATTTCATGACAGTAGGGACAAGAAGGCGTACGGATGTAAAAGGTGTCGCGATATCGTGACATGTTGTAGTTTCATGAGGAAAGCTACAGAACCAGAGAGGCGGTTGAAGCTGACAGAGTTAAATCTGGGCCGACGAAGATTAGGGTTTTGGAGCCGACATTCATTAGGGTTTTGCAGTCGACGTTCTTTAGGGTTAAAGTCGACTACAGTTTAAGATTTGTCCTTGAAATTTCATCTATAAAAGGAGGGCTGTTTCGAGTTTGAAGGGTGTGATTTTTGTGAAGAAAATTTGTGCATGTGAAGTTCGCGGTGAGCAGAGAGCGAGTCGTATCGATTCGAGCTGAGTGCGAAGTGGTAGTTCATTTGTGTCGAAGCGAAGTGTGCGAAGCAGTTGCATAGAAGCAGACTGGAGTGCGAAGCACAAGCGCATAGGAGCAGAAGTCGTAACTCGGTTGTGTCAAAGCAAAGTGTGCGAAGCAGTTGCATAGAAGCAGACTGGTGGTGCGAAGCTTTTGCAGCAGAAGCCAGAGTACACAGAAACAACAGACAGTGTGCAAACAGTGTGAAGGTATTTTTCTATATTTTTCTTGAAGTCCAAGTTGTAGCTTGGCATAAGGGGTTGGTGCTCCTTCCAGTAGGTGCTGGTGAATTAGGGGTTGGTGCTCCTTTCTGTTGGTGCAAAAAAATTGAGGGGTTGGTGCTCCTTCCAGTTGGTGCTGGTAAATAAGTTGTAAAGTTGTTGCTTTGCAAAGGCTGGATTTGGATGGTAGTCCAAGCAGTCATTTTTGAGGAGTAGCCACATTGGTGAACCTCGTTAAAATTTTTGTGTTGTGTGATGCTCTCTTACTAACTTGCTATTTCTGGTTTAAGTTTGCTTTATTTCATTGCAAGTTTAAAGTTTTAAAAGATCACACTGATTCACCCCCCTCTTAGTGTCACTGTAAGTATAACAATTGGTATCAGAGCCAAGTTCCTGAATAGGCTCAATCAGCTAGGGTGATCTTGGAAGTGACGCAATGGCAGGTGGTGAAGGGTTCTCCTCAAACAAAGCACCATTGTTTGACGAAACTAATTATGCATTCTGGAAGATCAGAATGCAGACATATCTTCGTGCTTTGGGATTTGATATCTGGAGTGCAGTAGTTAATGGTTACACAACTCTCGACACTGCTCCAACCGACAACACTGGTAAAAAGGCATTTGAAAATGACTCTAAAGCAAAAAATGCCATCATGTGTGGATTAGTTGACAGTGAGTTGGTCAAGATCATAAATTGCGAATCAACAAAAGATGTATGGGACAAACTAGAAAATATTTATGAGGGAGATGACAAGATCAAGGAAGCCAAGCTTCAAACACATCGAGCTCAATTCGAATCATTAAAAATGACCAACGATGAGAACATAGAAGCCTTTATGCAGAGAGTTAATGGAATCACTAATTCAATCAGAGGTCTCGACGAAGATTTGGATGATGCAACTATCGTGAAAAAGGTATTAAGATCGCTTCCCCAAAGATTTGATTCTAAAGTCTCAGCCATAGAAGAAGCTAAAGATCTAAATCACTTCAGTATGGATGAGATGCATGGTTCCCTTGACTACTTATGAAATGAGAATAGGAAGATCTAATCCCACAGACAGAGAAGCAACATTTAAAGCCCTAAAAGGTAAAGACACAAAACAAGAGTCTGAAGAAGAAGAAACTTCGGATGAAATGGAAGCAAATTTTGTCAAAAAACTGAGAAAGGGAAAAGGAAAATACAGAGGAAAGCTTCCTTTCAAATGTTTCAACTGTGGGGGCATTGGACACTTTGCTACCAAATGTCCTCTCAATGAGAAGAACAAAGGTGAGGAAGCATCTCATCAAGAAAGAAGTGAATGGAGAAAGAAAACAAACTTCAGAAAGGGAAACTTCAAAAAGAAAAGTTTCATCTCCAGGAATGCAAATTCTTCAGAGGACAGCTCTAGTGAGGATTCTGAAGAAGGAACAGGTGAAGCTCTATTCATGGCTTTTGAAGTAGAAAAATCAGAAGAGGTAGAAAAATCAGAGAAGAGAGAAGGAATGAACTCTAAAGCATGTGTTGAAAAACCTGAGGCAGAAGTTGATCTAGAAGGTGAACTGGTTTCTGCTCTTGAAGAATGGAAATCTGAGAAAAGAAAGAATTATAAACTTTCAAGAAAGCTTGAGGATGCAAACGACATTATAACCAGTTTAAAAATACAAGCAGAAGAATACAAGAAAATGTTCGAAGATCTTGAAGTTCAGATAACCATGAAGATAGATTACTGCTGTAAACTAGAAGAAGAAAATCTTGGCCTACGAATGCAGATACAAGAGCTGGATCAAAAAATTAGCTGCCATCACAAACGTGAAGAAAGTTCGAAGAAGTTGGATAAAATCTTAAGTGATCAACGACCTGCAGGCATTAAATTTGGTCTGGGCTTCATTGAAGGAGAATCATCAAACGGACCAAAAGCCAGAAATGTTGAAACTATAAGGAGTGAAGATGAGAAACAGGCTGATGAAAGAAAAACAAATCATGCAAAAGAAAGCAGTAATGCCAGGCCCGAAAGGAGAACTGACAATGATGGCTTTACCAAGGTCACAAATCAAAGAAGAAGAAGATCTATGGTTCCTACAACAACCTGGCAAAGACCATCCTTCAGGTTTAATCATTACTTTTCTGGTTTCTGTTTCAAATGTAATGGTTATGGGCACAAAATTGCAGACTGCAAGTATAATGTAGGACCAAGAAGCTTTGTTAGTAGAAATGTTTTTGCACCTCTAACAAATTATGCAGTAGAATGTTTTAGCTGTCACAACTATGGGCATATTGCAAGAAATTGTCGTAGTACCTCTGTTTTAAATCAACCTAGAAAAGAAAGTTCCAACCACATAGGACAAGACAAAATAGAAAAATTTCTGAAAGATATGCAAAAGATATTGAAAAAGGAAAGTCCAAACTAGAGCCCAATACCGCAGTCAAAACAGAGTGGAAACAGAAAGAACAACTTAGGGAAGAAAAGGAATCCTTAATAGTACAGACAACTTTCAAGGCTCAGAATAAATGTGTACCATGGATTCTTGACAGTGGATGCTCAAGTCATATGACAAGTGATAAACAAAAATTTGAAAAACTACAGAAATATGAGGGTGGCTCTGTGAAGTTTGGAAATAATGATGGAGCCAAAATAATAGGAAAAGGATCTGTCAAAATTAGTGATGGGAAAATCAAGTCAGAAGAAGTTTTATTTGTGGATGGTTTGAAACACAACCTGTTAAGTGTCAGTCAAATCTGTGATAAAGGACATGAAGTAGTCTTCAAGAAGCAGGGTTGTGAAGTCAAAAAAATAAACAATGGGAAATTGATAGCAACTGGTTCAAGGACGTCTGGCAACCTGTACACACTCTCAAAAACTTTAGAAGGTACGTGTTTCATTGGACAAGAAGAAGAGAACTGGCTGTGGCACAAGAGGCTTGGACACATAAGTTTCGATAATTTGGTGAAAATCAGCTCGAAACAAGCAGTGAGAGATATTCCAACCATTAGAAAACCTTCAAATAGTATCTGTGCTTCATGTCAAAAGGGAAAGCAAACCAGAGTCTCATTCAAAACAAAAGAGTACCACACTAGCAAGCCTTTGGAACTTATACATACAGACTTATGTGGACCCATGAGAACACAAAGCATAAATGGTGACAAATACTTTATGTTGTGTATCGATGATTATTCCAGAATGACATGGATATTTTTCTTAAAAGATAAAACAGAAGCTTTTGAAATGTTCAGATCTTTCAAACATCTAGTTGAGAATGAAACAGGAAAAAGGATCAAATGTTTACGATCAGATAGAGGAGGAGAATTCATTTCGAATGAATTTACAGAATACTATGAAAAACATGGTATCAGGAGACAATATTCAGCAGCTAGAACTCCCCAACGATAATGGTGTAGTAGAAAGAAAGAACATAATCTGTACAGAAATGGCACGCACTATGCTGGTAGAAAACAAAATAGCAGACAGATTCTGGAAAGAAGCAGTTCACACTGCAGTATACATCCAAAACAGATATATGTTAAGAACTCATGAAAGCAAAACACCTTATGAGTTGTGGTTTGGTAGAAAAGCAACAACAAAACATCTCAAAGTATTTGGTTGTAAGTGTTACATCAGAAAAACTGATGACAACCTTGGGAAGTTTGAAAATAGAGCAGATGAAGGTGTTTTTGTTGGGTATTCATCAAAAAGCAAAGCTTACAAATGCTACAACAAGAGACTCAAGAAAATTGTGGACAATGCAGATGTTAAATTCGATGAAGGTGGGAAACGAATAGCTAACTTTGAAGAAAACTACCCAATCTATGAAGAAGTCATTGAAGGAGATGAGGTGAATGAAACAGAAAATAAATCTACGTTTGATTCAGATGACTTAATCGATGACTCAGAGGTGCAAGAAAACAAGAAATTCAAAATAGGCAGCTGGCAGAAAAATCATCCAAGAGACCAAATAATTGGAGATCCCACAGCTGGTGTTCAGACAAGAAGGAAAGTAATAAGTAATTACTCTCTTTTATCCAGCATTGAGCCCAAAAACATAGATGAAGCAAGCAAAGATGATAGCTGGATGAAGGCAATAAATGAAGAGTTAGATCAGATTGAAAAGAACAGAACTTGGGAATTAGTACCTAGACCTATGAATAAGAATGTAATCGGCACCAAATGGATATTTCGAAACAAATTAAATGAAGACGGACAGGTCATTAGGAACAAAGCAAGACTGGTTTGTAAAGGCTATGCACAGGTCGAAGGCATTGATTTTGAAGAGACTTTTGCACCAGTGGCCAGACTAGAAGCAATTAGAATGTTTCTGGCCTTAGCAGTCCACAAGAACTTCAGAGTTTATCAGATGGATGTAAAATCTGCCTTTTTAAATGGGAAACTTGAAGAAGAGGTCTATATTGAACAACCAGATGGTTTTCAAATTAGTGAAGATCCCAACCTTGTCTGCAAATTAAAGAAAGCTTTATATGGATTAAAACAAGCACCACGGGCATGGTATGCAAGGCTAGACAACTATCTCTCTCAACAGGGATTCAAGAAAGGTTTGGTGGACAGTAATCTGTATGTCAAAATAGAAGGTGGGCATCTAATTGTTCTTGTTGTTTATGTAGATGATATCATATTTGGCAGCAGCAAAGATGAATCTTGTAAAGACTTAGCGAATAAGATGCAGAAAGAATTTGAAATGTCTATGATTGGTGAACTGTCTTACTTTCTTGGGTTACAAGTTAATCAAAATGAGAAAGGCATATTCATTTCTCAAATTAAATATGTGAAAGAGATGCTAAAAAGGTTCACAATGGAGGACTGTAAGCCGGTCAGTACTCCCATGACAACAGGTTGCAAGTTGAGTAAAGATGACAAATCTCCACCTGTAGATCAAACCATGTACAGATCAATGATTGGAAGCTTACTTTATTTAACAGCTACCAGACCAGATATTCTGTAGGCAGTTTGCATGGTAGCAAGATTTCAGGCCAGTCCCAAAGAGACTCATGTGACAACAGTAAAAAGGATTCTCAGATATCTCAAGGGTACTATGGAGTATGGGTTATGGTATCCGAAAGGTAAAGACTTCACCCTTATATCTTATTCAGATGCAGATTGGGCAGGATGTGTTGATGATAGGAAGAGTACAAGTGGAGGTGCTTTTTATCTCGATGACAGGTTGGTTGCTTGGCACAGCAAGAAACAAGAGTCAGTTTCTTTATCAACAGCTGAGGCAGAATATATTGCAGCAACAACTTGTTGTACACAAGTTTTGTGGATGAAACAAACTCTGAAAGATCTTGGTATTAATTTCAGTGAACCAATATCAGTTAAGTGTGATAACACCAAAGTGCAATTAACATCTCCAAGAATCCAGTAATGCATTCACAGACAAAACACATTGCCATCGGTATCATTTTTTGAAGGAGAAAGTTGCAGAAGGAGAAGTTAAATTGGATTTTGTCCCAACCACAGAACAAGTAGCGAGATATTTTTACAAAACCATTGCCCAAGGAAGTGTTTGAGTATCTTCGAAACAAATTGGGAGTAGTCACACTTCCCAAGAAGTGACTAGCTACAGGGATCACTTTCTCAAGGGGAGCATTTGAGTATTTGACTATTCTTTTGCTCATGATCATAATTTGTGCTAAGTGCAACAAATTGTGCCTGAGAATTGTGTGTATGGACTCAGGGGGAGTCTGCAGTAGCCCTTTGGTATTATTGACAAAGGGGGAGAAGAGTTACAGGAATGTACACAGGTGTTGCCAACAATTCCAAAGGGGGAGATTGTTGAGCAAGGTGTTGCAAGAGTTTTGTCATTGTTGTCAACACAGGCAGTTAGATCTAATGATGCAGTGGACAGACAGTTCAGAAGTCATTCAGATGCAGAGGACAGAAGTTCAAAGGTTATTCAGAGCATGGACAGTGAGTTTCCAAGAAGACCATAGTTGCCTATTTGCAAAAGATCAAAGAAAAAGACAAGTAAGAAAAGTGTCGCGATATCGCGACATTTTTAGCAGGCAAGAAAAATTGTCACGATTTCATGACATGTTAGAGGAGAGAGAAAGCGCAAACAAAATTGTCATGATTTCATGACATGGTCGAGGAGAGAGAAGGCGCAAGGAAAACTATTCACGATTTCATGACATGTTGGACGAAAGAGAAGTGCAAGGAAGACTATCACGATTTCACGACATGTTTAGAGAAAAGGCTAAGGAAGAAAACTGTCATGATTTCGTGACATGTTTGGAGAAAAAGCGCTAAGGAAGAAAACTATCGCGATTTCATGACATGTTTGGAGAAAAAGCGCTAAGGAAGAAAACTGTCACGATTTCGTGACATGTTTGGGAAAAAGCGCTAAGGAAGAAAATTCACGATTTCATGACATGTTTGGAGAAAAGCGCTAAGGAAGAAAACTATCGCGATTTCATGACATGTTTGGTGAAAAGCGCTAAGGAAGAAAACTTCACGATTTCTGACATGTTTGGAGAAAAAGGCTAAGGAAGAAAACCGTCACGGTTTCGTGACATGTCAAAGGAAGGAAAAAGAGCTAAGGAAGAAAACCATCACGATTTCTGACATGTTGAGAAAAGCGCCAAGGAGGAAAAGTGTCACGATATCGCGACATGTCGTGTTTTCACGACCCAAGGGAAGAAAAGCGCCAAGGAGGAAAAGTGTCACGATATCGCGACACGTCGGGTTTTCGTGACCCAAAGAGGAGAGAGAAAGCTCGAAGGCAAAAGTGTCACGATTTCGTGACATGTTCTGTTTTCGCTGGTGCAAGCCGAGAAAAGGTTGAGAAAGCGAGGAACGTCACGATTTCATGACAAAAGTAAGGATGACGTCAACAATAGTTCGAAGTGTCACGATTTCATGACAAAAACGTTGTCAAAGCTAACAAAGGCCAAAAGTGTCACGATTTCATGACAACAGGGACAAGAAGGCGTACGGATGTAAAAGGTGTCGCGATATCATGACATGTTGTAGTTTCATGAGGAAAGCTACAGAACTAGAGAGGCGGTTGAAGCCGATAGAGTTAAATCTGGGCCGACGAAGATTAGGGTTTTGGAGCCGACATTCATTAGGGTTTTACAGCCGACGTTCTTTAGGGTTAAAGCCGACTATAGTTTAAGATTTGTCCTTGAAATTTCATCTATAAAAGGAGGGTTGTTTCGAGTTTGAAGGGTGTGATTTTTGTGAAGAAAATTTGTGCATGTGAAGTTCACGGTGAGCAGAGAGCGAGTCGTATCGATTCGAGCTGAGTGCGAAGCGGTAGTTCATTTGTGTCGAAGCGAAGTGTGCGAAGCAGTTGCAGAAGTAGACTGGAGTGCGAAGCACAAGCGCACAGGAGCAAAAGTCGTAACTCGGTTGTGTCAAAGCAAAGTGTGCGAAGCAATTACGTAGAAGACTGGTGGTGCGAAGCTTTTGCAGCAGAAGCCAGAGTACACAGAAATAGCAGACAGTGTGCAAACAGTGTGAAGGTATTTTTCTGTATTTTTCTTGAAGTCCAAGTTGCAGCTTGGCATAAGGGGTTGGTGCTCCTTCCAGTAGGTGCTGGTGAATTAGGGGTTGGTGCTCCTTTCTATTGGTGCAAAAAAATTGAGGGGTTGGTGCTCCTTCCAGTTGGTGCTGGTAAATAAGTTGTAAAGTTGTTGCTTTGCAAAGGCTGGATTTGGATGGTAGTCCAAGCAGTCATTTTTGAGGAGTAGCCACATTGGTGAACCTCGTTAAAATTTTTGTGTTGTGTGATGCTCTCTTACTAACTTGCTATTTCTGGTTTAAGTTTGCTTTATTTCATTGCAAGTTTAAAGTTTTAAAAGATCACACTGATTCACCCCCCTCTCAGTGTCACTGTAAGTATAACAGTATTGGAGATTTTTATGGAAGACCCATACTTGTCAGAATGCAACGCAACCATATCACTTCGCACATAGCTTCACATGCGACGTGATACTTTGCCTTTGTATATGAGATAGTAACCACCTGTTGCTTCTTGTTGTGCCAAGAGACAGAACCGGATCCAAGATGAAATATATATCCTGAAGTTGACTTACGATCATCGTATGATCCGACATAGTCAGAGTCCATGTATCCTTGCAAGAAGAATTTGTTATTCCTCTTGTATTCTAGGCCATATTCCATTGTGCCACAGACATAGTGAAGAACACATTTTGCTGCTTTCCAGTGAGTAGTCTTAGGTTCCTACATGAACCTCGAAAGAGAGTTGATATCAAACATGATATCTGGCCTAGTGATTGTTAGATATATGAGACTACCAATCAGCTGTCGATAGAGAGTACCATCTACCTGAGGTGAATCATCATATCATGATAACTGAAGCTCGAATTCCATCGGTGTTGCCATTGGCTTGCAATCAGTCATGCAATATTTTTCTAATAGTGTCTTGGCATATTTTTCTAAGACACTTTGATGTAGTGCTCCTTCTGGTACACTTCTAGACCAAGACAGTAATGGAGAAGTTCGAGATATGTCATCTCAAAAGATTTACACAAGTCTCTTTTGATAGTAGAGATCATAGTTTTTGAACTCCCTGTAATGAGCAGATCATCAACGTAGAGTACAAGCAACACTATATTAGAACCTTATTTCTTGAAATAGATGTTTGCATCTGATGGACATATCTTAAATCCATACTGTAGGAGGCGATTATCCATTTTTATATACCAAGCTCAAGGATCTTGTTTTAAACCATATAAGGATTTGACCAACTTGCACACTTTTTTCTCTTGGTCTTCCACTTCAAATCCTTTAGGTTGAGTCATGTAGACTTCCTCTTGGATATCACCATTCAAAAAAGCACTCTTGACATCCATTTGGTGAAATTTCCACCCATACTATGCTGCCATAGCACAAAGGACTCGAATAGTGGTCATCCGAGCAGTAGGTGCAAAAGTTTCGTCGTAGTCAATGCCTTCCTTTTGAGCATAGCCCTTTGCAACAAGATGGGCTTTATGCTTATCAATTTTCCCATATGCCTTGTACTTGACTTTGTACACCCATTTGTAGCCTAAGGGATTATTTTCGTGTGGTAGATCGATAAGCTTCCAAGTTTTGTTTTTCATTAGAGACTTATACTCAGCATCCATAGCAACCTTCCATTTTGGCTCACTAAGGGCATCTTGTATAGAAGTAGGTTCATGTTCATTAACTGAAGACATAAACACCCTGTCATCATCTATATCCATATCCTCTATTTGTTTCTCTTGATCAACAAAAATTTCCTCAAAATATTGACAAAGATCATCAACCCCAGTAGTGTCTGCTACTGCTCTTTGTTATCGAGCCATGCTACGAGTATGAGGTCTATCCAAAGTCAAATCTGGTGGAGTGGATAGTTTGGAGTCTCTAATTTTATTTGTATACCATTTTGGATTCTTCTTCTGTGGTGATGAAGAAGATGAAGAAGTTGAAGGACCTCCAATATTTGGTGATGAAGGGGACTTCTCAACTTTAGTTTCCACAAGATCTAGGTATACATCTGATGTGCTTTATGATGTGAAAGCCTCATCAAAAATAATATCTCTACTGACATGAATCTTCTTGGTCAAGGGATCTATTAAACGATAACCCTTAGAGTGCTCATCATAGCCAAGAAGAATACACTTCAATGTATTCTCATCTCTCTTCTTCCTTTTCTCTTTTGGTATGTGCATGAAAGCATTACACCCAACAATACGTAGATGAGATATGGAGGGTTTTTGACCACTCTAAGCTTCCTGTGGAGTCATTCCTTGTAGGACCTTTGTGGGTGCCCTATTCAATAGATATACTGCTATGGTGATAGCTTTTGCCCAATATTGTTGCTCAAGACTAGCTCCTGTGAGCATGCAGTGAACCATTTCCATGATGGAATGGTTCCTCCTTTTAGAAACACCATTTTGATAAGGAGTATAAGCAGTAGTTAACTATATCTTGATCCCATGTTCAGTCAAGAATGCTAAAAATTATTTAGAGGTAAACTCCCCCCCTCGATCTAAGCGAAGGATATTTATAGAAGTCTCTGACCCCTTAACAAATTTCTTGAATTGCTAGAAGAAACCAAATGCTTCAGATTTCAGATGAAGAAAGAACACCCACATTTTACGTGAGTAATCATCCACAAAAAATTGAAAATACCTTTTTCCTCCATTATTGATGGATGTGAAAGGACCGCATAGATCGGTGTGAATCAACTCTAGAGGTTTCTTTGCTCTTGTAAAGCTTTTCTCAAAAGGTACTCTATGCTTATTTCTTGCAAAGTAGTCAGAGAACACTGGCAAGATGGAAGAAAAGGAAGGAAGACCCTTTACCATCTCATACTTAATTAGCTCAAGTAAGTAGCCAGAACTAAGATGCCCATATCTCTTGTACCATAGGGATGTTGCCTCTTTTGTGGAGACTGTCATGGCTACTTATGGAGAAGAAATAGCATCTAAGGCAAATAAGCCATGCTTATATGAAGCAGTTGCAAAGTTATTACCCCTCCTGGTAATAGAACACTTCTTGCCTCCCTCAACACTAAAGTTTACAAGCATATCCTTGTCCATAATTTGTGACTGACAACAATTTTTTTGCCAATCCTAGAACATAGAGAACTTTTTCAATCTGACACTGGTCATCAGGAAGAGTGACTAAAACTGTACCTTCTCCCTGAACCTTGTAGGTTTTATCATCGATAATAGTGATAGGTTTTCCCTCTTTGGCCTCAAAGGACTCAAACAATGATTTGTCGCCAATCATGTGCTTACTAGTGCCAGAATCAACATACCATATAGGATCCGTCTGCTTGGAGGATGTGGTAGTCATGAGCACCTTGTGTGCCCACTCAAAATTTGAGTCATATTCCTCAACAACAACATTCACCTTGGGTTGCTTGTTCTTGTTCTTTGGTTTGTTCTGGCATTTTTGTTTTGGTTGCTTATTCTTATGCCAACATCTATTTGTATCATGACCTTCCTTGTCACAGATCTTGCAATATCTCTTAGTATTTTGAGTTTGTCAAGTTTTTTTCCCTTTTGAATCCTTTTGAGAACTCCCTCACTTCTAAAAATTACCCTTCTTCTTGGGGCTCTTCTTGTTGGTGTAGAGGGCGGTGTTAGAAGAATCATCTCACTAAAGTTGGCGGGCCTCCTCCTCTTAAAGCATATTGACCAACTCAACAAAGGTAACTTTCTATTGTGACACCTGAAGGGAAGTGATCAACACCCTATAAGAATCAGGTAAAGCTCTCAATACAATGGAGGTAAGAAGCTTGTCATCAACCGGTTCTCCCAAAGAATTCAACTTTGCTTTCAATTCAGACACTCTGCAAAGAAAGAGTTCAAATGTCTCTCCCTGTTTTATGCTTAGACTGTGTAATTGAGATTGAAGAAATAGAATGGTGGAATCATTATTTCCTTCATATATAGTTTTAAGGGCATTCCATACCTCTTTACTATTTTGACAATCAGCAATATGGGGTTGAACTTCATCAGAAACAACAAGCAAAATGAGCACTTTTGCCTTGCTTTCTATCTTGTCAAAGTATTTCTGATCAACATATGGAGTTGTAGCGCTTGAAGCAGATGAAGGTCTTGTTTTTGTACTAGATACAACATCCCATAAGCCATCCATTTCAAGGATTACCTTCATCTTATTTTTCCATGGTGTATAGTTAGGACATTTCAACAACTGATGAGCATCAGTCATTAATTTTGTAGACATTATGAAGGTTCCTTATATCATCAAATGGTACCCTTTTCTATATATCGTAATGTCGGGATATTATATCATACAAAATACCTGCACTTACGTAAGGGAGACTATAGGTATTTTAAAAAATCAAAGAAATTACCTGCCCTTATGTGAGGGAGACTGTAAGTAATTCTAATGATTATACGATATGTGGTACTTAGGCGGTATTGAAAGAGAATCCTCTTGTTGATGACACCTACTATAGAAAGTCGTCAATCCTCATGCGTGGGGCGTAAATTCCCCTAAACACTTCAGAAATCAGAACATTCATTAGGGTTTAAGTCTAAACACAAGAACAATTGGGGTAGTGGATGGAGTAAAAAATAGCAAAATGGTAAACTTATATCTCCCCGACGATTAATAGAGAACAAGCTCAGATGTCGTTGTGGTAGCTATATTAGGCGATGGATACAGTAGCACAATCACGACAACATTACCTGTAAGTGTTGGCCAGGGGTATCACAAATATCAAACGTTGCAGTGCAATAAATTGCACGAATGGGTTTTAATTATTTCGGGGACTAAGGGAGTGTATTTGATTTTAACTTTTAATGAAGTAGTGCAAAAAATGGAAAATGCAACATACAACATAAAAGTGCCAATAGAAATAAACCACTAGGTGTCGGGCGCTGCCGAAAATGCACCTTTACAATAATGCCAAAATTACCTTTTCCCCCTTGATTTTGGAAAAAAAAATAATGCTTCCCCTTAAAAAAATTTCCTCTTTAAAGCATCTTTTTAAAAAAAAATTATAACTAAAGTTCATAAAAAAAAAAATTATCTTCTATAGAAAAAAAATTATTAAAACAATAACCCTTTTAATCTATATAAGAAAAATAATTTATAATTTTAATTATTAACTTTAATAAAAAAAATTAAAAATAAATACTTAAGAAAAATTTTACCTTTGTTCGGGGGGTCAGTGGGTTTTGACCTTGTGATCTCAGGGCTCCTAGAGCCCTATTGCTCGGCTCATTATCACGTGAGCCAACAGGCTGATCTGACAAAGGATCGAGACACCCTCCTCTAAATAGAGGAGCCACGAGCCCAAAGCTCGACGCGGCCGCTTCGCCACCTCGAATACAGCTCAAGTGGTGCTCAGGCGGCACTCGGGCAGCGACGCTTGGGCAACGGTGATCGGGCTGCATCTGGGTGGTGCTCGGGTGGAGATTGGGTGGCAACGAGGTGGCGAACGACAAAGCACAAAAAAAAATGGTTTTTTTCAATCCAAAAACTCCTAAAACTGCTCGCTTCAGGTGTTTAGTGCTTTCAGCTATCTATTTTGATCAACTCGGCATCCAAAAAACTCAACAACTCATGAAAAAACGTTACCTCTCATAGTACGTTTGACGCTCTCTAAAAAAAAAAATGATTGCAGGATGAGATCTGATGATGAAAACAAAATTCCAATTTAGAAAATATGCTCGATTTTGTCTCCTCCAAGAAAAAACTTAGAATCCAGATTCATTGATCCTAGAGATAAGGAAAAATAGGAGGTGGCTCTTTTTTTTGATGTCATTGATGGGTTGTTCGCAGACTACATAGGTGACAGAGTGTGCATTTGAATGACCAATGTCCCACATTGATGTGACTTTGGGGTGTTAGGGTGTTTATAACACCCGATACTCCTCCTTAGAAGTATCTCCTCTCGGGGAGATGCTCTCCTGAGAGGGCGCGGGCTCTCCTCCTGTGCGGTTTTGGTCACCTTGTTGGCTGCCACGCAATGTGCCTAGCTTTTTTTGATTCAACATTTGCCTTGCTTTATCGTTCAATCCGATCTTCTACTTACGCCTTTCGACCTGTTGGTCGATTTTGATTTCGATTTCGCCCTTCGACCTATTGGTCGATCCCAAAATTTTGGGATAATTCGGGCATAGATCCCAATGATAATTGGGAAAAATTTCTCCACTCGAATCTTCACATTGCCCACTTAGGCACAGATCCCAATGATCCAATGAGAATTTAAAAAATTCTCAAAAAAGCTTCTGTTGATGAAAAGAAGAATTAAAAAAAAAAAATTCTCCAAAGCCAAAGCTCCGCTGCTACAAAGCTTCACTATCAAAGCTCCGTTGCTACAATATCATTAGAAAATGAGAGTGGCGGAGTTAAGCTTTGATACCATGTTAGGTAAATGAACAAAGATCAAATTGATTCAATCAAATAAATAATACATCAAATGACTAGAATAGCCCGAAGGTTACGAAACCAACCAAGGTAAAATTAGATATTGTTATAACAACATAACAATAACCTAAAAAATAATGAAATAATATAGCCACACTAACATAGATTAATGCACAAAATTCAAGGATGTCTTTTGACTGTGTGAATCCAAATCAAACCATAATAATAAGTCAGTTTTTCCCTTTAAAAATTTTTATCTTGAAGAAGAGTTTAAATATATGGGGTTCTTTTTGAAACCCAATGACTACACTAAACGAGACTGGAATTGGTTGATAAAGAAGGTGGAAGGAAGAATTAATATTTGGTGCAACAAATGACTCTCTTTGGGGGGAGATTGACTTTGGTCAAGTTTATGTTGGAGGCAATACTAGTATATTGGTAATCTTTGGCTCATATACCAAAAGGAGTTTTGAAAAAAATAGATAATTAAGCTATAGATTCTTATGGACAGAGAAAAGGGAAAGAGAAGGTCCCAAGGAAAATAGATTATGGGGACTTAAGAACATCTTCCTATTTAGCAAGACTTTAGTAGAAAAGTGTGTTTGTAAGATAATATCAAAGGAAGACTTATGGAATAAGATTATACATGAAAAACATTTAGCGCCACTCACAATTGAGGAGTGGATAAGGGCCCTAATTAAGCAAACACATAATGTTTCAATCTGTTGGAAGGTAATGATTCAAGCCTTTTATATTGTTGGTGATTGGCTTACCTAGAAAATAGGGGATGGTTCAAGGATAATACGAGGATTAGACCCTTGGATTGGTTGTGGTGACATGCACAGATTGCCAAATAATATAATTCAGACCCTAAGAGCACAAGGGATTGGAAATCTTGCCCAAGTAGCTAACCCAAAATCTTCTACAAACTGGAGTCAAGGATGGAAGGAAGCAACAATGTTAGGGATTTAGGGGTAAGAGGCACACATATGGGAAGAATATGTGGGGAGAGTTAAAGCTAGACATATCAAGTTACGAGAGGAAACTGATCAATTGGTCTAGATAAATAATGGAGCTACGGGGAAGTACACTCCAAATTTGGGGTATAAGACTCTATTGGAAGATAGCAATGACAATCCAACATGGTGGTGGAAGATACTTTGGAAGCATAAAATCCCAGTGAAGACAAGATCGTTCCTGTGGTTTGCCATGAAAAATAAGGTTCTAACATGGGAGGTTTTATAGAAGAAAAATTAGAATGGTCCAAGAAGGTGTCATTTATGTAAGTCAAACAATGAAACAATGGATCATTTATTGGTTGCTTGCTCCTTTACTAGTCAGGTTTGGAGGGATTTTATAGCACAGTTTAAGCTACCTATAGGATGACAAAAAGATTCCTTAGGAGAGTGCTTAAAATTTTGGTTTGAAAATAGGTCTTACAAAGGTTTTATAGCTCTCCCATTATTTGTCTTGGAGAGTATAGTTAACTAAGAATGCATTTATTTTTCAGGATCAAGAGAAGCCTATTTGGTAGGTCTCCTTCCAAATCATTGGAAGTTTCAAAAACTGTAAGGTTTCAACAATAGCAAAGGTAAATAGACAAATTATCCCTCCGAAGATTGATAAATTAGGGGCCTACGATTTTTTTGATGGGGCTAGATAGGGATCCCTAGAGTTTGTGGAGCAAGAGGATTACTATATATTTTTGAATCTCATTATTTTAAATTCAAGGTTGGATTGGGAGAAGGTTCTAATAATTATATTGAAATTATGACCCTCAAATTGTCTATTCAATTGGCAGAATCAAAAGGAATACAAAAAATTCAAATTTACATAGACTCATAAGTGGTAATAAAGTGGATGCTTGGTGTTTTTAGGATGGAAAACATGATTCTACAATCCATCTTCTCTCAAATAAAAGAAGTTGTGGATCGAACTGAAGCTTTTACATTTTGGCATATTTATAGAGAACTAAATAGGGAAGTAGATGAACTCTCAAAGGAGGCATTTCAGATTGATCCATGTATGTGCTTAGTACAAGAATTCAATGAGAGCAATGCATTGCAGTTGGTCCAAATCTCTATATAGGGGATTAATACACTCTAGTTAAAGTAAGCACAAATAAAACAATTTAAAAAAAAAAACTCAAAAATTACTATTTGAAAAATTGAGAAGGTGCCTATGGATAGCTAGTTATGATGTATAAATGACCTAATTTTTAAATCACTATTAAAATTTTGAAAAAATACAAAAAAAAAAAATATATATATATATATAATGTAATTTCATATTTACTTAATATAATTTTCCTTAAGAAAAAAATATTGATAAAGGTTATGCATACAAGACAACAAAGATATACAAATAGAGAAAACAAACTTTTATTCAACGTTTATCTCCTAAGCAATATAAAATTGTACATGACTAAAATGACCAAATACAACTATTTATCCGTAAAATTTCAAGATGTTAAAAGACGTCAGACATGTTTTGGTTAAACAAGGTTTGTTTTGCTGCATCTTGATGAGTTTGAGAATGTCCAAATTTTAAAATTACATATTTTTCTGTTTGTTGTGCTCTATGCGAGTTTATCCTGGAGCATCTATCATTTGCTATGACTTGGTCGCGATTAATCTATGCGAGTTTATCCTTCAGGGTGGGGGACTTATCTTCAATGGTTAAGCTTTCACAAATTGAGTGGTTGACTCCTAAATGCTTTATGGCGTTTGATCAATAGATTAATTCTGTTGAATTTAGTATTTATTATCCTTTGGCCCTATGCTGGTTCACTGCAAATACTTACTAGTAGGTTTCCTATCGCTTTCAGGGTCAGAGAGCAGACTGCACAAAGAAAGAGGAAATACACGGCAGCTTCGTAAAAAGAAAGAAAGAAAAACAATCATGATTCCTTTTGACTTCACATGTGAAATAGTTGTCCAAAACACACAAGATGGAACTTTTAGCCTGGGGAAGGCAGCTTGACATTTTGCTTACAAATTCTGACTGCGTACAAATAGTGAAATCCAAAGGACAAAAACATATTTTTAAGCACAGGTCCCGGACCCAAGACATGGGAAAGGTCCCATTTGATACTTTCCCATTTGATACTTTTCAACTCAACAAGGAATATACCTTATGTCATCCATGCAAGCAGGGCTGGAATTTAAAAAAAAAAAAAAAAAACCTGTTGGGTTAATTTTTTTTATTGACTTTAAGTTAGGTTTTAAAATTTTATTTGTTTTTCAATTGTTTTTTTTATAGATGGTAGCAACTTCATATTTTTCATATTTTATATTTTTGAATCCATGGTTCTCATTTCAATTGAATTCAATATAATTTTTGAAGTAATTATTATAAATGCTATGTTTTGGTTAGGGGATTATGTTTTCAGTTCTGATTTCAGACAGAAAGTTTGTACTTCACGTCAAGTCTATTAACATGTTGATGTCTATAAATTGGAGAATAAGATCAATTGTTAATATATATATATCTAAATATACGGTTTTTAGAAGAGAGATATTATCCAATGTTTAGGGAATTCACCATGAACATATAATTTAATTTAAAATCATTTGTAAACCTTCATTGATAATGTTTTGTATTTTACTAAGGTAGAGGGCAATGAGGGCAATGTGTGGTGATGTTTTAGTTATTAAAGGTAGAATGTGAGAGTGCACATTACTTAAATATTGTCGATTCATATTACTTGATCAAACATGTTGCTTATAACTACAGTGCTTACAATTCAGAGCTGCTTTCCATCTTAAAATTTCACATGAACTGTATTATTTTTTTAAAAGTTTACTACATATGGGTTACTTCTAAGTACAATCTTGCAATTTGTGTTATTTTTCTGAATTGGTATTGTTGCATAGTTTTATTTATATTGTGTATTTTAGAAAGTTCAGGGCGGAGTCAGCTTCATCTTAGAGACGGTCAAGTAAAATCAAAATTTATAGTTAAACTTTTTGAGAAGGCAGTGACTACTTGACACCGAAATCTCACACTTAGATTAAGGTAGGATAAACATCTTAGAGAAAGATATCTCTAACAGCTCCTAAGATCTCTGTCTACACATATATAGTGTAAGACCTAAACGAAATATTCTATCTTTTAAAAGCATAAAAAACCCTTTAATTTCCAATCATTTTTTGGTTTAAATAAGAAAATTGCTTAACTAATACGGTGAAGTGGCCAAATCATAACAAAATTTTGATGAAAAAAAAAGAGTAAAATCAAAACAACTTGCTCGATTGTGAAACAAATATGCGGGCAATATCTATCAATTTTCACATAAAAGAGAACAACTAAAAAGAACAACCTTATTTCATTTATGTCTGTTCGTAACATTTTATTTTAATATTTGATTGATTGTAACATGTGTATTTGCTTATCAGTATATTTTAAAATGAACATCTGTAACTCCATACCTATCTATGTCCTTGTCCTCATACAACAGTTACATTACCTAGTGACTTAGCTATTTGTTCAGCAGCCTGAATATGCAAATGTTCGTGGTCCAAACTCCAGGTTTCATTTTGTCTTTAAAGCATATTCCAAAAAAAGAGTTAGGAAATTAGAAACTTTGGAAGTATAACTATAAATCATTTGTTGGAAGTCTGAAAATGTTCATCCCTTTTAAAACATAGAGAATAAAAACCTCACCTTTGAAGTTGCACGAGCAATATTAGTTCACATCCCGACTATAATAATGTCATCGCACAAAAAAGACAAGCTTGATCTAAAAGAGTCTCTCTTCTCCTCTTATTAGTCATTCATCTTTTAGTTTATCCTCTTAAGAAGGTAAGAAAACTATTTATCTTATTGAAGTGGTTGTACTTGGGCTCATCATTCGAGCAACAAACAACAGTTGTAGTTTAGAATATAATTAGATCCAATATGTAGATATTATTGTTGTATAAAGTCCATGCATTGAACTCAAAATATGATAAAGACAAAAAATCCTCCAATTCTTATCTTCATATCATCCTACCATGTTGAGGTAACAATCGAGTACCAAAGGCAATCAAAGCCAATACCAAGATAGAATATTGGGCGTCATTTACTTATTAGGGAAATCAAAACCCATACCAACTACCAAGATACGATCTTGGGTTCCAACAATAGGGTAAGAAATAAATATAACTATATTGTTACAAATTAAAAATGTGAATGAATCAATTGTTATACACCACTTTATGTTTACATCTGTTTTTCGTTTATTGCACGCCATACAATTGGCATGACCTCCATGACATGACTTGTTGCCTTTTGTGTGTTTGGTACTTGTGCGTTGGAGTCCCTATCATAGGAAGTGGTGTAGTCGGCTCTTAGGTGACGGGGACGGGGAAAGACCACTCTTCACAAATTCCTCTTTTTCATTAATATCCTTTGGAAAGTAATTACATACGTAAAAATTAAACCGCCCGCAGGATTTACAATGGCCATGCTCGGCCTGAACTTCTTCCCTGCACTCTATCTCTCCCCTGTTCTTCTCGGATCCCCCTTCTAAAAAAAAAATTCTGAGTTTTTATATTGGAGTCTCGGCTCCCTAGGCAATTAATGCCCACTAGCACAAAAAAAAAACAATTTAAACACTGCAAAATCAGCCTTTCCCGTCGAGTCCTCGATCTTCCACCTGTCAATCGCCAACCACTCCCGATATGCCATGATGGCACGCATTCAATCGGCCCTTACCCTGCAACCGCTGCTTTTCCAGATTGTCCCTCGGGAACTGCTGTCGCCTTGTCAGAAAAACTTTAACTGCCCCCGCTACCTCCTTTCCCGTGCGTGGGCCTTTTTCCCATGTCCAATTTTGAATTTGACTTCGACTGGTTACGTCGCTTTACCACACGTGGCAACCACGTGTCTATTTCGGCCCTACCTGGCCGTCCGTGTGTCCAAATTCTGTTTGTCTTCAACTGGCCGCGAAATCGTGACATGTCGTGATATCGTGACATGTCGCGATATCACGACCAAACTAGCGCCTTGCCTTCGTTCGCAAAAGTTGTAGCGAAATCGCTACCAAAATGCCCCTCCGCACTAAGCTTCAAAATCGTCGCGACATCGCGACGTCGCGATATCGCGATGAAAAACTCCTCCACGCCTCAGCTCTCAAAACCATCGCGATATCGCGACGTCGCGATATCGCGACGAAACTCCACTCTGCTTTGCTGCTGCCTTCGGGGTCGTGATTTCGTGACATGTCGCGAAATCGCGACATGTCACGATTTCGTGACCCCCGCCTCCCAACCTTGCCTTAGCCTTTGCTTTTCCTTGCCTTCGCCTTCGGAGCCGCGATTCCGTGACATGTCGCGAAATCGCAACATGTCACGATTTCGCGGCTCCCCTACCCTTTGTCTTTGCCGCCTTTGAAACTGTCGCGATATCGCGATGTTGCGATATCGTGACAAAAATTGTCCTCTCGCCTCCGCTATCGAAATCATCGCGATATCGCGATAGAAACTGCCCTCTCACCTCTGCAGCCTTTTGGGTCGCGATTTCGCAACATGTCGCAAAATCGCGACATGTCGCAATTTTGCAACCCCCTTCCCAGCTTTGCCTTGAAAAACAAAACACTTTTCTTGGAAACTCCGGTTGATGCCCGATTGTCCTGCTGTCGTCGGATGCTCCTGCATCAGACACCCGAGGTAAAAAGGAGAAGTGACCCTCACTTCTATGTTGTTTGGTCTGCGTCTTCTGTAACAGCTCCAAACACTCATCTGCCTTTGCAACCTGCTCAAATCCCGTCTTCTGGCAAAAAAATTCTCTGCCCTCTACCAGACAAATTCTGGCATTGCTGCACACCTTCTCCTCCACTGTCTGTAATGGCTTCAACTTGTGCCGCACTCCATATTTCATCAAGGAGTATGTATTTGCACGACCATCATGCACTGCACTCCGATCAAACTGCCATGGCCTCCCTAATAGCAAATGGCAAGCATCCATGGGGAAAACATCACACAGGACCTCATCTTGGTACTTCCCGATATTGAACATGACTAAACACTGTTCACGGACCCATGCTCTATGGTCCTTCCTCAACCACGCAATCCGATATGGATGCGGGTGTCTCCTCATTTCTAGCTGCAACTTAGCAACCATCTCCTTGAAAACTAAGTTGTCTGTACTCCCATTGTCTATAATAACATTATAGACTTTGCCTGCACTTTTGCACCGTGTGCGGAACAGGCTTCTCCTCTGCTCTAGTTTGTCTTCCCCAATCTGCATGGTTCTCCTCACAATCATTGCTTCTCCTTTCTCAGCTTCTTCAGAATGTTCTGAGTCAGCATCTTCCGCTGCCACAACAGCTCTGGCAGGACCCACTTGTTTCTTGTTCACTCTCTCGGGGTGCTGGGGACACTCATATGCCCGATGCCCCTCTTCCCCGCAGTGGAAACATGTTCCTCGGAACACTCCCCTTCCATACCCACGTCCAGATCTACCTCTTCCTCTTGGGTAGCCATTGTTCTGAACTTGGGGTTTGGGTTCCCCATCTTCCTTCAGATCCCGACTGCTGCTAACCTCTTCTTTCTTCTCTTCCTTTTCTTTCTCTTTTCTTCCACCGTTCTTTCCTCCAAGTCCTTTTACTCTTTGCTTGCTCTCAAACCTTCTATTCAGTTTTTCTTCAACCTTCAGAGCAAACTGGTAAGCATCTTCAATGGTGCTCACCCGCACTAAGCTTAGCTCTTCCTGGACACTGGGTCTCAACCCATTGATATAACGGGCCACCTTTTCCTTGCTTGCTTCTAAGTGATCGGTTCTGATGGAGATTTTATAAAATTCCTCCGTATATTCTTGGACAGTTTTATTCATCTGTCTCAAACTCTGCATTTTTCTTAGCAGATCCAGTTCATAATCTACGGGAATGAATTGTCTTTTTAATTTTTCTACCATTCTGTCCCATCTAGTTATCCGTTCTTTTCCTCTTTTGTTCTGTTCCAGCTATACTCCCTTCCACCATATGCTGGCATGACCTTTTAATTTAGTTTTGGCAAATCTGACCTGCTCGAGATCTTCAACCTCTTCATATTCGAAGTATTCTTCCAGGTCACTTATCCAATCAATCAATTCCTCCGGATTCAAGTTCCCGGAATACGTGGAAACTTCCATCTTCGGCCTCTTCCCGATATGGGATATGGCCTTGTACAGTATGGCTTGTGTCAGATCCACAGATTCTTCTTCTTCTTCAAACTAATTTTCTTCTTCATCCGCTTCATCCTCACTGCCTGCATCTCTTCTCGGTTCATGTCCTCTACGCAGTTCTTCTTGCAGGGCCTGAACTTGCCGCTGCAAAGCCCGAAAATCTTCTGTTGCCATGCCTCTTCCACCAGCGAGGTTTCTTCTCGAAGGCATCTTCTCACTCTCTCATGAGCCTTCCCACAGATCCTGGTGCGACTGCCTCACGTCCGGGGATCTGTCACACACTCAGGAACTTTTAGCTCTGATACCACTGACGGGGACGGGGAAAGACCACTCTTCACAAATTTCTCTTTTTGATTAATATCCTTTGGAAAGTAATTACATACGTAAAAATTAAACCGCCCGCAGGCCTTACAATGGCCACGCTCGGCCTAAACTTCTTTCCTGCACTCTGTCTCCCCCCTGTTCTTCTCGGATCCCCCTTCTAAAACAAAAATTTTGAGTTTTTATATCGGAGTCTCGGCTCCCTAGGCAATTAATGCCCACTAGCATGAAAAAAAAAAAAATTTAAACACTGCAAAATTGGCCTTTCCCGTCGAGTCCTCGATCTTCCACCTGTCAGTCGCCAACCACTCCCGATCTGCCATGATGGCACGCATTCAATCGGCCCTTACCCTGCAACCGTTGCTTTTCCAGACTGTCCCTCGGGAACTGCTGTCGCCTTGTCAGAAAAACTTTAACTGCCCCCGCTACCTCCTTTCCCGTGCGCGGGCCTTTTTCCCGTGTCCAATTTTGAATTTGACTTTGACTGGTTATGTCGCTTTACCACACGTGGTAGCCACGTGTCTATTTAGGCCCTACCTGGTCGTCCATGTGTCCAAATTCTGTTTGTCTTCAATTGGTCACGAAATCACGACATGTCGCGATATCACGACATGTCACGATATCGCGACCAAACTAGCGCTTTGCCTTCGTTCGCAAAAGTTGTAGCGAAATCGCTACCAAAATGCCCCTCCGCACTAAGCTTCAAAATCGTCGTGACATCACGACGTCGCGATATCACGACATCGTGATATCGTGACGAAAAACTCCTCCACGCCTCAGCTCTCAAAACCGTCGTGATATCGCGACGTCACGATATCGCGATAGAAACTCCACTTTGCTTTGCTGTTGCCTTCGGGGAGGCGATTTCGCAACCCCCGCCTCCCAACCTTGCCTTAGCCTTTGCTTTTCCTCGCCTTCACTTTCAGAGCCATGATTCTGTGACATGTCACAAAATCGTAACATGTCATGATTTCGTGGCTCCCCTGCCCTCTGTCTTCGCTGCCTTCGAAACCGTCGCGATATCGCGACAAAAACTGTCCTCTCGCCTCCGCTATCGAAATCATCGCGATATCGCGATGTCGCGATATCGCGACAGGAATTGCCCTCTCACCTCTGCAACCTTTTGGGTCATGATTTTGTGACATGTCATGAAATCGCGACATGTCGCGATTTCACAACCCCCTTCCCAGCTTTGCCTTGAAAAACAAAACACTTTTCTTGGAAACTCCGGTTGATGCCCGATTGTCCTACTGTCGTCGGATGCTCCTGCATCATTAGGTCAGGCACAAACTATATTTGTTGGTATATGATTTTTCATTTTTTGGTATTGGGGGATATCATCTGTAGTGTCGGATCTATTGAGATGAAGGAATATGGATGGAATAATGAATATGAGCAAAGATTTGAGCTCCGACCTGTCCAAGGTGGTGATTTAGCCCAAACAAAAATAGACCAGGAAAGTGCAGGTGGTGTATTATTTGAGTAGAGATGAGCAACTAGAGCATCACCATTTTGTGGAAGTTAAGTTGCCTTACAATCAAGGGATGTGCTTACAACACTCCAAATACAACATGGCTCCTTTGAGGATGTTATTGCTCAGGCTAAGATAATTGAAGACATAAAGGTGCAAGAAGGTGAAGTTAAGCTTTGAAAGAAAATTGACTACACACCCAACACCAAGTTTAGTAGTAGCTCAAGTACAAACCCTCAAAAACCATTGCAATAAAATTAGGTCATGCTCAACTCCTTACCAACCCAACCGCTACAACAATCCCAACAACTTCAATAAGGGTATCAACAATCTAGGGTTTCTCTCCCATCAAATCAAACCCTTAGCTAACAACTACGTCAACAATGTTCACCTCTCAATTGGACTCATTTATTAGAGCCATTACCCAACATATTTCAAAAGTTATATGATGTTGAACACATTGCTTTACCAAGTATAAGGTCGAAGGACCCAATTTGGAAAAATCTTAGAAACTATAATTAGCACATATTTTATGAATACCACAGGTAGCAAGGATATGACATCAATAATTACTGCACATTTCACCACTTGGTACAAGATCTCATTGATAGTGGGGTTATACATGCTAAAAATCCTTTAGCTCCCTTAAATCAAAATTTGAGAATCTATAGAACCCTTTTGCTAAAACATGGACTACCACAAACGTAAACTAATACCTCCACATCTCAAGCTAGATTTTTATAGGTTAATCATGTGAATCACAATCCATCCCATCAATATTTCGTAGGTATGATCAATATCACCATACAAAATCAGCGTTATCCTACTCGCCATAATCATCAAGAAAATATGCCCCCCATACCAACTTCTTCCACTATGCCACTAATAGAAGACAACCCCCTATAGATATTATGCAACGTAGTAGTATTACACATCAACTCCACATGGCTCCTACCAGATTATCCATATACGACCTTTTACAGTAATCACAATTTCATTGTTAGGATTTAAACAAAATATTACGGTCTATCGATTTAAAAACACATGATGCTAATGCATTTACATACTTTGTTTACAATGTGTAGATATGTTTGCAACCTTCCATCATTTTCTATGATCACAATATCACCACTCTTTAAGGGAAGGGATTTGATCCTCTAGTGCATATCATGGCTTGCATAAATGATATCACACATAAACATGTTCTAATTGACACAAGATCATCTATAAGTATCACATCTACCATTGCCTTTCAGCATCTGAATATTCCATCCACTCATATAACTACTACTACTATTGACTTACAAGCATTTGATGGGTCCATGCATAAAATAGTAGGTTCCATCATCTTACCAATCTAGGTTGACATCAAGACAATACCCACCCTATGCCATGTGATCAAGGGAGAGATGCAATACAATATTCCCCTTAGATGACCATGGATTAGGGATACACAATGTATTCCTTCCATGCTCCATCATTAATTAAAGTATTTTCATGAAAGTCAAGTACATTGCATTTAGGTTGATGAGGATCCCTTCCAATTTTGCAACACAATCTCTCTTCTACCAAGTTCCACATTATCTTCTACTCAATTTACACCTACCATGGTACAATATTCCACATCATATCATTCTTCACCTTCATCCACCAACCAATCAAGCCCTCCAATCATCACCCCTTCTCCTCCTAATGATACATTAGCTAACCCTCATACTCACTCCATTACATACTCACGACACACTTCTCATTCACACTCAATGTCTTCTTCCTCTTCTTCTCTCAAAAATCCACCATCTTCATCTTCACAATTTTTTGCCTTGGGCTATGACCTCTTTCTTATTCCAACACAACTGCTAACATCCCCATCCTACCCACTTCAAATATTCCTTCCATATGTACACAACTATTTCAAGCTCTCTTTCATGCCAATTTTCATTTTGGTGAACCTCCTTCTCTACCCACTTTATAATTTCCACATGCTAACAATCCCATTTTATCCATTCTTACAAAGTGTTATTCTTGGGAACAGTGCATCGTCTGTCTTGATACCCAACTCAACCAGCCTGCTCCCTACATTTATCCTCCCCTTGTTCTACTTTCTCAAGAAGTGCAACCATCATCATCCTCATCACATCGAGGGTCGTCATCCCAACAACAACATTATAAAATGCCTCATGTGTCTATACTCATGACCAATCTTGATCTGGGGGAGTACAATATTCACAACGCTCATGTATCCCCGCCTAATATACAATCCATTTGTGACTTTGGTCACCCTCATAATGCACCTCTTACTATTGGTGTTGTCATTCCTCTTGGTCCACCTATGAATCTCACAAACTTTATTTATGGAGGTATCGACATATCTTCTAAAATACCTCAATCCAAACAATCTAAATATAATTTTTATGGCAATCTTGATCACATGTCAAATACAGACTTTGCAATGCACTATTTCCAATGATTTCACTAGCATGGATCCAATTTGGGGCAGTATGAACAAGGTTTTAGGATCCTTATTCATCCACCTTATCAACAACCTAAAGAAAAACTAGGCTTAGGCTATCATCATGATCCTATCAACATTTCAAAATATGAATTCCATTACCTTACTCTAGACCCTCTACAGGATGATTTTGACACTGATCCCAAGTGCGATCTTCATCATAATTTTTTGTCTCCTCACTCCATGATCAAAATTACTATTCATTTATTTTATAACTCCTCACAATATGTCATTTCTTTACCTATACTATCAATGATCTCATCAAGGCCTTTATAATATTATCACTTACATCGTCTACATCGAAATATGTCCTTATTCTCATTTCTCCATTATCCATCGACCCATATAACCACTTTTCAAACAAAAGATGAGTTAAACCATATTTACATCATCCTTGTTCTCTATCGATGGTTTTGTGCCCTCGCCTAAACCAACCATTACCTTCATCATTGTTCGATATTTCTTCTATCGATTCTACATCCTCACTTCCATCAACTACTGATGCAGGAGCATCCGGTGGCAGCAGCGCAATCTTGCATCAACAAAATTTTTTCTAAGTTTTTAGTCTGTGACAAGGCAAAAGTTGGAAGTGGTAGCGAAATCGTGACGTCACGAAATCAGGACATCAAAGTGAGACCAAGGCGGAGGTTGGAAGTGGTAGCGAAATTATGACGTCGCGATTTCGTGACGTCGTGAAATCACGACGTCAAAGTGAGACCAAGGCAAAGGTTGGAAGTGGTAGCGAAATCGCAACGTCGCAATTTTGTGATGTCACAAAATTGCAATGTCAGAGGAGGCAACCAAAGGCAAACGTTATTGGGAATGTCATGATTTCACGACGTGTCGTGAAATCGTGACTGTCGCAAAATCGTGACAAAGGAGAGCAGCCGAGAGAACACCAAGGAGAACGTCGTGATTTCACGACATGTCGTGAAATCGCGATTGTCGCAAAATCGCAACAAGGAGTAGGAAAGTAGGTGCATCAGAAGGCAAATGTCACGATATCATGAATTGCAAATAAGAAAGGCAAGCGGTGGAGGAAATTGTCATGATATCGTGACACGTCGCGATATCGCGACTTGAAGGCGAGAAAGGCAGGGATGGAGAGAATACGTCGCGATATCGCGACATGTCATGATATCGTGACCAAAAGAAGGAAGGAGCATAGGAAAGTTAAACTGTCACGCTATCGTGACATGTCACGATATCATGACAAATAGCTGGTTCATGGCTCGAAAAGGCACGTGCTCCAAGATGATGTTTTTGACACGGTCAGGGGTCTCATTAATGCACGTTTTTGTATCCGATAAGTTAGCTGAACACAGCGGCCTCTCGAATGCTACGTCCAGAGGTCAGAAATGTCAGGTGGTTCTTTAAATGCATGCTTTCATGGCGGATCGGGGCAGTTGCCCATTAATGGAAAGAAATTGAAGACTCGACGGAGGAAGCCGACTTTGCAGGTTTTGTTTAATGTATTTCTGCAGGTGGGTCATTAATGGCTCAGAGGGTCGGGGCCTCTATAAAAACCCAAGCATTGTAATAGAATAGGGTGGTGGATTGGAGAACGGACTTAGAGAGTGCAGTTAGAGAAAACCAAGCCGAGCGCTAGTTATTGTAAAGCCTACGGGCTGTTGATGTAAGTGTTTTCCAGATTAATAGAGAAAAATTTGGAATTCGTGGAGTTTCATTTTTCGGTCCCCCATCAGTGGTATCAGAGCTAGAAGATTCTGAGTGCGCAAGCAGATTCACCAAATGTGAGGCAGTTTGCACCAGGATCTGTGGTAGGGTTCTGAGAGAGAAGAGTGAGTTTAGGATCCCTGAGCGTGTGAGTGGATCATCGAAAGTGAGGTGGCTACACCAGGATCGATTAAAGCTTTGTGAGAAAAGCTGAGAAAAATGCCTCCAAGAAGTCATGGTGGTGAGGAAGGTATGATGACAATAGAAGAGTTTGAGGCGTTGTAGAGGCAATTTAAAGCCCTGCAAGAGGAGTGGCTCAGAATAAAATTGTAGATGAGGAGGAGCATAGCCGTGCCAAAATCTGTCCAATAGAAGACAAAAATTTATCTGGCCAAGAGACGGAGTTGAAGCAGGTTACAGACAAGGAAGTGTGCAGCAGTGGTAGAATCTGTCTAGAAGAAGACAGAAGTTGTTTGGGCCGAGAGAAGGGGTTGGAACAAGCTGCAGAGGCAGTTGAATGTCTGGAGGTGCTGCAGAAGGTAGTAACCAGACAGTGCAAAAGTGAATATCACTTCTCCATCAACCCCGGTTGTCTAATGCAGGAGCATCCGGTGGCAGCAACGCAATCTTGCGTCAACAAAATTTTTTCTAAGTTTTTAGTCTGTGACAAGGCAAAAGTTGGAAGTGGTAGCAAAATCGTGACGTCGTGATTTCATAATGTCGCAAAATCACGATGTCAAAGGGAGACCAATGCGGAGGTTGGAAGTGGTAGCGAAATCATGACGTCGTAAAAATCACGACATTGTAAAATCGTGACGTCAAAGTGAGACCAAGGCGGAGGTTGGAAGTGGTAGCAAAATCATGACATCGTGATTTCGTGACGTTGTGAAATCATGAAATCAAAGGAGGCAACCGAAGGCAGACGTTATTGGGAATGTCACGATTTTGTGACGTGTCATGAAATTGCGACTATCGCAAAATCGCGACAAAGGAGAGCAGCCGAGAGAACACCAAGGAGAATGTAATGATTTTGTGACATGTCACGAAATCATGACTATTGTGAAATCGTGACAAGGAGCAGGAAAGTAGGTGCATCAAAAGGCAAATGTCGTGATATCGCGACATGTCATGATATCGTGACTTGCAGATAAGAAAGGCAAACGGTGGAGGAAATTGTCGCGATATCGCGATGCGTCGCGATATCGCGACTTGAAGGCGAGAAAGGCAGGGATGGAGAGAATATGTTGCGATATCGTGACATGTCGTGATATCATGACCAAAAGAAGGAAGGAGCACAGGAAAGTTAAACTATCATGATATCGCGACATGTCGTGATATCACGACAAACAGCTGGTTTGTGGCTCGAAAAGGCATGTGCTCCAAGATGATGTTTTTAAGGCGATCAAGGGTCTCATTAATGCATGTTTTTGTATCCGATAAGTTAGCTGAACACAGTGGCCTCTCGAATGCTACGTCCAGAGGTCAAAAATGTCAGGTGGTTCTTTAAATGCATGCTTTCATGATAGATCGGGGCAGTTTCCCATTAATGGAAAGAAATTGAAGACTCGGTGGAGGAAGCCAACTTTGCAGGTTTTGTTTAATGTATTTCTGTAGGTGGGTCATTAAAGGCTCAGAGGGTCGAGGCCTCTATAAAAACCCAAGAATTATAATAGAATTGCAGTGGTGGATTGGAGAACGGACTTAGGGAGTGCAGTTAGAGAAAACCAAGCCGAGCGCTGGTTATTGTAAAGCCTGCGGGCTGTTGATGTAAGTGTTTTCCAGATTAATAGAGAAAAATTTGGAATTCGTGGAGTTTCATTTTTTGGTCCCCCATAAACTACTTTGATAAATATGATCCCCATAGATCTATTTGCTTCAATTTTCTATGATACCCATGTTGATAGGATCATCTATACCAATCTTTATTACATTGACTTTGATCACATCTTCTATGAGCCTTCTCCATGATACTTCCCCCCAAAAAATACTTTCTAGACTTAGCTAGTGCCTCCCTTCTTTCAATCTCACCTCATGCTCCTTTTGTCCACCTTACAAAATTTTCTCATGATGACAATATTCGTATCCCTAACACTATAGATGACTTATATCTTATTCCCATTTCCACTCAACTCGAGGATGTCTCTTACATTCTTATGGAGGACACCATCAATGTTGATAGTGGTGATGATCGTACCAATGTCCATATCATTAAATTAGACAAGGTTCTATCCCTTTAAGAAAGAGAGAGATTTAACACGATCCTTAAAGAATACAAAAATGTCTTTGCATGGTCTTATACTGACATGCCAAATCTTGATTCATCTTTGGTTGTTAATAATATTATGCTCAATGATAGTTCCAAACCCATTAAGCAAAAGCTTTGAAATATGCACCCTAGAATTGCTCTAATGTTAAATGAGGAGTTACAAAAACTCCTAGATGTGGGATTTGTCCAACCAATTGATTACCTTGAATGGGTCTCTAACATGGTCCTAATTCAAATATGCACTGACTTTAGAGATCTCAATCAATATTTTCCTAAAGATAATTTCCCCTTTCCAAATATTGATACATTGGTTGACTCCACAACAAGTAATGAAATGTTATCCCTCATGGATGGGTTTTTAAGATATAACCAAATATAGGTTAACCCTGATGAAAAAATAAAATATCCTTCACCACTCCTTGGGGGAATTTTTGTTACAAGGTCATACCATTTGGCCTTAGGCACCACATACCAGCACATCATGACCTACATTTTTCATGATTATATGCATAAAATCATAGAATATTATGTGGACAATTTATTGGAAAAATCTATAAAGTGTCATCAACACATTGATGAATTGTGCAAAATCTTTGATTGTCTCCTCAAGCATAATGTACGTCTAAACCCAAAGAAGTGTCTTTGACGTGACCTTAGACAAACTTCTTGGAATCATCATTTCTCAATGGGGCATCAAAGTCAACCCAAATAAAGTCAAGGCTATCATTGCTATACCCCCCTACAAATTTGAAACAATTATGTAGCTTGCAGGGAAAAATTCAAGTGATTCATTATTTCATCACCCAACCATCAAACAAGTGTAAGTCATTCAATCATCTCTTACAGAAGGGGATCACATTCAACTAGGGCCACAAGTGTCAAAAAACTTTTGACACCATCAAGACCTATCTCACATCACCATCCGTGTTATCTCTACCTCACCCTAGATTTTCTTTCCATCTATACATATCTGCTATTGATTTTTCTCTAGGAATATTGTTAGCCCAAAAGAATAAGGGTAGCCAAGAACATGCCATATACTATATTAGTTATACACTAGTGAGCTACGATATGCAATATGCCTACATGAAAATATTATACCTCATAGTAGTTTTTGCTATAAAGAAGTTTTCACTATATGCTAAACCATAGAACTTATGTTGTAGCTCGCAAAAACCTGCTCTGGTACATGATGGGAAGAACATACAATAATAGCCGAACAACCAAATGGATTATGTTGCTAATTGAATTTTATCTAGAATTTATTAGTCAAAAATCCTTAAAAGGCTAGGTGATTGTCAATCAACTCATAGAAGCTCCTTTAAACAATGATAAACCATTTCTCATCGAGCTTCCTGATGATTTAGTGTTCAACACTAGTGAATTTTAACAATACATTGAACCTAAAAAACAAGTAGACTTGGTCTTCTTCTTCAATGGCTCTCACTACGAACAAGGGGGAGGTGAAAGAATCATATTATTTACACCGCAAGGGGAACTGCTCCCTTTTTCATTTAAATTAGACTTTCCCTACATGAACAATAATGCTAAATACAAAGCACTCATCCTCGATCTTAAAACTATGATTTCCATGTGCATCAAACGACTGCAAATCTTTAGCAATTCCCTTTTAATTTTCAATCAAATAAAGATAATTTATCAATGTCGATACCCTATTCTTAAACAATACAAACAAGTCACTAATCAATTACTCTCTCAATTCGAGTGACATGACATCAACGCTTATCCACACTCTGCTAATAATTTTGTAGATACCATGGCCTCTATCGATTCTCTTATACCATAAAATCCATATGATAAAATAACTCACGTACATGTACAAATGCTTCATAAGTCATCCATATCACCACAAACATCTTTGAATCATGTGGGCATCAATTTTGTTCAAGCTAGACCTTGTGATCCTTGGTTTTCTCAAATCAAGGACTATATTAAATTAGGCATTCTTCTCACAGATTTACGTCATACCCACAAATACACATTCAAACAGAAGGTAATCCAGTTTACATTATTGGGGGAAATCCTTTACAAACATAGCTATGATGGCATCCTCCTACTTTTTCTAAAGCCACATGAAGCCAACCATATTCTCATGATCACCCACAATGGTACATGTGGTGGCCACTTTAGTGGCATGGCCATTACCAAGCACATTATTTGCATGAGTTATTGTTGTCCCACCATGGAACATGATTGTTTTACCTATATTAAGAAATGCATTAAATACTAGCAACACACTAATCTCACCCATTTAACCTCTCAGGAATTACAACCTATTCAATCCATGTGGTATTTCTCCCAATGGGGTTTAGATATCATTGGCAAAATCACTCTAGCCTCATTAGGTAATCATAAATTTATCATTATCGCTACTAAGTATTTTACAAAATGGATTGAGGTAGTTCCTCTCATCCAAACGATGGATCCCAAGATTGTTGATTTCATTATGCAACATATTATCTATCATTTTGGCATTCCTTCAAAAATAATCTCTAACAACGACATGCCTTTCAAAAAAACAATGTTTATGCATTATGTGATAAATACAACATTCAACATAGCTTCTCAAATCCATATTACCCTAGAATAATGGTGAAGTGAAAGCTACCAACAAAACCATTTACACCATTCTTCATAAAATCATTGTAGAGTCACATCATGATTGGCACAATCAAATAACTTTGGCACTTTTGTCCTATATAACCAACATACGAACACCTACTGGGGCAACACCATTCTCTTTAGTATATGGTGCAGAGGCCATCATGCCCTTAGAACTTGAAATCCCCTCTTTGATAATTTTATTACAATATTTTATTAACAATGATACTACTCACCAAGCCATATTAGACCAACCTATACTTTTGGATGAGCATCACATCAATGCTATTGAACATACACACATTTATCAAGATCGTATTTGATTTGCATACAACAATAAGGTTCACCAACACAAATTCTAAATTAAATATCTGATCCTCAAAGGAAATCAATAAAATAAAAGCCAACCGTACCACCTACACAATAAATTTATACCAAACAGGTTGGGACTATATATCATCATGTGTAAATTTGGATTTGGGGCTTATCACTTTGCTAATATTAATGGAATTGAGGAAC
This sequence comes from Wollemia nobilis, assembly GCA_028583015.1. Classification (NCBI taxonomy): domain Eukaryota; kingdom Viridiplantae; phylum Streptophyta; class Pinopsida; order Araucariales; family Araucariaceae; genus Wollemia; species Wollemia nobilis. Next base: position 4,224,170 of record JAQPPZ010016936.1, read on the forward strand.
CCAAACTCCTCAACATCATCCAAATCCACATATTTTATGCTTGATAGAAGTCCATCTAGATTCTTAGCTTTATGTAGATTCGCTCTGACTATTACAAAAATACAAAATTCAAAAATAATAATAAAAACAATAAAAAAATAAAAATACAACCAAAACTATCCATTTACGATGTATCTTGCACCTCATATTTAATTATCTTCATTTTTCCTATATTCTTCTTTCTCTCTTCTTATTTGGGTCCTTGTCATTGTTGTATGGTCATGCTTCGAGCAGCTACATACCTTTGATTTGGTTCTCTCTCTTCTCTTCTTTTCTCCTATATTCTTCCATTCTTTTTCAATTTTGTATGGTCATGCTTTGCACGACTACATACCTTTGATTTAAACCTATTTTCTTCTTGTACTTCTTCTCTATACCTATTTTTTTTCCCTATCAATGATGCATGATCATGCTTCAGGCGGCTACATACCTTTGATTGGTTACATTTCTTTATTTCTTTCTTCTTCTCTCTCTTTTACTTTTCCTTCTCTTTCCTCTTACCACTTTCCATACATATCACATGCTGATTTTCAATGCTCTTCCATCACAATACACACCCATTATTCATGTTGATACTGCCAAACATTGATAGTAAATTCACTCCTCACATGCATACATAGATACAATAAAGATCCTAATGTGTTGGCTGGATCAAACTTCTGGATTCATGAATTCGCATCAACCTATCTCACTTGGTTTTCCTTCTCAATGAAACATTGGTTGTATGTTAGTCTACACTCATAGGCATTTTGTTACATCACCTACCTATCATATCATTATATTGCATTGCTCTTTGTCACTCTATTATGTCATTCAGGTTGTACGTATACACACATCATTTTGCATATAGTAAACCATTGAGGAGTTGAACATATACTTTTTAGCACAACTATAGTGATATCCAATCATATTCTCAGTTACATGGTAATGAGAAGTTCTTATGTTATTCAACCATTCATAGTCAGTCCAATCAAACTTTCATCGAATGCCATCAAATTCTAAATTATTTCTAAGATTCCCCTTGCTAACTTGAATTCTTTCATGGACCAATCACATATTTCACACATTAAGCATATTTTGAGCATAGAAAGAACAACACCTTGAGTAAGCCTTGTCATAAAGAAAATAGTTTCCCTTGCTCATCCTATCATTTGCATGATCCAAACCAAAAGATAGACAAAAGGAGAAGTTGCAAAAAAAAAAAACAAAGCAAAAAGAGAACCACCAACAAAAAAAAGCACTATCAAAAATATTGAATCCCTAAGGTCATCAGGTCCATAGATCATGGGTCTAATATCCATTGGGGCTATAGATATTTGAATTATAGTGGATCATACATTACAAGTGGTGATACATCTGTCACATTAGCGGTATTCTTTTGTAAAGACCACTGCGTGCTTGTGGATGAGCTAGCTTAATTGGAAAAGTTTACAATTGGTTAGTCCAACCTCAATGAGAATGGATAAATCAACATCATGTTCATATACAGGTCCATGATAAGATTAATATCAATAAAGATAGTCAAGACTTGTAGGATATTGATTGACTATTAGATGAGTTTGATCTTTCAAACTATGGTGATTGAATTTTTTTGAATGCTTCTAAACATCCAATAATATTAGAAATAAGAAGCAAATAACATCACTGCTAGTTCTATGAATAACAAGTGCTCTCTTCATCACATTTGTACATTTTTATTTGCTACATACTAAAAGCATCATTTACATTACCTACATAGGTTCATTTCGAGTTGAATTTATCATACACATTGCATGTTTGCTTAATTTTTGTTAGGGTAAATTATTTGTGCATGTATCGCTCCAAATTTTTTGCATCCTTACCTTCAGGCTATAGGATCCGTGCCCGGAAGGGGGATGCGAGAAGGATGGGACAATACCTCGGACTGAGAGGCCCTTTGAAGGTCACGCCTCTCGGGGGAGGGGTATAAGGGTGAATTTTTGACGGATGGTGGGTTCACCAAGAAACTTTTGAGTGGCAGTTTCCATGCCTAGGTTGAGAGTAGGTTTGATGTGTTCATTTTGTACTTTAATCATTCAATTCCTAGGTTTGGCCAAGATGAATCTAAGCTATTCTATATGCCAATGCTGATTTATATGAATACAAAAAACATGAATAAGTGCTAAACACAGAAAGTATGCTAAATAAGACAGAATATACCTGATTTCGGATGTCTGATGAAGATTCTGAGGTTTGTAGAAGTCCAGATCATCTCAAATCTTACATTATCATCTGCAATTGAACAGAATCATCTCAGATCTCAGTCGGTCATCTGAGATCAGATGAGATCATCGTCGATCTGACGAATTCATCGAATTCGTCAAAAACCTGCAATCATAGAAACAGATACCAAAAACCAAAAATGCAACTGCAAAAGCAAGGGGAAATGATAGAAATGATAGTAAATTTGCCTAAATGATAGATCCAGATAGCAATTAAAGGAAATGCATTAATTTAATAATTTATTTTAACTTTATCATGCATCTATGCTAAATGAGGTGAACTCCAGGATGCAGAAAATAGAATAAAATAAGTTAATGCATAAAGGAATGAAGAGAGAAGATAAAGAAATGCAAACTTCGGGCTCTGATTGCCCCCAATATGGACTGCAGTCAAGATCACCTCCAATCGTATGAGATCATCGCCGATCTATGATAGGATCATCCGAAATCGTCTGGAATCGCCTACGACGATCCGAGCTTGCTCCGGCTAAAAAATAGTAAAATTCCTGCAAGAAAACTTGAAATACGCGATGCAAACGAAGGTGTGAAGGTGTTCTAATGCACGAGAAACTAAATTTGTAGGGAAATCAGTCAGCCAGGGGGATAAACTGAGAAAATCCTAGTTTATATAGGATTAGGGGGAGGTTAGGAGGTTGGAGATCATCCCAATTTGGGAGATCTCCAATGGGGGAGACTCTAACTGCGTAGACACGCTTTCTGCCCAAGTTAGAGAAGTTGTTGAAACATAGAAGCTAATTATGAAAATTTGGTTTTGGGACGAAATCATCTGGATGTTCTATTCCAGATGAATTCATCAGATCTGGGATGATTTCGTCTGATCGTCGACGATATCGTCCAACGGTCAAAACAAATCCTAAAAATGGCACGAAAAACAAGGGGAGCGGGTAATGGGCGGTTAACGGGCGGTTTTGGGTTAAAATTCAAATTTTTATCTTTTTACTAAGGTTTAACTGCGCCAATTTTAGGGTGCTACATTTTGCCCCCTCTTTAGCGAATTTTTCGAAGAAAATGCGTTAAAGACGAGTTCTTCCCATTTTACGAGAAAGCAAAATTTTACTCAATTTTCTAGATGACGATTCTAGGTCGAATCGTACGACTGCTGACTATGGTGCCCCCTCCGTGTTTTTACCCAAATCGAACGTTTGAGGTAAAAGCACGGAAAAGCAAAATTAAAAATGTTGTTGTTTTTAAATAAAATTAAGAAAAATAGGGTAAAACCCTAATTCATTTTTACTGTTTGAGAGCTCTGCAGACAAAAATGGTCGAGACAGCGCACAGATCGACAGAGGTCCGGCGCGGGCTACGGGTAAGGATCTAAACTTGATGCATTATGTTTTTAATTTGATTTGTGCAATTTTTGATTAAAATTTTGACTATTTTGGGGCATCGCGGCCATTTTTAGGCCGTCGACGACGTCGGGATGAAATCGTCCCAATTTCATCGAAATCGTCCCTAGATCGTCGATTTCGTCTGAGGGTGAAATAGAGGCGATCCCGTCCAAAAAGGGGCGATCCCCAAGTTGCGAAATAGGAGACGATTTCATCCTACAAAGGATGATTTTACCCAATTTAGGACGATATCATCCAATGGTGGACGATATCATCATTTTTATGAAATTAAGTTTGTTTGAATTGCATTTAATTGACTTTAATAATTGGTTTATTAATGAATTTTATTGTTTTATTGTTTGTTTTGCAGAGGGGATTACTAAAGAGTCGAGAGTGGAAATACGGGGGGCTGAGGGATGACGTGGCCATGCTCGACCAAGCAGAGCGAGACCGACTAGCACAGGTCGGACTACAGCATGTGGCAGAGATGCCACAAGTACCGATGAACATGGGGCTACTGATAGCCCTAGCAGAGAGGTGGTATCCGGGGTCATCCTACTTTCGGTTACTGACAGGGGAGATGGCTCCCACACTAGAGGACGTATGGAGGATCTTGAGGATCCCCATACAGGGACGGTTGATGACTCCTATGGCCAATCAGGGCCAGGCTATGATGAGGCTGAGCGGAGACCCGAGCTTCACCCTGGAGAAGGGCGGAGTGAACATCGAGTCACTGAGGCAGATGCCTGGGGCATCTAGGTTGACTCGGGTTTTGGCCAGGATAGTGGGTGGCCTACTGCTGTGCCACCAGAGTGGGTGCAGATTACCCTGGCTCCTTTCAGATGTGGTCTACGACATGAGAGACCACGGGTACAGATTTGCATGGGGCAGCTTTGTACTATGCCACTTGTATAGGATCCTGCATGGGGTCGTATACAAGGGAGGCCGATGTCTGGTTTTGACATCGCTACTATAGGTTTGGTGTTGGGAGCACATCACGGTGCGGAGGCCGGTAGGACTCCCACTGACAGGGGTTGATCGGGAGAGACCCCAGGTTTTCTATTGGTGGCTACAGAGAGGGTCACAGCGACGGATAGATCTGCCGATGTCACGGAGGTTGCTAGATGACCTCATCCCAGACCAGATCACCTGGAGGCCATGGAGAGAGCACCCAGGGTGGGGAGAGGATGGACAGGAGCTGGCTCGCATCAGGCGAGTCTGCTGGCTGAGGATGGAGTGGGGAGAGGTAGAGCTCCATCGCTACGACCGAGTTTTGTGATAGTTCGGTCTTCAACAGGGGATCCCATCTCTCAGGGACTACGAGTACTCCTGGACTATCCAAGATAATACCACACTGAGCGGGGCTTCGGATATGCAGCGATTCTGGAGCCAGGACGCGGATGATGCCCCCATCCAGCTAGTGGATGGGGATGACGTTGGGGTCACTGATGGATACGATGCCTGGTACGTAGGCATCCGCCCTCCTCGGATGACGAGGGCATAGGGTCCGATGCATGCCATGGTGCGATGGATGGGGAGGCGGTGCCAGGCTGCTATTGAGGCAGCGTGGGGTCACGACGGGAGAGAGTAGCGACGGTCTCCATAGGAGAGATGCCAGAGGATGGCACGGGCTCCACAGAGACCATAGCGGATAGGGAGGAGGGAGGAGGGATTCCCTTCTCAGCAGGGGGAGAGGCCACCATCGCTCGATAAGGGCAAGGGTGTCGAGGTAGGGGAGAGCAGCGAGATGGTGGCTCTCCGGGCTGAGAATGCCCGCCTCCGGGCTTAGGTGTAGACACTACAGGATGAGGCTACACGGCTCAGGGCTCGGAGTGGAGGGGCGAGCACTCGGGATCTGGCATGGGCTATTGCTCAGACCACGTTCTACCAGGGGTTGTACTATCATGTGGTTCTAGAGAACCAGAGGATACCATTGCTAGCCCCCATTGCGGAGCCGATCATGATGGGATCATCGAGGACATCCTCACGATCGACGATGAGGACCCGAGACACAGCATGGACCTCTATGGGACCACCTCCTCCACACCAGGGTGGGAGAGGAGATGAGGCGGAGAGCTCGAGGGCTTCTCGAGGCTAGCTGCTATAGACTGGATAGAGATTGTATATATTATTATTATATTTTTTTTGAGAGGATTGAGTATGCCAGGGTATTGATTGTGGCATACCAATCCAGTTTTGAGATGATGTACATATATTGTGATATATATATATATATATATATATATATATATATATATATATATATATATATATATATATAAAAAATCTTTTTATGATATGACTTGTCCACATGTTTTATGATGCTTCAATTTTGGATTTGTTGATTGATTATTCATGTAATTATGTCGTTTGGAAATAAATTATAATTTTATGTCATGCCATAAAATTTAAATGGAATAATCTGATGTAAACAAATGGTTGTTTTGGTGTAATTTGATGAAAAATAAAGAGACTTCTAACAATAATTTCAAAGGACATTGTCGTTGTTATAGACCATTTCATGGAGTCACCGCTCGCTAGGTCATCAAGCTAATCCCAGTATAGAAATATTGCTAAAAGTAAAAGGGTGCTTAAGAGACTGTCTTAAGACTTTGCGTTGTGATGATGAAAAATGATGATGGTGATGATTTGTTTTCAGATTTTCATAAAAATATTATGCATGAGATATTAAAAGAAATATGATTTTTGCTAGGCATAAATTCCTAAGTGTGATAAATTTTTTGAATAATTCCTTAGGAATTATACCATGGTTGCAAAATGGAATGTTGACATAATGAAATGAAATAGAAAAATGTGTTCGTTCTTTTTAAAGCACAATTGTGTAACATAATGATGTAAGCCATATGTTCTTATGAATTAAAATGAATGGGAAAATAAAATTAGAACAATGGTTTGCGCTAGGCATAGAATTATAGGTTTAGACTTATACCATCATCGCGAAATCCAAAAAAGTAATTTTATTGCATAATTGATTTTTGATTTTGAGATAAATAGAAAAATATATATAAATGTGACTTTATTGCTAGATTTTTGAAGATGTTGTTGAAAGAATTTGGATTTTTGAAAACAATGTATGTAATTGTTTTTATACTAAACAGATGTTCTTTAAATAAGAAGATAAAATTATTCCAAAAAGAGTTGCAGAAATATTTTAAATTATCTCAAAGACAAAATGTAGATTTATAAGGAACCCTCATGTGCAAATGTGAGTTCATTACTGATCTTGATTTATCATGATGATACAAAATCTCTCAAATACAAATGTGTGTGCAATTGTATTGTTCATTCACCAATTTTGAGCAAGATAATTTGATACAAGTAATTTGAATTAACCAAATGAGTGTTCGTTGACCATGATTTATATGCATGTAACCATACTAGACTACTATGTAAGTTAGGTCATCAAGAGCTAGCTGATCCATAAGCCGACATAGGTCTGTACAAAAGAAGGTCGCTAATGTGACAAACATATCACCATGCTAGGGATTACCCAAGGCCAAGCGGGTTGGGCACAAACCGCCTGTTATGGGGCTTACCTCACAGTTTTCGAATAATTGAGAATTCCAGGGATTCAAGCTCATTCACCCTTCTTTTCTTTTCAAGGGGTAGGGAAAGGGATTTTATTGCTTTTTGCTTTTTCTTTTCTTTTTTTTTTTTGTATTTTTTCTTGGAACTGAGATAATGCTGAAATATTGTTGCGATGGTACAAAATGATATTTTTCTTTTTCTCATTTTCTTTGACTTTTCTTTTTCTTCCTATGCTAGGGATACTTGCTCGGATTGGCTGTAGAGCAAGGGATTTTTATTCTGGGTAGGGGTGAGCTTGTCCTTTTGCCAATTCTCAAAGATTCTAGACCATGTGCATGATAGGATAGCAGGGGAAACTTTTCGCTCAAGAAACCATTTCTACTATGTAGCATCATATCGAATTTGCAATGAAATCATTTTAATGTGAAGAGATATACTTGGTTTAAGTAAATAACAAGATCAGTTCTCTATGCTCAAAACTTTATTTAATTCAACTGTGGACTTTGATATAAGAGAGATTAATAATCATACAAAGTAAAATCAAGATATTTATTCATGTGAGTGTGAAAGTGCGGGATTCCAAATAAATGCTAATTTATCCAAAATAACTGGAAATATAACTGCAATACTTCAAGAATTGACGAGTACGAAAATAAAAGATGTTTTTGAAGATTTTGATGATTTTGAAGTTTTTATATTTTGATTTTAATTTATGAATTGAAAGAAACACAATGTGATTGTTTTTTGAAATTTTTATATGAATAACTAAAATGAAACAACATGCAAAACAACAATATATACAATGATGAAATGACCAAATTTTATGCATAATAGCGTTTGAGATGCATAATGTTCATAGGTTCTTTAAGATCTTTACCATCTAAGGTAGCTAATCGGTATGCTCCTGAGCCAAATTTAGTAGTGATGACATATGGCCCAAGCCAATTAGGTTCAAATTTACCTTTAAGATCTTTAGTTGCATTAGTATTTTTTTTATTTTCTTTTAAGACAAGGTCGCCGATCTCAAAGGATCGATGATGAACTTTCTTGAGGTATGCTCGTTTAAGCTTGTTTTGGTAGGCACGAAGATGTTCCAAAGCATTGATGCACTTCTCATCTAGGAGTTCCAGCTGACTAAGTCTGCCAACATGATATTCATCTCCTACTTTAGTATCTTGAAGTAGTAGAGCCAAGGAAGGAACTTCTAATTCAAAAGGAAAAATAGCTTCAGTGCCATAAACCAAAACAAAAGGTGAAGCGCCCGTGGGAGTACGAACACTAGTTCGATAAGCCCACAAAGCAGGATATAATTGGATGTGCCAATCTCGGCAGATTTATTGACCAATATTTTGAGGATTTTGATTAATGTTTTATTAGATGCTTACGCTTGGCCATTACCCTGAGGATAATAGGGAGTGGACCAACGATGTTGAATTTTATATTTTTGACATAACTTTTTGACATATTTATTTTTGAAACAAGTGCCATTATCTGAGATGAGATTTGCAAGAATTCTGAACCTACAAATAATTTGATTAAAGATAAATTTGGAGACTTGTGTTCTAGTGCAAGAAGCTAAGGGCATAGCTTCAACCCACTTCATGAAATACTCGGTAGCGGTTATGATAAATTTGTGTCCATCAGATGACACAGGGTTGATTTTTCCAATGATGTCTAAGCCCCATTTTGAAAAGGGCCAAGGAGATGAAATAGCCTGCAGCTCTTGTGCAGGCGCATGGACAAGGTCAGCGTGTTTTTGGCACTTGTCGCAATGGCACACATAATCATGTGCATCATTCTCCATGGTAGGCCAAAAATATCCTATCCTAAGGAGCTTCTTAGCAATGGCGCTACCACTAAAATGTCCCCCACAAGATCCATCGTGGGCTTCACTCAAAGCTGATCTAGATTCTTCTAGATTCAAACATCTCAATAGGATGCCTTCAAAATATCTCCTATACAAGGTATTACCAATAATTACGAAGCGACTTGCTCGTCTACGTAATAACCGGCGTTGGTTGCTATTACAACCTTCAGGGAAGGTCCCATTTTGAAGAAAATTAAATATATCAGTGTACCAAGGTTCAGGAGTAGTTTCGTTGATTAGAAACACATCCAAAGGTTCTAAGCATGATTTATTTGAAGTGGGTTCTTGGAGTCGATGAATAATGATGGTAGCATATTCGTCATCTAACTCCAAGGGCAAAAGAGATGCAGTTGTAGCCATAGCATCAACCGCACGATTGCTAGTTCGAGGAATAGCTTCCAAGATAACTTGATCAAATAGGGATAATAATTGTAGGACATATGCTTTATATGGGCATAATTTATCATCTCTGGTCTGATAAACATCATTGATTTGATTTATGACAAGTTGAGAATCACCGAAAACTAATAAATTTTTAATTTTCAGTGCCAAGGCAGCTCGTAATCCAAGGATTAGAGCCTCATATTCAATAGTGTTATTAGTGCAAGCAAACATTAATTTGAAGGACAGAGGTATAAGATGTTTCTATGGAGATATTAAAATAATACCTACACCAGCCCCACTCATGCATCGGGCTCCATCAAAGTATAGGGACCATTGCTCTGGATGGTCTGCCTCTAATTTAAGGCATTCATCGAGAAACTCAATGATGAGGGGATGGGTAGACTCTAAGGGTGCAACGACTAATTGATCTGCTATGATTTGACCCTTAACAGACTTTTGTCCTATAAACGTGAGTTCAAACTCGCTTAGCGCAAGAACCCACTTTGCGGTGCGACCAGATAAGTACGGTCGACTCATGAGATACCGCAAAGGATCGAATTTAGCAATAACATACGTTTTCTGACTGAGCATATAATGGCATAGTTTCTATGTAGAAAATATGACTGCTAGACATAACTTCTCTAATGTTGTATAGCGAGTTTCATAACTGATTAAGGTTCTACTGATATAATAATTAGCACGCTCTTTCTTCTCATCGTCAAGTTGAGCTAACATAGCTCCTAAGGCAAGATCTGAAGCAAAAATATACAAGATAAATGGGCGATCAGATCTAGGTGGTGAAAGCACAGGTGGGTTAAGGAGATATTGTTTGAGGAGTTCAAATGCTTCCTGACATTCGTCGTCCCAATGAAAAGAGACATCTTTCTTAAGAAGCTTAAGAAAGGGTCCTATTTTGTCCGCCAACTTATCGACAAAGCGACGAATAGCTTGAAGTTTACCTTGTAGACTTCATAATTCAGATATATTTGTGGGTGCGGGCATATCAGTGATAGTCGCGATCTTGAGAGGGTCAATTTCAATGCCACGTAAAGAAACTATAACCCCCAATAATTTACCGGACTTAACTCCGAATATACATTTAGCTGGATTTAGTCGGATAAGATATTCCCTTAACCGATCAAAGACTTGTCTCAAGTCAGCTAAATGATCATCTTCTTTGATGGAACGAGCTATAATATCATCTACATAATCATGTAGAATATCATGCATCATATCATGAAAGATATAAGTCATGGCTCATTGATATGTTGCACCTGCATTCTTTAAACCGAATGGCATCACTTTCCAACAAAAGGTCCCCCAAGGGGTAATAAAGGTTGTTTTAGCCTGATCTTCGAGAGCTATCCTGATCTGATTATAACCAGAAAATCCATCCATTAGGGATATCATTCCACTCCCAACAGTAAAATCAATGATCTGATCCATGTTGGGAAGAGGAAAATCATCTTTAGGGCATGCAACATTAATATCTCTAAAGTCTGTGCAAACCCTAACTTTGGTAGCTTCTTTCTTAGTTACTGGAACTACATTCGAGATCCATTCAGCATAATCAATGGCTTGTATAAAAATAACCTTCAGGAGTTTTTCTAATTCCCCTTTGACTAGTAAGGCCACTTTAGGATGCATTTTTCTAAGTTTCTGTTTAACAGGTTTAGCATCCGGATGGACTACTAGGTGATGCATAACTACAGAAGGGTCTAATCCTGGCATATCCTCATATGTCCAAGCAAAAACATCTTCATAGTCTTTAAGAAATGCAATGTATTTATCTTGTTTTTCTTGACTCAATTCTGATCCAATGTTGATTATGTGAGGGTTATCGTTGGTTCCAATGTTAATTTTTATGACGTTTTCTACTTCCATGTGTAGATCTCTCTCAAAATTAGGTGGGGCGGGTGAAACGCCCAATTCTTGTAATTCTTCCAAGGTTAGTTTGGATAATTCATCTTGGGGAGTCGGGGCCTCAAGCTGGGCTATACTAGGTATAGAGCCATCAAAATAAAATCCATGATGTAATAGTTCCTCAATGGAGACATCATGGAAGATGTCTCCCTCCAACTCATCATCGGATTCGGCGATCATCTGAGGGTAAGCTATGGATAGCATATTACATGTAAATGGCTTATTCATTAAACGCAAGGCATCACGTTTATCCAAATAATCTTGGTAACATATGAGTTGGTCATCATCCTCAAATGGGAAGGGCTGACCCTTACTAGGAAATAGGCCCACACCACATCGGGCGGGCCATGGTTCTACCTCAAAAGGTTCTTTCATACCATTTTGGAAAGGTCCCAAACCTTTCCCTTTATATCCCAATTTAAGCATTATAGGCTTAGCTTTAATATACTCATTAGTAAAATAACATCGAGCATATCCATCATAATGTGTCTTGATGTTTCTAGGTATTCTTCCCCAGTCATATCCCTTATAAATAAAAGCACAACTCCCGACTTGGTAAATACTTCCCATAGGCTGTGGGAGGCCCAAGGTATGAGGAGAGGGTGGCAAATTATTTAAGATAAGGGAATCTTGCATAGCAGCGTTCGTTTGCTTTGATATAAGAATTTTAGATAAATCGGGTAAGAGCTCGTCAGTAAGAGCATAAGAGGTAGAAGGAACATTTCCTACATCTTCTGATGCGAAAACATATGCCTTTAGTGGATGTAGATGGTGTAGAAATGTCGATGGACGATTCTATAGGTATGGAAGTTATAGGAGTAAAACAAGAAGCATTGGTTGTGGGTTTAGGATCTTTTGGAAGTCCTAATGTGGTTTGTTCGGAAGATGGTTGAACTATATGTAGAGGTGGAGTTGATGGAGAAAAAGTAGATGATGTTATGGGTGTGTGTTTCACATATTTAGATGGATGATTAGAATTAGGATGTGTGGATGACAGAGCGAGGGCAAAATTGAACTCCAACAGGTTCTACCAAAGCACACATATCAAAGGGTCTGGGATCACCATGAATGGTAACCAACTAATTTTTAAATTCGAATTTAACACACTGATGTAAAGTTGAGGGAACAGCTCGCATCACGTTGATCCAAGGGTGACCCAAGAGTATATTGTACGATGTAGGGCAATGTACAATAAACACGATCGTGTCTAAGGTTCTTGGACCAACTTGCAATGGTATAGTAATAACTCCACACGTTTCTTGTGTTTCGTCATTGAAGGCTTTTATGATCATATCGGTTCTTTTCATTTCGTCACTTCTAAACCCAAATATTTGGTAGAAGTCAAAAGTGCAAATGTTTAAAGATGAACCATTATCAATCAAGACTCGTTTAACTGCTACATCTCCAATTAGGGCAGTAATATATAAGGGGTTATCCTTATGTAAACTATGTTGTGGTATATCTCTATCCCGAAAGTCAATACAATCGACTTCTCGAGTTATGATAGTATTGGCCATGGCTTCAGGTTGAATATTTTATGGTACCATCATTTGGCTTAATGTGAGCATTAATTCATCCCTATGTGTAGGAGAAGATCTTAAAAGGTCCAAAAGGGAAATTCTAGCTGTAGTATTTGATAATTGTTCATTAATATTATAAGGAGGTTTAGGTTGAACATTAGGCGCATGATTCCCTTTATTAGGAACTTTCAAAACAAATGGAGCTGATCCATCATTTTGAGTTTGATCTTGTTGAGAATTTTGAGCTTGTTGTCTAGTAATGGCTCCGATGGTACCTACAATATTATTTTACGGATGATGAATGGGTCTTGGTCTAGCATTTATGGCTTAGTCATTAGAAAGTAATTGGTGAGACGATGGTCTAGTAGTGACTCTTCTTGGAAATGGTTCTTTTGGAACCATAGAACTTGTGATAGGTTGAATAGGATCTGATTCATCTTCAGAGCTATTCGATTGATTTGAAGTGATTTCCATGTCACTTTCAGTCTCATATTCTACATCACTAAGATCAGGTGTCTGAATGTTATATAGAGGTCTGGTCGTAACCATGGATAAAGTTGTGTCAAATATTTGCAGATCATGAGCAGGTGAGTGTCCACTAATAGTTCCTACATATAGGGTAGGAGGGGGAACATTATGATGTTCAATTTGATTAGCCACCTCTTTACCATGCTTTGGTAAAGGATGTTGAAATATGTCCAATGATTGATTGGCATTATGATTCTAATTTTGGGGGATGTTCTTTTGAGCATTATTAGGAGGATTTTGTTTAGGTTGAAAGGCTTGCACCTCCATCTCATTGTTATCAATTAAGTCTTGTATTTTATGTTTTAATATTTTACAAGAGTTGGTAGCGTGTCCAGGTCCTCTATGGAAATCACAGTGTAAATCGGCTCTGTATCCGGGTATAGTTGGATCAGGTTCCTAGATATTTGGTAATTGGATCAAACCTCGTGCTAGTAATTGCGAGAGAATGGTTGATAGAGGTTGATTTAACCTAGTAAATGTTAGTCTTACAATGACACTGAGAGGGGGGGGTGAATCAATGTAGCTCTTTAAACTTAAATTTACAGCTCTTAATACCGCAACAATTAAAACTTATTACTAGATACAACAAGTATAACAAAAGAGCATCACACAACACAAGATTTAACGAGGTTCACCAATGTGGCTACTCCTCAAAAATTGATTGCTTGGACTACCATCCAAATCCAGCCTTTGCAAAGCACCAACTTTACAATCAATTTACCAGCACCCATTGTAAGGAGCACCAACCCCTTATTTATCTGCACCAATAGAAAGGAGCACCAACCCCTTATTTATCTGCACCAACAGAAAGGAGCACCAACCCCTGATGCCAAGCTACAACCTAGACTTCAATTTGAATCTATAAGTTTGATAGTAAGATACCTTTGCTTTTGCAAGACCCTGATTGGTCTTCTTCACCTTTGCGTTCTCTGCACACTTTGCTCTCTCTGCACAATCACTTCGCACACTCTGCTTCATTACAGTCAAACTTCACGATCATCTTCTCCCTTTTGTGCACTCTGCTCTCTTTGCAAATTTTGCACTTAGCACGATTCGACACGACTTGCTCTCTACGCACAACGACCGTATTTCACACACATTCGACACATCTTCAATTCTCCAAATAACCCTCCTTTTATAACAATATTTTTTATGATGAAAACCCTAATCTTAGTCGATTGTAAATCCTAATCTTAGTCGACTTTCATAACAACTGTAAACCCTAATTTTAGTCGGTTGTCATCGGTCTTCATCGGCTTCAACTCAAGAAGATGTTCGGTTTATCCATCGCTTGATGATTTCATTCTGGACAGACCCTAACCGCCATCTGACTTTTGATCACTCTTCGTATTTCAGCATATGAAATCACTCTCTCCCTGTAAATGTCGTAGTGATGTCGGTCCACTGTCATACTTCTCATTTCAGTCGGGTTCTCCTTCTTGACTTGCGCATTTATGACCTATCATGAAATCATGACATTTCTACCTCTATAGCTTCTTTTGTTGTTGTTGCCATGAAAATACATGTCACGATATCGTGACACTTTCACCTCCGTACGCTTTCTCTATTCTTTTGTCATGATATCATGACATTTTTGCCTTCATAGACTTCATCTTTTCTTTTGTCATGATATCATGACATTTTTGCCTTCGTATACTTCGTCTTTGCTTTTGTCGCGATATCGCGACACTTCTGCTTCCATAGACTTCGACTTTGCTTTTGTCTGATATCGTGACACTTACGCCTCCGTAGTCTTCAACTTAGCTTTTGTCATGAAATCGTGACACTTATGCTTCCGTACTTAGCTTCTTTGCTTTTGTCATGAAATCGTGACACTTCTGCCTTCAAAGTCTTCTTCTCTGCTTTTGTCATGAAATCATGACACTTCTGCTTCCGTACTTTACTTCTTTGCTTTTGTCATGAAATCGTGACACTTCTACTTGAAGTCTTGCTTTCTACTTTTGTCATGAAATCATGACAATTCTGCTTCCGTACGCTTCCTCTCTTTCTTTTGTCATAAAAATGCGACATGTCGCGATATCGCGACACTTTTCAAACTTACTTTCTCTCTCCTATTTTAGTCGCAAAAATGCGACATGTCACGAAATCGTGACACTTTTCTTACTTGTTCTCTTTCTTTGAACTTGTCAAAATCGTGACACTTTTCTACTTTCTCTTTCTCTTCCAACATGTCACGAAATCAATTTTCTACTTTCTCTTTCTCTTCCAACATGTCGTGAAATCGTGACAGTTTTTCCACTTGCCTTTTCTCTCTTCCAACATGTCACGAAATCGTGACAGTTTTTCCTATTTTCTCTCTCTTCCAACATGTCACGAAATCGTGACAGTTTTTCCTATTTTTTCTCTCTCTTCCAACATGTCACGAAATCGTGACAATTTTTCTTGCCTGCTGTATATGTCGCGATATCGCGACACTTTTCTTACTTGTCTTTTTTCTTTGATCTTTTGCATATGGGCCACTTCGGTCTTCTTGGAAAATCACTGTACATACTATGAATAACCTTTGAACTCCTATCTTACGCATCTGAATAGCTTTTGAACTTCCTATCCACTTGCATCAACAGATCTATCTGATTATGTTGACAACAATGACAATACTTATTGCTGCACCTTGCTCAACAATCTCCCCCTTTGGAATTTTTGGCAACACATGTGCAATTTCCTATAACTCTTCTCCCCCTTTGACAATAATACCAAAGGGCTACTGTAGACTCCCCCTGAGTCCATGCACAACATTCTCAAGCAAAATTTATTACACTTAGCAAAAATCATGAACATGAGCAAAAAGATAATCAAATACTTAAATGCTCCCCATGAGAATGTGATCCCTATAGCTAGTCAATTCTTGGGAAGTGTGACCACTCCCAATTTATTGTGAAGGTACTCAAAAACTTCCTTGGGCAATGGTTTTGTGAAGATATCTGCTACTTGCTCTGTAGTTGGAACAAAATCCAACTTAACCTCACCTTCCACAACTTTCTCCTTCAAAAAGTGATACCTGATAGCAATGTGTTTTGTGCGTGAATGCATAACCGGATTCTTGGAGATGTTAATGGCACTGGTGTTATCACACTTAATTGATATTGGCTCACTGAAGCTAATACCAAGATCTTTCAGGGTTTGTTTCATCCATAATACCTACGTACAACATGTTGTCACTGCAATATATTATGCCTCTGCTGTCGATAAAGAAACTGACTCTTGTTTCTTATTGTGCCACGTGACCAATCTGTCTCCAAGATAGAATGCACCTCCATTGGTACTCTTTCTGTCATCGACACCTCCTGCCCAATCTGCATCTGAATACGAAATAAGGGTGAAGTCTTTACCTTTCGGATACCATAACCCATACTCCATAGTACCCTTGAGGTACCGAAGAATCCTCTTCACTTGTTGTCACATGAGTCTCCTTGGGATTAGCCTGAAATCGTGCTACCATGCATACTTGCCTGCAAAATATCCGGTGCAGTAGCTGTCAGGTACGATAAGCTCCCAATCATAGATCTGTACATGGTTTGATCAACAGGTGGAGATTTGTCATCCTTGCTCAACTTGCAACCTGTCGTCATGGGAGTGCTAAGTGGCTTACAATCCTCCATTGTGAACTTTTTTAACATCTCTTTCACATATTTAACTTGAGAAATAAATATGCCCTTCTTATTTTGATTAACTTGCAACCCGAGGAAATACGAAAGTTCACCAATCATTGACATTTCAAATTCTTTCTGCATCTTATTTGCTAAATCTTTACACGACTCATCTTTGCTGCTGCCAAATATGATATCATCTACGTATACAACAAGAACAATAAGATGCCCATTTTTTGTTTTGACATACAAATTACTATCCACCATACCTTTCTTAAACCCTTGTTGAGTGAGATAGTTGTCTAGCCTTGCATACCATGCTCGGGGTGCCTGTTTTAAGCCATATAATGCTTTCTTCAACTTGCAAACCAAGTTGGGATCATCACCACCCCAAAAACCAAGTTGGATCCCATTCAAAAGCTTTCAATATAAACCTCTTGACATACCAATCTTGCCAAAAACATTCTAATTGCCTCTAGTCTAGCTACTTGGTGCAAAAGTTTCCTCAAAGTCAATGCCTTCAACTTGTGCATAACCCTTACATACCAATCTTGCTTTATTTTTGACTACCTGTCCGTCTTCATTCAATTTGTTTCGAAAAATCCATTTAGTCCCGATTATATTTTTATTTGCGGGGTCTAGGTACTAACTCCCAAGTTTCGTTTTTCTCGATCTGATCTAATTCTTCATTTATTGCCTTCATCCAACTTTCATCTTTGCTTGCGTCAACAACATTTTTGGGCTCAATGTTGGATAATAGAGAGTAGTTACTTACTACTCTTCTTCTTGTCTGAACACCAACTTTGGGGTCTCCAATTATTTGCTCTCTAGGATGATTTTTCTGCCAGCTGCCTGTTTTGAATTTCTTATTTTCTTCCACTTCTGAATCACAACTTAAATCATCTGAGTCAATTTTTTGTATCTTTTTCGTTTCGTTTTCCTCATCTCCTTCAATAACCTCTTCATAAATTGGGTAGTTCTTTTCATAGCTAATTACTCGTTCTCTACCTTCATCAAATTTAACATCGACACTTGTCCACAATTTTCTTTAGCCTCTTGTTGTAGCATTTGTAAGCTTTGCTTTTTGATGAATAACCAACAAAAATACCTTCATCCGCTCTATCTTCAAACTTACCAAGATTATCTTCAGTTCTTTTGATGTAGCACTTGCTGCCAAAAACTTTGAGGTATTTTGTTGTTGCCCTTTTACCGAACCACAACTCATAAGGAGTTTTGCTTTCATGTGTTCTCAGCATGTACCTATTTTGGATATACACCGTAGTATGGATTGCTTCTTTCCAAAATCTATCTGCTACTCTGCTTTCAACCAACATAGTCCGTGCCATTTCTTGCACTATCCTGTTCTTTCTTTCTACCACTCCATTCTACTGAGGTGTCCTAGCTGCTAAAAACTGTCTCCTAATACCGTATTTTTCATAGTACTCTGTAAACTCCTCTGAAATGAATTCTCCTCCTCTATCTGATCTTAAACATTTGATCCTCTTTCCTGTTTCATTCTCAACTTGGTTTTTGAAAGTCTTGAACATTTCAAAAGCTTCTGATTTATGCTTCAAGAAAAATATCCATGTCATTCTGGAATAGTCATCAATGCACAACATAAAATATTTGTCACCATTTATGCTTTGTGTTCTCATGGGTCCACATAAATCGGTGTGTATTAGTTCCAAAGGTTTGCTTGTGTAGTACTCTTTTGTTTTGAATGTGACTCTAGTTTGCTTCCCCTTTTGGCATGAAGCACAAAAGTTTTTTTTTAGGTTTGCTGATGGTGGGAATATCTCTCACTGCCCTTTTTGAGTTGATTTTTACTAGATTATCAAAACTGATATGACCGAGTCTCTTGTGCCACAACCAATTTTCTTCTTCCTGTCCAATAAAACAAGCTCCTTCTGAAGTCTCCGAGAGCGTGTACAGGTTTCCGGATGTCCTTGATCCAGTTGCTATCAATTTTCCACTATTTGTTTTTCGACTTCACAACCACTGCTTCTTAAAAACTACTTCATGACCTTTATCACAAATCTGACTTACGCTCAACAAGTTATGTTTCAAACCATCCACAAACAAGACTTCTTCTGACTTAATTTTTCCGTCACTAATTTTAACTGAACCTTTGCCAACTATCTTAGCTCCATCATTATTTCCAAACTTTCTTGAACCACCTTCATATTTCTGTAACTTCTCAAATTTTTGTTTGTCACCTGTCATATGATTGGAGCATCCACTATCAAGTATCCATGGTACATATTTATTCTATGCTTTAAATGTTGTTTGTACGATTAAGGATTCCTTTTCTTCCTTAAGTCGCTCTTTTTCTTTCCACTCCATTTTGATAGTAGTTTTGGGCTCTTGTTTTGCCTTTCCCTTATCAATAGCTTGTGCATGTTTTTCGAGAAGTTTTCTATTTTGTCTCATCCTATTTGGTTGAAATTTTCTTCCTTGAAACTGATTTGATGCAAATGTACTTCTACAGTTTCTTGCAATGTGCCCAAAATTATGATAGTTATAACATTCTACTGTATAATTCATCAGAGGAGAAAAAGCATTTCTATTGGTGAAATTCCTTGGTCTTACATTATATTTGCAGTCTGAGATTTTATGTCCATAGCCATTGCATTTAAAATAGAAACCAGAAAAGGGATAATTGAACCTGGGTGATGGTCTTTGCCATGTTGTCGTAGGAGCCATAGGTCTTCTTCTTCTTTGATGTGTGACATTGGTGAATCCATCATTGTCAATTCTCCTTTCGTGCCTGGCATTATTGCTTTCTTTTGCATGAGACATTTTTCCTTGATCAACTTATTTCTTATCTTCATTCTTTATGGATTCTACATTTCTGGCCTTTGATCCATTTGATGATTCTCCTTCGATGAAACCCGGACCAAATTTGATGCCTGCAGGCCTTTGGTCATTTATAATCTTATCCAGACTTCATAGAACTTTCTTCGCGTTTGTGATAGCAACTAATTTTGTGATTCATCTCTTCTATCTACGTTCATAAACCAACATTCTCTTCTTCTAGTTTGCAGCAATAATCTATTTTCATGGTAATTTGTACTTCGAGATCTTCAGATATTTTCTTGTATTCTTCTGTCTGTACTTTTAGACTGGTTATGATTTCGTTTGCATCCTCAAGCTTTTTTGAAATTTTCTTATTCTTTTTCCTCTCTATTTTCCACTCTTCAAGTGCGAAGATCAACTCACCTTCTAGATCTACTTCAGCCTCAGGGTTTTCACCACATACTTCAGAGTTCACTCCTTCTTCCTTTTCTGATTTTACTTCTTCAAATGCCATGAAAAGAGCTTCACCTGTTTCCTCTTCAGAATCCTCACCGGAGCTGTCTTCTGATGAACTGGCATTCCTGGAGATGAAACTTTTCTTCTTGAAGTTGCCTTTTCTGAAATTCATTTTCTTCTTCCAGTCACTTCTTTCTTGGTGCGATCCTTCATCATTTTTGTTCTTCTCATTAAGTGGACATTTAGTCGCAAAATGCCCAATGCCTCCATAGTTGAAACATTTAAACGGTAGCTTTCCTCTGTATTTTCCTTTTCCCCTTTTTAGTTTTCTAACAAAGTTTGCTTCCATTTCATCCGATGTCTCTTCTTCCTCGGACTCTTGTTTTGCGTTTTTATTTTTAAGGGCTTTAAAAGCCGCTTCTCTGTCTGTGGGTTTAGATCTTCCTATCCTCATCTCATATGCAGTCAAAGAACCATACATCTCATCTATACTAAAATAATTTAGATTTTTAGCTTCTTCTATCGTTGAGACTTTAGAATCAAACCTTTGAGGAAGAGATCTTAATACCTTTTTCACGATGGTAGAGTCTTCGATATCCTCGTCGAGTCCTCTGATCGCATTAATGATTCCATTAACTCTCAGCATATATGCCTCAATGTTTTCATCGTCATTCATCTTTAATGCTTCGAACTGAGCTCGATGTGTCTATAACTTGGCCTCCTTGATCTTATCATCTCCTTCATGAATACTCCTCAGTTTGTCCCATATTTCTTTTGTCATTTTATAGCTCATGATCTTTACTAGTTCATTGTCTGCTAATCCGCACATGATAGCATTCTTTGCTTTTGAGTTATTTTCAAACAGTTTCTTTTCGTCAGCCTCTTTTGGAGGAGTGATGGGTATTGTGTATCCACTAACTACTGAATCCCAGATGTCGTATCCCAAAGCACAGAGATATGTCTGCATCCTGATTCTCTAGAACGCGTAATTAGATCCATCAAACAATGGTGCTTTGTTTGATGAGAAGCCTTCACCACCTGCCATTGTGTTACTTCCAAGATCACCCTAGCCGGTTAAGCTTGTACAGGAACTTAGCTATGATACCAATTGTTAGTCTTACAATGACACTGAGAGGGGGGTGAATCAGTGTAGCTCTTTAAACTTAAATTTATAGCTCTTAATACCGCAACAATTAAAACTTATTACTAGATACAACAAGTATAACAAAAGAGCATCACACAACACAAGATTTAACGAGGTTCACCAATGTGGCTACTCCTCAAAAATTGACTGCTTGGACTACCATCCAAATCCAGCCTTTGCAAAGCACCAACTTTACAATCAATTTACCAACACCCACTATAAGGAGCACCAACCCCTTATTTATCTACACCAACAGAAAGGAGCACCAACCCCTTATTTATCTGCACCAACAGAAAGGAGCACCAACCCCTTATTTATCCAACAAAAAGGAGCACCAACCCCTGATGCCAAGCTACAACCTGGACTTCAATTTGAATCTATAAGTTTAATAAGATACCTTTGCTTTTGCAAGACCCTGACTAGTCTTCTTCACCTTTGCATTCTCTATGCACTCTACTCTCTCTACGCAATCACTTCGCACACTCTACTTCGTTACAGTCGAACTTCACGATCGTCTTCTCCCTTTTGTGCACTCTACTCTCTTTGCAAATTTTGCACTTAGCATGATTCGACATGACTTGCTCTCTATGCACAATGACCGTATTTCACACACATTCGACTCATCTTCAATTCTCCAAACAACCCTCCTTTTATAACAATATTTTTTATGATGAAAACCCTAATCTTAGTCGGTTGTAAATCCTAATCTTAGTCGGCTTTCATAACAACTGTAAACCCTAATTTTAGTCGGTTGTCATCGGTCTTCATCGGCTTCAACTCAAGAAGATGTTCGGTTTATCCATCGCTTGATGATTTCATTCTGGACAGACCTGTAACCGCCATACGAACTTTTGATCACTCTTCGTATTTAAGCAATATGAAATCACTCTATAACTGCCCCTGTAAATGTCGTAGTGATGTCGGTCCACTATCATACTTCTCATTTCAGTCGGGTTCTCCTTCTTGACTTGCGCATTTACGACCTATCATGAAATCATGACATTTTTGCCTCTATAGCTTCTTTTGTTGTTGTTGCCATGAAAATAACATGTCACGATATCATGACACTTTCACCTCCGTACGCTTTCTCTATTCTTTTGTCATGATATCATGACATTTTTGCCTTCGTAGACTTCGTCTTTTCTTTTGTCACGATATCATGACATTTTCGCCTCCGTATACTTCATCTTTGCTTTTGTCGTGATATCGTGACACTTTGCTTCCATAGACTTCGACTTTGCTTTTGTCACGATATCGTGACACTTCTGCCTCCGTAGTCTTCAACTTAGCTTTTGTCATGAAATCGTGACACTTCTATTTCGTACTTAGCTTCTTTGCTTTTGTCATGAAATCGTGACACTTCTGCCTTCGAAGTCTTCTTCTCTGCTTTTGTCATGAAATCATGACACTTCTGCTTCCATACTTTACTTCTTTGCTTTTGTCATGAAATCGTGACACTTCTGCTTTCGAAGTCTTGCTTTCTGCTTTTGTCATGAAATCGTGACAGTTCTACTTTCGTACGCTTCCTCTCTTTCTTTTGTCATGAAAATGCGACATGTCGCGATATCGTGACACTTTTCAAACTTACTTTCTCTCTCCTATTTTAGTCGTGAAAATGCGACATGTCGTGAAATCGTGACACTTTTCTTACTTGTTCTCTTTCTTTGAACTTGTCGAAATCATGACACTTTTTCTGCTTTCTCTTTCTCTTCCAACATGTCACGAAATCATGACAGTTTTTCCACTTGCCTTTTTCTCTTCCAACATGTCATGAAATCGCGACAGTTTTTCCTACTTTTTCTCTCTCTTCCAACATGTCACGAAATCGTGACAGTTTTTCCTGCTTTTTCTCTCTCTTCCAACATGTCGCGAAATCGTGATAGTTTTTCCTGCTTTTTCTCTCTCTTCCAACATGTCGCGAAATCGTGACAGTTTTTCTTGCCTGTTGTATATGTCGTGATATCGTGACACTTTTCTTACTTGTCTTTTTTCTTTGATCTTTTGCATATGGGCCACTTCGGTCTTCTTGGAAAATCATTGTACATACTCTGAATAACCTTTGAACTCCTGTCTTCTGCATCTGAATAGCTTTTGAACTTCCTGTCCACTGCATCAACAGATCTATCGACTGTGTTGACAACAATGACAATATTGTTGTTGCACCTTGCTCAACAGTAAATTCTCGAGGTGGTTTATCAAGAGGTTTCAATATAAAATTCTTCGTTGTTTTCACAGTATTAACATTAGCAATGTTTCTGCTATCAGTGACTCCATCACCCACAAATTGTTTATTCTTATATTGATTTTTGGATGTTTTCTCATCGTATTTCTTTTTAAGATGACCTCTCCTAATGAGAACATCTTCCACTCTTTGAGCTAAGTCTATAGCTTGATCGAAGGTGGTCAAGGTAGCAGTTGATAACTCATAGGATAATTGTTCTTGTAAATTATTGATAAAGATATCTAGCATTTCCCGATAAGGTAACACAAAGTGTAATTTTCCTATCAACTGTCTCCACCGAGCTAGGAAATCAGCAAAACATTCATCTTTGTCTTGTTTTAAGTTGTACAAATCTTTAATAGTTACATGCCTTTCAATGTAGGCACTAAATTGATGAACGAAAGACTCGGTTGTTTCTTCGAAATTCCTCAAATAATGAGTGGGTAATTGATAATACCACTCTAATGCTATTCCTCCTAAAATTTTTGAGAATATTTTTAGTAATAACAAGTCATCATGTGATATATCATGACATGCTATCCTAAACATACGAAGATGTTCTATGGGATCTTCGGTTCCTTTGTATATAGGTAGGACATGCATAGGAAAGTGTTTAGGATATGGTTGTGCTACAACTATAGGATCTAAAGGCTAACTACACATCTCTCGATAATTGTACGAGGGACGGTAGGGATCTATCTAGTCCATGCGGGAGACTAACTGTTTCACCATGGCTTCCAAATTACTAGTTTGTCCACCATATTGGTTCGGTGGTATGTGAGCGTATGATGGCATGACGTAAGGATTAGATGCTATATTGTTATTATGCAAATGGTTGGTAGGGATAGTATAATGAAGAAGATTTGTAGTAGCATTATGTTGTATCCCAGATTGTTGAAAATTAGTGTTTGATTTTGTTTTGGGGTTTTTTTGATTTGAGGTATGTTGATCAATAACTTGGCAAAATAGAGCAGTGAATGAAGGTTTATTTTGTGTGGGAATAACTCTAGGCTTGGTAACAGACACTCTAGGTGGTTGGGTAACCTGTTGTTGTTGCATGTTATGGATTATAGTGGCCATATCGAAATTGGATGGTCCAGCTTGATCACTTTCTTGATAAATGAAGGACAAGGGATTAGTGCATGTGTGATATATTTCTTCTAGAGTTGCTTGAGTGTCACTAATTTGATCCTTGTCCATATGGACTGCTCTATTAAGGGCGCCAATATTAGTATTGAGGAACTTCCAGAAATGTTCCATGTTCTCAAAAGTAACAGATCCTTCCAGAGACATTTTAGGGGATGAGGATCCTTCCTCTCTAACAGTTTCTCTTTGTTCATTTCCTTCAGCAAACTCTTCTTCTTGTTGGTCTAGGGTTCCTTCTTCCTGAATTGGGTCTTCAGGAAGGACATCCGGTTTATTTATTGGTTTTCCTAACCAATATTCTTCTACTTCATTCTATTTTCCATTCTTGAGTCTAGTCATTATGCTTAAACTTAGATTTTAGCAAATATATATATATATATATATATATATATATATATATATATATATATATATATATATATATATATATATATATATATATATATTTGCGACAAGTTTGGGAGGTATATATTTTAATTATATACCTACTATAATACTTAAAAGAAAACGTTTTAATTTTTGTTATATTTTTGTTTTGTTTTTGTTTTTGTTTTTGTTTTTATGATAATATTATAAAGATAACAAACAACATACTAAATGCAAGAAATAATAATAATAAAATAATGGCTTAGTTTTCTATAAATAGTTTATGGATTTCATTGATGGGATCAAGTTCATCAGGAGTCATGAAATGCTCCTCTTAAAATTGGAAATGGTTTTTTAGGAATTTGACAAAGTGTGCTATGGTGATATTATCTACTTATGACTTTGAGTTGTAAAAATAGAGCTCATGGTAATACTCTCGATATAACACAGCTCTAGTAACTCTATTCCATCTCTTTCTATCCATAAGAACGACCTCTTGATCCTCTATATGAGATAGAAATTTATCTACTACAACTACATTGTCGAGGTATTACTCAAAGGTGTACAAATCGAAAGACACAAGGGCTCTTTTATCTGCTAACCACCTATGGCAAGCTCTCTGAAGTTCATGATATAAGGTCACTTGATCAGGATCCAGGATTCTATCTAAGACAAACCTCTTAATTTGCCTAAGTTCGGTTGATCTAGATGAAATAATATTCAATCTCCTATTAAGTTCGTCCCATAAAGGTGGGACTCTATATGTTTGAGGTACTCTAAGCAAAGAAGTAATCTCTATGGCTGCTAATTGATTTTCAATATTAATGGTGACAACTTGTATTTTATTATAATCTACCATCTAAATATGATATGCAATCTTAATTGTTTATCTGATGATTCTAAATGCATTTATTTTTTTTGGATTATTTTCAAAAGATTTTAAGTTTTCATGTCGAGTTCACCAAAATGTATCGCTCCAAATTTTTTGCATCCTTACCTTCAGGCTATAGGATCCGTGCCTAGAAGGGGGATGCGATAAGGATGGGAAATTACCTCGGACTGAGAGGCCCTTTTAAGGTCGCACCTCTCGGGGGAGGGGTATAAGGGTGAATTTTTGATGGATGGTGGGTTCACCAAGAAACTCTTGAGTGGCAGTTTCCATGCCTAGGTTGAGAGTAGGTTTGATGTGTTCATTTTTTACTTTAATCATTCAATTCCTAGGTTTGGCCAAGATGAATCTAAGTTATTCTATATGCCAATGCTGATTTATATGAATACAAAAAACATGAATAAGTGCTAAACACAACAAGTATGCTAAATAAGACAAAATATACTTGATTCCGGATGTATGATGAAGATTTTGAGGTTTGTAGAAGTCCAGATCATCTCAAATCTTACATTATCATCTACAATTGAACAGAATCATCTCAGATCTCAGTAGGTTGTCTGAGATCTGATGAGATCATCATCGATCTGATGAATTCGTTAGACGAATTCGTCAAAAACCTGCAATCACAGAAACATACCAAAAACCAAAATATGCAACTGCAAAAGCAAGGGGAAATGATAGAAATGATAGTAAATTTTCCTAAATGATATATCCAAATAGTAATTAAAGGAAATACATTAATTTAATAATTTATTTTAACTTTATCATGCATCTATGCTAAATGAGGTGAACTCCAGGATGCAAAAAATAGAATAAAATAAGTTAATGCATAAAGAAATGAAGATAGAAGATAAAGAAATGCAAACTCTGGGCTTTAATTGCCCCCAATATAGAATGCAGTCAAGATCACCTCCAATCGTACGAGATCATCGCCGATCTATGACAGGATCATCCAAAATCATCTAGAATCGCCTACGACAATCCGAGATTGCTCCGGCTGAAAAACAGTAAAATTCCTGTAAGAAAACTTGAAATACGCAATGCAAACGAAGGTGTGAAGGTGTTCTAATGCATGAAAAGTTAAATTTGCAGGGAAATCAGTCAGCTAGGGGGATAAACTAAGAAAATCCTAGTTTAAATAGGATTATGGGGAGGTTAGGAGGTTGGAGATCATCCCAATTTGGGAGATCTCCAACGGGGGAGACTCTAACTGCGTAGACACGCTTTCTACCCAAGTTAGATAACCTGTTGAACAGAAGCTAATTATGAAAATTTGGTTTTGGGACGAAATCGTCTGGACATTCTATTTCAGACGAATTCATCAGATTTGGGACGATTTGGTCTGATCGTCGACGATATCGTCCAACGGTCAAAACAAATCCTAAAAATGGCACAAAAAACAAGGGGAGCGGGTAATGGGCGATTAACGGGTGGTTTTGGGTTAAAATTCAAATTTGTATCTTTTTTACTAAGGTTTAACTACACCAATTTTAGGGTGCTACAATGTGACTATTCCTTTGTCATTGATTGATTAAACCATTTATGATGGTAAAAACAAAAAATATATTTTAAAAAATATGACCGCCTACATGCATCTCAAGTGTACATCCAACACATTTCACACATCTACCCGATTGCATTTGCATTTTAGCATATTTATAACTTGTCAAATTTATTCTACATTTCATATACTCTCTATACAACACATCATCAATGCATACTCACATGTATAAAAATCATCACAAACATACATCATCCACAATAAATGCATATTACACTACTATAAATAATCAAAAGTTTTCATCATATTTCATATAACAATATGATCTATACCTATTCAAAATTACCCATAGGCTACATCACATATATATCATGTTGTACATCATTACATATGTAACTATTGTAATATATAAAAATGTTGGCACACTCACCACACCAAAAAGAATAATCTTAGCTCTATTGCCCATTGGGAGTCTCTCTACTCCCCTCACATCTACCAAGATACTCCTTAGCCCTCCTTTGCGCTCACTCACTGCTTTGTGTTGGAGTAGATCCCTCTACCTATGGTGTTTTTTGATCCACTACCCGAGACACCATTGGAACTAATGCTTGTGTGCTCCTAATGCTTTAGTGTGACTAGGACTTTGAGTCTGAATATGTTGGAATACCTATTCCTTGACTTGATAACTGTACCTCCAGCCTACACAACCTCCTAGCTTATTATAAGAAGAGCCTCTCAAAATTATCTGTGTGATTATTCCTTCATCCTTGATTGATTAAACCATTTACGATGGTCAAAACCAAAAATGTGTTTTAAAAAATATGACCACCTACATGCATGTCAAGTGTACATACAACACATTTTGCACATCTACCCAATTGCATTTGTTTATGGGCATTTTTTTAGCTTGTCAAATTCATGCTACATTTCATATACTCTCTATACAACACATCATCAATGCATACTCACATGTATTAAATCATCACAAATATACATCATCCACAATCAATACATATTACACCACTATAAATAATCAAAAGTGCTCATCATATATCATATAACAAGATGCTCTATACATACTCAAAAAATTTTATAGGCTACATCACATATATATCATGTTGTACATCATTACATATGCAACTATCATAATATATAAAAATGGTGGCACACTCACCACATCAAAAAGAACAATCTAAAATATACTACCCATTGGGAGTCTCTCCACTCCCCTCATGTCTACCAAGAGGCTCCTCAACCTTCCTTTTTGCTCCCTCACTAATCTTGTTAGGGGATATGCTTCTACCTATGGTGCTACTTGCTCCACTACCTAAGGCACCATTGGAACTACTGCTTGTGTGCTCCTCTTGCTCTGGTTTGATTGGGACTTAAAGTCTAAATATGTTAGACCACCTATCCCTTGGATCACTAGTTGTATATCCAACTTACACACCCTCATACCTTCTCAAAAGAAGAGACTCAAAATTATCCTTTACTTATCGTAGGTCATCCAACTCAACCTGCAAAGTAGACACATTGTTTTGTGTCCTAAACTACTCTACCTCCTCTCACAATCTAGTCATCTCAGCTACCATAACCTTTCGCTCACTTTACTAGCCTTGTGTCTTTTCCATAGCTCTATATAAATGCCACAATCACTACATATCTCTCTGTCATGATAGAATACTACTCTTTTTGTAGCTCATTCCCTTATCCTTTGAGTCTCTCCATATCTCTCTTTGCATCACCTATCCCTACCATGGATGCATATCTCTTCGCTAGCACTTATTTTCTCTCCAACACCAAGGTAGGTCCAAGTAGATCACTCAACCTCTAACCTCATCCTCTCCTACATCTAGGCCACCTCTCACTCTATCATCATGGACTCTACCTGGTGCACTCTATCTCGCAATATTTGGGTCTCATTTAGTGCATCCATCATACTCTGCAAAATCACACTCAAATATATCTCAGGTGCCCCAAAATCACCTATCACATTGGTGTCTCCTTCCATATTTGCCACACCCCTTACACCCTCCCTAAATAGATTTTCTCCACTATCTAGATATTGTATCATGTGTTGCATAAGCTCTACCTCTGACTCTTCATCACTGGCCTCCTCAACAACAATGTTGGGCCCACCTACTACTACCCCAAACTACTGGCCCCTATGTTTACTCCTCCTAAAATACTCTTTACTCTTGTCATACCCCTCACATACCACTCTAAGCCCCTAGATATTTCTACTACTACCTCTACTAATCCATCCACCACTCCTCTACTAAGATACCGCCTCTACATAGCCCACTAGGTATTGTACTTTGGTGTCATACTTGCATCATCTACACCATGAATAACTATATTATCATCCAATATTGTATCAAAGGACCTCACCTATGGTTGAGTCCCATGGTCTCCCTTGACCCTCTAGATCACCATTGGTGGATCAAACAATATTTGCGATAACCCAAACTACCTCAGCACCCAAGAAAATAGAAAAGACTTTTCCTGTGTTGCCTCTTGTCTAGTCACTCTTTTTCAATGCCTTATTTGGTATAACTCTACTCCTACCTTACCCCATGATGGTGCTCTTCTCCAAGGATGCCAGTAATCTCCTATGGTCTTAGGCTATCAAATAATCCCCTATAATAGAGTGGTTGTCCCTCATGCGGTATCTTTAGATGCACCTCCATGTCAGTCCTCTATCTCAATGCATATGATAGATAAATCCCCATAAGCTCATGAGCCCTATAAGGTAGTCCCTATAGCCTCAACACCACTATGTTATCCCAATCTCAAATATATAATAATAAACTATTGCCCAATCCTATCTGTCTCATCATCCATACGACATGCAACTCATTGAATGTCTATGCTAATAATGCTAGTGCCCATGCAAATCGGTGCTCTTGCTCCACCATATCACATACCACCCCCATCAACCTGCATGGTAATCTACATCTAAATGTATCAGTAAAAACATAACTAGAAATGAGGACCATTTTTAAACAATAACTCAATGATAACTTCATGTTCTTCTAGCACTCCTCCTACTTATCTCCAAAATTTTACTACAATCTTGCATTCCTCTATCCCCTCCTTGTGGCTATCATTGTTGATCCCTCCATCAATAGTATATATATGCTACATATATCCTCTAGCATAATTTTCATTTTCCCTATCAGGAAATAAAAGGTATTTTGATCAAGATCCCATCACTCACACAAAGAATACAAATAGGAATTGTCTTAATGAATCATAACTATCTATGTCACTCCATAGAATCCTATGTCTCTAAATAACCGCTTATTGCCTGTCCCCCAAATATTCTTTAGATCCTTAAGCAAGGGATAAAATTGATGCCTTAGCTCTACATACTTGACCTATTCCAAACACACATTTCATCATCTATTCTAAATACATTTGTACGATTAAAAATTTTGTACATCCATACGGTCACAAGGTAATCTACAACCATATAGATGAGGGTAGATCTGACTACCCATTTCACTCATTTTTCCATATTTTCCATAAAAATATAAATTTTCATACAAAATTGGAAAAAATATAAAAAACATCAATGCCTACATGCACATCAAAATCCGTGTAAAAAAACAAAACAACACGCAAACACATGCATCCACCCACCTCCCAATTTTATTTTCTTTTTCACACACATTACCTAAACCACTATTTCATTTTGCTAAAAAAGCCCTATGGTTCCTTTTATTCCTCAAAATTCACAAATGTGGGTTACATGGTCAATTTACTAAAATTGGACACCATCCAATGCCCGCTTACGTCGCATCCTCGACCATATTTTATACCTTAATTTCAGCTTCGGTAGCACTTGACTTTGAAATATCACTCACCCTCTCCTCACCTCATGACTCTCCTCCTTCACAAGTTGCAAAATGAATTGTATTCCTTTATAGGTGTGCATCTCAGAGCCATAATTTAACTTATGACCGTATAATCATTGTACCTTATGACTTTTTGGGTCATAGGTTAGCTTGCGATCGAAGCCAAATTGCTCCAAAATTTTCCACCACTCATAAAATAGTTCTTGTTATACCTATTTCATGTTATCTCTTTATTATCATTCAATTCTCATGCTTTGTGCACATTCTATTACACCAATGACCATATTATCAAGAATTTTATCACTTCTTTGAATTTTACTCTCCCATCAACTCATTGCTTGAGGGGGTAGATATTACATAAAAAATCTACCTCATGCATGATAAATAAATAAACCATATTTCTTGGAAATTATGTTTATCCAAGAAATTTTGCCATAAAGTATCATGAAGCCCTCATTTGTTGGGGTCAACAAAAAGCAAAATTTCAAATTGAGAGGTGCCATTCCAATGTCTACATGGTTACTCACACATTACCTTCATAGAGGTTGCAAATCAAGTCCACTTACAATCTATCGAATCTTCACAAGGATACCTACATTTTACTGGTCAACTTATCACATTAAACCAAATTCAACAATTTGTTAAAGTGACAGTTTAAAAAACATTTATCCCGTCCATGATTGGGGTATCTTACATTGATAATGACAGTAAATAAATCTTGAATTTACTCTCCAAACAACCATCGTGGCATGACAAAGGCCATAATCACCCACAATCATCCATCAAAAATTCTTCTTCAAAATCAAACCACAAACTTGATGTCATAATTGTTTGCACTGCACCGTATCTTCACACAATGCAATACAAAAAGGGGTAATTGTAGACACCTAAAAATCACACATTACCCTTCATCCCACTATCATGGCTGATCAATTTGTAAAACCAAAAAAAAATTACATATATAGCCTCAAAACACTATTCATTTATCAAAAGCACTATTTATGCACTATTCATAAGCTCTCTTTGGATGCTTAAGCTCTTTCCTATCCTTAATACTTTGTCTCCATGTGACAATCATCCTGGCCTAACCTTGGTTAATATTTAATCTTGGTCAAAATCCACTTCATAGTCAAACTCCACCCCATGGTCAATCTAACTCATGGCCACCTCACCTAGTCTACTCTTTGACTAGCCTAGCCTCCACCTCACCCATTTGACCTCAATTAAATCTATGGTCAACCTAATCAGGGTTAACCTTAACCCTTGCTCTACACATATCCCCATGTGCATTTAACTCCTTAAATGACTTTTGAAGACTTTTATCATTCAAACTGTAGATGCAAAAGTGAAACACCAAATATAACAGAAAGATGAAACCAAGATATAATATTGTACAAAAGAGATAATTTTATTGATATGGAGGGAGCCTCAAATATCCAATGTTACAATAAAGAATTTGATTTATTTTGATACAAAATATTACAATACTAGGGTTCTCCGAAACCTTAGTGAACAGTGCTTGTGGTATCTTCAAACTCACTTTTGATCCCAACAGAAGTGAGTGGGCTTCGTGCTATCCAATATTGGGCCACTCCAACTTAAGTAGTTGCACAATGTAGGTTTAGTATCTCTAAATATGTACATAAAATATAGCAAACAAGTTAGTAGAAACTATGAGGGCTCCATAGTGTGAGACCCTTAGGAATTAATACAAACCCTAGCTATGCAATATAAATAAAGTGAGCAAAATCTGAAAATACATGAAATAAAATGAATCAATGCTGGATTTACCTTGTTCACTTGTTGTTCTTCGATATGTAGCATCTGTTGTAGGAAAATGGTGTGGTGATGCCCTAGAGACACTTGAGGGTTAGTAGAGCTGCTAAAATATGATCTAAAATACTTGCGGGTGCTCAGTGGTAGAAGAAAATACTCGTGGGTGCTCGAGGACGGTGAAAAGTATCCAATGGTGCTCGGGGATGGTGAAAAGCATCCAATGGTGCTCTAGAGTGGCAAAAAGTTCCCAGAGGTGCTTGGGAGTAGTAGAGGGGCATTAGGGGTTGAAGAAAGGTTTACATAAGTAGATTTTATTTAGGTAAGGGCTATGGAAATGAATTCGGCGATGGATGCAAAGGCAAGGGTGATGATGGATGAAAGGAATAACTCAGAATTTAGATTTCTTAGAAAACTTAGGAACAAAGACTTGGGCTTACCAAAAACTTAGGGGTTGAGCTATCAAAATAGCTCTTATTTATAATTTCACCTAGGGCACATTAGGGTTTCAACGACACAATTTGTGCGGTCAAGATTAAAACATGATAGAGGGTAGACATTAAATCTAGGTATATGGTATGGATGAAGGTGGATGAATGGCTGGGATGAATTTACACATATATATACATTTATTAAATATATATAAAATATAATATTAAATTTCAATATTTTATAATATATTAAATAAATATACCTAAATATATGTAAATAAATGGGTAAAAATAGCAAGAAGACCTAGATGGATGATAAGTGGATAGATTTTGGTGTCTACATATACCCCTTTTTGTACTATGTTGCGTGAAACACAATGCAGTGCAAAAACACAAGACACCAATTTTTACCTGATGCAGAAGCAGCTTTGTTGAGATGTAGACATGAGCTTGGAGATAAAAGAATTTTGATTTGCATAGCTTACCCCCTTAATTGGTGAATTATTTTATGGATGAATCTCATGATCCAATTGATAATGAGTGCAAATGATTGTGTGAGTGAATGGTACGATTGTGGATGATATGCATGATGTAAATGTGATACCATTTTTGCCCCAACGGTGGGAAGGGGGTTGTTGGAAGATGCAAATGATTGATTCTATTTTTTCCCTAATAGATGAAGGGGTTTTTACCAAGTGTATATGCCATGATCATGTAAGATGTATCCCGTTGTGGGAAAATAAAAACCAAATATGGTTACCCCAAATTTAGGGTGATTCGATGTTGTTGAAGAATGTGCCTTTGGACATCATTGATATGCAAATATGAAGATGCAAAGATAAAAATAGTCAACTTCCAAGGGCCAACTAGTGACTGTCAGATAATTCCTATGACTGAAACCAATCACCCTAGCTAATACCAACCACCATGATGACTATTGTAGCACCCTAAAATTGGTGCAGTAAAACCTTAGTAATTACATTTACTCTAGTAAACATTCAAATTCAAATTTTAACCTCCAAAACCGCTCCCAAACCATCGCTTAATCCGTTTCCTCCTTTCCTACGCCATTTTTAGAGTTTGTTTTGACCGTTTGATGATATCGTCACTGATCAGATGATATCGCCTCAGATCGGACGATTTCATCTGGGCTAGGACATCCAGACGATCTTGTCCCAAAACTAATTTTTCACAATTAGTCTCTATTCCAACGACGTCTCTAATCCGAGCAGAAGCGTGTCTGCACCGTTAGAGACCCTCCCCGTTGGAGATCTCCTAAATAGGGATGATCCCCAACCTCCTAACCTCCATCCTAAGCCTATTTAATCCTAAGCCCTCCCCTTAGCATTCCCCTAGTTGAAATTCCCTGTAACTCAAATTCTACACACACTAGACATCCTAAATTACTATTTGCACTTGTCCTATCCAAATTTTGTTGCAGGTACCTTAGTATTTTTCAGCCGAAGAAAGCTTACATCGTCGCAGACGATCCTGTTCAGATCGGAGGTGATCTTGTCAAATCAGAGACGATTTTGACTGCAGTCCACATTGGGGGCAATCAGTGCCCAGAGTTTGCATTTCTTCATCCTTTTACTGCTACATTGTTCTGCATTTAGTTAAATCTAAGTTTATTTCTTATTATTTTGCATCTTGGAGTTCATCCATCTAGATCAAATGCATAATTAAGTTATAATTGTCATTAAATTAGTATAACGCATTCATGTTTCTATTTATAATTCTCAGTTTGATATTGTTATTGGTATTTTACACTATTTCCCTCTGTTAGAATAGTTGCATTTTCTGCATTTTGTGTCTACTTCTTTGATTGCAGGTCTCTGACGATGAATTCGTCAGACGAATTCATCGAATCTTAGATGATCTTGTCTGATAGTAGATGATCCTGTCAAATCAGAGGCGATCCTAACTACTTCAAAAATTAGAATCTCCATCAGACATCCAGATTAGGTATGACTCTGTAATTTAGCCCTTTCTCTCTATTTTTTGTCTAATTTTGTTCTCTGTATGCATTTAGTCCGCACTTTCATAATAGAACAACTTAGTTTCATTTGGCCAAACCTAGGACTTGGATGTTTAAGGATAAAACTGAACACATAAAACACATTCCCAACCTAGGTGTGGAAACTGCCATTCAAATGTTTCCTGGTGAACCCACCATCCGCCAAAAAATCACCATAATACACCTCCCCCGAGAGGCGGGACCTTCGCAAGGCCTCTCAGTCCGAGGTACCGTGCCATCCTTTTCCCATCCTCCTTCCAGGCACAAATCCTATAGCCTGAAGGTAGGGATGCAAAAAATTTGGAGCGATACATTTTGGTGAACCCGACGTGAATGCATTTAAAACCTTTTGAAAACAAAATAAAACAACCAAAAAATAGATGCATTTCAAATCATTAAAATTAATAAGTTGCATATCATGTTTAGATGGTAGCTCCTAAGAAAGGATTAGCAGTTTTTATAAATGTTGAAAACCAATTGGCAGCCATAGAAATCAATTCTATGCTTAGTGTGCCTGAAACAGATAGAAATCAACTTTTGTGGGATGAACTTGATGGAAGACTAAGTGTCATTTCATCTAGGTCAACAAAACTTAAACAAATCAAGAGGCTTTTCCTAGATAGAATCCTGGATCCTCATCAACTCGTCTTTTATCATGAAATTCAGAGAGCCTGCCATAGATGGTTAGCTTATAGGAGAGCTCTTGTGTCTTCAAAATTGTTCACCTTCGAGGAATATCTCGAGAACATAGCCATTATACACCAGTTCCTAGGTCATGTAGAAGACCAAGAGGTTGTTCTTACGGATAGGGAAATATGGAATAGAGTTCCTCGAGCTATGTTATATCGAGAGTATTGCCACGAGCTTTACTTCTATCAACAAGAATCTGAGACAGATAATATCACTATAGCT
The DNA here is from genome assembly GCA_028583015.1 of Wollemia nobilis. Lineage (NCBI taxonomy): Eukaryota > Viridiplantae > Streptophyta > Pinopsida > Araucariales > Araucariaceae > Wollemia > Wollemia nobilis. The sequence goes on from JAQPPZ010016936.1 coordinate 4,260,689, forward strand.
CTTTTCATTAAATGTTTGAAAGAAAATTTTCAATTTGAAGAACACTTCATGACTCCTAAAGAACTCGAGCCCATTAATGAAATTTATAAATTATTTATAGAAAACTAGATCATTACTTTCAGTATTAGTTTTTGCATTTATTGTGTTGTTTATCTTTACAATATTATTACAAAAACAAGAAAAAGTAAAAAACATAACAAAAATAAAAACCTTTCATTTTAAATATTGTAATAGGTATATAATTAATATATACCTCTTAAGCTTGTTGCATATATATATATTTGCTGAAATATAAATTAAGCACAATGCCTAAACTTAGGAATGGTAAACAAACTGAAGGAGAAGAAGAAGATTGGTTAGAAGATAAAACTAGAAACCCAAATGACCTTCCTGAAGATCCAATTCCGAAAGGAGAAACTCTAGATCAACCAGAATATGACCTAGGTGAAGACAATGAACAAGAAGAAAATGTTAAAGAGGATGGATCCTCATCCCCTAGAATAGCTCCAGATGGAACTATTGCTTTTGACAACGTAGATCATTTTTGGAAATTTTTCAATAATAACATTGGTGTTCTTAATATGGCAGTTCGTATTGATAAATGGCAAATTAGTGACACTCAAGTAGCCATGGAACATATGTTTGATGTGCGCACTAATCCCTTGTATTTCATTGATCAAGAAAGTGACAAGGCTGGACCATCCAATAGAGATATGGTCACTATGATTCAAAACATGCCAAAAAAACAGGTTACCCAACCTCCTAAGGAACTTGTTATTCAACCTAAAATCATTCCCACACAAAAGAAAACTTCCTTCACTACTTTACTTCACCAAACTATTGATCAATATGCTTCAAGTAAACAAAAACCTAAAATGAAGCCAAACACCAATTTTCAACAATTTGGAATACAACATAATACAACTTCAAAATTCCTTCATAACACCTTTCCTACCAACAATTTACACAATAGCAACATAGCATCTAATCTCCATGTCCCTCCATCATATGCTCACAAATCCCATATCAATGCCCTACCAAACCAATATGGTGGGCAAACTAGTAATCTGGAAGCCATGGTGAAACAGATTGGCTTCGCGTATGGACCAGGATAGATCCTTACGTCCAAAGCTGCTCCCCAAACCATCGCTTAATCCGTTTCCTCCTTTCCTACGCCATTTTTAGAGTTTGTTTTGACCGTTTGATGATATCGTCACTGATCAGATGATATCGCCTCAGATCGGACGATTTCATCTGGGCTAGGACGTCCAGACGATCTTGTCCCAAAACTAATTTTTCACAATTAGTCTCTATTCCAACGACGTCTCTAATCCGGGCAGAAGCGTGTCTGCACCGTTAGAGACCCTCCCCGTTGGAGATCTCCTAAATAGGGATGATCCCCAACCTCCTAACCTCCATCCTAAGCCTATTTAATCCTAAGCCCTCCCCTTAGCATTCCCCTAGTTGAAATTCCCTGTAACTCAAATTCTACACACACTAGACATCCTAAATTACTATTTGCACTTGTCCTATCCAAATTTTGTTGCAGGTACCTTAGTATTTTTCATCCAAAGAAAGCTTACATCGTCGCAGACGATCCTGTTCAGATCGGAGGTGATCTTGTCAAATCGGAGACGATTTTGACTGCGATCCACATTGGGGGCAATCAGTGCCCAGATTTTGCATTTCTTCATCCTTTTCTTTGCTACATTGTTACGCATTTAGTTAAATCTAAGTTTATTTCTTATTATTTTGCATCTTGGAGTTCATCCATCTAGATCAAATGCATAATTAAGTTATAATTGTCATTAAATTAGTATAATGCATTCATGTTTCTATTTATAATTCTCAGTTTGATATTGTTATTGGCATTTTACACTGTTTCCCTCTGTTAGAATAGTTGCATTTTCTGCATTTTGTGTCTACTTCTTTGATTGCAGGTCTCGACGATGAATTCGTCTGACGAATTCATCGAATCTTAGATGATCTTGTCTGATAGCAGACGATCTGTCAAATCAGAGGCGATCCTAACTACTTCAAAAATTAGAATCTCCATCAGACATCCAGATTAGGTATGACTCTGTAATTTAGCCCTTTCTCTCTATTTTTTGTCTAATTTTGTTCTCTGTATGCATTTAGTCTGCACTTTCATAATAGAACAACTTAGTTTCATTTGGCCAAACCTAGGACTTGGATGTTTAAGGATAAAACTGAACACATAAAACACATTCCCAACCTAGGTGTGGAAACTGCCATTCAAATGTTTCCTGGTGAACCCACCATCCGCCAAAAAATCACCATAATACACCTCCCCCGAGAGGCGGGACCTTCGCAAGGCCTCTCAATCCGAGGTACCGTGCCATCCTTTTCCCATCCTCCTTCCGGGCACGGATCCTATAGCTTGAAGGTAGGGATGCAAAAAATTTGGAGCGATACATTTTGGTGAACCCGACGTGAATGCATTTAAAACCTTTTGAAAACAAAAAATAAAACAACCAAAACATAGATGCATTTCAAATCATTAAAATTAATAAGTTGCATATCATGTTTAGATGGTAGCTCCTAAGAAAAGATTAGCAGTTTCTATAAATGTTGAAAACCAATTGGCAGCCATAGAAATCAATTCTATGCTTAGTGTGCACGAAGCAGGATAGAAATCAACTTTTGTGGGATGAACTTGATGGAAGACTAAGTGTCATTTCATCTAGGTCAACAAAACTTAAACAAATCAAGAGGCTTTTCCTAGATAGAATCCTGGATCCTCATCAACTCGTCTTTTATCATGAAATTCAGAGAGCCTGCCATAGATGGTTAGCTTATAGGAGAGCTCTTGTGTCTTCAAAATTGTTCACCTTCGAGGAATATCTCGAGAACATAGCCATTATACACCAGTTCCTAGGTCGTGTAGAAGACCAAGAGGTTGTTCTTACGGATAGGGAAATATGGAATAGAGTTCCTCGAGCTATGTTATATCGAGAGTATTGCCACGAGCTTTACTTCTATCAACAAGAATCTGAGACGAGATAATATCACTATAGCTCTTTTCATTAAATGTTTGAAAGAAAATTTTCAATTTGAAGAACACTTCATGACTCCTAAAGAACTCGAGCCCATTAATGAAATTTATAAATTATTTATAGAAAACTAGATCATTACTTTCAGTATTAGTTTTTGCATTTATTGTGTTGTTTATCTTTACAATATTATTACAAAAACAAGAAAAAGTAAAAAACATAACAAAAATAAAAACCTTTCATTTTAAATATTGTAATAGGTATATAATTAATATATACCTCTTAAGCTTGTTGCATATATATATATTTGCTGAAATATAAATTAAGCACAATGCCTAAACTTAGGAATGGTAAACAAACTGAAGGAGAAGAAGAAGATTGGTTAGAAGATAAAACTAGAAACCCAAATGACCTTCCTGAAGATCCAATTCCGAAAGGAGAAACTCTAGATCAACCAGAATATGACCTAGGTGAAGACAATGAACAAGAAGAAAATGTTAAAGAGGATGGATCCTCATCCCCTAGAATAGCTCCAGATGGAACTATTGCTTTTGACAACGTAGATCATTTTTGGAAATTTTTCAATAATAACATTGGTGTTCTTAATATGGCAGTTCGTATTGATAAATGGCAAATTAGTGACACTCAAGTAGCCATGGAACATATGTTTGATGTGCGCACTAATCCCTTGTATTTCATTGATCAAGAAAGTGACAAGGCTGGACCATCCAATAGAGATATGGTCACTATGATTCAAAACATGCCAAAAAAACAGGTTACCCAACCTCCTAAGGAACCCTGTTATTCCACCTAAAATCATTCCCACACAAAAGAAAACTTCCTTCACTACTTTACTTCACCAAACTATTGATCAATATGCTTCAAGTAAACAAAAACCTAAAATGAAGCCAAACACCAATTTTCAACAATTTGGAATACAACATAATACAACTTCAAAATTCCTTCATAACACCTTTCCTACCAACAATTTACACAATAGCAACATAGCATCTAATCTCCATGTCCCTCCATCATATGCTCACAAATCCCATATCAATGCCCTACCAAACCAATATGGTGGGCAAACTAGTAATCTGGAAGCCATGGGGAAACAGTTGGCTTCGCGTATGGACCAGATAGATCCTTACCTCCAAAACTGCTCCCAAACCATCGCTTAATCCGTTTCCTCCTTTCCTACGCCATTTTTAGAGTTTGTTTTGACCGTTTGATGATATCGTCACTGATCAGATGATATCGCCTCAGATCGGACGATTTCATCTGGGCTAGGACGTCCAGACGATCTTGTCCCAAAACTAATTTTTCACAATTAGTCTCTATTCCAACGACGTCTCTAATCCAGGCAGAAGCGTGTCTGCACCGTTAGAGACCCTCCCCGTTGGAGATCTCCTAAATAGGGATGATCCCCAACCTCCTAACCTCCATCCTAAGCCTATTTAATCCTAAGCCCTCCCCTTAGCATTCCCCTAGTTGAAATTCCCTGTAACTCAAATTCTACACACACTAGACATCCTAAATTACTATTTGCACTTGTCCTATCCAAATTTTGTTGCAGGTACCTTAGTATTTTTCATCCAAAGAAAGCTTACATCGTCGCAGACGATCCTGTTCAGATCGGAGGTGATCTTGTCAAATCAGAGACGATTTTGACTGCAGTCCACATTGGGGGCAATCAGTGCCCAGAGTTTGCATTTCTTCATCCTTTTTTTGCTACATTGTTCTGCATTTAGTTAAATCTAAGTTTATTTCTTATTATCTTGCATCTTGGAGTTCATATATCTAGATCAAATGCATAATTAAGTTATAATTGTCATTAAATTAGTATAATGCATTCATGTTTCTATTTATAATTCTCAGTTTGATATTGTTATTGGCATTTTACACTGTTTCCCTCTGTTAGAATAGTTGCATTTTCTGCATTTTGTGTCTACTTCTCTGATTGCGAGTCTCTGATGAATTCGTCTGACGAATTCATCGAATCTTAGATGATCTTGTCTGATAGTAGATGATCCTGTCAAATCAGAGGCGATCCTAACTACTTCAAAAATTAGAATCTCCATCAGACATCCAGATTAGGTATGACTCTGTAATTTAGCCCTTTCTCTCTATTTTTTGTCTAATTTTGTTCTCTGTATGCATTTAGTCTGCACTTTCATAATAGAACAACTTAGTTTCATTTGGCCAAACCTAGGACTTGGATGTTTAAGGATAAAACTGAACACATAAAACACATTCCCAACCTAGGTGTGGAAGCGCCATTCAAATGTTTCCTGGTGAACCCACCATCCGCCAAAAAATCACCATAATACACCTCCCCGAGAGGCGGGACCTTCGCAAGGCCTCTCAATCTGAGGTACCGTGCCATCCTTTTCCCATCCTCCTTCCAGAGCACGAGATCCTATAGCTTGAAGGTAGGGATGCAAAAAATTTGGAGCGATACATTTTGGTGAACCCGACGTGAATGCATTTAAAACCTTTTGAAAACAAAATAAAACAACCAAAACATAGATGCATTTCAAATCATTAAAATTAATAAGTTGCATATCATGTTTAGATGGTAGCTCCTAAGAAAAGATTAGCAGTTGTTATAAATGTTGAAAACCAATTGGCAGCCATAGAAATCAATTCTATGCTTAGTGTGCCTGAAACAGATAGAAATCAACTTTTGTGGGATGAACTTGATGGAAGACTAAGTGTCATTTCATCTAGGTCAACAAAACTTAAACAAATCAAGAGGCTTTTCCTAGATAGAATCCTGGATCCTCATCAACTCGTCTTTTATCATGAAATTCAGAGAGCCTGCCATAGATGGTTAGCTTATAGGAGAGCTCTTGTGTCTTCAAAATTGTTCACCTTCGAGGAATATCTCGAGAACATAGCCATTATACACCAGTTCCTAGGTCGTGTAGAAGACCAAGAGGTTGTTCTTACGGATAGGGAAATATGGAATAGAGTTCCTCGAGCTATGTTATATCGAGAGTATTGCCACGAGCTTTACTTCTATCAACAAGAATCTGAGACGAGATAATATCACTATAGCTCTTTTCATTAAATGTTTGAAAGAAAATTTTCAATTTGAAGAACACTTCATGACTCCTAAAGAACTCGAGCCCATTAATGAAATTTATAAATTATTTATAGAAAACTAGATCATTACTTTCAGTATTAGTTCTTGCATTTATTGTGTTGTTTATCTTTACAATATTATTACAAAAACAAGAAAAAGTAAAAAACATAACAAAAATAAAAACCTTTCATTTTAAATATTGTAATAGGTATATAATTAATATATACCTCTTAAGCTTGTTGCATATATATATATTTGCTGAAATATAAATTAAGCACAATGCCTAAACTTAGGAATGGTAAACAAACTGAAGGAGAAGAAGAAGATTGGTTAGAAGATAAAACTAGAAACCCAAATGACCTTCCTGAAGATCCAATTCCGAAAGGAGAAACTCTAGATCAACCGAAATATGACCTAGGTGAAGACAATGAACAAGAAGAAAATGTTAAAGAGGATGGATCCTCATCCCCTAGAATAGCTCCGAATGGAACTATTGCTTTTGACAACGTAGATCATTTTTGGAAATTTTTCAATAATAACATTGGTGTTCTTAATATGGCAGTTCGTATTGATAAATGGCAAATTAGTGACACTCAAGTAGCCATGGAACATATGTTTGATGTGCGCACTAATCCCTTGTATTTCATTGATCAAGAAAGTGACAAGGCTGGACCATCCAATAGAGATATGGTCACTATGATTCAAAACATGCCAAAACAACAGGTTACCCAACCTCCTAAGGAACCTGTTATTCCACCTAAAATCATTCCCACACAAAAGAAAACTTCCTTCACTACTTTACTTCACCAAACTATTGATCAATATGCTTCAAGTAAACAAAAACCTAAAATGAAGCCAAACACCAATTTTCAACAATTTGGAATACAACATAATACAACTTCAAAATTCCTTCATAACACCTTTCCTACCAACAATTTACACAATAGCAACATAGCATCTAATCTCCATGTCCCTCCATCATATGCTCACAAATCCCATATCAATGCCCTACCAAACCAATATGGTGGGCAAACTAGTAATCTGGAAGCCATGGGGAAACAGTTGGCTTCGCGTATGGACCAGATAGATCCTTACCATCCCTCGTACAATTATCGAGAGATATGTAGTCAACCTTTGGATCCCATAGTTGTAGCACAACCGTACCCTAAAAATTTTCCCATGCCCATCTTGCCTATATATAAAGGAACCGAAGATCCCATAGAGCATCTTCTCATGTTTAGGATAGCATGTCATGATATATCACATGATGACTTGCTATTACTAAAAATGTTCCCGAAAAGTTTAGGTGAAATGGCATTAGAGTGGTACTATCAATTGCCCACTCATTCTTTGAGAAACTTTGAAGAAACAACTAAATCTTTTGTCCATCAATTTAGTGCCTACATCGAGAGGCATGTAACCATTAAATATTTATACAATTTAAAACAAGACAAGGATGAATGTTTTGCCAATTTCTTAGCTAGATGGAGGTAGTTGACGGGAAAACTGCACTTTGTGCTACCTTATAGGGAAATGTTGGACATTTTTATTAATAATTTACAAGAACAAATATCTTATGAGCTATCAACTGCTACTTTAACTACCTTCGATCAGGCTATAGATCTAGCTCGAAGAGTAGAAGATGCCCTCATTAGGAGAGGCCAACTTAGGAAGAAATATGATGAGAAAACCTCCAGAAATCAATATAAAAACAAACAAGTTGTAGGTGATGGAGTCACTGACAGAGAAATGTTTCTAATTTCAATGCAACGAAAACAACAAAAAAATTTATATTGAAACTGCCTGATAAGCCTCCTCGAGAATTTACTAGATTAAATCAACCATTATCAACTATTTTACCTCAATTACTCAAAAGAGGTTTGATCCAATTACCAGCTATCCGGGAACTTGATCCAACTATACCCGGATACAGAGCTGACTTACACTTGTGATTTCCATAGAGGACCTGGACACTCTACCAACGCTTGTAAAAGGTTGAAACATAAAATACAAGATCTGATTGATAATAATGAAATGGAGGTGCAAGCCTTCCAACCTAAACAAAATGCTCCTAAGAATCCTCAAAAGAACATTCCTCAAAATCAAAATAAAAATGCTAATCAATCATTAGACATATTTCAACACCCTTTACCAAGACATGGTAAAGAGGTGGCCAATTAAATCGAACATCATAATGTTCCTCCTCCTACTCGATATGTAGGAACTATTAGCGGACAATTACCTGTTCAGGATCCTCAAATATTTGACACAACCTTATCCCTGGTCACAACCAGGCCCCTACATAATATTCAAACTCTAGATTCTAGTGATATAGAATCAGATACTAAAAGTGAAATAGACATCACCTCAAACCAATCGAATAGTTCTGAAAATGAATCAAATCCTATTCAACCCATCACAGATGCTATGGTTCCAGAAGAATCATTTCCTAGAAGAGTTACTACTCGACCCTCTTCTAATCAATTCCTCCCAAATGAACAAGCCATAAATGCTCAACCGAGACTAGTTCATCGTCTTCAATATAACATTGTAGGTACCATTGGAGTCGTTACCCGACAACAGGCTCAAAATTCTCAACAAGAACCAAACCAGAATGATGGATCAGCTCCATTCATTTTGAAAAATCCCAATAAAGGGAATCATACTTCTAATGTTCAACCTAAACCCCCTTACAATATTAATGAGCAATTATCCAATACTACAGCCAGAATTTCCCTTTTGGATTTGTTAAGATCTTCTCCTACCCATAGGGATGAGTTGATGCTTACATTAAGCCAAATGATGGTACCTCAAAACATTCAACCTGAAGCCATGGCCAATACTATCATCACTCGAGAAGTTGATTGTATTGACTTTCAAGATAAAGATATCCCACAACACTATTTACATAAGGATAATCCCTTATATATTCTTGCTCTAATTGGAGATGTAGGCTGTTAAAAGAGTCCTGATTGATAATGGTTCATCTCTAAACATTTGCACTTTTGACTTCTACCAACGATTTGGATTTAGAAGTGATGAAATGAAGAAAACTGACATGATTATCAAAGCTTTCAATGACGAAACACAAGAAATGTGTGGAGTTATTACCATCCCATTGCAAGTTGGTCCTTGAACTCTAGATACGACCGTGTTTATTGTACATTGCCTCGCATCGTACAATATACTCTTGGGTCATCCTTGGATCAATGCAATGCGGGCTGTCCCATCAACTTTACACCAATGTGTTAAATTTGAATTTAAAAATCAGTTGGTCACTATCCACGGTGATCCTAGACCCTTTGATATGTGTGCTTTGGCAGAACCTCGTTGGAGTGCAATTTTGCCCTGCTCTGTCATCCACACATCCTAATTCTTATTTTTCATCTAAAACTGTGAAACACACACCCATAACTTCATCTATTTCCCCTCCATTAATTTCATCCTCATGTATAGATCAACAATCTTCTAAACAACCCACTCTAGAACCTCAAAAATATCTTCAATCTACAACCAATCCTTCATGTTCTATCCCTATAATTTCAAAACCTATAGACCCATCTATTAACACTTCCACATTATCAACATCTATCATACCTTCCACATCTAAAGATATAGGGAATGATCCTTCTACATATTATGCTCTTTACGATGAACTTTTACCAGATTTATCCACAACCTTAATATCAGAAAAAACAAATACTTTCATGCAAGATTCAATTCTTTTAAATAACTTGTCGCCATCTCCTCGTACTTTGGGCCTCCCACAACCTATGGGAAGTACTTACCAAGTCGGGAGTTGTGCCTTCATTTATAAAGGATATGATTGGGGAAGAATCCCTCGGAATATCAAAACTCATCATGAGGGATACACTCGATGTTATTTTACCAATGAATATACTAAAGCTAAACCCATAATGCTTAAAATGGGATATAAAGGGAAAGGCTTGGGACCTTTCCAAAATGGCATGAAAGAACATTTCGAGGTAGAACCGTGGCCTGCCTGCTATGGTGTGGGCCTATTTCCTAGTAAGGGTCAACCCTTTCATTTTGAAGATGATGATCAACTCATATGTTATCAAGATTATTTGGATAGGTGTGATGATTTGCCTCTAAAAAATCAGCCATTTACATGTAACATGCTATCCATAGCTTACCCTGAAATGATTGCTAACTCGATGAGGAGTTGGAAGGAGATATCTTCCACGATGTCTCCGTTGAAGAGATGTTACACAATGAATTTTATTTTGATGGTTCTATACCAACTATAGCCCAACTTGAGACCGCTAATCCTCAAGATGAATTATCCAAATTAACCTTACAAGAATTACAAGAATTGGGCATTTCACCTGCCCCACCTAATTTTGAAAGAGATCTACACATGGAGGTAGAAAACATCATTAAAATTAATATTGGAACTGAGGATAATCCTCACATAATCAATATTGGATCAGAATTAAGTCAAGAAAAACAATAACAATATATTGCATTCCTTAAAGAATATGAATATGTCTTCGCTTGGACATATGAAGATATGCCAGGTCTAGACCCTTTTGTAGTCATGCATCACCTAGTGGTCCATCCGAATGCTAAACCTATTAAACAAAAACTTAGAAAAATGCATCCCAAAGTGGCTTTACTAGTCAAAGGGGAGTTAGAAAAGCTCCTGAATGTTGTTTTTATATAAGCTATTGATTATGCTGAATGGATCTCAAATGTAGTTCCAGTCACCAAGAAAGAAGCTACCAAAGTTAGGGTTTGCATAGATTTTAGAGATATTAATGTTGCATGCCCTAAAGATGATTTTCCTCTTCCAAACATGGATCAAATCATTGAATTTACTGTCGGGAGTTGGATGATGTCCTTAATGGATGGATTATTTGGTTATAACCAGATCAGGATAGCTCTTGAAGATCAGGCTAAAACAACCTTTATTACCCCTTGGGGTACCTTTTGTTGGAAAGTGATGCCATTTGGCTTAAAGAACGCAGGTGCAACATATCAACGAGCTATGACTTATATTTTTCATGATATGATGCATGATATCCTACATGATTATGTAGATGATATTATAGCTCGCTCTATTAATGAAGATAATCATTTAGATGATTTGAGAAAAGTTTTTAATCGATTACAAGAATATCTTATTTGATTAAATCCAGCCAAATGCATATTCGGAGTTAAGTCCGATAAGCTATTAGGGGTTTTAGTTTCTTTACGTGGTATCAAAATTGACCCTCTCAAGATTGCGGCTATCACTGATATGCCCGCACCTACTAATATATCTAAGCTGCGAAGTTTACAAGGTAAGCTTCAAGCCATCCGTCGCTTCATCGATAAGCTGGCGGACAAAAATGGTCCCTTTCTTAAACTTCTTAAGAAAGATGTCCCTTTTAATTGGGATGACGAATGTAGAGAAGCTTTTGAACTTCTCAAACAATACCTCCTTAATCCACCTGTGCTTTCACCACCTAAACTTGATCATCCATTTCTCCTATATATTTTAGCTTCAGATTCTGCCTTAGGAGCTATGTTAGCTTAGCTTGATGATGAAAAGAGAGAACATGCTAATTATTATATTAGCTGAACCTTCATCAGTTATGAAACCCGCTACACAGAATTGGAAAAACTATGTCTAGCAGTTGTGTTTGCTATGTAAAAATTACGCCATTATATGCTTAGTCAAAAAACTTATGTCATTGCTAAATATGATCCCTTGAGATATCTCATGAGTCGACCTTATTTATCGGGTTGCACAGCCAAGTGGGTTATTGCTCTGAGCGAGTTTGACCTCATGTTCATAGGACAAAAGTTTGTTAAGGGTCAAATCATAGCAGATAAATTAGCTGCTGCACCCTTAGAGTCTACACATCCCCTCATCATTGAGTTTCCTGATGAATGCCTTCAATTAGAGGTAGACCATATTGAACAATGGTCCTTATACTTTGATGGAGCCCGATGCATGAGTGGGGTTGGTGCGGGTATTATTTTAATATCCCCACAAAAACATCTTATTCCTCTGTCCTTCAAATTAACATTTGCTTGCACTAACAATACTGCTGAATATGAAGCTCTAATCCTTGGATTACGAGCTGCCTTGGCGCTAAAAATTAAACATCTCGTTAGTTTTTGGTGATTCTCAACTTGTTATAAACCAAATTAATGAAGTTTATCGGACTAGAGATGATAAACTGTGCCCATATAAAGCCTATGTTTTACAATTAATGTCTCTATTTGATCAAGTTACCTTGGAAGTTATTCCTCGAACTTGCAACCGTGCAGCTGATGCTATGGCTGCAGCTGTATCTCTCCTGCCCTTGGAGTTAGATGACGAATATGCCACTATCATTATTCGTCGACTCTAGGAACCCGATTCCAATAAGTCATGCTTAGAACCTTTGGATGTGTTTCTAATCAACGAAACTACTCCTGAACCTTGGTATACTGATATATTTGATTTTCTCCAAAATGGGACTTTCCCTGCCAATTCTAATAGAAACCAGTGTCGGTTATTACGTAGACGAGCAAGTCGATTTGTAATAATTGGCAATAATTTATATAGGAGATCTTTTGAAGGTATCCTATTAAGATGTTTGAATTTAGAAGAATCCAAATCAGCCTTGAGTGAAGCCCACAATGGATCTTGTGGAGGACACTTCAGTGGTAGTGTCATTGCTAAAAAGCTCCTTAGGATAGGCTACTTTTGGCCTACCATGGAGAATGATGCACATGACTATGTGTGCCATTGCGACAAGTGCCAGAAGCATGCTGACCTTGTCCATGTGCCTGCACAAGAACTGTAGGCTATTTCATCTCCTTGGCCATTTTCAAAATGGGGTTTAGATAATATTGGCAAAATCAATCCTGTGTCATCTAATGGACACAAATTCATCATAATCGCCACTGAGTATTTCATGAAGCGGGTTGAAGCTATGCCTTTAGTTTCCTGCACTGGCACACAAGTCTCTAAATTTTATTTTTAATCAAATCATTTGCAGGTTCAGAATTCCTGCAAATCTCATCTCTGATAATGGAACTTGTTTCAAAAATAAAGATGTTAAAAAATTATGCCAAAAATATAAGATTCAACATCGCTGGTCCACTCCCTATTATCCTCAGGGTAATGGTCAAGCAGAAGCATCTAATAAAACCTTAATCAAAATTCTCAAAATATTGGTCAATAAAACTGGCCGAAATTGGCACATTCAGTTATATCCAGCCTTGTGGGCCTATTGAACTAGTGTTCGAACCCCCACAGGAACTTCACCTTTTGTTTTGGTTTATGGGGCTGAAGCCGTTTTTCCATTTGAATTAGAAGTTCCTTCTTTGGCTCTACTACTTCAAGATATCAAAGTAGGAGATGAATATTGAGCTGGCAGACTCAGTCAGCTGTAATTCCTAGATGAAAAATGCATTAATGCTTTGGAGCATCTTCGTGCCTACCAAAAAAAGCTTAAAAGATCATATGCTAAAAAAGTTCGTCATCAATCCTTTGAGATCGGCGACCTTGTTTTAAAAGAAAATAAAAAAAATACCAATGCAACTAAGGACCTTAAAGGTAAATTTGAGCCCAACTGGCTTGGACCATACATTATCACTGCTAAATTTGAATCGGGAGCATACAAATTATCTACCTTATATGGTAAATAACTTAAAGAACCCATGAACATTTTGCATCTTAAACGTTACTATGTATAAATTTGGTCATTTCATCCTTGTATATATTTGTTTAAAATATTTCAAAATCACTATTTTGTATTTCTTTTAATTTATAAATTCAAAAACACCAAAAACATTCATAATCATCAAAATCTTCAAAACTATTTGTTGCATTAATTTATGGCACTTGTTAATTCTTTCAAAAACAAAAAAAATAATAATAAAAATAAAAAAACAACAATATTCTTGACTCTTTCGAAACCAAAACAACATAAAGAAGAAAGAGAGAGTCAACATTCTCAAAACTTCTCAAAAAGTATTTATATATATCTTCTTACAAATTTTGCAGTTATATGTTTCAAATTATTTTGGATAAATTAGCATTAATTTGGAATCCCTCACTTTCACATTCACAAAAATAAATATATTTATTTTATCTGGCATGATTACTAATCTCTCTTATATCAAAAGTCCACAAAATTCAATTAAATAAAGTTTGAGCATAGAGAATTGATCTTGTTATTTACTTAAACCAAGTACATCCTTTCACAATAAAATGATTATATTTGTAATTTCCATGCTTTGCTACATAGTAGACGTGGTTTCTTAAGCGAAAAGTTTCCCCTGCTATCCTATCATGCACATGGTCTAGAATCTTTGAGAATTGGCAAAAGGACAAGCTCACCCCTACCCAGAATAAAAATTCCTTGCTCTACAGATAATCCGAGCAAGTATCCCTAGCATAGAACAAAAAGAAAAAGCAAAGTTCAAGAAAAAGAGAAAAATAAAAATGTTATTTTATATCATTACAACAATGTTTCAAGCATTATCTCAAAAATCAAGCAAAAATACAAAAGAAATACAAAAGAAAAGAAAAAGAAAGCAAAAGCAAAAGCAATAAAATCCCTTTCCCTACCCTTTGAAAAGAAAAGAAGGGTTGATGAGCTTGAATCCCTGGAATTCTCAATTATTTGAAAACTGTGAGGTAAGCCCCATAACAGGTGGTTTGTGCCCAACCTGCTTGGCCTTGGATAACTCCTAGCATGGCGATATGTCCGTCACATTAGCGACCTTATTTTGTACGAACCTATGTCTGCTTATGGATTAGCTAGCTCTTGATAATCCGACTTACATAGTAGTCTAGTATGGTTATATGCATCTACATCATGGTTAATGAACACTTATTTGGTTCATTCAAATCACTTGTATCATATTATCTTGCTCCAAAGCTGGTAAATGAACATAGCAATTGCACACACATTTGTATTTGAGAGATTTTGTGTATCATTATGATAACTCAAGATTGGAAATGAACTCACGTATGCACATGGGATTCCTTATAAATCTAACTTTTGTCTTTAAGATACTTTGAAATATTTTTTGCAAATTGTTTGGAATAATTCATTTTCTTCTTTAAAGTACAATTGTTTAGTATAAAGACAACTACATGCATAATAGAAACATCAAAATTTCTTTCAAAACCATACAATCAAAACACATATTGTCGACTTTCGCGACGATGGTATAGTTCTAAAACCAAAATTGGAATTTTATGCCTAGCGCAAGTCCTCATCTTCATCTTTTCTGTTTATCAAAAATCAACCATGTAATAAAACAATCTATTTTCTTCCTTGTTTTTCGCGATGATGGTATAAGTCTATACCTACATATTCTATACCTAGCGCAAACCATTGTACCAATTTTTATTCCTAATTTATTTGAAATCATAAAACCATATGACTTAAATCATTCTATTATACAATTATGTTTTTTTTGACAAAAAGCATGCACATTATCACTATTTCATGTCATTATGTCAACCTTCAATTTTGCAATGATGGCATAATTCTTAGGGAATTATCCAAAAAATTTATCACACTTAGGAATTTATGCCTAGCAAAAATCATTTTAACATTATTTCATGCATACTATTTTTATGAAAATCCGAAAACAAACCATCATCATCATCATTTGCACCATTGCACCAAAGTCTTAAGATAGTCTCTTAAGCACTATTTTACTTTTAACAATATTTCTATACTAGGATTAGCTTGACGACCGAGTGAGCGACGACTCCATGAAATGGTCTATAATAGCGATAATGTCCTTTGAAATTATTGTTAGAAGTCTCTTTTTATCTTTTATCACATCACATCACAAACAACCAATTTGTTACATCAGATTATTTCATTTAAAATATTACAGCATGACATCAAAACCATAATATTTCCAATGATGTAATTACATGAATCATCAAATCAATCAATCAAAACATTTACAAGCATCATAAAAACACATAAGACAAGTCATATGATCAAAAATATCTTATCTATATATATCACAAATATATACATCATATCAAAACTGGATCGGTATGCCACAATCTATACCTTGGCATACTCAATGCTCTCTCAAAAATAATAAACACTGTCTCAATTTGTATAATGCAAATAGTAGCTAGCCTCGAGAACCCCTCGAGCTCTCAGCCTCATCTCCTCCCTCACCCTGAGGTGGACGAGGTGGCCCCATCATAGTATGAGTGGTACTGCGAGTCCTAGTCGTGGATCGGAATGAAGTCCTTGATGACCCCATCCTGATCGGATCCACGATGGTAGCCGACAGTGGTAATCTCTCCTCCTCTGGCACCATCTGGTGATATAATGTCTGATAAAAAGTGATCTGGGCAATAGCCTGTGCCAGATATCGAGTGCTTGCCCCTCCGCCCCATGCTCTGAGGCATGCAATATCATATCTGAGCTATGTCACCTCAGCTCAGTGGCATGCAGCCTCCTCCTACAGGGTCTACACCTGTGCTTGGAGATGGACTGTCTTCGCTTGAAGAGTTGCTGTCTCACTGCTCTCCCTAGTGTCAACACCCTTGCCCTTATCGGGCGATGGTGGCCTCTCTCTCTGTGGAGAAGGGGGTCTCTCCTCCCTCCTCTCCCACTATCACGGCCTATGCTGAGCCTGTGGTCTCCTCTGCTCTCTCCCGCTATGATCCTGGGCCACATCAATAGCCTCCTGGTGCCGCCTACCCATCTGATGCACAACTGCATGAATCAGACCCTGAGCCATCATCATCCAAGGAGGGTGGATGCCTATGTACCAAGCATCATAGCCATCAACTACCCCAGCATCGTCCCCATCCACTGGCTGAATGGGGGCATCATCTGTGTCCTGAATCTAGAAGCGTTGCATATCTGGAACCCCACTGACCGTAGTGTTATCCTAGACAGTCTGGGAAAACATGTAATCCCTAAGAGATGGGATCCCCTGCTATAGAACGAACTGTCACAAAACTCGATTGTAGCGATGGAGCTCCACCTCTCCCCTCTCCATCCTCAGCCAACAGACTTGCCTGATGCAAGCCAGCTCCTGTCCATCTTCGGCCCACCCTGGATGGTACCTCCAAGGCATCCAGGTGATCTAGTTTGGGACAAGGTCATCCAGCAGTCTCTGGGACATCGACAGATCAATCTACCACTATGCCCCTCTCTGGAGCCACTAGTAGAAAACTCGGGGCCTCTCCCCATCAATACCTATCAAAGGAAGCCCTACCGGCATCTGCACTACAATGTGCTCCCAGCACCAAACCTATAGAAGTGATGTCATAACTAGACATTGGTCGCCTTTGTACACGACCCCATGTAGGATCCTGTACAATCGGCATAGAACAAAACTGCCCTAAGAGAATCAGTAACCATGGTCTCGCATGTCGTAGATCACATTTGCTAGCACCCATGGTACCCTACACCCTCTCTGGTGGTATAGCAGAAGTCCACCCACCACTCTGGCCAAAACCTGTGTGAGTCTAGATGCCCCAAGCATCTGACACAGTGTCTCGATGTTCACTCCGCCCTTCTCCAGGGCGAAGCTCAGATCGCCACACAACTGTATCATAGCATGGCCTTTATTGGCCATAGGAGTGATCAACCATCCTTGTATGGGGATCCTCAAAATCCTCCATACATCCTCCAATATGGGAGTCATCTCCCCTATCGGTAACCAAAAATAGGAAGAACCCGGATACCACCTCTCTACCAGGGCTGTTAGGAGCCCCATATCTGTAGAAACTTGTGGCATCTCTGCCACATGCTGTAAGCTAGCTTGAGCCAGCTGATCCTGCTCTACCTAGAAAATGAAGGTAATCTTATAATGCATGCAAATTCAAGAGTTATGAATGCAATTATAAAAGGATTGGGTAGATCATAATCCATGAAGGTTATGGATTGTAAAACAACAAAAGATATGTGGGATCTACTGCATGACATATATGAGGGTGATAAAGGTGTCAGGAAAGCTAAGATCAAAAATCTCAAATGAGAAATTGAGAACTTAAGAATGAGATATGATGAAAATATTTATGATTATATCAGTAAGATTGATGAGCTTGTACATGAGATGAGAGGTCTTGGAATGAAGGTTGATGAATCTGATGCTTGTGATAAGATCTTGAGAACTCTTCCAAAAAGGTATAGTGAAAATGTTTCTGCTATAGAAACATCAATTGATAGTGATTATTTGACAAGGAATTATTTGCTTGGCATTCTTACTACTTTTGAGATAAGAACAAAAGATCCTATTCCTCCTAAAGAAGCTACATTCAAAGTGGAAAAAAAGAAAAAAGGTAAAAAGACAGAATCAAGCAGTGAGTCATCTAGTGATGAAGAATCTAACTATGGTAGAAGATATAAAGGTTCCAAAAGATCCATAGATATAAGATATATTAAGTGTTTAAATTATGGAAAGTATGGACACTATGAAACAGAGTGCAAAGAGCCAAAGTACAATAGTGATGAAGAAAAATAAGATCACAGGTACAGGGAATCAGAAAGACACAGGTACCAAAAGAAATACAAGGATGGGCAAAACAGAAAAGGAAAGAAGTTCTTCCAAAGGTAAAATAAAAGCTACTATGTAGATAATGCAAGTAAGTACTCAATTGATAGTGATGCTAGTTTTTCAGACAATGATAGATATGAAGTCCTATTTATGGTTAGAGAGAAAGGACTCTAGTTATTCTCAAATGTTTTATATGTGGTAAATTTGGACATCTTGAAGATGATTGCACTAGGGATGGCTATAGTTTTAGTGATGATGGTTTTGAAGATGCACTTGAAAGACCATATGAGAATCTTCTAATGGCTCTAGAATATGAAGTGATCCCATAGAAGATAAGCCAAAAGGAAGTAATGATAAGGACAAAGGCAAAAAAATAGAGGTTATTCATTAGAGAATGGTTATGATCTCAAGGGAGAACTTATCTATGCCCTTGACACAGTAAATAAGGTAAGAAAGCAACACTCTAATATTGAAAGTCAGTTTCAAGAATGTGATGAAGAAATGTTATTGCTCATAGAGGATTTAGGGAAATCAAAGGCTAAGGCAAGTAATTTCAAGGATAAGTTAGAAGTAAATATTTTGGAATGTGAGAAGTTAGCACAAGAAGTGGCTACTCTAAAATAAGAATTAAAGGACTCAAATATCAAGATGAAGAGTTTCATAAATAGCTCTAAGAACTTGGATAAGTTCATCTGTGGACAACATCGAACATCATGTTCAACAGGTCTTGGCTTTGGAAAGGTTCAAAATAAACAGGAAAAATAATCTACTTCAAGTCTTGATGAAGAAGAAACTTCAGAAGAAGATACATCAAAAGAAGATAATTTAAGTAAAACATCAGAGGTTGAGTTGAAAAACAAAGAGTTCAACAAAGAGAGGAACAATGCACAAATAAGATATAGATGGAACAACAATTAGAACAGGAGACCAATGAGGTCTAGGCAAGGAAGATTCAATGGGAGATGCTTCTCATGTCACAGGGTTGGGCAGATGGCTGCATAGTGCAGGTCATATGAAAGACAAGAATATGGGAAATGCCAAAATTTCCATGGGTATTGCTACTCATGCAATGAGTATGGTCACAAAGAAATAAATTGCAAGGTTCATGGTAGAAGAGGATATGGCTTCACTAGAAGGTATCCTAAGACATTTGCACCTCGAAGGAATAATAAAATTAAGTGTTATAAGTGAAATAATGATGGAAACATAGCAATATGGTGTAGATCAAATATTCGAGAAGCAGGTATGAACAGGAACAGGAATATGGATGAGAACAAGAACAAGAACAGGAACATGGATGAGAACAGGAACAAGAATAGAAATAGGAACATGGACATGAAAAGGAATAGGAACAAGAACAAATACATGAACATGAAGAGGAACAAGAACATGAATAGGAATAGAGACTTAGAAAATAATAGAGACTTAAAAAAGAATAAGAACAGGAACATGGATGAAAACAAGAGCACAAATAGGAACAAAAATGATGATAGGAATAGGGATGATATCTTGGAAAGAAATAGTGAGAGGATCCAGAAAACTAACAAAATAAGAGAGAAAGATAAAAGCATAGGTCTATGCATTCGAGTAGAAATACTCCCACCCTAGAATTAACCACCTCATGTGTAGGTGGGGGAAGGGCTAAGATAAGAGGCTCATTATTAGCCCCGAGCCTCAAAGGTGACCCTTTGCCATTGATGTTAAAGGGGGAGAGATTTGTGTATATTGGGAAGAGTTTTTGATATGGGGAGAGATTTGATAATTGAGAGAGCATTGAGACAGGGGGAACAAAGTCCTAGGGGGAGCAGAAAAGAAGGTCAGATTTTAGTAAAAGGATATGGGTTGCCATCAATGATAAAGGGGGACATTTTTGGACATTTTGAGTCCCTAAGATAAAATTTTGTCATTGATGTTAAAATGTTATTTGATGTCAAAAGGATCTATGATTGCATGCACTATGTTTTGTGAAAGTGCAAGGAAGCATTTTTGTGAAATCCAAGGCAGGAAAAATAAAAAGGTTTTATTTAAAACCATGGATGGCATTTTTGAAATGGGTTTTTCTTAAAACCCAAGTTGGCTTTTCGTTTCATCAAAAAATGTGCCCCGATGATGGAGATATTTAATTTTAAAGATTTAGTTTAAATTTTAAAATTAATCAAAAATTTTCCCTCCATTTTCTGCCGACGTCGAATTTTATTCTTCCCCATACAAATCGTGTATAAAATATGCCTTGTTAAGCAATGGTTTAAGTCCTCTGAAATTTGAATGATAAATCCTCTTTTACAAAAGTTATCCTCCTTCGAAATCGTGCACTATTGACGACGAAGGTTTGGGAGAAGCGCAGTTTGTAAGTTTGTGGGTGCCAAGAGGAAGTACTTCAAGCATGAAGAGGAATATCTTCCATGTGGGAAGCTTAGCCCACTTGGTGTGCAGAAGGAGTGCAAATGCACACTCGCTGCTGCAGGTCTCGGGTTCGAGTCACCCGAAATTCATTTTTTGCTTGTGTGCTATCGCCACAATTTTCGGAGCAGAAAACAATTTTTTCAAGGTATGTTGTCATTGCAATTTTTGAAGATTGAGATATAAGTGTTTTAATTTACTTAAGCTAAGGTTAATGCATCATTATTAAGGGTTTGACATGGTGGTATATTTTATGAGTTATGGCTTATATTTTGCACTAGTTGATGTGGGATTTTTGCATTAAGGAGCTTAGTGAGTTGTGCATTAGTGCAAAGTGTTTTTAGGATAAATAAGGGAATGGTAAATTATTGTGGTGATATTCATGCTATGCTTAATTAGATAATGAAATAATTATCTTTAATTATTTTCTAGTGGTGGATGTGATTTTTGACTAGGAGAAATAAGGTGTAAAAGGTTATGATAATTGTTTTGTAATTTCTCCTAACCCTCATGAATATTGGCAAAAGAATATTGTGATTGTGGCAGATTTCCAAAGAGATTTTTTTTCATCTTCATAAAAGGTATGGGCACATTCTCCTATTGATTGTTTATGGTGGTTGATTTCTGAAATATCATTGGAGAGAAAATGATTGATTGTGGTTTCCTTTTCAAAAGTGGTTGGTTGAATGCTTCAAGGTTTTCTGGTTTGAGAGTTGTGATTAAACCTTGTTTTATAAGCATTGTTGTTGAAGCCCATTTATTGTGAAATAAAATTGAACTTGAGTTAGAGAAGAACATGAGTATCATTGTTATGTGAGACTTGTGATTGAGCTTTGTTGGAAATATTTTGAGTTGGTTGATACATTCTGGGACTAGGGTTTGTGAGAAAGGATTGATCCTTGAAGTGATTGGTTGAGTTGAGTTGATTGAGCCTAGTCAAGTGATTGTGTGAAGTGGTTGTTCAAGTTCCTAGAAATAAACTATTCTATATTCTGATTTGAGTTGAGATTGGGATTTGAGAATAGAACATATAGAGTCTCTAACAATTCTCTTTATGGTTCTATGAGATTTATTTGAGTTGAGATTGGGATTTGAGAATAGAACATATAGAGTCTCTAACAATTATCTTTATGATTCTATGAGAGTGATTTGAGTTGAGATTGGGATTTGAGAATAGAACATATAGAGTCTCTAACAGTTCTCTTTATGGTTCTATGATATTGATTTGAGTTGAGATTGAGATTTGAGAATAGAACATATAGAGTCTCTAACAATTCTCTTTATGATTCCATGAGAGTGATTTGAGTTGAGATTGGGATTTGAGTATAGAACATATTGAGTATCTAACAATTCTATTTATGCTTCTATGAGATTGAGTTGATATTTTGTTGAGCTGATTTGAAGCAAGTATTTGAGAAGGCTTGTGGACTGATTTTGAGTAAGCTTTTGTGAAAGCTTGCTATGCAAATTTGAGCAAGTCCTAGAGAGGACTTATTGAGTAGATTTGGACAAGTTCTGAGTGAGATTGTTGAGAAGATTTGGGCAAGTTCTAAGTGAGCTTGTTGAGCATTCTTGGACAAGTTCTGAGTGATATTTTTGAGCATATTTGGACAAGTTCTGAGTGAGATTGTTTATAAAATTTGGACAAGTTTTGAGTGATCTTGTTGAGCATAATTGAGTAGGTTCTGAGTGAGCTTATTGAGTAGATTTGCGCAGGTTCAAAGTGAGCCTATTGAGCAGATTTGAGCAGGTTCTGAGTGGACCTATTGAGCAGATTTGAGAAGGTTTTGAGTGAGCCTATTGATAGAGCTTTGGAGGTGATAGAGTACATAGGATAAAGTCTCAATGGATAGAGATCCAGTAGCCAGGACAATTGAAGATAGATCTGAGTGAGGAGTCTTCAAGTGGAGAGAGATCCACAAGTCAGTGCAACAGAGAGATAGAGTTTTCTAGAAGATCACTAGCCAGAGCATAAGGGAAAAGGTTTCTCCTATGGAAGAGATCCACAAAATTGAGATTTATGGGATCAACATATACTTTGGATAGAGGTCCATAAGCATTGTAATTGGAAAGGATTACCAAGATATTGATTGAGAAATTTTTAGCAAAAGATTTTTTCCATGGAGTAGCCCGCATTGGGTGAACCACATAAATTTTTGTATCACTTTTGTGGATGGTGTTTTGTGTATTGCTTTGATTATTGCTATTGATACTGCTATCTATACATTGAATAATATTGAATTGAAAAGAAAAGTAAAAAGTGGTATTATACTGTTCACCCCCCTCTCAGTATAAGCTTGTGTTCTTCATATTTCTCCTATATCAAATGATCACAAATTAAATAACAATTCAGCCTTATAACTCCACAAAATCAAATGATAATTAAAAAATAAAATACCTCTTTTATTCTACCTTCAATGTGATTCGAACCTCTCACCTCGTGAGAGCAAAGCATCCAACCAAGGGGCCACTATCGGCTGTGCTAGCGCTTCCCATGAGACCATAAAGGTGCCAATCACCTTTTGTATTCTCCTATCGTTAACTCAACCAAACAAAATAAAATATTCACATTGTTTTTCAAACTCAAAACCTCCTCCTCATAATGTCTTCATGCCAACTCAGCCACCAACTGGTCTACCTGGATAGATGAGATGTGATGTGCACCAAACCAACCTTAAATCTCCATCGTTCGTTGTAGAAAAAATGCGTTGTCACTTGATTTCGTTATCTACTACGTGCAAAGAAACATATATAGATTAATGCATGCTCAAATTTCACTCCACATTTGTAAATTATTTTAGGCACGGGTATTTATATGTTGTAACTTTGTCTTTGATCAACATTGGTGTAGCTTACTTATTCCGCCCTTATTCGAGTCGATGTTCTTGATTCGTTGTTCGACTGCGGGGCCGAACCTCTAACGAAACCTTTTTGATCCCCTCTCCCCACTGTTTAAAAGGGCAAAAGTGCATGGGGATTGTTTAAAAAAACGGGAAAAAAACTTTCACTGGTGCAGAGATCATTTGATTCAAGTTTGCCTATAGAGATTATTTGGACCATATTTTATAGTATTATTCCTTTGATATAATACTCGGGGGGGGCGAAAAGGACAAAAACAATTCATTGGAATTCGCGAAATAGACGAATTAGATCACTATCCATAGAGAGATAGAAAGAAGAAAGATAGAAAGAATTCATCCTTTTAAAAAGAGAGAGGAAGTCGGCTACACTGAACTATTGAAAGTGGGGCACTTCGCATGGGTTCGAAACCACGGAATCCTACCTCTCCCATTCCTCATTTTCTCCAAACCCACCCCCTATAGATTCGTTCTAGCGCAAGATTCATTCATTCGCTGCCTCATTCCATGATTCGGTATAAGTGCACGCAACTAACCGAAAAGGTGATTTGATCATCTATGAACCCAACCTAACGAACCCCTATCGATGAATCACTCTCGCTTGGATTCAAGGAGAGGGATTTCAAGGTCCTTCTCTCAAGGTCGAGGGAAATGCCTCTTCTCATTTCGTTCTTCTTATTTTCTTCTCATTTCGTTCTTCTTATTTCGTTCTTTTTATTTTGATGATGCTTTGATGCGGGGAAAGCGAATTAAAGAATTAAAGAGCGGAGTCGATTCTCTTATATACGTATTAACAACTTTAAAATAGGTTCTCTATATCGCGGATGGGGCTTATCGTATTTTGTTTCCAGCTGTGCCGGGTTGCGAATGGGAGCAAGGGTGAATTATTAAAAGGAAGCATTTTATTTGCTGGCAAGGAAAACAACCCTCCTCCGATAAGCGCCTCACAAAGTTCGGCGGTGGACACTCGGCAATCTTTAAAATCCATCTTTCGTAAAAAAGGAGGCAATTGTTTCCTTTCTTCTCTCAATTCTTTCCTTTCTTCTTTCCTTTCCAGTTTAAAATAAACTATTTTAAAAGCATGCCCCTCGACCTTTTATTCGATCCATCTTTTTAAAGGAGAAGCCTCACTTCGTTCGGGAGGCATCCTCCTTTCTCAATTAGCATACTCCTTTCTCAATTAAAAGGAGGTCAAGGCAATAAACATTAAGAGGAGGTCAAGGCAATAAACTCTTTAAAAAGTTTAAAAAGCCAAGGCAATAACCTCTTTAAAAAGTTTTAAAAGCCAAAAGTGGGAAGTGAACTAAAAGTCCAATCTGACCCTTCCCTATTGCATGACATCTGGATGAGTGGATCTTCAGCTGGGGGATTCGGATCACCCCAATTGGTTGTTTCCTTACTTCACAACTCGCCATAAGTAACCATCTAGCCCCGAATGAGCCTTACCCCAAACACCTTGTCCTTTTTACCCCATGCGACGTCGACCTCCTTAATTAAAATTTAATTCAAAATTAATTCGAATTTTACCTTAAAATAATTGGCGGTCAAATATTATAACAACTTGAAATCTCTATATTATAATAAATATATTATAATATTAATAAAGATATTATAATATTAATCCTTTAAACTTTATCTTCAAATTTAATATTATTGCCTTTAATAATATTAATATCTTGCCTTCATTTTTAAACCATTGTCCCAACGAACTCTTTTGTACTTTATTATAATATTCAAAAATAGATATTGTAATGCTTTTCTCAACCAATATTAAAATAAAAATATTATAATATTTCCTTGATATTAATGACAACCAAAGACATATTCTCTTTTGAAATCAACCTATGACATCAATCCTTTGACATTAATGACAACACACTATACTCAAATTTCCAACATCATTTTGATGGCTCAACCCCTGAATCCTAAGTTTTTCTGAGTCTAAGCCTAAGCAATTTGTGCCATAATTTTTTTAAGTCCTTGAATTCCTTTTGTTCATTTTCACCCTCGCCCTTGCATCCGTCACCATATTCATCATTGTAGCCCTCGCCTAAAACAAATCTTCTTCTACATACCTTGCTTCAACCCTCGAACACCCATATGCTACTTTCAAATGCTCGCCTACTATTACTGAGTGTTGTTGGGCATTTTTCATCATCCTTAAGCATCCACGGATGTTATCAACTACTGTCAAGCACCCGCAGATGTTTTAGACCAGATTTTTGTAGCCCTACTAACCCTCAGGTGTAGCTAGGTCATTTGCGCATAATATTCCTACAACAACAACTATAGATTAGAAAACATCAAGTTCACAAGGTAAATATTTTATTTTTATACTAATTTCATTATTTCCATATTTGGATGCAGTTAATAATTTGGAATTTAGGATTTTTATTTATTTTTGAGGGTCTCATAGAGTGGAGCCCTCACAATTCCCACTAATCCTCTTTCAACATTTTTATGTGTATATCTGGAGATATACAGGTAGTGAGCAATTATTTAAGCTAGAGTGGTCCAATCAAAGAAATTTTGAATCCCACTCACTTATGTTGGGATTGATCGAACATGAAGACACCACCTTGATTTACTAGATAGGGTTTCAAATAACCCTAGTATATTGAGATTATTGTGTTGAGAAATAAAGCTTTGTAAAAGCCCCAAGCTAGGGTATATTTGGTTGTAATATCAGGAATCCATCTGGTAATAAAAATAAAATTTATTTATGTGCAATCATATGTGTTTATATTGCTTTAATTGTTCATTTATTTAAGTTTAGTTATTTGGTGTTGTTCGATTTGCATCTACAAAATTATTTTAGATGGTATAAGAAAACCACCTTCTACCTAATTAAGAATTCTATCATGAAGACTACCCCAAAGTTAAGAGGGTTACACCAAGTTTTAGAGGTAATATTGAGAGATATGAAGGTATAGTAGCTAAGGAATAATTGGTCTTATGATCCATTGGAATCTTCAAAGAGACCCTAAGGAAAAATAAATTAGACACCTTCTTTACACATGAAAAAAATACAACATTTAGGAGGTAAACCCATGGAAGAATTGGGTCTATCCAATGTGAAAATAAGTCACAGGTATGAAGATTAGATCTAGAATTGGTACAACTACCCACCATAATAGAATGTATACTATAGTAAGATGAAAAATTCTTTTAACCCCAACATTAAGATGAACCTCTAAAAGTTTGGGGCCTTGAAAAATTGGTATACACTAACAAAATGATCATCTCATGATAAAGGATGAGGTACAATATGGCCACATTAAATATACCTACTAGGTATGACTCATTGACAACCAATTATTTGCCAATAGGATAGAAAATACCCAAAGAGTGTAAAGAGGATCAATACCATTAGTGAGATATTAGTCATAATTTCAAGCCCCAAAGACCAAAGAAGAGTCTAATACCTAACGTAACCCTTTCAATTGCACTAATAACACACGATAATAAATTTCATGGTGAAGTAAATAGTCATTAAAGGATAAAGAGGATTTGAAAGATATGGGTCTATGCTTGGGAAATTCATAGTGGCACAAGAATAGTAATGGAAAATAAATCAACTTGAGGAGGGATAAATCCCTTAAGGAGGATCCCTTCCTAATTTAGGAATGACTAGCATCATTACCACTTATATAACTACTTTTTCTTCCCTTCCACCATCCACCACTCCCCCTTATTTTCTATCCTATCTTGTTCCATTCAAACTTCTTCTCTCCCTAGTCATTCTTTTGTTACATTTCTCTTTCACTCCACCAGTGTATCCCATGGTTTTCCTAGAGGAATTCTACCTTCAATGGTATCTATCACACCTAGAACCACACCGATTATTTCATTTCCATCACCCACTCTTCAAGTGTCCACCACATAACTTTTGGTGTCTTATACCACTTTTCTAACATTAGTCATACCTTTGCTCATAATATCACCACTATCTAACATATCGATACAATTAGTATCACGTCCCACTACCTTTGTTTCCACCCCATTTCTTCCATCACCACTCAATTAACTCTACGTGTTCCACCTTGAACTTCTACATGCTCATATCATCCACCATGTCAAGTGATACAAATTCTACTATAGACAATGATGTGTACCTACCCAACTCAAGAGACTAAGTTTGTAGGATCTCCTCCAAAATCCAACATAGCTACAAGACCAATTTTATCCTTTGCATAATAAATAGTTTGTGATCTAGAGGAAACACATGTTACTAAGGCATTTGATATTCTTGATGTCAAATAAAATAAATTGAAGGAGTATAAGTGGCTTTAGGATAAAAACTCCAAGGCATTAATCCTCATGTAGTCATAGTTGGCTAGAAAATGGGATAAGATATACATTATAGAGATGACAAATTCTAGCCCTTTTAAGGTGGCAATAGTTCTTGCTAACTTGACCACTAAGGTGCTTGAATTGGACCTAAATTGAATGGATCTATACGAAATGGTCCAACTTGAAAACCAAATCGTACTTTGTATAGTTATGAAATATGGTTGACTAGTAGTTGAAGATAAAGCAATGTAGAAAATGAACAAGGAGATTGAAATAGAATTGACATAACTTAAGGTATAGAAAGATCAACTTTAGAAATAAAATAAGGCTATGAATAACAAAGCCTTATAAGAGGATTAGCTAAAAACGTAAGTCGAGTACCTCAAATCCTTACTTGCTAAAGGTAATATGAATGTAGTAGATAGACGATATTTTAGAGCAACTCACACAAGGGTAGATTCAAATACAATAAATTCAAGAGGCCATAAAAGTGAAAGATCAAAATATTATAGATTTGATAGCTTCAAATACTATAGATACAATATTAGACCCTAAGAAAGCACATGACATCCAATAGATTGTTGGCAGTTTTGGGTTTGAGATCCTAGCTCCTTGTCTATGAGTTGTCATTGATGTCAAAAGGAAATGTCATTAATGTTAAGAGGATGTGTTGGATTCAAAGGTGAAATATTCCAAGAGAATCTTCTTAAGAGAATCCGGAGAGATTCCATTGGATAAGGTTTTTGGATAGGGTTTTTATTAAAACCAAGTTAAATGGTTTTTATTAAAACCAATGGAGGTTCTCTTTATTATTTAATTATTATTTAAAAACCTTCAAGGTTTTAATTAATTAATTATTTAATTAATTAAGGGAGAAAATTATTTTTAATTTATTAAAAATATTTAAAGGTTTTTAAACCTTTTTTATTCTTAATTTATTAAAATTAATTAAGGGTTTTTAAACCCTTTAGAAAGCAATTTCGATTAAATTCGAAATTATGTTTCTCTGTCGCCGACGTGTTCTAAAGTCCACGATTGGACTATAAATATGGGAAGGATCCTAAGGTTTAAATCCTCTTGAGAATTTTGAATGCATTAATTATTGGCTACGATAGATGCTCTGTTGACGCCGCGAAAGAAGAGAGCTCACGTTTGAAAAACTTACAAAGTGCTTGTTCATTGAAGTGGTAGGAAGTCTGTCTTAGACTTCGTTAGCCCCTTGTGGGCTAGTGGCAGCATAGGCTACGTTTGGGATTTACGTAGGCAAAGGTCTGCATTTTGATTCCCACGGAGGGAACTGGATTAAGTCACGTTTTTGTTAAAACATATTTTGTGCCCCGTTTTTCGGATTCGTCAAAGGCAGCCATTCCGCGATTTTCGAATTCGTCAAGGGCAGCCATTCCGCGATTTTTGGATTCTTCAAGGGCAGCCATTCTAAGGTGTGATTAATTTCTTGATATAATTTTTGGCATTGTTTAGCATTGTTTAAAATACATAGGAGAAATAAGGGGATATTTCTTTGGTTGTATTTTTGAGATTAGTCTTTTGCTATGCTAAAGTTTAAAATGGAGATATAAGGTGTAAGTTTTGGTTGTTGTGTTTTTGACTTCTTTGGTGGTTTTTTTCAAAATAAGAGAGGCTAAAAGGTGTATTAAGGAAAGTTTTTATATGCTCATTTATCTTGGTTCTAAACCTAACTTGGTTGGAAGTTTGAGGGTTGTGTGTGGTGACAACTTTAAGGGTCAAGTTTCTTCTACTCCAATAAGGTATGGGCACATTCTTCTTATGAGTATGATTGGTGTATGTTTTCTAAAATAAGGTTGGAGTGAAAATGTTTTCAACTAGGTTTTCTTTGATTGGGTGTAAATCCTATTTTTTGGTTTGTTGAAGACTACTTATGCATTGTTATCCTTAAGGAGAGTTTTTTGATGAATGCATAATTTTTGGTTTGAGATAGTGGAAGCTTTGTGCACTAGGGTTTGTATTTGTGAGTCTAGCTACTTGCATTGAGTTAGTGGAACCCTTGGTTGGCTGTTTTGAGTTTGATGGTTGAGTTGCTTCCATAGAGGTTGTTTGATCAAGTTATTGCTTTACTTGATTCATGATATTGGGCTTACTCCATTGAGTTGATTTGAGCAAGTTATTCTTTGTATTTGGTGATATTGTGTTGGTGGCTATTTTGTTCAAATATCTTTGGAGGGAAAAGGATTTCTACTTGTTTCCTTTTCTTGTGATGATTGGTTGAATGCTTCAAGGTTAATGTTGAGTTGAATGATATTGGTTAAACCTTGTCTATAAGCATTGTTGTTAAAGACCTAATTGGTTGAGAAAAGATATTGGTTGTAGAAAGAACATGAGTATCATTGTTATATGAGATATTGCTTGTTTGGAAATTGTTGGGTTGTGTTTCATGTTCTTGAGAAAAGCATACTACATCTATCTTATTCTTTTGAGATTGTGATTGAGTTGAGATTGAGATTGGGAGTTAAGTATAGAACATATTGAGTCTCTAACAATTCTCTTTATGCTTCTATGAGGTTGATGAATCACATTGGGTCTCTAACAATTCTCTTTGTGGGTTCATGCTAAGCAAGTTTTTCTTGGTGAACTTGTGAGCTGTTTTGGACAGGTTCCATTGGGGACTTGTGAGCAGGTTTTGGACAGGTTCCGTTGGGGACTTGTGAGCAAGTTTTGGATAGGTTTCGATGGGGACTTGTGAGCAGATTTGTACAGGTCCTAGCAGAGGACTTGTGAGCTGATATTGAAATTTCTATCAAAGAACTTGAGGACAGAGGTACATTGGTTCTATCAGAGAACCTGAGGACAGATTTGGCAAGTCTTTGAGAAGGCTTGTGGATAGAGGATTGATTTGTTCAAGAGTTGGATAGATCTGACAAACAGAGGAAAAATTGTACTAGACCGACTGACTATGTTTGGTATAGGTTGCTAAGCTGCTGTGGACATGATCATAGAAGGCAGAGGTCTCTTAGGCTAAGCATTGAGGACAGGAGGTCTTCGATGGAAAGGAGTTCCACGTGCTAGCAAGAGGTAGAGACAGTTGATCTTCTGAGGGATCATATCCAGAGCAGAGGGGAAGGTATCTCATTTGAGCAGAGGCTCATAAACATTGTAATTAGGAAGGATTCCCAAAAAGAACTTTGAGATAACTTTTAGAGAAAAGTTTTGTGGACGTAGCCCAAGCATTTTGGGTGAACCACGTTAAAAATGGGTCTTCAATGTGTGATGCTCTCTGTATTTATTAATGCTGTGTTGATGCCACTACTATCTAAAGTTAAAATTACTAATTGTTTAAGTCTTATACTGTTCACCCCCCCTCTCAGTATAATTCCATGTTCTTCAATTGGTATTAGAGCAGGTCTCTCCAGAAAGAGCCTAACAGCTTGGAGAAGGATCTATCATAGGAACATACAGTTTCAGAAAGAGATGAAGAGTTTGAGTTCGATCTCAAAGGTGAATTCTTCTTGGATTTGAGAAAGCTTGAGAAATTCAAGGAAGAGAATTTTTCTCTCTAGCATCAATGTCAGGAAGAAGAGATACCAAGATCAGAATTGTCTCAAAGTGTTATAGACTTCAAAATTCTAGCTGAAGAAGGGAAGAAGATTGAACAGGTTCTGACAGAGGTTATCAAAGGAAAGGAAGCTGATTGCGAGAAACTAGAAGAAGAGGTTATGTCTCTTAGAGTGAAGTTGGAACAGCTGGCTCTCAGATAGAATACTCCGTGTGAAAAGCAAAATAAGGATGGTATCACCATTCAAGAAATAGGGTCTTCAAGCAAGATCAATTTTCATCTTGAAGAGCGGTGGATTCCAGTTGGTCACAAGAAGGACAATCATCCAAAGCATCAAAACAGGTTACAAAATACTTTCCATGGCTATTTTTTTTCCTGCAAGAAATTTGGTCACAAAGCTATGCATTGCAATAAGTCTTTGAATAGCCATAGTAAGGAAAATGTTAATTCTTTTGCACCTCTTATGAATAAAGATGTCATGTGTTACAAGTGCAATAATTTTGGGCATATAGCAAGGATGTGCAGTTTGGATAGATCTAGCCTTGAGTTCACTAAAAAGAAAAATGAGATCAAATCTAAGTCAATAATAGCTCAAACTGCTTTTCATGCTCTAGACAAAGTAGAGAAATGGTATCTTGATAGTGGTTGTTCAAAACATATGACTGGTGAAAAGGAAAAGTTTTTGATCTTAAAAGAAACAAACAGAGGAACAGTTAGTTTTGGAGATAACAGGTCAGCTAAAATTTGTGGTAAGGGGACTCTTAGTTTGGATGGGAAATCCAAAACAGAAAATGTGCTTTATGTAGAAGGCCTAAGACATAATATTCTAAGTGTGAGTCAACTTTGTGATCAAGGATAGATAGTATATTTCTTTTCAGATATATGTGAGATAAGTAAAGAAAAAAATGGAAAACTCATTGCTAGTGCTACAAGGACTCCAAACAATCTTTACATGCTAAGTGAGATAAAAAAGGAAAAGTGTTTTCTAACTCAAGAATATGAGATTTGGTTATGGCATAAAATATTGGGGCATTTGAGATTTGATAATCTTGTCAATATTAGTAACAAGGAAGTAGTTAGAGACTTGCCCAAAATAAAAAGGCCCCATAACATCATTTGTGGTCCTTGTCAACATGGAAAACAGACCAGAACCAGTTTCAAATCAAAAGGGTATACTTCTTCAAAACCATTGGATCTTATTCATACTGATTTATGTGGCCCTACCAGAACTTAGAGCATTCAGGGAGAAAGCTACTTCATGCTATTTATAGATGATTATTCTAGAATGACTTGGGTTACTTTTCTCAAAGAAAAATCTGAAGCTTTTGAAAAATTTAAAGCTTTCAAAGAAATGATTGAAAATGAGACTAACAAGAGAATCAAATGCTTAAGATCAGATAGAGGAGGAGATTTCACTTCAAATGAATTTGTGGAATACTGTGAGCAACAAGGAATCAAAAGAGAATATTTAGCAGCAAGAACTCCTCAACAAAATGGAGTAGTTGAAAGGAAAAACAGAACTATTGAAAATATGGCTAGAGCTATGTTAAATGAGTCAAAAATTTTAGATGGTTTTTGGAAAGAGGCAGTCAGTATAGCAGTCTACATTATCACCAGGGCCCAAATTAGAATCAACCATCATAAAACTCCTTATGAGTTGTGGAAAGGAAGACCAGCTATAGTAAAATACTTCAAAGTGTTTGGAAGTAAGTGCTTCATCAGAAGGGAAGATCAGAATTTGGGTAAGTTTGATCCTAGGTGTGATGAAGGAATCTTTCTTGGATATTCCAGAGAAGCAAGGCCTACAGATGCTTCAACAAAAGAACCCATACAGTTGTAGAGAACATAAATGTAATAGTTGATGAAAATATAGGGATAAGATAACCATTCAAGGAACTCAATGATGAAAATTTTCAAGAAGAATTCAGAGAGATTTTAGATGAAGAAGAGGAAAGTCAACAACTGCTTCCCAAAACTCCTTCATGATATGTTCAGAAACATCATCCCAAAGATTTGATCATTGGTGATCCAAATAGGAGGCAAACAATAAAAAGAGTCATTCCCTCACATGTTTCTACAAATGTTTCATTATTATCTCAAATTGAGCCAAAATATTTCAGTGAAGCATGCGCAGATAAGTTTTGGGTAAAAGAAATGGATGAAGAGCTAAATCAAATAGAGAAAAGTGAAACTTGGGAATTGGTTCCAAGACCTAAGGACAAGAATGTCATTGGCATAAAATGGATATTCAAAAATAAACTCAATGAGGTTGGAAATATTGTTAGAAACAAAGCTAGGTTAGTCTGCAAAGGTTATGCTCAAGTAGAAGGTGTTGATTTCGAAGAGACGTTTGCTCCTATTGCTCGTCTTGAAGCTATCAGAATGTTTTTGGCCCTTTCAAGCTTCAAATAATTCAAGGTATATCAAATGGATGTAAAATCAGCTTTTTTAAATGGGGTGTTGGAAGAAGAAGTCTACATAGAACAGCCAGAAGGAGTGTCTCTCTCAGAACAATCAGACTATGTGTGCAAACTGAAAAATACCTTGTATGGGTTAAAGCAAGCACCTAGGGCTTGGTACTTAAGACTTGACAGGTATCTTCATGAGCAAGGCTTCAAGAAAGGTGTGGCAGATAGCAATTTTTATATTAAGGATGAAGGTGATAATATGCTGATTATAGTTGTCTATGTTGATGATATTATCTTTGGGGGAAATAATACTCAGATGTGCAAAGTTTTCACTAACACCATGCAGAAGGAATTTGAGATGTCTATGATCAGAGAGCTATCATTCTTTTTAGGTCTTCATATTGCACAATCAAAAGATGGTATATTTCTCTCTCAAGGAAAGTATATCAAAGAAATGTTGAAGAAATTTGGGATGATGGACAACAAACCAGTGTGTACTCCAATGATTACAGGGTGCAAGATGAGTAAAGATGATGATTCTCCAGATGACAGATCAGAGGTTGTACAGATCTATGATTGGCAGTTTATTATATGTTACGGCTACCGGACCGGATATCATGCGGGCGGTTGGGTTAGTAGCAAGATTTTAGGCAGCTCCTAAAGATTATCATGTTATAGCAGATTAAGAGGATATTCGGATATCCGAAGGGCACTATGGACTTTGGGCTTTGGTATCCCAAAGGTGATGATTTCACCCTCACAGCTTATACAGATGCAGATTGGGCAGGCAGTATTGATGACAGGAAAAGCACTAGTGGTGGAGCATTCTTTCTGGGAAAGAGTTTTGTTTCATGGCTAAGTAAGAAACAACCTTCAGTTTCCTTATCTATAGCAGAGGCTGAATACATAGCAGAAGTGGTTGGGTGTACACAAGTTTTATGGATGAAAACCACCTTGGAGGATTTCAAAGTCAAGCATGAACAACCCATCTCCATACTTTGTGATAATACAAGTGCCATAAGTATTTCCAAAAATCTAGTAATGCACTCAAGGACAAAGCATATTTCCATCAAGTATCACTTTCTAAGGGAGAAAGTGCAAGACAAGCAAGTCAAGGTAGAGTATGTGTCTACTAAAGAGCAGATTGCAGATATCTTCACAAAACCTCTTCCAAGAGATATGTTTGAGTATCTAAGGGAGAAATTGGGAGTTGTACTCCCACCCCAGAATTAATCACCTCATCATGAGGTGGGGGAGGGACTAAGCTAAGAGGCTCATTCTTAGTCCCGAGCCCCAAAGGTGACCCTTTGCCATTGATGACAAAGGGGGAGAGATTTGAGTAAGGGGGATAGCCTCAAGACAGGGGGAGTTGTTTATGTTGAGTTTTTTGTTGTTGAGAAGAAAGGTTTGCCATCAATGACAAAGGGGGAGATTGTTGGCAATTTTGGGTTTGAGATCCTAGCTCCTTGTCTATGAGTTGTCATTGATGTCAAAAGGAAATGGCATTAATGTTAAGAGGATGTGTTGGCTTCAAAGGTGAAAGATTCCAAGAAAATCTTCTTAAGAGAATCCGGAGAGATTCCATTGGATAAGGTTTTTGGATAGGGTTTTTATTAAAACCAAGTTAAATGGTTTTTATTAAAACCAATGGAGGTTCTCTTTATTATTTAATTATTATTTAAAACCCTTCAAGGTTTTAATTAATTAATTATTTAATTAATTAAGGGAGAAAATTATTTTTAATTTATTAAAAATATTTAAAGGTTTTTAAACCTTTTTTATTCTTAATTTATTAAAATTAATTAAGGGTTTTTAAACCCTTTAGAAAGTAATTTCGATTAAATTCGAAATTACGTTTCTCTGTCGTCGACGTGTTCTAAAGTCCACGATTGGACTATAAATATGGGAAGGATCCTAAGGTTTAACTCCACTTGAGAATTTTGAATGCATTAATTTTTGGTTGTGATCGATGCTCTGTTGACGCCGTGGAAGAAGAGAGCTCGCGTTTGAAAAACTTACGAAGTGCTTGTTCGTTGAAGTGGTAGGAAGTCTGTCTTAGACTTCGTTAGCCCCTTGTGGGCTAGTGGCAGCATAGGCTACGTTTGGGCTTTGTGTAGGTGGAGGTCTACGTTTCGATTCCCGCAGAGGGAGCTGTGCATGGATTAAGTCACATTTTTGTTAAAACGTATTTTGTGCCGCATTTTTTAGATTCTTCAAAGGCAGCCATTCCACAATTTTCGAATTCGTCAAGGGTAGCCATTCTGTGATTTTTGGATTCTTCAAGGGCAGCCATTCTAAGGTGTGATTAATTTCTTGATATAATTTTTGGCATTGTTTAGCATTGTTTAAAAGACATAGGAGAAATAAGGGGATATTTCTTTGGTTGTATTTTTGAGATTAGTCTTTTGCTATGCTAAAGTTTAAAATGGAGATATAAGGTGTAAGTTTTGGTTGTTGTGTTTTTGAATTCTTTGGTGGTTGTTTTCAAAAGAAGAGAAGCTAAAAGGTGTATTAAGGAAAGTTTTTATATGCTCATTTATCTTGGTTCTAAACCTAACTTGGTTGGAAGTTTGAGGGTTGTGTGTGGTGACAGCTTTAAGGGTCAAGTTTCTTCTACTCCAATAAGGTATGGGCACATTCTTCTTATGAGTATGATTGGTGTATTTTTTCTAAAATAAGGTTGGAGTGAAAAGGTTTTCAACTAGGTTTTCTTTGATTGGGTGTAAATCCTATTTTTTGGTTTGTTGAAGACTACTTATGCATTGTTATCCTTAAGGAGAGTTTTTTGATGAATGCATAATTTCTGGTTTGAGATAGTGGAAGCTTTGTGCACTAGGATTTGTATTTGTGAGTCTAGCTACTTGCATTGAGTTAGTGGAACCCTTGGTTGGCTGTTTTGAGTTTGATGGTTGAGTTGCTTCCATAGAGGTTTTTGATCAAGTTATTGCTTTACTTGATTCATGATATTGGGCTTACTCCATTGAGTTGATTTGAGCAAGTTATTCTTTGCATTTGGTGATATTGTGTTGGTGGCTATTTTGTTCAAATATCTTTGGAGGGAAAAGGATTTCTACTTGTTTCATTTTCTTGTGATGATTGGTTGAATGCTTCAAGGTTAATGTTGAGTTGAATGATATTGGTTAAACCTTGTCTATAAGCATTGTTGTTAAAGCCCTAATTGGTTGAGAAAAGATATTGGTTGTGGAAATAAAATGAGTATCATTGTTATATGAGATATTGCTTGTTTGGCAATTGTTGGGTTGTGTTTCATGTTCTTGAGAAAAGCATACTACATCTATCTTATTCTTTTGAGATTGTGATTGAGTTGAGATTGAGATTGGGAGTTAAGTATAGAACATATTGAGTCTCTAACAATTCTCTTTATGCTTCTATGAGGTTGATGAATCACATTGGGTCTCTAACAATTCTCTTTGTGGGTTCATGCTAAGCAAGTTTTTCTTGGTGAACTTGTGAGCTGTTTTGGATAGGTTCCATTGGGGACTTGTGAGCAGGTTTTGGACAGGTTTCGTTGGGGACTTTTGAGCAGTTTTGGATAGGTTTCGGTGGGGACTTGTGAGCAGATTTGGATAGGTCCTAGCAGAGGACTTGTGAGCTGAGATTGAAAGTTCTATCAGAGAACTTGAGGACAGAGGTACATTGGTTCTATCAAAGAACCTGAGGATAGATTTGGCAAGTCTTTGAGAAGGCTTGTGGACAAAGGATTGATTTGTTCAAGAGTTGGACAAATCTGACAGACAGAGGAAGACTTGTACTATATCGACTGACTATGTTTGGTACAGGTTGCTGAGCTGCTATGGACATGATCATAGAAGGCAGAGGTCTCTTAGGCTAAGCATTGAGGACAGGAGGTCTTCGGTGGAAATGAGTTCCACGTGCTGGCAAGAGGTAGAGATAGTTGATCTTCTAATGGATCATATCCAAAGCAGATAGGAAGGTATCTCCTTTAAGCAGAGGCTCATAAACATTGTAATTAGGAAGGATTCCCAAAAATAACTTTGAGATAACTTTTAGAGAAAATTTTTGTGGATGTAGCCCAAGCATTTTGGGTGAACCACATTAAAAATGGGTCTTCAATGTGTGATGCTCTCTGTCTTGATTAACGCTGTGTTGATGCCACTGCTATCTAAATTTAAAATTAGTAATTGTTTAAGTCTTATACTGTTCACCTCCCCTCTCAGTATAAGTCCATGTTCTTCATAGATTGAGTGCTTTTGAGATAGGATTAGAGAGGAATTGAGGAATGCATAAGAATAATTTCATTTTTTTACCTATGTAGGACATATATTAGAAAATATAAAGGATAAAATTTAAAAAAGTGGAAGAATAGTTGTCTACTAGGAGCAAATACTAGGAGGTTCTTAAACTCTTATCCTCTATGTCAATGTCATAGGCACAATAACTATGAATGGAATGAAAGGACCTAGTTATAAAATTAAATAAGATTCTATATTCCCATAGATATATCCAAGATTAAAAAACCAAATTATAATCCCTAAAATCCCTAGCAAAAGAAATGACCAATTAAATTCAAGGATTAGTTGTTATAGAAATGCTTAAGATATTTGACCAAAAAATTAAAATCTTGGATGATGAAATTGTCAATACCATGTTTGAAGAGGAAAAGGATCAAGATGACAAGGGGATGCAATTAAGATCTATAACAAGTTGAAGCCCATATATCCAAGCTACAAGAGCAAATGAGGAACATGAAGAATTGTCAAAGAACCCATTTAAATATTTCATGATAGAAGTAGAGGACCTCACCTCAATATAGCTACTAAGTTATAGAGAGTGGTAGAAATTGTTGGTATTGCTTCCATAAATGACTAGTTAAGGAAAACATAATTTTGATATTTTTTTGTAGGGGTCGCAATTTCATAGACTTTGTACCCTAATATAAAGGTAATATCCAAGATCTCTCACTAGTTGAGCTTGGTGTCACATGAATTCACTAGAATTATAGTACCTTGGCACTACCATGGGATACATAATGTTGAAGGAGTACAATATAGTGGGATCAAATAATAAATGCCTTAAAAAACTCTCAAAAATTTGTCTATGTCTAGAAAAATGTGCCAATTATCTAAGGACCAATTTGATTACAAGGGGATCTAATTCACTTTCAAGAGAAATCCACTCAAGATAAGCTAGTGATTTTCTAGCAAAATTAAGTGCTTCACTTGCTATTTTTGTTGAATCACTCAATAGTCAATTGAGAGGTAAAACTAAAGGTATGGGTCCTAAGGAGAATATTTTGAGGGTATCATTTTTCCTTGTAGTGGTACACTAAGTCATTTTAGAATATTTTTAATCCTATTAGAGGTATAATTAGAGGCATGTAACATTTGGAGGCACATCATTTTTCTAAAGATACCCCAAAATATTTACTTTTACTAGCATAAATTATTTCTCACTCTAGGTAACTATGGGGTAAAATACAATTATAAAAATGATCCTAGGGATCTATTGTATTCATATTTTTGCCATGATAATATATAGATACACTCTATGATACCCATATTATGATTTTATCTCATGAGGTTGTTGAGAAATTGGCAAGTCCTTTGGAATTCCATCAATTGCACCACCCTCCTAGTTTACTAAGTATGCAATTAGTGAGGCATTGTCATTTTCCCATCGTATCATATACTTAGCAATTTTATATATAATGAAAGGGGAAATATTGATGATTTTAAATTTCTCATATATTGATTGATCATGCACACTTCCTCGCTATGATTGAAATCTATAATAATTTGAATCCATCACACCCTTAATCTGTTATGCATGCTTAATTCTATACTTTTTAAGCAATTAGTGTAGGTTAACATAGGAATATTTTGATAGTATAGTGGGGAGTTACCCTCAATCCTAATTTTGGGAGGAGATATTGAAACTCCTTTCCAACTTTGTTAAATCTATATTTGAGGTGCATCGTTAAAGTCAAGATAAATCCTTGGTTAAATATGAAAGTATAAAATCTATCATTCATATTAGGCACAAATGCAAAATGATGTATTCATTATTTATGACATTATAAATGGGGTATAGAAGTACCAAATACAAGGCAAATGGGGTACTACAATCCTTATTTGTGTTAATACAAGCACAAAGGAGATATTGTTCTAAATGCATTCCAAATTGCATATTGTATTCATTATGCACACTAAATATATACTAAATATAGTATTACATTCACTATTAATGTTGAGTACAAGTGTAAAAGGATATTACATTTTTAAATTCTAAATACCTATCCAATTAAGTACTACAATAATCTTACATACTAAATGCAGTATTGCATTCTCTTTTCATGATATGTATAAAAGCCTATTGCATTTACTATTTATGTCAACATATGCTAAATGTGTATTACAATCATGATATGCTAAATATAAAATAAATGATGTATTACACTCATTATTAATACCATGCTTGTATGCAAAACACTATTATATTTATCAATTAATTAAATGCATGTTAGATGAGGAACTAAAATCATTGTGTGCCAAATGCATTCCAGATAAGGTACTACATTCCATATTCATGTTAGCTACAATTGCAAAAGTTATTAAATTATGATTTTCTAAATAAATGTTGAATAGTATATTAAAATTATTATGAATACTAAATGCAATCCAAATTCGATAATATATTCACTATTAATATTGGATAAAAATGAAAAAAAAACAAGTACAAGCTATCTCAAATAATGTAGTAAAAGAGAAACACATCATAAGAAACATCCAAGTTTTTAATAACTATCTCAAATAAAGTATTACCCACAATTCCAAGGTCATAACTTGAATAAAAATCACTCCCTAGATCTTAAATTATTGTTAGCTTTTGATACAAAATGTAATGGGAGATAGCAATCACAAGATGTAAAATAAAACGAAAGAAAGTAAATCTGCAAGATGACTGAAAACATGCTATAAATAGAAGTGACAAAAATGTATACAAAGTAGCTACGGATGAAATGAACACTCCATCATTCTACATCACACTACTAAAAAATCACACTGCTTCATATCACACTACATCTATGTCTATGTCTATGGACCCTTATAAAGGAAGATAGGTTCCTTGGACAAAACTCTACCTAGCTATGCAAGGGACAACATGCACATATATAGATTGCATATTGACACTTGTGCATTTATTACATTGCATGAAGTAACTAGATAACTTCCCCATAAATTTATCTAATGTTCTAAGTATGCACCAAGAAAGGTACATTTACATGACACAAATGATGTAATATAATCTATTTCTAAAACCCCCTGTATTACATTATTTGGATATTGAAGACTTTAGTCTTCAATGTGGATCTTCTTCCATTGAATGATCTTTGGCTTATTTAGATTCATCATCCTTATCTTCTATCCAGCCACCTTTATTATTTTCTTTATGAGTATCTTCATTTGGTTCTGATTGTTGATGACTGAGTAGAGCATGGTGCACTTGTCCTCTCATCTTCTTGATTTTGATTATTCTATGCTTGCATTTGTCATGTACTGGTTCTTCATTTTCTTGAACCTGTTACTTTGAAATATATTAGCATCATTTTGGAACATCAAAATATTTCATGAGATTTTTTTTTTTTGGTAAATAAAAGTCTTCATTAGTTACCGGGTTTTGCAGGTTAACCCAAAACCTATTATAATATCCAGCCTTCTACTGAGATTGTAGATCCTAGTCATCCTTGAAACTTTCTTACCAGAAATTGTGTTGAATCGCCTAGAACACCTTACTAACAAAGCACACCCATACCTAAACATAATTGTAAACATTACTTACATTGACAGGAATTGAATTTTGGAACTTTGCACTTGTGAAACCTGTTGCTTTCCCATTTCCTATTCTCTTTCCAAGGCTTACACCCTGTTACCTTCATTTCCAATTTGGTATGATTTAGAGGGAAACCCCATAGTTATTACCAGCTCCATGGGGAAAGAACACCCATTCATATTTCTCCTTAACAAGTAGGTTTATTTTCATGACTAATAATGTTTTCCACTTCACGTGGCACACCTTGTATCCATGTCACCAAACTACCAACATCAACACCTATGTTGGATAATTTTTCAGCTGACCTGTTGGCCTCACAGTACACGTGACGAGCCCTCCTATTCTATCTTGCCACAAAAATGATCCTCACTTCATGGATGACTCCCTCGATTCTCCATGGAGGTTTTTTGCCATTGGTTAATAGGTTGATGATGTTCATAGAATCACCTTCAATCATCAAGTTACCTTGAGTTGCTTGGGCTACTTGCAACCCTCTCCAAAGGGCTCTAGCTTTTGCTTCATTATTATTTTTGATTCCCAATGGTTCAGCGAAGGCCTTGACCAGATTTCCTTGATGATCCTTGATTATTCCTCTAGCTCTAGCTCTTCTCGGGTTCTCCTTGGCTGAACCATAAAAATTTTGTTTAAACCAACCCTGGAGGGGTGGCTCCCAAGAAATCCCATTTCTGGGATTGGGCAAAGAAATGGAAGGTTTGTTCTCAATACCTAAGGCCCGAGCTAATTGTTTTTCTTGGGGAAGAATTGAGTGGTTCTCATCCACTAAGGTGCTAAGGTTTTCTTTCACAATTACAATAATCCTATTGAGGATGGTTTTTGGGTTGTGAATGGTATCCTTAAATGCTCTATGGTTCCTTTCTAGCCAAATCTACCAGAGAAAATGATGCCAACAAATTTTCCATAGGTACTTAAGTTTTAGGCTAACAAAGGGTTGAGGCCATTGATGGAACACTTCGGATATAAGAGCAAGCTTAACCCACGAGATCCTAAAGGCTTGGAAAAGTTCATCCAGGATGGACTCCACTATCGGAAACTCCAAAAACAAGTGTTGGGTTGTCTCCCATCCTGCTCTGCACATGTAGCAATGGTTAGCAATAACCATACCTTTGGATAACATATTGTCCATAGTGAGAATTTTTCCTTGAATCACCAGCCATGAAAAAAATGATATTTTAGGAATTAAGCCTTTGATCCAAACCAAACTCGATTGAAATTGTTGATCTTCCACATTGAGAAGCAAATTATAGGCAGACTTAACTATGAAATCACCACTTTCAGTCTCAGACCAAACAATGTGATCTTCATCCTCTCTAGAGGGAATAATTTGCTGAGTTAAAATGTTATAAAGCTCTTCAGACTCTGCTTCAAAACCCTATACTCTGATGTGTTTCCACTTGTTGATATTTATATCCTACCACATATAATTTGCAACCTTCTTCCCAATATACTGCTCCATATGCTCTTGAATCCTAGCCAAACAAGGATTCTGGGATAACTCCTCAGCTCTCACCCATTGATCCTTCCAAAAGTCTATTGTTTTCAGATTTCCTAGAATCCATCTAAGACCTTTCTTGACAAGATCCCTACTCGTGAGGATTACCTTCCAAAAAGCAAACC
Organism: Wollemia nobilis; assembly: GCA_028583015.1. Lineage (NCBI taxonomy): Eukaryota > Viridiplantae > Streptophyta > Pinopsida > Araucariales > Araucariaceae > Wollemia > Wollemia nobilis. Next base: position 4,304,224 of record JAQPPZ010016936.1, read on the forward strand.
CCCTACTTGATAAGTTGTCATTAAGGAAGTTCACACCTTGGAGGTATTTCCTCCTAACTATGGCAGTCCATTCATTATCGACCTTAGTCAATAACTACCATGCTTGTTTGGCTAACAGAGCTGTATTGAGATGAGAAACTCTCCTCAATCCTAACCCCCCATCAGATTTAGGTTTGCAAACCTTGTTCCAACCTACTAAATGGATCCTTTTCTTATCCTCAGTCCTTGACTAGAGCAATTTTTTTGAAGCTGCTCAATTTTATGATATACCTTGCTGGGAGCTCTGAAGACTGATAGGAAGTAAATGGGTATACTTTGAAGTGAAGCCATAGTTAAAACTATTTTTCTTGCTTGAGATAACAGATGTCCTTTCCAACATGATAGCTTTTTTTGGATCCTCTCCAGAACTATGTTCCACATTGATCCTTTAGGTTTCCCCGTAAACAGGGGAAGACCTAAATAGGAGGTGGGAAGGGATGCAATCTGACATTCCATGATCCTTGCTATGTTGTTTTGCCTAGGAATGGGGGTATTGATGAAATAAAGTTTGCTCTTATCAAAATTCACTTTATGTCTAGCCGCTTCTTCATACATTATGAAAATATTTTTAATCCTTCTTGCCTCGACCACATAAGCCAAAGTCAGTAGCAATATATCATCAACAAATTGTTGATGTGTCATCGGGGTAGTTAGCGATGTGGCCTTGATACCTGATATGAGTCCAGCTATCACTGCTGCCTTAATGGTTCTTGCCAAGGCCTCAGCTACAATGATGAAAAACATAGGACTTATGGGATCTCCCTGTCTTAGACCACATTTACTTTGAAAAAAACCTGCAGTAGACCCATTAACCAAAACTAAAAAACAAGGCTTAGAAATACACTCTCTTATTAACTTGACCCATTTCATGTTGAAGCCAAATTTTAATAAAACTGCCTCTAGGAATTCCCAATTTATCCTATCATAAGATTTGTTCATGTCTAACTTTAAATCCATGACTACTTTTTTGGTCTGAGCGGCTATATGAAGAGCCTCATGAATAGTAATAACTCCATATAAGATTGATCTTCCTTGTATAGAAATTCCTTGACTTGGATCAATGATAACTGGTAGAACTTTCTTCAAATGGTTGGCTAAAAATTTGGACAGAATTTTATAGGATATATTACACAAGCTAACCGGCCTAAAGTTAGCCATAGTGTTGGGGTTGGGGCCTTTACGGATCAAAGAAATGAAAGTTGAATTGAAACCCATTGGAATATGATTTGAACTTTGGAACTCCTTGATTGCAGTAATAACTTCTACTCCAACAATATCCCAACAAACATGGAAAAACTATGGTGAAAACCCATCCGGCCCAGGAGCTTTGTCAGGATCCATGTTAAACAAAGCCTCCTTGATCTCTTCGTCTAAAAAAGCTATTGTAAGAGACTCGTTAATCATTTCATCAATGAGTTGTGGAATGAATTGAAGGAGAGAGTCCTTTGCTTGGGCATTACAGGCCCGTTCTTCACCCAATAATGAACTGAAAAAATTAACAGCCTCATCCCTGATCTCCTGAATGTTTTGAGTTGAGGATCCATCCACCTTAGTTAAATTTCTAATATTATTGTTGCTTCTATTGCTCAATGTGGTAACATGGAAATTTTATGAATTAGAGTCCCCTTCTTTTAGCCATAATGCCCTTGATTTCTGCCTCCAATACATCCCTTCACAAGCTAAAATATTATAAAACTCACAAAGGGTTTCCTTCTCTTCAGTCCTTGTCACCTCATCATAGGTTCCATTTTGGATTTTGCTTTCTATTATTCTCAATTTTTCTCCCACTGCTCTCTTATTCTCAAAAATATTTCCAAAGACTTCTTTATTCCATATTCTAAGGTTGTTTTTCACCATCTTAAGTTTTTGAGATAGTTTGAAGGAAGCACTTCCTTGGATAGGTTGCTGCCACCATTCCTCTATTTGTTTCTTGAAGTCCGGATGTTTAACCCACATTGACAGAAATCTGAATGGCTTTTTAAAGGAGTTATCCTGAAATGCCTCCCATAGAATAATATTATGGTCTGAAGCACATTTAGGAAGGGCTTGTAACACTGAATCACCAAAAAATGTTGTAGCTTCCTTGGATAAAAAAACCTGTCCAACCTTTCTTGAATCAGCTGACTTCCTATCCTCTTGTTACTCCATGTAAATTTTTCTCCTTTTATTCTAACATCCATCAATTCATTTGTGTTAATGAATTCATTGAAGTCCTCCATGCTCCTTGAGGGTAACCCAGATCCTCCATTCTTATCATATGGGTAAAGGGGGGTATTGAAATATCCCCCAATCACCCAAGGAATGTCTTTAAAAGCTTGGCTCAAATGCCCCAAAAACTCCCATAGTTCATATCGCCCTTGGACAGAGGTGGGGGCATAAACATTTGACATAACCCAATTCTTATTAGTATCAAAATCATGAAATAATACGCCTAAGACTCTTTCATTTGCTTGAATAATACTTCCTTCTATTTTAATAGGATCCCAGAAGATCATGAGGCCCCCAGATGCTCCTCTCGCCTATTGAAAGGCCACTTCCCCTTGCTTCCAAATACTTCTAGCTATAAGTGTTGATTGTGCCACATCTGTTTTGGTTTCTTGAAGAAAAATGATAGTAGGATTCCAATCCTTCCTTATAGACTTCACCATCCTTTGTTTTGGTGGGTCGTTTAGGCCTCTCACATTCCATGAGAGAACCTTCATTTAGACTGTTTGATATTTTTCCCCGTCCCCTTCCCTAATCCAAATGGGGTTTGTCAATTTTGCTATTATCCTATCCAGGAATAGCTTGCTGTAACAATGTTCTTTGCTTTTCGTTTGCAATTTCTTCATTGATTCTCATTCTATAGTGCTCTATTGTAGATATTCTCCCTTTCTTTATTTCACTTCCATAATCTATCGGAGGCTTGGTAGTGCTTCTAGTATATTTTGTACTGAAATGAGGGGGCATATACTATGATAATATAGGGCTTGAACCTTCTTCCTCATTTTGGGGGTTTTCAATTCCCTCTTCATCATCAGCCTTGTTTTGGTTCACCTCTCCTATCTGGTTCCTAAACAAGGGGCTTTCCTTCAAGGAACCTTTTACCATTGGGCTCGTCTGATAAGGGATAATTTGCTCCACTACCGGATTAGGAGATACATTCCTGGATCTTGTTTCCACAACTTCGAATCTTGACTCTATTTTTTCCATGTTTAAACTGAAATGACCTAGAAATTTTTCTTCATTTTGAGCATAGCTTTTGGGGCTTTTTGTCATAGCTATGGATGGTCCCGATTTGGATGGGGAGTCTAGGGTTTTAGGAAACTTGACACTGATGGTATCATCCTTACTATTTTATTTTTCAACTTCTAGATTTTCTAGGATATCAAACATGTTCAAGCTAGGATCTTTATTACATACCTTATGATTTTTGCCTCCCTCATTATGTTGCTTTCTTTTCTCCTGGATTTTTGCCAGTTCTGTGTTGGCTTGGTTAGCCTGGTTATTCTTAACTTGTCTGTATCCTTCCAAGTTAAGATGCGGTCCTTGAAACTTTGGGATCCCTCTCCCATTAGCTTTCCCCAGAAAACCTTCACTCGTGGCTTCCTTTTTTGTAGTTATTGTCATACATTGGGCTTGAAGGTGGCCCTGGGTTTTGCACACGCTAAAAAATGTTGGCTTGTTCTCATACTCCACAGGCTAAATCTTTAGAAACTCTCCATATGCTAGTTCCATTTGAGAAGGTAGATCAAAATCCAAGTTTGCATTTACATAGATCCTGGCATGCGTCAGTCTAGTCCTTGCCTAGGTTGAATGGTCTATTGCCACAAGCTCTCCTATCGTCTTTGCTATGCCATTAAGCCAGTACTCATTAACAAACTGGGCTGGGAGGTTTGGTAAGTGGACCCAAATGGGTGCTATATTAATGTTTTGCTTCTCAGTGTTGAAAACCTCCCCCCACTTCCTCAGAAAGAGGCTACGCCTTCCTAGAAACCAGGGTCCTCCTGTCAAGATGCGCTCTACATCATCTTTGTTGTTGATTCTTATCATAAAAAAACCTCTTGACATGGCTACGATTTCTAAGCTTCTTGAAGTTTTCCACTTTGCCGCAGCCCATGAGTGAATAGTCTCAATGTTCGGACTTCCTCCAAAGAACTTGCAAACTAAGGATGATGCCTCCATATCCAAGAATCTTTCCATAATATCAACTGGCGCAGTTAACTTGTTTGTTGGCAATTTTGGGTACCTTGGGTACATTGCATTTGCTCAAGTGAATAAGTTGTCATTGATGTCAAGAAGCTGTTGAAGGAATTTGATTTGATGTAAAATAATTTGTTTTGATGAAGGTTCGGCATGACAAGTTCGAAAGAAAGTAAGTTGGAAAAATGTCGCGATATCGCGACATGTCGCATTTTCGCGACTTGAGTAGGAGAGAGAAAGCTTTTTAGAAAAGTGTCGCGATATCGCGACATGTCGCATTTTCACGACTTAAGCAGGCGAGAGAAATCTTTTTAGAAAAGTGTCACGATATCACGACATGTCGCAGTTTCGCGACTCAAAGAGGAGAGAGAATGTTCGGAGTCAGAAATGTCGCGATTTTGCGACATATTGCAAGGAAGGTTGAACGGACGAAAAAGTGTCACGATTTCGTGACATGTTGCAGGAGAGAGAGTCCGAAAGAAAAAATGTCACGATTTCGTGACATAATGCAAGAGAGAGAGTCCAGGAGAAAAAGTGTCGCGATATCGCGACATGTCGGGTTTTCGCGACCCGAAGAAAAGAAAAGCGCTAAGGAGAAAAAGTGTCACGATTTCGCGACAAGTCAGAAGACAAAGTGGAAGCAAGATAAAGTGTCACGATTTCGCGACATGCTGCAGATGAAAATGTTCCAAGTAAGAACTATCACGATTTCGTGACATGCAGCAAAGGGAAGAGTCTGAAATGAGAAGCATCGTGATTTCACGACAGGTTGCAGAGAAGTCGTACGGAAGCTGAAAGCGTCACGATTTCGCGACAGGCTGCAAAGAAAACGTACGAAAGCTAGAAGTGTCACGATTTCACGACAAATTCAAGGAGGAAGAGCTCAAAGGCGAAAGCGTCACGATTTCGTGACATGTTCCATTTTCGTGGGCGTAAGGCAGAGAAAAACACAAGGCAGCGAAAGTGTCACGATTTCGTGACATGTTCCGTTTTCGCTAGTGCAAGCAGACAAGAGTGCAAGGAAGAGAAAGTGTCGCGATTTCATGACAGATTGAGATGGCAGCGTTCGGTTGGAGAAAGTGTCATGATTTCATGACAGAAATAGAATGCAGGCCTTCTATAGGAGAAGTGTCACGATTTCGTGACAAAAGCAGAGAGGAAGGCTATGAAGACAGAAGTGTCATGATTTCATGACAAAAGGAGAAAGGAGGTCGACGAAGGGAGAAGTGTCGCGATATCACGACAAAAGCAAAGTTGATGCTGACTAAGTCAGAAGTGTCGCGATATCGCGACAAGAGCTTAGTTGAAGTCGACAAAGGCTGAAGTGTCACGATATCATGACAAAAGCCAAAAGAAAGTATACGGTTGCAAAGGTGTCACGATATCACGACATGTTGTAGTTTCACGACAGAAGCTACAGAAGTGTTCCAGAGGCAGTGAAGCCGACAAAGTTAAATTTTAGCCGACGAAAATTAGGGCTTGCAGCCGACGTAGATTAGGGTTTGTTTTTGGTATAACAACCGACTAAGATTAAAGTTTTCATCTTGAAAATTTTATTATAAAAGGAGGGCTGTTTGGGAAATAAGATGAGGAGTTGGGTGTGCGACGTTCGGAGATAGTGCGCAATGCAAGAAGTTCGATCGCTGAGAGCAGAGTGCAAATTCGATCGTAGTGTGTAGAGTGCATTTCGTCGAATCATTCTGAGTGTGAAATATCGCAAAGGAAGAAGAGTGTGCACAAACAGTGCAAGGGTTGAAATTCGATCAAGTGTGGGCATGTTTGTGCAGAGAGAACAGAGGGCGTAGAGAGCAGACAGGCAAAGACGAACGAGGACATTTGTGCTAGACCGAAGGACTGTGTTTAGTGCAAATTCGAGGACCAGCTTTGGAGGTGATAGAGTTGAGGATAGAGGTCTCCAACCAGAGCAGGGAGGACAGGTGTCTTCTATGGATAGAGTTCCATTTGCTAAGGGCAGCAGAGGCAGAGGTCTTCTAGAGGATCACCAGCCAGAGCAGAGCTAGGGGATTGGTGTCTCTTGTGGGTTGGTGCCCATGAACTTGAGATTAGGGGATTGGTGTCTCCTTTGGGTTGGTGCCCATAAACATTGTAATCGGGAAAGGTATTCCCAGAATTTGGATTGATAAAATTTAGTGAAATATTTTATCCGTGGACGTAGCCCAGCCATTCTGGGTGAACCACGTTAAAATTGTTGTCACTTTGTGGATGTTTTTATGCATTGCTTTGATATTGCTGTGGGTATATTGCTTTACTATTTTGTAATATAAAGAAGAAAAGTAAAAAGAGGTCTTATACTGTTCACCCCCCCTCTCAGTATAAGCTTGTGTTCTTCAATTGGTATCAGAGCTAGTGCCTTCGAAAAGTTTAACAGCTTGAAGGAAAAGCTAGTAAAGAACACAATGGATTATTCAAGTGGCAATGCAACACCTATTCTTGATGGGTCAGATTTTGGTCTTTGGAGTGCAAGGATGAAGGTTCATCTAATGGCACTTGGTAATGAGGTATGGGAAGTAATTGAAGATGAGTACACTATTCCTATACATGGTCCAAATACTAAAGAAGAAATGCTCCTACATCACAACAATTCAAAAGCAATGAATGCAATCCTGAAAGGCTTACAGAAAGCAGATCTCACCAAAGTGATTCACTGCAAAACAGCTAGTGAAATGTGGAAACAGATTGCAGGTGGTTCATACAGGTGATACAAATGTCGGAAAGGCCAAGTTGAGACACTTCAAAGGTATGTTTGAACAACTCAAGATGAATGATGATGAAAATATTAGTGACTACATGCTTCGTATGGATGAGGTTGTTAACTCCATGAAAGACTTAGGTCTTGAGCTTGCTGAAAATGATGTTTGTGATAAGATTTTAAGATCTCTTCCTAATAGATTTAGTGAAAATATTTCTGCTATTGAGGAAGCTAAAGATTTGGATAAGTTGAAAAAGGATGAGCTCCATAGTATACTTGCAGCATTTGAGTTGAGAACTCAAGTGAAGGTTGATGTCAAGAAAGAGGCGACTTTCAAGGCTACCAAGAAATCCAAGGGTAAACAACTTCAAGAGAGTGATGAGTCTTCTAGTGATGAAGAGGCATATTACGACAAGAAAGGCAAGTTCTCTAGAAAGCACAAAAGCATGAAAAATATAAGATGTTTCAATTGTGGAAAGTTTGGTCATTATGCTACTGACTGTATTGTTCCCAAGGATGAAAGTGATGAAGATAAACAGGATTCTAAGAGCAAGGATTCTGAAAAGCACAAGCATCACAGGAAAAACAAAGATGAGCACAACAATCAAGGAAAGAGGTATTCTCACAAGCACAAGAAGAGTTTCTACCTAGACAAAGCAAGTAAGTGTTCTAGTAGTGATAGTGAAAGTTCTTCAAGTGATAATGAAAATGAGATGTTGTTCATATCGAAAAAAGAGGAAGAACCGAAACATAGATTCATTATCATGAAATGTCTTAGATGTGGAAATTTTGGTCACCTTGAGGATGATTGCACAAATAATGATTTGGTTTCTAGTATGTATGAGGATGCTTCAGAAAACTATAAGGAAGATGCTTGTATGGTTTTTGAAAAAGGTAGCACCTCTAGTGATAAGAAATCTGAAAAAGGCTTTGATGATTCAGAAAGCAAACAAATAAAGGATCTTGAAAGTGAACTTACTAATGCTCTTAGTGTTTTGAAAAAGGAAAGAAAGAAGAATGCTAGACTCAAGGATAAGTTAGATGAATGTTGTATGGAGAGAGATGATCTTATAGAAAGTCTTGAATTCTCTATGGCTAAGACACAAGAACTCAAGGATGAGTTAGAGTCTAAGGTTCTTGAGTATAGTGAGTTAGAACAGAAAATGGCTTCTTTGAAAGAGGAAACTAAAGAGTACAAGGATAAGCTTTACAGGTTTCAAGATAGCTCCAAAAAGGTTAAGTCACTCATCAAAGGTCAAAGAAAGACAACGGATAAAATAGGCCTTGGTTTTGTTAAGCCACACAAGGAACAAGCTGGAGAGTCTAGTAAGAGACTCCAAAAGGAAGAGAGTTCTGATGAGGAAAGTATTTCAGATCATGAGTCCTTGAATGATAGATGCGCAAAAATAGAAAACAAAATCTAGAATGAGAAGAAGAAGTTTTCAGGACCCAAGAGGTCGAATAAAGAAAAATTTCATGACAGATGTTTTGCGTGTCACAGGTTTGGTCACATGGCTGCACATTGCATGGCTCAAGTGAAGAAGGTAAACGACAATTTCAGAAGTGCTAGTTTCTTTCAAGGGTATTGCTACTCTTGTCAACGGTTTGGGCACAAGGCAGTCTATTGCAAGGTTAATTACAAGAACAGGTTTGATCAAAACAGGTTTGGCCAGAACAAGTTTGGTTAGAACAGGGTTAGTCAGAACAAGCGGATTCAAAGAACAGGTATGCCTAAAAGAAATAACATTGTTACTTGTTATAAGTGTAACAATGAAGGTCACACAACTAGATAGTGTAGAGCTGAACTTCCAAGGTACAGGAATAGGAACAGTGGTATGAACAGGTCCAAGGATCAAGGCATGGATAAGAACAGGAATGATAATAGGAACAAGAACAGTGACAAGAATAGGAACAAGAATATGGACAAAGAGTTCAAGAGAAGGCCCGACAAGGAAGTTATAGACGCTGATGATGATCAGTGCCTAATGGGAGTTTTACTCCCACCCCAGAATTAATCACCTCATCAGGAGGTGGGGGAGGGACTAAGCTAAGAGGCTCATTCTTAGTCCCGAGCCCCAAAGGTGACCCTTTGTCATTGATGACAAAGTGGGAGAGATATGAGTAAGGGGGAGAGCTTCAAGTGGAGAGAAAAGCTTCAAGTCGGGGGAGCAAAACTTCAAAGGAATATTCTCGGTTGTGGGCACAGTTTCTCAGTTGTTAGCACAGTTGGTTTCAGTTTTGGCTCTTGAGACGTGTTTTTAGTAAAGGTTTGCCATCAATGACAAAGGGGGAGATTGTTGGCAATTTTGGGTACCTTGGGTACATTGCATTTGCTCAAGTGAATAAGTTGTCATTGATGTCAAGAAGCTGTTGAAGGAATTTGATTTGATGTAAAATAATTTGTTTTGATGAAGGTTCGGCATGACAGGTTCGAAAGAAAGTAAGTTGGAAAAATGTCGCGATATCGTGACATGTCGCATTTTCGCGACTTGAGCAGGAGAGAGAAAGCTTTTTAGAAAAGTGTCACGATATCGCGACATGTCGCATTTTCGCGACTTAAGCAGGTGAGAGAAAGCTTTTTAGAAAAGTGTCGCGATATCGCGACATGTCGCAGTTTCGCGACTCAAAGAGGAGAGAGAATGTTCGGAGTCAAAAATGTCACGATTTCGTGACATATTGCAAGGAAGGTTGAACGGACGAAAAAGTGTCACGATTTCGTGACATGTTGCAGGAGAGAGAGTCCGAAAGAAAAAATGTCATGATTTCGTGACATAATGCAGGAGAGAGAGTCCGGGAGAAAAAGTGTCGCGATATCGCGACATGTCAGGTTTTCACGACCCGAAGAAAAGAAAAGCGCTAAGGAGAAAAAGTGTCACGATTTCGCGACAAGTCAGAAGACAAAGTGGAAGCAAGATAAAGTGTCACGATTTCACGACATGCTGCAGATGAAAATGTTCCAAGTAAGAACTATCATGATTTCGTGACATGCAACAAAGGGAAGAGTCTGAAATGAGAAGCATCACGATTTCGCGACAGGTTGCAGAGAAGTACGAAAGCTGAAAGCGTCGCGATTTCATGACAAGCTACAAAGAAAACGTACGAAAGCTAGAAGTGTCACGATTTCGCGACAAATTCAAGGAGGAAGAGCTCAAAGGCGAAAGCGTCATGATTTCGTGACATGTTCCATTTTCGTGGGCGTAAGGCAGAGAAAAACACAAGGCAACGAAAGTGTCACGATTTCGTGACATGTTCCATTTTCGCTAGTGCAAGCAGACAAGAGTGCAAGGAAGAGAAAGTGTCATGATTTCATGACAGATTGAGATGGCAGCGTTCGGTTGGAGAAAGTGTCACGATTTCATGACAGAAACAGAATGCAGGTCTTCTATAGGAGAAGTGTCACGATTTCACGACAAAAGCAGAGAGGAAGGCTATGAAGACAGAAGTGTCACGATTTTGTGACAAAAGCAGAAAGGAGGTCGATGAAGGGAGAAGTGTCGTGATATCATGACAAAAGCAAAGTTGATGCTGACTAAGTAGAAGTGTCACGATATCGTGACAAGAGCTTAGTTGAAGTCGACAAAGGCTGAAGTGTCACGATATCGCGACAAAAGCCAAAAGAAGGTATACGATTGCAAAGGTGTCACGATATCACGACATGTTGTAGTTTCGCGACAGAAGCTACAGAAGTGTTCTAGAGGCAGTGAAGCCGACAAAGTTAAATTTTAGCCGACAAAAATTAGGGCTTGTAGACGATGTATATTAGGGTTTGTTTTTGGTATAACAGCCGACTAAGATTAAAGTTTTCATCTTGAAAATTTTGTTATAAAATGAGGGCTGTTTGGGAAATAAGATGAGGAGTTGGGTGTGCGACGTTTGGAGATAGTGCATAGTGCAAGAAGTTCGATCACTGAGAGCAAAGTGCAAATTCGATCGTAGTGTGTAGAGTGCATTTCGTCGAATCATTTTGAGTGTGAAAGATCGCAAAGGAAGAAGAGTGTGCGCAGACAGTGCAAGGGTTGAAATTCGACCAAGTGCGGGTGTGTTTGCACAGAGAGAACAGAGGGCATAGAGAGCAGACAGGCAAAGACGAATGAGGACATTTGTGCTAGACCAAAGGACTATGTTTAGTGCAAATTTGAGGACCAGCTTTGGAGGTGATAGAGTTGAGGACAGAGGTCTCCAACCAGAGCAGGGAGGACAAGTGTCTTCTATGGATAGAGTTCCATTTGCTAAGGGCAGCGGAGGCAGAGGTCTTCTAGAGGATCACCAGCCAGAGAAGAGCTAGGGGATTGGTGTCTCCTGTGGGTTGGTGCCCATGAACTCAAGATTAGGGGATTGGTGTCTCCTTTGGGTTGGTGCCCATAAACATTGTAATCGGGAAAGGTATTCCCAGAATTTGGATTGATAAAATTTAGTGAAAGATTTTATCCGTGGACGTAGCCCAGCCATTCTGGGTGAACCACGTTAAAATTGTTGTCACTTTGTGGATGTTTTTATGCATTGCTTTGATATTGTTGTGGGTATATTGCTTTACTATTTTGTAATATAAAGGAGAAAAGTAAAAAGTGGTCTTATACTGTTCACCCCACCTCTCAGTATAAGCTTGTGTTCTTCATTGTTATTGTTTGGTATTAGAGGTGGTATTTCACTGACTGGCTCCTTATTTTTCCCTTTCAACATTTCCAAAAAGGTTGGGCCCTTGTTGCTAGCTCCCGAACCCTAGTGAGACCCTTTGTTTGAGGGTTTATCTGGAGGATCTATACCTTTAGCCTTTTCGAACTGAGCTAATAGGGAATCCTTTTCCTTTCTAGCTACAACATTCTGCCCTACCTCTAGATCTTCTCCTTTCGTTGGTTCAAAATTCTTGCCTACCATTTTTGCTCCTCCTCTGCTTCCTCCGCTTCCTCCACCGCTCCTCATCTCTCCCACCCTTATTTTTAATCAAGTGTTCATTTCATATTTCGTGAGATTTTCAGTGAACCAAGGATATATGTATTTCCATGGAATGATCTTATTGATTTCATTTCACCTTGATTTATAATGAGACATGTATTTATTCCATCCATATATCCAAAGTTGATCATATAGTTGTCTTCTACTAACTTGCTTACTGAAATGAGATTGAATGTTAATCCAAGAACATACAATACTTTTTGTAGTAGAATATTTGGAAATGATCTACTTGGTGTTACACATCCATATCCATGTATGGGATAAGTTTGGCTATCCGTAATTCTTAGTATATAGCCTTTAGCATCTTCAAGATAGTCAAACCATTGTATATTTAATGTCATATGATGACTGGCTCTTGACTCAATGTACCACATGTTTTCATGTCTTGTATATTGATTTCTATTAGAGTAAATTTCACATTCATTATATGATATTCCTTTTTCCATTTGAAGAAGTAGAAGAAATGAGATAGGATTTTCTTTGTTGTCTACCTTATGACTTCGTATATTAGGGTATATGAAACCTAATTGAAGTATATAAGCTTTATTTGATAAAACTTTTATTAATCCTTAGTTTTTGCAGACTTCCTTATGTCTCCAAGTAATGTGAGTATATATTCTTAAGGAATTTTAGGTTTTGAAGAAATATTATATTTTGCTAATGGATTTGCAACTCAATAATATTTGATAGATGCTGATATTACCATGTTTTTTAGAATGCCTTATGACTCCCCCATATATTTTGGATAAGATATAGTGCTTTTGTAAATTGTAGTTCAATGTTTGGTTGATTTTGTAAAGTTTTTTAAATACCAAAATCAACTTCTACTATCCCTTATTGCTCTTTTTTTTACTTAATAAATAAGGGTTGTACTCGGGTCCCCCATACTTAAAAAATTATATATCTCTTCTTTAGATATTGAGAGTTTACAAATAGATACACTTCTCATCTCAATTGATATGCAATATTTATAAACCTACACAATTTTACATTAAATGTCCGAATTCTTGATTTTCATTTTTTGGATCTTTTCAAGTCTCTGTATGAATATAATTACTCTAGAATTTAAAATATTTCTTTACATTTTCCTATAGCAGTCTTCATAATGCCAAAAATTCACCTCTACTATCTATGCCTTGCATCTTAGTAGAGTAATATTTCCAAAACATTGTACTAACATAGTCCGCTTTACCAAATCTGGATTGCTAGTTTCCTTACTAAAACACAAGTGCAACCACAAAAATGATAATAAATAGTCTAAATGAATACACATTATTTTTACAAAATAAAATAGATATTACCAATGGAATAAATTAAAGTAAATATTAATCATTAATTGATTTAGGCAATCAATAATTTTTGTCAGCTGCTTCAACTAAACTTTCTACTTCCTCTACCCATGGAAAGGAGATGTTAAATTCACAATCCTAACCAAAAAACCTCTCTATTGGGTAGCTTATCTGCACATTTGTTTCCTTCCATTAATATATGTGTAAACCTGATTTCTTCAAACTCTTTAGCAAGATCTTGAATTCCCACAATTATCTCTTGTATGTTCCATGGAGCCTTTGCTTTCCTCAAAATTGTATTTATTACTATGAGAGAATCATTTTCCATCCAAACTCTATTCCATTTCATTTGTTTACATATTTTTAACCCTTCTAAAGTTACCCAAGCTTCAACTTCATTATTTGTCTTAAATCCACAATTGAAAGCATAATGAGAGAAATTCTCAACTATATTATTTCTAATTATTCCTCCTCCTACTGAACATGGGTTTCCTTTAGATGCTCCATAAAAATTCAACTTAACCCGATCTACATCTGGTGGTTTCCACTTTATATTTTTTACCTTATTTTTGCTTCTCTTGTACCCAACATCATAATTACATTTAATGACTTGAATCCATCTATCAAGACTCTCTGCTTCAAAATTAGGGATTGGGAGAGTTTATAGAGTTTTTTTAGACTCCTCTATGGCTAAACATATCTTCTTTTTCATTACCTCTAAACTGATTTCATTTCTTTTAAATATTCTTCTATTCCTTTCTAGACATATTTTCTAAAGTATTGTATCTTTTTTATATATCCCATATTATTTGTAAAGCCTCACTTTTATAAGTGCTCTTCCATTACTTTAATCAATCTTCAATTATGCTATTCATCACCATGCATTTACCAAATATATTAAGAATCCATTGCCATATATTCCACACAATTGAGTAATATCGCAAGAGATGGTCAATAATATCCTCCTCCTTATTACAAAAAGCACATTTAGAGGGGCTATGAAAACCCCTTTTCATAAATTTATCCTAGGATAAAATTATTTTATGATCTACTAGCCAAAAAAACATTTTAACTTTAGGAATGCTTGGGCTATCCCAAATATATCTCCAAATTCTAGTGATATTATTATGTTGGTGATGAAAATTATATCCACTTCTTGTTGTGTAGTCTCTTAAGCTATTCAAATCCAAAATCAAATTATCCTTGGAACCCCTCAACATAATTATAGTTATTATATTTCTACTCAATTTCCTCCTAGCATCAATGTCTTGTATACTTGTAAAAAAATATTCTTTCCATTTGTATCTTCCTTCTTAATACTTGTAAAAAAAGTTTGAAACCCTATCACCATATTTCTCTTGAAGCAATCTCATCCAAGGTTTCAAAATTGGATCTAAATTGAGTGATTTTTTATCACACCAAGTATCCATCCAAATATAATGTTTTTCTCCAATTCCCACCACCCATCTTAAACCTATTATCATAATATCAATAGTTTTTTTAAAACCATTTCAAAGAGCAGAACCATTTGGAAGAGAGAATGCAATAAATATTAAACTTGGATCATTGGGATCATCATACTTAGAAGAATTCTTTCCCATTGTCTTTGACTCTCTTTGTATAATCTCTAGATAACTTTTCCCCTAAGAGATAAGTTTGCATTTGTAAGAGCTCTTAAACCAAGACCTCCCCTAGTTTTTTCATCACACAACTTGCTCTATTTCACCAAAGAAAATTTTCTTTTATCATGTAAACCTAACCATAAAAATGATCGCATAATAAATATTAAAAAAATTTCAACTAATTTTGGCATAGAATACAAAGATATATAATATGTTGGAATGACTTGTAAGACTGACTTAATTAACTACACTCTTCCTGCTAATGATAACCATCTACCTTTCCAAGCTAGAAGTCTAAATTTACCTCCTCCATTTGCAGCAACCTATAAATTCTTGCTTTGATATTAGCAGTAGTGTTAAGAAAGTAAAATTTGGATTTAGTCCTATTATTTTTTTCCCTAAAGCTCTTTCACACTCTTTTAAAATGCTATTCAAAGCTCTGGACTCATTTATCCTTACCCTTCCAAAAATGGTTGTATCATCTACAAACTGTTGATGGGTAATGTTATCAATGTTATTACTAACCTTAAGTCCACTTATAAACCCATATTTTTAAGCCTTCTTTAAGTTCCTACTCAAAAATTCTACCATAATAATGAGCAAATAAGGAGATAGAGGATATCCTTGTCTAAGTCCTCTCTTGGCTTTAAAATATTCTATCACTAACCCATTGACCAACATTGATTAATAAATTGTAGAGACACAAGCTTTAATCCATCTAACCCATTTCTTCCCAAAACAAAATTTATCTAAAACTGCAAAAAGAAAATTCCATTTAACCCTATCATAGGCTTTACTCATATCAAGTTTTAAGATCATAGCTTTATCTTTTTTTGAAGCTACTGAATGTATAGCTTCATGAGCTACTATGATCCCATCCAAAATTTATCTCCCTTTCACAAAAACTCCTTGCTCTTCTGAAATGATTTTGTATAAAAATTACCTTAATCTATTTGCCATCACTTTGAAAATAATATTATAAGTCATATTACATAGGCTTATGGTTCTAAAAGAATCAAACAATTCAACATCCTTCTTTTTTGGAATTAGGGTAAGATAAATTGCATTTATTTTATAAGGAATGTATTGTTTTACCCTAGACTATTACACTGCCACCAATAAAGAATCCTTCACTATATCCCAATTATGTTGGTAAAAAGCTGCAAAGAGCCCATATGGACCAGGGGATTTATCCTTATTAAAATAGAAAAGAGCTAAATGAACTTCTTCTATAGTAATAGGATCCATTAGTTTCCTATTGTCTTCATTTGTTATAACTGAAAGAACATCTTGAAGAAGTTTATCATTAAGAACTTTGGTATCCTTTGAACCTTGAATATTCTGATAAAATGACTTGGCCTCTTTTTTAATTTCAGTTTGATTTTCAATCCAAACCCCTTCTATTGATTTAATTCTACCAATTCTCGAAGAAGATATTTGTACTATAGCCATCCTATGAAAAAAATTGTATTTTTATCTCCTTATTTTAGCCGAGTCTATCTTGATTTTAATCTCCAGAATTTCTCTTCCTTACTCAAAATATTATGATATTCACTAAGAAAATCCCTTTCCTCTGAGCTTGTATTATTTTCATCACCTTTTTGGAATTTTGAAAGTTTATCTTTTAGTTCTTCTTTCTTCTCAAAAATGTTTCCAAAGGTGTTCTTGTTCCATTATTTTAATATAGATGTCATAGCTTTAATTTGGTTTGGAAGAGCATACAACCCACCATTACCTAAATAATTCCATGTTTGAGATATCATATTAAAAAATTGAGGATGGTTTTCCCACATCTACTCATATTTAAAATATGATCTTTTTTTGAATTCACTAACCATCATTTTAACTCTTATTAGCCAGTGACTTGAACCAATCCTTGTTAAGGTATTAATTTTATAACAAGTTCCTTCATCTATCCAATTATATGAGAGAATGCATCTATCTAATTTTTTTGCTATTAGGTTCTGGCCTCTCCTGTTGTTGGTCCAAGTATAGTTGTCTTCTTCAAAATCAACTTCCCATAGATTGTTGTTTTGAATAAAATATGAAAAATCTTTCATACTTTGGGTCAATTTAATTCCCTCAATTTTTTCATTCAGCTTGGTAATGGCATTAAAATCTCCAATGATCATGAAACATGTTTCTTAGTATTTACTTCTTAAAGGCCCCAATCCCACTCCAAAATTCTAATCTACCTGACTGAGTTTTAGGACCATACACATTGATAAGTATGAAGCGAATATCAACAAAGTAGCAAGTGACTAAAGAGGTTATCCAATGCTTATTTTTATTAATGGTTACAAAAGAGGTTCTATAAGGATTCCAACAATTTAGAATCCCTCCTACTGCTCCTTTAAGAACCAAAGCATCCCATTCACATCTTGCCCAAACTCCTTTCATAGTTTTTGAAACTTCTTATTTTGTCATTTTACTTTCCTAGATACAGAGAATATTAGGTTTATTACTTAAACATAGTACCCTAATACACCTATGCTTTGAGGGGGCATTAGCACCCCTTATATTCCTATTGAATTAAGCACTTTTTCCAAATTTAAGAAGGTTTTAATGTTGGATTTCTTTTGTCTCTTTTTGAGAAGTTTGAGACAATAATACCTTTAATATGCTTTGATGAACCTATCTTTTTAATATCCCTTTGGGAATTTATTTAAGTGTATCTAAATTCCAATAAATTAATTTGATTTAGTAACCCTTATAACTCTCTAATTTTTGGAAAAATTAGACCACAATAATAATTGCAAATATTTAATTTTAATTCCAGTAGAAACCCTTATTACTCCTAGGTTTTATATTGCAAATATTATATTGATTTGATAAATTATTACCTTTTATTTATGGCTTTAAATATAATCAAATTCCTCTAAGTTTAACCTTATAAATTCCAAGGAAAAAGCACATAAAAGTGGGAATAAACCTTACTTTATATCAAGCAATAATCAACGTTGATTTCAGATGTGCTAGGACAACAATATTGACATCGATGTTTTCAATGCTTTGACGGTATACTCCAATGGAACTGCTTGGAACTTTCCTTTATTCTAATGTTTCAAATCTGGAACCGTTTAGACTTTGCCTTTTAAATTTCTTGACTAGAGCATTGAAGGCTCTACCACCTTATTTACACACTGTAACTTGGCCCTCTGCATGAAGGAAGCAAAGTGATTAATGTGGAGATAAAAATATTGTTTAAATTCTTGGTCGTTGATGTCCTTAAAATGGATGAGAATATTTTCTTAAGTGCCAAGTGACACATCTATTTTACTTTGAGATATTGAGGAGTAGAAGGTACCAAAGAAACACTTATTTCTCCCTTCAAGTAATGTATGGATGCTATGTTCTTTAGTAGAGCGCTTGGTCTCCCTATGGACAAGTGTATCCCATACACTCAATGCACCAAAATATTGCTTGTAACTCCTTTCTTGAAGATAAGTGCTCGCTTGAGGAGCATTAGGATTTTACCTCCAGTGAAAAATGTCACTTCCTCCTTTTGCATGGACATATTCTCTATCGCTGCTTCAACGGGCCCTTTGGAGGTTCTTTTAACCCTATAAAATCCCCAACTCTTCTTTCATTCACTTGCAATGTTTAGAGCTGGGATGTGGAGCAACGATTTGTAGGCTTAAGCATCAATTTTGTGCAAGTAGATGTGGATTTTGAAACACTCCAATGGTTATTTAATATTTCTTCTTTTCTCACCTATTATATGTCCTCATTTTGTAGACAATGTTGCTCTCAAATAAAGCTATTTCTCCCTTTTCTTTTGCTCCTTGTCTTTTGCAGGTTCAATCGTCTAGGATGTGAGGAGAATGAGCCCTTTGAATGACTCATTTTGCTATGCTTAGATTGATGCTAGCATTCAGTTGCCTTTGACATGTTTTTTCCATTGAGTATAGTGCCTTTGAGGTACCCTCAAATCTGTCTTATTTCCATATATAAACCATATTAGTATAGTGCAACATAATCTAATGTATTTATATATAAAATATCCTTTTTTACACCTTCTTTTGCACTCCTTTCAGGTCTGAATTTTTGGTTTTATGGAAAATTTTTGAATGCGATGTAGGGGTTTTGAGGTTGTCTCTTTTATTAGAAACATTCTCATTTTTTCTTGAGTATTTTACAAATGAACCCAAGCTTGTAACCACTTTATAGAAGCTCCTTTTTTTTGTATATTCTTGCACTATTTATTTGTTTTAGAAACCTTATTGTGATTTGAATATGAGACTCAACAAGTCTCAATTTGAGGCTTCTTTTGCTAATATTTGGTGGCTACTTTCTTCTCCAATGCTTGGAGTATTGATCTAATTTTGTAGCTTCTCTTGGCCATTGAATTTTGCATATTTTTGTGCACTAACAGTGTCTTTAAACACTTTAACAAATTCTATTTTTGTGCTCTTCTCACGAACACAAACAATAATATTTTTGAGAGTAATAGAATAAAGCAAATGAATATAATAATATTTTATTTTTAATTCACTAAAAATTTCACCTTATCACTCCAATCAACTCTAAAAAAAATACACTTAATCAATTTACTACAACTAATCAAGAATAATCTAAAATAAATCTTCAAGAATTATTCTACAATTTTCTTATAAGCAAGGTAGTAAGAGCTAGTCTTCTTTTGCTTTCCAAAGCAGATGATAGGTAGTTGATAGATAGTTGAAATCCTAAAATCTAATAAACTACTAAAGTGCAAATGAGTCTTAAAAGTAACCTTTCTCTTTTTGCACTTTTGAAGACTGTAATTTAATTCTCCTCTTTGCAACTTTAATCCAAATTAAGGTGTTTAAACAAATTTGATAAGTAATCCAATTAATGAATCTACTTGAACAAATAGTTGCTTACCTTTTTCTAAAAGCTCTTTTTGTTGCTTCTATATAGGATGTAGATATTAGTGTCTAACATCACCAAGTTGCTATCTTGAGTAAGATCTTGCAGCTCTTTGTAGGCTGCCCTGAACAACTTTATCTTCACTAAAATATGGTCTCAAACTTTCTTTCACGAGCCTAGGATTTTGTGGCTTGTTCTCCTCTTGTAGTCTCCCCATTTTACTATATATTTGAAGAGATATTTATTTTTTAAGTGGTGCCTTCTTGTTGTGAGAGGCAATCTCAAAATATTTTGGATTTGGTAGGCTTCTTCTGTATGAATTTGCCTTCAATATTCTTGTTGAATTTTGACTTCAAACAAGATATTCTTCTCAATATTCTAAATGTATTGAGGTATTTTAATATTTTGCACTTCTTTCAAAATTATTATTTTGGGCTTGTTGTTGAATGGTGATAATTGTCCCAAATCTTTCACTATCTCTTGTAGTGAATTTCTCCAATGAGTTTTCCTTGGAAATCCTTTGATGATTTCTTTAGTAAGGCTCTCTAAGAATTTTACTGGATGCTCATAGAGAACTCTCCAAGGCCTTTGATCTTGCAGCTTATTTTAGTCTTACTTGAGATCTTATCTTCAACCTTCTGCTTTTGGAAGTATTGGTGGTGATATCTTCTCATGGATATCTGATTTTTTTTCTTCAAGATACGAGCAAGACTCTCCTATTTCTTCTTCTTCTTCCAAGTTTGGAATTTATTCAATGATATTTCCTTCTAATTTCTTTTTCTTCAGGTTTTGGATTCATTTTGAAGAAGATCCTCTTCCTATATTTCTTGTAGGAAGCTTTCCCAACTCACTGAATCTCCTTTTCCTACAACAAAGTATTACTATTGAAATCTACTTCCAAATTAGATACTCTCTTATAGAGTCTTCTTCATGATCAAGGCTTCTAGGGCCTTTTTCAGTATCAAGGCTTCTGTGGAATTTTCATCTAGATCAAGGCTTCTATGAACTTTTCTTCTGGATCAAGGTTTCTAAGGCCTTTTTTTGGATCAAGGCTTCCATGGCATTTTTTTTCCTTATGAAGTTTCCAATATAGCAATGGAGATCTCGTGTCTTCCAAATTTAACATGATTCTTCTCTCATAAGTCTCTTCTATAGTATTATTCTCTTGTAGCAACTAATCTATGCAATATAAAGACACTCTGACCCTCAAGTAACGAAGTTGAAATATCCTAGATTTCTATTGTAGGAGGTGTCCCAATCATCTGATAATTAATTCCATGCAATAATAGAAACTTTAGGTAAATTTTTCTATATCTCTTAGACGAGCTTCACTAGTTGATTCATTAAACTAGTGGATCAAATGTTGAGTCCTAGTCTTCACGAGTTTTTCCTTGTAACTTTGTGGAAAGACTCTAGCCATATGCAATATCAGTATTTTTAAAACTAAGATTTCTTTCAGTATTCACTTGTGGCTCTCTCTAATTTTACCACTTGGACTCTTTTGAGAGTTTTTGATAGTGGCTGGTCTAGTAGCACATGAATTTGACAAAAAACTAAGGGTCAATGATATTGGTGGTTTTCCTATTGATCTACTATAGCTCTGATACCACTATTAAATTTTGATACAACATGTAATGGGAGATAGCAATCACAAGATGTATAATAAAATGAAAGAAAGTAAATCTATGAGATGACTAAAAATATGCTATAAATAGAAGTGACAAAAATGTATACAAATTAGCTATGTAGGAAATGAACACTCCATCATTCTAAATCATACTACATTACATCACACTCTGGTTATCACAATGCTACTTATCACACTACTACAAATCACACTACTTCCTATCACACTCCTCCATATCACACTACTTCATCTATGTCTATGTCTATGACTCTTTATATAAGAAGATAGGTTCCTTGGTCAACACTCTACCTAGTTGTGCAAGGGACAAATTGCACATATACAACTTGCACTTTGACACTTGTGCATTTATTACATTGTAGGAAGTAACTAGATAACTTCCTCCTAAAGTAATCTAATGTCCTAAGTATGCACCAAGAAAGGTACATTTACATGACACAAATTATGTTATATCTATTTCTAACAATCATGGCAACCCCTCAACTTATTTTTTAGAGGGAAAAGGAAAAATAAAAAAATTGCAATAACTAAGCAATCAAATCCTTGAAAATTAATGGTGCTAAGGATATTTTATCCTCCAATGAACACTATACTAATCACTCCTAGACAATAAATATTCATTCTTGAGATGAAATATGGTCATATATTTAATATGTAATATTGTAACTACGAAAGCTAATTGAATATAAAAAACACATAGAGTGAAGGGAAGTGTTTTGTGCATGAAGGATAGTGAATTTTATCTAATAAAAAAATCAAAATTATGAGCGCTATTTACTTGAGGATAGTTATTATGACTCTAATTGATATTTAGTATTATTCTCATTAATATATATGCCCATGAAAATATAAATATTATAATATTTAAGGATGCATCAAGAAACCATGCATAAGCAAATGCTTATCCCCCATATTTATGGACTCAAATAGTACTGTATCTATAATTTATTTTTTCAAGGTGTTAATTACTAATCAAGCTACTTTCCTACCACATCAAGTAATTATCTACCCAATAAATGTTTATAATATAACAAGGTGTGATATATGTTGGAAATATTGAACATATTGTGTTGTCATTGATGCCAAAGAATTGATGTTAAAATGTTGATGTCAAAGAGATCTTGGTATGGCATAAATATTCTTCTATAGTTGGATAATATTGCAAGGCAAGGTTTATCTCATAGCAAGGAAAAAGAAAAGGTTTGCAAGATTTATCTCAGAGCAAGTAAAAAGAAAAGGTTTGCAAGGTTTAAAGGTTAACAAAAGGTTTATAATATTTATTTTTAAATATTATACAAAGGTTTAATTTGCAAAGCCAAGGTTCAAATATTTAAAGGAGAGAAGCCGAAGGTTCAAAAGGAAATATTATAATATTTTTAAAATATTATAATATACAACATATTTCATTGGTACCAACGATTATGAAGCAAGGTTTAAATATATATATATATATATTTCTCTCATGGAGTGAACATCATTTTAAGGAGGCAAATGATTATGAGTTTAAAAGAATTTTTTTTAAGCACCAACATCATTCAAAGGACGAAAACATTTATAAATACCTTATCAAATTTATTTGGATGATAATATTTTTGGGGATGCAAAAATTTTATGTGATGCCAATGCTTTGATGATGCAAAACATTATTGTGATGTCCCTGCTCTCACTGTGAAATCATTTTCTCTCATGTGTTGGTTTCTGTGAAGTTCATTGAGAAGAGAGGACACATTTTTGAGGACAAAAATTTGTGAACAAGAGGAAGTGCCACTATTTTGAATCCCAACCAGGTGGTTGGTCTAGCTAGATGCCTAGCTGGAGCTAAGGCACTATCGAACCAGAGTGCACAGGGTTGAATCTCATGGAGTTGGTTTTTACTAGGCTAGAAGATGTGGTTCATTTGGCAGGCATATCAAAGAGGATTTTTTTTGGGTGCACACACTATGTATCTCACCTTTTGGGGTAGCCCAATCAGTAGCTAAAACTTTTAAAATATATTTCATTGGCCTATATTGTGAGGTGTGTGCCAAATTTTTGTATAATAAATGCTTTAGTGAGAAAAATATTTCACTTGTTATTTGATATTGTAAAAGGCAAAAAGTTGGTTTTAATTAATTAGTGGAGGAATAAGGTGTATAAAGAAATAATTTTTATTGTAATGTGTGTATAAATTTAATTCTTAGAGGGATATTTGTGTATGGTTTAAAAGGCATATATCTTGTATTTTGAAAGGGAAAATAAAGTGTCTTAGGGCTTTATTGAAGTTATAATTTTTGCTTGCTTAATAAAGGAGAAATAAAGAGTAAATTTTTTTTTTTTTGGTAATTAAGGTACAAATTCATTACTTTCGGGTTTTCCAGGTTGACCCAAAACCTTTTACAAAAATCAGCACTATGCTATTACGGATCAAAACCTCAATAGGAACAGACTGTCCTTCGCTACTAGTACCCTTCTGAGGCCACCCTACCAAGAAAGAGCACAGCCCCTTACACATATTTACAAACACCTTAGACCATAGGCAGTGGCCCACCGCTATGCTTTCTTGCTGCCCCAACCGCGAAAATGTGACTTGTCACGAAATCGCGACGTCCTTAAGTCTTCTCCTTCATTTGCTCTGGAGAGTCATGAAATGGTGACATGTCGTGAAAATGAGACATGTCACGAAATCGCGACATTCTACCTTCATTCTGCTCCTTTGCCGCTATAAGTCGCGAAAATGCGACATGTCACGAAAATGAGCCATGTCACGAAATCGCGACATTCGTCTCCCATTTTGCACTCTTTCTGCTTCCAGCCATGAAAATGTGACATGTCGTGAAATCGCGACGTCCTTAAGTCGTTTCCATATTTTACTTTGGATAGTCGTAAAAATGCGACCTATCGCGAAAAAGAGACATGTCGCGAAATCGCGACATTCTGCCTACGTTTCGCTCCTTTGCCGCTGCATGTCGTGAAAATGCGACATGTCGCGACAATGAGACATGTCGCAAAATCATGACATTCATCTCCCATTTTGCACTCTTGCCGCTTCCATCCACGAAAGTGCGACATGTCACGAAATCGCGACGTCCTTAAGTCTTTTCCTTCATTTGCTCTGGATAGTCGCAAAAATATGGCATGTCGCGACAGAGAGACCTGTCGTGAAATCACGACAATCTGCCTTCGATCTGCTCCTTTGCCACTGCCTATTGCAAAACTGAGACATGTCACGAAATCGTGACATTCGTTTCCCATTTTGTTCTCTTGCCGCTTCCAGCCTCGAAGAATCGACAAGACGTGAAATCGCATCGTCCTTGAGTCTTTTCCATCATTTGCTCTGGATCGTCATGAAACTGCGACATGTCAAAAATGTGACATGTCACGACATCGCGACACTTCTGCCTCTTTGTCCTCTTTTGTTGCTTTTGGACACGAAAAGGCAACATGTCGCGATATCGTGACACATTCGCCTCCTTGCTCCTTTTCTTGGCTTTTTCCCGTGAAAATCCAACATGTCGCGATATCACGACACTTTCGCCTCCTTACTCTTTCTCTTCTCTTTTGGTCACGAAAATGCGACATGTCACGATATCGCGACACTTTTTCCTTCCTACTCTTTCTCTTCTCTTTTGGTCACGAAAATGTGACATGTCACGATATCACGACATTATTCCTACTTACTCTTTCTCTTCTCTTTTGGTCGTGACAATGCGACATGTCGTGATATCGTGACACTTTTTCCCTCTTGCTCTTTCTCTTCTCTTTTGGTCACGAAACAGTGACATGTCGCGATATCGCGACACTTTTTCCGTCTTGCTCAACATGTCGCCAAAACGCGACACTTTTTCCTTCTTGCTCAACATGTCGCGATATCGTGACATTTTTCCTTCTTACTCTTTCTCTTCTCTTTTGGTCACGAAAATGCGACATGTCGCGATATCGCGACACTTTTTCCCTCTTGCTCTTTCTCTTCTCTTTTGGTCATGAAACTGCGACATGTCGCGATATCGCGACACTTTTTCCGTCTTGCTCAACATGTCGCCAAAACGCGACACTTTTTCCTTCTTGCTCAACATGTTGCGATATCGCGACACTTTTTCTTACTTGCTCAACATGTCACGATATCGTGACACTATTTCTTTCTTGCTCAACATGTCGCGATATCGTGACACTTTTCCTTTCTTGCTCAACATGTCGCGAAATCGTGACACTTTTTCCTTCTTGCTCAACATGTCGCGAAATCGCGACACTTTTTCCTTCTTGCTCAACATGTCACGATATCGTGACACTTTTTCCTTCTTGCTCAACATGTCACGATATCGCGACATCCCCAACCCCCCACACGATATCGCGACACTTTTTCTTTCTTGCTCAACATGTCGCGATATCGCGACACTTTTTCCTTCTTGCTCAACATGTCGCGATATCGCGACATTTTTCCTTCTTACTCTTTCTCTTCTCTTTTGGTCACGAAAATGCGACATGTCACGATATCGCGACACTTTTTCCCTCTTGCTCTTTCTCTTCTCTTTTGGTCGCGAAACTGTGACATGTCGCGATATCGTGACACTTTTTCCGTCTTGCTCAACATGTCGCCAAAACACGACACTTTTTCCTTCTTGCTCAACATGTCGTGATATCGTGACACTTTTTCTTTCTTGCTCAACATGTCGCGATATCGCGACACTTTTCCTTTCTTGCTCTACATGTCACGAAATCGTGACACTTTTTCTTTCTTGCTCAACATGTCGCGAAATCGTGACCCTTTTTCCTTCTTGCTCAACATGTCGCGATATCATGACACTTTTTCTTTCTTGCTCAGCATGTCGCGATATCGTGACACTTTTTCTTTCTTTTTGTATTTTTCTTTTCCTTAAACTACGACATGTCGCGAAATCGCGACATCGGTCCTTGGTAGCTGCCTTTGCCCCTAACCCCATAACATGAGGCCACCATGCCACCTGGATCCTTCCCCCATTGCAAAGAAAACTAAAGCCATCACAAGAAGGACCGAAGCAATACTGACAAAACAAAAATGAAACTCCTCTCCCTTTTTTTGAACCCCATAGTTTCATCATCATTGGTGATCATTTTGAATAATTTTTTCCACATCACTTGGGACCCCATGTTCCCAAGTGACCAGCCCATTGGCTTCCACCCCTATATTGGCCAAGATATCAGCTATTTTATTTGCTTCCCTAAACACGTGTTGGGCCTTTCGATCATTCCTGGCTTGGTAGAGGATCCTAGCCTCTTCGATGACAGTCTTAATCTGCCACGGAGGATTTTTCCCATTGTTGAGAAGGTTTATGACATGCATCGAATCTCCTTCGATAATTAGTTTACCTTCAATCTCCTGAGCCAACTGAAGACCCCTCCATAACACTCTTGCTTCCACCTCGTTGTTAGTCCTTGTTCCCAGCTGCTCAAAAAAGGCCATCACCAGCTTGCCTTGATGGTCTCTCATTGCTCCTCCAGCCCCTGCTTTGCCAGGGTTACCTTTAGAGGCCCCATCAAAGTTGAGCTTGAACCAACCAACCGAGGGCGGTTTCCACTTGACATCTAATCTAGGATTGACCTTGGTAGACATGGATTTCTCGCCCAGAGTAATATTTAAGGATTGAGCGATCAGCCTCTCCCAGGGGGAAGGATTTTGAGCTTCATGAGGAATAAGGCTGACATTTTCATGGGTGAAGGTAAGAATATTATTGGTGATGGAGGTGACATCATGGCTCGACTCATGGAAAGCTCTATGGTTTCTTTCTAGCCACACCTGCCAAAGAAAATTATGGAGACAAATCTTCCAAAAAAACCTCAGCCTCAGGCCAACAAAGGGATTTGGCCATTGGTGGAAGAGGTCAATGATGGTGGCTGGTCTGACCCAGCAAATGCTAAAGGCTTGAAATAACCCATTGAGGATACTCAGAGAGACCAGGCATTCAAGGAAAATATGGAGGGTGGACTCCCAATTGGCCCTGCATAAAAAACAATGGTTAGCAACTATCACACCTTTCCTTATCAAGTTGTCAATAGTAAGAATCCTGCCTTGGATCACCAGCCACGAGAACATTGCAACTTTAGGAATAAGATTTTTGACCCACACCAGCTGAGTCTGGAGTGTGGGGTCCTCAGTATCTAACATTAGCATGTATGCATATTTGACTGAGAACTGCCCATTTTTGGTAGCTGCCCATATTACATGATCCTGCTCAGGTCTCATAGAAATGAATTGTTGATGCAGGATGCTTTGGATTTCTTCTGATTCAGCTTCAAATCCTTGAATCCTTATCTATTTCCAAATAAGCCTTCCTCTATCCTGTCTCATGAAATCAGCTACTTTCCTTCCTATGAGATCCTCTATGATTCTTTTGATCCTCGCTAGGTGAGGAAACTGAGATAAAGCTTCATCCTTGGCCCACCTGTCATCCCAAAACCTGATCTTCTGCCCGTTACCTAGAACCCATCTTAGGCCTTTCTTTATGACCTCTCTGCTTGTTAAGATTGCATTCCAGAATGCCGAACCTCTACTGTGCACCGTGTCATTTAGGAATTCGGTATCTTGAAGATATTTTCTTTTAATTATGGCAGTCCACTCATTCTCCTCATTGTTAATGAGATGCCAAGCTTGTTTGGCTAGCAAGGCTGTGTTTAGGTGAGCAAATCTTCTCAGCCCTAGCCCCCCAATTTCTTTCGGCCTGCAAACCTTGCCCCGGCCCACAAGGTGGATCCTCTATTTTTCCTCTGACCCAGACCAGAGAAAATTCTTTTGGAGCTGTTCAATTTTTTGGTATACTCTGGTTGGGGCCTTAAACACAGATAGAAAATAAACCGGAATGCTCTGTAAGGAAGCCTTAGTGAGAGTAAGTTTCCCGGCCTGAGATAAAAAATGTCCTTTCCAACCAGCCAGTTTCTTTTGGATTCTTTCTACCACTCTATCCCACATAGATCTTCTCGGAGAACCATAGAAAAGGGGAAGGCCTAAATAAGAGGTAGGAAGAGTCGCTATCGAACATCCCAAAATATTTGCTATTTTGGCTTGTCTCTGAATTGGGGTGTTGAGGAAGTAAAGCTTACTCTTGTTGAAGTTCACCTTCTGTCCCGTCGCATCCTCGTAGAGTTGGAGAATGTGCTTAATCCTTCTGGCTTCAACCACTGATGACTGGGTCAACATCAGAGTGTCATCAACAAATTGTTGGTGAGTAACTGGGTTGGTGAGAGAGGTGGCTTTAATCCCCAAAATTAATCTAGCAGTGCAAGCTGCTTTAATAGTTCTACCTAATGCCTCTGCTACTATAATGAACAACATTGGGCTAATCGGATCTCCTTGTCTGAGCCCCCTATGGCTCTGGAAATACCCAGTTATCATGCCATTGACCAAAACTGAGAACCAAGGTTCGGATATGCACTCTTTTATCAGCCTGACCCACTGAGGATGAAAGCCAAACTTTAGAAGAACAGCTGTCAAAAAATCCCAGTTAATGCGGTCAAAAGCTTTATTCATATCAAGCTTTAGGGCAAAGACCTCCTTGTTGGTTTGCCTAGCAGAGTGCAGAGCTTCATGGACTGTGATCGCACCATCCACAATTGATCTCCCCTGAACTGAGCTTCCTTGACCAGGGTCAATAATGAGGGGCAATATTTCTTTCATCCTATTAGCAATGGCTTTTGTTAAGATCTTGTAGGAAATGTTACATAAACTAACCGGTCTAAAATCTGCCATTGTCTCCGATGTTGGGCCCTTAGGAATCAGGGCAATAAAGGTGGACTTGAACCCTCTCGGGATATGTTTTGAAGCCTGAAACTCTTTGATAGCAGAAATGACATCCTCTCCCACAATATCCCAGAAAACTTGGAAGAACCGAGGAGGGAACCCATCAGGGCCAGGGGCCTTCTCAGGTTCCATACTAAACAAAGCATTTTTTATTTCTTCATCAGTGAAGGGAGCAAGAAGCTTACCATTAATGGCCTCATCAACCAAGCTAGGAATGAACTAGAGGAGAGTGTCCTTGGCTTCCTCTATACACTGGGATTCATCCCCGAGAAGGGAGCTGAAATAAGCAATTGCTTCCTCTCTGATCTCAATCAAATCCTTGGTTTTGGATCCATCAGCTTTGGTCAACTCTCTGATCTTGTTATTACTTCTATTCCTCAAGGTTGTGACATGAAATAACTTTGAGTTCAAGTCACCATCCTTTAGCCATAGCGCCTTGGATTTC
Organism: Wollemia nobilis; assembly: GCA_028583015.1. Lineage (NCBI taxonomy): Eukaryota > Viridiplantae > Streptophyta > Pinopsida > Araucariales > Araucariaceae > Wollemia > Wollemia nobilis. The sequence goes on from JAQPPZ010016936.1 coordinate 4,333,707, forward strand.
TGTCTCCAGTATATCTCTTCACAAGCCAAAATATTGTGATATTCTAAAAGCTTGGCTTGCTCCTCCTTCCTAGAAGCTTCATCACCGTTACCATTTTGTATCGAGTTGTCAATGACCTGCAGCCTTTCTCCCACTTGTTTCTTGTTCTCAAAAAGGTTCCCAAAAACCTCCTTATTCCAAGTTCTAAGATTATCCTTTACTAATTTCAACTTTTGAGCAAGTTTGAAACCTGAACTTCCCTGAAAGGGTTCTTGCCACCATCTGGAAATATTTTCTTTTAACTCCGGTGCCTGATCCACATTGACTGGAATCGAAAAGGTTTTTTGAAGAAATTTGACTTTGGAACCTCCAAAAGGATGGGATTGTGATCAAAGGAAATTTTGGGAAGAGTTTGCAGAGTAGAGTCTCCAAACCCAGCAATTGCCTCCTTTGATAAGAAAAACCTGTCAAGTCTTTCCTGGATAAGTTGGCTCCCTATTCGCCTATTGCTCCAAGTATACTTGGCTCCTCTTAGCCTCACATCCATCAGTTGGTTCGAGTTTACGAAGTCATTGAAGTCTTCCATACTTTTGGTTGGGAGCCCTGCTCCACCCTTTTTGTCCGAGGGGTATAATGGCATGTTGAAGTCGCCTGCCACCACCCACGGGATGTCATGGAAAGCATCACCCAGTTTACCCAGGTACTCCCACAAAGAAGCTCTCCCTTGAACAGAATTGGGAGCATAGACATTTGAGAAGATCCATGATCTATTGTTGTCAATATCATGGAAAAAAACACTCAGCACCCTATCATCATCTTGGATAATGCTGCCTTCCACCACCCGAGGATCCCAAAGAACCATGAGCCCCCCTGAAGTTCCTCTAGCCGGTTTGTACACCATGTCCCCTTGACTCCACATATTTTTTGCTATTGTTTTTGACTGGGCTTCGTCTAATTTTGTTTCTTGCAACATCAAAATTGTTGGATTGTATTGCCTTCTTAACGAGCTAACCACCCTCTGAGTGGGTCGGCCATTGAGGCCTCTCACATTCCATGAGAGAACCTTCATTTAGATTGTTTAGAGTTTTTCCCCTTCCCCCTCCCTTGAGGAGGTTTTCCTGATTTGTTATCTTCATGCCCTGGGATAAATTGTTGTATCAGTGTTTTTTGTTTGCCACTGGCAATCTCATTGTCAATCCTCATTCTGTTGTGCTCTGCATTTGACATCCTCCCCTTCTTTCTCTCACTGCCATAGTCAATAGGTGACTTAGTAGTACTCCTGGTCTACTTGGGGCTAAAAGGTGGATGAACTATCTATTGTAGAACCGGACTAACGCATTCCTCAAAATCATTCATTTCTACCACCTCAATCCTTGATTCTAACTCCTCCCTCTGTTTCCTGTATTCTCCTAATTTTTGTAGTGAACCTTCTAGATGGTTTGATGGGCTTTTGGCTATGATGTTGGGGAGGTCTATTTTTGAAGACTCTATCTCCTCCACCCATTTTCTATATTCTCTGGGATTTTGCCTTACCCCTTCCTGGGGGCTTGAGGGGTTCTTGGTTATGGGGTTTGTAGGACCCGCCCTTGATGGGGATTCTAGGGTTTCAGGGATTTCACCTTGCAGGTTTCCTTCCTCTAAATCCTCACTCTCCCCTTCTATCATTAGACCATCTAAAATTTTGAACTTATTTGAGCTTGGAATTTTAGGGCTTACCTGATTTTCCTGTTCGTCGGTGAGATGTTGCTTGTCTTTGCTCTGACCTTGCCCTGCCCCCTGTTTTGTCTTCTCTTGATAAATGTGGTTGTTTTTAGATGGCCTAAACCCTCCTTTTCCCATAGGGCCTCCTTTTAGAGGGAGGTTCCTAGGAAACCCTTTCTCATTTGCTCGTTTGCCTTCCATCCTTTGGTTTTCTCTGCTAGCTGCTAGATTAGGGCACTGATTTTGCAAATGGCCTTGGGTTTTGCACTCAGGGCAAAAAGTTGGCCTATTTTCATATTCCACCACCTATTTTCTTAGGTAGTTGCCATACCCTAGCTCCACAAAATTTGGCAGCTCAGAGTCTAAATTAGCGTTGACGCATATTCTTGCATGTGTCATCCTTGTCCTCGCCAAGGTTGCATGATCTATGGAAACCAGTTCTCCAATCACTCTGGCGATGCCTTGCAGCCAATACTCATTGAAAAACTGAGCTGGTAGGTTAGGAAGTCAAACCCAAATAGGGGCAGTATTGATATTCTATTTTTTAGGGTCGAAATCCTCCCCCCACTTCCTGAGGAATAGACTATGTTTCCCTAAAAACCAGGGTCCTCCAGTTAGAACGCGGTTCGCATCCTCCTTGTTATTAAATATTATGATGAAAAACCCCCTGGACAGGGCAACAACCTCCATACTCCCCATCGTTCTCCATTTGGATAGAGCCCAGGATCGAATAGTCTCTATATCCGGCCTTCCACCCAGAAACTTACCCACTAAAGAAAACTCTTCCATGGATAAAAAAGAACCCATCGAAGCAGTAGGAGCCATTATCCTATTATTCACCGGAATGAGGGGTGGGAGTGAAAGGAAATCACTCTTTCTCCCCTTAACAGTTTTCGCAAAGGACCGGCCACCTCTGGGGCCCGCATCACCCTTCTGGGTCCCTTTGTCCGGATCTTTTTGAGGAGGGTCGAGCCCTCTTTGGGCAGCCCCACCTGTCGCCGAAGGCCTCCCTTCCTCTGGATCCTCGCCTGATTCCTTCTCGAGGTTCCTTCCCAAACCCTCCGTGCCTTCTCTGTTGTTCCCGCCCGAAACTTTCAAACTTCCTCCGCTGCTCCTCTCCTCCATTCCTTCCTTCTCTGTTGTTCCCGCTGTGAAATAAAGATTAATTTAAGTCTATTGATATTTGTATTTTGGCACACCTTAGAAAAGAGAAGTTTGAGGTTTTTAGTCTTAAAATTCAAAGCTTTATCTTTGTAAGACTAAAGAGAAATTATAGAGTATATTTGAGCACATATTTGAGGAAAGGTTTTTGTGATTGTTTTGAAAAGAAGATTTGCTAACCTCTTGAAGTGGCAAAAAGGAAATTATTTTGAAATAGGTTTTGAGGGCACATCTTCTTCAAGGTATTTTGAGGTATGGTAATTTGACTCCTTCTTAAGGTGGTTGTGCTTTGAGGAAATTATTTCTATGTCATAAGGTGGAGAAATAAGGATTATACTTGTGTGCATTGTTGGAAATATATGAGCTAGAGTTTGAGAACTACTTGTGCTAGAGTTTGAGAACAAGTTGTGCTTTATCTTTGAAAGAAATTGGAAATACTTGTGCTAGGGTTGGAAACAAGTGTGTGCATCATTGTGAAGCATTTTAGGTATTGGTTTGAGTGACATTGAAAGTAATTGTGAAAGTGTTTGAGATCAATTTTGTGAAGCAAATTTGTGCATTATTGTGTTTGATCTTTGAGAGCAAATTTGCAAGGAACATAAACCAGTTTTGTGAAGCAAAGTTATACACTAGCATGATTTGATTTGAAAGGAATTTGCAAGAAGTAGAGATCTGATTTGATGAATGTGAGACATGTGAAAGTGATAGACTTAATGAATGTGAAGAGAACATATTGAGCATTTGCATTGCATATTATTCTTTATATGTTCTTGAAAGAATTCTGGGAAGAATATGTTTGAATTGCCTAGTTGAAGAAAGCATTTATGAAAGAGATACAAGCATTATTTTGAACATCATTTGTGTGCAATATTTGAGTATGTGTTATGAGTAGATATGAGTATGTGTTATGAGTATATTTGATTATGTGTTATGAGAAGATATGAGTATGTGTTATGAGAATATTTGAGTATGTGTTATGAGTAGATTTGAGTATGTGTTATGAGTAGATCTGAGTATGTTTATGAGAATTTTTTATCATGTGTTAGAGTAGAGTTGAGCAATGATAGTGAGAAGACTTGAGCAAGTCTTGTGAGAAGCTTCAAAATAGGTTTGAGGTAGATTTGAGCAAGTCTTGTGAGAAGACTTGAAATAGGTTTGAGGTAGATTTGAGCAAGTCTTGTGAGAAGACTTGAAACAGGTTTGAGGTAGATTTGAGCAAGTCTTGTGAGAAGACTTGAAGCAAGTTTGAGGTAGATTTGAGCAAGTCTTGTGAGAAGACTTGAAGCAGGTTTGAGGTAGATTTGAGCAAGTCTTGTGAGAAGACTTGAAGAAGGTTTGGGTAATATTTGAGAGTAGATTTGAGCAAGCCTTGTGAGTAGGCTTGGTGTAGATTTGAGTAGATTTGTGAGTAGATTTTGTTGCTGATTTGAGCAAGCCTTGTGTGAAGGCTTGGAGAAATTTTTAATTAGAGTATTGAGCTGGCTTTGGAGCAGACTAGATATGAGAGGAGAGGTGTATCCTATGGATAGAGATCCATGAACTAGAGCTAAGAGGAGAGGTGTCTCCCATGGATAGAGATCCACAAACCATAGTAGAGAGAAGAAAGGTCTCCTATGGATAGAGGTCCATAAACCAGAGCAGAGAGGAGAGGTGTCTCTTGTGGATAATTCAAAACCAGTTTAGTGGGAAGGTTATCCTATGGATAGATGAACTAGAGTTTAGGGGATAGAGGTCTCCTATGGATAGAGGTCCACAAACTAGAGTTGAGGGGATAAAGTTCTCCTATGGATAGAGATCCATGAACCAGAGTTGAGGGGATAGAGTTCTCCTATGGATAGAGGTCCACAAACTAGAATTGAGGGGATAGATTTCTCTTGTGGATAGAGTTCCACAAACCAAAGTTGAGGGGATAAAGTTCTCCTATGGATAGAGGTCCATGAACTAGATTTTAGGGGATAAGTTCTCCTATGGATAGAGGTCCACAAACCAAAGTTTAGGGGATAGAGGTCTCCTATGGATAGAGGTCCACAAACTAGATTTGAGGGGATAGAGTTATCCTATGGATAGAGGTCCACAAACTAGATTTGAGGGGATAGAGTTCTCCTGTGGATAGAGATCCATAAACTTGAGCATAGGGGATTGGTGTCTCCTTTGGATAGAGGTCCATAAACATTGTAATAGGGATTTGGTTCCCAAGATATTTATTGAGAAAATTTAGAAGAAATATTTTCTCCATGGATGTAACCCACATTGGGTGAACCACATTAAATCTATGTCTCTCTTGTGTGTGATGATTTGTGCATTGCTTTGCTACTGCTATTGATGATATTGGTTAACACTACTTTGGAAAGATATTGCAATTGATAACATTGGATAATATTGTTTTGGAAAGAAAAGTAAAAGTTTATCTTATACTATTCACCCCCCTCTCAGTATAAGCTTGTGTTCTTCAATTGGTATTAGAGCGGGTTCCTTCAAAAAATTCTAATAGCTTGAAGGAAGATCTTACAGGAACACATATGGCTTCTCAGAATGGATCTTCAACAAATAAGGCTCCAATGTTTGATGGGAATAATTATGCTTTCTAGAGTATGAGGATGAAGAATTATTTGATGGCACAAGGATATGAAACATGGCAATCTATTGAGGATGGGTTCAAACCTATAGCTACTCCTCCCACAGATAAGGATGGCAAGCAACTATATGTAAATAATGCCAAGGCTATGAATGGAATCTTAAGTGGATTATGTGAATCAAAGTTTGTGAAAGTTATGCAATGCAAATCAACAAAATAAATATGGGATAAATTGAAGCAAACATATGAAGGAGATAGCAAGGTTAAGTTGGCAAAACTTCAAACTCACAGGAGGAGGTTTGAAGAGTTGAAGATGAAATATGAGGAAGATATTGCTAAATACTTACTTCATGTTGATGAATTTGTTAATACCATGCATGGACTTGGATTCAAAATTGAGGACTCTAGTGTTGCTCAGAAAGTATTAAGATCACTCCCTATGAGGTATGATGCAAAGGTTTCAACAATAGAAGAGATGAAGGATCTCGATAAGTTGACAATGGATGAGTTACATGGAATTCTCACAACTTATGAGATGAGGATAGAAAAATATCAAAATTCCAAGAGAGAGGTAACATTCAAAGTTTCAAAGAAGACAAAATATAAGAAACCAGAATCAAGTGATGAGTCAAGCAGTGATGAAGAAGCTAACTATGTGAGAAGAAATAAGAAGGGCTCAAGAAAACACAAAGATATGAAGACTGTGAAATGTTTTAATTGTGGTAACTTTGGTCACTATGCATCTAATTGTCCACAAGCTAGAAGTAGTAGCAGTGAAGAGAAACATGATTATAAGAAAAAGGAAGAAAGAAAATTCAGGTATGAAAAGAAAAATAGGTATGGTCAAGGCAAGCATGAAAAGAAGATTTTTCAAAGGCACAAGAAGAGTTTCTATGTTGAAGAAGCAAGCAGTGCTTCAAGTGACAATGATGAAAGTTTCTTAGATAGTGAAAAAGAAGAGATTCTATTTTTGGCAATAGAAGAGGAAGAGGACACTCCTATTGAAGATCAAGTAGAAGATGTTTTTGACCAAGTAGAAGAAAAAGAAGATGCTCCTATAATTGAAGACCTAGAGGAAGGTTCAAAAAAAGAAGAAGAAGCCACAATTGACCTAGAAGAGGAACTTATTGTTGCTCTCAGAGAGTTGAAAAGAGTTAGAAAGAAGAACTCAATACTGAAGGCTCAAGTTCAAGAAGATGAGGAAATAAAGGAAAAGCTTCTACAAGATCTCAAAAACTTAAAAGTTAAGGCAAGGAGATTTAAAGAAGTTATGGTTGAAAATTTAGAGGTAAAAGAGTTAGAATGTGAAATATTAGAACATGAAGTGGTTTCTCTAAGGATGGAAGTGAAATATTCTAAGGATAAGCTGCACAGGTTTGGGAAAAGTTCAAAAGCTTTGGATAACATTATCAAAGCACAAAGATCTTCATTTATCAAAACAAGACTAGGCTATGAAGAAGGTCAAGAGGTACAAAAAGAGGAGTCAAGCTCAAAAGAAAAGGAAGTCTCAGAGGAAGATATTGAAGAAGAACCTAAGACCTATGTTGATAAGTTGAGGAGTGGAAGCATCATTGAGGAAGAAAACAATGCACAAACAAGAAACAAGGATCATCACAGAGAAGGCAAAGAAAGGACCAAGAGACCAAATTTTTCAAGACAAGATGAATATTTCTTCCAAGGACATTGTTTCTCATGTAATCATTTTGGTCACAAAGCTATACATTGCAAGATTCATGGCAGAAATAATTATGGCTTCACCAAAAGAAATTTTAGGTCATTTACACCATTCAGGAACTACAACATCAGGTGTTACAATTGCAATAATTTTGGGCATAAGGCTAAGTGGTGTAGAACAGAGTTTCTGGAACTTCCAAAGACAAGAAAGAACAGGGACACTCAAAAGGATCAAAAGGGTATGACTACAAAGGAGTGGAAAAAGAAAGTTGAGAAAGGAGAAGAGCATTGTAAGTTGGGAGTAGATTTACTCCCACCCCAAAATTGATCACCTCAAGGAGAGGAGGTGGTGAGGGGGCTGAGCTAAGAGTCTTATTTTTAGCCCCAAAGGAGCCCTTTGCCATTGATGTCAAAGGGGAGAGAATTTAGTAAGGGGGAGATATTTTAGTAAGGGGGAGTAGCTTCTCAGGGGGAGCAGTTTTGGAATCTAGTTGCAGAAAAAGAAATATTGTTAGTAAGGGTTGCCATCAATGACAAAGGGGGAGATTGTTGGAAATATTGAGCATATTGTGTTGTCATTGATGTCAAAGGATTGATGTCAAAAGGTTGATGTCAAAGAGAGCTTGGTATGGCAGAAATATTCTTCTATGGTTGGATAATATTGCAAGGCAAGGTTTATCTCAGAGCAAGGAAAAAGAAAAGGTTTGCAAGGTTTATCTCAGAGCAAGGAAAAAGAAAAGGTTTGCAAGGTTTAAAGGCAAACAAAAGGTTTATAATATTTTTAAAATATTATAATATACAACATATTTCATTGGCACCAATGGTTATGAAGCAAGGTTTAATATATAATATATATATATATATATATATATATAATATTTCTCTCATGGAGCGTCGACATCATTCGAAGGAGGCAAACGTTTATGAGTTTAAAAGATTTTTTTTGAAGCATCGACGTCATTCAAAGGAGGTAAACATTTATAAATACCTTATCAAATTCATTTGGATGCTAACATTTTTGGAGATGCAAAAATTTTATGTGATGCCAATGTTTTGATGATGCAAAAAATTATTGTGATGTCCATGCTTTCACTGTGAAATCATTTTCTCTCGTGCGCTGGTTTCTGCAAAGTTCATTGAGAAGAGAGGACACATTTTTGAGGACAATGATTTATGAACAAGAGGAAGTACCACTATTTTGAATCCCAACTAGGTGGCTGGTCTAGCTGGATGCCTAGCTAGAGCTAAGGCACTATCGAACTAGAGTGCACAAGGTCGAATCTCATGGAGTTGGTTTTTGTTGGGTAGAATATGTGGTTCATTTGGCAGGCACAATGAAGAGGGTTTTAATTGGGCGTATGCACTATGTATCTCACCTAGTGGGGTAGCTAAACTAGTAGCCTAGCCGTGGCTAGGGCACTGCATGGGCAGAGGTTGTAAGTTTTATTCCCATGTGGTTCATAGGCGTGTGGTGTTGAGGTTCATGCCAAATTTTTTGAAATATATTTCATTGGCCTATGTTGTGAGGTATGCGCCAAATTTTTGAATAATCAATGCTTTAGTGAGAAAAATATTTCACTAGTTATTTGATATTGTAAAAGGTAGAAAGTTGGTTTTAATTAAGTAGTGGAGGAATAAGGTGTATAAAGAAATAATTTTTATTGTAATGTGTGTATAAATTTAATTCTTAGAGGGAGATTTGTGTATGGTTTAAAAGGTATATATCTTGTATTTTGAAAGGGGAAATAAAGTGTCTTAGGGCTTTATTGAAGTTATAATTTTTGCTTGCTTAAGAAAGGATAAATAAGGTGTAATTTAAGTCTATTGATATTTGTATTTTGGCACACCTTAGAAAAGAGAAGTTTGAGGTTTTAGTCTTAAAATTCAAAGCTTTATCTTTGCAAGACTAAAGAGAAATTATAGAGTATCTTTGAGCACATATTTGAGGAAAGGTTTTTGTGATTGTTTTGAAAAGAAGATTTTCTAACCTCTTGAAGTGGCAAAAAGGAAATTATTTTGAAATAGGTTTTGAGGGCACATCTTCTTCAAGGCATTTTGAGGTATGGTAATTTGACTCCTTCTTAAGGTGGTTGTGCTTTGAGGAAATTATTTCTATGTCATAAGGTGGAGAAATAAGGATTAGACTTGTGTGCATTGTTGGAAATATATGAGCTAGAGTTTGAGAACTACTTGTGCTAGAGTTTGAGAGTTATTTGAGCTTCATTGTTGAATGAGTTTGGAAACACATGTGCTATGGTTTGAGAACAAGTTGTGCTTTATCTTTGAAAGAAATTGGAAATACTTGTGCTAGGGTTGGAAACAAGTGTGTGCATCATTGTGAAGCATTTTGGGTATTGGTTTGAGTGACATTGAAAGTAATTGTGAAAGTGTTTGAGATCAATCTTGTGAAGCAAATTTGTGCATTATTGTGTTTGATCTTTGAGAGCAAATTTGCAAGGAACATAAACCAGTTTTGTGAAGAAAAGTTATACACTAGCGTGATTTTATTTGAAAGGAATTTGCAAGAAGTAGAGATCTGATTTTATGAATGTGAGACATGTGAAAGCGACAGACTTAATGAATGTGAAGAGAACATATTGAGCATTTGCATTGCATATTATTATTTATATGTTCTTGAAAGAATTTTGGGAAGAATATGTCTGAATTGCCTAGTTGAAGAAAGCATTTCTGAAAGAGATACAAGCATTGTTTTGAACATCATTTGTGTGCAATATTTGAGTATGTGTTATGATAAAAATGAGTATGTATTATGAGAAGATTTGAGTATGTGTTATGAGCAGATCTGAGTATGTGTTATGAGCATATTTGAGTATGTGTTATGAGAAGATCTAAGTATGTGTTATGAGAAATTTTGAGCATGTGTTAGAGCAGAGTTGAGCAGAGATAGTGAGCAAATTTGAGCAAGTCTTGTGAGAAGACTTGAAGTAGGTTTGAGGTAGATTTGAGCAAGTCTTGTGAGAAGACTTGAAGCAGGTTTGAGGTAGATTTGAGAAAGTCTTGTGAGAAGACTTGAAAAATATTTGAGGCAGATTGAGCAAGTCTTGTGAGAAGACATAAAACAGGTTTGAGATAAATTTGAGCAAGTCTTGTGAGAAGACTTGAAGCAAGTTTGAGGTAGATTTGAGTAAGTCTTATGAGAAGACTTGAAGTAGGTTTGTGCAAGAGTTTAAAGTAAATTTGAGTAAGCCTTGTGAGTAGGTTTGGTGTAGATTTGGGAAGATTTGTGAGCAGGTTTTATTGTTGATTTGAGCAAGCCTTGTGTGAAGGCTTGGAGTAGTTTTTGAGTAGAGTATTGAGTTGGATTTGGAGTAGACCAAATATGAGAGGAGAGGTGTATCCTATGGATAGATTTCCATGAACTAGAGCTAAGATGAGAGGTGTCTCTTGTGCATAGAGTTCCAAAAAATAGAGTAGAGAGGAGAGGTGTATCATGTGGATAGAGTTCCATGAACCAGAGTAGAGAGGATAGGTATCTCCTGTGGATAGATTTCCATGAACCAGAGTTGAGGGGATAGATTTCTTCTGTGGATAGATTTCCACAAACCAGAGTTGAGGGGATAGATTTCTCCTATGGATAGAGGTCCACGAACCAGAGTTGAGGGGATAGAGTTCTCCTATGGATAGAGTTCCATGAATAAGAGTTGAGGGGATAGAGATCTCCTATGGATAGAGTTCCACAAACCATAATTGAGGGGATAGAGTTCTCCTATGGATAGAGTTCCATGAGCCATAGTTGAGGGGATAAAGTTATCATGTGGATAGAAGTCCACAAAAAAATGTTTAAGGGCTAGAGTTCTCTCGTTGATAGAGTTCCATGAACCAGAGTTGATGGGATAGAGTTATCCTATGGTTAGAGGTCCATAAACCAGAGTTGACGGGATAGAGTTATCCTATGGATAGAGGTCCACGAACAACAGTTGAGGGGATAAAGTTCTCCTATAGATAAATATCCACAAACTTGAGCATAGGGGATTGGTGTCTCCTTTGGCCAGAGGTCCATAAACATTGTAATAAGGATTTGGTTCCCAAGAGATTTGTTGAGAAAATTTAGAATAATGATTTTCTTTGTGGATGTAAGCCACATTGGGTGAACCACGTTAAATCTGTGTCTCTCTTGTGTGTGATGATATGTGTATTGCTTTGATACTGTTATTGATAATATTGGTTAACTCTGCTTTGGAAAGATATTGCAATTGATAACATTGGATAATATTGTTTTTGAAAGAAAAGAAAAAATTTGTCTTATATTTTTCACCCCCCTCCCTCTCAGAATAATCGTGTTCTTCAATATATGCAATTAACAAACAAATAAATTGATAAATAAAAATGGGTAGAAAAATACAATGTGACATGTTTTTTGATGGCCGATCTCAAAAAGCATGGCCTTGTGGAAAATAGACCTTCACATTAGGTATTATTAATAAATTCCTAATTTAGATCTCATTATTTATTACTGAAAAAGAACTACTAAGTGATATGCAAATGATTTTTTAGTCATTTAGACATTGGCCAAAGATTTAGTGCAAGGCTCAATATTATATGGAAGCAAATAGTTACATTTAATTATCCCTCATTGATAGGTTGAACTAACACTCATTGAATTATTAGCCAATAATTTATCCAAATTTCCACTAGGAACCATGTTAATGCACCAATTCATATCAAAAGTCCCCATCTATTCACTACTAATAGAAAAAACATTATTGGAAATAAAATTATCAAAAAGAGAATATTTAATCACTCCTAGTGTAAAATAAAGAAGAGATTTCTATCTTGTTTACATATGGTATTTTCAACAAATATTTAACAATTCATTTTATGCTTATTCCTATATAGTTATTTATGACTAAATATTAATCTTCCATACTAAACACTCCTTTTATTTTGTTGGAAAGTGATTCTAATGAATCCAACTAGGTGAACACATAAATAGTTATCTATTCTATGATTGTAAAGGTAATTATATTCCAATAATAGTACCTCATCATAACAAATTGAGAATATCTATTTATTCTGCCTACTTCTAAGGGCATTACATGAGCAATTATGAAATATATTTGATAATATCACATGGATATTTGTGATAGGAATATCTCTCTAGCACAACACCTTAATATTCTAGCCTACACTTAAACTTAGGAATGTGAATTTCTATACATAAGTAGGTTGCTAATCTATAATTGTAACATGCAATTTGTAAACAAGGTATTTTTAAATGCTAAAATCATTGCAAAATAAATGACAATTTTTTGGCTCTCAACACCTATCAAATTAGGAAGTGTGTCATGATGATTTTTATCAAGACATAAATACAATTGCTACAATGTATGATTTATGCCTTTAAAATATATTTTTAATTACTTGTGGTGGAAGGCTTATTTAATTGCCACAAACTCTATTTTACATGACTTAAAAAAAAAAATAGTGGTGGAAGGCTTAATTAAATCTACAACATTAATAAATATATTATTCATATAACTTGAAATGCAATTGGTAATTGTTTTTGTTTTTCATGTAAAAAAAATTATATATTATTATGTTTATTAAGTTATTTTTAAAAATTAAAACTCTTTGGTAATTGTATAATACAACAATATCATACTTTTTATTATAAGTTATTTCTTATACCATGTATTTGATTATCAAAACTAATTAAAAACGTATTTTTATATATTTTTTCTTTTAGAAGGTATTGTTATCATGGTGGGTGAGCAAGTTGAGAACAAAGTCAATGAGTATAGCTTCCTTTATGTATAAAGGAAGTAGGGGAGAGATAGTTGAGCATCCTATGCTAGAACATCTACCAAATTTACATTGTGTCATTTCATATTATCAAAATTAACAAATATTATATTTACCCTTTTGTCATATTTTCTTGCATTGTTATCAAGTCACTTTAGGTGCCTTTTATATCAATTTTTTAAACATATCAATATTACATGTAAAACATATAAAATAAATGTGGACTATATATGTCCTCTAAGAATAAAATTATTCAAACGTATCATCATGCTACAACATTTTTTTAAAACTCTATTAAAATTGTGATGTATATTATAGTTTTTAGATATAAGTATCTGCTAACATGTATGATAACATTCGTTATTATTTAAATTTATAGTGTTTTGATTTTAAGTAGTAGGCAAAATTTATAAGGATGTATGGGTGGGTCAGTATGGCAATCAAAGTGGAGGTAAAACTAACATCCTTGAATATGTGGTGCTTAGGAATAAACTTAAGTGATATATAAGGCAATTTATATCATTCAAAATAAGGACATTGGAATAAAAAAAATCACCAAGGTTTGAGTAGTATTCATGAGGTTACTTGGTAATTTATCTTTTTTCTTCACATGGAATAATAAGATATGGTAATCATGGAGTAGATTGGAGGATAATTATCTAACATGTATGGGGGAATGTAAATTATGTGTTTCACTTAATAGATAATGTCATAAGAGCATCTTAAGGCAATTATGATCTCAATGCCTACTTTACATTGGAGCACCAACGAATAAACATATGGCATGTTTTGGTAGGCATATTAAATATCCATTATTTTGAAATACGTAGCCACCAAATATTGAGTGTATTATCAACCTCTAAACTTGTTGAAATATTTATCAATCAACCAATCAAGTAGACAAATTGAATCAATCATTGTCAAGACCAAATTTGGGATCATTTATTGATCTAGAAGCAAAAGCACTATGATATAAGCAAAAGTGCTGGTGGCACTTTTGCCTCTATGGCAGTCCTACAAAATTTGAATTTTTGACCATGTCCTACCCAATTTGACTGGTCATTTAGCAAAAGCACCAAAGCATTAACACCACCAATGCTATTGCTCTCTAGCACTACTATCAAATACTAAAAATGAAAAGTTTGATAGTTAGTACCTTTTAAGATACCCTCCAAAAATAGACTTGATCACATTAGTCTATTTTGTAGCTCCAGTAGAAATTCAAAGCCTAAAATTTTACATTTTCAATATCTAATACATTAATTGCACCTTGATCCAAATTTAAATTCTTGAATTTGTCAATACTATCATCTTAAATGCAATTATTTCCCCAAGGAGCCATGGTCCTCTATAAAGCTAGCACTTGGAGTGTTCAATTCAGTATCTTGGAAATAACAAAATTCTACCAAATTTCATAAATATTCATAGGAATTCATATCCAAGCATGGAAATATTATGCTACAATGTTGTTATAAACTTGTTAAAGTTCTACTATCTCAAGCATTCAACCATCCAAACTCTCAAGAATTCAAAATTTTGAGCTATCTAGCTTCAAGCATTCAAGCTCTCAAACCCTCAACAAATAAAGTATCCAATATATTAAGCATTCAATCTCTTAATATCTCAAGTATCTTCAAGCAATAAGAAAGCTTCAATCAAGATTCTTAAATAATGAAAAATAAAACTTAGAATATTGGAGCAATAAGTGTGCTTGGGGTTGTGCTCTTTCCTCCTTCTTATTTTTATCACTATATTTACTTTGTAGCTCTAATTTTTGATCTCATAGTACACTAATTTTTCTTTGATCATCACACTTGCATCTAGTCATCAATTTTTAGCATTTAGCTTACATATTACAAAGGAAATTTTCTTACTATAAAAATCAAGGCTCTTATATCTCTTGGTTAGGAATCCTCTTTGTATCATTTATAATAAACATTAATTTTTTATAATAACTTCATTTTTCTACACATTTAAGTAAAAGCATTGTTGAATTACAATTTTGATGGCATTATTGCTCTCTATTTTTAACCTAGATATAGATAACAAAAGCATTGTTAGTCAATGAAATCATAAATAACACTATTTTACACTAAATGGTGCTTTCACCATTGATCACATAGTTATTAATTTATCAATTACTATTTTAGCTCATATTTACACAAATTTTTGTTGCTTTCCAGGGAGCCTCTTACTCTCCTCCAACTTAGGAAGACCCATTTACCATTGATCTACTAATTTTTTGTTTGATTTACAAGTGTAGTGAGTTCTCACTATATGCATAAGCAAGTACCCTCCCTTAGAAAAAAAACTAAAAAAGTGCAAGGAATCTAAAGCATGAAATAACTAAGATAAAAGGGAAGGAAGCTAGGTATACCCACAATTTTGGAGTGTCTAACAATCATAATTTGATAACATTTAACTAAAAATCTAAGATGGAGGTAAGGCAAAGTCAATTGTAAAGAAGTACCAACCAGACCATAGAATGTGCAAAAGGGTAAAAGTTGAAACTTTGACTTAAGTTCAAAAAAAGTTACACATAAAATAGTGCTAATCAAAATTGCGACAAGGAGCAAAGAAATGACCATGTGCAAAAGGGTGGTAACTGCAATATGAAGTAGGCTACCTTCACCACCTAGGCATGGTCTTCCAAGAAGACGGTTGGAACGTTAAAGACATTATGGAGGCTACCAAGAAGTAACCTCAATCCTAATGATAATAATTACAAGAGATGATAACATCTAATATTTAATATTTATAGCATGAGCAGTTGGTGTAGGTGGCAAAAAAATCATATCTAAAGACCCAAAAAAGTATATCATTAATGGATCCAAATCTAGATACCTTGAGATTATTTACAATTAATGCAATGAATATAAAGTAGAATTTTGAAAATGGAATTTTGAATTTTTGGAGGGAAAATTTTCCTAATCCTATCTATAATTAGTCATTTTTCTTCATTGTAAATGATCAAAAGTTGCTTATTTATGCCTAGTGTTTGCCTTTGTATGTAATATTTCTTTCACTTTGTTTTTTGTGTAACAGTTTGGCTAGAGCCTTGATTCATTTTATTAATTAGTTTATTATTTTTCTCTAGCATGACTATAATTAAACTATAATATATATGAGAAGTCTTGGCTATTCTATGTTTTGACCTAGTTCTTATGTGTATGTGGTGTGCATGAATATTTTTGTTGGATAAGATTATGTTCACTTTGTGATCTTTATGAATGATGTATGTGTTCACTAATCCCAATGTAGAAGAGTCTTATGATACTGGTGCATCACTTCCCTTAGTGTAGATTTTTATTTTTCTATTATTTGCTTTATGAATATCTCTCTCTTTCCCCTTTTCCCTATGAAATAGGTTAGGCTAGTTTAGGAAGGTAAGCTTCAAGATTATATCTTAACAAGGATCCAACCTTGTAAAAATCTTGAAGCTCATCCTCTAAACCACACATTGCTTTCTTGAGAATTTTGGACCGTTGCACTCCATGCAAGGCTTGAGTGTTAAGTGCACCTAAACTATCATAATGGGTGACTATGATATTTAAATATGATAAAAAATTTCCTATCATGTCTGGTGGGATGAATATAATTTGATTTACCCCATAATTTTTGTTGAGTTTGATTCCTTGAAGAATACAAATAAGTAGAGCTCAAAGGTAATAAATAGCATACATGGCAATAGTTTTCCTAGCACACCCGATGGGATGAAGCACATAAAGTTGTATTACAAACTAGAGATACCAAATTGAAACTTTAGTGAAGGTTTCAACTCATTTAATTACTAAAGCACCACAAAATTTCACTTGGAAACTCCCTTGGTTGAGGAACTCAATATTTTGGCCACTAGAGAAGGATACCATAAAATAACCACCTAAAGAAATATTGGATTGAAATTTTTATTAAAAACTCAATATATCTACCTGTTAAAGCACATTCAAGAGTCACCTGATGAATATTATCATAATATAAGGGCCCAAATATTTATGAGCTCTATACCCACTACCATATATTTTATAATTGCAAATCCTTAGGAATTAGTACAAACCCATAGCTCGGTCCCAACAAGAAGAAGAGCACAAAAATGGAATATGACAACATAACAAAACCAACCCATGTAGAGATTTTTGTCCTGGAATTATAGAGGTCCCTTGATTACCCCTCTTCTACCTACTACTTAGGACCCAATCCTAGCCTTAGACTTGAATTCATTGTCCTACTACACTAAGGAAGATGCAACTACACTAATGAAACACCTGCATCACATGGTAAGCTTATGCATGGTACATAAGACTAATTAAAACATTATGGTGACAAGAATACTGGAAACATATTTTAGAGGAAAAGTAATGGAATGGTATATAACTATTGCTCTACATTCAATCAAAATCTAGTATCAACTAGCAAATAGATTTAGGGAGAAGGTCGATGGAGTGTCTCTCTTGGAGAAGTTAAAACTATCAAAAGGGAATCCATGGGGATGGTGGATGACTTCAATATCCAATTTCATAAAAGTTGGTATAGAATTCTAGATGAAATCCAACCTCCTCTAGGTATGGCATCCATATACTATTTAAATTCTTTCAATTCAACGATAGCCATGATGATTACATCTAAGGGAGGAAACTCCTTGCTAGTGACCTATGGGATAGTCACTCAAGTCAATAATAATCTCATTTAGATAGTAATGCTACCTCCTAGGCCTCTCATTCCCTTATTTCTAAATCTCCAACCCCCTTATCATCCTCCTCTAATTGTACAACTTAATCTAGTTGTGAACCCAATTTTAGTTTTGACTCCTCCCACCATTCTAAATTATTCAACTTCAATCTCCCAATCCTCAATCAAGTTAGAAAAATGAAAAATCTACTCAAAATACTCTCTAATAAAGTATTGTATTTGAAAAGGCAACAACATACCCATTGGTTTCAATATCAAAATAATCCAAGACCATTCTAAAAGAACAACCAGGGCTATAAACCTCCTCCTAACAGGTATTAACAACCCCATTTATAATAAAATAAGGATTCAAGTTAGGCTTAGGGACATAATTAGTAGATAGTACCTATGTCAACCCCATTATAGTATATTATTCCTAACCCCATTAGAGACATATCCCTCATGTAAAAACATTTGTGTGGAGGAATATATAACATGGTACTACCAATACTCAAACGCTTACCCTTTGAATCATTGTTTTGGAGGAAAATCCTAGCAATCCATAATAGTACTGAATGAGATGATGTCTTTCTAAGCATCTATTCCTCATTTAGGGATGGAAAGACAGGAAAAAATCCAACCTTGCCTTGCCTTGACCCTCCATAATTCAAATTTATCCTAGTCACATGGGCAAGGAGGAAGCATATATTATATTCAATATAGTAAGTACTTCAGCACTGCATAAACCATAAGTTTAATGAGGCTATCAAAATAAGGGCTAACATAGGTCATAAGGATAATAATAAAATGGTCTTGGATATCTAAAATTGGCTAACCAATTCAAGAGGGGATGCTCCCACCATAGCTTCACCAAACTAGAATGTACCAAAACTTTTGGTGGCCACTAAGAAAAATATCTCAAAGGTCCTAAAGTAGTGTGTGCTCTTGTCAAATCCTATACAAATTCCTCAATCATTTGTGAATAATCCTAGACCTCAACTATCATTGAGTTCCCCTTATAAAACTAATCCCCTCAGGTCATTCAATGTGGTTGATATTTTAAAGAGATCCCCAGTTGTTGTGCCTATATGGGATGTATTATCCATCCTTAAGTAGGAGATACTCTAGAGGAAGGGAAATATTTAAAATAGAAGGTACTAACAATCTTACAAGTTTTTTGTCTGGTAATGAGTCACGTCAGATCTATTCCCTTCTACTTGACCCTATTATGTGGTGATAAGCTAATACATAAATGCATGATCGACTTTGGAGCAAGAACTCCAATTTTGTCAGAAGTAGTGGTGGAAATATTAGGACTGACTTATTAGTTGGTTAAAAAAATTATGGTGCAATTGGATGTAAGCTTAGTCTAAATACTTGGGATATCAAGGGATCTTTTGGTCATACTATACGTCTATCCTAGCTTCACGATGCCACAATATGTAGCAATGATTAATTTTTTAGCTTCATTTGGCATTTGTCTATCTAGGGATTTCATCACTAAACTAGGAGGCTATTGATATGGATTAATATTTAATGTAATATTTTTGACATGGCCAACATATAATTTTAGATTAAAAATATAGGTCACATTTTGATGAGTCTATTATGTGTTTAAAAGATAAGCCTTAGGATGTAACTTTTGGCAATCATATAGGCTTGAATGATATTGTAGTAAATATGATAATATCTGATGTATTTCAAAAGGACACCCAAGAGGTAGTGTAACTATCTATTTATAACAAATTTTGGAATGCAAATCCTTAGTTCTTCATTAACAAATTTGTCTCTCTTGTTGTCCATATCAGTTTAGTATCAGAGCAAAGAAGTTGGCTATAA
Source organism: Wollemia nobilis (assembly GCA_028583015.1). Lineage (NCBI taxonomy): Eukaryota > Viridiplantae > Streptophyta > Pinopsida > Araucariales > Araucariaceae > Wollemia > Wollemia nobilis. Next base: position 4,353,064 of record JAQPPZ010016936.1, read on the forward strand.
GGGAGTATCCTCTTCTCTGTGGTCAATATAATTTAGAAGGGGAATGAGAAATATTTTTCTAGTTGATCCTAGAATTGGTGATATTTTCTATTATTTTTATATTTAGATGAGTCTATTCCTTCTTGAGAAGTTATTAATGATTTTGAGTTGAATATCCATCCATATTTGTAGCCTACCTAATATTCCTTTTCTTGTTACATTACATTTTCTATGGTCTTCATCTTTGTAATATAATTATATTTGGTAGTTTATTCTTGAAAAATGAGTATATAACTCATTTGAGAGAATTCACAAAGGATGTATAAATATGCCATACTTGCAGGATCATTTGCACCCAAATAGCTTAATATTTTATTCGTCAAATTCTAACCAAGACAACTAACATAGGGTGAACTTGCTCAAATAACAAAATTTGTTGAAGTACCTTCCAACATGCATGTGTAAGCTTATGCTTCACATTCCATTATGTATCCTACAACACATCAAGCATATCTCTTTCCATACCTATAATATTTGCCTTAGATTATTCACCACTATATTATGGTATACGTGAAGCAATCACTACATTTATCTCAATATTGTTGCTTAGTCCTAGTCGTGTAGAGAAGTAAAACATTTCAATGATTTAAGGTCCATTTCATGATAAAAATACTTTCCATAGAGATGTAATTATGTACCAAGACATAAAAGATAATTCTAGCATACAAAATATTGAATTTTGATATCCACAAAATTAATCAATATTTAATTATCCATGCAAATATTATTGTTGAGCACAAAAAGTGATTACGATCATATCAACAAATTAACATTAGAAGGTGTTTGAGAAGTTGAAACTCCAACACTGAATCTCAAAATATGATATCTCTGGTATGCCAATTTAGCAATAATTTGTTTGTATGAGAAATTACCCAAGACAACTTGGAAGTGATGGTAATGTAGAAGCTATAGGCCTTATTTGACTCAAAAATTCCTAATAGATGCACACAAAGCATGCAACCTACTCAAAATCTGTGCATATATCCAACCACATGATTCACACATATCTCTAGCATGTAATATATGTGTCACTCTTGTATGTAACCTATGCATCCCTCCAATGCATAATCTATAGGCCTCTTTAAACACTACAAAAATTCTAGTCTATCATGAAACAAAGGGAGGGGTCTTATTTCAATATTTCATGCACCATGCAGTCATTTGGAGTTGCATGTTGATTTAGTGTGAAATCCACATGCTCATTTTGTGAATAATTTTCACATTCATTTCTACCACAAAGAATGCATCCATATTTTTCACAAATCAAAATCAAAATCATGACATGTAATACTTGTTGCTATAGACAAAAATATAAGAGGGAATCTTATCTTACCTTTAAAATTTGTATTTGTCTCCATTATTCCAGTGGCCACATAGTTCTATTTTTAAATTACCTCTATTTTATTGAGTTGACCATTATCTAATTAGGAAAGTGCTTAATTTTTTTGTCAAAATATCTATTTTTACCTTTCTTTTATTTTATTAATATTGACTGCAAATATATAACTTTTTAAAATATCTTTTGTAGAATTTGACTTATATTCAAGAAATTTTTCTTCCTTGTGCTTACCTTGCTTGTTCTATCCATAAAGTAATTTATCCTTGGCCAAACTCAGTTAAGAATTTTCCCTAGCTCAACATAGTCAAAAAATGGTTTCTAGTTTAGAACTAGCTAAAAAAATGATTGAAATCATCACTCTAGTCAATTCCTTAGTTGATAAAATTAAATACCTTTAGGTCCAATATTCCTCACCTAACAGTCTCTCTCATACTAAATGTGAAGTCAAAACTAATGATGGCACTAGGAATCCTACAGTACTAAATAGTCAAATCCTAGATATGGAAACTTGGTTTTCTTATAGCCAATTGTTGGATGATGATAAAGTTCCCTTCACCAAACTCAAAATTTTTGGTATGGCTAAGGTTTTAATCACTATACGCCAAGGAATACAAAATACCATATGCACTTAGAATAAGTTGGTTGTAACCTTAAAATCTACTTCTATCCATCCAATTACGATGATGATTTGTGTAACTAGTAGCTTCACTTGGGGTAAGGAAGTCATACTCTTTTGTAGGTTTATGTGTATCAATTCAATAGGTTTTGTATGTTGCTTCATGTGTTAGATCCTACGTACAATCTCATTGTAAAGTTCAAAAATGGACTTCAAGAATATATATATAGGGATTTGAAATACACTTCTTGTACAACACTTGATGTGGTTTTTAATCAGGCACAACTTTTAGAGAAGAAACTTGCAGCACAAATGAGGGGATCATGATATTCTCCAAGAGATTCCAAACCACTATTTTTTCAGTCATAGCAGGCACCAAAGAGATCCTCTTTTTTCTCCCTCTTCTTCTTCCTTCCCCACTCAGTTATTTTATTATTGTAAGTATGCCCTTCCTTCCTCTTCATCTCATGTAAATATGTTTCAAAAAAATTATAATTATTATAAAATGAAGGGACATAATAATTTTGATTGTCATCATCTTAAAAATAAAAATTTGCTTGTATAGTCTCAAGATGGAGAAACAAGTCACAACCCCATTGAGAATTTTGGAGATGATTAGACATATGAATATTTAAGAGGTAACCATGTCACCTTAATGAATCATAATTTAACAATAAGAGACTATGATAATTTATTCATTATGCATGCTCACTTAACTCATAAATTTTTTGTTGACTGTATCATCGATAATGGCTTACAAAAGAACTCATAAATTTTTTGTTGACTGTATTAAAGCTCCTAATGATACCACATCCTCGTCCATATTCTCTTGGATGTAAGGATAGTGAGACTACTTCTCAAATCACACACACATGAATTGTAGATTTTTCTTTTGGCCTTAAATTTATGGATAAGGTCACCTGCGATGTGATCCCAATGGATTTTTGTGGTTTTTAAACCTTATCAATATGATAGGAAAGCCCACTATGATTCTCACAATAACACTTACACACTATAGTAAGGCAATAAGACCTATCTAATCACATTCACAAAGCACACCATATTTTTTTTTTAGCTGTAGACAATCCAAAAGAGTCATCAATCAAGCTACAACACTTGCATTCATCTTCATATGGCCACAACATGAGCACTAACTAGCAAAATTCACCAAGTCTAGTCATCCTATTGCACTTGATAAAATACTATAAAAATACTCATGTGTGTTTTAGGATCCCACAACATTACCTCTATATAGATTATTTAATCATAGCAATGATATTATTTCTACTTCATCTCTTCCTAATGATCCTATGTATAGGTAGTGACTCCTTCAATATCATGAAATTAAAAAGCAATTCCATGTTCTATTATCAAAAGGGTTTATTAAATTTACTATTTCCCCCTGTGCTTCTTCTATTATGTTTTTCCTATAAAAGAATGATGCATGGTGTATTTACAATGATTTTAGGGCATTGAACAAAATTACCATAAAAAAATTTTATCCACTTCCCTACATTGACAATATTTTGGATAAACTTCAAGGAGCCAAATTTTCACCAAGATCGACCTCAAAAGTGGATATCACTAAGTCTAAATTAAGGCTGAGAGTACATGGGAACTCCTTTCAAAACCAAGATGGGTCTCTTTGAGTGGATTTTTATACCTTTTGGTCTTATAAATTCTCATTCCACCTTCGTGAGACTCATGAATGAAGTTTTTAGGAACTGCTTAGATAAAGTTTTCATCATATATTTAGATGATATTCTTTTCTTTTCTCCTACATGGAAGACTCACCAGGAGCATCTTAAGTAGGTTATTTCTACCCTATAAAGGAATCAATTCTATGCTAATATTCCTAAGTGTTCTTTTGGGAAAACTTCTATCTCTTAGAAAGGCTTTATAATTAATTATCATGGTGTTCAGGTAGATCCCATCAAATATAGGTCCTTAATTGGCTCGCTCCTACTAATGTTACGAATTTACAAAGTTTTCTTGAGCTTACAAATTTTTATTGCAAGTTCATTCTTGGCTATTCCACCATTTCTACCCCCTTGTATTAGTTGACTAAAGCTAAATTTATATTCCATTAGACTCATGACCATGCTCATGCATTTTCTACATTGAAATATAAGCTATGTTCAACCCCTATTTTGGTCATTATTGATCTTTGATAGCTCTTTGAGATCAAATCAGGTGCCTCACAGTTTTATTGATACCACAATAGCTTGTTACTAATATATGTAGACTCAAGAGTCTATGATATAGATTTACAAATGACCTTTGGTCTCCTTGCAAGACTCTTGGCGTATCATATGATAAATAATGTGATATAATCTAACACCCCCTATATTAAATTATTTGTAGTAATATTCCCTTGAACTGTATAGCTGATCTTTGAAAGCTTGAAACTTGTTTCTGACTAGAGATTTTGTGAAAATATATGCTACCTGCTCGTTAGTAGGAACATACTTTAAATGGATATGATGATTCTAGAAATTAACTCTGCTGAAATGACATTGAGCTTCAATATGCTTTGTTCTTTCATGTATAATGATATTTTTTATTATATTGAGTACTTCTTGATTATCATAATGAATTAGAGTAGGACTTATTTTTATTCCCATATCGGATAAGATATATTGTAACCATAAAACTTCACAAGTTGTATCTCTAGTTGCACAATATTCTAGTTCTATAAATGATTGTTCTATTGTATGTTGTTTCTTACTGTGTCATAAAATTGGTCCCGAACCTAAATAAAAATGTATCTTGAAGTATATTTTTTGTCATCGATTGACCCTACACAATCTGAATTTGAGTATCCTTGTAAACACAAATCCTTAATATGTCATATGTAGATAAATTTATAATCTATAGTTTTCTAGATATACTGTAATATTATTTTTATAGTCTTCAAGTGACTTTATCTAGGTTCTTGCATAAACCTTGAAATATAATTTATAGCAAAAGCTAAATCAGGTCTAGTGTTGGTTAGGTATAGAAGACTTCCAATAAGTTGTCGATATTTTGTAGCTGAGACTAGAGGTGTATTATCATTCTTAGATAACTGAAGCCCTTGTTCCATAGGAGTATATTTAGGTTTGCAATTATTCATCTTGTATTTCTCTAGAAGTGTTTTTGCATATCTTGTTTGTGATACCATGATGCTATCTGTACTCTAACAAATTTCTAGGCCAAGATAGTAACTCATGAGTCCTAAATCAGTCATTTCAAATGCCTTTTCAAGTTCATTCTTTATTTCATTTATAAGCCTTTTAGAACTTCTTGTAACCACTATGTCATCAACATATACTATGAGAATTAATATATCATTTCCAATTCTTTTTGTATATAGACTTGAATTTAAAAAACTTAATTTGAAACTGTGTTGTAACAAGTGATTATTAATCTTTATGTTCCATGCTCTGGATGCTTGTTATAAACCATATAGATATTTATTTAACTTGTAAATTTTATGTTCTTGAACTTTGATAACAAAGCCTTCTGGTTGATACATGAAGACTTCCTCTTTCAAATCTCCATTAAGAAATACACTTTTGACATCCATTTGATGAAGTTTCCAACCATGGTGGGTTGCTAAAGCACATACTATTCTGATAGTCATCATTCTGGATGTTGATGCAAATGTATCTTCATAATAAATTTCCTTTGTCTGTGTATATCCTTTTACCACTAATCAAGCTTTGTACTTTTCTATTGTTCCATCTGCTCTACGCTTAATCTTGTAGATCCATTTACATCCTACCACATTTTTTATTGGAGGTAATTCTACTAGATTCCAGGTTTTGTTCTTTCGTAGTGATGATAATTCTGATTCTATACCTCCTCTCCATTGTGAGTGGTTTAGTACCTGAAATATCATTTTTGGTTCTTCTATTACACTTAGTAGTCGCCTATCCATTCTAATTTGACTACGAATTTGAGGTCTAGTGGTAGTAATATTTGGCATACATTCCAAATTTGATTCTCTGAGAGTGTTCTTGAGCCATATTGGTTCTCTTGTTGGAATATTTGTAGATACTTCTATAGATGCTGATTATGATTCTTCTAAAGACTCTATCTCTACTTCTTCTTGAGACTCTGACTCTATTTATTTTGAGAAATATAGAATAATTTTTTAATTATTATTGTCTTCTTCTTTAGTGTCATGCTTGAAACCTTCATCAAAGACTACATCCCTGCTTATATCTACTTTCTTTGTATGTGGATCAATGATCCTATATCCTAGTAATTCATAATCATACCCAAAAAATATACCGACCATAATTTTTCCATCTAATTTTGTACATTTTTGTTTTGGAATATGCATATAGGCTTTGCATCAAAAAATGCTTAGTTTTGCCACACTCAGTTTCTGTCCTGACCATGCTTCTTCAGGAGTGATATTCTTGAGTATTCTTGTAGGTGATCGATTTTGCAAGTATACTATTGTTTGAACTACCTCTGCTTAGTATTGACTATTTATATGGGCTTATTTTAAACCATTTCCATTATAGACCTATTCCTCCCTTCTGATATGTCATTTTTTTGTGGAGAATAAGTTGTAGTAAGTTGTCTCTTAATTCCATTTTCCTTTAAGAATAGATCATATTCATTTGAAGTAAACTTTCCTCCTCTGTCTGATCTAATATTTTTAATAGTCTTTCTTGATTCTCTTTCTACTTGGAGTTTGAAATTTTTGAAACAACTGAAAACTTCTGATTTATATTTCATGAAATATAACCATATTTTTCTAGTATGATCATAAAAAAAATAGTTGAAAATACTTATGACCTCCAATACTTGTAATATTTATTGGACCACATAAATCTGTATATATCAATTCTAGTGGTTTCAAATATGTCTAAGGTTTCAAATATGAACTTATTCTTATCCTTAAAAATACCTTTACTTTTCACCTTACAAAATAATCACCTTATTAAAAATATTATTACTTCTAACTCAAGCTTATAAGGGATTTCAATAAATTACCTTAGTCTTAAGTTGAATACTTTGATCAACAATACTTGACCTCCTCTCTATAAGTTTTCCTCCACGAATGGCACTTCACCCACACATGCAATCTCTAGCTCATTCATTGTCTTGTTGCTCACCTTATATTTAATCAACCTGCATACTAATGTTAGCTTCACTATGTAACTTTTTAACTTCTAGATATTCTCCCTTTACTACATCCAATCGATGGTAATCTTCGCACATTATTCTCTGCACTACTCTGCCATATTTATTAATAGACTTCTCAATGTTTTGGCACCTTTGGGAGGATGTTTCCTTGACTAGACATGAAAATACCTTTGAAATTTTTGTTTATGCTTACCATTTGGTGTACTGGACACTATATATTTCATGTTCCTACCTTGCATGTGCCACTTAGCACTCCAAATCTTCCATTGTGCTTATAGGACATTTTCCTTTCTTGGTAGATGGTATTATGGCAATGGGTGTTCTTGTAATTATTATTCAATGCTTCTCTAACGTACAAAAACATGGTGCATGCATGCAAATTGTTGCTTCTACATAAAATAAAACTATTCTAAACTTATTTTATTTTATACCTTCAACGTATTCCTGTGCTCACTTTTCATAGCAGTAAGCTTCTTATTCAAGGGTGAACATATTCACTAGTGGTTGTGTCTCTTAAATATGTCTACTGGTGTAGAGGTCATCTATGTTTCTCTGATGATGTGGAGCTTCTATCCACATCTCTTCAATGGAGTAAAGTTTGATTGCTTTCCATCCTTAGAGAAATGGTAACACTCCTTTTGAGTGTCAGTTCCTCTTGCTCTTTTGAGTGAAAAATCTTCTTCTACAATGATGCCTTCAACATTTCTTGATACTTGTGCTTTTCCAATATGCTTATGTTCATTCTAGTGTCTTTTGATACTTAGCAATTTTGCTAAATTTCTAACCCTTATTCGGTCTTCATTTAGCTTAAACTATTGCTTTGACTTGCTTTAGTAAATATGCAATGCTTAAGGACTATAACATAGCATTCATTAATCATAATATACACTTCTTATTCCTCCTTTATTTTGCTACTTTATCTTTGTAGATATTAATATGTAAATACTACTCACACCTTGGTTTAAATAACTTATTTAAATTCTTATTTTTTAGATTCCAAACAAAATGTAGATCACAAATAATATGGTGCTCTGTAATGTTAGGATAATAAATTTGTATTGTACCAATTTTACATATATTTTTTTTCTCATTTTTTTGGTATTCCCCTGAGTGTAATCTCTGGTTCAACAATCTCCTTCTCTCAAAATCTTCGTAGCCTCTTCAATCCTCTCTTCTTTTTGGGCTTGTCGTCGGATAGCGATGATTATCCCAAATTTGATGTGACTCCCTCTTTTTAGGAGTTTCTTCTACCTATAATATTCTACCTTGAGCTTTCTTCAAATCTCCTCCAATGGCTACTCCTTCAACTATGCAACAAGAATCTCTAGCATTTTTCCTATTTCTCCAAATTTTTTGTAATGGAGACCTCCTTTCTCATATCAAATCCCCTTGTAGCGGTGTTTTCATGTAGCAGTGCACAACAAGAAGTTTGGTTTGTAAAGATGCAACAAAATTCAAGTTAATAGTAACAATGGTGGTCCCTTGTGGCTTTGAAACCACTGTTATTAGTTCTAATCTATGAAATAAGGAATGCAACTACAAACTACTTAGATCAACAAGAGAATCATGTAAAGTAAAATATAATATTTATTGATATCACAAGAACTTGTTACAAATAAGATGTAGACTCGAGAGTCTATAATATAGATTTACAAATGACCTTTGGTATCCTTGTGCAAACACTTGATGTATGATATGATAAATAATATAATAGGTAATAGTATCTTCTTGGTAAGAAAACCATTAGTCACACTAATCACTTGTCTCTCTAGTTCCTTAAATCATAAAATAAGATCCAAGAAGCTCATCATATTAAGTGGGCCTTATATTTACAATAGTTTCACTTGGTTATCAAGTATAAAAATGATAATAAAAACTTTGTGGTTAATTGTTTGAGTCACCCTCATTCAACCCATGCCTTGACTGTTGTAACCACTTCACTCTTAGGTTTTAGACTTGGACTCCTTAGTATTCTCATGATCCAAAATTTCCATAGGTTTACTTACATCTTCAAATTTAAGCCCTTTCAAAGATTCTCATATCAAGGAGGGATTAATCAATCGATTGGATAAAATTTGTGTACCTCATGACCATCAATTGTATCTTCTTAAGAAGGAAAATTCTAAAGTGTATGATGGATATTTTGGCAAGTACAATACTCTTCACCACTTACAACATTTATTTTATTAGCTTCATATACAACGAGATGTTTTGTGGTTCCCTAAGATAATGTATTGTATGTTGTCATTCCAAGACAACTAATAGGAAGTTGAGCCTGAGTATGTCATTATTCATTTCTTCTCATCCTTGGGAGAGTATTTCTATGGATTTGGTAAATTTTTCCCCATGATTTCATTGTGGACCATTTTAGAAAAAATTCTAAATTCATCTTATGTTGTAAAACCAATTCAAACCAAAGTTGTTAGTCATACTCTTGTTTAGAGTCTTCACTTTTTCCATCATTCTTCTCTGTCCAAGTGGGATTTGAGTCTTACACATATTGAGAATATCTATAATAAATTTATCTACTCATCCACAAGTCATTCTTCCAATGAAGTTTATCTATATTTTTAACTTTTAGCTTTGTATGAGTTACCCTTGTATCTTCCCTCTCCTATTATCATCCACATGCATATATAAATTTTACACTTGCAATAGCTTCAATCTAAGGTTGTACAAGTTTTGCAAATGACCTAGTAGCAATAGAAGTAGGACATAGACTGAAATCACATTCCTCTTTATTTATAGGTTGGAAATAGATATTTGTTGCACCTCGAGAAGAGTCATTTTCTAGAGAAGGCACATAGAAAAATCAAACCACATCACTATGGGACTTACACTATTCTATAGTAGGTGTCTAAGAATACCTTATATTTTGATCTTACCACATATCTTGGCAACCATTATGTCATTATAATTGATATTTTGAAGTCATATAATTATTCTACATTGGAGACAATACCAACCATCAGTCATCCTATAGATGTTGTACCTAATTTTTAGATTTTACAAGATTTTGATTAAGTGTTTGATACAAAGACTTTCTAGACTCACCAAGGATATTCTACTTCCTACCTTGTTTCCAAATGAGGTTGGCTTCCACACCAAGCATGTTAAATTTCTCACTACTAGAAGGTTCATTATTATCCTTCCCTTTTGTATGCATTGGAGTCCAATGCTTTTATGGTGGGAAGGAATGATAGATATTAATATTTAATGTAATATTATTTATGTGACCAAAATATAGTTTCATATTAAAATTATAGGCCACATTTTGATAAGTTTTATATGTATTTAAAATTTAGGAATTTGGATGTAATTTTTGAAAATTGGATAGGCTTGACTGACATTCTAGTAAATGCAACCATATCTGATGTCTTTCAAAAGGGTCCCCAAAAGGTGGTGCAACTATTTATTTATAAAAAAAATTGGAATGCAAATCCTTAGTTCTTCATTGCCAAATATGTATTTTTTATTTTTTATTTTAGCTATCTATATATGGATTGGACGCTCATGGTCTTGAGGACCAAATATGAAACTATGATTAAAATTCCATTCAAACTGCTCCACACACATCATGTTGAACACTTGCCTATGGTTGAACTGAGAAATGATTAAAATTTCATAACTGAGGAGAAGTAGCCTAAGCCAAAGATCTCCATGGAGAAGGTGTCCTCCTACATTCCTGATAATAAAAAGGATTAATGGGCTACCAAATATTGGAATTCCAATCCCAATAAAACTTTTAAACCAATAGGTATGGCCTAAATAGTAGCAAACATTAAAAAGAAGGTAAGATAAAGTGCATTCCTTCATTTAGAATTTGCAGTAGATTCAATCTAAGGTTGTATAGATTTTGCAAAAGACCTAGTAGTAGCAAAAGTAGACCATGGACTCATATTCCTCATCATTTCTAGGTTGGGAATAGAGTTTGTTGTACCTCAACAAGATTCATTTTCTAGAGAAGATACATAGTAAAATTAAACCACTTTGTTATGGGCCTTACACTATTTTTCAATTGGTGTCCATAAATGCCTTCTAGCTTGATCTTCCAACACATATCGACATCCATTAAATCATTAATATTGATCCTTTAAACCTATATCATGATTTTACATTTGAGATAATGCTAACCATTAGTCATCCTATAGATGTTGTACCTGCTTTTTAGCTTTCTCTAGATTCCAATCAACTATTTGATACAGACTCGCTAAACTCCCCAAGGATTCTCTACTTTCTACCCTTTTTCTAAATGAGGTTGGCTTCACATTAGGCATGTGATATTTCTCATTTTCAGATGACTCATAATTTTCCTTCCCTTTTGTTTGCATTTGAGTCCAATTCTTCTACGATGAGGAAAGATATGGATTAATAATTAATGTAATATTTTTGATGTGGTCATCATATAGTTTCATATTAAAATTAAAGTTCATATTTTGATAAGTTTGTTATGTATTTTAAATTTAGGTATTTGGATGTAAATTTTGACAATTGGATAGACTTTATTGACATTGTAGTAAAAATGATCCTATTTGATGTCTTTCGAAAGGGTCCCCAAAAGGTGGTATATCTATCTATTTATAGAAAATTTTGGAATGTAAATCCTTAGTTCTTCATTATAAAATTCATCTCTCTTATTCTCCATGTTAGCTACATTTATATGGATTGGAAACTCGTGGTCTTAAGGACCAAAGATGAAACTATGATCAGATTTCCATTCAAATTACTCCACACTATAACAATCCTCCTTGCATGATTTTGAATAGTAAATGAATTAATGATTATATTTATCTTTATTGTTTGAATGTGGTATTGTTTATGGTCATTATGTTGCAGGACCAGATGAAATCCTTTGATGAGATGAGGAAGGATGATGGAAAAGGTAAATGGGAAAGTGATGATTTGATTCGTGAGTACATGGAAGCTCACACGGATGAGTGTCATATAGGTGCATTAGAAATGAAATGCATTTTGTGTGTGTTGTGAAGAATAGTTGTTGGTTGCTTGTTATGTTCATTTATACAAGGGAGGTAATGATAATGCCAAGAGCATGGGAGCTTACCCCCATTTAGTATGAATAAAATTGGTAACTTCTTGTGTATAATTGTTGATAAACATAAAAAATATGGATGAATAAACATATATAAGAAAATATGCATATGATCATAAAATTAATATGTGGAAGATGAACTTATTATTTGTTATTTTTATTATTATAAAACAAGGAAAGAAATGTGAATTTCAACCTTTGCTTCCCACGGTCCAAAGTATGGAGTGGAAGGTTGATTATGGAGCAACCTATGCATAAGTGTGTAGTTGTAATGATTGCTTCAAGGAAAAACCACTCCATTTTTGGTGGACGTGAGAGGGAGGTGGTTAAAAGAAAGAGGATAAGACACTCTTTGCATGTGAGATAAAGAGATACGAGTTTACATCTATACTAGCAAGGAATTAGGTGAAGGAAATCAGAATAGAGCTCTCTGGATAATAGAATAATAAGTGAATACTCTAGGTTGGGTGTTGAATTAATTGTCTTTAAATTTCTTTGAATATTAAGCTTGTTTTGCTCTTAAAGTCATTGAAAAGAAATGAAATATTTTGTTGTGTGAAGCTTGTGTATGCATAGGTGTATGTTGGTCATGCAATGGAAATTAGTTTAAGAGGATATCATAGATATTATTGCTTAAATAAAATTGTTATGTTGTGTGTATTCTGCATACATCTATTGTGAAAATAGTGGAAGCTTGATATTGTTATGTAGACACTATTGCTTGGAAATATTGAACGACAATGGGATAACATGCATGTAGCTTGTTTAACAATATGAAATACTAGATATTTTAATGTGTAATAGCATATAAAATGCATGTTAAATAGTGGTAATACTTAGATCTGCATTCATGATAGAACCAAAATTTGATCCCCCTCAACACATTTTTCAATGGATAAAAATACCAACAATAGTGGAGCTGCTTACATCATGGAAGGAGGATTTTTATAAACTATAACAGGATGGATTCAAGGAGAATGTGTGAACCAAATTTAATTTAGGTTTTGATATTAAGTATACTTGCAAAAAAATAATCGTGATTTGTTGAGGAGAGAGTGAATATTAAAAATAAATAGTTGTTGTAAACATATTTCAGAGATATGTTTTATTTTCTAGTAGTTTGCATAGCAAACAGAGAACATCAAATTTTATGTAATATTTTGTAAATAATTGTTGTAGAATACTTGATATCAACCTATAAAAGTTTTACTCCATTTATTTCCATAAATCCAAAGGATTGCATTTACTTTGGATATATTTCCATTGCGTGTCATGTTTGAATTTCTTTAGAAAATGAAAACTAGCTGGGAGAACAAATTTACCTCTTCTTGCAACAAATATATGAGCTTAGTATTAACTATGAAGACTTATCTAGTTGTAGTTGTTTTGGGTAAATGAGGTAGAGATAAGAAGAAAATATTTAGGCTCAATGAAGTTCTCTTTCTTTTGAGTTCATTTATAATATCTTATTAATGTGTTAAGATCATTTTAGGTCAAGATAAGTTATATTTAACATTCTTATAAATGATTTAATGATATTTTCCAAAAAATAAAACCAAGACATCATAATACCTTCTTTATTTTAAAAAATATAATATTGCATGTATTCTGATTTTCTTAAAGGTAACCTTGAACAATAGAAATCCTGAGAAGAGAGGTCATAAATTTAGAATCATCCGAAGGGTGTTGTTTAATATGTTTCCAAAAATGGAAAGTAAATATGATATGATGCCTTTGGCATTGAAACATGTTTCTTGTAGTAAGATGTGATAAACGATATGTAACTCTTTTATAAAATAAAATTGTAATTAAGTTTGGTGTAGCGCCCAACTATCATTAATTCCTTTTCTATTGTATTAGAAGTTAGAGAAACGATAATGGGTTCTTGTGTAGTAATTTGCTCTACATTTCACCACATTAAAATCTATAAGGGATTTTTAGTTTTCAATTAATGATGAAAACATATGAAAGAAAATGTTGGGTGTCTTCATTATTACAAAAAGTCTTGCAAGCATATTAAGTCAACTAAGCAAAGTTTGACCGTACTAGTCCAAGAATATTACAACTTTGGTCTCAAAAATAGCAATTGAGCATAGAATCCTCAGGTAGTAATGTGAGCTAAAGTTTAGTTTAGCAGCTACCTTGGAAGATTTATTAGGTATTTTGGCTATCTTAGTAAGATAGATTCCATTTAAATAACTAAAATAAATATTGTATGTGCATTGTTTTAGATTTCTAATTAATGCTTTTTAAGAGTATAAATTAAGGAAAGTGTAATATTATATTTAATATTGTTACTTAGGTAATTACAGGAAAAATAAGTAGTCATCTAAATATATTATTCACATATTTATAAGTCTCTTTTAGAAAGAAATGCTATTTCAAGTAGGTGTCTGATTATTTGAAATAGTTAAATATTTAAATACTTGTTGAAAATTACTTAAAATATTAGAAGTCTTGTTTAAACTAGTCTAAAAAATCCTTTGCCTCGAAAACTCTTCAATAAAAAACAAAAATACTAGTAGAAATCTTACTAGGTAGAGTATGGATTAATTTATCGGGAAGGATAAAAAATAACAATTGTAAACACCCAATGTTATTGAGGTGCATGTATGCACACAACGAGTCTCGAGAGCAACTGTAGTCTAACAGAATTGGTCGAAACACGTAACTAGGTTAGAACTGGTAATGAGAGGGTAGTATGGGATGCCATCCCTAGGTTGCTACTTGGGTAGTACTGTGATAAGTCCCATGTTCATTTGACTTTTCTAGATCATTCACAATGTTGTGTATGGTATGAATGATCGTGATTCATAATGATCATGAGTGATCAAGTCCAAGGTCAGGGTATTGACATGGCTCTAGCTGGCTCTAGGAAGTGGAAAATCATCTAGACACTGGGTATATATATGTTGATCCCTTGCATACTAATATTGAATAAGTTGACCAGATAGGTCATCGATTCATAAATGCTAAGGGATGGGAAAATAAAGCATCCCCATCTAGGTGTTATGGGCCCTAGAGGATAATCCCAACCATGGCTTAACCCTCATGCCAGAACACGAAGATAAAAATAAGGTAAGTCGATTCCACATAATGCCACCTTTCACAAGATTTGGCCAATATCATCCACTTGGGTGGTTGTCTGCAGTAGTCTCAAATCCAAAACTAGTATAATATGCCTATACTAATTAAATATTATGATGATGTTACATTGGGTGAAACAAAATTTATATGAATATGAATACACTCTTAGGAATAAAATTGTGGTTTAAATTCAAAAAACAAATTACCCTATGAAAATGCTTGGCCTGATTTTGTGGTACAACCCATGTGAGTAGACTAGAGTTGTCATATATAGTATTAGAGTAGAAGAGATTAATTTTTAGAACTTTGATTAGCTAAATTTTTATAAAATCAATAAAAACGTATAAACTGAATTACTTCTTTCACCCAGGTTGAATGACACAAATGTTGTGTGGTGGATCTTCATAAAATCCTACAGGAGGCAAGGAGAAGGAAACCACAAAAATACCTATGAGGGAACCAATGTTAGATATGAGATGAGAAGGTCCTTAATGTGAAAGAAGGATGAAATATCTGAATAAGTCTCCTCCAAAAAAACCTGGTAGGGAGGAAGGAAACCTTGTAAAGGTTGTGTAATTATTACAAAATCATGTGGATCAATAACAAGATTTAATAGATCAACAAAATAAATTGATTGAGGACTTGATCAAGTAAAGGAGTCCTGTAGGTGACCCTATGGAAGCACTCAAAGAGCCAATAAGAGCAGTTGATGCTAGAATGGATTTATAGTTGGTAAGGGATCCAATGAAGGTGGTGAATCCCAAGGCTAATGATATAAGTGAAGTTAATTTCATGGAGAAGTTTTGGAAACTTACTAATTTAAAGTAAAGATTAATGTCAGTCCAATTTTACTATCATAAGTTTAACTAGCTATTAAAATATGTAGCTGATTGTAAGGGTATAAAAAACATGAAGGTATAAAAGTTTATACTTGGATTATATACTAAAATTGGGACTGATGTGAACATGTTAAATCCTAAAAATATTCTTGGAGCATTTGCTTTATATGATCAAGAAAAAAGTCTATAAAGGAATTAAAAAGACTTACTTCAATTATCAAAGACTGACTAAAAAGGAAAAAGATGATCTTAAGAAACGTAAAAGTGTAGGATTTATAAAATGGATTAAGAAGCAAAGAAAAAATCATAGAGGAGGAGACCAGAATAGAAAAGGAGGCACAACAAGAAGGATTGTTCAAGGTTACAAACATAGAAAAAATGGCAAGGGATATTATAGAAGAAATTATCCAAAGCCGATGGAACGGAGAAAGACTAAATATGTT
Organism: Wollemia nobilis; assembly: GCA_028583015.1. NCBI lineage: Eukaryota > Viridiplantae > Streptophyta > Pinopsida > Araucariales > Araucariaceae > Wollemia > Wollemia nobilis. Next base: position 4,369,622 of record JAQPPZ010016936.1, read on the forward strand.
ATATCCCAAAGTAGCAATGAAAGTAACAACGAGGGAAAAATAGCTCCACCAAGCGGATGCTATTTTTTCTAGGGAGCTCAGTATGTTAACAAATGCCCCCAAAAAGCTGATATTTTTTAGAAAGCTCCAGAAGAAGCCACCAATAGAATCTTTGCGATGACAGGTTGTCCCATACTTGATGACCAAGTTAATCCATTTTTTCTTAGTGGTAAATTTTTTGATAAATATGTGTACATATTGATAGATAGTGGATCAAATGGTAGTTTTATTTCCACTAGATTAGTGAGGGACATACCTAAAATATCTAGGTTTTTGGCTAATGGTTAGAAGGTAGAATACGGGTTTGGTAAAACCTACCAAGTTAACCAATATTCGCTTGACCCTCACATCATATTACCACAAGGAAAAACTAACTGGTATTTGTATGTGGCACATTTGCATGTTTTCGACATCATACTTGGTGTTGAATGGTTAAAAGCCCACAAGGATCTTCTAAATTTTGAATAAATATGGGTTGATTTTACGGATGAGTCTAATCAAAGAATTAGGATTCATTATGGTCGTGGTGAAATTAATTCACATATATTTTTTGCAATGCAGATAAATAAAGTCATTAGAAATAAGGGAATTATTTCCATAGTGAAAATGAATAAGAAAGAAGATACAAAAGTGGAACCTGATATCTTCCAAAAGCATCTTTTTTTGGGAGAATTCAAGGATGTATTTTTGGAGGACCTTACAAGGCTACCTCATCAGAGGGAGTTTTATTTTTCTATTGAGTTGTTACATGGAGCTGCACCTATAGCAAGGACACCGTATAGGTTGAATCCTATTGAGCTACAAAAATTCAATATTTGTTAGAAAAAAATGCTAATCAAGCCCAATGTGTTACCTTGGGGATCTCCTATATTGTTTTTTAAGAATAAATATGGTACCTTGAGGATGTGCATAGATTATCGGATGCTGAATAAGGTTACTATCAAAAATAGGTATTCATTACCTAGAATTTTTTATCTCTTTGATCAGCTAAAAGTTGTAACCATCTTTTAAAATATTAACTCGAGGTCTGATTATCACCAGTTAACAATATGAGAAGAAGACACTTCTAAAAAAACTTTTAGAACTAGGTACATATATTTTGAATTCATAGTCCTACATTTTGGGTTAACTAATGCCCTGGTCGTGTTCATGGACCTCATGAATAGCATTTTTAGAGAGTAGTTGGACTGGTTTATGCTCATTTTTTTTTGATGATATACTAATCTATTCCAAGAACAAGAAGCTATACTTGAGATTATTTGAAATAATCAATCATATGGAAAACTATCAAAGTGTGAATTTTACACTCCACAAGTACAGTATTTGGGACATATTATCTCTACTGAAGGGATTTCAGTCGATCCCAAAAAAATAGAAATAATTATTGATTGGCCAAAACCTACTATGTGATTGAGGTGTGAAGTTTTATGGGCATTGCAAGTTATTATAGATGATTTGTCAAAGGATTCTCAAGAATTGCCCAACCTATTACAAACCTTCAAAGGAAAGGTAAAGCCTTTAAATGGAAAAAGCAATGTGAAGAGGCTTTTCAAATTTTGAAATAAATATTGACAACCACACCTCTTATGTAATTACCTTATCCTAATAAATAGTTTATTGTACGTGCTGATGCATCAATTGAAGTATTATGAGGGGTTTTGATCCAAGATGATGTAGTTATTACCTTCAAATTAAGAAAACTTAAGAGGCATGAGGTAAATTATGCCACTCATGACCTAGAGTTGGAAGTTGTTGCACATGACCTTAAGATTTGGATGCACTATATATTGGGAAAAACCATTTGAACTGAATATAGATCACCAAAGTTGAATATACACATTTACTCAAACCTTTTTGAATGCCAGACAATGACATGGGATGGAATTTCTAGATGAATACAATTTTGGCATTGAGTATATTAAGGGCAAGGAGAATAAGGTTATTAACATTTGGAGTAGTAGAGGGTGTATTACTATATTGACCAAATGTCAATATGATTTTCTAGAAAAAAATTAAAAAACATCAATAAAAAGATGAATTTTTCCAATCTTGCAATGCTCAGATGGAGCAGAAAATTGGAAAGGATACATGTTTTGTATATAAATATGACTTGTTGATTTATAGTAATAGGTTGGTAATTCCAAATACGAGTGGATTGAAATAAATAATCCTTAAGGAGGCACACAATACCCTTATTATGCACACTCGAGAGGGGTAAAGATGTGCGAGAACTTAAAAAAATCTATTGTTGGCCAAGTATGAAAATGATATCACAGACTATGTGGCCAAGTGTTTGGAGTACCAGAAAGTGAAAGCAAAATATTTGCATCCAGTAGGTAAACTATACCCACATGAGATACCTATGCAAAAATGGCAAGTGGTATCAATGGAATTTATAGTGGGTTTGCCTAAAACAAGGTTCAAGCATGATAGAATCTTGTTAGTTGTGGATAAGTTAACTAAGGTTGCACATTTTCTATTGGGAAATGTGCAAGATAAAGCACCTGCAATAGCAATTAAGTTTTCCAAGGAAGTGGTAAGACTTCTTGGATTTCTAGAAGTTATAATCTCTTATAGATATTCTCGCTTTACGTCTAAATTTTGGCAGGATTTGCATGAAGCATTGGAAACCAAAATGAATATTAGTACTACCTATCACCTTGAGATAGATGGGAAGATTGAGAGGGTGAATCAAATATTAGAGGATATGCTAAGGATGTATTGCATGGATCAACATACAAAGTGGAAAGACTATTTATACATAGTGGAATTTACATACAATAATAATTATCATATGTCACTAGGTATGGCACATTTTGAAGCCCTATACAGAAGAAAATGTAGGATTCCCTTGTCTTGGGATAATCCATAAGATTGAGTAGTGATTAGACTAAAAATTGTAAAAACAATGGAATATCAATTGAAAATAATTTAGAAGAAGTTTAAGGAGGCTACAGACCACCAAAAGAGCTACGTGGACCTTAGAAGAACACCGAGGGAATATTTTGTGGGAGACAAAGTGTTCTTAAGGGTGAAGCCAACTAAAAGTTCTATAAAATCTTCCAAACTTGACTCCAGATATGTGGGTCCATTTGAAATTGTGGGTAGTATAAGCCCTGTCACATACATATTAGCTCTACCTCTAAGCTTATCCAAAATCCATAATGTCATCCATGTGTCCCTCTTTAGGAAGTATATTTCTAATCCTAGCCATGTTTTGGATGTTTCCAATTTGCAGATGATCGATCCACTAAGAATTGAAGTTCAACCTATTCACATACTTGGTTTTAGTACCAAGAACTTGAGGAAGAGAAGCATAGAGCAATGTCAGGTCCACTGGGACCTCTGCTCAGATAAAAATACCATGTGGGAGGATGTGGAAGTCATGCAACAACAATTTCCTTATCTATTTCAGTAGATATAAACAATTTCAAAAATATTTATATGGTTTGATGATATATGTATATATGCATATGGATATGAGACTGGATACTGAGTAGAGTAGCTTGTGTATGTTTTGAGTTACTGAGTAGAGTAACTATGTTTGTACGATGATATATATTTTGGTTTGTTCATGGACATATGATTGTATGTAATGTGACATAGTAAATGATTTAATTTTAGGAGCAAAATTTTGAATTATTTGTGGATCAATTATAAAATTTGATGCAAATAATGAAATAAGATTAATTTGTCATGTGTGAAAGGCTATATTTGATATATTTAATTTGCTTTATTATGCACAAAACACAGGGACTGTGTTTGTTTCTAGAGGGGAAGAATGTAATGACCCTCTTCGCATGATTTTGAATAGTAAATGGATTAATGATTATACTTGCCTTTATTGTTTGAATGTGGTACTTCTGATGGTCATTATGTTGTAGGACCAGGTGAAATCCTTCGATGATATGAGGAAGAATGATGGAAAAGGTGAATGGGAAAGTGATGATTCAGTTCATGAGTACATGGAAGCTCATGCTAGTGAGTGTCCTATAGGTGCAATGGAAATGAAATGCATTCTATGTATGTTGTGAAGATAGTTTTTGGTTGCTTATTATGTGTATTTATCCAAGGGAGGCAATGATAATTCCAAGAGCATGGGATCTTACCCTCATTGAGTATGAATGAAACTGGTAATTGCTTGCGTATAATTGTTGATAAACTTGAAAAATAGGGATGAATAAATATATACAAGAAAATATGCATATGATCATAGAATTAATATGTTGGAAGATGAAAATTTTATGTGCTTATTTTTATTATTATAAAACAAGGAAAGAAATATGAATTTTAACCTCCACTATCCACTGTCCAAAGGATGAAGTGGAAGGTTGATGACGAAGCAACCTATATGTGTGTGGTTGTAATGCTTACTTCAATGAAAAACCCACTCCATGTTTGGTAGGCATGAGAGGAAGGTGGTTAAAATAAATAGGATAAGACACTCTTTGCATGTTAGAGAAAGAGATACGAGTTTACATATGCACTAGCTGGGAATCGAGCAAAGAAAATCAGAATTGAGTTCTCTGGATAATAGAATAATAAGAAAAAACTCTAGGTTGGGTGTTGAATTACTTGTCTTTGAATTTATTTGAATATTAATATTATTTTCTCTTAAAGTCATTGAAAATAAATGAAATATTCTGCTGTGTGAAGCTTGTGTATGCATAGGTGTATGCTGGCCATGCAATGGAAATTAGTTAAAAAGGATATTGTAGATATTATTTCTTAAACAAAATTTTTATGTTGTGTCTATTATGCATACATCTATTGTGAAAACAGTGGAAGCTTGATATTGTTGTAAATTTGGTTTTGGTATGTAACAATGGTTGTGTAGACACTATTTTTTGGAAACCTTGAACAACAATGGGATAACATGTGTGTGTCTTGTTTAATAGTATGAAATATTGGATGTTGTTGTGTGTAATAGCATATACAATGCATGTTAAATAGTGGTAATACTTAGATCTGCATTCATGATAGAACCAAAATCTGATCCCCTTGACACATTCTTCAATGGGTAAAAATACCGAAAATAGTGGAGTTGCTTACATCATGGAAGGAACATTTTCATAAACTGTCACAGGATGCGTTCATGGAGAACGTGTGAACTAGATTTAATTTGAGCTTTGATATTAAGTATACCGACAAAAAAAGATTCATGATTTGTCAAAAGAGTGAACATTAAAAATAAATAATTTTTGTAAACATATTTCAGAGATATATTTTATTTGCTAGTAGTCTGGGTAGCGTATGGAGTACATCAAATTTTATGTAACATTCTATAAATACTTGTTGTAGAATAGCTGAGATCAACCTATAAAAATTGTACTTCATTTCTTTCCATAAATTCAAAGGACTGCATTTACCTTGGATATAATTCCATTGCATGTCATGTTTGAATTTCTTTAGAAAATGAAAACTATGTGGGAGAATGAATTTACCACTTCTTGCATCAAATATATGATCTTAGTCTTAACTTTGAAGATTTGTCTAGTTATAGCCATATTGGGTGACTAAGAGAGATAAGAAGGAAATATTTTGGCTCAATGAATTTCTCTTTCTTTTGAGTTCGTTTATAATGTCTTATTAATGTGTTAAGATCATTTTGGGTCAAAACATTGTTGTTATATTTAATGTTCTTATGAATTATTTAATGACATTTTATAGAAAATAAAACCAAGACATCATAATGTTTTCTTTCTTTTAAAAAGTATAATATTACATGTATTATAATTTCATAAAGCTGACTATAGACCAAAAATGGCCACATACTTAGCAAAATTTGACTAAGTGATAATGTTGTTATTCCGCTCCGGAATCAGGTTGATGGTATGAGTCCGCTGGGAAATATCTCCACTTGAAGGTTTGAGCATATTCCGAGAAATTCCATTCCGGGTCCGAAATAATGATGGGTTTCAAATCCACAAAAGTTTGTAAGAGATCATGACATCAGCAATAAAAAGTGTGGATTTGGTTCTTGTCGTATGTCCGATTCTGAAAAGTCTTTTTGCTTCCCGCTCTGGAAGAGCCTTCTTGCTTTCCGCTCCGGATTGATGAAAGTTCCAAAATCCGCAAAATTTTGTAAGAGATGATGACGTCAGTGGAAGAAATGTGTGGATTCATGATCCGGGAAATGAACAAGGATTCTCTTCCCAGAATGAAGATAAAGCGAAAGGGGAAAATAATCTAAGTGTTTGACTTCGGGCCCGGATTTGCATTATCTCTAAATTCTGCAAAAGTCACGAGGAGATGATGATGTCAATGATGAAAAGATGCGGATTAACAAAGACAAAATGGAAGATAAAAGAGCCCGGAGCGGATTCAAGGTTTTGATGCTGCGGATCCGAATTGAAGATTCTGATGTTGAGGAAAAGAGCGGGATGGCTTTCAGCTCACGTCGGACTTAATCTAAGTCATCCAAAAGGGAGAATCAACGGTGGAGGTTGACCTATCATATTTTTGTTGTTCAAAATATTTTTGCATCAGAACTATGGCATGCAGTTGGAAGATGGAATGTCAAATACTTTCAAGAAAAGCTAACCAGAAGCAGTTATAGATCGACGGTGTCAAGTTGTTCTCAAGAAATATCGATGGGATGCATGATCTGGAAGGTTCTGAACTTTAGTTCTTCTGGTCGACCATCAAGTTGCAGAGATCCTGAACGGCCATGGTGGATGTTCTTCCAGTAGATTTCCTAGAGTTTGAACGAACCAGCTAATGCCAGCTAATCTTTTGTTGAGTTGTTGTAACAAGATTGAATGTATTGTTTTTTGAATATTATAATATGAAAACTATAAAGAGAGATCGAACCCTCGATTTAAAGGGTCGGCTCTAGCATGTTTGCTTGTGCTACTGTAAATATTTTTGAAGGACTGAATGCAAGGAGCAATACATTGATCTTCACCTCAAGGCTGCATTTTTGTGCTGGATGTTAGAGGTTCAGATTTCATAGTTGTATTTCTGTAAATGCTTAGATGGTTAGTTTGTGTCGATCATGGATTACTAGCTGTTATGAGTAATTGAAATCTGTTGTGAAGTTTGTTCTTTGTTATTAGAAGGTGCATTTCTATAAAATCTGGGTTGTGGTGAATTCTGCTATTTGGATTATCATTTCCTGGATATTGAAATTGCTTACTATAACATTTCTCTGTTATGCTTTAAATATCTGAAACGAGTTATCTTGGGATAAAAGTTGATCTGGATGTATATCTTTAATATGGTTTTTTGGAAGCTTTTTATGGTAATGCAATGTTGTTAACCTATCCATCCACTGATATCTACATTTCTCTAACCTTACCCTTTTCTAACCCTAAACTCCAAGCCCTAATTGAGCATAATTGTGTCAACAATCTGCTAAGTTGACAAGGAACCAGCCTACTCTGGAGGTTGGATCTGAAACCCCTATTTTAGTCCATCCAATGTTGAGTGTTGAGCTGCAGCTATCGGGTGCAAGCCTAAGTAGAAAGTAGGAAGATAGACAGATGCAGTATCAAGAAAACTTGGTGCAATTCAGTGCCCAATAGTTTTTGGCATGCTCGATGGGACAGTTCACAAGGAACATGAAACCCATATTAAGAGTTATTGTTATCTCTACCCGAAGGAATCAAGATTCGATGAATTATCTTGACCTTGTTAGCGGAGAAAAGAAAGTTCACCTGGTGACTCCCTGGTCAGAAGACCCTAAAAAGTATTGTAGATCAGTGCCCTTTCATGTATACCAGGTCCTTCAAGAGGAACAACCCTGATTCTTTCTTTCACTGTGAGTTACCCCTGAGAGGGTCTACTGTTATCAGAAGTTTGGATCAAGATTTTATTGAAGAAGAAGAGCTTCTGGAAGAAAACCCAGTAGTTCCCCCAAGAAGACCTGTAGCCAGAAACATGGCACACAATGTGGCCCCAAACGTGCCACTACAGAAGTACCCAAACTGGGACTCAACTGGGCCCCTTAGTTTAGCCCAAATGGATGCCATTCCTCAAGTTGTATCTAAGGCAACACCCACATATGATGGATTTGGAAAGACAGCTTACGAGCACTGCCAAGATATCTTGAATCTGCAAGCAATCCATAATATAAAAGAGGAAAATATTATTGTCAGGATTCTAGCCCTGTCATTTCGTGGAAAGATATTACACTGGTTCAGAACCCTGGAAGATAAGTCTATTGATTCATGGTAGTCATTGGCTGAGCCATTCATAGAAGAATTTAATGAATCTGCTGATCCTTTTTCCCTGCTAAATCAGTTTATAGCTATGCAAAAAACATAGCAAGAAACCGTCTCTGATTTTAATTTGAGATTTAGCAGAACTTGGAAGAGAATTCCCCCTAAAGCTAGACCAGCTACTTGTTTGGCTTATATGTATTACATTCATGCCCTAGGATCAGAGCTAGGTTTGTAGACACAACAATCTAGAATTGAAACCTTTCCCCAAGTCTATAATGTTGTCGTCCATGCTGAAAATATCCTGATCAATGTAGGAAGAATTCCCGCCAAGACCGTGTTGCCTTACAATTCAAAAAATAGTGGGAGCCATGAGCAATCTACAAAAGCCTCTCACATGGATCCTCCCTCTGTACCATCTTCATTTCCTAAGATGAATCCTATTCCTAGATCTAAAGTTGTGTCCTCCACACCTTCTTTCCCCCCTCTTCCTTCCCAACCTTCTCAAGAATTGTCTGCTATCCTAGACATACAAAATACCATGAAAGCTCTGAGTAACAGAATGAATTCAATGGAGAAGAGAGATCAAGAAAGGTCACAATAGAGGATATTTCCATATGTGAACAAATATCAAAGGCCTGGTCCTAGCAATAGTGTCGGGGTTAGAGTGAATGCAGCATATGAGGATCCAGAATGTTCTATAGATTCCACCCTTGCAAATGTCTGGTGTTTAGTATGCAATGACCCCCATGATTCACAGTCTTGTGTGATGTATCAACACCATGTTCAAAAAGCTATGGATCAAGCTAAAAGAAATCAGAAGGGAAGAGTTAATATGTTATGGCACCCTGATCAGATCATGGTTGGAAAAGACTTAGAGGAAGAAGGCCCAATTGTTGTTATGACGAGGTCCAGAAACAAAGCTTTACAAGTAGACCCTCAAAAAATGGGATAGTTCTAGGTCCCTTCCCAGAAGAAAGTTGATTTCCCCCCTCAGAATAGTGACATTTTTCCCATTCCCCGAGCTAAGGGAAAGGAGAAGACCGACAATTTCCCTAGGATTCCAGAAAGAGTAACGGAAGGAGATAGGATGAAATCCAAGAATGAAGAGCAAGAAAGGCTTAGGTTCCCCTCTGTTACTAAAAGACAAAGGTTAGAGGTAACCCAACAATACAAAAGAAGGTATGGTGAGCCAGACAGAGAACTGGAAAGACTATCCCTAACCAAGTCTGAGTATAACATTGTGGAAGAGATGAAAAATATTCCATCAAAAGCTAGCCTGTATGATACCCTTTTCATTTTGGGCCAAATTGACTTACTTAAAGCTTCCCTCAGTAAAAGTCCCCAGAGCAGATTCGCTACCACCATCCTCAGTATACCCTCAAAAAAGAAAGAAATGACACCTATTGTCCTAAAGAACAAACCTCCCCCCTTTTATATATCCTTAAGAATGGAGGGATGGGTAGTCCAGAATTGCATGATTGATTCAGGAGCATCAACCACGGTTATGCCTAAAGCGGTCTATGAAGAGATGGGGATGGAATATACCCGGTCTTGTTCGGGAGTATTGCAACTAGATGGGACACCTGTAAAGATGGTTGGAGTTATTAAAGATGTACTGATGAGGTTGCACAGAGCCCCTGAGGTGACAATAGTGCAAGAAATAGTGGTGGTGGATTTAGAACCCTATTTTGGATTATGTCTCTCAAGAGAATTTACTGCAAATCTTGGAGGATGTATGTATATGGATTATTCTAGCATGGTAATACCTTTCAAGGGAAAGAGGATAAGGATAACTCCTGAGAAACCAGTTGCTTATCATATTGAGAAAATTGAAGAAGACATGTGTAACCTTAATCCTGTGGAGGAATTTGAGCTAGTAGAAAACATTGAAGAACTAGATATTGAAGATGAGTTGCCTTTCAAAGAGGATTACAGTCAATTTGGAACTGGTATGGGTACATACAATATCACAAATGAATTGGAAAAGAAACTCCTAGACTATTTCTAATAAATCCCTAAGAAATAATGAAACATGGGTTATGCACTTTGATGGTGCTAAATGCAGAAATGGTGCAAGGGCTGGTGTAGTTCTGCAATCATAGTCAGAAGGGGTGAAGAATTTTTCTTATAGACTGACATGGTCATGCACCAATAACGCTGTAGAATACGAGGCTTTGTGCCTTGGATTAATGCAAGTTGAAAGCATGGGCATCAAGATTTTGAACATATATGGTGATTCTGAGTTAATAGTACATCAGGTAAGAAATAAGTGTAGCAGTAAGCATCATTACTTAAAAGCTTACCAAAATAGATTTTGGGACCTAATGGATTCATTTGATGCCCTGAACCTAAATTTTGTGCCTAGAGAAGAGAATCACCTGGCAGATGCATTGGCAACTAAGGGAGCTAATTTCAATCCTCCTATAGATTTTGGAACTAAGAAGACCAAGGGGATTAAAATGGTTTTCAGGCCTGCAGTACCGGATAAGCAAATATTCTGGCAGGTTTTTGAGAGTGATGAACAGATTCTGGACTTTATGATAAAATAAGCATGCTTCACGACTGTCCAAGAAGAAGACTTGGAGGAGATAGACCAGCAGGACTTCATCCAGCTGAGAAACAATCACATCCCAAAGGGGTTGGTTACCCTTGAAAGTTTATTTGATAATGAAGATAGAAAGAAAGTGGGAGTTATGAAGGTTGGTGAAAATATCTATAAAGAAATAGAAGTCAAAATCGAAAAGAAGTTAAATATTGGGGTCCAATGTTCTGCTGAGGAAGTAGAAGATATTAAAGCTTTATGTTTAAAATACCAAGATACGGTAGCTTGGTCATATGAGGACCTTAAGGTTTATGACAAAAGGATTATTCAACATACTATTGAGTTAGAGCCTGATGCTAAACCATTTCGACAAAAATAGAGGCCTGTCAATCCAAGGATAGAAGTCATTATGAGAGAAGAACTTTTGAAGTTGTTAAAGGCTAGGATAATATATCCGATAAAACACTCTACTTGGGTAGCTAATTTGGTACCTGTAAGAAAGAAGAATGGGGACATACGCCTATGTGTAGATTTCAAGAATCTGAATCAAGCTTCCCTCAAGGATCACTATCCCCTTCCTCATATTGATCAGATTTTACAAGTAGTAGCTGGAGCAGAGAGGTTTTCTCTACTGGATGGTTATTCTGGATATAACCAGATCTGGGTAAAAGATCAAGATCAATATAAGACAACATTTACTACAAAGTGGGGAACATTTACCTATCAGAGGATGCCTTTTGGGCTATCTAATGCAGGAGCTACATTTTAGAGGGCCATGGATTATGCCTTCGGTACACTTATAAACAAAGTCATTCTGATTTACCTAGATGACATGACTATGTTTTCTCATGATAAAAATGATCATCTATATCATTTGGAACAAGTTTTTCAAAAATGCAGAGAATTTGGTATTTCACTGAATCCTAAGAAGTCATTCTTTGCAGTACATGAGGGAAAACTGTTAGGACATGTAGTCTCAAAAGAAGGTATGGCCATAGAACCAGATAGAATTAAAGCAATCCTAGCTATTCCTTTACCTACTAATCAGAAGATGTTGCAGTCTTTCTTAGGCCAGATCAATTTTGTTAGAAAGTTCATTTCTGATTTTGCACAGAAGGTGAGGCCTATATCTGAACTACTCAAGAAGAAGGCAGAGTTCAAGTGGACTGAGGTTAGGAAGCAAGCTTTTGAAATCATCAAGCAATCCATTTCTATAGCCCTAGTTTTGATAAATCCTGATTTCAGCAAAGATTTTATCCTATATGCTTATGGAGCTGAACAAAGTTATGCTTCAGTACTCACTCAAAAGGATGATCAAGGGGATGAACACCTTGTGTTCTTTTGGAGTCAGAATTTACATGACTATCAAGTGAAATATAATTTTATTGAAAAACAAGTGTTTGTTGTGATGAAGTCACTTAAGAAGTTCAGACAATATCTGGTGCAGAGCAAAACTCTGGTGTATGTAGTTCATCCAGATGTGAGAAGTTTTATTTTACAAGGTGACCTTGGAGATAAAAGGGCTGGTTGGATTACTAAGATCCAGGAATATGATGTGGAAATACGACCTACCAAGCTGGTAAGAGGCAGAGCCTTGTGCCAAGGATTGACAGATATTTCAGCTCTGGCCGGAGTAACAAATTGTCAGATGATAGAAGAAGATCAAATAGAGATTGTTCACACTCTAGATTCTGATTGGATCGAACAAATGACCAGGTATTTTCAAACTGGTGTATGCCCACCTGATCTGAATTCTTCTCAAAGAAGGAGGTATAGACTTCATGCTTTGAAATATGCATTATTACCGAAAGGGTTATTCAAAATAAACTTGGATGGTGTTCTCCTAAAATGTTTGAGGGAGGACCAACAAAAGAGAGTCCTAGAAGAATTTCATGGAGGATCATCCGGTGGTCATGGCTCAGGCAGAGTTACAACTTTGAAAATAATAAGAGCAGGCTATTATTGGCCTACTATCTTTAAGGATGCTTTCAAAGTTACTCAGGTTTGTGATAAATGTCAGAGGTATGTTGGAAGAACTAGAAATGTTGCATCTCCTCTAAAGCCTATTCAAGTTGAAGAACCTTTCCAACAATGGGGATTGGATTTCATAGGAGTTATAAACCCTAACTCTTCATCAGAACATAAGTTCATCTTGACATCTACTGATTATCTAACCAGATGGGTAGAGGCTATTCCTACAAAAAGGGCAGATCAAGATGTTGTGATCAACTTTATGGAGAGTTTAATTTCCAGATTTGGAATCCCGAAAGCTTTGGTGAGTGATAATGGTCCTGCTTTTATAGGGGCCAAGTATATTGAGTTTGCTAGTAAGTATGGCATCACTCTAAAAAATACTTCAAATTATTATCCTCAAGGTAATGGACTTGCAGAATCTACTAACAAGAACCTGTTGAGGATTTTGAGAAAGTCCCTGGAAGGTAACAAGAGGAGTTGGCATCTACTGCTTGACCATGCTCTATGGGCAGACAGGATTACCATTAAGAAATCTATCAAAAATTCCCCTTATGCACTGGTATACGAAAAAGAAGTAGTATTGCCAATCCACTTGGAGATCCCGACACTTAAATTTGTCAGTTCAGAAGAGGAAGAATTAAAGGGAGATCCTATAAAAACCAGATTGACACACTTGCTGCAACTGGAGGAAAGTCAGACTCAAGCATATGATCATTTTTAGAAGCACTCATCAGATATTAAAGCATGGTTTGATAAAAAGGCCAGGTTCAAAAAACTTCAGGTCGGAGACTCAGTTCTCAGGTGGAATGTGGACAGAGCAAAGTCGGGAAAACATGAGAAATTTGATTCCTTTTGGGATGGTCCTTTTGAAATAGTGGAAGCTAAAGAATCTAATGTATTCCAGCTGAAGGATCCGGAAGGGAACATTCAACCAATTTCGGTGAATGGTTTCCACCTCAAGCTTTACTATCTGTAAGTTGTTATCTCATTGTAACATATGTACATAAATATTTCCCTTTCTTTCTGCACTTTGTTCTTGTTTTTGCACTTTGTAAATTGGTCCTTTTTTTGAAAAGGTACTCCAAAAAAAGAGAAAAAAGAAAAAAATTGTTTCAAAAAAATGACTAAGTGTTGAGAGGGGCGTGCTAAGGTTCTATTCCGTAGACGGTACCACCCAAGGTTCTCCAGAATGATGTTTTGCCTTCGAATCCGCATGATTGGATCTAGATGGACAATTCCATAGGATGATCCACCAGGAGAAAGATGAGAATGGTAATAATCTGGAAATCCCTCAAAGCTTGGAATAGGCCGGAGCGAAATCAATTCAAAATCAAATGACAAGTTCTAAAATGATGCGTGGAGACTAAATATTGCTCGCGCATTTAATCCTAATGAACTCATGCATGAAACGAAGAGTAGTCGAAGGGATGTGATGAGTTGGCAGCACAATTTCAAAATTTGACCAATAAGGAGGTACAACGCCACCTTTGCACCGCCAAGAAATTAATGGAAAGGATAGTGAAGTGTGCCGATGAGATGTCATGCAACAGCTGCATTTATGATGGATGATGCACATGTTCCAGATAATAAAAGTCACAAAGCTTTATGCAGGATTCATTTTGCAACCTCGAGGTTAGAAGAAAGTTTAACAGCATGCTGAAGTTCTCATTGCTTACCCTAGTGCGTAGAATCTCATCGTTACAGGATGGCTCCTAAGAAATCCCCCACAGAAGCTGTAGAGGATGTTCCAGAGTTCGAGACTATGGATGAAAGTACGTCCATTCCTTACTTGGACAAAGCCAAAGTAGTAGCAGATACAAAAATGATGATTACTGAAAGGACGAGATTAAGGAGGAGTGTCCATGATAGGTACAAAAATAATGTTACTCTATCAATAGAGGGTAGATGCTCCATTCTATCTTATTTGTCCTTTTATATTTGTGATTTCGTTCACCCCTACCCTGAATTAATAGCTGCTATCATAAAATACTATGACCCACTCGCCAAATCTGTAAAGACCCATGGGGGTGAGATCCTCTTTCACATCACTACTACTTTCTATCATAAGATTTTTGCTTTACAAGTAGATACCCCAGTAGCCCCAAAACCTTTCAATGTTGGTGAGCAAGCTGGATTTTATTCCATGAAGAAGCGGGTGAATGATGGTGAGGCATTTAGGAATTGGGTCTATAAACAGCTGGGCCAAGAACCCCAGGAAGAATTTCTAGAGGTTCCCATTTCCATCAAGAAGTTCAAAAACTCAGTTCTATTTTCTATGTTGGCCTGCATGGAAGGTCTGGACTCTGATGAAAAGGTCTATGGTTGGCAAATTGCTACTGCTTATTGCATTTCCCATGAAAGGATGTATGAAAAGGAAGTGACAAAGAAGGGAATAAGGGTGATTTATTTTGATTGGCCGACTTTCCTCACCCAAAGAATTCATGAACAGTTAACCAGTATGAAGAGGGGCACTGACGCTCCTAGTTTTAGACATTGTTCGAATTTGGTGTGGATGTTTTATGTTGTTGTGAAGGATAGAATACCCTGGATTCTGGTAAAATATAAGAATGACCAAGGAGAACTCACATCGGTCTATTATTGGACAAGCCATTTGTGAAGCGGTGAGTCCTATTATAGATTTAATTTGGAATTTTTAGGACCGACCCTTAAGATAATGTATGATAATTTCCCCAGACTGCCACCTCTGGCCAAGAGGATTCTGAGAACTCAAAATGCAGAAGAAGGGGACTGGTATCTGTTGACTGAGGGCACAGTCATTAGGTTATATGGTTTCATGGGTAAACCTTTTCTTTTGCCCCACTTCATCATGGAAAGGCTCTTCGCCCTGGAATATTTAAGGCAAGCAGAGTATATTGATGCCAAGTATGGTTCAGGGAGAAAGAGGAAATATTTACTTTCTCACCGCACGATGAGTGATATCACTATCACCAAAAAAGGGCAGAATCAGTAGATCGAACAATACCTGGATAGGTTAGGTTTGTTTTACATTCCGCAAAGGTGGAGTTATGATCCAGATGGTATTTTCACTATAAAGAATAAAACCCTAAATGGAGCCAAGGCCTACAAATTTGAGAGAAGGCCCAGGGTTAATTTTGAACAAGGAAGGAACAATGACGAGACTACTTTATTGGAGTGGGACGTCTCCAAAATGAGACAATTGCCCCCATGGTTAGATTTTTATGAACAGGTTGAAGATTTTGACCCTGACTATAACCCTGATCATCAGATTACTAAAGAAATGATTGATAAAATCAAAGAAAAAATGACAAAGAAGACTAAGCCCTCTTCCAAGTCAAAATATGCAAAGAAAAAGGAAGTTGTAGAGCAAGAGGAGGAGGATTATAATGGGCCATGGGAGGAAGCCAAGATTATGGATTGGTGGTGTATGAGGATTGAGATTGGAAAATCTAAGACGAATTTTGGAATGCCAATTGATAAAGAGTTTTCGAAAAGATATGATGAAAATGTTGATACTTGGAGGATGAAATATGTAAGGCACATTGTGTTAACAGGTGATTCTGAGCCTTTCCAGCCTCCTCTAGATCCAGAAGACTCTGAGAAGGCTTTTGGAGTAGTAGAAACTTTCAATCCTACTACTAAACAAGTGGAGATATTTCCTAAGGGGGCTAGGATGTTGAGCAAAATGAGAGTTCCTAAGGGAAAAGTTGTCAGTACCCCGATCATCGAGGGAAGATCTAGACCCACACGTTTAGCCTTAGGAGGATAGCTGAAAGATAAAGTGGTTGATCAGGAAAGGAAAAGTAAAGACGTTAAGTTCAAATCGTTGTCTTTTACTCCTACAGTTTTGATAAATCCACAACCTATTGTCGAGCAATCAGTATTGATTGGGGAAGTACAAAGAGATTTATCAGAGGAGGATTCTGAAGCTGAAGTGGAGGCTTTTTAGCTAATTCACAAAAGAACCAGAAGCACTCTGGGGATAGAAGAGAAGGAAGTGTCTAAAAGGTAGAAAGTGGAAACAGAGGCAATCACTGAAGAAATGATTGTCCCTACTAAAGAAGGATTACCTGAGCAGGAGCAACAGGTTGAAATAGAAACTGAATGAGAACACCCTACATCTGTAGGTGCAGGTATGGTTTCTAATCCCTCTTCCACTTCTGATATTTTGGGTTCCCCAAAAGAATTTCCCTCCTCTTCAAATCAAAAGAATGTGTCAAGTTCACCTCCTTCACCTCACAGTTCTCCCCTCATACATTCAGTATCAATGGAAGTACCAATCAGTTCTATCATGTCTCAATCTCCTTCAAATACACCTTCCACCTCTGAGTCTTCCATTACGATGTCATCCATCATTACACCCCCATCTGTCTCATTATCATCATCCATGGGACATTGCATTCCTAGTATCTCCATCCCTTCTACTATCAGTTTGGTTCCTATTTCTATGAATTTACCTATATCATCAGTAGCAATAGCCATAGAATCTACTATTGTGATAGAGGTTGCTATCAAAACATCTTCACCACCACCAATAACTAGCCAGTCCACCCTCACATTTTTAATGCCATGGTCTCCTTTGGTTGTTGATGCCTCAAGGTCTATTGCCGCATCTCAAGGGCAAGCTGCCACGTAGAATATAAATGACTATTGGGCAGAAAAACTCACCAAGCCTTCTAGTCGAATGGTTGTAACCAGGAAGAGCATGTATGTCAATCCTATCACTAGACAGAGGATTTCAAGATCTTTGATCCCATAGGTGAGCAAGCCCAAAAATGAAATGATTGCTAAAGATTATAAAGTAGAAGAAATTATAGAGGACATTGATAAGCTTCCTGCTGAAGATGAATTGGGTATGGCTAAGGCTCATTTGGAGACATTTTATGTAAAAACTGATATAGAAATGGATAAGGTAAATAAGTTGAAGCAACAAGTTGAAAGGTTAAAAAAGAACATCAATGATCAAAAGGAGGTAGAGAAAGCTCTCAGGAAGGAAGCTAAGGGTTGGCAGGAAAGGTTCTAGAAGGCTAATGAGTGGAAAAGCCAGCTGGAGGAACAAAAGAAGCTGAATGAAGATCAAGCAAAGGAGATTCAAGAGTTAAAACAACAACTTCAGATTGAGAAAGCCAAGTCCGTGGGATTTTCTAAGGAGGGTTTGAAAAGGATCAAGAAAGAATTACTCCTTGATGCTCAAGAGAAATATTTAGGTCTTCAGCTAGTTATTGAATATTTGAAAGATGCCAGCCAACTGCTATCTATTATTCAGAAGGATTTGGATCAAATCGCTGGTGAGTTACAACCCATGGTGATTCTGATGGATAAAATATATAGGCTGGTTGGGAGCAGGCTTAGTGATGTTGCTAAGCCAATTCATAACAAAGAATGGAATCTAGCTAGGGTAGATCCTAAGATAGTGATGAAGAAGCACAGGGTAATTAAGAGAACCTAGTTGTTATTTGATCGGATAGACAGGGTGGTTAAAGAAATTATTGAGATAAATGAGGAAATGATTCAGGTCAGTTTTAAAGGACTGTGGAAGAAGGACCACAACTTGTTATCCACAAAAGAGGTTCAACAAAGCATAAAAAATAGCTTACAAGATGAAGTTGAAATTGATTCATTGAAAGAACCATTATCGCAAGAACAAGCTGCTAAGTTGATTATGGGCTACACTAGATTGAGAGATCTAATGGAGGATCTGGTAACTAGAGGGAACGTTGTTGATTATGAAGATATTGGGAAATTGCAATATGTTTATAAGCAGCTCAAAGAGACTTCTAATCCCTCTGAAGAAGCCTGGAAGGAAGCTCTTCAGTCTTTAGATGTGATGGTTCAATTATTTGGAGATTCATCTAAAAAGAATGATCAGGGAGAACGGTCCCCCGAAGAAGACGGAGAAGAGGAAACAGTGGGAGAATAAGAATGATGCGGAGCAGTTACAGGCCCGGGAAGGGGTCATGCTTAAAAATATATTTTTTGGTTTGTACATATATCATAAGTTTTGTATTTCTAAGCCATATGTTTTGTATTTTTTTGTTATTCTGACAACTATCAGAAATAATCCATAAAGGCGTGAGGCCTTCAGAGCATCAATTTTGTATGGAGGTGTGCTCTGGGATAAAGCCTTATAAATAAGAAAGTATTGTATATAGATTTAATAATACTGGGGTTATAAACATAGTCTCTGATTGAATCAATAAGCTCTATGATGTTTTTGGCATGGTTTCGATGTGACCCTCTACCCTCTAGACAGAATTCAGTTTTCAGAGGGTAGGGCTTGCATAGAAATCATTCTTTAAAACATAATTTCAAGGGTTAGCATTGTTTTGACTCCTGAAGCCCAATGGATAAGACTCTAGATTCGATTGGTTTTGCGAGAAAATCCACCCGGGAGGCGCCAGAATGTAGACCAAAAATGGCCACATACTTAGCAAAATTTGACTAAGTGATAATGTTGTTATTCCGCTCCGAAATCAGGTTGATGGTATGAGTCCACTGGGAAATATCTCCACTTGAAGGTTTGAGCATATTTCGAGAAATTCCATTTCGGGTCTGGAATAATGATGGGTTTCAAATCCACAAAATTTTGTAAGAGATCGTGACATCAGCAATAAAAAGTGTGGATTTGGTTCTTGTCATATGTCCGATTTTGGAAAGTCTTTTTGCTTCCCGCTCTGGAAGAGCCTTCTTGCTTTCCACTCTGGATTGATGAAAGTTCCAAAATCCACAAAAGTTTGTAAGAGATGATGACGTCAGTGGAAGAAATGTGTGGATTCATGATCCAAGAAATGAACAAGGATTCTCTTCCTGGAATGAAGATAAAGTGGAAGGGGAAAATAATCTAAGTGTTTGACTCTAGGCCCGGATTTGCATTATCTCTAAATTTCATAAAAGTCATGAGGAGATGATGATGTCAATGATGAAAAGATGTGGATTAACAAAGATAAAATGGAAGATAAAAGAGCCCGGAGCGGATTCAGGGTTTTGATGTTGTGGATCCGAATTGAAGATTCTGATGTTGAGGAAAAGAGCGGGATGGCTTTCAGCTCACATCGAATTTAATCTAAGTCATCCAAAAGGGAGAATCAATGGTGGAGGTTGACCTATCATATTTTTGTTATTCAAAATATTTTTGCATCAGAACTATGGCGTGCAGCTAGAAGATGGAACATCAAAGACTTTCAAGAAAAGCTAACCAGAAGTAGTTACAGATCGACGGTGTCAAGTTGTTCTCAAGAAATATCGATGGGACGCATGATCTGGAAGGTTCTGAACTTTAGTTCTTCTGGTCGACCATCAAGTTGTAGAGATCCTGAACGGCCATGGTGGATGTTCTTCCAATGGATTTCCCAGAGTTTGAATGAACCAGCTAATGCCAACTAATATTTTGTTGAGCTGTTGTAACAAGATTGAATGTATTGTTTCTTGAATATTATAATATGAAAACTATAAAGAGAGATCGAACCCTCGATTTAAAGGGTCGGCTCTAGCGTGTTTGCCTGTGCTACTGTAAATATTTTTGAAGGACTGAATGCAAGGAGCAATACATTGATCTTCGCCTCAAGGCTGCGTTTTTGTGTTGGATGTTAGAGGTTCGGATTTCATAGTTGTATTTTTGTAAATGCTTAGATGGTTAGTTTGTGCCGATCATGGATTACTAGTTGTTATGAGTAATTGAAATCTATTGTGAAGTTTGTTCTTTGTTATTAGAAGGTGCATTTCTATAAAATCTGGGTTGTGGTGAATTCTGCTATTTGGATTATCATTTCTTGGATATTGAAATTGCTTACTGTAACATTTCTCTGTTATGCTTTAAATATCTGAAACGAGTTATCTTGGGATAAAATTTGATCTGGATGTATATCTTTAATATGGTTTTTTGGAAGCTTTTTATGGTAATGCAATGTTGTTAACCTATCCATCCACTGATATCTACATTTCTCTAACCTTACCCTTTTCTAACCCTAAACTCCAAGCCCTAATTGAGCATAATTGTGTCAACAATATGCTAAGTTGACAAGGAACCAGCCTACTCTGGAGGTTGGATCTGAAACCCCTATTTTAGTCCATCCAATGTTGAGTGCTGAGCTGCAGCTATCGGGTGCAAGCCTAAGTAGAAAGTAGGAAGATAGACAGCCGCAGTATCAAGAAAACTTGGTGCAATTCAGTGCCCAACAATAACCTTGAACAATAGAAAGCCTAAGAAGAGAGTTCATAAATTTAGAATCATCTAATGGGTGTTGTTTAATATGTTTCCAAAACTGGAAATTAAATCTGATCTGAAGCTTTTGGTGTTGAAATATGCTTCCAACAGTAATATGTGATCAAGGATATCTAACCCTTTTATAAAATAAAATTGTAATTGAGTTTGGTGTAGTGCCCAACTATCATTAAAGTAGTATAACTTCCTTTGATATTTAGAGAACTGACTAACAGATTCTTGTTTAGTAATTTTCTCTACATTTCACCACAATAAAATCTACAAGGGATTTTTAGTTTTCAATTAATGATGAAAACATATGAAAGGAAACAATGGGTATCTTCATTATTACAAAAAATTCTTGCAAGCATATTAAGTCAGCTGAGTGAAGTTTGACTGTGCTAGTCTGAGAATATTACAAGTTTGGTCTTAGAAATAGCAAGTGAGAGTAGAACCCTCAGGTAGTAATGTGAGCTAGGCTTTAGTTTAGCAGCTACCTTGGAATATTTATTAGGTATTTAGGCTACGTTAGTAAGATAGCACTAAATAGTCTTCAATTTAGATAACTAAAAAAATATTATATGTGCGTTGTTTTAGATTGCTAATGAATGTTTTTTAAGAGTATAAATTAAGAAAAGTGTAATTTTATATTTAATATTACACTTACTTAATTATAGGTAAAAGGAGTAGTCATCTAAATATATTAGTCACATATTTATAAGTCTCTTTTAGAAAGAATTGCTATTGCAAGTACGTGTCTGATTATTTGAAATAGTTAGATATTTGAATACTTGTTGAAAATTACTTAAAATATTAGAAGAGCTTGTTAGAACCCTTACTAGGTAGAGTAAGGATTTATTTATCAGGAAGGATAAACAATAACAATTGTAAACACCCAATGTTTTTGAGGTGCAGGTATACACACAATGAGTCTCAGGAGAAATTGTAGTCTAATAGAACTGGTTGAAACACATGACTAGATTAGAATTGGTAATGAGAGGGCAGTATGATATGCCACCCCTAGCTTGTTGCTCGGGTAGTACTGTGATAAGTCCCATGTTTATTTTACTTAGCTATATCTTTCACAACATTCAGTATGGGATGAATGATCGTGAGTCATAAAGAGCATTAGTGATCAAGTCCAAGGTCAGGTTATTGACATGGCTCTAGCTGATTTTAGGAAGTGGATAATCAATTAGACACTGGACATATATATTGTTGATCCCTTTCATACTAATATTGAATAAGCTGACCATATAGTTCATGGATTCGTAAATACTAAGGGATGGAGAAACAAATTGTCCCCCTCTATGTGTTATGGACCCTATAGAATAACCCCAGTCATGGATCGACTCTCATGCCAAAACATGAGGATGAAAATTAAGTAAGTCGATTCCACATAATGGCACCTTTCACGATATTTGGGCAATCTTGCCCACTTGGGTGGTTGTTTGCAGCAATATCGAACCCAAAAGTGGTATAATATACTTGTACTAATTAAATATTATGATGATGTTACATTAGGTGAAACAAAACAACTATAAACATTAAGGCACTCTTAGGAATAAAATTGTGGTTTAAATTAAAAAGAAATATCCTGTGAAAATGCTTGGCCTGATTTTGTGGTATAACCCATGTGAGTAGACTTGGGTTGTTACACACACACATCATATTAAATACCTTCCTATGGCTAAGCTAATCAATGATTAGATTTTTATGACTAAGGAGAAGTAGTCTGAGTCAAATATTCCCATGGAGAAGGTATTTTCCTTCATTCCTAATGACCAAAAGGAGTAATGGGCTACCAAATTTTGGAATTCCAATCCCAATAGAACTTTTGACCCAATAGGTATAGGCTGAACTATAACAAACATTAATATAAAAGAGATATTGTATGTGAGAAATAGGAAACTTTCTATGTTGGGTTTTAGCTATGGTTCCCTCAAATTCATTAGTGCATACGTCATTCAAATTTAGGTGAATGAGGTATAATGATCATGTAGAAAATATAATCCATAAACAAAACTTGACTTGTGAAGTCATACTCTAATGCTATATAGGTAGCTTTTCAAGCCTATGAGTTCATGAATTGACTAAGTCATTACCAACCTCTAGATGATCATCTATATATACCTCACATTCCTAAAAATATGTGGAACCTCAATCAAAGAGATACTTAGTGTTAAAGCTCTTCAAATTAGGTCACATATTTTATAGAAAGGCTAGAGAGTTTTCACACATTCTGGAGACTTTCCAACGTAGTGTAAACTTAGCAAGATAAGTATGGAGGATATCTCAAAATATTTGAGTGTCATAAGCAATCCATGAAAAATATGCACTACATCAACTTTACATCCTAAGCTTTATTGATATCACATCTAGTTGGTGTTTTATGCTCGTATGACTATGGGGAGACAAGTAGAGGAAAATTCAAAAGAAATGAAAGGTTCTCTTAAATGGAACATTAATGGAGGAAGAAAGCATGTGGACCACCAAATTATTTGTCCTTCCTAGCCTTGCCAAAAAATCTAAAGTGAAAACCTCAAGATGAAATAAGTGACATTTGACACTTGGCTTATTCTACCAAAGTTAACAAAACTCAAGCTGATAGATCAAACTCAAATGGACAAGATGAAAAGATTCAACAACATGGCAATAAAGGTAGACAATTTTTAGGTGGAAAATTTAAAATTGATCATTTACAAGGAGTAACACATAAATCAATTAGCCTCGCTAGCTAAGGAAGGATCTCAATTGCTCCTTCCAACCAAATAGAGACAAAAGCACCATATGCACATTGATGGTAGAAGATGGAGTGATAGGCCTATTAATACCTTTCCATTCGGAATTCCTCCCTATTTCATATCAAGCAACTGAATTCTTTGTGAGTTCTAAAACATGAAATATCAGGGGCTTAGATAATCTACAATGACCATGGAGTCCATGAGAAAGAATAAGACTACTACCCCACCCCCAAGAACTACCTCAACTCCTCACTTAACTTCAAAAAGATAAATTCACGCTCAAGCCACATAGATGGAGCCTTTAATACACATTAAAGACATAGGAGTAATATACCTAAAGTTATCAAAAGATACAAGAAATCTAAGGAAATATGCTTATCAAAGACACCTAAAAAATGAAAATGAATCCTTTGCTACAAGGATTTGGACTAGTTGTTTATCTCAGTACATGGTTCCCTAGGTACATTATTGTTACAAACTTGTGGAAGTATGTACCTTTCATTACAACCCTTAGCATAGGATATTTAATGTCCACAATGACCACTTTGAATTAGTCATTTCAGGAGAGGCTATACGAAAAATGGCACTAGTGCCAAAGGGACTCAATTGAACCCAAAAGTTGCAAGAATGTACTATGTCAAAATAAAAGATAAGTTGAAATTATTAAAATAGGAGCTCTGTAAGTAGAGGAATCCATGTTGAAATTCTCCTTAAGCCGATATATATTCAATGAAGATGCCAAGGATGGTTTAAGCATAGTGAAATTTATTTTTGACATTGGTGACAATGGAGAAGTGTTGTAGGAAGAGTTGGGTGCCATCCACATGTTGGGTATCCCAAAGAATATATACCTAATCCTAGATTAAAATGAATGTATAGTTCATCACATTCATAAATTCCTGTATAAATTCAGGGATACTCACACCTTTAGGTACAACTCATTCTTATACCATTTAGTAATAATTTTAAAATATCTAGTTGTTTGGATATTGGAGCCTAAAGATAAAATATGAAGATGGTTGAGGGCATTATGTCCCTTTTTAAAAAGAAGTCCTCTCCTAGAACTCCTATCACCACTTTTTAAATGAGTTTTTGGTATCAATCTTGAGCACAACTAAAGGAGGAAAACTCTGGTGTCTCCTAGAAGCAAGCACCAAGGACCTATAGTTTTAAATAAAATGATAATGGTATTACTTGGAGGACACCACCATTATACATTTTCTTAGATTCAAAAAACCCATATATTTTCTATCAATATACATGATAGAAAGAGTCATTTCTCTAGAAATATTGAGATATGTAAACTCAATCAAAATCGCCTATGAGAGTGGGCAGAGCAAAACAACATTCTATAAAGCCTTAGTGCATCTAGGAAGTGTATCTCTACTAAAAATAAAGTTGTATCATAAATTAGAAGCAAATTTGAAAGAGATGGGGTTAGAAAATTTAAATTATTCTTAGAATTATGATCCAGATAAGAAGTTTAGTACATATCTAACAAGTATAAATGTTTCTAGTAAATTCATCCATGAAACCAGGCCTAAAATGATCAAGTACATTGGAAGGATTTTACCCACCACTCTAAAGAGAATAATTCTTGTCATCAAATATCTAAAGAAAGTTGTATGAGATCTTCTATACGAAGTTTAATGATGTCGACTCCAAGTCTCAAATCAACCCAATCAAGAAGAAGTTTTTATAGAAGCTAATGTGGAGCAATAACAAGCTCAAATCCTGGTGGAAATTCCTATAGAAAAATAAATGATATCAAGGTACCTTTAAGAGATCTAGATCCAAATGAGGATGAAACATTTAGCTAGTGCTATAATATGAAGCACCCAAAAGAAATTCCATGTAATGCAAAAAGCAACAATGAAGAAACCATGAGCATGTAATCATGCCAATCAACTAAAATAGAAAGGATTCTAGCTACAAGATTAGTTATGATACCTCTAGATATGACCACATCTATGCAGTCAATGCATTTAGAGAGTAAAGCAAAAAATAAGGTCAAGAAGAGGTGAAACCCCTCCAAGGAAATGGAGGGTGATCCTCAAACCAAAATCACTAAATATGGGAGAGAAGAAAAATGTTCCACCTTAGGGAAACCCTTCACCATATTTGGTAGCAACCATTGAAGATATAATTTCTATGTAGAAGGAAGTTGTTTCATTATCCAAAAATATAACCATGACACCACTTGCCACTTCTACCCCAATTGTATCATCCATTAATGTATTCCCTATCATAATTCTCATATTTATCACTTTTCCACTATACCACCACTTATCACCTACCAACCAATACCATTCGCAATCCCTAGCACATTGTAAACCTTCATTGAAACTTCTCCAACCAACCTTACCAATGTAGATCAACCAATTACCTTACCCTTTTTGAGACCTTTGGCCATCACCTCAAATGATTGATAACAATCACTTGGAACTCATATTATCATGTTCATAGAGGAACTGCTACCTCAGTTTTAACAAATCCAAGATCAAGTGTGGTAGTATGATAAACAAGAGGCAAATGATAGGGTAAAATAAACTATGACAACCTAGGTGAGAACCACCCATGATCCCCAATATTTTTCTCTATGTATAACAAACTTGATAGCCTCTATATTTAATATGGAGGGAGATATGCATTTTTTATACTACCAAGTGGTTGTTATAGAGGTAAGCCTTAAGGATACCCGAGTAGAGGATAAAATTAAATTCATAGAGAAAACTAGTAAAATAGTAAGCCATGATACTTGATTCATGCAAGGAGGCTAGCAATAAAGAAAAATGATATAGAGAATATCATACACACCCTTAGAGCTTCTTAGGCTAAAGTATAGGCATTGAAATCAAATATGGACAATCTCATGTCTTAATTGGAAGATACACAAGCTTTAAGGTAGGAGTTAGAAGAATAGAGAAAAAATATTGTCAGGCTTAAGCTAAAGGTAGATGACATAGATAAAATATTTAAAATATTCTAGGACTTTTAGGATGAAGTTATCAAAGTAGTTGATAGTTTGATTCCAATGCTAAAGTTCATCTAGACTACTGTCTCATGAAACATCAAAATAACTAAAACGCTAGAGTACATTTTTGCAAAAAACATCCCTAAGCTTGCCAAGGCATAGAAGTATAAGGTTTATATAACTAACCTAGTTAATTAGCAAAGGGTAGTTGTAGGCATTTTTGTTAGGAAAGAGTAATCATTCCAATTATGGAAACCCTTGAAGTGGATGAGATTGCATGCCAATGTAGGATCCAAGTTGATGCTCTGATATGGTTAGTGGAGAAATGGAAGGGGCATGTTACCTCTTTGATTCAACATGGCCTTCTTCCCCCTTGACTCTATAAGGTGACATCCTCCTAAAATAAGAGTTTTGAAAATTAATGAACCAAAGGAGGAATGTTGATGTGTCATCAGACTCCTCCACTGCATATAAAGTACCTTAGGTGATTAAGCTAGTGTTCAAGTTTGAGGTGCATCTCCAAAAAATTCTAGGTAAGGATGCTTACATCCTATAGGACGACCAATGGTAGCTTGAAAGAATTTTTCTTTTACTAAAGAAAATAAGAATACCCTCGAAAGGGAGGAACTCCAAATGATAATAAGAAAAATCTAGTAACCAATTCACCATTTTTGGATTCAATATTTTGACTCTACGCCCAATGAACAAGGTGGCTATTTGATCTTCAATTGGTTAGATATCCCCATGAGTCACCAAAGCTATAGTTAATTATCACTACATGTAGAAGCAAGCACCCTCCCTTAGTAAAAAATCAACAAAGTGCAAGGAAGCTAAAGCATAAAATAACTAAGACTAGAAGGGAAGGAAGTTAGGTATGCCCATGATTTTGAAATGTCTAAAAATTACGATATGTTAACATTTGATTGAAACTTTGAGAAGGAACCAAGGTAGATTAAATTGCAAAGAAGATACAATGGGATCATGGAATATGTAAAAGGGTAAAAACCAAAACCTTGATTAGAGTTTGAATAAGGATTATATGCAAAATAGTGCTCACCATAATTGTGACAAGGAGCAGAGAAATGACTATACATAAAAGGGAAATAGAAGAAATCTTGAGTAGGCTACCTTCACCACCTAGACAAGATCTCCTAAGCAGGTAGTTAGTACATTAAAGACATAAACACTAAGGATATAGACAAGTAACTTCAAGCTTGATGATGTTGATTGCAAATCCTCACATCTAATCTCTAAATATTTATAGCATGGACAGTCAACATGGATGATAGAAAATTCATGTCTAGAAGCCTAAAACCATATAGCATTAATGATTTTGGATATAGAGACCTTGGTATTGTTTACTATTAATGCGATGAATCTCATGTAGAATTTTTAAAAGGGTATTCTAAATTTTGAGAGGGAAAAGTTTATCAATTTCATCTATAAGTAGATAATTTATTCATTAAAGGATTAAAATTATATATTTATGCCTAGATATGGCCTTGTACGTAATATTTATTTCACTTCAGTTTAGATTCTTTTTATTTGGCATTATTGTAAGTAGATTATGATATATATGAGAAGTTGTGGCTATTCAACCTTTTGTCCCAATTGTTATGTGTATACATTGTGCATGAATATTGATGCTAGGTGATATTATGTTCTCTTTACGATGTTGATGAATGATGCATGTTTTCACTAATCCCCTTGTTGTGCAAAAGAGTCTTAGGATCTTGGAATATCACCTCTCGTAGCATAGGTATTTACTTTTTTTCTATTTGCTTTTTGTCTATTTCTCTCTTTACCCTTTTTCCTATGAAATGCAATGAAATTGGGCTAGTTTAGTAAGGTGGGCTTCAAGACCACATCTTAACAAGGCTCCAACCTTGTAAAAACCTTGAAGGTCATCCTCTAAACCACATCTTGCTCTCTTGGAAATTTTGGGCTATAAAATCCATGCAAGGTGCAAGTGTCAAGTATTCCTATCTTCCACAATGGGTGATTGTAACATTTGAAGATGACATCAATAGGTAAGCAAAACCACCATTAGGATGAAGTAGCATCTATAACACTTATGTGGGATTGACAATGCTTTTGTCTCTATGGTAGAACTAGGTTTTCCTATCCTAATTTCCTTATTTTTATATTTATATCTTAGGGTTGCTTATTGTTTACTAAAATATCTATTTTGGTTTTCTATATTTTTATTCATTAAGGATTTAAAAAATGAAAGGAAACTAGTTAGCATTTTAATCATATAGGGGACCAACTAAATCTTTAATCTTACCAACATCAAAATAAAATTGTATGTAGTTGAATTTAGGCTTGTTTGTTGCATTATATTGAACACTTTCTCTTGAAAAGAAAATTAATTTTACTTTTATCATCCAAAGCAAGAATGATTTTAGTTATTAGGTCTTTATTTTGTATTTTACGTGATGCATTTGTAGCTAATTAAGACTAGATTAAGGTTAAACTTTATGAAGAAAATATTAGGAGTAATGTATGTCTTCTCGAACTAATCCACTAAACTTTATATATGATCACAAACTACCCCCATCCTTGAGATGAGAAAGGAGAGGGAAGCATCGTGAATAATCCCTTAATGATCCCCTTTCATTCTCCATCATCACAAAATAATTATGGGTAGATTTTGAAGGTGGTCTCAAGGTAGGTTTTATCATATGTAGGAAGTCTTAGATCATGTGGAAGCATGTTATTATATCTTATTAGTTTGTTAGATCCTTGATTTAGTATATAAATGAAAAGAGTTTATGGTATAATGACAATGTCTTTTCTCTTATATTTATGCATTTCTGGGCAATGGACATTAGAAATTTGTGTTACAATATTTAAAGAGAATGTTGATAGCCACACATTGGATGGAGTTCTCTAGATGTTCTATGCTTGAGCATATCTTGTTATGATGCATTGAGTGCTTTGTGTAGCAGTCGATATTTTTAAAGCTATAATTAGACTTTTGTAGTTTAATGTAGAAGCCACTTCACCTATTGTTCATCGTGAAAATAAAAGTATGGACTACCATAGATAATTTTACAAAAGAGATAGCTACTTTATCAAGAATGATAATTATTATAAATATGATATCTATTTTGAATGTAAATAATATTTTATCAAAATTAGGAACACATTTTGTGGAGTCTTAAGGCCAAGTACTATTTTTTGGTGTTGCAAAGAGTACAAATGGGATTATAAAAGGAAGGGGTTCAATATATAAAGTGGTTATATTTGTTTGCATTGTCAATATCTAGACCCATTGTTTTAAATCCTTGGATCCATACATTGAAGGAGATTATAGTAGGAATTGGGTCATGACTAAGATTCATAGAAATGTTTATGAAGGCCATATAAAGTAAGGGTGCCTTAAAAAGAAATAACTAAAAAGAGATAAATGGTCATTCACATGTCTAGGATATTTAGCATTATGGGACAAACATGCTTGTAACATTTTAATAGGTAGGGATAAAATTCCCATAAAATATAACTATCATAGCACTTTTCCTCTGTAGATTCAAGGAGTTATTTGAGTCATTATTCGATTTTTTGCAAGTGCCTGCAATAGAAATACTTATTATTCTTGTGGTAAGATAAATATGGTGAATCAAATCTTGGGCTAGCTTGACCACTTTTAGTCCAAGTGTGAATTCTATTAGGATCTTGATGAGGTTATGATAACTATAACACACCTTAAAATGGCTATAGAGAACAAAAGCCAACAAGTCAGAGACCATTGAAGTAGAATTAAGAATTTGGTAGTGAATAAAATACATATTATATTTTTGGTACTTGTTAGTAAAATAACTAACGGTTGCGATGAGTAACATTGTGTTATATGAAGTTCATGAGAACATGTAAGGCATCCTCATTAAAGTGATATTATTACAACAATTTTGAAAACTATGTTTTGAGAAACATAGGAGGAGCATAAAATTCTCCATAATTTGTATTATATGATGGGTTGTGTCCATAGTGATAGCCATGGACACCATGGAAACCATATCTTATAGTACCTATTTGATAGTCTATTAAATTGTGTTGCAAAGATGTAGGTCTATACATTATAGTTTGTAGGTATATTTTCTTATTAATATTTTGAAATAACACATTTTGATATTTATAGGTATGTATAAAAGTCAAATATTTTATTAACTCGTAATACTGTTAATTTTAAATTTAGTATTTTTGTATTTTATGAATTACCATTATAACTATAAGAGGAGTTTAGACTATTAACTACTTTGTCATCCCTAAAGGTTGATTTGTGGTATTGCATGTCATTTAGGTTTTATATAGAAATGTTGAACAAAATTCAATTGAAATAATTATTTTAATAAAGTCTTTCAAGATGCATGTAGGTTTTATATAAATATGTTAAATAAAATATAAAAATTTAATTTAATAAAAATAAATAAATTAAGCTTTACAGTTTACTTTAGTTTATGATCCACTTCAGTTCTACTTTACTATAGGATAAGTCTATACTATATAATTACTATAATATAAGTCTATGAATAACATTGTAGATCAAACCCTAGCATTAAAAAAGAGGAAAAAACATAGCAATTCTCTAAAGCAAATGGTGGATTTCAAACTCTAGGACATTTCTTAACAAGTATTTTTCTCTTCTATTTACTTTTCTAGATGAAAGTAAAAGTTGTTTTTGGAGTTGTGTTTGCATTTTTTTTAAACACAAAGGTTTTGGTAGCCATAAAAGAATAATTTTTTAATTTGTTAAAACTTCACAATACTTGTCATTTGGGAAGGTGATTGGTAGAACCCTGAAGGTTCTAGCAAAATATTTAATAAATAAATAAATAAAATAACATCTAAATTAAAAGAATCACTTTGCATTGATAAGGGGGTCCCTCCAATGGTTTCAAAGATATATTTTATTATTCAATCATGGATAATTTCAAATGATAGATTGTACAATGCTTTATACCTACCCTAATAATTATTATATTATTAACTATACTAACCTTAGTATAGTAAATTTATTATATTATTATTATTAATTAGGGTTAGGATATAGGATCCTAACATGCCACCCCTCCGGAAAAAAGCTTTGTCCTCAAAGCTTGGAACTTCAGTTTGTAACTTTCGAGGCATTTGTCCTTGCAAGTAGCTAATTAATTATCATTTTGATAACCAAAACTGTCAACTGCATATAGATCTACAATGGGACCAAGATTGATAAATTTCTAAAGAATTTCCACACTTGACGATCCATCTCGTTTTTCTCTTTTAGATATCACCTTTCCCATCCATATCATTTTTCTCTTTTAGATATCACATTTCCCCGCATGCAGTCCATAAGGAATATGGAATATTTCACTACTTTGGGTATATAATGGTCGCCCTCTTATTATTGTACGAAGGGAAGAAGAAGCTCACACAAAGCGATCTCCTTGAATTTTTAAAATTTTCATAAATAAATCTCATTTTTATCCCCATTAGAGCTATAATGAGATTCTCACTCACATCATAGCTTTTGGAAGCGCTGCACTTGATCTTAAATATTGCACGAATCCAAATCATTGTCCACATTCAATTTTAATATTTATATTTTAAAAGGTGTAGATGTGATAATGCAACGAAACATCCATCAAATAACTTTGGTGGCTCGAATGTAGCCAATTTTGACAGAGCAGAAGAGAAAATTCATATTATTAAAATTATTGTAGGTAAAATATTTTGATAGGGGTTGTCACTCCAATGTCAACCACATATTGTATTTATTTTATTCTTTGAGATCCATACATTTCTAGGACATATCATGTTTGTAAATAATATTTAGGGTTAACCATTTTGCTACTGGGATATGTTACTTTAGATAATCAATTTTTGTACAGATTGTTGCTGTAAGCTTTATTTTTTAACTATTAAATTAGTGCCAGTATTTGTAAAGAATCAAAGATAATCTATTTTTTCTAGTTCAATAGATTGTTACATTACGGGTATAAGTGATAAATAAAAGCTATTGAGTCTTACTGGCTATCAAATACTAAAATGCATGTTATGAGAAAATATACTAACACATTGGCTTTCATGTGTAGTGTGCAGTCTCAAATGTGCTAAGTGACTGAGCACCATAATCGAACATCTTATTCATCACAATAAGATTTCTCATTGTTTCTGAAGTGCGTAAAACCTTCTCCAGGGTATTGTAATGTTCAGTATTGTAAATACGCCACTAAGATCCATCTTTTATACAAGGTATGGCTTTTATCATGTGGTTTCTTGTTTCATATACTTGTAGATATGAAAAAATATTTAAAAAATAATGTTTCTGTCAATCTAATACCTCGATAAGATAGACAGTATTTGTTTCCAAGGTCCACCTTTATCATATTTACAGCATAACCAATAAATCCAATAGGAATATTCCCACATGGTAGCTTTGGATCTTCTATGATCACCTTGCCTTGTTCAACACTATGGGTGCCTTGATTTTTTATTATTGTATCATCACCTTTTAAAGCATTGGTCAATTCATTGATCTCACCTTCCTATTCAAAACAAAAAAAAATTATGATACCTTCAATCATCTTGTACCCCTTGGCACCCACACCATTTCAAGCTCCCTAGCCTTATTTATTGTGCATGAAGGTAACTTCCAATGGCTATAGAATGGATGTGAGTTGGCCTTCAGTGGTCAACGAGAAGTGATTTAATAGCTATTTCATGATTGTTAGCTAGTTATACACCAAGGAATTTCAGCAATGCTTATCCTCACACACTCTCAATGATTATCTCCTCCAATCAGTGTGTAGTGATCTCAACAAATCTAGGACAACTCACCTCCATGAACCATTTGTCTCAATAGCTAGTAGACGATGTTTAGGGTTTTGTTATACATGCTAGAGTTCCACAAATCCTAATGTATTTTTGAATGACCTATTTACCTTCAGTATGACAAGTGTCTCATACGTTGCTTGAGTCTAGAAGTTGGTGAATGAAGTGAATGTTATGTGCATGAGGATGGTAACAACTAATATTTCTCCTATGATGGTAAATATCTTAACTCTGAATCCAACCAGCTAGCTTTGTGTACTCCAACGAGCGTTCTTCTCCTAACATGGGTTCAATATTCCTCCCCTATCTGGTGCATCATATGGCATTCAACTTTATAGGTATTACTTGGATGTGTTGATGTTATTCTACTCAGTAATGCTCCTTGATACATGTGAATGACATGTAGATTTTGTAATGAGTAGTAATGATAAAACTCACTCTACCAATCACGTAACGGCTACCTGTGTAATGTTTTCTTTCAAGAAAATTGTAATCTTTCCCTAACATTCACGTGTTATCAAAGAATAAGTGCTTCAATAACATTTTCTATTTAGAAATAATTCCATCCGCTAAGTTTGCCTTTAATAACATGATTTTCCTTGATATTTGGGGCTGGTCAAATATCAATCAGGTGTCTAATCATAGTGGACATTCACAAGTTTTATCAAGCATTCAAGCATATATTAGGGAAGGCTTAATAAAGCCATGAATACAACAGATGCTTTTGTTGTATACTAGCTACTATATTGCATATATGAAGTGGTTGTTGTTTAATTTATATTTTCATAGGTGCATTCTTGCTATGGTTATCCACCCAATCACAAACCTTCCAATTGGTGGCATTAATAGAAACTAAAAGAGCATGCCAAAGTAATGATAAAAATTAATATTGAATGGGATTTATTATAAATAGACACAGAAGGAGCACAAAATAACTGAGTAAATTGGGAGTGAAATCCATCGTCGATCATTTGCTGCCATTTCTCCAATCAAATCATATGTGCCATTTTTTTTATCTTGGAAGGAGGCCAAGGTATAGGGCAAGTGCGTAACAAGATTTTGAAAATGCACTCCCTTCAACATCACAAGCATACTTAACAAACTCTATTTTCCTTGAAGTTTTCTCCTTCAATAGAACCACTCCAACAGGTGATGCATAAATTGGAGAAACAATCTTGCAAATTCCATATTTTTCTGTAGTAGGGGTAATGGATTGGAGATAAGAGAAAGGATCATCAAACTCCTCCACTATTGGATAAAAGGTCGGGCAGACAGGGATCTTGCTGATCCAGTCCATCTCATTAGAACTTGGATAAACCCTGCACTTTGTTTTCTTGGAAATATTTACCTCTTCCTCCTCGTACACTTCTTTTATGGGAAAATTTGTATTTTTAGGGTTTGAATTATTTTCTTCTTTCTCCAGAAGTGCAATAGGTACCACTTGGAAATCTATGGCTACAAGTTCCTCTAAAGGAAAAAAAAATTCTAGGGTTAGGAGCAACTTCTTCATTTGCAACTTCCTTAATAGTTTGGGTTTCTTTATTTTCCTCTGCTTCCACTTTCATTAGATACTCCAAACCATTACAAATACGGTTTATTTTTCTATTATAATGTTCAATCCATCCTAATCGATGTTGAGGGTTTAATTTTTCTTTCATCCTTTGGGCCAATACAATGATCTGCTTCATGGTATAGGGATTGAACTTTGTCACCTTCATTTTAATTTCCTCTTTCAATCCCTTGATGAAGCAATATATGAGAATTGCTTCATCCAACCCTATGTTGTGTTTGGTGATATCCTCAAAATGAGTTGTATACTCATGTATGTAAGTGATTTGATGAAGGTCCCTAAGCAATTCCCACATGGCTCTGATACCAAATGGTAGAACCCTAAAGGTTCTAGCAAAATATTTAATAAATAAATAAATAAAATAACATCTAAATTAAGAGAATCATTGTTGCATTGATAAGGGGGTCCCTCCAATGGTTTCAAATATATATTTTATTATTCAATCATGGATGCCTTCAAATGATAGATTGTATAATGCTTTATACCTACCCTAACCCTAACCCTACATCACTTCATCACAACGATTCATAATAATTAATATATTTAATTATTATGACTATATAACCTTAACCCTAATAATATAATAATTAATTATTATATTATTAACTATACTAACCTTAGTATAGTAAATTTATTATATTATTATTATTAATGAGGGTTATGATATTGGTGTAAACTCAGCTACAAGAGACCAACAAAATGGACTCCAATCACATAACACAAATGCAATATAATGGAAGAAACCTGCAAATCGATATTCTTCTCATTCCTGAATTCACACCCCTTCTCCAAAATATTACAATCCATCATATAGCAACCGAAAACCAAAGAAACCCTAAAGAAACCCTAAAACATCTTTTTTCTAAAAACTGCTAAAAATAGATATTTTTTCTAAAAACTGCTAAAAATAGAAATGAGTCGGATTGCGCCCAAATTTGGTGCACACATCCCTCTTACAATAATGAACCTTAATTTAAAATATTAGGCCTCAACTTAAGGTATAACAAAAGATAATAAAATTCTAACATCCAAAAAAACCCAAAAAACCCGAGAACCTATTCTAAAAGCTAATTTTGGGACACTAGATGTCGGAGTTAGGTCCCAAAAACATGATTTTTGGAGGGTGAGGTGAATCAAAGATTAGCCTCATGCAGAACATGCACATGGAACCACCTGTTAAATTTCAAGGCAAACGGGCGTACGGTTCACAAGTTATGGCTCCGACAAGGTGCATCATTCTCCTCTGGTGAAAAAGAACTCAACTCCTACGAGTTCAGTTGAATTGAAATCCTGTAGCTTCTGGTTATCAATTTCCTTTAGCTCTGACTCTAAAACCCAAGTGTTATCTAACTGTGGTAATCCTTCCCACTGAACCAGGAATCTATTGTAGCTCCCATGTCTAGTGGTGATCACCTTCTTATCGAGCACCTGTGCAACTCTGTATTTTTCTTCTTAGGCATCTGTCATGCCCAATTTACTATCTCCTATAATTCACCATCCTCGGTAGTACCAGGATACTAAAATAAATTAGAAACATTAAAAATGGGTGAAATATCAAATTCATCAGGCAACTCCACTTTATAGGCATTATCATTGATCTTCTTCAAAATCTTGCATGGCCC
This sequence comes from Wollemia nobilis, assembly GCA_028583015.1. Classification (NCBI taxonomy): domain Eukaryota; kingdom Viridiplantae; phylum Streptophyta; class Pinopsida; order Araucariales; family Araucariaceae; genus Wollemia; species Wollemia nobilis. The sequence goes on from JAQPPZ010016936.1 coordinate 4,406,247, forward strand.
AATTTTCTTAAGTTTCAGTTTGTTATACGTCCCCTTAGGAAATATTTCTTTCCTAAGATGAACCATGACCATATCACCCTCTTCAAACACTTTCACCCTTCTGTGTGCATCAACAGACTCTTTGTAGTGAGCATTACTACCTTGCAATTTTTCCCTCACGGACTCTTGCACTTTCTGGATATGCTCAGCAAATGCTTCTGCATCATCACTAACTTGTTCCCCAATTGGTAACTCAACCAAATCTAATACACCTCTAGGATTTTGACCATAAATAATTTGAAAAGGAGATTTACCTATCGACCTGTTCACTGAACTGTTGTATGCAAATTCGGCTTGCGACAAGGCTAAATCCCATTGTTTTGGTTTTTCTCCAACTATGCACCGTAAGAGGTTTCCCAAGCTTCTATTCACTACCTCGGTTTTCCCATCGGTCTATGGGTGGTAAGCACTACTGAACTGCAACCTGGTGTTCAAATTCTTCCACAACGTCCTCCAAAAGTGACTCAAGAACTTAGTATCCCGATCAGAAGTAATAGTCTTTGGAACACCATGCAACCGCACAATCTCATCAAAGAATAAGACTGCAGTCCTAGTTGCATCATTAGTTTTCTGGAAAGCAATGAAATGCACCATTTTTGAAAATCTGTCTACCACAACAAAAACTGAATCCTTACCCCTCTGTGTCTTGGGCAACCCCAACATGAAATCCATACTTAGATCGGTCCATGGTCCTGTAGGAACTGGCAGTGGCATATACAACCTTATATTTTGTGCATGGCCCTTAGCCATCTGACATACTCTGCATCTAGAGACAAACCTGATTATGTCTCTCTTCATTTTTGGCCAATAGTACTTCTCCTCTACAAGAGTGGTAGTTTTGGCTACTCCAAAATGACCAACCAAACCCCCACTATGTAATTCCCTCAAGATGTTCTCTCTCATAGAGCCATTGGGAATGCATAATCGATTACCCTTAAACAAGTAATCATTATGTAAAAAATACTCTTCAAAAATAGTATGGGACTCACCCTCTACCGCACTTTTACACTGTTGCACAATATTCCCAAAATCTGCATCAGATTCATACAGATCTTTAATCCCCTCAAATCCTACCACTTCATTCTCCATAGTGGTCAACAACATGACTCTCCTACTCAATGCATCAACAACCTTATTTTGTTTACCCGACTTGTGCTTCAGGACAAATGTATACTATTGCAAAAATGAAACCCATTTGGCATGCCTACTATTTAACTTTTTCTGAGAGTTGACATACCTCAATGCTTCATGATCAGTAAACAACACAAACTCCTTTGAGAGTAAGTAGTGCCTCCAATGTTGCAATGCTTGCACAATTGCATAAAATTCCACATCATATGTAGAATAATTCTTTCTTGCATCATTCAGCTTCTCACTAAAAAATGCTACAGGTCAGCCCTCTTGACTTAAGACACCACCAATTCCAACAAATGAGGCATCACAATCAACCTCAAACACCTTACTGAAATCTGGTAACACTAGAACAGGGTCTTTCGACACCTTCTTCTTCAAGAGTTCAAAACTCTTTGTTGCTGCCATAGTCCATACAAACTCTTTCCCCTTCATGCACTCAGTTATAGGGGCAGCTATACTACTGAAGTTCCCGATGAACTTTCTGTAAAAGGTAGCTAGGCCATGAAAGCTCCTTACTTCTATTATAGTTCATGGAAGAGGCCATTCCAGAATCGCCTTCACTTTCTCGTCATCCATCCTCATGCCATCTCTTGAGATTACAAATCCTAAAAACACTAAACTATCCTGAAGAAATCTACATTTCTTTAGATTGACATACAATTTCTCCTTCCTGAGCACGTCTAACACTAATTTCAGGTGTAACAAATGCTCCTCTTCACTTTTACTATAAATCAAAATATCATCAAAATACACAACCACAAACTTACCATTATATTCTCGTAGTACTTTGTTCATCAACCGCATAAATGTACTGGGTGCATTAGACAACCCAAATGGCATCACCATCCACTCGTACAACCCATATTTTGTCTTAAAAGTTGTCTTCCATTCATCCCCTTCTCTAATTATGATCTGGTAGTAGCCACTCAGCAGATCAATTTTACTGAAGTATTTAGCTCCAACCAATCCATCCATCATGTCATCCACTCTCGGCATAGGATACCGATATTTTATTGTGATCTTGTTTATGGCTCTACTATCCACACACATCCACCAGTCACCATATTTCTTTGGGGTCAGCAATGCTGGAGTCGCACATGGACTCATACTCTCCCTAACTAATCCTTTCTTTATCAACTCTGTCACTTGCCTACTCAACTCTGCATTCTGTGTTGGGTTCAACCGATAAGCTACCTGATTTGGGAGCGCTGATCCTGGAATCAAATCCATGTGATGTTGGATATCCCTCTTTGGTGGTAGCCCATCCGATAACTCCTCTGGTGTGACATATTTATATTCACTTAGCAACTTAGCTATTGTTGTAGGCATAACCACTTCCTCTGTTTCTAGCTTCCTAGTTGTTAAGGCATAACATAAGCTAGCATCCTTGATCTCTGCAAGGAACTCCTTCATCGTCAACAAGCTCTCACTCGGCCCATCCTCCTTTAGAGGTACAAGAACTACCTTTACACCATCCTTCCAGAATGTGTAAGTATTATTTCTCCCATTATGGTTAGTATCCCTATCGTACTGCCAAGGTCTTCCCAACAGAATGTGACATGCATCCATAGGGATCACATCACACCACACTTCATCCTTGTAAGTGCTCCCAATTGAAAATTTAATTAAACACCTCTGATCTATTGTTACCTCATTCCCCTTCTTAACCCATGAGATGCGATATGGATAAGGATGCTTTTCGCATTCTAGGTTCATTTTATCAACCATGACATTTGACACCATATTCTCACAGCTACCACCATCAATGACAATGTTACATACCTTCCCTCCTGATGTACACCTTGTTCGAAAGATGTTCGTTCGTAGCCCAGAATCATCACCATCTATGGTCTGCCCCTTCGCTTTGCTCTACACCTTCTCTTTCTTAGGAACAATCAGTGTCCTCCTTATCATAAGTGCTTCCCCCATGTCAGCAACAACTTCATCCTCATCCTGCTCTTCCATCTCAACCAGATTGACCCTTCCTTGTCCTCCTTGACCCCTTTCTTGGACATCACATTGGGGACACTCAAATGCTCTGTGCCCCTCCTCACCACATCCATAATAGGTATACGACCTTCTTGGATCATTCCCATTTCGTCCACCATCGTAACCTCTACCTCGTTGGTATCCTCTTCCTCTCAAATTCTGCCCATCTTCTTCTTGTTTAGCAGGTATTGAGGATTCTCCCTTGAGAAAATTAGATCCACTTCGACCCCGACCTGAAGAGGGTGTGAATCCCTTCTTGCCTCTTCTATTAACCCTTTTCAATTTCTCCTCTGCCTTGAGGGCCATTTGATATGCATCCTCCACTGTAAGAGTGTGATGCATGCTCATCTCATCTTGGACAACAAAACTTAGGCCATTTACATACCTGCAAACCCTTTGGTCCTCCGTCTCATTGTGCTCCACTCGAATGGATAGCTTGTAGAATTCATTAGTATAGTCCTCAATGCTTTGATCCTTCTATCGGAGATTCTGAAATCTATGAAATAGGGTTTGGGAGTAGTCTACAAGTATAAATTTTTCCTGTAACTTCTTCTTCATCTTTATCCAATCCCTGATATTTTCCTTTCCATTCCTCTGTCGTGTAGTCTGTAAATGATCCCACCAAATCAATGCATGTCCCTTCAACTTTGTGCATGCGAGCTTAACCTTCTTCTCTTCAGCAAGGTTACTCCATTCAAAATATTTTTCTAGGCTATTGATCCAATCGATCAACTCCTCTGGTTTCAACCCACCAGCATACTCGGGAACCTCGATCTTGATCCCATATCGATTCTCCTTAAGCCCCTCTAGAGCTCGTATCAATTAAAATCATATCCCTTCTTCACTCCTCTCTGTTTTGCTTCTACGTGGACCTCAGATCCACGTTCCTCAGGTACATTTTCATCATTAGATCCTTGATCTGCACGTGCCCTGGGATGTCTCTCTCCCATGCGATCAATCACACCAGTCAGTCATGCTATTTTTGCATTTAGATCCTCGATCTACCTATTCATCTGGGCATATCTTCTAGGTGGCATCTTCCCTTCACTAGCGAGATCACACCCGCTCTGATACCAAATGGTGTAAACTCAGCTACAAGAGACCAACAAAATGGACTCCAATCACATAACACAAATGCAATATAATGGAAGAAACCTACAAATCGATATTCTTCTCATTCCTAAATTCACACCCCTTCTCCAAAATATTACAATCCATCATATAGCAACCGAAAACCAAAGAAACCCTAAAACGTCTTTTTTCTAAAAACTGCTAAAAATAGATATTTTTTCTAAAAACTACTAAAAATAGAAATGAGTCGGATTGCACCCAAATTTGGTGCACACATCCCTCTTACAATAATGAACCTTACTTTAAAATATTAGGCCTCAACTTAAGGTATAACAAAAGATAATAAAATTCTAACATCCAAAAAAACCCAAAAAACCTAGGAACCTATTCTAAAAGCTAATTTTGGGACACTAGATGTCGGAGTTAGGTCCCAAAAACATGATTTTTGGAGGGTGAGGTGAATCAAAGATTAGCCTCATGCAGAACATGCACGCGGAACCACCTATTAAATTTCAAGGCAAACGGGCGTACGGTTCACAAGTTATGGCTCCGACAAGGTGCATCGGATATAAGATCCTAACAGTGGCAATTTGTGCAAGTTAGAACTTACTGGAAATACAAATGGAGAACAATAGTGGGATTTCACAGGTCTTTAAAAATAAACCGGGTATTGCTCATAAATGGACAATAGAAGTACAATCTATTTTAGAAGAGGGTCTTCAACAGTTTGAAGGAGAATCCAACATGTTTAAATATCTCAAAATTGTTGAAATTTTACCAAAACAAATAGTATGAGATGTTGCACTAAGGTGTAGATGGATGTCAGATATGTCTAAGATCTCAAATTTAGGATTGAATAAGGGGTCAAGGGGATAAAAATAGGACAAGGAGAAATATGGGTCACTACTACAACTACCATTGTAACTGTTAAATCCATCACACAACCATTGGTTTCAAGATGTATCACCAATAAGATGTAGCAAATTGTTAGAGGGTTTAAAGGAGGTATTTGTAGGGGCTTTGTTGGCAATTTCAGTATAAAATAGAGAAATTATTGAGGAGGAGAAATATAAGAAGAAAATACTAGGGCTATGTCCTCTAAGAATGGATTCATCATCACATGATATGTATCTTAACCCTAAGGTTGTAAAGACATGGGCGAAGAGGACAAATTTATCAAAGTTTTTTTGACAAGACTGCCACCATGGTGAGTGAAATAGAGGGTGATAAATACAATGGGGTATTATCTATAGAGTCTAGTTTTGCTAATGCAAACACTAATGGAGAGTCCCCCAAACACTAGGTTTGCTAATGCAAACACTAATGGGTGATAAATTCATAATCCAAAGATTTTGCTAATTCAAGAGACAAAAGGGTTAGCTATGAAAGTGATGGAAGATCTCAATAAATTGCTTAAAGGATGGGATTTTTTGGCCCTTGATGTTGTAGGAGCCTCAGGAGGAGTGGCTATAGGATGGAAGGTAAATCAGTTTAGGCTAACCAAATTTGTATTGCTTGACTCAAGAGTAGGGACTAAATTCTTTTCAATGGAGCTTGGGAAAACAGTGACAGTGGTGAACATTTATGGCCCCTATAAAGACAAGATGCAGTATTGGGATAAGCTTATGGATCAAAAGTTTTTAGAAGCTAATAATTTAATTTTAGGAGGTGATTTAAACTTAACTCTCTCGAGGAGTGAAGTGTGGGGTTTTGCTACTAGAACTGATCCACTGGCTAATTACTTCATCCAAAAGTTTGAATCCAAGGGGTTGGTAGACTTGGTGCCTATAAAATCTATCCCAACTTGGAGAAACATGAGGACAGGAGTTGATAGAATTTCTAAGAGACTAGACATATTCTTAGTAGTAGAGAGTTTGGTAAATGGCACTTACAGATTGAAGTCTTGGATTGAAGTTGGAGGTGACTCTGATCACTCCCCTATCATGCTTCTTTTAACAAAAGAGGAGAAAAAACCACATTGTCCTTTTAAATTTAATTTTGAGTGGCTAAAAGAGGATAACTTTGTAACTCTAGTCAAATCAAAATGGGTGAAGTTTGATTCTAGTCTAAGAGAATATGCTAGTATACAATTTATAGCAAATTTAAAAAGGGTTAAGGTAGCAATGGCTCAGTGGGCCCATAAAAAAAACTGATGGATGAGAAAAAACTGAGGGAGATTGAGGAGGAGCTTGCAGTGTTTCTAGTAGATGACTTTGAAAAATAAATGGATGAGGAAATAAGGCTTAAGTATAAAATTTTGGAACAAGAGAAGAGTAGATTGTTGACAGAGAGAGAAGCACGATGGAGGCTCAAAAGTAGAGCACTATGGATTGCAAATGGGGATGAGAACACTAAATTTTTTCATAGCTTTGCAAACCATAAAAAACAACAAAATACAATTTGGGAGTTACAGGGACAAGATGGAAGTAAAGTCTCCTCCTTTAAAGGAATAGTAGACATGGGTGTAAGGCATTTTGGTCAATTGTACAAGGATCCTAGTCAAGTTAATATAGTTGAAATAGTTAAAATAGCTTCTCTCTTTCCTAGATTTATAGATGAGGAAGCCAATGATGAGTTGATTAAGGAAGTCTCAAAGGAGGAGCTCAAAGTTGTTTTAACCTCCTTCCAAAAAGATAAGAGTCCAGGACCTGATGGGTGGACTGTGGAATTCTTTCTCGGGCTCTATGACATTTTGGAGTCTGACCTACTCAAGGTTGTGGAGGAATCTAGGCTAAAAGGAAGGGTAAATGCAGTTTTCAACTCTACCTTCATTGCTCTTATTCCAAAAAAGGACAATCCTTCTTCCTTTGATGATTTTAGGCCCATTTCTTTGTGTAATTGTGTGTATAAAATCATAGCAAAAATAATTGCTTCAAGAATTAAAAGGTTCTTCTCTGCTTCTATATCTATTGAGCAATTTGGTTTCCTACATGGTAGACAAATTCATGAAGCAATTGGTGTTGCTCAAGAAAGTCTTCATACCATAAAATCAAAGAAACTACCAACAATGGTGATGAAGTTGGATCTCTCCAAGGCTTTTGATAGAGTAAATTGGCTATATTTAAGAATGATACTTACTCATATTGGGTTCTATGTGTAGATGGTGAACTGGATTATGGGATGTCTTTGTTCTATTTCTTTTGTAGTTTTGGTTAATGGGTCAGCCTCTCAGTTCTTCAAAGCTTCTTGGGGTATTAGACAAGGTTGTCCCTTGTCACCACTATTATTTATTTTGGTAGTTGAGGGATTAAGTAGGTGTATTATAGAAGCCAAGAGGGAAGGAGCAATAAAGGGAATTAAAATAGGTAGAACGGTGGAAGTCACCCATCTACTTTTTGTAGATGATGTTCTCCTTTTCATAGATGGAATAGTAAGAGTTGCAGAGAAGTTAAAACAATCTTTAGATCTTTTTTTTGGCAATAGGTATGCAGATTAATGCACAGAAGTCAAGCATTTCTTTTAACTGTGTGAATCAGAATCAAACCATAATAATAGGTCAACTTTTCTCCTTTAACAAATTTGATCTTCAAGAGGGGTTTAAATATTTGGGGTTCTTTTTGAAACCCAATGACTACACTAAACAAGACTGGAATTGGTTGATAAAGAAGGTGGAAGGAAGAATTAATATTTGGTGCAACAAAATGGCTCTCTTTGGGGGGAGATTGACTTTGGTCAAGTCTATGTTGGAGGCAATACCAGTATATTGGCAATCTTTGGCTCATATACCAAAAGGAGTTTTGGAAAAAAATAGATAGTTAAGCTATAGATTCTTATGGATAGGGAAAAGGGAAAGGGAAGGTATTCCCTTGGTTAAATGGCAATCCTTAGCCAAGCCCAAGGAAAATGGAGGATGGGGACTTAAGAACATCTTCCTATTTAGCAAGGCTCTAGCAACAAAGTGTGTTTGGAAGATAATATCAAAGGAAGGCTTATGGAATAAGATTATACATGAAAAGTATTTAGAGCCACTCACAGTTGAGGAGTGGATAAGGGCCCCAATTAAGCAAACACGTAATGTTTCAATCTGTTGGAAGGCAATGATTCAAGCCTTTTATATTGTTGGTGATTGGCTTACCTAGAAAATAGGGGATGGTTCAAGGATAAGACTAGGATTAGACCCTTGGATTGGTTGTGGTGATATGCACAGACTGCCAAATAATATAATTCAGACCCTAAGAGCACAAGGGATTGGAAATCTTGCCCAAGTAGCTAACCCATAATCTTCTACAAACTGGAGTCAGGGATGGAAGGAAGCAACAATGTTAGGGCTTCAGGGCCAAGAGGCACACCAGTGGGAAGAATATGTGGGGAGACTTAAAGCTAGACATATCAAGTTGCGAGAGGAAACTGATCAATTGGTCTGGACAAAGAATGGAGCTACGGGGGAGTACACTCCAAAGTTGGGGTATAAGACTCTATTGGAAGATAGCAATGACAATCCAGCATGGTGGTGGAAGACACTTTGGAAGCAGAAAGCCCCATTGAAGACAAGACTATTCCTGTGGCTTGCCATGAAAAATAAGGTTCTAACATGGGAGGTTTTACAGAAGAAGAATTGGAATGGTCCAGGAAGGTGTCATTTATGTAAGTCAAACAATGAAACAATTGATCATTTATTGGTTGCTTGCTCCTTTACTAGACAGGTTTGGAGGGAGGTTATAGCACAATTAAAGCTTCCTATAGGATGGCAAGAAGATTCCTTAGGAGAGTGCTTAAAATATTGGTTTGAAAATAGGTCTTACAAAGGTTTTATAGCTCTCCCATTGTTTGTGTCTTGGGGAGTATGGTTAACTAGGAATGCATTAATTTTTCAGGATCAAGAGAAGCCTACTTGGCAGGTCTCCTCCCAAATCATTGGAAGTTTCAAAAACTGTAAGGTTTCGGCAACAACAAAGGTAAACAGACAAATCATCCCTCCAAAGATTGATAAATCAGGGGCCTATGGTTTTTTTGATGGGGCTAGACAAGGGGTCCCTAGAGTTTGTGGAGCAGGAGGATTACTATATATTTTTGACTCTCATTATTTTAAATTCAAGGTTGGATTGGGAGAAGGTTCTAATAATTATGCTGAAATTATGGCCCTCAAATTGTTGGTTCAGTTGGCAGAATCAAAAGGAATACAAAAAATTCAAATTTATGGAGACTCGCAGGTGGTAATAAACTGGATGCTTGGTGTTTTTAGGATGGAAAACATGATTCTACAACCCATCTTCTCTCAAATAAAAGAAGTTGTGGATCGAAGTGAAGCTTTTATTTTTTGGCATATTTATAGAGAACTAAATAGGGAAGCAGATGAACTCTCAAAGGAGGCACTTCATATTGATCCAGGTATGTGCTTAGTACAAGAATTCAATGAGGGCAATGCACTGCAGTTGGTCCAAATCTCTATATGGGGGATTAATACACTCTAGTTAAAGCAAGCACAAATAAAGCAACTTTTCAAAAAACTCAGAAGTTAGTGATTTAAAGGATATTGTTTGATAAATTGAGGAAGGTGCCTAAGGATAGAACTTAGCATGATAGAGATAACTAGTTATGATGTATAAATGACCTTATTTTTAGGTCACTATTGAAATTTTGAAGAAATGCTAAAAAAAGAGATATATGAAGAATGTAATTTCATATTTACTTATCATTTTTTTTTTAAACATTAATAAAGATTATACATACAAGACAACCAATTTAAAAATATACAAATAGAGAAAGAGAACTTTTATTGAACGTTTATCTAATAAGCAATATAAATTGTACTTATGATGACTAAAATGACCAAATACAACTATTTAACCGTAAAATTTCAAGATGTTAAAAGACATCAGACATGTTTTGCTTAGACAAGGTTTGTTTTGCTGCATCTTGATGAGTTTGAGTATGTCGAAATTTTCAAATTACATATTTTTCTGTTTGTTGTGCTCTATGCGAGTTTATCCTGGAGCATCTATCATTTGCTATACTAAGTCCACTGCTTAAACTAATGAGATGACTTGGTCGCGGTTACAAGTCCTTCAGGATGGTTAAGCTTTCACAAATTGAGTGGTTGACTCCTAAATATTTTAGGGCATTTGATCAATAGATTAATTCAGTTGAATTTAGTATTTATTATCCTTTGGTCCTATGCTGGTTATAGATTAATAATAGGTTTCGTATCGCTTTCAGGATCAGAGAGCAGACTGCACAAGGAAAGAGGAAATACATGGCAGCCTCGTAAAGAGAAAGAAATAAAAACATCATGAATCCATTTGACTTCACATAAATAATTGTCCAAAACACACCAGATGGAACTTTTCGTCTGGGGAAGGGAACTTGACATTTTGCTTACAAATTCTGACCGAGACGCTACATACAAATAGTGAAATCCAAAGGACAAAAAAACAAATTTTTAAGCACAGGCCCCGGAACCAAGAACTTTGACATTTTGCTTACAAATTCTGACAGAGACGCTACATACAAATAGTGAAATCCAAAGGACAAAAAAAACAAGTTTTTAAGCACAGGCCCCGGAACCAAGACATGGGAAAGGTCCCATTTGATACTTTTTCAACTCAAGTTAAAAAATAAAAAACCTCCTGGTTAAATTTTTTATTGACTTTTAGTTATATTTTCAAATTTTATTTGTTTCATGATAGAGACTTCATATTTCCTATATTTTCTATTTTTGAATCCATGCTCCTTTCAATTGAATTTAATGAAATTTTTTAACAAATTATTATAAATGCTATGTTTTGGTATTAACATGTTGATGTCAATAAATTGGAGAATGAGATATTAGGATTGTAATATATATATATATATATATATATATATATATATATATATATATATATATATAAGTAAAGGGTTTTTAAAAGAAATTGTTGAATGTTTAGGAATTTTATCATGAACATATAATTTAATTTAAAATTATTTGTAAACCTTCATTGATAATGTTTCGTATTTTATTAAAGTGGATTCACACCACTTGATCAAACATGTTGCTTATAACTACAATGCTTACAATTTAGAGTTGTTTCCCATCTTAAAATTTTATATGAAGTGTATTATTTTTTAAAAGTTTACTACATATATGTGGGTTACTTTTAAGTACAATCTTGCAATTTGTGTTTCAAGGTGGAGTCAGCTTCATCTCAGAGACAATCAAGTAAAATCAAATTTTATAGTTAGACTCTTTGAGAAGACAGTGATTATTTGGCACTGAATGATAGAAATTCAAGAGGTCAGAGGAAAATAAACACACAGAGACTAATATTAACAGTACACACAACGGAGAGCTGAAATTTTTTTATTTTTTTATTTCAAAAAATTACAGACAATAAACAACCACACTCTCTGTTGAAAAACAGAGTCACATCTCTTATCATTTCTCTCTTGTCTATAATGCATACAAATTACACTTAATTATATCTTTTCCCACCCACCGTTTTTAACCACTCTTATCCTCCATGGGATAAGGATGAGCATGAACATTAAATAAAAATAATCTTATCCACTAAACAGATAAGGATGTGTACAAACATTAAATAAAAAACTATCTTATCCACTAAACAGATAATGATGTGCACAAACATTAAATAAAACAACAAACATGGGTTGAAAAAACTAAGTGTTGTGCAACGTGGTGCACTGCGGCAAAAATCAAATTTTACCGTTGGGTTGAGATTACTCTCAACACTGCCCCTTAATCTCAACCACAATATTTCCTCCACCATCAGTGACACCAAGATTATCATGTTGTTGTGTGAAGGTCTTTGTTCCCAACGGCTTGGTAAATATGTTTGCAAACTGCTCCGTTGTTCTGCAGTGCTCCAAGACGATTTCCTCGGCATTGATCAACTCTCTGATGAAATGGTAGCGAGTGTCTATGTGCTTCGTCCTCTTGTGGAATACTGCATTCTTAGAGAGGGCAATGGCGGATCTATTGTCACAAAATAGTTTTGTCACCTCTTGCTGCTCATGCCCTAAGTCTTTCAACATTCTCCGCATCCATATGGCTTGACAGGCTACCCCTGTCGCTGCGATGTACTCTGCTTCTGCTGATGACAATGACACGATGGGCTGCTTCTTTGATGCCCATGATACAACTCCAGAACCCAAATAAAATACATACCCGAAAGTACTCTTTCGGTCATCCGCACTACCTGCCCAATCACTATCAGTGTATCCGGCCAGTCTAAAATCATCAGTTTTCTTATATAATATATCGTACTCCTTTGTTCCTTGGACATATCTCAGTATCCTTTTGGCCGCTTGCAAGTGTGTGACCTTGGGGGTCTCCATAAACCTTGATATCAAACTAACAACATACATTATATCTGGCCTCGTGGCTCATCAAATACATTAGGCTGCCAACAATGCTCTTATACATGGTGGGATTAACATCCTTGCTCCAATCCTCCTTCTTCAGTTTGATTCCCATAGCAACTGGTGTTGGAGTTGGCTTGCAATTCTCCATCTTGAACCTTTTGAGAATGTCCGCTGCATACTTTGACTGAGATATAAAGATGCCATGATCCAACTGCTGAACTTCTATGCCTAGGAAATACCTTAAAAGGCCTAAATCCGACATTTCAAATTCCTTTTTCATTTCTGCTCTAAACTCAGCTACTATGGCCTCATCATTTCCCATGAAAATTAAATCATCCACATATAAAACAACAATCAATAACTTGCCTTTATTTTCTTTGATATACAATGTGGGCTCTCCATCACATTTGTTGAACCCATAGCTCATAAAGTATGAGTCTATCCGGCTATACCAGGCTCTTGGTGCCTACTTCAGTCCATAAAGCACCTTCTTCAGCCTATACACCTTCCTTTCTTCTCCTATGGCTTCATATCCAGGTGGTTGCTGAACATAAACCTCTTCCTTTAACACTCCATGAAGAAATGCCGACTTGACATCCATTTGATGGACTTTCCACTTGTGTTGGGCTGCTATGGCTAATACAGTTCTAATGGTTTCCATCCTTGCAACTGGTGCAAATGTTTCCTCATAGTCAATGCCATACTGTTGTTTATAGCCCTTCACTACCAACCTTGCTTTATGCCTCTCCACTTTTCCTTCTGCATTACATTTGGTCTTATAGACCCACTTGACTCCAATGACATCTTTACCTTGGGGGAGATCTACAAGCTCCCATGTCTCATTCTTCTCAATAGCTGCTATTTCCTCATCCATTGCAGCTATCCACTTCTCCTCCTTGATGGCTTCTTCAAAATGAATTGGATCTTCAGTTGGAGAATACAATGCGAACAATAAATTTGAGCCTTCATCTTGCTCACCTTGCTCTTGTTGGTAAATATCAGTCAAGCTCCTGAAATTCTGGTTTCTCAACCTTGCCAATGGCATATTTGATGAATCACTTGATGTTGGACTACTAGGAGCTGCTGGTGGTGCTTGTTGTGCATTTGAACTACTTGCGATCGATGTTGATGGTCCTTGTTGATTCTGATTTTGTATTGTAGGGGTGTTTACTGTTGTCCCCTGTTTATCTTCAAATAGACCAGCTCCTACAACATTGACAATCTTCTCTATGCTTCCATCCCATGCTTCCTCTTTGACAAACTTGACATCTCTGCTAATTACAATTTTCTTTGTAACAGGATTGTACAGCTGGTATACCTTGGAACTTTCACTGTAACCCAAAAATATGCATTTCTCTGACTTGTTGTCCAACTTCCTTCTCAAATCATCAGGGATATGTGCATATGCTACACATCCAAACACTCTCATGTGGGAAACACTATGTTTCCTTCCAGTCCATGCCTCCTCTGGTACTATATTGCCCAAACTCTTGGTTGGACATCTATTCAGAATATATACAACACATTTAACTGCTGCTCCCCAATACTCATTCGGCAAAAGCTTTGCCTTAAACATACTCCTTGCCATCTCTATGATGGTTCTGTTCTTCCTCTCAGCTACTCCATTTTGTTGGGGTGTGTACCTTGTTGTATATTGCTGGTGAATTCCATTATATTTACAGAAGTTCTAAAACTCCTTTGACATATACTCTCCTCCTCTATCGGTTCTCAATACCTTGATGCTATAACCACTTTGTTTTTCCACCAAATATTTAAACTGTTTGAAGTACTCGAATGCCTCATCCTTATGCTTCAACAGGTACACCCAAGTCTTCCTCGTGTAATCATCAATGAAAGTCAAAAAATAAACAACACCATGCAATGATGGTGTATGCATCTTACCACACATATCAGAATGTACTATCTCCAATGGAGCTTGAGCTCTTGTTGTCACTCCAACAGGGAATGCATCTCTGTGTTGTTTTCCCATTATGCATCCTTCACATGCTTTTCCAGACCTTTCAATAGGTGGCAATCCCAATACCATATTCTTCTTATGCAGCAAATTTAATGAATCAAAGTTAAGGTGGCCTAATCTCAAATGCCACAACCAATTCTTATCCTTAATCTCTGCTTGTAATACAGTCTGTGTGACTGCTGCCATCCTTGTACTCATGTCATGAGCTATCCTCAAGGGAAACATCCTATTGTTTGTCATCTCAACCCTAGCTACCAATATCTTTCTCGGTGTCTTATCTAGTATGGTGCATTTGTTATCCTTAAAACTGATAGAATAACCTTTTCCTATCAACTGACCGACACTCAACAGGTTGTGCTTCAAGCCAAGCACATAATACACATCATTTATAAATGTCTTTTCCCCTTTCTTTGTCAATATATTTATTCTACCTTTTCCCTTGACAGTAACCTTGTTATCATTACCAAGGGTTACATCAGACTTAACATTTTCATCTAGACTAACAAACAGACCTCTATTGCCAGTCATATGGTTGCTACAACCAGAATCCAAATACCAAACATCCTTTTGACTATCCACTACAACGTTAAAAGCTAAAAATAGTCCATCATTCGACACTTCCTCATTCTCATTCTCAGCAGTATAGTTAGCTCTCTGCCTCCTAAGATCATACTGCTTCTTTCTACATTCACTAGCATAATGACCAAATTTCTTACAATAATAACATTCCACTTGGGATTTATCATACCTTTGGCCTTGACCTTGGCTCTGGCTCTGCCTCCAGTTCTAGCTTGGTTGGCTTGTGCTTTGTTGACCTTGTTGGCTTTGGCCTCTTCCACTCGAGCTTGGCTGGCTTGTTGTTCCACCTCTTGCAGGGCTTCTTCCTCTGCCCCTGAAACCATACCTTCCTCTGCCTCTTCCTCTTCCAAGACCAATATTCACTTGTGACTTGAAGGCATTCTCCAAAGAACTACCTTCAGACCTTCTCAATCGATGCTCATGTGAAATCAGTGACGCTTGCAACTCATCAATGGAATATTGTGTGAGATTCTTGGTTTCTTCAATGGCAACAACCAAAGAGTCGAACCTTGATGGTAGACTCCTCAGAATCTTCTCAACCACCCTTCTGTCTTGAATATCCTCTCCATGGGACCTCATTTGATTCACCAAACCCACAACAGATGTGAAGAAAGAGTCTGCAGTCTCTGACTCCTTCATTTGCATAGTCTCAAAGTCTCTCCTCATTGACTGTAACTTTGCAGTCTTTATCTTCTCCATTCCTTGATATACTGTCTCCAACGTATCCTAGGCTTGCTTTGATCTTGTGCAAGATTGAATCCTTGGGAAAATACTTAAATCAACTCCTTGAAATATAAAGTGCAGTGCTTTGGCATCCTTTAACCGATTCTCCTTCAATGTATTCCTCTGTGCATTCGTCAATGCATTTTGTGTTGCAGCATTTGTTGGCTCTGGGAAGCCATTCTCTACAACTTCCCATACATCTTGTGACAGAAACAAGGTCTTCATCAGAATAGACCAGTATTCATAATTCTTCCCATCAAACTTCGGTATTTGTGGGTTATTCAGACTTGAACTCGTGCTCGCTTGAGCCATTTCTTCCTTGGCGTTTAAGTCGTAAACCGCTCTGATACCACTGATAGAAATTCAAGAGGTCAGAGGAAAATAAACACACAGAGACTAATATTAACAGTACACACAATGGAGAGCTGAAATTTTTTAATTTTTTTATTTTGAAAAATTACAGATAATAAACAACCACACTCTCTGTTGAAAAACAGAGTCACATCTCTTATCATTTCTCTCTTGTCTATAATGCATACAGATTACACTTAATTATATCTTTTCCCAGCCACCATTTTTAACCACTCTTATCCTCCATGGGATAAGGATGAGCATGAACATTAAATAAAAATAATCTTATCCACTAAACAGATAAGGATGTGTACAAACATTAAATAAAAAACTATCTTATCCACTAAACAGATAATGATGTGCACAAACATTAAATAAAACAACAAACATGGGCTGGAAAAAACTAAGTGTTGTGCAACGTGGTGCACTGCGACAAAAATCAAAATTTTCCGCTGGGTTGAGATTACTCTCAACATTGAAATCTCACACTTAGCTTAAGGTAGAATAAACATATTTGAAAAAAATATCTCTAAAAGTTGGGGATGTCTCTTCAGATCTCCTAAGACCTTTGTCTACACATATATAGTGTAAGATGTAAACAAAGTATTCTATCCTTTAAAAGAATAAAAAAACATTTAATTTCTAAGCCATTTTTTGTTTAAATAAGGAAATTGTTTAACTAAGATGGTGAAGTGGCCAAATCATAACAAAATTTTGAAGAAAAAGAAGAGAAAAATCAAAACAACTTGCACGAATGTGAAACAAATATGCAGGGAAGATCTATCAATTTTCACATAATAGAGGACAACTAAAAAGAACAACCTTATTTCATTTATGTTTGTTAATAACATTTTATTTTAATATTTGATTGATTGTAACATGTGTATTTGCTTATCAAAAATACTATACAAGACCTTCAGTGTGAAAAGAACATCTGCAACTCCATACCTATCATTGTCCTTGTCCTCATACAATAGTTACATTCCCGAGTGACTTAGCTATTTGTTCAGCAGATTGAATATGGAAATATTCATGGTATAGATTCTAGGTTTCATTTTGTCTTTAAAGCATATTCCAGAAAAAAGATTTAAGAAATTGGAAAATTTGGAAGTATAACTATAAATCATTTGCTCGAAGTTTGAAAATGTTCATTCCTTTTAAAACATAGAGAACAAAAACCTCACCTTTGAAGTTGCACAAGCAATATTAGTTCACATCCCAGCTATAATAATGTTATAAACCTCGCACAAAAAAGACAGGCTTGATCTATAAGCAGTCTCTCTTCTTCTCTTATTAGTCATGCATCTTTTAATTTATCCTCTTAAGAAGGTAAGATAATTATTTCTCTTATTGAAATGGTTGTGCTTGGACTCATCGTTCAAAACCCATACCAACTACCAAGATAGTTTAGGAAAATCAAAGCCCATACCAACTACCAAGATACGTTACCAACAATAAGGTAAGAAATAAATATAACTATGATGTTACAATTCAATTGCTATACACCACTTTATATTTGCATCTTTTTACACAATAATACTAAACGAATTATCTGCGACCTCTTAACTTATTCTTAGCTCGGTAATGGATAAAGATGGAATTGATTTGTAATCTACCATTCTTTTGTTAATGCAGAAATAATAACCAATACTGTAACTCCGTAACTAATAAAGATAAAGTTAGGTTATCATGAATTGTTGTTCTTTCATTAATACAAAAATAACGAAAAGTAAATTAATACAAAACTCAAAAATAATTATAAACACTCATACTAAAAACCAAATATCTAAGTGACAATACCATGAAACAAAAAAAAAATCATATACACACATATAAACTTGTAGTTTACGTTTACAGACATCACCATGACCATGAAAGGTCTTCCGGTCATTTTACTCTGTGCCATCCATGCAAGTAGATCTTCGGATGAGACATAAATTCTAAAGACAACTGCTACATCCAAAGGCACTAACTTCACAACCTTGAAAGACTAACCTCCAAAGGGATTTGATCTTTCAAGAAAAGATTCCGTTGTCAACACTCCAACAAGTGTTTCGCAGCCCTCATTTTGTTAAGCCCAGGACTATTTAAACCCCTAGGCATAGAATAATATAATCCCTCCTATGTCGCGCCTTTGAAAATTTGAAATCTGGTTCCTTATAATACCAGATAGACCATAGCCAGAGCCTCAGACTCTCGAGTTTTGTTTGCAGTTTTGTACACGGCTATAACAAGAGGTTTCCCCAACGTCTCCGTAGCTTTATAGATGTATTGTACTTCGATGAGATAGGGTTGCAGACCAAGACATGTAGTATTAATGGAGTAATACGAGAATTTATAGAGGTAAACGTGATATGTACTGTCTCTGCCAACAGTAAGTACCGTGCCGTTTACAGCCACTGGGTTTTGATACAGCAACCTGGTTATTTTATTTATCTTGGTTCCGCGAGATTTTCCATTTGCACGGGGATTCGGTTTATCTGCACAAAATAATTGAAATATGCTGAATCTTTGCCGGGTAGTGTATTTTTTGAGCAGAGGCGGGCAGCTTGAGCATCCCCATTTCATGGAAGTTACGTTGCCTTACAATCAAGGGATGCGCTTGAGAGGTAAGCTTAAAAGTTTCAAGAATTTTTTATGTTTCCTGTTTTGATGGTTATATTGATGGTTATAGAATGGAGATGCTTTGTTCTCCAGGAAGGGAGTGGGTTTTTTTTGTTTTGTTTTCCCTTCTTTCTCTCAAAATAAGTGTTGTTAATGTTTGATGTGCGTAGATGTCATGGATCGTTTGACAATTCTGCGAGGGAAGGGCATGTCGACCATGTTCTCCTGGCCTTGCAAAAGGTGAGCAAACAGAGCTTACATCACTGGATTGATCAATCTCATTATTCTAAAAGGTTTTGGGCTAAATGTTTTGCTGCTGAGGTAGACTCTGATTTGCGCAAAATTTCATCTTTAAGATTAATGAGAAATGTAATAGGGTGATAATTTTAAAGAACCGTGTCTTCGAATCAAGAATTTCCGTAGAGATTACTGGAGAGAATATCAATTATTCAAAAAGCTAACGCTTGTCTATCTATGTATATAGAAAATAATATTCTGGCAAATGAAGTGTTTCTTTTGTAAGACTCAAATATAGCGCTTCATCTGAGTGGGCGACGATTTGTTTGTCGACTGTTGTTGGTACAGAATCTTCGCCGGACAATTGCATACCAATAATTTTGAAACTCCTGTGTTTGCATGCATGAAGAAGCTATAAAGGCTTGGCCGAGGACGACGTCTATGCCCAGGTTGGCATCTATTAAAGGCTTGGTGTAAGCACTCTCAAGTTTCAGTCCCAAGTCAAAAGAAGTCCCACCAGGCTTAAAATCCTCCATCTAAGATCCAAAGTATACTTGGATGAGAAATGGTGATGCCAAAGTCTATATGATCAATCTAAAACCTATAAAAAGAATGTAAAAGTCCTAAATATGTTATCCTAAAAGGGAAACAAAGCCACAACTTCATGTCCCTAATCATAGCAAAGGAGCTACTAATGATGAGAAGATAGTCAACATACAACACGATCATCAAAGTTTTCCCATATTTATGTTTAATGTAAACATCATATCAACCTCACATCACTAATGGATATTCTTACACCATGCACAATAAGCCTACTTAAGTCTGTACAAGGATCTAGTTATATGAAAAACCAATGGAGTAGGTCCCTCAAGCTTAATAATGGATGGTTGGTTATATGAAAAACCAATGGAGTAGGTCCCTCAAGCTTAATATTGTGTGGTTGTTGCATGTAGATTTCCTCTTGATGTAGATTTCCTCTTGAAAATCCCCATGTAAAAAGGTAATCTTCACATCCATCTAATGTATCTTCCATCCCTATGAGACAAAAATGGAAAGAATAATCTTAACTAAGTCCATCCTAGCCACTAGAGCAAATGTCATAAAATAGTCCACTCCCTCCTATTGAGAGAATTCCTTGGCAATAAGGCATTCCTTGTGCTTCTCTACCTAACCATCCAAAGTGTATTTGGTCCTATAGACCCTTTTGTAGCCAAAAACATTCTTCCCTTCTAGAAGAGGAATTAACTTCCAAGTCTTGTTCTTCATTAGAGCCTCATTCTTTGCTAATATAGCATATTTCTATTCTGGCCACCTTAGCCTAAGAATATATGAGATAATCCTAAGAAGATGCTACCTTTCAAAGCAATACTTAAGAAGAAGCCTTCCAATGTCATTCAAGAGATAGAATAGGTTGAGCATCTTATCCCACTTGGATGTTGGATGAATCAAAGAAGAATCATATATATCCTATGACAACTCAACATCAAAAGCTAAAACTGAAGAATCCAACTCATCACCCAAGACTAAAGTATTCTAAAATACTTGTAGCACAAGGGTGCAATATTCCTAGTGGGGAAGTGGTTCTCAAAGGCTTAGAATGATCAATTTACTGTTATCAATCGTTGAACCAAATTGTACAATCGTACAATCTTCACAACCATCAACATGCGACAACAAAACAACTTGTACGAATCTCAAATCGTACCACTGTATGATCCCAAATCGTATAGTGATAGAGTTTGTACGATTTTACACTCATTCAACCTTCAGATTCAGTTTTGCAAGCTACCATACATAGTTTTGTAACTAAATTGTTCGATTTACAAATATCGCCAAATTGGGTAAGTTTCCTTAATCGTATAAACTGCCAAATCGGGTAAGTTTCTTTTGTACGATTTGTAACATGTCTGGTGTACAATTTATAAGAAAAAAAAGTTTATAAATATGCCAAATTGGATATGCTTTTGTACCAATCTCTCTCAGACAAGTTTTGGGAAGTTTTGGAGTGGCAATTACTCTATTCCTACCAACATGCAAGTTCTATCATCAGGGTTTGTGAGAGTTCTATCTAATAGCAATACCCAAAAACCGTACAACAATATTCAAGACGTCCTTCTTGATATCATCTTCATCATAGATCATTTCTAAGATTCACACCTATGCTGGTTCCATTCCATCTTTCATAACAATGCTTTAAGTGTCAACAACAAACATAAAGAAGTACATGCAACAACTAGATACTGTAAATCATTATGCCATCATTCCAAAATTGTACAATACGTGATAAAATACTATAAATTGAGATTATGCTTCATTACTTGTCATCAATGCAATACAATCACTAAAAGTTACACAACAATCATAGGTATGCATTACATACTTAGACCAGTCTATCACCGAATCATTACAAGACTAACTAGACTATCAAAAATTGAAAAGGGGTTCTTATATAACGTTTCCCAAGCCATTCGCAAGTGGTTCCTGAGGCAATTTGTTATTCACAACTTCCCATGCATAATGGAATACATAATTATACCTTTTACTAAGTCTAAACACATGATTTATCAAATCCATGTGCAATTACAACTCAAATTGCATTTCCTTTGAATTTCATTACATTTCATGACACTTTGTATGGTTTGCCCTCCAGTTTATATGGTTTTACTCCTACTTGTATGGTTTACTTCTACTCGTACGGTTTACCAAAACTATCAAACTATCAAAACTAGGCAAATACTCTTGTCACTTCTTTTGGGAGGTGGATTTGCTACCTACATCTGCCCTCCCATTTACTTTGGTAGGTATCCTCGTCGACTCGTCTTTCTATTTTCAGCTGGGCCTCATAATATTATACTAAAGCTTCCATATATTCTAGTCAAGTACAAATAATTGTGTGTTGATTCTGCAACTTGGCTGCGTAGTTACCCATTTCTACTACTTTCACACCATGTTGGTTAACTATCTCTTCAGTAATCTTTAGGAGTTCCTTCAATTGTTGTTTGCGCTCAATAGCACTCTTCTTAAGCTTCTCCTAAAAATGTGCTTCTGTTCAAGCTACTACTTCTAACTCTTCATTCCTGTCTATAATCGTCTTCATATGGTGACTAATATCAGCCTCCAAAGCATGAAAAGTTTCCTCCTTAATATTCAATTGTGTTTGCTTGTCCAAGATCATATCATTATATCACTTATTGTACTGTGTAATATCTTCCATCTTCTTATCATGCACTACTAGTTTCTCATCTTTCATAGTTATCTATGTTCTCAGTTGTTCATCCTTTACCTGCAATTGTTCTTCTTTTACTTTCAATTGAGCTTCCAACTCCTTGATCTTGTCCTCTATCATTCATGAGACCTATAGCTTCTCTTATAGTGAACTAATTCAGGCCTCAAAACCAACCCTGTTACTTAGTATTTCTTATTCTAATTTCTTTAACTTATCTTTTGTCGTAGCCTTACTCTTTTGCAATTCTTCCTCCATTGCAATCATTTCCTTTCGAGTGGCCTTTGTATCTTCTTTCTGAGCTTCCTTGAGTTGACATATATGCTCCAATCCTATGCTTAACCACTCTATCCAATGAGTTAGGAAGTTTTTTTCCTCAGAGTGACAGCAAAGCCTAAGGTGACCCTCTTATGTTCCAACTCCACTATATTCATGGGATAAGTTAGATAATTGTCTCTATTCAAGTACAACCTCTGATATTACCTATAATTGGTTATCACTTCATCTGGCAAGTCATCTCTTCCTAACATCGTTGTTACCTCCTCCCTGGGTAACTTCCACGGGTGTTGTACATGAATATCAATAATTTTCTTTGTACGCCCCTCACTGCTCACCCATTCTATTATCTTTTTTAGTTCGATAAAAACTTGTTCTTCCCACAGCTTCAACTCTCCCATGCATCCAATACAAAATTGTATTTTAGCACTAGCCATGGTATTGCCTATATGAGGGAAGAAATGTTCCACTTGATCTTCTACCCTTTTCACATCCTCCTTAGTTTTAAATTTTGAGAACTGCGGTACCTCCAAGAGGTAGCTTGTTTGCATCCTCCATAGTTCTTCCTATGTAGGAGTTTGGTCTTCCTCTTATTCCAAGTGGTGACCAAATCTTCCCCCAAGCTCCATTAGTGCTTTCTCCGTGTTTATATTTTCCTGCGGTGGAGTCTGTCCCGTAGCCCTCTCAACCTCCACATCATTTTTGACATCCATAATCTCGTGATGATATTGTTGCTACCCTATAGATTCCTAGGCTTCTCTTTGCTCAGTTACATCCATTTGTTGTTCTTATATCACCTGCTCTTCTTTCTGATTCTGCTGGGTTTCCACTACTGTGACTTCTTTAACAACATGATCCTCCTGTTCCTATGATGCATTCCTATCCTCTTGTGCATCACTCTAATCATTTTGATTCTTGCTTCCTCCTATCAAAAATATAAAGTGGGGCTTCTTCTTCTCTCTTACCTCTTCTTCTAAGACTTCCACTACCACCTTAGCTTTATCTTTTATCTCCTAAATACTGGCTACCATTTCTTGTGCTATTTGCCTCACTTCTATATCATCCAAAATTTTAGAAGAGTCCAAATTTTTGAAATCGGTAGAGTGAAAAATCTGTGGGGACTCTACCATCTCTTCTACTTCTGCCCAATTCCAATTTTGCAAATCCAGCTTCTCCAATTCTGATCGTTCTTCTTGTTGATTCTCCTGTATAGGCTCAAATTGTTTTTTTGGGATGGGATTATTCACCATTCTTTCTCATTGTCTTCTTATTCTTACTCATACTATGTTGGATTTCCTTCCCACAATTTCCTCCCTTTCCTAAACTGATAGTTTCTCCTACTACCATTGTTGAAGTGTTGGTTGTTCTAGTTTAGGTTGCAACTACCTAGGTCTTTTTTTTAATGGTGTACCTCCTCCTTCGAAGAAGTATCCTCTTGTACTATCATGGCCTGAGTTGCTTTCTTTTTTTGAGACTTATATGGAGTTTCCTTATGAATCAACACTGACTATACCCATCGCAAAATAGTTGGCTTTCCTGCATCAATATTCCTAGGCTCCGTCAAGCCTGGAAAATGAATTCCCATCTCCGTGACAACATTTAATAACAATCCAATAGCATGGATATTTATCCTAAAATTCTTTGACCTTTTCGTCAGCACATCATGCATCCTTTTCTCTAGACAGGTACCCCAATCATACTAGATTTCTTTGGTGATACCTTTGACATACCGAGCCATCCATATTGGCATCTTTATGACTCACGTTTCCCCTAACAGTCGAGCCATCACAATATTAATAGCGCATGGCCAATTTTTCCCTATCAACTGGTTCTATTTAATTCCTCGAGTTCCTACACCCGAGATCTTTGCTTTGATTGATGATTTCACATTGGTAAGTGAAGTGATGATGCAATGTGTTTCAATCAGATCAAGCAACTTCTTAACTACCTCTATACCATATGCTAGTAACCCAAATATTTTCCCGAATGCCTCTACTATGAATTCTACCTTCATCGACTACTTATCCACATTGACATAGGTAAGTCTGCTTGTAGGATTATTTTCCTAAACCATCTACAACATATAGTTATAGAAGAAGGTCTTCTGGTGCGGTGGCACCTGTGCTATTACAACTACACCAGCCTTCTCAAATTATTTTCTCCATGGGTGGGTCTTGTTTTCTTTTTTGCTCCACCACTTCCTACATGTATCTCCTTCATTTGTATGAATGATATCCTTGTTATCTCAACATGGTTCTATTGTGGTTGATCCACAACACACCCCAAAATTGGGGACCCACATTTTTTGCATGCTTTCAAAGAAGACCACAGTGGCCCAGATGCTAAAAATCAAGGAAAAAAAGCAAAATATCACAAAAGATAAGAAGTGTCGTGATATCGCGACATGTTGCTCCGTCGTGGCCGAAAATGAAAAATTGTCGCGATATCGCGACATGTTGCTCCGTCGCGGCCGAAAATGAAAAGTTGTCGCGATATCGCGACATGTTGCTCCGTCGCGGCCGAAAATGAAAAGTTGTCGCGATATTGCGACATGTTGCTCCGTCGCGACTAGAAATGAAAAGTTGTCACGATATCGCGACATGTTGCTCTGTCGCGGCTAGAAATGAAAAGTTGTCGCGATATCGCGACATGTCGCGTTTTCACGGCTAAGGGCAACAGAATACAGCAGAATGGAAAATTGTCGCGATATCGCGACATGTCATGAAATCACGGTTCTCAGAAGAGAGAGAAAGACAAAATGGAAAGATGTCACGAATTCACGACATGTCACAAAATCACGATCAAACCAGTCAAACAGGGCAAGGAACTAATGTGTCGCGAAATTAGGACATGTCACGTTTTCACGGCTCCAGACAGCCAGATGGTACGGAAGAGAAAAGTGTCACGATTTCACGACAGAAAGCAGCAAGACAGCCCGAAAGAGAAAGGCGTCGCGATTTCGCGATAGAAAACAGCCAGATGGAATGGAAGAGAAAGGCGTCGCGATTTCGTGACAGAAAGCAGCCAAAGTGTACGGAATGAAAAGTTGTCACGATATCGTGACATGTCGCGTTTTCGCGGCTAAGTGCAACAAAACCCAACGATAGAGAAAAATGTCGTGATTTCACGACAGGTTGCATTTGCATAGCCCGAAGCAGAAAAATGTCACGATTTCACGACAGGTTGCACCTACATGGCCCGATAGCAGAAAAATATCGCAATTTCGTGACATGTATCATTTTCGTGATGCATGAGGACGAACAAGGCTGCATACAGGAAAATGTCATGATTTCACGACATGTCTCATTTTCACTGTGCATGGTGGCAGACAAGGTTTTTGGCCAAAAAATGTCGCGATTTTGCCTCATGTCTCATTTTCGCGATGCAGGTAGAAGAGCAAAGCTGCATGCAGAAAAGCATCGCGATATCACGACATGCTATTTTTGGTCGCAATTTACAGGGGGTAGTTATGGAACATGCCAAGAAGCATGGAACACGTGGCATAAAAGTGTAAGGGCGATAGAGGCGTTACAGTTCACGGAGAAGATTAAACATTTAAGACATCAAACAGAAAGTCAAAGATAACGATGAGACGGGGAATACGAAACGATGCAATCTAGGAAACAAAACGAACCGTCGTGGAAGAAGAAGCAATTTTCCAGCAAGTATAAAACATAGAGGCACAGATTGGTACAGAGGTCAAAAACTGTCGCGAGCAGAGTTACAGATTTGAGGGCAATAGGACCACTTTGGACCTGTTCTAGTTGTTTTCTTCCATTGACTGGTTTGGGAAAACCAGAAACTTCTGTTACTATAAAATGACAAATTTTTAATACAAAAAATTTCAAAAATTTGCATCTTATGGACAAGAAAGAAGGAGTCATTTTCTGCATGCAAGATTAAATGTCTATTTTTCCTTTTCAGATTTTAGGCTTGTAAATGGAGTTCATGCAAGTTTTTCTTGGTTGCTTCATGCGAACGTTTAAATCTGAAAACCTCATTCAAAACCCTAGGAGCCAGCACTTAGCTTATCCGGATTGTGCTTGTTTTGCAGGTCCAATAGGTTAGGTTGCATGCATGAAAACCTCATATCTTCGATTTTGTCGAAATAGGATAGCATCAGACTGAATGTGTTCTAAGTTTAATCTTCTGTATTTCATTTTTATTTTTTTTGCTTTTTATATTTTCCAGAAGCTTTAACTTTCAAGACATTAAAATAAACATCTAAAAAATATTAAAATCTAAAAAAAAAACAATGAACAATCACTAAAGTTTCATGGTGAAATAAATCAACATTACCCCTTGTTTACAGTTACTTGCAATCACTAAGGTGTTCCAAGCATTTAAATTGAATATCTTTATTTGAGATTACTAATACTCAGTTGCAAATGCTAATACAGTGAAGACCTTGGAGAAGTTGTTTGTTTGACTTCTTTGCAAGAGGGGATTTGGAGTCCAAATCCTAAATGAGAGTGTATTTTCACAAGTGTGTGAAAATAACACTCAAAAGGTTCTCCTTAGGTTCACTGCTCAGATCCTCCTCCAAATCAGGGTAATGCACTTTGCTACACAACTCCTTCCTTGGGGCTCTTTTTTGTGCCATTTTCTCTTCTAGAAATCTAGCTGGTGTCCTTCAATCAACCCTCTAATACCTCTACCCTATCCATGGTTTGTATCCTCCTCTCCTCCAAGGATGAGTACCATGCCAACCACGGGACTGAAACTGTCACCCTTGATATTTTTATAGATGTGACTCTCTCTCGTGCAGGGGTCTTGATGAACATTCCATTATATTTGCTACAATTATTCTTAACTGGTATCCGAACTCTTCGACTAAAATAATTTTCGTACCATTCCTCCAATTAGATTTGCTTTCTGGACATCATCTGTTATGCAATCAAAAGTCCCCTAAAAATTATATAGTGCTACTATAAATCGTACAGTACACCTTCATGTTGGATATTTTGAGTAGATGAGTTATCATTGATGTCAAGAGTGAGTGGTCATTGATGTCAAGCTTTCAAGCACCAGTGAGTGGCAGTTTCAATGGGCAACATCAGTTTTAGGTTCTCCAATCAGTGCAAAAGGAGAGTCTATTTTCAGTTGATCAAATCCAGTTCTAGGAGGTTAAAATGTGGTCCAAGGTGAAAAGAAGAAGCCCAAACAAATAATATTATAATATTTCTTTATTAATATTATACAAGGAATTTTAAATTAATTATAAATTAATTAATATAATTTTATATTAAATTAATTTAATAATTAATTTAATTAACTTATAAGTTATTTAAATTAATTATTAATTAATTATTAATTAATTTTAATATTAATTATATATTAATTTATGGTTATTTTAATAGCCCTAAGGTGGGTTATTTAAAGTCAAAATTTGAATTTTCAAATTCAACCATCGAGCGCCAACGTGGGAGTCATATGGCAAAGCATGTATAAAAGGGAGTCCACCACCTTAGCCAAAGTCTAATGTGCATTCAAATTAATATCTTGTGCTATGCGAAAAATGTGCAAATTGTTCAGCGAAAGGAAGAGGGTTTTCATTGGTTTGAAAGTGCCACGAGGTAGGTGGAAAAAAACACACACCAAGAAAGGTGCCTTGGTCACCAAGCGTAGGTAGCACATTTGGCAACCGTGACAAAAACAAAGAGCAAGGGGCAACAATTGGCACAAGTTGAAATGCATGGAAAGTATTTTTTTTTGGAAGCGTCGACGGTGGACGAAGGTGTTAAGAAAAAGGAAGCTTCTCTTCCTTCTCGTGGGTGCCTATAGCCCACATGGTGGGCACCAAAGCGCTAAGGTGCTTTGCGGTTAGGAGACGACAATTCAAAACTCGTCGAACACCCTCTTGGGGAAAAGACAAAGGTATGCATTATTGTTTGGCACCGAAATTTTTGGAGAAGTTAATTTTAGCCCTAAAGTTTGAAATAATTTTATTTTATAAAGTTTGAAATAATTTTATAAGGTGATGAGAATTATTTTTATGTGATTAATTTTTGTAAAGGGAATTTAAGTGGTAAAGTGTTATATCCTTGATATTTGTGAGTGGTTAGAAAGTTAGAGGGAGTTATAAGGTGTAAAATTTGGATTAAATTTTATTGTACCTTTTGATAAAGAAGAATATCCTTGTGAGTATTTTGAGATAAAATTATTGTTATCTAAAATTGAATTGGCACAAGAAGGTTTGGCTATTTTGAGACAGGTTTTGAAGACACTTCTTCATTAATCAAAAAGGTATGGGCACATATTTCTAGTGAGTGTTTGTTGAATGTTATGAATGCTAAGTTGGAGTGAAAAGGATTGGTTGGTAAGCATTGTTGAGTGTGTTTTGAATTAATACTTCAAGATTTTCTGGAATAGAGGTTAAATAAAGTAACCTTGTTTTATAAGCATTGTTGTTGAAGTGATTGGTTGAGTGAAGAACTTGAACTAGGGTTTGCAAATATTATGAGTATCATTGTTATGTGATATTGTTTTATAAACATTGTTGTTGAAGTGAGTGGTTGAGTGAAGAACCTGAACTAGGGTTTGCAAAGATCATGAGTATCATTATTATGTGATATTGTTTGATAAGCATTGTTGGAAATAAGTGAATGAGTGTTCATATGCTTGGACTAGGGTTTTTGAGTAAGTATTATTTCATTGAGTGATTGGTTGAGTAGAGTTGTGATTGAGCCTAGTCAAGTGGTTGTGTTGAAGTGATAGTTCAAGTTCTGTGAAACAAATTGTTCCATAATCTAAATTGATTTGAGAAAGAGGTTGAGTGTTTATGAGTGTGAAACATATTGAGTCTCTAACAATTCTCTATATGTTTTTGTGGTAAAAAGAGATATTGAAAGTGTTTGAGCATTGTGGTGAATGTGAAACATATTGAGTCTCTAAAAATTCTCTTTATGGTTCTATGAGATTGGAAAAGTTCAAGAGAGGACTTGTTGAGAAAATTTGAGGTAAGTCTTAGAGAAGACTTTTGGACAGATTTGTGTGAGATTTTATGGAAGCTTACAATACATATTTTGAGGATAGAGATTTTTGAGTAGATCAAACAAGTTCTAAAGAGGACTTGTTGAGCAGATTTGAGGTAAGTCTTAGAGAAGACTTGTGGACAGATTTGTGTGAGCTTTTGTGGAATCTTACAATACAAAGTTTGAGGATAGAGATTGTTGAGCAGATTGGAAAAGTTCTAGAGAGAACTTGTGGATAGATTAGTGTGAGCTTTTGTGGAAGCTTACAAGGCAGATTTGATACAAGTATTTGAGAAGACTTGTGAGCAGATTTGATTGATTGATTTGTTCAAACCTTGGGTTAAGGTTTGAAGCAAATCTAGCAAAGTTGATTTGAGATTAACTCAAGCTTTGTGTTAAGTCTTGAGATAGATATTGAGAAAAAATTTGTTCTAGACCAAAGTACTATGTTTAGTATAGATTTTATGATAGAGTTTGGTGCATATTTGAGGACAGGTTTGTGCTAAACCGAAGGACTATGTTTAGTATAGATTTGAGATAGAGCAAATATCAAGCTTTGGAGGTTACAGAGTATAGAGGATGATAGTCTCCAACAGATATAGATCCATTAGCCAGGGCGGTGAGGACAAGAGTCTTCAGTGGATAGATATCCATTAGCCAGTGTAGTGGAGGAAAAAGTTATTCTAGAAGATCACCAACTAGAGCTAATGAGAAAGGAGTTCTCTTATGGATAGAGATCCATAAACTTGATTAGGGGATTGGTGTCTCCTTTGGATAGAGGTCCATAAACATTGTAATAGGGAAAATATTCCCAAGATATTGATTGAGAAAATTTTAGTGAAATATTTTCTCCGTGGAGTAACCCACATTGGGTTAACCACATTAAATTGGTGTCTCTATTGTGTGTGGTGATTTTTGCATTGCTTTGATTACTGCTATTGATATTGCTATCTATACATTGCATAATATTGATTGGGAAAGAAAAGTAAAAGGTGGTCTTATACTGTTCACACCCCTCTTAGTATAAGCTTGTGTTCTTCAATTGGTATTAGAGCGGGTTTCTTCGAAAGAGTTTAACAACTTGAATAAAAATCTTACAAGAATGCATGGATTCTAAGAATGGGTCCTCAGATAATTCAACACCTGTATTTGATGGAAGCGATTATATATTTTGGAGTATGATAATGAAGATTCACCTTATAGCACTTGGCAATGAAATATGGGAAGCAGTTGAAAATGGGTACACACCACCAGTTACTCCACCTACAAATAAATATGGTAAACTTCTACATCATTACAATTCAAAAGCAATGAATACAATTTTGAGAGGTTTGCATAGAACAAAGTTCATAAAGGTTATGCGTTGCAAATTAGAAAAAGCAATTTGGGATAAGTTTTTTTTTTGAAAATTTTGAAAAAACTTGTATTAAAACAAAGATCAATTACAATTTGGGAAGAGAATTTTCCCAGCCGAAATCAGAGAGAACACATGCTTACAATAGTAAAAGAAGATTTGCAATGGAGCCAAATCTCTTGAACCATTAACTAGCTCACAGGGGGATCGGATTGGTCTGTTGATGCAACTTGTCGCGATATCGCGACACTCTTACCCTCTTCTCCTTTGGCCGTGAAAATGCAACATGTCGCGATATCGCGACACTTTTCTCCTTTGGCCGCGAAAATGCAACATGTCGCGATATCGCGACACTTTTCTCCTTTGGCCGTGAAAATGCAACATGTCGCGATATCGCGACACTTTTCTCCTTTGGCCGCAAAAATGCAACATGTCGCGATATCGCGACACTTTTTCCCCTTCTGTCCGTGACATTGCAACATGTCGCGATATCGCGACACTTTTTCCTCCTTTGGCCGCGATGAAGCAACATGTCGCGATATCGCGACACTTTTTCTCCTTGGGCAGCGGCGTTGCAACATGTCACGAAATCGTGACACCTTTTCCTCCTTTGGCCGCGACGAAGCAACATGTCACGATATCGCGACACTTTTTCTCTCTTGGCCGCGATGTTGCAACATGTCGCGATATCGTGACACTTTTTCTCTCTCGGCCGTGACGAAGCAACATGTCGCGATATCGCGACACTTTTTCTCTTTCGGCCGCGACGAAGCAACATGTCGCGATATCGCGACACTTTTTCTCACTTGGCCGCGACGAAGCAACATGTCGCGAAATCGTGACACTTTTTCTCTTTCGGCCGCGACGAAGCCACATGTCACGATATCGCGACACTTTTTCTCCATTGGGCGCGACGATGAAACATGTCACGATATCGCGACACTTTTCTCTCTTGGCCGCGACGATGAAACATGTCGCGATATCGTGACACTTTTTCTCTCTTGGTCACGACGAAACAACATGTCGCGATATCGCGACACTTTTCTCCTTTGGCCGCGACGTTGCAACATGTCGCGATATCGCGACACTTCTTCTCCTTTGGCCGCGACGATGCAACATGTCGCGATATCGTGACACCTTTCCTCCCTTGGCCGTGACGCTGCAACATGTCACGAAATCATGACATCTTTCCTCCATTGACCATGACGAAGCAACATGTCATGAAATCGTGACATCTTTCCTCCCTTGGCCATGACGAAGCAACATGTCACGATATCGTGACACCTTTCCTCCCTTGGCCACGACGAAGCAACATGTCATGATATCGCGACACCTTTCCTCCCATGGCCGTGACGAAGCAACATGTCATGATATCGCGACACCTTTCCTCCAGTGACCATGATGGTGCAACATGTCACGAAATCGTGACACCTTTCCTCCCTTGGCCGCGATGAAGCAACATGTCACGAAATCATGACACCTTTCCTCCCTTGGCCGTGATGAAGCAACATGTCACGATATCGCGACACCTTACCACCCTTTGCTTTTTCTTTGATCATTAGCTCAGGGACCTTTCAAGACCCTGCCTAATCACCTCATCCTCAATAGCCATATCACTGTGCAACTGAACCCCTACCTCCTTCTCAGCACCCATCTTAGCCAGGAAGTCGACCGCTTTGTTTAAATCTCTACTCACGTAAACTGGAATCACATCATCTAATTCTCTCCATAATTCCTTAATTTGAGTGACAAGAATCCTCAACCTCCATGCTTTCAAGGCAAAGTTCCTCATGCAATCTAGAGCTCCAACCATTATTTGAGAATCTGATTCAAGTATTATCCTCCTGTGGCCCTGTTTAACTGCCCAAATAGAAGCAAATTTGATAGCTATGGCTTCTGCTTCATTGTTTGTAGCTCTTCCCAAGCCTTGCAGTTCCCAATAGAGCACTGTTCCAACATGATTTCGGCAAACCACTCCAATTTCGGCTCTACCCGGGTTGCCTTTTGCAACTCCATCAGTATTAATTTTAATCCAACCTTCTAGGGGTGGTTTCCAACTAGCTCTAGCCTGTCCCTCTTGCACTTCAACTCCCTCTTCCATTGCCCCAATAACAACCTGAGTTTCCTCTTTAGCATAGACGGCCACAGTTTCTGTGACTTTGCTCCAAATGACCTGCCAAACTCCATCTAACGAAGAAAAGGTTTCTCTAAAAATTCTAGCATTTCTCTCCAACCACACTTGCCACCAAATAAAGTTTAATCCAAGCTCCCAACCAATACGAAGAGCTTTAGATTTAAATCTACCCCTCTTCCATATTTCCTAGATATTAATCCGATTCAAGTCACCATTAACTTGAATTTTATAATATGAAAACCATCTCTTCCAAATCTGGCGCGTGAAAGGGCATTCAAACATCAAGTGATCAGTTGTTTCCTCGCTCTTGTAGCATAAGACACATTGAGAAGGACCGATGATTCCTTTACATCTGAGATTATCAAAAGTGAGAATTCCATTGTGCATGAACTGCCAGGCAAAAAAGTTTACTTTCAGCCAACCTTTGGAGTGCCAAATATTTCTCCAATCCTCAACCTAATAAGTATGAGGGGGAGGCTCTAGAAGGATCTTGTCATATCCGTCCTTCACTGTGTAGACACCAAGGCTCCCATAGCCCCAAGCTAATTCATCCTCCTCGTCTCTACCTATGAGAAATATTTCTGTCAAGATTTTAGTCATGATGGGTGCCAAATCTGGAGGGATTGAAATTGGCCACTCATCCAACTTCTTAAACTGCTTAAACTTATACTCCCCTAGCTGACTAGTGGTGAAATAACTTTCAATTTGTACCCATCCCTTGGTTTCAATGGCTACTTTAATTGGTTGCAATTCAAGAAATTCAACAATGATAGGTGGGTATTGATCCCATGAATCTGTCCAGAATCGTGCCTTCTCCCCTCTCCCCACTTTCCAAAATAATCGATCTTTTACTACCTGGGATCCTAACTTGAGATCCTGCCACACTAAGGAACCAGTACCATCCAAAGGGAAATGGCCCACCTCATTTGGGTTAACATGTCCCACATATTTACTAGTTAGGATTCTACCGAATAAGGAAGTTGGTTGGGAAATCCACCTCCAATAAAGCTTTCCAGCCAAAGCTTTATTATTTATCTTGGATCTTCTCGGTCCCAAACCTCCTTTTACCTTGGGCTGGGTTACTTTGTCCCAACCTACTAAGGCCCATTTCCTCTCTCCTTTTACTCCTTCCCATAAAAATTTTCTAGCCATCTTGTCCAACTCTTTCCAAATAGTATGTGGGGCAGCCAGGATAGAGAATTTATAAATTGGCATGGCCTGAATGACTGACTGTAAAAAGGTTAATCTACCCCCATAGCTTAACCATTTGTGAGACCAATGATTAATTCTATCCTTGATGCAATCCAAAATATTCCTCCAGATATCTATTTTTAGTTTTTTAAAGTGCAAAGGGACCCCCAAGTAAACCACTGGGAGAGAAGTCCTTGTGAATCCCAAGATCTCTAAAACTCTGTCCTGAAGCCTTTGGTCAAGATTGAAAAAGACCACTTTGGATTTTTTATCATTGATGACTTGGTTTGTAGCCCTAAGGTAGACACTAAGAGTATCTCTGATCATTCTTGCTTCCCTGAAGCTGGCCACTCCCACCAATCCAATATCATCCACAAACTGTAGGTGAGTCAAAACTTCCTCACCCACCTTGATACCTGTTATCAAACCTTGTTGTCTTCTCCTCAAGAAAAGTCTACCTAGTCCTTCAGCCAATATGAGAAAAATATAGGGAGAGCAAGGATCCCCTTGACGAAGGCCTCGAGTGGCTCCAAATGGTTGCGAGGGAAGACCCTTGATTAACATAGAGTATGTCAGAGTAGAGACACAACTCATGACCCATTCTATCCAATCCTGAGAGAAACCAAAGGCTGCCATCATCTTTGCCAAGAAGCTCCACTCCACCCTATCATAAGCCTTTGACATATCTAATTTTATGAACATTCCTTTATTACCGGATGTTTGCATTGAATGGATTGCCTCCTGGGCTAGAACCACCCCATCCAGGATCTGCCTACCCTCTACAAAACCCCCTTGCTCAGAGGAGATAATGTTATGTAAAAGAGGTTTGAGCCGCTCAGCCATTACCTTTGTGATTATTTTATATATCACATTGCATAAGGAAATAGGTCTATAATCTGAAATATGTACCCCCTCCTCCCCTTTTGGAATTAAGGTAATGAAAGTATGATTTAATGCTTTAAGCATTCTTTTACTACCTCTGGACTCCTCTATAACAGCCATTACATCCTCCTCCAAGTTATCCCAAAAGGCCTGAAAAACTCAATTGGAAAGCCATCTGGACCTGGAGTTTTTCCGGTGCTCATTCCAAAGACCACATTCTTCAATTCCTCTCTATCAATGGGTTTAAGAAGGGTCTGATTTTCTTCTTCAGAGATAACGGAAGGTATGACAGCAATAACCTCATTTTGAGCCTCTTCATCTTGCATCATACTTTCCTTAAAAAGTTTAGAAAAATAATCCATTGAATGGGAATGCATACCTGGAAGTGTATCAAAGGAGTGTCCGTTCTCATCTTGAAGAGCTTCCATGTTATTCATCTGTCTCCTAGCACAAGCAGTCCGATGGAAAAATTTGGTATTTCTATCACCTTCTAATAACCAAGTGGTTCTTGCTCTCTGTTTCCAGTAGGTCTCCTCTTGGTTGTCAATGTCCTCAACCGCTTTATGCAAGGCATCATCCTCGGCTTTGAGCTGCTCAGTAATTGTCCCTTCCCTAAAGTGTTTTTGAACCTCATCCCATCTGGCCACCAAAGGAGCTCTTTGGACCTGGAAGTCTGTCTTGTTAGCTCGCCTCCAATGTTTCAGTTGAGCTTTGACATAATAAAGTTGTTTGTGGAATCTAAACATTGTTGTCCCATATGTTGGGCGGCCTTCTTCCCACCACTGTGGAATTTTCTTTCGAAGTTCCTCTTTTTGTAACCAAAAATTCTCAAATTTAAATGGTTTGTGATGTTGCCCTGTCTTAGTCCCTCCTTCCAACAAAATGGGAAAGTGATCTGAAATTGGACCCTCCAAAATCTGAAATTTTGTATTCCATTTTACAAATGCCTCCTCTGAAACCAAAAAATGGTCTAACTTAACCTTCCTGCTATGTGGCTCCCTCCTCTTATTAGTCCAAGTATAGTTGGTTCCAGGGCATTTAATATCCACTAAGTGTAAAGCCTGGACTTGGGCAATCATAAGCCGATCCCCTGGGTCCAAAATTGGGGTTCCCCCTTCCTGATCTCTAGAGGATAATTTAGCATTAAAATCCCCAACAATGATCCAGTCTAAATCTTCCCTTGAGATTCTCATGTTATGCACAACTTTCCATTGAAGCCTCTGACCATCAAGGTTTTGAGCCCCATAAAAATTTGTGATTAAAACATGTTCAACTGTGACATTATTCCTAAAATGTGATGTGAGAACACCCCTCCAAGCTAGATGTTCTATTGCAGTCCATTCAAGAGAGTTCCAAAGAGTAACAATCCCCCCGAGGCACCTTGGGCAGCCACTTCCATATGACCAGCACCCCTCCAAATTTTGTTAACTGTTTTACACACAAGATCTAACGACATTTTTGTCTCCTGAATAAGCAAAAAGTCTATTTTACATTTTTCTAAGAGTCTTCGAACAGCAGATTGATGGGTTCTACTATTTAAACCCCTAACATTCCATGATTGTATAATCATTGGTTACCTTGAGAGCAGTAAGAATCAATTGGCCTCACCGATCCTCCAATGATCAGTTTGTCTCCTTGAACTGCTAGCAATTCCTTATTTGATTTTCTGCCCACTCCTTGAGAGTTGCTATTTTTTTATCTCTTTTCCACCTGAGTTATCCCTAAAGTTGGCCTTTCTCTATTCTTTTCTGCTATTCCCATGCTGACATCCTTAATTATTGGCTGCTCTTGGTTATGCACTATCAATGCCCCTACACTCTCTAGATGTGGTAACTCACTGTGGTCAATTACCTGCTCTATGACGGGGGGAGATGAAAGAGGAGCTTGAACGTGGATGTTATTATTTTCACTATTACCATCCACTCCTTCCATGAATTGTTCCTCTTGGTCCACTAGTGTCTTGAATATCTCATACCTATTGGCGGGCTTGAGTTGGGTTTGCTCTTTACCATCTTTTTTCTTTTGCCTTCTCCTTCTTTTGGGCTGTTCAAAACCATCTCTCTGAGCTTCTTTACCCTGAGAAGTATTGGTTGGTTCTTTGTTTATTGTTGACTTACCCTCCTTAGGAAGATTTGACATTCCTAGAGGAGCCTCCATTTTTGTGTTCATATTATTTGGGCAAAATCGGGCCAAATGCCCGTATTTGTGGCAAACTCTGCATCTAAAGGGCAGAGCCTCATAATCCAACTGTTGAATCCAAGATAGTCCTGCAAGTTCAAGTTCCACCTCTACCGGTAGAGGCTGGCTAAGATCCATTTCCACACATATTCTTGCATAAACAACTATGTTCCCTTCTATTGTGTCTTTGGAGACACCCAAATGTCTTCCAAGGGAATTACCGATCATCTCCAAAACCTGCTCACTCCAAAACTCCATTGGAAGAGCATACAAACGGATCCAAACCGGGACAGTAGTGGGTTCAATTCGAGGATCGAATCCCACTCTCCAGGGTTGAACAAATAATCCTTCCGGACCATGATTCCTCTTTTCTGATTTGAAAGCCCTATTTCTATCGGCCAGAGAAGAAAAACTAACAATAAAATACCCATTGCTAATAAACCATAACGAGTACTCACCATGAGGCTCCCAGTTTTTCCGGACCCAGGAGTGCAAAAAATTCAGGGTAGGGCGAATACCCATGAATTTACAGATCAAGTCGTGATTGGCTCTGTATAAGACTATTTCTTCGACCATCCTTGGCTCAATGACAATCTTGGGCCTTGATTCGGCCTGTGGCAGGCATCCATTAACTCGATGAGTTGTTGATCTATTTCCAACAGCCGTAAATAGCATTTTAAATGCAGTTCTTTGAGCTTCGTCAGTCTTGGAAGGAGATTTATCTTTTAACAAATCAGCATAAGAGCTATTTCTTCCTACGAGAGGATCCGGAGAAGTCCCCATTGGACCCTCCTGGGGCAGCAATCTTGCCTTCAGATCCACAGCAGCCAAAAATCTCTTCGGCAACCCAACAGATGCCCTAGATTTTCCTTAGCTCCAGAAACCCTAGTTCATCGCTTCCCGCCTCAGAGCAGTTTTTTTCCGCAATTTGGGATAAGTTACAAAGCATATATGAAGGAGATAAAAGTGTCAAAAGGTAAAGATACGAAATCTCAAAGGACAATTTGAAGAGCTAAAAATGAAGGATGAGGAAAACATTAGTATTTATCTACTTCAGGTAGATGAGGTTGTTAATGCTATGCAAGGACTTGGACTTGATATTGAAGAATCTGGTGTTTTTTATAAGATCTTAAGATCTCTTCCAAAAAGGTTTAGTGAAAAGATCTCTACTATAGAGGAATCAAAATATGGTGATCTTTTGACAAGAGATATGTTACTTGGTATTCTTACAACTTTTGAGTTAAGAACAAAAGAGGAACCTAATATCTAAAAGGAAGTAGCCTTCAAAGCTACTAAGATGAAAAAGGGCAAGAAGTCAGATTCAAGAAATGAGTCATCCAGTGATGAAGAAGAAAATTATGGCAAAAGCAATAAGGATTCAAGAATATTTAAAGATGCAAAATCTGTTAGATGTTTCAATTGTGGAAAGTATGGTCACTATGCAACTGATTGTCAAGAAGCCAAAAATAGCAATGATGAAGAAAAATAGGATCATAAGAATAGAGAATAAAAAAAATACAAGTACCAAAAGAAAGGCAAGGATGGACAAGAAAAACAAGGGAAGAAGTTATTTCAAAGATAAAATAGGAGCTACTATGCAGATAAGGCAAGTAAGTACTCAAGTGATGGTGAAAATAGTTTCTCATATAATGATAAATATGAAGTCCTATTTCTTATAGAAGAAAAATAAGAAGTTAATAAAAGGTCACTAATAATTCTCAAGTGTTTTAGATGTGGTAATTTTGGACATCTTGAAGATAGTTGTACAAAGAATGGTTTCAGTTTCAGTGATGATCAATATGAGGATACACTTGAAGGACCATAAGAGAATTTTCTAATGGCACTAGAATAAGGAGGTGATCCTATAGAAGACAAGTAAAAAAAAAAATGAAGATGTTCTCAAAGGCAAAAAAATAGAGGAAGAATCAGAAAAAGGAGAAGTTGATCCTGAGGGAGAGCTTATTTATGCTCTTAAAACTTTAAAGAAGGTAAGAAATCAAAACTTCCAACTTGAACTTAAGTTTCAAGAATGTGATGAAGAGAGAAGAAAGATTATAGAGGATCTAAACAAGTCAATGGCTAAGACAAAGAAGTTCAAGGATTTTTGGACATTTTGAGTCCGTAACTCAAAGTTGTCATTGATGTCAAGGAATGAAGTCATCATTGATGTCAAGAAATATGTCAAGGAACAATGCAAAGGTTAAAGTAAAAAGGGATTCATAATATTTCTAATATTATGTGGAAGCATAAGTTAAAAGGTTTTTCATAAAAACCCAAGGAAGCTTATTGCAAAGCTAAAGGAAGGTTTAATATTTATTTCATAAAATATTTAAATTCAAATTGAATTTAAATTTTATAAATATATATTATTTATACAAAGTTGTTCAATGAGAGATAGCCTTAATAAAACCAAAGGGTTTTAAAGAATTAATTTATAAAATTTAAATTCAAATGAATTTAAATAATTTATAAATTAATAAGGTTAAAGGAAAATAAAAAGCGTCGACGTCTAAAAAGTGAGAAGGTAATTCGAGCATCGACGTATATGCATGAGGAGGAAATAAATATATAAACCTATGCCTTAGAGGTATTAATTTTTATCCTTTTGCTCGATCGATTAATGCGTGAAATTGTGTTGAGGTCTTGTGCAGAAAAAGAGAAGCGATTTTTGTGTTATAGTGCCAACGAATAATGTTTAAAGGGAACAATACCAAATTTCCAAGTTCCAACTGGTCAGCATGGCCTAGTGGCAAGAGAACAGCGGTTAGAGTGTTTGGGCGCCAGGTGACCTACGTTAAAAACATGGCGAAAACATTTTTGGTGGTTGTATTTGTGTTGGAAGTGCCAAAGGAAAGATGCACATTTTTGCTAGGCAAAGCAGGGAGCCTTTTGGAGCACGTGGTGCTCTTTACTCCCCAAGTGAGCACCTAGCTCATGCGGAGGTTGGAGCTACGGCTAGGGCACTGGTTAAGGGTGCACCATGAGTTTGAATCCCTCCAAGGAAAAGGTAATAAATTTTTATTAATATTTTATGTTGCCTAAAGTTTGACATGAGATCTTAGGGAGATAAAAGGGTTGCTTAAAAGTTTTTTATTTGATTATTACTTTTTGGAAAATTGGAGGAATAAGGAGTTAGATTTATTTTTAAATAAAGTGTTTGTGTCACATTGATTTGTTGAAGCTTTAAAAGGATAAAAGGGACTTCTTGCATATAGTTATTTTTAGAAAGGAGATTGCATTAATATTATTCTTGTCATTGAATATTATTTTCATTGGGATATTATAAGGTGTATTTGGTGAATTATTCTTGTAAATGTTGATGAATATTTTCTTAAATATGGAGTGATAAGGTGTATGTGTGTTTTGATATTTACATTGTATTCTTGAGGGATTTTATCATATTATAACTTATTTGATCTTGGAAAGGAAGTGTTTTTGGTTGTGGTAGATTTATGAGATTCCTTCATCATCAAGAAAAAGGTATGAGCACATTCTTCCATAGTTAAATTGATTGGTTGGTTTTCTAGAAAATAATTTTGGAGTGAAAAGGACTTGATTAGGATTTCCTATTGAATGTGTTGAGTTAATGCTTCAAGGTTTTCTGGAATAAAGAGTTTTTAAAACCTTGTTTTATAAGCATTGTTGTTGAAGCCATTGGTTGTGTGAAGAACTTGAACTAGGGTTTGAGTATCATTGCTATGTGAAGATTATTTTATAAGAATTATTGTTAAAGTGAGTTGTTGAGCAAAGAACTTGAACTAGGGTTTGAAAAGAACATGAGTATCATTGTTATGTGAGATTGGTTGTTGAGCATTGTTGGAAATATTTTGAGTGAATGTCATATGCTTGGACTAGGGTTTGTGAGCAAGAATTATTTCATTGAGTGATTGGTTGAGTAGATTTGGTTGAGCCTAGTCAAGTGAGTGTGTGAAGTGATTGTTCAAGTTCCATAAAATAAAATATTCTATATTCCGAATTGATTTGAGAAAGTGATTGAGCATTGAGGTGAATAAGAAGCATATTGAGTCTCTAACAATTCTCCTTATTTTTATAAGAGATTGATTGAAAGTAATTGAGCATTGTGATAAGTGTAGAATATATTGAGTCTCTAACAATTATATTTATGTTTCTATGATATTGGACAAGTTTTGTGTGGACTTGTTGAGTAGATTTGAGGTAAGTCTTTGAGAAGACTTGTGAACAAATTGAGTAAGCTTTTGTGGAAGCTTACAATACAAATTGAGAGCAAACTTGGACAAGTTCTAGAGAGGACTTGTGGAGCAAATTTGAGCAAGTTCTAGAGAGAACTTGTGGAGCATATTTGGACAAGTTCTAGAGAGGACTTGTAGAGCATATTTTGAACAAGTTCTAGAGAGGACTTGTAGAGTAGATTTGAGCAAGTTCTAGAGAGGACTTGTGGATATATTAGTGTGAGATTTTGAGGAAGTTTACAAGAAATATTTAAGACAAGTATTTGAGAAGGCTTGAGAGTATATTTGATTAATTTATATATTCAAAAATTGAGTTAAGGTTTAGGGAAGATCTAACAAAGTTGATTTGATATTGATTCAATATTTGAGTTAAGGCTTGAGGAAAGATATTGAGGATAGATTTTTGCTAGACTGAAGAACCATGTTTAGTATAGAATTGAGAATGGAGTTTGGTACATATTTAAGGATAGGTTTGTGCCAGACCAAAGACAAATATTGAGCAGATTTGTGCTAGACCGAAGGATTGTGTTTAGTGCAGATTTGAGACAGAGATTTGGAGGTGATAAAGAGCAAAGGACAGTAGTCTCTAGTGGATAGATATCCATTAGCTAGGGCAGTGAGGACAGGGTCTTTCGAGTGAGGACAAGAGTCTTCAGTGAAGAGAGATCCACAA
Source organism: Wollemia nobilis (assembly GCA_028583015.1). Lineage (NCBI taxonomy): Eukaryota > Viridiplantae > Streptophyta > Pinopsida > Araucariales > Araucariaceae > Wollemia > Wollemia nobilis. The sequence continues at coordinate 4,448,352 of JAQPPZ010016936.1, forward strand.
GCTAGTGCAATGGAGGTAGTAGTCTTCTAGAGTATCACCAACCAGAGCAGAGGAGAAGGAATTCTCCTATGGATAGAGATCCATGAACTTGATTTAGGGGATTGGTATCTCCTTTGGATAGAGGTCCATAAATATTTTAATAGGGAAAGGATTCCCAAGAGATTGATTGAGAAAATTTTAGTGAAATATTTCATGGAGTAGCCCACATTGGGTGAACCACGTAAATTGTGGTTTCTCTATTATGTATGGTGATTTGTGCATTACTTTGATTAATTCTATTGATATTGCTATCTATACATTGCATAATATTGATTGGGAAAGAAAATTAAAAAGTGGTCTTATACTGTTCATCCCCCCTCTTAGTATAAGCATGTGTTATTCAATGATAAGTTAGAAGCAAAGATATTAGAATGTGAAAAGTTAGAACAAGAAGTAGCCCTACTAAGGGAAGAAGTAGAGAAGTCTAAGGATAAGATACACAAGTTTGGAAGAAGTTCAAATAATTTGGATAATATTATCGAGTCACAAAAGCCTACATCGAGCAAAACAGATCTTTGTTTTGAACACGCTCAAAAGAAACAAGAAGAAGAGTCAACCTCAAGTTCTGAGGAAGAAGAAACTTCATAAGAAGACATTGTAATAGAAAGTGAGACTTATGAAGATGAGTTGGAAAACAAAAAGTTCAACAAGGAAATCAATAATGCACAAAAGAGGAACATATGGAATAGGAACCAACATAGGGTAAGAGAGACTAAGATACAAATGAGGTCAAGGCAAGGAAAAATCAATGGATGATGTTTTTTATGTCATAGATTTGAGCATAAGGCTTCACAATGCAGGACACATGAAAGACATGAATATGGAAACTTCATAAGTAGACAATATTTTCATGGGTATTACTACTCATGTAATTAGTTTGGTCACAAGGCAATGAATTGTAGGGTCCATGATAGGAATAGATATGGCTTCACTAGGAGAAATCCCAAGATATTTATAACTCTAAAGAATAATAAAATTAAGTGTTATAAGTGCAATAATGATGGACATACAACAAAATGGTGTAGAGCATACATTCCAGAACCAAGCATGATCAAGAACAAGAACATGAAAAGGAACAGGAATATGGATATGAACAAAAATAATAACATGGACATGAACATGAATAGTCAAAAAAATCAGAATAATTGGATGAGAAGGAAAGAGGAAAAAAGTAAATATCAGTGTTTTATGGGAGTAGAAATACTCCCACCTTAGAATTAACCACCTCAAGAGGAGGTGGGGGAGGGGCTAAGCTAAGAAACTCATTCTTAACACTGAGTCCTAAAGGTGACCCTTTGCCATTGATGTCAAAGTGGGAGAGATTTGGTTTAAGGAGAGAGCATTGAATTAGGGGAACCAATTTCCCAATGGGAGTAGAACAGGAAAAGAAATTTGGGTTGCCATCAATGAAAAAGGGGGATATTGTTAGATATTTTGAGTAGATGAGTTGTCATTGATGTCAAGAGTGAGTGGTCATTGATGTCAAGCTTTCAGCACCAATGAGTGGTAATTTCAGTGGCCAACATCAGTTTCAGGTTCTCCAATCAGTGTAAAAGGAGAGTCTGTTTTCAGTTGATCAAATCTGGTTCCATGAGGTTAAGATGAGGTCCAAGGTGAAAAGAAGAATCCCAATAAAATAATATTATAATATTTCTTTATAATATTATACAAGGAAGTTTAAATTAATTATAAATTAATTAATATAATTTTATATTAAATTAATTTACTTAACTTATAAGTTATTTATATTAATTATTAATTAATTTTAATATTAATTATATATTAATTTATGGTTATTTTAATAACCCTAAGGTGGGTTATTAAGTTCGAAATTATAATTCGACCAACGAGCGCCAACATAGGAGTCATATGGAAAAACATGTATAAAAGGGAATTCACCACCTTAGCCAAAGTCTAATGTGTATTCGAATTAATATCTTGTGGTATGCAAAAAAACGTGCAAATTGTTCAACAAAAGGAAGAGATTTCTCATTGGTTTGAAAGTGTCACGAGGCAAGAGAAATAAAAACACACACCAAGGAAAGTGCCTTGGTCAGAAAGCGTAGGTAGCATAGTTGGCAACCGCGGTGAAGGCAAAGAGCAAGGGGCAGCTATTAGCATAGGTTCGAATTTATGGGAAGTGTCTTGTTTTGGAAGCATCGATGGCGGATGAAGGTGTTAAGAAGAAGGAAGCTTCCCTTCCTTATCGTGGGTTCCTATAGCCCACATGGTGGGTACCAAAGTGCTAAGGCACTTGGCGGTTAGGAGACGATGGTTCAAACTTTGTCGAACCCCATTTTGGGGAAAATATAAAGGTATGCATTATTGTTTGGCACCAAAATTTTTGGAGAAGTTAATTTGAGCCCTAAAGTTTGAAATAATTTTATTTTATAAAGTTTAAGGGGAGTTATAAGGTGATGAGAATTATTTTTATGTGATTAATTTTTGTAAAGGGCATTTAAGTGGTAAAGTGTTATATCCTTGATATTTGTGAGTGGTTAGAAAGTTAGAGAGAGTTATAAGGTGTAAAATTTGGATTAAATTTTATAGTACCTTTTGATCAAGAAGAATATCCGTGTGAGTGTTTTGAGATAAAATTATTGTTATCTAAACTGGAATTGGCACAAGAAGGTTTAGCTATTTTGAGACAGGTTTTGAACAAACTTATTCATCAATCAAAAAGGTATGGGCACATATTTCTAGTGAGTGTTTGTTGAATGTTATGATTGCTAAGTTGGAGTGCAAAGGATTGGTTGGTAAGCATTGTTGAGTGTGTTTTAAATTAATACTTCAAGGTTTTCTATAATAGAGGTTAAAGAAAGTAACTTTGTTTTATAAGCATTGTTGTTGAAGTGATTGGATGAGTGAATAACTTGAACTAGGGTTTGCAAATATCATGAGTATTATTGTTATGTGAGATTGTTTTATAAGCATTTTTGTTGAAGTGAGTGGTTGAGTGAAGAACCTGAACTAGGGTTTGCAAAGATCATGAGTATCATTGTTATGTGAGATTGTTTGATAAGCATTACTAGAAATAAGTGAGTGAGTGTTCATATGCTTGGACTAGGGTTTTTGAGCAAGGATTATTTCATTGAGTGATTGGTTGAGTAGATTTGCGATTGAGCCTAGTCAAGTGGTTGTGTTGAAGTGATAGTTCAAGTTCTGTGAAACAAATTATTCCATAATTTAAATTTATTTGAGAAAGAGGTTGTGTTTATGAGTGTGAAACATATTGATTCTCTAACAATTATCTATATGTTTCTATGGTAAAAAGAGAGATTGAAAGTGTTTGAGCATTGTGGTGAATGTGAAGCATATTGAGTCTCTAACATTTCTCTTTATGGTTCTATAATATTGGACAAGTTCAAGAGGACTTGTTGAGCAGATTTGAGGTAAGTCTTAGAGAAGATGTGTGGATAGATTTTTGTGAGATTTTTTGGAAGCTTACAATACAAAGTTTGAGGATAGAAATTGTTGAGTAGATCGAACAAGTTCTAGTGAGGACTTGTTGAGCAGATTTAAGGCAAGTCTTAGAGAAGACTTGTGGACAGATTTGTGTGAGATTTTGTGGAATCTTACAATATAGAGTTTGAAGATAAATATTGTTGAGAAGATTGGATAAATTATAGAGAGAATTTGTGGACATATTAGTGTGAGATTTTGTGGAAGATTATAAGGCATATTTGAGACAAGTCTTTGAGAAGACTTGTGAGTAGAGTTGATTGATTGATTTTTTCAAACCTTGGATTAAGGTTTGGAGAAAATCTAGCAGAGTTGATTTGAGATTAAATCAAGCTTTGTGTTAAGGCTTGAGATAGATATTGAGGATATATTTGTGTTAGACCGAAGGACTATGTTTAGTGCATATTTGAGGACAAATTTTGGTGCAATTTGAGGACATTTTTGTGCTAGACCAGAGATAGATATTGAGCAGATTTGTGCTAAATCAAAGGATTTTGTTTAGTACAAATTTGAGATAGAGCAAAGAGTAAGCTTTTGAGGTGATAGAGTATATATGATGATAATATCTAGAGGATAGAGATCCATTAGCCAGGGTAGTGAGGACAGGAGTCTTCAGTGGATGGAGATCCATTATCCAGTGCAGTGGAGGTAACAGTTCTTCTAGAAGATAACTAGCCAAAGATAAGGAGAAAGGAGTTCTCCTGTGGATAGATATCCATGAACTTGATTAGGGAATTGATGTCTCCTTTGGACAGAGGTCCATAAAAATTGTAATAGGGAAAGTATTCCAAAGAGATTGATTGAGAAAATTTTAGTGAAATATTTTCTCCATGGAGTAGCCAACATTTGGTGAACCACATTAAATTGGTGTCTCTATTGTGTGTGGTGATTTGTGCATTGCTTTTATTATTTTTGTTGATATTTCTATCTATACATTGCATAATATTGATTGGGAAAGAAAAGTAAAAAGTGGTCTTATACTGTTCACCCCCCCTCTTAGTATAAGCTTGTGTTCTTCACTTCCAAATCATGCATGTATGTTTTCAGGTCGTACAACCACCTCCAGATCGTACAGTCTCTCAAACTGCTTCAAATCACTCAACCAACTGCAAATCATACACCGACTACACCAAAATATATAGGGTCTATACCAATCCATACAATACCCCTGTCTACCTGTTCTCTTTTGCTGAATTTGTACACTTCCATATGATTTCGTACGATTTGCTCAAAAAGGTTGAAATCGGCCTCCAAACTACTTAAAATCACATAATTTTTTCCTGAGATCATACAATCTACCCTCCAAATCATACAACACATCCTTTGAAACCCTTGTTCACCTAAAACTCATGTTTTTCACTTCTTTTCCATGATTTCTCACTGACCCAATTGTCGAAATATCCCGATCTATCTTTTTAGTGCAATTTTGGAGCAAATATGCAATTTTTCATTACTTGGCACAATTTTCCCCCAAAAATAATTTTTTTGGCTGTAATGTAGGGTTGTACGGTCTTCTCCCTTCTTTCTTCTACCTTCTCTAGTTCATTTTTTTTGCTTTTTCTCTGATTAGGGCTTGTAATCTCCTTTTCCTTGCAATTTCTTCACTTTGGCTCCAATCTGTAATTTCTTTGAACCCTAGGTGTATGTTTTCCACAATATGGTTCTTGCTTGGATGCCTTCTACTTGCAAACCCTCACTTCCCTTCAGCTAAAATTTGAAATTGCTTTTAATGGAGTCGAAACCCTTGCTTTTCTCTTTCGGTTTGATTTTCTTGAATGTGAAAAGTCTCCCTGGTGCAAATTTAAAAATGGGTCATGCAATCTTGTAGTTTACTGATGAATTCCAATGCCCATGTAGAAAATTTCATGTGGTTGCATGCTTTTCACCTTCGCTCTCCTTGAAATTTTGAATTCCTCCTTGTACGATTTGTAAATTTACTAAAATTATCCCTTTATTTAAATTGCTATCAAACCCTAACCGTTAAAATTTTTAAAATTGTGCCACTTTACCCTCTTGCATGTCTTTTTGTCTTCCTTTTCCTGGATGATTGACAACTCATCACTTTTCCCATGTGATTTTATCTTTTTCCCGCTCTTTTTTGACAACTCATCATTCCACTCATGTAAACATTAAATGCGATGGTTGAAAATCGTACAACTACTCCTAAAATCATACAATGTACGATCTAAATCATACAACATGCTTCCTTGTATGATTTTACCTATACTTTTTCCATTTTTGCTTGTACGATCTCCCACTTATGCTTTTTCACCTTTAAAATTGGTTTGTATGATCTGTTACTTAGAGAAATTTTTCTATTTTCTCTCTCTTGAAGAGGTCACCATTTTCGGTTTTCAACCAACTTCCTTCTTAATTGCATCTCGAGGGATTTTCACAACTAAGGCATTTTATTTTTTATTTTTATTTTTTCTTTTTTTCATTTTCTAATCCTATTTACACTTTACCATCATGGGAATCGCATAGTGACATTCACTTGTATGATCCCATCTGATTCTTCTCTTGGAGGTTCGACCATGACATTACGAGTGATTGTGTCATCTAGCACCACTTGCTCTCTAGGGTGATTCATCTCCACTTGTGATGTTACCGAGTTCCCTAGCCTTCCACTACCATGTGTACAATTTGGAATTGTACAATTGCAAGCTGGAGTATCTTCACCTGGTGTCTCTTCCTCTTATCGTATAGGTGATTGATCCCTTGGTAGTGGTGCTCTAACTATTCTACTATCATTTGAGTGACTTCTCCACCTATCTCCTTAGATCAATTCTATCTCCAGACTTGGTGATCGAATCCTCTATTGTCCTTAGTTTATTTCATCTACAAAATGCACTCTTCCTCTACCAACAAGGCCTCTACCTCGCAAGTGCCTTCCACATCCTATTCCTCTTGACATCGGACTTCTTTGTACTAGTGGTGATTCCTCCCTTCCTTGGAGTAATCCTCTACCTCCTTCCACTCTTTGAGGTCCTCGTTGGATTAGTGGTGGTCATCCCAATGGATACTACCTTATGGGGTTTGGTAAGATTCCCCTTATCCTTGGTATACCTTATAGATTCCTTGTCTAGTTCAAACATGCCAAAGGTGTATCTCCCGACCATCTAGGAGTAGGAGGTCGAAACCTTCCTCATCCTCTTCCTCCTCTAGGTGTAACATCACCTTGACTTATTTCATTCCATGGTCGAATACCTCCTCCCCTTCCTGGATGAAGCCTTAGGGGTCCTTGTTGATTCCTTCCTCCCATTGCTTGGTTATCAGGAGTTATCTCTACCAACTCAATGTTGGCTAGTGGACTTCTACTTCATCTTACGCTTGGTGACAATTGTCATAGTGCTCTAATTCTATGATCTACATGTACTAAGTGATGTCTCCATATTCTTTCCTCGAAGCATATTTGTGGAGATGAGGTTGCCAGGATCTCTCTATATGCATCAAAAAAATCTATCTCAGAACTTGAGTCATTTCGATTATCTTCTCTTTGTTCTGACCAATCCGCTGGTAAATTCATCAATCTCTCCAATATCCTTACTTCTCTTCTTTGTCTTCTTAGTTGTCGATAGGCTATTGTATATGCTTGCGGATCAAGGTTGGCTTGATGCTCCTGAGATCTCCCTAGTTGTCGATGTGTTGTTGTGTAGGCTAGGGGATCATGATTATCCTAAGGATTCTAGGGTCTCTCTAGGAAATCCTCATCATCACTACTTTCTATGCTAGGTTCCCTTACTAGCCAAGGCATTCCTTCATCACTAGATTCACTCAAATCTACCCATGCATTACCTTGTGATTCAGGTGATGTGGTTGCTTCCTCAATGTCTCACCAAAGCATCTCTGCATCTTCATTTATCATTGGTGGATCACTTGGTGGTACTTGTGAACTTGTGCTTGCACCATCATTTCTTATACCACTTCTTGGAGTTATCCCCTCATTATCCTCAACTTTCCCTTCTAGTTCTTGTAGCCTAGCTATTCTTTGTTCATCCAACCTTCGTATTGTACTATCCAATTCCTGGATGGTTTGTTCCCTCAACCTTGCATTATGACCTCACAATGTCTGATATTCCTCCTATAGTTGTTGGGTCTATAGTCACATTCTCTACTGTAATAGCCCTATCTATGCTAATGGAGTAAGTCCCACCAATTCTTCATCAATGGTCTCATTCTCATTCTCCTCTAGAACTTCCATTTCAAAAGTGTCCACTCTATCTTCATATCATACTATTAACCGTATCCTTCTTCATCCTTCTGCTTGTTGGGGTAGTTCTCTATGTTCCACCCAAGGATACATCATATTTTGATTTACTTGGGGTGCTTCTTCTTGCCTTCCCCTATTTCTAGGTAATAGTACTATCTCCTGATATCCTCTTTCATTTGGAGGAATCCACTCTTCATCCTCCTCTATTACTCGTTCGATCCCATCCATAAATCTGACATGCACCCACAATCTTCTTCTTTCTCTGGGTCAAGGTACCAACTCCTGTTATTCTATAGTTGGTCTTGTCTCCTCCCCTTCTACAAATAAGTGTGTGAGTCCCATGTTAGGCTCTTCCTATGATGGACCTTGCTCACCTTGAGTTCTCCATTGAGCTTCTACTCATCTTCTTCGTTCAATATCTTCTAAAGAAATGAATAAGCACTATACTTTATAAGGCTTCAAATTTGAGCCATTTACAGTGTTGGGTACCTCAGTCCCATTCAAGTTTTGCAACTTGACTGCTCCATTATTCATTACTTCTACCACTTTGTAGGGACCAAGCCATAAAGTCTTCAACTTACCAAGCTTGATTTCCTACTTTCCATTAAACTTTAGAACCAAGTCACCCGAACTAAGTTCTAGCTTCCTCAAGTGTTTGTCATGCCATAATTTCCTTATTTTTTAGGCTACCTCAATTGCCCATTATGCCATGAATCTTCTTTCATCCAACTTAATCAGTGTTGTCAGTCGCTCCTCCAAACTTTCTTGATCACCCAAGCGATGCTCCACTATGACTCTCAAACTTGGTATCAAGAATTCAACTGGCACCACTGCCTCTTGTCCATACATCAAATGGAAAGGTGTATGCTCTGTTGTTGGTTTAAAAGTTGTTTTGTATACCCACAAAATAGATGGTAACCTTTCCTCCCAATCTGCTCCTTCTATTCCATAGGTTTTATACAAAGTAGATACCAGGACTTTGTTTGTTGCTTTCACCTACCCATTGGCTCTGGGATAATACGGACTAGACAATGAATGCAAAATCCTAAATTTGGTTGTCAGTATCTTGATGATCTCATTTACAAAGTGTCCTCCTCGATCACTTGTTATCTGTAGTGGAATGCCAAATCTTGTAATTACCTACTCATACAAGAATCTTGTTGTACTTTTAGCTGAGTTATCAGGTAATGCTCTCACTTCGACCCACTTTATCAAGTACTCTATTGCTACCACAATGTACCTACACTTCCTTCTTCGAGAAGTTTTCAATGGTCCAACGAAGTCCAATCCCCATATTTCAAATAGTTCCTAGGGTTGTGATGGATGCAATGGCATAAAGTCCCTCTTTACTGGCTTCCCTATCCTTTGACAAGTATCGCATGCTTTTACATATTCTTTTGCATCATTATACAATGTGGGCCACCATAATCCTACTAGTAATATTTTCCTAGTAGTTGCATCTGGTCCCATGTGCCCTCCTGCTAAGCCTTCATGAGCTTCCTTCAATGCCGCTTTAACTTCTTCCTCCATCACGCATCTTCGTAAGATACCATCACTTCCCATATTATACAACAATCCTGCTATCAATTGGAAAGGTGTTGACTTCATAATCACTTTATTTTTCTTAGTTGCCATCATTTCTTGTGGCAACTCTCCTATGGATAGATACTAGCCAATCAACTTGTACCATGATGGAACAACATTGATGGTGAATAACTATGCATCAGGGAATTCATCTAGAATCCCTGTTCCTATAGGCTCTCCTGATCGTATCCAAGATAGCTAGTCTACAATTACATGCTTCTTACCAGGTCTCACTACTACTCAAAATACAAACTCCTATAGGGTGATGAGCCACCTATTGACCCATCCTTGTATCACCAATTTTTTTATCAAGTACAATAGAGCTTGGTGATCTACATAAAAAGCAAAGGGATTCACCAGTAGGTAATGCCTAAAATTTTGGACTACATATACCATTCCCAAGGCTTCTCTTTCTATTGTACTATAGTTTCTCTCCACCCTTGACAATAGGTGACTAGCAAAGAAAATAGGTTGATCCAACCTAAACTATCCTTCTTGTGCCAAAGCACATCCAATTGCAAAATTTGAAGCATCAATGTGGACATGGAATTCCTTATCCCAATTTGGGAACACCAAAATTGGGCTACTGACAAGCTTGGCCTTCAACTCCTCAAAGGCTCCTTGGTGCTCCTCTGTCCATCTGAAAGGAATATTTTTCTTTGTCAATGAGTCCAATGGATAAGACACATGTGCATAATTCTTGATAAACCTTCGATAATACCCCATCGATCCAAGGAAGGTTTTAAGTGAACTCACATCATATGGTTCTTCCATGTGCAATATCACATGGATCTTATCAAGATCTATTTTTAATCCCTCACTGCACACTATGTGCCCTAACAACTTTCCATATGGTACCATCAGGTAACACTTTCCAGGGTTTAATGAGATCTGTGCATTTTTGCACCTACTCATACATTCACTGAGGGTAGGAAGATGCTCCTTGATCTTCCCATAAATGGACCAATCATCCAAAAATGCTTTGAAGTTCCCTATTGCCAACTGATCAAATATATATAGTATGATGCATTAAAATGTAGTTGGGGTATTATAGAGCTTGAATGGCATTTGATTGTATGCATAGATGCCATTCTCCATAATAAATGTGGTCTTCAGCTTATCTTCCTCGACTATGCTTATTTGATTGTAACCCAAAAATCCATCCAAAAATGAATAGATCTCATGTCCTACGACTTCCTCCAGGATGGAATCTATGAAGGGAATAGGGAAGGGATCCTTAATGGTTACTACATTTAGACTCCTAAAGTCCACACATATTCTAATTTTATCCACTTCCTTCTTCAAGGTGACCACTATAGGTGATACCCATTCACTAGTTGTAACCCTGAAGATGATTCCTACCTCCAACATCTTCTCTATCTCTGCGTTCACTAATGCAACATATTTTGGGTTCATCCTATACGGTCTTCTCCTTACTGGTTGTGCTCTAGGAATCAATGTGATCTTATGGACACATAACTCAGGTGGTACTCCCTTCAAGTCCTTGTATGTCCATGCAAAGACATCCTTATATTCCAAGAATATCTTAAAAGTTATCACTTTCAATATAGGGTTCCAATCATCACCACAGTGAATCATCCTAGGTTCATCCTCCATCCCTAGATTGATGTCCACTATCCGAGGTCCTTCATATTTGATATTCTTTAGCTCACTCACTACTTTCTCCACATTATTTGGGTGTGTTGGTCTTGCATCAATTTTTGCATCTCCTACTGTATATTCTACAAAACTTTTTGGAAATATCCATTTCTCTTCCACCTCTTTCTTAGGTTCCTGGCTGACTTTGGTTTCATCTTGTTTTTCCTTGATCTCCTCTGAGTCAATACAGAGGTAGTTGGGCTAAAAAATTTTGTACTCCTCCATTTTCCAATGAAGAAGTCCACTATCATATCTAGCTTCATCTTCACTACATTCATCAAGGTACAACATTCCTTCTCCATCTGGTTCATATCCTTCATCTCCTGAGGAGTTTTCTGATTCATCGATCATGGCTACATCCTCACTGACATTTTGATTAGTCAAATTAATCATATACTTATGTTGTCCCTTCTTAAAAGTGATCTGATTCTTTCCCCAATTGTGATTAACTTTGGCTACACGTAGCCATCCTCTTCCCAATAGAGCATCATATGTAGGCTTTTGCATCGTAATCACAATGAAATCCAAGATGAACTCTTGGTTAGCTATCACCACTTGTTGTGCTGTCAAGACTCCCTTTGTCTTGATACCATACTGGTCAGCACCATATAGTCAGAAGCTCGATGCCCATAGAGATGGAGTGCCCAGTTCTAGCCAAGTCCTTTCAGGTAGCACATTGATGTTGGATCCTCCATCCATGATAACTTGCATCAATTTGTGCCCTAGGATCTCCATATGAACTAATGTGGGTTTCTTTCCCACATCAATCATTAATATGGTGGGGTCCATGAATTGGTATTTTTGTTTCTTTTCCTGAATTGGTTGACTCTACACTTCCATCACCTTGTGAGGTTGTATCTCTTCCACCATTACTTTTTGTAATGATGGGATAGCTTCCAATAGGTTAGCCATTTTGATCTCTACGATGGTGTTCAAAACCTGTGCTACCAGATTCTGCACAACTACCTTCTCTTCTGATGGTTTTTTTAGTTCCTTCTCTTCTGCTAACTTCACTTGCTTAGCTTTTTGTGCTTCATCTTGTAGTACTTTCTTTGCTACTTGCTAGCGCTGCTTTTCTTTTGTTGGCTTAGGATACTTATCCTTTTTAGCCTGATTCCTTGTCATAGCTAAAACTTCTTGAGTTTCCTCTTTAACTTGAGGAACCTCAATATCTAAATAGTTTACATTTTATGGGTTACTTGAACTCACCTGCTTGGGGTAATTTGCTTCCTTGTGGTTACCTGGACCACACCACCTACACATGTGTGTAGTGTTTGCTTGTTGTATTTCTTGTCTTTGAGGTGAAGGATAATTTTTTATGAAATGCCCCCACTCTTGGCAATTGTGACATTGTATGATCGGCCTCCCTTTCGAATCATACTACAAATGGCTCTATCCTCCTTGCTGATTGCCCTAGTTCTACCTTCCACCTCATCGACTATTTCTATAACTACCACTTGTTGCTTGCTACCTACTTCCTAGGGTCTTTGGTTTCTCTTCCTACTCCTAGATTGTTAGGACCTATGGATGTACTCTTGCATTATATGGACATAGCATCACCTCGTGTCCCATCACATTATAGATATGATAGTAATCATTCTATGGATACTTTACATTTGTATGACCCTTAGTTTTACATTTTGTGCACCAAATGTCATTCCTATTAGGCTTGCTTCTTTGTTCTTTCATGATCTTGTCAAATTCCTGATGAAATGATGCTACTATCCTTTGTATAGTGTCATCTTCTCCACTATCTAAATCATTGGACTTGGGATGAGATAATATTCCTATGTACGTCTACTTTGAGTCACTCTCAAAATTCTTTGCATGCTTCAAAGCTTCATCATATATTTTTGATGGTACTGCCTTCATATTTTTCTTATATTTTGGTAGCAATCCATCTACGAACCACCACTTTACCAATACATCTACCAAGGGCATCTGCATCTTATCTACTAACTACTTTAGTCTACGGTTGTATGATTTTACATCTTCATCAGGCTTTTGCTTTATCATACAAATTTTAGTGACAATGTCTCCATCATCCTTCAAGGGATGAAATTCTTCAATGAATTTCTCCTTCACTTGATTCCAAGTCTAGAAATCTAATGCATTTTCCCTTTTTAGATACCAATCCATCACCAATCCTCTCAAGGTAGCAGGAAATAAAGTCAACCAATCATCTGGTTGGTCTACACCATTTTCCCTCCAAATGGTTATACAAGTTCTGATATGTCTTGTGGGGTCTTCCTTACCCTCACCTGTAAAGGGTGGACATCTCTGCTTGGCTGCCTTGTTAGCCATATTTGGAGAATCATCCTCATCACTTGAGGTGTCCCATGGAATCTCTGTCTGATTCCTCCTTGGGGGTGTTTTACTACACTCATCATCAAAAGTTTCTATCCGAGGTATCTTATTCTATCCCACCAGTCATTGACCAAACTCACATGCATCTTCACTCCATGACTTCCTTCACTGATGTGAGGGAGATGGTCTTGGTCCTTCTTCCTGAGACCCCATCTTGTTGCCCTGGTGCCTGACTCCCATCCTCTACACTCCCTTGCAACCCTTCTATCACTTTCTCAGGTGTCACCATCCACTCTCCTTCCTCATGCACTACTTCTATGTCAACTTGCTCCTCTATGTTAGGTGGTTCTGGTACCTCCTCTTCTGTCTCTATCAATAGCACCTCAAAATCTCCTTCTTTAGATGTCCAAACTTGCTCTATTTTTGGTTCATGTGTACTATGGTCTGAATTACTTGCATTCTCTCTTTGATAAATTCTTGTGCTCCTTCTTACTAGAATTTTCTCTCGTACTTCTCATCTCCTATGCCTTTGCACACTGGTGTCTATCATTCACCTCTAGTTTTGTAATATTCTTACTTTGTCAATTTGACCCATTTTAACAAAAATGCCAAGTTCGATAAGGCAACGATGCCAAATGTAGCATAGGGGTGTAGTATTCCTAGTGGGGAGGTGGTTCTCAAAGGCTTAGAATGATCAATTTACTATTCTCAATCAAAGAACCAAATCATACAATCACATAGTCTTCACAACTATCAATATGCGACAACAAAACAACTTGTACGGATCCCAAATCGTACCATTGTATGATCCCAAATCATACAGTGATAGTGCTTGTATGATTTTACACTCATCCAATCCTTCAGATTCAGTTTTTCAAGCTTCGTACATAATTTTGTAACTAAATTGTTCGATTTACCAATATCGCCAAATCGGGTAAGTTTTCCTTAATCGCATAAACTACCAAATCGGGTAAGTTTCTTTTGTACGATTTGTAACACGTCTGGTGTATGATTTGTATGAAATGAAAGTTCAAAAATATGCCAAATTGGATACTCTTCTATACCAATCTCTCTCAGACAAGTTTTGGGAAGTTCTGGAATGGCAATTACTCCATTCCTACCAACATGCAAGTTCTATCATCAGGGTTTGAGAGAGTTCTATCCAATGGCAATATCCAAAAATCATACAATAGCCTTCAATATGTCCTTATTGATATCATACTCATCATAGATCATTCCTAAGGTTCACACCAGTGCTGGTTCAATTCCATCCTTCATAGCAATGCATTAATCATCAACAACAAACATAAAGAAGTACATGCAACAACTAGATACTACAAAACATTACTCCATCATTCTAGAATCATACAATACATGAGAAAATACTATGAATTGAGGTTCTTCTTCATTACTTATCAACAGTGCAATACAATCACTAAAAGGTACACAATAATCATAGATATGCATTCAATACTCAGACCAGTCTATCACCAGATCATAACCAGACTAACCAGACTATCAAAATTGAAAAGGGGGTCTTATATAACATTTCCTAAGCCATTCCCAAGTGGTTCCTAAGGCAATTCATTATTCACAACTACCCATGCATAATGGAATACATAATTATACCTTTTACTAAGTCTAAACACATGATTTATCAAATTCATGCACAATTACAACTCAAATTGCATTTCCTTTGCATTTCATTACATTTCATGACACTTTGTATGGTTTTCCCTCCAGTTTGTATGGTTTTACCTCCTACTTGTATGGTTTACTCCTGCTTGTACGGTTTACCAAAACTATCAAAATTGTCAAAACTGGGCAAATCCTCTTGTCACTTCTTCTTCTTCTGGGAGGTGGATTTTTTGCCTACACTAATATATCCAACTCATATGTAGGAGAATATGAATAATATTATCTAATAGGAATATATCCAATCAAAATATCATAATAACTAGCTAAATAAAATATGGTCAAAGGGTTAGAAGGATCAATTACCGAATGACCAGGTGGTGGGGTGGAAGGAGTACCAAGAAGAACCTTATCAAATATGGCATCTCTCCAAATAAAATCTTAATCCTTTGAGGTTTATAAATATGATATGTCTTTGGGGTATATGAATACCCCACAAAAATACACTTAATACTCTTCAATGCCTCCTTCTTTCAAATATCCTTAGGTATGTCATCTCATAATAAAGATCCAAACATAAAAAATTGAGATGTCAAGATTATCCCCTATCAATCATTCAAGATGTATCATGCCTTGGACTACCCTAGTGTAAAGTTTGTTGATAATGTATGCTACATAAGTGACAACCTCACCCCAAAAATTATGATCCATCCCCTTGGTATAAATCATACATAATGCCATTTCCATGATCACCCAATTTTTCCTCTTAGTCATACCATTCTATTCAAAAGTATAGTGAATAGTACTTTAATATGCAACCCTATGAGAAACCAAAATATCATGAAAAGCATAGCTAACATATTCACCACGCTATCTGTCCTTAGATATGTTATTCTACTCTCTAGTTAATTTTCAATAAGGGCCTTCAAGGTCTTAAACCTATCAAAGAACTCATCCCTAATACGAATGGTGTACAATCACACATATCTAGATAAATCATAAATATAAAGTACCTATTTTTTGAAAGAGATGGTGTACCCATAGGTCCATAAATATCATTATGTATGATCTTCAAGGTATTATATTCTCTTCTTTCAACCCCTTTTGGAAGGGTCTCCTTATGATGCTTTCCTAAAATAGACCCCTCACATACACCACTTAGAGGGGATATGCATGGAAGATCAATTACTATCTAATGCTAATTCATATATCTCAAAGATCCATAGATAATATACTCAAGTCTATGATGTCTCTTATTACTTTCATTATCTACATGTGCAACCATAGCAACACATTTTTTCTTTTTAGGAGCAGAAGAGGAAGGTCTTTCTCCTAACTTATACATATGGCTAGTCTCATCATAATAGTCAAAAGAAATAGTTTTGAACCCATTGTCTATATCCTTGATCAATCCAAAACTCTATATTTTTATTTGTATGAGTAAAGTGGTAAATATACAAAATGTTAGGGCCAACATTAGGAACATGGAGCACCTCATCAAAATATAAAGATATAATATTGATGTCTCCACACCCTACAACATATAATGAATAATATATCTTCAATCACAACCTGTTTCCCTACTTGTGCTTTTTTAGCCCTATAAGAGATGTTTATGCTTTGGCATGTGCCTAGTTTCCCCAAAATTTGCTTCCCACTCATTTGAAGAAGTGGATTTCTAATATGTGGAATGAACCACTAAATGTGCTTGTGAGGTTTCTCCATCAAGACTATTCTCATCTTGTACATAGAAGAGAGCAATATCAACATCTCCTTTCTTGTTGATTTCTCAAGTTTCTTTATCTCAATCCTACAAAATTCTACATTGTGCCCTTTCTTTTTGTAAAAATTATAATCTTTTTGAAATACTTCTTGAAAATTTTCTTGTTTTGATCCGACTTCTTATCATTTTAAATCTTAACAAATTCTTCCTTTGGGTGATCATAATTGAAAATAAAATTTTCCTTATGCCTATTTTTTATAGCCTAATGGTGCAAAAAACTCTTAAATACCTTACAAAGCATCCCAAAGACAACACCTATATCATATGTTATAAACACATTATTGAAGATAATCTTGAGAAGTTGAGTATTCTATTCCTTATCCAATGCTTCTTATCCTTCTATTATTTCCTTGGATAGTCTTCTTATAATTCAAATGTCTTCTTGTAGTTTGTTGAACTAACTGATATATTTATCAATAGTACCAAATGAGTCCATGGATAAGCTTACAATCTTAGCCTTAAATTTACTAATTTACATAGAATTACTTCAATCACAAAGCCCTAATATTTCTCAAGCAACACTTTAGATTCGATGTTGCTGCTAAAACGGGTGTTATGTAAATTATCAACATGAAAATAAATGACACCATGAGCCTATCCCTATAGATAAACTTCACTTATTTAAAATTAGTATCATAAATCTCTTTATTCACATGCTTGACTAACCCCTTACTTCAAATAAGAGCTTTGATCTTGATATTCTAAGTAGCATAATTAGGACCACTTGAAAAGAGCACATGGTGATCTATACTATTCTATCAAAATACAAAAAAAAATGTATATAGTTATAAAAAAAAATAACACCAACAATAAAAAGAGTTAAAAAAATCAATTTGAAAAAAGAGGCTCAAAAAACTTTTGTATGCAAAAGTTATGGCCCCTAAAATTTTTATCCTAAAATTAAAAAATACCTCAATTTTTAAATCTTTATAGTATCTATTATGAATGAGAGGATACCATGTGTCACTATGTATATGGATAAGGGGGTAGTAATAATATATTAATTGTGTATTATATTGGAAAAACACATGAAATCACTTCTCATGATTTGTTTTGTTGTCTGATCTATGAATTACACTATGCTAATTATTGCATTTTGATTTTCTCTAAAATTTATGCATTGCCAAGTCTTCTATTAACTTGATAGTTAATTATCAAGTTTAATAATATGGTATAATGTGATTGGTTAAACTTATATTTATATGCGTCTAGTGGCATATACTCTATCACATTGGTCCAATCAGTAACTGCCACATTGGCCCTGTAAAAAAATTATCATATCCTATCAAAAACTACCACATTAGCATCTAAATTAGCCCCTACACCATATACCATGTGTCACCTCAAGATATATTATATGTCATCAGCTAATTCAAGTCCTATGTTAACTACCATGTATCATTCCATGTCACCTATACAAACTACCACATCAATTACCACATGTTACACCACATCACATGTATGGACTACCATGTATTACCTTGGGATTCACTCGCTAGTTGCCAAGTCAACTATATAGACTACCATGTCAGCTATTTAGATTGCCATGTGTTATTTATACATAGCTTCCACATCATCACATGCATGCAAATAGGTTACATCAACTAATACTACATCATCATAGGGTGTCACCTTAGTAGGGGTTGTCCCATCATCAATATGGGTAACATCATTGTTATTAAAAAGTTGAAGAGGAGGAGAATCAAACCTAAAATATCTTATGGAAAAAATCATTACATCCTCTTTACTAGCCATATCCCCAAGCATAGCACTTGGGAGATAAGGCATAAAAATTAAATTTATTGATAATGCAAACTACAATTTTTTTCCTTTTCGATCCTACTAATGTAGGCCTATGTCATGGTAACATAGGCACACCCCTACATATTTTTTTACTTTTTCCACATTTATAAGGAATATTATCTAGGATATTTTTCGAAATATTATTTTAAAAAATATTAGATATAGAAGACAAAGACAATTTTTTTCAAACACAAACATTGAGTACCTAGAGGTAAAACAAGTGAAAGTGTTAAATTGGGGCCCCTATAGAAGTCATTTTGTGGCTGCTCTAGAATTAGGGGTCTATCTAAAATTATTTAGCCTTTTCTTTTCCTCTTTTATGGTAGGTAAGCAATATACCCTCTCATCTATACGTCCATTAGATATAAAAGTCTAAAAGAGAAAAGGAAATATATATTTTTTTAAATCTATAAAAGACAAATGAGGTTTTTGAATAACCTCAAAAAACTCAATCTCAAAACTATAATATCCATCTTGTCAAAAACTTTAAAACAAAAAATATTAAGTGCCAATGAGAGGAAAAATTAAACCTATCAGTAAATGTTTCTCTTGGAGCAAGTCTACTAATCCTAGTGATATCTTCAATATCCAAGTCCACCTAGGGTTTTATCAAAAAAAACTTCTTTCAATTATGCTCTTAGCCTTCAAAAGAAAGTCTTCTTATATTAATCGAATAAAATTTCCCCTTGAGAGAAGTTGGGAGAAACCACCCATTCACAAAACCAATCAAGTAGTGGATATTCACTCGTACTCTGATACCTTGTTGGATTTTATAACACTTTTTAAAAATAAATAGAATCAAATATTACCCAATATTGCTTAATAAAATAATACAAAGAACTAAAAATAAGAACATAGAATATAAGGGAGTGTCCATGGACATCAAATCATGTCACTATATGAAAATAAAATTATACTCCAATTGATAACCAAAATGGTTGGTATTCAGGGGTATTTATCTAATGAAGGTGTACAAAATAATCATGGAAAATTTAGAGGTAAGGCATAGAGGTTGTCATATGAGACATGAAATCTAATGAAGGCAATGGAATGGTCAAATAGAAATTCTACCTAAGAAGTATTTGTCGGCATAAAATCTTCCTAGTTTATGGATTTGGATTGCACCGTAGGTTTTAGCCAATATTTTTGGATGAATAAGATTTCTCTCAATTCAACCTCCAAAGAAGGCCATCTCCTTGGGATACTGGTAGACTAAAATAGGGGTTTAAGCTAAGGGTAAATATATTAAAGGGTTAAGATAAAGTAAGGGTTTAAAGAATTGGGTAAATTATGGATGGGATATAGTGTAATAACAATATTCATTACCACATAACAAGCTCACACAATTAATCTAAATTATACTTAACATACCATCCATTGTTAGACTCAAATGAATAGTAATACAACAACGATTAAAATAGCAAAATTTTCTTAATAGAATAAACTAATCATAAAAGTGTAACAAAAATGACATAAAGTAAAGATCCATTCATAGATAACTTAAAATGACACCAGTAATGGAGGCCAAACAACTATCACTTCTCATTAATTAGTAACAAGATTACATAGCAAGTATCCAAGTAAATACTACAAAGCCAACCTCTAAATTATAGGTCTCATGGATTATTTATAGGTTGTATTTTGAATCTTATAGCAAAATATTTACAATGGTTTTTATAGGTTTGTTATGAAAATAGCCTAGCAGAGAAGGTCACATTGTTGATGTGGCAATTTTATATCTCTCCTTCCATTTGAATCTGAATTTATTTGCAATTTGCTCTATCAATATACAACTATATTTTACAAGTGGTTGAACTGTTGTAACTGATCTGTCGTAGATGTCGCTTTTGTGCCTTGATGATGCTAGATTGACCAACTAGAAATCATCTAGGTAGTTATGACCTTTTAGAGAGGCTCCTATCAAATCCAAGATTTTACTTTATTTGAAGCATCTTTCAAAACGAATCTAGACTTAAGAGATGTTTTAGAGACATCACTATTAGATGTCCTGACTTTGGTTCTTTCGACCTTGTGCATTGAATCATTTTGCATGATCTCAAACTTTGATTAGGAGGCACTAACGTCACCAATAACAATGTTCTAACCTTATGTATCTCAACTTTTTGCATTGCATTCTAGCTTTTTGCATCCTTTCTTGCATGATTATGGACATTTTATTTCTTCTACTGATGTCACTCTCTTGGATGATTTGCCTTTGTTCATTCTATATTCATTCATTTTGGATTTGTATAATTTTAGCCTTTCTCAGTCTAGCTTTATGGAATATGTATATTTTTGGGCTTTTGTGATATCACGTTGATGTCACCTCTAAAAAATGTCAGATTTTGTTCATTCTATCTTTATGCAACCCCAAAACTTAGCCAAATTTTGAAGAAAAAGAGCTTAGCTTCTTGCATTACAAATGAGGTCATGAATTTGACCTAAATTATTAGCAAATCTTGGGTTTTTTCACTTGTAGAAAAATATGAGCGTAGATAACCTTATTCTTAGGTTAAACATTTAAAAAAAATAGGAGCTAAAATATAATGTGGCAAAAATTATAAGAAGAAATGCTATGTTGCATACGATAATTACTTCAGGAAGTGAGAAATATAAGGACAATGGAAAATGGTGTGGTTGGATTTGATGGAAATATATATAGGAAATCATGATACAAAGAAGTGGAACAAAGGGGAATATATGAAGGAAATAAAAATGGATAGAGAATGAGAACAAATAATTACTGGTGTCCCCTACAAAAATGGTATCGCTATGAGCATATTCCACCACAACTAAAAGTTGTTTCAAGGGCAAGCTACCTTAGGTAAAAATTCTAGGCACTCATAGGTCGAAGCCTTCTGTCACTATACGCTCTTATTTTCTTCACAAAATCACACAAAAATTTCTCCTCTTTATTTCTAGCATTAGTGCAATGCTTTAGGCCTTTAGGGATGCACATGATTATGTTGGTGAGCCTCATGCCTTGGATAACTCGGCCTTCCATAGTATTATATAGATATTGGGAATATAACTATGCCATCTATGTTTTGCAATGATTTCTTGACATCTTCTTTTGACTTGGCCTATTTTTCAAAAAAAATGAAACCTGTGTCGAAATTTTATTTACATGCTCTATTTAAAATTCCTCTACCAGCTAGGCTTATTTGGCTTAGTTGCTTTATATTTCTCTTTCTTATCTAGGATAAAATATCATGTGGCATATTTTATGCATTATATTTTGACGTAGTATGTGCCATGTCATGAGTCTTAGTACTTGTATACCACTTATCACCTCCTTATATATTTACGATTGGACTATGAAGTCATGGAAAAGGTGACAAAATAAATAGCGGATGAAAAAGGTATGAGATATAATTAATAGGATGAACCAATATGTGTGAGGAAATGGTATAGTAGTCAAAGGGTAGGCACTACAAGGAATGAACATAGAGGAGATAATACTTTAGGATGATTAACCTTTCTTGTCTGACTATATTTCATGCTTCGCCCTTGATTGAACATTGTAACTTCTTTCAATCTATGAATTTAGAGGAAGTCCAGTCTAGTCAAATTTGAAGAGTGTTCATAGTTATACATCTTTGAATGTATATTTTGGAGTGTGTAACTATGAATATCACCCAGATTTGATTAGACATATTTGTGACTATTTATCTAATTTTTTTCTCTATTCTTGTCTTTCATCTAACCCAATAGATTCTTAATCTAGAGGTAGCTTTGTAGATAGTATTTCTTGCTCAAAAATCCTACCAAAGACCTGATAAGCCTTTGGATATCTCTTTATACTTCCCTTCCTTTATGACTTTGTGAACATGCAAACTGAATGGTACTTTTTATATAGGCCTCTTAGTATGGAAGAGGCATTTCTCGATCTACAAAGTCAGCTCTCTTTTTCTTCATCCCATCCTTTACTTAATTCTAAGAAGAAGACTTTTAAGCACAACTGCTATATTTTTTATTTATTTTGCTACTACAATCATAGGGTCTTCCTTTTACATCTTTTTTTGCATGCCACTCAACTATTTTATTGGCTATTCACCTTATTTTAAAAATTTATATCCAAACTTTATTTATTTCCTAGTTTATTTACACAAAAGTGTGGCATGTTCACCCACACCTAGTAGGAGTAAATTTCTTACTTTATCCTAGGAATCTACAATAACCTGACCATATAATTCCATATTTAAGCTTCTCTTCTTGGTAGATTTTTTGAGACTCACAACTTATATTTGTTAGCTTTGGATCTTGATCAAGCTCTAATGAATATTTGTTCCAAAGTATATTTTAGCTTTGAACATTAGTGGTGATTGTAGATGATTACTTTGAATGAGGTAAATTAGGAGACTTCAATTTTTTGAGTATTGGACTACAAAATGTCATTTGTATAGTCTTGAGAAACATAATTATCATAAATTTAGACATTATTTGATTTCCTCCTCTTGTTACATACCATTTTTCAATGCACCCTTTTGATTCTTAAACTAAAATTATTATGGCTTGTGACTTCCATGACCTTGGAAAAGTTCACAATTGGCTATTAGATTTGTCTACTTTTATGAATATTTTAGAGTTGTAGTTGCCCTGCAAAATTTTTTGCCATGACAAGTCTGGTGTTTCTTTTGACCAATCAATTATTTCCATGCATGTACTTTTAGCAACCTTATTTCTTGAATCTGCATTTAGTTCCCCATATCCTTCAATTTAGTAAGGTTTGGGGCTTTTGTTAATTATATGGACAATTTTATTAGTGCAATAAATAACCATATGACCATTTCTTAGGGCTAGATGTCCTCCAAATTGCTATTGAAAGTATTTGGACAAGCACATACCAAATAGAGGAGGTATGTCAATAATTACTATATCTTGTAATGCCATAAGGTTTGGGCATTCATGTATCATCACTGGGAGATTCTTGATAAAAATAATTGCCTTTATTGGTACCCCTTTAAAGTAAAGCAAATCTAGTTCTATTTGACTATGGACTAGGTCCATAATCTTACAAATTTATTGGGGTATAATTGTAATCTTAGCTTCTATATCCATCATACAATAATGTAGTATGTTCCATTCTAGGCAAAGAGATAAATAAAAGGGGGCAGGATGATAACTTTTCATGCTTAGTGACAACTGCTTTATTTTTGGTTCTAGGGGCTATCATCTTTTGTTGACTCTTTTAGGGTCAATCTGACTAAGTCTACCTTTTTAGACACCCAAAAAAATTTCTAAGGTTCCTTTCATATCTTGTGGGATTAATTTTAGCTTTGCTTTATAATTTTGGCCTTGAAATTGGTTCTAGTTTTTGGGCTAACATTTTGAATAAGCTTTGGTATTGTTTAGCTACTTTTTCTCTTTGTGTTTGATTCATAGCCAAGAAATATAATCTTCTATAAACTTCAATCCTCTATAGATTTATTTGTTGTATCTAAGGATATAGTGCTTGAACATATGACCACATATCTTCTCTTTCACTTCAAATGTCCAAATTTTAAGCATGCTAAGAACTATTTTCCATCTCTTCTTGATTACAAATACGATTTGCTTCCTTTGAGAATGATTGTCTCAAGTTTGTTGTAAAAACTATCATGTCTTCCATTACTAGAACTTTCTTTGGATATAAATGATGTTGAAAATTTCCACTTATATAAGTCCTATTGGATGATGAAGAGTTGAACATAGCTAGGATTTTAAATTATTCTTGTCTACTAGTTTCATAACAACACACTATTTGGTCTTCTATAGTATGCCTATTCTAGGTCTTCATCTCTACCTTATCTATACATCTTATTAAGTTTTTTAGTCAATTTTGAATTAGTGCCTTCAATCCCTAGTATGTCTGGGGTTGTACCATATGTATAGTGGAATTGTATTTTGTTAAGGATAGGTACAATGGATATGATTCTAATACCTCATAATATGGTGGATAACATATGCTTGGAAATCAGGCCTATGAGTGATCTTGGGTGATCGGACATGCGGTATTTTTAGGTTGATTTTTTTGGTTGTAATGAAAATTTTTCTATTGTTATGGCCTTTTGAAAAATCTATGGGAATATTTTAATTTAGATTTATGAATCAAGAGGTTTAAGTTAAAGCTAAATGTATGGATGTAATAAAGATATTCTTGAGAGTGGGGGGACTGAATTTCTTAAGGTTTTCTTTTCCAAGTCCCTTTAAATCGGGTATTAAATTTGATAAATTCTTTCATGGGGAGATATTTGAATGGAGGAGAAATGAGTGAGAAACATAAATGGATCTCTAGGGTCATAAAATTCTATGATGAGAGATCTAGTTATTTTGGCCCAATTCCTAATGCTCCTATCTTCTAAATAATAGTACCATAACAATACTTTACCTCTAAAATATTGGATGAGTAGTCTAATCATTACATCTTCAAAGATAATATTGTATATAGTAGCTAAAGCAACTACATATTGACAGTGTTTATAAGTTGGAAATTGTTACCATTTTAAATGGGAAGGGATTTTAGAGTAACCTTTGGAATTTCATGGAGGATGGAGATATTGAGAGGATTGGCACTATCCCAAATTAGAAAATATTGTTTGGCCATGATATCTTTCTTGTGGTAGTAATGTCTAGCATGCTCCTTTATGTAATTATGGATTCAAACATCAATGGAGTCACTAGGTGAACATACATTCTCCACTTATGAGACCGATACTATTCATCACATCTTGAAATCTCTAGGTAGGTAGGACAAAAAGATATAATCCATCCCATAGGGCATTCCAAAATAAACTATTAGCATGAAATTAGTCTATTCTATGGATTTGGAGTGTGTCCTAGACTTTAGCCAATGTTTTTAAATGAATGATATTTCTCTCAATTCAACCTTTGAAGAAGGTTGATGTTAGGATTGTACTCCTAACCTCCATACTAATCACATTATTAGTTAATTATTTAATCACTCTCTCTTTCACAAAGGTTGTGACCTTTGATCACACCTTCACACTCGTAGAAATAGGAATTTAATTTGGTATGGTTAAGGCATCGAAGAATATAATTATTAATTAATTGTTGGGTTCCCCATACAATACAACAATGATTCCTTAATAAAAGTGATTCCTTTTTATTATTCTAGAATTATAATCAATCTTTCTCCATTGGGTTCACTACAACTGGTATCAGATCCAGCTTCAAAACATAAAAAAAAAATTCACCCCGTTCGTCATCACCAGTCATCTGCCATTCAGATCCTGTGCCTACGTTTATCTTATCATCCACCACATCATTCCTAAGATGTCCATATATCATCAAACACTGTAGATTCATTCTCAAGAGTCATTGGGAGACCGAGTGATAGATCGTATAAGTTCACAGACCGAGCATCAAAGAATCTAATTAGCTCATAAAACGAAATACACTCACCAACCACCGATGAAATCAGAGCATTGGGAAGGTATAATCTGAAGGGAACAAATCCAAAAATACCCTCAAACTATCCTAGAAATCCTCCAATATCTTGTAGTCAACGCCCAGATCAAAAACAAAAATAATCCATGCAAAAAAATTTATGTTTTGCAGCGACGTCTGCAACTTCCGACGATGTCTTGGAGAAAACTGGCCATATTTTATAAAATAAAACTTATAACATAAAGTTTTAAATCATTTTCCGTCATCGAAAAACTAAAATTCTGATACGTCTTCGTATTTCGACGTCGGCAAGAGAAACTTTAAAAAAGTGGATATAACACATATCCCACATTCAATAGGATTCGAGACAAAGCAGGGTTTAAAAAATATTTAGGGCGAGTAGTTATTTGTGACTTCAGTCACGCTCTAGCCTTCCCTCATGTGACCGAAGCCACTCATTTGAGCCCCCCTCATGCTCTTCGATTTGCACTCCATGCTCGTACCATGAACCCTTTGCACCTCCTCGTGTTTCTTAGCTCCACATGCCCTTGCCCTTTGTGCCTACTTGTGCCACTCAACTTCTCATACCGCTCCTCCACTCCGCCCATCATTCGCTAGCCATCGCCGCTCCTCCTCTCTGCCCGTAGCTCATTCACCTTGCCGCTCGCCTGCACCTCCACCCGACCTTGTGCCTTGTGTCATTTGTCTCCACTCGACCCTACCGCAGAGCGCCGCCACAAAAAAGTTGACACCAAATTTTGCATAGTTGTGAACAACTGCTAATCTTGAAATTTTGCTAAAATATTGCACAATTTTTGCTAAACATTGCCAAAAGTTGCCCCTAATATAAATTTTGCTAAGACTTGTTACTATTGCAAATTCTTGCTAAAATTTGTCAAGGCATTGAAAATTCTCGCTAATTCTGCCACTTATGAAGGTTATAAAATCTCCAAAACCTAACCGCAATGGTCGAAGGATGACTTTTATGCAATTTTTAACGATAATTTTCAAGAAATTTTTGTGATGACTTTCAACACTTTTTGCGACACCTTTTCGCCAAACGACTATGCAAATGTCTGATGGAAGAATATATCACGACCCCAACCTACTTTTGCTACTTAATCTTGCCCACCTACGTCAAATCACATCACTGATTGTATATAAAATTTAGTTCCAGGATATCGCCAATCGCATCATAGGGTTGGACGAATAAGTCCTCATAAGTTGGTTCATCAATGGATTGAAAGAAGAAATTAGAGTAAATATCATGATGTACACTCCTTGCACCCTACAGGAAGCCATTGGATTAGCCTTGTTAGCCGACGATACATTCAATGTTCAACGTCAACATGGGGAGCAACCTATTGATAAATCAACATTCACGCACACTATTCCAAAACACAAACCCTTGCCAGTTAAGAACCCTATTTCTATGATATTTCTATGATATCATGCCGATGCCATTGCTAAAAAGGATTTGACTTTATTCATTTTGGATTTGTGCAACCCAAAAAAACATTAAAACACTTAGCCAAATTTGAATAAAAGGAGCTTGGCTTCTTGTATTGAAAATGAGGTCATCAATTTGACCTACAGGACTTGATTCTTCATCCACGTTTATGGCTTCCCAGCCATACCTTTTGAGTTGCATATATATGTTTTTGACTACATGTTTAATCCTTACTACGTTTGGCAACTTGACTACAGTAGACACCTAAAAATCACACATTGTCCTTCATCCCATCATCATGGTTGATCAATTTTCAAAACCCATAAAATTTGCATATATTAGCCTCAAAACACTATTCATTTATCAAAAGCACTATTCATAAGCCCTCTTTGGCTAGTTAAGCTCTTTCCTATGCTTAACCCTTGGTATCCATGCGACCATCATCTTGGTCTAAACTTGGTTAATATCTAACCTTGGTTAAAATCCACCTCATAATCAAACTCCACCCCATGGTCAATCTAACTCATGGCCACCTCACCTAGTCTACTCTTTGACTATCCTAGCCTCCACCTCACCCATTTAACCTTAAATAAAACTATGGTCAACCTAATTAGGGTTAACTTTAACCCTTGCTCCACACATCTCCCCATGTGCATTTAATTCCTGAAATGAATTTTGAAGAATTTTATCTTTCAAAGCATGGGAGGCATGATGAGTCATCCTCCACCTCATATAAAAGTCAAAATCTAATCTAGAATCGACCTAACTAGGATTAACCTTAACCTTTGCTTCATTTCAAATCCCCATGTGCATTTAAAACCATAAATTATATTTGGATACGTTTTGGTTTTCAAAGCATTGGTCAAGGATGAGTCATCTTCCACCTCACTCAAGTCAACACTAAACCCATGGTTAATCCTACTATGATTAGGATTTAACCCTTACTCCACTCCACATCCCCATGCTCATTTATGACATGTAGATGGGTGAGGGATTCTCTCACCCAAATACATATATGAAACATGCCACTTTAGGGGACACCTTTCGAGGGATACCTCATAGGAGACACCTCATAGGGGACACCTCAGGGGATACCTCATGGAACAAATCACCCCCCTAACCTCTCCAAATCATATAATAGAGGCTTATTTCCTTTATTTCAATGAATTCACAATTTGGATACCTAGACTCTATCAAAATCCATCTAGACTACACTACACTCCACTCACTTTACCATCAATCTCCATTAATCACTATACAAATAATATTTTTTGTACCCTTTTTGTGTCCCATTTTGCTCTTTGTTGTAGGTTTTGAAGGTAAAATTATGAGGATAGGAGCTCTAACACCAATAGAAGATCACTTTTGACAATCCATAATTCTATCGAGGTATCACAGTCCCGATCGCAAGGCAACCTATGATCCAAATGGTTACACCTTAACTTTTCAAGGATCATTTCTAGAGATCAAAAGGAAATAAAACCCTCCAAGTAGGTAAGTATTACCACCCAAAGTAGTTTTGTAACTATTTTAAATTATTTTGTAATGAATTAGATTCATTATGTTAATGTATTTTATCTTTAAATATGAGGGGTTTGATTGAGACAGGCTATCAAGCGTTCTAACTTTTTATAGGTCATGC
The DNA here is from genome assembly GCA_028583015.1 of Wollemia nobilis. Classification (NCBI taxonomy): domain Eukaryota; kingdom Viridiplantae; phylum Streptophyta; class Pinopsida; order Araucariales; family Araucariaceae; genus Wollemia; species Wollemia nobilis. The sequence goes on from JAQPPZ010016936.1 coordinate 4,477,315, forward strand.
AAATCTAGAGGATTGGTTTGACTAATAATGGCCCATGAGTAATAAGCCCACTCCATTTGAGGACCTTTTGGATGACACTTAGTGTTTTTAAACCATTCACTAAGAGAGTGTTTTCACTTCCAAAACCCATTTTGTATCCTCCAAAATGAACTTTTTTGAAAAGGGCAACTCTTGTAATCCTTTTATTTATCAATTGCAAATAGTACAATTTTCATCAATTCATTATGGCACATTCAATGGGACCCCCAACCTATTGTATGTGTTTAGCTATTCTTTTAGTGCTCTAATTGACATTTTACTACCTTTTAGTGCTATAGGTAACACAAAACACTCATAGGTCCTTACAAAAATCCTAAAACATAACTCAGATTCAAGGAAAAAGCCTTTATGGTCTACAAGCCAGAGTCACAATGTTAGGAACCTACTATTAAAAATAAAAACACTCACATAAATATTACAAAATAATATAAAGCTCACAACACAAATATGAAATATAAATGTAAAAATGAACAATCTCACAAATAACATAAAATCGTAGGCCTCTTCGAGGGGGCAACCTCCTTCAATTATTTCATTAAATTATGCAAAAATATACATACAATATTACCCCTCACAATTTTAAGGATTTCATCAACCACCTAACTCCCAAGGTTGGCTTACATGCAAAATGCCACCCAAGCTAGAATATCCTACCTACAAGCAATTACATTCTTGATAATAGTTACATAAAATGGTGCCACTTGTCTAGGTGCTTCTAGATCCATAACTATTACAAAATATTACAAAATATTATCATGGTTTTTCCCCACATTTACAAAATATTACAAAATATTAACATGGGTGTTTCCCATGTTCAACCAAGACTATTACATCATAGTGTTAGGATAGGGTCCTAACACGTAAGGTAAGGTGTAACCATTTCAGTCGTAAGGTACCCTGTGACCGAAACAAAGTGCTCCATAAATTGGTTTAGATATATATTTTTTTGCAGTCAAAAACTCCATTGTTATAGGTAAGTTTGGGGGACTAATTTATCCTCACAAGATATTGCTATCTCCCTTTCAACTATGTCTTCTTAGGCCAAATTACCCCATGACAATGGCATCCCCGTAGGTGTAATTGATTACATTTTGCTTTTATTTGTTGTAAAACTTGGTCTTTCACCACCTTGTAAATTTTAGTTTATGCTTTAATTTCTTTTGTGTAAAGAGCTTTTTATAAACAAAACCAACTTTTTGTCTTTTTTTTGTTGTAGGTACCTATACAAAACCAACTATCATACCACATAGACTATTAATAAGCCCAAATTTAGTAAACAATTCTACTTTTATTTGGGTCACAAGGTGAGGTGTGACCATTTTAGTCATAAGGTAACTTACAACTAGATTTGAGACATAGTTTAGACCCAAATTTTCATTCATAGAGACTTGTTGGAGCTGGAGACCACATATATACTCTAAAGGCCTTGTATATCTGGTTCCAAAGCAACAAGCTTAGTCTAAAACATTTGCATATTTAACTTTTAAAAACACCCCAAATTGCTTTGGGTAGTTTACAAAACACATATATTTTACCTTTTAGGTTTACAAAACACATCAAATTCCTTTGGTCACCTTTAATTTTGCTTGTTAATTCCATGAAAACACTTCAAATTGATTTGGTCTCTTTTAAATTTTCTTTCTTGGTCATGCAAAAGGTTTTGAATTGCCTTGGTCAAGTTGTAAATTTATTTCCTTTACTTCCATAGATGTTAGTTAGTTAAATAATTCAATTACATAGAATTAAAGCATCTGCATAATGTTCGAAGAGGTCTTCTAACCTCTTCATATTCGTGAGCTGAGATAAATATCGATTTGTCTCATACTTAAGGCTTTAAAAGACATCTAGCCATAACCTAAATAGGCATATCTTGGTTAGTGTAAAAATATTTGAACCTATGCAAGTCTTACAATTGTTTTCTAAAATCAAGCAATTTTTCTTGTTCCTCCTTAGCATAAGGTTTTTCCTTTTACAAAATGCAATTTGCATTGCTTGTTTTGCATACCTTTCATTTTAAAAGGGCATTTTATTTCATGAAAATAAAAAAGGACTTTACTTTTTCTTATATTAGTTTCCTTTTTGCATTTCAATTTTTCTAGTAACATTCTTACACACTTTATGTATTACATACATTGGTATGATTGGATTTCATCACCAATCCTCAATCGAGACCAATGACATTTGAATTCATCTCCTTGCATTGGCTCACCCCCTAAATACCATAGTAGCCTACATGAGAAATTTTTTGAACTTCATCACTAGATAATCCCCTACCCTTAATATATTCTTGGGGTAGGTTAGGATTAGACAACCTTGCTCATAAGGCTATATAATTCTTGATTGTGCAACTATCATTTTTTACTAAGCTCGAATGAGGGTGAAACAAAATTATAGTTGGGCTAGTAGCAGATCTTAGACAGTGCTACCTATTTCATAAGAGGTTCTATATATATCTCTTTTGGTTATCTCTATCCATTACCTTCATTAGAATACATTTGCTCATTTGTGCATTGTTACCCCTCGCATACTTTTTAGTATAACAAACAATTGTGTGTGAATATATCTTCATAGGTTATATTTGCCACCACTTTTCTATTTTAGAATTTGCTACAAAATCACAAACACATTGTGTCACAAACAATTCTTGTTGCATTACTTAATGGTTAAATAGGCTATTTTTTGTTGCAAAATTCATTATAAAACTTCAAAAATAGGCTTCTAAATAGCTCCAAAAATTAGTTCAAGTAAAGTTTCTACCTCTATAACCAATTTTCATCAAAATCATAGGGTAAGGCATGACCAGAAAAAATCATAAGTTAACTTGTAACCCAAATCTCTATTTCACAGATAAGTTTAATCACCACAAAGCTACAATCACAACTATTACCTTTGCCTAAATTTGATATAAAATTAGCCTACTATCTACCAAACAAAGGTTGTTACTTCTAGTTAAGCATGTGAGAAAGTAGGTCTTGCGATGGAATCCTCTCATGCAAATCCCTCTTCATCCATCAATTCTTCTACAAAAGTTGGTACTATTGTTTTACCAAATTTAGTCATCCAAATTCATGGCCAATCTCAAATGATCACATCATCATATACAACATTGAGTGTCATTCAAGACATAACACAACACATTGCTTCTACCTCACCACCCTAATATTCTAAATAATCAACCCATTCAATGGTTTCTTTTCCAAGGGTTATCTATTTTGTGCTTGGTGAATTTGAACCTGAAATCACCTACAAAAATGAGCCTCTGCCTCCCTCTTCTTGTACCTTACATACATTTCTACAAAGACCATCTCAACACCTCTTGGATTGCTAAGAAACTCTTCTTCATACTCACCAAGACATTAAAGTTACTATTAAAACTATAGCTATGGTCTTCACCACCTCCACTCCTCCCAACACTCAAAGGAATTCTTCTTCAAATGTACCTTCCTCTTTCTAACAACATATTCAAACTCCCCCTTCATCCATATTCATTGATTTTGACCTCTTCTTTGATACACACATAAAGGTTCCTTCTCATTCTATTTCATTAGTTTCACCTACTACCTTCTATTCCACAAACCCTCCACTTGAAGCCAACTTGCTTAATATCATTCCATATTCTTCTAATGTTTCTCTTCATAACTTATACCATGCTAACACACATACCCCTTATTTGGGTTATACACAAATACCAATCCATTCTCAAATTTCTCAATATCTTCAAAATCCACTTACCTTTTCTTCATATCCACAAACTTCCTCTCAACATATTCAACATAATACTCCCACACATTCTCAGGTAGGTGCCTATATCACTTAACCCTCATCTCAAACTTCTACATATACTCCATCCTTCTTTCAGATCAAAACAACGTCTCTACTTGCATGAAATTGCATTTAAGATTGTTTATTGCATCTCTCTTGAATGGTTGAACCTTTTATCTTGAAAATAAATTAATTTTACTTTTATCATCCAAAGAAATAAATATTTTAGTTATTAGGTCTTCATTATTGCATATTATGTGATGCGTTTGTAGCTAAATAGGACTATATTAAAGTTAAGCTTTATCAAGGAAATATTAGGATAATTGTAGGTGTTCTCTAACTAAACCATTAAACTTTACACATTAAGATCATAAACGGTTCCTATCCTAGAGGTGAAGAAGGAGAGGGAAGCATTGTGAAGAAGCCCTTTGTGATCCCCTTCCATTCCCCTTCATCATAAAATAATTGTGGGTAGATTTTGAAGGTAGTCTTAAGGTAGGTTTTATCACATATAGGAAGTCTTAGGGCATGTGGAAGGATGTCATTTCATATTGTTGATATGTTAGATCCCTGATTTGGTATACTAGGAGGAATTTTTCATGGTATAATGATAGTGCCTTTTCTCTTGTATTTATGTTTTTCTATGCAATGGAAATTAGACATATACATTACAATATCTAAAGATAATGTTGATAGCCACATTATGGATGGATTTGTCTATATGTTTTATGCTTGAGCACATATTTTTATGATGTGTTGAGTGCTTTTTGTAGTAGTTATTTTTTAAGCTATAGTTATACTTTTATAGTTTAATGTATAAGCTACTTATACTATTGTGCACATCATGGAAACTAAAGTATGGACTATCATAGATAATTTTACAAAAGAGATAGCTACTTTATCAAGAATGGTAATGGATCATATCCATTTTGAATATAAATAATATTTTATCAAAATTAGGAGAAAATTTTATGGAGTGTTAAGGTCACATACTAGTTTCTAGTGTTACAAAGAGTACAAAAGGGATGATAAAAGAAGGGTTTTTATTTTAAAAAGTGGTTATATTTATTTGCATTGTCAATATCTAGAGTCATTTTTTTGAATCCTTGGATCCATATCTTGAAGGAGACTATAGTAGGAATTGGGTCATGCCTAAGCTTCATACTAATGTTAATGAAGATCATATGAAGGAAGGGTGCCATAAAAAGAAGTAACTAAAAAGGGAGAAATGGTAATTTACATATCTATGGCCTTCGACATTGATATGCTCGAATGGATAATTATATAGAATTTTTAGCATTATGGGACAAACATGCTTGCAAAATCTTATTAGGTATGGATAAAATTCCCATAAAAGACAACAATCATAGTACTTTTTATTTGTAGATTCAAGGAGCTATTTGCATCATTGGTCGTTTAAGTGCACACAATATAAACACTTGTTAGTATCATGGTAAAGAGAGGAATTATGGATCGAATCTTGGGTTAACTTTATCACTTTTAGTTCAAGTGTGAAGTCTATTAGGATCTTAAGGAGGTTATGATAACTCTAACACACCTTCAAATGGCTATAGAGAACAAAATCCAACAGATCAATTACCATTGAGGTAGAACTAGGAATTTGGTAGTGGATAAAATGCATACCATATTTTTGAAGGGTTGTGATGAGTAACATTGTGTCAGATGTATTTTATGAGAACATGCAAGGCATCCTCATTAAGGTGATATTATTATAAAAAATTTAGAAGTGATTGAGAAACATAAGAGTAACATCAACTTCTCCATCTTTTGTAGTTTATGGAGTGTGTCCATAGTGGTAGCCATGGACACCATGGAAACCATGTCTTATAATACCTATTTGATAGTCAATTAAATTGTTTTCCATAGATGTAGATCTATACATTATAGTTTTTAGCTATATTTTCTTGTTAATATTTTGAAATATTCACATATTTTGATATTTATAGGTATGTATAAAAGTCAAATATTTTATTAAATCATAATTTTTTTATTTATTTTTGTTGGATAATAAGGGGTTGTACTCGGGTCCCCCACCCTTGAAAAATTACATCTCTCTTATTTAGAGCTTGAGAGTTTACAAATAGATACACTTCTCATATCAATTGACATGTTATAGCTATAAATCTACATCATTTTACATAAAATGTTTGAATTATTTATTTTCATTTTTTGGATATTTTCAAATATTTGTACGAATACAATTACTACGGAATTTAGCATCTTTCTTGAAATTTTCCTCTAGAATCCTTCACAATGCCAAAACTTCACCTCTACTATCTATGCCTTGCATCTTAGTAGAGTAATATTTCCAAAACATCACACTATCATAGTCCGCTTTACCAAATTTGAATTTCTAGTTTCCTTCCTGAAACACAAGTGCAACCACAAAAATTATAATAAATAGTCTAAATAAAAACACATTATTTTTACAAAATAAAACAGATATTACCAATAAGAAACATTAAAGTAAATCTTAATCATTAATTGATTTAGGCAATTAATATTTTTTTGTTAGCTTCAACTAAACTTTATACTTCCTCTAACCATGGAAAGGAGAATTTAACTTCACGATCCTCAATAAAAACTCCTATATTTGTTATCTTATCTGCACATTTATTTCCTTCCCAAAATATATGTGTAAACCTAATTTCTTCAAACTCTTTAGCAAGGTCTTGAATTTTCATAATTATCTCTTGTATGTTATATGGAGCCTTTATCTTCTTCAAAATTCAATTTATTACTATGAGAGAATCACCTTCTATCCATACTCTATTCCATTTCATTTGCTTACATATTTTTAACCCTACTAAAGCTACCCAAGATTCAGCTTCATTATTTATCTTAAATCCACTATTGAAAGCATAATGAGACAAAATATTTCCTCTATTATTTATAATTATTCCTCCTCCTTCTCCTGCTAGTCCTGAATTTCCTTTAGATGCTCCATAAAAATTCAATTTAACCCACTCCATATGTGGTGGTTTCCACTTTATATTATTTACCTTATTTTTTCTTCTCTTGTATCCAACATCATAATTCTATTTAATGACTTGAATCCATCTATAAAGACTCTCTTCTTCCAAATTAGGGATTAGGTGAGTTGATAGGGTTGGTTTAGACTCCTATATGGCTAAACAAATATTCTTTTTTATTACCTCTAAACTTTCTTTCATTTTCTTTAAATATTATTCTAGTCATTTTCTTTAAAGTATTGTATCTTTGATATATCCCATATTGTCTTTAAAGCCTCACTTCTATAAGTTCTTTACCATTGCTTTAACCAATCTTCAATTTTGCTATTCATCACCATGCATTTACCAAACATATTAAGAATCCATTGCCATATATTCTATACTATTGATCAATGTCCCAAGAGATGGTATATACTCTCATCTTCCTTATTCAAAAAACACATTGAGAGGGGCCATGAAAACCCTTTTTCATAAGGTTATTCCAAGATAAAATTCTTCTATGACCTACTAGCCAAACAAATATTTTGAACTTAGGAATTATTGGGCTATCCCAAATATCTCTCCATATTCTAGTGACATTATTATTATGTTTGTTTTGAACATTATATCCACTTCTTGTTGTGTATTATCCTGAGCTGTTCAACTCCCAAATCAATTTATCCTTGGAACCCCTCAGAATAATCACAGTTGTTATATTTATACTCAATTGCCTCCTAGCATAAATGTCTTTTATACTTCTAAAAAATATTCTTTCCATTTGTATATTCCTTCTCAATCCTTGTACAAAATATTTGAAGCCCTATCACTATATTTGTTTTGAAGCAATCTCATCCAAGTTTTCAAAACTAGATCTAAATTGAATGGTTTTTTATCACACCAAGTATCCATCCAAATAGAAAATTTTACTCCAGTTCCCACCACCTATCTTAAACCTTTAATCATAATATCAATAGATTATTTTCAACCATTCCAAAGAGCAAAACCATTTGGAAGATAGAATGTAGTAAATATTAAACTTGGATCATTGGGATCAACATACGTAGAACTAGAAGAATTCTTACCCATTGTCTTTGACTCTCTTTGTACAATATTCAGATAACTTTTCCCCTAAGATCTAAGTTTTCATTTGTAATATCTATTAAACCAATACCTCCCCTAGTTTTACCATCACACAACTTGCTCCATTTCACCAAAGGAAATTTCCTTTTATCATGTAAACATGACCATAAAAGGATCGCATAATATACATTAAACTTTTTTCAACTTATTTTGGCATAGAATACAATGACATATAATATGTTGGAATGGCTTGTAAGACTAACTTAATTAACTGCACTCTTCCTGCTAATGATAACCAACTACCTTTCCAAGTTGGAAGTTTATTTTGAACTTTACTAATAACTAGATTCTATAAATATATCCTCATTCTCCCCTCAAATGAAAGCATCCCTAGATAAGTTGCTGGCAAATTTGCCTCCTCCATTTGAAACAACCTATAAATTCTTACTTTGATATTAGTAGGAGTGTTAAGGAAGTAAATTTTCGATTTAGTCCTATTATTTTTTTTGCCTAAAGCTCTTTCGTACTCTTTTAAAAAGTTATTCAAAGCTCTAGCCTCATTTATCCTTGCCCTTCCAAAAAGGGTTGTATCATCTACAAACTATTGATGGGTGATGTTATTGATATTATTACTAACCTTAAGTCCACTTATAAGCCCATATTTATAAGCCTTATTTAAGTTCCTACTCAAAACTTATACTATAATAATGAACAAATAAGGATATAGAGGATCTCCTTGTCTAAGGCCTCTCTTGGTTTTAAAAGATTTTGTCACTAACCCATTGACCAACACTGAATAAGAAACTGTAGAGACACACACTTTAATCCATCTAACCCATTTCTTTCCAAAACAAAAATTATCTAAAAATACAAAAATAAAATCCCATTTAAACCTATCATAGGCTTTACTCATATAAAGTTTTAATATCAGAGCTTTCTCTTTTCTTGAAGTTGTCGAATGTATAACTTCATGAGCTACTATAATCCCATCCAGAATTTGTCTCCCTTTCATAAATCCTTCTTGCTCTTCTAAAATTATTTTTTCTAACAATGGCCTTAATATATTCTCCATAACTTTGGAAATAATCTTATATGCCATATTACATAGTCTTATGGGTCTAAAAGAATCAAATAATTCAACATCATTCTTTTTGGAATTAGGGTAAGATAAGTTACATTTATTTTATAAGGAATGTATTGTTTTACCCTAGACTATTCCACTACCACCAATAAAGAATCCTTCACTATATCCCAATTATGTTGGTAAAAATTTGTAGAGAGCCCATATGGACCTAGGGATTTATCCTTATTAAAAGAGAAAATATCTAAATGAACTTCTTCTAGAGTAATAGGCTCCATCAGTTTCCTATTGTCTTTATTTATTATAGCTAAAGGAACATCTTGAAGAAGTTTATCATTAAGAACTTCAGTCTCCTCTAAACCTATAATATTCTAATAAAATGGCTTTGCTTCTTTTCTAATTTCACTCTAATCTTCAATCCAAACCCCTTCTATTGATTTAATTCTACTAATTCTAGAAGATGATCTTTGTACTATATCCATCCTATGAAAAAACTTTGTATTTTTATCTCCTTATTTTAACCAAGTATATCTTGATTTTAATCTGCATAATTTATCTTCCTTACTCAAAATATTATGATATTCACTAAGCAACTCCCTTTCCTCTGAGCACATATTATTTTCATCACCTTTTTGGATTTTTGAAAGTTTATCTTTTAGTTCTTCTTTCTTCTCAAAAATATTTCCGAAGGTGTTCTTGTTCCATTATTTTAATATATATGTCATAGCTTTAATTTGGTTTGGAAGAGCATACAACCCACCATTACCTAAATAATTCCATGTTTGAGTTATCATATCAACAAATTGAGGATGGTCTTCCCATATTTGCTCATATTTAAAATATGATATTTTTTGAATTCACTTACCACCATTTTAACTCTTATTGACCAGTGATATGAACCAGTCCTTGTTGAGGTATTAATTTTAGCACAACTTCCTTCATCTAGCCAATGATATGAGAGAATGCATCTATCTAATTTTTTTGCTATTAGGTTTGGCCTCTTCTGTTGTTGGTCCAAGTATAGTTGTCTTTTCAAACTCAACTTCCCATAGATTGTTGTTTTTAATAAAAGCTAAGAAATATTTCATACTTTAGGTCAATTGCCTGATTCCCCCAAATTTTTCATTCAGCTTGGTTATGGCATTAAAATCTTCAATGATCATGAATCGGGTTTCTTGGTCTTCTCATAAAGGCTTCAATCCCACTCCAAAATTCTAATATACCTAACTAAGTTGTAGGTCCATAGACATTGATAAGAATGAAATGAATATATGCAAAGTAGCAAGTGACTAAAAGGCTATCCAATGCCTATATAATATTTAAATTTAAATTTAGTAAATTTATATTCTATGAAATAACATTATAACTACTAGAAGAGTTTCCACTGTTAACTTCTTTGTCATCCAAGACTAGACCTGAAAATTGATATGTGATATAACATATCATCTAAAATTTGATTGGCATTCTTATTTTAATAATATCCTTCAAAATACATTAAAATTTTAAATTAAAATATTAAATATAAATAATAAAATTAGTTAAAAAATTAAAAATTTACTTAAATTCTAATTTATTATCCACTTCAATTCTAATTTAGTAAAATTGTAGAAGAAATCTATAAATAACACTAATAAAAATTATATTTCTTATAAACATTTAAAATTTTAATAAAAAACAAAGCCTTTTACTAAATGTGTTAAACCCTTTAACAATGTAATAAATTTTCAAGTGATTGGAGATATTAAAATTCTATTTTTTTTTATATACAAGATGACCAATTTAAAGATATAGATATCAAATTCTCCAGTCCTCCATGATGGAGGACTTATATTTTTGGTTACATAGGAGAGTTGGTCACAACCACACTATTTTTAGTAACTAACAAGTGTAGGGTTCAAACCACAGGGGCTACTTCCATCAAACCTATTTTGCTTTGTTATTGTTGACCTGGCGTGAAGGGGACCATCGATCGCTCAGGATTCATACCATCATCATCAGTATGACATGCACATGCACTCAAAGGACTCATATTAGACTACTATATTTGCAAACAAAATACCCCCAAGGTTTGAACCTGGGTGTCTTCTTGGTAAATGCCTGGCCAAACAAGCACTTACCAATTCAACTAGCCCTCACCATCGATTGCTTAAGCTTTCACATATTGAGTGGTTGACTCCTAATACTTTATTATTCATGTCCTTTGATCATAATTCACTTGAATTTAATATTTATTATCCTTTGGGCTATGCTATTTCACTTCAAAACTTTTATAATATTTATACAGTTGAATAAAGACTAAGTCAATAGGATTTTTATAGTCAAATTTTGAGTTAAAAACTATAGTTTTTATGAGAGGTCTTGGTTCCCTTGTACCAGGGTTTAAACTTGGGTCTCCTGTTACAAGGGTCCTAGTTTCCTTGTATCAACGTTTGAACTTGGGATGGGTTTTCTTTTAAATGGATCTTGATCCGCATGTACCAGTTCCTCACACAAAGTTAAATAACAACCAAGTGAAATAGGTGTTGTTGGGGATAGCCCTAGGATTTGAACCCTTCTTTGTAGTAGAAAAGTATTGTGAATGTAATGAACTCCCCTATGGATCAAATATATATTTGGTTGTGGAGGAAGTTGCGGATATAAAATAGGTGTTGTTGGGGGTAGCCCCAGGATTTGAACCCTGCTTTGTAGTAGAAAAGGATTGTGAATGTAACGAACTCCCCTATGGATCAAATATATATTTGGTTGTGGAGGGAAGTTGCAGACGGAACCTCTATAATCCCTAGACCAAAAATTTAAAGGTAAAATACGGGTTTTTTTAAAAGTGGTCTTAGTTCCCTTGTACCAGATCATTACAATATATATATTTATATAATGATTATAGAGGTTCCGTCCGCAACTTCCCTCCACAACCAAATATATAATCCCTAGCCCAAAAATTTAAAGGTTAAATGTGGGTTTTTTTAAAAGAGGTCTTAGTTCCCTTGTACCGGTTCATTGCAATATGTGTGTGTGTGTGGAACCTCTATAATATCTAACCCATTAGGTAAATATAAAGTCAATGGGATTCTAACTATCCAATTTTGTGTTAAAAATATAGGTTTTTCTAAGGGGTTTTGGTCCCCTTGTACAAGGGTTTGAAAAATTGCCTTATGTTACAAGGGGTCCCAATCCCCTTGTACTGGTGTTTGAAATTTAGTCTGAAAAAAACCCCAAGACTTATAATTACGATGTTAAATGGTTTTGTCCCCTTTATTAGGGTTTGAACTTGGGTTTGTCCCTTCAAAGACTAATTTTTTTAAAATAAAACGTTGGTTTTTTTAAATGGTACCAATTCCCTTATAAAAAAAAGACAAAATTTTAAGGTAAAGAAACCTTCTCCAAATACCAAACTTAGATATCACAATACAAGTTCACTACAAATACTCAATAATAGGTTTCCTATCGCTTTTAGGATCAAAGAGTAAATTGCACAAGGAAAGAGGAAATACATGGCAGCTTCGTAAAAAGAAAGAAATAAAAACTTCATGAATCCGTTTGAATTTACATGTAAAATAATTGTCCAAAATACACCAGATGAAACGTTTGACTTTATTTTTAAATTGAAGTAGTAAGCTTTAATTTAGTAAATAAATGAAAGGATTGTTTTATAGATTAAAGTAATGGGACTTTGGTTTATAAAATGAAAGGAAATGATTTATTTTTAAATTGAAGTAGTAAGCTTTAATTTAGTAAATAAATGAAAGGATTGTTTTATAGATTAAAGTAATGGGACTTTGGTTTATAAAATGAAAGGAAATGATTTATTTTTAAATTGAAGTAGTAAGCTTTAATTTAGTAAATAAATGAAAGGATTGTTTTATAGATTAAAGTAATGGGACTTTGGTTTATAAAATGAAAGGAAATGATTTATTTTTAAATTGAAGTAGTAAGTTTTAATTTAGTAAATAAATGAAAGGATTGTTTTATAGATTAAGGGTATGGGACTTTGATCTATTAAACAAAGATAAATATGATTAAAGTAAAAATCGTGATCTAAGATATGCATGTTGAATGACTCTCTAATGGTATTTGAGAGGGGAAAACAAAAGTAATGATTCTTTTGTGATATTAGCTATGCATTAGATGGTTAGAGACTTGATTAAATTTGTATAGTTGCAATTTAGAAAAGTAAATTCTAGATGTATTAGAGGCATGCCTATATTTAATCATGAGTGCCCTGATCCCCTACTATCCTCAAATGATCAATGGAAAGAGAGGAAGTATTAAAGAGGTAGATGCAACTAGTGCATCATTTTGTTCTCTACTTACCATTTTACTTACTTATGCTCAATAAACTAGATTTGTAGGGAGATTTTCCTAAATTATCATGATGTATAACTTATTATTTTAAAAGTATGGGGTTTTACCATACTATGATGTATGTAATAAATGTGAAGTGATGACGGTTATACCTTTTAATTTACTAATTGGATTATTTACATTTTGTATCATATTCTCTTTAAGTCAAAGTTATCTTATTTTAGTGTTGCTTATTACTTCATATCTCTTGTACGTTTTTAATGTTACATATTTTGTTAGATTTAGTATCTAGAATTGCTCTTGCTTCTTCTAATTGAAAAAAAAGTTCTAGGGTGAACTTATAGTGTGACCTAAGGTATTGAGACTCCTTAGGGTGATCATAGAAAGACCTAAGGGATTAACACCCCTTAGGGAGATTGTAAACTAAGTTGTGGGAAGTCTACAACTGGGTTACGATAGCCTATTGTAGAGATGATATGGATAGCTTAACTCACAATACTCATAGCATAGCTACATAGATTGGATTGTGTATGGTATGGGGATGCATGTATACCTTTGACTGGCTAAGGGTGATAAGTCTAGCTCATCAAGGATGATGAGATAGATAGGCTTATTTGCGGTAACACATGGTACGCCTACATAAATGGTACTTATGTGTGGAAACCTCATGAGATGTAGCTCTTCAGGAAAACTTAGGAGAATTAAAATAATAGGTACATTTTATATTGGTTAGGGGTTTATGAATCCCTCTTCTTAGTAAAAAACAATATTTATTTCTTTTCTATGTGTTTTATTTTTTTTTCTTGTTTTGGTTCATTACAAAGGCACCTAGTAAAATCAAACCACTTTGTTATGGGCCTTACACTATTTTGTAGTAGGTTTCAATAAATACCTTCTACCTCGATCTTCTAGCACGTCTTGGAATCCATGAAATCATTGACATCAATATTTTGAACCTGTATCATGATTCTACATTGGATACAATGCCAACCATAAGTCATCCTATATATGTTGTACCTAATTTTTAGCTTTTTCTAGATTCCAATCAAGTTTTCTCTACAAATACTCACTAGACTCACCAATGATTCTCTACTTTATACCTTTTTTTCTAAATTAGGTTGGCTTCCACATCAAGCATGTGATATTTTTCATCATTAGATGGTTCATAATTTTCCTTCCCTTTTGTTTGCATTGGAGTCCAATGCTTCTATAGTGGGAGGAATGATAGGGATTCATAATTAATCTAATATTATTGATGTGGCCACCCTATAGTTTCATATTAAAATTAAAGGTCAGCTTTTGATAAGTTTATTATGTACTTTAAAGTTATATATTTGGATGTAATTATTTGACAATTGGATAGGCTTGATTAACATTGTAGTAAATATGATCCTATCTGATGTCTTTCAAAAGGGTCCCCAAAAGATGGTGTATCTATCTATTTATAGAAAATTTTGGAATGTAAATTCTTAGTTCTTCATTGCCAAATTTGTCTCTCTTGTTTTCCATGTTAGCTATCTATATATGGATTGGACACTCATGGTCCTAAGGACCAAATATGGAACTATGATCAAAAGTCCATTCAAATTTCTCCACACACATCATGTTGGACACCTACCTATGGCTGAGTTGAGCAATGATAATACTTTCATGACTAAGGATAAGTAGTTTAAGTTCAATATTCCCATGGATAAGGCATGCTCCTTCATTCTTGATGACCAAAAGGAGTAATGGGCTACCAAAGTTTAGAATTCCAATCCCAATAAAATTTTTGACCCAATAGGTATACAAAAATTAAAAAAAAGGGATAATATATGCAAGAAATAGAAGAATTTATGTGTTGGGTTTTAGTTGAGGTTCCCTCAAATTCATTAGTGCGTACATCATTCAAATATAGGTGAATGAGGTACAATGATCATGTAGGAAATAGAATCCATAGACAAAACTTGACTTGCAAAGTCATACTCTAATGCTATGTAGGTAGCTTTTTTATCCTATGAATTCATGAATGAATTAAGTCATTACCAACCTCTAGATAATTATCTATAGCTACCTCACATTCCCAACAAGATGTGGAACCTCAATCAAAGATAGAGTTAGTGTAAAAGCTCTTCAAACTACGAAACCTCTTTTATAGATAGGCTAGAGAGTTTTCACACATTTTGGGGAGTTTCTAGCATAGTTTAAACTTAGCGGGACAAATATGGAGGATCTCTCAAAATATTTTAGTGTAATAAATAATCCATGAAAACAATGGACTACATAAGCTTTACATCCTAGGCTTATTTGATTAAAGATGTGATCAATATGCCATTTGGTGTTATATGCTCATATGACTATGGGGAGGAAAGTAGAGATAAATTCAAAAGAAATGAAAGGTCTTCTTGAATGGAACATTAATGGAGGAAGCAAGCATGTGGACCACCAAATTCTTTGACCCTCCTAGCCTTACAAAAACCTCTAAAATGAACAACTTAGGGTGAAATAAGTGACACTTGGCACTTGGCTAATTTTGCCAAAGTTAGCAAAAATCAAGATGATAGATCAAACTCAAATGGACAAGATGAAAATCTTTAGAAACATGGTAGTAAAGGCAGACAATGTTTAGATGGTAAATTTAAAATTGATAATTTAGAAGGATTATAACATAAACCAATTAGCCCTACTAGCCAAGGAAGGATTTCAATTACTCCTTCCAACCAAATAGAGACCAAAACTCCACATGCACAATGATGGCAAAATATGGAGTGATAAGTCTATTAATACCTTTCCCTTCTCAAGTCCTCCCCATTTCATCTCAAGCAACTAGATTCTTTGTAATCTCTAAAGCATGAAGGAAAAAACAAACGATAGTGAAGTATTAGGGGCTCAAGTAACCTACAATGACCATGGGGTCCACGAGAAATAATAATACTTCTACCCTACCCCCAAGAACTACCTCAACTCCTCACTCAACTTCAAAAAGAGAGACTCATGCTCAAACCACATATATGGATCCTTTGATACTCATTAAATATGTAGCAAGAGTAACAGACCTAAAGTTATCAAAAGATACAAGAAGTCAAAGGAAATATACTTATCAAAGGTACCTCAAAAATGAAAATGAATCCTTTGCTACAAGGATTTAGACTAGTTGTTTATCTAATTTCCTGGTTCCCTAGGTAAATTATTGGTATAAACTAGTGGAAGCATATACCTTGCATTACAATCCTTAGCATAGGATATTTAGGGCCCATGACAACCACTTTGAACTAGTTGTTTCATAAGAGGCTATGTGACAAATGATATTGGTGCTAGAGAGACTAAAATTGAATCTAAAAGTTGTAAGAATGTATTATGTCAAAATCAAAGATAAGTTGAAATGCTTGAAATAGGAGCTCTGTAAGTTAGAGGAATCCATGTTGAAATTCCTCTTAAGATGACAAATATTCAATTAAGATGCCAAGGATGCTTTAAGCATAGTGGTAATCATTTTCAACATTGATGACAATGGAGAAGTGTTGTAGGAAGAGTTGGCTGTCATCCATATTTTGAGGGGTATCCCAAAGGATACATACCTAATCCTAGACTGTAAAAAATTTATAGCCCATCACATTCATAAAGGGCTATATAAATTTAGGGATACTCACACCTTTAGGTACAACTCATTCTTTTTCCATTTAGTACTAATTTTAAACTATATAGTTGTTTGGACATTGGAGCCTAAATATAGAAGATGAATATGGTCAATGGTATTCTATCCCTTTTTGGATATAAGTCCTCTCTTAGAACTCTTCCTATTACCACTTTTTGAACGAGTTTTTGGTACCAACATTGGGCATAACTAAAGGAGAAAATTTGTGGTGCATACCAGAAGCAAGCACCAAGGATATATAGTTTTAGATCAAAGTATAATGGTATTTCTTGGAGGACACCACCATTATATGTATTTTTGTATTCAACAAACCCATATATTTGCTATAAATGTACATGACATAAATGGTGGTCTCTCTAGAAATATTGAGATAGAAAGACTTAATCAATGCCGCTTATGAGAGTGGGTAGAGCAAAACAACATTCTACAAAGCCTTTGTGCATCTGGGAAGTGTATATCTACTAAAAAGAAATCCAACTCCTAAATTAGAATCCAAGTTGAGAGATATGAGATTAAAAACTTCAAACGATTCTTAGAATTATGATCAAGATAAGAAATTTACTACATGGCTAACAAGTATAAAGGTTTCTAGTAGATTCATCCATGAATCCAGACTTGAAACGACTAAGTACATAGAAAATATTTTACCCACCACTCTAAAGAGAATAATTGTTATCATAAAATCCCTATAGGAATTTGTATGATATTTTCTATACAAAGGTGAATGATGTCGATCCCAAGTCACAAATAAACCCAATCAATAAGAAGTTTCTATAGAAGATAAGGTGGAGTAATAACAAGGTCAAAGCCTAGTGGAAATTTCTCTAGAAAATAAATGTATTGAGACACCTTTAAGAGTTCTAGACCTAAATGAGGATTAAATCTTCAGCTAGTGCTATAATATGGAGCACACAAAAGAAATTACTTGTAATGCAAAAAGAAACAATGAAGAAATCATGACCATATAATCATGCCAATCAAATAAAATAGAAGAGACTCTAGCTGCAATATTAGTTTTAATACCTCTAGATATTACCACATTAATATAGCCAAGGTATTTACATAGTAAAGCAAAAAAAGAGATCGAGACGAGGTGAAACACCTCCAAGTAAATGAATATTGATACTCAAACCAAAATCACTAGATATGGGAGAGAAGAACAAGGCTCCACCTTAGGGAACTCCACCATATTTGGTAGAAACTATTAAATATATCATTTTGATGCAAAAGGAAGTTGTTTCATTAGCCAAAAATATGACCATGACACCACCTATCACTTCTACCTCAATTGTATCATCCTCTAATGTCATCTTTGTCATCATCCCCATTTTCATCACTTTCTTCATACTACCACCACTTATCACCTTCCGACCAATACCATTTGCAACCCCTACCATATTGTAAACCTCCATTGAACCTTCTCCCACCAACCCTACCAATGTAGATCAACCAATTACGTTACCATTTTTGAGACCTTTGGTCATCACCTCAAATGATTGATAACAATCACTTGGAACTCAAATTATCATGTTCATAGAGGAGTTGTTGCCTCAGTTTTAACAAATCCAAGATCAAGCATGATAGTATGAATAACAAGAGGTAACTAAGAGAGAAAAGTAAACTTTGACAAACTAGGTGAGGAACATTCATGATCCCCAATACTTTACTCTATGTCTAACCCACCTAAAAACCTTTATATCTAATATGGAGGGAGAGATGTATATTTGAGACTACCAAGTGGTTGTTATAGACCTAATCCTTAAGGATGCGTGGCTATAGGACAAAATTAAATTCCTATTGCAATTTTGTAAAATAGTAAGCCATGATACTTGAGTCATGCAAGGAGGCTAGCAAGAAAGAAAAATAAAATAGGGAACATTAGACACACCCTTAGATATTCTTAGGATAAATTCTAGGCATTGAAATCTTAGATGGACAATCTCATGTCTAAATTGGAAGAAACACAAGTTTTAAGGTAGGAGTTAGAAGAATGAAAAAAAGAGATTGACAGGTTGAAGCTAAAGCTAGATGATAGAGAAAATATTTAAAATATGGCAGACCCTTTAGGATGAAGTTATTAAAGTAGTTGATAGTTTTATTCCAATGCTAAAGTTCATCTAGGCTATTATCTCATGAAACACCAAAATCAGTAAAACCCTAGAGTAGGTTTTGGCAAAAAAAATCCCTAAGCTTTCCAAGGCATATAAGTATAAAGTTCAAATAACCAACCTATCTAATTAGCAAATGGAATTCATAGGTATTTTTTTGTTAGAAAGAAGCAATCATTCCAATTATGAGAACTCTTGAAGCAGATGAGATCGCATGCCAAGGTAGGATCCAAGTTGATGCTCCGACATGGTTAGTGGATAAATGGAAGGGGTATGTTACCTCTTTGATTAAGGATCACCTCCTCTCCCTCTTGAATCTAGAATTTGACATCCTCTTAGAATAAGAGTTTTGGAAATTAATGAACCAAAGGAGGAATATTAATATGTCATAAAACTCCTCCACTACATATAAAGTGGCTTAGGTGATTAAGCCAGTGGTAAATCTTGAGGTGCATATCCAATAGGTTCTAGGTAAGGATTTTCACATACTATAGGATGACTAATGGTAGCTTGAAAGAAATTTTATTTTACTAAACAAAATAAGAATACTCTTAAAAGGGAGGAAATCTACATGATAGTAATAAAACTATAGCAACCAATTCTCCATTTTGGGATTCAACATTTTGACTCCATGCCCAATGAATAAGGTGACCATTTGATCTTAAATGGGCTATAGATCCCCATGTGTCACCATAGCTATATTGAAGTATCACTACATGTAGAAGCAAGCACCCTCCCTTAGCAAAAATTTGATAAAGTGCAAGGAAGCTAAAGCATAAAATAACTAAGACTAGAAGGGAAGGAAGTTAGATATGCCCATGATTTTGAAGTGTCTACCAATTGTGATCCAATAATATTTAATTAAAACTCTAATGAGGACCCAAGGTGGATTCAATTATAATAAATCTATAATGGGATCATGGAATACGTAAAAGATCAAAAACCAAAACCTCGACTAGAGTTCAAAGAAGGATTGCATGAAAAATATTTCTAACCACAATTGCAGCAAGGAGTAGAGAAATAATTATATATAAAATGGAATTAATTTAAATATCGAGTAGGCTACCTTCACCACATAGATAATATCTCCTAAGTAGGTAGTTAGTACATTAAATATATCAACACTGATGTTGTTGAGAAGTGACGTCAAGCCTGATGACATTGATTACAGATATTCACATCTAATCTCTAAAGATTTCTAGCATGGATAGTCAATGTAAATGACAAAAAATTCATGTCTATAGTCCCAGAACCATCTATCATTAATGACTTTGGATTGAGAGACCTTGGTACTATTTACAATTAATACGATGGATCTCGAGCAGAATTTTGAAAAGGGCATTTTAAAATTTTGGAAGGGAAAATTTTCCTAATTTTATCTATAAGTAATAATATTTTCTTCATTAAAGGATCAAAATTTACCTATTTATGCCTAGTATCTGGCCTTGAATGTAATATTTCTTTCACTTCTTAATTTTAGAGACTTTTTCTCTAACATGATTGTAAGAAGACCATGATATATATGAGATGTTGTGGCTATTCAAATTTCTATCCTAGCTCTTATGTGTATACATTGTGCATGAATATTCATGCAGGGTGACATTATGTTCTATTTGTGATGTTTATGAATGATGTATGTGTTCACTAATCCCATTGTTGCACAAGATAGTCTTAGGATCTTGGTGTATTACCTCTCATAGCATAGGTTTATACTTTTTTGTTATTTGCTTTTTACCCATTTCTCTCTTTCCCCTATTGCCTATGAAATGCAATTAAATTAGGTTAGTTTAGGAAGGGGAGCTTCAATACAACATCTTAACAAGGCTCCAACCTTGTAAAAACCCTAAAGGTCATCCTCTAAGCCATATCTTTCTCTCTTGGAACTTTTGGAATATTAAACTCCATGCAAGGTGCAAGTGTCAAGTGTACCTAGCAATCGTAATGGGTGACTGTGATATTTGAAGATAACATCAATAGGTAAGCAAAACCACCATTAGGATGTAGCAGCATTGATAACACTTATGTGGGATTGACAATGCTTTTGCCTCTATGGTAGAACTAGGGTTTTCTATCCTAATTTCCTTATTTATTTGTATTTAGATCTTAGGGTGGCTTGTTGTTTGCTAAAATATCTATTTTGGTTTTCTATATATTTTTTAATTTATTAAGGATTAAAAAAAGGAAAGGAAACTAATTAGCATTTTAATAATTTAGGAGACCAACTAAATCTTTAACCTTGCCATCATCAAAAGTAAATTGCATTTAGTTGCATTTAGGCTTGTTTGTTGCATTCTCTTGAACACTTGCTCTTGAAAAGAAAATTAATTTTACTTTTATCATCCAAAGCAAGAATTATTTTAGTTATTAGATCTTGATTATTGTATTTTATGTGATGCATTTGTAGTTAATTAGGACTATATTAAGGTTAATCTTTATCAATAAAATATTAGGAGAAATGTACGTGTTCTCAAACTAATCCACTAAACTTTAGATATGATCACAAACTACCCCCATCCTCGAGGTGAATAAGGAGAGGGAAGTATTGTGAAGAAGCCCTTCACGATCCCCTTTCATTCCCCATAATCACAAAATAATTGTGAGTAGATATTGAAGGTGGTCTCAAGGTACGTTTTATCATACCTAGTAAGTCTTAGATCATGTAGAAGCATGCTATTGCATCTTATTGGTTTGTTAGATCCTTGATTTGGTATATAAAGGAGAATCTTTTATGGCATAATGACAATGCATTTTCTCTCATATTTATATCTTTCTATGAAATGGATATTAGAAATTTGTATTAAAATATTTAAATAAAATGTGATAGCCACACATTGGATGGAGTTCTCTAGATGTTCTATGCTTGAGCACATATTGTTATGATGCGTTGAATTCTTTTTGCAATTGTAGATATTTTTAAAGCTATAATTAGGCTTTTGTAGTATAACGTAGAAGCCACTTCAACTATTATTCACATCATGAAAACAAAAGGATGGACTACCATAGATAATATTTCAAAAATGATAGCTACTTTATCAAGAATTATAATGGTTATTAATATGACATCCATTTTAAATGTAAATAACATTTTACTAAAATTAGGAGAAAATTTTGTGGAGTCTTAAGATCAAGTACTAATTTTTGGTGTTGCAAAGAGTACAAATGGGATGATAAAAGGAAGGGGTTCAATATAGAAAGTGGTTATATTTGTTTACATTGTCAAGATCTAGAGTCATTGTTTTGAATCCTTGGATCCATACCTTGAAGGATTTCATAGTAGGAATTGGATCATGACTAAGCTTCATAGTAATGTTGATGAAGACCATATGAAGTAAGGTTGCTTTAAAAGAAATAACTAAAAAGGGATAAATGGTAATTTACATGTCTATGGGCTTCGACATTGATATGCTCGAATGGATAATTATATAGGATATTTAGCATTATGGGACAAACATGCTTGCAACATTTTAATAAGCATGGAGAAAAGTACCATAAAATATAAACATCATAGCACTTTTCCTCTATAGATTCAAGGAGTTATTTGAGTGATTGGTATATTTTTTACAAGTGCCTACTATAGAAACACTTGTTAGTCTTGTGGTAAGAGAAATATGGTGAATAAAAGCTTGGGCTAGCTTGATCACTTTTATTCCAAGTGTGAAGTCTATTAGGATCTTGAGGAGGTTATGATAACTCTAACACACCTTGAAATGGCTATAGAGAACAAAATCCAATAGGTCACAGACCATTGAAGTAAAATATCTAGTAGTGAATAAAATGCATACAATGTTTTTGGTACTTGTTAGTAAAAGAACTAAGAGTTGTGATGAGTAACATTGTGTTAGATGTAGTTCATGAGAACATGTAAGGCATCCTCATTAAAGTGATATTATTAAAAAAAAATTAAAAGTTATGTTTTCATAAACATAGGAAGAGCATCAAATTCTCCATCATTTGTTTTAGATGATGGGTTGTTTCCATAGTGGTAGCCATGGACACCATGGAAACCATGTCATATAGTACCTATTTGGTAGTCAATTAAATTGTGTTGCAAAGATGTAGGTCTATACATTATAGTATATAGCTATATTTTCTTGTTAATATTTTGAAATATACACATATTTTGATATTTATAGGTATGTATAAAAGTCAAATAATTTACTAACTTGTAATATTGTTAATTTTAAATTTAGTATATTTGTATTTTATGAATTACCATTATAACTATTGGAAGAGTTTAGACTAATAACTACTATGTCATACTTGAAGGTTGATTTGTGGTATTGCATGTCATTTAAAATTCAATTAACTTTTTTATTTTAATGTCCTTCAAGATGCATTTAAGTTTTATATAAGAATGTTAAATAAAATATAAAAATTTAATTTAATAAAAATAAATAGATTAAGCTTTACAGTTAACTTTTGTTTATTATCCACTTTAGTTCTACTTTACTATAATATTACTATAGGATAATTCTATACTATATGATTACTATAGAATAAATCTATGAATAACAATGGAGATCAAACCCTAGCATGAAAAAAGGAGGAAAAAGCATAGCAATTCTCTGAAGCAGGCAGTGGATTTCAAACCCTAGTACATGTCTTAACAAGTATTTTTCTCTACTATTTACTTTTCTAGATAAAAGTAAAAGTTGTTTTTGGAGTTGTGTCTATGATTTTTTCAAACACAAAGGTTTGGGTAGCCATAAAAGAATAAATTTTCAATTTGTTAAAACTTCACAGTACTTGTCGTTTGGGTAGGCGACAGTTTGTGCAAGTTAGAACTTAGTGGAAATACAGATGGAGAACAATAGTGGGATTTCATAGGTCTTAAAGCACAACCCAGGGCTTGCTCATGAATGGACAATAGAAGAACAATATGTTCTAGAAGAGGGTCTTAAACAGTTTGAAGGAGAATCCAACATGTTTAAATATCTTAAAATTGTTGCACTTTTATCAAAAAATAGTACGAGATGTTGCACTAAGGTGCAGATGGATGTCAGAGATGTCTAAGATCTCAAATTTGGGATTGAAGAAGGGGTCAAGGGGATACAAAGAGGACAAGGAGAAATATGGGTCACTACTACAACTACCATTGCAAATGTCAGATCCATCACACAACCCTTGGTTTCAAGATGTATCACCAACAAGATGTAGCAACTCATTAGAGGGTTTGAAGGAGGTATTTGCAAGGGGTTTGTTGGTAAGTTCAGTGCAAAATAGAGCAATGGTTGAGGAGGGGAAATATGAGAAGAATAGACTAGGGCTATGGCCACTAAGGATGGAGTCATCATCACATGACATGTATCTTAACCCTAAGGTTGTAAAGACATGGGCTAAGAGGATAGATTTTTAGAGTTTTTCTTACAAGACTGCCACCATGGTGAGTGAAATAGAGGGTGATAAAGACAATGGGACATTATCTATCGAGGCTAGTTTTGCTAATGCAAACACTAATGGAGAGTCCCCCAACCTTGAGGCTATAAGGAGAATGCAAGATTTTGAAAAGGAAGGAAGATTTAGGGGTTTTCTAGAACAAGGTCATGAAGAAGTAGTGGACTACTCGATGGATCCTTATGAGGATGTCTCCATATTTGATTGTGGAAGGAAGTTTGAAAGAAGGAAGTCTCCTTTAGAAGCATTCAAGAATGGGCCTGAGCCAGTGATGATTTTATAGGAAGACACACAACTCTTGGACAAGAGTGATGATTGGGATATGTCCTCTTTAGAGCAAGTTCAAAATAGGCCACAACTCTCTGATCAGGGCTATGAGGGACAACATAAGAATTTGAAAGGAGGAAATCCAAAGAAGAATCCCTTGGAAGCACATAAAAAGGCAACCAAGTGCATTCGAAGGAAGAGTAATAGAGCAAAATTAGTTCTAGGAGAAGATGTAAAAATGGGGGAAGTCATTGAACTCTCAAAGAAAATGCTTATTGGGAGGTTCTATGGGCATGCAATTTCTAAAAAATCCTTGGCAGATTGGATGGCTAGGGAATGGATGGAAGTTCTAGGGTATGTGCCTAGTTTTTTATTTCTAGTAAGAGGATGGTTGTCATTTCAGTTTAGGACTAAGGAAGATGTGGCAAATATTATGTCAGAGAAATGGTTTTGGGGGTCAGCTTTGTTAATTCTCAAACTATGGGACCCTTGTTTTGACCCTAGGACCACTTGAATACCTTCTCACCATGTATGGGTAAAGTTACTAGGGTTGCCATTAGAATTTTGGTCTAGAGATGTTTTCCAAGCCATAGGCAACTGCATTGGTTCTTTCTTGGAGGTGGATGAGAGGTATCAATCCTCATGCATGAGGATAATGGCTAGGATTCTTGTTGATGTGGACTGGAGAGATGGATTGGTGGGGGAAATTGTGTTGAAGTATAACAAAGGGATGCATGTTAAAACCCTAGACTATATTGGTGTGCCTTTTAGGTGTGCACGTTGTCATAATTATGGGCATATTGCAAGGGATTGTTCTCTTAATTTTTCAAGGAAGGTTTGGCATTGTAAGGAAGACAGAGGGATCTTTAAGGGTGAGAATGAAATGCAATTTTCCCTTCAAGCACATAACTTACAATATGATTATATTATTGAATCATTGCATAAGGAACACAAGCTAGAGAAATCAAGAAAAAAATAGAAAATGCAGAGAAGGTGGAGACAAATATTTTTGTGCCAGATCAAGTGATGGATTCAGAATCATCTCATATTAAAGTAAGGCTAGGATTCTCAAAGCAAAAGTTGGATGTCATGCTCTTGGACCCAGATACAAGCTTTCAAAGCAAATCTACTACCAAATCTCATACAAAGTCTCCACTAGAAGAAGGTAAGGGTGCAATTGAGGGGCAAGGAGGACCCTTAAATTCCTCTTCCTTGAAGGAAGTAGATCCAAACCTTGGATTAGACTCTGGTAAATTTTTTAATAATGCTTCACAAGTAAATCTCTTTGAAATTGCTTCTCCTCTTCAATTTTCTTGTGGTCAGGAAGGTTCTGTGTCCCTAGAAACTCATAGGTATCCCCTACGATCCCTAAAAGGTAGAATAGGACTAAGAGAAGAAGGATTTGGGGGAGGCCCCAGTAAATATGTGGGGGATAGAAGTCTTACTGGTAGGAGGGGTAAAAGAGTTTTTACTTTATTGGCTAAGAATAAAAGCCTATGTGAAGTTCAACAAGGCAAGCAACCATCCTTAAAAGGGATCCTTAGAGCAGGGATGATCCCAGACATAGTTAATCAATGAAAGTACTTTCCTTTAATATTTGAGGGATGGGCAACTATGCAAAAAAGCTTCTCTATGCAGGTTGGTAGAAATTCATAATCTAGAGATTTTGCTAATTCAAGAGACAAAAGGGTTAGCTATGAAAGTGATGGAAGATCTTAGTAAATTGCTTAAAGGATGGGATTTTTTGGCCCTTGATGTTGTAGGAGCCTCAGGAGGAGTGGCTACAGGGTGGAAGGTAAATCAGTTTAGGCTAACCAAATTTGCATTGCTTGACTCAGGAGTAGGGACCAAATTCTTTTCAGTGGAGCTTGGGGAAACAGTGATAGTGGTGAACATTTATGGCCCATATAAAGATAGGATGCAATATTGGGATAAGCTTATGGATCAAAATTTTTTAGAAGCTAATAATTTAATTTTAGGAGGTGATTTAAACTTAACTCTCTCGAGGAGTGAAGTGTGGGGTTTTGTTGCTAGAACTGATCCACTAGCTAATTACTTCATCCAAAAGTTTGAATCCAAGGGGCTGGTAGACTTGGTGCCTATAAAATCTATCCCAAATTGGAGAAACATGAGGATAGGAGTTGATAGAATTTCTAAGAGACTAGATAGATTCTTAGTAGCAGAGAGTTTGGTAAATGACACTTATAGATTGAAGTCTTGGATTGAAGTTGGAGGTGACTTTGATCACTCCCCTATCATGCTTCTTTTAACAAAAGAGGAGAAAAAACCACATTGTCCTTTTAAATTTAATTTTGAGTGGCTAAAAGAGGATAACTTTGTAACTCTAGTCAAATCAAAATGGGTGAAGTTTGATTCTAGTCTAAGAGAATCTTCTAGTATACAATTTGTAACAAATTTAAAAAGGGTTAAGGCAACAATGGCTCAGTGGGCCCATAAAAAAACTGATGGATGAGAAAAAACTAAGGGAGATTGAGGAGGAGCTTGCAGTGTTTCTAGCAGATGACTTTGAAAAATAAATGGATGAGGAAATAAGGCTTAAGTATAAAATTTTGGAACAAGAGAAGAGTAGATTGTTGGCAGAGAGAGAAGCATGATGGAGGCTCAAAAGTAGAGCACTATGGATTGCAAATGGGGATGAGAACACTAAATTTTTTCATAGCTTTGCAAACCATAGAAAACAACAAAATACAATTTGGGAGTTACAGGGACAAGATGGAAGTAAAGTCTCCTCCTTTAAAGGAATAGCAGACATGGGTGTAAGGCATTTTGGTCAATTGTACAAGGATCCTAGTCAAGTTAATATAGCTAAAATAGTTAAAATAACTTCTCTCTTTCCCAAATTTATAGATGAGGAAGCCAATGATGAGTTGATTAAGGAAGTCTCAAAGGAGGAGCTCAAAGTTGTTTTAACCTCCTTCCAAAAATATAAGAGTCCAAGACCTGATGGGTGGACTGTGGAATTCTTTCTCGAGCTCTATGACATTTTGGAGTCTGACCTACTCAAGGTTGTGGAGGAATCTAGGCTAAAAGGAAGGGTAAATGCAATTTTCAACTCTACCTTCATTGCTCTTATTCAAAAAAAGGACAATCCTTCTTCCTTTGATGATTTTAGGCCCATTTCTTTGTGTAATTGTGTGTATAAAATCATAGCAAAAATAATTGCTTCAAGAATTAAAAGGTTCTTCTCTGCTTCTATATCTATTGAGAAATTTGGTTTCCTACATGGTAGACAAATTCATGAAGCAATTGGTGTTGCTCAAGAAAGTCTTCATACCATAAAATCAAAGAAACTACCAACAATGGTGATGAAGTTGGATCTCTCCAAGGCTTTTGATAGAGTAAATTGGCTATATTTAAGAATGATACTTACTCATATTGGGTTCTATGTGCAGATGGTGAACTGGATTATGGGATGTCTTTGTTCTATTTCTTTTGTAGTTTTGGTTAATGGGTCAACCTCTCAGTTCTTCAAAGCTTCTTGAGGTATTAGACAAGGTTACCCCTTGTCACCACTATTATTTATTTTGGTAGTTGAGGGATTAAGTAGGTGTATTATAGAAGCCAAGAGGGAAGGAGCAATAAAGGGAATTAAAATAGGTAGAACGATGGAAGTCACCCATCTACTTTTTGTAGATGATGTTCTCCTTTTCACAGATGGAATAATAAGAGCTACAGAGAAGTTAAAATAATCTTTAGATATTTTTTGTCTGGCAATAGGTATGCAGATTAATGCACAAAAGTCAAGCATTTATTTTAATTGTGTGAATCAGAATCAAACCATAATAATAGGTCAAATTTTCCCCTTTAACATTATTTGATATTTAAGAGGGGTTTAAATATATGGGGTTCTTTTTGAAATCCAATTAGTTGTAAAGAAGGTGGAAGGAAGAATTAATATTTGGTGCAACAAATGGCTCTCTTTGGGGGGAGATTGACTTTGGTCAAGTCTGTGTTGGAGGTAATACCAGTATATTGGTAATCTTTGGCTCATATACCAAAAGGAGTTTTGGAAAAAATTAGATAGTTAAGCTATAGATTCTTATGGATAGGGAAAAGGGAAAGGGAAGGTATTCCCTTGGTTAAATGGCAATCCTTAGCCAAGCCCAAGGAAAATGGAGGATGGGGACTTAAGAACATCTTCCTATTTAGCAAGGCTCTAGCAACAAAGTGTGTTTGGAAGATAATATCAAAGGAAGGCTTATGGAATAAGATTATACATGAAAAGTATTTAGAGCCACTCACAATTGAGGAGTGGATAAGGGCCCCAATTAAGCAAACATGTAATGTTTCAATCTATTGGAAGGCAATGATTCAGGCCTTTTATATTGTTGGTGATTGGCTTACCTAGAAAATAGGGGATGGTTCAAGGATAAGACTAGGATTAGACCCTTGGATTGGTTGTGGTGATATGCATAGACTACCAAATAATATAATTCAGACCCTAAGAGCACAAGGGATTGGAAATCTTGCCCAAGCAACTAACCCAGAATCTTCTACAAATTGGAGTCAAGGATGGAAGGAAGCAACAATGTTAGGGCTTCAGGACCAAGAGGTACACCAATGGGAAGAATATGTGGGGAGACTTAAAGTTGGACATATCAAGTTGCGAGAGGAAACTGATCAATTGGTCTGGACAAAGAATGGAGCTATGAGGGAGTACACTCCAAAGTTGGGGTATAAGACTCTATTGGAAGATAGCAATGACAATCCAACATGGTGGTGGAAGACACTTTGGAAGCAGAAAGCCCCATTGAAGACAAGACTGTTCCTATGGCTTGCCATGAAAAATAAGGTTCTAACATGGGAGGTTTTACAGAAGAAGAATTGGAATGGTCTAGGAAGGTGTCATTTATGTAAGTCAAACAATGAAACAATTGATCATTTATTGGTTGCTTGCTCCTTTACTAGACAAGTTTGGAGGGAGGTTATAGCATAATTAAAGCTTCCTATAGGATGGCAAGAAGATTCCTTAGGAGAGTGCTTAAAATCTTGGTTTGAAAATAGGTCTTACAAAGGTTTTATAGCTCTCCCATTGTTTGTGTCTTGGGGAGTATGGTTAACTAGGAATGCATTAATTTTTTAGGATCAAGAGAAGCCTACTTGGTAGGTCTCCTCCCAAATCATTGGAAGTTTAAAAAATTGTAAGGTTTCAGCAACAAAAAAGGTAAAAAGATAAATCATCCCTCCAAAGATTGATAAATCAGGGGCTTGGGATTTTTTTGATGGGGCTAGACAGGGGGTCCCTAGAGTTTGTGGAGCAGGAGGATTACTATATATTTTTGACTCTCATTATTTTAAATTCAAGGCTGGATTGGGAGAAGGTTCTAATAATTATGCTGAAATTATGGCCCTCAAATTGTTGGTTCAGTTGGAAAAATCAAAAGGAATACAAAAAATTCAAATTTATGGAGACTCGCAAGTGGTAATAAACTGGATGCTTGGTGTTTTTAGGATGGAAAACATGATTCTACAACCCATCTTCTCTCAAATAAAAGAAGTTGTGGATCGAAGTGAAGCTTTTACTTTTTGGCATATTTATAGAGAACTAAATAGGGAAGCAGATGAACTCTCAAAGGAGGCACTTCAGATTGATCCAGGTATGTGCTTAGTACAAGAATTCAATGAGGGCAATGCACTGCAGCTGGTCCAAATCTCTATCTGGGGGGATTAATACACTCTAGTTAAAGCAAGCACAGATAAAACAACTTTTTCAAAAAAACTCAGAAGTTAGTGATTTAAAGGATATTGTTTGATAAATTGGGAAGGTGCCTAAGGATAGAACTTAGCATGATAGAGATAGCTAGTTATGATGTATAAATGACCTGATTTTTAGGTCACTATTGAAATTTTGAAGAAATGCCAAAGAGGCATATGAAGAATGTAATTTCATATTTACTTAATATAAAATTACAATTTTTTCCGAAAAAAAAAAAAATCATCGGTAATGATTATACATACAAAAGCAATAATTTAAAGATATACAAATAGAGAAAGAAAACTTGTAGTCAACGTTTATATGATTAGCAATATAAAATTGTACTTATATTCGGATGACTAAAATGACCAAATACAACTATTTATCCGTAAAATTTCAAGATGTTAAAAGACATCAGACATGTTTTGCTTGGACAAAATTTGTTTTGCTGCATCTTGATGAGTTTGAGTATGTCCAAATTTTAAAATTACATATTTTTCTGTTTGTTATGCTCTCTGCGAGTTTATCCTGGAGCATCTATCATTTGCTATAGTAAGTCCTCTTATCGTGGAGCATCTATCATTTGCTATAGTAGGTCCTCTGCTTAAACTAATGAGATGACTTGGTCGCGGTTACAAAGTCCTTAGGGACTTATCTTCAGTGGTTAAGCTTTCACAAATTGACTGGTTGACTCCTAAATACTTAATGGAGATTAATTCAGTTAATTTTAGCACCTTCAATGGTTAAGCTTTCACAAATTGACTGGTTGACTCCTAAATACTTAATGGAGATTAATTCAGTTAATTTTAGCACTGGTACCAGCGAAATGAAATATGAATTTTGTTTGGTAGTAGGAAATGATTGTGGATGTAACTAACTCTTCTATGGATCAAATATATATTTCTGGTTGTGGAGAGAAGTTGAGAGGGAACCTTTTGCCCAAAAATTTTAAAGTAGAATGCATATTTTTAAAGGAGGTCTTGGTTTCCTTGTAATATATATATATATATATATATATATATATATATATCCATTGGGTAAAGTCAATAGACCTTAGCTATCAAATTTTGAGTAAAAAACTCTGATTTTTTCTTATAGGTTTTGGTCCCCTTGTTCAAGGGTTTAAAATTATGTCTGATGTTACCAGGGGTCCCAATCCCCTGTTGTTTGAACTTTTATATGAATAAAAACTCCAAGACTTATCATTACAGTGTTACACGAGTCCTTATCCTTTATTAGGATTTGAACTTGGGTCTCCTAAAAAAACATAAAACATAATTTTTTTTAAAGGGTACCTGTCCCCTTATAAAATACTAAATATATTTGAAGGACAAAAATTTCAAGGTAAAGAAACCTCTCCTAAATACCAAACTTAGATCTCACAATACAAGTTTTTTTTTTTTTTTTATACATAGAGGAATGGGCAACTACCGTTCCTTTTTGAACAACTCAAGTCGCATTGCCTCCTATAGTAGCGTCCTAGTGTCAAATCATGGTGTTACTACTATAATTTCTACCTCGCCTCGATAAACATGGCCCGGATTGAAGGAGACCCTCGATGGCTTGGGGTTGGTAACGCAATCATCAAGCTGGTTCACACATAGCGAACTCAGGTCAGACTACTACCTTTGCCCAAATTGGGCATATCCACGAGGTTTGAACCTAGGTCTCCTTCTAGTAAGTGCCCGACTTCTTACCAATCCACCTAGCCCTTGCGGACAGTAACATCCTTTCATCTTTAACAACTGGGCATGGGGTCGGATATTCTCCTGAGGTTTATGTCTCCCAACACAAGTCAAATCTTTAAAGCTGCCTTTATAACCCTTGCATCCCTTCGGTAAAGATGGCCCGAAATGAGGGAGACCCCTGATGACTTAAGATTGGTACAGTTGCCGTCAAGCTAGTACACACTCAGCAGACTCAAAATAAACTACAACCTTTACGCTATTGTAAGATCTCACAATACAAGTTCACTCCAATAATAGGTTTCCCATCGCTTTCAGGATCAGAGAGTAGACTCCACAAGGAAAGAGGAAATACATGACTGAAATAATTGTCCAAAACACACCAGATGGAACTTTCGTCTTGGGAAGGCAACTTGACATTTTGCTTACAGATTCTGACCGAGACGCTACATACATATAGTGAAATCCAAAGGACAAAAACAGATTTTTAAGCACAGGCCCTCGAACCAAGACCTGGGAAAGGTCCCATTTGATACTTGTTCAACTCAACAAGGAATATACCTTATGTCAATCCATGCAAGTAGATTTTTGGATGAGACAAATTCTAAAGACAACTGCTACATCCAAAGGCACTAACTTCACGACCTTGAAAGACTAACTCCAAAGGGATTTGATCTTTCAAGAAAATATTCCGCTGTCAACACTCCAACAAGTGTTTCGCAGCCCTCATTTTGTTAAGCTCAGGATTATTTAAACCCCTAGGCATAGAATAATATAATCCCTCCCATGTCGCGCCTTTGAAATTTTGAAATCTTGTTCCTTATAAAGCCCGATAGACGATAGCCAGAGCCTCAGACTCTCGAGTTTTGTTTGCAGTTGTGTACACGGCTATAACAAAGAGGTTTCCACAACGTCTCCGTAGCTTTATAGATGTATTGTACTTCGATGAGATAGGGTTGCAGACCAGGACATGTAGTATTGTAAGGCCCTTTTGTATTAATGGAGTAATACGAGAATTTAAAGAGGTAAACGTGATATGTACTGTCTCTGCCAACAATAGGTACCGTGTCGTTTATAGCACGGCATAGTTTAGGAAGGTGAGCTTCAAGATTGTATCTTAAGAGCCAACCTTGTAAAAACCTTGAAGTTCATCCTCTGAACCACATCTTGCTCTCTCGAGACTTTTGGACTGTTGTACTCGATGGAAGGCTTGAATGTTAAGTGCACCCAACTACCGTAATGGGTGATTGTGATATTCAAAGATGATAACATTTTTCCCCTTATGTTTGGTGGGATGAATCTAATTTGATTTATCCCATAAATTTTGTTGAGTTTGATTCCTTGAAGAATACAAAGTAGAGCTCAAGGGTAACAACTAGCATGCATGGCAATAGTTTCCCTAGCACACCCGATGGGACGAAGCACATCAAGCTGTCTTACAAACTAGAGATACCAAATTGAGACTCTAGTGAAAGTTTCAACTCATTTGATTATTGAAGCACCACAAAATTTCACTTGGAAACTCTCTTGGCTGAGGAACTCAAGGTTTTGGCAACTCCACTAGAGAAGGATACCTTGAAATAACCACCTAAAGAAATATTGGATTGAAATTTTTAATAAAAACTTAATCTATCTACTTGTTAAAGCACAGTCACATGATGAATATTCTCATAATAGAAGGGCTCAAAGATTTATGAGCTCTACACACACTACCATATATTTTATAATTGCAAATCCTCAAGCATTAGTACAAACCCATAGCTCGGTCTCAAGAAGAAGAAGAGCCCAAAACTGGAATATGACCACATAACAAAACCAACCCATGCAAATGTTTTTGTCTTGGAATTATATAGGTCCCTTGATTCTTCCTCTTCTACCTACTACTTGGGACCCAATCCTAGTCTTAGCCTTGAAGTCATTGCCTTACTACACTAGGGAAGATGCAACTACAACAATGAAACACCTACATCACATGGTAAGCCTATGCATGGTATATAACACTGATGAACAAAATATGGTGATAAGACTACTGACAACATATTTTAGAGGAAAAACAAGAGAATGGTATATAACTCTTGCCCTACATTCAATCGAAAGCTAGGATCAACTAGTGAATAGATTCAGGGAGAAGATCGATGGAGTGTCTCTCTTGGAGAAGTTGAAAGCTATCAAAAGGGCATCCATGGAGATGATGGATGACTTCAATACCCAATCTCATAAAAGTTGGTATAGAATAAAATATGAAATCCAACCTCCTCTAGGTATGACATCCATATACTATTTGAAATCTTTCAATTCAAAGATAGCCATGATGATTAAATCTAAGGGAGGAAACTCCTTGCCAGGGACCTATGGGATAGTCACTCAAGCCAAGAATAACCTCATTTAGATAGTAGGGCTATCTCCTAGGCCTCTCATTCCCTTATTTCCAAATCTCCAACCCCCTTATCATCCCCCTCTAATTGTACAACTCACTCTAGTTGTGAACCCAATTTTAGTTTTGACTCCTCTCGCCATTCCAAATTATTCAACTCCAATATCCCAATCCTCAACCAAGTTAGATGAAATGAAAAATCTACTCAAAATACTCATTGGTTTCAATATCAAAATAATCCAAGACCATTCCAAAAGAACAACTAGGCTATAAACCTCCTCCTAACAAGTATTAACAACCCCATTTATAGGAAAATAAGGATTCAAGTTAGGATTAGGGCCATAATTAGTAGATAGTGTCTATGTCAACTCCATTATAGTAGATTCTTCCTAACCGCATTAGGGACATATCCCTTATTCAAAATAATTACGTGGAGGAATATATAACATGGTACTACCAATACTCGAACACTTACCCTTTGAATGATTATTTTGGAGGAAACTCTCAATAATGCATAATAGTACTGAATGAGGTGATGTCTTTCTAAGCATTTATTCCTCATTTAGGTATGGAAACACAAGCATAAATCCAATATTTCCTTGCCCTAATCCTCCACAATTCAAATTTATCCTAGTCACATGGGTGAGGAGGAAGCATATGTTATATTCAATACAGTGAGTACTTCAACGCTGCAAAAACCATAAGTCGAATGAGACTATATGAAATGGGTCAAAATGAGGGCTAATAGAGGTTATAAGGAGAATAATCAAGTGGCCTCGAATATCTAAAGCATGCTAACCAATTCAAGAGGGGATGCTCCCACCATAGCCTCACCAAGCTAGAATGTACCAAAAATTTTGGTGGCCACTAAGAAAAATATCTCGAAGGTCCTAAAGTAGTGTGTGCTCCTGTCAAAGCCTATAAAAATTCCTCAATAATTTATGAATAATCCCAAACCTCAACTACCATCAAATGCCCCTTAGAAAACTTATCCCCTTGGGTCATTCAATGTGGTTGATCATTTAAAGAGATTCGTGGTGGTTGTGCTTATATGGGATGTATTGTCCATCCTTAAGTAGAAGGAGAGACTGGAGGAAGCTCTAGAGGAAGGGAAATATTTAAAATAGAAGGCACTAACACTATTACAAGTTTTTGGTCTGGTAATAAGCCAAGTCAAACCTATTCCCTTCTACTTGACCCTAGTATGTGGTGATAAGCTAATACATAACTGCATGGTCGACTTTGGGGTAAGAAATACAATTTTGCCAAAAGTAGTGGAGGAAACATTAGGACTGACTTATTAGTTGGTTAAAAAAAGGGTGGTGCAATTGGATGGAAGCTTAGTCTAAATCCTTGGGATATCAAGGGGTCTTTTGGTCATACTATATGTCTATCCTAGCTTCACGATGCCACAAGATGTAGCAATGATTATTTTTTTAGCTTCATTTGTCATTGTCTATCTAGAAATTTCATCACTAAACTAGGAGGCTATTGATAGGGATTAATATTTAATGTAATATTTTTGACATG
This sequence comes from Wollemia nobilis, assembly GCA_028583015.1. Taxonomy (NCBI): domain Eukaryota; kingdom Viridiplantae; phylum Streptophyta; class Pinopsida; order Araucariales; family Araucariaceae; genus Wollemia; species Wollemia nobilis. Next base: position 4,513,256 of record JAQPPZ010016936.1, read on the forward strand.
GCCAACATATAATTTCAGATTAAAATAATAGGTCACCTTTTGATGAGTCTATTACGTGTTTAAAAGTTAGGCCTTAGCATGTAACTTTTGGCAATCATATAGGCTTGACTGATATTGTAGTAAATATGATCATATTCGATGTCTTTCAAAAGGGTCCCCAAGAGGTAGTGCAACTATCTATTCATAATAAATTTTAGAATGCAAATCCTTAGTTCTTCATTACCAAATTTGTCTCTCTTGTTGTCCATATCAGTTTACTATCAGAGCAAAGAAGTTGTCTATAAGGGAGTATCCTCTTATCTTAGGTCAATATGATTTAGAATGGGAATGAGAAACCTTATGCTAGTTGACCCTAGCATTGGTGATATTTTCTATTGTTTTTATTTTTGGATGAGTCTATTCCTTCTTGAGAAGTTATTAATGGATTTGAGTTGAAGACCCATCCATATTTGTAGCCTACCTAATATTCCTTTGCTTGTTACATTACATTTTCTATGGTCTTCATCTATGTAATATAATGATAGATGGTATTTTATTCTTGAAAATTGAGTATATAACTCATTTGAGATAATCCACAAAGGATGTATAAATCTTACATACTTACAGGATCATTTACACCCAAATAGCTTGGTAGTTCACTCATCAAATTCTATCCAAGACAACTAACATAGGGTGAACTTGTTCAAATAACAAACTTTGTTGAAGTACCTTCCAATGTGCATGTGTAAGCTTATGCTTCACATTCCATTCTCTATCCTACAAAACATCAAACATATCTCTTTCCATACCTAGAATATTTGGCTTTGATTATTCGCCACTAGATTATGGTAAACGTGAAGCAGTCACTACAAATATTGCAATATTGTTGCTTAGTGTTGGTCGTGTAGAGAATTAAAATGTTTTAGTGATTTAAGGTCCATTTCATGACGAAAATACTTTCCACATAGATGTAATTATGTACCAAGACATAAAATACAAATCTAGCATACAAAATATTGAATTTTGACATCCACAAAATTAATCAATATTTTATTATCCATGCAAATATTATTGTTGACCACAAAAAATGATTATGATCATAGTAAAAAATTAGCATTAGAAAGGTGTTTGAGAAGTTGAAACTCCAACATTGAGTCTCAAAATATGACATCTTTGGTAGGCCAATTTAGCAATAATTTGTTTGCATGATAAATTACCCAAGACAAATTAGAAGCGGGAAGCTATAGGCCTTATTTGACTCAAAATTTTCTAACTGATGTACACAAGGCATGCAACCTACTCAAAATCCATGCATCTCTCCAACCACATGAGTCACACGTCTCTCTAGCATGTAATATATGTGTCACTCTAGTACATAACCTATGCATCCCTCCAATGCGTAATCTATAGGCCTCTTTAACCACTACAAACATTCTAGTCTATCATGAAACAAAGGGAGGGGCCTTATTTCAATATTTCATGCACCATGCAGTCATCTAGAGTTGCATGCTTATTTAGTGTGAAATCCATGTGCTAATTTTATGCATAATTTCACATTCATTCCTACCACAAAACATGCATCCATGTGTTTCACAGATCTAAAGCAAAATCATGCCATCCAATAATTGTTGCTACAGAAAAAAATATAAGAGGAAATCTTATCTTGCCTTTAAAATTTGTATTTATCTCCATTATTCTAGTGGCCACATAGTTTTATTTTCAAATTACCTCTATTTTATTGAGTTGACCATTGCCCAATTAGGAAAGTGCTTAAAAATATTTTCAAAATATCTATTTTTACCTTTCTTTTATTTTACTAGTATTGATTGCAAATATATAACTTTTTCAAATATCTTTTGTTGAATTTGACTTATATTTAAGAATTTTTTCTTCCTTGTGCTTACCTTGCTTGTTCTATCCATAAAGCAATTTATCCTTGGTCAAAATCAGTTAAGAATTTTCCCTATCTCAACATAGTCAAAAAATGGTTGCTAGTTTAGAACTAGATAAAAAATGGTTGAAATCACCACTCTAGTCAATTCCTTAGTTGATACAATTAAAGACATTTAGGTCCAATATTCCTCACCTAATAGTCTCTCTCATACTAAATGTGAAGTCAAAATTAATGATGGCTCTAGGAATCCTAAAGTACTAAATAGTCATATCCTAGATATGGAAACTTGGTTTTATTATAGCCAAATTTGGATGATGATAAAGTTCCCTTCACCAAACTCAAACTATTTTGGCATGGCTAAGGTTTTAATCACTAAATGCCAAGGTATACAAAATTCCATCTACACTTAGAATGAGTTGGTTGTGACCTTAAAATCTACCTTCTATCCATCCAATTAAGATGATGATTTGCATAATTAGTGGCTTCACTCGGGGTAAGGAAATCACCCTTTTGTGTAGGTTTATGTGTATCAATTCAATAGGTTTTGTATATTGCTTCATGTATTAGATCCTATATCCAATCTCATTGCAAATTTCAAAAGTGGACTTCAAGCATATCTATATAGGAATTTGAAATACACTTCTTGTACAATAATTGATGTGGTTTTTAATCAGGCACAACTTGTAGAGAAGAAACTTGCAGCACAAATGAGGGGGTCACGATATTCTCCAGGAGGTTCCAAACCACTATTTTGTTTAGTCATAGCAGGCACCAAAGAGATCCTCCTTTTTCTCCCTCTTCTTCTTTTCCCACTCCTCGGTTATTTTATTCTTGTAAGTATACTCTTCCTTCCTATTTATCTCATGTAAATAAGTTTTAAAAATTTTGTAATTATTATAAAACAAAGGGACATGATAAGTTTGATTGTCATAAACTTAAAAAAAAATTGCTTGTATAGTCTCAAGATGGAGGAACAAGTCAACCCCATTGAGAGTTTTGGAGATGATTAGACATATGAAGAGTTATGAGGTAACTATGTCAACTTAATAAATCATCATTTAAAAATAAGAGACTATGACAATTTGTTCGTTACACATGCTCACTTAACTCATAATTTTTTTGTTGATTGTATCATCGATAATGGCTCACAAAAAGAACTTGATCATGAAGTTCATTGATGATAAATTAAATCTCCTGATGATACCACATCCTTGTCCATATTCTTTTGTATGGAAGGATAGTGAGAATACCTCTCAGATCACACACACATGAATTGTAGATTTTTCTTTTGGCCTTAAAATTGTGGATAAGATCACCTGTGATGTGACCCAGATGGATTGTTGTGGTTTGTAAACCCTATCAATATGATATGAAAGTCCACTATGATGCTTACAATAACACTTACACACTATAGTAGGGCAATAAGACCTATCTTATCACATTCACCAAGCACACCATAAATTTATTGTTTAGTTGTAGATAAGCCAAAAAAGTCATCAATCAAGCTCAAAAACTTGCACTCATCATCATATGGCCACAACATGAGCACTCACTAGCAAAAGTCACCAAGTCCAGTCAACCTATTGCATTTGATAAAATACTACAAAAATACTCGTGTATTTTATGATCCCACAACATTACCTCTAGATAGAGTATTTAATCATGGCATTTACATAATTCCTACTTCACCTCTTCGTAATGATCCTATGTATATGTAGTAACTCCTTCAATATGATGAAATTAAAAAACAATTCCAGGACCTATTATCAAAAGGGTTTATTAAATTTATTGTATCTCCATGTGCTTATTCTATTATGCTTTTCCTAAAAAAGGATGGCACATGGTGTATTTACAATGATTTTAGGCCATTGAACAAAAACACCATAAAAAATTGTTATCCACTTCACTGCATTAATGATCTTTTGGACCAACTTCAAGGAGCCAAATTTTCACCAAGGTTGACCTCAAAAGTGGATATCACCAAGTCTGAATTAAGGTTGAGGATACATGGAAACTCCTTTCAAAATCAAGATGGGTCTCTTTGAGTGGTTTTTTATACCTTTTGGTCTTATAAATGCTCCTTACACCTTCATGAGACTCATGAATGAAGTTTTCAGGGACTTCTTAGATAAATGTTTCATCATATATTTAGATGATATTCTTTTCTTTTCTTCTACATGGAAGAGTCACCTGGAGCATCTTAAGCAGGTTATTTCTACCCTATAGAGGAATAAACTCTATGCTAATATTCCTAAGTGTTCTTTTAGGAAAACTTATCTCTTAGAAAGGATTTATAATTAATGAACATGGTGTTCAAGTAGATTCCATCAAAGTTGAGGTCCTTAATTGGATCACTCCTACTACTATTACCTATTTACAAAGTTTCCTTGAGCTTGCAAATTTTTATTGCAAGTTCATTCTTGGCTATTCCACCATTGCTACTCCCTCGCATTAGTTGACTAAAGCTAAATTTATATTCCATTAGACTCATGACCATGCTCATGCATTTTCTACATTGAAAGAGAAGCTACGTTCAACCCCTATTTTTGTCATTCTTGATATTTGATAGCTCTTTGAGATTGAATAAGGTGCCTCACAGTTTTCCCTTGGAGCAATCTTAAAACAAAATGGTCATCTAGTAGCTTATCATTCAAAAACCTTCTCAGCTACAAAATAGAATTATTCCACCTATGATAAAGAGTTGTATATCTTATTCCAAGCTATCGAATACTAGCACTCTTAGTAATTATACTCTATGAAATAAGGAATGCAACTACAAACTTCTTAGATCAACAAGAGAATCATGCAAAATAAAATACAATCTTTATTGATATCACAATAACTTGTTACAAAGAGATGTAGACTCGAGAGTATATAATATATATTTACAAATGACCTTTGGTCTCCTTGCGATACTCTTGACGTATCATATGAAAAATAATGTAATATACTCTAATACCTCTCGTATTACATTATTTGTAGTAATATTATCTTGAACTGTATAGTTGATCTTTGAAAGCTTGAAACTTGTTTCTACCTAGAGCTTTTGTGAAAACATTTGCTACCTACTCACTAGTAGGAACATACTTCAAACTGATATGATGATTTTTAAAATGATCTCTAATGAAATGACACTGAGCTTCAACATGCTTTGTTATTTCATCTATAATGGGATTTTTGATTAGATTGAGTACCCCTTGATTATCACAATGAATTAGAGTAGGACTTATTTTTATTCCCATATCAGATAAGATATACTATAACCATAAAGCTTCACAAGTTGTATCTCTGGTTGCACAATATTCTACTTTTGTAGATGATTGTGCTATTGTATGTTGTTTCTTACTATGCCATAAAATTGGTCTTGATCCTAAATAAAAAATGTATCTTGAAGAAGATTTTTTATCATCGGTTGACCCTGCATAATCTAAATTTGAGTATCCTTCTAAACAAAAATCCTTAATATGTAATATGTAGATCAATCCATATTGTATTATTATTTTTATAGCCTTCTAGTGACTTTCTCTAGGTTCTTGCATAAACCTTGAAAGATAATTTATAGAAAAAGCTAAATCAGGTATAGTGTTGGTAGGTATAGAAAACTTCCAATTAGTTGTCAATATTTTGTAGTTGATACTAGAGGTGTATTATAATTATTAGATAACTGAAGCCATTTTTCCATAGGAGTATATTTAGGTTTGCAATTATTCATCTTGTATTTCTCTAGAAGTGTTTTTGCATATCTTGTTTGTGAAACCATGATGCTATCTATACTCTAACAAATTTCTAGGCCAAGACAGTAACTCATGAGTCCTAAATCAATAATTTAAAATGCCTTTTCAAATTCATTCTTTATTTCATTTATAAGCCTTTCAGAACTTTCTGTAACCACTATGTCATAAACGTATACTATGAGAATTAATATATCATTTCCAATTCTTTATGTATATAGACTTGGATCTGAAAATCTTCGTTTGAAACTATGTTGTAACAAGTGATTATTAACCTTTTTGTTCCATGCTTTGGGTTCTTTTTTTAAAACTTATAGAGATTTATTTAACTTGTTAAATTTATGTTCTTTACCTTTGACAACAACCTTCTGGTTGAGATATGAATACTTTTTCTTCAAAATCTTTATTAATAAATGCACTTTTGACATCCATTTGATAAAGTTTCCAATCATGATGAGCTGCTAAAGCACATACTGTTCTGATAGCCATCATTATGGTTGTCGGTGCAAATGTATCTTCATAATCAATTCCCTCTATCTGTTTCTATCCTTTTGCCACTAATCGAGCTTTGCACTTTTCTAATATTCCATCTACTCTATGCTTAATCTTGTAGACCCATTTGCATCCTACCACCTTTTTTTCTAGAGATAATTCTACTAGATTCTATATTGTGTTCTTTTGTAGTGATGGTAATTTTGATTCTATAGTTGTTCTCCATTGTGAGTGGTTTAGTTCCTGAAATGTCATTTTTGGTTCTTCTATTACACTTAGTATTCACCTATCCATTTTTCTTTGACTGTAAGTTTGAGGACTAGTGGTAGTAAGGTTTGGCATACATTCCAAATTTGATTATCTAAGAGTGTTCCTGAGCCATATTGGTTCTCTTGTTGGAATATTTGTAGGTACTTCTATAAATTCTGATTATGATTCTTATGAAGACTCTATCTCTACTTATTCTTGAGACTCTGACTCTGTTTCTTTTGAGAAATCTAGAAGAATTTTTGAATTCTTATTTATTTCTTCTTTAGTGTTAGCCTTGAAACCTTCATCAAAGACTACATCTCTGCTTATATATACTTTCTTTGTATGTGGATCAATCATCCTATATCCTACCAGTTCATCATCATACCCAAAAAATATACCGACCATACTTTTTTTATCTAATCATTTTTTTTTTGTAATATGCATATAGGCTTTGCATCCAAAAATTCTTAGTTTTACCACACTCAGTTTCTATCACGACCATGCTTCTTCAGGAGTGATATTTTTGAGTATTATTGTAGGTAATCAATTTTGCAAGTATACTACTGTTTGAACTGCCTCTGCTTAGTATTGACTATCCAGATGGGCTTATTTTAACATACATATTATCATTTCCAAAATAGACCTATTCCTCCTTTTTGCTATGCCATTTTTTTATGGATAATAAGTTGTCGTAAGTTGTCTCTTAATTCCATTTTCCTTTAGGAATAGATCAAATTCATTTGAAGTAAACTCCCCTCCTCTGTGTGATCTAATATTTTTAATAGTCTTTCTTGATTCTCTTTCTACTTGGAGTTTGAATCATTTGAAACAATTGAACGCTTCTTATTTATATTTAATAAAATATACCCATATTTCTAGTATGATCATCAACAAACAGTTGTAAATACTTATGTCCTTATATACTTGTAATATTCATTGGACCATATAAATATGTATATATAAATTCTAGTGGTTGTTGAGATTTGTATTGGTAAATTTCAAATGGTATTCTATGTTGTTTTCCTGCTAAACATTCTAGATAAATAGTATATTTCCAAGAGATGTTTGAAATTCCTTCAACCATTTGATATTTTATGACTTGGTTTAATGATGATGTAGTATAATGTCCCATATTATTATGCCATATATCTCCTGATGTTATGGTTAAGAGAGCAAGACTTGTAGTAGTCTCTAGAACGAATAAATTCTCCTTGTAAGACCTAGAAGCTATTATTTTCCCTTGTTTAATAATATGACATTGTTTTCTTCCATTTATAACCTTGAATGTTATTGTCATATTTTGATCCATGAGTTGAGAGACTAAAAGTAGATTAGAAGTTAATCTCGAAACATATAGAACATTGTTAATTATTCTTTTTCCACTTGTTAGGTCAATTAGAACATATCCTATCCCTTTCACCACATATATCTTACCATCTGCTACTGTAACTAGTCTTTCATGTGTTAATTGTAATAATTTGAATAAATTTTTGTTTCCAGTGATATGCTTACTTACTCTTGTATCTATACACCAATAATCCATCTTAAAATATTTGCAAGTTTGTAAGTTTAATTTATTGTAGAAAAACCTTATAACTCCACCTTAATTAAGTCGTAAATATTCTCTAATTGTTTTGTAACTTTAAATAATTAAATTACAAAACTTTTATGTATATTCCATTAAAGTCTTCTGCCAAAAAAAATTACTCCTTAAATAATTATCCACTTTGCTATTATGTCTAAGGTTTCAAATATGAACTTATTCTTCTCCTTCAAAATACCTTTACTTACCTTAGAAAATAATCACCTTATGAAAAAAAATTATTACTTCTAACTCAAGCTTATAAGGGATTTCAATAAAATACCTTAGGCTTAAGTTGAATACTTTGATAAACAATACTTAACCTCCTCTCTACAATTTTTCCACTGCATATGGCGCTTCACCCACACGTGCAATCTCTAGCTCGTTCGTTGGCTTGTTTGAGAAATAATTTATCCCACCTTAGCTTTAATCAACCTGCACACTAATGTTAGCTTCACTATGTAACTTTTTAACTTCCAGATATTCTCCCTTTATTGCATCCAATTGATGGTAATATTTGAACATTATTCTCTACACTACTCCGTCATCTTCATTAATAGACTTCTTAATGTTTTAACACCTTTAGGGGGATGTTTTCTTGACTAGGCATGAAAATACCTTTGACATTTTAGTTTATGCTTTCCACTTGGTGGATTGGGTGCTAGACCTTTCACGTTCCTACCTTGCATGTGCCACTTAGCACTCTAAATCTTCCACCGTGCTTATAGGATATTTTCCTTTCTTGGTAGATGGTATTATGGCAATGGGTGTTACTTATAATGCTTCTCCAACGTACAACAATGTGGCACATGCATGTCAACTATTACTTCTACCTAAAAAAACACTATTCTAAACTCATTTCATTCCATGCCTTCAATGTATTCCTGTGCTCACTTTTCATAGCAGTAAGATTCTTCTTCAAGGGTGAACATCTTCACTAGTGGTTGTGTCTCTTCAATATGTCTAATGGTGTAGATCTCATCTACATTTCTATGATGGTGTGGAGCTTTTATCCACATATATTCAATGGAGTAGAGTTTTATTACTTTTCCTCCTTAGAGCAATGGTAAGACTCCTTTTGAGTGGTGGTTCCTCTTGATCTTTTGAGTGGTGATTCTTCTTCTACAATGATGCCTTCAATGCTTCTTGATGCTTGTGCTTGTCCAAGATGCTTATGTTCATTCTAGTGTCTTTTTATACTTATAAATTTTTCTGAATTTCTAACCCTTATTTGGGCTTCACTTAGCTTAAACTATTGCTTTCACTTGCTTTAGTAAATCTTCAATGCTTAAGGACTATAACATAGCATCCATTAATAATAATATACACTTCTTATTCCTCCTTTGTTTTGCTACTTTATTTTTGTAGATATTAAGGTGTAAATACTACTCACACCTTGGTTTAAATAACTTCTTTAAATTCTTATTTTTTAGATTCCAAATAACATGTAGATCACAAATAATATGGTGCTTTGTAATCTTAGGATAATAAATTTGTATTGTACCAATTTGCATATATTTTTGTTCTCCTTTTTTTGGTATTCTCCTTAGTGTAATATCTGGTTCAACAATCTCCTTCTCTCAAAACCTTTGTGGCCTCTTCAATCCTCTCTTCTTTTTGGCTTATCATTGGATAGTGACAATTGTCCCAAATTTTATGTGACTCCCTCTTTTCAGGAGTTTCTTCTACCTATAATATTTTGCCTTGATATTTTAATGGCGGACCAATATTTCACCCCTTCACAAATTCTGCTTTTTCATTAATATCTGCTGAAAATAAATACATGCATAAAAATAATATAGCCCGCAAGCTTACAAGGACTGAGCTCGGCTTTGGTCTTCTCTCCCTATTCTTCAATCCACCACCCTCCCAAAATCATACAATAAAATGAGTTTTTATTGAGGTCTCAACCCTCTAGCAATTAATGCCCCCTGCCAAACAAAAATTCAAATTCGATTTTCCCCCCAGGCCGAGTTTCAAATTTTCTGCCATAAATGGGCAACTGCCCGATCCACCATGAAGCTCGTATTAATGACCTCCCTTGACCTGCAACCACCGTCTCGGTTATATTGTTCTTCTGCCTCGTTGTCTCCTCCATAATGTCCATCGCCTGTATCGGTTACTTTGCCAATAATAAAAAAATATGCGCGGCCATGGCCCTCATCTTGTTTTAATACACAGATCTGTCCACGTGTTTAATTCGACCTTCCTTGGCTGTCTGCGTGCATACTTGGCTATGCCTTCTTGTCGCAATATTTTTAATACACGTGCCCCTCACAACTGTCTTGATACACGTGGCTGTCCACGTGTCAAATTTTGCCTTGCCTGGCCGTCCGTTGGTTCTCTTTTGGTTGTGCCTTCACCTGGCCGCGATATCGTGATAGGTCACAAAATCGTGACATGTCGCGATATCGTGACCAAAAGTGCCTTACTTTTTTCGGAGCTCTTTGGGGTCACGATTTCGCAACCCCCACTACCTCCGCCTTGTCGAAGCCCCTTGGGGTCGCGATTTCGCAGCATGTCACAAAATTACGACATGTCATGATTTCGTGACCACCCCCCTCTGTCTTCACTTTGTCGAAGTCCTTTGCTTTGTTTTAGCTTTGGAAGCTGTTTCAAGACCACGCCACGTGGCAAATTTTCACTGGTCGCGATATCGTGACCTGTCACGATATCGCGACAGGACTCCCCCCTACGCTTTGCTCTGAAACATCGTCGCGATATCATGACGTCGCGATATCACGATGAAACTTGCCCTTACCATGTCGCAGCTTCGGAGGTCATGATTTCGCGACCCCTCCCCAACTTTTGCCTTGGGAAAAAAAACTTGTTTTACTGAACTTAAACTTCCCCCCTATTTTTCAAAACTTTTGCGAGGTTGTTCTATTGCCACCGGATGCTCCTGCATCAGACATCCGAGGTAAATGGAGAAGTGACCTTCACTTCTGTGTTGTTCGGTCCGCATCTTCTGTAACACCTCCAAACACTCATCTGCCTTTGCAACCTGCTCAAATCCTGTCTCCTGGCAAAAAAAAATTTTGCCCTCTACCAGAAAAATTTTGGCATTGCTGCATACCTTCTCATCCACTGTCTGTAATGGCTTTAATTTGTGCCGCACTTCATATTTCACCAAGGAGTATGTATTTGCATGACCATCATGCACTGCACTCCGATCAAACTGCCATGGCCTTCCTAACAGCAAATGGCAAGCATCCATGGGGAAAACATCACACAGGACCTCATCCTGGTATCTCCCAATCTGGAACATGACTAAACACTATTCATGGACCCATGCTCTGTGGTCCTTCTGCAACCATGCAATTCGGTATGGATGCGGGTGTCTCCTTCTCTCCAGCTGTAACTTAGCAACCATCTCCTCGGAGACTAAGTTATCTATACTCCCATTGTCTATAATAACATTATAGACTTTGCCTGCACTTTTGCACCGTGTGTGGAACAGGCTTCTCCTCTGCTCTGGTTTGTCTTCATCAATCAACATGGTTCTCCTCACGATCATTGCTTCTCCTTTCTCAGCTTCTTCAGAATGTTCTGAGTCAGCATCTTTCGCTGTCACAATAGCTCTGGCAGGACCCACTTGTTTCTTGTTCACTCTCTCGGGGTTTTGGGGACACTCATATGCCCGATGCCCCTCTTATCCATAGTGGAAACATGTTCCCCGAAACACTCCTCTTCCATACCCACATTTAGATCTACCTCTTCCTCTTGGGTAGCCATTACTCTGAAATTGCGGTTTGGGTTCTTCATCTCCCTTCTGATCTTGGCTGCTGCTAGCTTCTTTCTCCTTTTCTTCCTCTTTTCTTCCACCAGTCTTTTCTCTATGCCCTCTTCCTCTTTGCTTGCTCTCAAACCTTCTGTTCAGTTTTTCTTCAACTTTCAGAGCAAACTGGTAAGCATCTTCGATGGTGCTCACCCGAACTAAGCTCAGCTCTTCCTGGACACTGGGTCTCAACCCATTAATATAACGGGCCACATTTTCCTTGCTTGCTTCTAAATGGCCGGTTCTGATGGAGATTTTATAAAATTCCTCCGTATATTCTTGGACAGTTTTATTCATCTGCCTCAAACCCTACATTTTTCTCAGCAGATCCAACTCATAATCTACCGAAATAAACTATCTTTTTAATTTTTTTGCCATCCGTTCCCATCTTGTTATCCGTTCTTTTCCTCTTCGATTCTGTTCCAGCTGTACCCCCTTCCACCATATGCTGGCATGACCTTTTAATTTAGTTTTGGCAAATCTGACCCTCTCGGGATCTTCAACTTCATCATACTCGAAGTATTCTTCCAGGTCATTTATCCAGTCAATCAATTCCTCTGGATCTAGGTTCCCAAAATACGTGCAAACTTCCATCTTTGGCCTCTTCCCAATCTGAGATATGGCCCTATACAGCCTGGCTTGTGCCGGATCTATAGCTTCTTCTTCTTCTTCTTCAAACTGATTTTCTTCTTCATCTGCTTCATCTTCACTGTCTACATCTCTTCTCGGTTCGTGTCCTCTATGCAGTTCTTCTTGTAGGGCCTGAACTTGCCGCTGCAAAGCTCAAAAATCTGCTACTGCCATGCCTCTCCCGCCAACGGGGTTTCTTCTCGGAGGCATCTTCTCACTTTCTCACAAGCCTTCCCATAGATCCTGGTGTAACTGCCTCACATCCGACGATCTATTACACACTCAGGAACTTTCGGCTCTGATACCACTGATGGCAGACCAATCTTTCACCCCTTCACAAATTCTACTTTTTCATTAATATCTGCTGAAAATAAATACATGCGTAAAAATAATACAGCCCGCAGGCTTACAAGGACCGAGCTCGGCTTCGGTCTTCTCTCCCTGTTCTTCAATCCGCCACCCTCCCAAAATCATACAATAAAACGAGTTTTTATCGAGGTCTCGACCCTCTAGCAATTAATGCCCCCGCCAAAAAAAAATTCAAATTTGATTTTCCCCCCAGGCCGAGTTTCAAATTTTTTGCCATAAATGGGCAACTGCCCGATCCACCATGAAGCTCGTATTAATGACCTCCCTTGACCTGCAACCACCGTCTCGGTCAGATTGTTCTTCTGCACCATGGTCTCCTCCATAATGTCCATCGCTTGTACCAGTTACTTTGCCAACAATAAAAAAATATGTGCGGCCGTGGCCCTCATCTTGTTTTAATACACGAAGTTGTCCACGTGTTTAATTCGACCTTCCCTGGATGTCCGCGTGCATACTTGGCTATGCCTTCTTCTTGTCACAATATTTTTAATACACGTGCCCCTCACAACTGTCTTGATACACATGGCTGTCCACGTGTCAAATTTGGCCTTGCCTGGCCGTCCGCTGGTTCTCTTTTGGTTGTGCCTTCACCTGGTCGTGATATCGCGACAGGTCGTGAAATCATGACATGTCACGATATCACGACCAAAAGCGCCTTCCTTTTGTCATAGCTCTTTGGGGTCACAATTTCGTGACCCCCACTGCCTTTGCCTTGTCGAAGCCCCTTGGGGTCACGATTTCATGACATGTCACGATTTCACGACCCCCCCTATGTCTTCACTTTGCTGAAGTCCTTTGCTTTGTTTTAGCTTTGGAAGCTATTTCAAGACCATACCACGTGGCAAATTTTCATTGGTCCCCCCCTACGCCTTGCTCTGAAACATCGTCGCGATATCGCGACGAAACTTGCCCTTACCATGTCGCAGCTTCGGAGGTCATGATTTCACGACCCCTCCCCAACTTTTGCCTTGGGAAAAAAAACTTGTTTTACTGAACTTAAACTTCCCCCCTATTTTTCAAAACTTTTGTGAGGTTGTTCTGTTGCCACCGGATGCTCCTGCATCATATTTCTTCGAGTCTCCTCTAATGGCCACTCCTTCAACTATGCAACAAGACTCTCTAGCATTTTCCTATTCTCCAAATTCTTTGTAATGGATATTTCCTCTCCTATAAAATCCCCTTATAGCAGTGTTTGCATGCAACAACACATAGTAGCAAGTCTAGTTTGTAAAGATGCAACAAGGTTTAGGTTAATAGTAACAATGGTGGTCCCTTGTGGATCTGATTTCACTATTAGTAATTATACTCTATGAAATAAGGAATGCAACTACAAACTACTTAGATCAATAAGAGAATCATGCAAAGTAAAATATAATCTTTATTGATATCACAAGAACTTGTTACAAATAAGATGTAGACTCGAGAGTCTATAATATAGATTTACAAATGACCTTTGGTCTCCTTGTGAGACACTTGATGTATCATTTGATAAATAATGTCATATACCCTAATAGGTGCTAGTATATTCTTGGTAAGGAAACCATTAGTCACACTAATCATTTGCCTCTCTAGTTCCTTTAATCACAAAATAAGATCCAAGAAGCTCATCACATGAAGTGGGCCTTATATTTACAATAGTTTCACTTGGTTATCAAGTATAAAAAAGGTAATAAAAACTTAGTGGTCAATTTTTTGAGTCACCCTCCTCCAGCCCATGCCTTGACTGTTGTAACCACTTCACACTTAAGTTTTTAGACTTGGAATCCTTAGTATTATCATGATCCAAAATTTCCACAGGTTTACTTACATATTCAACATCTTGCATCTTCTAATTTAAGCCCTTTCAAATATTATCATATCAAGGAGGGATTAATCAATCGATTGGATAAACTTTGTGTACCTCATGACCATCAACCATCTCTTCTTAAGAAGGAACATTTTACACTGTATGATGGACATTTTTCCAAGCACAATACTCTTCACCACTTACAACATTTCTTTTATTGGCTTCATATACAATGAGATGTTGTGTGGTTCCCTAAGACAATGTGTTGTATGTTGTCATTCCAAGCCAACTAATAGGAATTTGAGCCTTAGTATGTCATTTTCCATTTCTTCTCATCCTTGGGAGAGTATTTCTATGAATTTGGTAAATTTTTCCCCGTAATTACATTGTGGATAATTTTAGCAAAAATGCTAAGTTCATCTTATGTTGTAAAACCAGTTCTACAATAGACTTAGCCCAAATTCTCTTTGATTTTATTGGCCATTTGGTCTTCCTATGAGTATTGTGTTTAATCATTATTCCTATTTTGTAGGTCATTTTTGGTATTCTTTGTGGGAATTTTTAGGTATCTCCCTTAATTTATCTACTACCTTCCACTCATAGCCTAATGATCAAACAAAAGTTTTTAATCATACTCTTGTTTAGAGTCTTCAAATTTTCCATTATTCCTCTCTGTCCAAGTGGTATTTGAGTCTTACACATATTAAGAATACCTATAATAAATTTTTCTACTCATCCACAGGTCATTCTACCAATGAAGTTTTTCTAGGTTTTCAATGTTTAGCTTTGTACAAGTTACCCTTGTCTCTTCCCTCTCCTATTACCATCCACATGCATATACAAATTTTGCACTTGAAATAGCTTCAATCTAAGGTTGTACAAATTTTGTAAAAGACATAGTAGCAACAGAAGTAGGCCATATAATGACATCACATTCCTCTCCATTTCTAGGTTGGCAATAGGTATTGTTGTACCTCGATAAGAGTCATTTTCTAGAGAAGGCACATATTAAAATCAAACCACATCATTATGGGACTTCCACTTTTCTATAGTAGGTATGTGATAATATCTTAGACCTTGATCTTCCAATATATATTGGCATCCATGATGTCATTAACATTAATATTTTGAAGTCATATCATTATTCTACATTGGATACAATACCAATCATCAGTCATCCTACAGATGTTGTACCTAATTTTTAGCTTTTACAAGATTTTGATTGTGTTCGATACAAAGACTTGCTAGAATCACCAAGGATATTCTACTTCCTACCTTGTTTCCAAATGAGGTTGGCTTCCACACCAAGCATGTTAGGTTTCTCACTGCTAGATGGTTCATGATTATCCTTCCCTTTTGTATGCATTGGAGTCCAATGCTTTTATGGTGGGAAGGAATTATAGGGATTAATATTTAATGTAATATTTTTTATGTGGCCAACATATAGTTTCATATTAAAATTATAGGCCACCTTTTGATAAGTTTGATATCTATTTAAAATTTAGGCATTCGAATGTAATTTTTGAATATTGGATAGGCTTGACTGGCATTATAGTAAATGCAACCCTATCTGATGTCTTTCAAAAGGACCCCAAAAGGTGGTGCAACTATTTATTTATAGCAAATTTTAGAATGCAAATCCTTAGTTATTCATTGCCAAATTCATATTTCTTATTTTTTGTTTTAGATATCTATATATGGATTGGACACTTATGGTCTTGAGGACCAAAGATGAAACTATGATCAAAATTCCATTCAAACTACTCCACACACATCATATTGAACACTTGCCTATGGTTGAACTAAGAAATGATTAGAATTTCATGACTGAGGAGTAGTTTGAGTCAAGGATTCCCATGGATAAGGTATCCTCCAATATTCCTGATAATAAAAAGGATTAATGAGCTACCAAATCTTGGAATTCTAATCCCAATAAAACTTTTGAACCAATAGGTATGGCCTAAATAGTAGCAAACATTAAAAAAAAAGGTAAGATAAAGTACATTCCTTCATTCAGCATTTGCAACAACTTCAATATAAGGTTGTACAAATTTTACAAAATATCTAGTAGTAGCAAAAGTAGGCCATGGACTCACATTCTTCATCATTTATAGGTTGGGGATAGAGTTTTTTGTACCTCAAAAAGAGTTGTTTTCTATAGAAGTCACATAGTAAAATTAAACACCTTTGTTATGGGCCTTACACTATTTTTCAATAGATGTCCAAAAATACCTTCTACCTTGATCTTCCAACACATATTGGCATCCATGACATCATTAATATTAATATTTTGAACATGTATCATGATTCTACATTGGATATAATGCTAGCCATTAGTCAGCCTATAGATGGTGTACCTAATTTTTAGCTTTCGCTAGATTCCAATCAATTTTTCGATACAAAGACTCGCTAAACTCACCAAGGATTCTCTACTTTCTATCTTTTTTCTAAATGAGGTTGGCTTCCACATCAGGCATGTGAGATTTATCATTTTCATATGATTCATAGTTTTTATTCCCTTTTGTTTGCATTTGAGTCCAATGCTTCTATGATGAGAAGGAATGATAGGGATCAATAATTAATGTAATATTTTTGATGTGGTCATCATATAGTTTCATATTAAAATTAAAGGTCATATTTTGATAAGTTTTTTATGTATTTTAAAGTTAGACATTTGGATGTAAATTTTGACAATTGGATAGACTTGATTGACATTGTAGTAAAAATGATCCTATCTTATGTATTTCTAAAGGGTCCCAAAAAGGTGGTGTATCTATCTATTTATATAAAATTTTGGAATGCAAATACTTAGTTCTTTATTGCCAAATGTATCTCTCTTGTTGTCCATGTTAGCTATCTATATATGGATTGGACACTTATCATCCTAAGGACCAAATATGGAACTACGATCAAATTTATATTCAAACTACTCCACACTGTAACGATCCTACTCACATGATTTTGAATAGCAAATGAATTAATGATAATATTTGCCTTTATTGTTTGAATGTGGTATTGTTGATGGTCATTATGTTGTAGGAACAAGTGAAATCCTTTGATGATATGAGGAAATATGATGACAAAGGTAAATGGGAAAGTGATGATTCAGTTCATGAGTACATGGAAGCTCACACCGATGAGTGTCATTAGGTGCATTGGAAATTAAATGCATTCTATGTGTTGCGAAGAATAGTTGTTGGTTGCTTGTTATGTGCAGTTATACAAGAGAGAAAATGATAATTCCAAGATCATGGCAGCTTACCCTCATTGAGTATGAATAAAATTGGTAATTGCTTTGATAAACTTGATAAATAGGGATGAATAAACATATATAAGAAAATATGCATATGATCATAGAATTAATATGTTGGAAGACGAACATTTTACGTGCTTCTTTTTATTATTATAAAAAGGAAAGAAATATGAATTTTAACCTCTGTTTCCCACGATCCAAAGGATGGAGTGGAAGGTTTATTATGAAGCAACCTATTCGTAAGTGTGTAGTTGTAATGATTGCTTCGAGGAAAAACCCACTCCATGTTTGGTGGACGTGAGAGGGAGGTAGTTAAAAGAAAGAGGATAAGTCACTCTTTGCATGTGAAAGAAAGATACATAAGTTTACATTTGTACTAGCTAGGAATTATATGAAGAAAATCAAAATAGAGCTCTTTGGATAACAAAATAATAAGCAAAAACTCCAAGTTGGGTGTTGAATTACTTGTCTTTGAATTTTTTTGAATATTAAGCTTGTTTTGCTCTTAAAGTCATTGAAAATAAATGAAATGTTCAGTTGTGTGAAGCTTGTGTATGCATAGGTGTATGTTGGTCATGTAATAGAAATTAGTTAAAGAGGATATCGTAGATATTATTGTTTAAACAAAATTGTTATGTTGTGTGTCTTTTGTATACATATATTATGAAAATAGTAGAAGCTTGATATTTTTGTGAATTTTATTTTAGGATGTAATAATGGTTGTGTAGACACTGTTTCTTGGAAAACTTGAACGACAATGGGATAACATGCATGTGGCTTTTTTAACAGTATGACATACTAGATGTTGTTGTGTGTAATAGCATATACAATACATGTTAAATAGCGGTAATACTTAGATTTGCATTCATTATAAAACCAAAATCTGATCCACCTCAACACATTCTTCAATGGGTAAAAATATCGATAATAGTAGAGTTGCTTACATCATGAAAGGAGGATTTTCATAAACTGACACACGATGCATTCAAGGAGAACATGTGAACCAGATTTATTTTAGGTTTTGATATTAAGTATATCTATATAAAAAGAAACATGATTTGTTGAGGAGAGAGTGAATATTAAAAAGAAAGAGTTGTTGTAAACATATTTCAGATATATGTTTTTTGCTGGTAGTTTGGGTAGCAGATGAAGAACATTAAAGTTTATGTAACATTCTGTAAATACTTGTTGTAGAACAATTGAGATCAACCTATAAAATTTGTACTCTGTTTCTTTCCATAAATCCAAAGGATTGCATTTACCTTGGATATATTTCCATTGTGTGTCATGTTCGAATTTCTTTAGAAAATGAAAACTACATGGGAGAATGAATTTACCACTTCTTGCAACAAATATATGAGCTTAGTCTTAACTCTGAAGATTTATCTAGTTGTAGCCATGTTGGGTAAATGAGATAGAGATAAGAAGCAAACATTTTGGCTCAATGAAGTTCTCTTTCTTTTGAGTTCGTTTATAATGTCTTATTAATGTGTTAAGATCATTTTGAATCAAGACATTATTGTTATATTTAACATTCTTATAAATGATTTAAAAATATTTTCCAGAAAAGAAAACCAAGATGTCATAATACCTTCTTTCTTTTTAAAAAATATAATATTGTATGTATTCTAATTTTCTTAAAGGTAACCTTGAATAATAGAAGCCTGAGAAGAGAGGTCATAAATTTAGAATCATTCGAAGGGTGTTTTTTAATATATTTTCAAAATTAGAAATTAAATATGATATGATGCTTCTGGTATTGAAATATTCTTCTAGTAGTAAGATGTGATAAAGGATATGTAACCCTTTTATAAAAGAAAATTGTAATTAAGTCTGGTGTAGTGCCCAACTATCATTAAAGTAGTATAAATTTCTTTGCTATTGTGTTAGAAGTTAGGGAACCGATAATAGGTTCCTATGTAGTAATTTGATCTACATTTCACCACATTAAAATCTGTAAGGAAGTTTTAGTTTTCAATTAATGATGAAAACATATGAAATAAAATGGTGGATATATTCATTATTACAAAAAGTCTTGCAAGCATATTAAGTCAACTGAGTGAAGTTTGATCGTGCTAGTCCAAGAAGATTACAACTTTGGTCTAGAAAATAGCAAGTGAGCGTAGAACCCTCAGGTAGTAATGCGAGCTAAAATTTAGTTTAACAGCTACCCTAGAAGATTTATTAGGTATTTTAGCTACGTTATTAAGATAGCACTATATATTCTTCCATTTAAATACCTAAAAAAAATATTGTATGTGCATTATTTTAGATTGCTAATGAATGCTTTTTAAGAGTATAAATAAAGAAAAGTGTAATTTTATATTTAATATTGTTACTTAGGTAATTACATGCAAAAGGAGTACTCATATAAATATATTAGTCAGATATTTATATGTCTCTTTTAGAAAGAATTGCTATTCCAAGTAGGTGTCTGATTATTTGAAATAGTTAGACATTTGAATACTTGTTGAAAATTATTTAAAATATTAGAAGACTTGTTTAAACTAGTCTAAAGAATCCTTTGCCTCGAAAACTCTTCAATAGAAAATAAAAATTCTAGTAGAACCCTTACTAAGTAGAGTATGGATTAATTTATTGGGAAGGATAAATAATAACAATTATAAACACCCATTGTTGTTGAGGTGTGGGTATGCACACAATGATTCTCAAGAGTAACTGTAGTCTAACAGAATTGGTCGAAACATGTGACTAGGTCAAAACTAGTAACGAGAGGGTGGTATGGGATGCCACCCCTAGGTTGCTGCTCAGGTAGTATTGTTATAAGTCCCATGTTCATTTGACTTAGCTAGATTAGCCACAATGTTAGGTATGTGATGAATGATCGTGAGTCATAATGAGCATGAGTGATCAAGTCCAATATCATAGTATTGACATGGATTTAACTGACTCTAGGATTGGACAATCAACTAAATACTGGGTATATATACGCTGATCCCTTGCATACTAAGATTAAATAAGTTTATGAGATAGATCATGGATTCACAAATGCTAAGGTATGGGGAAAGAAAGCATCCCCTTCTAGGTGTTAGGGCCCTAGAGGATAACCCTAGTTGTGGGTCAACCCTCATGCCAGAACACGAGGATGAAAATGAGGTAAGTCGATTCCACATACTGGCACCTTTCACGGTATTTGGCCAATCTTGTCCACTTTGGTGGTTGTCTGTAGTAGTATCAAACCTAAAAGTGGTATAATATACCTATACTAATTAAATATTATGATAATGTTACATTGGGTGAAACAAAACAGCTATGAACATGAAGGTACTCTTAGGAACAAAACTGTGGTTTAAATTTAAAAAAATTACTGTGTGAAAACTCTTGGCCTGATTTTGTGGTACAACCCATGTGAGTAGATTGGGGTTGTTACATATGGTATTAGAGTAGAAGAGATATTAATTTGTAGAATTCTTATTAGATAAATTTTGATAAGATCAATAAAAACTTATAAACTAACTTACTTCTTTCACACAGGTCAAATGACATGAATGTTGCGTGGTGGATCTTCAAAAAATCCTACGGGAGGTGAGGAAGAAACCACCAAAAGACCTATAAGGGGACCAAGATTGGATATGATATTAGAAGGTCCTCAATGTGAAATAAGGATGAAATATTTGAATGAGTCTCCTTCAAACGAGCCTAGTAGGGAGGAAGGAAACCTTGTAAAGGTTGTGCAATTATTATAAACTCATGTGGATTAATAGCAATATTTAATAGATTAACAACAAAAATTGATTGAGGACTTGATCAAGGAAAGGAGTCTTGTAGGTGGCCCTGTGGAAGTACTCAAAGAGACAATAAGAGTAGTTGATGCTAGAATGGGTTCTGAGTTGGTACGGTACCCAATGAAGATGGTGAATCCCAAGGCTAATGATATAAGTGAAGTTAATGTCATGGAGAAGTTTTGGAAACTTACTAATTTGTAGTAAGTATTAATGTCAGTCTGAGCTTACTATCATAACATCATCAACCTATATACCAATGGCAAAAAACCTCCATGGAGAATCGAGGGAGTCATCAATGAAGTGAGGATACTTTTTGCGGCAAGACAGAACAGGAGGGCTCGTCACATGTACCGTGAGGCCAACAGGTCAGCTGACAAATTAGCCAACATAGGTATTGATGTTGGTAGTTTGGTGACATGGACACAAGGTGTGTCACGTGAAGTGGAAAACATTATTAGTCATGAAAAGAAACCTGCCCGTTAAGGAGAAATATGAATGGGTGTTCTTTCCCCATAGAGCTGGTAATAACTATGGGGTTTCCCTCTAAATCATACCAAATTGGAAATGAAGGTAACGGGGTGTAAGCCTTGGAAGATTCTGACAGAGAATAGGAAATGGGTAAGCAACAGGTTTCACAAGTGCAAAGTTCCAAACTTCAATTCCTGTCAATGCAAGTAATATTTACAGTTATGTTTAGGTATGGGTGTGCTTTTTTAGTAAGGTTTTGTAGAGGATTCAACACAATTTATGGTAAGAAAGTTTCAAGGATGACTAGGATCTACAATCTCAGTAGAAGGCTGGATATTGTAAATAGGTTTTGGGTTAACCTGCAAAACCCGGTAATTAATGAAGACTTTTATTTACCAAAAAATAAAAAATAAAAAAAATAAATTTAAACAGCTATTAAAATATGTAGCTAATGGTGAGGGCATGGAAAGCATGAAGGTGCAAAATTTTATAATTGGATTATATCCTAAAATTAGGACTGACATGAAGATGTGATGCAGGAGCATCCGGTGGCAACA
Source organism: Wollemia nobilis (assembly GCA_028583015.1). Lineage (NCBI taxonomy): Eukaryota > Viridiplantae > Streptophyta > Pinopsida > Araucariales > Araucariaceae > Wollemia > Wollemia nobilis. The sequence continues at coordinate 4,535,773 of JAQPPZ010016936.1, forward strand.
ACGTAATCTTGCGTCAACAAATTTTTTCTAAGTTTTTAGTCTTTGACAAGGCAGAAGTTGGTCATGATATCGCAATGTCGCGATATCACGACGTCGCGAAATCGTGACATAAAATTGAAGAGAAGGCAGGAAAGCAGGGAGGTCGCGATATCGCGAGGTCGCGATATCATGACATAAAGTTGAAGTCAAGGTAGGGAAGCAGGGAGGTCGCGATATCACGATGTCGCGATATCACGACGTCGCAAAATCGTGACATGAAGTTAAAGTCAAGGCAGGGAAGCGGGGAGGTCGCGATATCGCGACGTCACGAAATCGCGACGTCGCGAAATCGTGACTGTGGAGTAGCAGCCAAAGTAAAGGAGTTGGGATGTCACGATTTTGTGACATGTCACGAAATCACGACTGTCACGAAATCGCGACATCGAAATAGCAGCCAGAGGGGAGGAGTTGGGATGTCACGATTTTGCGACATGTCACGAAATCATGACATCGGAGCAGTGGCCGAGGGAAGAAGTTGGGATGTCATGATTTCGTGGCATGTCACGAAATCATGACTGTCGCAAAATCACGACATAAGAGCAGTGGCCAAGGGAAAACAGTTGGGAGGTCGCGATTTCGCGACATGTCACGAAATCGCGACGGAGAAGAACAGTCGAGAGGGAGTAGTTGGAGATGTCACGATTTCATGACATGTCACAAAATCATGACCACTAGCAGGAGAAAGGAAGATGCCAAAGAAATCGTCGCGATTTCGTGACATGTCACAAAATCGCTACCAGAGCAGAGAAGCGGAGGCGAGGAAGGAAAACGTCACGATATCGTGACATGTCGCGATATCGCAACCCTAAGGCGAGAAGGGCAGGGATGAAGAGAATACGTCGCGATATCATGACATGTCGCGATATCGTGACCAAAAGAAGGAAGAAGCGCAAGAAAGTTAAACTATCGCAATATCGCGACATGTCGTGATATCGTGACATGTCACGATATCGCGACAAACAGCTAGTTCGTGGCTCGAAAAGGCACGCGCTCCAAGATGATGTTTTTGAGGTGGTCAGGGGCCTCTTTAATGCATGCATTCATGGCGGATCGGGGCAGTTGCCCATTTATGGAAAGAAAATTGAAGACTCGGCCGTGGAAGCCAATTTTGTCGATTTTTGTAATGAATTCTGCCAGGTGGGTCATTAATGGCCTAGAGGGTCGAGACCTCGATAAAAACTCAGAGATTGAAATAAATTGGGTTGGTAGACCAATTTTTGAAGGATGTTTTCAGAGGGTCGGGGCCTCTATAAAAACCTAGTTTCTGTAATAGAAGAGGGTGGTGGATTGGAGAATGCACGCAGAGATAGAGTTTGAGAAAACCAAGCCAAGCGCTGGTTGTTGTAAAGCCTGCGGGCTGTTTATGTAAAGGAGATTCCCAGTTAATGAATGAAATTTTTTGGAATTGTGTGTTTGCATTTTTTTGTCCGCCATCAGTGGTATCAGAGCTAGAAGATTTTGAGTGCGCAGCAGATTCGCCGAACGTGAGGCAGTTGTGCCAGGATCTGTGGTAGGGTTTTGAGAGAGAAGAGTGAGTTAGGGTTCTTGAGTGTGTAACAGATCGCCGGACGTGAGGCAGTTACACCAGGATCTGAGGGAGATATGATGACAATGAAAGAGTTCATGGCTTTACAGAGGAAAGTGCAGGCCCTGCAAGAGGATATGGTGTCGGAGGAAGAGTTCTTGGCGTTGCAGAGGCAAGTGCAAGCCCTGCAAGAGGAGCTACTCAGAAGAGATTTGCAGAGGCAAGTGAAAGCCCTACAAAGGGAGCTACGCAGATAGCGTGAGGATAAACAGAAGAGAAGAGAAGATGGAGTTCATCAGAAGATGAAGCCATTGCAGGCTACAGACAAAGAGGTGTGCAGCAGTGCCAGGATCTATCCGGTAGAAGACTAAAATTTATCTGGCCAGGAGACAGATTTGAAGCAGGTTGCAGACGAGGAAGTGTGCAGCAGTGGTAGAATCTGTCTGGAGGAAGACAGAAGTTTTTTGGGCCAGGAGAAGGGGTTGGAACAGTGCAGAGAGCGGATGAATGTCCGGAGGTGTCTGTAAAGGCGATAACCGAGACAGTGCAGAAGTGAAGATCACTTCTCCATCAACCCCGGTTGTCTGATGCAGGAGCATCCGGTGGCAGCAGCGCAATCTTGCATCAACAAAAATTTTTCTAAGTTTTTAGTCTTTGACAAGGCAAAAGTTGGTCGCGATATCGCGACGTCACGAAATCATGACATAAAATTGAAGAGAAGGCAGGGAAGCAGGGAGGTCGTGATATCGCGACGTCATGAAATCATGACATAAAGTTGAAGTCGAGGTAGGGAAGCAGGGGAGGTCTAAAATATCATGATGTCGTGATATCGCGATGTCGTGATATCACGACATCGCAAAATCATGACATGAAGTTAAATTCGAGGCAGGGAAGCGGGGAGGTCATGATATCGTGACGTCATGAAATCATGACTGTGGAGCAGCAGCCAAAGTAAAGGATTTGGGATGTCAAGATTTTGTGACATGTCACAAAATTGTGACTGTCGTGAAATCGTGACATCGAAACAGCAGCCAGAGGGGAGGAATTGGGATGTCACGATTTTATGACATGTCACGAAATCACAACATCGGAGAGCGGTCGAGGGAAGAAGTTGGGATGTCACGATTTCGTGACATGTCACAAAATCGTGATTGTCGTGATTTCATGACATGTCGTGAAATCGCGACCGTCACGAAATCGCGACTGTCACGAAATCGCGACATAAGAGCAGCAGCCAAGGGAAAACAGTTAGGAGGTCGCGATTTCGTGATATGTCATGAAATCGTGATTGTCGCAAAATCACGACGGAGAAGAATAGCCAAGAGGGAGCAGTTTGAGATGTCACAATTTTGTGACATGTCACAAAATCGTGACCACCAGCAGGAGAAAGGAAGATGCTGAAGAAATCGTCGTGATTTCGCGACATGTCACGAAATCGCGACCAGAGTAGAGAAGCGCAGGCGAGGAAGGAAACGTCGCGATATCGTGACATGTCACGATATCGCGACCCGAAGGCGAGAAGGGCAGGGATGAAGAGAATACGTCGCGATATCGCGATATCACGACCAAAAGAAGGAAGAAGCGCAAGAAAGTTAAACTGTCGCAATATCGTGACATGTCGCGATATCACGATAAACATCTGGTTCGTGGCTCGAAAAGGCGTGCACTCCAAGATGATGTTTCTGAGGCAGTCAGGGGCCTCTTTAATGCATGCATTCATGGTGGATTGGGGCAGTTGCCCATTTATGGAAAGAAAATTGAAGACTCGGCCGTGGAAGCCGATTTTGCTGATTTTTGTAATGAATTCTGCCAGGTGGGTCATTAATGGCCTAGAGGGTCGAGACCTCAATAAAAACTCAGAGATTGTAATAAATCGGGTTGGTAGACCAATTTTCGAAGGATGTTTTTAGAGGGTCGGGGCCTCTATAAAAACCCAGTTTCTATAATAGACTAGGGTGGTGGATTGGAGAATGCACGCAGAGATAGAGTTTGAGAAAACCAAGCCGAGCACTGGTTGTTGTAAAGCCTGCGGGTTGTTTATGTAAAGGAGATTCCCAGTTAATGAATGAAATTTTTTGGAATTGTGTGTTTGCTTTTTCCCGTCCCCCATCAAGATGTTAAATCATAAAAAATTTCATAGAGCATTTACTTTAACTCAGTAAGAAAAGTTCTATCAAGGAATTAAAAAGACTTACTTCAATTATAAAAAAATGACTAAAAAGGAAAAATATGATCTTAAGAAACATAAATGTGTGGGATTTATGAAATGGATTAAGGATAAAAGCAAAAATCTTAGAGGAGGAGACCAGAATAGACAAGGAGGCACAACAATAAGGATTGTTCAAGGTTACAAACATAGAAAAAATGGCAAGGGATATTATAGAAGAAATGATCCAAGGTTGATGGAATGGGGAAAGACTAAATATGTTATATCCCAAAATAGCAATGAAAGCAACAAAAAGAGAAAAATAGCTCCACCAAGTGGATGTTATTTTTTCCAGAGATCTCATTGTGTTAACAAATACCCCACATAGATGATATTTGCAAAAAATCTCCAGAATAAGCCACCCACCAAATATTTGCAATGATAGGTAGTCCCATACTTGATGGCCAAGTTACTCCATTTTTGCTTAATGGTAAATTTTTTGATAAATATGTGCATATTTTGATAGATAGTGGATCAAATGATAGTTTTATTTCTACTAGATTAGTGAGGGACATACCTAATGGACTTGGGTTTTTAGCTAATGGTTGGAAGCTAGAATATGAGTTTGGACAAACCTACCAAGTTAACCAATATCCGTTTGACCCTCACATCATATTGCCACAAAGGAAAAATGATGCAGGAGCATCCAGCAGCACCTGCAATAGAAGCACCCAGTTGCGGGAGAGCCACTTCTGAAGAGTCGGCTCAGGAAGAAAAAGAAGAAAAAGCCAAGGAAAATTTTTCTAAAGCAGAGGAAGAAGAACGTCACGATTTCGCGACATGTCACGAAATCGCTACAGAAAAATGCAAAGGTGGCGCAGTGGAAAAAATGTCGCAAAATCGCGACATGTCGCAAAATTGTGACAACAGAGCGATGGCAAAGCGAAGGCAATGGAGAGGTCACGATTTTGTGACATGTCGTGAAATCGTGACAGCGGAGCAGCGGAGAGGCGAAAGCGGAGAATTGTAGCGAAATCGTGACGTCGCGATTTCGTGACGTCACAAAATCATGACGTTAGAAATGCGAAGGTGAAGGCGGAGGTTTGCATAGCGAAATCATGACATCATAAAATCGTGAAATCAAAAGAGAAAATAGTGCAAGGCAGAGGACGGTCGCGATATCACGATGTCACGATATCACGACATTGTGATGTCACGACGAAATTATGAGCGAAAGGCTGAGCTGTGAAATGGTCGTGATATCATGACGTCACGATATCGTGACATATTTTGAAAATGAAGGCTCGAAGGCTGGAAGGTCGCGATATCACGACATGTCGCGATATTGCGACTAAAACTACAAAGAACGCAGAAGAGCAGAAACGTCGCGATATCGCGATGGAGAGAGAAGAATGCACGGGAAGAGAAAGAGATGGTGGGAACCGCGACAGGCGATATTTTCGAGACCATTCAAAGAACGACACGTGGCACAAGGTGCAGTAAAGGCAGACAAGATCAAGAAGCACGGGGAACGAAGAGGATGGACGCGTAGAGTATCCTGACAGGAAGCGGCGGTGACAGGGGCCGTGCGGAGTGGCGCCATAAATCGGGTTGGTGCCGGTTTATGTGAAGAATGTTTCAGAGGGGGTCATTAATCGGGTTGGTGAACCCATTTTTCGAAGGCTATTTTCAGAGGGTCGGGGCCTCTATAAAAACCTAGTTTAATGTAATGTGCGGGTGGTGGATCGGGAGAGAGACGCAGAGTGTGATAATGAAAGCTAAGCCGAGAGCTAGCTTTACAGGTTGTGAGTGTGTTTCCCGGTCCCCCGTTAGTGGTATCAGAGTCGAAAGTTTCTGAGTGTGTAACAGATCACCGGACGTGAGGTAGCTACACCAGGATCTGTGGTAGGGTTCTGAGAGAAGAGTGAGTTAGGGTCTTGGAGTGTGCAAGCAGATTCATCAAACATGAGGTAGTTTATGCCAAGACCCGATAAAAAAAAAAAGAAAAAAAATGCATCCCCAAAGAAGCCGGGATAGCAAGGAAGATATGGTGACAGAAGAAGAATTCATAGCTTTGTAGAAACAGTTGAAGGCCCTGCAAGAAGAGTGGCTCCGAATGAAATTGCGAGAGCAAGAGGAGAAGCGTAAAAGGCGTGAGGAGAGACAGAGAAAGAGAGATGCAAGAGTGCATCAGAAGCTTAAGGTGCAGGCTGCAGAAGAGTGTAGCAGTGACAGGATCTTCCTGGAAGAAGGTAGAAATTTAACTGGCAAAGAGGAGGAGATGGAATAGGCTGCAGGGGCAAAAGAATGTCTGGAGGTGTTGTTGTAGGGGGCAGCAACCAGACCGTGCAGAAGTGAAGATCACTTCTCCACTTACCTCGGTGTCTGATGCAGGAGCATCCAGTAGCACCTGCAGCAGAAGCACCCAGTTGCGGGAGAGCCACTTCTGAAGAGTCGGCTCAGGAAGAAAAAGAAGAAAAAGCCAAGGAAAATTTTTCTAAAGCAGAGGAAGAAGAACGTCACGATTTCGCGACGTGTCACAAAATTGCGAAAGAAAAATGGAAAGGTGGCATAGTGGGAAAAATGTCACGAAATCATGACATGTCGCGAAATCATGATAGCGGAGCAGTGGCAAAGCAAAGGCAATGGAGAGGTCATGATTTCAGGACATGTCATGAAATCATGACTGTCGCGAAATTGTGACAGCAGAGCAGCGAAGAGGCGAAAGCGAAGAATTGTAGCAAAATCGTAACGTCATGATTTCGTGACATTGCGAAATCATGACGTCAAAAAGGCGAAGGCGAAGGCGGAGGTTTGCGTAGTGAAATTATGATGTCACGATTTTGTGACGTCGTAAAATCATGACATCAAAAGAGAAAATAGTGCAAGGCAGAGGACAGTCGCGATATCGCGACGTCGCGATTTCACGACGTCGCAAAATCGTGAAGTCAAAAGAGAAAATAGTGCAAGGCAGAGGACAGTCACAATATCGCGACATCGCGATGTCGCGATGAAATTGTGTGCGAAAGGTTGAGCGGCAAAATGGTCGCGATATCGCGACGTCACGATATCGCGACGTCGCGATATCGTGACCATTTTGCCGCTCAACCTTTCGCTCAAAATTTCATCGCGACATCGCGACGTCGCGATGAAATTGTGTGCGAAAGGTTGAGCGGCAAAATGGTCGCGATATCGCGACGTCACGATATCGCGACGTCGCGATATCGTGACATATTTTGAAAATGAAGGCTCGAAGGCTGAAAGGTCGCGATATCGTGACCAAAACTACAAAGAATGCAGAAGAGCAAAAACGTCGCGATATCGCGACATGTCACGATATTGTGGTGGAGAGAGAAGAAGGCATGGGAAGAGAAAGAGATGGCGGGAACCGCGACAGGCGGTATTTTTGGGACCATTCAAAGAACGACACATGGCACAAGGTGCAGTAAAGGCAGACAAGATCAAGAAGCACGGGGAACGAAGAGGATGGACGCGCAGAGTATCCTAACAGGAAGCGGCGGTGACAGGGGTCGTGCAGAGTGGCACCATAAATCAGGTTGGTGTCGATTTATGTGAAGAATGTTTCAGAGGGGGTCATTAATCGGGTTGGTGAACCCATTTTTCGAAGGCTATTTTCAGAGGGTCGGGGCCTCTATAAAAACCCAGTTTAATGTAATGTGCGGGTGGTGGATCGGGAGAGAGATGCAAAGTGTGATAGTGAAAGCTAAGCCGAGAGCTAGCTTTACAAGTTGTGAGTGTGTTTCCCGGTCCCCCGTCAAAAAACTAGCTAGAATTTTTATGTGGCACCTTTGCATCCTTTCAATATCATTCTTGGTGTTTACTAGTTAAAAGCCCATAAAGCTCTTCTAAATTTTGAAGAAATATGGGTGGATTTTACGGATGAGTATAATCAAAGAATTAATATTCATTATGATTGTGGTGAAATTAAGCCACATATATTATCTGCAATGCAGATAAAGAAATTCATTAGAAAGAAGGGAATTATTTTAATACTGAAAACGAATAAGAAAGAAGATTTGAAAGTGGAATTTGATCTCTTCTAAAAGCATATTATTTTGGAAGAATTCAAGGATGTGTTTTCGGAGGACCTTCCAAGGTTACCTCCTAAGAGGGAGTTCAATTTTTCTATTGAGTTATTACCTGGAGCTGCACATATAGCAAGGACACTGTATATGATGACTCCTATTGAGCTACAAGAGTTTAAAGCACAACTTCAAATTTGCTGGAAAAAAAAGGCTAATCAAGCCCATAGTGTCACCTTAGGGAGCTCATATCTTGTTCTTTAAGAAGAAATATGGTACCTTGAGGGTGTGCATAGATTATCAAAAATAGGTATTCATTACTAGAATTGATGTTATCTTTGATCAGCTAAAAGCTATGACCATCCTTTCAAATATTGATCCGAGGTCTGGTTATCACCAGTTAAGAATCCGAGAAGAAGACACTTCTAAAATATATTTTAGAACTAGGTACAAATTTTTTTAATTCATAGTCCTACATTTTAGGCTAAGTAATGCCTTGGCCATGTTCATGAACCTCATGAATAGCATTTTTAGAAAGCAGTTGGACTCATTTATGCTCGTATTTTTGGATGATATACCGATCTATTCCAAGAACAAGGAGGAACATGATCAACATATGGGAACTAGACTTGATATTCTTAGAAAGAATAAATCATATGGAAAACTATCAAAGTGTGAATTTTACACTCCACAAGTACAATATTTGGGACATATTATCTTTGCTGAGGGGATTTCAGTCGATCCCAATAAAATAGAAATAATTATTGATTGGCCAACACCTACTAATGTGATTGAGGTAAGAAGTTTTATGGGCATTGCATGTTATTATAGATTATTTATCAAAGTATTCTCAAGAATTTCCCAACCTATTACAAACATTCAAAGGAAAGGTAAAGCCTTCAAATAGAAAAAGTAATGTGAAGAGGCTTTTCAAATTTTGGAAAAATATTGACAACCGCACCAATTTTGTAATTACCTGATCCTAATAAATAGTTCACATTATGTATTGATGCATCAATTAAAGGATTAGGAGGGATTTTTACCCAATATGATATGGTTATTACCTTCAAATCAAGGAAACTTAAGAGTCATGAGGTGAATTATGCCACTCATGACCTGGAGTTGGTAGTTGTTGTACATGCACTTAAGATTTGGAGGCACAATTTTTTGGGAAAACCATTTGAACTAAAGATAAATCACCAAATTTTAAGTACATACTTACTCAACCCTTATTGAATGCCAAATAATGACACTGATGGAATTTGTAGTTGAATATGATTTTGGCATTGAGTATATTAAGCGTAATGAGAATAAGGTTGATGATGCTCTAAGAAGGAGAGGGTGTATTACTGCATTGACAAAATGTTAATATGATTTGATAGGGAAAAATAAAAATTAGCAACAAAAATATGAATTTTGTTAATCTTGCAATGCTCAGATGGAGCAGAAAATTGGAAAGGATACATGCTTTGTATATATGACTTGTTGATTTATAGGAATAGGTTGGTAGTTCTAAATACAAGTGGATTGAGAGAAACAATCTTTAAGGAGGCACACAATACCCCTTATTATGCACACCTGAGAGGGGTAAAGATGTGCGAGAGATTGAGAAAAGCCTATTATTGACCAGGTATGAAAAAGGATATCACAAACTATATGACCAAGTGTTTGGAGTACCAGAAAGTGAAAGCAGAATATTTTCATCCAACAGGTAAATTGTACCCACATGAGATATCTATGCAAAAATGGTAAGTGGTATCAATGGAATTTATAGTGGGTTTACCTAAAACAAGGTTCATGCATGATGCAATCTTGGTATTTGTGTATAAGTTAATTAAGGTTGCACATTTTATACTAGGCAATGTGCAAGATGACACACCTACAATAGCGAGTAATTTTTCCAAGGAAGTGGTAAGACTACACAGATTTCTAGAAGTTATAATCTCTTATAGAGATTCTCGCTTTACCTCTAAATTTTGGTAGGCTTTGCATGAAGCATTGGAAACCAAACTGAATATTAGTACTACCTATCACCCTGAGATAGATGGGAAGATTGAGAGGGTAAATCAGGTATTAGAGGATATGCTAAGGATGTATTGCATGGATCAACATACAAAGTGGGAATACTATTTATACCTAGTGGAGTTCACATACAATAATAGTTATCATGTGTCACTAGGTATGGCACATTTTAAAGCCCTATACAGAAGAAAATGTAGGATTCCTATATCTTTGGATAATCCAAAAGATCAAGTAGTGATCAAACTGAAAACTATAAAAAAATGGAAGATCAATTGGAAAGAATTCAGCAAAATATGAAGGAGGATGTAGATCGCCAAAAGAGCTATATGGACCTCAGAAGAACACCGAGGGAATATTTTATGGGAGATAAATTTTTCTTATGGGTGAAGCCAACTAAAAGTTCCATAATATCTTCCAAACTTGACTCCATATATGTGGGTCCATTTGAAAAGATAAGCCTTGTCACATACATATTAGCTCTATCATCAAGCTTATCTAAAATCCATAATGTATTTCATTTGTCCCTCTTTAGGAAGTATATTTCTGATCCTACTCATATTTTGGATGTTTGCAATCTACAGATGATCAATCCATTAAGAATTGAAGTTTGACTTATTCACATACTTGGTTTTAGTACCAAGAACTTGAGGAAGAGAAGCATAAAGCAATTTCGGGTCCACTCGGACCTCTGCTTGGACAAAAATGCCATGTGGAAGGATGTGGCAGTCATGCAACAATAATTTCCTTGTCTATTCGAGTAGATATAAACAATTTCAAAAACATTTATATGGTTTGATGATATATGTATATATGCATATGGATATGAGACTAGATACTGAGTAGAGTAGTTTGTGTATATTTTGAGTTATTGAGTAGAGTAACTATGTTTATATGATGATATATATTTTGGTTTATTCATGGACATATGATTGTATGCAATGCAACATAGTAAATGATTTAATTTTATGAGCAAGTTTGAATGATTTGTGGATCAATGATAATATTTGATGCAAATAATGAAATATGATTAGTTTGTCATGTGTGAAAGGCTATATTTGATATATTCAATTTTCTTGATTATGCAAAAAACACAAGGACTATGTTTATTTATAGAGGGGAAGAATGTAACGACCCTCCTAGCATGATTTTGAATAATGAATTAATTAATTATTATACTTGCCTTTATTGTTTGAATGTAATACTACTTATGGTCATTATGTTGTAGGACCAGGTAAAATCATTCGATGAGATGAGTAAGGACGATGAAAAAGGTAAATAAGGAAGTGATGATTCAATTCGTAAGGACATGGAATCTCACGTTGGTGAGTGTCATATAGGTGCATTGGAAATTAAATGTATTCTATGTGTGTTGTGAAGAATAGTTGTTGGTTGCTTGTTATGTGCATTTATACAAGGGAGGCAATGAAAATGCCAAGAGCATGGGAGCTTACCCTCATTGAGTATGAATGAAATTGGTAATTGCTTGTGTATAATTATTGATAAACTTGACAAATAAGGATGAATAAATATATACAAGAAAATATGCATATGATCATATAATTAATCTGTTGGAAGATGAAAATTTTGTATGCTTCTTTTTATTATTATAAAATAAGGAAAGAAATGTGAATTTTAACCTCCTCTACCCACAGTCCAAAGGATGAAGTGGAAGGTTGATGATGAAGCAAAGTACGCGTAAGTGTGTAGTTGTAATGATTGCTTCAAGTAAAAACCCACTCCATGTTTTACGGGCATGAGAGGAAGGTGGTTAAAAGAAAGAGGATAAGACACTCTTTGCATGTTAGAGAAAGAGATACAAGTTTACATCTACACTAGTTGGGAATCGGGCAAAGGAAATAAAAATAGAGCTCTTTGGATAATAGAATAATAAGCAAAAACTCCAGGTTGGGTGTTGAATTACTTGTCTTTGAATTTTTTTGAATATTAAGTTTATTTTGCTCTTAAAGTCATTGAAAATAAATGAAATGTTCTATTGTGTGAAGTCTGTGTATGCATAGGTGTATGTTGGCCATGCAATAGAAATTAGTTAAAGAGGATATAGCAGATATTATTTCTTAAACAAAATTGTTATGTTGTGTGTATTATGCATACGTCTATTGTGAAAATAGTGGAAGCTTGATATTGTTGAGAATTTGGTTTTGGCATGTAATAATGGTTTTGTAGACACTGTTGCTTGGAAATCTTGAATAGAAATGGGATAGCATGCATGTGGTTTGTTTAATAGTATAAAATATTGGATGTTGTTGTGTGTAATAGCATATACAATTCATGTTAAAAAGTGGTAATACTTAGATCTACATTTATGATAGAACCAAAATCTGATCCCCCTTGACACATTATTCAATGGGTAAAAATATCGGTAATAGTGGAGTTGCTTACATCATGAAAGGAAGATTTTAATAAACTGTCACAGGATGTGTTCAAGGAGAATGTGTGAACCAGATTTATTTTCAATTTTTATATTAAGTATACCTATAAAAAAAAGTCGTGATTTGTCGAGAGAGTGAACATTAAAAATAAATAATTTTTGTAAACATCTTTCATAGATATATTTTGTTTGCTGGTAGTCTGGGTAGTAGATGGAGAACATCAAATTTTATGTAATATTCTATAAATACTTGTTGTAGAATAGTTGATATCAACCTGTAAAATCTATACTTCATTCCTTTCCATAAATCTATTAGATTGCATTTACCTTGGATATATTTCCATTGCGTGTCATGTTCAAATTTCTTTAGAAAATGAAAACTAGCTGGGAGAACGAATTTACCATTTGCAACAAATATATGATCTTAGTCTTAACTCTGAAGATTTATCTAGCTTTAGTCGTACTGGGTAAATGAGAGAGAGATAAGAAGCAAAAATTTTGGCTCAACGAAGTTCTCTTTCTTTTGATTTCGTTTATAATGTCTTATTAATGTGTTAAGATCATTTTAGGTAAAAATAATGTTGTTATATTTAACATTATTATAAATTATTTAATGATATTTTCCAGAAAAGAAAACCAAGATGTCATAATACCTTATTTATTTTAAAAAATATATAATTGCATATATTTTGATTTTCTTAAAGGCAACCTTGAACAATAGAAATCCTGAGAGGAGAGGTCATAATTTTAGAATCGTTCAAAGGGTGTTGTTTAATATATTTCCAGAACTGGAAAGTAAATCTTATATGATGCTTGTGGCATTGAAATATGCTTCTAGAAATAATATGTGATAAAGGATATGTAACTCTTGTATAAAAGGAAACTGTAATTAAGTCTAGTGTAGCACCCAACTATCATTAAAGTAGTATAAATTCCTTTGCTATTGTGTTAGAAGTTAGAGAACCGAGAACAAATTCTTGTGTAGTAATTTGCTCTACATTTCACCACATTAAAATCTATAAGGGATTTTCAGTTTTCAGTTAATGATGAAAACATATGAAAGGAAATGGTGGGTATATTCATTATCACAAAAATTCTTGCAAGCATATTAAATCAGCTGAGTGAAGTTTGACTGTGCTAGTCTAAGAAGATTACAAGTTGGTCTCGAAAATAGCAAGTGAGAATAGAACCCTCAAGTAGTAATGTGAGCTAAACTTTAGTTTAGAAGCTACCCTGGACGATTTATTAGGCATTTAGGCTACATTAGTAAGATAGCACTAAATAGTCTTCCATTTAAATAACTATAAAAATATTGTATGTGTGTTGTTTTAGATTGCTAATGAATGTTTTTTAAGAGTATAAATTAAGAAAAGTGTAATTTTATATTTAATATTGTTACTTAGGTAATTACAGGCAAAAGGAGTAGTCATCTAAATATATTAGTCACATAATTATAAGTTTCTTTTAGAAAGAATTGATATTGCAAGTAGGTGTTTGATTATTTGAAATAGTTAGATATTTGAATACTTGTTGAATATTACTTAAAATATTAGAATAGTTTGTTTAAACTAATCTAAAGAATACTTTACCTCGAAAATTGTTCAATAGAAAACAAAAATTCTAGTAGAACCCTTACTAAGTAGAGTATGGATTAATTTATTGGAAAGGATAAACAATAACAATTGTAAACATCCAATGTTGTTGATGTGCGGGTATGCACACGAGTGTCAGGAGCAACTGTAGTCTAACATAATTGGTGGAAACACATGCTTAGGTTAGAACTGGTAATGAGAGGGCGGTATAGGATGCTACCCCTAGGTTGTTGCTCGGGTAGTACTATGATAAGTCCCATGCTCATTTGACTTAGCTAGATCATCTACAAAATTTACTATGGGATGAACGATCGTGAGTCATGTTGTGGTTGTTCCACAACTAGCCCCAAAGCTTGGGGACCCACTTAAAATTTTTAGAAAATTGAACTAATGGGACATGATTGAGCAATTTGGTTCTCACTGTTGACCCAATTGTCCCATGATTTTGAATGTATAAAAAGAACATAAATCTAATTCTACCAAAGTTGGCAAAACTCAAGCTAATAGATCAAAATCAAATGGACAAGATGAAAAGCTCCAAAAATATGGCAATAAAGGTAGACAATTTTTAGGTGGAAAATTTAAAATTGGTCATTTACAAGGAGTAGAACATAAATCAATTAGCCTCACTAGCCAAGGAAGGATATCAATTGCTCTTTCCAACCAAATAGATACCAAAATACCACATGCACATTGATGGTAGAATATGGAGTGGTAGGCCTATTAATACCTTTCCCTTTGCAAGTCCTCCCTATTTCATATAAAGCAACAAGAGTATTTGTGAGTTCTGAAGAATGAAGCATCATGGGATTAGATAATCTACAACGACCATGGAGTTCATGAGAAAGAATAAGACTACTACCCCACCCCAAAAAACTACCTCAACTCCTCACTTAACTTCAAAAATATAAACTCATTCTCAAGCCACATAGATGGAGACTTTAATACACGTTAAATACATAGGAGGATTAATATATCTAAAGTGATCAAAATATACAAGAAATCTAAGGAAAATTGCTTATCAAAGACACCTCAAAAATGAAAATGAATCCTTTGCTACAAGGATTTTGACTAGTTGTTTATCTCAGTACCTGGAAGCATGTACAATATTGTTACAAATTGATGGAAGCATGTACCTTGTATTACAACACTTAGCATGGGATATTTAGGGCCCATGACAACCACTTTGAACTATTTAGTTCAGGAGAGGCTATACAACAAATGGTACTTGTGCCAAAGGGACTCAAATTAAACCCAGATGTTGAAAGAATGTATTATGTCAAAATCAAAGATAAGTTAAAATGCTTGAATTAGGAGCTTTTTAAGTTAGAGGAATTCATGTTGAAATTCTCCTTAAGTTGACAAAAATTCAATGAAGATGCCAAGGATGCTTTAAGCATAGTGGAATTTATTTTCAACATTGGTGACAATGAAGAAGTGTTGTAGGAAGAGTTGGGTGGCATCCACATGCTTAGGGGTATCCCAAAGAATACATACCTAATCCTAGATTACAATGAATGTATAGCCCATCACATTCATAAAGGGCTATATAAATTCAGGGATACTCACACCTTTAGGTACAACTCATTCTTAGCCCATTTAGTACTAATTTTAAAATATCTAGTTGTTTGGATATTGGAGCCTAAATGTAAAAAATGAATATGGTTGAGGGTATTATGTCCCCTTTTGGAAAGAATTTATCTCCTTGAACTTATCCTATTACCATTTTTCAAATAAGTTTTTGGTACCAACCTTGAGCACAACTAAAGGAGAAAATCCCTGGTGCATCCCAGAAGCAAGCACCAAGGACCTATAGTTTTAGATCAAAGTATAATGGTATTACTTGGAGGACACCACCATTATATACCTTTGTAGATTCAACAAACACATATATTTGGTACCAATATACATGACATAAAGGGTGGTCTCTCTAGAAATATTGAGATAGGCAAACTCAATCAATACCACCTATGAGAGTGGGCAGAGCAAAACAATATTTTGTAAATCCTTAGTGCATCTAGGAAGTGTATCTCTACTAAAAATAAATTTGACTCCTAAATTATAATCCAAGTTGAAAGAGTTGGGATTATAAACCTTAAATTATTCTTAGAATTATGATCTAGATAAGTTTACTATATGGCTAACAAGTATAAATGTTTCTAGTAAATTCATCCATGAACCCAGGCCTAAAATGATCGAGTACATAGGAAGGATTTTACCCACCACTCTAAAGAGAATAATTCTTGTCATCAAATCCCTAGAGGAAGTTATATGATATCTTCTATACGAAGGTGAATTATTTTGACTCCAAGTCTCAAATCAACCCAATCAATAAGAAGTTCTTATAGAAGCTAAGTTGGAGCAATAACAAGGTCAAATCTTGGTGGAAATTCCTCTAGAAAAATAAATGATATCAAGGTACCTTTAATAGATATATATCCAATTGAGGATTAAACCTTCATCTAGTGCTATAACATAGAGCACCCAAAAGAAGTTCCATGTAATGAAAAAATAAACAATGAAAAAACCATGAACATCTAATCATGCCAATCAACTCAAATAGAAGGGACTCTAGTTGCAATATTAGTTATGATACCTCTAGAGATGACCATATCAATGCAGTCAAGGCATTTAGAGAGTAAAGCAAAAAATAATATCAAGAAGAGGTGAAACGCCTCCAAGGAAATGGAGGGTAATCCTCAAATCAAAATAACTAGATATGGGAGATAAGAACAAGGCTTCACCTTAGGGAAACCCTTCACCATATTTGGTAGCAACTATTGAAGATATCATTTTGATGTAGAAGGAAGTTTTTTTATTAGCCAAAAATATGACCATAACACCACCTACCACTTCTATCCCAATTCTATCATCATATAATGTCTTCCCTATCATAATCCCCATATTTGTCACTTTTCCACTCTACCACCACTTATCAACTTCCAACCAATACCATTCGCAACCCCTAGCACATTGTAAACCTTCATTGAACCTTCTCCTATCAACCTTACCAATGTAGATCAATCAATTTCCTTACCCTTTTTTAGACCTTTGATCATCACCTCAAATGATTGATAACAATCACTTGGAACTAGAATTATAATTTTCAGAGAGGAATTGTTACCTCAGTTTTAACAAATCCAATATCAAGCGCGATAGTATGAGCAACAAGAGGCAATTGATAGGGTAAAGCAAACTATGATAACCTAGGTGAGGACCATCCACGATCCCCAAAACTTTTATCTATGTATAACCCGCCTGATAATCTCTATCTCTAAGATGGAGGTAGAGATGCATATTTAAGACTACCAAGTGGTTGTTATAGAGCTAAGCCTTAAGGATTCTTGAATAAAGGATAAAATTAAATTCATAGATAAAACTAGTAAAATAGTAATCCATGATACTTGAGTCATGCAAGGAGGCTAGCAAGAAAGAAAAATAAGATAGAGAATATTATACACACCCTTATAGCTTCTTAGGCTAAAGTCTAGGTATTGAAATCTCATATGGACATTCTCATGTCCTAATTGGAAGAAACACAAGCTTTAAGGTAGGATTTAGAAGAATAGAGAAAAAATATTGTCAGGTTGAAGCTAAAGGTATATTACATAGAAAAATATTTAAAATATAGTAGGCCTTTTAGGATGAAGTAATCAATGTAGTTGACGGTTTGATTCCAATGCTAGAGTTCATCTAGGCTACTATTTCATGAAACACCAAAATAAGTAAAATCCTAGAGTACGTTTTTGCAAGAACCATCCCTAAGCTTGCCAAGGCACAAAAGTATAAGTTTTAGATAACATACCTAGCTAATTAGCAAAGGGTAGTCGTAGGAATTTTTTGTTAGGAAGGAGCAATAATTCCAATTATGGAAACCCTTGAAGCGGATGAGATCACATGCTAATGTGGGATCCAAGTTGATGCTCTGACATGGTTAGAGGGGAAATGGAACCTCTTTGATTAAAAATGGCCTCCTCTCCCTTGACTCTAGGAGGTGACCTCCTCCTAAAATAAGATTTTTGGAAATTAATGAACCAAAGGAGGAATGTTGACATGTCATTAGACTCCTCCACTACATATAAAGTGGATTAGGTGATTAAGCCAATGGTCAAGCTTGAGGTGCATCTCCAACAAGTTCTAGGTAAGTATGATTACATCCTATAGGATGACCAATGTTAGCTTGAAAGAAAATTTCTTTAACTAAATAAAATAAGAATACCCTTGAAAGGGAGGAAATCCAAATGATAATAAGAAAACTGTAGTAACAACTTCACCATTTTTAGATTTAATATTTTGACTCTATGCCTAATGCATAAGGTGTACATTTGATCTTCAGTGGGTTAGAGATCCCCATGAGTCACCAAACCCAAAGCTATAGTGAATTATCACTACATGTAGAAGCAAGCACCCTCCCTTAGTAAAAAATTGACAAAGTGCAAGGAAGCTAAAGCATAAAATAACTAAGACTAGAAGGGAAGGAAGTTAGGTATGCCCATGATTTTGAAGTGTCTAACAATTGTGATATGTTAACATTTAATTAAAACTCTAATAAGTAACCAAGGAAAATTCAATTGCAAATAAGCTACAATGGGATCATGGAATGTGTAAACGAGCAAAAACAAAAACCTCGATTAGAGTTTGAAAAAGGATTATATGCAAAATAATGCTGACCACAATTGTGACAAGGAGAAGAGAAATGACTATACATAAAAGGGAAGTAGTTGAAATCTTGAGTAGGCTATCTTCACCACCTAGACAAGATCTCCTAAGCAGGTAGTTAGTACATTAAAGACACTAACAGTAAGGATATCGAGAAGTAGCGTCAAGCCTGATGACATTGATTGTAGATCTTTGCATCTAATCTCTAAATATTTCTAGCATGGGTAGTCAACATGGATGATAGAAAATTCATGTCTAGAAGCCCAGAACCATGTAGCATTAATGAATTTGGATCTAGAGACCTTGATATTGTTTACAATTAATGCGATGGATCTCGGGTAGAATTTTGAAAAGGGCGTTTTAAATTTTGGGAGGGAAAATTTTATCAATTTCATCTATAAGTAGATAATTTATTCATTAAAGGATTAAAATTTATCTATTTATGCCTAGTATCTGGCCTTGTACGTAATATTTCTTTCACTTATTAGTTTTAGAGCCTTTTTCTTTGATATGGTTGTAAGCAGAATATGATATATAAAGTTGTGGTTATTCAAATTTTTGTCCTAGCTCTTATGTGTATACATTATGCATTAATATTCATGCTAGGTGAGATTATGTTCTCTTTACGATGTTGATGAATGATGCATGTGTTCACTAATCATCTTATTGTGCAAAATATTCTTATCATCTTGCCATATCACCTCTCGTATCATAGGTTTTTACCTTTTTGCTATTTTATTTTTGTCCATTTCTCTCTTTCCCCTTTTGCCCATGAAATGCAATTAAATTGGGCTAGTTTAGGAAGGTGGGCTTCAAGATTACATCTTAACAAGGCTACAACCTTGTAAAAACCTTGAAGGTCATCCTCTAAGCCACATCTTGCTCTCTTTGAACTTTTGGGCTATAAACTCCATGCAAGGTGCAAGTGTCAAGTGTGCCTAGCTTCCACAATGGGTGACTGTAACATTTGAATATGACATCATCAGGTAAGCAAAACTACCATTAGGATGAAGTAGCATCAATAACACTTATGTGGGATTGATAAAGTTTTTACCTCTATGGTAGAACTAGGTTTTCCTACCCTAATTTTCTTATTTTTATATTTAGATCTTAGGGTTGCTTATTGTTTGATAAAATATCTATTTTGGTTTTCTATATATTTTATTCATTAAGGATTAAAAAAAGAAAAGGAAACTAGTTAGCATTTTAATCATTTAGGGGAACAACTAAATCTTTAACCTTACCATCATCAAAAACAAATTGTATGTAGTTGCATTTAGGATTTTTTGTTGCATTATCTTGAACACTTGATCTTGAAAAGGAAATTAATTTTACTTTTATCATCCAAAGCAAGAATCATTTTAGTTATTAGGTATTGATTGTTGTATTTTATGTGATGCATTTGTATCTAATTAGGACTAGATTAAGGTTAATATTTATCAAGGAAATCTTAAGAGAAATGTATGTGTTATCTAAATAATCCACTAAACTTTAGATATGATCACAAACTACCCTCATATTCAAGGTGATAAAGGAGAGGGAAGCATCGTGAAGAATCCCTTAATGATCCCCTTTCATTCTTCATCATCACAAAATAATTGTGGGTATATTTTTAAGGTGGTCTCAAGGTAGGTTTTTATCATATGTAGGAAGTCTTAGAGCATGTGGAAGCATGTTATTACATATTATTAATTTGTTAGATCCTTGATTTGGTATAATAATGGAAAGCTTTTATGGCATAATGACAATACCTTTTCTCTCATATTTATGCCTTTCTAGGCAATGGACATTAGAAAATTTGTGTTACAATATTTAAAGAGAATGTTGATAGCGACAAATTTGATGGAGTTATCTAGATGTTTTGTGCTTGAGTATATATTTTTACGATGCATTGAGTGCTTTGTGTAGTAGTAGATATTTTTTAAGCTATAATTAGACTTTTATAGTTTAATGTAGAAACCACTTCACCTATTGTTCACATAATGAAAATAAAACGATGGACTACCATAGATAATTTTGTAAAAGAGATAGCTACTTTATCGAGAATGATAATGATTATTAATATGATATCCATTTTGAATGTAAATAATGTTTCATCAAAATTAGGAGCACATTTGTGGAGTCTTAAGACCACGTACTAGTTTTTGGTGTTGCAAAGAGTACAAATGCGATGATAAAATGAAGGGGTTCAATATAGAAAGTGGTTACATTTGTTTGCATTGTCGAGATCTAGAATCATTTTTTGAATACTTGGATCCATGCATTGAAGGAGATTATAGTAGGAATTGGGTCATGACTAAGCTTCATAGTAATGTTAATGAAGGCCATATAAAGGGTGCCTTAAAAAGAAATAACTAAGAAGAGATAAATGGTCATTTGTATGTATATGATATTTAGCATTATAGGACAAACATGCTTGTAACATTTTAATAGGTATGGAGAAAATTCCCATAAAATATGACTATCATAGCACTTTTCCTTTGTAGATTCAATGAGTTATTTGAGTCATTGGTCGATTGTTCGCAAGTGTTTGCAATAGAAATACTTGTTAGTATTTTGGTAAGAGAAATATGGTGAATCAAATATTGGGCTAGCTTGATCACTTTTAGTCCAATTTTTTAAGTCTATTAGGATCTTGAGGAGGTTATGATAACTCTAACACACCTTGAAATGGCTATAGAGAATAAAATCTAATAGGTCAAAGACCATTGAAGTAGAATTAGGAATTTGGTAGTGAATAAAATGCATACGATATTTTTGGTACTTGTTAGTAAAATAACTAAGGGTTATGATGAGTAACATTGTGTTAGATGTAGTTCATGATGACATGTAAGGCATCCTCCTTAAAGTGAGATTATTACAACAATTTTGAAAACTATATTTTGAGCAACATAGGAGGAGCATCAAATTCTCCATCATTTGTATTATATGATGGGTTGTGTCCATAGTGATAGCCATGGACACCATGGAAACCATGTCTTATCATACTTATTTGATAGTCGATTAAATTATGTTTCAAAGATGTAGGTCTATACATTATAGTTTGTAGCTATATTTTCTTGTTAATATTTTGAAATATACACCTATTTTGATATTTATAGGTATGTATAAAAGTCAAATATTTTATTAAATCGTAATATTGTTAATTTTAAATTTAGTATATTTTTATTTTATGAATTACCATTATAACTATAGGAAGATTTTAGACTATTAACTACTTTGTCATCCCTAAAGGTTGATTTGTGGTATTGTATGTCATTTAGGTTTTATATAGAAATGTTAAATAAAATTCAACTGAAGTATTTATTTTAATAAAGCCTTTCAAGATGCATTTAGGTTTATAAAATTTAAAAATTTAGTTTAATATAAATTAATTAATTAATATTTACATTTTACTTTAGTTTATGATCCACTTCAGTTCTACTTTACTATAGGATTACTATAGGATAAGTCTATGAATAACATTGGATATCAAAACCTAGCATGAAAAAAGGAGGAAAAAGCATGGTCTTAAAACATAAACCAGGGCTTTCTCTTAAATGGATAATAGAAGAACAATCTATATTAGAATAGGGTCTTCAACAGTTTCAAGGAAAATACAACATGTTTAAATATCTTAAAATTGTTGAAATTTTGTCGAAAAAATAGTATGAAATATTGAACTAAGGTGCATATGGATGTCAGAGATTTCTACGATCTCAACTTTGGGATTGAATAAGGGTTCAAGGGGATACCAAGAGGATAATGAGAAATATGGGTCACTACTACAACTACCATTGCAACTGTAAAATGCATCACACAACCCTTGGTTTCAAGATGTATCACCAACAAGATGTAGAAGCTCATTAGAGGGTTTAAAGGAGGTATTTGTAGGGGCTTTGTAGGATTTAATAGAGAAATGGTTGAGGAGGAGAAATATGAGAAGAACAGACTAGGGCTATTGCCTATAAGGATGGAGTCATCATCACACGATATGTATCTTAATCCTAAGGTTGTAAAAACATGGGCTAAGAGGATAAATTTTTAGATTTTTTTTGACAAGACTGCCACCATGGTGAGTGAAATAGAGGGTGATAGAGACAATGGGATATTATCTATCGAGGTTAGTTTTGCTAATGCAAACACTAATGGAGAGTCCTCCAAATACTAGTTTTTCTAATGCAAACACTAATGGGTGATAAATTCATAATCCAAAGATTTTGCTAATTCAAGAGACAAAAGGGATAACTATGAAAGTGATGGAAGATCTCGGTAAATTGCTGAAAGGATGGAATTTTTTGGACCCTGATGTTGTAGGAGCCTCAAGAGGAGTGGCTACAGGGTGGAAGGTAAATCATTTTAGGCTAACCAAATTTACATTGCTTGACTCAAGAGTAGGAACTGAATTCTTTTCAATGGATCTTGGGGAAACAATTATAGTGGTGAACATTTATGGTCCCTATAAAGACAAGATGCAATATTGGGATAAGCTTATGGATCAAAAAATTTTAGAAGTTAATAAATTAATTTTAGGAGGTGATTTAAACTTAACTCTCTTGAGGAGTGAAGTGTGGGGTTTTGCTACTAGAACTAATCCATTGGCTAATTACTTCATCCAAAATTTTGAATCCAAGGGGCTGGTAGACTTTGTGCCTATAAAATATATCCAAAATGGAGAAACATGAGGACAAGAATTGATAAAATTTCTAAGAGACTAGATAGATTCTTAGTCGTAGAGAGTTTGGTAAATGGAACTTACATATTGAAGTCTTGGATTGAAGTTGAAGGTGACTCTGATCACTCCCCTATCATTTTTTTTAACAAAAGAGAAGAATACTCCACATTGTCCTTTTTAATTTATTTTTGAGTGGCTAAATGAGGATAACTTTGTAACTCTAGTCAAATTAAAATGGGTGAAGTTTGATTCTAGTCTAAGAGAATATGCTAGTATACAATTTGCAACAAATTTAAAAAGAGTTAAGGTAGTGGTGGCTCAGTGGGTTCATAAAAAAAATTGATGGATGAGAAAAAATGAGGGAGATTGAGGAGTTTGCAGTGTTTCTAGCATATGACTTTGAAAAATAAATGTATGAAGAAATAAGGCTTAAGTATAAAATTTTAGAATAAGAGAAGAGTAGATTGTTGATGGAGAGAGAAGCACGATGGAGGCTCAAAAGTAGAGCACTATGGATTGCAAATGGGGATGAGAAAACTAAATTTTTCATAGCTTTGCAAACCATAGAAAACAACAAAATACAATTTGGGAGTTATAGGGACAATATGGAAGTAAAGTCTCCTCCTTTAAAGGAATAGTAAACATGGGTGTAAGACATTTTGGTCAATTGTACAAGGATCCTAGTCAAGTTAATATAGTTGAAATAGTTGAAATAGCTTCTCTCTTTCCCATATTTATATATGAGTAATTCAATGATGATTTTATTAAAGAAATCTCAAAGGAAGAGCTCAAATTTGTTTAAACCTCCTTCCAAAAAGATAAGAGTCCAAGACCTCATGGGTGTATTTTAGAATTCTTTCTCGAGCTCTATGACATTTTGGAGTCTGAACTACTCAAGGTTGTGGAGGAATCTAGGCTAAAAGGAAGGGTAAATGTAGTTTTCAACTCTACCTTCATTGCTCTTATTCCAAAAGACATAGTATTTCTTCCTTTGATGATTTTAGACCCATTTCTTTGTGTAATTGTGTGTATAAAATCATAGCAAAAATAATTGCTTCAAGAATTAAAAGGTTCTTCTCTGCTTCTATATCTATTGAGCAATTTGGTTTCCTACATGGTAGACAAATTCATGAAGTAATTGGTGTTGCTCAAAAAAGTCTTCATACCATAAAATCAAAGAAACTACCAACAATGGTGATGAAGTTGGATCTCTCCAAGTCTTTTGATAGAGTAAATTGGTTATATTTAAGAATGATACTTACTCATATTAGGTTCTATGTGCAGATGGTGAATTGGATTATGGGATGTCTTTGTTTTGTTTCTTTTGCAGTTTTGGTTAATGGGTTAGCCTCTCAATTCTTCAAAGCTTCTTGGGGTATTAGACAAGGTTGTCCCTTGTCACCACTATTATTTATTTTGGTAGTTGAGAGATTAAGTAGGTTTATTATAGAAGCCAAGAGCAAAGGAGAAATAAAGGGAATTAAAATAGGTAGAATGGTGGAAGTCACCCATCTACTTTTTGTAGATGATGTTCTCATTTTCATAGATAGAAAATTAAGAGCTACAGAGAAGTTAAAACAATATTTAGATTTTTTTTGTTTGGAAATAGGTATGTAGATTAATGCACAAAAGTCAAGCATTTATTTTAACTATGTGAATCATAATCAAACCATAATAATAGGTCATATTTTCCCTTTAACAATTTTGATCTTCAAGAAGGGTTTAAATATTTGGGGTTCTTTTTCAAACCCAATGACTACACTAAACAAGACTAGAATTGGTTGATAAATAAGGTGGAAGGAAGAATTAATATATGGTGCAAAAAATGGCTCTCTTTGGGGGGATATTGACTTTGGTCAAGTTTATGTTGGAGGCAATACCAGTATATTTGGCTCATATACCAAAAGGAGTTTTGGAAAAAAATAGACAGTTAAGATATAGATGCTTATGGATAGAGAAAAGGGAAAGAGAAGGTATTCCCTTGGTTAAATGGCAATCCTTATCCAAGCCTAAGGAAAATGGATGATGGGGACTTAAGAACATCTTCCTATTTAGCAAAGCTCTAGTAGCAAAGTGTGTTTGGAAGATAATATCAAAGAAATACTTATAGAATAAGATTATATATGAAAAGTATTTAGAGCCACTCATAGTTGAGGAGTCGATAAGGGTCCCAATTAAGCAAACACGTAATATTTCAATCTGTTTGAAGGTAATTATTCAAGCCTTTTATATTGTTGGTGATTGGCTTACCTAGAAAACAAGGAATGGTTCAAGGATAAGACTGGTATTAGACCCTTGGATTGGTTGTGGTGACATGCACAGACTGCCAAATAATATAATTTAGACCTTAAAAGCACAAAGTCTTAGAAATATTTCCCAAGTAGCTAACCCATAATCTTCTACAAACTAGAGTCAAGGATGGAAAGAAGCAACAATGTTAGGGCTTTAGGTCCAAGAGGCACACATGTAGGAAGAATATGTGGGGAGACTTAAAGCTATACAAATCAAGTTGCGAGAGGAAACTGATCAATTGGTATGGATAAAGAATGGAGCTACGAGGAAGTACACTCCAAATTTGGGGCATAAGACTCTATTGGAAGATAGCAATGACAATCGAACATGGTGGTGGAAGATACTTTGGAAGAAGAAAACACCATTGAAGACAAGACCCTTCCTATGGATTGCCATGAAAAATAAGGTTTTAACATGGGAGTTTTTATAGAAGAAGAATTGGAATGTTCCAAGAAGGTGTCATTTATGTAAGTCAAACAATGAAACTATTGATCATTTATTGGATGCTTACTCCTTTACTAGACAACTTTGGAGGGAGGTTATAACACAGTTTAAGCTACCTATAGGATGACAAGAAGATTCCTTAGGAGAGTGCTTAAAATATTGGTTTGAAAATAGGTCTTACAAAGGTTTTATAGCTCTCCCATTATTTGTGTCTTGGGGATTATGGTTAACTAAGAATGCATTTATTTTTCAGGATTAAGAGAAGCCTACTTGGTAGGTCTCCTCCCAAATCATTGGAAGTTTCAAAAAACTGTAAGGTTTCAGCAACAACAAAGGTAAATTGATAAATCATCCCTCCAAATATTGATAAATTAGGGGCCTAGGGTTTTTTTGATGGGGCTAGACAGGGGTCCCTAGATTTTGAGCAAGAGGATTACTATATATTTCTTACTCTCATTATTTTAAATTTAAGGTTGGATTGGGAGAAGGTTCTAATAATTATGCTAAAATTATGATCCTCAAATTGTTGGTTTAGTTGGCAGAATAAAAAAAAAATACAAAAAATTCAAATTTATGGAGACTCACAAGTGGTAATAAACTAGATGCTTGGTGTTTTTAGGATGGAAAACATGATTCTACGGCTCATCTTCTCTCAAAAAAGAAGTTGTGGATCGAACTGAAGCTTTTACGTTTTGGCATATTTACATAGAACTAAATAGGGAAGCAGATGAAGTATCAAAGGAGGCATTTCATATTTACATAGAACTAAATCACGACAATTTTCCACTAGCAGCCGCGACGGCGTAACATGTCGCGATATTGCGACAACTTTCCTCCCTTGGCCGCGACGGCGCAACATGTCACGATATCGCGACAATTTTGCTCCTTTGGCCCCGTCGGTGCAACATGTCACGATATCGCGACAACTTTCCTCCCTTGGCCACGACGGCACAACATGTCGCGAAATCGTGACAACTTTCCCTTGGCGGCAATGACGGCGCAACATGTCGCAATATCGCAACAACTTTCCTCCCTTGGCGGCGACGGAGCAACATGTCACGAAATCGCAACAACTTTTCCTCGTCGGCCGCGATGGCGCAACATGTCGCGATATCGCGACAACTTTCCCACATCGGTCGCGACAGCGCAACATGTCGCGATATCGCGACAACTTTCCCGCATCGGCCGTGACAGCACAACATGTCGTAATATCGTGACAACTTTCCTCCCTTGGCCACGACGGCGCAACATGTCGCGATATCGCGACAACTTTCCTCCCTTGGCCGCGATGGCGTAACATGTCGTGATATCGCGACAACTTTTCCTCGACGGCCGCAACGGCGCAACATGTCGCGATATCTTGACAACTTTCCCACATCGGTCGCGACAGCGCAAAATGTCGTGATATCGTGACAACTTTTCTCCAGCAGCCGCGACGATGCAACATGTCGCGATATCGCGATAGCTTACCGCCAATGGCTGCAATGGCGCAACAAGTCGCGAAATCGCGACAAAAAACCACACTTAGCTTTTTCATTGATCATTGTCTCAAGGATATTTCAAGGCCCTGCCTAATCACCTCATCTTCAATAGGCATGTCACTGTGCAGCTGCACCCCTACCTCTTTCGCAGCACCCATCTTAGCTAGGAAATCGGTCGCTTTGTTTAAATCTCTGCTCACATATATTGGAATCACATCATCTAATTCCCTCCATAATTTCTTGATTTGAGAGACCAGAATCCTCAACCTCCAAGTGTTCAACGAAAAGTTCCTCATGCAGTCTAGAGCTCCAACCAGAATTTGAGAATTAGATTCAAGAATTATCCTCCTGTGACCCTGAGTAACTGCCCAAATAGAGGCAGATTTGATAGCAATAGCTTCTGCTTCATTATTTGTGGCTCTACCCAAACCCTGCAGTTCCCAATAAAGAACTGATCCCTCATGATTCCGGCAGACCATGCCAATACCTGCACTACCCGGATTGCCCTTTGTAGCTCCATCAGTATTGATTTTAATCCAGCCTTCTGGGGGTGGTTTCCAACTGGTTTTGTTCTGTCCCTCTCGCTAGTCAACTCCCTCTTCCATTGGCCCAGGAACAACCTGAGTTTCCTCTTTAGCGTAGACGACAACAGTTCCTGTGACTTTGCTCCAGATGACCTGCCAAACTCCATCTAGCGAGGAAAAGGTTTCTCTAAAAATTCTAGCATTTCTCTCCAACCACACTTGCCACCAAATGAAGTATAAACCAAGCTCCCACCCAATTTGAAGAGCTTTGGATGTAAATATACCCCGCTTCCATCTTTCCCAAATATTAGTCCGATTCATGTCACCATTAATCTGGATTTTATAATGAGAGAGCCAGCGCTTCCAAATCTGACGCGTGAAAGGGCACTCAAACATCAGGTGATCAGCTGTTTCTTCGTTCTTGTGGCATAAAACACATTGAGAAGGGCCGATGATTCCTCTACATCTGAGATTGTCAAAAGTGAGAATACCATTGTGCATAAACTGCCAAGCAAAAAAGTTTACTTTCGACCAGCCCTTAGAGTGCCAAATCTTTCTCCAATCCTCAACCGAAAAAGAATGGGGGGGAGGGTCTGGGAGGATCTTGTCATATCCGTCCTTCACTGTATAAACACCAAGGCTGCCATAACCCCAAGCTAATTCATCCTCCTAGTCTCTCCCTGTTAGAAACATTTCTGTCAAGATTTTGGCTAAGATGGGTGCCAACTCCGGGGGGATTGGAATTGGCCACTCCTCCAACCTCTTAAACTTCTTAAACTTATACTTAAAATTTCAAAAAGACATATGGTTTGTTTTGCTGCATCTTGATGAGTTTGAGTATGTCGAAATTTTCAAATTAAGTATTTTTCTGTTTGTTGTGCTCTATGCGAGTTTATCTTGGAGCATCTATCATTTGCTATACTAATGAGATGACTTGGTCGCGGTTACAACTCCTTCAGGATGGAGGACTTAATCTTCAATGGTTAAGCTTTCACAAATTGAGTGGTTGACTCCTTAAAACTTTATGGCGTTTGATCAATAGATTAATTCAGTTCAAAATAGTATTTATTATCCTTTGGCCCTATGCTGTTTCACTGCAAATACTTAATAATAGGTTTTCTATCGCTTTCAGGATCGGAGAGCAGACTGCACAAGGAAAGAGGAAATACATGGCAGCTTCGTAAAAAGAAAGAAATAAAAACATCATGAATCCGTTTGACTTCACATGTGAAATAATTGTACAAAACACACCAAATGGAACTTTTCGTCTGATGAAGGCAACTTGACATTTTGCTTACAAATTCTGAGCGAGACGCTACATACAAATGGTAAAATCCAAAGGACAAAAACAGATTTTTAAGAACAGGCCCCGGAACCAAGACATGGGAAAGGTCCTATATGATACTTTTTCAACTCACCAAGGAATATACCTTATGTCGTCCATTGGCTGGAAATTCAAACAAAAAGTATTGGGTTAATTTTTTTTATTAATTTAAATTAAGGTTTAAAATTTTATTTGCTTTTCAATTGTTTTTTTTAAAGATGATAGCGAATTCATATTTTCTATTTTGAATCTATGCTCCTCATTTCAATTGAATTCAATGGAATTTTTGAACTAATTATTATAAATGCTATCCTTTGGTAAGCGGATTATGTTTTCCATTTTGATTTCAAAAGGACTTTCTATACTACACATCAAGTTTATTAACATGCTGATGGCCATAAATTAGAAAATGAGATCAAGTCTAGGATTGTTATATATAATAATTATATAAGTATAGGGTTTTTAAAAGAGTTATATTGTCCAATGTTTAGGGATTTCATCATAAACATATAATTTAATTTAAAATCATTTGTAAATATTCATTGATAACGTTTCTTATTTTTATTAAGGTAGAGGGTAATATGCGGTGATGTTTTAGTTACTAAAAGTAGAATGTGAGAATGCACATCACTTAAGTAGTGCCCATTCACACCACTCAATCAAACATGTTGCTTATAACTAAGTGCTTACAATTTAGAGTTGCTTCTCATCTTAAAATTTCACATAAAGTGTATTTTTTTTTAAGTTTACTATATATATGTGGGTTACTTTTAAGTACAATCTTGCAATTTGTGTTCTTTTTTTAGAATTGGTATTGCTACATAGTTTTATTTGTATTGTACATTCTAAAAAGTTCAGGGCAAAGTCAGCTTCATCTTAGAGACAGTCAAGTAAAATCAAATTTTATAGTTAGATTCTTTGAGAAGGCGGTGACTATTTGGCACTAAAATCTCACACTTAGCTTAAGGTAGGATAAACATCTTTGAGGAATATATCTCTAACAGTTGGGGAACGTCTCTTGAGATCTCCTAAGACCTCTGTCTAACATATATAGTGTAAGATGTAAATGAAATATGCTATCCTTTAAAAGCATAAAAAACCCTTTAATTTCCAAGTCATTTTTGGTTTAAATAAGGAAATTGCTTAACTAAGATGGTGAAGTGGCCAAATCATAACAGAATTTTGAAGAAAAAGAAGAGCAAAATCAAAACAACTTGCACGAATGTGAAACAAATATGCAAGGAAGATCTATCAATTTTCACATAATAGAGGATAACTAAAAAGAACAATCTTATTTCATTTATGTCTATTAATAACATTTTATTTTAATATTTGATTTATTGTAACATGTGTATTTGCTTATCATAGATACTGTGCAGGACCCTGAGTTTGAAAAGAACATCTGCAACTACATACCTATCTCTGTCCTTGTCCTCCTACAATTGTTACATTCCCTAGTGACTTGGCTATTTGTTCAACTTCCTGAATATGTAAATGTTCATGGTCCAGACTCCAGGTTTTGTTGTCTTTTAAAGCATATTCTAGAAAAAGAAAAAAAAGAGTTAGGAAATTGGAAACTTTGGAAGTATAACTATAAATCATTTGTTGGAAATTTGAAAATGTTCATCCCTTTTAAACATAGAGAACAAAGACCTCACCTTTGAAATTGCACGAGCAATATTAGTTCAGATCCCAGCTATAATAATATCATAAACCTCACACAAAAAAATAATCTTGATCTAAAAGCAGTCTCTCTTCTTCTCTTATTAGTCATTCATATTTTAGTTTATCCTCTTAAGAAGGTAAGATAACTATTTCTCTTATTGAAGTGGTTGTACTTGGGCTCATCATTCAAGCAACAATAGTTCCAGTCTAGAATATAATCAGATCCAATATGCAAATATTATTGTTGTATAAAATCCATGCATTGAACTCAGAGGATGATAAAGGCAAGAAATCCTCCAATTCTTATCTTCATACCATTCTACCATGTTGAGGTAACAACCGAGTACTAGAGGCAATCAAAGCCAATACCAAGATACGATCTTGGGCGTCATTTACGTATTAGGGCAATCAAAGCCCATACCAACTACCAAGATACGATCTTGGGTTCCAACAATAGGGTAAGAAATAAATATAACTATGTTGTTACGAATTAAAGATGTGAATGAGTCAATTGCTATACACCACTTTATGTTTGCATCTTTTTGCACAATAATACTAAACTAATTGTCTCATATCTCTTAACTTATTCTTAGCTCAGTAATAGATAGAGATGGCGTTGATTTGTAATCTATCGTTTTTCTTTCATTGATCCGTAACAAATAGAGATGAAGTTCGGTTGTGATCTACAGTTGTTATTTCATTAATGCAGAAATAATATCTGTTAGCTTTATAAATGTATTATACTTCGACGAGGTAGGGTTGCATACCAGGACATGCAAAATATTGTAAGGCCCTTTTGTATTAATGAAGTAATACGAGAATTTATAAAAGTAAACATGATATGTATTGTCTCTGCCAACAGTAAGTATTGTGTCGTTTATTGCACGACATACAGTTGGTATGACCTTCATGACATGACTTGTTGCCTTTTGTGTGTCTGGTACTTGTGCGGTACAGACCAAGACAGTGCAGGTAGTGTATTTTTTGAGCAAAAGTGGGCAGCTTGAGCATCCCCATTTCATGGAAGTTACCATGCCTTGCAATCAAGGGATGCACTTGAGAGGTAAGCTTAAAAGTTTCAAGAAGTGTTTTATGTTTCCTGTTTTGATGGGTATACAATGGAAATGCTTTGTTCTCCAGGAAGGGAGTGGGTTTTTTTTGTTTTGTTTTCCCTTCTCTCTCCCAAAATAAGTGTTTTTTATGTTTGATGTGCGTAGATATCATGGATCGTTTGATAGTTCTGCGAGGGAAGGTGAGCAAGCAGAGGTTCCATCAGTGGATTGATCAATCTCAATATTCTACGTTTTTGGGCTAGATGTTTTGCTGCTGAGGGAGACTATGATTTGCTCAAAATGTCATCTTAAGATTAATGAGAAGTGTAATAGGGTGATAATTCTAAAGAACCCTGTCTTCAAATCAAGACTTTATGTAGAGATTACAGGAGGGAATATCAATTATTCAAAAAGCTAGCGGTTGTTCATCTATATATAACAAAAAAATATTCTGGTAAATGAAGTGTTTCTTTTATAAGACTCAAATATAGCGCTTGATCTGAGTGGGCGGCGATTTGTTTATCGACTGTTGTTGATGCTGACACAACAATCTTCGTCGGACAATTGCATACCAATAACCTTGAATTTCCTGTGCTTGCATGCATGCAGAAGCTATAAAAGTGGATATGTTTGGAACAACTTGGCTGAGGACGACGTCATATGCCCAGGTTGGCATCTATTAAATGCAAAAGAAGTCTGACTAGGCTTAAAATATTTCATCCCAAAATACTGAAGAAGATCCAAAATATACTTGGATGAGAAATGGTGATGCCAAGTCTATATGATCAATTTAAAACCTATAAAAAGAATGTAAAAGTCCTAAATATGTTATCTGAAAAGTGAAACAAAGCCACAACTTCATATCCTTAATTATAGTAAAGAAGCTACCAATGATGAGAAGATAGTCCATATACAACACAATCACCAAAGTTTTCCTATCCTTATGTTTGATGTAAACATTGTATCAGCCTCAAATCAATGATGAATATTCTTACACCATGCACAAAAAGCCTACTTAAATCTCTACAAGGATCTAGTTATATGAAAAACCAATGGAGTAGGCCCCTCAAGCTTAAAAATGGATGGTTGGTTATATGAAAGACCAATGAAGTAGGTGTCTCAAGCTTAATAATGGATGGCTGGTTATATGAAAATCCAATGGAGTAGGTCCCTCAAGCTTAATACTGCGTGGTTGTTGCATGTAGATTTTCTCTTGAAAATCCCCATGTAAAAAGGCACTCTTCACATCCAGATAATGTATCTTCCATCCATATAAGACACAAATGGAAAGAATAATCTTGACTAAGTCCATCCTAGCCACTAGAGTACATGTCATAAAATAGTCCACTCCCTCCTATTGAGAGATTTCCTTGGCAATAAGGCATTCATTGTGCTTCTCTACCTAACCATCCAAAGTGTATTTGGTCCTATAGACCCATTTGTAGCCAACAACATTCTTCCCTTCTAAAAGAGGAATTAAATCCCAAGTCTTGTTCTTCATTAGAGCCTCATTCTTTGTTAATATAGCATCTTCCCATTCTAGCCACCTTAGCCTAATAATACATGAGATAATCCTAAGAATATGCTATCTTTCAAAGCAATACTCAAGAAAGAGCCTTCCAATGTCACTCAAGATATAGAATAGGTTGAGCATCCTTTAGAAGCATCTTATCCCACTTGGGTGTTGGATGAATCGAAGAAGAATCATATACATCCTATGACAACTCAACATCAAAAGCTAAAATTGAAGAATCCAACTCATCACCCAAGCCTAAAGCATTCTAAACTAATGTATCCAACTCATCACCCAATACTAAAGTATTTTAAACTAATGTATCCAACTCATCATGCCTTGAACCTAGAGAAAAGAGTACTGCTTGTGGTGCTACCTATGAAGGGGTTAAATCAACACGCAAAGGACTACCACTCAAATATGAAGATGATGAATAAGATGTTATAATAGGAATAGATCCAATCAAAATATCATAAGAACTAGCAAAATCAAAGTTTTTCAAAGAGTTAGAAGGATCAATTGTCAAATGATCAAGTGGTGGGGTGGAAGGAGTACCCAAAAGAACCTTATCAAAGATGACATCTCTCCAAATTTGATGTTCACAAATATGATATGTCTTTGAGGTTCGTAAAGATGATATACCTTTGAGCTATATGAATACCCCACAAAAATACACTTAATACTCTTCAATGCCTCCTCCTTTCAAATATCCTTAGGTATGTGATCTCACAATAAAGACCTAAAGATGCAAAATTGAGATGTCAAGCTTATCCCCTATCAATCATTCAAGAGGTGTCATGCCTTGGATTGCCCTAGCGAAAACTCTGTTGATAATGTATGCTACATAAGTGACAACCTCACCCCAAAATTTTTGATCCATCCCCTTGGCATAAATCATACATCATGCCATTTCCATGATCACCCTATTTTTATTCTTAATCATACCATTCTATTTAGAAGTATAGTGAATAGTCCTTTAATATGAAACCATATAAGAAACCAAAAAATCATGAAAATCATAGCTAACATATTCACCACCCCATCTATCCTTAGACATTTTGTTCTCCTATCTAGTTTATTTTAAACAAGGGCCTTCAAGTTCTTAAACCTCTCAAAGAAGTCATCCTTAATATGAATGATGTACAATCACACATATCTAGAGAAATCATCAATATAAAGTACCTATTTTTTGAAAGAGATGGTGTACCCATAGGCCCATAAATATCATTATGTATGATCTCCAAGGGATGAGATGCTCTTATTTCAACCCCTTTTGGAAGGGTCTCCTTATGATGCTTTTCTAAAATGGACCACTCATATACATCACTTAGAGGGTATATGCATGGAGGATTAGTTTTGATACCTCTAGAGATGACTACATCAACGTAGTCAAGGCATTTAGAGAGTAAAGCAAAAAATAAGGTCAAGAAGAGGTGAAATTACTCCAAGGAAATGAAGGTTGATACTCAAACCAAAATCACCAGATATGGGAGAGAAGAATAAGGCTCCACCTTAGGGCACCCCTTCACCATTTTGATAGCAACTATTGAAGATACCATTTCAATGCAGAAGTAAGTTGTTTCATTAGCCAAAAATATGACCATGATGCCACCTTCCACTTCTACCCCAATTGTATCATCCTCTGATGTCATCCCTTTCATCATCCTCATATTTGTCACTTTCTCCACTCTACCACCACTTATCACCTCCCAACCAATACCATTTGTAACCCTTACCACATTGTAAACCTCCATTGAACCTTCTCGTACCGACCTTACCAATGTAGATCAACCAATTGCCTTACCCTTTTTGAGACCTTTGGTCATCACCTCAAATGATCAATAACAATCACTTGGCACTCATATTATCATGTTCATAGAGGAACTATTTCCTCAGTTTTAATAAATTCAAGATCAAGCATGATAGTATGAGCAATAAGAGGCAACCGAGAGGGCAAATAAAACTATGACAACCTAGGTGAGACCATCCATGATCCCCAAAACTTTGCTCTATGTATAACCCACCTAATAGTCTATATCTCTAATATGGAGGGAGAGATACATAGTTGAGACTACTAAGTGGTCGTTATAGAGGTAAGCCTTAAGGATGCTCGACTAGAGGATAAAATTAAATTCATAGAGCAAACTAGTAAAATAGTAAGCCATGATACGTGAGTCATGCAAGGAGGCTAGCAAGAAAGAAAAATAATATAGAGAATATTAGACACACCCTTAGAGCTTCTTAGGCTAAAGTCTAGGCATTGAAATCTCAGATGGACAATCTCATGTCTTAATTGGAAGAAACACAAGCTTTAAGGTAGGAGTTAGAAGAATAGAGAAAAATATTATCAGGCTGAAGCTAAAGGTAGATGACATAGATAAAATATTTAAAATATGGTAGGCCTTTTAAGATGAAGTTATCAAAGAGGTTGAGAGTTTGATTCCAATTCTAAAGTTCATCTAGGCTACTATCTCATGAAACGCCAAAATAAGTAAAACCCTAGAGTACATTTTAGAAAAAAACATGCCTAAGCTTGCCAAGGCACACAAGTATAAGGTTTAGATAACCAACCTAGCTAATTAGCAAAGGGTAGTCATAGGCATTTTTGTTAGGAAGAAGCAATCATTCTAATTATGAGAACCCTTGAAGTGGATGAGGTCGTATGCCAATATAGAACCCAAGTTGATGCTCTGATATGGTTAGTGGGAAAATGGAAGGGGCATGTTACCTCTTTGATTCAAAATGACCTTCTGTCCCCCTTGAATCTAGAAGGTGACCTCCTCCCAGAATAAGAGTTTTGGCAATTAATTAACCAAAGGAGGAATGTTGATGTGTCATAAAACTCCTCCACTGCATATTAAGTGGTTTAGGTGATTAAGCCAATGGTCAAGCTTGAGGTGCATCTCCAACATGTTCTAGGTAAGGATGATTACATCCTATAGGATGACCAATGGTAGCTTGAAAGAAAATTTCTTTTACTAAAGAAAATAAGAATACCCTTGAAAGGGAGGAAATCCAAATGATAATAAGAAAACTCTAGTAACCAATTCATCATTTTGACTTTGTGCCCAATAAATAAGGTGGTCATTTGATCTTCAATGGGCTAGAGATCCTCATGAGTCACCAAAGCTATAATGAATTAGCACTATATGTAGAAGCAAGCACCCTCGCTTAGCAAAAAAATGGCAAAGTGCAAGGAAGCTAAAGCATACAACAACTAAGACTAGAAGGGAAGGAAGTTAGGTATGACCATGATTTTGAAGTGTCTAACAATTACGATACATTAACATTTAATTGAAACTATGAGAAGGAGCCAAGGCAGATTCAATTGCAAAGAAGCTACAATGGGATCATATAATGTGTAAAAGGGTAAAAATCAAAACCTCGACTAGAGTAAGAAGAAGGATTGTATGCAAAATAGTGCTAATCACAATTATGGCAAGGAGTAGAGAAATGATTGTACATAAAAAGGAAGTAATTGAAATTTTGAGTAGGCTACCTTCACCGCCTAGACAAGATCTCCTAAGTAGGTAGTTAGTGCATTAAAGACATCCACACTAAGGATATCGAGAAGCGACATCAAACCTGATAACATTGATTGCAGATCTTCACATATAATGTCTAAATATTTCTAGCATGAGAAGTGAACATCGATGATAGAAAAATCATGTCTAGAGGCCTATAACTATGTAGCATTAATTACTTTGGATCTAGAGACCTTATGACAATAAATAATAAATAATATTTTATCAAAATTAGGAGCAAATTTTGTGGAGTCTTAAGACCAAGTACTAGTTTTTGGTGTTGCAAAGAGTACAAATGGGATGATAAAAGGAAAGGGGTTCAATATAGAAAGTGGTTACATTGTTTTGCATTGTCGAGATCTAGAGTCATTGTTTTGAATCCTTAGATCCATACCTTGAAGGAGATTATAGTAGGAATTGCGTCATGACTAAGCTTCATAGTAATGTTGATGAAGGCCATATGAATGAAGGGTACCTTAAAAAATAACTAAAAGGGATAAATGATCATTTA
The DNA here is from genome assembly GCA_028583015.1 of Wollemia nobilis. Classification (NCBI taxonomy): domain Eukaryota; kingdom Viridiplantae; phylum Streptophyta; class Pinopsida; order Araucariales; family Araucariaceae; genus Wollemia; species Wollemia nobilis. Next base: position 4,573,172 of record JAQPPZ010016936.1, read on the forward strand.
CATGTCTATGGGCTTCGACATTGATATGCTCGAATGGATAATTATATAGGATATTTAGCATTATGGGACAAACATGCTTGCAAAATTTTAATAGGCATGGAGAAAAGTCCCATAAAAGATAATAATCATAGCACTTTTCCTCTATAGATTCAAGGAGTTATTTGAGTCATTAGTCAATTGTATGCAAGTGCCTGCAATAAAAATACTTGTTAGTCATGTGGTAAGAGAAATATGGTGAATCAAATCTTGGACTAGCTTGATCACTTTGAGTCCAAGTGTGAAGTATATTAGGATCTTGAGGAGGTTATGATAACTCTAACACACCTTAAAATGACTATAGAGAATAAAAGCCAATAGGTCAAATATTATTGAAGTAGAATTAGGAACTTGCTAGTGAATAGAATGCATATTATTTTGGTACTTGTTAGTAAAATAACTAAGGGTTGTGATGAGAAACAATGTGTTATATGTAGTTCATGAGAACATGTAAGGCATCCTCATTAAAGTACGATTATTACAACAATTTTGAAAGCTATGGTTTGACCAACATAGGAGGAGCATCAAATTCTCCATCATTTATATTAGATAATGGGTTGTGTCCATAGTGATAGCCATGGACACCATGGAAACCATGTCTTATAGTACCTATTTGATAGTCGAGTAAATTATGTTGCAAAGATGTAGGTCTATACATTATAGTTTATAACTATATTTTCTTGTTAATATTTTACAATATACACGCATATTTTAATAATTATAAGTATATATAAAAGTCAATTATTTTATTAACTAATAATATTGTTAATTTTGAATTTAGTATATTTGTACTTTATGAATTACAATTATAACTATTGGTAAGTGTTTAGACTATTAACTACTTTGTCATTCCTCAAGGTTGATATGTGATATTGTATGTCATGTAAAATTTCAAGATGTTAAAAGACATCAGACATGTTTTGCTTGGACAAGGTTTGTTTTGCTGCATCTTGATGAGTTTGAATATGTCGAAATTTTCAAATTACGTATTTTTCTGTTTGTTGTGCTCTATGCGAGTTTATCCTGGCGCATCTATCATTGGCTATACTAAGTCCTCTGCTTAAACTAATGAGATGACTTGGTCGCTATTACAAGTCCTTCAGGATGGTTAAGCTTTCACAAATTGAGTGGTTTACTCCTAAATACTTTATGGCATTTGATCAATAGATTAATTCAGTTGAATTTAGTTTTTATTATCCTTTGGCTCTATGCTGGTTCAATGCAAATACTTAATAATAGGTTTCCCATCGCTTTCAAGATCAGAGAGCAGACTGCACAGGGAAAGAGGAAATCTGGAGTTACTTGGCTTTTTCATAAAAGGAAAGAAAGAAAAAACAATCATGAATCCTTTTGACTTCACATGTGAAATAGTTGTCCAAAACACACAAGATGGAACTTTTAGCGTGGGGAAGGCAGCTTGACATTTTGCTTACAAATTCTGACTGCGTACAAATAGTGAAATACAAATAGTGAAATCCAAAGGACAAAACCAGTTTTTTAAGCAGAGGCCCTGGAACCAAGACATGGGAAAGGTCCCATTCGATACTTTTTCAACTCAGCAAGGAATATACCTTATGTCAATCCATGCAAGTAGATCTTCGGATGAGACATAAATTCTAAAGACAACTGCTACATCCAAAAGCACTAACTTCACGACCTTGAAAGACTACCCTCCAAAGGGATTTGATCGTTCAAGAAAAGATTCCGCTGCCAACACTCCAACAAGTGTTTCGCAGCCCTCATTTTGATTGAGCCCACGATTATTTAAACCCCTAGGCATAGAATAATATAATCCCTCCTATGTCGCGCCTTTGAAAAATTTGAAATCTGGTTCCTTATAAAGCCTGATAGACCATAGCCAGAGCCTCAGACTCTCGAGTTTTGTTTGCAGTTTTGTACACGGCTATAACAAGAGGTTTCCCCAACGTCTCCATAGCATTAATGGAGACGTATTGTACTTCGATGAGGTAGGGTTGCAGACCAGGACATGTAGTATTAATGGAGTAATACGAGAATTTAAAGAGGTAAACGTGATATGTACTATCTCTGCCAACAGTAAGTACAGTGTCGTTTATACAGCCACTGGGTTTTTATACAGCAACCTGGTTTTTTTTTTAGTTTTTTTTGTTCTTCACTGGGAGGCTCTTGCTTGGTTCCACGAGATTTGACAATTGCACAGGGGCGTTTTGCACGGGGATGTGATTTATCCGCACGAATGTATTAAGTCTGCTGACTTTTTGCCGGCCAAGATTGCTTACTGCAGCAAGGCACACAGTTGGCATTACCTCTTTGATATGACTTGCTGTCTGGAGTCTCTGTCGTAGGAGGTGGTTACAGTCGGCTGTTAGGTCAGGGAGGGACGATATTTGCTGGTATATGATTTTTCATTTTGTGGGCTTGGGGGATTATCATCATCTGTAGCGTTGTGAAGGAATATGGATGGAAGAATGAAGACAAGCAGAGATTTGAGCCCAGACCTGTCCAAGGTGGCGATGCAACCCAGACAGAAACAGACCAGGAAAGTGCAGGTGGTGTACTATTTGAGTAGAGGAGGGCAGCTTGAGCATCCCCATTTCATGGAAGTTACGTTGCCTTACAATCAAGGGATGCGCTTGAGAGGTAAGCTTAAAAGTTTCAAGAAGTTTTTATGTTTTCTGTTTTGATGGTTATACAATGGAGAGGCTTTGTTCTCCAGGAAGGGAGTGGGTTTTTTTTTTCTCCCTTCTCTCTCCCAAAATAAGTGTTGTTTATGTTTGATGTGCGTAGATGTCATGGATCGTTTGACAAGTCTAAGAGGGAAAGGCATGCCGACCATGTTCTCCTGGTCTTGCAAAAGGTGAGCAAGCAGAGCTTCCATCACTGGATTGATCAATCTCATTATTCTAATACGTTTTGGGCTAGATGGTTTTGGAGACTCTGATTTGTGCAAAATTTTATTGCTAAGATTAATGAGAAACGTAATAGGGTGATAATTTTAAAAAACCCTGTCTCCAATTCAAGAATTTCTGTAGAGATTACAGGAGGGGATATCACTTATTGAAAAAGGTAACGCTTGTCTATAATCTATATACATAGCAAAAAACAATCCGGTAAATAAAGTATTTCCTTTTTGAGTCCGAGTGGCTATCGATTTGTTTGTCGATTGTTGTTGGTGCTGACACAAGAATCTTCGGCAGACAATTTCATACCAATAATTTTGAAATTCCTGTGTTTGCATGCAGAAGCTATAAAAGTGGGTATGTCTGGAACGACTTGGCCGAGGACGACGTCATATGCCCAGCTGATGGGGTCGAATATGTGCTCAAGGGTTCTGAGCTCTTTGAAGGTTGTTCAGGTACAAAAATAAATCATAGGACTCTTCCTTTGGGATCTGTATAAATATCACATTTTCATATCTGTAAAGGCATTTGTAATGAAATGGGCGATTCTGGATCTCTTATCAGAAAGGTACCAAGAATTCAAGACATCAAGTGGGAGGCATGCTTCAGAAGGAGCTATGGTTGTATGTTCTCAAGAGAGAACCATGTCTAATTCTAAAGCTATAGTTCCCATTCACAGCAGGCTAATGACGGAAGGTGCACAAAATCCTAGTCATCCTAGATTAAATCCCAAGGTCCAATATGCCCAAAATGTTTCTGCCCCACACAGCAGAGCCATTACCAGGGAGGAAGGCACAGGCACAGGCATCATCAGATCTGAAACCCCTCATTACCTCCCCAGAGCAGAAGAGAAATCGCCGAAACCATGTCTAAGAGAGTACAAGGTTTTCAAGTCTGAACCTGTATACTCCACTGTAGGTCATGGTGCCGATGCTGCAACACAGACCAGCGAAGACATTCGAACATGTACAAGAGGAGTATCCACACACCAACAAGAAGTCGAAGTCGAAGAAGAAGAAGCGGAGGAACAGTCGAAGGAAAGAGAGTGTACTCAGAATCCAACAGAGTTGAGCGCAGGAGATCAGTCTCCACCATCGTCCTCTACCTCATCTTCTTCAGAAGCCCATGCCCATCATAATATCAGCAGCAGAAGCAATGATGAAGCAGCCCAGCTCAAACCGGCGAGCATCAAGTCAGTAAGATTCGAGGAACCCATCGTCTCTCAGTCCTCCAGATTCAGTTTGTTGCAGCTCATCTCTTGCGGATCGTTGGTGGTGGAGGACAATAATGTTCTAACGCTTCCTCACAAGCCTGGTCGAATTGCCCGTACCACAGAGGCCTCCTCTCAAGGGCAGCCAAGTCCTAGCCCTAAGAAAACCAACCAGTCGCCTAATAACAATGACGATGATTATGATAAGGCGCTGAATCGAACGCTTGCAGAGGAGTTCGATACTCTGAGCTTTGCCAATGCTCAAATTGCAGAAAAAGAGTATTTCAGCGGCAGCTTCGTCGAAATGAAGACCAAAGCAGAAGAAGACACAGACCCCACTTTGAATAGATCGGCTTCCTTCAATGCAGAAAGGTACATATTCTATCGCAGAAATATATATCAGTTAGATTAGATAAATAGGTATTAATGTAGAACGAAATTTTAATTATAGAATATACTATTATACTTACATTATTATATTAATCGATTAAAAAGTAAGAGGGTTTTCCAATTCTATTAAATGGGCTTCTTTCGGTTATCAATCATAAAGGTTTCCAATTCTATTGAATGGGCTTCTTTCTGTTATCAATCATAAAGGTTTCCAATTCTATTGAATGGGCTTCTTTCAATTCAGAAAGGTGCATATGCTATACCAAAAATATATCAGATAAATATAGATAGGTATTAATGTAGAAAGAAATTTTAATTGTCGAATATGCTACTATACTTCCATCATTACATTAATCGATTAAAAAGCAAGAGGAACGAGGTTTCCATTTCTATTGAATGTTTTGTTCTATTTGTTTTTGGGTCAGGGGATCGAAGTTGGAGATGGGTGGTGCTTCTGTAAAAGAGGGCGATCACCATTGTAGTGATGGTGCCAAGACAAAATGCATTCCTAGATTGAAGTCATCAAGGAAGGAGTCGAAGAACAACGAAGCTCCACGAACGACATCCAATGACTTGATGAGCGATAGAAACAGCAAAGGCAGCTGGAGCAATAGGTTTCCGTGATATGCAAGAAAGGAATCAGGAACATGTTAGGTTTTTGCATGCGGGGTTTAATTAACTAGCCTGTTAAGGGCTTTTTCTAGGGTTCACCAGGCCACTGTTTTTTTCTTTTGTGCAGACTGTTCACGAGATGGCCTTCGGCTGTAGCCAACAATAAAATTTCTGCATTACAAAATCTTTGAGATCTTTTCACGCTTCACACAGTGTACTTTTTATTCGACCTGTACGTGACAGTTTAATGCTAAATACAGAAAAGTACTTTTTATTTATCAGTTTACCAGTATGCTTAATGTTGAAGAAGTTTTTAAACCAAATCCTAAATATATTAGTATGATAAGACCTTGTTGTGGTCTCTACAAATTTATTTTAGTCGTATAAATAAATAATACTTGGATTCAGTCCTGAAATTTGATATACATCTTTCGTGTATGGTGAAGTTCCCCGTTTAAAAAATCTTAAAATACATATTCAAAGGCAAAATACCTCAATTTCCATGCATGATTGGATTATGTGTTTACGAAGAGAACGCATTATCTGGGGATTTTAAACAAGAGCACAAGTGTGTTTGGGGAAAAAACCCTTGTAAATATTTAAAAATATTTAAAAATTTAAATATATTTATATGGGCGATGGTTGACTTGGTATCATGTCTAAGAGTCCATTAAAAATGTGCATTTAATTTATATACATATGATTTTTTTTGTGTTTTGTTTTTTTATTGATGTGCTATTGTCAACATAGCAAGAGGTGTATTTTGGTTATGAGAATTAAAAAATAAAAAATTACTATTTTATAAGTTTACACGGGATTCATGCATTTTGGTTATGAAAATCTAAAAATAGAAAATTATTATTTTTTCAATGATTTATACATGTTTTTATGAGGAGTCTTAGTCCCCTCATATTAAGTAGGTTTAAACCTTAAACTTTTCAATGAGAGGTTAAAGCCCTTACCATTGTAGTAAGCTTGTAACTAAAAAATTATTGTAGGCCCAAAATGGCTACATCCTTAGAAATTTTTTGAAAATATTTAGGCACGAAGATGCTTCCAGTTGCTTAGAACATAGTGTACTTTCAAGCGGCCCAGCGCAAGGTGTTCTACGTCGCTCAATACTCAGTGCATTTTGTAGCGGTCCAGCATAGATGTTCCACGTCACTCAATACTTAGTGCATTTTGCAGCGATCCAGCCCAAAATTTCCACGTCGTCGTCAAACTGAGTCAAAGATGACATCAACGTTCTCTAAAGAGCGGCCTAGCGCACATTATCTCATCCCGCGCACTAAAGTGACTAATTTTTGAGGTGTTCCACGTTGCTGAGTTCCATGTTTATTTTAAAGCGGATCAGAACAGATGTTTTATGCTGCTAGTCAAAAGGATCAAAATGCCCAAAAAGAAGCACCAAGCAACGACACAACTCATACTCTCGTGAAAACAACATTTTACACTCTTTCTTGAGCGACCTGGCGACATGCTCTATTCCATGGTCAACTTGGATCAAAACTTGAGGAGCGGATATCGAGGAGCGGACTACGACATATGCTCTATGTTGTGGATGCGAAAGAAAGTTAAGTAGTTTGAAGAACTAAAGAAGCGACCTCGCAACATGCTCTATTCCACTCAAAGCATAGTGTATTTTCGCAGATGTTCCACACTGTTGTCAACTCAAGTCAAAGTTGACGTTAACGTTCTCCAAAGAGCGGCCTTACGACATGTTCTACGTCACTCGTCTGCAAAGCGTTTCTAAGATTTAATCTTAGTCATTCATGAGTGAATCAAGGGTTGAGATCATGCTCACATTTTCTTAAATATACAAACGTGTATTCTTGGCAAAACAGAACCAGTTGGTTTGAACGGGCAGACGAAGCGTCCATGGAACCAAGAACCAATAACCTGGACAGTTGTAGATTTATGACAAAATGAAGTCTCCAAGAAAGGTAGACAACTTAGATCTTGTTTCTAACATCCTGAAATCTAACTGCTATTACAAAACAAGCAAGTTGCAGAGCCGAGCTACCATGGCGTGCGACATTGAGAAAATTTCCCAGATGTTGAAGTTGAATGAAATGATGCCACCACAACGTTCTGTTGATCTAACATGATCTAATCCTTGTAATGTTCCACCCTTTTCTTTCATTGTAAAAACTATATATAGAGATTGAACCCTCAATTTTCAGGATCGACTTTAGATTGTTTGCCTACCCTTTTGTGTAACATCTTTTGTAAATTAATGGAAGGAACATTACTTGAATTTTTGACTCAAGAACTATCATCATCGATATCTTTATTGAGAGGTTCAAGCTGTGAATCACATTTCTACTAATGCTATTATGGTTAGTTCATTCCACTGATATTGGATTACTAGTTGTAAAGCAATTGAAATATTTTCATAGTTAGATCTATGCTTACAAGAGGTTTATTTCTATTAAATCTAGATATTGATCTATTCTACTAAATTGGATTGTTAGTATTGTGGATATTGAAATTACTTCTTGGAGTATATCTCTGCTTTGTGTTCTTGTATGAAGATTACTTTGTTTTGGGTGCTAATAATCTTGAGTGTGGGACACTAGAAATAATTTGTTGAAAGGTTTTCCTTATGGATGCCTATGTTAGCTGTATCCAGCCACAATTTGAATTATAATTTCTTAACCCCAAACACTTTTCTAACCCCATCTCTTAAAACAATTACTGAGCTTAATTGAGTCAACACTCAGTTAGTTGACAAGGAACCAACCTACTTTGGAGGTTGGGATAGAGCAATCTTTAGTCCATCCAATGTTGAGTTTTGAGCTATAACTAGCAGGTGCAAGCCTAATCAGAAATATAGAAGATATATAGTTGCAGTATCAAGTTTACTTGATGTCAATTCGAATCCCAAAATTTTTGGCATGCTCGGTGGGACTTGTTTACAAAAAATACTAGAACTCATATTATTCTTTATTGTTTGTATCTTTTCCCGAAGAAATCAAGATTGGGTGAATTGTCTTGACCTTGTTAAGCGGTGAGCAACAAATTCACCTGGTGACTCCTTGGTTTGCAAAACCAGAAAGTTATCCCTGTGGCTTGTAGTTTTTCATGAATACTAGGTCATCCACAAGGAATAACCCATGATCCTTTTTCTAGTGCGAGCTCCCTTTTAGTGGGTCTATTGTCATAAGATATTTTTATCAAGACTTTCATTCATATGAAACTCCTCCTTAGTTACATTTTGCAGTACCCCCGAGGCCACCTCCAACAGAAAATACGCCTGGAAACATGGGTCAAAATCAAAACTAAAATCAAAATCTATCGGTCCTCTTAGACTAACCCATATGCATGATATCCCTTAGGCTATATCTAAGGCCATTCCCACATATGATGGATCTGGTAAAATTACATATGAGTATTGCAAAGACATTCTAAATTTGGAAGTAATCCATAATATAAAGAATGAGGATGTTATTTTCATAATCCTAACCCTGTCCTTTAGAGGAAAGATTCTACATTGGTTTAAGACCATAGAAGACAATACTATTACCTCGTGGGCAACATTAGCAGAACCCTTTGTGGAAGAGTTCAATGAGTCTATTGATCTTTTTTCCCTCTTTAACCAATTCACATCCATACAAAAGCATTAGTAAGAAACCATTTCAGAATTCAACTTGAGGTTTAGTAGGACTTGGAAGAGGATTCTCCCTGAAGCTAGGCTAGCTTCAACCCTCACTTTCATGTATTACATCGTAGCCTTTGGATCAGAGTTAGGTCTACAAACCCAACAAGTAGGAGTATATACCTTTCCACAAGTATACAATGCAACTGTCCATGCTGAAAATATCCTCATTAATGTGGGAAGACTTCCACCTAAATTTGTGCTCCCTACAATTTGGAAACCCCCAATACCCAAGGTCAAACAACTGCATCATCTTATATGGATCCTCCTCCTTTGTCATCTCCACTTTCGTAGATGACCCCCATTCCTCGCTCAAAAGTATCACATGTTGCAGTTCCTTTCCCACCGCTTCCTTCTCATATATCCCAAGAATCCTTTGTGCTCCTTGATATTCAAAATACTTTGAAAACTCTCAACAATAAGATGAACTCAATCGAAAAAAAATATATAGAGAGATCTCAACAAATAATATTTCCTTATGTCAACAAAGATCAAAGACCTGGTCCCAACAATAGCACTAGGGTCAGAGTAAATATGATGCAAGAAGATCCATAGTGTTCTTCTGAAACACGTCTGGTGAATGTATGGTGTCTGGTGTGCAATTATCCCCACGACACAAAATCGTGTGTTATGTACCAACATCATGTACAACAAGCTATGGAGAAGGTAGAGGTAAATTAGAATGAAAGAGTGAACATGCTCTGACAACAAGCTAGATCATAGTTGGAAAATATCCTAATGAAGATGGACCCATTTCTGTCATGACAAGGTCAAGAAAGAAAACACTGCAGGTAGATCCGTAGAAGATGGGTCAATTTCAGCTCCCCTCTCAATAGAAGAAGGATCTACATGCCCAAAGCAGCGATACATTACCTGTCCCCCAGGCCAATGAAAAGAGGGACATGGTCCCTAAAGGCCAAGAAAATGAGGTCAGTTTTCCCAAGAGGTTTGAGAAGGAAAATGAAAGAGACAGAATGAGATCCAAGAATGAAGCTCAAGAGAGGCTTAGATTTCCCTCCATAACCAAGAGGCATATAATTGAAACCACACAATAATATAAGAGAAAGTATGGTAATCTAGAGAGAAGGTCAGAGAGACCCACCTCTACTAAGTCAGAGTATAACATTGTGGAGGAAATGAAAAGAATACCCTCCAAGGCTAGCCTATATGATACTCTCTTTATTCCTGGTCAAATAGACATGTTGAAAGCTTCTCTAAACAAATATCTACAAGAATAGTAGGACACTACAATCCTCAACATGCCCTCTGGAAAAGACAAGATGTCTTTCCCAGAGGGGTGGATTGTTCGCAATTGCATGATAGACTCAGGGGCTTTCACCACAGTTATACCCAAGGCAGTATGCGATGAGATGGGAATGGAATATATCAAATCCTGCATAGGAGTTCTGCAATTAGATGAGATACCAGTGAATACAATGGGGGTAGTAAAAGATGTTCTCATGAGGATGCATAGAGCTCTGGAGGTAACCATCGTGCAAGAAATAGTGGTGGTATATCTAGAGCCTTATTTCGGTTTGTGCCTTTCAAGAGAGTTCACTACCAAATTTGGAGGATGCATGTATATGGATTATTCTAGCATGGTGATCCTCTTCAAAGGGAAGAGGATAAGAATAACACCAGAGAAGCTCGTTTCTTATCATATTGAAAAATCGAAGAAGACATGTAATCTCACTCCTCTAGATGAATTTGAACTAGTGAATAGTTTTGAAGAGCTAGATATTGAAGATGAGCTACCTTTTAGAGAGGATTATAGTAAATTTGGGACAGGTATGGGTACATATAGCATTACCAAAAAAATATAGGAAATAATCCCTGGTATATCTAATTAGTCCTTGAGAGAAACAAAAACTTGGACCATACACTTTGATGGTGCAATATGCAAAAATGATGATGGTGCTTGGGTTTTATTGTAGTCTCAATCAGGGGGTGCAAAGAGTTTCGCATATAGATTGACTTGGTCCTGTACCAACAATGTTGCAGAATACAAGGCTTTATACCTTGGGCTAATGCAAGTTGAGAGCATGGTCATTAAGATATTGAATATATATGGTGACTCTGAATTTATTGTCAACCAGGTAAGATAGAGGTGCAGTAGTAAGCATCATTACCTGAAGGTATATAGAAATAGGGTATGGGATCTAATGGAATCCTTTGATGCCCTAAATATTAATTTTATTCCCAAAATATAGAACATCTTGGTTGATTCCTTGGCAGTGAGGGGACCTAACTTCAACCCTTCTGTAGATATAGGAGTCACAAAAGATAAAGGGATCAAAATGATTTTTAGGCCTGTAGTACCAAACAAACAATTTTTTTGGAAGGTTTTTGAAAGTGATGAATAGATCATTGATTTCCTAGTAAGAGAAGCATGTCTATCAATTATGAAAGAGGAAAATCTAGAAGAGATAGACCAACAAGATGTCATCCAATTAAAGAACAATCATATACCTAGAGGATTCGCCACTCTAGAGAGCTTGTTTGACAATGAATATAAGAAGAAAATTAAATATATGGAAATCAATAAAAATATCTACAAGAAAGTTGATATCGATAGAGAAAAGAAGCTCAAAGTTGGAGTTCGATGTTCTACTGAAGAAGAAGAGGATATCAAAGTTCTATGCCTGAAATACCAAGACATTGTAGCTTGGTCATATGAAGATCTTAAAGTATATGACAAGAAAGTCATCCAACATATAATTGAGCTAGAACCAAATGCAAACCCTTCAGGTAGAAGCAGAGGCCTGTGAATTCCAGAATTGAAGCCATAATGAGGGAAAAACTATTGAATTTGTTGAAGGCTAAGATCATATATCCAATCAAGCATTCAACCTGGGTAGCTAGTTTGGTCTCGGTAAGAAAAAATAATGGTGATATCCGCTTGTGTGTGGATTTCAAGAACCTAAATCAATCATTATTAAAATATTACTATCCACTCCCTAAAATTTATCAAATCTTGCAGATTATAGCGAGAGCAGAGAGGTTCTCATTGTTAGACAGTTTATCTGGCTACAACCAAATTTGAGTGAAATATGAGGACCAGTTCAAAACAACATTCACCACCAGATGAGGCACTTTCGCCTGTCAAAGAATACCTTTTGGTCTATCCAACGTGAGAGCCACATTCCAAAGAGTAATAGATTATGCCTTTGGAGAGCTGATCAAAAAATTCATTTTTATCTACTTAGATGATATGTCTGTATTCTCTCATGATAAGCAAGACCACCTAGCACATCTAGATCAAGTATTTTAGAAGTGCAGAGAAGTTGGCATCTCTCTTAATTCGAAGAAGTCATTTTTGGCAGTTCATGAGGAAAATTTGTTAGACCATGTGGTATATAAAGAGGGTATGGTCATTGATCCATATAGAATCAAATCCATGCTCGCTCTTCCATTATCCATGAACAAGAAAGCTTTGTAGTCCTTATTTGGTCAAATAAGTTTTGTTAGAAAATTCATCTCTAATTTTGCTCAAAAGGTGAAGCCTATCTCAGAACTTCTAAAGAAGAATGCAAATTTTAAATGGATTGAAGTAAGAAAGCAAGCTTTTGAAACCATCAAGTAATCCATTGCTACAACTCCAGTTCTAGTAAACCTAGACTTCTACAAATATTTCATTATGTATGATTATGGATCTAAAGAGAGCTATGCATCAGTGCTCACCCAGAGGAATGAGGAAGGAGAAGAACACCCCATATTATTTTGGATCCAGAATCTCCATGAATATCAGGTCAAGTATAATTTTATTAAGAAACAAGTATTTGCAATGATGAAGTCATTGAAAAAATTTAGACAATAATTGGTTCAAAGTAAAAACTTGGTCTATGTGGTTCACCCAGATGTTAGAAGTTTTATTTTACAAGGTGAACTAGGGGACAAAAGAGCTGGTTGGATTACTAAAATCTAGAAATATGACATGGAAATTCATCCTACCAAGCTAATCAGGAGCAGAGCACTATGCCAAGGTTTGATAGAAGTAGTAGTTTCAACAGAAGTGATAACCTTTTAGTCAACAACAAAATATCAGAATAAAGAACTATAGTCAGGAGAATCAGACTAGGTTGATCAAATGACCAAGTACTTTCAAATTGGATTGTGTCCTAATATTAATACATCACAAAGGAGGAGATATAGGCTTTAGGCCTTAAAATATATCCTACTACTAGAAGGTCTATACAAGATAAACCTTTATGGATTCCTCCTAAGATGTTTGAAAGATGATAAAAAACAAAAGGTCATTGAAGATATTCATGGAGGATTATATGGAGGACACTTCTCAGGAAGAGTCATAGCTTTGAAGATCATTAAGGCAGGATATTACTGGACTACCATTTTTGTTAACACCTTCAAAGTTATAAGATCCTGTGACGAATACCAATGGTATGTGGGAAGAACTAGGAATGCATCATTCCCCCTCAAGCCAATTCAAGTTGAATAACCCTTTCAGCAATAGGGGTTGTACTTCATAGGTATTATTAATCCAAATTCCTTGGTAGAACACAACTACATTCTAACTACCACATACTACCTCACCATATGGGTAGAGGCCATCCCCACAAAGAAATCAGAACAAGAGGTGGTAATAGACTTCATGGAAAGCTTAATCACAAGGTTTGGTGTCCCAAAATCTTTAGTGAGCAACAATGGACTAGCATTCATAGGAGCTAAATACATTGAGTTTACCAGCAAGTATGGCATCACCATAAAAAATACCTTTAACTACTACCCCAAAGGGAATAGATTAGCAGAATCAACTAACAAAAATCTACTAAGAATATTGAGAAGGTCATTAGAGGGTAACAAGAGAAGATGACACCTGCTATTGGAAAAAACTCTGTGGGTAGATAGGATCACCATCAAAAAATCTATTAATACCTATCCTTATGCCTTACTATACAACAAAGAAGCAGTATTACATGTTCACTTGGAAATTCTAGCTCTCAAGTTGATAGATACATAAGAATAATCTGAACATAATCTAGTTGAAACCAAGTTAACACATTTACTGTAGCTAGAAGAGAAAAGGACTTAGGCATATGAGGACTTCCAAAAGCACTCATTTAATATAAAGACATGGTTTGACAAGAAAAGTAGGTTCAGAGAGTTCAAAGTTGGAGATTTTGTCCTCAAGTGGAATGTGGAAAGAGCCAAGCCAGGGCACCATCAGAAGTTTTATTCCTTATAGGATGGTCCTTTCAAAGCAGCATATGTTGAGGAGAGCAATTTTTTCCAGCTTGAAGACCTAGAAGGAAACATACAGCCTATCCCGATCAATGGTTTTAATATAAAACTCTACTTTGATTGAGATACATATTCATTGTAACATATGTACATATTTTGTATTATAATGCTCCTTTCCTTTGTTTAGAGTTTTCTTTTTTTGTGAAGTGTTATAAAAAAAGAGAAATTTTGCTTCGAAAAATTCAATTTTAAAATTGCAAAATAAACAAAGGATGGCAGTGGAATACAACATGTTCCATACCGCTCTCTAATAAACAAGGGTGACAACATAATACAACATGTGTTCCATATCACTAAAGTTCACGATACTTCTAAAGTATACCAATGACACATGCACTACATTGCTCTCCAATGAATAAAATATTCGTTGGTTACGACGTGAGTTTCTCGCATCGCTCTAAGAGAAAGAAAGATGAAGAAAAGCACTGCAAGTTCAGTGAAGTGCTTCGCACTATAACCAATCAACAATGGACATAATGTCTCTAGCCGCCAATATGCATACGTTTGAATTGAAAAATATGCAAATGGATAGTTTCTCGCACCGACCACACTAATAGCGAAAGGTATACATGCAAAAATATTTAAAAGTGTTCAAAGTGCAAAGCCTATTCATTTTGTGAAGTATCACCTACCTAGCAGAAATATCAAGGGAACAGTAAAGCATTGTTCACAAATACCAGGAAAGAACACTCTATGAATTTCCACTAAAAATGGCCCCCAAAATAGCCCTAGAGGATACGCAACAAAGAAATGTAGAGTTGGAAGACCACATAAATAAGACAATAGGATTAGCAGATAATGTAATGACACAAGTAAGGAGAACCTTCTTAAGGAGAAATTTTGAGTTCAGGTACTCTAAAGGTGAAGAACACAAGCTTATACTGAGAGGGGGGTGAACAATATAAGACCACTTTATACTTTTATTTCCCAATCAATATTATGCAATGTATAGATAGCAATATCAATAGTAGTAATCAAAGCAATGCACAAATCACCACACGTAATAGAGACACCAAAATTTACGTGGTTCACCCAATGTGGGCTACTGCACGAAGAAAATATTTTACTAAAATTTTGTTAATCAATCTCTTGGGAATACTTTCCCTATTACAATGTTTATGTATCTCTATCCAAAGGAGACACCAATACCCTAATCAAATTTTATGGATCTCTATCCACAGAAGACACCAATCTCCTAACTATGCTCTGGCTGGTGATCCTCTAGAAGACCTCTACCTCCACTACCCTTAGTAAATGTAAACCCTATCCACAGAAGATATATGTCCTCCCTACCCTGGCTGTAGATCTCTGTCCTCAACTATGTCACCTCCAAAGCTCTATCTCAAATTTGCACTAAATACAGTCCTTTGGTCTAGCACAAATCTGTCCTTAATATCTATCTCTGGTTTGGTATAAACCTGTCCTCAAATCTGCACCAAACTCTGTCCTCGAATCTGTACGAAACATAGTCCTTCGGTCTAGCACAAACCTATCCTCAATATATGTCCTCAAGCCTTAACTCAAAGCTTGAATCAATCTCAAATAAAATTTGTTGGATCTGCCCCAAACCTTAACTCAAGGTTTGAACAAATCATCAATCAACTCTGCTCACAAGTCTACTCAAAGACTTGTCTCAAATCTACCTTGTAAGATTCCACAAAATCTCACACTAATCTTTCCATAAGTCCTCTCTAGAACTTGTCCAAATTTTCTCAACAAGTCCTCACTAGAACTTATCCAAATATGCTCTCAATTTGTATTGTAAGCTTCCACAAAATCTCACAAATTTATCCACAAGTCTTCTCAAAGACTTACCTCAAATCTGCTCAACAAGTCCACACTAGAACTTGTCCAATCTCATAGAAACATAAAGAGAATTGTTAGAGACTCAATATGCTCTATACACATCACAATGCTTAATCACTTTCAATCACTCTCTTAGAAACATATAGAGAATTGTTAGAGACTCAATATTCTTCACATTCACTTCAATGCTCAAACACTTTCACTCATTCTTTTATCATAGAAACATATGGAGAATTTTTAGAGACTCGATATGTTTCACACTCATCAATTCTCAACCTTTTTATTAAATCAATTCAGAATATAAAATAATTTTTTTTATAGAACTTGAGCTATCACTTCACACACCCACTTGACTAGGCTCAACCAATTCTACTCAACCAATCACTCAATGAAACAATCCTTGCTTACAAACCCTAGTCCAAGCATATGAACACTCACTCAAAATGTTTCCAACAATTCTTATCAACCAATCTCACACAACAATGATACTCATGATCTTTGCAAACCCTAGTTCAAGTTCTTCACTCAATCAATCACTTCAACAACAATTCTTATAAACCAATATCACATATAGCTCAAACACTCAATAAGAAAACCTAATTAAATCCTTTTCACTCCATACTTGTTTTCCATAAAACAATCAATCAACTCAACTATGGAAGAATGTACCCATACCTTTTACTTGATGAAGAATAGTCTTTAAAACCTGTCTCAAGTATAACCACTTTCCTTACAAAATACAAAGGTTAGATGACAAAAATATCATTCTAACTCTTCTTCAAAACTTTTCTTTAATACAAAATTTAACACTTTTATAATCTCCAACTTGAAATAAATAATATTCAACATTCTTCAATTTCAAAATATAAAATTCAACCTTCCTTATAACTCCTTAGCCTCTAAAATTCCAACTAAGAAATTAAATATTTGCACTTCCTTTTAACTCCCCTAATAACTTACACACCAAATAACATGCAAAGTACTTTAATTAAAATTACTTTAGAAAAATAAAAACATTATTTATCCCTTTAGCTTTTCACAGGCCAAGACAACCAAATTAAATCACATACCTCAATGCACTCAAAAGGGCGTTGGTGGGATTTGAACCCTCGTTGGTTCTCCCAAAGCGCTTTCGCAGTGCTAGTGCCAACCACTTGGGATGCGTGGCTCCACAAGAGCCAAAAGGTACTTCGGTGCATTTATCTTCTCCCCTTGTTCGATGCAAAAGACAAACGTAGACCTTCTTCCTAAAAATCGGTGTGCGCAGGTTTTGAACCTGCCTCAAATATCCCACCAACGTCTTATGCAACCCTTGGATGCCAACTAAGCTGCAAGCACTTCGTGTCTTTTTGGAGGATGCCAACCTCTTGTCTTTTTTCCTTGCTCAATTTTCACATGCAAAATTCCCTTCTCTTTTCACGAGCCAACCATAATTCGCATGGATAATTCGAATGCCAATATTTTGGCATATATATACCTACGGTTTGCTTCCTTCAACATCAACACATTTCGAATTTCAAATTCAAATTTGATTTGAAAAGTTAAAATTAAATATTAAATAAATATTTAACTTAACTTTAGCACCCAACATTAATAAATTAAAGTTTTAATCAATAATTAAAATACTTTAATTTAAACTAGATCTGTAGTAAAGTTAATTTTAAATATTAAATAAATATTTAAATTAACCTTAGCACTTATCAATATTTAAATTAAAATTTTAATCACGGATTAAAATATTTTAATTTAAATTAACATGTGGGTATTTTCAACTTTGTCCTTGATCTCCTTTAACTTGATCTTGGAGACAAAAATAATAATAAAATATCATTATTTAATTTGACTTCTCCTTCTTAGATCTTCATTTTCTGAGCTCTCCTAATGTCTTGAAAAATGATGAACATTGCTTGACAATGCTTTTGACATCAATGACAATAATATTCCTCAAAATGTCCAACAATCTTCCCCTTTGTCATTGATGGCAACCCAAATTATTTTTACCAAAAACTTAACATTTTCTTTGTTCTGATCCCCCTAGGATATTGCTTCCCTTGGCTTAATGCTCTCTTCAAATCTCTCCTCTTCACTCAAATAATAAATATCTCCCTCTTACTCAAATATCTCCCTCATATTCTGGTCCATCTCACCTTCCTCTTCCCTTCCCACCCCTTCCCCCGACTCAGAACCGTCCTATTCCCCTCTCTCCTAAGTTTGTTGCCCCGTGCCAGTCTCCCCGCTCACCATCCCCCCATCGGCATGTCCCTGGGACTAACACCAACGACATTATCCAAACTTCCAGCCCGTCAAAATCTCCCATTCCTGCTCCCAAAGCTGATGTTAACAAAGAACAGAGAAGGGGAAGACCGTCCAATGCAGAAAAGCTTGCCAAAGCAGCTGAGATTGAAATGGCTGATGGATCTGTGCCTACCTCCTTGGGCCCTATTTCAGAACAACCCACCCACCTAGATTTGGATGAGGCTAGACCTAAACTTACTCCGTCTCAAGGGAGAGGCAGAGGTCGCAAAGCAAACCCCAAGTCAACTCGATGAAGTTTGTCTCCTGGAATGTCAGAGGCCTCAATGGAACTGCTAAATAGAGGACTTGTCAAATCGGTGAGAAAAACCCTAAAACCAAATATCATGTTTCTTCAAGAATCCAAACTGGACGAGAATAGCAGCACTCAAGTTTGCAAGCTAATCTGGGAAAACAACAATTTTGCCTTTTGTCCCTCCTCAGGGGCTTCTGGGGGTCTCCTTTGTTTGTGGGATCCATCAACTATTGAGGGGAGAGTTCTTTCAGTCTCTGACAGAACCATCAACATTTTGTTCACTAATAAAGTCACTAACCTTCAATGGATTGCCACCAATGTTTATGGACCAAACAGTCCTGTCAACAGAAGATTGTTGTGGGATAACATTTTCGCAATGCGCAATAACTTTCCTGACTTTCCATGGATGCTCTGTGGTGATTTCAATACTCCCCTTCACCTGTTTGACAAGCAAGGAGGCAATCCGATCACTAGCAGCTGCATTGAAGATTTCAACGATTTTGTCAACCTCAACGAGCTAATGGACATGCCGCTCCAAGGATCCAACTACACTTGGAGCAATAGACGGGTGGGCATTCACCACATCCAAATTTGGCTTGACAGATTTCTCTTATCCAAAGAGCTCATTCCTATTTTTGGCGATGCCAAGCTTCTTAGCCACCAAAAAATTGGATCTGATCACAACCCTCTTATTTTGGATTGTTCCCGCCCCCAGCAAACCTTCAAAACCCCCTTCAGGTTTGAAAAGATGTGGCTCACCCATCCAGATTTAGGTCGGTGTATTCGACAATGGTGGCAGCAAAACTTTAGTCCAAACCCTCTCTCGAATCTGTTCCTCAAACTCAAAGTGGTCAAGCTCAAGCTGAAATGCTGGAACAGGGAGGTTTTTGGCAACCTCTTTACCGAGAAAAAGCATCTGATGGATGAGCTCAAAAGGGTGGAAAATCTGATTCAGGGAGGGGATCAGAGGGTTGAAACTTTCATGGAAGAAAAAAGCCTCCTTTCAAACTTTCACAATGCCTTGGCTAAGGAAGAGTCCTACCGGAGGCAAAAATCCGAAGCCTCTCGGCTCAAAGAAGGAGACACCAACACGAAGTTTTTCCATGCTTCCACCATGCGCCACGGAGGTTCAAATAAAATCTCCGAGTTGACCAAGGCTGATGGCACCATTGCCTCTGACATCCATGCTATCAGACAAGAAGTTGTGCGCCACTTCCAGGAAATCTTAGGTCCAAGTGTTGACTGCAACCCCCGCACAACAAGTTCTCTGCTTTAGAACATACCAAAGTTGGTGTCTAATGATGATAATGGGAAATTGCTCCAATTCTTCACCGAAGAGGAGATAAAAGATGCTCTGTTTGCAATGGAACCTGACAAGGCCCCTGGACCTGATGGCTTCCCACCCCGATTTTTCCAACATTTTTGGGATATTGTGGGCCCTGATGTTGTAGCTGCGGTTAAATTCTTCCAGAGAGCCAAAAATATGCCAAGAGAAGCCAATTCCACCTTCATTGTTTTAATTCCCAAGTCCAATGATCGTGCTTCTCTCTCTGATTTCAGACCTATTAGTCTCTGTAGTGTCATCTACAAACTAATCACCAAAGTCATGGCAAACAGATTGAAAGACATCCTTCCCTCCATCATCGACCAGTGCCAAGGGAGCTCGGTCAAAGGCAGATTCATTGTTGATGGAGTGATAACCATCCATGAATTGGCCCATTCGGCATCTAAAAATAAAAAACCCAGTATGTTCCTTAAGCTTGACATGAACAAGGCTTTTGATCGGGTTTCCTGGAAATTCCTGTTCGAGGTCCTTGAGAAGTTTGGGTTTCACAAAGAATGGGTCAATATGGTCCATGAATGCATCTCTACTACTTGGTTCTCTGTTCTTATCAATGGTTCACCTACTGGCTTCTTTCAAAGTTTCAAAGGCATCCGTCAAGGGGACCCTCTGTCACCCTTCCTCTTCATCATTCTGGCCGAAACCCTTGGAAGAACACTTACCGCTGCTTGCAACAGTGGACTCGTCTCCGAGATCAAACCAGCCTCAACAACCAATGCCATTTCCCATCAACAGTTTGTGGATGATACTATTCTATCCTCTCATGCTTCTGTTCCCGAAGCAAAAATCATTAAGAACATTCTTGATTCTTATGAAGAGGTGGCTGGCCAGAAAGTCAATTACCGCAAAAGCAAGCTATACTTTCTCAATACTCCCATCCATAGGAAAAACAGGATTGCTGAGATCCTTGGGTGTACCATTGGGAGCCTTCCAACTACCTATCTTGGATTACCGCTTTTCCACGGCAAATCGGTCTCGGCTATGTGGAACCCTGTTTTAGATCGCCTCAACAAGAAACTTGCAGGTTGGAAAAGTTCAATGCTCAGTCAGGCAGCCAAAGCCACTCTGGTCCAGGCTTGCCTGCAAAGTATTCCTATTTTTTTCTTATCTATCTTCAAAGCTCCAGCTTCCATCTCGCCAAAGAATTGAGCAAATTCAACGCAGATTCCTTTGGGCGGGAAATGAAAACAAGAACAAATTTTCCCTTGTTGCCTGGGATAAGGTTTGTTCCAAGAAAAAGGATGGAGGACTCGGGTTCAGGGACATCAAGCGGATGAACATGGCCCTCATTGCCAAGCAGTCCTGGAGACTTACCATCAATGAAAAAGTCACCTGGATTGACATCATCAAAGCTAAGTACCTCCATCAGGTTCCCTTTCTTGGAGAGCACAATCTACCTAACGGATCTCATTTCTGGAATGGTGTCACCAAAACAAGGAAGATCATTATGGAAGGCTTAAGGTGGTGTCTTGGAAATGGAATGACCATTCACTTCTGGGATGACCCGTGGATCCGTGACAAACCTCTCAGCCAAGACCCTCATCTTGCAGTGCTCAAGACGGTTACTGAAGACACCTTTGGAGATAAGGTGTGTCATTTTATTAACTCAGATCTTCCAAGACCCGAATGGAAACACCTAGCTCTTAATGGGCCTAGGCATATCATCGAGGTGCTCAAGCGGTTACAAAACCTGCTGAGGACCTGCATCATCCCCAGCTCTCACAAAGATGACACCATGGTTTGGAACCTTGAAGATTCAGGGAATTTCACTGTTAAATCTGCCTACTACAACCAAGAAGCTCCCGATGATGGCCGGGACTTATCTAACCAGGTCTGGGTCCCCAAGATCATTCCCAAGGTCAAATTCTTCTGTTGGTTAGCCATCCAAAATAGAATCCTCACCACTGACAACTTGATAATCAGAGGGTTACTCATTCCCAATTGGTGCATCCTGTGTAAAAATGCCTGTGAATCAACTTCGCATGTTTTTCTGGAATGTCCCTTCTCTCTTGTCATGCTCAACCAGGTTCTCAACACCTTCGCCATCTCCATAGCCCTCCCTCATTCCATTCCCCTCCTTTTTCAACAATGGCCCCGGCCTTTCAAGAACAGTCAACTTAAATTCATGTGGCAAGCTTGCCTTCACATTTTCCTGTGGCAGATTTGGCTTGAGAGAAATGACAAAATTTTCAAAAACCATGCTACTGATAAGAATATTGTTGTGGCCAAAATCTTGGCCCTTGCTGCGGAGAATGCCTCTCTTGTCTCGTCTTCCAAACCCCCCCTCCTGGCATTGAATCGGACCTAACTAAACTTTTCAATCTTTTCAATTTTTCTGCTACACCCCGTACTTCTGTCGACAGGTCTGTTATCAAGTGGGTCTTACCTCCTACTGGGTGGCACAAGCTTAACTTCGATGGCGCAGCCAAGGGCAACCCCGGAGCGGTTGGCGGAGGAGGAATTCTCAGAAATCACAGAGGAGAAATAATTTTGGCCTTTGCTCAGAACCTGGGAATTCAATCTAACAATATGGCAGAGGCTCGGGCCTTGCTACAAAGCTTGATTCTCTTGGAAGGCTTGACCATCAACAAACTTATCATAGAAGGAGACTCATTGCACTGCATCAACTGGCTCAATGGGACCTCTGTGCCTCCCTGGGCCCTTGTTTCGATCTTCCAAGAATGCAAGGCACTAATTGGCATTTACCCAGAATTAATCATTAAGCATCAGTATCGGGAAGGAAACAAAGTTGCGGACTGGCTTGCTAACAAGGGAGTTGACGAAACGGATATTCATGTTTGGAGAGATTCCTTCCCCATTGGCCTAAGGGACGCTCCTACATCCAATGTCTGCACAATGTGAGGAGTTAACTGGGCACCGGGTTTGTTTGCTTTTGGATCTGGACGAGTCTTCGCATCCTTTCATCCTTCCTCTCCCTTCGGCTGCGTTTTGGCTACTTGTCGCGATTTCACGACACTTTTCACCGTTGGCCGTGAATTTTTAGCTTGTCGCGATTTCGTGACATCCTTTTTGCTTTGGCCGTGAGGTTGCTACTTGTCGCGATATCGCGACACTTTTTTCTCCTTCGGACGCGGTCTTCCAACTTGTCGCGATATCGCGACACTTTTTCTCTCTGGGTGCTTTTTTGCAACTTGTCGCGATATCGCGACACTTTTTCTCTCCGGGTGCTTTTTTGCAACTTGTCGCGATATCGCGACACTTTCTTTCTTCAGGCGCTTTCTTGCATCATGTCGCGATTTCGTGACATTTTTTCTCTTTGGCGGAGGTCTTCCATTTTGTCGCGATATCGCGACACTTTTTCTCCTCGACGGCGGCCTTCCATTTTGTCGCGATATCGCGACACCTTTTATCTTCGGCTGCGGACTTCCAGATTGTCGCGATATCGCGACACTTTTTCTCTCCGGCTGCGGTCTTCCAGATTGTCGCGATATCGTGACACTTTTTTTCTTCGGCTGCGGTCTTCCAGATTGTCGCGATTTCGTGACACTTTTTCTCTTCGGCGGCGGGCTTCCGGATTGTCGCGATTTCGTGACACTTCTTCTCCTTGGCAGCGGTTTTCCATCTTGTCACGATTTCACGACATTTTTTCTCCTTGGCAGCGGTTTTCCATCTTGTCGCGATTTCGCGACACTTTTTCTCTTCGGCTGCGGTCTTCCAGATTGTCGTGATATCGCGACACTTTTTCTCTTTGGCAGCGGTCTTCCTTCTTGTCATGATTTCGTGACATTTTTTCTCTTCGGCTGTGGTCTTCCATAATGTCGCGATATCGTGACACTTTTTCTCTTCGACAGCGGTCTTCCATCTTGTCGCGATTTCGTGACACTTTTTCTCTTCGACAGCGGTCTTCCAGATTGTCGCGATTTCGTGACACTTTTTCACTTCGGCTGCGGTCTTCCAGATTGTCGCGATATCGTGACACTTTTTCTCTTCGGCTGCGGTCTTCCATAATGTCGCGATATCGTGACACTTTTTCTCTTCGACAGAGGTCTTTCATCTTGTCGCGATTTCGTGACACCTTTTCTCTTCGGCAGCGGGCTTTCACAATTGTCGCGATATCGCGACACTTCTTCTCTTCCGGCTCCAACCTAACAACTTGTCGCGATATCATGACACTTCCTCTCTTCTGGCAGCAACCTTGCATTATGTCATGATTTCGTGACTTCTTCCCTCCTTCGACTCCGACGGTGCTTCTTGTCACGATTTCGTGACTTCCTTTCTTCTCTTGGCAGCTTCGGCGCATCTTGTCGCGATTTCGCGACATCACCATTTTGGTCACGATTTCGTGACACCTTTCCTCATGTGGAGGTTTGCCCGCTCTTTAATATTTTCTTCTTGGACCACCTCGGTCATTCTGGAATTCATGTAATTCCTCTTGTACAAGGTTCGGGGACCTTTCAACACCCCTTCTACCAATAAAAAAAAAAAAATCTCCCCCTTTGACATCAATGGCAAAGGGTCACCTTTGGGGCTCGGGTCTAAGAATGAGTCTCTTAGCTTAGCCCCTCCCCCACCTCCTATTGAGGTGGTTAATTTTAGGGTGGGAGTACTTCTACTCCCAGCAAGCATTGGTATTTACCTTTATCCTCTTTTATTCTTATCTGATCCTTCTGATTCCTTTGACTACATTTTTCCATGTCCATGTTCCTGTTCCTATCCATGTCCACATTCTTGTTCCTATTCCTATTCCTGTTCCTAGTTTTGTTCATGTTCATATCCATGTTCCTATTCTTGTTCTTGTTCCTATTCATGTTTCCTGTTCTTGTTCATACTTGATTTTGGAATGTCTACTCTACACCACTTTACTGTGTGTCCACAATTATTGCACTTATAACACTTAATGTTATTATTCCTTGAAGGTGCAAATGTCTTGGTATTTCTCCTAGTGAAGCCATATCCTTTTTTGTCATGAACCCTACAATTCATTGCCTTGTGCTCAAACTGATTACATGAGTAGAAATACCCATGGAAAAGTTATTTGTTCCCATATTCCTATATTTCATGTGTCCTGCAATGTGAAGCCATGTGCCCAAATATGTGGCATGAAAAAAATCTTCCATTGAAGTTTCCTTATCTTGACCTCATTGGTCTCTTGGTCTCTCTTAACCTATTCTTATTATTGTTCCATCTGTTTCTCCTTTGTGCATTGTTTTTTTCCTTGCTAAACTTTTTGATTTCCAACTCATCCTCAGATGTCTCAATTTCTCTTACACTATCTTCTTCTGAAGTTTCTTCTCCTTCTGAACTTGAGGTTGACTTCTCTTCTTGTTTCTTTTGAGACTATTCAAAACCAAGACCTATTTTGTTTGTTGACCTTATTTTTACCTTGATCATCTGATCCACAATATTTGAGCTCTTTCTAAAATTTTGTCGCTTACTCTTGGAATTTTCTACATCTTCCCTTAGTAGGCCTACTTCTTGTTCTAGCTTTTCACATTCTAAGACTTTTACTTCTATATTATCCTTGAACTTCTTTGTCTTAGCCTTTGATTTATCTAGATCCTTTATAATCATTCTTCTCTCTTCATCACATTATTGAAACTAAAACTCAAGTTTAGAGTTTTGATTTCTTACCTTCTTTACTGTTTCAAGAGCATAAATAAGTTCTACCTTAAGATCATATCCTTATTTATCTGATTTTTCCTATATTTATTTTCCTTTGTCCACATCTTCATTTTATTTTGACTTGTCTTATATAGGATAATTTTTTTCTTTCTCTAGAGTCATTAGAATATTCTCTTCTGGTCCTTCAAGTGTATCTTTGTATTCATCATCACTAAAATTGAAACCATTTCTTGTACAACTATTTTCAAGATGTTCAAAGTTACCACATCTACAACACTTGAGAATTATTGGTAACCTTTTCTTGACTTCTTCTTTTTCTTTAATCATAAATACGACTTCATATCTATAACTATCTAAAAAAATGTTATCACTATCACTTGAGTACTTACTTGCTTTGTCTACATAGTAGCACCTCTTTTGCCTTTGAAAGAACTTTTCTTGTATGCTTTGTCCATCCTTGCTTTTATTTTGGTACCTGTATCTTTCTGATTCCCTATTCCTGTGATCCTATTTTTCTCCATCATTGTTATTCTTAGCTTCTTGAAAATCGGTTGCATAATGACCATACTTTTCACAATTGAAACATCTAACCAATTTTACATATCTAGATCTTCTTGAATCCTTATTCCTTATACCATAATTAGCTTCTTCATGACTGGATGAATCATTGTTTGATTCTGAATTCTTACCCTTTGTCTTCTTGATTGCTTTGAAGGTTGCTTCCTTATGGGGATTAGGTTCTTTTGTTCTCAACTCAAAAGCTTTAATAATACCAAGCAACACATCTCTTGTTAAAGAATCACCATCCTTTGATTCTTCTATAGCAAAAATCTTTTCCCTAAATATTTTTGAAAGAGATCTTAAGACTTTATCACAAACATATGATTCTTCTACCTTAATTCTAAGTCCTTGCATAGCATTAACAACTTCATCGACTCGAAGTAGATAAGTACTAATGTTTTCCTCATATTTCATTATTAACTCTTCAAATTGTCCTTTGAGATTTCGTATATTTTCTTTCTTGACACCTTTATCTCCTTCATATATACTTTGTAAATTATCCCTCATTCCTTTTGCATCTTGACAATGCATAACTTTTATGGACTCTATTCTATGCAAACCTCTCAAAATTGTATTTATTGATTTTGAATTGTAATGTTGTAAAAGATTACCTTCCTTATATGTAGGTGGATCAACTGGTGGTACGTATCCGTTTTCAATTGCTTTCCAAATCTCATTGCCAAGTGCCATCAAGTAAATCTTCATTCTCATACTCCAATATATATAATCACTTCTATCAAATACTGGTGTTGAATTATCAGATGATTCATTCTTAGAATCCATTGTGTTCTTGTAAGCTTTTCCTTCAAGCTATTAAACTCTTCCGAAGAAACCTGCTCTGATACCAATTGAATAACACAAGATTATACTAAGAGGGGGGGTAAATAGTATAAGACCACTTTTTACTTTTATTTCCCAATCAATATTATGCAATGTATAGATAGAAATATCAATAGCAATAATCAAAGCAATACACAATTCACCACACACAATAGAGACACCAAAATTTACGTGGTTCACCCAATGTGGGATACTCCATGGAAAAATATTTCACTAAAATTGTGTCAATCAATCTCTTGGGAATCCTTTCCCTATTACAATATTTATTGATCTCTATCCAAAGGAGACACCAATCCCCTAATCAAAATTTGTGGATCTCTATGCACAGGAGACACCAATCTCCTAACTCTACTCTAGATGATGATCCTCTAGAAGACCTTTACCACCACTGCCATTAGCAAATGGAAATCTATCCATAAAAGACACCTATCCTCCCTGCTCTGGTTGGAGACCTCTGTCCTCAACTCTGTCACCTCCAAAGCTCTATCTCAAATCTACACTAAAAATAGTCCTTCGATCTAGCACAAATATGTCCTCAATATCTATATTTGGTTTGGTATAAACTTGTCCTCAAATCTGCACCAAAATCTATTCTTAAATTTGTACTAAACATAGTCCTTCGGTCTAGCACAAATCTATCCTCAATATATGTCCTCAAGCCTTAACTCAAAGCTTGAATCAATCCCAAATAAACTTTATTGGATCTTCCCCAAACCTTAACTCAAGGTTTGAACAAATCATAAATCAACTTTGCTCACAAGTCTACTCAAAGACTTGTCTCAAATCTACCTCGTAAGCTTCCACAAAACCTCACACTAATCTTTCCATAAGTCCTCTCTAGAACTTGCTCAAATTTTCTCAATAAGTCCTCACTAGAACTTATCCAAATATACTCTCAATCTATATTGTAAGCGTCCACAAAGTCTCACACAAATTTTTCCACAAGTATTCTCAAAGACTTGCCTCAAATCTTCTCAACAAGTCCACACTAGAACTTGTCCAATCTCATAGAAACATAAAGAGAATTGTTAGAGACTCAATATGCTCTATACACATCACAATGCTTAATCACTTTCAATCACTCTCTTAGAAACATATAGAGAATTGTTAGAGACTCAATATTCTTCACATTCACTTCAATGCTCAAACACTTTCACTCATTCTTTTATCATAGAAACATATGGAGAATTTTTAGAGACTCGATATGTTTCACACTCATCAACTCTCAATATTTTCTTAAATCAATTCAGAATATAGAATGATTTGTTTTATAGAACTTGAGCTATCACTTCACACACCCACTTGACTAGTCTCAACCAATTCTACTCAACCAATCACTCAATGAAACAATCCTTGCTTACAAACCCTAGTCCAAGCATATGAACACTCACTCAAAATATTTCCAACAATTCTTATCAACCAATATCACATAACAATGATACTCATGATATTTTCAAACCCTAGTTCAAGTTCTTCACTCAATCAATCACTTCAACAACAATTCTTATAAACCAATCTCACATATAGCTCAAAAACTCAATAAGAAAACCTAATTAAATCCTTTTCACTTCAAACTTGTTTTGCAGAAAACAATCAATCAACTCAACTATGGAAGAATGTACCCATACCTTTTTCTTGATGAAGAATAGTCTTTAAAACCTGTCTCAATTATAACCACTTTCCTTACCAAACACCAAGGTTAGATGACAAAAATATCATTCTAACTCTTCTTCAAAACTTTTCTTCAATACAAAATTTAGCACTTAATTACTCATTATCTCCAACTTGAAATAAATAATATTCAACATTCTTCAATTTCAAAATATAAAATTCATTCTTCCTTATAACTCCTTAGCCTCTAAAATTCCAACTGAGAAATTAAATATTTGCACTTCCTTTTAACTCCCCTAATAACTTACACACCAAATAACATGCAAAGTACTTTAATTAAAATTACTTTAGAAAAATAAAAACATTATTTTTCCCTTTAACTTTTCATAGGCCAAGAAAACCAAATTAAATCACATACCTCAATGCACTCAAAAGGGCCTTGGTGGGATTTTAACCCTCATTGGTTCTCCCCAAGCACTTTCGCAGTGCTAGTGCCCACCACTTGGGATGCGTGGTTCCACAAGAGCCAAAAGGTACTTCGGTGCCTTTATCTTCTCCCCATGTTCGATGCGAAAGACAAACATAGAACTTATTCCTAAAAATCGGTGTGCGCAGGTTTTGAACCTGCCTCAAATATCCCACCAACACTGACGCAACCCTTGGATGCTAACTAAGCTGCAAGTACTTCACGTTTTTTTTTAAGATGCCAACCTCTTGTCTTTTTTCCTTGCTCGATTTTCACATGCAAAATTCCCTTCTCTTTTCACGAGTCAACCATAATTCGCATGGATAATTCGAATGCCAATATTTTGGCATATATACCTAAGGTTTTCTTCCTTCAACATCAACACATTTTGAATTTCAAATTCAATTTTGATTTGGAAAGTTAAAATTAAATATTAAATAAATATTTAACTTAACTTTCGCACCCAACATTAATAAATTAAAGTTTTAATCAATATTTAAAATACTTTAATTTAAGCTAGATCTATAGTAAAGTTAATTTTAAATATTAAATAATTATTTAAATTAACCTTAGCACTTATCAATATTTAAATTAAAATTTTAATCACGGATTAAAATATTTTAATTTAAATCAACATGTGGGTCTTTTCAAATTTGTCCTTGATCTCCTTTAACTTGATCTTGGAGCCAAAAATGATAATAAAATATTATTATTTAATTTGACTTCTCCTTCTTAGAGCTTCATTTTATGAGCTCTCCTAATGTCCTCAAAAATGACGAACATTGCTCAACATTGCTTTTGACATCAATGACAATAAAATTCCTCAAAATGTCCAACAATCTCCCCCTTTGTCATTGATGGCAACCCAAATTATTTTTATCAAAAAATTATCATTTTCTTTGTTTTGCTCCCCCTGGCTTAATGCTCTCTTCAAATCTCTCCTCTTTACTCAAATACTAAATCTCTCCCCCTTACTCAAATCTCTCCCCTTTGACATCAATGGCAAAGGGTCACCTTTGGGGCTCTGGGCTAAGAATGAGTCTCTTAGCTTAACCCCTCCCCCACCTCCTCTTGAGGTGGTTAATTCTAGGGTGGGAGTATTACTACTCCCAAAAAGCACTGGTATTTACCTTTATTATCTTTTCTTCTTATCTTATCCTTCTGATTCCATTGACTATTTTTTTCCATGTCCATATCCACATTCCTGTTCCTGTTCCTATTCTTGTTCATGTTCATATCCATGTTCTCGTTCCTGTTCTTGTTCATGTTCATGTTTCTGTTCCTATTCATAGTTGATTATGGAATTTCTGCTCTACACCACTTTACTGTGTGTCCATAATTATTACACTTATAACACTTAATGTTATTATTCCTTGGAGGTGAAAATGTATTGGGATTTCTCCTAGTGAAGCCATATCATTTTTTATCATTAACCCTACAATTTATTGCCTAGTGACAAAAATGATTCATGAGTAGCAATACCCATGGAAAAGTTATTTTTTCCCATATTCCTGTATTTCATGTGTCCTACACTGTAAACCCATGTGCCCAAATCCGTGACATGAAAAATATATTCCATTGAAGTTTCCTTATCTTCACCTCATTGGTATTTTAGTCTCTCTTAACCTATTTTGATTGTTGTTCCATATATTTCTCCTTTGTGCATTGTTCCTTTCTTGTTGAACTTTCTGTTGTCCAACTCATCCTCAGATGTCTCAATTTCTCTTACATTGTCTTCATCTAAAGTTTATTCTTCTAAATTTTCTTCTTCTAAAGTTTCTTCTCCTTCTGAACTTGAGGTTGACTTCTCTTCTTGTTTCTTTTGAACCTGTTCAAAACCAAGACCTATTTTATTTATTGACCTTCTTTGTACCTTGATCATATGATCCACAATATTTGAGCTCTTTCTAAACTTTTATAGCTTACTCTTGGAATTTTCTACATCTTCCCTTAGGAGGGCTACTTCTTGTTCTAGATTTTCACATTCTAAGACTTTTTCTTCTAGCTTATCCTTGAACTTCTTTGTCTTAGCCTTTGATTTGTCTATATCTTCTATAATTATTCTTCTATCTTCATCAAATTCTTGAAACTAAATTGAAACATACTTTCCACAATTGAAACATCTAACCAATTTTACATATCTAGATCTTCTTGAATCCTTATTCCTTCTACCATAATTAGTTTCTTCATGATTGGATGACTCATTGCTTGATTTTGAATTCTTACCCTTTGTCTTCTTGATTGCTTTGAAGGTTGCTTCCTTCTGGGGATTAGGTTCTTTTTTTCTCAACTCAAAAGCTTTAAGAATGCCAAGCAACATATCTCTTGTCAAAGAATCACCATCCTTTGATTCTTCTATAGTAGAAATATTTTCACTAAATATTTTTGAAAGAGATCTTAAGACTTTATCACAAACATATGATTCTTCTACCTTAAGTCCAAGTCCTTGCATAGCATTAACAACTTCATCGACTCGAAGTAGATAAGTACTAATGTTTTCCTCATCCTTCATTATTAACTCTTCAAGTTGTCCTTTGATATTTTGTATCTTTGCTTTCTTGAAACCTTTATCTCCTTCAGATATACTTTGCAACTTATCCCACATTTCTTTTGCATCTTGAAAATGCATAAATTTTATGGAATCTGTTCTATGCAAACCTTGCAAAATTGTATTCATTGCTTTTGAATTGTAATGTTGTAGAAGCTTACCTTCCTTATCTATAGGTGGGTCAACTGGTGGTACGTATCCATTTTCAACTGCTTCCCAAATCTCATTGCCAAGTGCCATCAAGTAAATCTTCATTCTCATAATCCAATATATATAATCACTTCCACAAAATACTAGTGCTAAATTATTTGATGATTCGTTCTTAAAATCCATTGTGTTCTTGTAAGATTTTCCTTCAATCTGTTAAACTCTTTCAAAGAAACTTGCTCTAATACCAATTGAAGAACACAAGCTTATACTGAGAGGGGGGTGAACAGTATAAGACCATTTTTTACTTTTCTTTCCAAATAAATATTATGCAATGTATAGATAGCAATATAAATAGCAGTAATAAAAGCAATGCACAAATCACCACACACAATAGAGACTCCAAAATTCACGTGGTTCACCCAATGTGGGCTACCCCACGAAGAAAATATTTCACTACAATTTTGTCAATCAATATCTTGGGAATCCATTCCCTATTACAATGTTTATGGATATCTATCCAAAGAAGACACCAATCCCCTAATAAAAGTTTGTGGATCTCTATCCATAGGAGACACCAATCTCCTAACTCTACTCTAGATGGTGACAAAAATATGTCCTCCCTACCCTGGCTGGAGATCTCTATCCTCAACTCTGTTACCTCTAAAGATCTATCTCAAATTTGTACTAAATACAGTCCTTTGGTCTAGCACAAATATGTCTTCAATCTCTATCTCTGGTCTGGTATAAATTTGTCCACAAATCTGCATGAACTCTATCCTCGAATCTATAATAAACATAGTCCTTCGGTCTAGCACAAATATGTCCTCAATTTCTATCCTCAAGCCTTAACTCAAAGCTTGAATCAATCTCAAATCAACTCTGCTAGATCTACCACAAACCTTAACTCAAGATTTGAACAAATCATCAATCAAATTTGCTCACAAGTCTACTCAAAGACTTGTCTCAAATATGCCTTGTAAGCTTCCACAAAATATCACACTAATATGTCCACAAGTCCTCTCTAGAACTTGTCCAAATATGTTCAATAAGTCCTCACTAGAACTTATCCAAATCTGCTCTCAATCTGTATTGTAAGATTCCACAAAAGCTCACACAAATATGTCCACAAGTCTTCTCAAAGACTTACCTCAAATATGCTCAACAAGTCTACACTAGAACTTGTCCAATCTCATAGAAACATAAAGAGAATTGTTAGAGACTCAATATGCTCTACACACATCACAATGCTTAATCACTTTCAATCACTCTCTTAGAAACATATAGATAATTGTTAGAGACTCAATATGTTTCACATTCACTTCAATGCTCAAACACTTTCACTCATTCTTTTATCATAGAAACATATGGAGAATTGTTAGAGACTCAATATGTTTCACACGCATCAACTCTCAACCTTTTCCTCAAATCAATTAAGAATATAGAATAATTTGTTTTATAGAACTTGAGCTATCACTTCAGACATCCTCTTGACTAGGCTCAACCAATTCTACTCAACCAATCACTCAATGAAACAATCTTTGCTTCCAAACCCTAGTCCAAGCATATGAACACTCACTCAAAATGTTTCCAACAATTCTTATCAACCAATATCACATAACAATGATACTTATGATCTTTGCAAACCCTAATTCAATTTCTTCACTCAATCAATCACTTCAACAAAAATGCTTATAAACCAATCTCACATATAGCTCAACAACTCAATAATGAAACCTAATTAAATCATTTTCACTCCAAACTTGTTTTCCAAAAAATAATCAATCAACTCAACTATGGAAGAATGTGCCCATACCTTTTTCTTGATGAAGAATAGTCTTTAAAACCTATCTCAAGTATAACCACTTTCCTTACCAAACACCAAGGTTAGATGACAAAAATATCATTCTAAATCTTCTTCAAAAAATTTCTTCAATACAAAAATTTAGCACTTAATTACTCCTTATAAGCTCCAACTTGAAATAAATAATTTTCAACATTCTTCAATTTCAAAATATAAAATTCAACCTTCCTTATATCTCCTTAGCCTCTAAAATTCCAATTGAGAAATTAAATATTTGCACTTCCTTTTAACTCCCCTAATAACTTACACACCAAATAACATGCAAAGTACTTTAATTAAAATTACTTTAGAAAAATAAAAACACTATTTATCGCTTTAGCTTTTCACAAGACAAGACAACCAAATTAAATCACATACCTTAATGCACTCAAAAGGGCCTTGGTGGGATTTGAACCCTCGTTGGTTCTCCCCAAGCTCTTTTGCAGGGCTAGTGCCCACCACTTAGGATGCGTTGCTCCACAAGAGCCAAAAGCTACTTCGGTGCCTTTATCTTCTCCCCATGTTCAGTGCAAAAGACAAACGTAGACCTTCTTCCTAAAATTTTGTGTGCGCGGGTTTTGAACCTGCCTCAAATATCCCACCAACATCTTATGCAACCCTTGGATGCCAACGAAGCTGCAAGCACTTCGTGTCTTTTTTGGAGGATGCCAACCTCTTGTCTTTTTTCCTTGCTCAATTTTCACATGCGAAATTCCATTCTCTTTTCACGAGACAACCATAATTTGCATGGATAATTCGAATGCCAATATTTTGGCATATATATACCTACGTTTTGCTTCATTCAACATCAACATATTTCGAATTTCAAATTGAAATTTAATTTGAAAAGTTAAAATTAAATATTAAATAAATATTTAACTTAACTTTAGCACCCAACATTAATAAATTAAAGTTTTAATCAATAATTAAAATACTTTAATTTAAACTAGATCTGTAGCAAAGTTAATTTTAAATATTAAATAAATATTTAAATTAACCTTAGCACTTATCAATATTTAAATTTAACCATGAAAAAAATCTTCCATTGAAGATTCCTTATCTTGACCTCATTGGTCTCTTGGTCTCTCTTAACCTATTCTTATTGTTGTTCCATCTGTTTCTCCTTTGTGCATTGTTTCTTTCCTTGTTGAACTTTTTGTTTTCCAACTCATCCTCAGATGTCTCAATTTCTCTTACACTATCTTCTTTTGAAGTTTCTTCTCCTTCTGAACTTGAGGTTGACTTCTCTTCTTGTTTCTTTTGAGCCTATTCAAAACCAAGACCTATTTTGTTTGTTGACCTTCTTTGTACCTTGATCATCTTATCCACAATATTTGAGCTCTTTCCAAACTTTTGTAGCTTACTCTTGGAATTTTCTAAATCTTCCCTTAGTAGGGCTACTTCTTGTTCTAACCTTTCACATTCTAAGACCTTTACTTCTAAATTATCCTTGAACTTCTTTGTCTTAGCCTTTGATTTTTCTAGATCCTCTATAAGCATTCTTCTCTCTTCATCACATTCTTGAAACTAAAACTCAAGTTTAGAGTTTTGCTTTCTTACCTTCTTTACTGTTTCAAGAGCATAAATAAGTTCTCCCTTGAGATCATATCCTTCTTTATCTGATTCTTCCTCTATTTGTTTGCCTTTGTCTACATCTTCATTTTCTTTTGACTTGTCTTCTATAGGATCACCTTCTTCTTCTTCTAGTGCCATTAGAATATTCTCTTCTGGTCCTTCAAGTGTATCCTCATATTCATCATCACTGAAACTATAACCATTCCTTGTACAACTATCTTCAAGATGTCCAAAGTTACCACATCTAAAACACTTGAGAATTATTGGTGACCTTTTCTTGACTTCTTCTTTTTCTTTAATCATAAATAGGACTTCATATTTATCATTATCTGAAAAACTATTATCACTATCACTTGAGTACTTACTTGCCTTATCTACATAGTAGCTCCTCTTTTGCCTTTGAAAGAACTTCTTTCCTTGTCTGCTTTGTCCATCCTTGCTTTTATTTTGGTGCCTGTATCTTTCTGATTCCCTATTCCTGTGATCCTATTTTTCTTCATCATTGTTATTTTTAGCTTCTTGACAGTCAGTTGCATAGTGACCATACTTTCCACAATTGAAACATTTAACAAATTTTACATCTCTAAATCTTCTTGAATCCTTATTCCTTCTACCATAATTAGCTTCTTCATCACTGTATGACTCATTGCTTGATTCTGACTTCTTACCCTTTGTCTTCTTGATTGCTTTGAAGGTTGCTTCCTTCTGGGGATTAGGTTCTTTTGTTCTTAACTCAAAAGCTGTAAGAATACCAAGCAACATATCTCTTGTCAAAGAATCACCATCATTTGATTCTTCTATAGCAAAAATCTTTTCACTAAATCTTTTTGGAAGAGATCTTAAGACCTTATCACAAACATCCGATTCTTCAACCTTAAGTCCAAGTCCTTGCATAGCATTAACAACCTCATCGAATCAAAGTAGATAAGTACTAATGTTTTCCTCATCCTTCATTCTTAACTCTTCAAATTGTCCTTTGAGATTTCGTATATTTGCTTTCTTGACACCTTTATCTCCTTCATATATACTTTGCAACTTATCCCACATTCCTTTTGCATCTTGACAATGCATAACTTTTATGGACTCTATTCTATGCAAACCTCTCAAAATTGCATTCATTGCTTTTGAATTGTAATATTATAGAAGCTTACCTTCCTTATATGTAGGTGGATCAACTGGTGGTACGTATCCATTTTCAATTGCTTCCCAAATCTCATTGCCAAGTGCCATCAGGTAAATCTTCATTCTCATACTCCAATATATATAATCACTTCCATCAAATACTGGTGTTGAATTATCTGATGATCCATTCTTAGAATCCATTGTGTTCTTGTAAGCTTTTCCTTCAAGCTGTTAAACTCTTTTGAAGGAACCCACTCTAATACCAATTGAAGAACACAAGCTTATACTGAGAGAGGGGTGAACAATATAAGACCACTTTTTACTTTTCTTTCTCAATCAATATTATGCAATGTATAGATAGCAATATCAATAGCAGTAATCAAAGCAATGCACAAATCACCACACACAATAGAGACACCAAAATTTACGTGGTTCACCCAATGTGGGCTACTCCACGGAGAAAATATTTCACTAAAATTTTCTCAATCAATCTCTTGGGAATCCTTTCCCTATTACAATATTTATGGATCTCTATCCAAAGGAGACACCAATCCCCTAAATCAAGTTCATGGATCTCTATCCATAGGAGACACCAATCTCCTAACTCTGCTCTAGTTGGTGATCCTCTAGAAGACCTCTACCTCCACTACCCTTAGCAAATGGAACTCTATCCACAGAAGACACCTATCCTCCCTAACTCTAGTTGGAGACCTCTATCCTCAACTCTATCACCTCCAAAGCTCTTGTCTCAAATCTACACTAAACATAGTCCTTCGATCTAGCACAAATCTATCTTCAATCTCTATCTCTGGTCTTGCACAAACCTATCCTCAAATCTGCACCAAAATCTATCCTCAAATATATACTAAACATAGTCCTTCGGTCTAGCACAAATCTATCCTCAATATTTATCCTCAAGCCTTAACTCAAAGCTTGAATCAATCTCAAATCAACTTTATTGGATCTACCCCAAACCTTAACTCAAGGTTTGAACAAATCATCAATCAACTCTGCTCACAAGTCTACTCAAAGACTTGTCTCAAATCTACCTTGTAAGCTTCCACAAAATCTCACACTAATCTGTCCACAAGTCCTCTCTAGAACTTGTCCAAATCTACTCAATAAGTCCTCACTAGAACTTATCCAAATATACTCTCAATATGTATTGTAAGCTTCCACAAAAGCTCACACAAATCTATCCACAAGTCTTCTCAAAGACTTACCTCAAATCTGCTCAACAAGTCCACACTAGAACTTGTCCAATATCATAGAAACATAAAGAGAATTGTTAGAGACTCAATATTCTCTACACACATCACAATGCTTAATCACTTTCAATCACTCTCTTAGAAACATATAGAGAATTGTTAGAGACTCAATATGCTTCACATTCACTTCAATGCTCAATCACTTTCAATCACTCTTTTATCATAGAAACATATGGAGAATTGTTAGAGACTCAATATGTTTCACACTCATCAACTCTCAACCTTTTTCTCAAATCAATTCAGAATATAGAATAATTTGTTTTATAGAACTTGAACAATCACTTCACACATTCACTTGACTAGGCTCAACCAACTCTACTCAACCAATCACTCAATGAAACAATCCTTGCTTACAAACCCTAGTCCAAGCATATGAACACTCACTCAAAATATTTCCAACAATTCTTATCAACCAATCTCACATAACAATGATACTCATGATCTTTGCAAACCCTAGTTCAAGTTCTTCACTCAATCAATCACTTCAACAACAATGCTTATAAACCAATCTCACATATAGCTCAACAACTCAATAAGGAAACCTAATTAAATCCTTTTCACTCCAAACTTATTTTCCAGAAAACAATCAATCAACTCAACTATGGAAGAATGTGCCCATACCTTTTTCTTGATGAAGAATAGTCTTTAAAACCTATCTCAAGTATAACCACTTTCCTTACCAAACACCAAGGTTAGATGACAAAAATATCATTCTAACTCTTCTTCAAAACTTTTCTTCAATACAAAAGTTAGCACTTAATTACTCCTTATAATCTCCAACTTGAAATAAATAATATTCAACATTCTTCAATTTCAAAATATAAAATTCAACCTTCCTTATAACTCCTTAGCCTCTAAAATTCCAACTCAGAAATTAAAGCTTTGCACTTCCTTTTAACTCCCCTAATAACTTACACACCAAATAACATGCAAAGTACTTTAATTAAAATTACTTTAGAAAAATAAAAACATTATTTTTCCCTTTAAATTTTCGTAGGCCAAGACAACCAAATTAAATCACATACCTCAATGCACTCAAAAGGGCCTTGGTGGGATTTGAACCCTCGTTGGTTCTCCCCCAAGCGCTTTCGCAGTGCTAGCACCCACCGCTTGGGCTGCGTGGCTCCACAAGAGCCAAAAGGCACTTCGGTGCCTTTACCTTCTCCCCACGTTCGATGCAAAAGACAAACGTAGACCTTCTTCCCAAAAATTGATGTGCATGGGTTTCGAACCTACCTCAACTATCCCACCGACGTCTTACGCAGCCCTTGGCTGCCAACTAAGCTGCAAGCACTTCATGTCTTTTTCGGAGGATGCCAAACTCTTGTCTTTTTCCCTTGCTCAATTTTCACATGTGAAATTTCCTTCTCTTTTCACGAGCCAACCATAAGTCGCATGGATAATTTGAATGCCAATATTTTGGCATATATATACCTAAGGTTTGCTTCCTTCAACGTCGACACATTTCGAATTTCAAATTTAAATTTGATTTGGAAAGTTAAAATTAAATATTAAATAAATATTTAACTTAACTTTAGCACCCAACATTAATAAATTAAAGTTTTAATCAATAATTAAAATACTTTAATTTAAACTAGATCTGTAGTAAAGTTAATTTTAAATATTAAATAAATATTTAAATTAACCTTAGCACTTATCAATATTTAAATTAAAATTTTAATCAGGGATTAAAATATTTTAATTTAAATTAACATGTGGGTCTTTTCAACTTTGTCCTTGATCTCCTTTAACTTGATCTTGGAGCCAAAAATAATAATAAAATATTATTATTTAATTTGACTTCTCCTTCTTAGATCTTCATTTTCTGAGCTCTCCTAATGTCCTCAAAAATGATGAACATTGCTCAACAATGCTTTTGACATCAATGACAATAACATTCCTCAAAATGTCCAACAATCTCCCCCTTTGTCATTGATGGCAACCCAAATTCTTTTTACTAAAAACTTAACCTTTTCTTTGTTCTGCTCCCCCTAGCTTAATGCTCTCTTCAAATCTCTCCTCTTTACTCAAATACTAAATCTCTCCCCCTTTGACATCAATGGCAAAGGGTCACCTTTGGGGCTCGGGGCTAAGAATGAGTCTCTTAGCTTAGCCCCTCCCCCACCTCCTCTTGAGGTGGTTAATTCTAGGGTGGGAGTATTTCTACTCCCAGAAAGCACTGGTCTTTACCTTTATCCTCTTTTCTTCTTATCTGATCCTTCTGATTCCTTTGACTGTTCCTTTCCATGTCCATATCCACATTCCTGTTCTTGTTCCTGTTCCTATTCTTGTTCATATTCATATCCATGTTCCTATTCCTGTTCATATTCCTATTCATGTTCCTTTCCTGTTCATACTTGATTCTGGAATGTCTGCTCTACACCACTTTGTTGTGTGTCCATCATTATTGCACTTATAACACTTAATGTTATTATTCCTTGGAGGTGCAAATGTCTTAGGATTTCTCCTAGTGAAGCCATATCCTTTTCTATCATGAACCCTGCAATTCATTGCCTTGTGACCAAACTGATTACATGAGTAGCAATACCCATGGAAAAGTTGTTTGTTCCCATATTCTTGTCTTTCATGTGTCCTGCACTGTGAAGCCATGTGCCCAAATCTGTGACATGAAAAATATCTTCCATTGAAGTTTCCTTGTCTTGACCTCATTGGTCTCTTAGTCTCTCTTAACCTATTCTGATTGTTGTTCCATATGTTTCTCCTTTGTGCATTGTTCCTTTCCTTGTTGAACTTTCTATTGTCCAACTCATCCTCAGATGTCTCACTTTCTCTTACATTGTCTTCTTCTTCTAAAGTTTCTTCTCCTTCAGAACTTGAGGTTGACTTCTCTTCTTGTTTCTTTTGAGCCTATTCAAAACCAAGACCTATTTTATTTGTTGACCTTCTTTGTACCTTGATCATCTTATCCACAATATTTGAGCTCTTTCTAAACTTGTGTAGCTTACTCTTGGACTTTTCTACATCTTCCCTTAGTAGGGCTACTTCTTGTTCTAGCTTTTCACATTCTAAGACTTTTGCTTCTAGCTTATCCTTGAACTTCTTTGTCTTAGCCTTTGATTTGTCTAGATCCTCTATAAGCATTCTTCTCTCTTCATCACATTCTTGAAACTGA
Source organism: Wollemia nobilis (assembly GCA_028583015.1). NCBI lineage: Eukaryota > Viridiplantae > Streptophyta > Pinopsida > Araucariales > Araucariaceae > Wollemia > Wollemia nobilis. The sequence goes on from JAQPPZ010016936.1 coordinate 4,613,609, forward strand.
AACTCAAGTTTAGAGTTTTGCTTTCTTACCTTCTTTATTATTTCAAGAGCATAAATAAGTTCTCCCTTGAGATCATATCCTTATTTATCTGATTCTTCCTCTATTTTTTTACCTTTGTCTACATCTTCATTTTATTTTGACTTGTCTTCTATAGGATCACCTTCTTCTTCTTCTAGAGCCATTAGAATATTCTCTTCTGGTCCTTCAAGTGTATCTTCATATTCATCATCACTGAAACTATAACCATTCCTTGTACAACTATCTTCAAGATGTCCAAAGTTACCACATCTAAAACACTTGAGAATTATTGGTGACCTTTTCTTGACTTCTTCCTTTTCTTCAATCATAAATAGGACTTCATCTTTATCATTATCTGAGAAACTATTATCACTATCACTTGAGTACTTACTTGCCTTGTCTGCATAGTAGCTCCTCTTTTGCCTTTGAAAGAACTTCTTTCCTTGTCTGCTTTGTCCATCCTTGCTTTTCTTTTGGTGCATGTATCTTTCTGATTCCCTGTTCCTATGATCCTATTTTTCTTCATCATTGTTATTCTTAGCTTCTTGACAATCAGTTGCATAATGACCATACTTTCCACAATTGAAACATCTAACAAATTTTGTATCTCTAAATCTTCTTGAATCCTTATTCCTTCTACCATAATTTGCTTCTTCATCACTAGATGACTCATTGCTTGATTCTGACTTCTTACCCTTTGTCTTCTTGATTGCTTTGAAGGTTGCTTCCTTCTAGGGATTAGGTTCTTTTGTTCTCAACTCAAAAGCTGTAAGAATACCAAGCAACATATCTCTTGTCAAAGAATCACCATCCTTTGATTCTTCTATAGCAGAAATATTTTCACTAAATATTTTTGGAAGAGATCTTAAGACCTTATCACAAACATCTGATTCTTCTACCTTAAGTCCAAGTCCTTGCATAGCATTAACAACCTCATCGACTCGAAGTAGATAAGTACTAATGTTTTCCTCATCCTTCATTCTTAACTCTTCAAATTGTCCTTTGAGATTTTGTATCTTTGCTTTCTTGACACCTTTATCTCCTTCATATATACTTTGCAACTTATCCCACATTCCTTTTGCATCTTGAAAATGCATAACTTTTATGGACTCTGTTCTATGCAAACCTCTCAAAATTGCATTCATTGCTTTTGAATTGTAATGTTGTAGAAGCTTACCTTCCTTATCTGTAGGTGGATCAACTGGTGGTACGTATCCATTTTCAACTGCTTCCCAAATCTCATTTCCAAGTGCCATCAGGTAAATCTTCATTCTCATACTCCAATATATATAATCACTTCCATCAAATACTGGTGCTGAATTATCTGATGATCCATTCTTAGAATCCATTGTGTTCTTGTAAGATTTTCCTTCAAGCTGTTAAACTCTTTCGAAGGAACCCGCTCTGATACCAATTGAAGAACACAAGCTTATACTGAGAGGGGGTGAACAGTATAAGACCACTTTTTACTTTTCTTTCCCAATCAATATTATGCAATGTATAGATAGCAATATCAATAACAATAATCAAAGCAATGCACAAATCACCACACACAATAGAGACACCAAAATTTACATGGTTCACCCAATGTGGGCTACTCCACGAAGAAAATATTTCACTAAAATTTTCTCAATCAATCTCTTGGGAATCCTTTCCCTATTACAATGTTTATGGATCTCTATCCAAAGGAGACACCAATCCCCTAACTCAAGTTTGTGGATCTCTATCCATAGGAGACACCAATCTCCTAACTCTGCTCTAGATGGTGATCCTCTAGAAGACCTTTGCCTCCACTACCCTTAGCAAATGGAACTCTATCCATAGAAGACACCTATCCTCCCTACTCTAGCTAGAGATCTCTATCCTCAACTCTATCACCTCCAAAGCTCTATCTCAAATATACACTAAACACAGTCCTTCGATCTAGCACAAATCTATCTTCAATCTCTATCTCTGGTCTAGCACAAACCTGTCCTCAAATCTACACCAAACTCTATCCTCAAATTTGTACTAAACACAATCCTTTGGTCTAGCACAAATATATCCTCAATCTCTATCCTCAAGCCTTAACTCAAATCTTGACTCAATCTCAAATCAACTCTGCTAGATCTACCCCAAACCTTAACTCAAGGTTTAAACAAATCATCAATCAAATCTGCTCACAAGTCTACTCAAAGACTTGTCTCAAATCTACCTTGTAAGCTTCCACAAAAGCTCACACTAATCTATCCACAAGTCCTCTCTAGAACTTATCCAAATATTCTCAATAAGTCCTCACTAGAACTTATCCAAATATACTCTCAATATGTATTGTAAGCTTCCACAAAAGCTCACACAAATCTATCCACAAGTCTTCTCAAATACTTACCTCAAATCTGCTCAACAAGTCCACACTAGAACTTGTCCAATCTCATAGAAACATAAAGAGAATTGTTAGAGACTCAATATGCTCTACACACATCACAATGCTTAATCACTTTCAATCACTCTCTTAGAAACATATAGAGAATTGTTAGAGACTCAATATGCTTCACATTCACTTCAATGCTCAAACACTTTCAATCACTCTTTTATCATAGAAACATATAGAGAATTGTTAGAGACTCAATATGTTTCACACTCATCAACTCTCAACATTTTTCTCAAATCAATTCAAAATATAGAATAATTTATTTTATAGAACTTGAATAATCACTTCACACATTCACTTGACTAGGCTCAATCAACTCTACTCAACCAATCACTCAATGAAACAATCCTTGCTTACAAACCCTAGTCCAAGCATATGAACACTCACTCAAAATATTTCCAACAATTCTTATCAACCAATCTCACATAACAATGATACTCATGATCTTTGCAAACCCTAGTTCAAGTTCTTCACTCAATCAATCACTTCAACAACAATGCTTATAAACCAATCTCACATATAGCTCAACAACTCAATAAGGAAACCTAATTAAATCCTTTTCACTCCAAACTTGTTTTCTAGAAAATAATCAATCAACTCAACTATGGAAGAATGTGCCCATACCTTTTTCTTGATGAAGAATAGTCTTTAAAACCTGTCTCAAGTATAACCACTTTCCTTACCAAACACCAAGGTTAGATGACAAAAATATCATTCTAACTCTTCTTCAAAACTTTTCTTCAATACAAAAGTTAGCACTTAATTACTCCTTATAATCTCCAACTTGAAATAAATAATATTCAACATTCTTCAATTTCAAAATATAAAATTCAACCTTCCTTATAACTCCTTAGCCTCTAAAATTCCAACTCAGAAATTAAAGCTTTGCACTTCCTTTTAACTCCCCTAATAACTTACACACCAAATAACATGCAAAGTACTTTAATTAAAATTACTTTAGAAAAATAAAAACATTATTTTTCCCTTTAACTTTTCGCAGGCCAAGACAACCAAATTAAATCACATACCTCAATGCACTCAAAAGGGCCTTGGTGGGATTTGAACCCTCGTTGGTTCTCCCCCAAGCGCTTTTGCAGTGCTAGCACCCACCGCTTGGGCTGCGTGGCTCCACAAGAGCCAAAAGGCACTTCGGTGCCTTTACCTTCTCCCCACGTTCGATGCAAAAGACAAACGTAGACCTTCTTCCCAAAAATCGACGTGCATGGGTTTCGAACCTGCCTCAACTATCCCACCAGTGTCTTACGCAGCCCTTGGCTGCCAACTAAGCTGCAAGCACTTCGTGTCTTTTTCGGAGGATGCCAAACTCTTGTCTTTTTCCCTTGCTCGATTTTCACATGCGAAATTCCCTTCTCTTTTCACGAGCCAACCATAAGTCGCATGGATAATTCGAATGCCAATATTTTGGCATATATATACCTAAGGTTTGCTTCCTTCAACGTCGGCACATTTCGAATTTCAAATTCGAATTTGATTTGGAAAGTTAAAATTAAATATTAAATAAATATTTAACTTAACTTTAGCACCCAACATTAATAAATTAAAGTTTTAATCAATAATTAAAATACTTTAATTTAAACTAGATCTGTAGTAAAGTTAATTTTAAATATTAAATAAATATTTAAATTAACCTTAGCACTTATCAATATTTAAATTAAAATTTTAATCAGGGATTAAAATATTTTAATTTAAATTAACATGTGGGTCTTTTCAACTTTGTCCTTGATCTCCTTTAACTTGATCTTGGAGCGAAAATAATAATAAAATATTATTATTTAATTTGACTTCTCCTTCTTAGATCTTCATTTTTTGAGCTCTCCTAATGTCCTCAAAAATGATGAACATTGCTCAACAATGCTTTTGACATCAATGACAATAACATTCCTCAAAATGTCCAACAATCTCCCCCTTTGTCATTGATGGCAACCCAAATTATTTTTACCAAAAACTTAACCTTTTCTTTGTTTTGCTCCCCCTGGGACATTGCTCCCCCTGGCTTAATGCTCTCTTCAAATCTCTCCTCTTTACTCAAATACTAAATCTCTCCCCCTTACTCAAATCTCTCCCCCTTTGACATCAATGGCAAAGGGTCACCTTTGGGGCTCGGGGCTAAGAATGAGTCTCTTAGCTTAGCCCCTCCCCCACCTCCTCTTGAGGTGGTTAATTTTGGGGTGGGAGTATTTCTACTCCCAAAAAATAGTGGTCTTTACCTTTATCCTCTTTTCTTCTTATCTGATCCTTCTTATTCCTTTGACTATTCCTTTCCATGTCCATGTTCCTGTTCCTATCCATGTCCACATTCTTGTTCCTGTTTCTTTTCCTGTTCCTATTTTTGTTCATGTTCATATCCATGTTCCTGTTCTTGTTCTTGTTCTTATTCATGTTCATGTTCCTGTTCATACTTGATTTTGGAATGTCTGCTCTACACCACTTTGTTGTGTGTCCATCATTATTGCACTTATAACACTTAATGTTATTATTCCTTGGAGGTGCAAATATCTTGGGATTTCTCCTAGTGAAGCCATATCCTTTTCTGTCATGAACCCTACAATTCATTGCCTTGTGACCAAACTGATTACATGAGTAGCAATACCCATGGAAAAGTTATTTGTTCCCATATTCCTATCTTTCATGTGTCCTGCACTGTGAAGCCATGTGCCCAAACCTGTGACATGAAAAACATCTTCCATTGAAGTTTCCTTGTCTTGACCTCATTGGTCTCTTAGTCTCTCTTAACCTATTCTGATTGTTGTTCCATTTGTTTCTCCTTTGTGCATTGTTCCTTTCCTTGTTGAACTTTCTATTGTCCAACTCATCCTCAGATGTCTCACTTTCTCTTACACTGTCTTCTTCTGAAGTTTCTTCTCCTTCAAAACTTGAGGTTGACTTCTCTTCTTGTTTCTTTTGAGCCTATTCAAAACCAAGACCTATTTTGTTTGTTGACCTTCTTTGTACCTTGATCATCTTATCCACAATATTTGAGCTCTTTCCAAACTTTTGTAGCTTACTCTTGGAATTTTCTAAATCTTCCCTTAGTAGGGCTACTTCTTGTTCTAACCTTTCACATTCTAAGACCTTTACTTCTAACTTATCCTTGAACTTCTTTGTCTTAGCCTTTGATTTGTCTAGATCCTCTATAAGCATTCTTCTCTCTTCATCACATTCTTGAAACTGAAACTCAAGTTTAGAGTTTTGCTTTCTTACCTTCTTTACTATTTCAAGAGCATAAATAAGTTCTCCCTTGAGATCATATCCTTCTTTATCTGATTCTTCCTCTATTTGTTTACCTTTGTCTACATCTTCATTTTATTTTGACTTGTCTTCTATAGGATCACCTTCTTCTTCTTCTAGTGCCATTAGAATATTCTCTTCTGGTCCTTCAAGTGTATCCTCATATTCATCATCACTAAAACTATAACCATTCCTTGTACAACTATCTTCAAGATGTCCAAAGTTACCACATCTAAAACACTTGAGAATTATTGGTGACCTTTTCTTGACTTCTTCTTTTTCTTCAATCATAAATAGGACTTCATCTTTATCATTATCTGAAAAACTATTATCACTATCACTTGAGTACTTACTTGCCTTGTCTGCATAGTAGCTCCTCTTTTGCCTTTGAAAGAACTTATTTCCTTGTCTGCTTTGTCCATCCTTGCTTTTATTTTGGTGTCTGTATCTTTTTGATTCCCTGTTCCTATGATCCTATTTTTCTTCATCATTGTTATTTTTAGCTTCTTGACAATCAGTTGCATAGTGACCATACTTTCCACAATTGAAACATTTAACAAATTTTGTATCTTTAAATCTTCTTGAATCCTTATTCCTTCTGCCATAATTTGCTTCTTCATCACTGGATGACTCATTGCTTGATTTTGACTTCTTACCCTTTGTCTTCTTGATTGCTTTGAAGGTTGCTTCCTTCTGGGGATTAGGTTCTTTTGTTCTCAACTCAAAAGATGTAAGAATACCAAGCAACATATCTCTTGTCAAAGAATCACCATCCTTTGATTCTTCTATAGCAAAAATATTTTCACTAAATATCTTTGGAAGAGATCTTAAGACCTTATCACAAACATCCGATTCTTCAACCTTAAGTCCAAGTCCTTGCATAGCATTAACAACCTCATCGACTCGAAGTAGATAAGTACTAATGTTTTCCTCATCCTTCATTCTTAACTCTTCAAATTGTCCTTTGAGATTTCGTATCTTTGCTTTCTTGACACCTTTATCTCCTTCATATATACTTTGCAAATTATCCCACATTCCTTTTGCATCTTGACAGTGCATAACTTTTATGGACTCTGTTCTATGCAAACCTCTCAAAATTGCATTCATTGCTTTTGAATTGTAATGTTGTAGAAGCTTACCTTCCTTATCTGTAGGTGGATCAACTGATGGTACGTATCCATTTTCAACTCCTTCCCAAATCTCATTGCCAAGTGCCATCAAGTAAATCTTCATTCTCATACTCCAATATATATAATCACTTCCATCAAATAATGGTGTTGAATTATCTGATGATCCATTCTTAGAATCCATTGTGTTCTTGTAAGATTTTCCTTCAAGCTGTTAAACTCTTCCGAAGGAACCCACTCTGATACCAATTGAAGAACACAAGCTTATACTGAGAGGGGGGGTGAACAGTATAAGACCACTTTTTACTTTTCTTTCCCAATCAATATTATGCAATGTATAGATAGCAATATCAATAGTAGTAATCAAAGCAATGCACAAATCACCACACACAATAGAGACACCAAAATTTACGTGGTTCACCCAATGTGGGCTACTCCATGGAGAAAATATTTCACTAAAATTTTCTCAATCAATCTCTTGGGAATCCTTTCCCTATTACAATATTTATGGATCTCTATCCAAAGGAGACACCAATCCCCTAATAAAAGTTTGTGGATCTCTATCCATAGGAGACACCAATCTCCTAACTCTTCTCTAGATGGTGATCCTCTAGAAGACCTTTGCCTCCACTACCTTAGCTAATGGAACTCTATCCATAGAAGACACATATCCTCCCTGCTACTGGTAATGGAGATCTCTATCCTCTATACTCTATCACCTCCAAAGCTCTATCTCAAATCTATACTAAACATAGTCCTTCGATCTAGCACAAATATGTCCTCAATCTCTATCTCTGGTCTAGTACAAACTTGTCCTCAAATCTGCACCAAACTCTATCCTCGAATCTATACTAAACATAGTCCTTCGGTCTAGCACAAATCTATCCTCAATATCTGTCCTCAAGCCTTAACTCAAAGCTTGACTCAATCTCAAATCAACTCTATTAGATCTACCCCAAACCTTAACTCAAGGTTTGAACAAATCAATCAATCAACTCTGCTCACAAGTCTACTCAAAGACTTATCTCAAATCTACCTTGTAAGCTTCCACAAAAGCTCACACTAATCTATCCACAAGTCCTCTCTAGAACTTGTCCAAATCTTCTCAATAAGTCCTCACTAGAACTTATCCAAATCTGCTCTCAATCTGTATTGTAAGCTTCCACAAAATCTCACACAAATTTGTCCACAAGTCTTCTCAAAGACTTGCCTCAAATTTGCTCAACAAGTCCACACTAGAACTTGTCCAATCTCATAGAAACATAAAGAGAATTGTTAGAGACTCAATATGCTCTACACACATCACAATGCTCAATCACTTTCAATCACTCTCTTAGAAACATATAGAGAATTGTTAGAGACTCAATATGCTTCACATTCACTTTAATGATCAATCACTTTCAATCACTCTTTTATCATAGAAACATATGGAGAATTGTTAGAGACTCAATATGTTTCACACTCATCAACTCTCAACCTTTTTCTCAAATCAATTCAGAATATAGAATAATTTGTTTTATAGAACTTGAACAATCACTTCACACATCCACTTGACTAGGCTCAACCAACTCTACTCAACCAATCACTCAATGAAACAATCCTTGCTTACAAACCCTAGTCCAAGCATATGAACACTCACTCAAAATGTTTCCAACAATTCTTATCAACCAATATCACATAACAATGATACTCATGATCTTTGCAAACCCTAGTTCAAGTTCTTCACTCAATCAATCACTTCAACAACAATGCTTATAAACCAATCTCACATATAGCTCAACAACTCAATAAGGAAACCTAATTAAATTCTTTTCACTCCAAACTTGTTTTCCAGAAAACAATCAATCAACTCAACTATGGAAGAATGTGCCCATACCTTTTTCTTGATGAAGAATAGTCTTTAAAACCTATCTCAAGTATAACCACTTTCCTTACCAAACACCAAGGTTAGATGACAAAAATATCATTCTAACTCTTCTTCAAAAAATTTCTTCAATACAAAAGTTAGCACTTAATTACTCCTTATAATCTCCAACTTGAAATAAATAATATTCAACATTCTTCAATTTCAAAATATAAAATTCAACCTTCCTTATAACTCCTTAGCCTCTTTAACTCCTTAAAATTCAACCTTCCTGCAAGCACTTCATGTATTTTATGGAGGATGCCAAACTCTTGTCTTTTCCCATTGCTCGATTTTCACATGCGAAATTCCCTTCTCTTTTCATGAGCCAACCATAAGTCGCATGGATAATTTCAAATGCCAATATTTTGGCATATTTATACATAGGGTTTTGCTTCCTTCAACGTCGACACATTTCGAATTTCCAATTCAAATTTGATTTGGAAAGTTAAAATTAAATATTAAATAAATATTTAACTTAACTTTAGCACCCAACATTAATAAATTAAAGTTTTAATCAATAATTAAAATACTTTAATTTAAACTAGATTTGTAGTAAAGTTAATTTTAAATATTAAATAAATATTTAAATTAACCTTAGCACTTATCAATATTTAAATTAAAATTTTAATCAGGGATTAAAATATTTTAATTTAAATTAACATGTGGGTCTTTTCAACTTTGTCCTTGATCTCCTTTAACTTGATCTGGAGCCAAAAATAATAATAAAAATATTATTCTTAGATCTTCATTTTCTGAGCTCTCCTAATGTCCTCAAAAATGACGAACATTGCTCAACAATGCTTTTGACATCAATGAAAATAACATTCCTCAAAATGTCCAACAAAAGGAAGGCCAATTCGACCTCAAGGTATTGTTGCTGTAAAATCTCTCTTATTTTCTTACATTTGTGATTCCATTCATCATTGCCCAGAGTTAATTTCTACAATCATTAAGTTTTATGATCCTAAGGCAAGGGCAGTGAAAACAACTGATGGCATAACATTATTTACCATTACTACAAAAGCTTGTCATGATTTTTTTGCCATAGGGGTAGACCCACCTCTAGAACCCAAACCATTTGATATAGCAGAGCAAGCTAGGTATTATTCTTTGCTAATGACCTCTGATGAAAAGGAAGTTATTGAAAATTGGATTCGCTTCCAATTTAGGTGTATAAAAAATAAATATGAGATGCCCAATACCCCAATTCCAATCGAGTAGTTTGCTAACTTACAACTTTTCTCTATGCTAGCTTGTTTAGAGGGTTTGGATTTTGACCAATATGTAAGGGATTGGCAAATAGCTACTGCGTACTACATTTCAAATGAAATGATGTATAAACCTGACATAGAAAAGGAAGGTATCAAGGTGATTTTCTTCAACCGGCCAACCTTCCTTGCCAAGCGAATGGATGAGTAGTTGGTAAGAATGAAAAGGAATTCAGAAGCTCTCTCTTTTCGATACTGATCAAATTTGGTTTGGATGTTCTATGTCGTTGTAAGACACATGATACCCTAGATTCCGATGAAAGAGAAGAATGACAAGGGAGATTCTATCCCTGTGTATTATTGGACCGCTCATTTGAGGAGCACAAAGTCTTTTTATAGGTTTAATTTGGAATTCCTAGGGCCAAATTTAAAAATTATGTATGGGAAGTGTCCTAGGTTACCATCCATGACCAAATAATTGTTAAGAATACCAAACATTGCATAAGGAGACTGGTATATTCTCACATAGGGCACAATCAACAGACATTATGGCTTCACTGTTAAGCCTTTTCTGCTACCCCGTTTCATCACTAACATATTATTGGCCTCATAATATTTTAGTTAAGCATATTTCATTAACATGAATTATAGTTCTGGTAAGAAGAAAAAATGTTTTTTAACTAACTCCTATAATGTCGATGATATAATGATTGTCAGAAAGGGTTAGGGTGAACAAATCACTCAATATTTGGATAGGCTGGGCCTGTTTTACATCCCACAAAGGTGGAGATATGACCTGATGACAAATTCCTAAAAAATAATATCAAGCTTAAGGGAGAAAAAACCCTTAATTTTGAGAAGACTTCAAGGCCTCTTTTTGAGAAGGGGAGGAATAACAAAGAAAATGCCCCATTAGATTGGAATATCGCTAAAATGAAAAAAACTACCCCCATGGCTATAATTCTATGAGTAGGTGGTTGATTTTGATCCTAATAGCAATGAAAGCCACCAGTTAAAGGAGTCAAAAATTAAGGAGCTTGAAAATAAGAAGAATTGGGATAAAGGAAAAATTGTAAATTGGTGGAGAATGAGAGTAGAAAATGGCACAGATAAATCCAGATTCGTTCGAGTAATAGATGATGAGTTTTTTGAGCGATATGAAAAGAATATTAAAACCTGGAAAGCTAAGGACCCCAATAATCTAGTACTTATTTATAAGAAGACTCAAGTAGGAACATATTCTCCTTCCCCACCATCACAAGAGGAAACGCATGAGGTAGGGACTAACACTTAATTAGCTATTGCTGAAGCTCCTAAAATATTTGAACCCTCAATTAAACAACTGGAGAAATATCCTATAGGGGCCTAGCTTAAAAGAAAAATGCATTACTTTGACGATAGGGCAGTAAACACATAAGTCATTTGGACAACTAGTAGGCCCAAACATACAGCCCTGGGTGGAGAGCTTCCTAAAACTAAGATAGATTGGAACAAAAAGGATAAGGACTTTGTGTTCAAACCCGTGAGTTTCACTACCACAACTACAACTGAGCTAGGCCCTACTACTAAAAATATATTACAGGAGGGGCAATCAGAGGAGGATACAAAGAGTGATAAGTCGAAAGTATTTCAAGTTAGTAAGATAAAGGCTAAGGATACACCGAAATGGACCCAGAAGGAGGTTTACAAGAAACTAAAAGTGGATAAGGGGAAGAGAGTTGAAAAATACCCCTATTTTAGTTGCAAAGAAATCAGTACAACAGATGCCATACCAAAGTGTAGATTTTATTCCAGAACATCCTACATCTATAGGTGAAGGTATGATTACTATCCCTTGTCCTTCTCCTACTATTTCCCTAGAGAAATACCTTTCCCCTTCTCAAGAAAAGGTCAAAATAAAAGTACCCTCTCCCCCTCATAACTCACCACCTATCTCATAAGATAATATAGAGGTCCAAACCAATCCATCTCCTCCACATTCATCCAAATTTCTAGTCACGTAATCCCTGGTCATTCCACCTTTGCCATCACAACCCTCAGTATCATCTGAATCATAAGTTGTTTCATCTAAACTTGCTCATTTTTCCTTGAGTTTCGTTTCAGTTATCATGTCTTTCCCTATTGCAACCACAAAAATAACCACAGATTCAACTGTGGTTACTACCACTCCGCTATCATCAACTACTGATTCTGCCCTTCCATATATCATAGCTTCTCCTCTTTCTACAAGTTATCCCATGTTGGCTTCCTTGAGAAAGGAAAATAATTTTTCTTAGAAGATTTAGGATTTATAGGTAGAGAAGTTGTCAAAACCTTCAAAAACAATGGTTATGAAGAGGAGTAAAATGTTTGTAGACCCAGTCACAAGGCAAAGAGCATCCAGATCTATCATACCTTTGGTGAGGAAGCCTGAAAAGAGATGACTATGTAAGACTATCATGAAGAGAAGTATACTGAAGATATTGAGCAACTACCAGTTGAAGACGAGCTGGTCATAGAAAAATATCACCTAGAGAATTTCTATATCAAGATTGATATCTACAAGAAGAAATTCGGAAAGTAAAAGTAGAAAATAGAGAATTTGAAGAATACTATCAACAACCAAAAAAATGTAGAAAAGGTTGTCAGGAATGAAGTGAAAAGTTGGCAAAGAAAATATCAGGAGGCCATCAAGCTCAAATACCAAGTTGAAGAGTAGAAAATGAAAAGTGAAGAAAATGCCAAGGAAATTCAAGACTTGAAGCATCAGCTTCAAATTGAGAAGGCCAAGTCCTTAGGATTCTCAAAAGCAGGAGTAAATAAGGTAAGAAAAGATATTTGGTCTAAATTTTTGGAGAAATGCTCTGAATTACAACCTATAATAGATTATATGGATGATGCTAGCCATTTACTCCAAAACGTTAAAGAGGACCTAGACAAGTTCACTCAAGAGTTGCAGCCCATGGTTATTCCAGTAGAACAAAACCATAAATTATCTGATAGTAGGCTTAATGAGGCTGCTAAACCGATCCCTAACAAGGAATATAATGTTTATAGATTGGCTGCCAGAGTTGTAGTGAAGAAGAAAATACTTTTGCAGAACTCTTGGTTGTTATATGAAAGTGGAAAATATAATTCAATATGTGGTAGATATCAACCAAGAAATGACTCAATATGGTTTTAGAGGACTCTAGCTTGATAATAATACTCTATTATTAGAAGAGGAGATCAAGAAGAGTGTAGCTTCAGGCATCCATAATAAATCTAAGGTTGATGCTTGGAAGGAGCCAATTGATCAAGAACAGGTCTCTCAGATGATAATTGATTTAACTAGGCTCAAAGATTTGATGGAGGACCTAGTGAACAAGGGAAGCTATACATATGAGTTGGAGTTTATTCATAAAAAAATTAAGGAGACTTCTAACCCTTCTAAAATATTTTGGATCCAAGCTATGTAGACTCTTAAACTAGTGATTCAACTATTTGGGTTCGATGCTGAGCACAGGAGTAAGCAGCAAAACTCATAATAAGAAGAGGAGGCTGACCAATACCATGGAAGAAATAATGAGGAAGAAGCTCAACGGGAGGGAGAAGAACCAGATAGGGTTGTTGAAGACCTTCAAGAGGTGCAAGCCTAATTTTTTTTTGTTTTGAATATTTTTGTATTCATGTAAAAGTGTTGTATATTTGTAAATGATCATGACAATGTTATAGGACAATAATAAAAGCATGAAGCCAAAGAGTAGAGAATGAAGGTTTCATGAAGATATTCTTATCATTTTGATTGAGCTTATAAGGGACAACATTGCTCTATTTTCTTGACATGGAGAAATTTTCAATCAAAAGAAGTGGTGGATATCATTATTTCCAGTATGATCTCCATGTTAACCATTATCCTCTAGGTGGCTTCACAAAGTTTTCAGAGGGTAATGGTCATATAGAAATTATTCTATGAAGCATTGCTCAAATATTTGTATTTTTTGACTCTTTATGCCCAATGGATAAGACTCTGAGTTCGATGAATTTGCAAGAAAATTCACCTAGGAGGCACCAAAATGTAGGGCCAAAATGGCCACATCCTTAGAAAAAATTTGAAAATATTTTCTAAGGCACGAAGATGCTCCCAGTCGCTCAGAACATAGTGTATTTTCAGGTAGCCTAGTGCAAGGTGTTCTACTCTACTCAATACTTAGTGCATTTTACAACGATCCAGTGTAGATGTTACACGTCGCTCAATACTTAGTGCATTTTGTAGTGGCCTGGTGCATATGTTCCACATCGCTTAATACTTAGTGCATATTGTAGTGGCCCAATGCATATGTTCCATGCCAATCAATACTTAGTGCATTTTGCAGTGGCCTAGCGTAGATGTTCCACGCTGCTATCAAACTGAGTCAAAGCTAATACCAACGTTCTCTAAAGAGTGGCCTAGCACACATTGTCTCATCCTATGCACTAAAGTGACTAAGTTTTGAGGTGTTCCACACCACTGAGTTTCACATTTATTAAAAAATAGATCAGAACATATGTTCCATGCCACTGATCAAAAGGATCAAAATGCTTTAAAATAAGCACTAGACAACGACACAACACATACTCTCATGAAAACAACAATTTACACTCTTTATTGAGTGGCCTGGAGACATGCTCTATTCTACAGTAAACTTGGGTAAAAATTTGAGGAGCCGATACCGAGGAGTGAACTACGACATATGCTCTATGTCGTGGATGTGAAAAAAAGTTAAGTATTTTTAAATAACTAAAGAAGTGGCCTCACAAAACTAGTAATTCAACTGTTTGGGACCGATGCTGAGCACAGGAGTAAGCATCAAAACTCATCATAAGAAGAGGAGGCTAACCAAGACCAGGAAGGCAATGATGAGGAAGAAGATTAGCAAGAGGGAGAAGAACCAGATAGGGTTGTTGAAGACCCTCAAGAGGTGCAAGCCTAAAGTTTTATGTTTTAAATATTTTTGTATTCATGTAAAAGTGTTGTATATTTGTTTTTGATCCTGACACTGTCAAAGGACAATAATAAAAGCATGAAACCAAAGAGAATATAATGAAGGTTTCATGAAGATATTCTTATCATTTTTATCAGGCTTATAAGGGACAACATTGCTCTATTTGATTGACATGGAGCAGATTTCAATCAAAAGGAGTGGTGGATATCATTGTTTCCAGTATGATATCCATGTTAACCGTTATCCTCTGGGTGGCTTCACAAAGTTTTTAAAGGGTAATGGTCATATAGAAATTATTCTATGAAGCATTTCTCAAAGATTTGTATTTTTTGACTCTTTATACCCAATGGATAAGACTCTGAGTTTGATGACTTTGCAAGAAAATTCACCTGGGAGGCACCAAAATGTAGGGCCAAAATGGCCACATCCTTAGAAAAAAATTGAAAATATTTTCCAAGGCACGAAGATGCTCCCAGCCGCTCATAACATAGTGTATTTTCAAGTAGCCCAGTGTAAGGTGTTCTATGCTACTCAATACTTAGTGCATTTTACAATGATCCAGCATACATATTACACATCGTTCAATAATTAGTGCATTTTTCAACGGCCCAGTGCAGATGCTCCACACCACTTAATACTTAGTGCATTTTGTAGTGGCCTAGCATAGATGTTCCATGTCACTCAATACTGAGTGCATTTTACAGTGGCCTAGCATAGATGTTCCACGCTACTGTCAAACTGAGTCAAATCTAATGTCAATGTTCTCTAAAGAGTGGCCTAGCATACATTGTCTCATCCTATGCAGTAAAGTGACTAAGTTTTGAGGTGTTCCACACCACTGAGTTCCACATTTATTTTAAATCATATTAAAATAGATGTTCCACACCATTGATCAAAAGGATCAAAATACCTAAAAAGAAGCAACAGACATCAACACAATGCATACTCTCAAGAAAACAATAATTTACACTCTTTCTTGAGCGGCCTGGTGACATGCTTTATTCCACAGTCAACTTGGGTCAAAAATTGAGGAGAGGATACCGAGGAGTGAACTATGACATATGCTCTATGCCGTGGATGTGAAAGAAAGTTAAGTAGTTTGAAAAAATAAATAAGTGGCCTCACAACATGCTCTATTCCTTTCAAATCATAGTGTATTTTCATAGATGTTTCATGCTGCTATCAACTCAGGTCAAAGCTGACATCAATGTTCTCCAAAGAGTGGTCTTTGACATGTTCTACACTGCTCGTCTACAAAGCATTGCTAAGGTTTAATCATAGTCATTCATGAATGAATCAACGGTTGAGATCATGCTGACATTTTATCAAATATATAAAATTATATTCTTGGTAAACGAGAACCAATTGGTTTGAATGGGTAGGCCAAGCATCCATGGAGCCAAGACACAAGAACCTGGGAAGTTGCAGATCTATGGCAATATGAAGTCCCCAAGAAAGGTATATGGCTTAGGTATTGTTTCTACTGGCCTAGAGTCTAACTACTATTACAGAACAGGTAAGTTGCAAAGCCAAGCTACCATGGCATGCAACATCAAGTGGATTTATTGGAATTTGAAGGTGAATGAAATGATACCATAAAAGTGTTGTGCTGATCTGGCATGGTCTAATCCTTGTAATGTTCCACCCTTTTCTTTCATTGTAAAAACTATATATAGAGGTCAAATACTCAATTTTCAAGGTCAAATATAGAGTGTTTGTGTGCCCTACTGTGTAACATATTTTGCATATTTATAGGACGGAGTATTACTTGGATTTTTGACTCAAGAACTATCATATTTGATATATTTATTGAGAGGTTCAAACTGTGAATCATATTTCTACTAATGCTATTATGGTTAGTTCATTCCACTGATATTGGATTACTAGTTGTAAAGCAATTGAAATATTTTCATAGTTAGATTTGTGCTTACAAGAGGTTTATTTTTGTTAAATCTAGATACTAATCTATTTTGCTAAATTGGATTGTTAGTATTGTGGATATTGAAATTACTTCTTGGAGTATATCTCTGCTTTGTGTTCTTGTATGAAGATTACTCTATTTTGGGTGTTGTTGATCTTGAGTGTGGGACACTAGAAATAATTTGTTGAAAGGTTTTCCCTATGGATGCCTATGTTGTTAGCTCTATTAGACCACTATTTAAATTATAACTTCTTAACCCTAAACCCTTTTCTAACCCTATCTCTTAAAACAATTACTAAGCTTAATTGATTCAACACTCTTTTAGTTGACAAGGAACCAACCTACTCTAGAGGTTGGGCTAGAGTAATATTTAGTCCATCCAATGTTGAGTTTTGAGCTATGACTAGCTAGTACAAGCCTAATAAGAAAGCTAGAAGATAGACAGTTGTAGTATCAAGTTTACTTGATGTCAATTTGGATCCCAACAATTACTATTTTTAGTAACTATTTTGTTTTACATTTTCAAGGGCCTTCGAAGCATATCTTCCATAAACATGTCACTAAAGAGTTGCTTGTTGAAATTGTTATTCTTTCATAGATCTTTTCAATGCTTCTTGAATGGACTAAAAAAAGGTTCTGAACATAAATTTATGTCTTTAATAGTACGGTTACTATAAAAAAAATAGAATTACAGGTAATTTTTGCCATAAAACCATGCCCCAAAATAGTCACATACCCAAATCATTTGTTCTCCCTTAGAAATTAATGGTTCCCATTACGTCAACTTTTGACATCAGGTGTGGAAATTGTTTCTTTATCAAAATTTTTGTGAGCCAATATCCTTCGTGACCAATTTGTCCTATCTTGACCACTCTATAGATGAGTAGACTCCTTCATGAACAAGTTGTCCTATCTTGACCACTCTATATAGTTGAATAGATTGTTAATGGTCTTAGTCTAAGTTTCAACAATTTGATCCTCCTCTATTTGTGTTAAACTATTTAGATTGAGTTTGCTAGTGTCCAACTCTTTCTATACTATATAAGTGTCTAATAGAGGTGGGTGATAGGGATTGTTAAGTTTGACATTGAAGTTTGGATACAATCTAAGATAAAATGGAACATTCAACTCAAATGTATTTTTTCCATCTTCTTGGCAATGGTGTATGGTTCATAGTGGAGAGGCTTGGCCTATCAAGGACCATCAAATATTAATACAATTATATATATATATATTATCATTTAAAAGTAGTTCCAATGCTCCTAGATTTTTGGTTACAAGAGTAACTACAAAGGTCTCTACCATTTTATCCATCTAGACCTTCCTTGAGGCACACCCATCCCTACCCTTACATAATTCAAGCAATGCAAGAGCACTAGGTGTCTTATACAAATGGTCAACCTATCCTTCTCATGGATCAAATGAGCTAGTGTTGACCATCCCTTCATTCCTTTGAAAGGGGTATGCCAATATTCTACTCCACATAAGTCCTTCTATGTGGGTGGTAGATGCATGTAAGGGTTGTCTATCCATATCATGTCATTCTGAGCTAGACCTCCCCATAAGCCTCATTCCTAATTTTCATTAATACCCTCTATCAACTTCAATGTAAAGAACTGATTAAACACTTTTAATATTATTGCTTAAAATGTTACTTAACCAAAAACCCATCTAATTAAACCCTCATAAAAGCAAGATCCACAATAGAAATTGAAAGGCATCCACTTAATAAGAAAGCAAAATGAGTTTCTTTATTTTTCTTTTGTTTTTACTTATAACCAAAACACCCGTAGTATTCATTATTTAGGTTATTACTTTTTAGAAAGTACACATTCTAATGGATCACTAATAAATCATTTCGCAACAGTACATTCATTTAATAAAATTTTATTTATACCTTATTCGATTAAAATTTATTCTTTTTATTTACCAAGGATAGAAGCATATCTATTCAAGAGCTACTTTATCCATGGAATTCCTTTAATTACATTAACTGTCATAAGCAATAGTACAACCAACAAAGAGAAACCCATATAAACATTCACACACAACTCAAATGCTTTACCTTGGGAGAAACCCCTGAATGGGGAAAACCCAACATTAAAATTTGTATTCTTTTATTATTCCCATCAATTGGAAAGTTGTTACAATAAGGTGAGACTTCTGCAAGTCCTCATATTTACTAGGGTACTTTATACTCCTAGTGCCATGCTTCTTGAGTTTTTCCTTCAACCCATATTTATCCACAAATACCATGATATTTTAATTCTTCAAAAGAAGAAGCTATATTACACGTTCTACTTTGCCATCGTTGATGGAAGTAGCCAAAGATTGCTCATACCCTTATTGTCTCAAAGCATAGTAATTATTTCAAGGTAAGGAAAAACCACAACACAAATTTTTGAAGGAAGAGTAACTATGTTATTTAAATAGTCAATAATGGATTATGATATCTCCTACTCTAGCACATATAACTCATATAATCATTCGATAATGAGATGGAACCCAACTTTACGATATTACTAAGTTCTCACGGTTAACAAAGCATCGTTGCAATCCTCTAACACTCTTCTGATAACAACCTTATTATCCTCAAGGGTCAAGGAAATATAAGCATTACTGTAACACAAGTCCAATAGGGAAAGCAATTCTATTTCTATATAATAATAAATTCTAGTAAGCCCTCTACCAATATAGAAAATCCTATCCACACATTTATCAATACTGTAACTATTCGATGCAAGGTAGAGTTTGAAATAGATAACACACAACATTCTTCTATGTCTGTCATTACAAAACCGAAGACTAATACATCTGTAACCAAGAAGTCCTCATACTTGGAGATGCCTTCGATGTTTGATCCTATATGACATCCTTTAAAATCTATATAATTTGGCTATCATTTTTCCAAAGCTTAGCTTGATAGAGATATAACAATGTAAGACGACACTGCCAAGATATTTTCTCAAAACTGAAGGCTGATATGTTTCTTACATCGGGCTTTGCTTAACCATTAGTTTCAACACTAAATCCTACCTACCTCTTGATAGATTTTATCCTAGCCACAATACAAATCATGACTGGATCACGAGGAAACATTCACAAGTTCAGCAAATCCAAGTTCTATGTTGAAACAACTTGACTCTTTGGATTACTACTAGTTCCTCATGCATAATGAAAATGGAATGGGATGCACTCTAAGTCACACATAGCTACGTCTATTTTTAATAGATAGAGTCTCCCACTATTCATTGTTTCTCATAATAGGCTTGGCAACCATCTTAGCACAGAAGATAACATTCACTTTAACAAATATAACTAACATATTTATGCTAGAACTCATATTAGCCAAGTTTTCTCAAGGTTACCTCGAGTACGCAATATGTTCCAATATCAAATCAATAATCTACTCCAGCACATCAAACCTCGTTTCCAGTGTTGATTTCCCCATTTTTCTTCTCAGCACCATCCATCCTTCTCTCTTTTCCTGCCTTCTCGTTTTCAAGTGCTCGTCCTCCAAAATTCACTACCCAAATTGATTGGCTACTATTTTGTCTCCCCCCAGTCACATTGAGCTATAGGAACATTAAAATTGTTGGTCAAAACCATATTGATTCCCAACACTTGGTATAATTACAAGTTTTCAAACCATAATCTATATCCAACAAGTAGTTCGAGACCTTAGATGCCAAAAATATTCATTTCCACATAAATAACAATTGGTGAACAAAATATAAAACATGCTCAATAAGATTAAAGACTAGATATTTCTTTATCTAGTGTTCTCCTTTATATAGACTTCATTAATATGAAGCAAGTCCATGACAAGCTATTCCACTAGGAGACAAGCAATAAAGATAATCAATCATCTTTCCCTATGTGGTTAGGCTTAACCAAATAACATTTTTTTTAATATTAAAGTAGCAAATATAGTTTCCTTATTTTTATGCAGATTATGATATGCATCTTCATGAAAGAGGGCATTCATCCATGTAGCCTCTCCAATATTTCAATAAATAATCCATCACATAATTTCCCTTAGGCATTCCTTTCTCGGTGGTTATTTCTTTTTGCCACCTTAAGAAACCTATTCTTGCACAAGTAAAATCCATTAGCAGCATCTTATCCTTTCATAAAATCTATATAGTTACCAACTAAACATGGAAATAGTCTATCATTTCATTAAGGATATATTTACATATTCCACAACATACATATGTTCTCATAGTAATAAACACATAGTCAAGTATCTCATCCATAAGACAACTATTCAAAATATATATCCCAAACAAAATAAAATTATGCCAAGGGGTGGGTCATGACATGGCCTTCCTATAGGGTGCTACAAGTATATCTTTCTATAGACGTAACCATACATTATTTGCAACCTTGAATTGATGTCGGATCCAATTAGTCATGTTGTTGCTTGTATTTTTTATTTTTCTCTTCTAAGAGGTCATGGACTTGTTGACGAATGTGTTGAATCTATTCCACAAATTGTGATGCCTTTTCTACTTTTTATTCATGAGGTGAGGACTTTATGGGTTGCACAAGGGGAGCTACATTAGTGGGTACCAAGGGTTGGAACCTAAAATAGACATGAAATGGGTTGTGTTTGGTAGAGTTATGCAAAGCTCAATTGTAACCATGTTGAATCTGGGGAGGCTCTCATCCTATGTACATGGATGCTTGAAATTGTACATTTTAAGAAGATGTACAATTAGTAAATTCATAAATTTTGTTTTGCCATTAGTCTAAGGATGGAAGTTCATGGACATGGTCAACTTGGTGTCCATTATGCTCCATAGGGCAGACCAAAAGATGCTCAAAATTTTGTTATCCTTGGTAGACACAATGGACTTTGGCAAGCCAAAGTTGATCCACACATGAATAAAATAGAGCTTAGCAATCTAAATTGAAATGGATTTCTTACAAGAAATCATGATAGCCATTTTTGAAAAATTGTCTGCTATGAAAACACAATTATTACCATGCTTAGATGTTAGTAAAATTAATAGAAAGACTATGGATATAGATTCCCATGGATTGGATTGCAATGAAAATTATGTATGCAATCCCTACTTCTTGTTGGTTGGTTTGGAAACAATGCACGAGGCATATGAATTTATGTACATCTCAACATCATTCCTCAATTTGGACCAATCAAAGTACTTTTGAAGAACTACCAATGTTTTTTCCACCCCAAAGTGACCTACTACTTTGCTAAATTCTAAATCATATTTAAGTGCTCATTAGTTGGTACACAAATATGTACCATGTGATAGACGAGGTTGTTTTGCAAATACAAATAAGAAACATGCTTACCCACACAAATTTTGATATGCATCTACAAAATTAGAGTTCACTTCATACAAGGTAGACCAATTTGAAGTATAATACCCACAAGAATTAAGAATAACGGAGAGTGTTATAATTGGAGGTTAGCTCAAAAAATAAATTGTTGAATTGACACTCCCTTTCTTATGTTTGATGATCAAATAAAACCATTGTAGATATATGCCCCACTTTTTTTGTCCTTCATTCCTTAGCTTACTATGTATTTTAATGAACTCCAAAATTCTATGATCTATGTGGATGATGGTTTCCTCGCCCAAGCTATAGTGCTTCAATTTTTTACATACTTGGATAATGGTATAGATCTCTTTGTCATATACGAGATATTTTTGAACTACTTCATTGAATTTTCATTGTGATAGGAAAGTGGATGCCCATGTTGTGTGAGGATAACTCCTTATGCATACTTTATTGCATCAGTCATTACCTCAAAGGTTGGTTCCAATTGGGTAGAAAAATTGTAGGATTTGAACACAATTGGTTCTTCAACCTTTAAAATGGCCTCTATTATGTATCTTCTCAATCAAACTTGAATTTAGTACCTCCTTTGGTCTCTTGGTATAGTGGCCAAGCAATGTGTGAAAATCCCATCATAAATATTTAATAGAAATTAGTAAGATAATAGAAGTTGTGAAGCTCTGTAACATTTTTAGGTGTAGAGCAATCTCTAATTATCTAAATATTCTAAAGATCAACATTGACTCCCTCTTTTTCAATAATATATTTGAGGTATTGAATATTTATTATTCTAAATGAACAATTCAAATTAGCATATATATTATGTTTTTGAAGAGTCTAAAGCACATGTTGAACATGTTGTAGATGTTCCTCCCATGTCTTACTATAGATGAGAATATCATCTAAGTAGACTACCACAAATGAGCTAGTGTAGTAATGCAAGATGTCATCCATCATCCTCATGAATATGGCAAGTGCATTGGTCAAGCCAAAAGGAATAACCAACCACTCAAATAAATCCTCCTTGGATTTGAATATAGTCTTCCATACATCAATGGGATCTATGGTTATTTTAGCTACATTTGAGACCAATTTTGGTGAATATCTTACACCATAGAACTGGTCTAGCAAGTCATTTTTCTAAGGGGGTGGATAGTGGTTCTTTAAAATTATTTTGTTCAAAGATTTGCAGTTTATAAAAAATCTCCACATTCCATTTTTATTTATATATAAGATAATTGTATACCATATGGTGAAACATTTGGTCGTATGTATCTCTTTTGAGTTAATTCTTGGTTCTACCTCCTGATTTTATCATTTTCAAGGACTGGTTTACAATAAATGGGTGCATTAGAAAAAGGAGAATTGGAAACTAAATTAGGGGATTGGTTTACCTCAAAATTAAGTGGAACCCTAGTTGGTGATTTGAATAAATCATAATATTCGAGTCTCATCTAATTCTACTATGTAGGGTCTATAATTTACGTAGTGATTGTCCTCCTACTTTACGGCTTGATCATCAACATAATGAATTTTCATGTTTTAATTATATCATATTTATGCATAATTTAGCACTAATTAAGAAAACAAAGGTAGGAGATACCTCTAGTATCTTGAAACATTGAGCTTCGACAGTGTTGATAACACTTTGGGGCTTAGACTCATATGCACCATACATCTTCCACATAAATGGTTGGCCCAAAATTACATCACAAACATCCAAGTGCACAACATCATACACAACTCCATATTTGAAGGGCTTGATGATATAAGAAATACGATATTATTGCTTGACACAAATGGATCTCCCCTGTTGTAACCATCCAACATTATATGGCTATGGAAGTGGTGTGATAAGCATATTTAAATCATTCATCATCTGAGTATAAATCATTTTTTTTACTCCCACTATCAACAATGAAATGTATAGCTTACCCTTGACCCACATTTGTGAGTGAAATAGACATTATTATTGTGATGCCTTGGGTGCAACATGTGTGGTGGGAATGGTCATATTTTAACTTTCATAACTCACTTACCTCTATCCTTAGCATGTATATGTGGAGGCAGTGGTGTAGTGAATGTAGAGTGTTGTAACTCAATAAAAATGACTAAATTCCTTGATAATATTCCCTTCAATGTTGATTGCTCTTATAATAATCACATAATTTGTTAGTCTTGGTGTTCTAAGGATTTTTTATTAGGAGTTTTTTTTCTTCCAATTCTAATTTTGGGCTTGGCCCCATTTATCTTTATTATTTGAAGAAACACGTTATTTGGTTGATACTTAGTGTTCTAGTTTTTTGTTATTTTCTCCTCCTTTTTTTCTATTTTATTTTTATGCTTCTACTCTAATTTGATAGCAAGTTTGAATGTCTCTCAATATTTTAAATTAAAATAGGTCCATCTATTAAGTGTACCATGTCAACCCACTATAGTACTTGAGGATCCTATGCCTTTTGATATCTTGAATAACTAGTTTTGCTACCATGGAATCAAAAGCATCATCATAATATTGAATAGACTAATATTTACTTTGATGCATTTGTTTCCATTACATGCATTGATCTTCATAGGCTTCCATGGGATAATATTCTTCCTTGAAAATCTCCAGGAAATTATCCTATTTGAACACTACTTCATCTTCATTCTCTTTCGTAAACCAATTATAATATGATTTCCATCAAAATTGAATAGGTAATGAAGGTTTCAAGAGTGCAAAAGTGATTCTATTACTGTAGGTGAATTTATATATAGATAAGTATGAAGATAACTAATCCAACCAATTTTCTAGAGCATTGACATTAATTTTTTCTTTAAAAATAGAAATATCAAAATTCACTTACGTCTTACAAGCTATGGGAGTATTGAATGGTGTTAGGGAAGTGAAAGGTTGTGCGAAGAAGATTGTAGAACTTGCAATAGGGAGTCTTTGAAGAATTTGAGAAAATTGGTCCATCATCCCATTCCTCAATTTCATGAGGAATTCATTCAACATCTTCTTCAAAGGATTGACTATCTTGAAGTTGTCCATTCTACTTCTTGCTTGATAATTTTTGAAATAAGAAGAGAGATAATCAAGAGAATCCCACATTTTTGGTTACAAGAGTAACTACAAATATCTCTACCATTTTATCCATCTAGACCTTCCTTAAGGCACACACATCCCTACCCTTACATAATTCAAGCAATGCAATAGCATTAGGTATCTTATACAAATTGTCAAACTATCCTTCTAATGGATCAAATGAGCTATTGTTGACCATCCCTTGATTCCTTTGAAAGGGTTACGCCAATATTCTACTCCACATAAGTCCTTCTATGTGGCAGTAGATGCGTTTATGGGTTGTCTATCCATATAATGTCATAATGAGATAGACCTACCCATAAGCATCATTCCTAGTTTTCATTAATACCCTCTATCAACTTCAATGTAAAGAAATAATTAAACACTTTTAATCTTATTGCTTAAAAGGTTACTTAACCAAAATCCCATCTAATTAAACCCTCATAAAAGCAAGATCCACAATGGAAATTGAAAGGCATCCACTTAATAAGAAGCAAAATGAGTTTATTTATTTTCCCTTTGTTTTTACTTATAACCAAAACACATGTAGTATTTATTATATAGGTTATTACTTTTTCGAAGTGCACATCTTCTAACCGATCACTAATAAATCATTTGGCAAAAGTAAATTCATTTAATACGAATTCATTCATACCTTCTTCGAATAAAAATCCATTCTTTTCATTTAGCAAGGATAGAAGCATAACTATTCAAGAGCTACTTTATCCATGGAATTCCTTTAATTACATTAACTGTCATAAGCAATAGTACAACCAACAAAGAGAAACCCATATAAAAATTCACACACAACTCAAATTCTTTACCTTGGGAGAAAACTCCGAATGGGTAAAACCTAACATTAAAATCTGTATTCTTTTATTATTCCCATCAATTAGAAAGTTGTTACAAAAAGGTGAGACTTCTACAAGTCCTCATATTTATTGGGGTCCTTTATACTCCCAATGCCACGCTTCTTGATTTTTTCCTTCAACCCATATTTATCCACAAATACCATGATATTTTAATTCTTCAAAAAAAGAAGCTATATTACACGTTCTGCTTTGCTAGCATTGTTGGACGTAGCCAAAGATTGCTCATACCCTTATTGTCTCAAAGCATATTATTTCAGTGTAAGGAAAAACCACAACACAAATTTTTGAAGGAAGAGTAACTATGTTATTTAAATAGTCAATAATGGATTATGATATCTCCTACTCTAGCACATATAACTCATATAATCATTCGATAATGAGATGGAACCCAAATTTATGATATTACTAAGTTCTCACGGTTAACAAAGCATCGTTGCAATCCTCTAACACTCTTTTGATAAAAACCTCATTATCCTCAAGGATAAATGAAATAGAAGCATTATTGTAACACAAGTCCAATAGGGAAAGCAATTCTATTTATATATAATAATAAATTCTAGTAAGCCCTCTACCAATCTAGAAACTTCTATCCACACGTTTCTCAATACTATAACTATTTTATGCAAGGTAGAGTATGACATAGATAACACACAAAATTCTTCTATGTTTGTCATTACAAAACCGAAGACCAATACATCTGTAACCAAGAAGACCTCATACTTGGATATGTCTTCGATGTTTGCTCCTATCTGACATCATTTAAAATCTATATAAGTTGGCTATCATTTTTCCAAATATTAGCTTGATAGATATATAACAATGCAATAAAAGTTGACTATCATTTTTCCAAAGCTTAGCTTGATAGAGATATAACAATGCAAGATGACACTGCCAAGATATTTTCTCAAAACTAAAGGTTGATATGGTGCTTACATCAGGCTTTGCTTAGCCATTAGTTTCACCACTAAATCCTACCTACCTCTTGATAGATTTTATCCTAGCCATAATACGAATCATGATCGGGTCATGAGGAAACATTCACAAGTTCAGCAAATCCAATTTCTATGTTGAAATAACTTGACTCTTCGGATTACTACCAGTTACTCATGCATAATAAAAATGGAATGGGATGCACTCTAAGTCACACATAGCTACATCTATTTTAATAGATAGAGTATCCCACTATTCATTGTTTCTCATAATAGGCTTGGTGACCATATTAGCATAAAAAATAACATTCACTTTAATGAATATAACTAACATATTTACACTAGAACTCATATTAGCCAAGTTTTCTCAAGGTTACCTCGAGTACGCAAACCGTTCCAATCCTGAATCAATCATCTACTCTAGCACCTCGAACCTTGTTTCCAGCATTGATTTCCCCCACTTTTCTTCTCAACACCATCCATCCTTCTCTCTTTTTCTACCTTATCATTTTCAAGTGCTCATCCTCCAAAATTCACTACCCAAATTGATTGGCCAGTATTTTGTCTCTCCCACTCACGTTGAGCTATAGGAACATTAAACTTGTTGGTCAAAACCATATTGATTCCCAAAACTTGGCATAATTATAGGTTTTCAAACCATAATATATCTCCAACAAGTAGTTCGAGACCTCGGATGCCAAAAATATCCGTTTCCACATAAAGAACACTTGGTGAAAAAAATATAAAATATGCTCAATAAGATTAAAGACTAGATATTTCTTTATCTAGTGTTCTCCTTTATATAGACTTCATTAATATAAAGTGATTCCATGACAAGCTATTCCACTAGGAGATAAGCAATAAAGATAATCAATCATCTTTCCCTATGCGGTTAGGCTTAACCAAATAACATTTTTTTTTAAATATTAAAGTAGCAAATATAGTTTTCTTATTTTTATGTAGATTATGATATGCATCTTCATGAAAGAGGGCATTCATCCATGTAGCCTCTCCAATATTTTGATAAATAACCCATCACATAATTTCCCTTAGGCATTCCTTTCTCGATGGTTATTTCTTTCTGCCACCTTATGAAACCTATTCTTGCAAAAGTAAAATCCATTAGAAAAATCTTATCCTTTCGTAAAATCTATATAGTTATCAAATAAACATGGAAATAGTCTATCATTTCATTAATAATATATTTACATATTCCACAACATACATATGTTCTCATAGCAATAAACACATAGTCAAGTATCTCATCCATAAGATAACTATTCAAAATATATGTCCCAAACAAAATAGAAAGTTTGCCAAGGGGTGGGTCATGACATGGCCTTCCTATAGGGTGCTACAAGTATCTCTTTCTATATATGTAACCATACCTTATTTGCAACCTTGAGTTGATGTCGAACCCAATTAGTCATGGTGTTTCTTGTATTTTTTATTTTTCTCTTCTAAGAGGTCATGGACTTGTTGACGAATGTGTTGAATCTATTCCACAAATTGTGATGTATTTTCTACTTTTTATTCATGAGGTGAGGAATTTATGGGTTGCAAAAGGGGAGCTACATTAGTGGGTACCAAGGGTTGGAACCTAAAATAGACATGAAATGGGTTGTGTTTGGTAGAGTTATGCAAAGCTCAATTGTAACCATGCTGAATGCAGGGAGGCTCTCATCCTTTGTACATGGATGCTTGAAATTGTATATTTGAAGAAGATGTAAAATTATTCAATTAATAAATTTTTTTTGGCCATTAGTCTAAGGATGGAATTTCATGGAAATTATCAACTTGGTGTCCATTATGCTCCATAGGGTAGACCAGAATATGCTCAAAAATTTTCTATATGGACTTTGGCAAGAAAAATTTAATCCACACATGAATAAAATAGAGCTTAGCAATCTAAATTGAAATGGATTTCTTACAATAAATCATTATAGCCATTTTTAAAAAATTATTTGCTATGAAAACACAATTATTACCATGCTTAGATGTTAGTAAATCTAAGAGGAAGACTACGGATATAGATTGCCATGGCTTGGATTGCAATGAATATTATGTATGTGATCCCTACTTCTTGTTGGTTGGTTTGGCAACAGTGCTTAAGGCATATGAATTTATGTACCTCTCAAGATAATTCCTCAATTTGGACCAATAAAAGTACTTTTGAGGAGTTGCCAATGTTTTTTACATCCCAAAGTGACCTACTTTTCTAAATTCCAAATCATCTTTAAGTGCTCATTAGTTGGTACATGGATATGTACCATGTGATAGAGGAGGTTGTTTTGCAAATACAAATAAGAAATGTTCTTACCCACACAAAGTTTGATATGCATCTACAAAATTAGAGTTCACTTCATACAAGGTAGACCAATTTGAAGTATAATACCCACAAGAATTAAGAATGACGAAGAGTGTTATCGTTGGAGGTGAGCTCAAACAATAACATTCCTTAGCTTACTATGGACCAATTTTGTTGTCCTTCATTCCTTAGCTTACTATGTATTGTAATGAACTCCAAAAGTCTATGATATTTGTGGATGATGGTTTCATTGACCAAGCTATAGTGCTTCAATTATTTACATACTTGGATAATGGTATAGAGTTCTTTTTCATATACGCGATATTTTTGAACTGCTTCATTGAATTTTCATTGTGATAGGAAATTGGATGCCCATGTTTTGTGAGGATAAATCCTTATGCATACTTTATTGCATCGGTAATTACCTCAAAATTTTGGTTCCAATTAGGTAGGAAAAGTGTAGGATTTGAACACAATTGGTTCTTCAACCTTTCAAATAGCCTTTATTATGTATCTTCCCAATCAAACTTGGATTTAGTACCTCCTTTGGTATCTTGGTATAGTGGCAAAGCAATGTGTGAGAATACCATCATAAATATTTGATAGAAATTAGCAAGATAATAGAATTTGTGAAGCTCTATAATATTTTTATGGGTAGAGCAGTCTCTAATTATCTAAATATTCTAAAGATCAACATTGACTCCCTCTTTGTCAATAATATATTTGAGGTATTGAATATTTATTATTCTAAATGAACACTTCAAATTAGAATATATATTATGTCTTTGAAGAGTATAAAGCACATGTTGAACATGTTGTAGATGTTCCTACCATGTCTTACTATAGATGAGAATATCATCTAAGTAGACCACCATAAATGAGCTAGTGTAGTGATGAAAGATGTCATCCATCAACCTCATGAATATGGCAAGTGAATTGGTCAAGCCATAAGGAATAACTAGCCACTCAAATAAACCCTCATTGGATTTGAATATAGTCTTCCATACATCAATGGGCTCTATGTTTATTTGATGATAGCTACATTTGAGACCAATTTTGGTGAAGATCTTACACCATAGAACTGGTCTAGCAAGTCATTTGTCTAAGGGGGTGGATAGTGGTTCTTTAAAATGATTTTGTTCAAAGCTTTGTATTTTATACGAAATCTCTACATTCCATTTTTATTTGGATCTAAGATAATTGGATACCATATGGTGAAACACTTGGTATTATGTACATATTTTTAGTTAATTCTTGGTTCTACCTCCTGATTTTATTAATTTCAAGGACTAGTTTACAATAAATGGGTGCATTAAAAAAAGGAGAATTGGAAACTAAATTAGGAGAATGGTTTACCTCAAAATGAAGTGGAGCCCTAGTTGGTGATTTGAATAAGTCATCATATTCTAGTCCCATCTACTTCTACTATGTAGGGTCTATAATTGATGTAGTGACTATCCTCCTACTTTACGGCTTGATCATCAACATAATGAATTTTCATGTTTTTATTATCATATTTATGCATCATTTAGCACTAATTAAAAAAATAGAGGTAGGAGATACCTCTACTATCTTGAAGCATTGATATTTGATAGTGTTTATGGCACTTTGGGGATTAGAATCATATGCACCATGCATTTTCCACATAAATGGTTGGCCCAAAATTACATCACAAAAATCCAAGTGCACAACATCATACACAACTCCATCTTTGAAGGGCTTGATGGTATAAGAAATGAGATATTATTTCTTGAAACGAATGACTCTCTCCTATTGTAACCATACAAAATTAGATGGCTATGGGAGTGGTGTGATAAGCATATTCAAATCATTCATCATCTGAGTATAAATCATTTTTTTTACTCCCACTATTAAAAATGAAATGTATTGCTTACCCTTGATCCACATTTGTGAGTGAAATAAATATTCTTCTTGTGATGCCTTGGGTGCAACATGTGTGGTGGGAATGGTCACATTTTAACTTTCATAGCTCACTTCCCTCTATCCTTAGCCTGTATATGTGGAGGCAGTGGTGTAGTGAATGTAGAGTATCGTAACTCAATAAAAATGACTAAATTCCTTGATACTCCTCCCTTCAATATTGATTGCTCTTCTAATAATCACATAATTTTATAGTCTTAGTGTTCTAAGGATTTTTTCTTAGGAGTTTTTTTGCTTCCAATTCTAATTTCGGGCCTAGCCTCCTTTGTATTGATTCTTTGAAGAGTCACGTTTTTTGGTTGGTACTTAGTGTTCTAGTTTTTTGTTATTTTCTCCTCCATTTTTTCTATTTTATTTTCATGCTTCTATTCTAATTTGATAGAAAGTTTGAATGTCTCTCAATATTTTAAATTAAAAGAGACCCATATCTTAAATGTACCATTGCAACCCACTATAGTACTTGAGGATCCTATGTCTTTTGATATCTTGAATAACTAGTTTTGCTACCATGGAATGGAAAGCATCATAATAATATTGAATAGACTAATATTTACTTTGATGCATTTTTTTCCATTACATGCATTGGTCTTCATAGGCTTCCATGGGATAATATTATTCCTTGACAACCTCCATAAAATTATTCTATTTGGACACTACTTCACCTTCATTCTCTTCCGTAAACCTATTATAATATGCTTTCCACCAAAATTGAATAGGTAATGAAGGTTTCAAGAGTGCAAAGTGATTATCTTACTATAGGTAAATTTATATATAGATAAGTATGAAGATAACTAATCCAACCAATTTTCTAGAGCATCGACATTAATTTTTCCTTTAAAAATAGAAATATTAAAATTCACTTACATCTTACAAGCTATGGGAGTATTGAATGGTGCTAGGGAAGTGAAAGGTTGTGTGAAGTAGGTTGTAGAACTTGCAATAGGGAGTATTTGAAGAATTTGAGAAAATTGGTCCATTATCCCATTCCTCTATTTCATGAGGGCTTCATTCAACATATTTTTGAAAGGATTGACTATCTTGAAGTTGTTCATTCTACTTCTTTCTTGATATTGTTTGAAATAATAAGGGAGGTAATCAAGAGAATCCAACATTTTATACCCAAATGTTCAATATGCTATTATTGTGCTTATGGATATACACTCAAAATATGGATTGCTCTTATAACACTGATTCAAAATTCAAAATATTAACCATTCTAAAAATATTTTTTTTGGTTTAAGGTAGATCAAGAAAGAATGCAACTAAAAAATAATAGAGTATAATTAACTAGAATACAAGAGTATATAAGCAAAATAGCATAAATATTTTATTGTTTAAAAATAGAGTACAATGCAAGCAATCTTTGAGAAGAGATGTAAGGATATAACATTGCACTAATTACTTCTATCTTTACAATCAAGGTTGCATCTCTTTAATAGTATTTTTGATGTGTTGGAAATCCACCATATTGAATATGGAAGGTTGCCTGCATGAAAATGTGGTGGTTCACCTTCCATGAGTTAGAAGTTCACACATATAAAAATATGGTGATTCACCTTCCATGAGTTAAAAAGTGCATTGAATTGAGAATTACATGCATATGACATATCCTTTTATATTTTATCTTCTCCAAATGTGTCAACATGATTAGAGATGCATTTTATTTTTCACTTTTAAGGGCCTCTAGAGTAATTTTTTCACAAACATATCAAAAAATCTATCTATGATAGAATTGCTTGCTAAAATTGTTGTTATCTATTTGATCTTTTTAATTCTCCTTGAATGGGTGAAAACAAAGTCCTGAGCATAAAGGTATGTCCATTGACAACCCAGTTAGGATAAAAAAATATTTTTAGGCATTCTGGACATAAAGGCATGCCCCAAAATAATCACGTACTTAGATCATTATCCTCCCTTGAAAAATAATAGTTTGTATTATGTAAAATTTTGATGTCATGTGCATAAATTATTTTTTATTTGATTTTTTGTGAGCCATTTTCCTTGGTGACCAATTTGTCCTGCCTTGATCACTTTGTACATCTAAATAGATTAATTTATAGTGGTTCTCATCCATGTGCCAAAAATATGATCCTTTTACATTAACGCTAAACTATCTAGAATAAGTTCTTCAATATCTAACTCTTTTGGTACTATGGAAATTTCCAATAGAGGTGGATGATAGGGCTTGAGAAGTTCAACATTGAAGATTGGATGCCAACCAAGATAAAATGGAAGTTTCAATTGAAAGAAAATTTCTCCCACATTATTGGTGATGGTGTATGGTCCATAACAAAGAGGTTTAATCTTCCTAAAGGGTCCTATAAGTCTCTCTTTCTAAAGACATAACCATATCTTATTTTCAACATTGAACTGATTTTGGACTCAATTCTAGTCATGGCGTTGTTTGTATTTTTTGTTTTTTCCAAGATATTATGTATTGATTTATGGGTGTGTTCAATATGTTCCACAAAATATGATGCATTTTATACTCATTTTTATCCATGAGATGAGTACTCCATGGGTTGCATAGGGAGAGCTACATTAGTGGGTGCCATGGGTTGGAACCTAAAACATGATGGGCAATTAAAACCAAAATTTATTGATTATGCTTCAAATATTTAAATACATTTAATATGGTTAAAAAAATAGTTAAATATATGCTCATTATTATAACCATAAATATTGGTTATAATAGTTATGTTAACCTCCAAACTAACACACACACACTCAACTTGAGGTGTAATAAAAATAGCTAAACAATATAACAAATGTGTAATATCCCCCCTTATTACATTATTTGATATATAAATAAAACTATGAAATAATTCAAATTTGACACATGCAACTACATATGTAAAAATATCGACAAGCTATTATTTGGTGGGAATGTACTAGATTTGAATCTAGTTATTCTAAACTTATTTTCAATTGAAATAACACTAAACATTAACATGCTTCATTTTTTCATGAAAACTAGATTTTTGACCAACTTTAGAACACCTTGAGTGTTGCAATTCAATAATCATTTGATTATTAGGAACGCCCTTATCTAATAATATATGACATAACCATATCACTTCACACACAACTACTTGTGCAATGTAATACTATGATTTTATGGATGGTGTGCCATGAGACAAGTCTAGATCCTAGATAAAATATATTCAAATGATGTCCTCTTATCATCTATAGATCTAGCATAGTATGATTCTATATTTACTTTCAATAAGTATTGATCATTCTTCTTATACTTTAGGCCATACTCTACTATACCATGGACGTAATGGAAAATCCTCTTCTCTTCCTTTTAATGACTCCCCTTATGTTCCTACTTGAACCTTAAAAGATAACTCACAACAAAGCTAATATCAAACCTAATATTTGTTAGGTATATGAGACTTCCAATTAGCTAACTATAAAGAGTAGCAAATACCAATGGCAAATTATCATATTAGGATAGTTTTAAATCTTGTTTCATTGGTGTTGCCTTTTATTTATAGTCTGTTATCTAACCTTTTTCAAGTAATGTCTTGGTATACTTCATATGTAATACCAGGATGTGATTTTTCCTTTGTCATACCTCCAAGCTAATATATTAGTGTATAAGTCCTAGATTTGTCATGTCAAATGAATTTTTCAAGTTATTCTTTACACCATTCACCAAATCATCAAAACTACCAATGATGACTAAATTTTTAACATACAACATGTTTCATTATCTCAAATCTAACTTTCTTAAGATAAATATTTATATTAGAGGGACTTTTGGTGAAACTATGATACAATAGGTGTTCATTAATTTTTATGTTATAGGCTCTAGGTGATTGCTTCAATCCATACAATGAATTGATAAATTTGTAGATATTTTGGTGTTTTCCATAAATAATAAATCCTTCAAGTTATGTTATGTACACTTCCTCTTTCAGATCACCATTAAGGAAGGCACTCTTGACATCCATCTACTAAAGTTTCCAACAAAACTGTGCTACTAGTGCACAAATTACAAGGATGGTCTTAATCTTCACTATGAGAGCAAATGTGTCTTCATAATATATTACTTCCTTCTGCATATAGACCTTTGTAACAAACTATACCTTATACTTGTTTATGGATCCATCTACCTTATATTTTATTTTTAAGAGCCAAGTGTAGCCTATGGATTTCTTTCCTTTTGGTAGATTGACAAGTTCCCATGTTTTGTTCTTCATCCAAGATTCATATTTTACATCCACAACTCCTTCCACTATGACAAGTTAAGTGTTTCCTTCATCAATTTTGGTTCTAAATTTTCCATCTGCCTTATATTTTATTTTGAAGAGCCTATTGCAGCCTATGGGTTTATTTCCTTTTAGTAGGTTGACAAGTTCCCATGTTTTGTT
Source organism: Wollemia nobilis (assembly GCA_028583015.1). Taxonomy (NCBI): domain Eukaryota; kingdom Viridiplantae; phylum Streptophyta; class Pinopsida; order Araucariales; family Araucariaceae; genus Wollemia; species Wollemia nobilis. The sequence goes on from JAQPPZ010016936.1 coordinate 4,649,200, forward strand.
ATTCATCAAAGATTCATATTTTACATTCATAGCTCCTTCCACTATGACAAGTTAAGTAATTCCTTCATAAAATTTGGTTATAAATTTTCCATCACTGGTCATCAAGGCCAAATATCATTCCTAGTGACTACTACTTTGAATGCATGGTTATGTGGAAGTGATGTCAGGAGATACATCAAGTTTAGCATCTCTGATGGTACTAGTCAGCCATTTTGAAGTCTTTCTTTATTGTGATGGAGCTATAGGCACAATATTTTTCTATGCACTAATTGCTATAGGTTCATCAAAAAATTTCTAAAGTTCTTTGTGAACTTCCTCATCTAAATCCATATCATCACTTATGCTCATAGCTAAAGATATAACATCTTTAGACTCCTTATAATCTTTAGTATTTGATAGTGTCACAATATTTCATCAAACACCACATATCTACTTATATGTAATTTCTTGGTGACTAGATCCATTAGTTGATAAGCTTTTGTCTCATCATCATACCTAAGAAATATGCATGATGGGGTCATAGCATCCAACTTGGTTTCTTTAACACATGCATGTATGCCTTGCTTCTAAAACTTTGAGATGCATAATTAAAGGATTCCTACTATATCAATCTTCTTCAGGTGTAACTCCTTTTAGTGTCTTTTTGGGAAGTATTTTTATAAGATACATGATGATGGAAATAACTTCAACCAATGCTATTACTATAGATTTGCTCCTATCAGCATGTAGTGAACCATTTCTATGACAAAATAGTTTCTCCTTTTGGCAACCGTATTCTACTATGGAGAATATGTTGTATGGAGTTGTTGCATGATTTCATTCTCCTATTTTTTTTAAAAATCCTTTGGATGTATATTCTCCCTTGATCTAAGTAGATAACTTGAATAGAATGCCTAGTTTTCATATTTGCATGCTTCTTGAAGCACTAGAAATACTTAGCACATCACACTTTAACATCAAGAAATACACCCACAATTTCCATGAGTAGCATGCACAAATAACTAAAAGTGTTTATATCCATAAAAATTAGTAGACATGGGTCTGCATATATTTGTGCAAATCACATCCAACTATCATTTAATATACATATTCTCAACTCAAAAGGTACTTGGTGTTGCTTCTATATCAAACAACTTGAGCATATTAAGAAATTTGGTGAAAGTCTAGGCAGATCTAACACCATTTGATGCTTACTTAAATAAAATAAGTATCTTGAACTTAGATGACCATATCTCCTATTCCATAGGGAGGTAGAATTTATCGTTGCTACTAACAATGTGATATTAGGAGATGATATGACATCGAGTGTAAACAAGCCATTCTTGTAGGAACTAGTTATCATAATATTGCCATTCTACTTGTTGGACATTTTGAGTCCCTAAGCTAAAAGTTGTCATTGATGTCAAAAGGACCTATGTAAGTAAGCACTATGATTTTGCTCCACAAAGAGCTTCATGAGAAGCCAAGGTTTTGATCAAAGGTTCTAGAAGGGATGCATGGCATTTGGTTCCAAAAGGAGCTTCAAGGGAAGCTTAGCAAAAGGTTTTTATGAAAACCAAGGAAGGCAAGGAAAGGTTTTATTTAAAACCAATGGATGGCAGATTTGAAATGGGTTTTTCTTAAAACCCAAGTTGGCTTTTCGTTTCATCGAAAAAGGTGCCCCGGTGATGGAGAAATTTAATTTTAAAGGTTTAGTTTAAATTTTAATTTATTTAAAATTTAAATTTAATTTTAAAATTAAATAAAAGGTTTTTCCCTCCTTTCTTATTGGCATCGCCGACGTCATGAGGGCAATGTTAAAAGGGCCGACGTATTCGCATTGAAGGATGGCTTATATAAATAAGCCAAAGGTTTTCCATTTAATAAACCTAAGGAGTGTCGCATGATTTTCGAAAACCCAAAGTATTTCTGCATCCGAATATTGTACAGTGAATTTCATGGAGTGTGACATGGGCAGTCAAGTCATGGACGGTCAAAGTTTTGGTGCCTTGTGAGGAAAGCGCACATGGCTTAAGGAAGAGAGTGCCCAAGGCACTCACATGGGCAGTGTTAGCTCACGCGGCTTAGCTATCGCTTGGCAGCACGGTGGGCAGAGGTTCGAAATGCCAAGGCCCTTCGAGGGCTCCTTTGAGGTATGCACTCCGACTCCGATATTTGTGGGGGTAAATATTTTAATTAAAATATTTTCTTGCTAAGGTTTGATTATGATTTTTGTGGGAGATATAAGGTTGAGCAAGCTTTAATATTTTAATAAGGTTTGATATTTGATTAATGTGAGATATTGCCTAAGAAAGCTTTGTGATTATTTTTGAGTGCAAAAGTGTTGAAAGGAAGGATATAAAATATTTGATTTATTTTATGGTATAAGTGGTTTTTGGAGTGACAAGGTTATGCAATGTTTTGATTTATTTTATTTTATGGTACAAGTGGTTTTAGGAGTGATAAGGAAGTTGTGCATTAATTCTTAAGAAGGTTTTCTAATTAAAAGCCTTGGTGAATATTATTGTGAAGTGGAGTAATGTTGATTATTTTGTGATCTTCTAACCCTTGTGAAGATTGGAAAAAGAATATTGTGATTGTGGCAGATTTCCAAAGAGGCTTCTTCATCTTCATAAAAGGTATGGGCACATTCTCCTATTGATTGATTATGGTGGTTGATTTCTGAAAATATCTTTGGAGTGAAAAGGATTGATTGTGGTTTCCTTTTCGAAAGTGATTGGTTTAATGCTTCAAGGTTTTCTGGATTGAGAGTTGTGATTAAACCTTGTTTTATAAGCATTGTTGTTGGAGCCCATTGGTTGTGCAAAGAACTTGAACTTGAGTTAGAAGAGAACATGAGTATCATTGTTATGTGAGATTTGTTGTTGAGCATTGTTGGAAACATTTTGAGTTGATTGATACATGCTTGGACTAGGGTTTGTGAGAAAGGGTTGTTCATTGAGGTGATTGGTTGAGTTGAGTTGATTGAGCCTAGTCAAGTGGATGCATGTGGTTGTTCAAGTTCCATAAAACAAACTATTCTATATTCTTGATTTGAGTTGAGATTGAGATTTGAGTATAGAACATATAGAGTCTCTAACAATTCTCTTTATGCTTCTATGAGATTGATTTGAGTTGAGATTGGGATTTGAGTATAGAACATATTGAGTCTCTAACAATTCTCTTTATGCTTCTATGAGATTGAGTTGAGATATTGATTGAGCATTAAGTATAGAACATATTGAGTCTCTAACAATTCTCTTTATGATTCTATGAGATTGGACAAGTTCTGTGTGAGCTTGTTAAGCAGATTTGAGACAAGTCTTTGAGAAGGCTTGTGGACTGATTTTGAGTAAGCTTTTGTGGAAGCTTGCTATGCATATTTGAGCAAGTCCTAGAGAGGACTTATTGAGCATATTTGAGCAAGTCCTAGAGAGGACTTATTGAGAAGATTTGGACAAGTTCTATGTGGACTTGTTGAGCAAATTTGGACAGGTTTTATGTGGACCTATTGAGCAGATTTGAGCAGGTTCTATGTGGACCTATTGAGCAGATTTGGACAAGTTTTGAGTGAGCTTGTTGAGCAGATTTGAACAAGTTCTGAGTGAACTTATTGAGAAGATTTGAGAAGGTTCTGAGTGAACCTATTGAGACAGAGCTTTGGAGGTGATAGAGTATAGAGGATAGAGTCTCAGTGGATAGAGATCCAGTAGCCAGGACAATTGAAGATAGATCTGAGTGAGGAGTCTTCAAGTGGAGAGAGATCCACCAGTCAGTGCAATAGAGAGACAGAGTCTTCTAGAAGATCACTAGCTAGAGCAGAAGGGGAAAGAGTTCTCCTATGGAAGAGATCCATGAACTTGAGATTAGGGGATCAACATCTCCTTTGGATAGAGGTCCATAAACATTGTAATTGGGAAGGATTCCCAAAGAGATTGATTGAGAAAATTTTAGTAAAATATTTTCTCCGTGGAGTAGCCCACATTGGGTGAACCACGTAAATTGTGGTGTCTCTATTATGTATGGTGTTTTATGCATTGCTTTGATTACTACTATTGATACTACTATCTATACACTACATAATATTGAATTGAAAGAAAAAGTAAAAAGGGGTCTTATACTGTTCACCCCCTCTCAATATAAGCTTGTGTTCTTCAATTGGTATCAGAGTGGGTTCCTTCAGAAGAGTTTGACAGCTTGAAGGAAAAGTGGTCTAAGAACACAATGGATCAAAAGGATCAAAGAGATGGACCCTTCAATAATGCAGTACCAGTATTTTATGGAAGTGACTTCTTATATTGGTGTATGCTGATGAGATTTTACTTGATGGCACTTGGCAATGAAGTTTGGGATGCAGTGGAACTTGGATATGATTCAACAACCAATCCTCCTACAGATAAGGAAGGTAAGCTTCTAATGCATGCAAATTCAAGAGCTATGAATGCAATTATAAAAGGGTTGCATAGATCAGAATCTATGAAGGTTATGGAATGTAAAACAACAAAAGAAATGTGGGAACTTCTGCATGAAATATATGAAGGAGATAAAGGAGTCAGAATGGCTAAGATCAAAAATCTCAAAGGAGAATTTGAGAACCTAAGAATGAGGGATGATGAAAATATTCATGACTATCTCAACAAGGTTGATGAACTTGTACATGAGATGAAAGGTCTTGGAATGAAGGTTGATGAATCTGATGCTTGTGATAAGATCTTGAGGACTCTTCCAAAAAGGTATAGTGAAAAGGTTTCTGCTATAGAAACATCAATTGATAGTGATTCTTTGACAAGGAATTCTTTGCTTGGCATGCTTACTACTTTTGAGATAAGAACAAAAGATCATATTCCTCCGAAAGAAGTTGCTTTCAAAGTAGACAAAAAGAAAAAGGAAAAGAAGATAGAATCAAGCAGTGAGTCATCCAGTGATGAAGAAGCAAATTATGGCAGAAGAGATAGAGGTTCCAGAAGACCCATAGATCTAAGATCTATCAAATGTTTCAATTGTGGATGGTATGGACACTATGCAACAGAATGCAAAGAGCCAAAGAACAACAATGATGAAGAAAAATAGGATCACAGATACAGGGAATCAGAAAGACACAGGTACCAGAAGAAAAGCAAGGATGGACAAAGCAGACAAGGAAAGAAGTTCTTCCAGAGACAAAAGAGAAGCTACTATGCAGAAAATGCAAGTAAGTACTCAATTGATAGTGATGCTAGTTTTTCAGACAATGATAGAGATGAAGTCCTATTTATGGTTAAAGAGAAAGATCTAGTTAAGAAAAGGACTCCTAGTTATTCTCAAGTGTTTTAGATGTGGTAAATTTGGACATCTTGAAGATGATTGCACTAGGGATGGTTATAGTTTCAGTGATGATGATTTTGAAGATGCACTTGAAAGACCAGATGAGAATCTTCTAATGGCTTTGGAAGATAAAGAAAGTGATCCTATAGAAGACAATTCAAAAGGAAGTAATGATAAGGACAAAGGCAAACAAATAGAATATTATTTAGTAGAGAATGGTTATGATCTCAAGGGAGAACTTATCTATGCCCTTGACACAATAAAGAAGGTTAGAAAGCAACACTCCAAGCTTGAAATTCAGTTTCAAGAATGTGATGAAGAAAGGTTATTGCTCATAGAGGATTTAGAGAAGTCAAAGGCTAAGGCAAGCAAGTTCAAGGATAAGTTAGAAGCAAATATTTTGGAATGTGAGAAGTTAGCACAAGAAGTGGCTACTCTAAAAGAAGACTTAAAGGACTCCAAGATCAAGATGAAGAGTTTCACAAATAGCTCTAAGAACTTGGATAAGTTCATCTATGGACAACAATGAACATCATGTTCAATAGGTCTTGGATTTGGAAAGGTTCAAAAGAAATAGGAAAAATAATCTACTTCAAGTCTTGATGAAGAAGAAACTTTAGAAGAAGATACATCAGAAGAAGATAGTTTAAGTGAAAGTGGGACATCAGAGGATGAGTTGGACAACAAAGAGTTCAACAAAGAGAGGAACAATGCACAAAGAAGATACAGATGGAACAACAATCAGAATAGGAGACCAATGAGGTCAAGACAAGGAGGCTTCAATGGAAGATGCTTTTCATGTCACAGGTTTGGACACATGGCTTCACAATGCAAGACTCATGAAAGATAGGTATATGGAAAAGAACAACTTTTCCAAGGTTATTGCTACTCATGCAATGGTTTTGGTCACAAGGCAATGAATTGCAGGATTCATGATAGAAGAAGATATGGCTTCATTAGGAGAAATCCTAAGACAATTGCACATCCAAGGAATAATAACATTAAGTGTTATAAGTGCAATAATGATGGTCACATAGCAAGATGGTGTAGAGAAAATATTCTAGAAATAGGCATGAACAGGAATAGGAACATGAACAGGGACAGGAATATGAACAGGAATAGGAATATGAACAGAAATAGGAATATGAATAGAAACAAGAAGATGAACAGGAATAGAGACTCAAAAAATAATAAGAACAGGAACAAGGATGAGAACCAGAATAGGAACATGGATGAGAACAAGAACAGGAACAGGAACAGAAGTGATGATAGGAACAGGGATGATGACTTGGAAAGAAACAATGAGAGGATTCAGAAGACTCATAAAAGAAGAGAGAAAGATAAAGGCACAGATCTATGCTTTCAAGGAGTAGAAATACTCCCACCCCAGAATTAACCACCTCATGTGGAGGTGGGGGAGGGGCTAAGCTAAGAGGCTCATTCTTAGCCCCGAGCCCCAAAGGTGACCCTTTGCCATTGATGTCAAAGGGGGAGAGATTTGTGTATTGGGGAGAGATTTGATATGAGATTTGATATTTGAGAGAGCATTGAGCCAGGGGGAGCAAAGTCCCATGGGGAGCAGAAAAGAAGGTCAAGTTTTAGTAAAATGAATATGGGTTGCCATCAATGACAAAGGGGGAGATTGTTGGACATTTTGAGTCCCTAAGCTAAAAGTTGTCATTGATGTCAAAAGGACCTATGTAAGTAAGCACTATGATTTTTCTCCACAAAGAGCTTCATGAGAAGCAAAGGTTTTGATCAAAGGTTCTAGAAGGGATGCATGGCATTTGGTTCCAAAAGGAGCTTCAAGGGAAGCTTAGCAAAAGGTTTTTATGAAAACCAAGGAAGGCAAGGAAAGGTTTTATTTAAAACCAATGGATGGCAGATTTGAAATGGGTTTTTCTTAAAACCCAAGTTGGCTTTTTGTTTCATCAAAAAAGGTGCCCCGGTGATGGAGAAATTTAATTTTAAAGGTTTAGTTTAAATTTTAATTTATTTAAAATTTAAATTTAAATTTTAAAATTAAATAAAAGGTTTTTCCCTCCTTTCTTATTGGCATTGCCGACGTCATGAGGGCAATGTTAAAAGGGCCGACGTATTCACATTGAAGGATGGCTTATATAAATAAGCCAAAGGTTTTCCATTTAATAAACCTAAGGAGTGTCGCATGATTTTTGAAAACCCAAAGTATTTCTGCATCCGAATATTGTACAATGAATTTCATGGAGTGTGACATGGGCAGTCAAGTCATGGATGGTCAAAGTTTTGGTGCCTTGTGAGGAAAGTGCACGTGACTTAAGGAAGAGAGTGCCCAAGGCACTCACGTGGGCAGTGTTAGCTCATGTGGCTTAGCTACCGCTTGGCAGCATGGTGGGTAGAGGTTCGAAATGCCAAGGCCCTTCGAGGGCTCCTTTGAGGTATGCACTCCGACTCCGATATTTGTGGGGGTAAATATTTTAATTAAAATATTTTCTTGCTAAGGTTTGATTATGATTTTTGTGGGAGATATAAGGTTGAGCAAGCTTTAATATTTTAATAAGGTTTGATATTTGATTAATGTGAGATATTGCCTAAGAAAGCTTTGTGATTATTTTTGAGTGCAAAAGTGTTGAAAGGAAGGATATAAAATATTTGATTTATTTTATGGTATAAGTGGTTTGTGGAGTGACAAGGTTATGCAATGTTTTGATTTATTTTATTTTATGGTACAAGTGGTTTTAGGAGTGATAAGGAAGTTGTGCATTAATTCTTAAGAAGGTTTTCTAATTAAAAGCCTTGGTGAATATTATTGTGAAGTGGAGTAATGTTGATTATTTTGTGATCTTCTAACCCTTGTGAAGATTGGCAAAAGAATATTGTGATTGTGGCAGATTTCCAAAGAGGCTTCTTCATATTCATAAAAGGTATGGGCACATTCTCCTATTGATTGATTATGGTGGTTGATTTCTGAAAATATCTTTGGAGTGAAAAGGATTGATTGTGGTTTCCTTTTCGAAAGTGATTGGTTTAATGCTTCAAGGTTTTCTGGATTGAGAGTTGTGATTAAACCTTGTTTTATAAGCATTGTTGTTGGAGCCCATTGGTTGTGCAAAGAACTTGAACTTGAGTTAGAAGAGAACATGAGTATCATTGTTATGTGAGATTTGTTGTTGAGCATTGTTGGAAACATTTTGAGTTGATTGATACATGCTTGGACTAGGGTTTGTGAGAAAGGGTTGTTCATTGAGGTGATTGGTTGAGTTGAGTTGATTGAGCCTAGTCAAGTGGATGCATGTGGTTGTTCAAGTTCCATAAAACAAACTATTCTATATTCTTGATTTGAGTTGAGATTGAGATTTGAGAATAGAACATATAGAGTCTCTAACAATTCTCTTTATGCTTCTATGAGATTGATTTGAGTTGAGATTAGGATTTGAGTATAGAACATATTGAGTCTCTAACAATTCTCTTTATGCTTCTATGAGATTGAGTTGAGATATTGATTGAGCATTAAGTATAGAACATATTGAGTCTCTAACAATTCTCTTTATGATTCTATGAGATTGGACAAGTTCTGTGTGAGCTTGTTAAGCATATTTGAGACAAGTCTTTGAGAAGGCTTGTGGACTGATTTTGAGTAAGCTTTTGTGGAAGCTTGCTATGCAGATTTGAGCAAGTCCTAGAGAGGACTTATTGAGAATATTTGAGCAAGTCCTAGAGAGGACTTATTGAGCAGATTTGGACAAGTTCTATGTGGACTTGTTGAGCATATTTGGACAGGTTTTATGTGGACCTATTGAGCAGATTTGAGCAGGTTTTATGTGGACCTATTGAGCAGATTTGGACAAGTTCTGAGTGAGCTTGTTGAGCAGATTTGGGCAAGTTCTGAGTGGACCTGTTGAGCAGATTTGAGAAGGTTCTGAGTGAACCTATTGAGATAGAGCTTTGGAGGTGATAGAGTATAGAGGACAGAGTCTCAGTGGATAGAGATCCAGCAGCTAGGACAATTGAAGATAGATCTGAGTGAGGAGTCTTCAAGTGGAGAGAGATCCACCAATCAGTGTAGAAGAGAGACAAAGTCTTCTAGAAGATCACTAGCCAGAGCAGAAGGGGAAAGAGTTCTCCTATGGAAGAGATCCATGAACTTGAGATTAGGGGATCAACATCTCCTTTGGACAGAGGTCCATAAACATTGTAATTGGGAAGGATTCCCAAAGAGATTGATTGAGAAAATTTTAGTAAAATATTTTCTCCGTGGAGTAGCCCACATTGGGTGAACCACGTAAATTGTGGTGTCTCTATTGTGTATGGTGTTTTGTGCATTGCTTTGATTACTGCTATTGATACTGCTATCTATACACTGCATAATATTGAATTGAAAGAAAAAGTAAAAAGGGGTCTTATACTGTTCACCCCCCTCTCACAGTATAAGCTTGTGTTCTTCATCTACTTGATAAAACACTTCTTTTTGCCATCAACAATGTAAAATTCTATCACCATGTTTATATCCATAACTTATGGTACTGATAATAAATTTATTCCAATCAATGTATATATAGTTACCTTTGGATTGAGAAACTACCTCTAGGAAGATTGATAGAAATATACCCATTTCTTTGACTAAATATTTTAGTATAGATAATGGTTACTGGTTTCCTATTTTATTTGGCTTGTAATTAATCAAACCATGCTTTATCCACTAATCATGTACTTGGTAACACCTAAATAAATATATCAAACTTCATCCTTCGATATTTTTATCAGCTTGGTATTAGAAGTTATTACATCATAGTCCATGTGAAGTGGAATGTGGTATAACCACCTATCATAAGTTGTATGCATATACTATAGGATATAAGTAGTTGCAAGTTTAGTTTGAGGTTTCTTATAATTAAAATAGGTATTATATGTATTTAAATATTTATCATCTCATAATACAAATCATCAAAGCATTTAGTTCTAACATGTGGTATTAGAGTAGGTAGAAAGAAAATCCAACTCTCCTTCTAATTCTCCTATTCGTTTGATCTAGAGAACCTCAAGAAGCTATTTATTAAAAAATATTTCAAGGTTAAAATTCCATGGAAGAGAGGGTAAAATATTGTTTAAGACAAAACTCTAAAGAGAGGTAATCATCTCCATGAAACAAAATTCCATGGAAGATTATTATTGGAATCAAAGGTCTCAAGGTGAAAACTCCCTGCCAAAGACTAGGGTGGCAAAAAGCCTTCAAGTAGTAAAAAGGTTCTTGACCCTATCAAAAAGACCAATAAGGTCATAATATGAAAACTATAGTAAATTCAAGTTTCTCGAGAAAAAAAATAAGGTCATTATATCCCTTACAAAATCAAATTGCCCCTTTTAAGGGACCAAGGAAGCTATTGAATCTCCTTAACAATTGCATGAAAATCATTAAGAGTCAAGAAAGCAACATTTAGGAGATCAAGTTGTTGAAGAAATTTGTTAAGGTAAAAACAAAGGTGTAGGCCATACACTCAAAAGATAAACATTCTAAGGGAAAATGATAAATTACAACAAATTCATCAAAAGCACAATCAAAGTATCAAACTGAGAAGCTTTGAGGAAGAAAGTATCAAACTGAGAAGCTTTGAGGAAGAAAGAATTAACATATCCATTCTAAAACATGAAGAAGTAGGATGCTCTCAAGACATCATTCAAAAAACTTTAGATTTGTTATCCTTAGAAAGTATAATTGCAAATATGACATAAACTAGACACTTTAAAGCACACAACTAGAACCCTACACCTTATGATAATTTACCATTGATATCACATTCAAAACAATGAACTACAAATAGTCACTCACTACATTGAATGCCTAAGAAAGCCAAGTAATAAAAGTATCTTTAAGAAGGCCAAGAAGCCCATATTTTAAAAATGATGAATTGACAACATAATAATCCAATAGAAATAAAGGAACATATATTCCACCAAAATAATAAGATATTGCATCTTAAAGAACATAAGAAAAGCATGAAAAAATCTCATAGATAATGTGTAGTCTTCATAGAGAATGAAAGCCTCATTCACATGTTGTGGTAGTTGATTTTGAACATCTTAGTACCTCATAATAGAGGTTTGGGTTAAAAATAACCCAAAATCTAAAGTATCAACAAGACACAATTTGATCAGTCAGGACTTGGAGGTATTTAGGTAAAAGTGACATTCATTGTTTTTTTCCTTCTAAAAAAATTCATGACAACCAGTTTTGTAGTCTATAAAAGACTATATATATATATTTTATAAAAGACTATAAAATGCTATAAATTTGAGCAAAATAAAAATAGTGAAGTCTTATAAGCTTCCACCATTAGAAACGAGGCATTACATTCCTATGTTTGAAGGTATTTCCATGAGAATAGTCTACTCGAAGGAGGAGGGTGACTATCTGATTCTCATTGCTCAACCCCCAATTGAAAGCATAAATTCTACCATGCAAGGATCATAAACCTCATAGGTTGTTAAGCTTATTGCTATAATGTATTAAATATTCAACTTCCTCCTTGATAAAGAAGCAAGGCCACATGTATATTTAAACCAACAAGGAAAGTTCAATTTGAATTTATGAGAAGTAGACACATGCTCTTTTTAACTCAGTCCCAATAAGAGCACCTCCTCATTAATCAGAAGTGGATATGTGCACAAGATAAATCAACACATAAACATCTACAAAACCAATTGGAAAATCAATAGTCCCACATTGATAGTGTGTAAACCAACTAAAGGCAATAAATAATACCTTTATCCTCATTTAATTGTAGGTAAAAGAAAGACATAGAGTTTTGAAGAAATTGAAATATTCTAAAGAATATTCCTTGAATATTCAAGTAGGAGAAACAAACTCTACCCATAATATTTTTACTTAGCAAGACACTAAAATTTCATGATATGAGGTTTTGATTTAGTGAAAGAGAACTATTTAATTTTTGTGAAAGTTTGCTATGGCTTGTGGAGCACCAAAGTTCTTGTTGATTGATTCCCAAATATGAAATGGGAATGCCTACGCTTCATGGAAAACTAAACTTGGGATACAACTTGATTTTTAAGAAATATGAAAAATAGTAGATGGAACCATTACTCAAAGCAAAGAATCAAAACCAATTTCTATTTCTCCAGAGCCAACTCCATTACTTGAAGATGAAGAGTGGAGAGAAATTGGAATGAGGATAATTATTGAGTTATGAGCATCATTAAAACCATTAGGAAATTAGGTATATGATGAAAAATTAGTTCCAATTATTTTATATTTCTCCCATCAAAATACATAGTTTTTTGTAACAACATTAAATATCACTAAAAAAATACCAAGCTTTGAAAAGTTGGTGAACATACTTCAAAAAGTAGAGGCTTCACGTACAATATATGAAGAAGAACAATTATTTATTTTAAATTAGAAAGGGAAGTAACCATTAATAAGAGGCATAAGACCTCCATAGTGTTTCTAATAGAGAAACAAATCTCAAGGATAATAGAATCAAAGAAATGATTCTCATCGACGAAATACTTTCCACACACAAAAATCATATGAACTTTCTGGTTGAAATAGACATATATTGAAGGAATGTTTGCATAATCCATTTACAAATGTATCTCCTTCATGAAATATGAACCAACACCAATATAGGTCATCATCATATAAGCAAAATAATGTAGTGGAAAAGAACCAAGTTAAGGAAGATAAAGAAAAAGATCATCTAGAAGAAGAATACATGTTTATTGCTCATGCTCAAATAAGTTAGCTAATGATGTTTGGCATGTTTATTCTACAACAACCAATCATATGCCCAATTATAAGGATTGGTTTCAGAATCTAAACTATTCCTTTCATATAAGAAGGGTCTCACTGGGTGATGACACAACCTATGATACTTATGACTTGAATCTCATACTTGCAAGTTAAAAAAAGTCTTATATATCCTAGGAATCACTAAGAATATAATATCCATCAAAATCAACCATAATTTTATGGCTAAATTTGACAAACGATAACAATCCAAGGTATGCCTCATCTATAAAAGAAACTAGAAAATCCAAGATTAATGCACATGGTAAAGAAATAGAAAAAATATTTAAACTTCACATAGTTCATCATGATAATATTATCTATATAAAACATACTCACAAATAACATGGAACCTATAGCCATGCACGATAGGATTTCATCAAATATAAATAAAAGGGGTAATAACAATGGATGAAGAAATAAGAACCCATATTGTTTGCTCATGAAAGTATATTAAACACTCAACAATGACTATGTAGGTAGTAGGCACAAATATTAGAGATGATACTTGGCCAACTCTTATAGAAGAAATTTAAAATAATACCATTATAAAATTTGTACTAGTCAATCATCTCAAATCACTAGAGAACCAATAGAGAAACCAGTCAATAAAACAATACCAAATGGAGCATATTGAAATTAAAGAGGTACATTAAGAATGCATCTCTTCCTCATCTATAATTTTCAATCAAAATGATCTAGAAAACTAGTGAGAAGGATTAAAAATATCTTCATAAGGAACAAGAGGTGATTGACCTCACCATAGTAGAATAAATTGCTCAAGACAATATTTGGCAACAAGTCTACATGAAAGGAAAAATTTTGATCTCATCAATAGATGATATATTTGATTAAGATCCTCCCCATAAAGACATTAAATGAGGCACATAATTAATGCATTGTATTCTATAATTATTATAAAATATTGAATTATTATTTATAATAAATGTGTTTTTGAAGTGCATGATTGATGGAACCAAACACTCATAAGTATCATATTATGAAGTCTATATTAGGTGGAGGAATTTTGTTAGATTTTGATGCTTAATACTTAAATTAAAATAACCACAAGATCTAAAATAAAGTTGATATATAAAATATAAGATAATGGCAATATTCTAATCATATAAAACTCATAAATAAATTTTGCAACAACTCATAAAATTATCATTAACAAATTCTCATAAAAATAGTATCTTTTTTTTTTTAAAGTTAAAGGATTGCATTACTAGATAGGTTTTAAGGATCCCAAAACCTTGTTACAAAACTAGCCATACTTGTTGTAAACACAGAGGATTTTCAGCAAGGGACGCAACCTTGAGCCTAAAAATAAAAGCAAACCAAAGGATGCAATCATAGACATAAGAAAAGAGGAATAAAAAGGAAACTACCTAAGAGGATCAGCATGCATGGCAAAAAGAAATAGACTCCACGTAGAGTAGCCATGGAAGAAAAACACAAACATCTTAAACAAAAAGTAGGCTCCATGTATGGCAATCGCAGAAGCAAAACATAGGGAACTAAGGAGATCTTTCCTCAGTGGAATCCTTGTCCTCATACTTAGTGTCACCTAAAATAGGGTCCTTAGGTTCCTCCTTGAAGGCCACCATGTCCTCCACTTCAGACCCATCATCAAACTTCTAGCTGCTCTATCCTCCAAATAAAAGCTTTTGAAGTGCATGCCTAAGATCGATGGTTGAATTAACCATGGCATTCATCATGCCTGTAGTGGTGGAAATTATGAATTATTTCAGCTTTTTCACCTCATTGTTTACCTCTTCATCATTAGTCTAAATGTCAATTATCTTCTTGCTGCCTCTCACCACCTAATTTGGAAGGTGAAAAAATTTCCTTACGGGCCCTTCCATATTTTCAAAACTAATGCTCTTCCTCACCTTTAGTTCCTGAATAGCTTCAATGGCCTTCCTCTTCCTTTCAGCAAGAAAAAGGTGAGCAAAAGGCCCAACAAGTTTGGTGACAAGGCTGGGGATGCTTGGGTTGGTCTTAGGGATGAGAGCTAGGACATAAGTGTAGATAACCTTGAACATACCTTTATGAAAATGGAGGTCATGGCCTTTCTTTTTCCTACAGGATGTAATTGAATAATTTATGGAATTGAAAAAAAAATGGGGGATATTTATGGGGTTAATATCATGAAAGTGATTAACAAATGCCAAATGATAAGTACAAAGCACTTTATCTAGGTCATCGCTGATGATGAACTCCATGACTAGATTCATCACATCATTCCAGGGGGTGTTGAGATCACTCATGTAAATACCCTACTTTGATCCTTTGTAGATATTTTCATTATCCTTGAACTCCTTGAGTTCTACCTCCCAGTTGTGCTTCTATCTATGGATTGAGTGTCCTTTCACATCCTAGCTAGTAATCATGGACAAAAGGTTGACATCCACGCAAAAACTTGTCCCACAAACCATAACAGAGCCGTTATCCCAAGATTCCAAAAATGCCATGGTTGTATCAAGCTCCTGATGGGGGTACAAAAATCGCTATCAACCAAATCCAAATTTTCATGTAGAAAATTGGAAACATGCTTTACAAGAAATAGAAATCCCAATGTTTCATTAAATAACTTGCAAAGGTTTACATTTATAGCCCGTAGGCTTTACAAAAATTGGCGCATAGGCACAGTTCTTTCACTCTCTATTGCAAAGATTCCCTAACTCTGCAACTCTGGAAGGAAAACATACTCCAAGCCGATCTGAGTGGCCCTCTGCATTCAACTCTGCAACTCGACTGTGCAAATCTGCAACTGCAGGTTTTCCCACACCCCTTGCATGGCTCGGCTTGCCATTTTATAACTTTTGCGTGACTCTTTGTCTTCCATCTAGCGGCACTTCGATTCATTTTTGCCATGACTGTTCATATTCGTCTGCTCCATAACTGCAATCCATAACTTCCTCTATAACTAGCGTAACAACTTTCGTTAACTGTCACACTGTCGTTTTGTAATGGCCTTCGAAGATGCCACCTGTCACTCTGTAACGGCCTCCAAAAATGCCACCTGTCACTCTGTAATGGCCTCCAAAAATGCATCCTATCGTGATTTCACGACATCTTCTTCTTCTTCGTCTTCTTCTTCTCTTTCGATCACGATATCGTGACATGTCACGATATCGTGATATTTCTGCTCCATCGCCTTCTCTCTCCTCTTCGGGTCACGAAAACCTAACATGTCATGAAATCGTGACATCTCTCCTCTCCGGCTCATCCTTTTCTCTTTCGGTCGTGATATCGCGACATGTCGCGATATCACGACATTTTTCTTCCTCGCCTCCTTTCTCTTCTTCGGGTCACAAAAATGCGACATGTCACGAAATCGCGACATCCTCTCCTCTGGCTTCTTCTTCACCTTCTGCTCACGAAAATGCAACATGTCGCGAAATCGTGACATTTTTCTCCCTTGGCTTCTTCTTCGCCTTCTGGTCATTAAAATGTGACATGTCGTAAAATCGTGACATTCTCCTCCCTTGGCTTCTTCTTCGCCTTCAGGTCACAAAAATGCGACATGTCGTGAAATCGCGACATTATCCTCCCTTGGCTTCTTCTTTGCCTTTTGGTCGCGAAAATGCGACATGTCACAAAATCGCAACATTTTTCTCCCTTGCACCTTTTCTTGTCCTTCGGTCACAATAACACAACATGTCACGATATCACGACATATTTTTGACTTGCGCCTCTTCTCCTCTTTGGGTCGCGATAATGTGACATGTCGCAATATCACGACATCTTCCTATCGTGCCTTCTCTCTCCACTTTGTGTCGCGATATCGTGACACTTTTTCTATCGTGATATCGTGACAGTTTCCCCACTGGCTTCTCTCTCTCCACTTTATGTCGTGATATCATGACACTTTCTCTGTCGCGATATCGTGATAGTTTTCCTCCGCACATTCCCTTTCCTCTTTTCGGTCATGATTTTGCGACATGTCACGAAATCGTGACATCTTCCTTCCTTAGCCAATTTTTCAAAGTTGGCTCTTCTACCACTGGATGCTTCTGCATCAGATGCCACTGGATGCTCCTACATCAGACACCCGGGGTTGATGGAGAAGTGACCTTCACTTCTGGGTTGTTTGGTCACCGCCTTCTGCAACATCTCCAAATGCGCACCTGCCTCTGCAGTCCGCTTCAACTCCATCTTTTGGCCATCAAAATAATTTTTGCCCTCTACCAAATAGGTTCTAGTAATGCTGCACACCTTTTCGTCCACTATCTTCAATGGCTTCAACTTTTGGCGCACTCCATATTCTCTTCCACCAGTTATTTCACCCCGGCCTCTACTTCTTAGTTGATCCTCACACCTTCTGTGCAGCTCCTCTCACAGGGCTTTCACTTGCCTCTGCAAATCTCTTCTGAGCAGCTCCTCTTGTAGGGCTTGCACTTGCCTCTACAAAGATCTGAACGTCTATAACTATGAATCTTCAGATCTCATATCTCTCCCACCACCACGGTTTCTTTGTGGAGGCATTCTTCTGCACTTTCTTCTCACAATCCTTAACCCTAGATCCTGGTGCAAGCTGCCTCACGTTCGACACTCTGCTTACATGCTCAGAATATTCTGGCTTTGATACCACTTGATGGGGGTACAAAAATCATCATGAAAATGCGACATGTCACGAAATCATGACATTCTCCTCCCTTGGCTTCTTCTTCGCCTTATGGTCATGAAAATGTGACATGTCATGAAATCATGATATTTTTCTCCCTTGCGCCTTTTCTCGTCCTTCAGTCATAATAAAACAACATTTCACGATATCGTGACATCTTTTTGACTTGCACATCTTCTCCTCTTCGGGTCGCGATAACGCGACATGTCACGATATCGCAACATCTTCCTGTCGTGCCTTCTCTCTCCACATTGTGTCGCGATATCGCGACACTTTTTCTGTCATGATATCGCGACAGTTTCCCCGCTGGCTTCTCTCTTTCCACTTTGTGTCATGATATCGTGACACTTTCTTTGTCACGATATCACGACAGTTTTCCTCCGCACGTTCCCTTTCCTCTTATCGATTGTGATTTCGCAACATGTCGTGAAATTATGACATCTTCCTTCCTTAGCCAATTTTTTGAAGTTGGCTCTGCTACCACTAGATGCTTCTGCATCAGATGCCACTAGATGCTCCTACATCAGACACCCGAGGTTGATGGAGAAGTGACCTTCACTTCTGGGCTATTCGATCACCACCTTCTGCAACATCTCCAAACGCGCACCTGCCTCTGCAGTCCGCTTCAACTCCGTCTTCTGGCCATCAAAATAATTTTTGCCCTCTACCAAACAGGTTCTGGCACTGCTGCACACCTTTTTGTCCACTGTCTTCAATGGCTTCAACTTGTGGTGCACTCCATCTTCTCTTCCACCAGTTATTTTGCCCTGGCCTCTACTTCTTAGTTGATCCTCATGCCTTCTGCATAGCTCCTCTCACAGGGCTTTCACTTGCCTTCGTAAATCTCTTCTGAGCAGCTCCTCTTGCAGGGCTTGCACTTGCCTCTGCAAAGATCTGAACGTCTGTAACTGTGAATCTTCAGATCTCATATCTCTCCCACCACCATGATTTCTTCGTGGAGGCATTCTTCTACACTTTCTTCTCATAATCCTTAACCCTAGATCCTGGTGCAAGCTACCTCACGTTCGACACTCTGCTTACACGCTTAGAATATTTTGGCTCTGATACCACTTGATGGGGGTACAAAAATTGCTATCAACCAAATCCAAATTTTCATGCAAAAAATTGGAAACACGCTTTACAAGAAATATAAATCCCAATGTTTCATTAAATAACTTGCAAAGGTTTACATTTACAGCCCGTAGGCTTTACAAAAACTGGCGCACAGGCACAGTTCTTTCACTCTCTATTGCAAATATTCCCTAACTCTGCAACTCTAGAAGGAAAATGCACTCCAAGCCGGTCCGAGTGGCCCTCTGCCTTTGACTCTGCAACTCGACTGTGCAACTCTGCAACTGCAAGTTTTCCCACACCCCTTGTGCATGGCTCGGTTTGCCCTTTTATAACTTTCACGTGACTCTTTGTCTTCCATCTGGCGGCCCTTCGATTCATTTTTGCCATGACTGTTCGTCTTCGTCTGCTCCATAACTACAATTCGTAACATCCTCTATAACTGGCGCAATGACTTCCGTTAACTGTCGCACTATCGTTCTATAATGGCCTTCAAAGATGCCACCTGTCACTCTGTAACGGCCTTCAAAAATGCCACCTGTCACTCTATAACGGCCTCCAAAAATGCAACCTGTCGTGATTTCGCGACATCTTCTTCTTCTTCCTATTTTTCTTCTCTTTCGATCGCGATATCACGACATGTCATGATATCGCAACATTTTTGCTCCATCGCCTTCTCTCTCCTCTTCGGGTCATGAAAACTCGACATGTCATGAAATCGTGACATCTCTCCTCTCCGGCTCATCCTTTTCTCTTTCGGTCGTGATATCACGACATGTCACGATATCATGACATTTTTCTTCCTCACCTCCTTTCTCTTCTTCGGGTCGTGAAAATGTGACATGTCATAAAATCACGACATCCTCTCCTCTGGCTTCTTCTTCGCCTTCTGCTCGTGAAAATGCGACGTCACGAAATCGTGACATTTTTCTCCCTTAGCTTCTTCTTCGCCTTCTGGTCACGAAAATGCGACATGTCACGAAATCACGACATTCTTCTCCCTTGGCTTCTTCTTTGCCTTCTGGTCACAAAAATGCGACATGTCGTGAAATCGCGACATTCTCCTCCCTTGGCTTCTTCTTTGCCTTCTGGTCGTGAAAATGCGACATGTCGCGAAATCATGACATTTTTCTCCCTTGCACCTTTTCTCATCCTTCGGTCGCGATATCACGACATATTTTTGACTTGCGCCTCTTCTCCTCTTCGGGTCATGATAACACGACATGTCGTGATATCACGACATCTTCCTGTCGTGCCTTCTCTCTCCACTTTGTGTTGCGATATCGCGACACTTTTTCTGTCGCGATATCGTGATAGTTTCAACACTGGCTTCTCTCTCTCCACTTTGTGTCGTGATATCACGATACTTTCTCTGTCGTGATATCACGATAGTTTTCCTCCACACGTTCCCTTTCCTCTTTTCGATCGCGATTTCGTGACAGGTCGTGAAAACGCGACATATTCCTTCCTTAGCCAATTTTTCAAAGTTGGCTCTGCTACCACTGGATGCTTCTATATCAGATGCCACCGGATGCTCCTGCATCAACTCCTCACTAGTGAACATGTGGAATAAGGGAAAGAAATATCACTCAGTCAGTATTCTCTCAGCAAGGAGGTTGCATTCGACTTTGGTTGGCTCCATGAAACTCATGGTGAAATGGCAAAGAGGGCTATCTTGATATAGAACAAATATCTCAAATACACCATACTTCCACACACTCTCACTCTACATTGTGTCTTACACACACATAGGCACATATAATGGAATGTGACTCTTCATATGGAGTACTCTTGGCCCTCACTCTTCTTGAGACTCTTTTGAAGTATGCCAAAAATATCATACATCCCTAAAATAATAGACAATATTGAATTGTAGAAAATCTAAATGTAACCATGCAAATAAAGAACAAGATAAATAAATGATTGAATGGTGCTCTTTTATTGATAATATCTTGTTATTTTATAGATAGGTTACAAAGAAGATCCCCTCTAAAGAATCACTTTCAATATTTTATACAATTGATTACACATAAAGATATTTTGAATGTAGTATGCAAGATATTTATTGCATCTCACAAATTGATTTGGGATGGGTTTCTCGTGACCTCTGTGATGTAGGATGATGAATGTGTGAATCTTGATGTAGTTTACTCCTTTTAAAGATCTATAATATGTAAACAAAGAAACTTAAAAGGTATTAATAGCATATAAAGAGCCTTTCAAGATAAGGCCCATATCCATGATAAAGAAAAAATAAATAAATCTTAAATACAATAAACAAATGCAAAAAAATGAAATAAAATTATGTTAGTTAGTAATTAAAATGCTGCTAAATCTAATGGAAGCGAGCAAATAGGGAAATTATCACTACCCTTGAGGCCATATCTGTGTAGGATGGTCTTTCCTATAGGCCATCTCGGGGTGAGATAGTTACACCTATAGGTTGTCTCGGGATGATACGACCTGTTGAGTGGTATTTTTACCCATTTGTGAAAATACACTCTTCCTTAGGACTTGGGTTCCAAATCCCCTCTTGCAAAGAAGTTAAACAAACAACTTCTCCAAGGTCTCCACTATATTTAGCATTTTGCATGTGTATTAGTAATCTCAAATAAATATATTCATTTTAAATGCTTGGAACACCTTAGTGATTGCAAGTAATTGTAAACAAGGGGCTATGTTGGTTTATTTTACCATGAAACTTTAGTGATTGTTCATTGAACCAAAATAAAGCAAATGTGAGTTGGCCCTCATATGACCACGATGTAGTGCGTTAATTCCTTTTATCTTGAGAGTTTTAAGGTAGATTTTATCTTCTTTATTAAGTCCAAATATGGCTTCTTATCATGAAGATAAAGATAGCTTTCAATATGATCGATAAACTATCCCTCTTTGGTGAAATGAATTTTCACAAAGAAGCAATAATTTATGGCCTTGGATAAAGGGCTTTAAATGTCACTTTAATTTATCCCTCTTAAATGAAATCAAATTTTCATCAAGATGAACAATTAAATGCTTTGAAGAAGATACCTTCAATGTAATACTCAAATTACCCCTCTTTCGTAAAATCATAATTTTTATGAAGAGAGGGCAATTTTAGGCTCCAAAAATGGAAATTTGTAAAATGCCATAAAACATAAAACCTTCAATGAAATTGGAATTTTCATGAATGGAATGTCATCATAGGCTCATGAGTGCAAAACAAAACTAAAAAAAATGAAATTTGACCTTAAAATGGAAATTTTCTATTTTCGGATTTTTAAAATCTGCAGTAAAATAACAACTTTGATGAATTTAAAAAAAAACTAAACAACTCCGAAAATGAAATTTCGAAGTGCATATTGGAAGTATGAAGTATAGCATACGCAATGGTGAAATTATTTTTGGATTTTAAATTTTTTTAATGTTTATTTTAATGCCTGAAAATTAAAAAAAATTAAAATTTCTGGAAACTAAAATGCAGAAAAAGTTGAAAGAAAATGCAGAAAAATAAAAATAAAATGCATTCAGTATGATGCTATCCTATTTCAACAAAATCGAAGATGTGAGGTTTCCATGCATGCAACATAACTTATTGGACTTGCAAAACAAGCACAATCCCCATAGACTAAGTGCTGGTTCCTAGGGTTTAACATAAATTTCAGGTTCAAGCATTCACATGAAGCAACCAAGCAAACTTGCATTAACTCCATCTACAAACTCGAAATCTAAAAAAGAGAAAAGAAATAGACATTAATCCATAGCATGCAAAGAGAATCTCCTTCTTTCTTGCCCAAAAGATGCAAATTTATGAAAACTCCTGCATTAAGAATGTGTCATTTTACAATAGCAGAATTTGGCCTCCAAAGGGCTTCAACCATGGAAGGAAAAATAGCTCCAAAAGAAACAAATCCAGAAAAACTCTGCAATCTTGCATTTCCAAAACCATTTTCCAACCCCTCTGCATGCCTTTGCTTCCCCTTTTAAAATTTTTGGTTTGACTCTTCGTTTTGTGGCCCTTCGTTTCATTTCCCAAAGCCTTTCGTTCCGCTTTCCTCTTAAGCCACTTGGCTTCACTTTCTTTATAATGCTTTTTTTTCTAAAATGTTCCATTTTTGCATGTTTAATAGACCTCGACCCTTTGATGGTCTCAATGGTTGGACCACATGCGAAAACATGAAAACTTCTTTTACCAATCAATTAACTATTCATCATTTTACCCCTACATTACTTCTATGTGCATTGCTTAAATAATTCCTGGACACATAAGGGTACGTAACTAAAGAATTAATTTTAATCCTTTGTGAGATGACACCCCCAAAGGAATATCTCGACTACGCATGTGCGTCCGCTCTGATGTGTCCGTTCTGGTAGCCACGTCATCTTACACGTCGCTGACGTGTCACTGCTTTCTCACGCAATGGGTACCTGATGACTGCAACTGAAATGCATGTCGACTATTCTGCCTAAACGTAAATGGTGCTCTACATTATGATGGATCTAAAATGTAACATCTCGAGCTATGAAACTTCTTTCATAGCTTGAATATTTTGGTTTGTAAACTTACTCGAATCTTTCCTGGGTGTTTTCTACTGGTGCTGAATCTTTTGGTTCATCGATTGTGTTGTTAAGCCCATTATTGCCATGATCTACTGGTTGCACATTTGGGCATCTTCTTCGGCCAATCCGATAAGCATGTCATCGTCGACCCTCTCATCGGATCACTACACTATCTTTGCTGGACCATGCCAATTACTCCAAACACGCTGTTAATCCCATGCAATACGTCCATGTCACTATGGAGCAGATTTCGTTGCCTTTTGTCTTGACATCATCCTCTATGATACATGCGGTAAAATTTCCTCATATGTTCGCTTGCTTAATTACCCCATTCGAGAAGATTGCCAGAGGTCCAAGTCGTTCATAGTGACACATTGTTCCTAAATGGTATTCATGGAGTCCCTCCAATCAAATCATCGCCATATGCCTTGTCGTAGTCCATGTCGTACATCAGCAGTGTATCACCCATATGCTCGATGTTTTCCCCTGGTTACCAAGCTGACTGCCTTAGTCGTTGTGGTGTGGACTGGTCGACACTCACCTAGTAGACATAGTCCATGTCCTAATCGTGGTGCTAAAATGAAATGTTGGGCCTGTCATAATACCTACTACCTTGTCAGGTATCCCTTCACTACTCTGACGTTGGCTACCCACGTGGCATGGCCTTTCTACTATCCATTTGCATGCTCGACGACTCCGGCCCATATCGCTCGAACGCTTGCGATACATAGATATCCGACTATTCGCTATTTCATCTGGGTCATCAGATTCTATTTCATCTGGGTCATCGAATTCTATCCTCGAGGGCTCCTGCTACACACCATTTTTGATCATCATTCTACCTTTGTTGCAGTCCATCATAACCTCCCTTGTTGACTTCGAAAACACTCTCCTTTCTTCCACCGATGTGCCAACACTACATTAAATCCCACCTTCGTGTTCATCACATTCTCATGACAAAACGTCGTCAGTGCTATCTAACCATCCCAAACCTATCTTCTTCATCAACGGTGTGGCCCAAAATCGCTGAACTCTATCTTGATCCGCTATGTCCAATGAAGGCAATCCATGTAACCCTGCCAGATCTCGAACCAAGCCTGCAAAAATCAAAGAGAGGCGATTCATTAAAACAACCAATATTAACTTTATTGATGGCTTCATTACATAAATATCACTAAACCTAAGCTACACTCATTTAACATAAGCCCATTCGACATAAGCATGAAACCAAAACAAAGGTAAGACTAAAGACAAAAGGGAAATTTCAAAACTAAATCACCTTTCATTTATCAATTTTTTTATTTTTTATTTTATTATTATTATTATTAACTTTATTATTACTATATATAAAATATATAGTAATGATCTTATTTTATTTTATATTATTTCTTTTTTAATGTTTTATTATTTTAAACATCTCAGTAAAAGCAAGCACAAAACTTGACAATAAAAATTGCTAACACAACATAACGATAAAAATCGTCGATAAGATATTGATGATAAAAATCGTCAACGACAAAATGACGACAAAAAGTCATCGACAAAAATTGACGGTAAAAGTTGTCAACGAAAAATTGACAACAAAAGTCATCGACAATAATTTAACAATAAAAGGTCGTCGACAAGAATTTGACAATAAAAATCGTCGACAACAATTTGACGATAAAAAATCATCGACAAGAAATTAACAACAATTTGACGATAAAAAAATCGTCGACAAGAAATTGCAAACCCAAAACAAAGTGAAGCATTAGACACTCAAAACCAACATGCAAACACCCAAATACCAAAAATAAAAAGGTGGGTCCCCAATTTTGGGGTACGTTGTGGAGCAACCACAACAAATGGTGACTCTATTGGAAATGCTCCTGAGCATTTCGGTGAGAACCCAACCTGAAAAACTACACAAACTCAAATACAAGCGTCAAAAAATATCCAAAGAATGAAACTAGATGAGAAATACATGAAGCATTAGAATTATTCAAGCATCAGCTCAATGTGTGCGGTGTGCTTCATTCCCTATCGTTTGAAACTCATTCAACTTTCCATTGTCAGTTTCACTTATGATTCATGCATATGAGAAGTTATGAATGATTCCTGTAGGATTTAATGTATGGTAAATATGCTAGAGATATAACAACCTGCTTTGCAAAGGCTCAAACTTTCTAGTACCATGAACAAACATATTAAAACTGTCAAACCCTCTTAGGACCAAATATGTGTATATTGAATTAATTTACTAGATCCCAAAGTTGGTTATGTGTCACTACCATCTTGAACCCATGTGCAAGTGTAAGTGAAATCAGAGCTTTGGGGAATAGGATTCCCAACCTAAGCGAGATGGGAATTTAACCCTATCCTTACTACTCTGATCTGGAGTTCATTACCTCATCTTGAACAAAATGATTTAACCTGTTATGGATGAAACTGTCAGGCTAGCCTGTCCGTTTGAGCAGTCAGTGGTCTTGCTTTTAGACAAGACATGTTGCCACGCATGAGCATACTCCACTGCCAGTCAAGCGTCTATAGCCCCGATGGAGATTAACCCCATAATCCAGGATTTGGCTTTACTTTTGATTTCTTGAACCTTGGGGATGACTACCCATCCTTGCAAGGGACATGTAGTACGATCCTTCCAATCCAATATTAATGATGAAATGAAAGTAGAATGAAAAATATTTGCTTTGGAATTTCAAGTTCTTGAGTGGGCAAAATAGAAGCTTTGGGGAATCGGATTCTCAACCTAAGCGAGATGAGAATTAGACCCTATCCTTACTACTCCATGAAGGTCAAATCAGAGCTTTGGGGAGTTGGATCCTCAACCTAAGTTCGATGGGGATTTAACCCTATCCTTACTACTCTGATTTTAGGCTTTAAGCACTATGGGAGTGGTAAAAACCACTATTTTAAGGATTATGTTGCATGATAGGACAGACACGAAATACTCCTTTCGCCTCACCTTTTCTTCCAAGTATGGTTTTGACCATTTTGCTCAAGATCCTCTTTAATATGTGTAGAACGTGCTTGGTTCAAGATAGTTCGGGCATCAGTTCCCAACCTTAGGATCCTTTTAATATATGTTATGTAATAACCCTAAGAGGATTCGACACCTTTTCAATGATTGTATTTGAAATGTAGATGCAACTGAGATGAAATGTATATGCAATGTGGAATGTAACATGAGATATGGATGAATGCATTGCTCTTTTTGAAATGCGGATGGAGTATACCACCTACTTTGCCATAATTTGTAAAACTGACAACTTCATGCATCACAAGTTCCAAACGATATTCTTTAATGTGTTTGCGATACTCGTGGAGCTTTCTGCAATACAATTCCGATGTTTCATATTCTCTTAGTCTTAGTCAACATTCATAAGGACATAAGTTGACATCTCGCTTTTTTTTTTTTTTTTTTTTCAAGACAAACCAAAAGTGTCCAAAGGACCAACACACAAAACTTAAAACCAAAATGAGATCCAACCCAAAACCAAAACACGAAAACCAAAAGTATATACAAATGTACAATATAATACAAGATGGTGCAAAGTTTGGATTATCATTTTCCCGGATCCCAAACCTGATTTGAGCATTCCAAAAGACATATAATGTGATACACATGCCAAATGTGGAAGGAATCAAACAAAAACAAGACTAGACCAAACAATGCAACCAACTTCAACTTTCCTCTCTCACCCCACCAATTAGATTTAGTTCCATTAGTATTCTCATAGGTGAGATTCAAATTACCAAATTGATTAGACAATGGTTGATTTTCAATTCTTTCTTGTCTATTCTTTAAGGTGTAAATTTCATAATTCCATTCATGATTTAGAACTAGGCTTTCTTTATTCAAAATGAAATTTTGTAAGCAAGAGCCTATTTCTAAAAATTTCAAAGCTAATTCATTTTCCATGTTCTTAGGCCAATCAAAATTGTGCAACAATTTACAAGCATCTAGGATATTTACTAAATGGGGATCATTAGGAGTTTTTATCCTAGGTTCAAGAATTAATTGTTGATGAATTTGATTTAGCAATTTAAGTGCATCAAGCTCCTTTTCATTCATTAAAGTAATGTTATCAAAGGTGTGGTTAGAAATTAATTCTTGTTCTTCATTCACCTTCAATGGCATTTCATCATAAATATCATTTGAATTATACAAATCTTCACCTAAATCTTGGATGTTTGGACACAAAGGTTTAGATTTTACCTTTTTCACATTTTCATTTACCAAAACTTGGTGAGGATTTGCAATTCCCTCTTTTACCTCATGGTCTTCATATTCTTCATTGATTACTTGTTCATCAAACATACCAAAATTGGGCACCCAATTGAAAACATGCCCATCCTTTTCAACCCTCAAATATTTTTGGTCAAAGTGTATGTCAAGTAACTCATCTTCATGATCAATCACTTGCGTTGCTTCTAATAGATCAACCACTTTGTCATTTAATTCCAACTCTTTGTTCACTATCCATGGTATCTCTTCATTTGAATCCTCAAAATAATCATGCAAACTTGTATCCGAATCTTCAATGAATTTATATTCAACATGATCGAATTTTGTAACCTTCTCAAATCTTGTGAATGTGAGATCTTCGTATGAAGTAGAAGTTTCAACGTCCTGCATATAAATTGGAATAGAGGCTTCATCAATAGGGGTGTGAGGAAATAACACATCTTCATATCTTCCCCAACCATTGTAAAAATTATCTTCCAAATTTGTGGGATGAAACTCCATGGTATTTGTGACATGATCTTTTGATTCATTTGTCAATTCTTTTTCTTCTTTGTCCTTGGTAATAGGATCATTATAATCTTCCAAAATTTGATGAGATTTGAAACCCTCTTCCAAAACATCCTCAAATTGTACAGGAGTTGTAATATCTTCCTTTGAGTAGGCGATTATGTTGTCCTGTATATCAATTGGCACACAAGTTTCATTAGCAGTTTTGGAGTGAGTGTAGTCTTCCCACTTCTTCCAAGCATCATAATAATCATCTTCCAAAGTCAAGTGGTGACGTTCAACTACTTCTTCAACATCTTCCAATTCATCAATGTGTTTCTCATCAAATTCACCTTCACCTTCCTTAGATGGTTCAATTATTTCCAAAAGTGGGTCATTTTTTGAATTCAAATTTGTAAGGCTATCATAGTCCAACTTGGTAACCCATGATTTCATTTCATCACAATTTGGAGGGTGAAGAATTTCTTGGTCATTAATTTCAAACATCTCATCAATAGTATCTTCCAAGAACAAGTGGTGAAACTCTATCATATCTTCAAATTCATTTATTGGTTTTCTTCCAATTTCACTTTCAACCACTTCATCCAATTCTATGGTAGGTTCCGTCCTATCACATATTTCAAACATTGTTGAATTTAGAACCCCTTCATCTAAATAATCATGTATCTCTATGAATGAGATCATCTCTGCATAATCCTCACTGGTGGATGTCGGCTTAGCAATTTGCACCTCCTCTTGGACTACATCTAAGGTGGTTGTAACATTTGGACCTTCAAATTCATCCCCTTGATCATTTACCTTAGGTATCATTGGAGTGGAGGGTGCTATATTTGATGGTTGGTGTAGGTTGGCATCACTAACTCCAAAAGAACAATCTCTCATGTGAACATGTTGTGCCTTTTCTTCTTCCAAAACTTGTTCTACCTTTTCCAAGATCTCATAGATTGTCTCTAGAGACAGGTCATCCAAGTTTTTCTTTAAAGATGTAGCAAGTTTGGGGTGTATGGCTCCCATGTATACTTGAATAGCTTCCTCTTCTGATGTGTTAAAATTTTCCCACATTTGGGAGTGCAACTCATGAAATCTTCCATTGAATTGACTCAAGGATTCATTAGGCTCATTACGTATGGAGGTAAACTGATTTTTCAACATCTCTAAGTCAACCTGATTACCAAAATGATAAATATAGGTTGCTTCTAGTTGTATCCAAGAAGTCCTAACCTCCATGGGTAGTTGGCCATACCAAAAGAATGGTCTATCATCCAAAATGTATGCAAATAACTTACAAGCCACCTCCTCATAGAAAATTTGGAATTGACATAATGTATTCTTGTAGACATACAATTTTTGCAAGTATCCTAGTGGCACCTCTTGATTAAAATGTCGTAGAAACTCCAATAACATTTTAGGAATTTGATAGGGTATCCCATGTATAGACAAACCCTTATAATGATCCTCCATCGTAGATACCATTCTTTCTCTTAGAGATGCTACTTCAGCTCTTATATCGTATGTCGTCATTAGTAAAACTCAAAATATAACTTCAAAACCAATTTGTTAGTCATGAATAAAAGAAGGAACCATGACAAAGCAATATTCTAAAAATGTAAATTAGTTTTTGATTCACCAGATCGCATATGCGCAAGTGAAGAGCATACTCCTAGTGTTGTAGGCTTTCTGATTCACAAGATCGCATTACACGCAAGTGAAGAGCATAATACCGACAACAAATACATTTTAGACAAAATAATTCCTTACAAATAAGCATGAAATGACTAGCAAATATCAAACATGTAACGTATGAATAATCATGTTAGCATCAACCAAGAGATGTATCCATTAAAATCAAATGAAAGTAATTGCATGGAGACAACCTCGTTAGTCAAGACCAAAATTTTTCAAAATCAAATCAAAACACATTATTCCTGTATGAACAATCAAAAGCGTTAGAACAATGCATAGCGATTCATGTCCTCCTTTTAACACTACAAGGTTGTATTGTTAAAAGAGGGCTAAAGATAATAATCAATAGGGCATGAAATATTCAAAATTTAAATCCCTATAGCATTTAAATCACACTGAAATAAACCAATTCAGGCCCTCCTTCTAGCGCCAATCTGTTGAGTGGTATTTTCACCCAATTGTGAAAGTACACTCTTCCTTAGGATTTGGGTTCCAAATCCCCTCTTGCAAAGAAGTTAAACAAACAACTTCTCCAAGGTCTCCGCTATATTAGCATTTGCATATGTGTATTAGTAATCTCAAATAAAGATATTCAATTTAAATGCTTGGAACACCTTAGTGATTGCAAGTAACTGTAAACAAGGGGCAATGTTGGTTTATTTTACCATGAAACTTTAGTGATTGTTCATTGAACCAAAATAAAGCAAATGTGAGTTGGCCCTCATATGACCACGATGTAGTGCCTTAATTCCTTTTATCTTGAGAGTTTTAAGGTAGATTTTATCTTCTTTATTAAGTCCAAATATGGCTTCTTATCATGAAGATGAAGATAGCTTTCAATGTGATCGATAAACTATCCCTCTTTGGTGAAATAGATTTTCACAAAGAGGCAATAATTTATGGCCTTAAATAAAGGGCTTTAAATGTCACTTTAACTTATCCCTCTTAAATGAAATCAAATTTTCATCAAGATGAACAATTAAGTGCTTTGAAGAAAAGACCTTCAATGTAATACTCAAATTACCCCTCTTTCGTAAAATTAGAATTTTTATGAAGAGAGGGCAATTTTAGGCTCCAAAAATGGAAATTTGTGAAAATGCCATAAAACATAACTCCTTCAATGAAATTGGAATTTTCATGAAGGGAATGTCATCATAGGCTCATGAGTGCAAAACAAAACTGAAAAAATGAAATTTGACCTTAAAATGGAAATTTTCTATTTTCGGATTTTTAAAATCTGTAATAAAACAACAACTTCGATGAATTTTTAAAAATACTAAACAACTCCGAAAATGAAATTTCAAAGTGCGTATTGGAATTCTGAAGTATAACCTACGCAATGGTGAAATTATTTTTGGATTTTGAAATTTTTTAAATGTTTATTTTAATGCCTGAAAATTAAAAAAAAGTTAAAATTTCTGGAAAAATAAAATGCAGAAAAAGTTGAAAGAAAATGCAGAAAACTGAAAATAAAATGCATTCAGTATGATGCTATCCTATTTCGACAAAACCGAAGATGTGAGGTTTCCATGCATGCAACCTAACCTATTGGACTTGCAAAACAAGCACAATCCCCATAGACTAAGTGTTGGTTCCTAGGGTTTAAAATAAATTTCAGGTTCAAGCATTCACATGAAGCAACCAAGCAAACTTGCATTAACTCCATCTACAAACTCGAAATCTGAAAAAGAGAAAAGAAATAGACATTAAATCCATAGCATGCAAAGAGAATCTCCTTCTTTCTTGCCCACAAGATGCAAATTTCTGAAAACTCCTGCATTAAAAATGTGTCATTTTACAATAGCAGAATTTGGCCTCCAAAAGGCTTCAGCCATGGAAGGAAAAATAGCTCCAAAAGAAACAAATCCAGAAAAAACTCTGCAATCTTGCATTTCCAAAACCATTTTCCAACCCTTGTGCATGCCTTTGCTTCCCCTTTTAAAATTTCTGGTTTGACTCTCCATTTTGTGGCCCTTCGTTTCATTTCCCAAAGCCTTTCGTTCCGCTTTCCTCTTAAGCCACTTGGCTTCACTTTATTTATAACACTTTTTTTTCTAAAATGTTCCATTTTTGCATGTTTAATAGACCTCGACCCTTTGATGGTCTCAATGGTTGGGCCACATGTGAAAACATGAAAACTTCTTTTACCAATCAATTAACTATTCATCATTTTACCCCTACATTACTTCTATGTGCATTGCTTAAATAATTCCTAGACACATAAGGGTACGTAACTAAAGAATTAATTTTAATCCTTTGTGAGCCGACACCCCCAAAGGAATCTCTCGACTGCGCATGTGCGTCCGCTCTGATGTGTCCGTTCTGGTAGCCACGTCATCTTACACGTCGTCGACGTGTCACTGCTTTCTCACGCGGTGGGTACCCGATGACTGTGACTAAAATGCATGTCGACTATTCTGCCTAAACATAAATGGTGCTCTGCGTTATGATGGCTCTAAAATGTAACATCTCGAGCTATGAAACTTCTTTCATAGCTCGAATCTTTTGGTTTGTAAATTTACTCGAATCTTTCCTGGATGTTTTTTGTTGGTGCTAAATCTTTTAGTTCATCGATTATGCTGTTAAGCTCATTATTGCCATGATCTACTGGTTGCACATTTGGGCATCTTCTTCGGCCAATCCAATAAGCATGTCATCACTGACCCTCTCATCGGATCACTGCACTATCTTCACTGGACCATGCCAATGACTCCAAACACGCTGTTAATCCCATGCAATATGTCCACGTCGCTATGGAGTAGATTTCGCTGCCTTTTATCTTGACCTCATCCTCTATGATACATGTGGCAAAATTTCCTCATATGTTCGGTTTCTTAATTACCCCATTCGAGAAGATTGCCAAAGGTCCAAGTCGTTCACAGTGACACATTGTTCCTAAATGGTATTCATGGAGTCCCTCCAATCAAATCATCGCCATATGCCTTGTCATAGTCCACGTCGTACATGAGCAGCGTATCACCCCTACGCCCGGTGTTTTCCTCTGGTTGCCAAGCTGACCGCCTTAGTCGTCGTGGTGTGGACTGGTCGACGCTCACCTAGTAGACATAGTCCATGTCCTAATCGTGGCGCTAAAATGAAACGTTGGGCCTATCATAATACCTACTGCCTTGTCAGGTATCCCTTCACTACTCTGACGCTGGCTACCCACGTAGCATGGCTTTTCTACTATCCATTTGTATGCTCGACGACTCCAAACCATATCACTCGAACGCTTGCGATACATAGATATTTGACTATTCGCTATTTCATCTGGGTCATCGGATTCTATTTCATTTGGGTCGTCGGATTCTATCCTCGAGGGCTTCTGCTACACACCATTTTTTATCATCATTTTACCTTTGTTGCAGTCCATCATAACCTCCCTTGTTGACTTCGAAAACACTCTCCTTTCTTCCACCGATGTGCCAACACTACATTAAATCCCACCTTCGTGTTCATCACATTCTCATGACAAAATGTCATCAGTGCTATCTAACCATCCCGAACCTATGTTCTTCATGGTGTGGCCCAAAATCGCTGAACTCTATCTTGATCCGATGTGTCCAATGAATGCAATCCATGTAACCCTACGAAAATCAAAGAGAGGCGATTCATTAAAATAACCAATATTAAATTTATTGATGGCTTCATTACATAAATATCACTAAACCTAAGCTACATTCATTTAATATCAACTCACTCGACATAAGCATGAAACCAAAACAAATGTAAGACTAAAGACAAAAGGGAAATTTCAAAACTAAATCACATTTCATTTATCAATTTTCTTATTTTTTATTTTATTATTATTATTATTAACTTTATTATTACTATATATAAAATATATAGTAATGATCTTATTTTATTTTATATTATTATTTATTTTTTAATGTTTTATTATTTTAAACATCTCAGTAAAAGCAGGCACAAAACTTGACAATAAAAATTGCTAACACAACATAACGATAAAAATCATCGATAAGATATTGATGATAAAAATCGTCAATGACAAAATGACGACAAAAAGTCATCGACAAAAATTGACGGTAAAAGTTGTCAACGAAAAATTGACGACAAAAGTCGTCGACAATAATTTAACAATAAAAGGTTGTCGACAAGAATTTGACGATAAAAAATTGTCGACAACAATTTGACGATAAAAAATCGTCAACAAGAAATTGACAACAATTTGACGATAAAAAATCGTCGACAAGAAATTGACAAACCCAAAACAAAGTGAAGAATTAGACACTAAAAATGAAATGCAAACACCCGAATACCAAACGAAAATGTGGGTCCCCAATTTTAGGGTATGTTGTGGAACAACCACAACACAAACATTGAACTACGAATGAATTCCTTGTAACCAATGCAAGGTGATATCAGGATTGATTCATGGATGAACTAAAATTCTTGGTGCACTCGTGAGGAATAACTTAATGGAGGGATTTAATATAAATTAAGAGTGTTATAAGATGCAAGGAGTGCAAATTCGATCTTCAATATTTGGGATGGTTAATTGGCATGCTTGGAAACTCCATGGTTGAATTTTGGCAGCACTTCTACTTTGAGGATGTGAGCCCTTTGAGTCTATAGTTTGACAATAATTCGACACATAAAAATTCAATATTTTTAATGAAGGTTAGACACCTTAAAATGGACTTCCCAATAGGATTTCAAGGCTTACTTGAGAAGCCAAGAAGTAGGTGGGATCAAGAAATTGTTATCAAGAACTATTTTCAATAAATCATTGTGCTTGGATGGTGTGTAACCATTTGAATAGTTTCTTGGGAACTTGCTTTAGGTATGACCATATCGAGGTGAGAAATTTGTGACTGTGGGTCATATTAGGGTTAGATAGTCATAGTAAGGGGTCATCTCAGGGTGAGACGATCTATGTTTTAAAGGGAAATTCATCCATGTTTGAGTGGTGAAAACCACTATTAAGCCCTAGGGCTACCCAAGGTGGGTCATATGGCCTAAAAAGGTATCCATATAGGTAGTCTCCTCAATATGATGTATTTTAGGTGTCTATAGATACCCATTTTTGGGATGTGTTGTGTGAAAACACAATGCGAAGCAAAAATAAATGACCTAATTCAAATTGAGGGTTGATGGTGTTCATTGATCTAATCAATGTTAGATGCCCCAATCATGGAAATAACATAATTTGTGAACCATTGCTTCCAACACATTGGTGGAATTGATATTAGGTAAGATTTTAAGACCATGGGTAGATTTTCTAAAAGTGATTATTTATTTTAAACTATGGGGTCGATCATCTACAAGCGAGTAATTTGGGTGTACCTAATCTTGGCTTCAGGTAGATGCTTTCTCCTGAATTTTATATTCACCAAGCCTTTATTGATATTTTTGCTTTTACCCAAAAAAATAGGTAAATGTATGATAGTTGTTGGCAATGGTTCTTAAATGAATGCAATTTGCATTGATTAAGTGTTTGATTATTGATTTGATTATGAATATTGTGATTATATGACTACCCCCTCAAGTGATGAGTCAATGAGGAGATGGAAAATTATGAAAGCAATGAGTCACTTGACCAAGATGACTTGGTTGTGTAGGACTTTGACGAGTGTGAAAGAGGTAAAATACCATTCTATTTGTGATTTCAACCATTATTGGTAATTGTACACCGCTATCCCTTGGAGTAGTTCAATTGCATGGGTTTCTTAGGGAATTGAGGTGATAATAATTCGATTTGTTCTAGAGGTGAATCACTGTACTTGATGATATCTTGAGATGAAATGAGAGAATGAAATGTATATCTCTATCCCATGGAGCAGTCCAGTCACATGGATTTCTTAGGGAATTTATATAATACCATTTCGATTTTGGTTGGAGCTCTTTTTGGTTCAATTGGCCTTATGGTAACCTACACATCCAACCAGATTGAATGGATAATTAGTTGTTGCAACCGCTAGGTTTATGGGGTAAATTACTAGGTACGAGGTGTAAAGTAAAGAGCAACAACAGCAAGATAACAATACAAAAAACAATACATAAGGTATTGCACACTAAAGAAAGAATATTATTGCATTAATATGGTGGGATCCTTGATCTCCAATGTTACAATATAATATGTATTGATACAATAGTTACAATCAAAGGGTTTTGAAAACCCTTGTTTACAAATAATATTTGGTGTCTTCTGCATCGTCTTTTACTCCAAACAAGTTGTAGGTGGGCTTGAGTATCCCTACGGGATCACCTAAGCTACAATAGTTGTAATGAATATAGTTCATGTACCTATAAATAAATTACAACAAAAAATAGGTCAATAGCATATGTGAGGGCTTCACTATGTGAGACCCTCAAAATAACAGATACATTAAAATCCTAACTATAATGATAATGGAATGCAATCAAAATACAAAAAAATTGAGTTGTAAAGCAATAAACCTTTTACCTTGTTAGGGAATACCTGATTTGTTTGATCCAATATTCTGTTTATGTGATTTGGAGGTGCACGAACACCCAAAAAAAATCAATGGTTTGTTGATGGTAGATTGGAGGTTGGGAAACACACTGGAGCATTCTAGAAGGGCTGTGAATGTCCTACAATATTTTTGGAATGCTCAATAGTGTTCAAGTAGCTCTTGACAATGTTCGAGGGTTATTGGAAAGGGTATTGCAAATCAGATCTAGTTTACAGGAATTATGGCGACATAAATGGATGATATAGAGACAACAAAGTGAGAGGATGATAGCGAGATGATAGGATTTTGGATGGGGATGGATGGAAGAGCTCTCAAACTCAATAGCTTGACTAGATTCCTTATTCATGAATCGCTTAACTTGTTAAACCTCATTCATGAAAATGAATGATCTTTTATAACTTGCCTTTCAACATGCTAGGGTTTCGACGACACCAACGGGCGATCGAGATTAAAAACATGATGAATGAATAAGATTATGTCTTTGATGTGTGACATGGATCAAGTCAGATGGATGGTTGAGATTAAGTCATGATGAATGGTTATGATTTATTCATATACATATATATATATAAATATAAATATAAATATAAATATAAATATAAATATAAATATAAATATAAATATATATATATATATATTAAATAAATAAATATAAATATATAAAATATTTATTTATATATACATATAAATATAAATAAAAATATATAAATGAATAATGGATAGTGGTTATTGAATTATGCATGGATGACAAGTGGTTAGGATTTGGTGTCTATAGATACCCTTTTTTGTATCGTGTTGCATGAAATACAATGTGGTACAAAATAAGAGACACTTGGTTTGGTGAAGCAACTTTCTTTCTTTGGAGTGTAAGAGGATCCTAAAGACAAAAATAATGTGGGTGTAGCTTACCCCCTTAATTGGAAAATGAGTGAATAATGAATCTCACGAGCCAATTAATAGAATTATGGGTGATAATATGGGTGAATAATGTATTCTATTTTTGCCCCAATAGATGTAAGGTATTTTTTGGAAATGTGGATGATTTGAATGATGTAAATATCAGGAAAGTGACATAGATGATGATGCAATGATTAATTCTATTATGTGCCCCAACATAAAAGGGGTTTTTACCAATTTTGTGTGATGTAAATGTGGTGTATTATGTTTTTTCCCCAATAGAATTAAGGTAGTTTTTGGAGATATGGATGATTTGAATGATGTAAATATTAGGAAAGTGATATAGATGATGATGTAGTGAGTGATTCTATTTTGTGTCCCAATATAAAAGGTTTTTTTTTTTTCAATTGTGTATGATGTAAACATGGGTGTAAATGGATATGCCAATATTGAAATCAAAGTCAAGGTTGGTTACCCCAAGTTTGGATATGGTTTCATGTTTTTGAAAATTTTCTCTTAGCACAATGTGCAATGTTGTTATTGAAAAGGAATAAATAACCAACATTGGTGAACATGTGGTGGAGGCAGGAAGACCACCTCTCTTCATGCAACCACACTTTTTTAACCTAACTATTGGCTTGTTGCAAGGAAAATTTGTAAGATGCAAATGGAAATTGTAATAGAATTCTACATTCCTCCTGCAAAAGGGGCTAATGATAGCTTCAAGAAAATTTTTGTGAACACAGTCGCATTCACAAATGGATTGATCATATTGATTTGATGTTGAATATGACATAGGATGATGATGTGAGCAAGCGTCCTTATGGTGATCTACTCATCCTACCAAATTGCATGGATAACCAATTTATGTAATCACCAAGTTAAATAGAGTAAACCACTAGATACGAGGTTCACTTGAAGAATGTGAGTGGATTTGGCAACTATTTAATTGAAATGCATAGAATTATAGATGATATAAATGGTGTAAATAAATGTAAATATGGATGGTTCCATGAATGGAAATGAGGTGATAATTTATTAGGAAATTTGATAATTTTGTAAAATTTTGAATTGCTTTTAGGGTGTTTTTGAAGCAATTTTAAACAATTGTGCGACTTTTGGTCGTAAACAAAATTTAACCACCCAAATCAATCCATGTTATCACAAAATATGATGACATGGTGTGATGAATTACTAGGATGATGAAAATGGTAGTTTTGTGAAGTTTTAGACCATTTTGAGGTTTTTGTACCCAATTTTGGCATTTTTGTGGCTTTTGGTCACAAATAAAAATGAAGCGTCCAAATCGATCTGTATCTTCACAAAATAGAATGGGATGATGAAATGGATGCATGGATGAAATTTGAGGTATTTCTATGGGATTTTTCTATAGTTTGATCTCATGTGAGTCCTTTTGCAATATTCTAGGGTCAAATGTCGACCAACGTTCACGTCATGCATAGTTGTGAGAGAGTTTTTGCCACTCTAAAAATGTTGGGCAGAATTTAAATGCACTAGATAGATGCCCATGGATGTTTTAATACACCAAAAATAGTTATAAAAGGTTTATAGAAGAAAAATTAGATTCATTTTTATGTTCATGAGTTCCAGAAGTAGTTTCTGAAGGAGAGTGAGTGAGTGAGAAGGAGGGTGGAGGAGTGAAGTTATGGCAATGGAGGGTGTGGATATGGCAGAAAGAGTGGGGGTACAGGTGGCTAAGGTAAGTACCCTTGAAACTCTTGTTTGAATTTGTACAATTATTTTTACAATGCATGTGATGTAATGTGTTTACAATTGTGTTGTGTTGTAGTTGATGATCTTAGAGGCTCGATATTGATTCTCATCCATCATACCTAGGGTGAGAAATTCCTTGTAGAAGACTGATTAGGATACATTGGAGGGTATGGGGTTGTTTGGGGTAGCACAAATTGAGGTGGTGAGGGTAAATGAGGGGTATCTCTTAGCCTTGGATGAGATATGGGATCTGGATAGGGGGACCTTCCAGATATTGATAGGGGAAATGACTATGATATTGGAAGATGTATACCACATCTTCTAAGTTCTAGTAGAGGGGTTGCATGTCCAATTTGGGCATAATAAGGAGTATGAGTTGAGGTAGATTTTTGAATATGGATGGAGATATGTGAATATCCAAGGTGTAAGGATAAGGTATTTGGCTATGTATGCGAAGAAGGATATGGAGGCATTACCCACCTTAATCATGTTCTTGTTGGGTAACATATTGTTACCTAACAACACTAGTTATTAGTTCCCAGGGAACATGATAAGGTTGGTGTACAACATGATAGAGGAGTCTCAAGTATATGCATGGAAACCTACTCTGCTAGATTAGATGTATATGGAGCTATATGAGGTGAGGAGGTAGGGGTAAAAGGGGTTGGGTTATAGTATGCTAAAATAGTGTTGGGGCTAGGAACACTTTAGTGTAGCTCATCCTATGGGGTTTCCTTATGAGGAGTGGGATAGAGATCATCCCTATGCTTTGAGGTGGTGGGTGACTTAGGAGGTGCAGATGAGTCATATTGTTCATAGTGGATAGGAGTATAGATATATGTGAATAGGGCTAACACCGTATCAAGTGTATTGATGGCCATGGCATGAGGTTAGGTAGCTTAATGATGAAGAGTAGCTACAAAGGGTTAGAAAGGCTAGGTGGGTTGTTGGGTGGCATGGGAGTGAGAAGGAGTTGATCCAATTTTCATGAGTATTTTAGTAGTTTGGGTTGACGTAGGGAGTACCTGAGGCTCCTGTGCACTATAGGCATCAATCAGATGAGTTAAGCCTATCATATGTGGAAGAGTGGAGGGTGACCTATGAGGATGATGAGGA
The DNA here is from genome assembly GCA_028583015.1 of Wollemia nobilis. Classification (NCBI taxonomy): domain Eukaryota; kingdom Viridiplantae; phylum Streptophyta; class Pinopsida; order Araucariales; family Araucariaceae; genus Wollemia; species Wollemia nobilis. Next base: position 4,689,147 of record JAQPPZ010016936.1, read on the forward strand.
GATAAATATCTCAAATGTGTATGATGCTGGTATCACAACGGAGTATGAGGTATGGTTCACTTCACAACCATCATGGGTATTGACTTAGGTGGTCAAGGATGGTAGTGAAGATGAGGAGGAGGCAATGGGGGATGCAGATGAGGCTCCTAAATGTTAGATACATCGTCGATCTAGTAGTCAAGGGAGGTAGGTGAGGGATGTAGTAGATAAACCTCTACATATTGGAAGTGATGATGGTGGAGGGGTTTCAAAGAGACCTTTAGGTTGAAGTGAGGAGGAGTGGGTGAGGTTCGAGGTAGACCATGACCATCATTAGAAAATGGTGGTAGAGTGATATGTTGTGGGTAGAGTTGGATGCATGAGTGGTGATGGGCAAAGGGGAGGATATGATTACGAGGCTCTAAGTAGAGCTAGGATAGAGGGACTCTTGTTAGAGGTATGATGTACTACACCTTCAATCCTAGGATAGGTATATCTAGGATTTTGAGGATCTACTCATGAAACACCACATTGGACTACCAGATTGACCTTCTTCCTTTATAGCAGGTTCTATTAGGAATAGTGATTCTAGACATAGTATATCTAGATCTAGGGCTCTATTAGGGTCATAGGGGTCATCCTATGGGCACTAGCTAGTACTTATATGCACTTTTTGTATATGAGCCTTGGTTATCCATTGTATATAGCCTTTAGGAGTTCATTTTACATGCGATTATATATATACATGGATTTTACTTTTGTGTTATGAATTTGTGTGGATGTTTGTGTAAATGCATATGTATATGTAATGGATGATAATATAATGATGATATGTATGAATGTAAATAAACTGACATGCTAATTGTTATTCATACTTTATATTTTGCTTGATCATATTTATAATTATTGTTTAATTAGGGGCACCAAAATGGTGGTGTGTGAAATGGAAGACTTATGTAATTATGTGGAAATGACATGGATGTTGTTTTTGCTTATGAATGACCAATTTGGAATTGTTTTTCAAAGACTCAAACATACTACTGATTTCTAACAAACTAAAATGTGTGTGCTATGAAATGTTTAATTACTAAATCATGAGTATGGTAATGACTCGAGGTAATCAAGAACCAATGTGTGTACAAGTGAGTTTATTAACCCATATTGAGTGAATTGAGATAAAACCTATCATGGAGGAGACCAAGAAGCTAGTCTATCATTATTTGTGGTCAAAGGTATATTTAAGAGAGACGTGTCACCACACATGAGGATACTCCACTACTAGTCAAGAGTCTATAGCCCTAGTGGATATTAGCTCCATAGTACAATGACCTGATCACTAATATTTGGGGAATAAAACTACCTAACCATATGGATGGAAATGTATTTCTATACTTATGACTTGCAAATCTATGGTGTGTGATGTGTAAAAAATTTAGAGCTTTGGGGAATTAGATTCTCAACCTATATGTGAGAGATTTTAACCCTATCCTTACTACTCATTCTTTTATTTGGAAGTGTGAGTAGTGGTGAAAACCACTATTTTTTATTTTGGACAATGTACATAATGGGACAAGCAAGGATGACCTTTTTCACTTCAAAATTCAACCCAGTCATGGTATTATTCCTATTTGACACAAGATGTTTTTATATGTGTGTTAGATATTTTTGGTTCAAGAATGTTAGATTCAATCCTAGAAATCAAGATATTCTTAGTAAAAATATGACTTAGTACTAGAGACAACTCGACATGTATTGGAGGTTGTTTGAAATACTAATAGTGGCTGAGTGGCCGAAAATACCTAGGGGTGATGGAAGGGATAGTGCAAATGGTAAATTAACTTGTGAGATAATGTAATGAAATGAATGCAAACTTGGGGGTGCTCTTGATTAAGGAAACAAGATTTATTTGATCAATTATTATCTAAACTTAACAAATGACCCCTAATATGGTGGATGGAATGTGCAGGAGGGATAATGAATGTGAAATACAATGTGTGAAAAGCAATGTATATGAATAAAATGTGTAAAATGGAATGTTTAGGGATGAAGTTTTTAGTGTATTAGACATGTATATATATACATATATTTAAATCACATGAAGCATGAAGTGCTCCCGAGTGGATAGTATTTAGTGGTTCGGGCTCTTCTTCTCCCTCTAGATTGGCAAGTCTATATGTTCCTTGACCCACTTTTTGGGTGATAATGTATGGACCTAACCAATTAGCCATAAATTTATCGTGAAGATGTAGCAATGCATTGGTGTTTTGTTTATTCTCTTTAAGGATAAGATATCCTACTTGGAATTCACATAGATGAACTTTGGAGTTGTAAGCATGCTTTAAATAATCTGGGTATACTCACAGATACTCCAAGGCATTGATTCACCTTTCATCAAGGAGTGTAAATTATTCAATATGTGCTTGTCTAGTAGTATCGCCATCTATGAATTCATGCAATGAAATACATAGTGAAGGGATATCGAGCTCAAGAGGTATGATTACTTCAGCACCATAGACCAATGAGAATGGTGTTTCCCCGATAGGCGTGTGGATGCCTATTCGATAAGACCATAATGGCAAGGGAATTTGAGTGTGCCAATCTCTATGATTTTCTTTGACTAGTTTCTTATGAATAGCAATCAAATTCTTATTGGTTGCCTCAGATTATCCATTTTTCTATGGGTAGTAAGGAGTTAAGAAACTATGTTGGATATTATATTTTTTGCAAAGAGATCGAACATCCTTGTTGTTGAATGAATTGCCATTATCAAAGATTATTTTTGAGGGAATACCAAAATGATAAATAATATGTTGAAGTATAAACTCCACAATTTTGGGTCCTATCGTACTGGTTAGAGGAATTGCCTTGACCCACTTCATGAAGTATTCAATGGCTATGATGATGAATGTATGTTATTACAAAGGAGGTAAGATTTTACCAATTAAGTCCAAACCCCATTATGAAAATGACAAAATAATTTGAATAGGTTGCAATGCTTGTGATGGTACATGAGTTAAATTAGTGTGTTGCTAACATTGTTGACATTTCTTGATATAAGTGAAATAGTCACATTCCATGGTGGGGCAATAATAACCCATGTGTAAAATACACTTTGCAATGGCCATTCCACTAAAGTGACCACAACAAGTACCATAATGAGTTTCTGATATTGCTCTTTGGGCCTCTGTAGGCTTAATACAATGAATGAGAACTCCATCATAACCACATCTATACAACACGAAGGAGTAAAATTAGCTATATTTTTTTGAAATTTCATTTAGCAGTTTGTGATATGTCATATGGGAGTGTTCCAAAATTGAGGAAGCCTTTTATTTGGCTAGACCAAGTCTTATATGACTCTGTATGAAGGAAGCAAACATCCTTCTCATATTTAGATAGAATGGGCAATTGCATATTAAGAATTGTTGTGACAATTAATGGTTGTACCTCTCCTTAGGAGTTATTTGTAATTAATGATCATAGAGAGGCCATCACATATAAAAATCTATTAGTTAATATAGGCAAGCTATCAATCTCATACCAATCAAATTTTGTAATCAATTTCATTGCTACTTCATGATAAAGTTTTAAGACTGGTTCTTTGAATTGGTATTCTCTCTTTACTTGATGAACGATAATTTGAGAATCACCAAATATATTGATACACTTTATGCTCATAGCTATGGGTGATTGAAGTCCTAAAATTAAGGCTTCATACTTTGCATTATTTCTTGTGCATGGGAAATTAAGTTTGAATGATAATGGAATCGGTACCCCCTAGGGTGTATGAAATATTATTGCTACACCTTGTCCTTTTTCACACTTAGAACCGTCAAAGAATTGTGTAATATCGACATATTCTTCTGGAATGACATATTCTTCTTGTTCAATGAGGGTAAATACCAAATAATCTAGGATCTCAATAATCAAGGGTTTATCACTAGGAAGTGTAGCTTCTGCAAGCTATTCGGCTATTACCTGACATTTAATGGATTTTTGGCTAATGAAATCAAGATCGAGTGCAGTGAGGAGCATTATCCATTTTGTGGTGTAGGAATTTTTGTAAGTGTGAGATATCATGTAACACAAAGGATTTTATTTAGCTATGACATAAGGGTAGAACTACATTTCCATCCAATTTGTTAAATCAACTTGTGAGACCTCAACTAGTTTAAACGAAGATGGATCTAGTTGAAGGGTTTTATGGATGGTTTATGGTGCTAATATGGATGGAATGGTAGTAGATGTTGATGTTGATGATGTGGATGAAATGGTAGTGGATGTTGATGTTGATAAGATGGATGGTGTGGTAGTGGATGTTTATATTGATGATGTGGATAATGTGGATTGGGTTTGACCACATGTACATGTAGCCAACTCTGATGAGGGTGGTGGTGTGGAATTGGAGGCTTGATATGGGGTAGTTATGGGAAGCTCCTTAGGAATAGGGTATTTGGACCTTTTGGACACCCTGATTCTATTCATTCCACCCTGGTATGAATAAAGAACCTATTTGTCCCACTCTAAGGCAAATAGTAGCATTCATCCTAGGGTAGAGTGAATAGCAGGTTTGATCGACAAAAAGTTAAATATAGACAAATGGCACCTGGAAATGGTTACATTTTTTATCTGTAAACACCTAAAAGTCAAAGCACACAACATATTAATGCCTTTATCCATAAGGGAGGCCAAATTGGGAGATTCTCTTCCCCATCCAATGCATGTCATCTTGGTGGCCAAGTGGCGCCTCTTCCCTCACATGCCCTCGCAAGAATTTTGACCCATGAGCCTCCTTGGGCTATAAAGTGGATCTATTTTCCATAAAAATGGAGAGGAGATTTTGAGAATAAAGTTATGGAGTGTTGCCAAGATTTCCTTCCCCCCTTTGTGCTTATTTTTCCCTCAGAATATCTACCTGGCGAAGGAGGTTTGTGAATGAACTAGGAGATTCAATTTATTACAAAAATGAACTATATGAGTGAATTACATCACAAAATTTGATGAAAATACATCCCATAGTGTTTTTCATCAATCCTCAATAGAATTAGTGGCAAAATCTAGGTAGAAGTGATGGGCATCCCACCCCCGGGAACCCCCTAATTTATGACAGTCCTATTCGTTCCACCCTATGAAGAATAGAAATTTGTGCATGATTTTGTTACTATTTTTAATTTTTTATTTTCTACATGCTATTAGTATGCTGCATTCCAGATTTCATATCATTATGAGCTATATTGGTCGAGATAGTACAATTTTAGTGTTTTTTAGGGTCTCATCCAGGTATCCGATGGTCATCCAGGAGAACACCTAAACTGTAACTGATATTACAAATATGATCAAATGGATTTTCTTAGAACAAAATTTTATATATTATTTCCAATTTTTATGTGTTTTAGATATGTGTAGGGGCAGAAATTGTTTACTTTGGTTTTTGTAGGTTGCAAACGGTCACTTGAATTGTGAAACCCATTGGATGCAATTTCAATGCAATTTCTTGTGACATATTTCAAAAACCACTCATTTTACATAACCATGTTATTTTGAGTCATTTGGAGTTTCTTTGATACATTTTCTCATTACTAGTCGTTTGGCCCCTATGGGGATTGCATGCTTTTTATCACACACACTTGCTATTTGAAATTTTTGGTTTTCTTGTGTGCAATTTTAGGTTACTACAGTGCATTAGGAAGGAGCATAAGACATCTAGATCAATGATACAAGTGGTGGCAACCTTGGTGCACCCACCTCGATTGTGGGTATGAGGAAAGACATTGGATGTGCACCCAAATTTCTTGAAGGATTTTGATCCTTGGGCACCCAAGTTGTAAAGATTTGTATCATCCATTTTGATTCCTCAAAGGGGAAATTTTGTAACCTGGATTTTATCCATCTTATTAATAAGAAAACAATCTACTTTTCTTTATTTCTTGTTATTTCGTATCCTTTCCATTTTACTTGCATGCTTCTATTTGATGATCATAAGCGATAGGACATAGATATGCATATTTTTTTATCATAATTTGGTGCACAATATTTCCCTACTTTAGTGGTGATCATGGTGGGATCTAGTCCCTTTTGATTTAGGTGAAGTTTGGATTTCATTTTTCATCTTTTCATGTTGCAGGTGTTATTCGTTCTGGACTGAAACGAACTCTGACCTGCTATTCATTGCACCCTGGGATGAATGTGAATTCATTCCATAATAGAAAAAATATAGACCTGCTATTCATCCCAACCTAGAGTGAATAGAAACCAGAGAGCTTTCTGAGTAAAATTCTAGAAATAGCAAGTTTTGGTAGTGATGAGGCAAGTCTTTGAATCTTCCATATTTGTTTTTCACTTTTAGAAACTATTTATTTTTATTATTATTTGGTTTTTCTTAGATATTTTTCTTGTTTAGAAAGGTTAGAAGTTAGTTTAATTTTTTCATAAATTCAAAATAACAAAAAAACATAAAAGGAGAAAAATCAAAACAAATTTAAAGTAGGAATGCATCTCTTTGGATTGCTTGCTTGTAGCCTACCCAATGGGTAGGCTAGCATTTAGGGTTTCCACATTTCTAGATACATTCGTGAGTTCTTTTTTATACTAAATTTTTTGAAAGTAAAATGCACATTTTGCATGCATTTAGTGAATGATCATCAAATGCTTCTTTGCTTGCTTTCTTTAAATTAAAAGGAACCTCACACATCACGTTTCATTTTAACATCGACGATGTTGGGCTCTCACGTACAACCCATTAATCAAGACCAATAGTGGATGTAATTACCACTTGATTGGATCCTGTGAAATAGTATCATCAGGAAAAATCTATGGCCAAGTCTGACCCAAGAACTATCCTAACTGTGTAAAATAGCACGCATTCCTCTTCAGAGGGGTGTATCATTGTGAACAAGGTGCTGGGTGAGGGTTGGTAGTACCTATGCTACTTCATTGGATATGGATTTCATCACCATATTTAGCTTGTGTGAGTATATAGATGAAATCCTTTAAACATTTGAGTACATCATCCAACAATATTTTCAAACACACGGCACAAGGTAATTCTTTACAAACAACACATCTGAAACACACAAAACATTTTAGGAATTCACATCTAAAACTTAAAAGAGATAACCATATATCTTATTGAGTGTTTCCTTTCTTGTTTGTTGTTTTATTAAAAATTTGTAAAGAATATAATCACCTAGGGTTTGATAGAGAGTCACAATGGTGTGCATCCATAGCCAAGCCCAATCATGGGTGAAAGCTACGTCGAGTGGGTTAGGAGATATGAGTCATCTCCGCTTTAGCCCTAGGACTTGGTTATACATCCATAGTGAGCCTCTACTCAACCTAGCCCCAAGACAGTAGGGCATGAGCCCCATCTCCGAGGGAGCCCTATAAATGACACCCCACGGGATGATGGACATTACCTGTTAGGGCTGAAATACCTATTCATAGGCCAGAGCATGATTTCACACAATAGATAGAGCAGGTTGATACGACTTTGCCGATGCATTGCCTTGATAGGATACAACAGCTTAGGCAACTTGACGGGTATAACACTCGTCGCTCAAGGTGAGCCAATTCCACCCTACCCTTCCTCGTCCATGAAGTAAGGCATGATGAAATCCTAAATTTTCCTTAGGAGCAATATTCTACACATGCCCAATGTGCCTCTGCACCTACTGAGTATAATGAGCATATGTTCCAACCTGAACCTCAAGTCAATGTGATGAACCTCGATCGAGGCAAGTGCCTGATAGATATCACAAATTATATTGAACAAGGTCGGCCCCAAGGTGATATCCCTAGGCCCCCTATGCCTCACACAACAAAACAAATCAAGCAAGTAGTTGCAAAGTATGTGGAATGCCAAGCTCAATTCAATTAGCTTCAATGGGACAAAGAACAACTAGACTACTTGTATTAGCTTGAGAAAGAGATAATTGAATGGTAGACCAACAAGCAATTTTAGAAGACTCTATGGGAGAGGGTTCCTACCCCTAAGACACATAGGCATGAAGTCCACCCGAGGCAACCCATGCTCGTTCGAGAGAGGTCTTCAAGACCTTATCCAACGTTACCTCCAAGGCCTCCTAATCTAGATCGATACTTGCCTCATAGGCTAGATACATGGCACCCACAATAGGTAGATACCCCTCTTTATAGATCGGCTCGAGAAACACCCTATGGAACCTACAGTGAGCATGAGCTAGAAGTAAATTATTTGGAAATGCCTTATCAAGTTAGGGGGTGACAGGCCACCACCCTGCAATAGGTTGAAGGATCTTAGACCTCCATCGTAGGATGTGAGAAAGGACGAGGAGGTCAAGTCCTCAAACCCATATAGAGAGATGCTAGAGCACCTAGAGTCAATAGAGAATAAGACCTTTGGGTCTGGATCTCAAAATCCCACTATGTGCTAGATGCATAGTCATCCCATCCATCCTTTGATGCCTGTGCCTCCCTATCCTAAGCAATTTAATTTGCCTCAATTGGCTGCATTTAAGGGAGAGGAAGATGTGTAGGAGCATGTCACCAGATTTTTGGGCCAATGCATTGGAATTCATGATGACAATGCTTTGCTTTTGCATACCTTCATGACTACCCTCTTGGGCCCCACCTTGTAATGGTTTTACCAGCTCCCTAATCATAGCATCTGCACCTTGGACCAACTTGCAGACGTGTTACTAGAATAGTTCACCTTCAATACCAAGATAAAGGTGATGATAGCCAATGTAGCTAGGTTAAAATAATATGATGATGATTCAATAACAAACTATGGAAATATATGGTGATCCTTGCTTGCCAAACTACCTTATCTCCTACCCATGTAAGAGCTAACTCATATGTTCTCCAAGATCTACCTGAAGCCCATCTCCTTGTTGTTGCAATTGCAACAATACCCCACTCTTGAAGATGCCCTAGCGTAGGCTAGGATCATTGAAGATATTAAGATTTAAGAGGGAGAAATTGTGAAGCCTCACAAGAAGGAGTGGAACAAGAATGCTAAGATCACCCCATTGTAGTCTAAGCCAGTAGTAGTAAATCAGGTTGCCATTAGTGTCCTAGGGTCAGCACAAGCCATGCCACTTCAAAAGCCCAATTATCAGGCCACACCCGGGAACTGTGCCAAAGACAACCAAAAAAATCAAGGGTATAATCAATAGTGCTCCCCCAAGCGGTAGTTCATGTCCCTTGTAGAGTCCATGGAATATTTTTTTGAATGCCTCTTAGTGGCTAATTCAATCAATCTGCTTGAGAGTCGACCTATCAACCCGAATGCACCTAGATCCAAAGGGTACAAAGAAGACCTATATTGCAAATTTCATAGGCAAAACGAGCATGATGTGAACATGTGTTACAAGTTTAAAAACTTGGTACAAGACATGATCGATAGGAATATCCTTCAAGTAGACAACCCTATCATGCCAAACAACCAACATATGAATGTATTTAAAGATCCCTTGCCCACCCATGCGGAGTAGGCCAAGCCAGTTCCCTAGATAAATGAGGTTCACCATGCCCCCCTTAAGCAAGGGTATGTCGGTATAATTAGCATTATCATGAGGAATAGGTGGTACCCAAGCCCAGTCATACCACCTGTGGCTTAGAGTGACATCCCTTCGATGTTGTAGCAGTTACCACCTCCTATTTCAAACCTTTCACCTAGGCCCGTGGCCACCATTAAGAGTAAGCTCACCCAGAGATTAAGAACAATATCTGCCTCGCTCTCAATATACGAGCTAATTCAATAATCACAACCTCATAGAGAAGCTTTGATGGAGATCCTTAAGGCCATAGATATTCCACCGCAAGAGTCCTACTCCTTCAAGAATTTTGTGGAGCATGCACGACAGTGCACTAAACCGATAATCACCTTTTGAGAAGATGAGCTTAAATCGGTTCCAAATGATATGGTGGACCCTCCCTTGCACATCATCACATGTGTAAATGGGACACCATATAAGAGAGTGTCGATAGACACTAGGTCTTATAGAAATATCATCACCACAATAGCTCTTAAACACTTGAAGCTCCCGGCATCCCATATTGTCACATCTACATACACCCTCTGAGCATTTAATGATGCCATATGCTCGATGGTTGGTATGATTGTCCTACTGATTTAGGTAGGAGAAAAGACCATCCCGATGCTATGCCACATACTGGAGGGTGAGATGGCATACAATATCTTATTAGGTAGACCATGGATTAGGGACATGAAGTGCATCCCTTCCATTGCTCACTAGTGCCTCAAGTACACTCATGAATGGCAAGTTCATGTCATCCCCATAGACCTAGAGCCCTTTAGGTATTGTAATATGGTGCAGCAGCTCCCCGATTCAATCTTGAAATCAACACATCTATATTTCCAATCGAATAAATCTAGCCAAGATTTGACCCCCTCATCATCATATGAAATATCATCCTCATCATCGACACCCCCTACGATGCCCAAAGGGCCTACGGATCCTTTGCTGAGGAACCCAAGGAAGAAGCCTATTGATGAGGTCCAACCGACCATATCCACCATCTCCACAGAGGAGATACCTAGCCCAAATGATGAGGAGATATATGATGAATTATATCAGGTCTCGCTTGCATCCCTCTTCTATCCGTAGTCTCAAGTCACAATGCACTTGGCTTCCACCATATTAGGAGAGTACATGGTTAGGAATGTTATAACTACCCCTACTATAGAGTCGGTGCAAGACATGGGTCGATCCCATATTCCAATTGGCACTATCGTGCCTCTAGGTGTCCCCCATAATCAAATGAATTTCATCTATGGGGACTTGGCTATGGCATCAAACCCTACAAACAGTAGGAGGAGGATGAGGAGGAGCCCTTCACAGAATACATCAACTACTTGTCTAACCCTGACTTCACCCTAAAGTACCTTGACCTTTGCAATTGGTATGGTTATGGGTTAGGCTTGTATGAGCAAGGCACACGGGTTCCGTTTCAACCCCAGTATCAGATGCCATATGATAAATCAGGATTGGGACATAACCACCCCTTGCCTCTGGATGTTCTCATAGATGGTCTGGAGTGCCTATGCCTCAACTATAGAGATGAGTTGGCACGAGATCCCTTTGCCAACCCCAATCGCATCTACTCACTGGGGGACTATTTCCCCTTGCCCTTGGGAGATGAAGACCCACATCGCGATGGTATCCAATCTTATGAGAGAGGTGAAGGTTCATGCACTCTTCCCCATGATAGTGAGGAAGAAGATCCAGGGTCCCCTTATGAGTGGACGTTAGATGATGAGTCAGACTATGGAGTCATGCGCTGATTGACTCTGATAGTTATGATGGAGAATACGTGTAGGTCGTCCCTTGGGACAACGATGATGAATACTATCTATGCATATTTCCATTACAAGATCCCATTTGGTGATAGCTTCTACCTCATGAAGAGCAAGTTCACCCGTAGCCACATCGACCATCGCCTATTGTTCCACTGCCTCCATAGCCACCTCCTCAGGTCTTGCAGCATTCAGAGGTCCATGATCACCATCAACCACATAGGGAAAATCATCCATCCATAAATATGATTTCCATAGATCTGTTCGAACCCCTGTGAGATCCGAATAACCCGTTGAAGCCATTGCACCTCGACTTGGGGGTAATCGACTTTGATCGGGGAGATTCACCTCCCTCGCCTTCCGAGTACTAGCCTTATGATGAGATGCTACAGCCATTTCATTTCTCTACAAGGCCAACTCATGATGTATTCCATGCTGAGGAGGAACCTGAGGTTCCCATTGATGATTTAAATCTAGTTGATGACATCCATTTGATCCCTACTCCCCACCAATTGGAGGAGGGGTCGCATATGTCAATCGAGCCTATGATTGATAAAGATATCGACTCAGATCTGGAGAATCTATAGTACATCAAGCTAGGGGAAAGTCTATCCCCCAAAGAGCAAGTCGACTACATAGCCCTTCTCACCAAGAAGAAGGATATTTTGCATGGTCCTACAAAGACATGTCGAGACTGGATCCAAATCTAGTCACCCACAATCTGATGCTTGACCCCAAGGCCAAGCTTGTCAAGCAAAAGCTAAGAAAGATGCATCCAATGGTGGCCCTGATGGTCAAATATGAGCTACAGAAGCTATTGGATGTCAATTTTGTTATTTTTGTAGACTATCCGCCATGGTTGTCCAACATGGTTCCCGTCAAGAAGCTAGATGGGAGGATTCGCATTTGCACTGATTTTTGAGACCTAAACAAAGTGAGTCCTAAGGATGATTTCCCTTTTCCAAGCATCGATACCCTGGTAGATGCCACAATGGGCCATGAAATGTTATCCCTTATGGATGGTTTCTCTGGATACAATCAGATTCGTATCAATCCAGAGGACTAGCTCAAAATGACATTCACAACGCCTTGGGGAACATTTTGCTACAAGGTCATGCCTTTTGGCCTTAAAAATACCGATGCCACCTACCAGCGTGCCATGACATACATCTTCCATGACTACATGCATAAGATTTTGGAAGATTACATGGATGACTTATTGGCTAAATATTTATTACGCCATGAGCATCTTGATGTCTTGCGCAAAGTCCTAGATCACCTCATTGAGCATAACGTGAGACTGAACCCCAAGAAGTGCATCTTCGATGTCACATCTGGAAAGCTCTTGGGATTTATCATCTCTAAGTGAGGCATTGAAGTGGACCCCAATAAGGTCAAGGCCATCCTTGAGATGCCTCCCCCAACCACGATCAAGCAACTTTGAAGTCTATAGGGCAAGATTGCGTCCATCAAACACTTCATAGCACAATTGTCGGACAAGTGTCACCCCATGAACAAGTTGTTGCACAAGGGGGTCACATTCCATTGGGATGACGAGTGTTAGGATGCCTTTGATGTAATCAAACAATACCTGGATTTGCAACTAGTATTGGCTCCACCTAGACTAGGAGTGTCATTCTGCTTATACATCTCAGCCACTGAGATTGCATTGGGTGCCATGTTAGCCCAAAATAATGAACTACATAAGGAACATGCCACTTACTATCTCAGCTGCACCCTGGTTAGTTATGAGATCAAGTATGCATACGTTGAAAAATTATGCCTAGCGGTGGTTTTTACCACTAAGAAGCTATGAAATTACATGCTTAGCCATACCACGTATGTTTTATCTAAAGAGAATCCATTGTGATACATGATGAGCCACACTTATCATAGTAGTCGCACAACAAAGTGGATCATGTTGTTGATGGAGTTCGACCTTGAGTTTGTTGGAAAAAAATCAATTAAAGGTCAGGTCATCATCGATCAACTCGTAGAGGCTCCTCTCCAGGATGATCAGCCTCTTAGTGTGGAGCTTCCCGATGATGGGGTCTTCCAAATATCAGAATCACCAAATTTTGATGAGCCTGAGACGTAGGAAGATATGACCCTATTTTTTGATGGCTCCAAATGTGAGCAAGGGGGTGGCACGGGGATCATGTTTTTCACACCACATGGGGCTCCCATACCCCTATCATTTAAACTTGATTTCCCATGCACCAACAATAATGCCGAGTACAAAGCCTTGCTCATAGGTCTTTAGATGGCTGTCACCATGAAAATCACCAAGCTCAACATTTTTGGTGACTCCTTGCTCATTGTTAACCAGGTCAAAGGGATCTACCAGTGCAAGTGCCTAGTTCTGCAAGCCTACAAAGCCCTTGTGGATAAGTTCTTGGAAAAATTTGAATGGTATAACATCGAGGCACTCCCTCGATCATCTAATCATTTTATGGATACAATGGCCTCCCTAGGGTCCTTGATCCCACAAGACCCTATGGATGAGATGACAACCATTCAGGTCAAAATGCTCTCACAGTCTATGGTTGAGCATGAGAATGCTCAAGTCATGCCGAAAGTCCACTTGATTCAAATTGAACCTCATCAAGAGAGATTCTCACACATTCATGAACGCTTGAACCAGGCCGATTGGGGAACTTTGTTCCCTCAAGCCCCTTTTGATAGCAGTGCAATGCTATTCTTACAAGTTCTCTCCCAATCAACATTTTCTTAGGATGAACTTCAAGAGGGACAAGTCGTTCATGCGCTCGAGGCTTCCTCACAATAGGACTAGTCCACACAAATCAGGGAATACTTAAATCTTGGTAACCTCCCTCCTAGATTGTTGCATGCCGCTAAAAGAACATTCAAATAGAAGGTGACAAAATATGTCTTTCTAGGAGACATTATGTATCATCGGAGCTATGAAGGGATCCTCCTTCACTGCTTAGAGCATCAAGAATCAGCTTGGGCAATCACCCAAGCGCACGATGGTACGTGTGGTGGCCATTTCAGTGGCATGGCCATCGCTAAGCGCATTCTCCGCATGGGCTATTATTGGCCAAATTTAGAGTGAGATTGTTGCACATACGTGAGGAAGTGCATGAAGTGTCAGCACCATGCTAACTTGACACACGTACCTTCTTAGGCCTTACAACCGATTCAATCGGTGTGGTCATTTTCATAATGGGGATTGGATTTAATTAAGAAAATATCCCCTGCATCCTTGGGCCATCACACGTTTATTATAATGGCTACCGAGTATTTCACAAAATGGGTGGAAGCAATTCCCCTTACCACTACGATAGGACCTCGCATAGCGGAGTTCCTATTACACAATATCATTTGTCATTTTGGTATTCCATCCAAGATCATTTTGGATAATGGGACATCATTTAAGAACAAATATGTGCATGCTTTAATAGAAAAGTATAATATCCAACACAATTTTTCGACACCCTACTATCCACAAGCAAATGGGCAAGCAGAGGCTTCCAACAAAATATTGATTGCCATTCTCAAGAAAATTGTTAGAGAGAATCACACAGATTGGCACACGCAAATACCCCTTGCTCTATGGGCCTATCACACTAGTATTTGGATGCCCACTGGGGCTACCCCATTTTTGCTAGTATATGGCACTAAGGTAGTCATGCCTCTAGAGCTAGAAATCCCATCGTTGCGCATATCCATGCAAGAGTTCATCGATGATGACACCGTGTGGTAGGCTCACCTAGATCAACTTACATTGCTTGATGAACATCGTATTAATGCTCTTGAGCACCTACATGTTTATCAAGAGCGACTTAAGAGAGCCTACAATATGAAATTCCACCTTAGGGACTTTCAGGTTGGTGATATCATTCTGAAGGAAAACCAACAAAATTCTAATTTTCCACCCCATTTGAGGGACAAGTTCATAGCAAACTGGTTAGGTCCCTTTGTCATTACTAGTCAAATAGGACCCAAAACTTATCGCCTAGCCTCCCTTGAAGGTGTCGAGGATCCTAAACCCTTGAACATCCTTCATTTATGACCATTCCATGCCTAGGGCATGGTGGCCCAACCTAAAATGCTCCTAGGTGGTCTATGACCATCTAGGTCACCCCAAAATGCTCCAAGGGTGCCTACATCTCACTTGGTCAACCTAAAATGCTCCTAGGCAGTCTATGACCATCTAGGTCACCCCAAAATGCTCCAAGGGTGCCTACATCCCGCTTGGTCAACCTAAAATGCTCCTAGGAGGTCTATGACCGTCTAGGTCACCCCAAAATGCTCCAAGGGTGCCTACATCCCGCTTGGTCAACCTAAAATGCTCCTAGGTAGTCTATGACCATCTAGGTCACCCCAAAATGCTCCAAGGGTGCCTACAACCCACTTGGTCAACCTAAAATGCTCCTAGGTGATCTATGACCATCTAGGTCACCCAAAAATCTCCAAAGGCATCCATAAGCCCTTTGGTCACCCCAAATGCCCCAATGGCCCCCAATAAGCCCGTTGGTCACTTGTACATACATATATATCAATCAAAAAATTCAAAAACATCATCAAAATATCAAAAATATAAAAATATTGCATCGCATCACATTGCATCCCATTGCATTCTATCATCGCTTGCATTTAGGCATACTCACTATTTGCACTTTGCATTTTATATTTGCTCATACATGTCTAGCACCATGGCGGTACACTCATCATCACTCAAAATCAATGTTGTGAAAGTAATCATTCACATAGTTCAATGTTTCACTTATCATTTTCATCCATATTTTCCATTTTCCATATTTGTGTCCACCCCTTCACCTAGTCATTTGTTTTCGAATGTCATTAGGGTTTTTGGTCACTCAACCATTTCTAGCTTCTTTTCAGGTTTTGTAGAAAGCTATCTTGATTTTTAGGAGGTAGAGTCTTGCTTAGATTATGCCTTGTGTACATCAGATCCCAAACACATTTTTAACATTAATAATCCAAGTTTTTCGCAAAGAAAGATGAAATCCATGAAGTGGTCTAGGTTACTTTAAGAGAAAAGGTCATCCTACTCATCCCCCTATGCGAATGGTTCAAGAATGCTGAGAGTTGGCAAAAGGACAAGCTCTTCCCTACCCAATTCCCCAAAATAAATAGTGGTTTTCACCACTATCAAAAACCCCAATTCCCACAAATCCCAATCCCTCAAAAAAATCAAAGAAATAAAAATTCAAAAATCAAAATCCCAAAAGTTCAATATCAAAATCCTCAAAAAGCAAAAAGCAAAAGCAAAATAAACAGTGGTTCTCACCACTATCAAAAATCCCAATTCCCAAATCCCTTGCTCAAAGAAAACAAAATACAAAATAAACAGTGATTTTCATCACTACATATGAGCAAGTATCCCAATAAAATTGAAGAAAAGAAGGGAGTCGAACTTGAATCCCTAGAACTCTTAGCATTTGGAAAACCATAAGGTGATCCTCATTACGGGTTTGGTGGATAGCCTATCCAGCAATGGTGGTATCCTTATGCATGATGATATGTCTATCACATTAGCTTTTGGCGTGTGTGCAGACCAATGTTTGCATGTGGATGAGCTAGCTTTTGGTAACCTAGATCGCCTAGTGGTCTAATCTAACTAAGTATAGAACCCTGGATCATGACATTCATAGAGTGATCCTCATTACAAGTTTGGTGGATAGCCTATCTAGAAATGGCGGTATCTTTATGCATCTCATAGGAATGAACTCACTTGCACACACAAGGATATGAAGTACCTTGGTCATCCTAGAAGATTCATACCTCGTCAAAAAGTCTTGCATAGATAGTATACAACCTTTGATCAGGTTGTCTAGAGTGTTTGAGTCTCACAAAACCTCAACTACATTCTCTAACATCTCATGTCAATTATTCCATTCTACCACATTGCAATAATACATTTCCACATTTCCATTACACAAAAAATAATACATACAAAAAAAGAAACAAAAAATAAGTGTTAATGTGTTTTGTATAGTCTATGGTGCTAACATAGTGTGTCAAATCATTAGCCACAGTTCATTTTATCAATCAATCAAATATCCCATCTCACTGTGCATCCATGCATATAGATAGCATCAAATCAAATCAAATCAAAATACACATGCATACATGATATATATCTATCACCATTTCATTGCATCCATATGCATACATACTAATCATCTAACATATAATCACAAATCAATACACACATTGCATCCATACCATAAAGAAATAAGGGAGACACATGATGACCATAATAAAATCTCATATATATATGGGGCAAAAACATGTACATCATAGTTTCCAAAAATGCCCGTAGGCTACAATAAAGTGGGTCCTCAGACCTCACAATGCTAAGCATCCAAAACCCCAAAAATAACCCCAAGAGTCTCCATCACCATGATCATGCAGGATCGGTGCTACGACTCACATTGCCACCTATAGTCTGGGTCCACTGAGACCCCCCATGCCTGCTACCACCAGCCTTATCAGCCCTCTGCCTAGTAGAGGACTGCACTATCTCACTCTACCGAGACCGGTGTGATACCCTAGTCTCCCCATAATCTGGAAGATGCCCCCCAAGGTGCACCACCTCTATCTCCAATCAATCCACATAAGCCTACCTCCACTATCCCTACACCTGGTAAGTCTCCACCACTGACTGTAGTCATAGTACCTCCACCCATAGCTTCTCTACCTCCCTAGTGCTGGATCCCTCCTACCTTGGACCATAAGCTCTCAAATATGCTCGCAGGGAGGATATCTCAGCTTGGTCCTCCCATGTCTATGCCTGAAGGAGATCTCTCTCCTGTCTGACCCTGGCCAACTCAACCTATAGCTCCAGATACTGGTCACCCTGTATACCCTACTATACCTATGCCCCAGGATCCTCTGCATCCATGTCATCACCCTGATCTCCCAAGTCTAGGAGATCTCCCTACTCACCTACCTCTGCCTAGTCCTCCTCTAGAGCATCCAACATCATCTCATCTACCACCCCAGTCACCTCACCCCCTAGGGCCCCTGCACCTCACCACTGATGCATCACCCACCATGAGTCATACTCCTATGTAGTCCCAACATCATCCACATCAGGCACAACTACTACAAGATCTGACTCCTCACTCACCTCCTCAACTATAGGCCATAATAGTGTCCTCTCATCCCCGTGATGTTGGTACACCACTAGCTCCTCGGGAAGCCCCTACCATAGTCCAAACTACCACATGACCCAAACAAATGGGAAGTACTCCCACTCAGTCCCATGCCTCACAATCAGCCATCTACCTCACCTCACCTAATGAAGCTGCTCATTAGCCCTAGCCCAAGCTGGATAGTCCCTGTAAGGTCACCATAGCGCCTACTCTGGTTCCAATCAAGAGAAGAGATCGACATAGTGATCCACATCACTCGAAAACCATTGACTCTATCCTCTCTCCTGAGCCCTCTACCATAGGATACCATATCCTATCTCCCTATCCACTAGCTACGCCTGGGTCATCCATGGTAATCCATGTGGTCGCCCCATAGCTATGTGCTACCACCCCCAACACTACAATAAGAAGTTGCATCCTAAACCATTCTACTTACGATAATGGATCTCATACAGCTCATCATAGAGTTATGCTAGCAAGGTAGTCCCCCATGCCATCACTAGTGGCTCCTCCTTGGTGCACCCCGCCAAGGCGTACACCAGCTCTAATAGGTTCCAAGGGAACCTAGCTCCTGATGAGTCTAGGAGGAGCATATTGGAGATGAGAGTCATCAGTAGTGCATGCCTCACCCCCAACACCCCCTCCTCATGCCAATACCCCACCAATATCCCTCCATTCTAATAATCCATCTCTACTGCATCTGCATCCACCCCAAAGTACCTCATCAGCACTACACCCCTCAGGTCATGGTGCGATGACCGGATAGGTCGTACCTCTATAGAAATTCATAGAATCTGGTAGACATCCTCAAGCATCACCATCATCTCCCCTATCGGTAGATGGAAGGTGTTGGTGCATGAGTCCCACAAATTAATCAAGGTAGTCAAATAAGCCCGGTCGCCTACCACAGGCTCCAATCGGGTAACTTGCTTGAGCCCCAGGGCATCAAGCCACTCCCAGTCAGCCTCAATCAAGGCACCACGTATGGTCTCGAAGAGCTTCAGTTTTTGAATGACTCTTCACCACCTAAAATTAAAAAAAAAAACAAAAACAAAATTAAGCAGGTATTCACCATGCTTCAAAATGACCTCCAAAAGGCCCAAAATAAGGCAAACCCAATCCATAAAAGCAATCTAATTGCACAAAAATATAAGCAAAATACAAAATACGGTAATCCATTTTATTAGGTTTAATTACCTATTATGTAATGTGATATACCCAACAAAAAACAACAATAAATATATAAAAACAAAAACAAGAACAACAAGTATTACACTTTTAATAACGAGGTCATTTGAGTTAGCATTTACCTTCCTCGCACTGGCCCCTTCGTTGGATGCCTCCTCCTACTGACTCATGATGATAGTAGAATGATTTTGACAGTGCTTTGCTATGCAAAATCACTCTCCTCCTCCTCACCTCTCAAACCACAAAAGAAAACATGCAATAATGAGCCCAAAACTTGCATTTGGGGTTTATATAGGCCTACAACAGCCCTATTCATCCCAGGGTGGGATGAATGCACTTTTGGCCATTCTTCCCACCCTGGGATGAATACCAAATTTGTATTCATTCCACCCTAGGACGAATACAAAATTCATAGGTTAAAACAACTTAAAATGCACCAAAAGGGTCCAAAATCCCACAAAAATAGCTCTATTTTGGTCAAAATTTTTGTATCAATCAAGAGGCAAATAATAACACTCCTGGATGCTTGGAAAGAACCTTAATTCAACCCCTAAGAAGGCTAGTATGGCCGGACCACCCCACGGGAATGAGGTTTTTCATTCCTTTCCTCCAAGAAGCAACAAAGAAAAGGGTTCAAAACCCACCAAAAACATGTCAAATCTGATGGAATTCATTCAAGGTCAATATGGAACACAAATTTCTCATGGATGCATGGAAAAGTTACTACTTTACTCCCCAAGAAGGCCATTGTGGTCGGACCACCCCACGAGAATGAAGTGTTCAACCCCTTGCTTCTAGGAAACCTCCATAGCATCATCCAAATCCTTTCAAAACTGTGCCATTTTTCAATGAGTACAACTAAGGGCAACCTCACCAAAAGTCATCTGGTTCAAGTGACTCATCACTTTTCTCATGATTCATTCCCTCATTGACTCATCGCTTGAGGGGGTAGTCATACTCAATTCAAATCAACAAGCACACACTCAATCATGCAAATTGTGTTCGTTCAACGAATCTTCGACAAAGACAATCACGCTCCTGCTTGGGGTAGCAAACAAGCACAAAACATCAAATTAAAATTGCTTGGAATTGTTGGAATCATGGAATCATAGGCCTCACCTCTTCATGACAGAATAACATCCAATCTTAAGCAAGTTCCTTAGCTCGTCAAAAGCAAGGATTCAAGAACGCATGCTCTTTCCAGGATTGGGGCATCTAAAGTTGGTTAGGTTATTGAGTAACCCTAATCATTGAACATTTTAGTCATCTATTTTTGCTCAGTACTATGTTGCACACAATGCATCCCAAAAAGGGGCATCTGTAGACACTAAAATCTGGTCAATATGATTATGCTACCATAAGCAACGACTTCATGACACACCAAGGCCCCTAGGGTAGCCCTTAGGAGGCATACAGTGGTTCTAACCACTTTGTACAAGGTTTTGAAAGGTTCTAGGCCACTTTTGGGACCTTTTGGACACCCTACTTCTATTCATTCCACCCTGGGATGAATACAAAACCTATTCGTCCCACCCTGGGGTGAATAGCAGCATTCATCCTAGGGTGGGACGAATAGTAGGTTTGACCAAAAAAAATCAAATATGGACAAATGGCGCATAGAAACGGTTACATTTTCTTTCTACCAACGCCTACAAGTTAGAGCATATAGCATCTTAATGCCTTGCTCCATAAGGGAGGCCAAATTGGGAGATTCTCTTCCCCCTCCAATGCATGTCACCCTAGTGGCCAAGTGGCGCCTCTTGCCTCGCATGCCCTCGCATGCCTTTTGACCCATGAGCCTCCTTGGGCTATAAAGTGGATGCATTTTCCACACAAATGGAGAGGATATTTTGAGGACAAAGTGACGAAGTGCTGCCAAGATTTCCTTCCACCCTTTTGTGCCCATTTTTCCCTCGGAATCTCTACCTAGCGAAGGAGGTTTGTGAGTGAACTAGGAGACGTAATTTGTTACAAAACCAAACCATCTGAGTGAATTTCCTCACCAAATTTGATGAAAATACATCCCATAGTGTTTTGCATCAATCCTAAATGGAATTGGTGGTAAAATTTAGGCAGAAATGGTGGGCATCCCACCCTGGATGCCCCCTAATTTGTGACAGTCCTATTCATCCCACCCTATGATGAATAGAAATATGTGCATTATTTTATTACTTTTTTTAATTTGTTATTTTCTACATGCTATTATTATGCTACAGTCCAAATTTCATGTCATTCTGAGCTATATTGGCCGAGATATTGCAATTTTAGTGTTTTGTAGGGTCTCATGCAGGTATCCGGCGGTCATCTGGAAGAACACCTAAACTATAACTTATATTGCAAATCTGATCAAATGGGTTTTCTTAGAATATAATTTTATGTATTTTTTCCAATTTTCATGTGTTTTGTATATACTAAGGGTAGAAATTATTTGCTTTGGGTTTTGTAGGTTGTGAACGGTCACTTGAATTGTGAAACCCCATAGGATGCAATTTTGGTGCAATTTCTGGTGATATCTTCCCAAAACCACTCATTTTACATACCCATGTTATTTCGAGTCATTTGGAGTTGCTTTGATACATTTTCTCATTACTAGTCGTTTGGCCCCTATGGGGATTACATGCTTTTTATCACACGCACTCGCTATTTGACATTTCTGGTTTCCTTGTGTGTAGGTGTAGGTTACTACAGTACATTGGGAAGTATAATAAGACATCTAGATCAAATATACAAGTGGTGGAAACCTTGGCCCGCCCACCTCGATTGTGGGTACGAGGAAAGACATTGGATGTGCACCCAAATTTCTTGAAGGATTTCGATCCTTGGGCACCCGAGTTGTAAAAATTTGTATCATCCATTTTGAGCCCTCAAAGGGGAAATTTTGTAACCTGGATTTGATCCATCTGATTAATAAGAAAACAATCCACTTTGCTTTATTTCTTGTTATTTCATATCCTTTCCATTTTACTTGCATGCTTTCGTTTGATGCTCATAAGCGATAGGACATAGATACACATATTATTTATCATAATTTGTTGTACCATATTTTCCTACTTTATTATTGATGTTGGAAATTTTCCATAGCTGGAACTATGTTATGAAGTTGTGGAGGTGGGGGAACCGCTTGATAATTGATTTGTTATGGTTGTTGTTGCACTGGTTGTTGTTGTTGAGTCATTTTCGGCTGACTCAAGACCACTTGATTTAATTTTTTTGGTTTTGACTAGCCAGAATATATTCCTTTTGCTTGGATCTTATTTTTCCATTCTCTTTTCTTAGGCTTTATCTTGCCCTCTTGGATTTTTATCTCTTTTATGACACAAGCCTGAGTGAGAGTCTCATAGAATGTTCTATATTGCTAAAGTTGCAACAAGAAGGAGATGGATTTTAAGCAACACCTTGTGAAAATTTACGTTAGTTCTTCCATTGGTAGGGAGAATGGTAACTTGGTTATAAATGCCCTCCAATAGTTATCAAAATCATAGACTGACTCCTCTTCGAATTATCTACGATTGTATAGGCCAGTAAATGTGGTTTTCTTATGAACATTGTTGGAAAATATCTCCAAAAATTTATCTACCAATTGTTCAAATATTTAAATGTTGTGGTGATGTAGATGATTATACCAATCTTGAGCATCTCCCAAAATATTTGAGTAAATGTTCAGATCATCAAATCATATTGGTCTTAGATCCGAAAGCATGAGTGGATGAAGGTGCTAATGTTCTCTCTAGGGTCCTCAGTCCCTTTAAATTTATCAAATTTTGGTACTATGAAACCTATCGAATATGGTAGTTATGGTATTGAAAAATGGATAGATTTATTGAATAGCTATCTCAAGGCAGGCTTGTGGTACATCATACCAGGATTATGCAAAATCAAGCTATCAATTTGTTATTGCATTGCTTGTATTTTAGGGTCTTCCTTGTGTGTGGAAGCCCTGAATTTCTTGATAATTGTGTTGAGTTGGGTTATGTGCAGTGATGATTTGGAGATATGGAATGTGATTATGATGGAATTATGGATTGAATGGTACTTAATGATGTTGGGATTGGTGTTGGACTTGGTGATGGAATTATTGTTGATGAAACAAAGGTGATATTTGGGGAATGTGAGCATGTTGGGTTGTGGGAATGGAATGGATATGGGTTAATGGAGGTGTGGGGATGGAGATCATAGGAGATTGTGATACCCAAGATGGATTTGAATTGAATAAGGCTTGTTGGCTTGGGATGAAATGGGGTTTAAAATCTACCACCTGTGATTGTTGATGAAGGCAAGAACAAGCGCCTTGTTGGTCCATAAGTAGTTAGTTAAGGTGTTGCCATGCTTGCTATTTAGAAATTTCTAAAGTAGATTGTGTGGGTGTGATGGAGGTGGATGTAGGTGGGTTGTGAATGTTGGAAATATTGGTGGAAGTTGGTAGAGGGTAAGTTTTGAAATGAATCACAACAGAATGAGGGGTAATGGGTGGAATGGTAGATGGAATCTACAAAGCTGCGTTGACATGTGCTTTGTAGAGTGGATTGGTATAAGTGGTGGTATATGTATATGGGATGGAGCTGCATTCACATGTCCCTCTTATGGTGTGAATGATACCTCAAAAATAGGGTTAGTGTAGGCTTGGATGAAACTAGTGGGATGTGAATAGACAAGTTCCTAATGAGATGAAGAAACTTGACTGTGTGGGAGGTTAAGTTGCTCTAATATAGTATTGTTTAGTCTTAGATAAGCTTCAAATTTTTCCATATCTATGTATGTGATGTGGGTGTTAGTGGGTGTGGAAGGATTTATCTCTGGGATGGAGGTATGAACAACTCTATGCATCATATTAGAATTTTAAGTGAATGTTGCATGTGAGGGTCCTGTAGACAAACCAAAATAGCTTGTCTATGATGGGCTAGTTGGCTTGGCCATAGAAGTTATTGGGGAAGAGGTGGGGCACTCCATGTATGAAGTGGGTTGGCTGGTAGATGCTTGACTCATGATTTTGGCTTGGATTTGAGTTGAAACCATAGGTTAATGAGCCAAATGGGGTAGTGAATGTGTGGGATGTGTGTGGTAAGTTATATGGCAATGAAAATCACATAGAATCAAACAAACAATTGAATATTATGTCTTACAATATTTTTTTGGTGTGGTTTATGTGTTTTGATGTATGCCTAAGCATAGAATACTATTCAAGGTGTATTCCTAGGATGGATGGCAAATGGGAACGTTTTTGGTGATGAAATACAAAAAATATTACTCATGGATTGCTAAGGTGTCTATGGGGCAAGACAATGGATGGAGATGAAACCCATTGTCGCTAGTCTTGATCAATGGCTAGTGGTGAAGTCCAACTCACTAATGTTTAAAGTGATACATGTAATGGTGTGATTCTTTTTAAAGTTTCTATTGTCCATGGTGTTCATACAATGCCAAGAAACTCTCTTCCACTCAACCAAATTGGTGACCAAGAATACCAATACCAAGTTTTCCAAAATAACATAGGGTACACCTCTTAAGATCCATCCTGAATCATTAAGTTATTCTAACAGTGGAGGGTTCACCTAGTTCTTCCACCTTGAATCATCAAGTGATTACAATAGTGGGAGTAAGCTCGAGTACCAATAACTTGTTCCAACTTGAAAAAGTAAGAAGCGAGAGACTTTAGCCTAAAGTGCAACTATTTATGCTTTTTCGTATTATTGCAAACAACACTCAGAGTAAAAGGTAAAAACACCACAAAATAACAAAAACTTAAATTTAATGTGATGAATGTTCTAATGCAACTGACATGAATGCACCAATGCAAATATACCCTATATGCAAACTATATGAAGAAATGTTTGTGAATGGCTAAGATGAAAAATGTGTTACTTTTTAAATTGAAAGTAGATATTTTCTTTTCAATGTATCTTTTAAAAGCAAAAAATGGAGGTGGGGTTTTATCAAGACTTACTAGGCCTATGTATTTCTTCCCAACTCTCTTGGATGTGATGTAGAGTCTCTTGAATGTGGTGAGGCATCTTTTGAACATGGTAGAGCATCCCTTGAATGTGGCAATGTGAACACTTCATATTGTTAAGTGGATATTTAGCATCTTTTTAACATGGTAGAGCATCCCAAAAACCCTAATTTCACAATTTTTGTGTGATTGAATCAATGAAAACCTGCAATAGAAAAAAAAAATTAGATCAAATTTTGACAAGTTATATTAAAACAAGAAACCCTTTGGGGGTCCCACCATGATCTCCATTTTTTAAAGTACAAAGAAACAACACCAAGATAATAATACAAAAAATAACACAAAAGGTATTGCACACTGAAGAAAGAATATTATTGCATTAATATGGTGGAAGCCTTAATTGAATTTGGACCAGGAGGTAATATTAAATATTAACTAAATAATATTAATTAAATGCTGCAGAGCTATTACATCGACAACCTTAGAACATAGGCTAGAAACATTAATTTATAAGAAAGGAGAAGGGAGGAAGTCGACGGAGAGGAAAGGAAGGGAGGTTGGAGGAATAAGGGGAAAGGAAGGTGGAGGGATAAGGAGGAAGAGGGAATAAAGGAGGGAATGGAGGGATAAGGGGAAGAGAAGAATTTATTGACTTTAAAACATGCCGACATTTGCCGACAATTCTAACCTAACCTAACCACTAAATATCCACTTAACAATATTAAGTGTTCACATTGCTACATTCTCCCCCTTAAAGTTGAGAGGTCTGACAATACAGTCTCTCAGCTTTACAAATTGAGCTTTAGCCGACGCCTTGGTGAAGATGTCCGCAACATTCTCCAAAGTGGGGCAATAGTGAAGCTCAATGGTTTCGGTTTCCACCATATCTCCGATGAAGTGGTACTTCATATCAAAATGCTTTGATCTACTATGGTGGACAGGATTGTATGCCAAGCTGAATGGCACTAATGTTGTCACAGAATAACCTTGTTGGACCACTTTGCTTGCTCTCCAAGTTCTTCTAATACCTTTCGTAGCCATAGAGCTTGAGTACTAGCATGAGTGACCGCTATATACTCAAACTTACGTTGAAGATAGTGCTACTACTATCTGCTTCTTGGAACTCCAAGTTATTAGTCCCGATCCCAGACTAAAACAGTTCCCTGAGGTTGATTTTCTGTCATCAATGTTGCTACCCCAATCACTATCACTGAAGCCTACAAGCTTGATAGTGTTACATTTATGGTAATGGATTCCAAAATCCCATGTACCCTTTACATATCTAAGAATTCTCTTAGCTGCTTGCAAATGCAACTCAGAAGGGTTAGACATAAATCGAGAGACAAGAGAAACAACATACTGAATATCAGGTTTGGTGTTGGCGAGAAACATCAAACTCCCAACCATGCTTCGAAAGTGGTCACGTCAACTTTTGATGCTCCATCATCTTTGCTTAATTGGATCCCATGTCCAACTGGAGTTGCAACTGGTTTGCAATGCTCCATAGCAAACTTCTTAAGCATGTCCCGAACATACTTATGTTGACAGATGAAGATCCTTGTATCTGACTGATGAACCTCCATTCCAAGGAAGTAGTGCATTAAGCCAAGATCCTTCATCTCAAACTGCTCCATCATGGAGTGTTTGAACTTCATATTCAGTTTTTCATTACTACCCATGAATATGAGATCATCCACATACAAGCAAACTATGAGGATGTCATTTCCTTGCTTGTAGATAGTAAAGGGTGGGTTCATTTCTACTTCTGGTGAACCCAAATTCTTTGAAGTACCCATCAATGCGTGAGTACCAAGCTCGTGGTGCCTGCTTGAGGCCATAAAGTGCCTTCTTCAGTTTGTAAACAAGATGTTCCTTGTATTTTTCCTCAAATCCTTGTGGTTGCTCAACATACACTTCTTCTGTCAAGTAACCATTTAGAAATGCACTTTTCACATCCATGTGTTGGACTTTCCATCCCTTATTTGCAGCTAAGGCAAGAACTATTCTAATAGTCTCCTGTCTGGCTACAGGAGCAAAAGTCTCTTCATAATCAACTCCATATTTTTGAGTGAATCCCTTTGCAACTAGTCTCGCCTTGTGCCTTTCAATGCTACCATCAGCATTAAACTTGGTCTTGTAGACCCACTTACATCCAACACATTTCTTGCCTTTAGGAAGCTTTACCAGCTCCCAAGTGTCATTTTTTATAGAGGTTATCTCCTCTTTCATGGCATCTTGCCAAATTTTTTGAGTACATGCCTTCTCATAACTAGAAGGTTCAAGTTGTGCACTAGTTAACAAAGCATAGTTAACTTGATCTCCCCTAGGTTCCTAGTGGGAGACATCATCACCATACAAGTGCATACTTTCTAATCTATGTAAAACAGAATCCATTTCACTAGCTTGACTCCTAGTGTATCTTCCGGAAAAATTTTATCCAACATCTGAGATGATGGATGATACTGTAGAGTTCTCTTACCTTTGGATGGAGAATCAATGTCCATTGGTGAGGAACGTACAGATCGCTGTGGAGAAGGACTTGGTGAAGAAGAGGAATCAGAAGATGAACTTGGACTTGTTGGAGGAGACTGCTTTCCTTTCTGTGGTGTCTGTGGTTGCACCTGTTGAGAAACTACATCAGTGGATTCAACATCACTGAATATTTGGGGCTTACCCCATTCTCCCCCTTCATCAAAAATTACATCCCTAGAAATCACAAGCTTTCTAGTCCGGGGATTATAGAGTCTGTAAGCTTTTGTATTCTCACGGTATCCTACAAAGATACATGCCTGACTCTTTGGATCGAGCTTCTTCCTAAGCTCATCAGGAATGTGAGAATAGGCCGGTGAGCCAAACACTCTGAAATGCTTAACATTTGGCTTTTTACCATACCATGCTTGGTAAGGTGTCAATCCTTTCAAACTTGAAGTAGGACTTCTGTTCAAGATATATATGCTGGTCCTGGCTGCATCTGCCCAATATGAATTAGTCAAATGCTTCGTCTGAAGCATAGATCTTGCCATCTCCACAATGGTGCGATTCTTCCTCTCTGCTACACCATTCTGCTGTGGAGTGTAGGCAGCAGTGAACTGCCTCTTAATGCCATGTTGCTTACAGAAATTCACAAACTCATTAGAGGAATATTCTCCTCCCCTATCTGATCGAAGACATTTTACAAAATGTCCACTTTCACTTTCAACTCTTGTTTTGAAATCGAGAAAACATTCATATGCTTCATCCTTATGTTTCAAAAAATATATCCAGCACATTCTAGTATAATCATCAATAAAGAGTAGAAAGTAAGAGTTGTTACCCGGACTACGTATCCGCATCGGACCACAGATGTCGGTATGCACTAGCTGGAGTGGATAGCTGGCCCGCCATGCTTGTCCATGAGGAAACTTTGATCTGGCATGCTTTCCAAGAGCACACCCTTCACAGACTTCTTTACTATCCTGAACTTTAGGAAGTCCAGTGACCATGGCTTGGGAAGTTAGCATTTTCAAACTAGCAGAATTCAAATGGCCATATCTCAAGTGCCATAGAACACTTGGATTGGAAATAGCAACACTTGCTAACTTATCTCCCCCTGGCTGACCAAACTTTAAAGGAAACAATCTATTCTTTGACATTGGCACTTGAGTAATGATTCTATTATTGTTATTTTTATCAAAAATAGTGCATTTACCCTCATCAAAAAGCAACTTGTAGTTCTTTTCTAACATTTGTCCAACACTTAAAATATTATGTTGGAGATGGGGTGTATAATAGATATCACTTACTTGTTTGACTCCTTCTTTAGTTGGAGCAACCATAGCTCCAATGCCTTCGACTGCCAATGATTTATCATCTCCCAATTTGATGCTAGATTTGTAGGAGGAATTTAGAGTAGCAAAGAGCTCCTCTTTGCCACTCATATGGTTTGAACACCCAGTGTCCAAGATCCATGTATCATTCATGTTTTGATCTGCTTGACCATATGAGAGAAAGAGATTTGTGGCCTCTTCCTCTTCTCCAAAGTTTCCAAACTGACTGCTCTGGCTGCTACTAGCTCCTTGTGAAGTCTTAGTCCAACAGTCACGAGCATAATGGCCAAGTTTGCCACAATTGTAGCAAGATTGTTTTGACTTATCTCCTCCTTTACCTCTGCCTAATTGTTTCCCTCTATTTTGTTGTCCTCCTCTATTATGCTGTTGTTCACTGTTGTTTGAGAATCCTCCTCTGTTCTGATTTCCTCCTCTGTTAGGAGTTCCACCTCTCTGATTATTTCTGCCTCTTCCTCTAGACTTTCCTCTGCCATGACCTCTACCTCTGCCTTCTTGAGAAGCAAAGGCTTTATCATCTCCTCCATAACTTGTGGAAGGAGATGGCTGTAATCTCTCCTCATGTGAGAGAAGTGAGCCAATGAGGGTTTCAAAAGACAGAGAAGTTAGGTCTTTAGATTCCTCTATAATGATGGCTATTGAATTCCACTTAGGAAGAAGTGTTCTCAACACTTTCTTCACTATAACTTCAGGCTTTACATCTTCTCCTAAAGTGACCATCTTATCTACTACGGCTTTCACACGCATGCGGTAATCACCAACCTTTTCATTTTCTTGCATTTTAAGAGTTTCAAACTCTCTTTTCAAGGTTTGGAGTTTAACTTGTTTGATTTGGTCACTACCCCTATAACTTTCTTGTAAAGCATTCCAAGCAGATTCAATAGTTTTAAAAGAAGCTATTCTAGGGAAAATACTTTTATCAAGGGCGGCGTGAATGTGATAAAGGGCAAAAGAATTATTCTTCTGTGCTTCTTTTCTAGCCCTTTTATCAACACCACTCAAAGCTACCCACTCAGCAACTGAAGGTTCGAGTATATCCCTCTTCAATCACATCCCAAAGACCTTTGCCAATCAACAGAGTTTTCATTTTAATTGACCAATACTCGTAATCACCACCATTGAATTCAGGGATTGGTAAACTAGTATTGGAAGCCATTTTAGAAAGCAACTTTTATTTCAACTTCAAACAAGCTGTACAAAGAAGTACAAAATAGATTACTGATTTACTGATTTAAATCAAATCTAGCTTTCTTAAAATGCTCACTGATTTGGCATTCTTCTTCTTGAGGATTTCCCAAAACTGGAAAGGTGAAGTTGTCTACTTCGTCGTCACTGATGATAATGACTTCTTTTGCTGCTACTGTTGGCTCAAGACGCCTTTTGAGAACAACTCGTTCTTCAATTGCAGGTTTCACCTCCATTGGTTCTTTTTCCTCTGCTTCTACTTCTACTTCTTCTGGATCTGGAGAGCGAGGTGTATAGCTCTCACTCGTTTCAACTTCAGGCACTGCAGGAGTATAGCTGTCACTTGATTGTCCTTCAGGTACTATTTCAACCGTCTCGGATTCAACTACTCTTTGCCCGAAGATATTATCTTCAGAATCCGCCTCGTATCCAGAATCTGGTTTTCTCTGATGTGCAATCACTTGGTTTTCCAACTGACAAAACACAGTATGAAGTCCACTCTGCTGGACTTTCCTGTCAAAGGAATCAGGATTCTCTCTTCTCAACAGAGAGAGCAATGCATAATAGCATCCAGATGACCGAATCATCTACCCAAAAATTTCACCGCATGCACTGGGTTACAATAATGATGCTAAAAAAAACTTTTCACCCTTTTATTTTTTAAACAATTTTTCAAAATTTGTTTTAATAAAGCCCTTAAAATTTTAACAATTTTTTTATATATATTTTAAATTAGTTTTTTTTAAATAAAAGTTTATTTAAAAAAAAAACTTAATAAAAAATATAAATAAAAAATTATTAAATTTTTAAAAACTTTAATTAAAAACTAATAATGAAAAAAGAATTAATTAAAAAAAACCTTTTTTGTTTTTTTTTTTCGTCACGAAATCCCCGACGGGATTCGAACTCAGGACCTCCGCGTCCTACCCGCAGCCACTAGCCGCTACACCACGCGGCGCCGGTGAGAAGAGTGGTGACGACCGCCCTTTTATTCCTTCGTTCACCGATTACAAACAAAAATAAAAATAAAAAACTTTTTGTTTCTTTCACCCCAGCGGGATTCGACCCCGGGACCTCTCCTCCGCAAGCCAGAGACTCAGCCGACTGCGCTACGCCCTTCGGCTGGAGACGAAAGGAACGGGCGGTTCCTTATTCTGTCGTCGGGAAGAATTAAAAAAAAAAAAATGAATGTGGATTTATCCCACATTCAGTGGGAGGAAGACTGTTTAGTCTTCAAATATGCGGCCGCGCGCATATAACATCGATTGCCTTCGGGCAATCGCTCCTCAATGCTATGCTTGCTCGGCCAATCGGTGATCGCCACGTGTCTACTTCAGGCGAACCCGCTTTCGCCACGTGTTCCAACCAATTTTTGCCACCGCACATGCTCGACCGCCTCGCCACCTCAACGCACCATGTCAACCGCCACGTCAGCACCACGTCGACCGCCATGTCAGTGCTCTGTCAGCACCCACCATGTGTCAGCTGTCGCCACCTCAGCGTCCACCTCAGCACCTCGATCCATGTGTCCACGTCAGTTGTCTGCTCTGTGACTGCTCTGCCATGTGTCACCTCAAAATGCTGATTGCCAGCTCCTCGAACATAGTGCGCCCTCGGGATGCATGCCCAGCATGCTCGCCAGCCAATCACCGTGCGACCTCGAGAATCATGCCCGTGCGACCTCGGGATTCGTGCCCATGCACGCTTGCCCGACCAGTGCTCTGATACCAAATATTGAATTTGGACCAGGAGGTAATATTAAATATTAACTAAATAATATTAATTAAATGCTGCAGAGCTATTACATCGACAACCTTAGAACATAGGATAGAAACATTAATTTATAATAAAGGAGAAGGGAGGAAGTCGACGGAGAGGAAAGGAAGGGAGGTTGGAGGAATAAGGGGAAAGGAAGGTGGAGGGATAAGGAGGAAGAGGGAATAAAGGAGGGAATGGAGGGATAAGGGGAAGAGAAGAATTTATTGACTTTAAAACATGCCGACATTTGTCGACAATTCTAACCTAACCTAACCACTAAATATCCACTTAACAATATTAAGTGTTCACATTGCTACAGCCTTAATCTCCAATGTTACAATATATTATGTGTTGATACAATAGTTACAATCGAAGGGTTCTAAAAACCCTTGTTTACAAATAATATTTGGTGTCTTCTATATCATCTTTTACTCCAAATAAGTTGTAGGTGGGATTGAGTATCCCTATAGGACCCCCTATGCTACAAAAATCATAATGAATGTAGTTCTATACTTGCAAATAGATCACAATAGAAACATATGTGAGGGCTCCACTATGTGAGACCATCAAACTAACATATATATTAAAACCCTAACTGTAATGATTGTGGAATGCAAGAAAAATACATAAAATTTGAGTTGTAAAGCAATAAAATTTTTACCTTACTAGGGAATACCTGAATTGTCTGATCCACTCTTATGTTTAAGTGATATAAAGATGCATGAATGCCCATAAGTATTTGAGGGTTTATCAATGGCAAAATAGAGGCTGGAAAACACCCTAGAGTGTTTTGTAAGGGTTGTGAATGCCTTACATCATTTATGGAATGCTCAACAACATCCCTGGAATGCTCAATAGCATTTGAGTAATGCTCGATAGTGCTTGAGGGTTGTTGGGAAGGGTATTGCAGAACCAGATCTAGTTTGCAGGGATTCTATCAATAAAAATGAAGGATACTGATTCAATGAAGGGAGAGGATGATAGTGAGGCACTAGGGTTTTGTATGGGAATGAATGCAAAGGTTCTCAAACTCAATAGCTTGATCAACTACCTTATTCATGAATCACTTAACTTGTTAACCCTCATTCATGAGAATGAATGACCTTTTATAACTTACCTTTCAACATGCTAGGGTTTCGATGACACCAATGGGTGGTCGAGATTAAAACATGATGAATGACTAAGATTATGTCTTTGATGTGTGACATGGATCAAGTCAGATAGATAGTTGATATTAAGTCATGATGAATGGTTGTGATTTATTCATATAAATATATATATATATATATATATATATTTATATTAAATAAATAAATCTAAATAAACACACATATATATATATATATATATATATATAAATAATGGATGGAAGTGATTGAATGATGCATGGATGACAAGTGGCTAGGATTTTGTGTCTACACAAGGTTCACTTGAGATTTTTTATTTGATTTTTTAAGGTATTTTTATAGTTTTGAGTAAAATACACCATTAGGTGCAGTTGAATAACCAAATTGATGTTGAGGATGCTTGCAAGATGCTTACATATTTTGTGATTTTAGGACCATCCTAGGGTAGTATGGTTGTATTTTGCAAGTTGAGGGGTCATATCAGGGTAGGATGGTCGCATTGGTGACTACCTCACATAGGGATGCTCTCAAAATTTGAAAAATATAAAATAATTTTTTGCTAAATTTTTGATGTCATTTGCACTTTTGGCAGTTGGAGAAAAGGAGAGGTGAGGAGAATGAGAGAAAATTTTGACACATAACGCTACTAATTTTTCTACTCATTTATACCATGGATTAGCCTGAGGCTTCGACTAGTGGAGGATTCGAAGCGAGGAAGGTAGACACCTTGTTACCTCTCTTGTTATTTTGCAATGCAAAAATGAACCTCATTAAGTAATGTGGAAAATGAACCTCATATAAAATTTAAGGTAAAGAAAACACCTTAGATTAGAAAATGTAGTGTAGGCTATTTGTTTTAATTTTTGTTCATTTTATTTATTTTTTTGAATTTTTACATGTTTTTTCCCCTATTTTGGTGCCGTCTCGAGCAAAAACGGTTCCCCTTTGGGGTTTTGGGGACCATCCCGAGGTGGGATAGCTGCATTTTGAAAATTAATGATCAAATTTTGACCATTGTGAAAGCTATCTTGGGGTGAGACAATCTCACTTGTAGACCGTCTTGGCTCAAGATGATGACATGATTAATGCTTTTTTATTGATTTGCTTGTTTGGATTTAGTTGTTGAAGGCTCGTCGTAGAGTTACCACACTTTTTAGGACAATGCAAGGCCTCATTAATACCAATGAGTGGACATGAATTGAGGTGATTGGCCTCAAGTAAGTGACTTGATTAGAGGTGGTGATGGCAGATCAAAACTATCTGACTACCTTAGTTGAATGATGGGATATCCAAACTAATACATTTCACCTCTTGACTAGCAAGATAAAAGTCACCTTGGAGGATGTATACTAGATTCTCCATGTGTTTATTGAGGGATTCCTGATCACCTACACTCCTCTTCTTTAGTAGGGTAGAGTATTGTAGAGGGTATTTGGTGTAGAGGCTAAGGTTGCAAGGTAGCATATGGATAGTGTTAGAGTATTGATTAGGGTATGGTATACAATAGGAGTGTTCAATCAAAGGCATGTAGTATTGATGTGCATTATATCGAACATCCTACTTCCTGAATCTTCAGGAGAAATGTTCACATGGAACCTCCTTGATATGGTTCAAGATCTGATAAAGTGTGATATTCAATAGCTATTGATCATGGCATGGGGTAGCACTCTAATGCTCATCTATACGATGAATTATATGAGATCCAATATTATGATTGGCATGGATTAGGCTATAGCCTCCTTCAGGTTTAGGGATGGGAGCATATCCAAGTGGATTGACTAGAGGTACTTCTAGTATCTTCTCAAGAAGATATGGAGGATCCTGAGATCAAATATACAACTTGGTCAAGGTAAGACCAAGAGATAGGTTAGAGTTGACCTCATGCAGGTAGGCTTACCCATTATGCATGGTCTTTATATGGACTGAGGCTAGATTAGGTTACATAGAGGTCTTATATGGATTATCCTATGGGCATACCATTTGGGGCTGAGGTAGGTGAGGGCTGAGGAGATGAGGGAGGTGAGGGGGGGTTATGACTGCATCATCAAATTAAGGGAGAGTGGGTATAGCCTATAGAGGGGATGGAGGAGACACAGGACATGGGTGGCAATGAGGAGGATCTAGATAATGAGAGTGCTTAGTTTAGTGCATAGGTGTAGACTCTCCAGGCATAGTTAGTAGAGCGGGATACAACTATAGTAATATTATAGAACTAGCTAGCTTGAGAGTAGTAGAGGGGGTGGGGCTTCTTTTATGAGAAGGCTCTTTTTACTGCACAACTAGATAGCTCCTAAGAGGTAGTGTATAGGGTTATGACCGAGAGGGAGAGGATGATAGTAAAGTAGTATATTGTATAGACATAGATGGCTACCCAGATAGCAAAGCATGATGCTCTACAAGCACAAGTAGTGGCTAGAATAGCAAAGTGGGATGCTTTATAGGCATAGTTGATAGCCTTAAATGTAGGTCAAGGACATGTGGGAGCAGGTAGCCAAGCTATATGGGATATGGTAGGGCTACAAGCCAAGGTGGCTAGACTGTGGACCCTGTTGAGTGACTATGATGCTCAACATAAATATGATAAATTTTACATTATGGATTTGGAGGCTCAGATGGGGCTACTTGGTGGTCACCTTCCAAAACACTCTTCAAAAGGAGGATCCCAATGAAGGCACCATAGTAAGTCAATACAATCATTAGTTAGGCATAGTCATAGGTCATAATCAAGGCTAGAGAGATCAGTGGCCAATGGATAAGGGCAGACTCATAGAGATGAGGTGGAGGGTGGGGGTGACTTTGGGGGTGCAGGCCCTGCATGATCTATTGTTGTGCATTGATTTATTTTTGAGTGTAAGGTTTTAGGACCTACACAATTGTAGCCTACAAGAAATTTTCTACCATGATGCACTTATACATTTACCATCTGTATATGATATATCTCTTATTTATGGCTCATCATGTGTTTTTATTATGTTTTAATTTTATGTATGGATGCAATGATGGATGTAATACCTAGATGATGGATGTGTATGTAGATATTGTAATGTAGATGTATAGATGTATGCCTAGATATGTGTATGTATGGATGCAACACCTAATGTTAGATTCATGTTTTAGATTTGTTTATTTGATTATGAAATATGAATTCATTTTAGTTTTATAACAAATCTAATGTGTATGAAATGCATTAAATTTTATATGGATGTTCTAATGCAAATTGTATATGTATGTTTTAATTTCTTAAAACATAATGAATGAATTCTAATTGTGTTTGAAAAACTAATGGTAGACACCACTGAATGTATAAAAATCATGAATTTAAAATGTTAACCTTATCATAAAAGTTATACATTTAGATGTGAATGTGTGATATGACATATGTGAGATGTAGGGGTTTTCCCTATAAGCTTTTGTAATCTAAAACATGTGCATAAAATATCCAGTGGCTATCTAAACATAATTGCTAATATTTATCCAATATCTAACCTATATTATGAGGACATATTAATAAGCAAAAGATCATAAAGAAAAACACTAATGATGATGAGATAGTTAAGTGCTATGAGGAAAATTTTAAGGTTTTCCATGGGACTCAAACAACCTAGTTGTTTGGTCAAAATTTGTATACTAGCTACACATGATTTTGAAATATAAAAATCTACTAGGAAGATCTAGATATTCAATATCCATGTGTGTGCAAAGTGAATGTATTAGATGATGCATAAGACTTACCTCATTGCCAGGAAGATTTCATGCAACCCATTGTTGTAATGAGGATCATCCTATGGTCATCTTATCTCAAGTTTAGACGTAGTTGGACTAGACTACTAGGCAATACAAGCCACCAAAAGCTAGCTCAACCGTAATATGACATTGGTCTATACAAAAGAAGTTGCTAATGTAATAGATATATAACCATGCATAAGGCTACTCCATTTCCATGTGGGTTTCATTCAATCCATTTTTGTAATGGAGATTGTCCCATGGATTTTGAATAACTAAGAATTCTAGGGATTCAATCTCATTACCCCCTTATTTTCTTTTGATTTATTGGGATACTTGCTCATTTTAGTGGTGAAAAACATTTTTTTGGTAGTTGTGGTTAAAACCACTCTTTTTGGAGCAAGGGATTTTATTAGTGATGAAAAACATTATTTCTTTTTATTTGGAACTTGCTCATTTTGTGGAAGATCAAGGGGATTGATTGGGTAGGGGGAGCTTTTCCTTTTGTCAATTCTTAGCATCCTAGACCATGTGCATAATAGGATGAACAAGGGAAGCATTTCACTTAATGTGTCAAGGAATACATTGTAGTTGTCATCCTTCCTTGTTCAAAATTGGATTTAGATGTGTGAAATTGTGTTGGGATTTTGATGTATGCAAGGTACTATAAAAGCAAGACCTTACTTTATGAAATCCAAGATAACTTTCTACAACATCTAAAAAGATAACTAGGAATGGTTGAATGACTGGAAACCCTAGTAAACATCCTATAGCGACTTATCTTTTATGAAAAATACAGTTAATCACGAAGGGAAATGTGGATGGTAGTGATATATGGTATGTAGGGATTTTTCCTATGCTCTTTTGAAAATTAAAAGGTGTGCATACAAGTTTTAGTGGCCATCTAAATATCATTGTTGATATTAATATGGTATCTATCCTATATTATGAGAATCCCTTAATAAGCAAAAATATCATAAGGAAACCACAAATTATGATGATGGATAATGATGATTTACGACTCATGACTAGCATACAAAAATGGTTTCATTCATAATAATGTAAAAAAAACTTGTCCTAGTGTAAGTGCAATGGATGAATATACCTAAAGTGACTAATAGATGAATGCAACAATATGCATGATTATGCAATGCAAATGTTTTTGTATTTTTGATGTTTTGTATTGGTTTTGTATTTTATGTTTTATAATTTTTTGTGAGGGAAGGTGTGATACCTTAAGCACCCCCAACGTGTGTGGTGGTAAGTGAATGTGGGGAAGGTGTGATATCTTCAAAATATCCAAATTATTTCATCGGTTGTGATGTGGATGGTGGGTAAGGTGTGACACCTTGAGCACACTTGGTATGCAAGATTAATGTGGTTGATGCGATGTAATTGGCTTGGTTGGGAGGAGTGATGAATATTGACCCCCCTATTGCAGTAATGAATCCTTTGCAATGCCAATGTCCCAATGGGATGAAGAAAGTGAACTATCTTTGTAGAGCTCATTTTGTTCTATCATATCTTGCACAATATCCTTGAATGGGTAGCAAGTTTGGATGTCATGCCCATTCTACTTGTGCTAAAAATAGTAGAGGTTTTCATTTTGAGACCTAGGTTTAGGTCTACTTGGTTTTATTTCTAGTAATAGCATTGCATGTCTCATAAAGCCTTTGAAATATGGCTAATGAAAGCATTGGATGTTTTGTGTAATGGCAATATATCTTATTGGCTTACTAGGTTACGACTGATCTTAAGATCGTATAGGAGGTGGTGTGGCCTAAATTGTGGTTGGTTTCGGTGATGTGGGTGAGCCATATATGGGAAAGGTCTCCTTATCGATAATATATTGGACCACATGTTTGAATATGTGGTAATTATTAATTTTGTGGCCTGCTATCCGATGATAAAGGCAATAGTGACCTTCCCTATACAACTTTGGTTTAGGTCTGTTAGGACTGAGAGGGTGAATGTTAGGTAAAAAAATTGCTTTTACCTCTTGCAAATTTTGAAATTTTTTTGACATGGGCTCGAATAATGGATTTTAGGCATGAGGTTGGCATATTGAATAAGGTGGATGTAAGGGATCAATTTGGTGAAGTGGCAGGGTTGTGTGTATCTCAGTAACCTACCTAGGTTGCTCTGCTTGATTTATTGATGTAGGTAATGGATCATTAACTATGTATGTTTGTTGATCCTCGGTAGTGAGGGAATTATAATTTTGAAGTTGATTCATCTTGAGCATGTCTTGTATTATGTTCTTGAATGCATAGCATACCTAAATATCATGACCATTTTTTTGATGATATAAATAGTATAAATCCTCTCTATACCCCTTATATTTTGGGTGGTTTGGATCTAGGGGGTGTATTTCAGGCAAGGTGATAGTCTTTGCCTCACACAACTGGTTAAAGAGCAACACCAAATATTCAAGAAATGGTGTATAAACACAAGGCTAATTGTGTTGTTGTTTTCATCTCTGATCCTATTGGGGTTTATTTTGTGGTTGTAGAGGAGGCAGTTTGACCTTGGATATGATTTGTTGTTGCAACTCAATGTTTGTGAGTTGATGCATGATTTGTTGTAAAGCATCATTTTGGTGACTCATATTTCAATTTTATCTAGTCAATCTATTGTAATATTAGTGGAGGTGGCTAGTAGGTGTTGATATGGGATTGAGGGGGTTGAATAAGTGGTTGTAATGTTGGAGGACTACTATATGGAACTTTATAGTTTTAGTATATGATGACCACATTGATCATTCCAATAAATCCTTCACTTGGATGAGGTATGTCTACCTCATTAGCCTGCTTAAGGTGATTTTAACAATAATTATATCCCCCATGTTTAGGCAATGAATCATGAATGGTACTAATGGGTAATGACCTGATAGGAAGGTGACCTACATATTTGACCAGCTTGATGATAGGCATGAACATAATTTTTGGTGCCATATATTCATCGAGTCTGAGATTGGTCAAATGAACCGTGACCTATAGTGAAGTGGATGAAGATGATGTGGTGTGATTTGAATCATCTATAATAATAGGTGATCCTCCTTCCTCTATAGGAATGGGAATATATCCTACTAAAATGGTAGATGTGGATGGAGGAATCTCCTTGATTAGTTTCTTCAACTTTTTCTTGATCGAAAAAATCAAGGACGAAGTATAAGGAGAAATCTATGGTAATGGTGGGGGTGGAGATGGTTCTACAACTAATTGTGATGTTGGATCTAGACTCTAGATGGGATCATTGGGTTTGATGTCTAGATGTGTGGATGGCAAGGTAGATTCCTATGGATCATCAATCATATTACAATATTTAAAGGGCTCTGGATCGACGTGAACCACATGCACTTGCCCTTCATGTATGAACTTGAGGTATTGATGCACTATGGATGGTATACACTTCATATCTCTCATCCATGACCTTCCAAGAAGTATATTGTACTATATTGCACCCTCCAAGATGTGGCACAATGTAGGCATAGTCTTTAGCCAAACCTAAATTGGGAGGACTATTGTACCAGTAGTGGGGGATAAAGCATCATTAAATGCTTGTAGGGTGAATGTGAATGTTGCAATGTGTGGAGATGGAAGTTTGAGATGTAGTGTGATCATGGTAATAATATTGATAGATGAGTCTATATCAATAAAGACTCACTTATATAGAATATGATTCACACTAGTGATGATGTGTAGTGGAGGATCGGGTCCATTGGTGGGGGTTAACTTGATTTCATTGTTGTGGAAGGTAATTACAAAATCCTTGCATCATTGGATAGGAATTTATTTTTGTGAGGATTGTGACATAGGAAAATCATTGGTTGGAGCTACAAGTGTGTTAGGATCTCATCCTAACCCTTAATGTAATAACTTCCCTAATGTAATAATTCCTAGTGAACGTGGGTAGTACCCATGATTAATATTTTGTAATGTTCTAAGTTTTAGCTTAGGTAGTGCCTATGACAAATGGCACCCTTTTTATGTAACACATGGTAGATAGGTGGCATTATGCATGTAATTCGGGTGGCATTGTGCATGTAATTCGAGTGGCATTGTGCATGTAATTCAAAGTGGCACTATGCATGTAATTCGGGTGGCATTATGCATGTAATCCAGGTGGCATTTTGCATGTAAGCCAACCTTGGAAGGAAACTCCTTAAATACCCGAAAAGGCACCAATGTAACTATCTTTTGCAAAATTAATGAAGTATTGAAGGAGGTTGCCCCCTCGAAGAGGCCCACGATTCTGTCTTATTGTGAGATTGTTCTTTATGCAAATTTCTGTTATATTAATGTGATGTTTATGTGAGTTTATTTCCAAGCAATTGTGTGAGAGTGTGTTATTTGAGTTTATTTTATAGCAGGATCTTAACAAGTGGTATCAGAGCGCTTTCCAGGGCCAAGTTCTGCTGCAACTGCAACGATTCTTGCCATCCAATCCGCCTGTTAGGTATAAATTCCGTGTGTTTTTTCCATTCTGTTTTTCCTTATTAAAAAAATCCAAAAAAAAATACAGTGTTTTTTTTTCCAGACCAAAAACAAAAAAATATATTGTTAGTTGAGTAGGTAGAAACCCTGTATCGGGGGTTTTAAAATATCGCGAAGGATCTGTCGTTATTGGCTAAGCTAGATAGCCCATAAAGCGTCTAGTGAAGTGAGGGGCGATCAGGCTCCAATACCCAGGCCTCAGACAGAACTCGCGCACGGACTTGAGCTCCCACGTATCTTCGGGTATATCGGGAGACCATCTAGGATTAAACAAACTTTTAGCCATTAGGAAGCTCTTCGGCCTTGTATTACTCATAGTCTACGGGACACAACATCCTGGACGATTACCCTCCCGTATTGTCAGAGAGGCAGGTAGTGTGCTCAAGGGTATGTGTGGAATCCTCCTTGAGTAGTGGCCTGAAATATTGGTCCGAGCACTATTGTTCATCACTGTCGGTATATTAGAGGGCCTATGGGTGGTACATACTCCTATACTTAGCATTCCCTGGTTTTGTTAAAACTTCAACCTGTAAAAAATGCCAAAAAAATAAATAAATAAATAAAATAACAATAAAAATCCAAACCTCCCTGTTCGTAAACCTGCATTTCAAAAGTGAGCATATGAGAAAGGAGTCCTCTACTAAAAAAATAATAGAAGGGACATGCATTCGGGATAAGCCATGAGGGTGACACTTAAGCTGACAGTCTGGAGAATAACAGTAAAATTTACAGATGGCGATCCACGATCGAGTCGATCGAGTCGGAGAGGTCGGCACGGTCGGGCGAGAATTCACGGTCTTCGAGGTCGGGAACAGAACTGTCATATCAGTCACCTGCAAAATACAGAGAATCTTGAGTGTGAAACACGGCCAGTTATAGATAGTGCTCCAGTACCCAACTTTTGCTCAGTAGCTCAGAATTAAAAACTGTAAACACCGTTAGACTCAGCAAAACAGGAGATAAAAAAAAGTCTGGGGTGCCAAAAAGTAGTGTTGAGAGATATAGCTCATTGTGACCACCTCCTTCAGCTGATCATTTTGATATATAGCACCCAAGCACTTTTTTGGGCACTTACTAAAAATAGTAAGTCCAAAAAAATTCAATTCTATTTTTAGTAACTGGTCACAAAGGTCTAAAAAATGGCCCAGGGTACCCGTGGACACCAGAAAGAACTAGAACACTTGGAATCCCTCACAAAAGCCATTGAGAACTTGAACTCGGCTTTTCACTCCATAAGGGAAGAAGTCCAAGGTCTTCGCCTAGAGCATGAGGCCACTAGCAACCGCCTAGAAGAAGCACTCGACGAAGTGGACGATAAGCTGAGAAGAGAACCACCCAAATCAGAATACCAAGCTGAGAGTTCTACAAGGAATCGTGACCATGATCCATCCTTTAGAATGCCCAAATTGGACTTTCCCAAATTTAGTGGGAAGGATGTTGATGGGTGGCTATGTCGGGTTGACCAATTCTTTCGACTTCATAATGTACCCATATT
Source organism: Wollemia nobilis (assembly GCA_028583015.1). NCBI lineage: Eukaryota > Viridiplantae > Streptophyta > Pinopsida > Araucariales > Araucariaceae > Wollemia > Wollemia nobilis. Next base: position 4,732,316 of record JAQPPZ010016936.1, read on the forward strand.
TCATCGAGTCCAGATGGCTTCCTTTAACTTGGAATCTGAGGCTCTACATTGGTTCCAATGGTTGCGTCTTGCCTACCCAAATCTCTCTTGGGAGGATTTTGAATCCCAACTACTCACTCGATTTGGTCCTAGTGAGTTTGAGGACTTTACAGGAGCCTTGACCAAACTGCAACAAACAGGGTCAGTCCGAGAGTACCAAGCCCAATTTGAAAAATTGGCCAATAGGACAAGAGGATTGAGTGAAGGGTTCTTCCAGAGTTGTTATATCAGTGGGTTGAAGATGGAACTCCAAGCGGAGGTAAAAATGTTGAAACCACGAACTATGATGGAAGCTATCAGTTTGGCCCGTTTGGCCGAATCTAAACTCTCTGCCCAAAGACACCCATCAAAGTTTCCTCAAAATAGACCTTCATTTCCTCCTAGAGGCCAACACCTAGATGATAATAAACCGGCTGCACCCAAGCGCCTCACCACCGAAGAGATGGATGCACGTCGTGCCCAAGGATTATGCTACAATTGTGATGAAAAGTTTTTCAAAGGGCATAAGTGTGCACACAAAAAATTGTTCTTGATAGATGTTGAAGAACCTGATACCACTGACGAGAGTGATGAGGATGAGGACCCTCCAGAACCACCTCCTCCACAAGCAGAAGTGAAACAGGAACCTAAGACAGCAATTACAATCCATGCCCTTGCAGACATTACTACTCCTCAAACCATGAAGGTTACAGGATTTTTCAAGGGCCAACGTCTTTCCATCCTGTTGGATTCAGGAAGCACGCACAACTTCATTGACCCTAGAGTTGCTCAACGGGAAAATTGCTATATCCACACTTGTAATTCCTTTGAGGTCATGGTAGCCAATGGGGGAACCTTACCTTGTAAAGGAAAGTGTCGCAATGTTAAAATCAAGATAGGGGACTATGAACTCAAGCAGGACATGTTTGCCCTCCAGTTGGGTGGATGTGATATTGTTTTGGGATCCCAATGGTTGAGTACGTTGGGCACTATCAGTTGGAACTTTGCTGAACTCTGGATGCAGTTCTTCCAGAACGGACAAACACACATCATCAAGGGCTCCCCGGTAAGAACACCTCAAATTATCAGTTCAAACGGCATGGAGAAATTGCTAAAAAAATCATCACGTGGGGTCATTGCACAACTATTCTCCATCCAACCATCCACATCTCCAATGGGTGAAATCCCACAAGACATGCAACAGATTCTCCACAAACAAGAGGCCATATTTTCAGAACCAACCACACTACCACCGCATCGCTCTCACGACCATGCCATTCCATTATTGTCGGATAGTACACCTCCCAATGCCAGACCACCTTATGAGCGACTCAAGCGCACCTTATTTTGGAAAGGTAGGAAACAGGACATTCGCTCTTTGGTGGCAGACTGCGACACAGGTCAAAGGATGAAAGGAGAAACAGTGCGCTCTCTGGGCACTCTTCCACCATTGCCGATACCGGATCAGGTGTGGACTGACATCTCTATGGACTTCATAGAAGGGCTACCTAAATCTGGAGGCAAGTCTGTTATTTTCGTGGTAGTGGACCGCCTTTCAAAGTATGCTCACTTTTGTGCCCTAACCCATCCTTACACAACATTCACTATTGCCCAAATTTTTCTTGACTCCATATTTCGCCTTCATGGCATGCCAACCTCCATTGTATCTGATCGTGATCCCACCTTTACTAGCAATTTGTGGCAAGAGTTGTTTAAGTTGCAGGGGACTCGGCTCAAAATGAGTTTAGCCTACCATCCGCAAATGGATGGTCAAACAGAGGTTGTTAATAAATGCTTGGAAACTTACCCTTGCTGCTTTGCCTCCGATCATCCTACTCATTGGGCAAAATGGCTTCTTTGGCCGAATGGTGGTACAACACTTCCTATCATACCGCCACCAAACTCACACCGTTTGAGGCAGTTTACGGGCGCCCTCCACTCACGCCTTCCTCCTACCTTTCGGGCAGCTCCAAGGTACAGGTTCCATCAACACTCCCCGAATTGGATGAAGAAGGCTCCATCTTACTTGCACCAAAGCAGCTATTGGATCGTCGAACTCGCACTCTGCGCAACCGTACCATTACAGAGGTCCTGGTTTAGTGGCGTGGACTTCAACCTGAGGATGCTACATGGGAGTCTCTCCATCAACTCCAGCAACGGTTTCCTCATTTTCAGCTTTGAGGACAAAGCTTCTTCAAGGAGAAGGGCATGTTAGGATCTCATCCTAACCCTTAATGTAATAACTTCCCTAATGTAATAATTCCTAGTGAACGTGGGTAGTACCCATGATTAATATTTTGTAATGTTCTAAGTTTTAGCTTAGGTAGTGCCTATGACAAATGGCACCCTTTTTATGTAACACATGGTAGATAGGTGGCATTATGCATGTAATTCGGGTGGCATTGTGCATGTAATTCGGGTGGCATTGTGCATGTAATTCAAAGTGGCACTATGCATGTAATTCGGGTGGCATTATGCATGTAATCCAGGTGGCATTTTGCATGTAAGCCAACCTTGGAAGGAAACTCCTTAAATACCCGAAAAGGCACCAATGTAACTATCTTTTGCAAAATTAATGAAGTATTGAAGGAGGTTGCCCCCTCGAAGAGGCCCGTGATTCTGTCTTATTGTGAGATTGTTCTTTATGCAAATTTCTGTTATATTAATGTGATGTTTATGTGAGTTTATTTCCAAGAAATTGTGTGAGAGTGTGTTATTTGAGTTTATTTTATAGCAGGATCTTAACAAAGTGATGTATCTCGATCAGGATATCTCCTATTTTCCATCATAATATTAATCATGCCAACAAAACCCTCATTGGATGGAGTTGCATGGTCTTCATTAACTTTTTTTATTTGATATTTATTAACCTCATGATTAGGCAAGGGATATTTAAATATACCTATTTATTGGTTATCGATGGCAAGAGGATTATCAATTTGAAGTTCATTTCAATAAAGCATATCCTGTAATTTATCCTTAAATGTGTAGCATATCTGGATATCATAACCCTTTTGTTGATGGTATAGGTAGTATAGGTCTTCTTTGTACCACTTTGGTTTTGGGTGCTTTGGATCTATTTGGTGAATTTTAGGTAGGGTGATAGCCTTTGCCTCACATAATCGATTGAAAAGGGATGCCAAAGACTCAGGTAATGGTGTGTAGTTATGAGGCTAGTGGTGCAATTGATTCTATGCCTAATTTTTCTACTGTCAATCACAATTTTACATTGGAGGAGGTTATACCTAATAATTGGGTTGTTAAGGTGCTTTCTTAGGATTTAGAACATTCAAAACACATGGTTGATTATAGGTAGTTTTTATTGTGGATAATTGCACCTTGGGTTTTTGTTCCATTTCTTATTTCATATTTTAATGTCCCCCTCTTGGAATTTTATGTGTTCAATAATCTTGGCTTGCACCAAAGACTCCTTGAACATTTGATATTGTTGTATTTATAATAGGAGTGAAATATGCTTCGAGTAATTTTTTGTGAATATTTGATTTAATTTTGTTATAGGCAAAGTGAAAGGTAATTTTGACATCACCCTTCTCCACTTGTTTTCATAATTAGTGACTGGATCATCATCAAATTACTTAAGGTTAGCTAAGTCACTCAAATTGGATTTCTTCTTGATGCTAAATAAAAACTGTTCTAAGAAGGTATTTATGAGCTACTCAAAGTTGTGAACATTGTACCTCGATAGATGATTGAACCACTCTAGGGCTAGGCTTGAGAGAATTATCAAGAAATTTCTAAGTAACAAAGTGTCATCACTTTGAATTTGAAAGCATAGGTTCATAAAACTAGTGACATGCTCTTGTGTGTCCTCATCCCTTTTAAACTTATCTAGCTTGGGTATTTCAAAATGCTTTGGATATGAGGGACACAGGATGGAAGGGTGAAGCGGTTGATTTTAGATCTAACTCAGAGTGGATTTTTGGTTACCCATTTCTTTTTCCAATGATTGAATACGCTCAACTAACACCTTGTAAGCTTCATCAAAGATGATCTCATCCCTTTGCCTATTTCATAAAGGAGGGGGAGATGGAAGTTACCTAATGGAGCTAGGATGCTGATCATAATTGTTAACTATATCTTCATAAAGTGACTCTAGATATCATTGATCTTGATATTCTGATATCAAGTCATCATGGATTTCATGATCTGGTTGGAAGATATATGTTGAACACTACCAAGACCTATGATGAATGACTAGCACACGAGGACGACAATTTTGGTTTGGCCTAGAAGGTAAATCATAATGTTGCACAACACACCTTTGAGGAGTTTGTTACCTATAAGTACTAGGTGTGTGAACCTCTTCTTGCATTGTTTTTTGCAATTGTTCTTGGTGCAAACATTGTTGATGCAACCTTCGTTTGTGCACCCTTTTTTGTTCTAAATGATAATGTTCTAGGCACTCTCGGTACATTTGAAATTTATATAGTTGTAGTTGTCATAGTTGATCCTATATATTCATGTTTAGCCTAGGTATTTGATTGATTTTATCAGTTGTATAAGATCGATGAGCCCTAATATTTATTTGGATGAACTTATTTTGCTCTATAGCCCCACCAGGGTTGGCTACCCATTTTCCATGATCAAGGGAAGCCACATTGACATGGTGTTTAGTTTTAAATGTGAGATCTTCATATTGGGATGGTGGAGAGGCACATTATGCTTACATGGAAGCCTATCCATATTGAAAAATATGAGATTTTAGGTCTTCCTACTCTTTATATTCAAAACATATGTGAGCGGATGAGGCTCCTTTGTTAAGATGATGAAGGTCATACCTATTTAAGTGAGCATATTTTCTACTCATCCATGGGCAATCAAGTGGAGTGTCCCGATCGTCCAGGGTATGTGATGGTGTATAATATTTTTCATGCTCATATAGGTGTATAGACCACATCAGGATATGAATATGTGACATTCCCCTACTAAGACCCTTAGTGGGTAGGTTATTTCTAGTTTTAGTATGAGATCAAATTTGACCAAGAAGGTCACCTTCTCAATCATGGAACATCCTAAAGGTCTAATTATCAGTATGTGGTGTTAGCATTATGACTTAGACCAGGATGCCATGGTGGAATAACCATGTTTTTAGGACTAAATCAGAGATGTTCTATACCCCCTTGTAAATTTTCTACATTGTCAGTTCATTATTGAGCTCGATTGTGTGTAGTTACCATGATATTTTATTATGTAAATAGAAAGGAAACAAACAAAGTATACGATGTGTTTATCTCTTTTAATTTTTCTTTGTGAATTTCTATACTCTTTGGTGTGTTTTGATGTTGAAACCCCTAATCCTATGAGACTAAAGGGGTAAATAAAATGAAAAACACTAGAAGGTAATTTGAGCACACATCCTTGACGAAGAATATACTCAAATGATAAATAATGGTTTCCTATTGGATTTTTGGATCAAGGTAACATAAGGAATTAAAATCACCTCACTAGGGAGGCCACAATTTCTGAGTCCCGTGACTAGCCCAATGAGACATTTGCTTCAACACTTGGGTGTATCTTGGACAAAAATGATAACTACATTGCATTGATTATTTCACCTCATGGTAAAAGGGCACTACTAATCCTTTCAACCTTGGGCACACCTAAGAGTATGGGACCTTCTAGTGATGAAGTCCAGAAAGGCAAATCACTTTGGTAAACTAGGTTTCTAGAGTGTGAGCTAACAGATGGAGATGAAACCCATCGTCATTGGTCTCTATTAATGGTTGGGGATGAAGTCCAACTCATTAATGTTTAAAGTGGTGCATGGTGTGTGGGGTTCTTTTTATTTTATGTAAAAGTAAGTAAAAGCATAGAACATTCAATGTTATTTCACTAATGCATAAAATGATGTTTTAAATTCAGATTTCTAAACAAATGAATGTTTTAATTTTAGAAATATTTTAGAAGCAGAACCCTACATGAATAGCTTTTCAGTAGGCAACAAGTAGGCAGACCATAACAAAATAGAAACAAAGGTCATCTCTATAGAGGATAAACTGCAAGATAGGTCATCTGACCTAGAGACAGTTAGTAACAGGGGCCATATGGGATAGGGATGGCCACAGACAAAGGCTATTTGACCGAGGGATGGTCACAAATAGATACTTTTAAAAATGTAAGATATTATGTAATTTCTATACAGAATCATGAAAATTTAATTTTCTTTATTTAAAGTAAGAAAATAAGGATAAAATAACTCACAGGTGTGGCCTAAGTCTATTGTAGATGTTATTTATAACTTTTTCCAACTTCTGCTTTGAGGTCATCTTGGGGTAGGATAGCAGATTCTGCTGGCCATCTCTTAGAGGGATGGTCATTTTAGATTTTTAGGATATATGCAGTGGAGATATCTAACACATGTCCTAATAAAATGCAAGAAATATGAAAGAAAATGAGACAACAATATGACTAAAATATACTATAAATAGAAATGGTGAAAATACAATGCAATATGAAGGAAATGGCCACTCCATTAATATGAGCTAAAGAGTTACATTATACTCCATACAGGAGTACTATTACCACAAGCTAATACGATCTGATAAGAACTTAATAAATGCTTGATGTCTAATCTACCACTATGAGGCCCTTTATATAGGAAGATAGATTCCTTGGGCAACACTCTACCTAAATGTAGAAGGGGACACCTTGTATATTGCTACTTGTGTATTTATTACATTGCATGAAGTAACTAGATAACTTCCCCCTAAATTAATATTATATCCTACCTATGTACCTAAGGTGGTACATTTGCATGACCCAAATGATGTAATATACTCTTAATCTAACACCCCTTGTATTTCATTATTTGGGTATTGAATATTTCTATATTCAATATGGATCTTTATCTTCATATGTTCTTCAGCTTGATCTGGTCATCTTTAACTCACATTGCATTGTATGCCATATTGCATTGGTTCTTCTTATTATTATTTATTGGAGTCAGTACTTTCATAGGTGGATGTGCTATCACCTGATTCTTGCAAAGAAATTTTCTCTTTGCTTTTTTCCTTGTCATCATTCTTTGTGTCCTGTATAGAAGCTTCTGAACATACACTTAGAGCATCATGATAATATTTTGAGTTAGTAGAAATTGAAGTACTAATACGACATGAGGATTGAATATATTTGCTAATGAAGATTAATATAAATATATTTTCAATTTAATTAATTCTATCAATCCTTTCTACTCTATATTTTTGTCTTTAAAACATTTGAATGTAAGTAATGCCATATATAGTATGCTTCCATGTTCTAAATAAATTTGAATGTCATTATTTCATTTGTCAATTACTTCAGTGATTCAATAATATAGATAGTGCTCCATTATTTCAAACCTATCTTTCAAAGCTTCATTATGTATCCTTTTTGAAATAGGATATAAGTTTCCTTCAAATTTTATAAGTGAATTCTTGACTCCATTTTTTATGACACTTGCTATTTCTTTTCTAATAGTGTTGTTCATGTTGTTGTTTACTGTATTAATTGAGGTAGACATATTTCTAGCTTCTTGGAATAGAGTCTTATAAAGTGTTCTGCCTTATGAATCCCTAGTTATGAGCTTTGATTTGATAGAACCTTTTAGATTTTAGGTTTGTTAGGCTTCCTTATATCTCCCTAGTTAAGGGATGTGAATTAATAGAGTCCTTGTAGATTTTGTAGAGACCTTATACTTCCCAAATGAATTTGAGAACTTGATAATCTTTGATGGATGCTATTATTATCAAATTTTGTAGAATTCCTTATGTATCCCTAATGATTTTGGAAATGCTATATGATAGATAAAGTGCTTTTGAGAATAATATTTCAATTTTGAATTGATTTTGTAAAGTTTTGTGAATAGCAGAAATCAACTTCTTTTACACCTTACTGCTATTGAACTTAAGCACTTTCTATTTTGACGAGGTTTTAATAGTTGGATCTCTTTTATACCTTTAATGTGTTTTGAGACAAGTATATAAATTAATTTTCAATTGTTAATATTCCTTAATAAACCTCTTTTTATAGTCTTTAATAATTTGATATTTATTGTTTCTAATTTCTAATTTTCTACTTTGATATAGTATTCCTTATAACTCCGTAATGTGGAAAATTAGAAAAAAACTTATTTGTAATAATAGAAATTATAATTTCCTGGTGCTTTCAGTGGCGTAAAAGGTTTAAAATGATTGTGGCATGGTGGTTATAGGGGCGGACTGCATGAAGATCTGTATGGCGGCTTCTGGGGAAGACAACGCAGAATACTGTGGTGGCCATAAAAAGCTGAACAACCTACCCGGATTTTTGGCGGCTACTGATTCCACCATGTAAATTAAAAAAAATAAAATAACAGAAATTATAATTTTTCAAGTAGAAATCCTTATTTCTCCTATGTTTTAATATTGCAAATATTAGGTTAATTTAATAGATATTTCCCTTTTAGATATTTCTTTCAAATATGGTTGATTTCTCTTAATGTTTCAACCTTATATTATACCTTATAACTCCCTATTAATGAAAGAAATTTTGATGAAGAATAAACCTTATCTTTAGTGTTGTACTCCCTTATTATTTAGTGCAATTCTCAAATGTATATGACAGTCCTCTTTAATAACTTTTCCTTGAGCACTATGGTGTACGTTGATTCACCTTTGACTTCAATGTTTGGATGGTGGTGCTTCAACCCTAGATTTTTGACCTTCCTTGAATACCTTGACCAGAGATTTTAATGCTCTTTACCTCTCTTCCAAACTACAATTCAGACTATTGTGAATTTTTTAAGTGCTATGACTACTACGAATGCTTTGAATACTATCCTATGTGGTCTTTGATGCCTTTTATTAGATGGAGGATCTTGGAATTTGTGACAAGTGTCACGACGGTTATACTTGAGCACTTGAGATGCTTATTTTTGTTTGTGAAAATTTTCTAGGTAAAGGATGAGTGTTATGATCTTGGATGAGCACTCATTCTTACCAATATTCTTCCTTGAGAGTTTTATTTTTCAAGCTTGTAACGGATGGGCACTTGTGTGGGAAAAATTATTGTTTTCTTCTAGGTGATAAGTGTCACATTTCCTTCATGCATGGCATTTTCTACATAATGCCTCTCCAACGTATCTTGCAATGACCTTATTAAAGTGCTTGAGATTAGATGGTTCTATATGGAAAAGTAATCAACACCTTGGGATCTTGGAGCAACATTTTTTCAATGCTTATGTGGAGTTTTTGAGCTACTCCAATGGTGCTCCTTGGATGTACGTTCTTCAACCTGTTATGCCATATTTTTGTAGATGATATTATCTTTTAATGTAATGCTTATCCTTTATTTGTTTTCTTGCAGGTTTGACTATCCAAGACATAGAAGATATGAGCATTTTGAGTGGATCTATTCCCTTGCGAGGAGAATGATTTTGCATGACAACCTTGGAGTGTTTTTATCCTTGTAAAGAGTGTGAAGTTTTGGCACAGAAGACCTATCATTTTTCCTACATAGGGCATATTATAGTAGTGCAATACAAATATAAATACTTTGTATATAAAATATTTTTTTGCACCTCCTTTTGCAATCTAATTTTTTTGGTCTTATAGAATATTTTGGAATAGGTGATGGAAAATTTGATGTTTTCTCTTTTGCTAGACAACTATATCCATTGCTTGGTGACTGTGGTAATAAAACCAAGCTAATAACCACTTATATAGAAGCTCTTTTTTGTAGAAGTAATTTTTGGACCTTTTTGTAAATAGCCTTTAGTGCACTTTGAATCTGAGACTCACCAAGTCTCGATTTGAAGCTTCTTTTGCTGAATTTGATAGTGTATTTTCTTCTCCACCCCTTGGAGGAATATTATTTGATTTTGGAAGTTTATTTGGAACACAAGATGCTATAGGTTGTGTGCACCAAATAGTGTCTTTCAACACTTTGATAATATACTAGTTTATGTGCTCTTGATCCTTTAATCAACAAACATAAACTAACCTTTTGAGAGTAATTAGTGTAGTGCAAATGATCTTAACATTATTGCCAATTTAATGCACTAAAAATATCACCTTATCACTCCAATAAAATCTCAAAATAATTTTAGATACACTTAATAATATCTACAAATATTAAGAGTAATTTGTAATGAACCATTAATAAGTACTCTAAAAATCTTACTACAATCAATATTATAGGTTATATTATTTTTTTCTAGATATAAAATAAGTAGATGATAATTTTCATTATTTCAAAAATAACCAATTCCTATTAATGTGCAAATAATCCTTAAAATGAATTCTTTATTATTTTGTGCTTGAAGATTATAATGCAATCTATTATTCTATAAATTTTAATCCAAAAATGGTGCTTAATGGAATTTGATAATGAACCCTATTTTTAAGTTCAACTATTTTCACCCTAGTTGCTTACCTTTAATGGCTTCTATAGATGATGTAGATATCGGTGTTTTGATTCACCAAGTTGCTTCTTTGTAGTAGATGAATACACAATTTTTTTGTTGGTTGTCCCAGACAACTTTTTGATTCACCAATATCTAGCCTCAAACTTTCTATATTGAGCCTTGGATTTGGTGGCTTGATCCTTCCAATGATCTTCTTCTTTCCATTGTAGATTTAGATACCTAATTTCTCTAAATTTTACCTTATGCTATGAGAGGTTATCTTCAAATTTACTATATTTGGTAGGCTTATTCTTTCTAAACTTTCTTCAAGATTCTTGTTGAATTCTGACTTCAAAAATATCTTCTTCTTCTCAAGATTCTAATTTTCTTGAGGTCTTCAATGGATTCTTATTTTGGAATTTGACACTCCTTGCCAAATTCATATAATTTGGATTTGAAACTCCTTCCTAAATTCTTCTTCTCTTGGGCTTGTTATCGGATGGTGAAAATTATCCCAAGTCCTTCACTATCAGGAGCTTCTTCTTGGTAATGGATTTCTCCAATGAGTTCTTCTAGGAAATCTGATATTGATGATACTATGAGCTTTGTAATAAGGCTCTTCAAGCCTTCTCCTTTTTATTCTCCTTAAGACCTCTCCAAGATATTCTATCTTGTAGCTTCTCTAGTCTTCCAACTGAGACCTTTTATTCAACCTTCTACTTTTGGAAGTGTTGGTGATGAGATCTTCTTTCTTGAATATTTGAAATATAATAATTTTTTATTTGAATAGGAATATCATAGTCCTTCTCTTCCAAGAATGGAAGTTATTTTTATGATATCTTATCCTATTATCTTTAGCTTATTTTGAGAGAAGTCTTTAATCTGTAAAGGAAATCACCAATCTCATATTTCTTGGACTCTTCTTTGGAGTCTTATTTAGTAACTCTTCTTTGGAGTTTACCTCTGAATCATGAATTTTTCTTCTAAATTAGGTATTCTTCTTTGAATTTTTCTTTAGGAGCTCTTCTTTGGAGTTTATCTCTGAATTAGGAATTCTTCTTCTAAATTAGAAATTATTATTTAAAGTTTTATTTATAATTAAGGCTACTATGGCCTTCTTTTTTATCAAGGCTTCATGGCCTTTTTTGCTTCTATAATATGCAAGTATTAATATTGAATGTAGGTCACCAATCTCCATTATCCTCCTTGACTTAACTTTTGGAGTCTTTTTTTCCTTGAGTCTTCTATAAGACTACTATGGTATTTTCTTTACTTTTGTACTCTGTAGGATTGCAACTCTTGTAATGGGACCTTCTTCGAGGTATTTGAAATATTCAATATTCTTCCTTGTTGTTGCAAGTGTTGGAATGATTCTAGAAGATATTCTTCCTAACTCTCTTGTAGGAAGATTTCCATTTTTTTTTTAATATCCTTTTCCTACAACAAGTTGTTAGAGACTAAAATTGAAGAATATGTAATTTAGAAGATAATAATATTCACTAGTTGATTTTTCAAACTAGTAGCTTGAATTTTGAGTCCTAGTATTCACGAGTTTTTCTGCAACTCTATGGAAATTCTCTAGCCAAATATAATCCTAGGTTTTTAGAAACTAAGATTTATTTCAGTTCTCACTTTTCTAATCCTATTGACTACTTTAGCTATTTCTATCAAATAATGCAGTGACACTCAATGGTAGATTCAATTTGTAAATATGTAGGCCAATAGTAGTAATGATGACTCTCCCTATTCCTCTTTACCTAATAGACTTCCCTTATGATGGATGTAGGTCATCCTATCTTGATTCACCATGTCTCTGATACCACTGTTAGCTTTTGAGGATATATGCAATAGAGAGATTTAACATAGGTCCTAATAAAATATAGGAAATATTAAATAAAGTGAGACAACAATATGACTGAAATATACTATAAATAGAAATGATGAAAATACAATGCAATATGGATGAAATGGTCACTCCATTAATATGAGCTAAAGAGCTACATTGTACTCCATACATGAGTACTACTACCACGAGCTGATATGAGCTAATAAGAACTTGATAAATGCTTGACGTCTAATCTACCACTATGAGGCCCTTTATGTAGGAATACAGATTCTTTGGGCAACACTCTACCTAGCTATAAAAGGGGAAACCTTGCACATTACAACTTTCACATTGCCACTTGTGCATTTATTACATTGCATGAAGTAACTAGATAACTTCCCCCTAAAGAAATATCCTATCCTAACTATGTACCCAAGGTGGTACATTTACATGACCCAAATGATGTAATATACTCAAAATCTAACAATTCATGACTATTGACCATCTCTACAAAGGATGATGGTACATGCAATTCACAAACACCAAGAAAACAACAATTAGCAACAAATTTATGAAATATGGACAAATTCCCACTGTGATTGCAATTGAAGTATGAAAATATTATACATCCCTAAAATAATAGATAATATTAAATTGTAGAAAATATAAATGTAACCATACAAATAAAGAACAAGATAAATAAATAATTGAACGATACCCTTTTATTGATAATATCTTGTTCTTTTACAAAGAGGTTACAAAGAAGATCCCCTCTGAAGGATCACTACCAATATTTGATACAATTGATTACACATAAATATATTTTGGATGTAGTATGCAAGATCTTTCTTGCATCTCATAAACTAATTTTGGAAGGGTTTCTTGTGACCTTTGTGATGTAGGATGATGAATATGTGAACCTTGATGTAGTTTTCTCCTTGTAAATATCTATAATCTATACACAAAGAAACTTAAAAGGCATAAATAAAATATGAAGATCCTTTCAAGATAAGGCCCATATCCATAATAAATAAAAAGATAAAGAAAGCTGAAATATGATAAATAGATGCATAAAATGAAATCAAAATATGCTAGTTAGTAATTAAAATGCTACTAAATCTAATGGAAGCAAGAAAATAAGGAAAGTATTAATACCTATGAGGTAGTATTTGTGTAGGATGATATTGCCTACAGGCCATATTGGGTGAGATGATTACACTTGTGGGCTATCTCGGGGTAATACGACCACTGAACTATAATGAATTTCTTGTAACTAATGCTAGGTGACACCAGGTTTGATTCATGGATGAATTGATGTTTTTGGTGCACTCATGAAGAATGAATTAATGGCAAGATTTGACATGAAGCAAGAGTGTTATATGATACAAGGAGTACAAATTTGATCTTCAACCTTCAGGATGGTTCATTGGTATGCTTGGAAACTCCATGGTTGAATTTTGGTAGCACTTTGTTGCTTTGAGGATGTCATCTCTTTAAGTCTACAATTCGACAAAAATTTGACATATAAAACTTTAATATTTTCAATGAAATATAGGTGCCTTTAAATAGACTTACCAATGGGAGTCCAAGGATTGCTTTAGAATCCAAGAATATATTGGGATCAAGAAACTATTATCAAGAACCGTTGTGCTTGGCTGGCATGTAACTGTTTGAATAGTTGCTCGAGAACTTGCTTTAGGTGTAGTCATATCGAGGTGAGATAGTTATGATTGTGGGTTGTCTCGGGGTGAGATGATCACATTAAGTGGCCATCTCAAGGTGATATGGTCTTTGCTGCAAAGGAAAATTCCTCCTGATTTGAGTGGTGAAAACTACTGATAAGCCCTAGGGCTACCCAAGGTAGGTCATATGACCTAAAAAGGTTTCCATATAGGTAGTCTCCTTAATATGACATTTTTTAGGTGTCTACATCTTTACTTTTCTACTCTATGGACACATGTGCACATGGACTACTATCACATTCTAATAATACTTGTGCATTTATTACATTGCATAAAGTAAATACTCACACTCTAATATAAGAAACACTCATAATATAAATATGTACCCAAGGTGGTACATAATCATGTACCAAATAATGTAATATACTCTAATATCCCCTTGTATTACATTATTTGGTTATTGAAAACTTTAGTCTTTAATATGGATCTTCATATTTCATAAATACTTCAACTTGATTAGGTTCTTGTTCTTCTTCTTTAATCTATAGATGATGAATTAGTGTAAAGTATTGTTGTCCTCTCATATTTTTTATTTTGAACCTTTAATTTTTCCATCGAATTTTATGATAAATAGATTTTTCAATTCCTACAATCTGTTCCTTGAAAATCCATTAGTGTTGTTTTGAACTACAACAATATCTTGTGAAATACCAATTGATTCTAGAGCATATATATCATTATAAATTGATCCTATAGCTTCTATCTTATTTTAATTTATAATGAGATACTTATCGACTCCATTTATATATCTAAACTCAATAATCCTTTTGCTCCCAACCAATTTGGTTGCTGATATAATATTTGATGTTAATCTAGGAACACATCATGTAACAAAATATTTGGAAAAGATGTACTAGGTGTTACACACCCATATCCATGCACAAGATAGGTTTTTCCATTTGCAATTTTCAACCCAATATTTTTTGTGACTTCAAGGCAATCAAACCATTGTAAATTTCTTGTCATGTGATGACTTGCACTAGAATCAATAAACCAAAGGTCTTTTCCATTTTGACTTGTAGAATTATTTGTGCTTGAAGTAATTTTGTATTTTTGATATGAAATATTGTATGGAATTTGATCTTGGATCCTTTCATAGTGTACCTTGTGATGATATGTTCCTCTTGCTAACTTATCCATTACTATCTTCAAAAATAGTTTTATTGTTGTATTCCTTATGTCTCCCTAGTTTTGAGTATAAGATCATATTTGATAAAAAAAAATCAATTCTCAAATTTTTGTAGAATACCTTGTATTTCCTAATGTTTGGGAAATGATCAAACAATAGTTTTGACAAAGATTTTGATTATTCAAATATCTAGGTTGAATACCTTTTATCTCCCAAATTTCAATAATATGGTTTCTAAATTTCAAAAACCTAATTTGATGTTGAATTCCTTATAACTCCAAAATTAGAAATTTAGAAATCTAGTAAAAAGATATTTGCAAATTTTATATTCCTAATTTGATGTAGGAAACCTTATTTCTCAAAAATTCAAAATATTTGCAAATAATAATTCAATTACAAAACTTTATAAAATATTCTTAAAAAAATGAAATTAATTTCCAAAACTATAAAATAAGGCTTCAAATATTTTCTAGACTTTCAAAAATAGCATATAATTATTCTAATGTTTTAACTCTTATTCAATATGCCTTATCTCTCCTTCAAAATAATTATTTACTCAATTATATAATTAAACAATAAAATTATCTTTAACTTATTCCTTTGAATCTTTAATTTATGGTAAATTAAATTTAAACTAGCACTTACATCCAAATGGGCACACGATTATTTCAACTTTCTCCACATGAGACTTTCTCAACTATACAACCTATACTCTATTTCAGGCACATTTCTCCAAAGATCAATTCCTCAAGCTTTGAATGTAAATATTTTCTTTCTCCAATGTATTTAATACTTCTTCAGGATGTTATATATTCCACCAATGAAATTTTACATACCTCCATCGATGTGCCAAGTGGTATAAGGATTCTCAATGGGCTTTGCAAATGGTGATTTACCTTCTTCAAATGTTTGCTTTCTAATGACACTTAATTTGCACTCAAGTTTCTAAATTCTCTTCTAAAACCTAATGCTCACTTGTAAATGTGGTTCCTCTAACTTATCATCCACCAAATTATGTATGGTATTAAGCTTGTTGGCGATTATAAAATCCAATGTTTGCTTCCTTTTGACTATTACTATTTTGGATGGTTTAGTTTTCTCCTCTATTCATTTTCGATGTCCAAATGAATTCTATTTGATTGATCACTCTCCTATGTATGTTGGTGATGTTTCTTCTACTTGGAATAGAGTATTTTTATTTCTCCTCCAACCCCTAGTGGCTAACTAAAAAAATGCACCACCTCCTCATATCATTCAATGGTTTTACTTATCTACATGGTGGCTTCACTCCTCAATAATATGGCTACGCTTCTAACAATCAATGGCTCCTCCTTTGCTCACTCGATGGCTTGGATCTCAAGATTGGAAACTCTTGGGTTATTGATCTCTTGTGCTATGGCTACAAATCTACCTTGTTGTCTTATATTTCAACCAACTTGTTCTCCTCCTTCCTTGCTGCCTTATCTTCTCTACAACTTACTAGCCTTGTTCTTTATTTTTTCTTGCTCCTTCTCAAGCTAATAATAAGCTTATCATTCTTACTAACTTGTTATTTTATAGGTATGATATAAGTTTGTTGGTGATAGCAAGCTCTTAAAATTTCTCCTTCAAAAGATAAAACTTCATCTCCTCCTTTTGTTACCTTTTACTTGCTTATTTCCTTCACTATTTTGATGCACAAAATATTTTAAATGCATTATAATTCATTTTCTTTAGTTGATGCTCAAATTTTTCCTTCTCCTATCCTTCAAATTATTCTTCAAACCTTTATCTCTCCTTTTAATTATGCTATCAAAAATCAGATTCTTATTTCTCGAAAATATGCAATCCAAAGATTTTTCTCTTTCTAAAATTATTGCCAAAATTTTCAAAATTTGTAGCTCCTAACGCTGCCCAATATGTTGTCGTCAAAATTTATTTTCTTCTTCCAAAAGGCTGCCAAAAAACTCTTAAATTTGTAGCTCAAATACTTATTCAAATTCTATCTAAAATATAGTTTTATCTCCAACTTGCTACCTTAAATTGCAGTCAATTCCTCCTTCAAGCAACTATCCAAAAACACTTCCAAATTTACCCAAAACTTCTTCAGCTCACAATTCTTCTATCTCCTTTGAATGTTGCCCAAGCTCACAGTCCAAAACTCTTCAAATGTTGCTCCAAAAATATTATTTCCCCTCCTCTATATTTCTAAACTGAAACTCTTCAAATTATGCCTTGAAAATATGCAATCTTCTTAAAAAATCAGCCTTCAAAACTTTAATGACTATCTCCAAAAATATCAATTTGTGGCCTCTTTGAATCTTATTTCTTATCCTTAGCTTCCGCTGAATTTTGTCTTCAAATTTGGCCTCTTCGTTGGCATCTTCTTCAATAATATGAATGTCTTGAAGTCTTCAAAAAATACTTTCTCAAATTTTAAAAACTTCTTGCCAAAAGTCTTCTCCTTGAATCAGTTTCACAAATCGTTTTGGGCTTGTTGAATGACAATAATTTTTCCAAATTTGATGTGACTACCTATTTTCAGGATTTTCTTCTTCTTGCAATATTCTACCTCAAAATTTCTTCAAATTTTCTCTAATGGCCACTTCTTCAATTTACCAATAAGGCTTATCTAGCCTTCTTTCTCCTTCCAAATTTACTTGAAACCTCTTCTCTTGGGTTTTAAAATTCTTCAATATTCTATCTCCTTTCTCAAATCTACAATGGGGACCTCTTCTCTTGAGTCTTCTCCTTCTCATTCTTTAATAGAGATACTTTGGTCTCTTTATCTCTTCTTAATATTAAATCTTCTATGGGGACCTCTTTCTTGGGTCTCATCAATCTTCAATCTTCAATATTCTATGGGGACCTCTTTCTTGGGTCTCGTCAATATTCAATCTTCAATATTCTATGGGGATCTCTTTCTTGGGTCTCCTTAATATTCAATATATACTCTTTTGTTGCAATTCTAAAACTAATTCCTACACGAGGAAATCACATATAATTTTAGACAATAAAAGGTTAAATTCTTCTATATCTGTTGTAGGAAGCTTCTCAACTTCTAAGAAATATTTTTTTTGCAAAAAAAACTTAGACAACAACAATCATATACATCCAAATCTCTAAAATTCTAAAATCAATAAACTTCACTAGTTAATATTCAAACTAGTGGAAATAAAATAATGATGAGTCCTAGTCTTCATGAGTTTTTTTGCAACCCTATGGAAATACTCTAGCCAAATAGAAACTTTCAAATTTTGTAAATGAAATATCCCTATCTCCTATCAATATCCCTTGTGGATCTCCCTATCTCTAATCAATCTCCCTTGTGGCTTTGATACCTATGTTATATTTTTATACTTAATACTTAAAGAAAAATAACCACAAGATCTAAAATAAAGTTGCTATATAAATATAAGATAATGATAATATTCTAATCATATAAAACTCATTAAATTTTTTTGCAACAACTCATAAAATTTCCATTAATTTCTCATGAAAATAGTATCTTGATATAGAACAAATATCTTAAATACACCATACTTACACACACTCTCACTCTACTTTGTTTATTGTACACACACATAGGCACATATATAATGGAATGTGACTCTTCATATGGAGTACTCTTGGCCTTCACTCTTTTTGATACTCTTCACTTTCTTACTCTATGGATACATGTGCACATGGATTATTATGCATATTTACATTATCAAATACTTTGCACACTATAATAATACTTATGTATTTATTACATTGCATAAATTAAACACTCACACTCTAATTTAAGATACACTTTCAATCTAAATATGTACCCAAGGTGGTACATTAGCATGTACCAAATAATATAATATACTCTAGCAAATTATTCTCTCAATTTCCAATATCATCCTCGAATATTTCATCAAGTCATAAGCCTATATAGAGCTATGACTATGATGTAATAAAGAGGGTATGTTAGGAGTTATTACATAATAGTCCATATGAAGTGTCATGTAATATAACCACCTATTACAAGGTCTATGCATGTACTACAAGATAGAGGTAGTTGCAAGTTTAGTTAAAGGTTTGTTATACCTAAAATATACATTCTAGGTATTAAAATATCTACCATATCATAATACAAATCATCAAAAAATTGAGTTCTAACACTTTGAAAATAGCATTTTGTGTGCTTGATAAAATTATAAATATAATTCATGTGCAACATGCCTTTGTTACTTCTACTTATGACATGGTATGTCTTCTTCTGATTAGGTTTGTGTATTTTATCTCCTTGAGTAAAATGGTTATAACAATAAATCTTTGTATCATGTCCATCTTTATCATAGATGTGGTAATACCTTTTTTTTTTATGAGGTTATTTTTGTGAAGATGAAGATGAGGAAGAACTCTTCTGTGACCTTTTTTTCTCTTAGACTTCTTGGATATGAGTGCATTCTTATTCAATTGATACCTCAACTTGTTGATTGTCTTTTTCATATTGAAGTATATTCACTAGTGCATTAAAGAGTGTCCCATGCTTCCTTTGATGTTTTCCTTCATAAATGTGTGGCTAAATAACATATACTATAACAAGGGTGATGTTCATCAATGTTTTAGAATTTTCATCATCAAATTTCTATCATTTATCTGCATCCTCTTCAAGTTGAGTGAGTGATGGTGACAATGTCCCAAACTTTGTCAACAACCAATATGGTTCTCATCTTATTTTTATAAGGTACAAAGTTTAAATTTGAGTATTTATAAATATGTAAGAAGAAATTTTATAGCCATGGTGAGGGTTCCTTATAACTCTTAAACAATCCCTCTTTTACTATATCACCAATTTGACATACTAAAAATCTCTATATACTCGCCCTTCCTATATGTCTGTTGGTACATGGAAGAAGCTGGTCCTCTCAATATACATGGTCATATGTGAGAGAAACTTCAAGGTATGTGAAAGATAATGGTATGATGTACCAAGATAAAATCAAAATGGACTTTCCCTATAATGACATCCACTTAAAGAGAAATCTTTGTACACAAGCGTAACTTTCCTATATACATGGAATTTTTTGGTTTTAGGGTTTATGTCTAGCAATAGTGATGAATAGGATAAATATTTTAGAGTTAAACTATATATATTTTTTGAACTTATATCTCATCGATGATTTAAAGGGTTGATGCACTAATGTCTTTATGGTAATTTTGTTACGCTATAGAATAATAGCTCAATGTGACAACTATACTTGTAAATACGAACCAAAATAGGTATT
The DNA here is from genome assembly GCA_028583015.1 of Wollemia nobilis. NCBI lineage: Eukaryota > Viridiplantae > Streptophyta > Pinopsida > Araucariales > Araucariaceae > Wollemia > Wollemia nobilis. The sequence goes on from JAQPPZ010016936.1 coordinate 4,752,651, forward strand.
AATATTGAACACTACTAGGGTGCCTTAGAACTTGTTTTTTTTTGTTTTTGGTGATATTATAGTAGACATATTACAATATAAATGAATACAAATAATAATTTATGAAGCAATTTCCAAAAATTTCTAAGGTGTCAATTACATAAAAAAATACACCTTTTAAAAAAAAATACTATGCCCATTTTAACTCTACAATATATTCATTATAGTCAAATATTAAATTATTTTCCAACAAAATTTATAGAAATTTGTAAATTTGAAATAATTGGCTTCCTAGGTTAGTAAAAACATAATTGTGGTTTTGGTGGGTTTTGATCCCTTCTCTATTTTTTTTTACCTTGTTTCTATTTCCAATTCCCCTATTATTTGCTTAATGTATTCAAAAAGGAAAAAAATGATCATGCAACTTTTAAAGAAAAAATATGTAAATTGGGAATTGAACCTAGAACCTCCAACATAGAGTCTTCAAAACTTTTCCTCAACTAACTTAGCTACACAAGAAACTTGAAAAATATATTTCTCCTAGTGTATTTAATAGCTAATTTAGGCTCTATGCACAAGTTTTCCTATCTTGCATAGGATTTTTACTACTGGTATTCAAGTTGTACACTAGAATATAAGATTTATCAACATTTAATACCCATAATTTCTTAAATATTATGTTTTAGCCTTTACAACTTACATAGGAAGATATAAAATTTGAAAACTATTAAAACGATGGGTGAATTCTAATGTAGATCATGCAATAATTATTAGGGTGATGAATTTTACTTTTGGGATTCACTTTTAATTAGCTGATTTATTTAGATATACTTCAACAATGCTATCTACTCCAAAATGGAAGAAATTACTTGTTTTTCTTTCAATATATCCTCTACATATGGGTAATTGTGATAGGCTCCCATTGATGGTGAGTTGTGGTGGTGGCCTATGAAAATAATGCATGTCTCATGTGTGCTCCTAAAATTAGCCATCCATCCTAGCAATATATTTTTCTTGATCTAAATCTTCTTGTAATTTCTTCTCTTAGAGAATAAAATCCCATTTTGATGGGATGAGAGACACAATATTGCTTGAAAAAATATAAGTGGAAAGTGTAATATTGAGTGTCTTGGGACTCTAATAGCTCTTACTCTCTATCAAACCTAGGTAGGATAGGATTATTTATTTGTAGTAGGATCCTCCTCTCAAAAACCTAGCATTTATCATAAATTCCTATCTTCTCCCAAGCATAACTTACTCTGATACAAATGATGGGCAATTAAAACCAAATTTTATTAATCATGTTTGAGATATTTAAATACATGTAATATGGTTATAACCATAATATATGGTTACAACAATAGTTAAATATATGATTGTTGTTATAACCATAAATATCGATTATAAAAATAATGCTAACCTCCCAATTGACACACATGCTAAGCTTGAGACATACTAACAATAGTTAAATGATATAATCAATGTAATAAATATGTAGTAAAACAAGCATGAAAAGGGTTGTGTTTGGTAGGGTTTTATAGAGCTCAATTATAACCATGGAACATAGAGGAGGTCCTCATCCTATGTGTGTGGAAGCTTTAAATTGTACATTCAAATATGTATAGTCAATTTATTTATAATTGTTGTCTAGATATCAATCTAAGGATGAAAGGTCATGGACATGGTCATATTGGTGTCCATCGTGCTCCATGGGATGATTTAGAAAATTCTTAGAAATATACTATCTCTATCAGATACAATGGAATTTGGAAAGAAAAAAGTTACACCACATATGACTAAAATAGATCTTAGTAGTCTCCTTAACTAAAATGGATTTCTTGCAAGGAATTATAATATCATTTTTGAAAAAATAAACTACTATGAAAGCACAATAATTACTAGGCTTAGATGTGTGTAAATCTTAGAGGAGGTTCATGGAGATATATTTCCAAGGCTTGGATAAAACTGAAAATGATGTATACAATCAATGCTTTTTGTTGGTAGGTTTGGCAATAGCATATGGATAGATGAATTGATGCATCACTTGACATCATTCCTTATTTTGGGCTAGTAGAAGTATTTTTGAATAATTAACAATATTTTTTCACCTAAAATGACTTGCAACATTGCTAAAGTGTGCTTCCCAAATCATATTTGATTACTCACTAGCTATTACACACATAGCCCCATTTCATAGAGAATGTTATCTTGCAAATATAAATAAAAAATATTCTGATCCACATGAAGATCTTACTATGCATATGAAAAATAAAATAACCTTTATACAAGATGGATCAATTGGAAGTATAACCTCTATGAGAATAAAGAATGGTTGTGAGTTCTATGATTAAATATTGACTCAAAATATTAGTTGTTTAATTGACACTCCCTTTATTATGCTTCTTTATTAAATGAAATTTCTCTAGATATATGGCCCAATTTTAATGTCTTTTATTTCTTAGCTTAATCTACATAGAAATTAACTCCAAAGGTCTATGATTTATATAAATAATGGGTTTATTGTCCAAGATGTAATGCTTCCATTTTTTACATACTTGGACAATGACATAGAGATCTTTGTCATATGTGGGGTATTTTTGTACTTCATTGAATGCTTCACTATAATAGTCAATTGGATGCCCATGTTGTGTGAGGGTAACTCCCAATGCATACTTTGATGCATCGAATATTGCTTGCTAATGTTGTGTGAAGAAATAATTTTATTATTTTTACCCCAAAGTGACCTACTAATTTAGTAAATTGTGCTTTCGAAATCATCTTAGAGTGCTTGTTAGCTGGCACACAAATATGTCTCATGTAACAAAGCAAGTTATATTGTAAATAAAAATTAGAAATATGCTTATCTACACAAATAGCTTAGGATGCATCGATAAAATAATAATTTACCTCATACAAGGAGGATCAATGGTACAAAAATATGTCCCATGTAACAAGGAAAGTTATATTGTAAATAAAAATTAGAAACATGATTACCAACATGAATAGCTTGTTATGCATCTGTAAAATAATAATCTTCTTCATAAAAGGAGTACCAACTACAAGCATAATGCCCACAAGAATTAAAAATGGTGGAAATTTCTAGAGTGAAGGTCGACTCAAATAATTTGTTGTTGAGTTGACACTCCATTTTTTATGTTTGATGATCAAATAAAACTATTGTAGATATGTAGCCCACTTTGGATATTTATTATTAATTAGATTAATTTACATTTGAATGAAATATAAAGGTCTTTGAATTGTGTGGATTATGGTTAAGTTAACCAAGATGTAGTGCTTCCACTATTTATATGCTTTGATAATGACATAGAGTTCTTTATTGTATGTGGAAAAATTGAAAACTACTTCATGGAATGTTTCACTATGATAGGAAATTGGATGCCTATGTTGTGTGAAGATGACTCTTAATAAATAATATGATGCATTAGTCATTAGCTCAAAATTTCAATGTATATTAGGTAGGAAAAGTGTAGGAGTTGAACACAATTGATCCTTCAACCTCTCAAATTCCCTCTTTTGTGCATCCCCCTTAGTGGAATTTGGTTTGGCACCTACTTTGGTCACTTGGTGTAGTGGCCAAGCAATTTGTGAGAACCTCAATATAAATATTTAATAGAAATTGGCAAGACCATAAAAGTTTCAAAGCTCTATTAGAGTCTTTGGGTTAGGCTAATAACTAATTACCTCGATCTTCTTAGGATCAATATGGACTCCCTCTTTATGAATAATATATCCAATGTATTAAATTATTGTTATTCAAAATGAACACTTCTCCAAATTGGCATATAACTTGTCTTCAATGAGTTTGAAGTACATATTGAACATGTTTTAGATGTTCCTCACATGTTTTACTATAGATGAGAATATCATCTAAGCAAACTACCATAAATAAGCTAGTGTAGGGACACAATATATCACCCATCAACCTCATGAATGTGGAAGGTGCATTGGTCGAGCCAAAAGTCATAATTAGCCACATAAATAAATCACTCTTTCATTTCAATTTAGTATTCCATTCATCAGTGGGATCTATGGGTATTTGATAATAGCTAGATTTAAGAGTGAAGAAGTTTGTACAACAAAGCTATTCTAGCTAGTCATCTATCCAAGGGAGTGAATAGTGGTTCTTCAAAATAATTTTATTTAAATATTTATAGTCAATATAGAGTCTCCATATTCCATATTCCTTTGAATCCAAGGTAATTGGACTTCCATATGGTGAAACGCGTGGTTTAATATATCCCTTTTAAATGAATTTTCATATCTTCCTCTTGTTTTCATCATTTTCAAGGGCCGATATACGATAAATAGGCACATTAGGCAAAGTAGAATAAAAAAAAAATAAATGGAATTATTTACCTAAAAATAAATAGAAATCCAATTGGTTATTTGATCAAGTAATCATATTTTTCTATAATTTGGTTCATCTACTTATGCTATGAAAGGCTTGGAACTGATGTAGCAATGATCCTCATACTTTATAGCTTGATCATCAACAAATTAAATTTTCTTATTTTGGTTATCATATTTGTGTATTATTTAGCATTGATAAAGGAAACAAATGCATGAAAAGATAAGTATGGTATCTTAAATCATTAACCTTGAAAAATTATGATGACATTTTAAGACCTAGACACATATAATCCATGTCTCTGCCACATATAAAGTTACCCTAAAATCTCATTATAAACTTCCAAGGGCACAATATTACATAAAAATTCATATTTAAAGGACTTTATAGTATAAGAGATGATACATTATTGAGTGACATGAATGTCTCCTCCTTGTATCCATCCAACGTTATATGGTTGTGAGTGTGGTGTGATAAGTAGATTTAAATCCTTCACCATCTAAGTAGAAATGAGATTATTTTGAATCCTACTATCAACAATGAAATGTAATGGATTACCCTTGATGCACATTTGAGAATAAAATAGATTTTTTTCCTCTATGAATTCTTTAGAGGAACATGTGTGGTGGGAATGGTCACATTTAGTTTAAACTCCATGAATCTATTTCCAATATCCTCATCCTATGGATATGGAAATAGTGTCATAGTGAATGCAAAGGATCACAACTCAGAAAACAATGATTGAATTACCTGAATATTACTTCAAATGTTAGTTGCTCTTGTGATAATCTCACCATTTACTAGCCCTTTCCTTCCTAATATTCTTTTGTTGAAAGTATTTTTTTTTTACTTCCAATTCTAATTTTAAAGCTAACCCCCTTTGTCTTGATTATTTAGAAAGTCACTCTTTCTTTTTTTTTAATTGGTACTTAGTGTTATGGTTTTTTTTATTTACTTTTCTTCATTTTTTTTGTGCTCCAAATATATTGAACTCAAAGAGGTCAAATTTTCCATTATATCCTACTCTAGTACTTGAGGATTCTAATCCTTTGAATATCTTGTATACCTAGTTTTTTCTATGGAATGGAAAACATTAATATAAACATGAACAAACTGATATTTACCTTGAAGAAATTATTGCTATCATATTTATTGGTATTCATAAGCTCCCACAAGATAAGATTTTTTATTGATGGCCTCCATAAAATTATCCCATGTGAACACTACTTCAACTTCATTCTCTTTTGTAAAAATTTTATGATATGCTTTCCACCAATTTTAAATAGGAAATGAAGCTTCCAATAGTGAAAAAGTTATTCTTCCATTATATATGAATTTATTTATATAGAAGTATGAAGATAACTAACCTAACCAATTTTCTAGAGCATTTGGCTTGGACTGATCAACTCATGAGATATTTCTTGTATAACAATTTGAATGGATCAAATATTCCTCAACTTGTCATATTTTTGGTTCCTTTGGATTCATACCAAATATTATTGTTTTGTCTCAGCTATGCTTGTGCAACAAACACATGTTCTTCTCCTTTATTTATTTTCTTCTATATATAATTGATTTTCCTTGGCTACATTATTTTATCATGCTCCAATTTTGATTCTACTTGTTTAAAGATGGCATGTTTTGTTGTTGGTTCATCTCCTATGAAGGAGATCCATTTTTAATAATATTTTGCCTATATTCCTTCATTTTATGTCTATTTTTACAACAATATTCACACATATTTTGTGTGTGAAAAGTATTTCTTTGAGAATCATTTCTCTGATTTTGATATCCTTGATAGTCATTTATTCATGCAAGGATTTATTTTAAATATCATTCTAGGCTTTCTTTTGATTCATGATGTTTCTCTATTTAGAGAAATGAGTCTCCTTTATACAATGTAACATCATAGGTGCTTCTATAATGGTGGAACATTTTCTATGAGGAGGGTGATCAATGTTAACATAGTGTCATGACACTCTCGTGGAAGACTTTTATTTGGATAGATTTATGTTTAAGCTAGTTTTTTGTGCTAATGTGATGATTGAATTTTTAATGATTTATCATTTAGAACATGTATCTTGTGTAAAATTGTGAGGTATATTTTAATGAAATGAATGACTATTTATTGATGTATTAATTATAGAGTAATTACAACTAAATGGATATATGTTATATTTTTGTGAATGGTTGGTTAATCATGTTTACGTTTGCAAAAATATTTGTGTATCTATGAAGGGATATGATGCTACTAATAGAATTTAATGATGACAAGAATAGAAATTCACACAAGTGGAATATGAAATTGACCACTGAGAATTTGATGCTTAAAAAAGTAAATGATGATAGCTCTTAAATATGAAAGCTCTAAGAAAGACAAACTTCCCTCTCATATAGTTACACATTTGTTTGTATGTGAAACTAACAATCAACAGTGAGGTTGTTTGAAGAAAATAAAAGATTTGATGGAATGTTACTTGATGTTGAAATATTGTCTTGGGTCCTTCCTAATTGCTTAAATAATGTTTGCATGTTTGTGTTAGAATAAATAAGAAATTGATTTCTTATTCTTACCAACCTTCTTGCTTAAACATCTCTTTTTAATTAATTAAATATATTTTTAGAATGAACTTAGGACTTCCTTATTTTATTAAGTCTTTATGATTCAATATTTTATCATATCTATAGCACTCACTTCATTTGTTTATGGTCCATTCTATTTAAGTGATAATCTTTTTATTGAGTTTTTGGTCACACCATGGTAGTGTTGGGCTTGTTAGTTGTATTTTTGCCTACCATTTTGAACATAATGGAGGATAATATGAATGACGCTCATACTACCTTAATGCTCCCACAAATGATAGAAGGTGGATAGGAAGTTAGGAAATGAAAAATTTGTAAAAAAAAAAAAGAAAGAAGTTTCTGGAAAAATGGAAGGAAAGGGAGAAAGAGGGGAGAAGATGGTGTAGGAGAAAGATGATCTAGAATTGGTTTAGTTGGGCAAAAAAATAGGTAGCTCCATCCATGTTTGTATGCTTGGTTTATGATTATGCATTGCTTGAAATTGTAGGTCTATGTTTATATTTGACGTTTGTGAAGATGATTATTATTGGAAAGCTTGAATGTGTTTGTTAGAGGAATATTAGAAACCTTCCTGGAGGTTTGTTTATTTTTGTGCTATGGTGAAAATGTCAGGGTGTTAAACTATAAGTCATTTTTCTATCTTGGTAGAGTGGATGATTGTGTGTGTGATTTATAATTACTGCATCTGATGTGAGCCTTATTGAAGGTGTTGGGTAGCTTTAGTGTGCTAGCAATTCCTAGAGCAAGTTTAGGATAGATGACTATTGTTTTAACTTTGACATGTTGCCTTGAGAATGATGTTGGAAACAAAGTAGTTTTGCCTAAGTTTTTTTGGTTGTTCGAAACTTTAGTGAGGAGGACAACATAGGTTTCTAGAGACCAAACCTTCGTTGGAGGTGTTATGGTTATTTTTAATCTGGTAAACTATAGGCCAGTGTATACCCAAAGTCATGGTTTAATATTATGATGGTAGAAGATCTCTATGGTTAGTGAAAAAAGTGGTTTAGCTGGAACCATTTAAGAATGGTTTAGTTTCTAAGCATGCTATTTTTAGAGGAACCTCAATAGAAGATTTTATTAATGTAATAGTTGGAAAAAGGAATCTTAATTGAATTAACTCTTGGGTTGTGCATGACTACCCTAAGTAGATGCTAATTAGTTCTATCTAGGGAAAGACATAACCATTTAGAAATCCTACTTTCGATCAAGGGAAATACCATCCTAAAAATACCATTTCATCAAAAGAATGTGATAGTTGGTCAAACCTCTAAATACTTGACATGCCTACTCTCATGGACTAGAGTAGTTAAGTGAATAACATATCATTTTCAATTGACTTGAAAAGGGTAGTGTGGTCAATTTGGTAAACAAGCTCCTTTTAGGGAGAGTGATAGTTTAGATTTCTCCTAGCAAACTTGCAATATGGACTTATGTAAGTTGTGGAGATAGGTGAACAAGAAGGACCTAGCACACTTACAAGATAGACCTATGTAAGTTGTGATGATATGTGAACAAAGGAGGACCTTAGATATTAAAGAATATATTATGTAAAAAAATTAGATCAAGAAATTTGGCTTATGACATTTGGTATTAGAGCATGGTTCATAGTGGTATAGGACCACTGCACAAAACTAGATATGGTGTGTGAAGGAAAACATACATAGGTGTGTGGATATACCCATTTGCCTAGTCTAGCATAACTAGGAGTGTAGTTGATATGGTGAAATGATTCCCATTGTCTCTCTTGTATGTAGCCAAGGAAATACCACCAAAGAGAAGGAGGAGAGGTGTTACCCCATAAATGAGATAGACATGATAGACCAATGTAGAAGATAGAAAACTGGTTCTATATTCCAAAAACCCTATTAATGAAGGAGAGAATATTACTCAAATAGTAACACAACTTCATGAATAGGTGGAAATATAAAAGTAGTTGTTGGAAACCGTGTTGAATCAAGAAACACAGGCTAGAAACTCTAGAATGGATTGGGTAAATGAACCCATTTTAGAGGCACAACAATGAAGAACATGTGCTTATACTGAGAGGGGGGTGAATAGTATACAATAAAACTTTTTGCTTTTTAATCCAAATAGTAGCATCAACATTAATAAAATAGTAAACATCACACAAAGCATCACACACATGAGAGACATCATTTTTACGTGGTTCACCCAAATATGGCTACCTCCATGGAGAAAATATTTCTTCTAAATATTTCTCAAATAATATTTTGGGAATCCTTCCCAATTACAATGTTTATGGATCTCTGTCCAAAGGAGATGTTGATCCCCTAAATCTGGTTTGTGGATCTCTATCCACAGGAGAACTCCTTCTCCTCTGCTTTGGCTGATGATCCTCTAGAAGACTACTGCCTCCACTACTCTGGCTTGTGGATCTCTCTCCACTGAAGACTCTTGTCCCCACTCAGAAGACCTATCCTCACTACCCTGGCTGATGGATCTCTATCCACCGGAGACTACTATCCTCTCTGCTCTGTCACCTCCAAAGCTCTATCTCAATTCTATACTAAACACAGTCCAGTCGGTCTAGCACAACTCTGCTCAATAGGTCCACTCAGAACCTGCTCAAATATGCTCAATAGGTCCACACAGAACCTGTCCAAATCTGCTCAATAGGTCCACACAGAACCTATCCAAATCTGCTCAATAGGTCCACACAAAACCTGCTCAAATCTACTCAACGATCCAAATTTGCTCAACAGGTCCACACAGAACCTGTCCAAATCTGCTCAATAAGTCCTCTCTAGGAATTTCTCAAATATATATTGTAAGCTTCCACAAAAGCTCACACAAAATCAGTCCACAAGTCTTCTCAAAGACTTACCTCAAATCTGCTTAACAAGTCCACACAGAACTTGTCCAATCTCATAGAAACATAAAGAGAATTTTTAGAGACTCAATATGTTCTATACTCAACTCAATCACTTTCTCAACCACAAAACTTTCTCTCAACTCAATCACTTCCACTCAATATCATAGAAGCATAAAGAGAATTGTTAGAGACTCAATATGTTCTATTCTCAAAACTCAATCTCAACTCAAATCAGAATATAGAATAGTTTGTTTTATGGAACTTGAACAATCACTTCATACATCCACTTGACTAGGCTCAATCAACTCTACTCAACCAATCACTTCAAGAAACAACTCTTGCTCACAAACCCTAGTCCAAGCATGTATCATCCAACTCAAAATATTTCCAACAATGCTCAACAACAAATCTCACATAACAATGATACTCATGATCTTTTCAAACCCTAGTTCAAGTTCTTTGCATAACAACTCACTTCAACAACCATGCTCATCAAACAAGGTTTTAATCACAACTCTCAATTTTAAAAAACCTTGAAGCATTAACTCAAACACTTCACTCAACCAATGATCTCAACAACAATGCTAATAAAACAAGGTTTTAATCTCAACTCTCAAATCAAAAAACCTTGAAGCAATAACTCAACCACTTTCAAAAAGGAAACCCTAATCAAGTCCTTTTCACTCCAAACTTAATTTTCAATAAAGCCAATCAACCAACTCAACCAAAGAAGGAATTTGCCCATACCTTTTTGAATGACAAGTAGTTGATCTCACAAATCTGCCACACTCACAATTACTTCTTTGCCAATCTCAATAAGGGTTAGAGGATAATTTTCTTCAACAAAATATATCACAAAAATAATATCAAAATTACACCTTATCACTCCAACTTAAATAATAATCAATATCCTCACAATAGTCACAAAAACCCTTAATTCAAAATAACATACTACCCACAAAGTCTTAACCTTTCAATATTCCACAATAGCAATTTTAAGACTTAAAAATAAAAATAAAATTCTCCTTATAACTCCTAAAGGTAATTCTCAACTACCACAACTTTATTACAAAGCAACCTTTCCAAACTCAACCACTAAACAACCTTATACCTCCAACTTAGGCATTTAATTAAAATTAAAATAAAAATATTACCTTTGCCTTTGGAGGGAATCGAACCCTCAATGTTGCCCCCTATGAGCGCCTTAACCATGGCCAAAGTCATCGCATGAGCCAAGTGCTCATTGAGATTAACGAAGCACCACGTGCTTCTTAATCTCCACTCTCTCCTTCCACCTTGGCAAAAGAACGTGCACCGTAGGCGCTTCACTCAACACACCTCACGATGCACCCATCATGATTCGAACATGAACTCCCTTGCAAGCCAATGCTTTTGCACTTTCCAAAATGCCACTAGACCACATTGTCTTATGCAACTTCAAAAATTGAAGCTTCCTCCCTTCAACACTTTGTTGTCATATTTTTCACATACACTCACGAGCTCTTTCTTTCGCAAGCCAATATTTTCACTTTAGAGCAAGGATAATAAATTTGAACTTTAGGCATAGTATTTATATGCTTCTTCCACTACTTTGAAAATGTTGATGCTTTCCTTGTTGTCTTCTATGACGTCGATAGAGATCATAAAGGCTTCGAATGCCTTTGGTCTTAAACCCAACCTTTGGGTTTATTAAAATATCTTTAGACTTTATAAAACCCACTTTTTGCATTATAAAATATTATAATAAGAATTATAAATATTTTATTTGGGTTTTCACCATAGCACATTTAATATTATAATAACCATTATTATAATATTATACCTTTGATAAAGTACCTTTAATATTTATTTATAAAATTTAAATTCACATTGAATTTAAATAATTTATAAAATAAATATTATAACTCCTTTTTAACTTCTATCTTTTGCACTATTTCACTTGATATTTGGCCTTCTTCCTGGATATCAAATAACCATTTTTATCCCATTTGTTTCCTACTGAAATATTTGGTATTAATGATGACTTCATCTGGTGACATCAATGACAACTTTGACTTAGGGACTCAAAATGTCCAACAATCTCCCCCTTTGTCATTGATGGCAACCCATACTCTTCTTACCGAAACCTGACCTTTCTTTTTCCTTCTGCTCCCCTTGGATCAATGCTCTCTCAAATATCAAATCTCTCCCCATATCAAATATCTCCCCAATACACAAATCTCTCCCCTTTGACATCAATGGCAAAGGGTCACCTTTGGGGCTCGGGGCTAAGAATGAGCCTCTTAGCTTAGCCCCTCCCCCACCTTATTTTGAGGTGGTTAATTTTAGGGTGGGAGTCTCACTCCCAATTTTCCTCGAAGATACTCAAAAGTTTCCTTTGAAAGAGGCTTAGTGAAAATATCTGCTATCTGTTCCTTTGTAGTGACATATTCCAATCTGACATATTTATCCATCACCTGTTCTCTCAGAAAATGATACTTAATCGGAATGTGCTTTGTCCTGGAGTGCATTACCGGATTTTTTGAGATACTTATGGCACTTGTATTATCACATAGTATAGGAATGGGCTGATCATGCTTTATCTTGAAGTCCTCTAGAGTTCTCTTCATCCATAACACTTGTGTACAATTGGCTACTACTGCAATATATTTTGCCTCTACTATAGATAGAGATACTTGAAACCTGCTTCTTACTTAACCAAGAGACTAGACATTCTCCAAGAAAGAATGCTCCTCCACTTGTGCTTTTTCTATCATCAATGTTGCCGGCCCAATCTGCATCTGTATATGTTGTTAGTGTGAAACTATCACTTTTGGGGTACCAAAGCCCAAAATCCATAGTCCCTTTTAGATACCTGAAGATTCTTTTTACTGCTGCCACATGTGTTTCCTTAGGTGTTGCTTGAAACCTTGCCACTAATCCCACTGACTGTACTATGTCTGGTCTTGTAGTTGTAACATATAATAAGCTACCAATCATAGATCTGTATAATCTCTGATCTACCTCTGGAGATTCATCGTCCTTACTCAACTTGCATCCTATGACCATAGGAGTACTTACTAGTTTGCAATCTTCTAATCTGAATTTCTTTAACATTTCCTTGATGTACTTGGCTTGAGAGAGAAACACTCCCCTTTCTGATTGTGAAATCTGAAGTCCAAGAAAGAAGGACAATTCACCAAGCATAGACATCTCAAATTCATTTTGCATATTCTTAGCAAATTCTTTGCACATCTTATCATTGTTTCCTCCAAAAATTATGTCATCAACATAAACAACCACTATTAGAAGATCATTTCCTTCATTTATGATATACAAATTACTATCTGCTATTCCTTTCCTGAATCCCTATTCCTGAAGATACTTATCCAATCTTGAGTACCATGCTCTGGGAGCCTATTTTAAACCATACAATACCTTTTTCAATCTGCATACCTGATCTGGTGTATCTGCTAGTATGAATCCCTCTGGTTGTTCAATATAGACCTCTTCTTCTAGAACCCCATTTAGAAATGTTGACTTGACATCCATATGATATACCTTGAAGTTCTTGAAACTTGAGAAAGCTAAAAATATCCTTATAGCTTCAAGTCATGCAACTGGAGCAAAAGTTTCATCAAATTCAATTCCTTCTACTTGTGCATAACCTTTGCATACTAACCTTGCTTTATTTCTGACCACTTGTCCATCTTCATTCAACTTATTTCTGAATACCCATTTTGTGCCAATCACATTTTTGTCCTTTGGTCATGGAACAAGTTCCCAAGTTTTGCTCTTCTCTATCTGATCCAACTCCTCATTCATTTCTTTAACCCAAAATTCATCCTCACTAGCTTGAGTGAAGTCTTTTGGCTCAATCTTAGATAGCAAAGAAAAATTTGCTTGTTGAGATGGTTTTATTATTCTTCTCCTTGTCTGTCTTTCATCTGGATTCCCGATGATCTGATATTTTGGATGGTGTTTCTGTACATACCTGGAAGGAGTCTTAGGAAGGAGCCTTTGTGTTTCTTCTTCATATTTGTCTGATTCCTCACAAAATTCTTCTTGACAACATCCATCTTCTTGGTACACAGTTTGTTGAATTGGTTCTCTGGAATCTGTCTTCTCATCAATTATCACATTCATACTTTCCACCATAGTGCATGTTATTTTGTTGAAACATCTGTAGGCTTTACTCTTTGTGGAATAACCAAGAAAAATTCCCTCATCACATCTTGGATCAAACTTGCCCAAGTTTTGATCTTCCCATCTTATGTAACATTTGCTTCCAAATATTCTGAAATATTTTACAGTAGCAGGTCTTCCTTTCCAAAGCTCATATGGAGTCTTGTGATGATTTACCCTTAATTGAGCCTTGGTAATTATGTATACAGTTGTGGATACCGCTTCTTTCCAAAAACCATCTGATAACTTAGATTCATTTAACATAGCTCTAGCCATGTTTTCAATAATCATGTTCTTCCTTTCAACTACTCCATTTTGTTGAGGAGTTCTTGCTGCTGAGTATTCTCTCTTGATTCCATGTTGTTCACAAAATTCTACAAATTCATTTGAAGTAAATTCTCCTCCTCTATCAGATCGTAGACACTTAATCCTTTTGCCTATTTCATTTTCAACCAATTCCTTGAATGCTTTAAATTTTTCAAAGGCCTCTGACTTCTCTTTTAGGAAGGTTACCCAAACCATTCTGGAATAATCATCTACAAACAACATGAAGTAACTCTCACCCTGAATACTTTGTGTTCTGGTAGGACCACACAAATCAGTATGTATTAGACTCAAAGGCTCAGAAGATATATAGCCTTTTGGTTTAAAAGTTGTCCTTGTTTGCTTTCCATGTTGACAGGGTGCACAAATTGTGTTTTGAGGTCTTCTTATTTTGGGTAAATCTCTAACTACCTGTTTATTGCTTATACTGACTATGTTGTCAAAATTCAAATGACCCAATATTCTATGCCACAACCAACTCTCATCTTCTTGTGATAGAAAGCATTTTTCCCCTTTGATCTCATTGAGCATGTATAAGTTGTTTGGGGTCCTTCTTGCATTGGCAATGATTTTCCTAGTTTCTATTTTCCTTATTTCACACCTATCTGGATGGAAGGTGACCATGTATCCTTGATCACAAAGTTGACTTATACTCAGTAGATTGTGTTTTAACCCTTTGACGTACAAAACATTCTCTATTTTTGTTTTTCCATTGTCTAGACTCAGAGTTCCTTTCCCAACAATCTTTGTTGATCCATTATCACCAAAACTAACTGATCCTCTATTTGTTTCTTTCAGTACAATGAATTTATCCTTGTCTCCTATCATGTGACTAGAGCAACCACTATCAAGATACCATTGTTCTTCTTTATCTTGAGCATGAAGGGTTGTTTGTACTAACATTGATTTAGCCCTAACATTCTTTCTTTCATCCTTCCTAGTTGTTGGAATTATTTTTCTAGACTCAGGAGATATCATTTTACACCATCTAGCCTTGTGCCCAAAATTATTGCATTTGTAACATATGACATCATCATCCATGAGAGGTGCAAAGGAATTGAAATTTCTATTGTATCTTGCATAATGAATACAGTGTGCAGCTCTATGACCATATTTATTGCAAGAAAAACAATGTCCATGGAAGAAATTATGTAACCTATTTGGATGTCTTGGAATTTGTGGAGAAGTTATCTTTCTCTTGTGATTGACTCTTATCCAGGGTTCTTCTTTGCTTTCTTCCTTTCTGATGTCCTTTGCTTGCTTTTCCTTGTTTGAAGTTTCTACCTTTTGGAGACTTGATTCCTCTTTCTGCTTCTCATATTTTGTATCTTGTAGTACCTTGGTCCTTTCCACTTTATTCCTTAGGAGAACAATTTATGCTTCCAATATTTCACATTCTATTTCCCTGGCTCTCAATAGATCTATCATATCTTCCTCAATCTTATTTCCTTATTCTACCTTAATCTTGAGTTCTGTGAGACTCTATATAAGTTCCATCCTTGCTTCTTCATCTTCTTGAACTTGCTCTTTCAAGCTTGAATTCTTCTCTCTAAGTCTTTCCAATTTTTTGAGAGTAGCAAAGAATTCTTATTTTATATCAAACATAGTCTCTTCTTCACTTTCTGAAGTCATGTGTGCTACCGAAGGATCCTCTTCCAAGTTGTTAGTATTTTCACGGAGAGACCCGCTCTGATACCAATTGAAGAACATGTGCTTATACTGAGAGGGGGGTGAACAATATACAATAAAATTTTTTGCTTTTTAATCCAAATAGTAGCATCAACATTAATAAAATAGTAAACATCACACAAAGCATCACACACATGAGAGACATCATTTTTACGTGGTTCACCCAAATATGGCTACCTCCACGGAGAAAATATTTCTTCTAAATATTTCTCAAATAATATTTTGGGAATCCTTCCCAATTACAATGTTTATGGATCTCTATCCAAAGGAGATGTTGATCCCCTAAATCTAGTTTGTGGATCTCTATCCATAGGAGAACTCCTTCTCCTCTACTCTAGCTGATGATCCTCTAGAAGACTACTACCTCCACTGCTCTGGCTTGTGGATCTCTCTCCACTGAAGACTCTTATCCCCACTCAGAAGACCTATCCTCACTACCCTAGCTGATGGATCTCTATCCACGAGAGACTACTATCCTCTCTGCTCTATCACCTCCAAATATCTATCTCAATTCTACACTAAACATAGTCCAATCGGTCTAGCACAACTCTGCTCAATAGGTCCACTCAGAACCTACTCAAATATGCTCAATAGGTCCACACAGAACCTATCCAAATATGCTCAATAGGTCCACATAGAACCTATCCAAATATGCTCAACAAGTTCACACATAAACTTGTCCAAATCTGCTCAATAAGTCCTCTCTAGAACTTGCTCAAATCTTCTTTAACTTCCACAAATCTCACAAAATTAGTCCACAATCTTCTCAAAGACTTGCCTCAAATATACTTAACAAGTCCACACAGAACTTGTCCAATCTCATAGAAACATAAAAAAAAAAAACTCAATCACTTTCTCAACTCAATCTCATAGAAGCATAAAGAGAATTGTTAGAGACTCAATATGTTCTATTCTCAAAACTCAATCTCAACTCAAATTAGAATATAGAATAGTTTTTTTTATGGAACTTGAACAATCACTTCATACATCCACTTGACTAGGCTCAATCAACTCTACTCAACCAATCACTTCAAGAAACAACTCTTGCTCACAAACCCTAGTCCAAGCATGTATCATCCAACTCAAAATGTTTCCAACAATGCTCAACAACAAATCTCACATAACAATGATACTCATGATCTTTTCAAACCCTAGTTCAAGTTCTTTGCATAACAACTCACTTCAACAACCATGCTCATCAAACAAGGTTTTAATCACAACTCTCAATTTCAGAAAACCTTGAAGCATTAACTCAAACACTTCACTCAACCAATGATCTCAACAACAATGCTAATAAAACAAGGTTTTAATCTCAACTCTCAAATAAGAAAACCTTGAAGCAATAACTCAACCACTTTCGAAAAGGAAACCCTAATCAAGTCCTTTTCACTCCAAACTTAATTTTCAATAAAGCCAATCAACCAACTCAACCAAAGAAGAATTTGCCCATACCTTTTTGAATGTCAAGTAGTTGATCTCACAAATCTGCCACACTCACAATTACTTCTTTGCCAATCTCAATAAGGGTTAGAGGATAATTTTCTTCAACAAAACATATCACAAAAATAATATCAAAATTACACCTTATCACTCCAACTTAAATAATAATCAATATCCTCACAATAGTCACAAAAACCCTTAATTCAAAATAACATACTACCCACAAAGTCTTAACCTTTCAATATTCCACAATAGCAATTTTAAGACTTAAAAATAAAAACAGAATTCTCCTTATAACTCCTAAAGGTAATTCTCAACTACCACAACTTTATTACAAAGCAACCTTTCCAAACTCAACCACTAAACAACCTTATACCTCCAACTTAGGCATTTAATTAAAAATAAAATAAAAAATATTACCTTTGCCTTTGGAGGGAATCGAACCCTCAACGTTGCCCCCTATGAGCACCTTAACCATGGCCAAAGTCATCGCACGAGCCAAGTGCTCGTTGAGATTAATGAAGCACCACGTGCTTCTTAATATCCACTCTCTCCTTCCACCTTGGCAAAAGAACGTGCACCGTAGGTGCTTCACTCAACACACCTCATGATGCACCCATCATGATTCGAACATGAATTCCCTTGCAAGCCAGCGCTTTCATGCTTTCCAAAATGCCACTAGACCATGTTGTCTTATGCAACTTCAAAAATCGAAGCTTCCTCCCTTCAACACTTTGTTGTCACATTTTTCGCATACACTCACGAGCTCTTTCTTTCACAAGCCAATCTTTTCACTTTAGAGCAAGGATAATAAATTTGAACTTTAGGCATAGTATTTATATGCTTCTTCCACTACTTTGAAAATTTTGGCGCTTTCCTTGTTGTCTTCTATGACGTCGGCGGAGATCATAAAGGCTTCGAATGCCTTTGGTCTTAAACCCAACCTTTGGGTTTATTAAAATATCTTTAGACTTTATAAAACCCACTTTTGCCTTATAAAACATTATAATAAGAATTATAAATATTTTATTTGGGTTTTCACCATGGCACATTTAATATTATAATAACCACTATTATAATATTATACCTTTGATAAAGTACCTTTAATATTTATTTATAAAATTTAAATTCACACTGAATTTAAATAATTTATAAAATAAATATTATAACCCCTTTTTAACTTCTGTCTTTTGCACTGTTTCACTTGATCTTTGGCCTTCTTCCTGGATATCAAATAACCATTTTTATCCCCTTTGTTTCCTGCTGAAATATTTGGTATTAATGATGACTTCATCTGGTGACATCAATGACAACTTTGACTTAGGGACTCAAAATGTCCAACAAACAGGCTAGGTTTTGACTAAAGGCTAAGTTGGGCAAGGATATGAAATATTTGAAATATTTCAAGTTTAATGGAGAAGAATATGGAGATAAATTTGAAGCTTGGATGAAATATAGAAACTTATTATAATATGAAGAAGTATTCCACTGGCACCCGAACATCCTATGCCACTCTACATATTCAAGGTGTTGGCTTGGATTGTTGGGAAACTTTTAGTGAAGGACTAAGGCTAGCAACATTTGATTTAAATTGGGAAGCATTTAAAGAATATTTAAAGGATAGATTCCTCATGAAACACTTTTACTCTTAAAATTTTGAGTTCACTAAACTTCAATAGGGAACTAGGACAATGGAAAAATATTATCAAAAATTTGTCAAGCTACTGAAATATGTGCCTGCATACAATGAGAAAATGAAGATCCATAAGTTTATACTAGGAGTAGATCCTAGAATAGGGTAAGAGGTAGATATGTGGGAACCTACTATTCTATAGAAGGTCTATTATTTGGCTATAAAAGCTAAAATCTATCTCAAATATTATTTCAACTATGAAGGGTTATATGAGTAGGGCAAAGAGGCACTAAGAAAAAGAAACAATGTAGGTTTTGTAAAGTAGGAAGGATATCAGAAAAATAAAAAATTCCTCAAATAGGACAAAAGGAATTATAGAAAGCAAGGAAATTTTAGGAAGAGATTCCAAAGGAAGAACCTTAATCCTCATAATCACAATAGTGGTAACAATAGACCATATCAGGGATAGGCTAATCCTTCATCGATAGAGAAAATAGATGATGGGAAAAAACAAAAACACATCCATTACCCAAAAATGTTTTGATTGTGGTGGACCACATTACGCCACCAATTTTCTGTGTAAAGTAGGATTGAACTTTGAGGAAAATGAACCTATGTACAAAGAACCTACACACAAGGAACCAACTCACAATATTTATGCAACAATAAGAAAATAGGAACTGGAAGGTCAAGCCAATTTTTTGTTGATAAGGGGTAAGCTTTTTTATAGATATGTTAAAATATTGATTGATAGTGGTGCTATAGAAATTTTTGTTTCCACTACTCTAATTAAATATATACTAGAAAGACCAGGAATCTTAGCTCATGGGTGGAAGGTGGAATATGGATCAGGGTAAACCTACTCTATAAGTCAATGTTACCCTATGGCAGAAATTGCCCTACCTAGTGGAATGACCATAGGATATATTTATGCAGCACCCTTGCATCCCTTTGATGTTGTCTTAGGAATGGATTGGCTACAAGTGCATAGGTTTGTAATAAATTTTCAAGATAGATGGATTGATTTTATGAAATATAGCAGGAAAGTGGAAAAGGTGCATAGTCAACAAGGGATTTTTCAACCCCAAACTATTTTGGTAATACAACTCAAGAAAGACATTAAGAAATGAGTAATGGTATTTATAGTTAAGTTAAATAAAATTGACAAATAAAATAAGGAAGAGGTTCTCAGGAAACATCCACTTCTATAGGAATTTAGGGATGTGTTTCCAGAGGATTTACCTAGCTTACCATCCCAACGTGAATTTGAATTCACAATTAAGATCCAACCTAGAACAGAGCCTATACATAGAGCCCCCTCCAGGATGAATCTCATAGAAATACAATAGCCGAGGGTACACCTATAGGTATTTCTAGAGAAAGTATTAATTAGACCAAGTGTGAAACCATGGGATGCATCAATATTGTTTTTCAATAAAAAGGATAGTTCCTTATGACTGTGTATAGATTATAGGATGTTGAACAAGGCCACTACCAAGAATAGATTTCCCCTACCTAGAATCAAATACCTCTTCAATCAACTTAAGGATGCCATAATATTTTCAAATATTGATTTAAAATCAGGATACCACCAACTTAGGATTTGTGAGGAGGATACTCACAAGACAACCTTTGAAACTTGTTATGGAAATTATGAGTTTATTCTCTTGCCTTTTGGTTTAACAAATGCTCCAGCAATATTTATGAACTTGATTAAATAGTATATTTAGAAAACAATTGCATAAATTTGTTCTAGTTTTCTTAGATGATGTCTTGATATATTCTTGGTATAAGATAGAGCATGATAGATACTTTAGAATTGTATTAGAGCTCTTAAGAAAAAATCATTTATATGGGAATTTATCCAAATGTGAATTTTATGTGTCAAAAGTGCAATTTTAGGGCACATTGTTTTAGCAGAAGAAATTATGATAGATCCTAAGAAGATAGAAGCTATTTTTTAACTGGCTACCACCCATAAATATAATGGAAGTTCAAATTTTCATGGGTTTTATCAGCTATTATAGGCAATATGTGAAGGACTACGCCAAGATTACTTCTCCAATAACTAAATTTCAAAGGAAATGGAAAGAATTCAAGTCGACAGATAGATGTGAGGAAGCTTTTGAACTGCTTAAGTAAAAACTTACTATGATAAAGATACCCAATCCTCAAGGAAGTTTTTTTATTTGTACAGATGCATCATTGGAAGGTTTTCGAGGCATGCTCTCTTAGGAAGAAGTCATGATAGCTTATGGATCAAGAAAATTAAAAAGACATGAAGTAAATTATGCAACCCACAATTTGGAATTGGCAACGGTAGTGTTTGCTCTCAAGATTTGGTAACATTATTTGGTTGAGAGACCCTTTAAGCTAAGGATAGACCATCAGAGTCTGTGATACATATTTACTCAACCCTTACTCAATGCTAGGTAAAAAAGGTGGATGGAATTTCTCATGGAATACAATTTTGGCATTGAGCATATCAAAGGAAAGGAGAATAAATTCATTGATGCACCAAGTAGAAGGAGACACATAGATATTTTGTCACCCTGTAGAACATGTATCTTGTGGAAAATTGTGAGGTATATTTTAATGGAATGAATGACTATTTTTTGATGTATTAATTACAAAGCAATTATGACTAAATGGAAATATGTTATATTTTTATGAATGGTTGGCTACTCATGTTTACCTCTGCAAAAATATTTGTGTATCTATGAAGGTATATGATGCTACTAATAGAATTGAATTATGACAGGAATAGACATTCACACAAGTGGAAGATGGAATCGACCATTGAGAATGGGATGCTTAAAAAATGAAATGATGATAACTCTTAAAAATGATAGCCTTGAGGAAGACAAACTTCCCTCTCATATATTTGCACATTTGTTTGCATGTAAAACTAACCATTAACATTGAGGTTGTTTGAAGAAAACAAAGGAGTTGATGGAATGTTACTTGATTTTGAAATGTTGTCTTGGATCCTTCCTAATTGCTTAAATAATGTTTGCATGTTTGTGTTAGCATAAATAAGAAATTTATTTCTTATTATTACTAACATTCTTGCTTAAACATATATTTTTAATTAATTAAATATATTTTTGTAAGGAACTTAGGACTTCCTTATTTTATTAAGTTTTTATGATTAGAGATTTTATTATATTTATAGCATTCACTTCCCTAGTTGGAGGTCCATTTTTTTAGGCAATAACACTTTCATTGAGTTTGTTACACCATTGAAGCTTAAGAAGACCCATAGAAGATCTCATTGAAGAACTTCCAATCTTGGAATATTGAAGAAGGACTAGCAAGGTCCTATACCTAATTTTAGAAGTAGTAGATTTTAAAGATCCACAAGAGATATCTCATTACCAACACTTCCACAATAGAAGGTTGAAGAAAATGTCTCATTGAGAAGACCAAAGAAGCTACAATACTGAATACCTTGAAGAGGTCTCAAGGAGAAACAAGGAGAAGGCTTGGAGAGACTTATTGTAGAATTTGTAGAAACCAAAAAATGAGTTCCTAGGAGAACTCATTGGAATAATTCATTACTAAGGAAAATCTCCTGATAGTGAAATATTTGGGATAAATTTTTGCCATATTACAACAAGCCCAAAAGGAGAAGAATTTGGGAAGGAGTGCCAAATCCCAAAGGAGAATATTAAAGACCTCAAGATATTTAGATTCTTGAGAAGGAGACCAGGATCAAAGTTAGAATTCAAAAGGAGAAAAGAACCAAACATTGCTACCAAAATTGATAGGTTTGAAGATTACCTTTGAAGGCTAGAAGGCTCATTCAGAGAAAGGAAATCTGCTAAATCTATAAAAAAACACTGAATGATTCATAGCTACGACTTACTACCATTTTAGGTAGCAACTTGGTGAATCAAAACACCAAGATTTACATCATATTACGATATTATTAAAGGTAAACAACTCAGGTGAAAAAGGGTTCATTACTTGAAAACTTATTTGGATTACAACTTAGCTTCATTAAGCACCTTATTAGAATTTAAAAGTTGCAAAATAGAAGGTTGCATTTTAAGTCTTCAAAGGAAGTGCAGAAGTTGGTTACTGTTAAGGGTTATTACCTACACATTGAATAGGAGTTAGATACATCATTCCTAATTATAGATAAGAAGACTACATTAAGTTATAGGGATTATAGAGCATTCTTTAAGAGTTAGAATTAGTGCATATTACAAGTTACTATTAAGGAGTAATAAGAATATTGGATTTGCACTATATTAGTTTCTCTTAAAGCTTATTAGAAGTGCACTAAATATTTTAGTGAAAGTGAAAGTTAGTGCAAAAATGATTACCTCTACTATCATATTGCTTATATGATTATTAGCTTGGATTCATTGTTACTAACTATCCAAGTGAAATAATTAGATACTAGTGTTGTCTAATAAGAAAGGCAACAACACATTGCTCTCAAGAAGTAAGAGCAAGTAGCAACCATATCCAAGAAGCAAGGGAAAAGCTTCAAATAAATATACAATAGTCCTCAAGCTATACAATAAGGAGTAGATCTATCTACACAATAAGAAGTCATCATATCAAATAAGGAAATATCATCAATAAAAGAGACAAGGAACTTGGGTGCAAAATAAAGTCTCTTATTCATATTATACAAGTTCACCATATCCCTCCTAAGGAGGACAAAATAGAAAGTGTCTCAAGACACTATATAGTAGGTACTCTATGTTCCCTATTGGTGAATCATCAAGGGGAGAAGGAGAGCCAACATAGGGCTCATAAAAACCATCTTCTTGGTATCAAAAAACACCACTCAAAATAATAGAAGCAGGAGGTATCAAATTATGCAAACCTATAACAATATAGGAAGACTTGCACTCATTTACAAAGCAATAAAAACAACTAGGAGAGAAACATAAAGCGAGTTGAAGGCTACACAATACCACCTTAACATAGAATAGATAAATTGCTAGCTAAGAGAAGCATTTGCAATCACTAAAGGAACACCATAGAACCATCCTAAAAGCACCTAGAACCACCGTTAAACCAAGAACCAATGCCTTGAGAATAATAGCACTTAGTTGTACCTAAAGGAAGTGTTGAGAGTAAGAAAATAATTGGGTATATGTTGGAAAGAGAAGTATATAGGGAG
This sequence comes from Wollemia nobilis, assembly GCA_028583015.1. Lineage (NCBI taxonomy): Eukaryota > Viridiplantae > Streptophyta > Pinopsida > Araucariales > Araucariaceae > Wollemia > Wollemia nobilis. Next base: position 4,776,808 of record JAQPPZ010016936.1, read on the forward strand.
AAAGACATTGGAGGGAAAAATATCATGCAAATTACTACTTGTCACTACTAACATAAGCGCTCATATTCCCCAACATCCTCAAGAAAGAAAATGCTCACTCCTTGAGCATTAGAATAATCATTCAGATGTTACAAGGCATCATCTTCATAAATAAGCATTACAAAATTTCACAACCACATAGATATCATTCTAAATACTATTGAATGTTAGGATTCCATCCTAACGTTACTTTGTAATTCACATTATTATGTAATGACCCACTTCCAACATGGGAGGATTCTATTATAATTTTATTGTATGTGGTAAATAAGGCACCTAGCCAAATGGTGTCATTGCATGTAACCGTTATCAAGATTGTAACTGATGGTGTCATTGCATATAACCTTTATCAAGATTGTAACCAATGTAAGCCAAGTGACATTTCGTATGTAATCCATGTTGGTAGGATTGCATTTAGTTTCTCTTTAAAAGACATGAAGCCATATACAAATGTATTTTTTTGCAAGCTAATGAAATATTGAAGGAGTTTGCCCCCTTGAAGAGGCCTACGATTCTTAGTTATTTGTGAGATTGTTTCAATTCTACAATTACTTTCTGCATAGTGTTATTCTGTTATTACATGTATTTCAGTTATCTTTTAGTATTGTGTGTGTGAGGTTTATTTCAATAGTAGGTTCTTTACAAGTGGTATCAGAGCAATTTCTAGGGCCGAGTTCTACTGCAACTATGATAATTTTTGCTCAGCCATTTTCACTTGTTAAGGTATAATTTTCCTATGTATTTTCATTGTCTTCATTTATTCAAAAGCCAAAAAAAATCTACAAAAAACCCAAAAAAATATAGTCTCTTTTTTTTTTATGTAGTTGAGTAGGCTATAAACCCTGTACTAAGGGTTTTAAAATATTATGAAGGAGTTGTCATTATTGGCTAAGCTAGATAGCCCATAAAGCATCTAGTGAAGTGAGGGGTGATCAGGATCCAATACCCAGGCCTCAAACAACATGCGTGAACAAAGTTGAGCTCCCATGCATCTTTAGGTGTATTGGGTGACCATTCTAAGGTGAAAAAAGTTTTATACAGTAGGAATATTTTTGGCATTGTATCATCCATAGTCCATGGGATACAAAATCTCGAACGATCACCCTCTTGTACTATCAAACAGATAAATAGTGTGCTCAAGGTTATGTGTAGAATACTCCTTGAGTAGTGGTCTGAAATAATGGTTCAAGAACTATTGTTAATAACTATAGTATAATAGAGGGACTATGGGTGTTACATAATCCTCTACCTAGTATACCTTGGTTTTGTTAAAAAATTCAACCTGCAGATACCTATCCCTGTTCTTCTAAACTCGCTTTCATGATCTCCAAAAGTGAGCATACAAAGAAAGACTACCCTATCATAGAATAATGCAATTTTCATGCACCAATAGTGAGGATAGAGTTTACAAGTGTCTAAAATATTCCAATACCAATCAGGTCAGTGATAGTAATAGCTAGGTCAGCAATAGTAACAGTAACAGTTATTTGTAACAATCAGAAAATATAGGTGGTCAAGTTCAGAAATAGAACCATCAATTTCGATAACTATAGTATAGGTGATAGGGTGGTCAATTGATAGAATGCATAGATCAAATATAGTTGATATAATTTCTAACTTTGAATTTTAGCCTTGAAATAAAAAATCATGAAAATTAGAGCTATAATGAAGTTATAGTGGTTTTATCTTTACTCTATTTTGAGTATTTTTAAAACAAAAAATGGGGAAAAATAGCCCTAAAATAGTCATAAAAAGCCCTAAATCCTCAAATTTTTTCTGTTATCTTAGTTAGCCCCTCCTTCACCTCTCACATAATTTTCAATCCTTAACTCCTTTTTTTATCAAAATTCCTCAAATTTCTCATTTTCCACTTCTCTTTGGCCAAATATTCCACAAATACAAAATTTCGTCCCAATGGTCACACTAATCATTTTGATATATCACACCCAAGAATTTTTTGCCCTTACTAAAAATAGTAACCCCTAAAACCCACACTTCTATTTTTAGTAATTCAGTTACAGAGGTTCAAGACTATCCAAAATGGCTATTGGCACTCAAGGACAATAGAAAGAGATAGATTCACTCACCTCAATAATTGCAAACTTTGAAAGCACCCTTGCTGACATGAAAAAATAAATTCAAGATATGATGATAGAGCTTCAAAATATTAGAACTGATCAGGCTAACTCTAGAGACCACCTAGAAGAAAAACTTGAAGAATTTGAGTCCAAATTAGTTGCTGATCCCAGTAATACTGAGCACCATACTGAACACTTGTATTATAATAAAGGTAAAGGAAGTACACTAAATGACTCTCATTTTCCCTATGATCATGATTCAACCTATAAGATACCCAAATTAGACTTTTCTAAGTTCAATGGAAAGGATGTGGATGGGTGGTTATGTCATGTTGCTCAATACTTTAGCCTCCATGATGTACCCATATGGCATAAAGTTCAAATGGCTTCTTTCAACTTGGTATCTGAAGCTTTGCAATGGTACAAATGGTTCCAAAAAACTCACTTTAACCCTTCATGGGAAGAATTTGAGTCTCCATTACTCACTTGATTTTTCCCTAGTGAGTATGATGATTTTACAAGATAGTTGATAAAGTTGAAACAAACTTTGACAGGTAGAGATTATCAAATACAATCTAAGAAATTGGCCAATTAAACCATGGGAATGAATGAAGGGTTCTTTATGAGTTGTTTTGTTAGTGGTTTGAGGGAGGATCTCCAAGATAAGGTTACTATGTTTAAACCACAATCCATTATGGAGGATATCAAGTTAGCTCATTTGGTTAAACCAAAATTTGTAGCTCAGAGGTGAATATCTAAATTTCCATAGGCTAAAACCTCTTTTACTCCTAGATTCCAAAATCAGAATGAACAAAAACCTATTGCAACCACTGCTACATCCAAACATATAACCACTATTGAAATGGATGCGTGACATGCCCAAGGGTTTTGTTACAATTGTGATGAAAAGTTTTCTCGTGGGCATAGGTGCACCCAAATAATTTGTTCCTGATAGATGCTGATGAGCCTGACACCAGTGACCACAATTATGATGACATAGAATTAGTCAAGTAACCTATAGACACTAAAATCCAACACCTTAAAAACCACATCTGCCACCCCACCATCAAATCCTGCATGATAAAATTATATGCCTAAGTTCTAAACTTAGGGATATAAAATCCTACACATCATCCTATTTTCCTAATTTATTTAATTTGGAAAATCACCCTAGGATACCCTGTCCACCCATTGGACATGTGTCCTGGACACTTCACCCAACACCCCTGCCACATCTTACCCACTCCTGTCCCCCTTGTCCTTGCACATGGGATAGATTCCCAACACCCATGCCACAACTCATTTGTTGTTGTCCCCTTGTCCCTTCACATAAGACAACATCCCACATCCCACTCCACTTGAAGCCACATCACCCCAGTTAACTGAGGCACACTGGGTGACTCACTACAACTGCCCCTCCTACCTAACAACCCAGATTTACCACTTGGCAAATCAAGCTTGCCACCTCTCATTTCCCTCCAAAACCCCAACAAGCCTATAAAAACACCATTAGTCCACCAAGAAAAGGGAGTTGAACTTGCGTACCGACAGGCTACCGAAATAGATCTGGACCCAACGAGAAATTGAGAGCGCGAGCTCGATTCTGACCATTGGCTCGGATCCCGAGGCAATCTACCATTCAACCGAAACCGCTTGTCCATGGTTCCACAGTCGAAAATGTGACTCTACGGTTTTACAACCGCAGGTCCATGGTTTCTAGCCCACAATCGTGCTTCCGTGGTTCCACAGTCCCGAGAAATTTCATCAACAGAGATAAGCGATTTAAAATATGGAGCAAGGCTTTATTTGTTAACTATTTCATGCTATCTGCTTTTCATACATATCAGTGATAGGTTTATGTGTAGCATTGGGTTTACCGCTTGACTATACAGGTGCTACTAATCTTCTTTGTTGGTTTGCATGTGTGCAGGTAACAGGTATCTTGGATAAGCTGTTGAAGCTGGAGTGGTCCCTTGCTGGATACCAAAGCCCACTCACCCTTTGAAGCTGTGACGAGAGAACGAAGAACACCACATCCTGCGGAGGAGTTGGAAGATCTCCCTCTCCCATAACAAGCATTGTATTTCAGAGAGACGAAGAACATTGTAACATTGCTCCCAACACACTTGGGGCAATTCAAAATATTTTGTAAAAGTTGTATCAATATCAATACAAAAGGGGCATTTTGATAATCTATTTCTATCTCTGTCTTTGTTATTATTTGTGTTCGGTTCTTTGGTTACAGAAATGGCGATCACGGTGGGACCCCCTAAAGGTTCTATTTTGTTTTGCCTTGCTTTTAAATTTGTTTACTAATCTCTGTTTGCACCTACAGGTTTTGGGAATTCGAGATGCGCATAGATTCAACTTTGGATCGATATACTTGGAAAACCTTGCGCCCAAATTGTTTACTATGGAAACATGGAAACATGGTTTCTATTCTGAGGAAATACAGATGCACGGTTCCTATTTGGAGAAAACATAGATGAGCGATTCCTATTATGAGGAAACGCAGATGCGTGGTTGTTGTCTCAGAAACACAGACCGATGGTTGACAGATGGAAGGAGCAACGATGGGATCACAGGTCTGTACCTTTTGATTTCTGTTCTTTCTTTTTCTTCTTTATCTGCATTCTATTATTAGCATTGAAAGGTCTAGTCCTGTTTGCCCTTGTCTGCATATAGGTTTTAGGATAAGATCAATTAGCTTAAGTCTTGCATCCATAAAAAAAAATCATATTGCATGTGTCGGGTTAGGAATAACCTAGACATTATATTTTTGGGTTCAGGTCTATTTCGGCCCTGTCCTACTGACAGAAAGGACCCATGCATATCCGGTTGGGATTTCCCAAATGCAGATGCATGGTTGGCAAACCGTGCATCCACGGTTTACCAGAACCAACCGCCCACCCATGGTTGGCCCTGTTAAGTAGGATTTGGCCTAAAAGCTTACCTGAAGGTGGCATTTTACCCCTGACCTATTGTCTGTTGTGTTTCTACTTTCTATCTTCTGCATTTAGGCATTCAAATATAAATTCATAATAGTTTTGCATAAAATAATAATTAAACAAAACCACCACACACTTGCACTTAAACGTTGGAAAATGGTTGGATTTCATCACCGTCGGGTTTGGATTTCATCACCGAACCACCAACATCATACCCCATTCTTTTCCAAGGCTGATTCCAAGATCCATCATAGCCCATGGGTTATAGCACGCATTTCTCCTCGGAGAGGTGTATCACAGACTACGGGTGAACTGGGTGAGGAATTGGTAGGACCTATGCTCCCTGGTCATGTGTGGACTTCATTACCACACATCATAGGTGGGATTACATGACCTGGAGTTCAAATCCAGGTTGTCGAGCTATGAGTATACAGGTGAAATCCTAGATTCATTTAGGGCAAAACATTGAGCACAAGTCTTTTTTTCATTTCTCAAGAAAATTTCAAAAAAAATTTCAAAAATTAACGAAAATCTAGCACCAAAAACTTTGTGTGTTTGTTTGCTTTGCATGTTGTATTGCATAGTACAGTCATTTTATTTATATAGATAGTTGTACTTAGCAGTGTACCACATAATAGCGTATGGTAGTGACTCGTAGTCAAGCTAAGAAACTAGTGTCAAACCAAAGTCAGTGGTCTTCCCCCATGGCCTCTCAATCTAGAAACGTCCCTCACACTTCGGTGGTAGGACAAGTAGGCATGCCTTCTTCTATGTCCCAAATTCTTAATGTAGGGCTTTCTAGTAATGCCCCTAATATGGACATAGACATTATGCATAGGGCTACTCACACAGCCATACCTGAGACACCTAGGAGTGAACCTCCTGTAGTGGTAGATAATCATGTCACCATGTTCGACATGGATACTATTAGAATGTACTTGAATGCAGTTGGAATGGTCTTCCCATCATTACCACCACTCTCCATCCCATCCCATGTTGTACCACCATTACAACAAGAGCCCGCATATACTTACCCATAGTAGTCGGAATAAGTTTTTACAAATCCCCTTTTTGAGTTGGCTGTTGTAGCACTAGCTAACCAACCATCATCATCCAACCAACCACCCCACACATTACCTCAACAACTCACCATTTCCACTAATCCCTTGTATGAAACAATTCTTGTTGTTTCACAAACCCTAACATCCACTCAACCCACTACCCTCATAGGTTCTACATCTCATATCATACCACATTCAGTGGCAATACCCTTTGCTACTTACCCCCCACTCACTTCCACTACCATGGTTGTTCCACAACCAACCCAACCTACCACATCACAGGTGGCGGTCCCTACTTCAAATGCAATTGCCATGCAACAAGATTTCTTATAGTTGTAGCAAATGATTTTAGATAACGCTAACCGTAGCGTAAATCCTGACCCCAACCAACATTTGCAAGGGATTGAGCACAACTTCCCACCTCCATCTCACCAAACAAATACCTTTATCCAAGATCCATCTTGGACAATGCGCCCCCCATCCACCACTATAGTTCAGAACCAACCTCCACATCCATATGCTAATACAGTAGGTCAGCATACCATCATGCCTCCATCACCCCATCCGTATCATAACATCCATCAACATCCTTACCATAACACATTTCAGCCAACCATACCCTATCACCCGCAACCTCCATACAATCCACCACATTACCAACAACATCAAGTACATTCAAGTGTCAATCCCATGGATGACCCTAGATACCAGTTTTTATAGAGTCAGATTGATAGTCTTGCCATGCAAACTCCAGGTTTGCAATACCAAAAACCAACTTTAAGGCAACTACTCAATCATCCTATTCATGCTTCGGTCCCTGAGCCACCATATCCAACGGATTTTCAAATACCTAAGCTTGAATTTAAGGGGGAAGAGGACCCTCGTGAACATATAACTAGATTTGTAAATGCATGCTTCAGAATCAAAAGCAATGATGCATTACTGTTACATACATTTCCTCAGACACTAGGGGGAGAAGCCCAAGACTGGTACAACCACCTGCCACATCAAAGTGTTTTTACCTTTGAACAACTAGCGGACCAGTTCTTGGAAAGATTCACCCTGAATGTTAGAAAACAAACCACATTGACTGATTTGATTTATCTAAAACAATATGACGATGAATCAGTCTATGACTTTGGCAATAGGTGGAGATCAGTCATGATCAAGTTACCATTTTCCCTCCCTATTCCAGAGATAATACGAATGTTCACGAAGAGTTTTGGTAGACCCATCTCTTCATTATTATAGCTACAACAGTATAGGACATTCGATGAGGCACTCACCCAAGCAAAGATAATAGAAGAGATCAAAATTCATGAAGGTGAGATAAAGCCTAAAAAGAAAGAGTGGCACAATAAGAATCAAAATGGGAATAACCACGGTCAATCTAAGACCGCACAGGTTAACCAGATAGTTTTGGGCCAACCACAATTAAATCAACCAACCCAAGCACAAATCCAACAACCCCAACAACAACAACAACCACAACAATTGAATCATCAAGCGGTTCCACCCCCACAGTAGGCACAAAATCAGACACAACCTGCAGAAAGGCAACAATGTCATTTTAAGCCAAAAATAAATTACACACCAGTACAAGAGCCATATTCATTAGTTTTCCAAAAGTTGTATACGACAAAACTCTTTACATTGCCAGAAATGAAACCTGAAGATCCTAACAAACCAAAAACAAAAGGTTACAAGGAACACCTCTTTTGCATCTATCATAGACAAAGAGGACATGATATCGAAGGTTGTCATGGTTTCAAAGGAATTGTGCAAGATTTATTAGAAGCGGGTACAATCAAAGTTGACAATCCACTAGCCCAAAACAACCAAAACCTAGGCATCTATCAGACACCTTTGCCACATCGAGAGGCAAATCAACAACCGACGGGAGCATCAACTTCTACAGTTCCTCCCAACCAGGTTAATTATGTGTCTCAACTACCGCAAGGTTTTGTAGGAGCTATCAACATAGTTACCCATGGACAGAGGTAAGCTAATCGCACAACACAGGCTCCAACAACACAATCAACAAATGTGCCCATACAACTTGGACCAAACATTCCACCACCACCTTTCCATAATCGCCCAGTTGTCACCTTAAATAGCCGGTTAACGCAAAGTCTAAAAATGGCTTCAACAAAGCTATCAATTTATGAGCTAATACAACAATCAACACCCCATAGGGAAGCATTGATGGAAATATTAAAGTCTATACAAGTACAATTAGAAGACCCTAATGCATTCAATTCTTTTGTGGGGAGTGTGCAAAAGTGCATGGAACCCTCGATAGTATTTTATGACTTCGAGGAAAAGCAAATTTTGGTAGATTCACCTGATCCACCACTGCACATAGTAGCTCACATCGACAGGAAGCCATTCAAGAGAGTGCTCATTGATACCGGTTCCTCCATCAACCTCATCACCACACCTGCAATGAAAAATCTCAACATCCCATCATCCCACATCACAACTTCCACCTTCACCCTTAGGGATTTTAATGACGCTTTATGCTCAACTGTGGGGAATGTTGTTCTTCCCATCACCGTGGGGGTGAAAACAATACATGTTCTCTTCCACATTTTGGAAGGAGAAATGCAATATAATATACTTCTTGGATGCCCTTGGATTAGGGAAATGAAGTGTGTGCCTTCAACATTGCATCAATGCTTAAAATATGTACATGAAGGAAAAGTACATTGTATACCAGCTGACATAGAACCTTTCAAGTACTGCAACTTGATTTCAAACCCGTATGAGCCCTTGCTTCCATCAACACACCTAACTATCCAACCACTAACCATTAGGACCATTCCATATGGTAACAATTCATCAAAAGCACCCATTCAAGAGGAATTGCCTATAGTTGACCCAACTTTTGCATCCAAAAGCGTCAGCTCAATTCAGCCTTCGAACACTGCATATCACTTTCCAATCACACCAAACCATCCTGCCAACCAACAACCAACTCCATCTAGCACACTTCCAAATCCAACACAACCATTCATATTCGTAGCACAACCCAATCCATCCATCAATAAACCACAATCATCATAGCCCGTAGTCTCACAAATAGGGCCACCTATTAGAGAAAGTCCACCACCACCATTAGAACAGCAAACTAACTTAGAAGAACCCTCTTCATCCATCGAGCCATTAGCCTCTCAACCTTCCCGAGTTGCAGTACACCTCTCCAATCCAGGTATTGGTGAGTACATTATTGAAAGTGTCATGGTTACACCACCTATTGAATCAGTCAAGGATTACGGTCGCCCTTGTGACCCACCTTTAGCCATAGGTGAAATATACAAAATGGGTTCCCCATAAAAAGCAATAAATTTCATATATGGGGGAGTCGAATCTTCATCAAGTCCCTCTCCTCCGGAGGAGGACCATGTAAAAGAGTTTAATGAGAACATTGATTTTTTATCTAACCCATCATTTCTAGTGAGATATTTTTAGAGGGTTAATTGGCAAGGATATGGACTTGGACGACATGAACAAGGTCCTCACCGCATTATTGAACCAGAATATAGAGAGCCAAATGACCGCTCAGGTCTAGGTTACAAACCTTCCATCGCAAGCTCTTCGCTAAGCCAAACACTCCAAGAATTGGATATTGAGTGCGAAGACGAAGAAGGAGAAAGTGACAAGGAGGATGAACCTAATGATGAGGATGATGATATAAATGGTGAATACCTAATCAACAATTTTTACCCTCATGTGTTTGGAACTTTCTCAGAACAAGCCTTGCAGCAAGAACCAGGATACGAGGATCCACCAAAAATGGCCGACCTTAGGCCAGATTACACACAACTTGTTCTGGGACCTCATACGAATGCTAACGGCTTCTGGATAAGTGATGATGATTATGAAGATGAGACATAAATGATATTTCTAAATCATGAGCATGAAATGCAAGCTAGAAGAATACTACAAGCAGAGGCGCATCACGAACAACATAATCAAGAGGCAGAAGAACCTAGAGAGGAATTAGTACATGCAAAATCTATTCGGAGGAATGACTGGTACCAAAAGAAGTTCCCAATAAACCGAACTCTCTTTTAGCTGAGCAAAAAGCGTGAAAGTCCTGAACCAGAACCTCCTCCACCACCTTGGCCGCTCCTGCAGCACCGCCAATCACACAGACTAGGTCAGTTGCAACCTAGAGAGGATGAGCAATTGCCTCTCAAATCGTAGCCACCTCATTTCCACCAAGTCAACATGATTTCTATTGATTTGCTCACCCCACTCCGCAATTCGTATGATGAGGCAAAGCCGATCCATATCGACACTAGCCTCATCGCCATGGACAGGATCTCATCCCCACCATCCATTGCTGAATTTATCCTATCCGAAGAGTTGTTGCGTGCTTCAAATGCGTATATCTCACAACAACCTTCATCATCAGATCATTTAGTTTTCCAAACTGAAGTAGAGGGGGAAGCCCTCAAATGATTTGAGAATGTGGCGGATGATATCCACCTCATCCCAACTCCACATCAACTAGAAGAAGGTTCTCACATGCTTATCGAAGAGTCTATAGATGTGAACCTTAATCAAGACGCGAATAATCCTCAAATTGTCAAAATCATGAAGGATTTATCCACAGAAGAGAAAGAATGCATAATCAGTATGCTAAGGAAAAATAAAGAAGTGTTCGCATGGTCATACAAAGACATGTCAGGTTTAGACCCAGACTTGGTAGTCCACAATCTTACATTAGCATCAGATGCAAAGCCATTTAAGCAAAAGCTTAGGAAAGTCCATCCAACAGTCGCATTAATTGTAAAAGAAGAGCTACAAAAATTATTGGATGTACACTTCATAGTACCAATTGATTACCCAGAATGGCTCTCAAATATGGTACCCATTCACAAACCGAATGGAGGGATACGTGTATGCACTGATTTTTGAGACTTAAACAAAGCATGTCCCAAAGATGATTTTCCTTTGCCTAATATCGATCAACTAGTAGATTCCTGTGCTGGTCATGAAATGCTTTCCTTAATGGATGGTTTCTCGGGATACAACCAAATTCGAATTAATCTTGAAGATCAACACAAAACAACATTTACAACACCCTAGGGGACATTCTGTTATAGAGTGATGCCTTTTGGACTCAAGAATGCAGGAGCTACATACCAACGAGCTATGACGTACATATTTCATGACTATATGCATAAGATCATCGAGGATTACGTAGATGACCTGATTGCTAAATCAAAAACACGTCTTGAGCACATTGAAGTATTGGAAAAAGCGTTTGATCGATTGCTAGAACATAAAGTAAGGTTAAATCCTAAGAAGTGTGTATTCGGAGTCACATCAAGAAAGCTTCTAGGATTCATAGTCTCCAAGCGAGGCATTGAAGTGGATCCAGGTAAGGTAAAAGCCATATTAGAAATGCCACCTCCTAAAAACTTGAAAGAGTTGCATAGTTTACAAGGAAAGATCCAATCTATCCGATGATTCATCGCACAACTCTCAGACAAATGCAGGCCTTTCAACCACTTGCTACAAAAGGGGGTGACATTCTCTTGGACAACTGAATGTCAAGAGGCATTTGATGACATAAAGAAGTATTTGGCTTCACCACCGGTTCTTACACCACCTCGCACAAGAGTCCCTTTTCACCTATACATCTCGGCAACAGACTTTGCACTAGGTACAATGCTTGCACAAAAGAATGAAAAACATAAGGAGCAAGCAATTTACTATATTAGCCGAACATTGGTAAGTTACAAAACAAGATATGCTTATGTCGAAAAGTTATGCTTAGCAGTGGTTTTCGCCACTAAGAAACTTAGACATTACATGCTAAGCAATACTACCTATGTCATAGCTAGAGAAAATCCTCTATGATACATGATGACTCACACATACAACACCCATACTGCTAAATGGATAATGCTTTTAACCGAATTCGATCTCGAATTCGTAAGTCAAAAATCCATAAAAGGTCAGGTGATAGCTGATCAACTAGTTGAAGCTCCACTACATAATGACAAACCACTAATCATTGAGCTTCTAGATGATTCAGTATTCTCTATCATAGAACAAGAAGAATTAGTTTCTCCTGAGGAAGAAGCAGACATGACCATGTTCTTTGATGGGTCTAAATGCGACAAAGGACAAGGTGCGGGAGTCATATTTTATACACCTGAAGGACTACCAATTCCTTTATCATTCAAACTCGACTTCACATGCACCAATAATAATGTAGAATATGAAGCCTTAATCTTAGGTCTTCAATCAGCTATAGCAATGGGCATAAAAAGAATAAGCATTTTTGGTGATTCTCAACTAGTTGTATATCAAGTTAAAGTGGAATACCAATGTAAAGAACCAGTTTTAAAGCAATACCATGAAGTAGCAATAAAGTTGCTAGAAAAGTTTGACTGGTATGAAATTAGTAACTTACCCCAGTCCACAAATAGATTTGTGGATGCAATGGCTTCTTTGGGATCTCTCATCCCTAAGAATGAGCATGGAGAAGTACAACCGCTAATCATAACAACAATGTCAAAATCATCAATTCAAAAAGCAGAACCTACAGGTGAGAAGAACGTTTGTTTGATACATGCTTGAACCTTACAATTCTTACCTTGATGAGATAAGAGACTTTCTCAAGTCCGGAATACTCCTAGTAGAAATGACACGAACAGCAAAAAGAACATTCAAACAAAAAGCAATTCATTTTACTCTACTAGGGGATGTGTTATACAAACGTGGATATGATGGAATATTATTACGATGTTTAGATCCGATTGAAGCAGAACGAGAAATAACAGATGCCCATGATGGTACTTGTGATGGCCACTTTAGTGGAATGGCCATTGCAAAGAGAAGATTTGTGCATGGGATACTATTGGCCGACCATGGAAAATGATTGTTGCAAATATGTCAAAAAGTGTCAAAAGTGCCAATATCATGCAAATTTGACTCATGTACCATCGCACGCTTTACAACCCATTCAAATTCTTTGGCCATTTTCACAATGGGGTCTCGATTTGATTGGTAAAATATCACCTGCTTCATCAGGACAACATAAATTCATCATAACTATGATATAATACTTCACAAAATGGGTGGAAGCAATTCCAATGACCACTACGACTGGACCTCGAATAGCGGAGTTTATACTTCAACATATTATCTATCATTTTGGAATACCCTCAAAAATAATTTCTGATAATGGGAAGTCATTTAAGAATAAGGATGTTAGAGCATTGTGCAACAAATTCAAAATTCAACATAGTTTCTCCACACCTTATTACCCACAAGCAAATGGGCAAGCTGAAGCAACCAACAAAACAATGGTATCCATTCTCAAGAAACTGGTCAAAGAAAATCATCGATATTGGCATACTCAACTTCCTTTGGCATTATGGGCTTATAGAACAAGCATCAGAACACCAATGGGAGCGACACCATTTTCACTAGTTTACGGTGTTGAAGCTATATTACCTTTAGAGCTCGAGATACCTTCCTTGCGAATTGCATTACAAGAATTCATGGATGATGAAACAGCTAGACAAGCACGTCTTGACCAATTGACACTTATTGATGAAAAATGTATCAATGCTCTAGAGCACTTACGAGTATATCAAGACAGAGTCAAACATGCTTACAACGCAAAAGTCCATCCTCACGAATTTCAAGTGGGGGACCTAGTGCTCAAAGAAAATCAACAAAATACCAATGCATTGCCACACTTGAGAGATAAATTTGTGGCTAATTGGTTAGGCCCATACATTGTAAAGCATAAATTGGGACCAGGAACTTATAGACTTTCCAAATTTGAAGGAGAATTGGAGCCAGAACCAATAAACATAATGCACCTAAAGGCATTTTATGCATGAAACGACTTGCAATATATGTATATATATGTACATGGCTAAAAACAAAAAAACAAAACAAAACAAAAAAGAGAAAATAATTTTTATTTCCAATATTAGTTACATTGTAAATAGAAATGTCATTACTAGCATTTAGCATATTGCATTTGCATATTACAAAAAAAACAAAATTTGTGCATTAAATAGGCATATCACAAGCATATAGCAGCATTAGACTAATCACATAATTGCATCCATCCCATCCCATCCCATGTTTAGTGATCTTTCATAGTGGTGATGATACGACCAAGTAAAAACAAGTTCCAAAGAATTGGGGATACCCAACTAAGACTCTTCACAAGTCAACAAAAGTCATATCCACACATGTTTTCCTATATCATAAATCAAATTTTCAGTCACTCAACAATGTCTAGTGAAGAACCAAAATTCATAATATGTCCAATTTTCTTTAGGACCAAAGCACTTATGTCACATTAAGAAAGTCTTGAGTATGGTAGATTGACCCCAAAGCAATCTTGAACCAAATACACTTCTACATATATTAAAAGCATTTTGAGTAAGAAAAGAATAATGCCAACTTGGGTACCACCTTGAAGCGAAAATGTAATATTCCTCGCTTGTCCTATCACGCAACATAGTCCAAAATCAAAATAGTGGTTTTCACCACCATCACAACAATCCAAACAATTAAATTAAAATATAGACAGTAAGGATAGGATCACATTCTCATCACACTTCGGTTGAGAATCTGATTCCCCAAACTCTATCATGATAAAATGTTATACACACACCACAGATCACAAAAGCAAGAAGGATCGTACTACATTCCCCTCAAAAAGTTATGTAGTCATCCCAAAAGCTCAAATATTGAATCATTGGACTATGGAGCAAACCTCCACCAGAGCTATAGATGCTTGACTGGCAGTGGAGTAAACTCATGCAGGGCGACATGTCTCTCTCCCAAAAGAAAGACCTCTGACCGCACATACGGACAAGCTAGCTAATTGGTAAACCCATACAGGTAACGTCCAATTTTACTCATCATGAGTTAATGAACTTCACATACACATGCACTGGTTCTTGATTTCTTAGGGCCATTCCCAAACCAAAGATTCAGAATAACGAACTCCACTTGCACACACCTTGGTCCTAAAGAAGGTTAGACGAATATCGAGAAAATGGTTGACATCACTAGGTTGTTTGAGTCTTTGAAAATCCTACAATGTTATATATCAAAAACCATACCATCTACCATACCAATGTCACATGTCCTTACAATACCACATACATACATCCACCATACATCAACCACGAAGAGTCATCAAGTTGGATACCCCCAATTGCAACAATGAACAAGTAATGGTCAACTACTCTGAGCTATAAAATATTACAAAAACATCATGCATTTCATCATATAGTTATATGAAAATAAATATAAAACTGCATATTACATATTAGTTTACATTCATTTAACATAGCACAAACATAACAATGTCTACATTGCATCACATAAGCATTAACAAAACATAAACAAAAAGCATGCATATAAACATTAACACATAAAATAACCAAAATACAAGGCCATGTATATATATATATATATATAAATATGAAGGTCCCAAAGGTACAAAATGCCCATAGGCTATATACATCGAAGCACTAAGGCTCATAGAAAAATAGAAGCAAAATACAAAAAAGAGAAACAACATGTCACACTAGCTAGTACCAACAGGATCCCTTCGAGGACCCTGCGTTGTAGAAGCACCATGAGAACTAGATGACCGATGAGTCCTGCGACTCCTATCAGTCCCTTGGGTAGCAGTAGTAGATGAAGAAGGAGGAATAAGCAAAGGAATCTAATGCTCATACAAAATATTCTCCAACATCTCTATATAAGTAGCCTGCTTGCGTAGGTTCCTCAAATCTGCATCCTCACGAGCAACCCACTAAGAAATCTCTGCTCGAAGAGAAGCAATAGTAGCTACAGTGTCACCTCTACCTGACCCTACCTATAGCTGAGTCAGCTCGCCCTCTAACCGAGTGACCTCACCTCCAAGCCTAGAAATCTCCAAGTCCTTTGCAGTGAGAGCATCACTGCTAGGCCCATCACACATCCTATCCACCTCACCTTGGAGGCGAGTCACCTCACCCTAGTACCATGCTAACTCACCCTTTAGGCGAGTCACCTCTAAACCCAAGCTATCACGCTCAACCTGTAACATATCCCAATCCTCCTCTATCCACCGAGGAGGGGCATCCTCATCACCACCACCCTCATCATCTCCATCACCACCCCCATCACCACCCTCATCATCTCCCTCACCACCCCCATCACCACCACCCTCATCATCTCCATCTCCACCTCCCTCCACTAGCTATTGTACATCAGTAACTACATCAACCCTAGGAGTACTATGTCATTGGTGCTTCACCGATCGAGGAGTCTGCTCACCCACCTCCACATCATCACCACTCCCCTCATCATCTACCATAACACTCGACATCCAAGGAGGTTGAGAAGAAAACCATATATCATACTCGAGAGTGGTACCCACATCATCCAAGTCAGGAATCTCCACATCAGAATCATCAACAGGATCATCAACTCGCCAAAATTTAGGAGCAACAGGTAACCCCAACTCATCTCCCCGTCATCTATACGTCACAGGTACATCAGGCACACCCTGCACCAAACCAAACTAACAGTGCACCCAAGAAAACTGCACAAGCTCCATCTCCCTCAAATGGGCTCCAACAACCCATCGCTCTCGCTTGATGCGATGAAGCTCTATCGCATCCATAACCCAATCCATGCCCCTCCAAGGCTGCCAACTCATAAAATCTCTAGAAAAGGAGCTCAAGATACCTTGATACTCTGATGCCCCAACCACTGGACGACTGAGCTCCTCACTAAGTAGCCATCTATAAGCACAAGGAGAAGTGGCATCACAGCACAAGGAAGACCAAATAGCCATCCAACAATGATATGCTCCCAAGACCATACTTGGAGCACCAAACTACAACCTAGTCCCTTTCGCCCGCATCTCTTCACCTCATACAACTCGCTATATCTGGCATAGAAGAGCGGGAGCCCATGCCAACCATCAAGGATCCGTAATAATATCAAGAACAATAGGAACCTGGTTCCATGGGATCCTCGATCCCATGGAATTAGGCAACAACATGTTGCTCAAAAGATACATCAAGAAAGCTAGAAAAACTCCCAAACTATCAGTAACAAAGAGATCCAGGTAAGTGATACCCCCATGACTATAGTCTACATCCCACATATCACCAAAGAGAGGGAACATGGCCTCCTTCTTGTTAAGGCCAACACGGACAACATGACCCTCGACGAGAATGCGAAGAATCTGGTAAACATCCTCCAAAGTGATAGTCAGCTCCCCCATCGAAAGCTGAAAGGTACCCCTATCAGGATCCCAACACTCAACAAGCGCAGACAACAAATCCTCATCAGCCTGAATGGTGCTCAATCGCCCACAACCATCAAGACCAATTGTCTCTAGGAACATCCAATCATCATCTGTAAGGGCCTTGCGCACTTTGCAAATAGTGTGAGGCCACCTATGCCGGGCATCAAGGAGCCTAACCTGAAATTAAAAAAAAAAACAAATATTAGAACAAAATATTACTTAACCCTAGGTAATAAAATAGCAATAAACAAAAAAAAAAAAAACAAACAAACAAAAAAAAAAAATATTACCTAACCCTAGGTAATAAACAACAATAAATAAAAACAAAAAAAAAAAAAAAATCAACAAAATATTACCTAACCCTAGGTAATAAAAGACAATAAACAAAAACAAACAAACAAAAAATAAACAAAATATTACCTAACCCTAGGTAATAAACTAGCAATAAACAAAAACAAACAAAAAAAAACCAAAATATTACCTAACCCTAGGTAATAAACAATAAAAAAAAACAAACAAAAAAAATCAACAAAATATTACCTAACCCTAGGTAATAAAAACAATAAACAAAAACAAACAAAAAAAAATCAATCAACAAAATATTACCGAATCCTAGGTAAAATTACCTTAAAAAAAAAAAAAATTGCACCTACCCCTAGGTGAGCATATATCAACAGAAAAAATATAAAAAAAAAACAAAAACAAAAACAAAAACAAAGAAGACAAAAAACATAACAAAACAAATTAAAAAAACGAATTCATTACCAGCCCCACTTAGTTTAAAATAAAACAAAAAATAAAAAATAAAAAAACAACAAACAAATAAACAACTACAAACACAAACGAAAAACCCTAACTACAAGAAGGACCACCTACCTCGGCAAACCGACCATCGCCTTTCACTCCAGCCGAGAAGCCACCACCACCACCTCTGCCACCACTGCCCTCGTCGATCTCCATCTCACTCATCACTCACACTAAATCAACAGACAATTGGCAATGAATGAAAATGATAGGCACATGCCTACTTATAGCTGCATTTCATGGCAAAAAATATGCGTTTGCATTTTTCGAATTGTGCAAAAATGCAAACCCGTAGTTTTAAACTAAATTGCAAAAGCACGGTTAGCGCATCAAAATCGTGAACCAACGGTTTCAGGAATGTGCAACCGCAGAACCGTGTTTTCAAATACAAAAAAAAATCAAGAAAATAACAAAGCATAATCCAAAGTTAAATGATGCCTACTCCATGGGGTTACAAAACACGGTAAGTTCAAATCAAGCAAATGCACATTGGAATTGCTAACAGTCACTAGGACAAGCAACTAGGATGATTGGTTCCTTTTTATTTCAATTCATGCATGTCGAATCAAACCAAAGGATATTCTGCAATGAATAGTCACCCTTAATTGGGGGAACTCATGGCAGACATAAAAAACAAAAAAATACATGCTCATCAATTGGCCATTGGGTCTCAATTGTTCACCCACTCGCCAATCGAGGGGGTAAAAATGCAAACCAAAATTTCATTTACAATAGTCATCCATCTTGCCACACCAAAAGAGAGTGAGTCCATCCATCCAATAAAGTTAGATGTCATCGGTTTTTGCACTACATTGTGTTGTACACAATGCAATACAAAAAGGGGAAACTGTAGACACTAAAATCCAACACCTTCAAAACCACATCTGCCACCCCACCATCAAATCCTGCATAATAAAATTATATGCCTAAGTCTAAACTTAGGGATATAAAATCCTGCACATTATCCTATTTTTCTAATTTATTAAATCTGGAAAATCACCCTAGGATACCTTGTCTACCCATTGGACATGTGTCCTAGACACTTCATCCAACACCCCTGCCACATCTTACCCACTCTTGTCCCCCTTGTCCTTGCACATGAGACAGATTCCCAACACCCATGCCACAACTCATTTGTTGTTTTTCCCTTGTCCCTTCACATAAAACAACATCCCACATCCCACTCCACTTGAAGCCACATCACCCCAGTTAACTGAGGCATACTCGGTGACTCACTACAACTGCCCCTCCTACCTAATAGCCCAGATCTGCCACTTGGAAAATCAAGCTTGCCACCTCTCATTTCCCTCCAAAACCCCAACAAGCCTATAAAAACACCATTAGTCCACCAAGAAAAGGGAGCTGAACTTGCATACCGACAGGCTACCAAAATAGATCTGGACCCAACGAGAAATTGAGAGCATAAGCTCGATTCTGACCATTGGCTCGGATCCCGAGGTAATCTGCCATTCAGCCAAAACTGCTTGTCCACGGTTCCACAGTAGAAAATGCGACTCTACGGTTTTACAACCGCAAGTCCGTGGTTTCCAGCCCACAACCGCGCTTTCGCGGTTCCATAGTCCTGAGAAATTTCATCAATAGAGATAAGCGATTTAAAATATGGAGCAAGGCTTTATTTGTTAACTGTTTCATGCTATCTACTTTTCATACATATTAGTGATAGGTTTATGTGTAGCATTGGGTTTACCGCTTGACTATACAGGTGCTACTAATCTTCTTTGTTGGTTTGCATGTGTGCAGGTAACAGGTATCTTGGATAAGCTACTGAAGCTGGAGTGGTCCCTTGCTGGATACCAAAGCCCACTCACCCTTTGAAGCTATGATGAGAGAACTGTGAGATGAGCAAAGTATCCCCAAGATCTAAGAATTCTCCACAAGATCAATCACACATAAAAGAGGTAAACCCACAAGAAGTCTAGTATTATCACCAATGACAACTGAATCGAAGAATGCTCCACAAGATCAATCACACATAAAAGAGGTAAATCTACAACACAAATATTGAGTGGTAAAACCCTACTTCAAATGAAGAATGGAAAAATCCACTATGAAGCTCACTATATTACTCAATGATTCAGCAATACAAGAATGCTTCTATGTTATGCAACAATATGCACCAACATAAACTACAACACAAGTCAATATGACAAGATATATTATCATATGTAGTAGAAAACACCCCTATTTAAAGAGAATATTTTCTACTACAACCCTAAATCTTATCACAATCTATCAAATATTAGAAAGTGTTTTAGTTACTTTCTAATTTTATCACAATCTAATCTTTGAGATATGTGATAAGTGGCATCTATCAAATATTAGAAAGTGATTAGTTACTTTCTAATATTTGCTAGAAAAGAGAAATAATTTTTTCCCAAAAAATTAAATATTCCTAGCACCCTTAATTTATTTATTAATTGGGTGGGAATATTTTACATAAGATAGAATTATATTCTAATTCAAATATTATTCTTTAGACTTTATATTTTAGTCTAAGAATAATTTACACAATGTTGCATTACATATTCCAACACTCCCCCTTAATGCAATATTGGGGAAAGGAATTATGAGACAAAGAAACGTTCTCCCCCTAAAGATACAAACGGGGATGAGAATCAAATGAGTAATATAGTTACAATGAACTTTTATGACCAAGAATGGTCTACAATAAGGAACCAATACAAAATGGGCCAAAATGAGACTGCAAGCCCCCAACGGAGTAGCTTCAGATACAAGCAGCTTACAAAGACATCCATCAACCACAAGTGGTTGCAAATAACAAGAAGAAAACAACACAAGGGTGTCTTCAGTAAGCCTACAAAATCCCAAACGGAATTACCTGCAAGCTACAAGCAGCTCAACATAAGATCGGTTAGATACATCATCATAAATATATTCACCACAACATATATGAATATCCAAAGATGATAACAAAACTGATCTAACAAATAGTGAACTATAAGTCATCACAAAAAGATGCCAAGCCATACTTATAGTCACGTGCTATTTAGTTGATCCAAAAATATCATGTACAAAGTTGCATAAAGCAGACAAGGAGTACCATGATAATGAAAACTCTAAAGTACCATGTACAAAAGTAGCACAAGGCTAACAAAAGAGTACCATGTACAAGAGTTTCATAAGGTATATGAAAATAATAAAATGTGCACACCGGTTGCATAAAGCCAACCATAAAATATCATGTACAAAAGTAGCATAAATTCTAACAAGAAAGTACCATGATAAACCAATTGCATAATGCCAAATACATAAAAAAAACATGTACAAAGTTGCACAAGGCAACAAGAAAGTACCATGTAAAAGAGTCGCATAAAGCAATTGCATCATATATCATAATTGCACAATACCATCTACAAAGTAACATGTACAAAAGTTGCACAAGGCAAACAAGAAAGTACCATGTTCAAAAGAGATGCAAAAAGCAATTATACCACCAAATATCAACTCATATATATAGCACAAAACACCTCATAAGGATGAATTTGTCATCACACAAGTGTAACTACACTCCATTCCCAGTTGAGGACAACTTCACCAAACCAAGTCAGTCCTTCAGCTTACAAAACTACTCCTTGGAAGAGGTTTGGTGAACAAATCAGCAAAAGTAGAAGATGATGGACAATACTCCAACTGAATAGTCCCATCCAATACCTTATCTATGATAAAATGGGATTGGATTTCAACATGCTTTGTTATTTGATGCATTATAGGATTTTTAGCCAAGGCAATAGCTAATTGATTATCGAAGAGCAAACATGAAGGACCAAATTGCTCAAAGCCAATTTCCTTCATGAGGGTACGAAGCCAAACCGCTTCCTATGTAGCTTTTGTCGTAGCCTTATACTCTGTTTACATTGTAGAAATAGAAATTGTATCTTGCTTCTTGGAAGACCAAGAGATAGTTGCAAACCCAATACTAAAAACATATGTTGTGGTAGATTTTCTATCTATTATATCCCCTCCAAAATCAGAATCAACATAGCCGAAAAGAGCAAAGGAAGGAAGCCTAGAATACTTGAGTGCCAAATCTCTAGTACCTGCAAGGTACTTCAAAATCTTCTTGGTAGCTTGTAAGTGCTCAATATAAGGTTTTTGCATGAACCTAGCCATCATACCAACTGCAAAAGCAATATCTGGCCTTGTGATGGTAACATAAAGAAGACTACCAATGAGTCGCCTATACAATGTAGCATCAACCAACTGAGATTTTGTACTTACTTCCAACTTAACCCCTATAGAAATAGGAATGGAAGTAGGATTGCCATCCTCCAAATCAAACCTTTTAAGAAGATCTCCAATATACTTGGATTGAATCAAAAAGGTACAATCCTCATGCTGATAAACTTGCATGCCAAGATAGTAGTGTAGAAGACCAAGGTCAGTCATTTCATATTCTGACTTTAATTTGGAGATGAAATAAAAAATGGCCTCATTCTCATTTCTAGTCAAAACAAGTTCATCAACAAATAGAGCAATTAAAATGACCAAGTTATCCTTCCTAAGCACATAGAGATCTATATCTGAATAGCATTTATCAAAACCAAGAGACAAGAAGTAACCTAAAATCTTCATGTACCATGCTCTAGGTGCTTGCTTCAGCCCGTACAAGGTTTTCTTTAGTTTACACATAAGTGTTTCCTTAACTTGTACAACAAATACTTGTGGTTGACTCATGTAGATAGCCACATCCAAATAACCATTTAGAAAGGCACTTTTCACATCAAGCTGAAAAATCTGCCAACCTTGAGCAGCAACAATAGCAATGAGAAGTCGAATGGTGGGCATTTTGGCAACTGGTGCAAAGGTTTCATCATAGTCAATGTCATGTTTTTGAGCATAACCCTTAGTAACCAATCTAGCCTTATACTTTTCTATCTCTCCATTAGAATTGTACTTGATTATATAGACCCACTTGTTCCCAATAACATTTCTCTTATTAGGATAAGGCATTAGATCCCAAGTTTTATTCTTTAGAAGAGAATCCATCTCAACCTTCATGGCACCAAGCCAACAAGAGTGTTGTGAAGCTTCTTAGTAAGAAGTAGGCTCATGATCTTTCTCTATCTTAGCTAGAAGAGACATGTTAAGGGTCATACTTCTAGTTATCCTTTGGCTAACTGAATTTTGCTCTTTAGGACCCCTGGAATGATCCAACCACTTGGTCCTTTTGATACAAGGCCCACCCTTTTATAATTCAAGAAGGTATTCATTGAATTTGACATCTCTTGAAACAAATACAATGTGTGAAGAAGGTGAGTATAACCTGTAGCCCCTATGTTCTGCATCATAGCCAACAAAGATGCATTTTTGAGAATTTTTGTTCAATTTCTTCCTCTTTTTTGAAGGAATATATGAAAATGCATCACATCCAAACACTCTTAAGTGTGACAAATTCAACTTCTTACCATTCCAAACCTCATAAGGAGTCTTACCTTCAACTGATTTTGAAGGACACCTATTAAGAATATAGATTGTTGTACTGGCTACTTCACCCCAAATAAATTGAGGTAAGTGGTCACCAAGAATGCATCTTACCATCTCCATTATTGTACTATTTTTCCTTTCTGCAACACCATTTTTTTGAGGAGTGTATGGACAAGTAAAATGCCTTTTTATCCCATGAGAAGAACAAAACTTATTGAAATCATTGCTATTGTACTCCCCTCCATTGTCACTTCTAATCATTTTGATATTTTCTCCCTTTTGATTTTCTACCCAAGATTTGAACTCCTTGAATGTCTCAAAACAGTATGATTTATTCTTAAGTAGATACCCAAAGATCATTCTTGAATAATCATATATAAAGGTGAGAATATAGGATGCACCACCAAGTGATCTAACATGTAATGGACCCATAATATCTGTATGAATGAGTTGAATAATTTGTGTGGCCCTTGTTGACTTGTCCTTTGCAAACTTTTATTTTCTCATCTTGCCTAAGATGCATGTTTCACACAAACCATGAATAGGTGAAATGTTAGGCAAGCCTTCAACCAAATTTTTGGATTTCATAATTTGAATATTTTTATAGTTTGTATGGCCTAACCGTAAGTTCCAAAGCTTGGTACTAGAAGAAACATTAGTTGCTAAACACACTTTAGGAGGAGCATCACCTAACACATAAATATTATTCTTCACATAACCTATAATTATTGGTAACATGCCTTTCCTAATGCTCCATGAAGTTGCATTGAACTCAATAGTGTGACCACTTCTAGCAACTTGCAAAACTGAAATTAAATTTCTCCTAAGGTTAGGCACATATAGGACATTATCAAGTAATTTCCCTTTAATTACAACATTGCCAACACCTTCTACTTGAAGTCTAGTATTATCACCAATGACAACTGAATCTAAAGAGTGCTTATGAAAGTCCACAAACTTATCCTTTTAAAAACACATATGGTTAGTGCATCCGGAATCTAACACCCATTCATTAGAAGTAGATGAGTCAATGGAGTAGAGGGCATAAACAAAGGCATTTTTATTAGAATTTTGCTTTACATTGTTGTTCTTTTTCTTTCCCTTGCCAAACCATTTCTTAGGTCCTTGTCCCTTAGCATTTTTTTGATCTTCCTTTTCTATAATCTTCTTCTTCTTGAACTAATTTTGTTCCTTGTGGCCTTTCTTGCCACAAAATTTGCAAGTGAAATCAACTCTAGGCTTAATGGGTTGGAAATTTTTATTTTTCCTTCCCTTGTATTTCTTCTTGAAGGAATCTTTAGTGGCACTCAAGGCAATTCTACTCCTTGAAAACTTGACCATTCACTTTGTCTTGATTAAGAGACTCTTCATGTTGAATCAATAATTGTGAAAGAGTGTTGAGAGGAATGCCATCCTCTTATTTCTCTAGCCTAGTCTCAATAATGGTGATAAAATTCTTGAACTTGCTTTACAAGTTCCTCAAAATGATAAATATTAAGAGCTTCTCACTTATCCAATCAAAATTACAAGCCAATAGTTGAGTTCTCATATCTTTCATCTTGGAGAGGAATATCAAGACACTTTCTTCTTCACCTTGCATAATGCTAAGAATTTTGGACAATAAAGTGAATTTCCTTGATGTGTTGGACCCTAGATGGACTTGTTTTAGAAAATACCATGCATCTTTAGCATGCTCACAATGGCTTATTGTGAGAAATATCTCATCACTCACACTATTTATAATCATGAAAAGTGCAAGGTGACTCATGTTGTTGTATGTCTCAAGTGCCCTTGCCTAGGTTGGGATTGCTTTATCTCCATTCACAATGGGCCATAACTTTCTAATTTTATCACAATATAATATTTGAGATATGTGATAAGTGGCATCTATCAAATATTAGAAAGTGATTAATTAATTTCTAATATTTGCTAGAAAATAGAAATAACTTCTTCCCAAGAAATTAAATATTCCTAGCACCCTTAATTTATTTATTAATTGGGTGGGAATATTTTACATAATATAGAATTATATTCTAATTCAAATATTATTCTTTAGACTTTATATTTTAGTCTAAGAATAATTTACACAATGTTGCATTACATATTCCAACAAGAACGAAGAACACCACATCCTGCAGAGGATTTGGAAGATCTCCATCTCCCATAACAAGAATTGTATTTTAGAGAGACGAAGAACATTGTAACATTGCTCCCAAAACACTTGGGGCAATTGAAAATATTTTGTAAAAGGTATATCAATATCAATACAAAAGGGGCATTTTGATAATCTATTTCTATATTTGTCTTTGTTATTATTTGTGTTTAGTTCTTTGGTTACAAAACCATCTAATACAGTGACAGACAAGCACGATAAAGCATAGGCTGAGATTTATGTTCATGCTCTTGTTGGTATTAATACTACCCAAGCAATGAAAGTTGTGGGGTATTTCAAGGGCCTACTTTTTACCATCTTGATTGATTCTAGCAGCACATACAATTTTATTGAACCTCGCATTGCTCAGCAGACAAATTTTTATATACATTCATGTAATTCCTTTGAGGTTATGGTAGAAAAAGGTGGGACCTTACCTTGCAAAGGTAAATGTCATAATATTAAGGTCAATATTGGGGACTATGAACTCAAACATGATATGTTTGTACTTCAACTAGGGGATGTTATATTGTGTTGGGAGCTCAATGGTTGGGCACATTAGGAGAAATCTCCTGGCATTTTATCGAGCTTTGGATGTGATTTTCATAGAATGGACAATCCTACACTCTCCATGGTTTAAAATTAGGGCCTTCACAAATTATCAGTTCCAATCAGATGGAAAAGTTGTTAAAAAATCATATTGGTGTGTCATAGCTTATATTTTTATAATCCAAACTCATCCTTCAGACGAGGATGCTATTCCTGAAGATTTGCAACTCATTTTGACCAAACACAACTCTATTTTTGCTGAGCCAATAGAATTATTTTCTCATCGCTCTCATAACCATTCTATTTCCTTATTACCTAGAAATGCACAATCCAACATCCTACCATACCGATATCATCATACTCTTAAGTCAACAATCAAGATGTTAGTACAAGAATTGTTAAAATTTGGTGTCATTCGACCAAGCAACAATCCTTACTCTTCTCCAGTTTTACTAGTGCATAAGAAAGATGGGTCTTGGCGGTTGTGTATCGATTACTAAGATCTCAATAAACTCACCATAAAGGATAAGTTTCCTATTCTAGTGGTGGATGAATTACTGGATGAACTTCATGGGACTATGTATTTTTCTAAATTTGACCTTCACTCGGGGTACCATTAAATTCGGCTCAAGGATGAGGATATTCTCAAGATTTCTTTTCATACTCATGAAGGTCAGTATGAGATTTTGGTAATGTCATTTGTCTTGACTAATTTCCCTTCCACTTTCCAAAGCCTCATGAACAACATTTTTTATCCATTCGTTCAAAAGTTCTTCCTAGTCTTCTTTGATGATATTCTAGTGTATAATCACTCATAGGAAGAGAATATTATTCACGTGAATCAGACTCTTCAACTTTTGGTACAACATCAAATCTATGCTAAGTGTTCCAAGTATTCTTTTGGGTTGACATAAGTGGAATATTTAGGACACATTATCACTAAGGAGGGCATCAAAGTTGACCCCAAGAAGATATAAGAAGTTCAAGAATAGCCAAAACCTCACACTCTCAAATATCTTAGGGGATTTTTAGGGCTTACAGGTTATTATCATAAATTTATTCGTAACTATGGTAAAATTGTAGCTCTTCTCACTTCCAAGTTAAAAAGGACTCTTTTACTTGGATAGGACCCACTGAATAGACTTTCCTCAAATTGAAGCATGCTATGACCACTACATTTATTTTGGCCATGCTAAATTTCTCCAAACCATTTGTCATTGAAAGCGACACTTTAGGTCACGGTACTGGTTCAGTGTTGATGCAAGGAGGGAGACCCTTTAATTTCACTAGTAAATCTCTCACCAGTCGTAATTTGGAAAAATATACTTACGCCAAGGAGATGATGGCCATTTTTCATGCTATAACCCATTGGAAATCGTATCTCATCGAGCATCATTTATCCATTAAAATAGACCATTAAAATTTTAAATACTTTTTGGAGTAACGGGTTGCCACCCCTGAACAACAAATATGGGTCTCTAAACTCATGGGCTATGATTACGATATCACCTATAAGAAGGGTAAGGAGAATATTATGGCCAATGCTATCTATCATCAATTTGAGGCTCTCAGTATGATGTGTGCCATTTCATTATCGGTTCCACAATGGATTGATTTCTTACATCAGGATGTACTTCAGGATTTTGAATTATAGACTTTGGTTACTTCCATACACACTGAGCCTAATTCATATCCAGGGTACACCTAGGATGGCCAATATTTGCATTGCCACCAATGCCTTTTTTTTTCCCACAAGTCCCCACTATTGGAACTTTTCATGACATAACTACATGTTGCTCCATATGTTGGCCATTCAGAATTTCTGAAAACATATGAACAACTTAAGCGCATTTTTTTGGAAGGGTATGAAAATGGCATTCAATATTTTGTGGTAGTTTGTGATAGCTATCAATGGATGAAAGGTGAAACAGTATGTTCTCCGGGAACTCTTCAACCCTTGCCCATTCTTGACCAGGTTTGGATACAAATTTCTATGAATTTTATTGAAGGATTACCTAAGTCTAGAGGAAAATCTGTTATCTTTGTGGTAGTGGATTGTCTTTCAAAATATGCTCACTTTTTCTCCCTATCCCATCCTTACAAATCATCACCATCACCCAAATTTTACTTAATTCTATCTTTCACCTTCATGGCCTGCCCTCCTCCATTGTGTTCGATTGTGACCCAACCTTTACTAGTCACTTTAACAAGAATTGTTTAAGTTGCAAGGAACTCAGCTCAAAATGAGTTTAGCTTATCATCCACAAATGGATGGCCAGATGAATATTGTCAACAAATATCTAGAAATATACCTTCATTTATTTACCTTGGATCATCCTACGTACTGGGTAAAATGGATTCCCTTGATCGAGTGGTGGTACAACACTTCCTATCACACTATGACCAAGGTTACCCCTTTTGAGGTAGTTTATGGTTACCCTCCACCCACACCTTCCTCATACATTCTAGGTAGCTCCAAGGTCCATGTAGTCAACACTACTCTCAGTCAGCATGCTGATGTCCTCCATCAACTGAAGATGAATTTGAATGTGGCCCAAAATCGAATGTGCCAACAGGCTAACCAACATCGTTCGAAGCATAGTTTTGATGTGGGTGATATGGTTTTCCTTAACTTACAGTCATACAAATATCTATCCCTCCAACTTCGCAGATGCTAGAAACTTACCACAAAATACTATGGGCCTATCTGGTGTTACAACGAATTGGTGCCATAGCCTACAAGTTGGCCCTTCAACCTACATCCAAGCTCCATCCTATTTTTCATGTTTCCTCTCTAAAAAATATGGTGGGAAATCAGGTACAGGTTTAATATGCACTTCTAGGGTTAGATGAAGAAGGTTATATCTTTCTTGAACCCGAATATTTTTTGTACCATCAAACTCACACTCTTTGCAACCATGCCATTATTAAAGTCCTTATTCAATGCTGTGGACTCTAGCCAAAATATGCTACATGGGAGTCTCTCCATCAGCTCCATAACCAATTTCCTCACCTTTAGCTTTGAGGACAAAGATTTTTTTAAGGGGAAGGACATGTTAGGATCCCATCCTAACATGACTTTGTAATTCTCATTATTATATAATGACCCACTTCCAATGTGAGGGATTCTATTATAATGTTATTTTGTAATTCCTCATAATGTATGTGGCAAATAAGGCACCTAGCCAAGTGGTGCCATTGTATGTAACAATTATCAAGATTGTAACCGATGGTGTCATTGCATATAATCATTATCAATATTGTAACCAATGTAAGCCAAGTGGTATTTCTAATGTAAGCCATATTGGTAGGATTGCATGTAGCTTCTCTTTAAAAGGCATGGAGTCATATACAAATGTATCTTTTGCAAGCTAATGAAATATTGAAGGAGGTTACCCCCTCAAAGAGGCCTGTGATTCTGAGTTATTTGTGATATTGTTTCAATTATGCAATTACTTTTTGCATAGTGTTATTCTATTATTGCATGTATTTTAGTTATCTTTTAGTATTGTGTGTGTGTGAGCTTTATTTCAATAGTAGGTTCATTACATTGAAGCTCACAAGCCACGTGGACACCATCTCAAGAGGTGTTAATATCATCTCAAGCATTATTCAAAGAAGCCTATGCCATGTGAGAATCATCCAAAGGAGATCGTAGCTACATAAGCGTTCACCTCCAAGGTGAAGCATACAAGGAAACCTGATAAAATCGAGCCAACATTCAAAGGAGAGGAGGTAAGCATTATTTGGAGTTAAATATTATCATAAACCTACATTGGAGAAGAGCATTAAATTCTCAATTTCATAAGCATTGTTTGAGATAAATATAAAGCAAGAATAGCATAACTAAAGAAAACATTTTGAAGGAGAAACCACATAGGTGTCTACAACAAAAGTCTTTTGCATAGTGTTGTCAAATCAAAAAAGGAATAGCATTTAATGGAAGTAAAATAGCATTGGACACTCATCCACACCATTAAAAAAATACATTGAAGACTCGAGCTACTCAAGAATACGTTGAGCCACAAGAATTGCTAAGGTAAAGTCCATACTAAATTTGCTTGCTTTAAATCAAAGTGATATTGGAGTTATAAGGGATATAATCAATTTACTATTGCATTTGGTTAACAAGCATTTACCAGCATTAGTAAACTACAAAGCAAGATTAATTGAAGGTATTATAATATTCTCATATTTATAAATAACCAAGTAGGAGAGATAAGTTTGTCAACCTTGGTTAATTCAATATTAATTTGCAAATACAATTATCTTCTAATATTCCAAAAATAGGAATGTGTAAGGCATACTTTTCAAACTATATATATAATTGGAATTTAGAAAAATTGATCTATTGAATAGATAAGTAAATCTATTGCTTTCATAGAGAGTTAAAATTAATTGATAATACTTATCTCATACTCAAACTAAGGAGATAAGAAGAGGTACAACTATAAGAAATTCATTAGAGCATTAGGAGAGATAAGGTAAAATTGAAAGTTGATTATCATTCTCAAATAATTGCAACAATCAACTTGTAAGGTGAAATAAATATTGATAAGCTTTATAAAGACTATAGCATATACTAAATTACTTGGGATATATAAGGAAGCCTACAAAACCTAAAGTCCAAAAAACGTTTTAGTAAATTAATTTACATACTTTAAATTAGGGATCCATAAGGATGTCTACTAACATCTTGGATAATGCTATCAGAAAAGGCTTAATAAAAGTACCAATTTGGATTAGAAGCATGGTTTATGATTCAATGGAGAATAATAAGAAAGATACATAAATGAGAAAATAATCAAGAGAGTTTTAAAATATTTTTGATAATGGAAAGATAGATCCATCTGTTACATCTTAAAATTAAATAACAAAAGAAATTGGTGATAAATGCACTAATGAAGATATAAGAGAAGAAAAGAGTATTGGACAAAAAGATATCATACAAATGTATGAATGAAGTAAAAATAGAATTGCCTCAATTTTCACATATGGTTTATCTCATCAAGGAGATAGATAAACATGACATTCCTAAAATAGACAACAAAGTAGTTGGAATACCTTTACTATGCACTTATTACAACCA
This sequence comes from Wollemia nobilis, assembly GCA_028583015.1. Taxonomy (NCBI): domain Eukaryota; kingdom Viridiplantae; phylum Streptophyta; class Pinopsida; order Araucariales; family Araucariaceae; genus Wollemia; species Wollemia nobilis. The sequence goes on from JAQPPZ010016936.1 coordinate 4,808,299, forward strand.
ATTTGGTCATGAAAAGGTGAACTGTTGGAGTCTCCATCCTTGTAAATATTGTGGAGGAAAGAATAATTTATATTTCTTCTATTACTATAAATATTAGTAACAAACTACTGTAATAGATGGATATAACATCAAGACTACTGCAGAAGAAGAAGAACCAGATGAAGCTGAATATTATTCAAGAGAAGAAGATCCATATTGAAGACTAAAGTATTCAATACCAAAATAATGTAATATAGGGGTGCTTTAGAGTATATTTCATTATTTGGGTCATCTAAATAAACCACCTTTCGTACATAGCTAGAGTAGAATATTACTTTAGGGGGTAGTTAACTAGTTACTTCAAGCAATGTAATAAATGCACAAGTGTCAATATGTAAGTTGCAAATGTGCAAGGTGCCCCCTTGTACAACTAGGTAGTAGTAGGTATAGTGGTTAGATCACCATATAGATTGGTTATGGAGTATAATGTAGTTCTTTAGCATTAGTAATGGAGTGTTCATTCCTCCATACTATATTGTACCATTTCTATCACTTTCCATTAATAGCATATTTCAGTGTTATTATAGAATTCTATTATCTTATATTTTTGCATATCTTGCATTCTGTGATTGCATTCTCCCATAGCATACATTATCAAAAGCTAATAGTATCTAGGAGTGAGTCTATCCTTTCTTCATAAATATTTCTTCCTTGATATTTTTGGTTCTAAGTAAGAAAGAGATAGAATCCTAAAAGGGGATCCTTAGTTTATGAGACGAGCATGACTCTTCCTTACCTACTGGTATGAAGGCTTTTCACCTAAAAATGTAAATCTATCCCTAGTACTAGTCCAAGTTAGGATGCATGGGTTGTCCATTGAATTTTAGGAAATGGATACCTTCAAGGCAATAGATTACACTTTAGGAGAATTCCTTGAGATTTTATAAACTACAAAAGATCGATTCTTGGCTATTTATGCTCAAATATTAGTCATGATTGATATAAGCAAAGCTTTACTAGAATATATCATTCTTAAGTATGGGAATACGATGTGGATCCAAACCATATATTATGGAAACATATATTTTATATGTAGAAGATGTCATGATGTGGGGCATATTAAGAGATCATGCCCTACAAAAATCCTAGCATGATCATATATAGAAAACTATAAGAGAAACTTACAAATGGATATCGATGAAGAAGGTTTTCAACTTCAAAAAAATAGATCTAGAAAAATAAAAGAAAATAAATGTTGGATACTAGTACAAAAGGATATTGAAAGAAATACCAACTCTTTTGAGGCTTTACCCTATGAAGAAAAAGTAGATAAAATATTAGAGGACATAGTACAATAGGTTCAACATATTAAGAAGGAATTATTTATTTAGTCTAATCTTTATTTAGGGAAAAACATTCTTGATGAACCTAAATAATGCATCAAATAAGATTTTGAAGACTCTTTTGAAGTACGATTCACCATTCAAGAGAAAAAAATTGGTAAAGAAAATATAGTGTTAGATGTTAATACCTCTACCTTTAATAAGGAAATGCTAGAAATTGAGTAGGACAAGCCAAAAATTTCTATAGTAGAGGTAGGAGAGGATAAATATGATGAAAAAGAAAGTTGTGAAAGAATATTAAGGAATAGACTAATAAGATGTACTCTTGATATAGGCAAGAACAAAAAGAGGAAATCTCTCAAATTATTAGGTGAAATTTAGGGAAGTAAGAGCAAACATAGAGAAAAGAACATAAATTAAGTTGGTTGAAATTATCTTACCAAACAACAAAATGATATTGGTAATTCATAGGCAGGGCCACTAGCCCCTAATGAGACATGACTATCATCTCATAGAATAGAACGGGTGCTAATATCCCCTCAAAGTAGAGGTTTATTAGGGACCTCTATTTAAGTAATAAGCCTGATATTATTTGTATCACTACACCAAAAAATGTCTTTAATGATGGGTACTAACTGCACTTAAAGACCTTTAAGGGTGGTTTTCAAACTACTATATTTGAGGACATTGTAAAATATCCATGATATACAATAAAAGAAACTGCCCTCTTAGGTTCTAAGATGATGATTTTTAACTGCCATATTAGAACCTAAGAGGGCAATTTTTAACCACCATATTAGGACCCTAATACGATGGTTTCCCACCGTTGTTTTAGACCCCTAATATGGTGGTTACATGCCACCATCGTAGGGGTCTAATACAGTGGCTAAAAACCACCATCTTAGGTCTCTAAGACAATGGTTAAAAATCACCATCTTATGCCTCTAAGAAAATAGTTTTTAGCCACCATCTTAGATCCCTATGACTGCAATTTATAACCACCATATTATAGGTCTAAGACGGTGGTTAAAAACCACTATCTTAGACCTCTAGGAGAAAACAAAATTAAAAATTTGAAATAATATTTGGAGGGGTCGTTTAATTTCACTGCTAGAATAAAATGGCCATACTTTAAGAAAATTTATCTAGAGGATAAGACCATTGATTTAATTCCATAAGAGGTAGTTTTAATAAAGAAGGAAAAATCCATTCATTAGTAATTGGGTGAGTCTATTCCATGTACATATCTCAATTGTAAATGCAATTACTTGTTTTTATTGCCTTGCAGTAAATCCTTATCTTATGGCCATTATTTTGGTATCATTAACTTGAATTACTTTTGTGGCTAGTATGTAGGTTGTATTTAGTTCATTTCTATTAATTATACTAGAACATTATATGATGTCAAGTAATTAGAAGATCATAGTGCAAATAAGATCCATGTTGAAGTCTACTCAAGTGATAAAAGTTTATAGATGTCATTCAATTACCTATTAACGAGGCAATTCCATTCAAAGGAAGATAAAGCAAAAATATAAAAAGTGGGATTCTATAAAATAAAAGTTGAATATAAGTGTATTCAAAGGTTAAATATTCAACCTTCATATTCAATATACTATATTCAAAATGATATTTTCAAAAGAACATATTGCTACAAGTAAGTTGAATTCGAGCATTGAAGCTATGCCAAGAATAAATCATAGATCTAAAAATGTAATAGTCAATGCCAATGATAGAACCAAATATTAAAATCAAAATTGTATAGTCACTTTTAATATGGTTAAAATATGAAAGCATCAACTATATATAGGGATTTTAAAACTATCCAATTTAAACCATATTTGAGAGACACAACAAAGTTATTATTGCTAGGAAGCAGATTGATTATGTGTTAGGAAGTAGATAGTAATCCAATTCCATATAAATTGAAGTTGACGATGTTAAGAAGGAAAAAAAAAAATTAGATGCAATTTTACTTGTAGTCTATTATATTCATTAAAATGTTCATAACATTATCCTCAAAAATTATCACAAGTATCCAAGAAATATTGCAGTTCAATTTCTACCAAAACAATATAAGAGGCAACTACGTTTTGCATATTAAATTAATAAGTTAAAATTGGCATCTGTACTCAAGAAGACTAAAAATCAATTGTTAATAATTAATTGTATCTCAAATAGACATGTTTAATAAATTTTGTAACATACACACTGTTCTTACCATAACAATCAAGCCAAAAAAGTATGACATAGAAGTAAAGGAGTCAACAACACAATGATTTTCATCAATGCTTTGAAGGTAAATCATTTTTCAATAGGGAAGGAATATGACATATCCCTCAGCAAGTATAATATAATATTAAATACAAGAGAGAAGTTACATTTCATCACACATCCATTCAAGCTAGTGTGTCATTAGAGAACAAGAAATTTACACCAACTGAATAACATTGACTATTGTATCTTGTATTTTTATCAATTTTTTTACACATGATATGCAATAGATGTTACTTAATAGATCTAACGAGTCCATTACATTCATCTCTACTCTTTTCAATTTTCTCATTTGAAATATGAAGACACAAAGTTCCATCAATAGCTCCAGTACAAAGTTTTCATTTAGTAAAAAAAAATTTGGATAAAAATTATATGATACTTTGAATCTATTGAGGGTTTTAGATATTCCAAGAAAGGATCCTCTAATCCTTAGATTTCCAAAGAACCAAGAATTGCTTAACTGTATGTTTTAATAGAGGGGAAGGGGATGACACTTGAGACTATCTATTACTTTCATCACTAATATGGGAAGGCTTGATGAGAGGAAGAGGATGCCCTCTCAACAATTTTTGATAATATAATTAATCATTCATATCATTAGAAAAAATAATATCAACAACAACCAAATGTTGAATTCATTTTGAGTTGTAAGTTTTACTTTTCTTTGTAGGATTTTATTTTTCTAGAGGATAAGCAAATATGTTTGGCTATAGTGTCTATTTATCTATTTCTATGTATCTAAAGGTTATATTTTTATCTGTACACACAAGATGATGTAAATATTTATTTGAAAAAATGCTACCATTGGACCTGTTTAGTGTTTATAATGTACACAACTTGTTTCTTTGTAGAAAAATTGTTTCTTACCGTATTCAAGATAAGAAGAACAAGTATTAAAGTAGAACGAGAATCCATATACCAATCTGGTTAGAAAGCAAGGAAGAAACTAATCTTGAGGAAAAGAAAAAATTAATAATGTCCCAAAACAAACCATAAATCCATTTTTAGACCAGATAATATATCTACAAAATAAAATATGTGTATTTACACCTATAAGGAGGGGTGAAGTAAAAGTAAATCTCTTTCTAACAAAGAAAATTGAAGTAGTTTATAATCGACTTCTAAAGAGTGTGGCATAGGGTATACATTTGATATTTTAGATTAAGCTTAACCTTTCTTTGGTGAAACACATTCATAGGTATGTAGGTAGCAAATCCACCTCCTAGAAGAAGAAGAAGTGACAAAGAGGATTTGCCTAATTTTTATAGTTTTGGTAAGATGTACAAGCAAGAAGCAAAATTTACTAAGTAGGAGTAAAACGTAAAAAGCAGGAGCAAAACATACAAAATGGAAGCTAAAATGTACAAGGTAGAATGTAATGTAACGAAATGTAGATGAAATGTAATTTGAGTTGTATTGGTGAATGAGTTTAATAATAAATATAATTAGACTTAGTAAAAGGGTGTAATTAAAAATTCCATTATATGTGGGCAACTGTAAATAATGAATTACCTTAGGAAATGGCCTGGGCAGATGTTATATAAGGCCCCCCTCTCAATTTTATAGGTATGGTTATTGAATGCATCTATCTGATCATTGTGTAGAATTACTGGTTTATTGTAAATCATTGTGGAAGTTGTTAGCAATTGTAATGTACCATTGAAGAGTAATGAATTAATAACCACATTGCATAGCATTCTCCCACATAATTATACAATTATGGAATGATGGATTAGTGTTTTGTAGTATCTGATTGTTGCATGTTACTTTTCTATGTTTATGGATGATGTTAATACACTAGTATGAATAATGGAATTGAATCACCACTGGTGTGAGCCTTGGAAGTGATCTATGAGAAATATTACATCAATTGAAGAACACAAGCTTATACTGAGAGGGGGGGGGTGAACAGTATAAGACCTCTTTTTAATTTTTCCTTTATACTTCAAAATAGTAAAGAAATATACCCAAAGCAATATCAAAGCAATGCACAAAATCATCCACAAAGTGACACCAATTTTAATGTGGTTCACCCAGAATTCTGGGCTACGTCCACAAAACTTTTCTCTAAAATTTATCTCAAAGTTCTTTGGGAAACCTTCCCAATTACAATGTTTATGAGCCTCGTCTCAAAGGAGATACCTTCCCCTCTACTCTGGATATGATCCCTCAGAAGATCAACTGTCTCTACCTCTTGCCAGCACGTGGAACTCCTTTCCACCGAAGACCTCCTGTCCTCAATGCTTAGCCTAAGAGACCTTTGAATTCTATGATCACATCCACAGAAGCTCAACAACCTGTACCAAACACAGTCAGTTGGTCTAGTACAAGTCTTCCTCTATATGTCAGATTTGTACAACTCTTGAACAAATCAATCCTCTATCCACAAGCCTTCTCAAAGACTTGCCAAATATGTCCTCAGGTTCTCTGATAGAACCAATGTACCTTTGTCCTCAAGTTCTCTAATAGAACTTTCAATCTCAGCTCATAAGTCCTCTGCTAGGACCTGTCTAAATCTGCTCACAAGTCCCCACCGAAACCAATCCAAAACCTACTCACAAGTCCCCAACGAAACCTGTCCAAAACCTGCTCACAAGTCCCCAACGGAACTTGTCCAAAACAACTCACAAGTTCACCAAGAAAAAACTTTCTTAGCATGAACCCACAAAGAGAATTGTTAGAGACCCAATGTGATTCATCAACCTCATAGAAGTATAAAGAGAATTGTTAGAGACTCAATATGTTCTATACTTAACTCCCAATCTCAATCTCAAATCTCATAGAAACATAAAGAGAATTGTTAGAGACTCAATATGTTCTATACTTAACTCTCAATCTCAATCTCAAATCTCAATCTCAAATCTCATAGAAACATAAAGAGAATTGTTAGAGACTCAATATGATCTATACTTAACTCCCAATATCAATCTCAACTCAATCTCAATCTCAAATGAATAAGATAGATGTAGTATGCTTTTCTCAAGAACATGAAACACAACCCAACAATTGCCAAAAAAGCAATATCTCATATAAAAATGATACTCATGTTCTTTCCACAACCAATATCTTTTCTCAACCAATTAGGGCTTTAACAACAATGCTTATAGACAAGGTTTAACCAACATCATTCAACTCAACATTAAACTTGAAGCATTCAACCAATCATCACAAGAAAAGGAAACAAGTAGAAATCCTTTTCCCTCCAAAGATATTTGAACAAAACAACCACCAAAACAATATCACCAAATGCAAAGAATAACTTGCTCAAATCAACTCAATGGAGTAAGCCCAATATCATGAATCAAGTAAAGCAATAACTTGATCAAACAACCTCTATGGAAGCAACTCAACCATTAAACTCAAAACAACCACCCAAGGGTTCCACCAACTCAATGCAAGTAGCTTGACTCACAAATACAAACCCTAGTGCACAAAGCTTCCACTATCTCAAACCAGAAATTATGCATTCATCAAAAAACTCTCCTTAAGGATAACAATGCATAAGTAGTCTTCAACAAACCAGAAAATAGGATTTACACCCAATCAAAGAAAACCTAGTTGAAAACCTTTTCACTCCAACCTTACTTCAGAAAACATACACCAATCATACTCATAAGAAGAATGTGCCCATACCTTATTGGAGTAGAAGAAACTTTACCCTTAAAGCTGTCACCACACACAACCCTCAAACTTCCAACCAAGTTAGGGTTAGAACCAAGATAAATGAGCATATAAAAAAACTTTCCTTAGTACACCTTTTAGCTTCTCTTCTTTTGAAAACAACCACCAAAGAAGCCAAAAACACAACAACCAAAACTTACACCTTATATCTCCATTTTAAACTTTAGCATAGCAAAATACTAATCTCAAAAATACAACCAAAGAAATATCCCCTTATTTCTCCTATGTATTTTAAACAATGCTAAACAATGCCAAAAATTATATCAAGAAATTAATCACACCTTAGAATGGCTGCCCTTGAAGAATCCAAAAATCATGGAATGGCTGCCCTTGACGAATCTGAAAATCATGAAATGGCTGCCTTTGACGAATCCGAAAAACACGGCACAAAATACGTTTTAACAAAAACGTGACTTAATCCATGCATAGCTCCCTCCACGGGAATCGAAGCGTAGACCTCCTCCTATGCAAATCCCAAATGCAGCCTATGCTTCCACTAGCCCACAAGGGGCTAACAAAGTCTAAGACAGACTTCCTACCACTTCAACGAACAAGCACTTCGTAAGTTTTTCAAACGCGAGCTCTCTTCTTCCGCGGCGTCAACAGAGCATCGATCGTAGCCAAAAATTAATGCATTCAAAATTCTCAAGAGGAGTTAAACCTTAGGATCCTTCCCATATTTATAGTCCAATCATGGACTTTAGAACACGTTGGCGGCAAAGAAACGTAATTTCGAATTTAATCGAAATTGCTTTCTAAAGGGTTTAAAAACCCTTAATTAATTTTAATAAATTAAGAATAAAAAATGTTTAAAAACATTTAAGTATTTTTAATAAATTAAAAATAATTTCTCCCTTAATTAATTAAATAATTAATTAATTAAAACCTTGAAGGGTTTTAAATAATAATTAAATAATAAAGATAACCTCCATTGGTTTTAATAAAAACCATTTAACTTGGTTTTAATAAAAACCCTATCCAAAAACCTTATCCAATGGAATATCTTTGGATTCTCTTAAGAAGATTCTCTTGGAATATTTCACCTTTGAAGCCAACACATCCTCTTAACATTAATGCCATTTCCTTTTGACATCAATGACAACTCATAGACAAGGAGCTAGGATCTCAAACCCAAAATTGCCAACAATCTCCCCCTTTGTCATTGATGGCAAACCATGCTTCTCAACAACAAAAAAATACTCAACATAAACAGCTCCCCCTGTCTTGAGGCTCTCCCCCTTACTCAAATCTCTCCCCATTTTTCATAAATGGCAAAGGGTCACCTTTGGGGCTCGGGACTAAGAATGAGCCTCTTAGCTTAGTCCCTCCCCCACCTCCTGTTGAGGTGATTAATTCTGGGGTGGTAGTAAAATTCCCATTAGGCACTGATCATCATCAGCGTCTATAACTTCCTTGCCAGGCCTTCTCTTGAACTCTTTGTCCATATTCCTATTCCTGTCACTGTTCTTGTTCTTGTTCTCATCCCTGTTCTTATCCATGCCTTGATCCTTGGACCTGATCATGCCATTGTTCTTGTTCCCGTATTCTGGAATTTCAACTCTACACTGTCTAGCTATGTGACCTTTATTGTTGCACTTATAACGAGTAATAATGTTATTTCTCTATGGTAAACCTGATCTTTGAATCCACCAGTTCTGACCAAACCTATTTTGGCCAACCCTGTTCTGACCAAACCTGTTCTGACCAAACCTATTCTGACCAAACATGTTCTGACCAAATCTGTTCTCGTTATTTGCCTTGCAATAAACTGCCTTGTGCCCAAATTGTTGACAAGAGTAGCAATACCCTTGAAAGTAACTAGCACTTCTAAAACTGTCATTTACCTTCTTCACTTGAGCCATGCAATGTGAAGCCATGTGACCAAACCTGTGACAAGCAAAACATCTGCCTTGAAACTTTTCTTTATTTGACCTCTTGGGTCCTGAAAACTTCTTCTTCTTCTCATTCTGAATTCTATTTTCTATTTCTGTGCATCTATCATTCAAGGAATCATGATCTGAAATAATTTCCTCATCAGAACTCTCTTCCTTTTGGAGTCTCTTACTAGACTCTTCAACTTGTTCCTTGTGTGACTTAACAAAACCAAGGCCTGTTTTATCTGTTGTCTTTATTTGACCTTTGATGAGTGACTTAACCCTTTTTGAGCTATCTTGAAACCTGTAAAGCTTATCCTTGTAATATTTAGTTTCCTCTTTCAAAGAAGCCATTTTTTGTTCTAACTCACTATACTCAAGAACCTTAGACTCTAACTCATCCTTGAGTTCTTGTGTCTTAGCTATAGAGAAATCAATATTTTCAATAAGATCATCTCTTTCCATACAACATTCATCTAACTTATCCTTGAGTCTAGCATTCTTCTTTCTTTCCTTTTTCAAAGCACTAAGAACACTAATAAGTTCACTCTCAAGATCCTTTATTTGATTTCCTTTTGAATCATCAAAGCCTTTTTTAGATTTCTTATCACTAGAGGTGCTACCCTTTTCAAAAACCATACATGCATCTTCCTTATAGTTTTTTGAAGCATCCTCATACATACTAGAAACCAAATCATTATTTGTGCAATCATCCTCAAGGTGACCAAAATTTCCACATCTAAGACATTTCATGATAATGAATCTATGTTTCGGTTCTTCCTCTTTTTCTAATATGAACAACATCTCATTTTCATTATCACTTGAAGAAATTTCACTATCACTACTAGAACACTTACTTGCTTTGTCTAGGTAGAAACTCTTCTTGTGCTTGTGAGAATACCTCTTTCCTTGATTGTTGTGCTCATATTTGTTTTTCCTGTGATGCTTGTACCTTTCAGAATCCTTGCTCTTAGAATCCTGTTTATCTTCATCACTTTCATTCTTGGAAACAGTACAGTCAATAGCATAATGACCAAACTTTCCACAATTGAAACATCTTACATTTTTCATACTTTTGTGCTTTCTAGAGAACTTGCCTTTCTTGTCGTAATATGCCTCTTCATCACTAGAAGACTCATCACTATCTTGAAGTCGTTTACCCTTGGATTCTTTTGTAGCCTTGAAAGTTGCCTCTTTCTTGACATCAACCTTCACTTGAGTTCTTAACTCAAATGCTGCAAGTATACTATGGAGCTCATCCTTTTTCAATTTATCCAAATCTTTAGCTTCCTCAATAGCAGAAATATTTTCACTAAATCTATTAGGAAGAGATCTTAAAATCTTATCACAAACATCATTTTCAGCAAGCTCAAGACCAAGGTCTTTCATGGAGTTAACAACCTCATCCATACGAAGCATGTAGTCACTAATATTTTCATCATCATTCATCTTGAGTTGTTCAAACATACCTTTGAAGTGTCTCAAATTTGCATTTCTGACATTTGTATCACCTGTATGAACCACCTTCAACTGATTCCACATTTCACTAGCTATCTTGCAATGAATCACTTTGGTGAGATCTATTTTTTCTAAGCCTTTCAGGATTGCATTCATTGCCTTTGAATTGCTGTGATGTAGGAGCCTTTCTTCTTTAGTATTAGGACCATGTTCAGGAATAGTGTACTCATCTTCAATCACTTCCAAAACCTCATTCCCAAGTGCCATTAGATGAACCTTCATCCTTGCACTCCAAAGACCAAAATCTGACCCATCAAGAATAGGTGATGCATTGCCACTTGAATGATCCATTGTGTTCCTTACTAGCTTTTCCTTCAAGCTGTTAAACTTTTTGAAGGCACCCGCTCTAATACCAATTGAATAACACAAGATTATACTGAGAGGAGGGGGGGGTGAATAGTATAAGACCTCTTTTTACTTTTTCATTTATACTTCAAAATAGTAAAGCAATATACCCAAAGCAATGCACAAAATCATCCACAAAGTGACACCAATTTTAACGTGGTTCACCCATAATGTCTGGGTTACATCCACAAAACTTTTCTCTAAAAGTTATCTCAAAGTTCTTTGGGAAACCTTCCCAATTATAATGTTTATGAGCCTCGGATCAAAGGAGATACCTTCCCCTCTGCTCTGGATATGATACCTTAGACGATCAACTGTCTCTACCTCTTGCCAGCATGTGGAACTCATTTCCACCGAAGACCTCTTATCCTCAATGCTTAGCCTAAGAGACCTCTGCCTTCTATGATCACATCCACAGCAGCTCAACAACCTGTACCAAACACAGTCAGTCGGTCTAGTACAAGTCTTCCTTTGTCTGTCAGATCTGTCCAACTCTTGAACAAATCAATCCTCTATCCACAAGCCTTCTCAAAGACTTGCCAAATCTATCCTCAGGTTCTCTGATAGAACAAATGTACCTTTTTCCTCAAGTTCTCTGATAGAACTTTCAATCTCAGCTCACAAGTCCTCTTCTAGGACCTGTCCAAATCTGCTCACAAGTCCCCACCGAAACCTGTCCAAAACCTGCTCACAAGTCCCCAACGGCACCTATCCAAAACCTGCTCATAAGTCCCCAACGGAACCTGTCCAAAACAGCTCACAAGTTCACCAAGAAAAAACTTGCTTAGCATGAACCCACAAAGAGAATTGTTAGAGACCCAATGTGATTCATCAACCTCATAGAAGCATAAAGAGAATTGTTAGAGACTCAATATGTTCTATACTTAACTCCCAATCTCAATCTCAAATCTCATAGAAACATAAAGAGAATTGTTAGAGACTCAATATGTTCTATACTTAACTCTCAATCTCAATCTCAAATCTCAATCTCAAATCTCATAGAAACATAAAGAGAATTGTTAGAGACTCAATATGATCTATACTTAACTCCCAATATCAATCTCAACTCAATCTCAATATCAAATGAATAAGATAGATGTAGTATGCTTTTCTCAAGAACATGAAACACAACCCAACAATTGCCAAACAAGCAATATCTCATATAACAATGATACTCATGTTCTTTCCACAACCAATATCTTTTCTCAACTAATTAGGGCTTTAACAACAATGCTTATAGAAAAGGTTTAACCAACATCATTCAAATAAACATTAACCTTGAAGCATTCAACCAATCATCACAAGAAAAGAAAACAAGTAGAAATCCTTTTCCCTCCAAAGATATTTGAACAAAACAGCCACCAACACAATATCACCAAATGCAAAGAATAACTTGCTCAAATCAACTCAATGGAGTAAGCCCAATATCATGAATCAAGTAAAGCAATAACTTGATCAAACAACCTCTATGGAAGCAACTCAACCATCAAAATCAAAACAGCCACCCAAGGGTTCCACCAACTCAATGCAAGTAGCTTGAATCACAAATACAAACCCTAGTGCACAAAGCTTCCACTATCTCAAACCAAAAATTATGCATTCATCAAAAAAATCTCCTTAAGGATAACAATGCATAAGTAGTCTTCAAAAAACCAGAAAATAGGATTTACACCCAATCAAAGAAAACCTAGTTGAAAACCTTTTCACTCCAACCTTATTTCAGAAAACATACACCAATCATACTCATAAGAAGAATGTGCCCATACCTTATTGGAGTAGAAGAAACTTGACCCTTAAAGTTGTCACCACACACAACCCTCAAACTTCCAACCAAGTTAGGGTTAGAACCAAGATAAATGAGCATATAAAAAAACTTTCCTTAGTACACCTTTTAGCTTCTCTTCTTTTGAAAACAACCACAAAAGAAGCCAAAAACACAACAACCAAAACTTACACCTTATATCTCCATTTTAAACTTTAGCATAGCAAAAGACTAATCTCAAAAATACAACCAAAGAAATATCCCCTTATTTCTCCTATGTATTTTAAACAATGCTAAACAATGCCAAAAATTATATCAAGAAATTAATCACACCTTAGAATGTGTATCGCTCCAAATTTTTCGCATCTACTTTCAGGCTATAGGATCCGTGCCCGGAAGGAGGATGGGAAAAGGATGGTGCGGGACCTTGGACTGAGAGGCCTTGCGAAGGTCCCACCTCTCGGGAGAGGTGTATTATGGTGATTTTTCGACGGATGGTGGGTTCACTAGGAAACGTTTGAATGGCAGTTTCCACGCCTAAGTTGGGAATGTGTTTAATGTGTTTAGTTTTATCTTTAAACATTCAAGTCCTAGGTTTGGAAAAACGAATCTAAGTTGTTCTATTATGAAAATGCAAGCTAAATGAGATACATAAAACGTATTTTAAACAAAAAATATAGGGAAAAAGCTAAACTACAGAGCCATACCTGATCCGGATGTCTGATGAAGATTCTGATTTTTGAAGCAGTCCAGATCGTCTGGAATTTGACGGAATCGTCTCCGACCTACAAGATCATCTGAGATCTGACGAATTCGTCTGACGAATTCGTTAGAGACCTGCAAACAGAGAAATAGACACAAAATACAAAAAAATACAGCAATGCTAATAGAGGATAAATATGTAAAATGAAAATAAAGATGTTAACAGATAATACTAAATAGGAATGCAAGCAAATTACAATGTTTTAATAATTAATCATGATTTCATTATGCAATTAGACTACATGGGTGAACTCCAAGATGTAGAATAACAAAAAATAATAAATAAACTGACTAGATGCAAAATAGAATAGGAGATGAAAAGAGAAAAATGCAAACTTTGGGCAGTGATTGCCCCCAACGTTGATTGCAGTCGAAATCATCTCGAATTGGTACGAAATCATCTCGAATTGAATAGGATCATCCACGACAAACTGAGCTTGCTTCGGCTGAAAAATACTAAGGTTCTTGCAACAAAATTTGGATAGGACAAGTGCAGATGGTAATTCAAAATGTCTTAATGCGTGTAAGGTCAAGTTACAGGAAATATCACCCAGGGGTAGGTTAAGGGGAGGGCCTAAGTTTAAATAGGCTTAGGAGGGAGGTTAGGAGGTTGGAGATCATCCCAATTTGGGAGATCTCCAATAGATAGGGTCTCTAACGGCATAGACATGCTTCTGCCAAGATTAGAGACACTGTTGGAACATAGGCTAATTGAGAAAAATCATTTTTGGGACAAGATCGTCTGGACGTCCTAGTCCAGACGAAATCGTCCGATCTGAGGCAATATCATCTGATCAACGATGATATCATCAAATGGTCAAAACAAACTCTAAAATTGGCACGAAAAATGATGAAACAGGTTAAACGACAGTTTGGGAGCATTTTTGGGGGTTAAAATTTGAATTTAAATCTTTACTAGAGTAATTGTAATTATTTAAGGTTTTACTGCGTCAATTTTAGGGTGCTACATTTTGCCCCTTCTTTAGCGAATTTTTTGAAGAAAATGCCTTAAAGATGAGTTCTTCTCGATCTACGAGAAAGAAAAAATTATTCCCATTTTTAGGCGACGATTCTAGGTCGAACCGTACGACAACTTACTATGGTGCCCCCTTCGTGTTTTTACCCAAATCGAACGTTTGAGGTTAAAACGCGGAAAAGCAAATTTTTTACTTTTATTTTTAAAGTTGTTAAGTGTTTTTTGAATAAAATTAAAAAAAACAGGGTGAAACCCTAATTCATTGTTACTATTCATTTTCCTAGTTTTTAGAGCTGTGGAGACAAGATGGTCGAGATAGCGCACAGATCAACAGAGGTTCGGCGTAGGCTACGGGTAAGGATCTAAAATTTGTTTAGAATGCTTAATTTTTAGAATTTTATGCTTTTTAGATTATATTTGATTGATTTTTGAGCATCGTAGCCTTTTTTGGGCCGTCAACGTCATCAAGATGAAATTGTCTCGATTTTATCGAAATCGTCTCGATATCGTCGAAGGGAAAAATCGGTGAAATGGGGACGATTTCGTCAAAAAGGGGACGATTTTGGATGGAAAAATCAGAGACGAATTTGCTCAAATTGGGGACGATATCATCCAATTGTGGACGATATCATCATTTATGAAATTGAACTTATTTTGACTTGAATTTTTAATTAATGATTTTTATTGTTGATTTTGTTTATGTTGCAAAGAGGATTACTAAAGAGCAGAGAATGGAAATATGCTGGACTAAGGGATGACTTGGCCGCCCTGTCTCAGGTAGAGCGAGATCAGCTAGCTCAGGTCGGATTGCAGCATGTGGCAGATATGCCACAGGTATCTACAGATATGGGGCTATTAACAACCCTAGCAGAGAGGTGGTATCCGGGTTCTTCCTGTTTCTAGTTATCGATAGGAGATATGACTCCCACACTGGAGGATGTATGGAGGATTTTGTGGATCTCCATACAAGGATGACTGATCACTCCCATGACCAATCAGGGCCACACGATGATGCGACTGTGTGGCGATCCGAGCTTCGCACTGGAGAAGGGCGGAGTGAATATCGAGTCGCTACACCAGATGCCTAGGGCATCTAGACTCACACGGGTTTTGGCTGGGGTGGTAGGTGGACTTTTGCTATGCCACCAGAGTGAATGTAGGGTACCATGGGTACTAACAGATGTGGTCTGTTACATGAGAGACCACGGATACAAATTTTCTTGGGGGAGCTTTGTACTCTGCCGGTTGTATAGGATCCTTCATGGGGTCGTATACAAGGGCGGCCGATGTCTGGTTATGACATCATTACTACAAGTTTGGTGTTGGGAGCACATTGCGGTGCGGAGGCCGATAGAGCTCCCACTGACAGGGATTGACAGGGAGAGGCCCTGAGTTTTCTACTAGTGGCTTCAAAGAGGGGCACAACGACGGATAGATCTGCTAGTGTCCCGGAGACTACTAGATGACCTTGTCTCCGACCAGATCACCTGGAGGCCTTGGAGAGATCATCCAGGGTGGGTCGAGGATGAACAGGAGCTGGCTCACATCAGGTGAGTCTGATGGCTGAGGATGGAGAGAGGAGAGGTGGAGCTCCATCGATATGACCGAGTTTTGAGGTATTTCGGTCTACAACAGGGGATTCCATCTCTGAGAGACTATGAGTTTTCCCAGACTATCCAGGATAACACTACAGTTAGTGGAGCTCTAGATATGCAATGATTCTGGAGTTAGGATGCAGATGATGCCCCCATTTAGCCAGTGGATGGGGACGATGCTGGGGTAGTGTACGGCTACGATGCCTGGTACATAGGCATCCGCCCTCCTCAGATGACGAGGGCTCAGGGTCTGATTCACGTAGTTGTGCATCGGATGGGGAGGTGGTGCCAGGCAGCCATTGAGGCAGCATAGGGTCATGGCGGGACAGAGCAGAGGAGGCCACAGGCTCAGTAGAGGCCGTGGCAGTGGGAGAGGAGGGAGGAGAGACCCCCTTCTCCATAGAGAGAGAGGTCACCATCACCCGATAAGGTCAAGGGTGTGGACACAGGAGAGAGTAGTGAGATGGCTACTCTCCAGGTGGAGACTATCTATCTCCAGGCATAGGTGTAGACTTTGTAGGAGGAGGCTGCACGACACCGAGCGGAGGCTACACAGCTCAGAGATGAGGTTGCATGCCTTAGAGCACGGAGTGGAGGAGCGAGCACTCAGGAGCTGGCGCAGTCGATTGCTCAGATCATGTTCTACCAAGGTATCTACTTCCAGATGGTGTTAGAGGGTAAGATGGTACAGCTACCAGCTGGCATTGTTGAATCGATCAGGATTGGGTCATCAAGGATTTCATCTCGATCAACGACTAGGACTCGCAGTACCACACATACTACGATGGGGCCACCACATCCACCTCAGGGTAGGGGAGGAGATGAGGCTGAGAGCTCGAGGGGTTCTCGAGACATTGCACAGAGGATATATGATTGAGAGGATTGAGTATGCCAAGATGTAGATTGTGGCATACCAATCTATTTTTGAGATGATGTACATATATTTGATATATATAGATGAGATATTTTTTTGATCATATGACTTGTCTTATGATGATATGACTTGTTTATATGTTTTTATGATGCTTTAATGTTTGAAGTGTGATTGATTTGATGATTCATGTAATTATGTCATTGGAACATATTATGGTTTAAATGTCATGCTTTAAAAATTTAAATGGAATAATCTGATGTAACAAATTGGTTGTTGTGATGATAATTTGATAAAAAAATAAAAGGGACTTTTAACAATAATTTCAAAGGACATTGTCATCTGTTATAGACCATTTCATGGAGTCGTCGCTCACTCGGTCGTCAAACTAATACCAGTATAGAAATATTGCTAAAAGTAAAAGGGTGCTTAAGAGACTGTCTTAAGACTTTGTTGTGATGATGCAAATGATGATGATGATGATTTTGTTTTCAGACTTTTCATGAAAGTATTATGCATGAAATATTTTTAGAAATGATTTTTGCTAGGCATAAATTCCTAAGTGTGATAAAATTTTTGGATAATTCCCTAGAAATTATACCATGGTTGCAAATTTGCATATTGACATAATGACATGAAATAGTGATAATGTGCATGATTTTTTTTTTTTAAACATAATTGTATAACAGAATGATTTAAGTCATATTGTTTTTATGATTTTAAATAAATGGGGAATAAAAATTGATACAATGGTTTGCGCTAGGCATAGAATATGTAGGTATAGACTTATACCATCATCGCGAAAATCAAAGAAGAAAATAGATTGTTTTATTGCATGGTTGATTTTTAATTTTTGAAAATAGTCAAAAAATATGAAGATGAGGACTTGCACTAGTCATAAAATTCCAATTTTAGTTTTGGAACTATACCATCATCACGAAAGTCGACAATATATAAATATGTTTTTTTATTGTATGGTGTGAAAGAAATTTTGATTTTTTATTATGCATGTAGTTGTATTTATACTAAACAACTGTACTTTAAAGAAGAAAATGAATTTATTCCAAACAGTTTGCAAAAATATTTCAAAGTATCTTAAAGACAAAAGTTAGATTTATAAGGAATACCATGTGCATATGTGAGTTCATTTCCAATCTTGATTTATCATAATGATACACAAAATCTCTCAAATACAAATGTGTGTGCAATTGCTATGTTTGTTTACCAGTTTGAGCAAGATACTATGATACAAGTGATTTGAATTAACCAAATAAGTGTTCATTAACCATGATTTAGATGCATATAACCATACCAGACTACTATGTAAGTCGGATTATCAAGAGCTAGCTAATCCATAAGCGGACATAGGTCTGTACAAAATAAGGTCGCTAATGTGACAGACATATCGCCACGCTAGGAGTTACCCAAGGCCAAGCAGGTTGAGCACAAACCACCTGTTATGGGGCTTACCTCACAATTTTTGAATAATTGAGAATTCTAGGGATTCAAGCTCATCAACCCTTCTTTTATTTCCAAAGGGTAGGGAGAGGGATTTTATTGCTTTTGCTTTTGCTTTCTTTTGCTTTTTTTTTTTTTGCATTTTTTCTTGATTTTGGAGATAATGCTTGAAACATTGTTGTAATGATATAAAATAACATTTTTCTTTTTCTCTTTTTTCTTTTTTTTTTCTATGCTAGGGATACTTGCTCAGATTAGCTGTAGAGCAAGGGATTTTTATTCTGGGTAGGGGTAAGCTTGTCCTTTTGCCAATTCTCAAAAATTCTAGACCATGTGCATGATAGGATAGCAGGGGAAACTTTTCGCCCAAGAAACCACGTCTACTATGTAGCATAGCATGGACATTACAAATATAATCATTTTATTGTGAAAGGATGTGCTTGGTTTAAATAAATAACAAGATCAATTCTCTGTTGCTCAAACTTTATTTAATTGAATTTTGTGGACTTTGATATAAGAGAGATTAGTAATCATGCTAGATAAAAATCAAGATATTTATTTTGTGTTTGTGAAAGTGAGGGATTCCAAATAAATGCTAATTTATCCAAAATAATTTGAAATATATAACTGCAAAATTTGTAATAAGAAATATATACAAATACTTTTTTGAGAAGTTTGAGAATGTTGACTCTCTCTTTCTTCTTTATTTTGTTTTGGTTTCAAAAGAGTCAAGAATATTGTTGTTTTTATTTTTATTATTTTTGTTTGTGTTTGTTTTTGTGTAAACAGTTTGATATATTTTTAAAATAAGACAACATGCAAAATATGTACAAATGATGAAATGACTAATTTTTGTTACGCATAGTAACGTTTAAGATGCAAAATGTTCATGGGTTCTTTAAGTTCTTTACCATCTAAGGTAGATAATTTATATGCTCCTGATTCAAATTTAGCAGTGATAATGTATGGTCCAAGCCAGTTGGGCTCAAATTTACCTTTAAGGTCTTTAGTTGCATTAGTATTTTTTTGATTTTATTTTAAAACAAGGTCACCGATCTCAAAGGATCGATGACGAACTTTTTTAGCATATGATATTTTAAGCTTGTTTTGGTAGGCACAGAGATGCTCCAAAGCATTGATGCATTTTTCATCTAGGAGTTCCAACTGACTGAGTCTGCCAGCTCGATATTCATCTCCTACTTTGGTATCTTGAAGTAGTAGAGCCAAAGAAGGAACTTCTAATTCAAAGGGAAAAATGGCTTCAAGCACCATAAACCAAAACAAAAGGTGAAGTTCCAAGGGGGGTTCGAACACTAGTTCGATAGGCCCACAAGGTCGGATATAATTGAATGTGCCAGTCGCGGCGTATTTATTGACCAATATTTTGAGAATTTTGATTAAGGTTTTGTTAGATGCTTATGCTTGACCATTACCCTGAGGATAATAGGGAGTGGACCAACGATGTTGAATCTTATATTTTTGGCATAATTTCTTGACATCTTTATTTTTGAAACAAGTTCCATTATCAGAGATGAGATTTACAGGAATTTCGAACCTACAAATGATTTGATTAAAAATAAATTTAGAAACTTGTGTGCCAGTCCAGGAAGCTAAAGGCATAGCTTCAACCCACTTCGTGAAATACTCGATGGCGGTTATGATGAATTTGTGTCCATCAGATGACACAGGATTAATTTTGCCAATAATGTCTAAGCCCCATTTTGAAAATGGCCAAGGAGATGAAATAGCCTGCAGTTCTTGTGCAGGTGCATGGACAAGGTCAGCATGTTTCTGGCACTTGTCGCAATTACGCACATACTCATGTGCATCATTCTCCATGGTAGGCCAAAAGTATCCTATCCTAAGGAGCTTTTTAGCAATGACACTACCACTGAAGTGTCCTCCACAAGATCCATCGTGGACTTCACTCAAGGCTGATTTGGATTCTTCTAAATTCAAACATCTTAATAGGATACCTTCAAAATATCTCCTATACAAAGTATTGCTAATTATTACAAATTGACTTGTGCGTCGACGTAATAACCGACACTGGTTTCTATTAGAATTGGCAGGGAAAGTCCCATTTTGAAGAAAATCAAATATATATGTATACCAAGGTTCATGAGTAGTTTCATTGATTAGAAACACATCCAAAGGTTCTAAGCATGACTTATTTGAAGAAGGTTCTTGGAGTAGATGAATAATGATAGTGGCATATTCGTCATCTAAATCCAATGGCAGGAGAGATGCAGCTACGTCCATAGCATCAGCTGCACGGTTGCAAGTTCGAGGAATAGCTTCCAAGGAAACTTGATCAAATAGAGACATTAATTGTAAAACATAGGCTTTATATGGGCATATTTTATCATCTATGGTCTGATAAACTTCATTAATTTGGTTTATGACAAGTTGAGAATCACCAAAAACTAACAGATGTTTAATTTTTAGCGCCAAGGCAGCTCGTAATCCGAGGATTAGAGCTTCATATTCAGCAGTATTTTTGGTGCAAGAAAATGTTAATTTGAAGGACAGAGGAATGATGTGTTTTTGTGGGGATATTAAAATAATACCCACACCAGCCCCACTCATGCATCGGGCTCCATCAAAGTATAAGGACCATTTTTCAATATGGTCTGCCTCTAATTGAAGGCATTCATCAGGAAACTCAATGATGAGGGGATGGGTAGACTCTAAGGGTGCAACAACTAATTTATCTGCTATGATTTGACCCTTAACAGACTCCTGTCCTATGAACATGAGGTCAAACTCACTTAGAGCAAGAACCCACTTGGCTGTACGACCCGATAAATAAGGTCGACTCATGAGATACCTCAAGGGATCATATTTAGTAATGACATAAGTTTTATGACTAAGCATATAATGGCATAATTTATACGTAGCAAACACGACTGCTAGACATAGTTTTTCTAAAATTGTGTAGCGGGTTTCATAACTGATGAAGGTTCGGCTAATATAATAATTAGCACATTCTCTCTTCGCATCATCAAGCTGAGCTAACATAGCTCCTAAGGCAGAATCTAAAGTTGAAATATACAGGACAAATGGGCGATCAGGTCTAGGCGGTGAAAGCACAGGTGGGGTAATGAGGTATTGTTTGAGAAGTTCAAAAACTTCTTTACATTCGTCATCACAATTAAAAGGTACATCCTTCTTAAGGAGCTTAAGAAAGGGACCGGTTTTGTCTGCCAACTTATCGATGAAGCGACGGATAGCTTGAAGCTTACCTTGTAAACTTCGTAACTCAGATATATTGGTAGGTGCGGGCATATCAGTGATAGCCACAATATTAAGAGGTTCAATTTTGATACCACATAAAGAAACTATAACCCCTAATAGTTTACCGGACTTAACTCCAAATATGCATTTGGCTAGATTTAATCGAATAAGATATTCTCTTAATTGATTAAAAACTTTTCTCAAATCATCTAAATGATTATCTTCATTAATAGAGTGAGCTATAATATCATCTACATAATCATGTAGGATATCATGCATCATATCATGAAAAATATAAGTCATAGCTTGTTGATAGGTTGCACCTACGTTCTTTAAGCCAAATGGCATCACTTTCCAAAGCAAAAGGTATCCCAGGGGGTAATAAAGGTTGTTTTAGCCTGATCTTCAGGAGCTATCCTGATCTGATTATAACCGGAGAATCCATCCATTAAGGACATCATCCCACTCCCGACAGTAAAGTAAATGATTTGATCCATGTTTGGAAGAGGAAAATCATCTTTAGGGCATGCAGCGTTAATATCTCTAAAGTCTATGCAAACCCTAACTTTGGTGGCTTCTTTCTTGGTGACTGGAACTACATTTGAGATCCATTCAGCATAATCAATAGCTTGTATAAAAACAACATTCAAGAGTTTTTCTAACTCCCCTTTGACTAGCAGGACCACTTTGGAATGCATTTTTCTAAGTTTTTGTTTAACAGGTTTAGCATCCGGATGGACTACTAGATGATGCATGACTACGGAAGGGTCCAGACCTGGCATATCTTCATATGTCCAAGCGAAGACATCTTCATATTCTTTAAGGAATGCAATGTATTGCTCTTGTTTTTCTTGACTTAATTCTGACCCAATATTGATTATGTGAGGATTATCCTTAGTTCCAATGTTAACTTTAATGACGTTTTTGACCTCCATGTGTAGATATCTTTCAAAATTAGGTGGGGCGGGTGAGACGCCCAATTATTGTAATTCTTTTAAGGTTAAGTTGGATAATTCATCTTGAGGATTAGTGGCCTCAATCTGTGCTATAGTTGGTATAGAACCATCAAAATAAAAACCATTGTGTAATATCTCTTCAATGGAGACATCATGGAAAATATCTCCTTCCAACTCGTCATCAGATTCAGCGATCATTTCAGGGTAAGCCATGGATAGCATGTTACATGTAAATGGCTGATTTTTTAGAGGCAAATCATCATGCCTATCAAAATAATCTTGATAACATATGAGTTGATCATCATCTTCAAAAAGAAAGGGTTGACCCTTACTAGGAAATAGGCCCACACCATAGCAGGTAGGCCACGGTTCTACCTCGAAAGGTTCTTTCATGCCATTTTGGAAAGGTCCCAAGCCTTTCCCTTTATATCCCATTTAAATAATTATGGGTTTAGCTTTAATATACTCATTAGTAAAATAACACCGAGCATATCCATCATGATGAGTTTTGATATTCTAAAGTATTCTTCCCCAGTCATATCCTTTATAAATGAAGGCACAACTCCCGAATTGGTAAGTACTTCCCATGGGTTGTGGGAGGCCCAAAGTACAAGGAGATGGCGGCAAGTTATTTAAAAGAATTGAATCTTGCATGAAAACATTTTTTTTTTCTAATATTAAGATTGTGAATAAATCTGGTAAAAGTTCATCAGAAAGGGCATAAGATGTAGAAGGATCATTCCCTATATCTTTAGATGTGGAAGGTATGATAGATGTTGATAATGTGGAAGTGCTAATGAATGGGTCTATAGGTTTTGAAATTATAGGGATAGAACATGAAGGATTGGTTGTGGATTGAAGACCTTTTTGAGGTTCTAGAGTGGTTTGTTTAGAAGATTGTTGATCTATATATGAGGGTGAAATGAATGGAGGAGAGATAGGTGAAGCTATGGGTGTGTGTTTCACAGTTTTAGATGAAAAATAAGAATTAGGATGTGTGGATGACAGAGCGGGGCAAAATTGCACTCCAACAGGTTCTGCCAAAGCACACCTATCAAAGGGTCTAGGATCACCATGGATAGTGACCAACTGATTTTTAAATTCGAATTTAACACATTGGTGTAAAGTGGATGGGACAGCCCGCATTGCATTGATCCAAGGACAACCCAAGAGTATATTGTACGATGCGGGGCAATGTACAATAAACACGGTCGTATCTAAGGTTCTAGGACCAACTTGCAATGGGATGGTAATAACTCCACACATTTCTTGTGTTTCGTCATTGAAATCTTTGATAATCATGTTAGTTTTCTTCATTTCATCACTTCTAAAGCCAAATCATTGGTAGAAGTCAAAAGTGCAAATTTTTAGAGATGAACCATTATCAATCAGGACTCTTTTAATAGCTACATCTCCAATTAGAACAGTAATATATAAGGGATTATCCTTATGTAAACTGTGTTGTGGGATATCTTTATCTTGGAAGTCAATACAATCGACTTCTCTAGTGATGATAGTATTGGCCATGGCTTCAGGTTGAATGTTTTGAGGTACCATCATTTGGCTTAATGTAAGCATCAACTCATCCCTATGGGTAGGAGAAGATCTTAATAAATCCAAAGGGGAAATTTTGGCTGTAGTATTAGATAATTGCTCATTAATATTGTAAGGGGGTTTAGGTTGAACATTAGGAGCATGATTCCCTTTATTGGGATTTTTCAAAACAAATGGAGCTGATCCATCATTCTGGTTTGGTTCTTGTTGAGAATTTTGAGCCTGTTGTCGGGTAATGACTCCAATGGTACCTACAATGTTATATTGAAGACGCTAAACTGGTCTCGGTTGAGCATTTATGGCTTGTTCATTAGGGAGGAATTGATTAGAAGAGGGTCGAGTAGTAACTCTTCTAGGAAATGGTTCTTCTGGAACCATAGCATCTGTGATGGGTTGAATAGGATCTGATTCATTTTCAGAACTATTCGATTGGTTTGAGGTGATGTCTATTTCACTTTTAGTATCTAATTCTATATCACTAGGATCGAGAGTTTGAAAATTATGTAGGGGCTTGGTCGTGACCAGGGATAATGTTGTGTCAAATGTTTAAGGATCCTGAACAGGTAATTGTCCGCTAATAGTTCCTACATATCGGGTAGGAGGGGGAACATTATGATGCTCAATTTGATTGGCCACCTCTTTACCATGTCTTGGTAAAGGATTTTGAAATATGTATAATGATTTATTAGCATTTTGATTTTGATTTTGGGGAATGGTCTTTTGAGGATTATTAGGAGTATTTTGTTTAGGTTGGAAATCTTGCACCTCCATTTCATTATTATCAATCAAATCTTGTATTTTATGTTTCAACCTTTTACAAGCGTTGGTAGAGTGTCCAGGTCCTCTATGGAAATCACAAGTGTAAGTCAACTCCGTATCCGGGTATGGTTGGATCGGGTTCTCGGATAGCTGGTAATTGAATCAAACCTCTTTCGAGTAATTGAGGTAAAATAGTTGATAATGGTTGATTCAATCTAGTAAATTCTCGAGGAGGTTTATCAGGAGGTTTCAATATAATTTTTTTTGTTGTCTTCGTTGCATTGATATTAGCAACATTTTTGCTATCAGTGACTCCGTCACCTACGACTTGTTTGTTTTTATATTGATTTCTAGATGTTTTCTCATCATCCTTCTTCCTAAGTTGGCCTCTCCTAATGAGGGCATCTTCTACTCTTCGAGCTAAATTTATAGCTTGATCGAAGGTAGTTAAAGTAGCAGTTGATAATTCATAAGATATTTGTTCTTGCAAATTATTGATAAAAATGTCCAACATTTCCCTATAAGGTAGCACAAAGTGTAGTTTTCCTGTAAACTGCCTCCATCTAGCTAAGAAATCAGCAAAACATTCATCCTTGTCTTGTTTTAAATTGTATAAATCTTTAATGGTGACATGCCTCTCAATGTAGGCACTAAATTGATGGACAAAATATTCAGTTGTTTCTTCAAAATTTCTCAAAGAATGAGTGGGTAGTTGATAGTACCACTCTAATGCCATTCCACCTAAACTTTTTGGGAACATTTTTAGTAATAGCAAGTCATCATGTGATATATCATGACATGCTATCCTAAAAATGCGAAGATGCTCTATGGGATCTTCTGTTCCTTTATATATAGGCAGGATGGGCATGGGAAAATGCTTAGGGTATGGTTGTGCCACAACTATGGGATCCAAATGTTGACTACATATCTCTCGATAATTGTATGAGGGACGGTATGGATCTATCTGGTCCATGCGGGAAGCTAATTGCTTCACCATGGCTTCCAGATTACTAGTTTGCCCACCATATTGGTTTGGTAGGGCATTAATATGGGATTTGTGAACATATGGAGGGACATGAAGATTAGATGCTATGTTGCTATTGTGTAAATTGTTGGTAGGAAAGGTGTTATGAAGAAATTTTGAAGTTGTATTATGTTGTATCCCAGATTGTTAAAAATTGGTGTTTGGCTTCATTTTAGGTTTTTGTTTACTTGAATCATATTGATCAATAGTTTGGCGAAGTAAAGCAGTGAAGGAAGTTTTATTTTGTGTGGGGATGATTTTAGGCTCAATAACAGGTTCCTTAGGATGTTGGGTAACCTATTGTTTTGGCATGTTATGAATCATAGTGACCATATCTCTATTGGATGGTCCAGCCTTATCACTTTCTTGATCAATAAAAGACAAGGGATTAGTGTGCACATCAAACATATGTTCCATGGCTGCTTGAGTGTCACTAATTTGCCCTTTATCAATACGAACCGCCATATTAAGAGCGCCAATGTTATTATTGAAAAATTTCCAAAAATGATCTAAGTTATCAAAAGCAATAGTTCCATCTGGAGCTACTCTAGGGGATGAGGATCCATCCTCTTTAACATTTTCTTCTTATTCATTGTCTTCACCTAGGTCATCTTCTGGTTGATCTAGAGTTTCTCCTTCCGGAATTGGATCCTTAGGAAGGACATTTGGGTTTCTAGTTTTATCTTCTAACCAATCTTCTTCTTCTCCTTCAGTTTGTTTACCATTCCTAAGTTTAGGCATTGTGCTTAACTTAGATTTCAACAAATATATATATATATATATATATATATATATATATATATATATATATATATATATATATATATATATATATATATATATATATATGCTATAAGCTTAAGAGGTATATATTAATTATATACCTACTACAATATTTAAAATGAAATGTTTTGGTTTTTGTTATGTTTTTTTAGTTTTTCTTGTTTTTGTAACAATATTATAAAGATAAAAAGCAGCACACTAAATGCAAGAAATAATAATAATGAAAGCAATGATCTAGTTTTCTATAAATAATTTATAAATATCATTAATGGGCTCAAGTTCTTCAGGAGTCATGAAGTTTTCTTCTTCAAATTGAAAATTTTCTTTCAAGAATTTAATAAAAAGTGCTATAGTGATATTATCTATCTCAGATTTTGGTTGGTAGAAGTAAATCTCGTGGCAATACTCTCGATATAACACAACCCTAGGCACTCTATTCCATATTTCCTTATCCGTAAGAACGACCTCTTGATCTTCTACACGACCTAGGAATTGGTGTATAACAGCTGCGTTCTCAAGGTATTCCTCGAAGGTGAATAATTCTGAAGACACAAGAGCTCTCCTATAAGCTAACCATATATGGCAGGCTCTCTGAAGTTCATGATAAAAGACAAGTTGACAAGGATACAGGATTCTATCTAGGATAAGCCTTTTGATTTGTTTAATTTTTGTTGACCTAGATGAAATGACACCTAGTCTTCTATCAAGTTCGTCCCACAAAAGTTGATTTCTATCTATTTCAGGCACACTAAGCACATAATTGATTTCTATGGCTGCTAATTGGTTTTCAACATTTATAGTAACTGCTAATATTTTCTTAGGAGCTACCATCTAAACATGATATGAAACTTAGCAGTTTCTAATGATTTTAAATGCATCTATGTTTTTGTTTTTTTTTATTTTTTTGTTTTTTTTTTCAAAAGGTTTTAAATGCATTCACGTCGGGTTCATCAAAATGTATCGCTCCAAATTTTTCGCATCCTTACTCACAGGCTATAGGATCCGTGCCCGAAATGAGGATGGAAAAGGATGGCGCGGTACCTCAGACTGAGAGGCATTGTGAAGGTCCCGCCTCTCGGGGGAGGTGTATTATGGTGATTTTTTGACGGATGGTGGGTTCACCAGGAAACGTTTGAATGGCAATTTTCATGCCTAGGTTGGGAATGTGTTTAATGTGTTTAGTTTTATCTTTAAACATTCAAGTCCTAGGTTTGGCCAAATGAATCTAAGTTGTTCTATTATGAAAATGCAGGCTAAATGAGATACAGAAAACAGATTTTAAACAGAAAATAGAGGGAAAAAGCTAAATTACAAAGCCATACTTGATCCGGATGTCTGATGAAGATTCTAATTTTTGAAGCAGTCCAGATCGTCTAGAATTTGACGAAATCGTCTCCGACCTACAGGATCGTCTGAGATCTGACGAATTCGTCAGATGAATTTGTCAAAGACCTGCAAACAAAGAAATAGACACAAAATACAAAAATATACAGCAATGCTAATAGAGGATAAAGATGTAAAATGACAATAAAGATGTTAACAGATAATCCTAAATAGGAATGCAAGCAAATTACAATGTTTTAATAGTTAATCATGATTTCATTATGCAATTAGACTACATGGGTGAACTCCAAGATGCAGAATAATAGAAAATAATAAATAAACTGACTAGATGCAAAATAGAACAGGATATGAAAAGAGAAAAATGCAAACTCTAGGCAGTGATTGCCCCCAATGTTGATTACAGTCGAAATCATCTTGGATTGGTACAAAATCGTCTCGAATTGAACAGGATCGTCCACGACGAACTGAGCTTGCTTCGGCTGAAAAATACTAAGGTTCCTGCAACAAAATTTGGATAGGACAAGTGCAGATGGTAATTCAAAATGTCTTAATGCGTGTAAAGTCAAGTTACAGGAAATATCAGCCAGGGGTAGGTTAAGGGGAGGGCCTAAGTTTAAATAGGCTTAGGAGGGAGGTTAGGAGGTTGGAGATCATCCCAATTTGGGATATCTCCAACGGGGAGGGTATCTAACGACGCATACACGCTTCTGCCCGGATTAGAGACACCGTTGGAACAAAGGCTAATTGAGAAAAAATAGTTCTGGGACAAGATCATCTAGACATCCTAGTCCAGACGAAATCGTCCGATCTGAGGCGATATCGTTTGATCGACGACGATATCGTCAAACGGTCAAAACAAACTCTAAAAATGGTGCGGGAAAGGAGGAAATGGGTTAAATGGCGATTTGGGAGCAGTTTTGGGGGTTAAAATTTGAATTTAAATCTTTACTAGAGTAATTGTAATTATTTAATATTTTACTGCGCCAATTTTAGGGTGCTACAGAATGGGTGCCCTTGAAGAATCCAAAAATCGTGAAATCGCTGCCCTTGATGAATCCAAAAATCATGGAATGGCTGCCTTTGACGAATCCGAAAAACGTGGCACAAAATACGTTTTAACAAAAACATGACTTAATCCATGCACAGCTCCCTCCGTGGGAATCGAAACACATACCTCCACCTATGCAAAGCCCAAACGTAGCCTATGCTGCCACTAGCCCACAAGGGGCTAACGAAGTCTAAGACAAAATTCCTACCATTTCAACGAACAAGCACTTCGTAAGTTTTTCAAATGCGAGCTCTCTTCTTCCATGGCGTCAACAGAGCATCGATCGCAACCAAAAATTAATGCATTCAAAATTCTCAAGAGGAGTTAAACCTTAGGATCCTTCCCATCTTTATAGTCTAATCATGGACTTTAGAACATGTCGGCGGCAGAGAAACCTAATTTCGAATTTAATCGAAATTGCTTTCTAAAGGGTTTAAAAATCCTTAATTAATTTTAATAAATTAAGAATAAAAAAGGTTTAAAAAGCTTTAAGTATTTTTAATAAATTAAAAATAATTTCTCCCTTAATTAATTAAATAATTAATTAATTAAAACCTTGAAGGGTTTTAAATAATAATTAAATAATAAAGAGAACCTCCATTGGTTTTAATAAAAACCATTTAACTTGGTTTTAATAAAAACCCTATCCAAAAACCTTATCCAATGGAATCTCCCCGGATTCTCTTAAGAAGATTCTCTTGGAATTTTTCACCTTTGAAGCCAACACATCCTCTTAACATTAATGCCATTTCCTTTTGACATCAATGACAACTCATAGACAAGGAGCTAGGATCTCAAACCCAAAATCGCCAACATCAATAAAGACATATTGGGAGTTATTGTGTGATTTTTGGAGATTGTCATTGTGAAGAACTTTCTCAAACCCTAAAGACAAAACTTGCATGTTGGTAAATATGGAGTGAGTAACATACCAAAACTATCCAAAACTTGTATGAGAGATATTTGTCAAAAAAATTATCCAATTTGGTACCTTTTTGAACTTTCGGTTCATACAAATCATACACCATATGTGTTAAAAATCGTACAAAAGAAATTTACCCAATTTGGTAGTTAGGCGATTGAAGAAAACTTACCCGATTTGGCAATTTTGGTAAATTGAACAAATTAGTTACAAAACTGTGTATGAAAACTTACAAAACCAAATTTGGGGGATTTAATGAGTGTCAAATAATACTAGCACTGACATTGTATAATTTGGGATCGTACAATTATACAATTTGAGTTTGTACAAGTTTTTTTACAGTCGCATATCAATTGTTGGAAAGATTGTACGATTGTACGATTTGGGTATTTGAGCGAGAATAATAAATTGATCATTACAAGCATCTAATAATCACCTTCCCATAAGGAATACTACACCCATGTACTACATTTGGTGCCATTGCCTTGTCGAACTTGGTATTTTTGTTAAAATAGGTCAAACTGATAGAATAAGAATATATACTATAGACACCAGTGTGCAAAGACATAGGAGATGAGAAGTACAAGAGAACATTCTAGTGAGAAGGAGCATGAGAATTTCTCAAAGGGGGAATGCAAGTAATTTTAACCATAGTATACATTAACCAAAAATAGAGCAAGTTTGGACATCTAATGAAGGAGATTTTTATGTGCTATTAATAGAGATAGAAGAGGAGGTACTAGAACAACCTAACATAGAGGAACAAGTTCACATAGAAGTGGTGCAAGAGGAAGGAGATTGGATGGTGACACATAAGAAAGTGATGAAAGAGTTGCAAGGGAGTGCAGATGATGGAAGTCAAGCACTAGGGCAACAAAGCACAAGGTATCAGGAATAAATACCAAGACCATATCCCTCACATCATTGAATAAAGTCGTAGAGTGATGACGTATGTGAGTTTGGTAAAATAATGGTGGGAGAGTACAAGATACATTGGATATAAACTTCTGATGATGAGCATAGTAAAACATGCCCAAGGAGGAATCAAACAAATATTCCACGGGATACCTCAAGTGATGAGGATGATTCACCAAAGATGGCTAATAAGGTAGCCAAAAAATATATCCATCATTTATAGGTTAGGGTAAGGAAGATACCATAAGACATATCAAAACTTCGTGACATTTCTAGCTCCTTGTGCTTTTCTACCATTTTGGTCACGATATCGCGATCATTTTTCCTCCACACCCGCTTGTCCAATTTACGTCGCGATATCACGACCGTTTTGTCGCTCTCTCCTCTGCTCCAAAACCTGTCGTGATTTCGCAACATGTAGCAAAATCGTGGGTCACGATTTAGCGACATGTCACGAAATCATGCCCCCTTCTGTGCCTTCGTCCCTCTCCGGCAAACTGTCACGATTTCACGACACGTTGCGAAATCGCGGCCCCTTCTGCTGCACTTCCTCCTTGCCAATTTCTGTCACGATTTCGCGACATGTCGCGAAATCGTGACGGTTTTCAGACTTGGCCATTTTTTCTTACTCCTTGCTTCCTGCTTCTTCTTCTCCCGAATCTTCAGCACGGTTTTTCCCGAACTTTGCTGCTTCTGCTGCTGGTGCTGTCGGATGCTCCTGCATCAGATTAGGGTTTGGAGATAGTTTAAATAGAAGGCTCACCCTAGCAATTTTTTAAATCGTACAAAGAGTGTTCAAATTTTTTAGGAGGACGAAGGCGATAAGCATGCAAATGAATGGAGGTAACTATATGGGTATTAAAACTCATCAGTGTCACGACCCATTCCATTCTAACCTTATCATAGTAAAATTAATTGATCATGGGATCGATTAATTCCTGATAAAAAGGGGCATAACCCTAAAGAATCCTACAAAAAATTTAATAAAAGAATTTTATGAAGGATAGGAAAAATTTTAATTCTATTTTGGAGAAGATAATTAATTAGGAACTAATTATGAGGTCATGTGAAAGATAAATTTGAGGAATTATCTTTTGCAAAATTATAAGAATATATTAAATTATGTCTTAACAACCTAGTAGACCCAATTTAGATGGGACTTAAAAGGATTATAGCATTGTTAAATATTATATATATCCTATCCATTGGGAAATACCCATATGGATTCCCTAAATTGGTGGAAATTAAAATGGAGATCCCTTACTCTATCAATAATAGTTCTAACTTTGTATCCATTATATGCCTTAATAGTATTAGTATTATACTTTTCCCCATGAAAATTACACAAAACAAAAATAAGGTCACTCACCTTATCTCTAGTGGACCCTTTAATAACATGATAAGTATTAAGGGACCCAAGGTATCTTTTTAATAATAAAATAATAAGGCCACTATTTGGCCATGAGAAGAAAAATTACCCTATAAATAGAGGAAATATTTTTAAGGGAAGGCATCTAGGAATTCTTGGAGGCCTAGGGAGTATGCTCTCCACCTTGGGTGGATCAGAAACTAGAAGGTTTAAGAAATTTTCTAGTTGTAGAAATAAGTAAACTTGGGAGGCTTGAAGGAGATGGAAGAATTTTAAGGGAAGGTCATCCTTCGGAGAATGGTGAACTAAATACTGGAGTCTTAGAAGATAGCTGAGAAAGTCTTGAAGTTGGAACACACCTGAATGCAAATTAGGTTGGACCATTCCTCCTTATTTACATTGTTTTTATATAAGGATGTAATGATGTCTATTTAAATTTTCTTAAATCATTTCTTTGGTTATTTTATATTGACTGGTTCTTTGGAGGTTTCCTGTGAATACCCTATTAGGTACCACTAAAATTTTGTAATAACTGAATACTCTACATGAATATTAGAGTAGGATTAAGATATTATAGGTATGTGATAAAATTTGGCTTATCCTAGGTAGTCGATCTAGGACAAGAAACCTTAGCAAAGGAGAGCAACCATAATATCAAGTAACCCTAACTAAAAATAAACCATCGATCAATATCCACTTAGCAACCCGAGGGTCCGCTATCACTAGCAATATACTAAGATTGCCATTCAATGGTTACCTTCCACCAAGTGAGAAAAATCCTTTATGGTGTACTATGCTTTAAATCCAAGACATGTGGGATATTAGGAAGACTTTTAATAGCAATCGGTCTCTACATCTCATTGTTTTCAATTTACAAATCAGTTTTGGTGATAGCATATAACTTATTTAAACTTTATTATACATCCTTAGGCCTTCTATGCTGCTCGAATTTGGTTTTCTTTTGTGCTATATTTGTGGCTTCTACAACTATAAACTCTCTGGGAGCAAGTTATAAGATTATGATTCTCCACCCTACACATCCAAAATTCACTATTTTTGATAGATACCATCTCAATAGGCTTGATTTGAGTTTTAGAAGGAGGCTTACCCTTCGTAGTCCATCCTAAGAAAGACAATGGTACTATGGAACCTCTTTTTATCATCGTTTTAGTTCGTGTATAGATGCTCCTCTATGATAGAAATTCCACTATCACTAGGACTGCACCCTAGATCAGACGATCGAGCATTTCAATTCAATACTCCTCCAAGAATTCAAATCTATAGTTACCAAGTGTTATTGATGGCATTTGGGGAATTTTACTTATGTCCATTCTGATGCTAAAGGACTCTGAGAAATGCTCCACTTCGACCAATGATGCCACAACCAATTTTTGGCTCCTAAAAATAACCATATATCTTTGAGAGAAGCTTCACCACTCTCTAGAACCTCTGTTGTAGCCCCATTTGATTATTTACCATTGTTTAAAGTTAGACTTAAGGTTTGAGCATTATTAAATTTCCTCTACCTCAGCATTGTCTTCGAGCGGTGTGTCCGTGCACAATAGACATGAATGGGATACAAATCTTTCCCCACCAATTTCCATTATCCCACATGGTATATGTGGGTAAAAGGTATGAGAATTATAATGGACTTACCTTTCTTAATGAAATATCCATGATAGGATAGGTGTGGAATTTATATGCTAATGTTTGGTTGCCAATATGAGGTACCTTGAAACACATGTAGACCGCCATTTAATACTAGTTTACATATTGAGCTCTATTGATCACCATGTGGCTTTTATCGAAGGGATGTTAGTTGATTTTCGTGGTTTTTTGTGATCTGTTGGAAGCATATTGTGCACCAATTTTTCCTGGATAGAACATTCCAAACACTTTTAAGTAATCATAGTAATGAATGGAAGAGAGTCTAAAACCAATAGCAAGGTTGCCAACTTTCCTTTCTGAAGGAAAGTGAGAACTAAAACTACTTGAGGACTATATATTAAACAACATAAGTTGTATAGGATTTGAACTATTATTATTCTCTAACATTAGAGAGTGCCTAGTGTTTGGTGAAAACAAACTTGATAAGGAAATATTTATAAATTAATAAGGATTAACTTATAGAGGTAAGGAAATTCATTAAAGTCATGAATTAAAAAAAAAAAAACTTTGGGTTAAAATAAAGGATTTTGAAAACATTTGGTGGTAGTACCTTCCAATTAAATTGGAAGTTATAGATCCAATATTTAGGTAATTAGTAGGAGATATTTATTACATAAAATTATGAATACTTCATAAATTAAGGGTATGGGAATTTAATTTAAGAAGTAAGGGTTGATTATTTATCAACTCGAGAGAATGAAATTGGAATTCATTCTTGGGGAAATTTATGAAATTTCCTCTAAATTCAAAGAGTCATCTCCAAAATATGGACCCAATGATTATCATAAGCTTACACAAGATGTTATAAAATTCTAAGACTACTTATAGCAAGGAACCAATGGATTCCTTAAATGCATCTTATTTAAGAAGGAATAGATGATTTCTTCCTTGGTATGGAGAATACCATAATATTATCATGATGTCTTAGAGAAAGGAATCAGATAATTCCTTAAATGCATCAAGTATCTAAATAGGAAAAGTTGCATTCCTTGATTTGTATAATTGTGGAAAAAGGGATCCGTTGTGATATTTATATACTTGTAATATTTGGCATCTTGAACTTATGAATATGAGGAAACAACATATTTTGGAAGCTGGGTTTATTCCCCACAAGGGTTCCTAAGATAAATCATTGTGTCACTCTATTTCATGGTTTGATGTGTTATTTCTTGTCCCTATTGCTTTTACTTTCAAAAAAGAAAATAATATATGTGGATAAGATGGTTAAATGTCTAAATGGGATATTTATGCAATGTTTACCTTGAATACTATTTATTCAGTAGTTCATTGATGATGCTAAGAATGTATGCTTAAATTTCTAATATGATGAGAAAATGTTATGCAATTGTGCCATTTACTTTCTGGATTAAATTGGATAAATATGAATGATGCAACTAGTTAGTTCTCACTCTTTGTAATCAATGGTTGTGTGGAATCATAAAGCCGATCATAATGGAATGTAATTCTTGCTTAAATAGACCTCTCATGTATTGTTTCAATCTAAGGTTATGATGTAATGAATATTATCATAAAAGGACATCATTGATTTATATTCACCTCCTAAACACTCATTGATGGTTAAAATTAGAACACATTAGAATTTGGAATGGGATGAAACCCACAAGAAGATAAGTTGGTTTAGAATTGAAAACCAAAACAAACCTTATATTCTAAAGCTAAGAAGTTGAGTATGCATGAGGAGAGGTACTTCCATGTTGACAAGTACTATCTCTTATGAATAGCAAATTGGATATCTAAATGAAATAATGGACAAATAAGTTTTAAGAGGTTTAAAGTTACATAATATTGCTTAAGATGACATTCCATGGATTCTATGAGTTTAATCATGAATAGTGATCTGTTATCCTAAAGATCTCATCAAAAAGATGTGGATCGGATCTAAGATCTATGAATAACCATTGGTGTGGTTATTTCATATATGATGGTTTTCCATTGTTTTGGTTCTCTATCTTCAAGGCATTCACCTATGTAATGATCTTGGTGGACAGTATGTTTATTGGTGATACTCCTTTTATATGGGATGAAACCTTATGCTTGGCCAATGTTCTCATACCAATGGGGTATGAGGGTTTCGTAGAAGCTGATCACTTCTACTCAAAGAGACTCTGATCAAGTCTCAATAGCTCTTGATGCTATTTACCTTGATAATTTTTAATCCAAATGGAATGGTTCTATCTTAGGTCATGATTATATCTCTTGCCTTATGAAATATGAATTTTTATACATGTAAAAAAAATAAAAGTTAAATAATAAAAAATAAAAAAATATTATGGGTAAGAAGAGGTGACAATTGGGGTTGTTACAGTTGGTATCAGAGCCCAAGCTAACTAATAGATTCTAGTTAGATCTAGGTTAGTAAAATATTTGGGCATGAAATAAAACATGAGAGAAAATTCCACAACTTTAAAGTACACACTTGGTAAGGACAAGGTCAGTGCTTGAGATTATGATGTCTGAGTTCCTATCCCCCATGAGTAGATCCATAATTGTTTGAAAGTGGAAGAGCTAAGAAAACCCTCCTGCATGGGTTTTAAGCGGTGTACCTTAGACTCTTTTGGGAAATTACTCAACATCTATATATTTTGACTTACTTACTCCTTATTTTCAAGTGTGTATGATTCAAAGGTTCAGATTTACTAAGGGTCACTTGAACTATAATTTTCAAACCAATTTGGATAACTTAAATGACTATAGCCATGAATTGAAGTGAAACCTTAGGATATGCAAACATAAATTCAACCATTTAAGTTAGTCAAAAACTAACTAGTGGAAGTTCAAAAAAAAATGTTTTCTTTATTTTCATTTTTGATCAATGTTACAATACACTCTAGAATTTTCCAATTAGAGGTTATGGTGCAATGGTGGAAGAAGTCACCCGACAACACCAAAACCTAAAACTCCATTATGTTGGAGGAGAACAAGGACGGTGAAACCTCGCATCTAAGTCCGTAAATCCCCCAAATCTCACTAGACTCATCTCTGACATGAGTATTAGGGAACTCCACCAAGTAAGCCCTGGAATCCCAAGTGTCACCACCACATGTAGCTCCGCCAACCTCCCTAAGTATCCCGAATCCTCATAAAAGTATGCACCCGGCCACCCGGATGGTGGTTGAAATAAATAATGGGTGCCAATCTATTTAAAAATGAGATTTGACCATAATGCCATGCATGTGGTATTATAACTTATAAGAAAACTAGAGTGTGGTTTTGCAATAGTTGTTTGAAGCCCATAAAACTGCGTATATGAAATCGGTGTAAACAAAATACCAAAGATAGAAGTAATATGATACGAAATTAATTGTAATTCTACCATATGACAATAAATTCAATATGGGTACACTTTATAGTAATAGCACCGTGCGAGAGACACATTTTACCAACAGAGAAATAAGGTATAGAATCATCCATTGGAGTCATCAAAGGGTCGATGATGGGATGATATACAAATTAGAGGAAGGACACATATGTTATGATGATGTATTCTATACCCATTGAAAGAAGATTACTCCCTTGGTAACTTGGAGAAGAACCCAATAACTCAATTTTATTGATCTACAAATCTACAAAAAAAAATATCCAACAAATGAAATCAAGGTAAAACTCCAACATCACAAAATGGATAAAATGGTGTAGAATTTATCCTAGTTTTAGATATAGGAATAACCTAATCACTATTCATGGCAATGAATATCATATTGCTCATATTAGGGTTTACCCTATTAGTACTAATGATCTTAGGAACAAACATCATAGTGTGTCTCGTAATTATCTTACTCCTGCTAGCCGATTTGTTGGTACATACTCTTTGAGTTATGGCTTCTAAAAATGTTAGAACCGATAGTGGCAATCCTATAGAAACATAAAAAAATTGACCATTAAATATCATTAGGGCATGATATCCTTTGAAGGTGATATTTCAAAATGCTAGGGAAAGGCTGGATGCGAGTAATTGGCAATGGTTGAAAGTAGGTTTTGAAGGAGTAGCTCAACTAGAGCCAATACATGTATACAAATGCTATTTGTCTACCCTAGTAGAAATGTGGGATCCAAGTAGAGGGATATTCCAACTACCTATTGGAGAAATGGCTGTTACATTGGAAGACGTATACAGGATATACCAGATATCGATAGAAGGTCACACAGTGACCGTTGCCAATGAAGCTAAAATGGGGTATATTCTGGAAAGAGTGTTCGGAGCAGAATGGAGAAGTTTGAGCACCGATAAGGGGTGTATAGAACATGAACTACACTATGTGTAGGGTATACTGACATAAGCATACGGTTATAATGGAGCTCTTATCGGGTGTCATTTTTCCCGAATCAAGAAGTGCATGATTTCCTTGGAATTTATTGGGAATCATGTAGGATATAGTGGAAGAGTCAATGGTGTATGCATGGGCACCAATATTATTGGCCCAAACCTACAAATATTTGTTCGACCTAAGAACAATGGAAAAAATCGTATTAAACCGTAGCACCTTGCTACAAGTTTCGGCATGGGAGCACATAGCGGTAGCAAGACCCCAAGGGATACCTTATGATGCACACCAATTTATGGGGCCAGAGATGCCCTATGTGTTAAGGTGGTAATAAAAAAAGAAATGGTCTAACCGTAGACCACTTGAAGGCAATAGAGAGTGATTTCTCTCTATTTGGGAGAATTTGCACTCTTGTGATGTTATTTGGAGACCTTGGAGAGAGGGCCTAGTTTGGGCAGAAGATGGTTTTCAACTCGCTCGGGTGAGATGAGAAAGATGGATGATTGGATGTACCAGTATGCAATACGAGTATTTTCAATATACTCAGGTATTGCGATAGTTTGGTATTATACAATGGATATAAGACCTATCCATGGTTTATATGAGGAAGGGGTGAACAGTCGTGATACCTCCACCAATGGAACCACTAGCTTTAGAGCTTGATGAGGCTATATGGACACCAAAGGAGGATGATGCAGGTACAACCCCTGACTACGATATTTGGTGGGCCATGCAATGACAATGCCAAGAGGAAGATTCTAGTGAGGAAAACAATAGTAGAGAAACAACTAAGGTTATAGAGGAGGAACACTCATCTAGGAAGAGAAATGAGGAAGAATCTTCCAGAATATGTGTGCACCAATGGTTGGATACAGGAGCTGGACCATCCAACATAAGAGAAGAGGAACCTGTGAGAAAAGCGCAACATGAAGTGGAGGTGCTAAAGAAACAAATTCAACTGTTAGAGACCCAACAATTGAAGTTAGTAGACAAATGGGCACAACAAAGGTTTAAGTTGGAGACTGAGAGAGAAGCTACCATCTCAAAGTGAGAGAGGTTTCTATTAGAGTTAACACAAATGCACTACTGGAGAGATATAGTAGCGATAACCTTGCAAGTAGAAAATGTACAATTACACGATGCAAGGGATATCTATAGAGCTGCATTCTTGACTTCTTGTATGGATGCACTTATAAGCCATGGTTTGCTTCTTCCATCACAACCAGCTACTGAGGGATAGCATGAGCATGAAAATACAACTCAAGCAACTCAATAAATTGGCCAAAATAGAACCCGAGCTACTTCACGAGTAGTTTCTCCAATAGTTTCTCAAACTGGTAATGTAGGTATAGATCCGACAGGTGAAAGATCCAAGGAAGAACAACCTTGAGATCCAAAGCCACTAATCTAGAAACTATATGTATTAGTATGCCAAGGGATTTGGCCAATTGTAAATAGAAATCATTTGAATTATATATATTCCTAGTATAAAAATGAAATATTGTGTTTTCTATCATGAAACTCAGAGTAGCTTATGAATGTAAAGTAAACTTATTTAATTAAAAGAACACTAAATGAATTTGAAGAATGGATTGGTGTCCATTCTTGGAGAAGGTATGGGACTTATCCATGATGATATAAACCAAGATACATCTGGGTGGATGCTCTGGTATTAAAATGCATATTAGGATATATGTGAATATCCTAAATTGAGATTCTAAAATTATGATGTGTCTTTGTTAACACTTGATTTTATCAGGTTAATTCATGCTAGAGGTTAACCAAATTATATTGTGATACTCCTTGGTGGGAGTTTTGATAAAATTAATAAGACTTTCTATGTCTAATAAGGTACAAACACATAATTTCATGATATCTCTATAACATAATTTTGCAAATTCTATTATTGTAGTTCTCTAGATCAATTGTTTGTGCAATTTGAGATGGTTTAAAGCTATAATATTTGTGATGATATTGTGTATTGATGATGTTTTCAATACTTTTTGTTATGCAAATGGATGTTATATTTTTTAAAAGGACATGGTACTATTGATATTTTACATTTTTGTAGGTCCAGGTACTCTCATGGATGGAAGGTGAAGCTTGCCATCAAGATTGAAGTGGTGGATGGAAGAAGAATATGATTATTAAAATTGTGGAAGAGCAGGATAAATACTAGATTTTGTGAGGTAAATGTATTCTTGTAAGGTAATCGTTCAAACATAGAGGAATATGTTTAATCTAAGGAGGGGTGTATGTCATGACCCATTCCCTTTGATCCTTATCAAAGGATATTAATTGATATTTGGGATCAATTAATGTCCGATAAAAGGGGCATAGACCCTAAATAATCCTACAAAAATATTAAATATATTTTGGAGAAGATAATTAATTAGAAACTAATTATGGGGTCTTGTGAAAGATAAATTTGAGGAATTATCTTTTGCAAAATTATAACAATATATTAAATTATGTCTAAACAACCTAGTGGACCCAATTTATATGGGACTTAAAAGGACTATAGGATTTTTAAATATTATATATATATATATATATATCCTATCCATTGGTAAATACCCATATGGATTCCTTTAATTGGTGGAAATATAAAGGGATATCCCTTACTCTATCAATAATAGTTCTAGCTTTATATCCATTCTATGCCTTAATAGTATTAGTTTTACATTTATCCCCATGGGAAAGGATACAAAAACAAAAATAGGGTCACTCACCTTACCTCTAAGTGGTTACCCTTTAGCAAGACATGATAAGTCATAATGGGTCCAAGGCATCTTTTTAATATTATTATAATAAGGCCACTATTTGGCCTAGAGAGGAGAAATTACCCTATAAATAGAGGAAATCTTGTGAAGGGAAGGCATCTAGGAAATATTGGAGGCCTAGGGAGTATGCTCTCCACCTTGGGTACCTCAAAAACTAGAAGGCTTAAGAGATTTTCTAGTTGTAGAAAGAAGTAAACTTGGGAGGCTTGAAGGATATGGAAGAATTTTAAGGGAAGGTCATCCTTAGGAGAATGGTGAACTAAAGACCCGAGTCTTAGAAGATAGCTAAAAAGTCTTGAAGTTGGAACACACCTGAATGCAAATTAGGTTGGACCATTCCTCCTTCTTTACATTGTTTTTATATAAGGATGTAATGATGTCTATTTAAATTTGCTTAAATAATTTCTTTGGTTATTTTATACTGACTAGTTATTTGGAGGTTTCCTATGAATACCCTATTAGGTACCACTGAACCTTTGTAATAACCAAAAAATATACATGAATATTAGAGTAGGATTAAGCTATTATAGGCATGTGATAAAAGTGGCTTATCCTAGGTAGTCGAGCTAGGACAAGAAACCTTAGCAAAGGAGAGCAACCATAATATCAAGTAACCCTAACTAAAAATAAACCATTGGTCAATCTTTGCTTAGCAAATTGAGGGTCCGCTATTACCAATGATGCACTGAGATTACCGTTCGGTGGTTACCTTCCACCAAGTGAGAAAACTCCTTTATGGTGTACTATGCTTTAAATCCAAGATATGTGGGATATTAGGAAGACTTTTAATAGCAATCGGTCTCTACATCTTGCTATTTTCAACTCATGAATCAGTTCCTATGACAACATATGCCTTATTTAAAATTTATTCTGCATCCTTAGGCTTCTATGCTACTCAAATTTTGTTTTATTTTATTCTATATTTGTGACTTCTATAGTTATAAACTCTCTGCGAGCAAGTTATAATATTATGATTCTCCACCCTACACATCTAGACTTCATTGTTGTCGATAGATACCATCTCAAAAGGCTTGATTTGAGTTTTAGAAGGAGGCTTACCCTTCGTAGTCCATCCTAAGAAAGACAATGGTACTATGGAACCAATATTTTTATCACCATTTTAGTTCGTGGATAGTTGCTCCTTTTTAATAGAAATTCCATTATCACTAGGACTGCATCCTAGATCAGACGATTGAGCATTTCAATTCAATACTCCTCCAAGATTTCAAATCTGTAGTTACCAAATGTTATTGATGGCATTTGGGGAATTTTACTTGTGTCCATTCTAATGCTAAAGGACTCTGAGAAATGCTCCACTTCAACCAATGCTTCCATAGCCAATTTTTGGCTCCTAAAAATAAACATACATCTCTACGAGAAGCTCCACTGCTCTCTAGAACCTCTACTACTAGCTTCGTTTTATTATTTACCATTATTTAAAGGTATACTTAGGGTTGGAGCATTATTAAATTTTCTCTTTCTCAGTTTTGTATTCAAGCAGTGTGTCCATGAACAATATACAGGAACAGGAGATGGATTGTTCCCCACCAACTTCCAATACCCCACATGGGATATGTGGGGGAAAGGTATGAGAATTATAAGGGACTTCCCTTCCTTAATGAAATATCCATGATAGGGTAGGCATGGAAGTTTATATGTTAGTGTTTGGTTTCCAGTAGGAGGTGCCTTGAAACACATGTAGACCGCCATTTAACCCTAGGTTACATATTGAGCTCTATTGATCACCATGTGGCTTATGTCGAAGGGATGTTAGTTGATTTTTGTGGTTTGTTATGATCTGTTGGAAGCGGATTGTGCACCAAGCATTCCTGGATAGAACATTCCAAACACTTTTAAGTAATCATGGTAATGAATGGAAGAGAGTTTAAAACCAATAGCAAGGTTGCTAAATTTCCTTTCTAAAAGAAAGTGAGAACTAAAACTACTTGAGGACTATCTATTAAACAATAGAAGTTGTATAGGGAATAAACTATTATTATTCTCTAACATTAGAGAGTGCCTAGTGTTTGGTGAAAATAAACTTGATAAGGAAATCCCTATAAATTAATAGGGATTAATTTATAGAGGTAAGGAAATTCATTAAAGTCATGAATTAAATAAAAGACTTTGGGTTAAAATAAAGGATTTTGAAACTATTTGGTGGTAGTACCTTCCAATTAAATTGGAAGTTATAGATCCAATATTTAGGTAATTAGTAGGAGATATTGATTACATAAAATGATGAATACTTCATAAATTAAGGGTATGGGATTTTAGTTTAAGAAGTAAGGGTTGATTATTTATCAACTCGAGAGAATGAAATTGGAATTCATTCTTGGGGGAATTTATGAAATTTCCTCTAAATTCAAAGAGTCATCTCCAAAATATGGACCCAATGATTATCATAAGCTTACACAAGATGTTATAAAATTCTAAGACTACTTATAGCAAGGAACCAGTGGATTCCTTAAATGCATCTTATTTAAGAAGTAATAGATGATTCCTTCCTTGGTATGGAGAATACCATAATATTATCATGATGTCTTAGAGAAAGGAATCATATAATTCCTTAAATGCATCAAGTATCCGAATAGGAAAAGTTGAATTCCTTTATTTGTATAATTTTGGAAAATGGGATTTGTTGTGATCTTTATATACTTGTAATATTTGGCATCTTGAACTTATGAATATGAGGAAAATACATATTTTGGAGATTGGGTTTATTCCCCATGAGGGTTCCCAAGATAAATCATTGTGTCACTCTATTTTGTGGTTTGATGTGTTTTTTCTTGTCTATGTTGCTTTTACTTTCAAAAAATAAAATGATATATGTGGATAAGATGGTTAAATGTCTAAATAGGATAGTTATGCAATGTTTAGCTTGAATACTATTTATTCAGTAGTTCATTGATGATGTTAATAATGTATGCTTAATTTTATGAGATGAAGATTTAATGTTATACTATTGTGCCATTTACTTTCTGGATTAAATTGGATTATTATGAATGATGCAACTAGTTAGTTCCCACTCTTTGTAATCAATGGTTGTATGGAATAGTAAAGCCAATCATAATGGAATGTAATTATTGCTTAAATAGTCCTCTCATGTATTGTTTAAAATCTAAGGTTATGATATAATGAATCTTATCAAAAAGGAAATCATTGAGTTCTATTCACCTCCTAAACACTCATGATGGTTCAATTAGTACACATTAGAATTTGGAATGGGATGAAATTCATAGGAAGACAAGTTGGTATAGAATTGAAAACCAAAACAAATCTTATATTCTAAAGATAAGAAGTTGAGTGGACACGAGGAGAGGTACTTCCATGTTGAAAAGTACTATCTTTAAATGACTCTTATGAATAGCAAACTAGAATGAAAGAATGGAAAAATAAGTTTTAAGAGGTTTAAAGTCACATAATCTTGCTTAAGATGACATTCCATGGATTCTGAGTTTAATCATGAATAATGATCTGTTATCCTAAATATCCCATCAAAAATATGTGGATCGGATCTAATATCTATGAATAACCATTGGTGTGTTTAT
The DNA here is from genome assembly GCA_028583015.1 of Wollemia nobilis. Lineage (NCBI taxonomy): Eukaryota > Viridiplantae > Streptophyta > Pinopsida > Araucariales > Araucariaceae > Wollemia > Wollemia nobilis. Next base: position 4,852,936 of record JAQPPZ010016936.1, read on the forward strand.
TTCATCTATGATGGTTTTCCATTGGTATGGTTCTCTATCTTCAAGGCATTCACCTACATACTAATATTGGTGGATAGTATGTTTATTGGTGATACTCCTTTTATATGGGATGAAACCTTATGCTTGTCCAACGTTCTCATTCCAATGGGGTATGAGGGTTTCCTAGAAGCTGATCACTTCTACTCAAAGAGACTCTGATCAAGTCTCAATAGCTCTTGCTACTATTTTCCTTGATAAGTTATAATCCAAATGGAATGAGTCTATCTTAGGTCATGATTATGTCTCTTGCCTTATGAAAGATGAATGTTTATACATGTAGGAAAAAATATTATGGATAAGAAGAGGTAACAATTGGGATTGTTACAATTAGTAAGTTGCAATAATTTATGAACCATTTTTAAATTTGCACTAAGGAGACTTTTTGCATTCGAAGAAATCAAATCGAAAAAGAAAAGGAGAAAAAGTAAGGGTTTGAATCCATGGAAAGAAGAATTTTAGTTCAGTTGAAGAAAATAGAGGGTTTTATAGTAGAAGATATTTAAATACGAACCAGGTCATTAAAAACATACATTAGGGTTCAAAGAAGTGGTAGACTAGATTCGGAGTGGAGAAATTGTAGGGAAAAAGAAATTACAAACCCTAAATCAGACAAAAGTAGCCAAAAACTAAAGGGAAAAGATCAAGGAAAGGAAGGAGAAGACCGTACAACCATACTTGATATCCAATTTTTTTTTTTGAAGATAAATTATGCCAAGTATGGAAGAATTGGAAAATTACTTTTGAAAAGCACTAAAAAGATAGATCAAGGTATTTCGGTAATTGGGTAAGAGAGAAATCATAGAAGGAAAGTGAAAAATATGATTTTTATGTGTATAAGGGTTTGAAAATATGTACTATATGATTTTGTGATAGAGTGTACGGTCTCAAAAGAAATATTATACAATTTTAGGTAGTTTTTGGGCTATTTTTAGCCATTTGGAGAAAATCATATGGAATTGTACAAATTTGATGAGGGAAAGTAGCTGGAGACGGATAATATATAGATTAGTACATCCCTGTATGATTTTAGGATATAGTTATACAATTTACAAAATATTGAACAGTTTGAAGACCAAAGAGTGTTAGATTGAACGATTGTACAATATGGAAGGTTTGCTCATAAGGAAACTGTACAGGAGTAAGAGGAAGATCATATTGTATTATTTGCAGTAGATTTTACAATTTTTGAGACACTTATAATTGTGTAATTGGTGATTTTCAAGTATCAATATAACTAGAGGCATGACGAGAAAATAATTTTAGTCAAAGAGTTTGAATACCGGTTAAGAAGAATTGTAGACAATAGGGTGGAACGATCACCAGGACCCCTGAATGAGAGAGAGTCATGGCTACGGTAGTACCAAGGGTGATAGTTTCAATCCCATGATTGGCATGGTACTCATCCTTAGAGAAGATAAGGATACAAGTTGTGGAGATGTCAAAGGTACTAGAGGGATGATATAAGAACACCACCAAGACACCGAGAGGAGAGGATGGCACAAGAAAGGATTCTGAGGAGGGAATTGAGGAGTAAGGTATGTTCCAAATCTAGATGAGAATTTGAGTAGTGAACCTGAGGAATGTCAGGTGGAAATAACAAATATAATATTTGTACAACAAGGAGGAGAGACATGCAAGACGTGGTGGAGTAATGAACAAAAAAAGAACCACTCCTAGAGAAAACAGTTTTAGGAAGCTAGTGTAGCTATAATACCACAAGTGCCACCACACCAAAAGACCTTCTACAACTATATATTGTATATGGTTCAGGTGTATAATCCTACAACCAGAATTACCTTTATCAATGTGAGAAAAAAGTTAGTGAGAGTAGAAATTTTGACTGAGGCTTTCAGGAAAATATTTAGATTTCCAACATATGATACAAATATAGTTAAGAAGTTGGTTGATCTGATTGAGACATATAAAATCATAACTTCATTAACCAATTTGAATTCACTGACTGATGTAAATGTATTGGGTGTAGGGACTCAAGGAATTAAATAGAGCTATTTGAAAGGTGACGATTGGCCATGTGCTATGAATACTATGATGGCTTGACTGTCAGGAGATACACGGGCCATAGAGATGCCAATATGGATGGATTAATATGTAGAAGGTATCACAAAAGGGATTAAGTATGATTGGGATACCTATCTAGAAAGGAAAATGCATGAAGTACTAATGAAAATACCAAAGAACTTCATAATGACATTCCATGCTATTGGATTGTTGTTAAATGCTATTACAGAAATGGGAATCCACTTTCCAGGTTTGATATAACCTGGGAATGTGAGTGTAGGATAGCTAACCATTTTGAGGTGGGAAAATTCAATACCAATATAGAAGGAGACTCTAGATAAGTCTCAAATAAAGTAGTATCATACCGTTGAGGTACAGGAGGATACTCCTTTCAAGTATGAGGATGTACACCTCCAAAGAAAAATACCTAAGAAGTTGGAACTTGAACTAGAAAAACAAGAAATTTATCAATGACAGTAGGAGAAGCCACGAGCTCAGGAAAGGGAGGAAATTATTGGGAGGTAATCAGTGCAATAAAAATAAGGACAAGGATACAACATGAAATAATGGAAAAGAATACCACTCTATAAAAATAAATTGAGACCATGTAGAAGGATCAACAAAAGGAAAAGAGACAATTAGACTCAAAGAAGCTAGATCTACATGAGTGGAATTGGGTAGAAGTAGATAAGATATTGGAATCCCCAAAAATATTCTAGCATAATGAATTTGAAATTTTAGACTCTTCAAAATTATTGGAGGATATAGAAGTGGGGCAAATAGCATAGGAAATGGTATCTACTACTCAGAAGGAAAAGGAAAAAACCAAAGTGAGAGTGGAAGCCTTCGAGGAAGAGTCTAAAGAAAAGAAGAATACCCATTTCAAATTTGTTATGGGGGGAAGTTCAAGTCAAAATAATCCAAGTGATGTGCAAGAATAGGTGAAAGCATCACAAGAACAAGAAGAAACTATGGATGAAAAATTCACAACGATGGAGATACGATAGAATCAAGAAGAAGAGCAGGTGACTAAAGAGCAACAAGCAGGCTCCACTGAACATAAAAAAAACCCAAGAACAAACATAATAGTAGTAATATTAGTAGGATATTGTGAATATAGAAGATGAGATGGAGGTGGATAAGATAGTGGAACATAATCCACCAAGAGGAAAGATAAATACAGAGAGAGTACTACTAGAGCTCAGGGAAAGCTCTAGCCACCACATGGAAGAGGAGGAAGAAAAAATCCTACAGAGGAGGAACTGTGGAGAATGCAAACAAGCTACATTTCAAAGGTACTATAGTTCATAAAGATAGAAATTGAGGAGGTGATGTAGGGAGTAGAAGATGATGTGGAACATTTCTTCTCTCATATAGGTAATACCATAGCTAGAACCAAATTATAGTTTTGCATTGGACGTGTGGGAGAATTGAAGTTGTGGGAGGAACAAGTGTATCTCGATGTTAGGATCCTCCATCCTAACATTATTAGTTAGTATTATTAATTATTTAATTATTATATTATTATCTCATAAAATGAACCATCACATCTCTTCATAACATGAACCATCACATCTCTTCCTAATGTGAACCATCAATTCTCTTCACCAATGTATATTTAGGGTAGATATATATCTCTATATATATATATATATTAGGTTGTCCATTCACATGAATATTCCATGAATAATAATATATATTTGATCAATTGATCCATTGGAAGGGTTCCTCTCTAGTGCAAAGGTGATTCTATCCAAAAGGTGATTCTATTAGTTTAGATCCAATTCCAATTATCATTGATAGATCCACTAGGAACTTGGGTTCCTACCATTTGGTATCAAAGCATTGATTCTGGACACAAGTGGGGAAGTTTGTTTAAATATATCTCGAAATAAATCTTGCAAGTAATGAATAAATGGCAAGATGATTTTGAAATAAAAATAGCAAGAAAAATAGCAGATTTAACCCTAAAAAGAATGACCTTGCAAATAAAATTATTACAAAGGAGGATTTTTGCTAGTGGAAGGAGCCAATTACAAAACCACATGTATGGGAATCACAAAATATGTACACCATCCCAAACTTACCTGACTCTTACCCATTAAACGTATCAACCCCGCAAAAATGAAGGCATGATGCGAAAATGGCATTTGTTTTCATTGCGATGAGAAATTTATTTACAATCATCAATGTATTACATCTGCACTATATATTTTAAATGCAACTATTCCTTGTAGTTCTCCCAACGATGAAAATGTGATTGAGGTAGCCATAGTGATGGATACACTTGAATATGACACTAAATATGGGGATGATGAGGAAGGTAAGAAATATGAGGAAGCCACAAAAGATAAGAAAGAGGAAGAAGATGTAGAAAACAAGGACAATGACCAATAAATACCCCAAGCACCTGATCTCAATGAGGAAGGCAATACAGTAGATATACTAGAAGTGATCAATGCATTAGGTAAGGATGAGGTAGACATTCCTGAAGTGACCCATTATGGCTAAACATGCACTCTAAAATAACTACACTCAATTTCCTCTCCAATAGTGAGTTATCACCATAGGGTCAAACCTATTAAAAAGAAGGCCGAAAGATGACTGCACACTCCTCCATTTCCTCTCACATAGAACAATAGGAGAATGTAGAAGTTTTACCACTTATTTTTAAGCATCCTTATGAAGTGTTTAAGAAACTATGAAAACCCAAGTCTACCTACTTGGTTTCTAGGTTTCATAAAAATTTTCTGATATAAGAAAGTTTATTTCCATTATCCAACCTTGACTAGTACTAGCATGCCAAATATTCTTGAATGCCATTCCTTTGCAAAAGAAATATTCAAGAGATCGAGAGTGGCCAAGTATTAGAATATATTACTTCCTTACTTCCTCTAATAACCTGATAATCCAAGTAAGGGTAGGGTCTATATTTTTGGGACCCATTTCACCCAAAAGTTGAACACTTTCTCCCCTATATCGTTAAGATACTAGCGTGTGCATGCCTGAATGGACATTATATCACTACCCTAATATATGTCCTGTATACAACTGCTACCCTAGTTTTAAGCATAAGTCCCTCATGCATAATGCCCATATCATTATGCTATATTCTTATGAATCCTGGAACCATATTTCCCAAGTACTAACATGGTTTACCTAGGAGTGGTGCCCATATCACCCCTCATATTCCTTTCACTCTTGACCTGAGATTTTGGTAAACCCATGCCAGGATGTGTGCTACCCCATGATATCCTGTGGTTGGATGGCAGATGAATGCCCTCCCACATTTATGTTCTAGTTGTCTACTCACGACCATGCTTTGAATTATGTTCCAGTTGTCTACCCACAACCATGCTTCGCTACTCAAAATCCCATCAGTATAACTTAATTATTTTCTTCTATTTTAGCATTTATTAATCACAAGACTATACTTTTTTAATAGTTGTAAGTTTGCTAAAGTATCTATGTTTTACTTCTATGATAATAAAAGAGTAAGTATTCTAGAATTTAACTTCTTTTCACAAAGACAATAATATCTTATGATTTATCTAATGAAGAGCATTTTATTTCCTCATTAACCTGTTAACTATCTACTAAGTAGATAAAACATGTAAAACTACTTCAAATTAGGAAAATTACATAGTAAATGTCTTCAGAATCACATTTCCACAAGTACAAATATTAAATCATTTTCTCTAAGTAAAATCATTCAAACTACATTTTTACATATTAAATCCCTACATTTCACCAATACAAGAATGATTTCATTTCCCAATAACAAATTAAACTACGTTTTCATTAAAGCATTAAAAGTAAAATCCAAATTTAAATTATAAAACTTCTCCATTAATGTTTAGTTTGCTCTAATACTGTAAATACGATTAATTCGAGAAAAGTAATATCAACCCATGTTAACACTACACTTGCTATGTGCTTACGAGTTTCGAGACATAAGTTTTCTGGTATCACCTTAAGTTTGCACTTATTCTAAAATGCGCTTAAACTTAATTGAATACCAACCTATAATTATTCCATATCTACCCTATTCTATTAATTATTACCACGCTTCCACAAATTTTGCTTTTATTATTCATGCTAATGACTTATTTTTTTGGAGACGCGAATTTCATTTTCTTAATGCTTGGTTTCCCCTAAATCTTATATGAATTTCTTATATTAAACTATGAACACACCCATGGCTATAAAATTAATTGATTCGGGGATTGAAAATACACAAATCAGCTACGCAACACTTGTTTGTCGACAACCTCATGATCAAATATGACGAGGGTATTTCCAAGAATTTTGAGGAAATCGTGTAATTTCCTAACAGTATATATTTCACGTCAATAATCCAAACTGTTGGGTTTTAGGTTTAAATGCTAGCACTCCTACGAAATTTATATTCAAAAAAATATTTTTGGAAAATTTATGATGCTAAGTTCTTAACAAAATTAATTAGATAGTCATTGACATCACTTTTAAATTCATTTATTGCCATTAATTCATACAAAGCAAAGCAACTACCTAATACTTTCCTACCATCTATTAACGATAAAATATTTAAGAGTTTATAATTTTTCCTTTCATTCAAATCTTTGTCTACTCCATATAAAATAATGAACAGACTATGAAACATATTATGAAAATAAGAATAAGTAATATTTCATTTCAAAACATTCACAACATTCTTTTACCATAGAAGCTTTTCCCTAAGACTAGGAAAGAACCCTCTGTAAAGTTATATATTTTATTTTTTTTGAAAAAAAGAAAATAACAATTATATTTCCTTCAAGTAAGGGTAACATAGCAGCAAAGGACGTTACAAATTTTCTAGAGCTCTTTTCTAAAGAAAGCAACTGTTTACATTACTCAATCTTAGAGGAAAACTTCCTTACTTATATTATAATAATACATTTTTAATTACTTTCTCTACGAATTCAAAGTTTAGAATTTTTATTGTCTACTTTGTTTCAAGAGGAAGCAAATGTGTAAACATTCTATCAAATTCCTGGTTCGAAGCCTCCATAAGCACCAACAATTCATGTAAATATAAAGAGATGATCAAGTTTGTAGGGTTATTACATACTTTCCCCCTAAAAATAAACATATTCTATGTGTTTGCAATACAAAATATCATAATAAGTTTTCACAAGTCTACATAGCAAGACATGCAGAAAAGTGATTACAAACAACATAGTTTTTTTTTATCAAATTTCAACAAAATTAATTAACCAGTTTTTGTTGCACAAAAGAAAATATATATTTATTATTGTTTTAAAAAAATGGAAACTGTATTTTCATCATGTCTACATCTTCCCATGTGGCATTGTTTTTAGAATATTGGTCCCATTGGACCCTACAGTTATCAATACTTTTTTCTTGGTTACTTTGTTCTAAAATCGAGTATCCTGACTGGGCGTACCTCAATGTGCAGGGAATCTATCATCTGCAAATGATCAACATTCAAAACATGAGAAGGATATGGTATGTACTTCTTAAGGAGAGACACATGGAAAGTATCATTGATTTAGATAGGTTAGGAGGTAAGGCCAGTTTGTAGGCTACTAGGCTAATTTTATCAATAATGGCAAATGGTCCAACAAATCTTAGGCTAAGATTGGATGATTTAATGGAGCTTTTAGTGGGTTTAACTCTTATGAATACCCTATCTACCACAATGAATTCCCTTGGAGTCCAATTCAAATCAGCATAATTCTTGTGTCTATCAGAGGCCTCCTTGAACCTAAGTCGAATTTCATTTAACTGTTCTTCCATTTCTCTCAGCATATCTGGCCTAATCATCACCCGATCCTCTAGATTACTCCAAGATAAAGGTGTCCTACACCTTATCCTATATAGTGCTTCAAAAGGTGCAATTTTTAATGAAGCATTACCCATTTTTGTAAGTGAATTCTACCAAGAACAGATAGTCTTCCCATTTGGTTTGGTGATCCATACAATACATTCGCAACATATCCTCCAAAATTTGATTAAATATTTAAATTTACCCATCAATCTTAGGATGGTATGCAGTACTAATGTTAAGTTTCATTTCCCAAGCTCGATGCAATGCTCACCAAAACTCAGATGTGAATCAAGAATCCCGATCTGATATAATGGTTTCAAGAAAACCATGTAGCCGTACCACTTCCCTGGAAAATTTTTGTGCTATAGTAGGCACTCCATCTTTAACATTTCCAAGTATAAAATGTGCTACCTTAGTCAATTTTTTGACTACTACTAGGATAAAATCATGTTGGAAGTGATTTTTAGGTAATCCAACTATGAAATCCATAGTCACTACTTGCCATTTATACCTCAGGATTGTATAAGATTGCAACCCTCCCACATGATGCAAATGTTTTGCCTTAACCTTCTAACATTATAAGAATTTTGCCACATATTCAACAACATCTCTTTTCATTCCTAGCCAGTAGTAATCTCTTTTTAGATTTTCATGCATTTTTACATAACCAGGGTGGGAAAAATATGGAGCTTAATGTGCTTCTTGTAGTATTTTACCTTTAAGATTCTAATTGTTAGGTACCACTAATTGATTTTGAAAAAAAGGGTATTTTTCTTGTTGCATCATACTATAGCATTTTAGAGAGAATTCATCCTAAAGTTGTTGGGTTCTTATCTATTCAACTAAATCAAACTGGTATTATGACATAGCAGAAATATACCTCCTTCTACTTAGTGCTTCAGCTAGTTTATTTTCTTTTCCTTTAATATACTCAATGTCAAAGTCATTGGTTGAGTAAATATGTATCTCAGGCTTTGGTGGTCAGTTCATAACTCAAAAGGTTTACCCAAAAAATAATGTTGCCACATCTTAAGAGCATGTACCACTGCTTCTAATTCCATATTATGTATGGCGTGGTTTAGCTCATGCTTATTATATTTCCAAAACTCATAGGCTATTACCCCTTCCTCCTGCATGAGTATTCCACCTAATCCCTCAACAGAGGCATTAGTGAAAACAGTAAAATGAATATTAGGATCTGGTATTATGAGAATCGGTGCAGTGGTTAACTTATCTTTGAGTGTTTTGAAGGCCTCCTCACATTGTTTTGTCCACTTGAAAGTTTTTCCCTTTTTTTGCATATTGGTTATGGGATATGCTACTTTGGAGAAATTCTTAATAAACCATCGATAATACCCAGCCATACCCATAAAACTTCATAATTTAGAGACATTTGTTGGGGCAGGCCATCCAATGATAGCTTCTATTTTTTTTGGATCTATGGACAGCCCTTCAGCTAAAATCACATGTCCTAAGTATTGAACCTGAGGAGTATAGAAGTCACACTTGGATAATGTTCCATATAATTAATTTTTCCTTAATAATTCAAGAACAACATTCATATGTTGATCATGATCTTCTCTATTTTTAGAGTAAATCAATATATCATACATGAATATTAACACAAACCTATCCAGATGCTCCCGGAAGACACTGTTCATGAGATTCATAAATTCTACTGGGGTATTAGTTAATCCAAAAGGTAGGACTGTGAATTCATAATGCCCATATTTGGTGTAGAAAGTTGTTTTGTAAGTATCTTCTTCCTGAATTCTCAACTGGTGATAACCGTATCTAAGATCAATTTTCGAGAATATTGTAGCCCCTTTCAACTGGTCAAGCAAATCATCTATTTGGGGTAAGAAATATTTGTTCTTGACATTCATATTATTGAGCATCCTATAATCAATACATAGTCTCAAAGTTCCATATTTCTTTTTCACAAATAGGATCGATGCACCCCAAGGTGAAACACTAGGCTTAATATGTCCTTTTTCTAGAAGATCCTGAAGCTGAGTTTTAAGTTCTTGCAATTATATTATAGTCATTTTGTAGGGTGCTTGGGCTATTGGTGTGGCTTCGGGAATAAGTTCTATTAAAAATTCAAATTCTCGTTTGGGTGATAATCTGTGTAGGTCTTTAGGAAAAACATCCCAAAAGTCATTTAGTATTGGATAAGTCTAAAAAATACTTTTTTTTTACTCTACTTCTTTCTTGTTAAGTTTGATGACAAAGACCCTACTTCCTTTCTTGATGGCCCTTTTAACTTGCATAGCTGATAGAAAGTGTGGTTCCACTGACCTACGTCCATAATAAATTTGAGTTCTTTGCTTGGAGTTGTTAGTGAAATCCATCCATCTTTCTTCAAAGTTTAATAATGCCTTATGGGCCTTAAGCCAATAAATTCCTAAAATTATGTCAAAGGTATGTAAAGGTGCTACATAAATATTCCAGCTAGTCTTACCCTAAGGCAAAGTGATATGGGGTTCAAACATGCATTGATCTACAGTAAGGGTTTGCCTGGAGCCATACTCAACCTTCCACCCATTACCCAAATATCCAGGTTTTTCTAGTATGTCTCTCAATATATTAGATGAAATAAAATTATAAGTAGCTTCTGAATCAATTAAAATCCTTACATTATTATTGTAAATTTTACCTTCCAACAAAACAGGTGTAGCTTGACCACTAAGTTTAGGGTTACCTATTGCAGCATAAATGTTATGGGTGAGCTCTACCGACTCTTGCATTGTGTCTACTCTCATGGGGCATTTGTCAGTGTAATGTGGCTACTGATAGATCCAACACCTAGTTCAAGGTGCTTTTTTCATCTTGTCCCCATTTTTGCCACCTTGAGCATCATATTTAGTCCTTTGTTCAAATCTGTTGGAATTTCCCTTATACTGACCTCCCCGGTTGTCCTGATTCCTATTCCCTTAGAATTTATTCTTGACCTTGTAATTTCTATTTATGTTTTCATACATACCCTTATTTCCCTTATTATTTTACCATCTAGTTGGTCCATCATTCTTCTTCCTTGATAATTCCTCCCTATTAGAGGATTTCTGGTAATAAGTCTTTTTGACCTTATAGTTTTCTTCATGCTGACGGGCCAAATCCCATGCAACAATCAAGGATGCTAACTTAAGCATAAGTAATAGGTCTCCAATATTTGGGTGAAGCCCAAGAATTTTTTTTTGGACTTTGACTTCAGTTATTTGGTCATACTCAGGCATATATTTGAGCAACTGCACAAATCTTTGGTAGTATTCAATGACAGTCATATTGCCCTGAGTTAGTCTTGAAAATTTAGCGGTTCTCTCAAGATAGAACTGAGGGGATAAATATATTTATTTAAATTCCATCACAAAATCCTCCCAAGGCACATCTACAGCTTCGACATTATGCATTTTTTTGTATGTGTCCCACACATAAGCAGCACCCCCTATCAAATAGAAGACTGCATAGGAGATTTTAGACTTGGAGGACACAGTTCTAACGAAAAAGAATGCTTTCAAACTCTTTAGCCACCTTTCCGCCTCTTCTCCATTCCCTTTTCCATTGGACTTAGTGATATCAATTCTACGCATATAATTATCAATCTCAGACCCTACTTGCCTCCTTCTAGGGTCTACAGATGATTCATCCCCAATGACCATTGTTTCTTTTCCCTTAGACAAATTTTCAATTATCTTTTGTTGTTGGGATATCATTTCCTATTGTTGGGTTAACTGGAACTTTTGTTGCTCCATATGTTCTAACATATGAGCCTTTTTTTGAGCCATATGGTCCATCATTTGGACTCTTTGCTTATCCATATGCTCTTTTTGCTGACTCATTTTTTCTTGCATCAATTGGATCATTCGAGTCATTTTATCCTCCTTCGGCATAGGCTCCTTCTCCCTCCTTATTACCCAAGGGGGTTCAATAGTTTCCTTAGTAACACCTATCCTTATGACCTTTCTAAGGACCCATTTAGGGTTCTCATTCAGCCCTTCCCACTAAGCCACTACCACCGATATTTTTAAGGAACTAGCTCTAAGTCAGGATGCCATTACCTGTTGCAGAAAAGAGCTTTGTTAAGGTTTTGTTTACAAAATGAATTACAAGTTTATGTTTCATTTTTATTTTTTTAGTCAAAAAAGTTTTGGTTTATGTGAGAATTCATATGCTCTAATACCAACTATAAAAACCCAAGTCTACCTACTTGGTTTGTAGGTCTCATAAAATGTTTTTGATATAAGAAAGTTTCTTTCCATTATCCAACCTTGACTAGTACTAGCATGTCAAATCTTCTTGAATGCCATTCTGATGCAAACGAAATATTTGAGAGATTGAGAGTGGTCAAATCTTAGATTATATTACATCCTTACTTCCTATCCTAACCTAAGAATTCAAGTAAGGTCAGGGTGTATATTTCTAGGGCCCATTTCACCCAGAAGTTGAACACTTTCTCCCCTGTATCATTAAGATACTAGCATGTGCATGCTTGAATAGACATTATATCACTACCCTAATATATGTCCTGAAGACAACCACTACCCCGTTTGCAAGCAAAAGTCTCTCATGCATAATTCCCATATCATTATACTAGATTCCTATGAATATTGGAACCATCTTTCCCAAGTACTAACGTGGTTTACCTAGGAGTGGTTCCCATATCACCCCTCCTATTCCTTTCACTCTTGACCTGAGAGATCATTAAACCATGCTAGGATGGGTGCTAACCCATGACATCCTATGGTTGGATGGAAGATGAATTCCCACCCACATTTATGTTTCAGTTGTCTACCCACGACCATGCTTTGACTGATGTTCTAATTGTCTACCCACAACCATGCTTCGCTACTCAGAATCCCATTAGTACAACAAAATTATTTTCTTCTATTTTAGCATTTATTGATCACAATACTATACTATTTTAATAGTTTTAATTTTGCTAAAGTATCTATGTTTTCCTTCTATGATAATAAAAGAGTAATATTCTAGAATTTAACTTCTTTTCATAAAGACAATAATATCTTATGATTTATCTAAGGAAGAGCATTTTATTTCCTCATTAACCTGTTAACTATCTACTAAGTAGATAAAACATGTAAAACTAATTCAAATTAGTAAAATTATATACTAAATGTCTTCAGAATCACATTTCCACAAGTATTAATATTAAATCATTTCCTCTAAGGAAAATTATTCAAACTACATTTTTACATATTAAATCCCTGCATTTCACCAATACAAGAACAATTTTATTTCCCAATAACAAATTAAACTATGTTTTCATTAAATATTTAAAAGTACAATCCAAATTTAAATTCTAAAACTCCTCCATTAATTTTTAGCTTGCTCTAATACTCTAAATACGATTTCTTCAAGAAAAGTAATATCAATCCATGTTAACACTGCACTTGCTATGTGCTTACGAGTTTCGAGACACAAGTGTTCTGGCCTCACCTTAAGTATCCAGTTATTCTAAAAGGCACTTAAACTTAATTAAATACCAACCTATAATTATCCGATATCTACCCTATTATATTAATTATTACCATGCTTCCACAAATTTCACTTTTATTATTCATGCCAATGACTTATTTGTTTGGAGACGTGGCTTTCATTTTCTTAATGCTTGGTTTCCCCTAAATCTTATATGAAGTTCTTATATTAAACTATGAGCACACCCATGTCTGCAAAATTAATTGATTCAAGGATTGAAAATACACAAATCAGCTAGGCAACTCTTTTCTATCGACAACCTCATGATCAAATATGACGAGGATCTTTCCAATAATTTTGAGGAAATTGTGTAATTTCCTAATAGTATATATTTCACATCAATAATCCAAACTGTTGGGTTTTAGGTTTAAACGCTAGCCCTCCCACGAAGTTTATATTTAAAAAATGTTTTTGGAAAATTTCTGATGTTGAGTTCTTAACAGAGTTAATTAGATAGCCATTGACATCACTTTTAAATTAATTTATTGCCATTAATTCATACAAAACTAAGTGACTACCTAATACTTTCCTACCTGCTATTAATGACAAAATATTTAAGAGTTTATAATTTTTTCTTTTATTCAAATCCTTGTCTACTCCATATAAAATAATGAACGGACTGGGAAACATACTATGAAAATAATAATAAGTAATATTTCATTTGAAAACATCCACAGCATTATTTTACCATACAAGCTTTTCCCTAAGACCAGGAAGGAACCCTCTGTAAAGTTATACATTTTATTTTTTTTGAAAACAAGAAAATAACAATTATATTTCCTTCAAGGGTAACATAGCAGCAAAGGACGTTACAAATTTTACAGAGCTCAATTCTAAAGAAAACAATTGTTTACATTACTCAATATCATAGGAAAACTCCCTTACTTATATTATCATAATACATTTTCAATTCATTTCTATACGAATTCACAATTCAGAATTTTTATTGTCTAGTTTGTTTCAAGAGGAAGCAATTGTGTAAAATTTTTGTCAAATTCCTAGTCGAAGCCTCCATAAGTGCAAGAAATTCACATAAATCTAAAGAGATGATATTTATGAGCAGTATCATATGCGTTTTCAGCTTACCCAAAGTCAGAGAGGTCACCTAAGAAGATGAATTTATACTAAACCTACTGATTTCACAAGCAACAGACATGCAATGCAGTCTCAAATAAAATTTTCTTTTTCTATATTCAAGATTATTAATCTAAATAACGAAGGACATATTTCAAATCAAATTTCATTTTAATTCTTTACACACTTATCTATAACTAACATCCCATCTAGACATTCAAATTTAGAGCACTTAATTCCTCTGGCTATGATTTTTTTTCTCCTATTCTCGTCTTCTTTTGCAGATCCCTCTTCCTACTCTCACATTTCCACCCCTATTAAAACCTTTAAGGTTTAAAACATAAATGTTAAGCTCGCATGTTAAAATTTTTGGAAGGCTTTCCAAGTGGAAAAATATGGCCAAATCATCCTTTTCCTATTTGACCACGGAAATAGTATACCTCTTTTATTTAATTTTTTTTTTTGGTAAATAAAAGTCTTCATTAATTACCGAGTTTTGCAGGTTAACCCAAAACCTATTAAAATATCCAGCCTTCTGCTGAGATTGTAGATCCTAGTCATCCTTGAAACTTTCTTACCAGAACTTGTGTTGAATCCCCTACAACACCTTACTAACAAGGAACACCCATACCTAAACATAATTGTAAACATTACTTACATTGAAAGGAAATTGAAGTTTGGAACTTTGCACTTGTGAAACCTATTGCTTGCCCATTTACTATTCTCTATCGAAATCTTCCAAGGCTTACACCCTGTTACCTTAATTTCCAATTAGGTATGATTTTGAGGGAAACCCCATAGTTATTACCAGCTCCATGGGGAAAGAACACCCATTCATATTTCTCCTTAACGGGTAGGTTTCTTTTCATGACTAATAATGTTTTCCAATTCACATGGTACACCTTGTGTCCATGTCACCAAACTACCAACATCAACACCTATGTTTTCTAATTTTTCAGCTGACCTGTTGGCCTCACGGTACACATGACGAGCCCTCCTATTCTGTCTTGCCGCAAAAAGGATCCTCACTTCATGGATGACTCCCTTTATTCTCCATGGAGGTTTTTTGCCATTGGTTAATAGGTTGATGATGTTCATCGAATCACATTCAATCATCAAGTTACCTTGAGTTTCTTGGGCTACTTGCAACCCTCTCCAAAGGGCTCTAGGTTCTGCTTCATTATTAGTTATGATTCCCAATGGTTTAGCGAAGGCCTTGACCATATTTCTTTGATGATACCTGATTATTCCTTCAGCTCCATCTCTTCTCGGGTTCTTCTTGGCTGCACCATCAAAATTTAGTTTAAACCAACCCTGGGGGGGTGGCTCCTAAAAAATCCCATTTCTGGGATTGGGCAAAGGAATGGAAGGTTTGTCCTCAATACATAAGGCCAGAGCTAATTATTTTTCTTGGGGAGGAATTGAGTGGTTCTCATCCACTAAGGTGCTAAGGTTTTCTTTTGCAAAGACAATAATCCTATTGAGGATGGTTTTTGGGTTGTGAATGGTATCCTTAAAGGCTCTATGGTTCCTTTCTAGCAAAATCTGCCAGATAAAATGATGCCAACAAATTTTCCATAGGTACTTAAGTTTTAGGCTAACAAAGGGTTGAGGCCATTGATGGAAAACTTTAGATATAAGAGTAGGCTTAACCCACGAGATCCTAAAGGCTTGGAAAAGTTCATCTAGGATGGACTCCGCTACCGGATACTCCAGAAACAAGTGTTGGGTTGTCTCCCATCCTTCCCTGCACATGTAGTAATGGTTAGCAATAACAATACCTTTGGATAAAATATTGTCCATAGTGAGGATTTTTCCTTGAATCACCAGCCATGAAAAAAAAGATATTTTAGGAATTAAGCCTTTGATCCAAACCAAACTCTGTTGAAATTGTTGACCTTCCACATTGAGAAGCAAATTATAGGCAGCCTTAATCGTGAAGTCACCACTTTCGGCCTCAGCCCAAACAATGTGATCTTCATCCTCTCTAGAGGGAATAATTTGCTAAGTTAAAATGTTATAAAGCTCTTCAGACTCGCTTCAAAACCCCGTACTCGATGTGTTTCCACCTGTTGATATTTATATCCTGCCACATATAATTTGCAACCTTCTTCCCAATATGTTGCTCCATATGCTCTTGAATGCTAGCCAAACAAGGATTCTGGGATAACTCCTCAGCTCTCACCCATCGATCCTTCTAAAAGTCTATTGTTTTCCCATTTCCTAGAATCCATCTAAGACCTTTCTTGAAAAGATCCCTGCTCATGAGGATTGACTTCCAAAAAGTAGACCCCCTACTTGCTAAGTTGTCATTAAAGAAGTTCACACCTTGGAGGTATTTCCTCCTAACTATGGTAGTCCATTCATTATCGACCTTAGTCAATAACTGCCATGCTTGTTTGGCTAACAGAGCTGTATTGAGATGAGCAACTCTCCTCAATCCTAGCCCCCCATCGGCTTTAGGTTTGCAAACCTTGTTCCAACCTACTAAATGGATCCTTTTCTTATCCTCAGTCCCTGACTAGAGAATTTTTTTTTGAAGCTACTCAATTTTGTGATACACCTTGCTGGGAGCTCTGAACACTAATAGGAAGTAAATGGGTATACTTTGAAGTGAAGCCATAGTTAAAACTACTTTGCCTACTTGAGATAACAGATGTCCTTTCCAACCTGCTAGCTTTTTTTGGATCCTCTCCAGAACTATGTTCCACATTTATCCATCAGGTTTCCCTGTAAACAGGGGAAGACCTAAATAGGAGGTGGGAAGGGATGCAATCTGACATTCCATGATCCTTGCTATGCTGTTTTTCCTAGGAATGGGGGTATTGATGAAATAAAATTTGCTCTTATTAAAATTCACTTTCTGTCCAGTCGCTTCTTCATACATTATGAGAATATTTTTAATCCTTGTTGCCTCAACCATAGAATCCAAAGTCAGTAGCAATGTATCATCAACAAATTGTTGATGTGTCATCGAGGTAGTTAGCGACATGGCATTGATACCTGATATGAGTCTAGCTACCACTACTGCCTTAATGGTTCTTCCCAAGGCCTCAGCTACAATGATGAACAACATAGGACTTATGGGATCTCTTTGTCTTAGACCACATTTTTTTTGAAAAAAACCTGCAGTAGACCCATTAATCAAAACTAAAAAACAAGGCTTAGAAATACACTCTCTTATTAACTTGACCCATTTCATGTTGAAGCTAAATTTTAATAAAACTACCTCTAGGAATTCCCAATTTATCCTGTCATAAGCTTTGTTCATGTCTAACTTTAAAGCCATGATTGCTTTTTTGGTCTAAGCAGCTGTATGAAGAGCCTCATGAACAGTAATAACTCCATCTAAGATTGATCTTCCTTGTACAGAACTTCCT
Source organism: Wollemia nobilis (assembly GCA_028583015.1). Classification (NCBI taxonomy): domain Eukaryota; kingdom Viridiplantae; phylum Streptophyta; class Pinopsida; order Araucariales; family Araucariaceae; genus Wollemia; species Wollemia nobilis. The sequence continues at coordinate 4,870,753 of JAQPPZ010016936.1, forward strand.
TGACTTGGATCAATGATAACCAGTAGAACTTTCTTCAAACAGTTGGCTAAAAATTTGGACTCAATTTTATAGGATATATTACACAGGCTAACCGACCTAAAGTCAGCCATAGTCTTGGGTTTGGGGCCTTTAGGGACCAAAGCAATGAAAGTTGAATTGAAACCCCTTGGAATATTATTTGAAATTTGGAACTCCTTGATTGCAACAATAACTTCTGCTCCAACAATATCCCAACAAACTTGGAAAAAATGTGATGAAAACCCATCCGGTCTAGGATCTTTGTTAGGATCCATGTTAAACAAAGCCTCCTTGATCTCTTCATCTAAAAAATTTGTTGTAAGAGACTTGTTAATTGTTTCATCAATGAGTTGTGGAATGAATTGAAGGAGAGAGTCCTTTGCTTGGGCATTACAGGCCCGTTCTTCACCCAATAATGAACTGAAAAAATTAATAACCTCGTCCCTGATCTCCTGAATGTTTTGAGTTGAGGATCCATCCACCTTAGTTAAAATTCTAATATTATTGTTGCTTCTATTGCTCAATGTGGTAACATGGAAAAATTTTGAATTAGAGTCCCCTTCCTTTAGCCATAATGCCCTTGATTTCTGCCTCCAATAATCTCCTCACAACCTAAAATATTATAAAACTCACAAAGGGTTTCCTTCTCTTCAGTCCTTGTTGCCTCATCATAGGTTCCATTTTGGATTTTGCTTTCTATTATTCTCAGTTTTTCCCCCACTACTCTCTTATTCTCAAAAATATTTCCAAAGACTTCTTTATTCCATATTCTAAGTTTTTTTTCACCATCTTAAGTTTTTGAGATAGTTTGAAGGAAGCACTTCCTCGGATAGGTCTCGCCACCATTCCTCCATTCGTTTCTTGAAGTTCATATGTTTAACCCACATTGACAAAAATCTGAATGGCTTCTTAAAGGAGTTAGCCTGAAATACCTCCCATAGAATAAGATTATGGTCTGAAGCGCATTTAGGAAGGGCTTGTAATGTTGAATCACCAAACATTGTTGTAGCTTCCTTGGATAAAAAAACCTCGTCCAACCTTTCTTGAATCAGCTGATTTCCTATCCTCTTGTTACTCCATGTAAATTTGGCTCCTTTTAGTCTTACATCCATCAATTCATTTGTGTTAATGAATTCATTGAAGTCCTCCATGCTCCTTGAGGGTAACCCAGATCCTCGCTTCTTATCATATGGGTAAAGGGGGGTATTGAAATCTCCCCCAATCACCCAAGGAATGTCTTTAAAATCTTGGCTCAAATGCCCCCAAAACTTCCACAGTTCAGACCGCCCTTGGACAGAGGTGGGGGCATAAACATTTGACATAATCCAATTCTTATTAGTATCAAAATCATGAAATAATATGCTTAAGACTCTTTCATTTGCCTAAATAATACTTCCTTATATTTTAATAGGATCCCATAAGATCATGAGGCCCCCAGATGCTTCTCTCGCCTATTGAAAGGCCACTTCCCCTTGCTTCCAAATCCTTATAGATATAAGTGCTGATTGTGCCCAATCTGTTTTGGTTTCTTGAAGAAAAATGATAGTAGGATTCCAATCCTTCCTTATAGAATTCACCATCCTTTGTTTTGGTGGGCCGTTTAGGCCTCTCACATTCCATGAGAGAACCTTCATTTAGACGGTTTGATATTTTTTCCCCGCCCCCTTCCCTGAGCCAAAGGGGGTTTATGAATTTTGCTATTATCCTGGAAAGGAATAACTTTCTGTAACAATGTTCTTTTCTTTCTGTTAGTAATTTCTTCATTTATTCTCATTCTATAGTGCTCTGCTGTAGATATTCTCCCTTTCTTTCTTTCAATTCCATAATCTATCGGAGGCTTGGTGGTGCTTCTAGTCTGTTTTTGACTGAAATGAGGGGGCATATACTGTGATAGTCTAGGGCTTGAAACTTATTCCTAATTTTGGGGGTTTTCAATTCCCTCTTCATCCTCAGCCTTGTTTTGGTTCACCTCTCCTATCTGGTTCCTAGACAGAGGGCTTTCCTTCAAGGAACCTTTTACCGTTGGGCTCATATGATAAGAGATAATTTGCTCCACTACCGGATTAGGAGCTACATTCCTGCCTCTTGTTTCCACAACTTTGACTCTTGACTCTATTTTTTGCATGTTTAAACTAAAATGACCTGGCAATTTTTCTTCATTTTGAGCATAGATTTTGGGGCTTTTTGTCATAATTGTGGATGGTCCCGATTTGGATGGGGAGTCTAGGGTTTCAGGAAACTTGAAACTGATGGTATCATCCTTACTGTTTTCTTTTTCAACTTCTTTATTTAATTTCTTTATTATGTAAATAAATTATTTTCATTATATTGATATTTGCTTAATTTATGCCCAATTTAGTTTTTTTTTTTATTAATTTCTTTAATAAATTTTTAATTATGATTTATTGTTGGATATTACCTAGTTTATTAAATTAGTTTTACTATTAAAATATTATTATTATTAGTATTATGATTTAATTTGTTTTTTTATATTATTTTTTAATCCACTAATAAAACAAGCAACCTAGAGATGCATCTACGTGAAAATACAGCTACATGGACCGCTGGTGGGCATTACCTCTAGGATTCATAGATCAAAAATATGGTGAACACTCCACCACTCATCATATCTTTGGACTTACCTTAAGTCAAAAACCCTTTTGAGGAAAGCTCAGCTCCGGATAGCCTTTCAAGAGACAACACCTGTTCCTGCACCCACAAAAATCCTTAGGAGTATCTCATTCTTACATATGAAGTTAGAGATCAAGTTTGCAGGGTTATTACATACTTTCCCCCTAAAACTAAACACAGTCCCTGTGTTTGCAGTATAAAACATCATAATAAGTTTTCACTACATAGCAAGACATGCATAGCAGTGATTACAAACAACATAGCTTTTTTTATCAAATTTCAAAAAAATTCATCAACCAGTTTTTATTGCGCAAAAGAAAATATATTTTTATCTTTGTTAAAAAAAAATGGAAACTATCTTTTCATCATGTCCACATATTCCCATGTGGCATTGTTTTTAAAATATTGGTCCCATTGGACCCTATACTTATCAATATTTTTTTCTTAGTTGCTTTGTTCTAAAACTGAGTATCCTGACTGGGCACACCTCAATGTGTAGGGGATTTGTCATCTGCAAATGATCAACATTCAAAAAATGAGAAGGATTTGGTATATACTTCTTAAGGAGAGACACATGGAAAGTATCGTGGATTTTAGATAGGTTAGAAGGTAAGGCCAGTTTGTAGGCTAATGGGCTAATTTGATCAATAATGGAAAATGGTCCAAAAATTCTCGGGCTAAGCTTGGATGATTTAATGGAGCTTTTAGTGGGTTTAACTCTTAGGAATACCCTATCTCCCACATCGAATTCCCTTGGGGTTCATTTCAAATTAGCATAACTCTTTTACCAATTAGAGGTATCCTTGAACCTAAATCGAATTTCATTTAACTGTTCTTCCATTTCTCTCAGCATATCCATGCTAATCATCACCCGATCCTCTGAATTACTCCAATACAAAGGTGTCCTACATCTTCTCCAATATAGTGGTTCAAAAGGTACCATTTTTAATGAAGCATGATACCCATTATTGTAAGTGAATTCTACCAGGAATAGATAGTATTCCCATTTGGTTTGGTGATCCATACAATACATTCACAACATATCCTCCAAAACTTGATTATCTCTTTCAGTTTGCCCATCAGTATTAGGATGGTATGCAGTAATGATGTTAAGTTTCATTCCCCAAGCTTGATGCAATTCTTGCCAAAACTCATATGTGAATCAGGAATCCAGGTTTGATATAACGGTTTTAGGAAAACCATGTAGCCGTACCACTTCCCTGGAAAAATTTTGGGCTACAACAAGCGCTCCATATTTAAAAATTTTGGGTATAAAATGTGCTACCTTAGCTAAATTTTCGACTAATACTAGGATAGCATCATGTTGGAAGATATTTTTAGGCAAACCGAATATGAAATCCATAGTCACTACTTGCCATTTATACTCTGGGATTGTATAAGATTTCAACCATCCCACAGGATGCAAATATTCTGCCTTAACCTTCTGATATTCTAAGCATTTCACCACATATTCAGTAACATCTCTTTTCATTCCTGGTCAGTAGTAATCCATTTTTATGTTTTCATGCATTTTTACATAACCAGGGTGGGCAAAATATGGAGCATAATGTGCTTCTTGCAATATTTTGCCTTTAATATTCTAATCATTAGGTACCACTAACCGATTTGGGAAAAATAGGGTGTTTTCCTTGATTTGAAATTATTTGGATTTTTTAGATCCTTCTTGCATCATCTTACAACATTTTAAATAGAATTCATCCTGAAGTTATAGGGTTCTTATCTCTTCAACTAAATCAAACTGGCATTGTGACATAGCATAAATATGTCTCCTACTCAGTGCATCGGCTAATTTATTTGCTTTTCCTTTAATATAATAAATGCCAAAGTTATATTCTTCTAGAAATTCCATCCATCGCCTTTGCATGGCATTGAGTATTGGCTGAGTAACTATGTATCTCAGACTTTGGTGGTCAGTTCGTAACTCAAAAGGTTTACCCAATAAATAATTTGCCACATTTTAAGAGCATGTACCACTTTTTCTAATTCTAGATCGTATGTGGCATGGTTTAGCTCATGCTTATTATGTTTCCAAGACTCATAGGCTATTACCCCTTCCTCCTACATGAGTATTCCACCTAATCCCTCAATAGAGGCATCAATGCAAATAGTGAAAGGAATATTAGGATATGGTATTCTAAGAATTGGTGTAGTGGTTAACTTTTCTTTGAGCATTTTGAAGGCCTCCTCACATTGTTCTGTCCACTTGAAAGTTTTTCCATTTTTCTACAAATTGGTTATGGGATATGCTACTTTGGATAAATTCTTGACAAATCATCAGTAATACCCAGCCATCTCCATAAAACTATTGAAATCATGTGTCCTAATTAATGAACCTGAGGAGTATAGAACTCACACTTGGATAATTTTATGTATAATTAATTTTTCCTTAATACTTCAAGAACAACCCCCATATGTTGATCGTGCTCTTCTCTAATTTCAGAGTAAATCAATATATCATACAAGAATATTAATACAAACTCTACTTCTTCTTTGTTGTTAAGTTTGATGATGGAGACCCTACTTCATTTCTTGATGGACCTTTTAACTTGCATAACTGACATAAAGTGTGGTTCCACTGACCTACGTCCACAATAAATTCGAGTTCTTTGCTTGGAGTAGTCAGTGAAATCCATCCATATTTATTTAAAGTGTAATAATGCCTTATGGATCTTGATCCAATCAATTCCTAAAATTATGTCAAATGCATGTAAAGGTGCTACATAAATATGATAGCTAGTCTTACTCTAAGGCAAAGTGATCTAGGGTTCAAATAGGTATTGATCTATAGTAAGGGTTTGCCTAGTGTCGTACTCAACCTTTCACCCATTAGCCAAATATCAAGTTTTTTCTAGTATGTCTCTCAATATATTAGGCAAAATAAAACTATCATTAGCTCTTGAATCAATTAAAATCCTTACATTCTTATTGTAAATTTTTTGTTCCAACAAAAAAGGTGTAGCTTGACCACTAAGTTTAGGGTTACCTATTGCAATGTAAATTTTATGGGCTGGCTCTACCGGCTCTTGCCTCTTGTCTGCTCTCATGGGGCATTTGTCAGTGTAATGTGGCTGCTGATAGATTCAACACCTAGTTCCAGGTACCTTTCCCTCTTATTCCCATTGTTGCCACCCTGAGCATCATCTTTAACCCTTTGTTCAAATCTGTTGTAATTTCCCTTATATTGACCTCCCTGGTTTCCTTGATTCCTATTCCCTTGAAATTTATTATTGCCCTTGTAATTTCTATTTATGTTTTCATAAATACCCATATTTCCCTTTTTCTTTTCCCATCTGGATGGTCCATCATTCTTCTTCCTTGACAATTCCTCCTTGTTAGAGGATTTCTGGTAATAAGTCTTTTTGGCCTTATAGTTTTCTTTGTGCTAACAGGCAAAATCCCATGTAATAGTAAAGGATGTTGGATTAAGCATAAGTAACAAGTCTCCAATATTTGGGTGAAGCCCAAGCAAAAATTTTTGGACTTTGACTTTAGTTCTTTGGTCATACTCAGGCATATATTTGAGAAACTGCACAAATATTTGGTAGTATTCAGTGACATTCATATTACCCTGAGTTAGTCTTGCAAATTCGATGGTTCTCTCAAGATAGAACTGAGGGGATAAATATATTTCTTTAAATTCCATCACAAAATACTCCCAAAACACATTTGTAGCTTTGACATTATACATTTTTTTGTATGTGTCCCACCAATAAGCAACAGCCCCTATCAAATTAAATACTGTGTAGGAGGTTTTAGACTTGGAGGACAAAGTTCTGACTGTAAAGTATGCTTCCAAACTATTTAGCCATCTTTCTGCTTCTTCTTCGTTACCTTTGCCATCAAACTTAGTGATATCAATTCTATGTATATCTTTATCAAGCTCAAACCCTACTTGCCTCCTTCTAGGGTCTACAAACGATTCATCCCCAACGATCATTGTTTCATTTCCCTTAGTCAAATTTTTAATTATATTCTACTATTGCGATATCATTTCCTATTGCTGGGTTAACTGGAAATTTTGTTGCTCCATATGTTATAGCATTTGAGCCTTCTACTAAGCCATATTATCCATAATTTGAGCTATTTGTTGATCCATCTACTCTTTTTGCTAACTAATTTGTTCTTGCATCAATTTGATCATTCAAGTCATTTTATCCTCCTTCGGCATAGGCTCCTTCTCCCTCCTTATTACCCAAGGGGGTTCAATAGTTTCCTCAATAGCACCTATCCTTACGAACTTTCTAAGGATCTGTTTAGGGTTATCGGTCATCCCTTCCAGCTGAGAAGCTACCATCAGTCTTTTTGAGGAACTAGCTCTAAGTCCGGAGGCCATTGCCTGTTGCATTAAAGAGTTTCATTAAGGTTTTGTTTACAAATGAATTACAAGTTTATCTTCCATTTTTATTTTTTTAGTCTAAAATTTTTTGGTTTATGTGAGAATTCATATGCTCTGATACCAACTGTAAAAACCTAAGTCTACCTACTTGGTTTCTAGGTTTCATAAAATTTTTCTTATATAAGAAATTTTCTTTCCATTATCCAACCATGACTAGTACTAGCATGCCAAATCTTATCGAATGCCATTCTACTATAGAAAAAATATTTGAGACAACGAGAGTGCCCAAGTCTTAGATTATATTACTTCCTTACTTCATCTCATAACCCAAGAATTCAAGTAAGGGCAGGGTTTTTATTTCTGGGGCCCATTTCACCCAGAAGTTGAATGCTTTCTCCCCTGTATCGTTAAGATACTAGAATGTGCATGCCTGAATGGACGTTATATAACTACCCTAATATATGCCCTAGAGACAACCGCTACCCTGATTGTAAGCAAAAGTCCCTCATGCATAATGCCCATATCATTATGCTAGATTCTTATGAATCCTACAACCATCTTTCCCAAGTACTAATGTGGTTTACCTAGGAGTGGTGTCCATATCACCCCTCCTATTCCTTTAACTCTTGACCTAAGATCTTGGTAAACCCATTCCAGGATGTGTGCTACCCCACGACATCCTGTGGTTGGATGGAATATGAATGCCCTCCCATATTTATGTTTCGGTTGTCTATTGATGACCATGCTTTGACTTATGTATCGGTTTTCTACCCAAAATGATGCTTCGCTACTCAGACTCCCATTAGTATAACTTAATTATTTTCTTCTATTTTAGCATTTATTAATCATAAGACTATACTCTTTTAATAGTTGTAAGTTTGCTAAAGTATCTATGTTTTCCTTCTATGAGAATAAATGAGTAAGTATTCTAGAATTTAACTTCTTTTCATAAAGACAATAATATCTTATGATTTATCTAAGGAAGAGCATTTTATTTCCTCATTAACCTGTTAACTATCTACTAAGTAGATAAAACATGTAAAACTACTTCAAATTAGGAAAATTACATACTGAATGTCTTCAGAATCGCATTTACACAAGTACAAATATTAAATCATTTCCTCTAAGGAAAATTATTCAAACTACATTTTTACATATTAAATCCCTGCATTTCACCATACAAGAACTATTTCATTTCCCAATAAAAAATTAAAATATGTTTTCATTAAAGCTTTAAAAGTACAATCCAAATTTAAATTCTATAACTTCTCCATTAATTTTTAGCTTTGCTTTAATACTCTAAATATGATTTCTTTGAGAAAAGTAATATCAACCCATGTTAACACTACACTTGTTATGTGCTTTTGAGTTTCGAGACACAAGTTTTCTTGTCTCACCTTAAGTTTCCAGTTATTCTAAAAGGTGCTTAAACTTAATAAAACCAACCTATAATTATTCCATATCTTCTCTATTCTATTAATTATTACCATGCTTCCACAAATTTTGCTTTTATTATTCATGCCAATGACTTATTTGTTTGGAGACGTGGCTTTCATTTTCCTGATGCTTGGTTTCCCCTAAATCTTATATGAAGTTATTATATTAAACTATGAACACACCCATGGCTATGAAATTAATTTATTTGGGGATTGAAAATACACGAATAATCTATGCAATGCTTGTATGTCGATAACCTCATGATAAAATATGATGAGGGTCTTTCCAAGCATTTCAAGGAAATCGTGTAATTTCCTAAAAATATATATTTCACATCAATAATCCAAACTGCTGGGTTTTAGGTTTAAAAACTAGCCCTCCCACGAAGTTTATATTTAATTTTTTTTTTGGGAAAATTTCTAATGCTGAGTTCTTAGAATAATTAATTAGATAGCCATTGACATCGCTTTTAATTCATTTATTGCCATTAATTCATACAAAGATAATCGACTACCTAATAATTTCGTATCAGTTATTAACGACAAAATATTTAAGAGTTTATAATTTTTCATTTTATTCAAATCCTTATCTACTCCATATAAAATAATGAATGGACTGTGAAACATACTATGAAAATAAGAATTAGCAATATTTCATTTGAAAACATTCACAACATTCTTTTACAATACAAGCTTTTCCCAAAAGTAAAGTGATCAAGATCATAGACAATAATGATGAGAACAAGAAGCTCAAGGACTATATCATTGCCTCTACTATGACAATGATGAACTGCATGATGAATTGTACAATGGACATCAGGGAGGGGCTCCACAAGTTATTCTACACTGACCAGATCACTCAAGCTGACTTTGCTGCTGCTAAACCGGGTGTGGGGACTGTCGATATTGAACCCAAGGATGATGAACCAAAGGCAACGGCTGAAGAGGATGATAAGGAAGAAGAAAAAGTTGAGGTTGAGGAATGACCTCCTCTGCCTCACCCTGCTCCTGTGTTTTTTTGGTTACTTTTTTTTGTCCTCACCGTCTCCCTGCGTGGAGCCTAAGTATTATAGGTCCTTAAGTTTTCTTTGTCTTGGTCTGTCTTGCATTTATGTATTATCTCATCAAGGTTTTTTCTTTATCTTCTAGTTCTTGTTTTGGCTATGGTTTTTGGTATGAGGCTGCGTCCTCGCTTTTTACCTATATGGATTTCTTCAGCACTTCTAAGGCTGAGGCTACGTCCTCTATCACAACCTCTATTAAGATGTTTTTCTACTGGAGTCTTCAGTCTCCCTCCTAGCATGGTAATGCTTTCACTCAGCTGCTGTAAATAGGTTTAGGGATCCTTAAAACCCTTTTTTTTCAATATAAATCATTTACTTAGCAAAAACAAAAATACAATATTTTCCCTAATACCAGGGAGGAACCCCCTGTAAAGTTAGATACTTTATTTTTTTTTAAAACAAGAAAATAACAATTATATTTCCTTCAAGTAAGGGTAACATAGATGCAAAGGATGTTACAAATTTTACAGAGCTCTTTTCTAAAGAAAACAACTATTTACATTACTCAATCTCAGAGGAAAATTCCCTTATTTATATTATGATAATACATTTTCAATTCCTTTCTCTACGAATTCAGAATTCAGAATTTTTATTGTCTACTTTATTTCAAGAGGAAGCAAATGTGTAAACATTCTGTCAAATTCCTGGTTCAAAGCCTCCATAAGCACTAGAAATTCATGTAAATCTAAGGAGATGATCTTTATGAGAAGTCTCATATGGGTTTTCAGCTTACCCAAAGTTAGAGCAGTCACCTAAGAAGATGAATGCATACTAAACCTATTGATTTCACAAGCAACAGGCATGCAATGCAATCTCAAACAAAATTTTCCTTTTCCAGATTCAATATTATTAATCTAAATAACAAATGACATATTTCAATTCAAATTCCATTTTAATTCTTCATGCACTTATCCATAGTTAACATCCCATATGGACATTCAAATACGGAGCACTTACTTCCTTATGCAATTCCTGGCTTTGATATTTTTCTCATGTCCTCGCCTTCTTATGTAGCTTCCTCTTCCTACTCTCACCTTTCCACCCCCTTTCCCTCTTATAGAAAGAAGAACATTAAAACCTTTAAGGTTTTAAACATAAATGTTAAGCTCACATGTTAAACTTTGTGGAAGGCTTGCCAAGTGGTAAAAGAAGGCCAGATCATCCTTTTCCTATGTGACCACGGAAATAGTATGCCTCTGTTATTTTATTTATTTATTATGCAAATAAATTATTTTCATTATATTGGCATTTGCTTAATTTATGCCCAATTTAGTTTTTTTTTAACTAATATTTTCTTTAATATATTTTTAATTATGATTTATTGTTGGATATTACCTAGTTTCTTAAATTAGTTTTACTATTAAAATCTATTATTATTAGTATTATGAGTATATTAATTTATTTTTTTATATTATTTTTTAATCCACTAATAAAACAAGCAACCTAGAGATGCATCTACATTAAAATGCAGCTACATGGACCACTGGTGGGCATTACCTCTAGGATTCACAGATCCATAATATGGCGAACACTCCACCGCTCATCATATCTCTAGACTTACCTTAAGCTGAAAACCCTTTTGAGGAAATCTTAGCTCTAGATGGCCTTTCAAGAGACAACACCTGTTCATGCACTCACATAAATCCTTAGTAGTATCTCATTCTTATATATGAAGTTAGATATAAAGTTTGCAGGGTTATTACATACTTTTACCCTAAAACTAAACATAGTCCCTGTGTTTGGAGTATAAAATATCATAATAAGTTTTCACAAGTCTACATAGCAAGAAATGCATAGCAGTGATTACAAAAAACATAGTTTTTTTATCAAATTTCAACAAAATTCATCAACCAATTTTTGTTGCACAAAAGAAAATATATTTTTATCATTGTTAAAATAAAAATGGAAACTGTCTTTTCATCATTTCCACATCTTCCCATGTGGCATTGTTTTCAGAATATTGGTCCCATTGGACCCTACACTGATCAATACTTTTTTTTTGTAGTTTCTTTGTTCTGAAACCGAGTATCCTGACTAGGTGCACCTCAATGTGTAGGGGATCTGTCATATGCAAATTATCAACATTCAAAACATGAGAAGTATTGGGTATGTACTTCTTAAGGAGAGACACATAGAAAGTATCATTGATTTTAGATAGGTTAGGAGGTAAGGCCAGTTTGTAGGCTACTGGGCTAATTTTATCAATAATGGAAAATGGTCCAATAAATCTCAGGCTAAGCTTGGATGATTTAATGGATATATTTAGTGGGTTTAACTCTTGGGAATACCATGACTCCCATATCAAATTCCCTTAGAGTTCACTTCAAATCAGCATAACTCTTTTGTCGATCAAAGGCCTCCTTGAACCTAAGTTGAATTTCATTTAACTATTCTTCCATTTCTCTCAGCATATCTAACCTGATCATCACCCGATCCGCCGAATTGATCCAAGACAAAGGTGACCTAAACCTTCTCCCATATAGTGCTTCGAAAGGTGCCATTTTTAATGAAGCATGATACTCATTGTTGTAAGAAAATTATACCAGGAACAGATAGTCTTCCCATTTGGTTTGGTGATCTATACAATACATTCACAACATATCCTCCAAAACTTAATTAACTCTTTTAGTTTTCCCATTAGTCTCAGGATGGTATGTAGTACTAATGTTAAGTTTCATTCCCCAAGCTTGATGCAATGCTAACCAAAACTTAGATGTGAATCGGGAATCCCTGTCTGATATAACAGTTAAAGGAAAACCATGTAGCCATACCACTACCCTGGAAAATTTTTGGGCTACAACAGGTGCTCCATATTTAACATTTTTGGGTATAAAATGTGCTACCTTAGTCAACTTGTCAACTACTACTAGGATAGCATCATGTTGGAAGCAATTTTTAGGCAACCCGACTATGAAATCCATAGTCACTACTTGCCATTTATACTCCGAGATTGTATAAGATTGCAACCATCCCACAGGATGCAAATGTTCTACCTTAACCTTCTAATATTCTAAGCATTTCACCACATATTTAGCAACATCTCTTTTCATTCCTGGATAGTAGTAATCCCTTTTTAGGTTTTCATGCATTTTTACATAACCAGGGTGGGTGAATATGGAGCATAATGTGCTTCTTGCAGTATTTTGCCTTTAAGATTCTGATCGTTAGGTACCACTAACCGATTTTGGAAAAACATGGTGTTTTCATTGATTTGAAATTCCTTGGCTTTTTCAGATCCTTCTTGCATAATCTTACAACATTTTAAATAGAATGCATCCTGAAGTTGTAGGGTTCTTATCTATTCAACTAAATCATACTGACATTGTGACATAGCAGAACTATGCCTCCTTCTACTCAATGCATCGACTAGTTTAGTTTCTTTTCATTTAATATACTCAATGCCAAAGTCATATTCTGCTAGAAATTTCATCCATCACCTTTAACTAGCATTGAGCATTGGATTATTAAAGATGTATCTCAGGCTTTGGTGGCTAGTTCGTAACTCAAAAGGTTTACCCAACAAATAATGTCACCACATCTTAAGAGAATCTTCCACTACTGCTAATTCTAGATCGTGTGTGGCATAGATTACCTCATGCTTCTAAGTTTTTGGGACTCATAGGCTATTACCCCTTCCACCTGCATGAGTATTCCCCCAAATCCCTCAACAAGGGCATCAGTGCAAACAGTGAAAGGAAGCTTAGGATCTGGTATTTCTAGAATTGGTGCAGTGGTTAACTTCTCTTTGAGCATTTTGAAGGCCTCCTCACATTGTTCTATCCAATTGAATTTTTTTTCCTTTTTGTGCAAATTGGTTATGAGATATGATACTTTGGAGAAATTCTTGACAAATCGCTAGTAATACCCAACCATCCCCATAAAAATTTGTACTTCAGAGACATTTGTTGGGGTAGGCCATCCAATGATAGCTTATATTTTCTTTGGATCTATGGACACCCCTTCAGTTGAAATCACATGTCCTAAGTAGTGAACATGAGGAGTATAGAGCTCACACTTGGATAATTTTTTGTATAATTAATTTTTCCTTAATACTTCAAGAAAAACCCTCATATGTTGATCATGCACTTCTCTATTTTTTGAGTAAATCAATATATCATACAAGAATATTAACACAAACTGATCCAGCTGCTAACAAAAGACACTGTTCATGAGATTCATAAATGTTGCTGGAGCATTAATTAGTCCAAAAGGTAAGACTATGAATTCATAGTGACCATATATGGTGCAGAAAGTTATTCTGTAAGTATCTTCTTCCCGAATTCTCAACTGGTGATAATTGGATCTAAGATCAATTTTTGAGAAGATTGTAGCCCCTTTCAGTTGATCAAAAAAATCATCTATTCAACATAAAGAATATTTGTTCTTGACAGTCATCTTATTGAGCATATTGTAATCAATACAAAGTCTCAGAGTTCCATCTTTATTTTTCACAAATAGGACCGACGCACCCCAGGGTGAAACACTAGGCTTAAAATGTCCTTTTTCTCGCAGATCCTGAAGCTGAGTTTTAAGTTCTTGCAATTCTATTGTAGTCATTCTATAGGGTGTTTGGGCTATTGGCATGGCTCCAAGAAGAATTTATATTGAAAATTCAAATTCCCATTTGGGTGGTAATTTAGGTAGGTCTTCAGGAAAAACATCCCGAAAGTCATTTAATACTAGATAAGTCTGAAAAAAGACTTGTTTCTGACTCTACTTATTCTTTCTTATTAAGTTTGACGACAAAGACCCTACTTCCTTTATTGATGGTCCTTTTAACTTGCATAGCTGACTAGGAGTGTGGTTCCAATGACCTACATCCATAATAAATTTGAGTTCTTTGCTTGGAGTCGTCAGTGAAATCAATCCATATTTATTCAAAGTTTAATAATGCCTTATGGGCCTTGAGCCAATCAATTCCTAAAATTATGTCAAAGGCATGTAAAGGTGCTACATAAAAATACCAACTAGTCTTACCTTGAGGTAAAGTGATTTGGGGTTCAAACAGGCATTGATCTATAGTAAGGGTTTTACAAAATCTGTACTCAACCTTCCACCCGTTAGCCAAATATACAAGTTTTTTCGATATGTCTCTCAATATATTAGGAAAAATAAAACAATCAGTAGCTCCTAAATCAATTAAAATCCTTACATTCTTATTGTAAATTTTTCCTTCCAACAAAAATGGTGTAGCTTGACCACTAAGTTTAGGGTTACATGTTGCAGCATAAATTTTATGGGCTGGCTATACAAGATCTTACCTCCTATTTGCTCTCATGGGGTATTTTTCAATGTAATGTGGATACTAATGGATCCAACACCCAGTTTGAGGTGCCTTTTCCCTCGTACCCATTGTTGCCACCCTGAGCATCATCTTTAGCCCTTTGTTCAAATATATTGGAATTTCCCTTATACTGACCTCCTCGGTTGCCCTGATTCCTATTACCTTAGAATTTATTCTTACCCTTATCATTTATATTTCTATTTTCATACCTACCCTTATTTACCTTGTTATTTTCCCATCTGTATGGTCCATTATTATTTTTCCTTGACAATTATTCCCTATTAAAGGATTTTTGGTAATAAGCCTTTTTGATCTTATAGTTTTCTTCGTGTTGATGGGTCAAATCCCATGCAACAGTCAAGGATGTTGGCTTAAGCATAAGTAATAGGTCTCCAATATTCAGGTGAATCCCAACTAGAAATTTCTATACTTTGACTTCAGTTCTTTGGTCATACTCAAGCATATATTTGAGCAACTGCACAAATCTTTGGTAGTATTCAACGATAGTCATATTGCCTTGAGTTAGTCTTGCAAATTCAGCGGTTCTCTTAAGATAGAATTGAGGGGATAAATATATTTCTTTAAATTCCATCACAAAATCCTCCCAAGGCACATCTACAGTTTCGAAATTATGCATTTTTTTGTATGTGTCCCACCAATCAGTTACAACCCCTATCAAACAGAAGACTACATAGGAGGTTTTAGACTTGGAGGACAAAGTTCTAATAGTAAAGTATTCTTCCAAACTATTTAGCCACCTTTATGCATCTTCTTCATTCCATTTTCCATAAAACTTAGTGATATCAATTCTACGCATATATTTATCAAGCTTAGACCCTACTTGCCTTCTTCCAGGGTCTACAGATGATTCATCCCCAGTGACCATTGTTTCTTTTCCCTTAGACAAATTTTCAATTATCTTTTATTGTTGGGATATCATTTCTTGTTGTTGGATTAACTAGAAATTTTGTTGCTCCATATGTTCCAACATCTGAGCCTTTTGTTGAGCCATATTCTCCATCATCTAGGCTCTTTGCTGATCCATCTGCTCTTTTTGCTGACTCATTTGTTCTTGCATCAATTGGATCATTTGAGTCATTTTATCCTCCTTCGGCATAGGCCCCTTATCCCTCCTTATTACCCGAGGGGGTTCAATAGTTTCCTCAGTAGAACCTGTCCTTATGACCTTTCTAAGGACCCATTTAGGGTTCTCGATCAGCCCTTCCCATTGAGTCGCTGCCACCAATATTTTTGAGGAACTAGCTCTAAATCTAGATGCCATTGCTTATTGCAAAAAAGAGCTTTGTTAAGGTTTTATTTACAAAATGAATTACAAGTTTATATTTTATTTTACTTTTGTTAGTGTAAAAAGTTTTGGTTTATCTAAGAATTCATATGCTCTGATACCAACTGTAAAAACCCAAGTTTACCTACTTGGTTTCTAGGTTTCATAATTTTTTTTTATATAAGAAATATTCTTTCCATTATCCAAGCTTGACTAGTACTAGCATGCCAAAATTTCTCGAATGCCATTCCGCTGTAGATGAAATATTTTAAATATCTATAATGGCCAAGTCTCGGATTATCTTACTTCCTTACATCCTCTCCTAACCTGATAATCCAAGTAATGGTGGGGTTTATATTTTTGGGACCCATTTCACCCAAAATTTGAATGCTTTCTCCCCTATATCATTAAGATACTAGTGTATGCATGCATGAATGTACGTTATATCACTAACCTAATATATGTCTCAAAGAAAACTGCTACCCCGATTGTAAGCATAAGTCCCTCACGCATAATGCCCATATCATTATGCTAGATTCTTATGAATCCTGAAACCATATTTCCCAAGTACTAACGTAATTTACCTAGGAGTAGTTCCCATATAACCCCTCGTATTCCATTCACTCTTGACCTGAGAGCTCGGTAAACCCATGCCAGGATGTGTGCTACCCCACGACATCCTGTGGTTGGATGGAATATGAATGCCCTCCCGCATTTATGTTCTGGTTGTCTACCCACAACCATGCTTCGCTACTTAGAATCCCATTAGTATAACTTAATTATTTTCTTCTATTTTGGCATTTATTAATCACAAGACTATACTCGTTTAATAGTTGTAAGTTTGCTAAAGTATCTATGTTTTCCTTCTATGAGAATAAAAGAGTAAGTATTCTAGAATTTAAATTCTTTTCATAAATACAATAATATCTTATGATTTATCTAAGGAAGAGCATTTTATTTCCTCATTAACCTGTTAACTATATACTCAGTAGATAAAACATGTAAAACTACTTGAAATTAGGAAAATTACATACTAAATGTCTTCATAATCGTATTTCCACAAGCACAAATTTTAAATCATTTCCTCTAAGAAAAATCATTCAAACTACATTTTTACATATTAAATCCCTGCATTTCACCAATACAAGAACGATTTCATTTCCCACTAACAAATTAAATTACATTTTCATTAAATTTTTAAAAGTACAATCCAAATTTAAATTCTAAAACTTCCACATTAATGTTTAGCTTGCTCTAATACTCTAAATATGATTTCTTCGAGAAAAGTAATATCAACCCATGTTAACACTGCACTTATTATGTGCTTACGAGTTTTGAGACACAAGTTTTCTGGTCTCACCTTAAGTTTCGAGTTATTCTAAAAGGTGCTTAAACTTAATTAAAGACCAACCTATAATTATTCCATATCTACCATATTCTATTAATTATTACCATGCTTCCACAAATTTCGCTTTTATTATTCATGCCAATGACTTATTTGTTTGAAGAGGTGGCTTTCATTTTTTTGATTCTTGGTTTCCCCTAAATATTATATGAAGTTCTTATATTAAACTATGAATACACCCATGGCTGCGAAATTAATTGATACGGGGATTGAAAATACACGAATAAGCTACGCAATGCTTGTTTGTCGATAACCTCATGATCAAATATGACGAGGGTATTTCCAAGAATTTCGAGGAATTCGTGTAATTTTATAATAGTATATATTTCACATTAATAATCCAAGCTACTGGGTTTTAGGTTTAAATGCTAGCCCTCCCATGAAGTTTATTTAAAAAAAATAGTTTTGGAAAATTTATGATGCTGAGTTCTTAACAGAATTAATTAGATAGACATTGACATCACTTTTAAATTCATTTATTGCCATTAATTCATACAAAGCTAAGCAACTAACTAATAATTTCCTACCATCTATTAACGACAAAATATTTAAGAGTATAATTTTTCCTTCTATTCAAATATTTTTCTACTCCATATAAAATAATGAATGGACTGCAAAACATACTATGAAAATAAGAATAAGTAATATTTCATTTGAAAACATTCAGAACATTCTTTTACCATACAAGCTTTTCCCTAAGACCAGGAAGGAACCCTCTGTAAAGTTATATATATATATATATATATATATTTTTTTTAAAACAAGAAAATAAAAATTATATTTCCTTCAAGTAAGGGTAACATAGCAGTAAATGATGTTACAAATTTTCTAGAGCTATTTTCTAAATAAAACAACTGTTTACATTACTCAATCTCAGAGGAAAACTCCCTTAATTATATTATAATTATACATTTTCAATTCCTTTCTCTATGAATTCAGAATTCAGAATTTTTATTGTCTACTTTGTTTCAAGAGGAAGAAAATGTGTAAACGTTCTGTCAAATTCCTGGTTTGAAGCCTCCATAAGTGCCAGAAATTCACGTAAATCTAAAGAGATGACCTTTATAAGCAGTCCCATATGGATTTTCAGCTTACCCAAAGTCAGAGCGGTCACCTAAGAAGATAAATGCATACTAAGCCTACTAATTTCACAAGCAACAGACATGCAATGCAATCTCAAATGAAATTTTCTTTTTTGAGGTTCAAGATTATTAATCTAAATAATGAAGGACAAATTTTAAATCAAATTCCATTTTAATTCTTCACACACTTATCCATAATTAACATCCCATATGGACATTCAAATATGGAGCACTTACTTCCTTATGCAATTCTTGGTTGTGATATTTTTCTCCCATCCTCGCCTTCTTCTACAACTCCCTCTTCCTACTCTCACCTTTCCACCCCCTTTCCCTCTTATAGAAAGAAGAACATTAAAACCTTTAAGGTTTAAAATACAAATATTAAGCTCGCATGTTAAACTTTGTGGAATGCTTGCCAAGTGGTAAAATAAGGCCATATCATCCTTTTCCTATGTGACCACGGAAAGAGTATTCCCCTTTTACTTAATTTCTTTATTATGTAAATAAATTATTTTCATTTTATTGGCATTTGCTTAATTTATGCCCAATTTTTTTTTTTTTTTTTAATTAATAATTTCTTTAAAATATTTTTAATTATGATTTATTTTTGTATATTACCTAGTTTCTTAAATTATTTTTACTATTAAAATATTATTATTATTAGTATTATGAGTATATTATTTTTTAATCCACTAATAAAACAAGCAACCTAGAGATGCATCTACGTGAAAATGCAGCTACATGGACCGTTGGTGGGCATTACCTCTAGGATTCACATATCCATAATATGGCGAACACGCCACCACTCATCATATCTCTGGACTTACCTTAAGCTGAAAACCCTTTTGAGGAAAGCTTAGCTCCAGACAACCTTTCAAGAGACAACACCTATTCTTGCACCCACAAAAATCCTTAGCATTATCTCATTCTTACATATGAAGTTAGAGATCAAGTTTGTAGGGTTATTACATAATTTCCTCCTAAAACTAAACACAGTCCCTGTGTTTGCAGTATAAAACATCATAATAATTTTTCACAAGTCTACATAGCAAGACATGCATAGCAGTGATTACAAACAACAGTTTTTTTTATCAAATTTCAACAAAATTCATCAACCAGTTTTTATTGCACAAAAAAAAATATATTTTTATCATTGTTCAAACAAAAATGAAAACTATATTTTCATCATGTCCACATCTTTCCATGTGGCATTGTTTTTAGAATATTTATCCCATTGGACCCTACACTAATCAATACTTTTTTTCTTAGTTTATTTTTTCTGAAACCGAGTATCCTAACTGGGTGCACCTCAATGTGCAGGGGATATATCATCTACAAATGATCAACATTCAAAACATGATAAATATCTGGTATGTACTTATTAAGGATATACACATGGAAAGTATCATTGATTTTTAACAGGTTAGGAGGTAAGGCCAGTTCGTAGGCTACTGGACTAATTTTATCAATAATGGCAAATGGTCCAACAAATCTCAGGCTAAGCTTGGATGATTTAATGGAGATTTTAGTGGGTTTAAATCTTAGGAATACCCTATATCCCATAGTTAATTCCCTTGGAGTTCACTTCAAATCAACATAATTCTTTTGTCGATCAAAGGTCTCCTTGAACCTAAGTCAAATTTCATTTAACTGTTCTTCCATTTCTCTCAGCATATCTGGCCTGGCCATCACCCGATACTTCGAATTACTCCAAGACAAAGATGTCCTACACCTTCTCCCATATAGTGCTTCAAAAGGTGTCATTTTTAATGAAACATGATACCCATTGTTGTAAGCGAATTCTACCAGGAATAGATAGTCTTCTCATTTGGTTTGGTGATCCATACAATACATTCACAACATATCCTCCAAAACTTTTTTAACTCTTTAAGTTTTCCCATCAGTCTCAAGATGGTATGCGGTATTGATGTTAAGTTTTATTCCCCAAGCTTGATAGAATGCTCACCAAAACTCAGATGTGAATTGGGAATCCCTGTCTGATATAATTGTTTCAGGAAAACCATGTAGCTATACCACTTCCTTGGGAAATTTTTGGGCTACAACAGGTGCTCTATCTTTAACATTTCAAGGTATAAAATGTGCTCCCTTAGTCAACTTGTCGACTACTACTAGGATAGCATCATGCTGGAAGTGATTTTTAGGCAACCCGACTATGAAATCCATAGTCACTACTTGCCATTTATACTCTGTGATTGTATAAGATTGCAACCGTCCTACAAGATGCAAATGTTCTGCCTTAACCTTATGCTATTCTAAGCATTTCACCACATATTCGACAATATCTCTTTTTATTTCTGGCCAGTAGTAATCCCTTTTTATATTTTCATGCATTTTTACATAACCAGGGTGGGAAAAATATGGAGCATATGTGTTTCTTGCAGTATTTTTCCTTTAAGATTCTGATCATTAGGTACCACTAACCAATTTTGGAAAAATAGGGCGTTTTCCTTGATTTGAAATTCCTTGGCTTTTTTATATCCTTATTGCATCATATTACAATATTTTAGAGAGAATTTATCCTGAAGTTGAAGGATTCTTATCTATTCAACTAAATAAAATTGACATTATGACATAGCAAAAATATACCCCTCCTTCTACTCAGTGCATCAACTAGTTTATTTTCTTTTCCTTTAATATACTCAATTCCAAAGTCATATTCTGATAGAAATTCCATCCATTGCCTTTGGTTAACATTGAGAATTGGCTGAGTAAAGATGTATTTTAGACTTTGGTGGTCAGTTCGTAACTCAAAAGGTTTACCCAAAAAATAATGTTACCACATCTTAAGGGCATGCACCACTACTGCTAATTCCAGATTGTGTGTGTCATAGTTTAGCTCATGCTTCTTAAGTTTCTGAGACACATAGGGTATTACCCTTTCCCCTACATGAGTATTCTACCTAAACCCTCAACATAGGCATCAGTGGAAATAATAAAAGGAATATTAGGATTTGGTATTCTGAGAATCGGTGCAGTGGTTAACTTCTATTTGAGCGTTTTAAAGGCCTCCTCACGTTGTTCTGTACACTTGAAATTTTTTCCTTTTTTGTGCAAATTGGTTATGGGATATACCATTTTGGATAAATTATTGATAAATCATTAGTAATACCCTGCCATCCCCATAAAACTTTGTACTTAAAAGACATTTTTTTGGGAAG
Source organism: Wollemia nobilis (assembly GCA_028583015.1). Lineage (NCBI taxonomy): Eukaryota > Viridiplantae > Streptophyta > Pinopsida > Araucariales > Araucariaceae > Wollemia > Wollemia nobilis. The sequence goes on from JAQPPZ010016936.1 coordinate 4,892,494, forward strand.
GCCATACAATGATAGCTTCTATTTTATTTGGATATACAGACACCCCTTCAGCTGAAATCACATGTCTTAAGTACTGAACCTAGGGAGTATAGAACTTACACTTGGATAATTGTTCGTATAATTGATTTTTCCTTAATACTTCAAGAACAACCCTCATATGTTGATCATGCTCTTCTCTATTTTTAGAGTAAATAAATATATCATACAGGAATATTAACACAAACCGATCCAGCTGCTCCCGGAAGACATTGTTCATGAGATTCATAAATGTTGTTGGGGCATTAGTTAATCCAAAAGGTAGGACTATGAATTAATAGTGACCATATCTAGTGCAGAAAGCTATTTTGTAAGTATATTCTTCCCGAATTCTCAACTGGTGATAATTGGATATAAGATCAATTTTTGAGAAGATTGTAGCCCCTTTTAGATGGTCAAAAAAATCATCTATTTGGGGTAAAGAATATTTTTCCTTGATATTCATCTTATTGAGCATCCTATAATCAATAAATAGCCTTAGAGTTCCATATTTATTTTTTAGAAATAGACCGATGCACCCCAAGGTGAAACACTAGGCTTAATATATCCTTTTTCTAGCAGATCCTAAAGCCGAGTTTTAAGTTCTTGCAATTCTATTGTAGTCATTTTGTAGGGTGCTTGGGCTATTGGCATGGCTCCAAGAAGAATTTATATTGAAAATTCAAATTCCCATTTGGGTGGTAATTTGGGTAGGTCTTCAAGAAAAACATTCTGAAAGTCATTTAGTACTAGATAAGTTTGAAAAATACTTGTTTCTGACTCTACTTCTTCTTTATTGTTAAGTTTGATGACAAAGACCCTACTTCCTTTCTTTATGGTCCTTTTAACTTGCATAGCTAACTAGGAGTGTGGTTCCACTGATCTACGTCCATAATAAATTTGAGTTCTTTGCTTAGAGTCATCAGTGAAATCAATCCATATTTATTCAAATTTTAATCATGCCTTATGGGCCTTGATCCAAATAATTCCTAAAATTATTTCAAAGGCCTGTAAAGGTGCTATATAAAGTTTTCATCTAGTCTTACCCTAAGGCAAAGTGATCTAGGGTTCAAAAAAACATTGATCTATAGTAAGGGTTTGCCCAGATCCATACACAACCTTCCACCCGTTAGCCAAATATCTAGGTTTTTTCGGTATGTCTCTCAATATATTAGGCAAAATAAAACTATCAGTAGCTCCTAAATAAATTAAAATCCTTACATTATTATTGTAAATTTTGCCTTCCAACAAAAAAGGTGTAGCAAGACCACTAAGTTTAGGGTTACCTGTTGCAACATAAATTTTATGGGCTGGCTCTGCCAACTCTTGCCTCCTATCTGCTCTCATGGTGCATTTGTCAATGTAGTGTGGTTGTTGAAAGATCCAACACCCAATTCAAGGTGCTTTTTTTCTCTTGCCCCCATTGTTGCCACCCTGAGCATTATCTTTAGCCCTTTGTTCAAATTTGTTGGAATTTCCCTTATACTGACCTCCCCGATTGCCCTGATTCCTATTCCCTTGGAATTTATTCTTACCCTTGTCATTTCTATTTATATTTTCATACCTACCCTTATTTACCTTGTTATTTTCCCATCTGGCTGGTCCATAATTCTTTTTCCTTGAATATTCCTCCATGTTAGAGGATTTCTGGTAATAAGCCTTTTTGGTCTTATAGTTTTCTTCGTGCTAACGGGCCAAATCCCATGCAACAGACAAGGATGCTGGATTAAGCATAAGTAACAGGTATCCAATATATGGGTGAAGACCAAGCAAAAATTTTTAGACTTTGAATTCAGTTCTTCGATGATACTCAGGCATATATATGAGAAAATACACACATATTTGGTAGGATTTAGTGACAGTCATATTACCCTGAGTTAGTCTCATAAATTCAATGGTTCTCTCAAGATAGAACTGAGGGGATAAATATATTTCTTTAAATTCCATCACAAAATCCTCCCAAGGCACATATGTAGCTTTGAAATTATACAATTTTTTGTATGTGTCCCACCAATCAGCAGCAGCCCCTACCAAATAGAAGACTACGTAGGAGGTTTTAGACTTGGAGGACAAAGTTCTAACGATAAAGTATGCTTCCAAACTATTTATCCACCTTTATGAATCTTCTCCATTCCATTTGCCATCGAACTTAGTGATATCAATTCTACGTATATCTTTATCAAGCTCAGTGCCTACTTGAGTCCTTCTAGGTTCTACAGACGATTCATCCCCAATGACCATTGTTTCTTTTCCCTTAAACAAATTTTCAATTATCTTCTATTGTTGGGATATCATTTACTATTGTTGGGTTAACTGGAACTTTTGTTGCTCCATATGTTCTAGTATCTAAGCCTTTTACTTAGCCATATGCTCCATCATATGGGCTCTTTATCGATCCATATGCTCTTTTTGCTGACTCATTTGTTCTTGCATCAATTGGATCATTCGAGTCATTTTATCCTCCTTCGATATATGATCCTTCTACCTCGTTATTACCCGAGGGTGTTCAGTAGTTTCCTCAATAGCACCTATCCTTATGAACTTTCTAATGACCCATTTAGGGTTCTCGATCAGCCCTTCTCGCTGAGCCACTGCCACTGATATTTTTGAGGAACTAGCTCTAAGTTCGGATGCCATTGCCTGTTGCAGAAAAGAGCTTCGTTAAGTTTTTTTTTACAAAATGAATTACAAGTTTATGTTTCATTTTTCTTTTGTTATTCTAATTTTTTTTTATTTTATCTGAGAATTCATATGCTCTGATACCAACTGTAAAAACCCAAGTCTACCTACTTGGTTTCTAGGTTTCATAAATTTTTTCTTATATAAGAATTTTTCTTTTCATTATCCAACCTTGACTAGTACTAGCATGCCAAATCTTCTCAAATGCCATTTAGCTACAGACAAAATATTCGATAGATCGAGAGTGGCCAAGTCTCATATTATCTTACTTCCTTACTTCCTCTCCTAACCCGAGAATCCAAGTAAGGGTGGGATTTATATTTCTAGGGCCCATTTTACCCAGAATTTGAACGCTTTCTCCCCTGTATCATTAAGATACTAAGCTTGTGCATCCCTGAATGGACGTTATATCACTACCCTAACATATGTCTTGGAGACAACTGCTACCCCGATTGTAAGAAAAATTCCCTCAAGCATAATGTCCATATCATTATGCTAGATTCTTATGAATCCTTGAACCATCTTTCCCAAGTACTAACGTGGTTTACCTATGAGTGGTGCTCATATCACCCCTCCTATTCCTTTCACTCTTGATCGGAGATCTTGGTAAACCCATGCCAGGATGTGTGCTACCCCATGACATCCTGTGGTTGGATGGAACATGAATTCCCTCTTGCATTTATGTTTTGGTTGTCTACCCACAACCATGCTTTGACTTATGTTCCGATTGCCTACCCACAACCATGCTTCACTACTCTGAATCCCATCAATATAACTTAATTTTTTTCTTCTATTTTAGCATTTATTAATCACAAGACTATACTTTTTTAATAGTTGTAATTTTGCTAAAGTATCTATGTTTTCCTTCTATGAGAATAAAAGAGTAAGTATTCTAGAATTTAACTTATTTTCATAAAGACAATAATATCTTATGATTTATCTAAGGAAGAGCATTTTATTTCCTCATTAACCTATTAACTATCTACCAAGTAGATAAAACATGTAAAAATACTTCAAATTAGGAAAATTACATACTAAATGTCTTCAAAATCACATTTCCACAAGTACAAATATTAAATCATTTCATCTAAGGAAAATAATTCAAACTACATTTTTACATATCAAATCCCTGCATTTCACCAATACAAGAACGATTTCATTTCCCAATAACAAATTAAACTACGTTTTCATTAAAGCTTTAAAAGTACAATCCAAATTTAAATTCTAAAACTTCTCCATTAATTTTTACCTTGCTCTAAAACTCTAAATATGACTTCTTCAAGAAAAGTATTATCAACCCATGTTAACACTGCACTTGCTATGTGCTTACGAGTTTCGAGACACAAGTTTTTTGGTATCACCTTAAGTTTCCAATTATTCTAAAAGGTGCTTAAACTTAATTAAAGACCAACCTATAACTATTCCATATCTACCCTATTCTATTAATTATTACCATGCTTCCACAAATTTCACTTTTATTATTCATGCCAATGACTTATTTGTTTGGAGACGTGGCTTTCGTTTTTTTGATGCTTGGTTTTCCCTAAATCTTATATGAAGTTATTATATTAAACTATGAACACACCCATGGCTGCAAAATTAATTGATTCAGGGATTTAAAATACACGAATAATCTACACAATGCTTGTCTATCCACAACCTCATGATCAAATATGATGAGGGTCTTTCCAAGCATTTTGAGGAAATTGTGTAATTTCTTAATAGTATATATTTCACATCAATAATCCAAACTGCTAGGTTTTAGGTTTAAACGCTAGCCCTCCCACGAAGTTTATATTAAAAAAAAATATTTTTGGAAAATTTCTAATGCTGAGTTCTTAATAGAATTTATTAGATAGCCATTGACATCGCTTTTAAATTTATTTATTGCCATTATTTCATAAAAAGCTAAGCGACTACCTAATACTTTCCTACTAGCTATTAACAACAAAAAATTTAGGAGTTTATAATTTTTTCTTTTATTCAAATCCTTGTCTACTCCATATAAAATAATGAACGTACTGCGAAACATACTATGAAAATAAGAATAAGCAATATTTCATTTGAAAACATTCACAACATTCTTTTACCATACAAGCTTTTCCCTAAGACCAGGAAGGAACCCTCTGTAAAGTTATATATTTTATTTTGTTTTGAAAACAAGAAAATAACAATTATATTTCCTTCAAGTAAGGGTAACATAGCAGCAAAGGACGTTACGAATTTTCCAAAGATCTTTCTAAAGAAAACAACTATTTACATTACTCAATATTAGAGGAAAACTCCTTTACTTATATTATAATAAGACATTTTCAATTCCTTTCTCTACGAATTTAGAATTCAGAATTTTTATTGTGGATTTTGTTTAAAGAGGAATCAAATGTGTAAACGTTCTATCAAATTCCTGGTTTGAAGCCTCCATAAGTGCTAGCAATTCACGTAAATCTAAAGAGATGATCTTTATGAGCAATCCCATATGGGTTTTCACCTTACCCAAAGTCAGAGCAGTCACCTAAGAAGACGAATGCATACTAAACCTACTAATTTCACAAGCAACAAGCATGCAATGCAGTCTCAAACGAAATTTTCTTTTTCCATATTCAATATTATTAATCTAAATAATGAAGGATAGATTTCAAATCAAAATCCTTTTTAATTCTTCACACACTTATCCATAATTAACATCCCATCTGGACATTGAAATACAGAGAACTTACTTCCTTTTGCAATTCCTGGCTATGATATTTTTCTCCTGTCCTCACCTTCTTCTACAACTCCCTCTTCCTACTCTCACCTTTCCACCCCCTTTCCCTCTTATAGAAATAAGAACATTAAAACCTTTAAGGTTTAAAACACAAATGTTAAGCTCGCATGTTAAACTTTGTGGAAGGCTTGCTAAGTAGCAAAATAAGGTCATATCATCTTTTTCCTATGTGACCACGAAAATGGTATTCCCTTTTATTTAATTTATTTATTATGTAAATAAATTATTTTCATTATATTGGCATTTGCTTAATTTATGCCCAATTTAGTTTTTTTTTTAAATAATAATTTCTTTAAAATATTTTTAATTATGATTTATTGTTGGATATTACCTAGTTTCTTAAATTAATTTTACTATTAAAATATTATTATTATTAGTATTATGAGTATATTATTATTATTTTTATATTGTTTTTTAATCCACCAATAAAACGAGCAACCTAGAGATGTATCTATGTGAAAATGCAGCTACATGGATCGCTGGTTGGCATTACCTCTAGGATTCACAGGTTCATAATATGGTAAACAATCCACCGCTCATCATATCTCTGGACTTACCTTAAGCCAAAAATCCTTTTGAGGAAATCTCAGCTCCCTTTCAAAAGACAACACCTATTCCTGCACCCCAAAAAATCCTTAGCAGTATCTCATTCTTACATATGAAGTTAGAGATCAAGTTTCTAGGGTTATTACATACTTTCCTATTAAAAATAAACACAGTCCCTGTGTTTGCAGTATCAAACATCATAATAATTTTTCACAAGTCTACATAGAAAGACATGCATAGCAGTGATTACAAATAACATAGTTTTTTTATCAAATTTCAACAAAATTCATGAACCAGTTTTTGTTGCACAAAAGAAAATATATTTTTATCATTGTTCAAACAAAAATGGAAACTATATTTTCATCATGTCCACATCTTTCCATGTGGCATTGTTTTTAGAATATTGGTCCCATTGGACCCTACACTGATCAATATTTTTTTTTCTTAGTTGCTTTGTTCTGAAACAGAGTATCCTAACTGGGCACACCTCAATGTGCAGGGGATATATTATCTGCAAATGATCAACATTCAAAACATGAGAAATATATGGTATGTACTTATTAAGGAGAGACACATGGAAAGTATCATTGATTTTAGACAGGTTAGGAGGTAAGGCCAGTTTGTAGGCTACTGGACTAATTTTATCAATAATGGAAAATGGTCCAATAAATCTTGGGCTAAGCTTGGATGATTTAATGGAGATTTTAGTGGGTTTAACTCTTAGAAATACCCTATCTCCCACAGTTAATTCCCTTGGAGTTCACTTCAAATTAGCATAACTCTTTTGTTGATCAGAGGTCTCCTTGAACCTAAGTCAAATTTCATTTAACTATTCTTCCATTTCTCTCAGCATATCTGGCCTGATCATCACCCGATCCTCCGAATTGCTCCAATACAAAGATGTCCTACACCTTCTCCCATATAGTGCTTCAAAAGGTATCATTTTTAATGAAGCATGATATCTTTTGTTGTAAGAGAATTCTACCAAGAATAGATAGTCTTCCCATTTGGTTTGGTGATTCATACAATACATTTGCAATATATCCTCAAAAACTTGATTAACTCATTCAGTTTTCCCATCAGTCTCAGGACGGTATGCGGTATTGATGTTAAGTTTTTTGCCCCAAGCTTGATGCAATGCTCGCCAAAAATCATATGTGAATCGGGAATCCCTATAAGATATAATGGTTTCAGGAAAACCATGTAGTTGTACCACTTCCCTGGCAAATATTTGGGCTACAATAGGCGTTCCATATTTAACATTTCAAGGTATAAAATGTGCTACCTTAGTCAACTTATCGACTACTTCTAGGATAGCATCATGCTGGAAGCAATTTTTAGGCAACCCGACTATGAAATCCATAGTCACTACTTGCCATTTATACTCTGAGATTGTATAAGATTGCAATCGTCCTATAGGATGCAAATGTTTTTCCTTAACCTTCTGATATTCTAAGGATTTCGCCACATATTGAACAACATATCTTTTAATTTCTGGCTAGTAGTAATCCCTTTTTAGGTTTTCATGCATTTTTACATAACCAAGGTGGGCAAAATATGGAGCATATGTGCTTCTTGCAATATTTTCCCTTTAAGATTCTGATCTTTAGGTAGCACTAACCAATTTTGGAAAAACGGGGTGTTTTCCTTGATTTGAAATTCCTTGGCTTTTTTAGATCCTTCTTGTATCATATTACAACATTTTAGAGAGAATTCATCCTAAAGTTATAGGGTTCTTATCTATTCAACTAAATCAAACTGGTATTGTGACATAGCAAAAATATACCCATCCTTCTACTTAGTGCATCAACTAGTTTATTTTATTTTCCTTTAATTTGCTCAATTCCAAAGTCATATTCTGCTAGAAATTTCATATATTACCTTTGTATGGCATTGAGCATTGGCTGAGTAAAGATGTATCTCAGAATTTTGTGGTCAGTTCGTAACTCAAAAGGTTTACCCAACAAATAATGTTGCCACATCTTAAGAGCATGTACCACTACTGCTAATTCCAGATTGTGTGTGGCATAGTTTAGCTCATGCTTCTTAAGTTTCTAGGACTCATAGGCTATTACCCCTTCCCCCTACATGAGTATTGCACCTAATACCTCAATAGAGGTATTAGTGCAAATAATAAAAGGAATATTAGGATTTGGTATTTTGAGAATCGGTGCAGTGGTTAACTTCTCTTTGAGCATTTTGAAGGCCTCCTCACATTGTTCTATCCACTTGAAAGTAATTCCATTTTTCTACAAATTGGTTATGGGATATCCTACTTTGGAGAAATTATTGATAAATCATCGGTAATACCCAACCATCGCCATAAAAATTCATACTTCAAAGACATTTATTGGGTTAGGACATCCAATGATAGCTTCTATTTTCTTTGGATCTACAAACACCCCTTCAGTTGCAATCACATGTCCTAAGTACTGAACCTAAGGAGTATAGAACTCACACTTAAGTAATTTTCCATATAATTAATTTTTCCTTAATACTTCAAGAACAACCCTCATATGTTGATCATGCTCTTCTCTATTTTTAGATTAAATCAATATATCATACAAGAATATTAACAAAAATTGATCCAGCTGCTCCCTGAAGACACTGTTCATGAGATTCATAAATGCTACTGGGGCATTAGTTAATCCAAAATGTAGGACTATGAATTAATAGTGACCATATATGGTGCAAAAAGTTGTTTTGTAAGTATATTCTTCCCGAATTCTCAATTGGAGATTACCAAATATAAGATCAATTTTTGAGAAGATTGTAGCCCCTTTTGGTTGGTCAAACAAATCATCTATTCGAGGTAAAGAATATTTATTTTTGATAGTCATATTATTGAGCATCCTTTAATCAATATAGAGTCTCAGAGTTCCATATTTATTTTTTAAAAATAGACCGGCGCATCCCATGGTGAAACACTAGGCTTAATATGTCATTTTTCTAGTAGATCCTAAAGCTAAGTTTTAACTTCTTGCGATTCTATTGTAGTCATTCTATAGGGTGCTTGGGCTATTGGCATGGCTCCAGGAAGAAGTTCTATTGAAATGTCAATTTCCTGTTTGGGTGGTAATCCAGGTAGGTCTTCAGGAAAAACATCACGAATGTCATTTAGTACTGGATAAGTTTGAAAAAAAACTTGTTTTTGACTCTACTTCTTCTTTCTTGTTAAGTTTGATGACAAAGACCCTACTTCCTTTCTTGATGGCCCTTTTAACTTGCATAGTTGATAGAAAGTGTGGTTCCACTAACCTACATCCACAATAAATTTGAGTTCTTTGCTTAGAGTTTTCAGTGAAATCCATCCATATTTCTTCAAAGTTTAATAATGTCTTATGGGCCTTGAGCCAATCAATTCCTAAAATTATGTCAAAGGCATATAAAGGTGCTACATAAAGATGTCAGCTAGTCTTACCCTGATGCAAAGTGATCTGGGGTTCAAACAAGAATTGATCTACAGTAAGGATTTTCCCAGAATCGTACTCAACCTTCCACCCGTTAGCCAAATATCTAGGTTTTTTCGATATGTCTCTCAATATATTAGGCAAGATAAAACTATAAATAGCTCCTGAATCAATTAAAATCCTTACATTATTATTGTAAATTTTTCCTTCCAAAAAAAAAGGTGTAGTTGACCACTAAGTTTAGGGTTACCTATTGCAACGTAAAATTTATGGGCTAGCTTTGCCGGCTCTTGCCTCCTATCTGCTCTCATGGGGTATTTGTTAGCGTAATGTGGCTGTTGATAGATCCAAAACCTAGTTCAAGGTGCATTTTTACTCTTGTCCCCATTGTTTCCACCATGAGCATCATCTTTAGCCCTTTTTTCAAATCTATTGGAATTTTCCCTATACTGACCTCCCTGGTTGCCCTGATTCCTATTCCCTTGGAATTTATTCTTGCCCTTATCATTTCTATTTCTGTTTTAATACCTACCCTTATTTCCCTTGTTATTTTACCATCTGGATGGTCCATCATTCTTCTTCCTTGATAATTCCTCCCTGTCAGAGGATTTATGGTAATAAGCATTTTTGGTCTTATAGATTCTTTGTGCTAACGCACCAAATCCCATGCAACAGTCAAGGATGATGGCTTAAGCATAAGTAACAGGTCTCCAATATTTGGGTGAAGCCCAAGAAAAAATTTCTAGACTTTGACTTCAGTTCTTTGGTCATACTCAGGCATATATTTGAGCAACTACATAAATCTTTGGTAGTATTCAGTGACAGTCATATTACTCTGAGTTAGTATTGCAAATTCAGTGGTTCTCTCAAGATATATATGAGGGGATAAATATATTTCTTTAAATTCCATCACAAAATCCTCCCAAGGCACATCTGTAGCTTCGATATTATACATTTTTTTGTATGTGTCCCACCAATCAGTAGCAGCCTCTATCAAACGAAAGACTACGTAGGAGGTTTTAGACTTGGAGGACAAAGTTCTGATGGTAAAGTATGCTTCCAATATATTTAGCCACATTTCTGCCTCTTCTTTGTTACCTTTGCCATAAAACTTAGTTATATCAATTCTATGTATATATTTATCAAACTCAAACCCTACTTGCATCCTTCTAGGGTCTATAGATGATTCATTTGCAACGACCATTATTTCTTTTTCCTTAAACAAATTTTCAATTATCTTCTGTTGTTGCGATATAATTTCCTATTGCTAGGTTAACTAAAACTTCTATTGCTCCATATGTTCTGAGACTTTTACTAAGCCATACACTCCATCATATTGGCTCTTTAATGATCCATCTGCTCTTTCTGCTGACTCATTTGTTCTTGCATCAATTGGATCATTCGAGTCATTTTATCCTCCTTCAGCATAGGCTCCTTCTCCCTCCTTATTACTCGAGGGGGTTCAGTAGTTTACTCAGTAGCACCTATCCTTATGACCTTTATAAGGACCCATTTAAGGTTCTCAATCAGCTCTTCCCACTGAGTCGCTACCATCGATATTTTTGAGGAACTAGATCTAAGTCCAGATGTCATTGCCTGTTGCAGAAAAGAGCTTCGTTAAGGTTTTGTTTACAAAATGAATTACAAGTTTATGTTTCATTTTTATTTTGTTAGTCTAAAAAGTTTTAGTTTATCTGAGAATTCATATGCTCTAATACCAACTGTAAAAACCCAAGTCTACCTACTTGGTTTCTAGGTTTCATAAAAATTTTCCTAAATAATAAATTTTCTTTCCATTATCCAACCTTGACTAGTACTAGCATGCCAAATATTATCGAATGCCATTTTGCTATAAATGAAATATTCGAGAGATCGAGAGTGGCTAAGTATTGGATTATGTTACTTCCTTACTTCCTCTCCTAACCCAAGAATCTAAGTAAGAGTGGGGTTTATATTTTTGGGGCCCATTTTACCCAGAAGTTGAATGATTTCTCCCCTGTAATATTAAAATACCAGCGTGCGCATTCCTGAATGGATGTTATATCACTACCCTAATATATGTCCTAGAGACAAACGCTACCCTGGTTGTAAGCATAAGTCCCTCACGCATAATGTCCATATCATTATGCTTGATTCTTATGAATCCTGGAACCATCTTTCCCAAGTACTAATATGGTTTATATAGGAGTGGTGCCCATATCACCCCTCCTATTCCTTTCACTCTTGACCTGAGAGCTCAATAAACCCATGCTAGGATGTGTGCTACCCCATGAAATCTTGTGGTTGGATGGAAGATGAATTCCCTCTTGCATTTGTGTTTTGGTTGTCTACCCATGACCATGCTTTGACTTATATTTTGATGTCTACCCACAACCATGATTCGCTACTCAAAATCCTATCAGTATAACTTAATTTTTTTCTTCTATTTTAGCATTTATTAATCACAAGACTATGCTTTTTTAATAGTTTTAAATTTTCTAAAGTATCTATGTTTTCCTTCTATGAGAATAAAAGAGTAAGTATTCTAGAATTTAACTTATTTTCATAAAGGCAATAATATCTTATGATTTATCTAAGGAAGAGAATTTTATTTCCTCATTAACCTATTAACTATCTACTAAGTAGATAAAACATGTAAAACTACTTCAAATTATAAAAATTACATACCAAATGTCTTCATAATCGCATTTCCACAAGTACAAATATTAAATCATTTCCTCTAAGGAAAATCATTAAAACTACATTTTTACATATTAAATCCCTGCATTTCACCAATACAAGAACGATTTCATTTCCCAATAATAAATTAAACTACGTTTTCATTAAAGCTTTAAAAGTACAATCCAAATTTAAATTCTAAAACTTCTCCATTAATTTTTAGCTTGCTCTAATACTCTAAATATGATTTCTTCGAGAAAAGTAATATCAACCCATGTTAACACTGCACTTGCTATGTGCTTACGAGTTTCGAGACACAAGTTTTTTGGTCTCACCTTAAGTTTCCAGTTATTCTAAAAGGTGCTTAAACTTAATTAAAGACCAACCTATAATTATTCCATGTCTACCCTATTTTATTAATTATTACCATGCTTCCATAAATTTCGCTTTTATTATTCATGCCAATGACTTATTTGTTTGGAGATGCGGATTTCATTTTCTTGATGCTTGGCTTCCCCTAAATCTTATATGAAGTTCTTATATTAAACTATGAACACACCCATGGCTGCAAAATTAATTGATTCGGGGATTGAAAATACACGAATAAGCTATGCAACACTTGTCTATCCACAACCTCATGATTAAATATGACGAGGGTCTTTCTAAGAATTTCGAGGAAATTGTGTAATTTCTTAACGGTATATATTTCACATCAATAATTCAAACTGTTGGGTTTTAGGTTTAAACGCTAGCCCTTCCATGAAGTTTATATTTAAAAAAAATGTTTTTGGAAAATTTCTGATGTTGAGTTCTTAACAGAATTAATTATATAGCCATTGACATAACTTTTAAATTCATTTATTGCCATTATTTCATACAAAGCTAAGCAACTACCTAATTCTTTCCTACTAGCTATTAACGACAAAAAATTTAAGAGTTTATAATTTTTTCTTTTATTAAAATCCTTGTCTACTCCATACAAAATAATGAACGTACTGTGAAACATACTATGAAAATAAGAATAAGAAATATTTCATTTGAAAACATTCACAACATTCTTTTACCATTCAATGTTTTCCCTAAGACCAAGAAGGAACCCTCTGTAAAGTTATATGTTTTATTTTATTTTGAAAACAAGAAAATAACAATTATATTCCCTTCAAGTAAGGGTAACATAGTAGCAAAGGACGTTACAAATTTTCCAGAGCTCTTTTCTAAAGAAAACAACTATTTACATTACTCAATCTCAGAGGAAAACTCCTTTACTTATATTATAATAATACATTTTCAATTCCTTTCTCTACGAATGTAGAATTCAGAATTTTTATTGTCTACTTTGTTTCAAGAGGAAGCAAATGTGTAAATGTTTTGTCAAATTCCTGGTTCGAAACCTCCATAAGTGCTAGCAATTCATGTAAATTTAAAGAGATGATCTTTATGAGCAGTCTCATATGGGTTTTCAGCTTACCCAAAGTCAGAGCGGTCACCTAAGAAGATGAATGAATACTAAACCTACTGATTTCACAAGCAACAGACATGCAATGCAGTCTCAAACAAAATTTTCTTTTTCCAAATTCAATATTATTAATCTAAATAACGAAGGATAGATTTCAAATCAAATTCCATTTTAATTCTTCACACACTTATCCATAATCAACATCCCATCTGGACATTCAAATATGGGATGTTGATTATGGATAAGTGATTACTTCCTTATGAAATTCCTGGTTGTGATCTTTTTCTCCTGTCCTCACCTTCTTCTGCAGCTCCCTCTTCCTACTCTCACCTTTCCACCCCCTTTCCCTCTTATAGAAATAAGAACATTAAAACCTTTAAGGTTTAAAACAAAAAGGTTAAGCTCGCATGTTAAACTTTGTGGAAGGCTTGCCAAGTGGTAAAAGAAGGCCAGATCATCCTTTTCCTATGTGACCATGGAAATGGTATTCCCATTTTATTTAATTTCTTTATTATGTAAATAATGTTTTTTCATTATATTGGCATTTGCTTAATTTATGCCCAATTTAGTTTTTTTAAATAATAATTTCTTCAATATATTTTTAATTATGATTTATTGTTGGATATTACCTAGTTTCTTAAATTAGTTTTACTATTAAAATATTATTATTATTATTAGTAATATGAGTATATTATTATTTTTATATTATTTTTTAATCCACTAATAAAACAAGCAACCTAGAGATGCATCTACGTGAAAATGCAGCTACATGGACTGTTGGTGGGCATTGCCTCTAGGATTCACAGATCCATAATATGGTGAACACTCCACCGCTCATCATATCTCTGGACTTACCTTAATCCAAAAATCCTTTTGAGGAAAGCTCATCTCTAGATAGCCTTTCAATAGACAACACATGTTCCTGCACCCACAAAAATCATTAGCAGTATCTCATTCTTACATATGAAGTTAGAGATAAAGTTTGCAGGGTTATTACATACTTTCCCCCTAAAACTAAACACAGTCCCTATTTTTGTAGTATAAAACATCATAATAATTTTTCACAAGTCTACATAGCAAGACATGAATAGCAGTGATTACAAACAACATAGTTTTTTTATCAAATTTTAACAAAATTCATCAACCAGTTTTTGTTGCACAAAAGAAAATATATTTTTATCATTGTTAAAAAAAAATTGAAACTATCTTTTCATCATGTCCACATATCTCCATATGGCATTGTTTTTAGAATATTGGTCCCATTGGACCCTACACTAATCAATACTTTTTTTTTAATTGCTTTGTTCTAAAACTGAGTATCTTGACTGGGCGCACCTCAATGTGCAAGGGATCTATCATCTGAAAATGATCAACATTCAAAACATGGGAATTATCTAGTGTGTACTTCTTAAGGAGAGACAAAAGGAAAGTATCATGGATTTTAGATAGGTTAGGAGGTAAGGCCAGTTTGTAGGCTACTGGGCTAATTTTTTCAATAATGGCAATGGTCCAACAAATCTCGGTCTAAGCTTGGATGATTTAATGGAGATTTTAGTGGGTTTAAATCTTAGGAATACCCTGTCTCCCACAATGAATTCCCTTAGAGTTTGCTTAAAATTAGAATAACTCTTTTGTCGATCAGAGGCCTCCTTGAACCAAATTCAAATTTCATTTAACTGTTCTTCCATTTCTCTCAGCATATCTGGCTTGATCATCACCCGATCCTCTGGATTGCTCCAAGACAAATGTGTCCTACACCTTCTTCCATATAGTGCTTCAAAAGGTGCAATTATTAATGAAGCATGATACCCGTTATTGTAAGTGAATTCTACTAGGAACATATAGTCTTCCCATTTGGTTTGGTGATCCATACAATACATTTACAATATATCCTCCAAAACTTGATTAACTCTTTTAGTTTTCCCATCAGTATTAGGATGTTATGTAGTACTAATGTTAAGTTTTTTTCCCCAAGATTGATGCAATGCTCACAAAAACTCAGATGTGAATCAAGAATCCCTATATGATATAATGGTTTCAAGAAAACCATGTAGCCATACCACTTCCCTAGAAAATTTTTGACTACAACATGCGCTCCATATTTAACATTTCTAGGTATAAAATGTGCTACCTTAGTCAATTTGTTGACTACTACTAGGATAGCATCATAATGGAAGCGGTTTTTAGTCAACCCGAATAGGAAATCCATAGTCACTACTTGCCATTTATACTCTGGGATTGTATAAGATTGCAACCATCCCACAGGATGCAAATGTTTTACCTTAACCTTATGATATTCTAAGCATTTTGGCACATATTCAACAACATACCTTTTCATTCCTGGATAATAGTAATCCCTTTTTAGGTTTTCATGCATTTTTACATAACCAGGGTGGGCGAAATATGGAGCATAATGTGCTTCTTGCAGTATTTTGCCTTTAATATTCTGATCATTAGGTACCACTAACCAATTTTGGAAAAATAGGGTGTTTTCCTTGATTTGAAATTCCTTGGCTTTTTTAGATCCTTCTTGCATCATATTAGAGCATTTTAGAGAGAATTCATCCTAAATTTATAGGGTTCTTATCTGTTCAACTAAATCAAACTGGTATTGTGACATAGCAAAAATATACCTGCTTTTACTCAATGCATTTGCTAGTTTATTGTCTTTTCCTTTAATATACTCAATACCAAAGTCATATTATGCTAGAAATTCCATCCATCATATTTTAATAGAATTGATCATTGGATGAGTAAAGATGTATCTCAAGATTTGGTGGTCAGTTCGTAACTCAAAAGGTTTACCCAACAAATAATGTTGCCACATATTAAGAGCAAGTACCACTGCTGCTAATTTTAGATCATGTGTGGCATAGTTTATCTCATGCTTCTTAAGTTTTTAAGACTCATAGGCTATTATCCCTTCCCCTGCATGAGTATTCCACTAATCCCTCAATAGAGGTATCAGTGCAAATAGTGAAAGGAATATTATGATCTTGTATTTTGAGAATCGGTGTAGTGGTTAACTTTTCTTTGAGTGTTTTGAAGGCCTCCTCACATTGTTCTATCCACTTGAAATTTTTTCTCTTTTTCTGCAAATTGGTTATGGGATATGCTACTTTGGAGAAATTCTTGACAAATCATCGGTAATACCCAACCATACCCATAAAACTTTGTACTTCAAAGACATTTGTTGGGGCAGGCCATCCAATGATAGCTTCTATTTTCTTTGGATCTACGGACACCCCTTCAACTGAAATCACATGTCCTAAGTATTGAACCTGAGGAGTATAGAACTCACACTTGGATAATTTTCCATATAATTGATTTTTCCTTGATACTTCAAGAACAACCCTCATATGTTGATCATGCTCTTCTCTATTTTTAGAGTAAATCAATATATCATCCAAAAATATTAACACAAACCGACCTAGCTGCTCCCAAAATATACTATTCATGAGATTCATAAAAGCTATTGGGGCATTAGTTAATCCAAAAGGTAGGACTGTGAATTCATAGTGACCATATCTGGTGTGAAAAGTTGTTTTGTAAGTATCTTCTTCCTAAATTCTCAATTGGTGATAATCGGATATAAGATCAATTTTTGAGAATATTATAGCCCCTTTTAGTTGGTCAAACAAATCATCTATTCATGGTAAATAATATTTGTTCTTGAAATTCATCTTATTGAGAATCCTGTAATCAATACAAAGTCTCAGATTTCCATATTTATTTTTCACAAACAAGACCGGTGCACCCCAGGGTGAAATGCTAGGCTTAATATGTCCTTTTCTAGCAGATCCTGAAGCTGAGTTTTAAGTTATTGTAATTCTATTGTATTCATTCTGTAGGGTGCTCGGGATATTGGCATGGCTCCAGGTAGAATTTCTATTGAAAAGTCAAATTCCCATTTGGGTGGTAATCTGGGTAGGTCTTCAAGAGTAACATCTCGAAAGTCATTTAGTACTTGATAAGTCTGAAAAAACTTATTTCTGACTCTACTTCTTCTTTCTTGTTAATTTTGATGACAAAGACCCTACTTCCTTTCTTGATGGCCCTTTTAACTTGCATGGTTGACATAAAGTGTGGTTCCACTGACCTACGCCCATAATAAATTTAAGTTATTTTCTTGGAGTTTTAAGTGAAATCCATCCATATTTTTTCAAATTTTAATAATGCCTTATGCTCCTTGAGCCAATCAAACCCTAAAATTATGTCAAAGGTATGTAAATGTGCTACATAAATATGCTAGCTAGTCTTACCATGAGGTAAAGTGATCTGGGGTTCAAATAGGCTTTGATCTAAAGTAAGGGTTTTCCCAAAGCCGTACTCAACCTTCCACCTATTATCCAAATATCTAGGTTTTTCTGGTATGTCTATCAATATATTAGGTGAAATAAAACTATCAGTAGCTCCTGAATCAATTAAAATCCTTACATTCTTATTGTAAATTTTACCTTCCAACAAAAAAGGTGTAGCTTGACCACTAAGTTTAGGGTTACCTATTGCAGCGTAAATTTTATGAGCTAGCTCTACAAGCTCTTGTCTCCTGTCTGCTCTCATGGGACATTTGTCAGTGTAATGTGGTTGCTGACAGATCCAAAACCCAGTTCAATATGCCTTTTCCCTCTTGTCCCCATTGTTGCCACCCTGAGCATCATATTTAGCCCTTTGTTCAAATATGTTGGAATTTCCCTTATACTGACCTCCCTTGTTGCCTTGATTCCTATTCCCTTGGAATTTATTCTTGCCCTTGTCATTTCTATTTATGTTTTCATACCGACCCTTATTTCCCTTGTTCTTTTCCCATCTAGCTTGTCCATCATTCTTATTCCTTGACAATTCTTCCATATCAGAGGATTTTTGGTAAAAAGATTTTTTGGCCTTATAGTTTTCTTTGTGTTGATGGGCCAAATCCCATGCAGAAGTCAAGGATGCTAGCTTAAGCATAAGTAATAGGTCTCAAATATTTTTGTGAAGCCCAAGCATAAATTCTTGGATTTTGACTTTAGTTCTTTAGTCATACTCAGACATATATTTGAGCAACTATACAAATATTTGGTAGTATTTAGTGATAGTCATATTGCCTTGAGTTAGTCTTGCAAATTCAACGGTTCTCTCAAGATAGAACTGAGGGGATAAATATATTTCTTTAAATTCCATCACAAAATGCTCCCAAAACACATCTACAGCTTCGACATTATGCATTTTTCTGTATGTGTCCCACTAATAAGCAACAACCCCTATCAAACGAAAGACTACGTAGGAGGTTTTAGACTTGGAGGATAGTGTTTTGATGGCAAAGTATGCTTCCAAACTATTTAGCCACCTTTATGCCTCTTCTCCATTCCATTTGCCATCGAACTTAGTGATATCAATTCTACGTATAACTTTATCAAGCTCAGACCCTACTTGCCTCCTTCCAGGGTCTACAGACGATTCATCCCTAGTGACCATTGTTTCTTTTCCCTTAGACAAATTTTCAATTATCTACTATTGTTGGAATATCATTTCCTATTGTTGGATTAACTGGAAATTTTGTTGCTCCATATGTTCTAGCATATGAGCCTTTTATTGAGCCATATGCTCCATCATATGGGATCTTTTTTGATCCATTTGCTCTTTCTGCATACTCATTTGTTCTTGCATCAATTGGATCATTCGAGTCAATTTATCCTCCTTCGACATAGGCTCCTTCTTCCTCCTTGTTACCTGAGGGGGTTCAGTAGTTTTCTCAATAGCACCTATCCTTATGACCTTTCTAAGGACTTGTTTAGGGTTCTCGATTAGCCCTTCCCACTGAGCCACTGCCATCGATATTTTTGAGGAACTAGCTCTAAGTCTGGATGCCTTTGCCTATTGCAGAAAAGATCTTCGCTAAGGTTTTGTTTACAAAATGAATTAATTTTTCTTTTTTTATTCTAAAATTTTTTGGTTTATCTGAGAATTCATATGCTCTGATACCAACTATAAAAACCCAAGTCTACCTACTTGGTTTCTAGGTTTCTAGGTTTCATAAAAAAATTTTGATATAAGAAATTTTATTTCCATTATCCAACCTTGACTAGTACTAGCATGCAAAATCTTCTCGAATGTCATTCTGCTGCAGAAAAAATATTTGAGAGATCAAGAGTGGCCAAGTCTCATATTTTATTACTTCCTTACTTCCTATCCTAACCTAAGAATCCAATTAAGGGCGAGGTTTATATTTTTGGGGACCATTTCACACAGTAGTTGAATGCTTTCTCCCCTGTATCGTTAAGATACTAGCATGTGTGTGCATGAATGGACATTTTATCACTACCCTAATATATGTCTTGGAGACAACCGCTACCCTGATTGTAAGTAGAAGTTCATCACACATAATGCCCAAATTATTATGCTAGATTCTTATGAATCCTGGAACCATATTTCCCAAGTACTAACGTGGTTTACCTAGGAGTGGTGCCCATATCACCCCTCCTATTACTTTTAGTCTTGAACTGAGAGCTCAGTAAACCCATGCTAGGATGTGTGCTACCCCACGACATCTTGTGGTTGGATGGAATATGAATACCCTTCCGCATTTATGTTTTGGTTGTCTACCCATGACCATGATTTGACTTATGTTCCAGTTGTCTACCCACAACCATGCTTCGCTACTCATAATCCTATCAGTAGAACATAATTATTTTATTCTATTTTAGCATTTATTAATCATAAGACTATACTCTTTTAATATTTGTAAGTTTGCTAAAGTATTTATGTTTTCCTTCTATGAAAATAAAAGATTAAGTATTCTAGAATTTAACTTCTTTTCATAAAGACAATAATATCTTATGATTTATCTAAGGAAGAGCATTTTATTTCCTCATTAACCTATTACCTATATACTAAGTAGATAAAACATGTAAAACTACTTCAAATTAGGAATATTACATACTGAATGTCTTCATAATCACATTTCCACAAGTACAAATATTAAATAATTTCCTCTAAGGAAAATTATTCAAACTACATTTTTACATATTAAATCCATGCATTTCACCAATACAAGAACGATTTCATTTCCCAATAACAAATTAAACTAAATTTTAATTAAAGCTTTAAAAGTACAATCTAAATTTAAATTCTAAAACTTCTCCATTAATGTTTAGCTTGCTCTAATACTCTAAATACAATTTCTTCGAGAAAATTAATATCAACCCATGTTAACACTGCACTTGCTATGTGCTTAGGAGTTTTGAGACACAAGTTTTATGGTCTCACCTTAAGTTTCCAGTTATTATAAAAGGTGATTAAAATTAATTAAATACCAACCTATAATTATTCCATATCTACCCTATTCTATTAATTATTACCATGACTCCACAAATTTCACTTTTATTATTCATGCCAATGACTTATTTTTTTGGAGATGTGGCTTTCATTTTCCTGATTCTTGGTTTCCCCTAAATATTATATGAAGTTCTTATATTAAACTATGAACACACCCATGGCTGTGAAATTAATTGATTCGAGGATTGAAAATACATGAATCAGCTACGCAACGCTTGTCTGTCGACAACCTCATGATCAAATATGATGAGGGTCTTTCCAAGCATTTCAAGAAAATCATATAATTTTCTAAAAGTATATATTTCACATCAATAATCCAAACTACTGGATTTTAGGTTTAAATGCTAGCCCTCCCACAAAGTTTATATTTAAAAAAATGTTTTTGGACAATTTTTGATGTTGAGTTCTTAACATAATTAATTAGATAGCCATTGACATCACTTTTAAATTCATTTATTTCCATTAATTCATACAAAGCTAAGCAACAACCTAATACTTTCCTACCAGCTATTAACGACAAAATATTTAAGAGTTTATAATTTTTTCTTTTATTCAAATCCTTGTCTACTCCATATAATATAATGAAATAACTATGAAACATACTATGAAAATAAGAATAAGTAATATTTTATTTGAAAACATTCACAAAATTGTTTTACCATACAAGCTTTTCCCTAATACCAGGAAGGAATCCTTTGTAAAGTTATATATTTTAATTTTTTTTAAAACAAGAAAATAACAATTATATTTCCTTGAAGTAAGGGTAACATAGCAGCAAAGGACGTTACAAATTTTCCAGATATCTTTTCTAAAGAAAACAATTGTTTACAGTACTCAATCTCAAAGGAAAACTCCCTTACTTATATTATAATAATACATTTTCAATTCCTTTCTCTACGAATTTAGAATTCAGAATTTTTATTGTCTAATTTTTTTCAAGAGGAAGCAAATGAGTAAATGTTCTGTCAAATTCCTAGTTCGAAGCCTCCGTAAGTGCCAACAATTCACATAAATCTAAAGAGATGATCTTTATGAGCAGTCTCATATGGGTTTTTAGCTTAACCAAAGTCAGAGCGGTCACCTAAGAAGATGAATGCATACTAAACCTACTAATTTCACAAGCAACAGACATGCAATGCAGTCTCAAATGAAATTTTCTTTTTCCAGATTCAAGATTATTAATCTAAATAACAAAGGACAGATCTCAAATCAAATTACATTTTAATTCTTCACACACTTATCCATAATTTCCATCTGGACATTCAAATATGGAGCACTTACTTCCTTATGCAATTCTTGGTTGTGATCTTTTTCTCTTGTCCTCCCCTTCTTTGCAGCTCCCTCTTCCTACTCTCACCTTTCTATTCCCTTTCCCTCTTATAGAAAGAAGAACATTAAAACATTTAAGGTTTAAAACACAAATGTTAAGCTCGCAAGTTAAACTTTGTGGAAGGCTTACCAAGTGGTAAAATAAGGCCAAATCATACTTTTCCTATGTGACCACGAAAATAGTATGCCCCTTTTATTTAATTTCTTTATTATGTAAATAAATTATTTTCATTATATTGACATTTGCTTAATTTATGCCCAATTTAGTTTTTTTTTAAATAATAATTTATTTAATATATTTTTAATTATGATTTATTTTTGGATATTACCTAGTTTCTTAAATTAGTTTTACTATTAAAATATTATTATTATTAGTATTATGAGTATATTATTATTATTTTATTATTTTTTAATCCACTAATAAAACAAGCAACTTAGAGATGCATCTACATGAAAATGCAGCTACATTGACCACTGGTGGGCATTACCTCTAGGATTCATAGATCCATAATATGGTGAACACTCCACCACTCATCATATCTCTGGACTTACCTGTAGGCCCAAAATGGCCACATACTTAGTAAAAATTTTGCAAAATTTTGTCTAAGTGATAATATCTTCATTTCGTACACTTTGCAGTAAACTATGGAGCAGATCTGCAACAAAAGGTATGAGCCCACCTGACACTTAGTAGTTTTCATGATTCAAGCGATTTCTGGAGACTTCTTTCTGGCTTCATATTGGCGACGCATCTCTATTTCGCAAAAATATTTGAGAGGAGATGACGTCAGCAATTGAAAGGTGCGGATTGGTGACTTTGCAAAAGGCTTAGTGTTGGAATGCCCGATTCTAGGAAAGTCCTTTGTTTTTGGTTCTGGACTGGTGAAAGGTCTCAAATCCATAAAATTCTGCGAGAAGATATGACATCAGCAAGAAAAAGTGTGGATTGACGCTCAGAGAAAGCATAGAGCATTCCTTTCTAGAATGGCGATAAGGCAGAATTTTGAACAGTGGAAATGTAGATTTGCGATAAGAGACTATTCTAACTAACTTCAGACTTGGAAGAAGGGGACCTAAAATGGAGAAAAAGTCACTTTGCAATAAGGCATGTCCAGATTGATGATCACATACTAATACCATTTCTTGGTCCAGAATGAAATCCGCAAAAGTCATAAGGGGAAGATGATGTCATCAAATTTTTTGTGCGGATTACATAGTATCTAACTAACAAAAGCAGATTTAGGCCTACTTAGTTATCAGGGAGCCAGATTGGTGATTTTGTAGTCTCTGAAGAAGGATGACATCAATTTTTTAAAGCGAAATGATGCTACAATCTCTGCACCATTATAATAAGATTTTATTAGATTAAATTTGAACTATACAAGGAGGAAGATCAATGGTGGAGGTCATGTTGACAACTCTGAGTTATTTAAAGATCATTTCTCCACCAGGATTGGAACAATCTGTTGGAAGCTGAAGTGTCAAGGGTTTTCAAGAAAGTCGAACCAAAGGCGGTTACAAATCGATGATGGTAGATGACACCCAAGAAATATCGACGGTAACGTAGGATTTATAATGGATGAAACTCTAGTTTTTCCAAATGAACAAAATGTTACAGAGGCCCTGAGATGCCATGGCAGATCATTTTCAATGGATGTCCCATAGGATGAACCAGTAAGTGAATGCCAGCTAGATCTCTTTGTTGTGTTGTCAAAAATAAATCTTTGTAATGTTCCTTGTAATTTTAATTTTTGCAAAAACTATAAATAGAGGTCGAACCCTCATTTTTAAGGGTCACCTCTAGTGTGTTTGCCTGTGCTTCTATAAATATTCTTGAGAGCTAATGGAAGGACCATTACATTGATATTTGCCTCGAAATTTGTGTCTTTGCGCTTCATATTAGAGGTTCAATTTCTTTAGTTGTATTTCTATAAATTCTTAAATGGTTAGTTTATGCCAAGTAAATGGATTACTAATTGTGGAAATAATTGAAATATGCTTCTAAAATTGTTCTTTATTGTTAGATAGTGCATTTCTATGAAATCAAGATATTAGTGAATTCTGATATTTGGATTATTAATGTCTGGATATTAAAATCTCTGTCTACAATATTTTTGTGCTATGCATTAATGAGTGAAGTATCATTCAATTTGGGATAATTTTGATCTATGTTATGTACCTTTGGCTTAGTTTTTTGGAGCTTTTTTATTGTAGTGCAATGTTGTTAGCCTATCTATCCACTGTTGTTCACTTACTTCTAACCCTAACATTTTCTTACCCTAGTCTCCAAACCCCTCAAGTGAGCATAATTGTGTCAACATCCTGTTTAAGTTGACAAGAAACCAACCTACTCTGGAGGTTGGATCAAAAACTATTTTTGTCCATACAATGTTGAGTGCTGAGTTATAGCTATCAAGTGCAAGCCTGGATAGAAAGTAGGAATATAGACAACTACAATGTTGAGTAAATCTTGATGCAATTCAATGCCCAATAATTTTTGGCATTCCTGGTGTGACCAGTTCACAAGGAACACTAATACTCACCATATGATATATCATTTTACCTACTCGAAGGAATCAAGATTTGGTGAATTATCTTGACCTTATAGAGCGGAGAATAGAAAATTCACCTGGCGACTCCCTGTTATGGGAACTCAAAAAAGAAACACCCTTGTAGACTAGTACTCTTTCATGTATACCAAGTCATTTAGGAGAAATAACTCAGATTCTATCTTCTTGCTAGAGTTACCCTATAGAGGAACAAGTGTGATTAGGAGCTTACACAAAGATTTTCAAGAATAAGCTAATCACTCTAAAGAGAATCCCATTGAAGAGAACCCCACATTTGATCAAGACACTCCTCCACAAGTAACTCAACCTGGTAACATGGTAGCAAATGCTGCACCAAATCAACCCTTGCAGAAGTACCCGAGTTGGAACATAGTTGGTCCACTTCGGCTACCTCACATTCATGCTATCCATAAAACTATATCCAAAGCTATACCCACATATGACATATTTGGAAAAATATCATATGAGCATTATCAATATATCCTCAATTTAGTAGCTATCCATAACATAAGGAATGAGGATGTTATTGTAAGGATTCTAGCCCTGTATTTCAAAGGTAAGATTTTACATTGGTTTAGAACCCTTGAGGACAGTTCCATTACCTCATGTATGAAGTTAGCTGAACCATTAATATAGGAATTAAATGAATCTACTGAACATTTCTACCTAATCAATCAATTTACCTCTATACAGAAGGGAACCCAAGAATCGGTCTCAAATTTCAATATAAGATTCAATAGAACATGGAAAAGGATTCCTCCCGCTGCAAGGCCAACCTCAAGTTTAGCCTATATGTATTACATCAAAGCCATGGGATCATGACTGGGTTTGCAAACCTAGAAATCAAGGATTTAAGATTTCTCGAGTATATAATGTTGTAGTTCATGCAAAAAATGTTCTGATAAATGTAGGAAGATTACCCCCTAAGAATGTTTTGCCTTATGATAAAAAACAAGTGGTTTTCTAGGCCAGGTAGTTACTACATCATACACATACCCACATTCATTATCATCTCTGTTACCACATATGGCCTCCATTCCTCGATCAAAAACCATGCCAATCCCCTTCCCTCCACTTCCCACTCAAGTTCCTCAAGAAATCCCCCTACTCCTTGATATTCAAAATACTTTGAAAACTCTCAGTAACAAGATGAGTTCTATGGAAAAAAGAGAAATGGAAAGATTTTAGCAAAGAATATTCCCATATGTTAATAAATATTAGAGACTCGGTCCTAGTAACAGTATTGGATTCAAATTCAATATAGTATATGAGGAACCTGAATGCTCTTCAGATACCACTCTTGCCAATGTATGGTATTTGATCTGCAATGATCCCCATGATTCACAATCTTGTGTCATGCATCAGTATCATGTATAGATTGCCATGGAGCAAGCTGAGAGAGATGCAAAGGGTAGGATAAATATGCTTTTATAACAAGATCGTATTATGATAGGAAAAGACTCTGAGGGGGATGTCCAATTTCTGTTATGACAAGATCTAGAAAAAAGGCCCTTCAAGTATATCCCTAGAATATAGGATAGTTCCAAGTTCCATCACAACAAAATGGGGGTAAGCTTCCCCAAAGTGGTGACACATTTTCCATTCCCCAAGCTAAGGGTAAAGAGAATACAGATAGTCTTCCTAAAGGTTTGGGAAAAGGGGCTGAAGAAGATAAAATAAGATCTAAATATGAAGCTCAAGAAAGGCTAAGATTCCCCTCTATTACTAAGAGACAAAGGATAGAGGCAACTCAACAATATAAAATAAAATATGGAGATCTAGAAAGAAGGCTTGAAAAATCTATACTGGCTAAGTTTGATTACAATATTGTTGAGGAAATGAAAATATCCCATCAAAAGCTAGTTTGTATGATACTCTTTTTATCCCTGGTCATATAGATCTGCTTAAAGCTTATCTTGATAAGTATCCACCCAATAGGTAAACTACCATAATATTGAGTATACCTATAGAAAATAATGCAATGTATCCTGCAGAACTAAAAAAAAACCTTCCCCTTTCTACATATCTTTAAGGATGGAGGGATGGGTAGTTTAAAATTTTATGATATATTTAAGAGCATCAACTACAGTTATGCCAAAAGTAGTCTACGAGGATATGGGTATGGAGTATACCCGATATTGTCCTGGAGTGTTACATCTAGATGGGACACCTACCAAGATAGTTGGAGTCATTAAATATGTACTAATGAGGTTGCACAGAGCCCCTGAGATGACAGTAGTGCAAGAAATAGTTGTGGTTGACTTAGAACCTTATTTTGGATTATGTATTTCAAGAGAGTTTACTGCAAAACTAGGGGGATGTATGTACATGGATTATTCTAGCATGGTAATACCTTTCAAAGGAAAGAGAATAAGGATAACACCTAAAAAAATAGTGGCTTATCACATTGAAAAAATCAAAGAAGATGTGTGCAATCTCAACCCATTGGAAGAATTTGAGCTAGTAAAAATCATTGAATAACTAGACATAGAGGATGAGTTGCTTTTCAAAGAAGATTACGATCAGTTTGGAACTGGTATGGGGAATTACAGTATCTCAACTGAATTAGAAAATAAAATACCTACTATATCCAATAAATCCCTAAGAGAAAAAGAATCATGGACCATGCACTTTGATAGTGCTAAATGCAAAAATGGTGCAGGAGCAGGGGTACTCTGGCTGATTCATTAGCAATGAAGGGAGCTAACTTCAACCCTTCTAAAGACTATAGAATCAAGAAAACCAAGGGAATTAAAAATAGTTTTTAGACTTGTAGTGCCAGACAAGCAAATTTTTTGGCAGGTTTTTGAAAGTGATGAACAAATAATCGATTTTCTTATAAGAGAAGCATGTCTTTCTACTGTCCAAGAGGAGAAATTGGAAGAAATTGACCAACAAGATGTTATCCAGTTAAGGAACAACCATATTCCTAGAGGGTTGGTCACTCTAGAAAGCTTATTTGATAACGAGGATAGGAAAAATATTGGGACCATGAAGGTCAGTGGGAAAATCTATAAAGAAGTAGAAGTTGGTATTGAAAAAAAATTAATGTTGGAATTAAATGCACACCTGAGGAAGCTGAGGATATCAAAGATTTGTGTTTAAAATACCCTGATATTGTGGCTTGGTCATACGAAGACCTCAAGGTGTATGACAAGAAGGTTATCCAACATACTATTGAATTAGAGCCTAATGCAAAGCCTTTTAGGCAAAGACAAAGGCTTGTGAACCCAAGAATCGAGGCCATCATGAGAGAAGAGCTCTTAAAGTTATCAAAGGCTAGGATTATATACCCAATAAAACATTCTACCTAGGTAGCTAACTTGGTGCCCCTAAGAAAAAATAATGGGGATATACACTTGCGTGTAGACTTTAGAAATATGAACCAAGCATCCCTCAAGGATCACTACCCTATCCCATAGATTGATAATATCTTATAGATAGTGGTAGGGGTAGAGAGGTTTTCCTTGCTGTATGGATACTTAGGGTACAATCATATTTTGGTGAAGGATGAAGATCAGTTTAAAACAACATTCACCACAAAGTGGGGCACATTTACCTACCAGAGAATGCCATTTGGGCTATCCAATGCAGGAGCTACATTTCATAGAGCTATGGATTATGCTTTTGGTGCATTAATAAAAAAATTTATTCTGATTTATTTGGATGATATGATTGTATTTTCCCATGACAAGAAATATCACTTATCACACCTAGAGCAAGTTTTTTGGAAATGCAAGAAATTTGGTATTTCAATCAATCCCAAAAAGTCATTCTTTGCATTTCACGAAGGGATACTTCTAGGTCATGTGGTTTCAAAAGAGGGTATGGCCATAGACCCAAATAGAATTAGAGCAATCCTTGCACTTCCTTTACCTACAAATAAGAAAACCTTGCAGTATTTCCTAGGATAAATCAATTTTGTCAAGAAATTCATTTCTGACTTTGCATAGAAAGTTAGGCCTATATCTGAGTTACTCAAGAAGAATGTTGAGTTCAAATGGATGGAAGTTAGAAAATAGGCTTTTGAAATTATCAAGCAATCCATTGCAACAACTCCAGTACTGATAAATCTATATTTTAGTAGGGATTTTATCCTTTATGCATATGGAGATGAAGAAAGTTTTGCCTCAGTACTCACTCAAAAGGACAATCAAGGGGAAGAACATCATGTATTATTTTGGAGTCAGACACTCCATGATTATCAGGTCAAATAAAACTTTATTGAAAGACAAGTGTTTGTTGTAATGAAGTCATTAAAGAAGTTTAGGAAATACTTGGTACAAAGTAAGATCCTAGTGTATGGTGATCTAGGATATAAATGAGCAATATGGATTACCAAAATCTAAGAATACGATGTGGAGATACATCCCACTAAATTAGTAAGGGGTAGAGATCTTTGCCAAGGTCTGATAGAGGTTGCAACATTAGAAGAAATAACAACTTGTCAAACAATAGATGAGGATCAATTGGAAGGAGATTAGACTGTAGACTTTGATTGGGTTGACCAGATGATCAGATATTTCCAAACTGGAGTATGCACTCCCAATCTGAATGCATCACAAAGAAGAAGATACAAGCTTCATGCTTTGAAATATGTACTACTACTAGAAGGATTGTAGAAAAGAAATTTATATGTAGTCCTTCTAAAGTGTTTAAAATAGGAGCAACAAAAGAAGGTTATCAAATATTTCCATGGAGGATCAGTAGGTAGACATGGCTCTAGCAGAGCTACAACTTTGAAAATCATAAGAGTAGGCTACTATTAGCCTATCCTATTCACTGATGCTTTCAATATTACCAGAGCTTGTGACAAATATCAGAGATATGTTGGAAGGACAAGAAATGTTGCATTTCCCCTTAGGCCAATACAAGTCAAAGAGCCTTTTCAGTAGTGGGGGTTAGACTTCATTGGATTCATCAATCCTAATTCCTTAGAAGAGCACAAGTTTATCTTAACTGCCATGGATTACTTTACCAGATTGGTAGAGGCTATTCGTACCAAGAAAGAAGATCAGGAAGTTGTGATCAATTTTATGGAAAATCTAATTTCAAGGTTTGGGGTTATAGAAGCTTTAGTAAGTGATAATGGCCTAGTCTTCATAGAAGCTACGTATATTGAGTTTTCTAGAAAATATGGAATTACTCTCAAGATACTTCAAATTATTATCCACAGGGTAATGGCCTTGCAAAATATACCAATAAGAACCTGTTAAGGATTTTGAGAAAATAACTTGAAGGGAAAAAAAGGGGTTGGCATCTGTTGCTTGACTAATATTTGTGGGTAGACAGAATCACTATAAAAAATTCAGTCAGACTTCACCTTATGCACTAGTATATGGCAAAGAGGCAATGTTACCAATCCATTTGGAAATCCCAACACTCAAGCTTGTCAATACAAAGGAAGAATCAGAATACGATCCAGTAAATACTAGATTGACTCACTTGTTACAATTGGAAGAAAGCAGAGCTCAAGCATATGATAGTTTTCAAAAGCATTGCTCTAATATCAAAGATTGGTTTGATAAGAAAGCCAGATTCAAAAAATTCCAAGTTGGAGATTCGGTTCTTAGGTGGAATGTTGACAAATCCAAGCCAGGAAAACATGAAAAGTTTGATTCTTTTTGGGATGGTTCTCTCAAAATCGTGGAAGCCAAAGAATCCAATGTATTTTAGCTAGAAGATCCGAATGGAAACATACAATCGATTCCAGTGAATGGTTTTCATATAAAGATCTACTATGTGTAAGAAATGAGCTCACTGTAATATATGTATATACATTGTATAATTATTTTCCCCCCTTTCTGCACTTTGTACTTTAATTTTCTTTCTGCACTTTGTAATTAATTTTATTTAATAAATGAGAAATTTGGAAAAATGAAACAAGTGTAGGCTAAGTACATGATGTAGCTCCATTCTGCACTCAGGTTCACTAAAATATTCCATAAGGGCATAGGAATTCTATTCCACACAATAAGAAAGCTGACGGTCAAATAAGAGAAAATATGTTCTTAATCTGGGAACCTTTCAAAGCAAATGCAGCCAAAGCAGAATTGAATCAAAGAGTGGCACCTAGGACTTCCTAAAGTAACAGTAGGATCTTAAACCGTCGAAGTGAAATAAAGTCAAAACGAAGAAACAAGTTCAAACATGACATGTGGACATCAGGAGTTATCACACATTCAATACTAATAAATTCATGCCAGATCCAAGGAGTAGCTTAAGGGGTGCAGTGAGGTGGCAGCGCAATTTGAAATTTTGACCAATGAAAAAATAGGAAGCCACCATTGAGCTGCTAAAAGGAATGATTGAAAATTGGTAAGTTTTCTAGCATACAGATCATGTGTAGCTGCATTAACGATGGAAGATACGCATGCTCCAAAATATAAAGGTGAGAAAAAGCATACACAAGTCTCATTTTATGGCCATTTGTGACTATAGAGTAGTGAAAAGGTGAAACAATATTCTGAGAAATTTGCTACTAGTTACAAAGAATGAAGTCGTATTGTTACCAAAATGGCTCCTAAGAAATTTATCATGGAGGCACAAAATATGGGAGAAAATTTATGATACCATGTGATTCAGACCAGATGAATCACAGATACAACGATGACGAGAGTACGGAGAACTCGCTTAAAGATATATTTTGAATTCTCATACTTTGTAGGAAAGCCAATGCACTGACAAGATACTATATCTATAAAATATTTATTGTTCACCTATATTTGTGATTCTATACATCATTACCCCAAATTATTCTCTGCCATGATTCAATTCTATGATTCTGATAATAGAGTAATCAAAACCTCTGAAGGCGTTCCCTTATTCACAATTACAAAAGAACTCTACTTTGAATTATTCATCGTAGGAGTAGGGCCATATTCAGGACCTAGACCATTTGATGTGACATAATAAACTAGGGCTTATGCCACAATGATGGCTTTAGAATAAAAGAAAAAAACTATAGAAAACTGGCTTCGTCTTAATTTCATAAGAATAAGGAATGAACATGAAATGCATGAGGTCCCCATTCATATTGATGAATTTGTGAATCCCGAGCTATTTTACATGTTGTCTTGCATGGAGGGTTTGGAATTCGATAGAATTGTGCATGGCTAGAAAATTGCCACTGCATAGTACATCTCTAATAAAAGAATGTATGAAAAGGATGAGGGAAAGAGAGGGACTAGAGTTATTTATTTCAATTGGCTAGCTTTTATCGCTCAAAGGATACATCGACATCTAGTAAGCATGAAAAGGGGTGTTGATGCTCCTAGTTTTAGGCATTGCTCAAGTTTGGTATGGATGTTCTATGCTACCATTAAGAACATAATGTAGTGGATTCCGGTCAAGGATAAAACCAATGATGGGGAACCCTTGTCGGTGTATTATTGGAAAAGTCACTTGAGGAGTAGTGAATATTACTATAGATTCAATTTGGAATTTATTGGATTGGCCCTCAACATAATGTATGGTTAGTGCCCTAGATTTCTACCCTTGGTCAAGGAGATTCTGAGGACTAAGGACACAGAATAAAGGGATTGGTATTTGTTGACTGAGGGCACCATAATCAGATTGTATGGATTCATGGGACAACCTTTTCTCCTACTTCACTTTTTCACGAAAAGGCTTTTTGCCTTGGAATATCTGAGACAAACAGAATATATTAATGTGAACTATAGATCTAGAATAAAGAGGAAGTATTTTCTTACCCACCACAATTTAGATGACATCACCATCACCAAGAAGGGACAGAGCCAACAAATCAACCGATACCTTGATCGGTTAGGTCTATTTTATATTCCCCAAAGATGGAGCTATGACTCTAATGGCATTTTTACTACCATAAATAAGACCCTAAATTGAGACAAGGCCTATAATTTTGAGCAGAGACCCAGGGCTTATTTTGAACAAGGGAGAAACAATGAGGAGACTACTATTTTAGAATGGAATGCCTCAAAGATGAACAGTTACCTCCATGGTTGGATTTTTATGAGCAATTTTTTTATTTTGATCCTGACTATAAGCCCAGTCATTGGATTACTAGGGCTATTATAAGTAAGATTGAAGTTGAATCTGTGAAGAAGAAGGATTCTCAACCTGAGGCTAAGTCTGTGAAGAAAAAAGATCCTCAGACTGAGGAAGGGATTGCAGAAGAAGAAGAAAAGGAGGAAAAGGGACCATGGAATGTAGCAAAAATAACATATTAGTGGAGAATTAGGATTGAAATTAGAAATCCCAAGTCCAAGTTTGGGATGAAAATTGATAAATAATTTTAAAGAAGATATAATAGAAACATTGCAACTTGGAAACAAAAGGATGTCAAGAACATTGTATTAATGGTTGAAAAACCACAAAATTCCTCTGAATCCCTCCATCCACATATAGATAAAGAGGCTCAATCAGAATAGTTGGGAACTCATTTGACGATGACTGAAGTAATGAAGACTTTTAGTCCTACCACTGAACAGGTTGAGAAGTTTCCTAAGGGGGCTAAGTTGATGAGAAAAATGCAGTATTCTAAGGAAAAAGCTATCGAAACCCCAATCATTGAAGCAATATCCATGCCTAAATGCTTTGCTCTGGGAGGTCAACCTCTAGAAACACATATTGACTAGAATAAAAAGGATGAAAGTTTTAGGTTCAGACCACTTTTTTTTGCCCCTACAACATCTGTTGAAATTCTTCCCATTGTTGAGCAGTCATTACTTTTTGGAGTAGCACAAGAAGAGGTGTTGGAAGAATATTCTAAATATGAGAGGGATGCTTTCCAAATGGTTTATAGAAAGACTAAAATAGTTTAGGAAGGAGGGGAGAAAGATATTTCAAAGAAATAAATAATGGATATGGAAGAGACTGCTAAAGAGGTAGCTGATATCACTGCAAAAGAATTGGTTGATCAGGATCAACAACAAGAAACTGAGGTACAACAAGAGCATCCTACATCTATAGGTGAAGTTATTGTTTCTAATCTATCTTATCCTCTACATTCTCATGAATCCCCAAAGAAATATCCCTCTCATTCTAATCAGGAAGATGTGACAAAGGTACCTTCTCCTTCTCACAGCCCATATCATGTTTCTTTAGTAGCCATTGAGGTACCAACCACTTCTATTTTGTCACAGTCACCCCAAGTCTCACTACCAATATCGAAAGTTCTTACTCCATCATCTACCATGACTTTACTTCTATATTTTTCATCACCACCACCAATGGGACACCGTGTTCCTAGTGTGTCCATCTATTTGAGTGTTAGTCTTGCATCCATGTTTATGAGTATAACAATAACAACAACAACAGTAGTTACTGAGTCCACTATGGTCACAAACTTTGTAGATATATCTACAACCCCATCATCAACTGTTTAGTCTACCCTTTCATTTATAGTATCATCATCTCACATGGTTGTTGGTATTTTAGGACCTATTATTGTACGAAAAGAGCAGGCAGCCACTCAGATCATAAATGATTACTGGGTAGAGAAGCTTGCTAATCCTTCTAGTAGGATAGCTATCAGGATAAGAAGTATCTATGTTGACCCTATTTTTAGATAGAGAATATCAAGATATATGACTCCACTAGTAAGCAAGCCCAAAACTGAAATGACTATTCAATATTATCGAGTGGAGGAGGTCACAGAAGATATTAACAAGCTTCCTGAGGAAGATGAATTGATCATGGCCAGAGCTCACTTGGACACCTTCTATATGAAGAATGATATAGTCAGAAAGAAGGTGGACAAATTGGAGAAACAGGTTGAAAAGCTCAAGAAGAGTCTGAGTAATCAGAAGGATGTGTAAAAGACTTTGAGAAAAGAAGCTAAGAGTTGACAGGATAAATTACAAGAAGCTAATAAACTAAAGGACCAATTAGAAGAGCAAAAGAAGATGAATGAAGATCAAGTGAAAGAAATTCAAAATTTAAAACATCAGCTTTAGATTGAGAAAGCTAAGTCTACATGCATTTCTAAGAGTGAACTGATAAATATTATAAAAGAGTTTCTTTCTGAGGTCCAAGAGAAATGTTTAGGGCTTCAACTTATTGTTGATTATCTTGATGATGCCAACCACCTTCTCTTTAATATTCAGAAAATGCTATAATAGATAACTGGAGAGTTGTAGCCTTTGG
The DNA here is from genome assembly GCA_028583015.1 of Wollemia nobilis. NCBI lineage: Eukaryota > Viridiplantae > Streptophyta > Pinopsida > Araucariales > Araucariaceae > Wollemia > Wollemia nobilis. Next base: position 4,927,366 of record JAQPPZ010016936.1, read on the forward strand.
TGATTTCTGAAGAGCAAATATACAGGTTGGTTGATGTATCGCTCCAAATTTTTTGCATCCTTACCTTCAGGATATAGGATCCGCGCCCGAAAGGGGGATGCGAGAAGGATGGGACAATACCTCGGACTGAGAGGCCCTTTGAAGGTCACGCCTCTCGGGGGAGGGGTATAAGGGTGAATTTTTGATGGATGGTGGGTTCACCAGGAAACTTTTGAGTGGCAGTTTCCATGCCTAGGTTGAGAATGGTTTTGATGTGTTCATTTTGTGCTTTAATCATTCATATCCTAGGTTTGGCCAAGATGAATCTAAGCTATTCTATATGCCAATGCTGATTTATATGAATACAAAAAACATGAATAAGTGCTAAACACAGAAAGTATGCTAAATAAGATAGAATATACCTAATTTCGGATGTCTGATGTAGATTCTGAGTTTTGTAGAAGTCCAAATCATCTCAAATCATACGTAATCATCTGAAATGTCACAGAATCATCTCAGATCTCAGTCGGTCGTCTGAGATCAGACGAGATCATCGTCGATCTGATGAATTCATCAAAAACCTGTAGTCACAGAGACAGATACCAAAAACCAAAAATACAACTGCAAAAGCAAGGGGAAATGATAGAAATGATAGTAAATTTGCCTAAATGATAGATCCAGATAATGATTAAAGGAAAATGTGTTACTTTAATAATTTATTTTAACTTTAGCATGCATCTATACTAAATGAGGTGAACTCCAGGATGTAGGAATAAAATAAACCAAGCTAATGCATAAGAAAATGAAGAGAAAAGATAAGAAAATGCAAACTTCGGGCTCTGATTGCCCCCAATATGGACTACAGTCAGGATCGCCTCCAATCGTATGATATCATCGTCGATCCTCGACAGGATCATCCGAAATCGTCTGGAATCGCCTTCGACGATCCGAGCTTGCTTCGACTGAAAAACAATAGAATTCCTGCAAGAAAACTTGAAATACAGAATGCAAACGATGGTGCGAGGATGTTCTAATGCACAAGGAACTAAATTTGTAGGGAAATCAGTCAGCTAGGGGGTTCAGGGGGATAAACTGAGAAAATCCTAGTTTATATAGGATTAGGGAGAGGTTAGGAGGTTGGAGATCATCCCAATTTGGGAGATCTCCAATGGGGGAGACTCTAACTGCACAGACACGCTTTCTGCCCAAGTTAGAGAAGTTGTTGAAACAGAAGCTAATTATGAAAATTTGGTTTTGGGACAAAATCGTCTGGACGTTCTGTTCCAGATGAATTCGTCAGATCTGGGATGATTTCGTCTGATCGGTGATGATATCGTCCAATGGTCAAAACAAATCCTAAAAATGGCGCGAAAAACAAGGGGAGCGGGTAACGGGCGGTTAATGGGTGGTTTTGGGTTAAAATTCAAATTTTTATCTTTTTACTAAGGTTTAATTGTGCCAATTTTAGGGTGCTACATTTTTCCCCCTCTTTAGCAAATTTTTTGAAGAAAATGCGTTAAATACGAGTTCTTCTCGTTTTACGAGAAAGCAAAAATTTACTCAATTTTCTAGACGATGATTCTTGGTCGAATCGTATGACTACTGACTATGGTGCCCCCTCCGTGTTTTTACCCAAATCGAACGTTTGAGGTAAAAGCGTGAAAAAGCAAAATTAAAAAAAATGTTGTTGTTTTTAAATAAAATTAAGAAAAATAGGGAAAACCCTAATTCATTTTTACTATTCATTTTTTACTGTTTTAGAGCTCTGCAGACAAAATGGTTGAGACAACGCACAGATCGACAGAGGTCCGACGCGGGCTACGGGTAAGGATCTAATCCTAGTGAATGATGTTTGAATTTGTTTTGTGCAATTTTTTGTTTTAAATTTTGACTATTTTGGGGCATCACGGCCGTTTTTAGGCCGTCGACGACGTCGGGACGAAATCGTCCCTATTTCGTCGAAATCGTCCCTAGATCGTCGATTTCGTCTGAGGGCGAAATCGGCGAACTAGGGGCGATCCCGTCCAACAAGGGGCGATCCCCAAGTTGTGAAATAGGAGATGATTTCGTCCTACAAAGGATGATTTTACCCAATTTAGGACGATATCATCCAATGGTGGACGATATCATCATTGTTATGAAATTAAGCTTGTTTGAATTGCATTTAATTGATTTTAATGATTGGTTTATTAATGAATTTTGTTGTTTTATTGTTTGTTTTGTAGAGGGGATTACTAAAGAGTCGGGAGTGGAAATACGGGGGGCTGAGGGATGACATAGCCACGCTCGACCAGGCGGAGCGTGACCGACTAGCACAGGTCAGTTTGTAGCATGTGGCAGAGATGCCACAAGTACCGACGGACATGGGGCTATTGACAACCCTAGCAGAGAGGTGGTATCCGGGGTCATCCTACTTTCAGTTACCGACAAGGGAGATGGCTCCCACACTAGAGGACGTATGGAGGATCTTGAGGATCCCCATATAGGGACGACTGATGACTCCTATGGCCAATCAGGGCCAGGTGATGATGAGGCTGAGCGGAGACCCGAGCTTCACCCTGGAGAAGGGCGGAGTGAACATCGAGTCTCTAAGGTAGATGCCTGGGGCATCTAGGTTGACTCGGGTTTTGGTCGGGATAGTGGGTGGCTTACTGCTGTGCCACTAGAGCGGGTGTAGATTACCCTGGCTCCTATCAGATGTGGTCTACGACATGAGAGACCATGGGTACAGATTTGCATGGGGCAGCTTTGTACTATGCCGCTTGTATAGGATCCTGCATGGGGTCGTATACAAGGGAGGCCGATGTCTGGTTGTGACATCACTACTACAGGTTTGGTGCTGGGAGCACATCACGGTGCAGAGGCCGGTAGGGCTCCCACTAACAGGGGTTGATCGGGAGAGGCCCCGGGTTTTCTATTGGTGGCTACAAAGGGGGTCACAGTGGTGGATAGATCTGTCGATGTCACGGAGGTTGCTAGATGACCTCATCCTGGACCATATCACCTGGAGGCCATGGAGGGAGCATCCAGGGTGGGCAGAGGATGGGCAGGAGCTGGCTCGCATCAGGCGAGTCTGTTGGCTGAGGATGGAGCGGGGAGAGGTAGAGCTCCATCGCTACGATCGAGTTTTGTGATAGTTCGGTCTTCAGCAGGGGATCCCTTCTCTCAGGGATTACGAGTACTCCCAAACTATTCGGGATAGTACTACACTGAGCGGGGCTCCAGATATGCAGTGATTCTAGAGCCAGGACACGGATGATGCCCCCATCCAGCCAGTGGATGGTGACGATGTTGGGGTTGCCGATGGATACGATGCCTGGTACGTAGGCATCCACCCTCCTCGGATGATGAGGGCATAGGGTCCGGTGCACGTCATTGTGCGATGGATGGGGAGGCGATGCCAGGATGCTATTGAGGCAGTAGCGAGGGTCACGGTGGGAGAGAGCAGCGATGGTCTCCATAGGAGAGACGCCAGAGGATGGCACAGGCTCCATAGAGGCCACAGTAGACAGGGAGGAGGGAGGAGGGATTCCCTTCTCAGTAGGGGGAGAGGCCACCATCGCCCGATAAGGGCAAGGGTATCGAGGTGGGGGAGAGCAGCGAGATGGTGGCTCTCCGGGTAGAGAATGCCTACCTCTGGGCTCAAGTGCAGACACTTCAGGATGAGGCTACACGGCTCAGGGCTCGGAGCGGAGGGGCGAGCACTCAGGATCTGGCATGGGCTATTGCTCAGACCATGTTCTACCAGGGGTTGTACTATCACGTGGTTCCAGAGGGACTAGAGGATACCATTGCCAGCCCCCATTGTAGAGCCGATCATGATGGGATCATCGAGGACATCCTCACGATCGACGATGAGGACCCGAGACACAACCCGGACCTCTATGGGACCACCTCCTCCACCTCAGGGTGGGAGAGGAGATGAGGCTGAGAGCTCGAGGGCTTCTCGAGGCTAGCTGCTATAGAGTGCAGATTGATTGTATTATTACTACTTTTTGATGGGATTGAGTATGCCAGGGTATTGATTGTGGCGTACCAATCCAGATGATGTACATAATTGATTGATATATATAGATTATATTTTTGATGATATGACTTGTGTATATGTTGTATGATGCTTTAATTTTGGATTTTGTGATTGATTATTCATGTAATTATGTCGTTGGAAATAAATTATAATTTTATGTCATGCCATAAAATTTAAATGAAATAATCTGATGTAAACAAATTGGTTGTTTTGTGGTGTGTTTTGATGAAAAATAAAAAGGGACTTCTAACAATAATTTCAAAGGACATTGTCGTTGTTATAGACCATTTCATGGAGTCGCCACTCGCTAGGTCATCAAGCTAATCCCAGTATAGAAATATTGCTAAAAGTAAAAGAGTGCTTAAGAGACTGTCTTAAGACTTTGTGTTGTGATGATGAAAAATGATGATGGTGATGATTTGTTTTCAGATTTTCATAAAAATATTATGCATGAGATATTAAAAGAAATATGATTTTTTGCTAGGCATAAATTCCTAAGTGTGATAAATTTTTTGAATAAGTCCCTAGGAACTATACCATCATTGCAAAATTGAATGTTGACATAATGAAATGAAATAGAAAAATTTGCGTTCTTTTTAAAGCACAATTGGGTAACATAATGATGTAAGCCATATGTTTTTATGAATTTAAAATGAATGGGAAATAAAATGAGAACAATGGTTTGCGCTAGGCATAGAATTATAGGTACATACTTATACCATCATCATGAAATCCAAAAAAGAATTTGATATTTTAGTTTTATTGCATGATTGATTTTTTGGTATTGAGATAAACAAAAAAAAAATAATATATAAACATGACTTTATTTACTAGGTTTTTGAAGATGTGAAAGAAAAATTTTGTTTGTTGGAAAGACATATATTTAATTGTTTTTATGCTAAGCAAATGTTCTTAAATAAGAAGATGAAATGATTCAAAAAGAATTGCAGAGATATTTTAAATTATCTCAAAGACAAAATGTAGATTTATAAGGAACCCTCATGTGTAAATGTGAGTTCATTACCGATCTTGATTTATCATAATGATACAAAATCTCTCAAATACAAATGTGTGTGCAATTGTATTGTTCATTCACCAATTTTGAGCAAGATAATTTGATACAAGTAATTTGAATTAACCAAATGAGTGTTCGTTGCCCATGATTTATATGCAAGTAACCATACCAGACTACTATGTAAGTTAGGTCATCAAGAGCTAGCTAATCCATAAGCCGACATAGGTCTATACAAAAGAAGGTCGCTAATGTGACAGACATATCACCATGCTAGGGATTACCCAAGGCCAAGCGGGTTGGGCACAAACCACCTGTTATGGGGCTTACCTCACGGTTTTCGAATAATTGAGAATTCCAGGGATTCAAGCTCATTCACCCTTCTTTTCTTTTTCAAGGGGTAGGGAAAGGGATTTTATTGCTTTTTGCTTTTTCTTTTCTCTTGCTTTTTTTTTTGTATTTTTTGCTTGGAACTGAGATAATGCTGAAATATTGCTACGATGGTACAAAATGATATTTTTCTTTTTCTCATTTTCTTTGACTTTTTATTTTTCTTCCTATACTAGGGATACTTGCTCGGATTGGTTGTAGAGCAAGGGATTTTTATTCTGGGTAGGGGTGAGCTTGTCCTTTTGTCAATTCTCAAAGATTCTAGACCATGTGCATGATAGGATAGCAAGGGAAACTTTTCGCTCAAGAAACCATTTCTACTATGTAGCATCATATCGAATTTGCAATGAAATCATTTTAATGTGAAAAGATATGCTTGGTTCAAGTAAATAACAAGATCAGTTCTCTATGCTCAAAACTTTATTTAATTCAACTGTGGATTTTGATATAAGAGAGATTAATAATCATACCAAATAAAATCAAGATATTTATTCATGTGAGTGTGAAAGTGCGGGATTCCAAATAAATGCTAATTTATCCAAAATAATTGAAAATATAACTGCAATACTTCAAGAATTGACAGGTACGAAAATAAAATATGTTTTTGAAGATTTTGATGATTTTGAAGTTTTTATATTTTGATTTTAATTTATGAATGGAAAGAATAAATACTATTACTATTTTTTTTTGAAATTTTTATATGGATGACGACAATGAAACAATATGCAAAAGAAGAATATATACAATGATGAAATGACCAGATGTTATGCATAATAGCGCTTAAGATGCATAATGTTCATAGGTTCTTTAAGATCTTTACCATCTAAGGTAGCTAATCGGTATGCTCCTGAGCCAAATTTAGCAGTGATGACATATGGCCCAAGCCAGTTAGGTTCAAATTTACCTTTAAGATCTTTAGTTGCATTAGTATTTTTTTATTTTCTTTCAGACAAGGTCATCGATCTCAAAGGATTGATGATGAAATTTCTTGAGGTATGCTCGCTTAAGATTGTTTTGGTAGGCACGAAGATGTTCCAAAGCATTGATGCGCTTCTCATCTAGGAGTTCTATCGACTAAGTCTACCAAGACGATATTCATCTCCTACTTCGTATCTTGAAGTAGTAGAGCCAAAGAAGGAACTTCTAATTCAAAGGGAAAAACTGCTTCAACGCCAAATTCAGCGATCATCTAAGGGTAAGCTATGGAGAGCATATTACATGTAAATGACTTATTTATTAAATGCAAAGGATCGCGTTCATCCAAATAATCTTGGTAAGATATGAGATGGTCATCATCCTCAAATGGGAAGGGCTGACCTTTACTAGGAAATAGGCCCACACCACATCGAGCAGGCCATGGTTCTACCTCAAAAGGTTCTTTCATACCATTTTGGGAAGGTCCCAAACCTTTCCCTTTATATCCCAATTTAAGCATTATAGGCTTAGCTTTAATATACTCATTAGCAAAATAACATCGAGCATATCCATCATAATGTGTCTTGATGTTTCTAGGTATTCTTCCCTAGTCATATCCCTTATAAATAAAAGCACAACTCCCAACTTGGTAAATACTTCCCATAGGCTGTGGGAGGCCCAAGGTATGAGGAGAGGGTGGCAAATTATTTAAAATAAGGGAATCTTGCATAGCAACGTTTGTTTTTTCTGATATAAGAATTTTAGATAAATCGGGTAAGAGCTCATCAGTAAGAGCGTAAGAGGTAGAAGGAACATTTCCTACATCTTTGGATGTAGAAAATATGCCTTTAGTAGGTGTAGATGTTGTAGAGATGTCGATGGATGGGTCTATAGGTATGGAAGTTATAGGAGTAAAACAAGAAGCATTGGTTGTGGGTTTAGGATCTTTTTGAGGTCCTAATGTGGTTTGTTCAGAGGATGGTTGAACTATATGTAGAGGTGGAGTTGATGGAGTAGATGATGTTATGAGTGTGTGTTTCACACGTTTAGACGGTTGATGAGAATTAGGATGTGTGGATGATAAAGCAGGGCAAAATTGAACTCCAACAGGTTCTGCCAAAGCACACATATCAAAGGGTCTGGGATCACCATGAATGGTAACCAACTGATTTTTAAATTCGAATTTAACACATTGATGTAAAGTTGAGGGAACAGCTCGCATCACGTTGATCCAAGGGTGACCCAAGAGTATATTGTACGATGCAGGGCAATGTACAATAAACACGGTCATGTCTAAGGTTCTTGGACCAACTTGCAATGGTATAGTAATAACTCCACATGTTTCTTGTGTTTCGTCATTGAAGGCTTTTATGATCATATCAGTTCTTTTCATTTCATCACTTCTAAACCCAAATATTTGGTAGAAGTCAAAAGTGCAAATGTTTAAAGATGAACCATTGTCAATCAAGACTCGTTTAACTGCTACATCTCCAATTAGGGCAGTAATATATAAGGGGTTATCCTTATGTAAACTATGTTGTGGTATATCTCTATCCCGAAAGTCAATACAATCGACTTCACGAGTTATTATAGTATTGGCCATGGCTTCAGAGTTGAATATTTTGTGGTACCATCATTTGGCTTAATGTGAGCATTAATTCATCCCTATGTGTAGGAGAAGATCTTAAAAGGTCCAAAAGGGAAATTCTAGTTGTAGTATTTGATAATTGTTCATTAATATTATAAGGAGGTTTAGGTTGAACATTAGGTGCATGATTCCATTTATTAGGAACTTTCAAAACAAATGGAGCTGATCCATCGTTCTGAGTTTGATCTTGTTGAGAATTTTGAGCCTGTTGTCTAGTAACAACTTCGATGGTACCGACAATATTTTTTTGCGGATGATGAATAGGTCTTGGTCTAGCATTTATGGCTTGTTCATTAGAAAGTAATTGGTGAGAAGATGGTCTAGTAGTGACTCTTCTTGGAAATGGTTCTTCTGGAACCATAGAACTTGTGATAGGTTGAATAGGATCTGATTCATCTTCAGAGCTATTCGATTGATTTGAGGTGATTTCCATGTCACTTTCAGTCTCATATTCTACATCACTAAGATCAGGTGTCTGAGTATTATATAGAGGTCTGGTCGTAACCATGGATAAAGTTGTGTCAAATATTTCCAAATCATGAGTAGGTAAATGCCCACTAATAGTTCCTACATATCGGGTAGGAGGGGGAACATTATGATGCTCAATTTGATTAGCCACTTCTTTACCATGCTTTGGTAAAGGATGTTGAAATATGTCCAATGATTGATTGGCATTCTGATTCTGATTTTGGGGGATGTTCTTTTGAGCATTATTGGGAGGATTTTGTTTAGGTTGGAAGGCTTGTACCTCCATCTCATTGTTATCAATCAGGTCTTGTATTTTATGTTTTAATATTTTACAAGCGTTGGTAGCGTGTCCAGGTCCTCTATGGAAATCACAGTGTAAATCAGCTTTGTATCCGGGTATAGTTGGATCAGGTTCCCGGATATTTGGTAATTGGATCAAACCTCATGCTAGTAATTATGGGAGAATGGTTGATAGAGGTTGATTTAACCTAGTAAATTCTCGAGGTGGTTTATCAGGAGGTTTCAATATGAACTTCTCCGTTGTTTTTGCAGTATTAACATTGGCAACGTTTCTGCTATCGGTGACTCCATCACCCACAACTTGTTTATTTTTATATTGATTTTTGGATGTTTTCTCATCATCTTTCTTTTTAAGCTGACCTCTCCTAATGAGAGCATCTTCCACTCTTCGGGCTAAGTCTATAGCCTGATCGAAGGTGGTCAAGGTAGCAGTTGATAATTCATAGGATAGTTGTTCTTGTAAATTATTGATAAAGATATCCAACATTTCTCGATAAGGTAACACAAAGTGTAATTTTCCTATCAACTGCCTCCATCGAGCTAGGAAATCAGCAAAACATTCATCTTTGTCTTGTTTTAAGTTGTACAAATATTTAATGGTTACATGCCTTTCGATGTAGGCACTAAATTGATGAACAAAAGACTCGGTGGTTTCTTCGAAATTCCTCAAATAATGAGTGGGTAATTGATAATACCACTCTAATGCCATTCCTCCTAAACTTTTTGGGAACATTTTTAGTAATAACAAGTCATCATGTGATATATCATGACATGCTATCCTAAACATACGAAGATGCTCTATGGGATCTTCGGTTCCTTTGTATATAGGTAGGACAGGCATAGGAAAGTGTTTAGGATATGGTTGTGCTACAACTATAGGATCTAGAGGCTGACTACACATCTCTCGATAATTGTACGAGGGACGGTAGGGATCTATCTCGTCCATGCGGGAGACTAACTGTTTCACCATGGCTTCCAGATTACTAGTTTGTCCACCATATTGGTTCGGTGGTACCTAAGTATGGGATTTATGAGCGTATGATGGCGTGACGTAAGGATTGGATGCTATATTGCTATTATGCAAATGGTTGGTAGGAAGAGTATTATGAAGAAGATTTGTAGTAGCATTATGTTGTATCCCAGATTGTTGGAAATTGGTGTTTGGTTTTGTTTTAGGCTTTTGTTGATTTGAGGTATGTTGATCAATAACTTGGCGAAATAGAGCAGTGAATGAAGGTTTCTTTTGTGTGGGAATAACTCTAGGCTTGGTAACAGGCACTCTAGGTGGTTGGGTAACCTGTTGTTGTTGCATGTTCTAGATTATAGCGGCCATATCCAAATTGGATGGTCCAGCTTGATCACTTTCTTGATCAACGAAGGACAAGGGATTAGTGCGTGTGTGATATATTTCTTCTAGGGTTGCTTGAGTGTCACTAATTTGATCCTTGTCCATATGGATTGCTCTATTAAGAGTGCCAATATTAGTATTGAGGAACTTCCAGAAATGTTCCATGTTCTCAAAAGTAACAGCTCCTTCCGGAGACATTTTAGGGGATGAGGATCCTTCCTCTCTAACAGTTTCTCTTTGTTCATTTCCTTCAACAAACTCTTCTTCTTGTTGGTCTAGTGTTCCTTCCTCCTGAATTGGGTCTTCAGGAAGGACATCTGGTTTATTTACTGGTTTTCCTAACCAATCTTCTTCTACTTCGATCTGTTTTCCATTCCTAAGTCTAGTCATTATGCTTAAACTTAGATTTTAGCAAATATATATAAAAAAAAAAAAATATATATATATATATATTTGCAACAAATTTGGGAGGTATATATTTTAATTATATACCTACTATAATACTTAAAAGAAAATGTTTTGATTTTTGTTATATTTTTGTTTTGTTTTTGTTTTTTATGTTATTATGATTATAAAGAGAACAAACAACATACTAAATGCAAGAAATAATAATAAAATAATGACTTAGTTTTCTATAAATAGTTTATAGATGTCATTGATGGGATCAAGTTCATCGGGAGTCATGAAATGCTCCTCTTCAAATTGGAAATGGTTTTTCAAGAATTTGACAAAGTGTGCTATGGTGATGTTATCTACTTCTGACTCTGACTTGTAAAAATAGAGCTCATGGCAATACTCTCGATATAACACAGCTCTAGGAACTCTATTCCATCTCTTTCTATCCATAAGGACGACCTCTTGATCCTCTATACGAGATAGAAATTTATGTACTACAACTGCATTGTCGAGGTATTCCTCAAAGGTGTACAACTCGAAAGACACAAGGGCTCTTTTATCTGCTAACCACCTATGGCAAGCTCTCTGAAGCTCATGATATAAGGTCACTTGATCAGGATCCAGGATTCTATCTAGGACAAACCTCTTGATTTGCCTAAGTTCGGTTGATCTAGATGAAATAAGATTCAATCTCCTATTAAGTTCGTCCCATAAAGGTGGGACTCTATATGTTTGAGATACTCTAAGCAAAGAAGTAATCTCTATGGCTGCTAATTGATTCTCAACATTAATGGTGACAACTCATCTTTTATTATAATCTACCATCTAAATATGATATGCAATCTTTAATTGTTTTTCTGATGATTCTAAATGCATTTATGTTTTGTTTTTTTTTGGATTGTTTTCAAAAGGTTTTTAGTTTTCACGTCGGGTTCACCAAAATGTATCGCTCCAAATTTTTTGCATCCTTACCTTCAGGCTATAGGATCCGCGCCCGAAAGGGGGATGCGAGAAGGATGGGACAATACCTCGGACTAAGAGGCCCTTTGAAGGTCGTGCCTCTCGGGGGAGGGGTATAAGGGTGAATTTTTGATGGATGGTGGGTTCACCAGGAAACTTTTGAGTGGCAGTTTCCATGCCTAGGTTGAGAATGGTTTTGATGTGTTCATTTTGTGCTTTAATCATTCATATCCTAGGTTTGGCCAAGATGAATCTAAGCTATTCTATATGCCAATGCTGATTTATATGAATACAAAAAACATGAATAAATGCTAAACACAGAAAGTATGCTAATAAGACAGAATATACCTGATTTCGGATGTCTGATGTAGATTCTGAGTTTTGTAGAAGTCCAAATCATCTCAAATCATACATAATCATCTGAAATGTCATAGAATCATCTCAGATCTCAGTCGGTCATCTGAGATTAGACGAGATCATCGTCGATCTGACGAATTCGTCAAACGAATTCGTCGAAACCCGTAGTCACAGAGACAGATACCAAAAACCAAAAATACAACTGCAAAAGCAAGGGGAAATGATAGAAATGATAGTAAATTTGCCTAAATGATAGATCCAGATAACTATTAAAGGAAAATGCATTACTTTAATAATTTATTTTAACTTTAGCATGCATCTATACTAAATGAGGTGAACTCCAGGATGCAGGAATAAAATAAACCAAGCTAATGCATAAGAAAATGAAGAGAAAAGATAAGAAAATGCAAACTTCGGGCTCTGATTGCCCCCAATCTGGACTACAGTCAGGATCACCTCCAATCATATGAGATCATCGCCGATCCTCGACAGGATCGTCCGAAATCATCTGGAATCGCCTTCGACGATCCGAGCTTGCTTCGGCTGAAAAACAATAGAATTCCTGCAAGAAAACTTGAAATACATAATGCAAACGATGGTGCGAGGATGTTCTAATGCACAAGGAACTAAATTTGTAGGGAAATCAGTCAGCTAGGGGGTTCAGGGGGATAAACTGAGAAAATCCCAGTTTATATAGGATTAGGGAGAGGTTAGGAGGTTGGAGATCATCCCAATTTGGGAGATCTCCAACGGGGGAGACTCTAACCATGCAGACATGCTTTCTACCCAAGTTAGAGAAGCTGTTGAAACAGAAGCTAATTATGAAAATTTGGTTTTGGGACGAAATCGTCTGGACGTTCTATTCCAGACGAATTCGTCAGATCTGGGATGATTTCGTCTGATCGGTGACGATATCGTCCAACGGTCAAAACAAATCCTAAAAATGGCACGAAAAACAAGGGGAGCGGGTAACGGGCGATTTTGGGTTAAAATTCAAATTTTTATCTTTTTACTAAGGTTTAACTGTGCCAATTTTAGGGTGCTACGAGTTGATAGCAGACTTAGTGATTCTGCTAAACCAATTCCTAATAAAGAATGGAATTTTTCTAGGGTTACTGCTAGGATTGTGGTGAAAAAGCACAGGGCACTTCAAAGAGCCTAGATGTTGTTTGATAGAATTGAAAGGGTGATCAAGGATTTTGTTGAATTAAATAAATAAATAATTCAAGTTGGCTTTAAAGACCTATGGATGGAGGATCACAACTTGCTATCTATGGAAGATATCCAACAGAGCATTGATGAGTATTTAAAGGATGATTCTGGAATAGATTCTCTGGAAGAGCCACCACCCCAAGAGCAAGTTGTCCAATTGATTGTTGATTTCACTCAATTTAGAGATCTAATGGAAGATCTGGTAAATAGAGGGGATACTGCTAACTATGAAGATATTTGAGAGTTACAATAAATTTATAAGCAGCTAGAAGAAACATCAAATCCCTCTTAATAAGCTTGGAAATGGGCTCTAGAATATTTGGAATTAATGATTCAATTGTTTGGTGATACTTCTGGAGGAAGGAGTCAAGAAACAGCTATTCCAAAAGAAGAATAAGAAGAAGAAGAAGTAGAAGAGGAGATCGAAGAAGAGGTCCATGAATAAGGGGAGTAGGATGGAGTAGTTACAGGTCCAGAAGGGGCTCACACTTAGTTCATTTTTGTTATGTACATATACATGAATTTTATATTTTTCTATTTTTACTCTGATAGTATGTTAGAAATAAGCAATAAAGGCGTGAATCCTATAGAGCAACAAATTTTGTGTGAAGACATTCTTTGAAAAAATCTTTATAAAGGAGGTAGAGTTGTGTTTAGTCAGACACAGTCTCTGTATAAACAGATGAGCCATGATGTTTTGGGTATGATTTCCATATGAACCTTTACCCTCTAAGAAGATTGTTGAATTTTCATATGGTAGTGTTTATAGGGAAATTATTCTTTAAAGCATATTTTCATAGATGAGTATTTTTGAATCCTAAGGCCTAATGGATAAGACTCTAAGTTCGATTGGCATTACGAGAAAATCCACTCGGGAGGCACCAGAATGTAGGCCCAAAATGGCCACATAATTAGTGAAAATTTTTCAAAATTTTGCCTTTAGTGATAAAGTCTTCATTCCACACACTTTGCAGTAAACTATGGAGTAGATCCACAACAAAAGGTATGAGCCCACCCAAAACTTAGTAGTTTTTATGATTAAAGCAATTTCGAGAGACTTCTTTCCAGATCCGGATTGGAGATGCATCTCTATTCCGCAAAAATATTTGAGAGGAGATGACGCTAGTGATTAAAAGGTGTGGATTGGTGACTTTGCAAAAGGCTTAGTGTTGGAAGGCTTGATTATGGAAAACTCCTTTGTTTTTGGTTCTAGACTAGCGATAGGTCTCAAATTCACAAAAGTCTATGAGAAAATATGATGTCAGCAAGAAAAAGTGTGAATTGGTGCTCAGAGAAAGCATAGAGTATTCCTTTATGAAATGGTGACAAGGCGAAATGTCTAAATAATGGAAATATAGATTTGTGATAAGAGACTATTCTAACTAACTTTAGACTTGGAAGAAGGGCACCCAAAATGGAGAAAAAGTCACTTTGCAATAAGGCGGGTCCAGATTGATGATCACATACTAATACCAATGCTTGGTCCGAAATGAAATCCACAAAAGTCATAAGGGAAAGATGACGTCATCAATATTTTTGTGCGGATTATGTAGTATCTAAAGAAAAAAAGTGGGTTTAGGCCTGCTTAGTCATAAGGGAGCTGGATTGGTGATTTCACGGTCTCTGAAGAAGAAGGATGACATCACCATTTTTTTAAAGAGGAATGGCACTGCAATCTCCCCATCATTATAATAAGCTTTTATCATAGTGAATCTGAACCATACGAGGAGGGAGATCAATGATGGAGGTCATGCTGACAACTTTGAGTTATTTAAAGAGCATTTCTACACTAAGATTGGAATATTCAGTTGGAAGCTGAAGCGTCGAGGGTTTTTAAGAAATCCAAACCAAAGGTGGTTACAGATCGACAATGGTAGATGGCACCCAAGAAATATCGATGGTAATGCAAGATTTCCAATGACTTAAAATCCAATTTTTCTGAATGACCAGCAAGTTATAGAGGCCCTGAGCTGCCATGGTGGATCGTTTTCAGTGGATGTCCTAGAGGATGAACCAGTAAACGAATGCCAACTAGATCTCTCTGCTATACTATCAAAAATAAATCTTTGTAATGTTCCTTGTAATTTTAATTTCTACAAAAACTATAAATAGAGGTCAAACCCTCATTTTTAAGGGTCGGATCTAGTGTGTTTGCCTACGCTACTGTTAATATTCTCGAGAGCTAATGGAAGGAGCATTACATTGATATTCACCTTGAACTGTGTGTCTTCATGCTTGATATTAGAGGTTTAGTTTCTTTAGTTGTATTTCTGTAAATGCTTAAATGGTTAGTTTGTGCCAAGTAAATAGATTACTAACTATGGAAGCAATTAAAATATGCTTCTAAGATTGTTCTTTATTGTTATATAGTGCATTTCTATGAAATCAAGATATTAGTGAATTCTGCTATTTGGATTATTAATGTCTAGATATTGAAATATTTGTCTAAAATATTTCTTTTTTGTGCATTAATGAGTGAAGTATCATTCAATTTGGGATAATGTTGATATGAGTTATGTACCTTTGGCTAAGTTTTTTGGAGCTTTTTATTGTAGTGCAATGCTATTAGCCTATTCATCCACTATTGTTCATTTCATTCTAACCCTAACATTTTCTTACCCTAGTATCCAAACCCCTCAAGTGAGCATAATTGTGTCAACACCCTATTTAAGTTGATAAGGAACCAGCCTACTCTGGAGGTTGGATCGAAAACTCTATTTTGGTCCATCCAATGTTGAGTGTTGAGTTGTAGCTATCGGGTACAAGCCTAGAAAAAAAGTAGGAATATAGATAGCTACAATGTTGAGTAAATCTTGATGCAATTCAGTGCCCAATATTACATTAAGCCGAAAACCCTTTTGAGGAAAGCTTAGATCTGAATAGCATTTCAAGAGACAACACTTGTTCCTGCACCCACATAAATCCTTAGCAATATCTCATTCTTACATATGAAGTTAGAGATCAATTTTGCAGGGTTATTACATAATTTCCCCCTAAAAATAAACAAAGTCCCTGTGTTTGCAGTATAAAACATCATAATAAGTTTTCACAAGTCTACATAGCAAGACATGCATAACAGTGATTACAAACAACATAGTTTTTTTATCAAATTTCAACAAAATTCATAAACCAGTTTTTGTTGCACAAAAGAAAATGTATTTTTATCATTGTTCAAACAAAAATGGGAACTATCTTTTCATCATGTCCACATCTTCCCATGTGGCATTGTTTTTAGAATATTGGTCCCATTGGACTCTACATTGATAGATACTTTTTTTCTTAGTTTTTTTGTTCTAAAACTGAGTATCCTCACTAGGAACACCTCAATGTTTAGGGGATCTATCATCTGTAAATGATAAACATTTAAAACATGAGAAGGATATGGTATCTACTTCTTAAGGAGAGACACATGGAAAGTATGATGGATTTTAGATAGGTTAGGAGGTAAGGCCAGTTTTTAGGCTACTAGTCTAATTTTATCAATAATGGAAAATGGTCCAACAAATCTTGACCTAAGCTTGGATGATTTAATGGATATTTTAGTGGGTTTAACTCTTAGGAATACCCTATATCCTACAAAAATTCCCTTTAAATTCACTTCAAATCAGCATAACTCTTTTGTCAACCAGAGGACTCCTTGAACCTAAGTCAAATTTCATTTAACTGTTCTTCTATTTCTCTCAGCATATCCGACCTGATCATCACCCGATCCTTCGGATTTCTCCAAGACAAAGGTGTCCATTTTTAATGAAGCATGATACCCATTATTGTAAGAAAATTCTACTAGGAACATATAGTCTTCCAATTTGGTTTGGTGATCCATACAATACATTCGCAACATATCCTCAAAAAATTGATTAACTCTTTTACTTTGCCCATCAGTCTCAGGATGGTATACAATACTGATGTTGATTTTTGTTCTCCAAGATTGATGTAATTCTCACAAAAAATTCTAATGTGAATCGGGAATCCCTATCTGATATAATGGTTTTAGGAGAACCATGTAGCCATACCACTTCCCTGGAAAAATTTTGGGCTACAACAGGCACTCCATATTTAACATTTCCAAGTATAAAATGTGCTACCTTAGTCAACTTGTTGACTACTACTAGGATAGCATCATGCTGGAAGTGATTTTTAGTCAACCCGACTATGAAATCCATAGTCACTACTTGCCATTTATACTTTAGGATTGTATAATATTGCAACTATCCTATAGTATGCAAATGTTCTGCCTTAACCTTCTAACATTCTAAGCATTTCATCACATATTCAGCAACATCCCTTTTCATTCCTGGCCAATAGTAATCCCTTTTTAGGTTTTCATGCATTTTTACATAATCAGGATGGGCAAAATATGGAGCATAATGTGCTTCTTGCAGTATTTTACCTTTAAGATTCTGATCATTAGGTACCACTAACCGATTTTAGAAAAATAGGGTATTTTCCTTAATTTGAAATTCCTTGGCTTTTTTAGATCCTTCTTGCACCATCTTACAACATTTTTGAGAGAATTCATCTTGAAGTTGTAGGGTTCTTATCTGTTCAACTAAATCAAACTGGTATTGTGACATAGCAAAAATATACCTTCTTCTACTCAGTGCATCGACTAGTTTATTTTCATTTCCTTTAATATACTTAATGCCAAAGTCATATTCTGCTAGAAATTCCATCTATCGCCTTTGTCTAGAATTGAGCATTGGTTGAGTAAAGATGTATCTCAGGATTTTGTGGTCAGTTCGTAACTCAAAAGGTTTACCCAAAAAATAATGTTGCCACATATTAAGAGCATGTACCATTGTTGCTAATTTTAGATCATGTGTGGCATATTTTAGCTCATGCTTCTTAATTTTTTGAGACTCATAGGCTCTTATCCGTTCCCCCTGTATCAGTATTCCACCTAATCCCTCACCAAAGGCATCAGTGCATATAGTGAAAGGAAGATTAGGATCTTGTATTCTGAGAATCAGTGCAATGGTTAACTTCTCTTTGAGTGTTTTGAAGGCCTCCTCACATTGTTCTGTCCACTTGAAATTTTTTCTCTTTTTTTTGCAAATTGGTTATGGGATATGCTACTTTGGATAAATTCTTGATAAATCATCGGTAATACCCAGCCATACCCATAAAACTTTGTACTTCAAAGACATTTGTTGGAGCAAGTCATCCAATGATAACTTCTATTTTCTTTGGATCTATGGACACCCCTTCAGCTGAAATCACATGTCTTAAGCACTGAACCTAAGGATTATAGAACTCACACTTGGATAATTTTCCATATAATTTATTTTTCCTTAATACTTTAAGAACAACCCTCATATGTTGATCATGCTCTTCTATATTTTTAGAGTAAATAAATATATCATCCAGGAATATTAACACAAACTGATATAGCTGCTCCCAAAAGATACTATTCATGAGATTCATAAATGCTATTGGGGCATTAGTTAATCCAAAAGGTAGGACTATGAATTCATAGTGACCATATCTGGTGTGAAAAGTTGTTTTGTAAGTATCTTCTTCCCGAATTCTCAACTGGTGATAATCGGATGTAAGATCAATTTTTGAGAATATTGTAGCCCCTTTCAGTTGGTCAAAAAAATCATCTATTCATGGTAAATAACATTTGTTCTTGAAAGTCATCTTATTGAGAATCTTGTAATCAATACAAAGTCTTAGAGTTCCATATTTATTTTTCACAAATAGGACCGGTGCACCCCAGGGTGAAACACTAGGCTTAATATGTCCTTTTTCTAGCATATCTTGAAGCTGAGTTTTAAGTTATTGTAATTATATTGTAGCCATTTTGTAGGGTGCTCGGGCAATTGGCGTAGCTCTAGGAAGAAGTTCTATTAAAAAGTCAAATTCTCGTTTGGGTGGTAATCCAGGTAGGTCTTCAGGAAAATCATCCCAGAAGTCATTTAGTACTGGATAAGTCTGAAAAAAACTTATTTCTGACTCTACTTATTTTTTCTTGTTAAGTTTGATGATAAAGAACCTACTTCCTTTCTTGATGGCCCTTTTAACTTGCATAGCTAACAAAAAGTGTGGTTCCACTAACCTACGTCCACAATAAATTTGAGTTCTTTGCTTGGAGTTGTTAGTGAAATCCATCCATATTTCTTCAAAGTATAATAATGCCTTATGGGCCTTGAGCTAATAAATTCCCAAAATTTATCAAATGCATGTAAAGGTTCTACATAAATATGCCAGCTAGTCTTACCCTGAGGTAAAGTTATTTGGGGTTCAAATAGGAATTGATCAATAGTAAGGGTTTGCCCATAGTCATGCTCAACCTTCCACTCGTTAGCCAAATATCCAGGTTTTTCTGGTATGTCTCTCATTATATTAGGTGAAATAAAACTATTAGTAGCTCCTAAATCAATTAAAATCCTTACATTCTTATTGTAAATTTTGCATTCCAACAAAAATTGTGTAGCTTGACCACTAAGTTTAGGGTTACCTATTCTAGCATAAATTTTATGGGTTGGCTTTGCCGACTCTTGCCTCTTGTTTGCTCTCATGGGATATTTTTCAGTGAAATGTGGCTATTGATAGATCCAACACCCAGTTCGAGGTTCCTTTTCCATCTTATCCCCATTTTTGCCACCCTGAGCATCATCTTTAGCCCTTTTTTCAAATATATTGGAATTTCCCTTCTACTAACCTCCCCGTTGCCCTGATTCATATTCCCTTGGAATTCATTCTTGCCCTTGTCATTTTGATGGGGACCGGAATTTCACTCCTTCAAAATATACATGCTTTTCATTAAAATCTTCAAAAAAATTATACACGCATGAAAATAAAACAGCCCGCAGGCTCTACAAAGACCAAGCTCGGCTTCGGTCTCCCTAACTGTACCACTTCTCTTTCTCCGGTCCACCTCCCTAATACAAAAATCCGAGTTTTTATCGAGGTCTCGACCCTCTAGCAATTAATGCCCCCACCTAACAAAATTTCAAATTTGATTTTCCCTCTCGGCCGAGTTTTCAAATATTTCTGTCATAAATGGGCAACTGCCCGATCCGTCAAGGAGCTTGCATTCATGGTCTCCCTCGACCTGCAACCGCCATTTCACCCATACTGTCCTAGGCCTGCAACTGTCGCCTTGTCAGAATATTTCAATGCGAAGGTTATTCCCTGTTGAATACATGCGGTCGTCCTCTCTAATCTGAAATATGTGTCCTTCATCTTTGTTAAATACACGCAACCTTTCGTGTGTCAATTTTGACCTCACCCCCAACTGGTTGTGCTACTTTTAACACACGTGGCAGCCACGTGTCAAAACTGGCCTTGCCCGGCCGTCCGCTTGCTCACTTTTGGCTATAACCTTACCTGGCCGCGATATCGCGATAGGTCACGAAATCGCAACATGTCGCGATATCGCGACCAACAACGCCTCCACTATGTCGAAGTCCCTTGGGGCCACGATTTCACGACCTATCGTAAAATCATGACATGTCACGATTTCGCGACCCCCCACCTCTGCCTTCACTTTGTCGAAGTCCTTTGCTTTCGAAGCCGTTTTGTGACCATGCCACGTGGCAGTTTTTCATTGGTCGCGATATCGCGACGCAACTTGCCCCTCTGATTTGCTCTGAAATGATGTCGCGATATTGCGACGTCGTGATATCATGACGCAACTTGCCCCTCTGCCTTGCTCTGGAAATGATGTCGCGATATCACGACGTCACGATATTGCGACGCAACTCGCCCCTCTGTCTTGCTTTGTAAATAATGTCACGATATCGCGACGTCGCGATGCAACTCGCCCCTTCGCCTTTTTGCAGCTTTTGAGGTCACAATTTCATGACCCCCTTCCCCCATGCTTTACAAAGACTTCCCCCTTGGGAAAAACTAAAGAAAAGTACTTAGGAAAAAAATTTGAAACAGAAAGTTTTGAAAGATGCAAGATTGCTCTGCTGTCACCGGATGCTCCTGCATCAGATACCCCGGGTAAAAAGGAGAAGTGATCTTCACTTCTATGTTGTTCGGTCCGTGTCCTCTGTAATAGTTCCAAACGTGCACCTGCCTCTGCAGCCTGCTTAAACCCCGACTCTTGGAAAATAAAATTTCTACCCTCTACCAGACAAATTCTGGCATTGTTGCACACCTTCTCATCCTCTGTCTGCAATGGCTTCAACTTGTGCCGCACTCCATATTTTATCAAGGAGTACGTATTTGCATGACCATCATGCACTACACTCTGATCAAACTGCCATGGCCTCCCTAATAGCAAATGGCAAGCATCCATGGGGAATACATCACACAGGACCTCATCCTAGTATCTCCCAATCTGGAATGTGACTAAGCACTGTTCACGGACCCATGCTCTGTGGTCCTTCCGCAACCACACAATCCGATATGGATGCGGGTGCCTCCTTCTCTCCAACTGCAACTTAGTAACCATCTCCTCGAAAACTAAGTTATCTGTACTCCCGTTGTCTATAATAACATTACAGACTTTGCCTACACTTTTGCACCATGTGCGAAACAGGCTTCTCCTCTGCTCTGACTTGTCTTCCTCAATCAACATGGTCCTCCTCACAATCATTGCTTCTCCTTTCTCAGCTTCTTCAGAATGTTCTGAGTCAGCATCTTCAACTGCCACAACAGCTCTGGCAGGACCCACTTGTTTCTTGTTTACTCTCTCGGGGTGCTGGGGACACTCATATGCCCGATGCCCCTCTTCTCTGCAGTGGAAACATGTTCCTTGAAACACTTCTCTTCCATACCCGCATCCAGATCTACCTCTTCCTCTTGGGTAGCCATTGTTCTGAACTTGCGGTTTGGGTTCTTCATCTTCTTCTTTCTGACCTCGGCTGCTACTCACCTCTTCTTTCTTCTCTTCCTTTCCTTCCTCTTTCTTTCCACCAGTATTTCCTCTAGGTCCTTTTACTCTTTGCTTGCTTTCAAACCTTTTGTTCAGTTTTTCTTCAACCTTCAGAGCAAACTAGTAAGCATCTTCAATGGTGCTCACCCGAACCAAGCTCAACTCTTCCTGAACACTGGGTCTCAACCCATTAATATAAAGAGCCACCTTTTCCTTGCTTGCTTCTAAATGGCCGGTTCTGATGGAGATTTTATAAAATTCCTCCATATATTCTTGGATAGTTTTATTCATCTATCTCAAACTCTGCATTTTTCTTAGTAGATCCAGTTCATAATCTACGAGGATGAATTGTCTTTTTAATTTTTCTACCATTCTGTCCCATCTAGTTATCCGTTCCTTTCCTCTTCTATTCTGTTCCAGCTGTACCCCCTTCCACCATATGCTGGCATGACCCTTTAATTTGGTTTTAGCAAACCTGACCCGCTCGGGATCTTCAACTTCTTCATATTCAAAATATTCTTCTAAGTCATTTATCCAGTCAATCAATTCTTCCGGATTCAAGTTCTCAGAATATGTGGAAACTTCTATCTTCGGCCTCTTCCCGATCTGGGATATGGCCTTGTACAGTCTGGCTTGTGTCGGATCCACAACTTCTTCCTCTTCTTCTTCAAACTAATTTTCTTCTTCATCCGCTTCATCCTCACTGTCTACATCTCTTCTCGGTTTGTGTCCTCTGTGTAGTTCTTCTTGTAGGGCCTGAACTTGCCGCTGCAAAGCCCAAAAATCTCTTGCTGCCATGCCTCTTCCACCAATGGGGTTTCTCCTTGGAGGCATTCTGTTCACCCGATCTCAAGCCCTCCCACAAGTCCTGGTACAACTGCCTCTCCTTCGGCGGTCTGCCTGCACGCTCAGGAACTACTGGCTCTGATACCACTGATGGGGACCGAAATTTCACTCCTTCAAAATATACATGCTTTTCATTAAAATCTTCCCAAAAAAAAAAAAAATTATACACGCATGAAAATAAAACAGCCCATAGGCTCTACAAAGACCAAGCTCGGCTTCGGTCTCCCTAACTGTACCACTTCTCTTTCTCCGGTCCACCTCCCTAATACAAAAATCCAAGTTTTTATCGAGGTCTCGACCCTCTAGCAATTAATGCCCCCACCTAACAAAATTTCAAATTTGATTTTCCCTCTCGGTCGAGTTTTCAAATCTTTCTGTCATAAATGGGCAACTGCCCGATCCGTCAAGGAGCTTGCATTCATGGTCTCCCTCGACCTGCAACCGTTGTTTCACCCATACTGTCCCAGGCCTGCAACTGTCGCCTTGTCAGAATATTTCAATGCAAAGGTTATTCCCTGTTGAATACACGTGATCGTCCTCTCTAATCTGAAATACGTGTCCTTCATCTTTGTTAAATACACGCAAGCTTTCGCGTGTCAATTTCGACCTCACCCCCAACTGGTTGTGCTACTTTTAACACATGTGGCAACCACGTGTCAAAACTGGCCTTGCCCGGCCATCCGCTTACTCACTTTTGGCTGTAACCTTACCTGGCCGCGATATCACGACAGGTCATGAAATCGTGACATGTCGCGATATCATGACCAACAACGCCTCCACTATGCCGAAGTCCCTTGGGGCCGTGATTTCATGACATGTCATGAAATTGTGACATGTCACGATTTCGTGACCCCCCACCTCTGCCTTCACTTTATCGAAGTCCTTTGCTTTCGAAGCCATTTTGTGACCATGCCACGTGGCAGTTTTTCACTGGTCGTGATATCGCAACGTCGCGATATCGTGACGTCGCAATATCACAATGCAACTCACCCCTCTGATTTACTTTGGAATGATGTCGCGATATCGCGATGCAACTCGCCCCTTTGCCTTGCTCTGGAAATGATGTCGCGATATCGCGACGCAACTCGCCCCTTCACCTTTTTGCAGCTTTTGAGGTCACGATTTCGCGACCCCCTTCCCCCATGCTTTACAAAGACTTCCCCCTTGGGAAAAACTGAAGAAAAGTACTTAGGAAAAAAAATTGAAACAGAAAGTTTTGAAAGATGCAAGATTGCTCTACTGTCGCCGGATGCTCCTGCATCACATTTCTATTTCTTTTTTCATACCTACCTTTATTTCCTTTGTTATGTTCCCATATGGTTGGTCCATAATTCTTCTTCCTTGACAATTCCTCCCTGTTAGAGGATTTCTGGTAATAAGCCTTTTTTGCCTTATAGTTTTCTTTGTGCTGACGAGCCAAATCCCATGCAAAAATCAAGGATGCTGGCTTAAGCATAAGTAACAAGTCTACAATATTTGGGTGAAGCCCAAGTAGAAATTTTTGGACTTTGACTTCAGTTCTTTGGTGATACTTAGACATATATTTGAGCAACTACACATATATATGGTAGTATTCAGTGACACTCATATTACCCTGAGTTAGTATTGCAAATTCGATGGTTCTATCAAGATAGAACCGAGGGGATAAATATCTTTCTTTAAATTCCATCACAAAATCCTCCCAAGGCACATCTACAACTTCGATATTATACATTTTTTTGTATGTGTCCCACCAATCAGTAGCAGCCCCTATCAAACGAAAGAATACATAGGAGGTTTTCAACTTGGAGGAAAAAGTTCTGATGGTAAAGTATGCTTCCAAACTATTTAGCCACCTTTATGCCTCTTATCCATTCCATTTTCCATAGAACTTAGTGATATCAATTATACTCATATCTTTATCAAGCTCAGACCCTCCTTGCCTCCTTCTAGGGTCTACAGATGATTCATCCCCAGTGACCATTGCTTCTTTTCCCTTAGACAAATTTTTAATTATCTTCTGCTATTGGGATATCATTTCCTATTACTAGGTTAATTGGAAATTTTGTTTCTCCATATGTTCCAGCATCTAAGCATTTTCTTGAGCCATATGCTCCATCATCTGGGCTCTTTGTTGATCCATCTGCTCTTTCTGCTGACTCATTTGTTCTTGCATCAATTGGATCATTCGAGTCATTTTATCCTCCTTCATCATAGGCTCCTTCTCCCTCCTTATTACCCGAGGGACCTGAGAAGTTTCCTCAATAGAACCTATCCTTATGACATTTATAAGGACCTATTTAGGATTCTTGGTCAGCCCTTCCCGCTGAGCCACTACCACCGATATTTTTGAGGAACTAGCTCTAAGTCTAGATGTCGTTGCCTATTGTAGAAAAGAGCTTCGTTAAGGTTTTGTTTACAAAATGAATTACAGATTTATATTTCATTTTTATTTTTTTAGTCTAAAAAGTTTTGGTTTATCTGAGAATTCATATGCTTTGATACCAACTATAAAAACTCAAGCCTACCTACTTGGTTTCTAGGTTTCATAAAAAAATTCTGATATAAGAAAATTTCTTTCCATTATCCAACCTTGACTAGTACTAGCATGCCAAATCCTATTGAATGCCATCCCACTGTAGATGAAATATTCAAGAGATTTAGAGTGGCCAAGTATCAGATTATCTTACTTCCTTACTTCCTCTCCTAACCCGAGAATCCAAGTAAGGGCAAGGTTTATATTTTTGGGGGCCATTTCACCCAAAATTTGAATGCTTTCTCGCTTGTATCGTTAAGATACTAGCATGTGCATACCTGAATGGACATTATATCACTACACTAATATATGTCCTAGACACAACTGCTACCTTGGTTGTAAGCAGAAGTTCCTCATGCATAATACCCATATAATTATGCTAGATCCTTGTTTATCCTAGAACAATCTTTCTCAAGTACTAACATGGTTTACCTAGGAGTGGTGCCCATATCACCCCTCCTACTCCTTTCACTCTTGACTTGAGAGCTCGGTAAACCCATGCCAATATGTGTGCTACCCATGACATCATGTGGTTGGATGGAAGATGAATGCCCTCTTGCATTTATGTTCCAGTTGTCTACCCACGACCATTATTTGACTTATGTTCTGGTTGTCTACCCACAACTATGCTTCGCTACTCAGAATCCCATCAGTATAACTTAATACTTTTCTTCAATTTTAGAATTTATTAATCACAAGACTATACTCTTTTAATATTTGTAAGTTTGCTAAGGTATCTATGTTTTCCTTCTATGAGAATAAAAGAGTAAGTATTCTAGAATTTAACTTATTTTCATAAAGACAATAATATCTTATGATTTATATCAGAAAGAGCATTTTATTTCCTCATTAACCTATTAACTATCTATTAAGTAGATAAAACATGTAAAACGACTTCAAATTAGGAAAATTACATAATAAATGTCTTCAAAATTGCATTTCCACAAGTAAAAATATTAAATCATTTCCTCTAAGGAAAACCATTCAAACTACATTTTTACATATTAAATCCCTATATTTCACCAATACAAGAATGATTTCATTTCCCAATAACAAATTAAACTAGGTTTTCATTAAAGATTTAAAAGTACAATCCAAATTTAAATTCTAAAACTACTCCATTAATTTTTAGCTTGATCTAATACTCTAAATATGATTTCTTCGAGAAAATTAATATCAACCCATGTTAACACTGCACTTGCTATGTGCTTACGAGTTTAGAGACATAAGTTTTCTGGTCTCATCTTAAGTTTTCAGTTATTCTAAAATATGCTTAAACTTAATCAAATACCAACCTATAATTATTCCATATCTATCCTATTCTATTAATTATTACGATGCTTCCACAAATTTTGCTTTTATTATTCATGCCAATGACTTATTTGTTTGGAGACGCAACTTTTGTTTTCCTGATGCTTGGTTTCCCCTAAATCTTATATGAAGTTCTTATATTAAACTATGAACACACCCATGGCTACAAAATTAATTGATTCGGGGATTGAAAATACATGAATCATCTATGCAACGCTTGTCTATCGACAACCTCATGATCAAATATGATGAGGGTATTTCCAAGCATTTCAAGGAAATCACGTAATTTCCTAACAATATATATTTCAAACTACTGAATTTTAGGTTTAAAATCTAGCCCTCCTATGAAGTTTATATTTAAAAAAATGTTTTTGGAAAATTTGTGACGCTGAGTTCTTAACATAATTAATTAGATAGCCATTGAAATCATTTTTAAATTCATTTATTGCCATTAATTCATACAAAGCTAAGCGACTACCTAATACTTTCCTACCAACTATTAACGAAAAAATATTTAAGTTTATAATTTTTCCTTTTATTTAAATCCTTGTCGACTCCATATAAAATAATGAACGAACTGCAAAACATACTATGAAAATAAGAATAAGCAATATTTCATTTGAAAACATTCACATCATTATTTTACCATACAAGCTTTTCCCTAAGACCAGGAATGAACCCTTTGAAAAGTTTTTTTTTTTTTTTTGAAAACAATAAAATAAAAATTATATTTCCTTCAAGTAAAGGTAACATAGTAGCAAAGGACGTTACAAATTTTCCAGAGCTCTTTTCTAAAAAAAACATTTTACATTACTCAATCTCAGAGGAAAACTCCCTTACTTATATTATAATAATACATTTTCAATTCCTTTCTCTAAAAATTCAGAATTCATATTTTTTATTGTCTACTTTGTTTCAAGAGGAAGCAAATGTGTAAATGTTCTATCAAATTCTTGTTTCTAAGCCTCCATAAGCACTAGCAATTCACGTAAATTTAAAGAGATGATATTTATGAGTAGTCTCATATGGTTTTTCAGCTTACCCAAAATCAGAGCGTTCACCTAATAATATGAATGCATACTAAACCTACTGATTTCACAAGCAACAGGCATGCAATGCAGTCTCAAACAAAATTTTCTTTTTCCTTATTCAAGATTATTAATCTAAATAATGAAAGACAAATTTCAATTCAAATTCCATTTTAATTCTTCACACACTTATCCATAATTAACGTCCCATATGGACATTCAAATACGGAGCACTTACTTCCTTATGAAATTCTTGGCTATGATATTTTCCTCCTATCCTTGCCTTCTTCTGCAGCTCCCTCTTCCTACTCTCACCTTTCCACCCCTTTTCCCTCTTATAAAAAGAAGAACATTAAAACCTTTAAGGTTTAAAACACAAATGTTAATCTCACATGTTAAACTTTGTGGAAGGCTTACCAAGTGCTAAAAGAAGGCTAGATCATCCTTTTCCTATGTGACCACGGAAATAGTATGCCCTTTTATTTAATTTCTTTATTATTTAAATAAATTATTTTCATTATATTGGCATTTGCTTAATTTATGCCCAATTTAGTTTTTTTTTTTAAATAATAATTTCTTTAATATATTTTTAATTATGATTTATTGTTGGATATTACCTAGTTTATTAAATTAGTTTTACTATTAAAATATTATTATTATTAGTATTATGAGTATATTAATTTTTAATCCACTAATAAAATAAGCAACCTAGAGATGGATGTACGTGAAAATGCAGCTACATGGACCGCTGGTGGGTATTACCTCTAGGATTCACAGATTCATAATATGGCGAACACTCCACCGCTCATCATATCTCTGGACTTACCTTAAGTTGAAAATCCTTTTGAGGAAAGCTCAGCTCCGGATAACATTTCAAGAGACAACACCTGTTCCTGGACCCACAAAAATCCTTAGCAGTATCTCATTCTTACATATGAAGTTAGAGATCAAGTTTATAGGGTTATTATAAGAACCCCAAGTGTTTCCCTCCCATCATCATCACGATTCTACTAAAGAAGATTCTACTATTTTTCCTAGCAACCCCCCACTAAAAGTTTCACCCTCAAGATATCCCTACCTCCGAAAAAGTGACATTAAAATAGTACAAGAACTTGAAAAAAAAAATCTTGGAAAACAAAGGACAAAGCTCTTTTTAAGGAGGGTGGCATGTTAGGATCCTCCATCCTAATATTATTAGTTAGTATTATTAATAATTTAATTATTATATTATTAACCCATAAAGTGAACCATCACATCTCTTCATAACGTGAACCATCATGTCTCTTCCTAACGTGAACCATCATGTCTCTTCAAAGCAATGTAGCTCTAGGGCATATATATATATATACATATATATATATATATATACATATATATATATATATATATATATATATATATATATATGTATATATATATATATGTCTTAGGTTGACCATTCACACCAATAATCCATGAATAAGAATATATAGATCAATTGATCCATTGGAAGGGTTTCTCTCTAGTGCAAAGGTGATTCTATTAGTTTAGATCCAATTCCAATTATCGTTGATAGATTTGCTAGGAACTTGTGTTGTTACCACTACAATTGGAGAAGATAACATAATGGGTGAGAAACGATGAGCGTACAAGAAGAATTACAAAAATTCATGTACAACACCCATGGAAGTTACCCAGGGAAGAGGTAACCACGATGTTGGGAAGAGATGACTTACGAGAGGGAGTGAGAACCAACTATAGGTAGCATTCGAGGTTGTACTTGGATAGAACCAATAATCCAACTTGTACCATGAATACAATGGATTTAGAATGTAATAGGATCACTATAGGATTGGCTATCACTTTGAGGAAGTTGAACTTCCTAACACATTGGATAGAGTGGTTCAGCATTGGATTGGAGTAGATTTATCAGCTCAAGAAAGCTCATAATGAGGAGATAGAAGCCACTCAGAAGGAAATGATTGCAATGGAGGAAGAATTTCAAAAGTGTAAGGATGTGGTAAAGGAGAAAATAAATAAATTGGAAGAATAACTGGTAAGCACCAGAATTGATTTTGAGGCCAGACTTATCTTGCTTGAAGAAGAGAAGTGATAGGTCTTGAAAATGATAGAAGACATGATTAAGGAGTTGGAGGCTCAACTCAGAGCAAAGGATGAATAGGAGAAAACACAGTTGGTCAAAAATATGAGAAAATGGTGGAACAGGATAATAATATATAAGAGTGTACAAAGGACAATAAAATATGTAAGTACATGGTCTTGGAGAAAGAAGCACAATTGAAGGCTAGAGAAGATACTATTTGTGCCTTGGAGGCTAATGTTGACCACCACTTGAAGACCATTAAAGAGAAGAATGAGGAGCTTCAGGTGGCAACTCAAACATAAGCTCATTTATAGAAGAAGCTAAAGAAGAGTGTCGTTGATCGTGAAAATCAAATGAGGGAACTCCTAAAGACTACCAAAGAGAAAGATAATTTCCATGGGGTGAAAGTAGTGGAAATGGGAAACTATGCAACTAGGTTGAAGAATGAACATGCAATCCTTCAAACCCAAGTAGACGACTTGAAATATGTGGTCACAGATTATGAGGTACGACTAAAATAAAAGGATGAGTCGATGAGGACACCAACCAAAGTAAAGGGGAAGGCAGGTATAGGTAGTAAATCCACCTCCCTAAAGAAGAAGTGATAAATGGATTTGCCCAATTTTGATAGTTTTGACAAGTTTTGTAAATTGTATAGGTAGGGGTAAACTATACAGTCAAGAAGGCAAACTGTACAAGGTAATGGTAAATTGTACAAGGTACAATGAAATGAAGTGAAATGTACAGGAAGTGTAATTAAGGGTTGTAATTGCTTATATATTTTATTATTAAGATATTAGAATTAGTAAAAGTCTTAATTAATGTATTATGTTATGCATGGGTGGCTTTAAATAACTAATTGCCTTATGAACTACTTTGTAATGGCATGGACAATATTATATAAGGCCACATTTTTTTTATTTTGATGGTCTGGACATATATTGGTTATAATATGATATAGTTGGATTCTTATGGTTAATATAGCAAGTGTTAGGAATTATAATATGCTTTGATAGAATGATTGTATATCATTACTAAATAGAAATGAATAATAATCATAACTCATAGATTATCTCATGTGTTGTACTATTTTGGAATGGTTGAATAGCAATTGATGGTTTATTTTTGTTGCATGTACTTCTATTTGATTGTTTTGTCTAAATTATGCATTGTTGCGGAATAATGGATGGAATCGACACTGGTGTAGCTTTGTGGAATGATCTAAGTGATTATAATCTCAAGGAAGATGTATTACATCCTATTGTATGATTTATAGGCATCATCATTGGATTTGTAACTCTCTCCAGTATTGTTGATAGGTTTTGTATGTTACTGTAAAATGATTATTACCACATTTAACCCTTATAAAACCTATATGAGAGAGGTTGTTCTAGTAGAGTATCCAATTTGGCACTTGGATGTACCTTATTTCTATACAAATTATACACTAGAGTTCGTAAAAATCGTACAAAATATAGTCACCCGATTTGGTAGTTTATGCGATTGGAATAAACTTACTCGATTTGGTATCTTTGGGAAATCGACATGTTGGGTTAAAAAATTATGTATGACAACTTGAAAAACCAAATATGAAGGATTGTTTGAGTGTGAAATCATAAAATATCCATCACTGTATGATTCTATACGGTACAGTATGTTGATTTGGCTTTTGTATGAGTTGTTCATTGGGTGCAAACTAGTAGTTTTAGAGACCGTACGGTCGTACGATTTGGTAAACAAATTGGGATTAGTAAATTAACTATATTAAGAATTATAAATCACCTTACCACTAGGAATACAAAACCTCTATGCTACATCATCTATATGACTAGTTAACCTTATTTCCTGCTACCTTGAGAGGATTGACGATGGATTGGTATCTGAAAAGGGAAAATACAGTAGATTTCTAGACTTGGAATCAACTGAAGGAGAAATTCATTGAATAATTTCATCCCTTGAAGGATGATGGAGATATTGTCACTAAAATTTGTATGACTAAGAAAAATCTTGATGAAAATATAAAATCATATAACTACAGATTAAAGCAGTTAGTAGATAAGATGCAGATGCCTTTGGCAGACGTATTGGTAAAGTGGTGGTTCATAGATGGATTGCTACAAAAATATAATTAAAATATGAAGGAAATACCATAAAAAACAAATTATGAAGCTTTATAACATGTAAATAATTTTGAAAGTGACTCGAAGCAGACATATACGAGAATATTATTTCATCCCAAGTCCAATGATTCAGATAGTGGAGAAGATGATACTATACAAAGGACAATAACATCATTTCATAAAGAATTTTCCAAGATTATAAAAGACCAAAGAAGCAAGTCTAACAAGAATTACATTTGGTGCACAAAATGTAAAAATAAGGGTCATACAAATGTTAAGTATCCATGGAATGATTACTATCATATCTGTAACATATTGGGACATGATATGATGCTATGTTTGTATAATGCAAGAGTGCATCCATAGGTACTGATAATCCAAGAGTAGGAAGAGAAACCAAAGGCCCTAAGAAGCGGTTAGCAAGCAACAAGTAATGATTATAGAAATATCCACTGAGGTGGAAGGCAAAACTAGGGTAATCGATAAGGAGTATGGAGCCATTTGTAGTATGACTCACAAGGGAGACCGATCATACAATATCACAATTTCCAAGAGTGGCGGTATTTTGTAAAAAACATTTCTTTACCTCAGAGATAAGAAATACAAGTAAACACTACACACATGTGTATATGGTGTTTTCTGGGTAACCATAGGGAAGTAAATTACCCCAAGAAAACAAGTTCAAGTAACCCAAAAAATGTAAACTATTTGGATATTAAGGTTCCTCAAGTTAAAGAGAAAACTAAAGAAGTTTTAGTTGTGACGAGAAATTAGGATAAAAAGGATAAGTATCCTGAACTAGTAAAAGAAAATTAGTGCTAGAAAGTAGCAAAGAAAGTACTAGAATATGAAGAACAAAAAGCTAAGCAAGTAAGGTTAGCTAAAGATAAGGAACCGAAGAAACCATCAGAAGAGAAGGTATTTGTGCAAAATCTTGTAGCACATGTTTTGAACACCACAATAGAAATCAAAATGGCTAACTCATTGGAAGCCATCCCATAATTACAAAAAAAAATGGTGAAAGAGATACAACCCCACAAGATAATGGAATTTTAGACTCAACTAATTTAGGAGAAGAAATAAAAATACTAATTTATAGACCCCACCATATTAATTATTGATGTGGGAAAGAAACCCACATTAGTTCATATGGAGATTTTAGGGCACAAATTGATGCAAGTTATCATAGATAAAGGATCCAGTGTCAATGTTCTATCTAAAAGGACTTGGATACAATTTGGCACTCCATATCTATGGGCATCAAGCTTTTGACTATATGGTACTGATCAGTATGGTATAGAGACAAAGGAAGTCTTGATAGCATAATGGGTGGTGATAATTGACCAAGAATTCATCTTGGATTTTGTTGTGATTACTATGTAGAAATTTGCATATGATGCTCTATTGGGAAGAGTATGGCTATGTGTAGCCAAATCTAGTAACAACTAGAGAAATAATCAGATCATTTTAAAAAAGAGAGCATAAGTATATGATTAATTTGACTAATCAAACGGTCAGTGAGGATGTAGCCACAATCGACGAATTAGAAAACTCTTCAAGAGATGAAGGTGTAGACACTCAAAACACATCATGTCGAGGGTGACTACTCATATGAACATGCTACAAGACCATATGGAGGATCTTGGATAGACTCCAAGATAGAGAAGTGGTCCTAACCACTCAATTTGGCCTCCTTGGCCTAATAAGTTTGAATCACAGCCTAGACCTACGGTCTACAGGCTGAACCATGACTGAGGCCTATGATTTACAGTCTAGACCATAGATGTAACTTGCAATCTTAATTGAAGTTCAATTGGCCTTCATACGAGCCAAATCAGTTTGAATGGCCATTTTTTCTAGAAGACGGTGGTTAGAGGACGTCAGCTTCCAATCCAACTATCCTAACCACCTCTTCTTGATCTTGGATTTTCCATGAAGCCACCCCTAGCCCTAGGACATCCTATAAATAACCCTGAGAATTAGGGAAAATAGGGGAGAGTGCATTTTGGAGATCAAAGCAGTGAAGCCTTATCGAATTGTGGACTCACTTGAGTGCATAGAGAGAGCCTTGTTGCCATCCCCATTTTTAATTTGTCAAACATCATGACGAATTAGTCCATGGATGCCTTAAGGACCTAGGAGAGCCAAGAAATGCTAATTTGGGTAAACGAAGGTCCTATTCAATGATTCAACCACTAAAATTATCAGAAGGACATAGAAGGTGACCCTTGAACATCAATTGGACAAGGAGGTCAAGCCCACTACCCTTTATTTTGAGGGTAAACTCACTTGAGTGCTAACTATGGCTATCAATCGTGGTTTATAGTGCAGACTGTGCATTAGTGTTGTGGTTTGCAATAGAGGTATCACAACCTTACTGTTCTCATTTCTGCCCATTTAACTAGATTATATTAGTCATTCATATGGTTAAATTGTAGTTTTAGAGACTTCTGACCGATAGAATAGTGTTTTTGCTAATTTGTTTTCATCATAGTAGTTTAGATGCTAATGGTTTCTTTTTACTTTATAATGCTTCATTTCGAGCAATTGATTCCATAGATTGATATTTGTGCTCTTCATTTATGTATTTCCATAAATATTGATATTATTTGCATATGTTTAGCATATTTTATGCATTTTCTTGATTTGATGTCATTATGCTATTTACGTGCTATTTTTCTTTAAAGGGCCTCATCATGAGAGGCTGCCTATGCTTTTGAAATTCTTGTGTTGTTTCTTGATCGCAGTAAATAGGTTTCTAAGGAGCTACAACCATTAATTTCTTTCCTCAATGTGAAGAGGAGGGTCTACTCCACCCTAGAGAAGTTCGTGTCACCATAAGGGCTTGATAATATATTTCACCCCCGAGGGGGAATGAAATAATTGTAATTGTGTATCAAAATAGAGTATCCCTAAGAGGGACTTACTTGTAATCAGACACTCATTAATTTTAATGGAATAATGGAGGAATTTATTGTAATTTATATGTGTTTCATCCATTTTTGTGTTTGAATATCATTTTACTTTGTTTATGCAATTACGACATTTTGGATGCACGTATTTTTTGTTCGTACAGAAGGTGATCATGATGGAACTCCATAATTCATGTGATATAACTACTATTTCTTGGTTTTGGGAATTGCAGTACAGACCAAAACTATCTATGGGCCAACAATTGAATCGTAGGTTCAACACATAGTTTACAGTTTGAACCGTAGACCAGACCTACGATTTACACCTGACAACATAGACAATAGAAATCAGAGTGCAGATCAACTCAATACCTGAGGTAGGCCCTATTTTCCACTCTCTCTTCTATTTTTACTCTTTGTGTTTTTATAAAATGCTTATTTTGAAATGCAATTAGGAAAATAAAACTAAGAAAAAGGAAATCAATCATGTCCTAGTTCGTTTCAATTTGCATTTGTAGAAAGGTGTTGCTTGGAACAACAAACCTATGATTGTAGTCCACCCTAGGCTACAATGTTCTTAATAGAGTGTCTTGTTTGGTTTGCATGTGTGAGGCCAAATTAGTGGCCAATTATCATTGTAATGTGCATTTTCTCAAAGAGCATCTATAATAGCTTGTATTTTCTAAATTTGAAATGTTCTTTCATTTGCATAGCATATAGAAAATTACCATGAGTGCTATATGATGCATTTATTTTATGTACATTAAAATGAACCACACACACAACTTGGCACTTAAATGCTAGTGAGTTGGGCTTGACATCCAACCACTAGTAGGGTTCAACGACGGTGGGCGTAACTTCCATCTATTGGTCCAAATACCATGAACCTTTGGATACTAGACCAATAATGGATCCGAGAACCTTTCGTACCCTAGAAAATTTGCATGTATTCTCTTCGAAGAGTATAATGCTGATTGGGAGAAAATAGGTGAGGATCTGGGAGGACCTATGCTCCTTGATCATGTGTGGGCTTCATTACCACACATTATAGGTTGGATTACGTGACTTGGAGTTCATATCCAAGTTGTTGAGCTACGAGCGTACATGTGAAAGACATTAAACTGAGAATAAAATCCAACAAGTTTTGTAAAACATGATAAGAGTTTCTACACTAATACAACAAATCTTGAAAACACATCAAACATTTTAGGACTCATTTTCAAAATTTAATACGAGATAATCATTATTGTATACCTTGTTTTCTTAATAATAAAAGATAAATCTATACGCTAGGTACACAATGGCAGATTCACAGGGTGGTGAAAAAATATCTAAAACTAATGCCGATGACCAACCCCTAACCAATTCACAGTAGCACATGTCAATTCCTCACCCACATGAGAGAACCAAACATCATTCAACAAGCATTAGAGGAGATAACTCAACACGAGGGGATCCTGTAGAGTGTACCCTGGATAGAGGATCTTCAATACACTCCTCTAAGCATAGGAGAGAAAAAGAAGCCTCTTAGCATGAGGGTGCTCCACTCGAAAGCCATTACCAAGACCACACTACACGCGCGTCCATGGGATCAACCGAAGAGTTTGTTGTGTAGGGGACCAGATTGGTGTCCCTACATACTAAGTTTATAGGAGGATCCATGCCTCCACATTCTAAGTATAGGACCAGAGATCTGCCCATTCAGGGGCAGGCAGATAGGCTCGCTATCGAGCATAGGTCTACCCATACTCCCATGCGTGGTCCACCACATAAGATCACCATTGATATATCAAATGTGGGAGCTAATGGTACACTACCACATGAGCAATGGCCATATAGACAACTAGAGGGTCTAGGTAGTGTCTTAGAGTAGTTAGTCTACAAGCATTCCACTCCACCCACTCGTTCCCCGAGTGAGCATAGCATGAGTGTTGTCAGGACTACTAGAGAGCATGGAGAGGCTTCTAAGTGCCCTCATGTCACACACCCACTATCTACGCATGGTGGTTCATAGTATATGACACAGTAGGATGCCAATGCCATATTCACAGATAGAGGCAAAGGCGTAGCACATCAGTCCAATGGGTACAAAACCCATAAGGTCACTCGTACAAAGTAGGGATACCAGAGGCCTCCCATGACCGATCAGATCAATAGATCACATCGATAGGTATTGGAGCAGAAACACCAACTCCTTCAAGATAAATTGGAGGATGCTCACCTAGAGAGGCATCGCATTGAAGATGAGAATCTTCAAGCGTAGAGGCTCATTAGACAGAGGCTATGTGAGCAGCACATGCATGAAGAGTGTATCCTCACCTAGGAGCGTGTGGAGTAGTAGGATAGGTTAGTTAGGGATGGTCTATATCCTCATGATACACATAGAGAGCATGTGTATAGGAAGGCTTTGTCACAAGCCTATATGCATCAAGAGCAAAGAGATGCTCATACTCATGCTAGTGTAAAATAGAGGGAGCAACCACCCTTACTCGATAATCAGATGTAGATGCAGCATGAAGAGGAGGAGGGAGATGGATACAAGCAAGAATATCCTGAGAGCTCCCAAGTTGAGGAGGAGGAAGATCAATGTCCTCCATCTTGTACAAGTTAAGTACCTCCTAAGCCAAATCCACGTCAACTTTTGGAGGACTTTCTATCTTCGGAGGCCAATAAGTCCTTAGCTAAGAAGGTCAAAGCCATCAAGAGACAAGGCATGACTATTCAAAAGCCAAAATTAAGAAAAATTCATAATGAGCCTTTGGATCCTTCGGTGCCTACTTTGGCTTACCCTGAGCATTTTGATATGCCCAGGTTAGACAAGTTTAAGGGTGATGAAGGTGCACAAGAACATGTCACGAGCTTTCTGGATGCTTGTTTTTAGATAACAAGCAATGATGCATTGTTGTTGCATACGTTCATCATGACACTTTTTGATCAATCCTGGAAGTGGTTCACTTAGTTAAAAAAACATAGCATAACTAGTTTCAAGCAATTATTTGATGCCTTTCTTGAACGCTATTCCTTTGGTGTCAAGAAACAGGTCAATATTTTTGATCTGGATGTGCTAGCTCAGCGTTATGACGAGCCAATAGAGAAATATAGAAAGAGATGGAGAAGACTAATGGCGAAGTTTCCATTCCATATTCCAGCCATAGATTTAACTTGAATTTTTATAAAGAGTTGTACCAAACACATCTCGTTACTGCTATAGTTGCAGTATTATCTTACATTTGAAGAGGCTTTGGTGCAAGCCAAAGTGATCGAGGACATCAAGTTGTAGGAAGGCAACTTAAAGCTCAAGAACAGGAGAGAGGGACAAAATAAAAGTACCACAAAACAACAGGGCAAGCAAGCCCATGTGAATCAAGTGGTGTTAAATCTCCAGAGGGAGAACAAGGGGCAACAAAAATATAATTATAATGCCCAACCTCCTTCTACGCAATATGACAAGCACAACAATAATTACAAAGGCAAGAACAAAGATCAATGCCACCCTCACCAATTCACACCATTTACGAAATATTTGACATTGATTTTCCATCAGCTATGCGAGGCCAAGGCAATTAAATTACCCAAAATTAAGATGGTAGACCCCAATCAACCCAAATCAAAGGGGTACCAAGAAGATCTATTTTGCATTTTTCATCGAAAAAAAGGCCATGACATTGAGGTGTGCTGGAATTTCAAACACATGGTGCAAAATATGATTGACAAAGGTGAGCTCATATTTCCACACAACCTGTAGGCACCCAATAATCAGAATATAGTGATTTACAAAAATCCCTTGCCAAATCATGAGGTGCCTTAAAACAACGTTGGCCAGGTCAACCAGGTGCAAGTCAAACCACCTACCCAGGGGTTCATAGGCATGGTGAATGTTGTCACTAGACATGGGAGATATGAACAACAGAATAAACCTCATGATCTCATTCAAATAGAAGCCACGCTGAATCAGTGGCCAACACAGAATATTCTAGGCCCACCAATAAGATCGGTGGTGACCATAAGGAGTAGGTTGGTCCAAAACCTACAGACAAATCTTGCAAAGTTGTCAATATATGAGATAATACATTAGTCCTCGAGGCACAGAGAGACTCTTATGGATATTTTTAGGTCCATTGAAGTATAGTCCTAGGATGCACATGCATTTACTAATTTTGTGGGACATGTACAACAATTTCAAGAACCAATGATCCAATTTTATGATCATGAGATAAGGACGATTTCTACAACCATGGATGACCTACCATTGTACATAATCACATGCCATTTAAAATGGTTTTGATCGATATCGGCTCATCGATCAACATAATAACGACCAAGGCACTGAGTCATTTGAAGCTACCTAAATCACACATTATGCCCACTATATTTACATTAAGAGCATTTAACGATGCACTATGTTCTACTATTGATACAATTATCCTACCCATACAGGTAGGGTTGAATACCATCTCTATGATGTGTCATTTGATAGAAGGGGCCATGTAGGACAACATATTACTTGGTAGGCCTTGGATTCATGAAATACGTTGCATTCCATCGATATTGCATCAGTGTGTGAAGTATATTCACGAGGGATAGGTTCATGTATTGTCATCGGACGAAGAACCTTTTAAGTTTGTGAACCTAGTGGATTTGTATGGGGGTTTCATACTCCCATCAACTTACTTGTATGTTTGATTGTTGTTACCGATAAATAATGCAGGAGGTAAACCAACATTACATGCTCAAACAACACCATATGTGTCACACATATTAGAGCACACCATTACAACTTCCCTAAAATTGTCAGCATCAATCATGCATCAGGATGAAAGGAAGTTGAAGGTAAAAATGGGTGAGAAAGAGAAGGATCGTGAGCCCGAGCCAATCATCGAGGAGGTTCCTAATCCTATGGAAGTTGAGGAACCCTAAGACAAAGCCAAGGCACCTCAGCCTACCTCACCTGCATCTTCAGCAGGGTCATCTGAATTATGAGTGACTGTCCATCTCACCAATACTAGATTAGGTGAGTACCTTATGTAGAATGTAACCTTCATACCAATTCTGAAGACTATGCAAGAGATGGGTCGACCATCCGTTCATCATTACCTAGTTGGATCGGTGGTTCTATTATGAAAGCCACCTAATCAAACTAATTTTATCTATGCAGGGCTAGATCAGCTTCCAACATGAGAGCCCATGGATGAATATGGTGACGAACCTTTCACTACAAACATTCATTATCTATCCAACCCCGAGTATGCCATGCATATTTTTGAGCTATATCATTGACATGTATACGACCTTGGTATATTTGATTAAGTGCATAGAACTCTATTGGAACCGTGTTATCAGTTAGTCACTGATAGGTTTGGTTTAGGGTTATAGATATGAGGGTAGGATGATTTTATTGTAGTATCCTTAGATCGTCTATACCTTACTATGGTAGACAATATGGATTTTAATCCATATCATTTGGATCCTTCCAGTTTCTGGAGGAATCACCTGATGATATATGTCATCACCATTGAGCCACTCAAATATCATCATGAGGGGCTCCTTGAGCAGACTAAGATAGAACTAAACCCTAGAGATAACCTGGGAAACTAAACCCATGATGCAATAAATGACATATATGTGTAGGTACATATCCCAATTACTGCAAGAAATATCAAGCTATGAGATCTTTATAATGAAGATAGAGTGGAGTACACCTTCGCTATGAGTGGACTAGGCTATGATGTGTACGAGGAATCCTAAAATGATGATGAATCTAGGGATGAAGTTGAAGGTGCCTATGTGAGGCCCTAGCATGCACATCATTTATTACCTGTTGAGTTGGCACAGGTTACTAAAGAGATCCTTCCCAACATTGATCATTCAGGGGAATAAGCAGAGTTATATTTATTTACAATGTCACACTTACGATATAATTATCTGATTTATCCAGATAGTGATGACAATGATCAAGTAGTCAAATTCATGGGGCCACACTTACCAGAGCATCACCCAAGAGTGGGGCGAATGAAGTATTCTATTATGACAGTGATGAAGAATATGAGTTAGAGAGGGCCTACCTTAGTCCTCCTTATTTGTGTTACTGTCATCAACCCATTGATATAGATGAGGTCTATCGGTAGTTACGTGTTGGTCCTCATATGAGAGCAAGAAGGTTAAACTTGTATTAAATTCATCGATTGGTTAATCCCATTTTTCCAACCTACATGGAGCTTCATGAGCCAAATGATCCTATTTTACAGTCAGTGCATAGGGAGGATCCAGTTGTCCGTAGTCCTCACAAAGAAGACTCCTTTGTGCCTATCCCATTAGAGATAGATCATGGGTATGAGGACTATGTAGTGTAGACACTAAAATATGGTAATGTGGTAAATCCAATTAAGCATCCACAAACAATGATCAAATTGGCATCATATGGCCCCTTAGGTTGCCCTTAGGAGGCTCACAGTGGTTCTAGCCACTCTGGAAAGGTTTTTGGAGGCTATCGGTCCAATTTTTGGAGGTTTGGCACAAAATTCACCACAATACCACCCTGGGATGGTTGTAGATTCCCACCATACCACCCTAGTATGGTGGTGATCCATCGTCCCAAGGTGGGACGGTGAGCAATTTTGACCCAAAAAAAGTCAAATATGGGCCAAATGACATCCAAAAACTACCATTTAGCATGCCATATAGAGCATGCAGGTTAGATGGCACTGAAGCCTTATGACACACTTCATAATGGAGGCCCAAAATGGAGATTCTCTTCCCCATCCAGTGCATGCCTCCATCTTGACAAGTGACGCCTCTTGCCATGCATGCCTTTGCATGCCCTTTTGCACATGATCCCATTTGGGCTATAAAATGGATTAAATATTAACACAAAAACATAGAGAGGAGTTCTAGGATATGCAATAGATTTCTACCAATATTTCCCATCACCTTATTATAGCTTTTTCCCTCAGAATCTCTTTTTTGCCAAGGAGGTTACCGGGTGA
Organism: Wollemia nobilis; assembly: GCA_028583015.1. Classification (NCBI taxonomy): domain Eukaryota; kingdom Viridiplantae; phylum Streptophyta; class Pinopsida; order Araucariales; family Araucariaceae; genus Wollemia; species Wollemia nobilis. Next base: position 4,969,006 of record JAQPPZ010016936.1, read on the forward strand.
GTTCAAGAAGGTAATCCGAGCATAACTTTTCCATATGGGTGAATTTCTTCACCAAATTCAATGAAAACACACCTTAGGTTGTTTAGGAAAATTTTTATAGTGATTTTAGTAGAAAGGGTGGCTAGATTTTGTGGGTATCCCCTCCTAGGGTGCCCCCCAAATAGTTGCAATCACCACCGTACCCCCTTGTATGATGGTAAATTCTTAAAAATTTCATTACATTTTTTAATTAGTAATTATATATATTTTCCCATGATTGTACAGTTCAAATTTCAAGTGATTTGGAGTTAAACTGAAATAGTTATAGCATTTTTAAGTTTTCGCAGGCTCATAGGGCCCATCCGGGCACCCTAGTTTGATGCAGGTGGATACGGGATCCAATTTGAAAATATAATCATATGGGTTGTCTTAAAATGTCAATTTATGCATATTGAAAAAATTTCACGAGTTTTGGATATGTTTAGGTTCAGGATTTTCTTGTCTTCTTCTTCGTAGGTTGTAGGCAGGCAACGCAAAATCAAGGGGTCTATAGATGCAATTTATGATATTTTTTGGGTGATATTATCTCAAAATATCCTCTTTAACATATCTGAAAATTTTCAAGTCATTTGGACATGTTTTTATATAGTTTTAATATATGCGCTATTTTTCCCCTGTGGGGATTGCATGTTTTCACCATACACCCTTGCTATTTGACCCCCTTTGGCTTCCTTTTGTGTAGGTGCAGGTTCTTAGAAGGCATTGGTAAGTAATATAAGACATCAGATGTTGAAGATACAATAAACGGTGGCATTAGCTCACCCACCTCGATTGTGGGTATGACAAAAAGCACTATGTGCACCTTGATTCCTTGGAGGAATTGATCCTTGGGCACCCAAAATATTGTAAAAATTGTATCACATTTTTATCCCTAAAGGGGAATTTTGTATAACCTTAGATCTGATCCACCCAATTAATAAAGAAGACACTCATTTTATTTCATTCTTTGGTATTGCTTCATTTTCATATGCATGATTTCATTTGATGCTCATGTGCAAGATAGGATAGATACATATATTGTTTCTCTTAATTTGGTGCACTAATTTTCCCTACTTCAGTGGTGATCATTATGGGACCATTTTCCCTTATGATTTGGGTGAAAATATTACCTCTTTCTTGCATTTTTTTGCCCTTTTTATGTTGCAGGTGCTCCCCTCCCCACCCTGGAACGATGGCAGAGGCTTTATCTGACACACCCTGGGATGGTGGCTTCACTGTCCCACCCTAGTATTGTGGTGAGGCTTCTGCTCACCCCACCATGGATCGGTGGTGAAACAGAGAAATTTTTGTCCAAAATTTCAGAATTTGGAGAGCTCAAAATGGACAAGGTAAGTGCCTAAACCCTCTGATTTTCTGCTATATTTTTAGATACTATCAAAATTAGTTTTCTTTCTTCACTTGATTGCATAGAAAGGTTAAAATTTGCATTTTTACTTTTCTTATAACATCACATAGCAAAAGGAAGAAGAAAAATAAAAAAGAACTTGTAGTAGCAATGCATCTGTTTGGTTTGATTGCTTGTGGCTTACCCATTAGGTAAGTTAGATTTTAGGATTTGCATTCATAAAGTCAATTTGTAGGTTCTTTATCCTAATTTTTTGAAATTAAAATGCACTTATTTGCATGCATTTAGTGAATGATCATTGATTGCTTCTTTGCTTACTTTCTTGGATAATAAAGAACCACACACACCGCGATTCATGTAAATGCTAGTGAGGTGGACTTCATTACCATCCACTAGTAGAGCGCAAGTGACGGTGGGTTTCATCTCCATCCACTTGGCTCAAATCCTATGAACCCAATCCATCTTGCCAAGGCCAAATCCAATATCCGTCATAGCCCATGGGTTATAGCATGCATCACCCTTTAGGGAGGTGTATTGCAGATTACAGGTGAACTGGGTGAGGAACTGGTAGGACCTGTGCTCCCTGGCCATGTGTGAACCTCATCACCACACATTATAGGTAGGATAACACAACCTGGAGTTCATAGCTGGGTTTTCAAGCTACGAGTATACATGTGAAATCCAATTGAACATGATATTACAAGCCAAAAATATTTCAAACACGTGATATGGGGTCATTCTTTGCAAAACAACACATCTAAAACACACAAAACAGTTTAGGGATTCACACTTAAAACTTAAAAGAGATAATCATCTGTCTTATTGAGTGTTTCTTTCTTGTATACTATTTCATTAAGAGTTTGTAAAGAAGATAATCACTTGGGGTACTAATAGAGAAGCACAATGGTGCACACCCACAGCAAAGCCCAATCACGGGTGAAAGCTATGGAGAGTGGATTAGGAGACATGAATCGTCTCTAATATAGCCCTAGGGACTTGGTTATACCTCCCTGATGAGCTTCCACTCTACCTAGCCCCAATACGGTATGGCATGAGCCTCATATCTGAAGGGATCCTCTACAGGACACCCCAAGAGATGATGAGCATTACTTGGGAGAGTGTTCTCAATATGTAGATATTTCACAGGCCTTCCTTGGTGAAAGGTAGTTGTGCACTATGGCACTAATAGACAGATTAGTGCCACGCATCTATGTACCCATCAGGGCTGACACACCTAAGTAGAGGTAGGAGTATGACTTCACACACTGGCCAGAGCAAGTCGACATGACTCTACTTTTGTGCCGCCTTGATAGGATATAGTAGCTCATGCAACCCAATGGGAATGATATTCATCGATCAGGGTGAGCCAATTCTGACCTACCTTTTCTCATTTAGGAGAGAAGATATGAGGAGATACCAGAATTTCCTCAAGAAAAATATTTCATGCATGCTCAATGTGCCTCTGCACCATCTAAATTTAATGAACACATGTTTCAGCTTGAGCCTCAAGTCAATGTGGCAAACCTTGAGAGAGGAAAGCACCCTATGGAGAACACAATGTACCTTGGACAAGGTCAAACCCAGAGTGAGACTCCTAGACCCCCTAGGACTCACACTACAAATAAAATTAGGCAAGAGGTTGTGAGATATACAGAACACCAAGCTCAATTTAAGCAGCTTCGGTGGGATAAATAGCAATTAGACCGCTTGCACCAGCTTGAGAAAGAAACGATTGAACGACAGACCAACAAGCTATTCCAAAAGACTTTGAGAGAGAGGGTCCCTCTCCTAAGACACATAGGCAAGAAGTCCATCCGAGTTAACCCACACTCGTTCAAGAGAGGTCCTTGAGACCTTATCAAATGTTGCTTCCATGACCTCCTAGGCCAGATCGGGAGATCCTCCCAGGCCAAACATAGGATGCCCACCACGGGTAGATACCCCCATTTATAGGTTGGCTCAAGATATGCCTTACAAGGCTTATATTGAGCATGATCCAGAAGTAGAATATGTTGATATGCCTTAGCGAGGTGGGGGGACAACTTACCACCACCTCACCCTAGGTTGGAGGATCCTAGACCTCCACTGCAAGATGTGAAAAAAAATGAGGAGATCAAGTCCTTAAGTCCTTATAAAGAATTATTAGAATGCCTGGAGTCAGTAGAGAACAAGACCTCTAGATCAGGATCTTAAAATCCCACTATGCATCAATTGCATAGTCAACCCATCCACCCGTCAGTACCTGTGCCTCTCTACCCAAAACAATTTATTGCCTCATTTGGCTACCTATAAGGGAGAAGAGAATGCGCAAGAACATGTCACTAGGTTCTTAGGCCAATGCTTCGGTATTCATAATGACGATGCTTTGCTTTTGAGAACATTTGTGACTACCCTCATTGGCCCTGCCTCTAAGTGGTTTTACCAACTCCCTAAGCATAGCATCCATAACTTGGACCAACTGGCAGATGCATTCCTAGAACACTTTGCCTTCAATACCAAGAGGAAGGCAATGTTGGTCGATGTAGCTAGGTTGAAACAATATGATGATGAGTCAATAACAAATTATGGCAATAGATGGCGAACCTTGCTCGTCAAGATACCTTATATTCACCCCATGTCGGAGTTGACTCAAATTTTCTCCAAAAGTTGCTTAAATCCAATCTCCTTGTTGTTGCAGTTGCAAAAATACCCCACCCTTGAATATGCCTTAGCACAGGCTAGGATCATCGAAGAAATCAAGATTCAAGAAGGTGAGATTATGAAGCCTCGCAATAATGAGTGGAACAAGAATGCTAAGAATGCCCCAGTGCAACCTAAGTTAGCAGTAGTAAATTATATTGTCATTAGTGTCTCAGGGCCAATGCCAGCCACACCACCACAAAAGTCTAATTATCAGGCCACCCCCAAGAACTATGCCAAGGATAAATAGAATGGTCAAGGGCAAAATCAATAGGGTCACCCCAAGCAACAATTCACACCCATTGTAGACTCTATGGACTTAGTGTTTTATCACTCCTTGGTGGCCAATGCGATCCATCTACCTGATAGCCGACCTATTGACCCTAATGCACCTAAGCCCAAAGGATACAAAGAAGACCTATATTGCAAGTTTCATAGGAAAAACAGGTATGATGTGCAAATGTGCTATAAATTCAAACACTTGGTGCAAGACCTAATTGATAGGAATGCCCTGTAGGTAGATAATCCTATCACACCAAACAACCAATAAATGGAGGTATTCAAGGACCTTTTTCCTACCCACACAGACTAGGCCAAACCAGTGCCCTAGGTGAATGAGGTTCACCATGCCCCTCCTAAGCAAGGATATGTTGGCATGGTCAGTATTATGACAAGAAACAGGCACTATCCAAGTCCAGCTGCACCACCAGTGGCTCATAGTGATGTCTCTTTGACATCATAGCCTATATCGCCTACTAGACCAAGCCTCCCACCTAGGCCTATAGTCACCATTAAGAGTAAGCTCGCTCAGAGCTTAAGAACAACATCTGCCCAACTCTCCATCTATGAGCTCATCCAATAATCGCAACCTCATAGAAAAGCCTTGATGGAGATACTTAAGGCAATTGAGCTTTAGACCTAGGAGTCTAACTCCTTCAACAACTTTGTGGGACATGTGCGACAATGCATAGAATCGATAATTACTTTTTGAGAAGATGAACTTAAATCAGTTCCACATGATATGGTGGATCCCCCTTTACACATTTTCGCATGTGTGAATGAAACACCATACAAGAGAGTGTTGATAGATACTAGGTCTTCGAGCAACATCATAACTACAATAGCTCTAAAGCACCTGAAGCTCCCAACATCTCATATTGTCACATCTACCTACACCCTCCGAGCATTCAATGATGCCATATGCTCAAAGGTTGGTACAATCATCTTACCTATTCAAGTAGGAGAAAAGATCATCTCGATGATGTGCCACATTTTGGAGGGTGAGATGGCATACAACATTTTGTTAGGAAGACCATGGATTAGGGACATGAAGTGTGTCCCTTCCATCGCTCACCAATGCCTTAAGTACACTTACAAAGGGAAAGTTCATATCGTCCCTATAGACCTAGAGCCCTTCAAGTACTGCAACATGGTGCAGTAGTTACCCGAGTCAACCTTACCATCGATACATCTAGATTTTTAATCGAATAAATCTAGCTAAGGTTTGATCCCACCACTACAACATACCATGCCATCCTCATTGTCGACCCCACCCCAGATGACTAATACACTAGTGGATCCTTTACCTAGGAACCTAGATAAGTGGCCCATTTAGGAGGACCAACCGATCATATCCACTATCTCCATAGAGGAGATACTTAGCTCGGATGATGAAGAGACACCACACGAGGCAAACGATGAGCTGGATCAAATCTCACTCTCATCCCTCTTCTACCCATAGCCCCAAGTTATAGTACATCTAGCTTCTACCAGATTGGGGGAATACATGATTAGGAATGTTACCACTACTCCTACTTTAGAGTTGATGCAATACATGGGTAGACCTCGTCTTCCCATAGGAACTATTGTACCCCTTGGTATTCCCCCGAATCATACAAATTTCTTCTATGTGGGCCTTAACTATGGAATCAAACCTTACCAATAGTAGGAGGAAGATAAGGAACCTTTTGGAGAGGATATTAACTAATTGTCTAACCCTAACTTCACCATAAAGTACCTTGACCTATGAAATTGGTACGGTTATGGGTTAGGCCTGTATGAGTAAGGCATCAGAATCCCTTGTCAACCAAAATATCAAATGCCCTATGACAAGTCGAGAGTGGGATGCAATAATCCCTTGCCTCTAGATGTCCTCTTATATAGCCTAAATCGCTTGAATATAAGATATGAGGGTGGGTTGACCCAAGACCCTTATGCCAATCCCAATACAATATAATCCCTAGGGGATTACTTTCCATTGCTAGATGGAAACCCCGCGATCCCCAGTGACATTTCTCCATATTTTGAGAGAGGGGAAGGTTCATGGAGTTTTCCCCATGTCTATGATGAGTCAAATCAAGGCACCTCATATGAATGGACATCATAGGATGAGTCAGGTTATGAGGTAGCACCATATGACCCTTTTGAGTCGGATAGTGATCACTCACAAATTGTCCCTATTAATGACAAATAGGAAGGCCTCATACATATGTTCCCTTTCCCTGATCCTGTCTAGTGGTAGCTAGTTCTTCCTGAAGATCCGGTTCACCCATAGGAAGATAGACCTCCTGGGAGGATCAGTTAATTTATTTGAGTAGTTGGGTCCTCGTGAGCTTGAGGAACTACGAGATAAGAATGAAGGAATCCTCATCCACAATGATTATTATGAGGAATTAGCATATATGGGACCACACCTACCTGATCACCTGATCCCAAGGGGTAAAAATGAGGTTCCCATATATTACCGTGACTATGAGGATGAAATAGAGAGGGTGTACCTTAGTCCTCATTACTTGCATCATCATCACAAGCCCATAGACATAGATGAAGTCTATAATCAATTGCATGTTAGCCCACACTTGAGGGCAAGGCCTGTCAATTTATGGTAGATTCACCATGAGGTATTTCCTAACCCACCCACATACATGGAGCTCCTTGAGCCTAATGATATCATCCTGTAGTCTATTCCTAGATAGGATTCGAAGATCCCCATTCCCCAGAACCACATTTGGGGGTAAGAGATGACATCAATACATAGTCACATGAACGTGGTCCTGGAAAGCGAAAAAATTCCATCAATATGATCTCCATTTGAGTACTCCACTTCACAACCCAGCTGATACTTCCAAGCCATGCCATCTATATCTAGATGCTATTGACTGGGATCCTATTGATTTACCTCCATCACCCTATAAGTATTGGGCTTACGATGGGTTTTTTCATTTTTCCACTAGCCCAACTCATGATGTCTTCCATGTTGAGGAGGGACCTGAAGTCCCCATCAAGGATTTAAATCCAACTGATGACATCCATTTGATCCCTACTCCCCATCAATTGGAGGAAGGGTCTCATAGGTCAATCGAGCCTACAGTTGACAAAGATATCGGCTTAGATCCTGAAAATCCACAATGTATCAAGCTAGGGAAAAGCGTATCCCCCGAAGAGCAAGTCGATTATATAGCCCTTCTCACAAAGAAGAAGGTAGCTTTTGCATGGTCTTACAAAGACATATCGGGACTAGATCCAAATCTGGTCACCCATATTCTAACGCTTGATCCTAAAGTCAAGCCTGTTAAGCAAAAGTTGAGAAAGATGCACCCAAAAGTGGCCTTGATGGTCAAATATGAGCTACAAAAACTGTTAGATGCCAAATTTGTCATTTATGTAGACTATCCACCATGGTTGTCCAACATGGTCCCTGTAAAGAAGCCTTATGGGAGGATTCACATTTGCATCAATTTTCGAGACCTAAATAAAGTGAGTCCTAAGGATGATTTTCCTTTGCCAAGCATAGATGCCTTAGTAGATGCCACCATAGGACACAAAATGCTCTCCCTTATGGATGGATTCTTTGGTTACAATCAAATTTGTATCAACCCTGAAGAACAACTCAAAACTGTGTTCACAACACCTTGGGGAACATTTTGTTACAAGGTCATACCATTTGACCTTAAGAATGCTGGTGCAACCTACCAGCGTGCCATGACATATATCTTCCATGACTGCATGAATAAAATTTTAGAATATTAAATGGATGACTTATTGGCTAAATCTCTCTTACATCATGAGCACATAGATGTCTTGTGCAAATTACTCGATCGCCTTATTGAACATAATGTGAGACTAAACCCCAAGAAGTGCATATTTGATGTCACATATAGAAAGCTCTTGGGATTTATAGTTTCCAAACGAGGCATCGAAGTGGACCCTAACAAAGTCAAGGTAATCCTTGAAATGCCTCCCCCGACTACCATCAAGAAGCTTCATAGCTTGCAAGGGAGGATTGCATCCATAAAACACTTTGTAGCACAATTGTCGAACAAGTGTAGACCCATGAACAAACTTTTGCACAAGGGGGTCACATTACACTAGGATGATGAGTGTTAGGATGCCTTTTATGCAATTAAATAATACCTGGCTTCGTCGCCAGTGTTATCTCCACCTAGACCAGGGTTGTCGTTACGATTATATATCTCAGCTATTGAGATTGCATTGGGTGCCATGTTAGCCCAAAATAATAAATTTCACAAGGAACAGGACACATACTATCTTAGTCGTACCCTGGTGAGCTATGAAATTAAGTACGCATATGTTGAAAAGTTATGTCTAGCGGTGGTTTTTGATACCAGGAAGCTATGAAACTATATGCACAACCACACTATGTATGTTGTATCTAAAGAGAATCCATTGCCATACATGATGAGTCATACTTATCATAGTAGTCACACGGTGAAATGGATCATGTTGTTGATAGAGTTCGACCTAGAATTCATAGGAAAAAAATCAATCAAAGGTTAGGTCATCGCTGATAAACTTGCTGAGGCTCCTCTCCAGGTGGAGCAACCTCTTAGCATGGAGCTTCCTGATGATGGAGTCTTCTAAATATCAGAATCGTCTGATTTTGATGAGCCTAAGTCACAGGCAGATATGACTCTTTTATTTGATGGCTCCAAATGCGAGCAAGGGGGTGGCATAGGGATCATGTTTTTCACATCGCATGGGGCTCCCATAACCTTGTCATTTAAACTTGATTTCCCCTGCACCAAAAAATTTTTTGAGTATGAAGCCTTGCTCATAGGGCTTAAAATGGCTATCGCCATGAAAATTACCAAGGTCAATATTTTTGGTGACTCCTTGCTCATTGTCAACCAGGTCAAGGGAATCTTCCAGTGCAAGTACCAAGTTTTGCAAACCTACAAAGCCCTTGTGGAAAAATCCCTGGCAAAATTTGAATGGTATGACATCGAGGCACTTCCTTAATCATCTAATAATTTTGTGGATACAATGGCCTCTTTAGGATCCTTGATTCCACAAGACCCCATACGGGAGATGACAACCATTCAAGTAAAAATGCTATTGCAATCATTGATTAAGCGTGAGAGCATTCAAGCCATGCCATAAGTCCACTTGATTCAAATAGAACCTCATCAAGAGATATTCTAACACAATCATGAGTGCTTGAATCATGCCACTTGGGGGACTCTGTTCCCCCAAAACCCTTTTGATAGCAGCACAATGCTATTCTTACAAGTTCTATACCAATATGCATTTTCTCAGGATGAACTTCATGAGGGACAGGCAATTCACGCAATCGAGGCATTCACACAGCAGCACTGGTCCACACCAATTAGAGAGTACCTAAAGCTTGGTAACCTCCCTCTTGGATTATCACACATTGCTAAAAGGACATTTAAATGGAAGGTAGAAAAGTTTGTCCCATTATGAGACATCCTATACCATCGAAGCTATGAAGGAATCCTCCTTCGTTGCTTAGAGCATCAAGAATCGACTTGGGCAATGCCCAAGTGCACGATGGTACTTGTGGTGGCCATTTTAGTAGCATGGCTATCACAAAGAACATTCTTTGCATGGGCTATTATTGGCCAACTTTAGAGTGAGATTATTGCGCATATGTGAGGAAGTGCATGAAAAGTCAACACCATGCTAACTTGACACATGTATCTTCCCAGGCCTTACAATCGATCCAATTGACTTGGCCATTTTCACAATGGGGATTGGATTTAATCAAGAAAATCTCCCCTACATCCTTGGGCTGTCACACATTTATCATTACGGCTACCGAGTATTGTACAAAGTGGGTGGAAGCAATTCCCCTTACCATGCATAGTGGAGTTCATATTTCATAACATTATATGTCATTTTGATATTCCATCCAAGATCATTTTGGATAATGGGACATCATTCAATAATAAATATGTGCATGCTTTGACCACAAAGTATAATATCTAGCACAACTTTTTGACACCTTATTATCCATAAGCAAATGGGCAATCTGAAGCATCAAACAAGAAATTAATTTCCATATTGAAGAAAATAGTCAAAGAGAATCATACCAATTGGCACACGCAAATGTCACTTGCCCTTTGGGCTTATCGTACTATCATTCAGATGCCCATTGGGGCAACTCAATTTTATCTAGTGCATGGTGCTAAGGCAGTCATTCCTCTAGAGTTAGAAATACCATCACTGCGCATATCCATACAGGAATTTATTGATGATGATACTGCCCGAAAAGCTCACCTAGATCAACTTACGTTGTATGAGCATCGCATTAATGCACTTGAGCATATACGTGTGTATCAAGAGCACCTCAAAAGAGCCTACAATATGAAAGTCCATCTCAGAGAATTTTAGGTTGGTTATCTCATCCTTAAAGAGAACCAATAGAATTCTAGCTTGTCGCTCCACCTGCTGGACAAATTTGTGGCAAACTAGTTAGGTCCCTTTGTCATCACTAGTCAAATAGGGCCTAGAACTTATCGCCTAGCTTCACTTGAAGGTGTCGAGGATATTGAACCCTTGAACATCCTTCACTTGTAGCCATTTCATGCTTAGAGAGCACCCAAAAGGCTCCTAGCGGGTTCTCACTGTCTAGGTCAAGTAAAAATGCTCCTAGATTATCTACGATCATCTAGGTCAACCCTAAAATCCCAAAGGCATCCATAAGCCCTTTGGTAATAACCAAATGCCTCTAGAGAGTCATAGACACTTTTTAAGTATCACTGCACATCTAGGTCACCCAAAAGGCTCCTAGCGAGTTCTCACCATCTAGGTCAAGTAAAAATGCTCCTAGACTAATACGATCATCTAGGTCAACCCTAAAAGCCCCAAAGGCATCCATAAGCCCTTTGGTCATAGCCAAATACCCCTAGGCATTTGTAGACACTTTTTAAGTGCCACTGCATGTCTAGGTCACCAAAAAGGCTCCTAGCAGGTCCTCACCATCAAGGTCAAGTAAAAACACTCCTAGATTATCTACGATCATATAGGTCAACCCTAAAAGCCCTAAAGGCATCCATAAGCATTTTTTTTAGAGCCAAATACCCCTAGGCAGTCGTAGTCACTTTTTAAGTGTCACCGCACATCTAGGTCACCCAAAAGGCTCCTAGTGGGTTCTCACCATCTAGGTCAAGTAAAAATTCTCCTGGACTATCTTCGATCATCTAGGTCAATCCTAAAAGCCACAAAGGCATCCATAAACCCTTTGGTCATAGCCAAATGCCTCTAGGCAATTGTAGACACTTTTTAAGTGTCGTTGCATGTCTAGGTCACCAAAAAGGCTCCTAGCAAGTTCTCACCATCTAGGTCAAGTAAAAAATACTCCTAGACTATCTACGATCATTTAGGTCAACCCTAAAAGGCCCAAAGTCATCCATAATCCCTTTGGTCATAGCCAAATACCCCTAGGTAGTCGTAGACACTTTTTTAGTACCGTCGCACATCTAGGTCACCCAAAAGGCTCCTAGTGGGTTTCCATTGTCTAGGTCAAATAAAAATTCTCCTAGACTATCTACGATCATCTAGGTTAACCCTAAAAGCCCCAAAGGCATACATAAGCCCTTTGGTCATAGCCAAATATCCCTAGGCAATCGTAGACACTTTTTAAGTGTCACCGCACATTTAGGTCACCCAAAAGGCTCCTAGCAGGTTCTAAAAATGCTCCTAGACTATCTACAATCATCTAGGTCAACCCTAAAATCCCTAAAGGCATCCATAAGCCCTTTGGTAATAACAAAATACCCCTAGGCAGTCATACAAACTTTTTAAGTTCCACCACACATCTAGGTCACCCAAAAGGCTCCTAGTGGTTTTCCACTGTCTAGGTCAAATAAAAATACTCCTAGAATATCTATGATCATATAGGTCAACATTAAAAGCCCCAAAGGTATCCATAAGCCCTTTGGTCATAGCCAAATTCCCCTAGGCAGTTGTAGACACTTTTTAAGTGTCATCACACGTCTAGGTCACCCAAAAGGCTCCTAGCGGGTTCTCACCATATAGGTCAAGTAAAAATGCTCTTGGACTATCTAAGATCATCTAGGTCAACCCTAAAATCCCCAAAGGCATCCATAATCCCTTTTGTCATAGCCAAATACCCCTAGGTAGTCGTACACACTTTTTAAGTGTCATCGCACATCTAGGTCACCCAAAAGGCTCCTAGCGGGTTCTCACCATATAGGTTAAGTAAAAATGCTTCTAGACTATCTATGATCATCTAGGTCAACCCTAAAAGCCCCAAAGACATCCATAATCCCTTTGGTCATAGCCAAATGCCCCTAGGTAGTCGTAGACACTTTTTAAGTGCCACCGCACGTCTAGGTCACCCAAAAGGCTCCTAGCGGGTTCTCACCATCTAGGTCAATTAAAAATGCTCCTAGACCATATACAATCATCTAGGTCAACCCTAAAATCCCCAAAGGCATCCATAAACCCTTTGGTCATAACCAAATACCCCTAGGCAGTCGTAGACATTTTTTAAGTGTCATCGCACATCTAGGTCACCCAAAAGGCTCTTAGAAGGTTCTCACCATCTAGGTCAAATAAAAATACTCCTGGACTATCTATGATCGTCTAGGTCAAACATAAAAGCCCCAAAGGCATCCATAATCCCTTTGGTCCCCCCCAAATTCCCCAATGGACCCAAAATAAGCCCGTTGGTCACATGTGTATACATACCAATCAAAAATTCAAAAACATCAAAATGTCAAAAAATTTAAAAACAAATTGCATCACACCACATAGCATCCCATTGCATTTTATCGTCACTTGCATTTAGGCATATTCATCTTTAGCACTTTACATTTTAGAGTTTCTCATACATGTTTGACACCATGATGGTACACTACTTACAGCTCAAAATAAATTTTGGGAAAGTACTAATAGTTCAAGGCCGTAATTATCATTTTCACCAACATTTTTCACATTTCCATAGTCATGTCTATTCCCTTCACTTAGCCATTTTTTTTAAAATAATTTTAGTAGGGTTTTAAGTCACTTAACCATATCTAGTATCTACAGAGATTTTGTAGAAATCTAGATTGATTTTTAGGAGGTAGAGTCTTGCATTGATTATACCTTGTGTACATTATATCCCAAACACAATTAATCATTAACAATCCAAGTTTTGCACAAAGATAGATGAAATCAATGAAGTGGTCTAGGTTACCTTAAGTGAAAATGTCATCCTGCTCATCCCCCTATGTGAATGGTTCAAGAATGTTGAGAGTTGGCAAAAGGACAAGTTATCCCCTACCCAATTCACCCCACAACAATAAGTGGTTTTATCCCCCATTTTTTACCATCAATATCCCACATTGTCACATGTTTGCAATAGTCTAAATTTTCAAACCCCCACAAAGAAAAAAATCAAAGTACAAAAATACAAATATCAAAAAGTGCACACATTAAAAAACACAAGAAACAGTGATCCCCATCGCTCAAAATTCAAATCCCTTCCTCAAGAGAAAAAGAAAAAACTCAAAATAAATAGTGATTATTATCACTAAAAAGAGAAAAATAAACAATGATTCTTGTCACTTCATACGAGAGAAAGTATCCAAATATAGTTTGAAGAAAGTAGGGAGTTGAAATTGAATCCTTGTAACTATTAGCATTTTGAAAACCATCAGGTGATCCTCATTACGGGTTTGGTGGATAGCCTATTCGTCAATGGCGGTAGCCTCCCACATGACAATATTTTTGTCATATTAGCTTTTGGGTGTATGTGTAGACCAATGTTTGCATGAGGATGAGCTAGCTTTGGTAACCTAGATTGCCTAGTGGTCTAGTCATACTTAGTTCAAACTTACAATGGTAGCATTCATTTGGTGATCCTCAGTATAGGTTTGGTTGAGAGCCTACTTGGAACTGGCGGTATCCTTATGCATCTCACAAGAATGAAATCACTTGCACACACAGGGATATGAAGCACCTCAATCGTCCTAGCAGATTCATACCTTGTCAAAAAGTCCTGCATGGTTAGCATACAACTTTTGATGAGTTAACTAGAGTTTTTGGATCTCATGAAAACCTGAGTGTTCCCTAAACAACATGTCATTCATATCACTTCACCACATTCATTTCACTTACATTATTCACAAATATATTATATAAGTCTCATGACAACATTATATATGAGTTGGTGTAAAATACATCGTCTATGGTGCTAGCATAATATGGTATATAGTATACATATGTTATCCACTAAATCAATAAATCATCCATCTCACTACACATCCATGCATATACAAAATCAAATAAAACTCACAAAATATGCGTACATAGGCATTCATCATCATTGCATAAAACGAATTGCATACATTTCATAAAACAATAAACACATGATGGTAAAACCACATAAAAAGCTCATATATATATATATATATATATATATGTATATGTATGGGATAAAAAGATACATCATGTTTCCCATCGACTACAATAAAGTGAGTCCTTAGACTTCACACTGCTAAAATATCCAAAAACATAAAAGAGTCACACGAGCCACTACCATGGTCACGCAGGATCGGTACTACGACTCACACTCCCACCTACAGTAGGAGTCCTCTATGAACTTCCATACCTACTACCACCTACCCTGTTAGCTCTCTACCTAGACCCTGGTGCCTCAAACCTAGAGGAAGACTGCCATGTCCTACTATGGTGACTATGGTATGACCCACTAGCACCTGCATCATCCCATAGACACCCACCAAGGTGTACTACCTCAGTATCCAACTCATCCGCATAAGCCTACCCCCATTGGCACCGTGCCTGGTAAGTCTCCACCATAGAATAGAATCATGTCACCTCTGCTTGTAGCCTAGTCACCTCCCCACCACTAGAATCCTCTAATGTAGGGCTCCTATATCACAACTATACCCATAGAGATGCTATCTTGACCTTTTCCACGTGTACCTTGGCTCGTTCTGTTGCTAACTCTGCATGAGCATCATGCACCTATGTCCGTAGGAGATATCTCTCCTACCTCACCCTGAGTAGCTCATATAATAGAACTACTTCTATGTCCCCCAGTGCCATCGATGGTGCCTGCACCTCCTCCTCCCCAACATCATCATCCCCCAAGTCACATTGATTTACTAAGTCCATAAGATCCACATGCTCCCCTACCATGTGTCCCTGCAAATAACCTGCATCACCCTGGTCGTCACCAGAAACATCCTGATGTGCCTCCCTAGATGTACCCCTCCCTAGTGGCCCCTCTCCATGCCCCTGGCCTATCACCCACCAATAATCATACTCCGTTGTAGTCTTGACATCATCCACATCTATAATATCTACTATAGGATTCGTATCCCAGGACACTACCTCTACCATCGACCATTCCAATGTCCTCTCATCCCCATGATGCCAATAAGGCATCATATCACTAGGTATACCCTAGCATAGCCCAAACTATCGCATCACTCAAGCAAAAGGGAAGTACTCCCAATTTGTGCCATGTCATCCAATTAGCCATATGCCCCGCCGCACCCTACAGAGCTGTATAGTAGCATTTGCCAACTCTGGGCAATCCCTATATGGTCTCTATAACACCTAGCCTACGTTGAGTCATAAGAACATATTTGCATAGTGACCCACATTGTCTACAAATTTTTGACTCTATCCCCTCTCCTAAGCCCACTGCCATAGGATGTCATAGCCTATCTCTCAGTATGCTAGTTGTGCCTGAGTCATCCATGGTAGCCCATGAGGTCGCCCCATAGCTATGTGTTGTCATACACATCATTGTAACACAAAGATACACCCAACACCCTTCTGCTAATAGCAGCAGATATTGTACAACTCATCATAGAGCTATGCCAGTAGTATAGTACCCCATGACATCACCAGTGGCTTCGCCATAGTACACCTCACCAGCGCAAACACTATCTCCACTAGGTTCTATGAGAACCTCACTCTAGAAGAATTTGGTAGTAGCATATTGGAGATGAGAATCATTAGTAGTGTATACCTCACCCCCAATATCTTCGTCTCATGCAATAATCCTACCAGCATACCCCTCTTCAAGCAGTCCAACTCTGCCATCTCTAGATCATAACTAAAGCACCTATCGAGCACCGCCTATCTATGGTCTCGTGGTGTCATGCAGATAGGCTGCCATTCTATCAAAATTTGAAGAATCCAATAGACATCCTCCAGCAACACTATCATCTCCACAGATCAATCAGGGCAGTCAGATATGCATGATATCCTATAACAGCCTCTAATCGAGTCACCTTCTTGAGGCCGATGGAACCCAACCACTCCCAGTCCTATGTGGTCAAGGCATCCCTCATGGAATAAAAGTGAGTATGTACTTGATACTGACTCCTAACCACCTGACAGGGATAAACAACTCAATAATACACCACCAAAATGGCCTTGCATGGCCCCAAAAACATTCAAAAGAAAAGACACAATAGCCCCTCTTCAAGGCCGGTTGTCACCATTCTCCCTAGGAATTGCCCAAAAAACTATGGCCAGCCCATAAATGGATGGCCTATGACCAGCCCACACTAGCCATCCTACCTAGGGATGACTCCAAAAAATTGGGCTCAAAAAGGTCTTTCAGGCCATCAAAAATAGCAAAAACAATGCAAAATTGGACCTACAAAATGCAATCTAATTGCACAAAAACATGGCTATAAAACAAAATTTGGTACATATATCATAAATTAGGTTTAATTACCTACAATATAGTGTGATATGATTCCAAATAAAAACATACCTTAAAAGCAAGAAAATCAACTCCTAACACTAGGAAAATGCAATAAGAGAGACTTGGCATACCTATCTCACACTGGCTCCTCCAATGGATGAGTCTACCCACTGAATCATGGTGACTATGGGATTAATTTGAAAGTGTTCCACTACTCATAATCACTCTCCTAATCCTCACTTCTCAAATTGCTAAAGAAAGCATGCATAAATGAGCCTAACCTTCATATTTTGGGTTTATATAAAGATGCAGGGGTCACCACCATCCCAAGGTGGTATGAGCACACATTTGGTTGATTGTGCCACCTTAGGAAAGTGTTATAAAATGCCCTGATCCCACCCTAGGATGGTGGTAGCAAAAATAGGCCAAAATAGCCCAAAATAGGTCCAAAACTGCACCAAAATAGCTCAAATTGGGTCTAAATTTCATATAGATCACAATGCAACCATGAGGATACTATGAGGGAATGTAAATTTGTTAATTCATGCCCTAATAATGCCATTGTATCTGTACCGCCCCTTGGGAATGCATTTTTCAGCTCCTTTCCTCCCGAAAAACTCAACAAAGTCACCAAAATCCTCTCCAAATTGCCCTATTTTTCAAGGGACAAAGTTGAAGATAAGCATAACACAAGTTAATTGAGTCAAGCGACTCATAAATTTTCTCACTGGTCATTCCCTCATCAAATCATCACTTTAGGGGGTAGTCATACTCAATCCAAATCGGCAAGCACACACTCAATTATGCGAATTGCGTTCGTTCAATGAATCTTCGATAAAGACAATCATGCTCCTACGTGGGGCAGCAAACAAACACACAATAACCAATCATAATGCTTGACATTACTGGAATCATGAAGACATGGGACTTAGCCTTTCATGACGGACAATTTTCAAGCATAGGCACACTCATTTAATGAGTCAGAAACAAGGATTCAAGAACACACACCCTTTTCATGATTGGGGTATCTAAAGTTGGTTAGGTTATCGAGTAACTTTAATTTTTCCACATTTTGGTCATCTATTTTTGCTTAGTGCTATGTTGCACACAATGCATCTCAAAAAGGGGCATCTATAGACACTAAAATGTGGTAAATCATATTAAGCAACCACAAACAATGATCAAATTAGCTTCATATGGCCCCTTGGGCAGCCCTCAGGAGGCTCACAGTGGTTCTAGCTACTTCGAAAAGGTTTTTGGAGGTTACCAGCATAATTTTGGAAGGTTTTGGCCCAAAATTCACCACCGTACCACCCTGGGATGATGGTATATTTCCATCATCACACCCTAGGATGGTGGTGATCCATCATACCAGGGTGTGACGGTGAGCAAGCAAAAAAAGTCAAATATGAACCAAATGGCACCCATAAACTGCCATTTAGCACACCATATGGAGCATGTAGTTTAGAGGGCATTGAAGCCTTATGACACACTTCATAATGGAGGTCCAATATGGATATTCTCTTCCCCATCCATTGCATGCCTTTGTCTTGACAAGTGGCGCCTACTGCCATGAATGCCCTTGCATGCCCTTTTGCACATGAGCCCATTTGGGCTATAAAATGGATTCAATATCCAAAAAAAAACATATAGATGAGTTCTAGGATATGCAAAAGGGTGCTTCTGATATTTTCCCTCACCTTATTACACCTTTTTTCCCTTGAAATCTCTCTTTTGCCAAGGAGGTTACCGAGTGACTTCAAGAAGGTAATCCGAGCATAAATTTTCCATCCGGGTGAATTTATTCACCAAATTCAATTAAAACATATATTAGGTTGTTTAGGAACATTAGATAGTGATTTTGGTAGCAAAGTGTGGCCATATTTGGTGGGTATCCCCTCCTAGGGTGCCCCCTAAATATTTGTATTCACCACCGTCCCCCCTAGTATGAGGGTAAATTATTAAATAATTTCATTACTTTTTTTAATTAGCAATTTTCTATATTGTCCCATTATTCTACATTTCAAATTTCAAGTGATTTGGAGTTAAAATGAAAGAGTTATAGCATTTTAAGTTTCCATAGGCTCGTAGGGCCCATCCGGGCACCCCAGTTTGATGCAGGTGGATACGGGCTCCAATTTGAAAATATAATCATATGGGTTGTCTTAAGATGTCAATTTATGCATACTGAAAAATTTTCATTAGTTTTGGATATGTTTAGGTTCAGGATTTGCTTATCTTCTTCTTCATAGGTTGTATGCAGGCAACACAAAATTGAGGGGTCTACAGATGCAATTTTTGATATTTTTTTGGTGATATTCTCTCAAAACCTCATATTTAACATCTCTACAAATATTCAAGTCACTTGGAAATGTTTTGATATAGTTTTAATATATGTGCTATTTTACCCCTGTGGGGATTGCATGTTTTC
Source organism: Wollemia nobilis (assembly GCA_028583015.1). Classification (NCBI taxonomy): domain Eukaryota; kingdom Viridiplantae; phylum Streptophyta; class Pinopsida; order Araucariales; family Araucariaceae; genus Wollemia; species Wollemia nobilis. Next base: position 4,988,461 of record JAQPPZ010016936.1, read on the forward strand.
ACCATACACCCTTGTTATTTAATCCCCTTTTGCTTCCTTGTGTGCAGGTGTAGGTTCTTAGAAGGAATTGGGAAGGAATATTAGACATCAAAGATTGAAGATACAAGTAGCAGCAGCATTGGCTCGCCCACCTCAATTTTAGGTATGAGGAAAAACACTGGATGTGCACCCTGATTCCTTGGAGGAATTGATACTTGGGAAACCAAAACATTGTAACACTTGTATCACATTTTGAGCCCTCAAGGGGACTGGTGTGTAATCTTGTATCTGATCCAGCCAATTAATAAAGAAGACACTCATTTCATTTCATTCTTTATTGCTTGGTATTGCTTCATTTTCATATGCATGCTTTCATTTGATGCTCATGTGCAAGATAGGATAGACACACATATTGTTTCTATTAATTTGGTGCATCACTTTTCCATACTTCATGTAGATTTTGTAGAAGTTGGTCTGTGTGGTCCTGGAGATCAATTCCATTTCATAAACATGGTCTCCATTGATTTGACCACCCCACTCCGCAATCCAGTAGATCTATAGAAACCGTTGTATCTTAAAAAATATGCTATCGATTGGGATCATGCTGATTCACCCATTGAGCCTGAATATTTCTTCCCTAATGAATAAATGTTGCAACCTTTCCATTTTATGCCAAGCTGTACATATGATGTTTATCATGCCGACAATGCTTCCAATGCGAAACCAATCAACCTGGCTGATGACATCCATCTGATTCCTACGCCTCACCAGCTTGAGGAGGGATCGCATATGTCAGTAGAGGAAACCTTTGATATGGATATCAGTAATGATCCTACTAGTGCAAAGAAGGTTAAATTTGAAGAGAGTCTTTCCAGATGAGTGGGCCACCCTCATCTATTTGCTGAAAGAGAGACCAAATTTGTTTGCTTGGACGTAAAAGGATATGCCAGGTCTAGACCCAAAATTGGTTATGCATAACCTTTCGCTAGATTTTATGAAGAATTCGGTCAAGCAAAAGCTTAAAAAAATGCACCCAACAGTAGCCTTAATGGTGAAAGATGAGCTATAAAAGCTGTTGGATGTGGAATTTGTGATCTCCATCGACTATCCACAATGGGTGTCCAATATGGTACCCATGGGAAAACCCGATGGAAGAATCCATATTTGGATTGATTTTAGAGACCTAAATAAGGCAACTACAGGTCACAAAATACTCTCCTTAATGGATGATTTTTCTTGTTACAATTAAATTTGGATTAAATCTGAAGACCAACATAAAACCATGTTTATAACACCATGGGAAACATTTTGCTACAAAGTTATGTCATTTGGCCTAAAAAATGCTGGTGCCACATATCAGCGGGCCATGACATACATTTTTTATGACTATATGCACAAAATTCTAGAAGATTATATCGATGACTTATTGGCCAAGTCATTGCTGTGAGAACAGCATGCAGAGGTCTTAAGGAAGGTATTCGATCGCCTGATAGAGCACAATGTCAGGATGAATCCTAAGAAGTGCGTATTTGGTGTAACTTTTGGAAAACTACTAGGATTCATCATATCTAAGCGAGACATCGAATTTGACCCAATGAAGGTCAAGGTCATCTTGGAAATGCATCCTCCCATCAATATTAAGGAATTAAGGAGCCTTCAGGACAAGGTAGCATCGATAAAGCGATTTATCGCTCAATTATCGGATAAATGTCGACCCATGAATCAAATGCTACATAAGGGAGTCCCATTCAACTGGGATGAGGACTATAAGGTATCCTTCAATGAAATAAAGCAATACCTGGCGATGCCACCAATGCAAGGTCCACCAAGGCCAGAGGTGCCTTTTATACTATATATATCGACAACTGAGTTTGCACTAGGAACCATGTTAGCCCAAAAGGACGTGCAATGCAAAGAACAAGCCATAGATTATATTAGTAAAACCTTGGTTAGCTATGAGCTTGGATATGAATATGTGTAAAAATTGTGTTTAGTAGTAGTGTTTGCTACAAAGAAATTGTGACACTATATGTTAAGTCATACGACATATGTTATATCCAAACAAAATCCTTTGCAGTACATGATAAGTCAGACTTATCACAATACGTGTACTGCGAAGTGGATCATGCTATTGACAAAATTTGATCTAGAATTCATAAGCCAGAAGTCCATTAAGGGAGAAGTCATAGCAGATCAATTATCTGAGGCATCACTATCAAACAGTAGGCCTCTAACGATAGAGCTTCTGGACAATGCAATATTTGTCATATCTGAAGCTCCCAAACCTGAAGAACCAGATAAAAATGTTGATATGACTCTATTCTTCAATGGTTCAAAGTGTGAGCAAGGGGGTGGTGCCGAAATAGTATTATTCATGCCACAAGGGGCTCCAATGCCCTTTTTGTTCAAGTTGGATATTTCATGCACCAAAAAAAATGCTGAGTACGAAGCCCTACTGTTGGGCCTCCACACAGTCGTAACCATGAATATTAAGAGATTGAACATCTTTGATGACTCCTTGCTCATAGTAAATCAAGTCAAGGGGCTTTTTTAGTTTTGATGTCCCATACTGAAAGCCTATAAAGATCTAGTTGACACATATTTGGCTAAATTTGAATGGTATGACATCGAGGCAATCCCTCGATCATTAAAAAGGTTTGCAGACACCATGGCTTATTTGGGATATTTAATCCATCAAAATCCATCTGCTTATTTCACTACCATTCATGTTAATATGATCTCACATCCAGTAGCAGAGCGTGCATCCTATGATAATAGAGAATCGATCAATATGATCAGTGTAGAACCAAAAGCTGAATGGTTCTGCAAAGCTGAAGACTTTCTTAAGAAGGCACCCTAGGGGTCATTAACCTCTCAGAGTCCTATGGGGAGTGGTACTACCATTCACCACAAGGTTATTTCCGAGTCTGCATTTGCAAAGATAAATACGCATGGGGAGCAAGTCATCTTAGTAGTTGAAGCTGAAGCTTATCAAAACTAGATGTCACAAATTAAAGACTTCCTAAAGCTTAGTATAATTCTAGAGGGATTTTTGCGTACCACGAAGTGCACATTTAAACATAAAGTGGCTAAATATGTCGTAATAGGAGACATCCTATACTGACGAGGCTATGATGGAGTTATCCTTCATTTATTAGAGCCCCAAGAGGCATCATGGGTGATTTTAAAAGCTCATGACGGTATGTGCGGAGGCCATTTCAACGACATGGCCATCATCAAGCGCATCCTTCAAATGGGATACTATTGGCCCACTATGGAGGAGTGCAATGTGTATGTCAAAAAATGCATTAAATGTCAGCATCATGCTAATCTTATGCACTTACCATCACAGGCCTTACAGCCCATCCAAGCGGCTTGGCCATTTGCTTAGTGGGGATTAGATATTATAGGCAAGATCTCTCCTCCATCATCGGGCTGGCATACATTCATAATCATGGCTATTGAGTATTTTACAAAGTGGGTGGAAGCAATACCCTTAACAACTATAACTGGAGCTCGTATAGAAGAGTTTATACTAGAGCATATCATAAGTCATTTTGAATTCCATCCAAAATATTATCGGGTAATGGAACGTATTTCAAGAACAAAACTATGAGAGATTTACGACTCCATACTATCCACAAACAAACGGGTAGGCTGAATATTCAAATAATACAATGGTGGTCATCTTGAAAAATATGGTACAATAAAACCACAAATACTAGCATATCCAACTGCCCCTTGTGTTATGCGCTTATAAGAATAGTATTCGAAAGCCCACTAGGGCAATGCCGTTCTCAATAGTATATGGTTTTGAGGCAATTATACCCTTGAAAATTCCAACATTGCATGCCATATTGAAAGAGTTCATCGATGATGACACTGCACGGCAAGCTCGATTGGATCAATTGATGCTGCTTTATGAACGTCGGGTGAATGCCTTGGAGCATTTTTGCATTTATCAGGAGTGACTAAAATGAGCTTACAATACCAAAGTACACTAGAGAGACTTTGAAGTTGGGGATCTTGTATTGAAAGAGAACCAACAAAACTCTAATTTACCACCAGATATGTGAGACAAATTCGTGGATAATTGGCTGGGACCCTACATGATATCTAAATAGATTTGTCCAAGTACCTATCACCTAACATCACTAGGAGGTTTTGAAGAGTTTGAACCTCTCAACATCATCCATATTAAGGTATTTTATGCTTGAAGAGCATAATAAAAGGCTTCGAGAGTTGCTTGTAACTGCTCGGTCATCCTAAAAAGCTCCAAACACTCCCATAAGTAGTTTGGTCAATCAAAAATCTCTAAAGGCATCTGTAAGCCCTTTGGTCAAACTCAAAAAAGCTTTGAGGGTTTGTTTAAAACCACCCGGTCATCCCAAAAGGCTCCAAGGGTTCCTGAAACTACTTGGTCGTGTCAGTAAAAGGTCTTAAGGGTTTACTTATAATCACTCGATCATCCTAAAAAGCTCCAATCTCACCTATGAGTAGTTTGGTCAATCAAAAGGTACCAAGAGTTTATGAAAAATTGCTTGGTCAACCCAAAAGCTCCAAGGATTCTTAAAATATCACTTGGTCATCCCAAAAAGTCCCAAAAGTTCTCATAAACCCTTTGGTCAAACCCCAAAGGCTCCGAGGGTTTTCTTAAAACCACTTGGTCATCCTAAAAAGCTCCAAGGATTTTGCTAAAAAATTGTTTTGTCAATCTAAAGTATCCAACGGTATTTCCATGCCATTTGGTCATTCCTAAAGGCTCCAAAGGCATGTAATCATTGTTTGGTTAGATATGAGGCTCAAAACTCATAAAAATTACAAAATCAATCAAATTCAATAAAATTGGTAAAGCATAAAATCAAAAAATATTTGTATTTGCATTTGAATATTGCATTCTCATTTTGCATTCACACATGCATTCGCTACATTACTACATCACATATAGGCATTCATCATCCATTGCACTCCATAGTAGGAGGGATTATGTTTTTCAGTTTTACAAGCGAAACCACATTTGTGTCTAAATCATGCATCTCTATATTTATCATAATCTATCATTCATGTGAGTAATTATGTTTTTCAACACAACCAATAATGTTGCTATGGAGATATACTAGGGCTTTCTGGTCATTCAACCATACCTAGTGGTCTTATCAAGAGTTGGTAGAAATCATGCTTTGATTTTGTAGCTTAGGTTTAGTTAGTATAGCCCTTAGAATATCAGAAGCCTATCACTAATCAACAAATTAAACAATCCTAAAAAGTACTAGGGGAAGATGAAATCCACAAAGCAGGATCGGGTATCCTGAAGCAAAAATAATTATTCTTGCTTATCCCTCTATGCAGACAGTATGGTAAATGTTCATAGTTGGCAAAAGGACAAGTTAGTTTCCTATTCAAAATCCCTTTCTTATGATAAAATGAGCAATATCCTAAAGTGATATCCCATATCAATCCCCTATATTGATACCCTAGATCAATATCATAGATCAACTTCCCAAGATTGATATCCCATATTGATATCATAATATCGACATCCTCAATCGATATACCAGAAATAGTTTTTCCCAAGTAAATCTTCCAAAGGAAATTTTTTGAAGAAAATTATCAAATGTAAATACCAAAAAGTGAAGATCGAATGAAGATCAGAAGATAGACTCAAATCAAGTTCAAAGTGAAGATCAAATGAAGATCAAATGAAGATCATAAATAAAATTTTGGGTGGAGATTAAATGAAGATCCAAAATCCAGTTCGAAGAGAGATCAAATGAATATCCAAAGATAGTTTAGAATGAATATCTAATCGAATCCCTTGCTTCACTACATATGAGCAAGTATCCCAAAAATTGAAGGATAGAAAGGAATGAGCTTGAATCCCTAGAATTATCAGTACTATTGTACCTTATGCATGACAATATGTCTGATACACTTGCATATCACTTGTGGGTAGACCAATGTTTGAATGTGGAAGAGCTAGATTTATATGTCTTGCATTGCCTAGTGGCTTAGTCCAACTAAAATCTAAACTTGGGATCAGATAAGACATTTGTGGTACCCCTATCTTAGCAATGGGATGAAATAATCCCGCCTGACATCGGGGAATGCTCATGTCTTATGTTAAAATGATCATGTGCACACACAGGGATAATGAACAATTAAGGCCTATCCTAGCAAAAGCCTTTTATCTCAGAAGTCTAGTGTGGTTAGTATGCAACTTTTGATAAGTCTATTAGGGTATTTTAGTCTCATGGAAAACATCAAAAATCTCTCTCATAGCAACAAAATATCAAATATCGTAAACCATATTAAATCATCAAATTGCAAAGTATCGAGTCCATGATACATCATCATATAGAGCACAATCAAAATATAGGATAGATACCAGATGGATATTAGAAATAATATTTAGATGGCCACTGACTATATCATGCATATTTTTCAAAATTTCAAAAGAAAATAGAATGACACAGTGTATCATTCGCTTCGTACAACTGCATTAATTGCATTTCATATATTGGTGATTAATTGATCAAATTTTTATCTTAAATATTTTCAAATACATTCATGATTTTTTATACATTTTGTGGTGTCATCCATTAGATTGATAAACATATTTGCATTCATTCCTTATGCTTTAAGTGATTAAAGCATACAAGTTTATTTACATTAGATCACCATCGTGTAAATAAGTAATTACATACATTAATGCATATAATAAAGCAATATCAAGTATGCATTAAGAGAAAAAATTGCATCTATATGCATCCATCATAAATCGCACATCTAAGCATCTAGATCACTGCATATAATCATCATCATAAATTAAATAGCTATCTAGTGCATGTCATCCATACATCACATAATATAGCATCAAATTAACATAAGCATTGCATCCATGTGCATAACATAAACAAAAAATTAAAAATATATACGCAAGTACACATAATGAGCCATAAATGATTAGATATATATATATATATATATATATATATATATATATATATATATATATATATATATATATATATATATATATATATATATATATATGTGTGTGTCTCAAGAGTAAATCAGGAGTACAAAATTCCCATAGGCTAAAATCGTATAGGTCCCAAAACTTACACCAAAAATGGTATATATGCAAAAATATAGCCTAAATCAGATAGATATCTAGCTCTAGCTTGCTCCTCCTAAATTGGAGCTCTCACCGCCTCCCTCAGCCCTATGCTCTGGAGCCTGCTCTACAGTCAGCTCTAGTGCTTGCTAGGTACTCTATTGAGGGTCCTGTGTACCACCTAACACAAAGATGCCTAGGACACAAGATAATGGAATATCTAAGCAGCTAGACCGGTGACTAGAGGTCACACCTATCTCCCTATGACTCCTATGCAATATGCCTCAATGAGTGCTAGAGGATATATGCATCCTCTTTATCCTATGCATCCGCTAGTTGGAGCTCACCATGGACTATCTTGAGGTCCTAGACCCGGTCCTTTGAGACCCAATAGCATGTATATCCTCTGGCACCTCTAAGCCCCATAATATATTGAACCCCTCTAGCTGGGAGATGTGAGTTGTCCTTGCATCGCAAAGGTCATTTCCCTCCTCTACGAGGGAAGTGAGCCACCTAACCTCTGCCATGGGATAAATACCTCCTAGAAGTATAGTTGATGGTGCCACAAGAGGTCCCATAATAGCATGGAAGGATGAAGGATCCCCCCTTCATGCCTTGAGTAGCTCTCTCTCTACAATGGACTCACCCCATTATGCCAGTGCCACATCCTGTGTGATAGTCAGCTCACTAACATATGACTCTATTATTATATCCTAAGCTGTTAGGGCCATAATTTGTGCCTGAGTCTCTACCACCTTTCTATCCTGGTGAGCTAGCTTCACCTCTAGAAGGGTGATATATGTGTCTCGCTGCAACTACTAAGTCTGTAGCCTCTCAACCTAACTCTATATGTTAGCAACCTGAGCAAGGATCTCCCCTACATTGCTATCCAGAGGTACCTCACCCTACTCTGACTCCTCCTCCACCACCTTAGCCTACAAAGTCTCCTTTATGGTGGCCTCTGTGCCCCAACCATCCTCGATCCATTGGCACACCTGATGCCCATCAAGATCAGCCTCTACCTTCATCTGGTCATCTACCTAGCCTAGAGGCCCTCTCCCTACCACTGTAGGAGGAACCACCATGTGTCGTATGTTGGGGTGGTCCTAGGTGTGTCATCCATAGACTCTTAGAAGTCGTCAACCTCATCACCCAGAGTTGCAGGCTAGATCCATGGTAGATGTATCTCTAGCATGAGACACCGGTACATGAATGGAATATTTGAAATGTCCTATACCAAGCCAAACCACCATAGGACATGAGAGAAGAACTAGTAATCTCTAATCTTGACCTTACAACTGAGTAACCACCTGTCCTGGTGAACCTATCATAGCCACTCGCTTGCCTCGGCCTAGTCAGGGCAATCCATATAGGAGTGCCACTCAATGTCATCCAGCTCGAGCACTACAAATCATGCAATGTAGTAATATGTGTCTCTAGCATGGGTCCTACTCTGGAACCCCTCCTCATATCATGGATAACATGTAGTGTAGCACTGATGTACATCATCAATATCCATGATCTGGAGAGGTAGGTCCATGGGACACTCGATCTGGATGTGTTGCCAACCCTAGATTTGTAGCAATAAGTTGTAGCTAATGCCTTAGTGGCTCCAACTCATAATATAATATAGCTCCCTATAGAGCTAACATAGTAATGTGCTCCCCTAAGCTAGGCACAGTGGTTGAGCGGTGGAACTCTGGATCACTCTATAGATATTTGCCAGGAGGTTATAGGGAATCCCCATGCCTGAGGAGTCTAGAAGCACAACCTGTACCACAAGGATCATGAAGATTGTTGTACGGATGGAAAAAATTTTCTCACCCTGCCAGTATCCAATGTGGAAACCTTCATAGTTGATCTTCTCTTGTGCCTCCTTGCTTCGATCACCAAAGATAACATCGAATATAGGCTCCTTCCTCTAAGAAGATGAAGAGGTGATGGCCTCGCCATCAATAGGGATCCTGAAGATCCAATAGATGTCCTCTAAATTCTTGATCATTTCACCTGTAGGCAGGTGAAAGGTGTTGGTCCGCACATTCCAGCACTAGGCCAATGCAGTCAAATAGGTTTGATCTACCCTAATAGTGGGTAGATCCAGTACGTAGCCATATCTGACGACTCTAAACCATGCATGCTCACCATTAGTGAGTTGTCTATGAATAGACTTAAGTAGATTGGTCTCGCGAGCCCTAGAGGTCAACCTCTAAAATAAAAAGCAGTATATAAGCAAAAATCTAGCTAAAAACAAGCAAAAACAACTAAAAACAACTTTAAAAATGTTAAAAATAGCTAAAATAACTGATAAAAGATAAAAAAATGTCGTAAGGCATTCATAAAAATAAAAAAAATTCACTAGGCAGGTTAAAAATGCATTAAATAACATTAATTGCCTAATTAAATTTAGAAAATGCAAAAATTTAATCAATTTTTTTATAAAGTTGGCGAACTACGGGTCAATCCTACGGTTCATCTGCGATCAAAATATGACCGTTGTATATTTGAATGCAAACCATAGTTGATAGCTATGGTCCCCAATCTGACAATTGGGAACCACAACTACCAGCTGTGGTCTAGGAAGAATACCCATTTCGGGTACCTTCCTAGCCTGTCTCATAAAAAAAATAAAACCTAGCTAAATCTAATCTAGTGGGGTTCATTACCAACTGTTTAGTGAGGTTCATTTACCGCATTACTTAGTGTGGTTGATTTTAATTGGTATTGAATTGTGAGGACTCGGTTTCGAGTTACCTTACCCGCTTCATGGCCTCTATTAGTCAACGACTGATCAGGATCCACCATCGGGGTATCAAGTGCAGTATAAGGTAGATTTTTGGGCAGTGTTTCAGATTAGGGAATGTCTTCTATCTCTTAGAGCTCTCTCAATGCAGTTTATTTCAAGAAGAATAATGATAAATTCAAATGGGAACAACTATTTAAAGGTTTGCCTAATTACGATGGACTGCAACTTACACCCCTGGTCCCAAAATTAGGGTTTTTTGATCGTAGGGCCTAATCGTAGTTCCCAAAATTTGAAAAATTCACCCGTAGACCATACCTGCGATTCACAGCCAGCATTAAAAGCACTAAAAACCCACTGTAGGAAGGTCTAAAAAGGCAAATTTAAGGTCTAAAAAGGCAAATTTATGACTCCTAACAGATCACATTTCAATAAAAGCAATTAAATTTTGTAAATTTGGTGATGATCAAGCACTAGGATCGATCAATAAATCAAAATTAACAACAAAAAAAAATCAAATAATTTAAAACACCAAATGCACCTCGTATTCAATAATTTATCCTATACACTTTGTAGTTGCATCGACTTGCGATCCATGCAATTCGGCAAGATGCGTAAATTACCATAAGGGCATTTACGGTAAAATTATCATCGTTGATATGATATGCTTCTTTTCAATCCCTAATAAGGCCTTCGTAGCTGGACTTCTCCATAGGAATGAGGCATTTCATGTCATGTATCCTATGATATATTTCAACAAATCATCGATAACTTGATTCAACACAAATCTAATTGGAGTTGCCTCATTTTGATTCCCTAAGACAACTATTGTAGCTCGACTGCTCCATGGGATAGGAATGTGCAATTACTATTAATAATTGGAATCATAAGCTGAACTAGGCCTAGCCAAGGCATTAATTTGCTTAAAACTAAATTTGTTCAGATCATCCATGGTGGTCAAGCAACTTCGTCGCTTTAAAAATTGTCATTACCCTCATCGACTCATTGCTTGAGGGGGTAGTCATAATATCAAATCATAATAAAAATCAATAGAAGATCTCGGAGATCGTAGATCCCTTGATCTTGTCAAAATTGTGTTCATCCTTACGAATCATTGTCAAAAACTATCATAAGCTTACCCCTTTGCTTGGGAAAAATAGCAAATATGAATTTGTTTGTTGTTCTCTGCCTTTCGGATCTATGGGTCATAAGATACCTATAGAATGCATAGCTACGTGGAATGAGATGAGAAGGGCACAAGCTTTTCAAATGCAATCCTTTCACCTAGTTGGAAGCAATGATTCTAGGATGTGCATCCTTTTGCTAGACAAGATGCATCTAATGTTGATCTGACTAATGATCATCATAGAACCTTCGACATTTTTTTAGGAGGTCTATTTTTTCTCAATGTTGTTCGATCTCACAATGCATCTTAAAAAGGGCATTTGTAGACACCTAAAACGTGTCATGTCGAGGTCGACTACTCATATGAACATGCTACAAGACCATATGCAGGATCTTGGATAGAATCCAAGATAGAGCAGTGGTCTTAACAACTCAATTTGGGCTCCTTGGCCTAATCAGTCTGAACCGCAACCCAAACCTACGGTCTATAGGATGAATCATGACTGAGACCTATGGTTTACAGTCTAGACTGTAGCTATAACCTGCGGTCTTAACTAAAGTTCAATTGGCATTCATCCGATCCAAATCAGTTTGAACGACCATTTGTTCTAGAAGATGGTGGTTAGAGGAAAAAAGCTTCCAATCCAACTATCCTAACCACCCCTTCTTGATCTTGGCTTCTCCATGAAGCCACCCCTAGCCCTGGGACATCCTATAAGTACCCTTGAGAATTAGGGCAAATAGGGGAGAGTGCATTTTGGAGATCAAAGAAGCAAAGCCCTATCGAATTGTGGACTCACTTGAGTGCATAGAGAGAGCCTTGTTGTCATTCCCATTGTCAATTTTTCAAATATCATGATGAATTAGGACATGGATGCCCTAAGGACCTTGGAGAGCCAAGAAACGTTAATTCAGGCAAACAGAGGCCCTATTCAATGATTCAACCACCAAACTTGTCAAAAGGACACCGAAGGTGACCCTTGAACATCAATTGGACAAGGAGGTCAAGCCCACTACCCTTGATTTTGAGGGTAAACTCACTTGAGTGCTAACCATAGTTGTCAGCCACAGTTTACAATGCAGACTGTGCATCAATACTATGGTTTGCAACAAAGGTACCACCGCCTTACTATTCTCATTTTTGCCTATTTAACTAGATTAGATTAGTCATTCATATGGTTAAATTTTAGTTTTAGAGACTTCTGAACGATAGAATAGTGGTTTTGCTAATTTTTTTTCATCATAGTAGTTTAGATGCTAATGGTTTCTTTTTACTTTATAATGCTTCATTTCAAGCAATCTGCAGTGATGGCATCAAGGAATGATCATTCAAATTGCTAGTTTGGTGTAGTCCATGGAGAAAACAATGTGTATGGAGTGACATTTTTGTTCAAAATATTTTGGACCCATTGTTAAATGCAACCACTTGAATAAGCTTTGGCAGAGATGTGACCTGTATGAGTCAACTTGAATATCCTATCGTGATGGTTGTCTGCATCCTGGTTTCAATGGAAGATCTGTTATGGTCATGCTTCCTCCCATGGAACAGATGATGGGCTGAGTAAAAATAATTATTATCTCCAAGATACATTAATGTCACAACAACTTCATTTTTTGGGACATCACAATTTCAGGCTATATTTAGATGTTTCACACCATCAAACATTGTACATATCATGATCCATGAAATTCACCTAGGTATGTACTGATTTTTCCATTAATTATTTGCATAGTTATTTTAAAAATCATTTCTATGTTAATACTAGTAGATGCTACCATATTTATATTTATGTATTCTCCCATTAGAATTAATCCACATGGCATGCCTCATACATGAGATGAATTTCATTACCACAAAAACATTTTCCAAAAAAAAGAACTCATCTCCCATCTTCTGAAAGGAAGGCAATCCAACTTCTATCTTCCACAAGAGTGACACCCAACTCTTGTCAACATCTAATTTTTGCGCTTACCTCCCATATCATATTTTCACAAAAAAACATTATCTATGCGGGGGGGGGGCAGTGACATGAGGGCATGTCAAGTTTTCGGCATAGGGGAATGATGAGCTCCAGAATTGCTCATTTTACATACATTTTTAAGGGTATCATAATTGGTTTAAATAGCATTTGAAATGTATTTTTATATAGCTTTTGCATATAGTTGATAGAAAATGAAGTATTATACTTGACTAGTGTTTTTAGTAGAAAATGTGTGTAAATGCGGGCTTTTGCTACTAATATGGTGTTTTTGAGTCTACATCCCATTTGGGCTTGGTAATGCATGAAGACATCTTGAAAAGAACAATGGTAAATGGTGAAGGTAGGTGTTTGACTCTCGACTATTGGCGATGCCTAACTCCCAAATATTGGCGGTGCTCGACTTTCGACTAATGGTGGCACTCGAATCTTGACTATTGGTGGTGCTCGACTCCCGACTATTGGTAGCACCTACTTCCCAACTACAAGTTGTGGTTGACCAATTCAACATTGATCAGTTGACCAACGTTGACTAGTTGACCAACGTTAACCAATTGACTATGGAATTTCTAATGAGGTTGTTGCACAAAATATAAAGGAGAAATATTCATATGCATATTATATTTTTATGATTATAATAAAATAAAACACTTTTATTCTAGTTAACCATGTAAGATTTTAAAGCATTATTTTTAAGATTATATTATTATGTACACCTAAGGATTACTTTATTTATCCTTTTTGGTGAATGAATATGATTTTAAATAGGAGAAAATATTAATTGTGTATAACTTATTATAGTAAATCACATTATGTGATTAAAAATAGACCAATCTATTATTGTAATAGAATCTGGCAGCGGTTTATATAAGAACACAGGTCAGACAAATGTGAAATATAATAAAATATATAGAGAATTATCTTATTCATTTTATTCTGCATAATTTATTAAGAGTTGCAAATACTCTTATTTTCTTAGAGCAAGATTTACGTAATTAGTCGGGTGAACTATCTATAGGAGCTTGGGCCCACTCCTTGCAGTAGTCCTACCCATTTTAATTTCTATTATTTATTTTCAATAGATTAGTTTCCTATTTTATTTCCTGCTTTATTTTAATTTAGTTGTGTGTTTATTTTCTTGCACATTTATTTCTTGTACTTTTATTTCTGCATTTTAATTTTAGCTTTAGTTTTAGTTTATTTATTTATTTTTCTGCACTTTATTTTATTTGGTTTGGCTGAAATAAAAATACACAAACACCCCCCATAAAACTAAATAAGTGTAGAAGGATTCATTCCCCACACTACAGACATATACTGTAAATAATATTCACAAGTTTATAAGCTATCCTGAGCTATCCCAGGTTGACAATTAAATTGAGGTAATGAATTAAAATGTAAAAAATTAACCAATGTTTTGGCCAAAAATCTATAATTTTTTTTGTTAGAGAATAAGGGGTTTTACTTGGGTTCCCCACCCTTGACAAATCATAACTCTCTTCTTTAGAGCATGAGATTTTACAAACAAATTAAAATCTCATCTCAAATGAGTTGCTATATCATTTTACATAAAATGACTGAATTCTTGATTTTCATTTTTTATAACTTTTTTAGTTTTCTATGTGAATACAAATATTCTAGAATTTAGCATCTTACTAGAGTAATATCATCTTACTTTACCTACAACCTTCACAACAACATTTACAATCTATGCATTACATATTACTAGAGTAATATTCCTAAAATATTGCACTATCATAGCTCGTTTTACCAAAAGATCTGGAGTGTTGGTTTTATTCTTGAAGCACAAGTGCAACCACAAAATTGTAATAAATGGTTTATATGAAAGCACATTAATTTTATAAATAAAGCATATATTAGCAATGGAAAAAATTAAAGGAAATATTAATCATTATTTGATTCAGATAGCCAACATTTTCTTGTCACCTTCAACTAAACTTACTACTTCCTCTAACCAAGGAAAATAAAATTTAACCTCATGATCCTTAATTAAAACCCTTCTATTAGCTAGCATATATGCACATTTGTTTTCTTCCCTTAATGTATGTGTAAACCTAATTTATTCAAACTCTATAGCAAGGTCTTGAATTTCCACAACTATCTCTTATATGTTCCATGGAGCCTTTGCTTTCCTCAAAATAATATTTATTACTACGAGTGAATCATATTCCATCCAGACTATATTCCATTTCATTTGTTTGCATATTTTTCACCCTTCCATAGCTACCAAAGCTTCATATTTGTTTTATCTTAAATTCACTATTGAAAGCATAATGAGATAAGATATCTCTCTTATTATTTTTAATTATTCCTCCTCTTGGTGGTTTTGGATTTCTCTAGATGTTCCATCAAAATTTAATTTTACCAACTCTATATCTAGGGGTTTCAACTTTATGTTCTTTGCCTTCTTTTTGTTTCTCCTATCCCCAATATCATAATTTCATTTGATGATTTGACTCAATATATCAAGGCTTTGTACTTCTAGATTAGGGTTTGGGTGAGTTGATAAGGTTGGTTTAGACTCCTCTAAGGCTAAATAAATATTCCTTTTTATTACATCTAAACTGCTTTTATTTTATTTAAATATTATTCTATTTTTTTCTTGATATATAATCTAAAGTATTATGTCTTTTTATACATCCTATATTGTCAATAAAGTGCATTACTTTTAAAAATGCTATGCCATTGCTTTAACCATTCTTCAATATCATTCATCACTTTTAAAAGTGCTCTGCCATTCAACACCATGCATTTACCAAGCATATTAAGAATCCATTGCCATAGTTTCTATACTATTGAGTAGTGTTAATTTCTATACTATTGAGTAGTGTCCCAAGAGATGGTCTATAGTATCCTCCTCCATTTTACAAAGAACACATTTTGAAGGGCCATGAAAACCCATTTTCATAAGGTTATTCTAGGATAAAATTCTTCTATGACCTACTAGCCAAATAAATATTTTGACTTTAGGAATGCTTGGACTATCCCAAATATCTCTTTGTATTCTTGTGATATTTTTATTATGATGGTGCTTTATATTATATCCACTTTTATTGTGTATTCTCATGAGCTATTCAACTCCCAAATCAACCTAAATTTGGCTTCCTTGAGAATAACCATTGTTATTATCTTTCTACTCAACTACCTCCTAGCATCAATATCTTGTATACTTGTAAAAAAATCTTCTTTTCAGTTGTATCTTCCTTCGTTATCCTTGTAAAAAATATTTGAAAACCTATCACCATATTTATCTTGAAGTAATCTCATCCATGGTTTCAAAATTGGATCTAGATTGAGTGGCTTTTTATCACACCAAGTATCCATACAAATAGTTTTTTTTCTCTAGTTCCCACCACCCATATTAAACCTTTAATCACTTAATCAATTGATTTTTTAAAACAATTCCATAGCATAGAACCATTCGGTAGCTAGAATGCAATAAATATTAAGCTTAGATCATTGGGCCCAACATACTTAAAATAATTCTTTCCCATTTTTTTTTTTTGGCTCGATTTGTACGATCTTCATATTACTTTCTCCCTAAGAGCTAAGTTTACATTTGTAAGAACTCTTAAACTAAGATCTCCCCTAGTTTTATTTTATTTTTTATTTTTTGTTATACAGGGGAATTGACAACATCTCCATCATATTATTCCTATGGACATAGTTTCACATATGAAAAGCTACCACTATACCCCTACCCACCTCAGTAAAATTTTAGTCCAAGTGAGGGGGACCTTAGAGGGATTTGGGATTGGAACTGCCAACCTCAAGTTGGTCGGTCTATTACCTCCACCATCCTCTCTTAGTTTTATCATCTTACACCTTGCTCCATTTCATGAATTTTTTTTTCCTTTTATCATGTATTTGTGACCACAAAAATGACGATATAATAAAGGTTAAACATTTTTCTATCAATTTTAACATAGCATACAAAGACATAATAATATGTTAGAATGACCTTTAAGACAAATTTAATTATTTATACACTTCATTCTAAATATAACCTTCTACCTTTCTAAGCTGGTAGTTTATTCTTAATTTTAACAAATATCTGTAATAAAAGACATAATGATTTAATTGACCTAAAACTACATAAATTATTTTGATGAAAGTAATATTTAAAAAATACTATTAAAGTCCAGTGGACAACGCAATGGTAAGGGCAGCTTCTCTTTGAGAGGTCTTTCTCTTTGAAAGGTCCTTCAAACCGTTGAGAGGTCCTTCTCTTTGAAAGGTCCTTCAAACCTTGGTGTAGATGTACGTTGTGTGTTAAAAAAAAAAATACTATTACATACAATAAAACATCATATAAAAGTATTTATATTAAATTTAGAATTAATAATGGTCCATTTTAAAACTTATATGCTAAGATGAAACTTAACTAACAATGCTTGACTAGCTGCGCGATTGAAGAGACGGGACGAAAAGACCTAAAGACACAGGTCCAAGTACTTACTGCAAGATAGTACCAAAATCCTGCCGACAGCAGGTTCAATTTCAAAATTTTTGATATAAAGTATCTCACATTGTTTGTTCTCCGCAATAATCGTCAGTTTGGGTATTCTATCGAATGCAAATGGCAGACATGTGTTGGAGAGATTCTGAGACCTTACAAGAAGACAACGCATTTCTCCGAATATCTTCTTGTGTTCCTGGAGAACAATCCGATACAACAGATATTATTCTCGAGGCCTCAGATGGATCAATATTTCATGTGCACCGCTTCGTTTTAGTGAGTCTTTAATTAATTTCTTATGTAATTCTGAATAGATATTAACATCTAACAATTACATTTTCTTGAAACATTGCTTATTATGTGGTGCAGATCAATCGTTCCAAAGTTTTTGAGGAAATGCTTCGAGAGAAGGTAGAAGGACAAGGAACAAGCAAAATACAGATCGAGGAGGGTGATGGAGAGGGCATTCAAGTGTTTGTGAAGTTTTTATATTCTGCAGAAATTACTTATCATGATATGTATCGTCATCATCAGCTTCTTGCCAAACTTGCCCAACATTATCGAGTGGAGTTCCTTCAGCGACTGTTGGATAAATTTATTCCAGTACATTTGTCAAGGCAAGAAAAAATAGAACTCTTGAAGTTGGCCTATATGTGTCAACTGGACAGAACTAAAGAAACCCTAGTGAAGATGATTGTGAATGGTTATAGCTATGAGTTCGAAAAAGTTATAGAAGGATTAAAGGACTATCCATGGATTGTAAAGGAATTGTCCATATACGTGGTAAATGAGCTGAAACGAAGAGCTATGGTGAGAAGAAATTAACGTGATATGTAATAGGTCTCCCGTGGGGCTGTTTTCTTGTTAAGGCATTACCCTCTGCTTTGATTTTGCAAAGTAGCAAAATACAAGAATATTTGATATGATTTGTGTTGTGTTTTGCCATTTCTGTTTCTTACATGAAAAGGTTTCTTTCGGGGATTTTTCAAGATGTTACTCTCTCAAAGGATATAATGGATAAGATCTTTCTATGCACATTTGGCCACTAAAAAAGTTGGGCTAATTTTCTTCTCTGTTTGTTAAGTCTATAGCTGTGTGTTCGTAAGTTTTACAATGGCCTTGTACCTATGTTAGATGGACCCAAGGATTGAGTTAATAAATGAAGCCTAGAAAGCAATTTAAAGAACGCAACTATCACTGATTCTTGAGTTTTGAGCAAATGTGAAGTCATGTTTAATACTTATTATTACAGGCTTTGAATTATTTGCAAATCTTAACTTCTTGTTTGTAAATAGATGCAAGAATTATTATATTTTGTTTATTATGTTCTATAATAATAAAATATTAAAAAGCAGAATCCATTCTGTTACGGTGGAAAAATCCTTAAATAACACAATTCTATGGTCTAAAAATATAATACTTAAGGTGAACAAATAACATATAAGATTTATTATAGTTTTATATTAATTTGGTTATGTGCCCTAATATATATATATATATATATATATATATATATATATATATATATATATATATATATGAATGACATGTAATATAAATAATTAAAAGGTTGGTTGGATTTTATTATTTAATAAGCAAGTATAAATTCAAAATTTATATTAAATTATTATTTTTTTATTTTATTTTATATTTGAACATACATGGTGGAATCGACCAAATCGGTAGCCGCCACGAAAAAGCCGCCACATAGATCTTCGTGTAGTATGCCTTTATAACCACCATACCACAATCATTTTAAACCTTTTACATCATCGAAAGCACCAGGAAAAAGGGACAAGCATTCAGTCCGACAAGGCCCGAGATTTGAACCTTGGACCTCCACCCCCCTTACGGGGTGAACCAATTGGTCTACACCCTTACGGGATGAACCAATTGGTATAAACCTCGGGATTTATATTAGATTATTATTATAGATAGTAT
Organism: Wollemia nobilis; assembly: GCA_028583015.1. Classification (NCBI taxonomy): domain Eukaryota; kingdom Viridiplantae; phylum Streptophyta; class Pinopsida; order Araucariales; family Araucariaceae; genus Wollemia; species Wollemia nobilis. Next base: position 5,007,822 of record JAQPPZ010016936.1, read on the forward strand.
TATTGAGTTATATTTCTTAGGAGAAAATTGATTATTTTTAAGATTTAATTGTTTATAGTGTTGATTAAATAATAAAAATATGTTTTAGCAACCTTATATTTCCTTCTCTTGATATATCTAATATGACATGTATACCTTAAGGGACTTATTATACATAAAAGGCCATAATTTTCCTGATCCCTCTTTATATACCTAGCAATATGTGAGAGATATCCAATACATGATATTCTAATGATATGTGAAAGTGGCCTCCTAGATACATGGCCAAGATGATACATGAGGGGTGGTAGTGTGCTTCCTTATTGACTCCCAAAGTATACTCCTTACGAGATAGAAATATCCACAAGATCCTATGTAAACAATTGGTAGTTTGGGCTTGTCATATGTCCAATATAGCCTAATAACTTATATGGTAGTTACTTAGAGGATTGTAATAATCAATAATAGGAGTAGACTTTAGTTATGCTATTATTTGGACTTCATATGTTTTAACAAAACAAAAAATTTAATGATCTTGATTAAAGTTTGATAAAATTTAGTCTTGTTTAAGATTTAGTTTGGTAAGGAAAATCTTGGGATCTGCTTCACTTCTCATGTTGGAATTACCAGAATGTGAGATGGAAGGATCATAAAGGACCTCCAACTTATCAAATATATGACGTCCCAACTCTTACCATGAGGATAGAGGTAGTCAAAAGTCTAAGCCTAAGGGTTAATTGATTCTATTAGAGAAAACCTAATATTTTACTTTGATAGCATCACCTTAATCTAGTTCCCTCCTAACTACAAATGCATCAATCAATGCTTTAAACAAGTCCTATATGCTAATAAGATTTTGATTTTTGGATGATAAATATAAAAGGTAATTCACTTTCAAGGTAATGGTTCTAGATGGTAGAGCAAATAAATAATATCAATGCAACTAGATGTTGTTTCATTTTGATGAGATGACAGACTATAGGTGGTTTCTTAATTATATTGAATATAATGAATTATTTCCTATTTTTAATATTTTAATGAATAAAATTATAAAATATAAAATAATAGATAAAAAATAGAAAGAAGACAATAACCTTTATTTGAAATGATAAAAATGATAACTAAAAAATTAAGATTAACTTTTACCTTGGTGGTAGATATGCTAGCATCATATAGAAGCACTATTTGCACTATTGCTATCTATCTAGTGTTGTTTTTTCTTGTGACTCCTTTGAAAAAATATACTTTTTACCTTAGTGATAGAAATATTATTGGGTTATTAAATTATTATCATTGCTATTGCTATTTGGCGATGCTTTTACTTGGAAATTTTGCTTTTTAAAAAATACAAAATAAATAGAAAATAGATGGAGTTAGTAGTAAAGGGGTTTGTCTATATTAGTGGAGAACATATGGTTCTATTGATCAATATAAAACCATTATCCAAGATATAATAATAGATATATGTAAAATATATAATGATGACCATAATTTTAATGGCAAAAATATCATTAGGGAGTGATAGGGCCTCTAGTTCTTCTTCCAATTGGGGGTACTTTTACTATTAGTGGTTGATTATGACCATAGAATCATAGCCTCTATTGCAGTTAAAACATAGTAATAGCACCATTGAGACTATAATTCAAGAATGAGACCAATATATTTGTAATAGCACTAGGTAGTAGTAGATTATTACTATTATTTCATGATACTCATAATATTATTGATGAATCAAATATACAAATTCAAATTTATTGGATACAATGCATGGATATTTATCTACATAATATAACCTTAGAAGATGACTTTTCAATAATTGACTATTACTCTGCTCACATATTTGAGATATGAATCATTTTCTATTCCTTACATATGACAAAAATATCATGACTCTTCACTTTATATATTACCACGTATTATGCAACTCGTCACTTGTATATTTGACATCTTACTCTATAACTCTTGATTTTATTACATGACACTTTGTAGAATATCACACCTTACATACTTACACATTTTATTAAATGATACTTGAACTCTTTTCACACGTTGACACATACTTTAAAAAAATATAACTCACACTCCCTATTCTAATATTTACAAATATACCATGGGGGTACTTTAGCAATGTATCTATAACTATGTATTCATAAATTTTACAATGGCCTTGTACCTATGTTAGATGGAACCATGGATTGAGTTAATAAATGAACCCTAGAAACCAATTTAAAGAATGCAACTATCACTATTCTTGAATTTTGAGTAATTGTGAAGATGTTTTATACTTATTATTACAATATTTGTATTATTTTCAAATATTAACTTCATGTTTGAAGATAGATGCAAGAATTATTATAAATTTTTTATTTTTTTCTACAATAATAATATATTAATAAGCATAATCCATTATGTTATGGTGGAAAAAGCCTTAAATAACACAGTTTTATGGTAAAAAAACATGAAGTGAATAAATTAAATATAATATTTATTATAGTTAGATATATATATATATATATATATATATATATATAATAAATAATCAAAATTATTGTTGGATTTTATTTATTAATCAAGTATAAATTCAAAATTTATATTAGATTTTTTATTATAGATAGTGTTATTGAGTTATATGTTTTATGAGAAAACTGAGTATTATTTAAGTTTTAGTTGTTTATAGTGTTGATTGAATAAGAAAAAAAATATTTTAACAACCTAATATTTCCTTCTCTTGATATACCAAATATGACCTATATACCTTAAGGGAAACCCTATATATCAAAGGTCCTAATATACCAAACCTCTTTACATTCTTATCAATATGTGAGAGAAAGCCAATACATAGGATTCTAATGAAATGTGAAAGTGATCTCCTAGATACATGGTCAATATGGAACATGAGGTGTGGTAGTGTACCTCCTTATGACTCCCAACAATATACTCCTTACAAGGTGTAAATATTTACAATATCCTATGCAAACAATTGGTAGTTTGTGCTTGCAATATATCCAATACAACCTTATAACTTGTATGGTAGTTACTTAGATAATTTTAATGATCCCTAATATGTGTAACCTTTAGTTATGTTGTTATTTGAATTTTATTTCTTTTATCAACACAAAAATATTAATTATATTGATTAAGGTTTGATATAATTTAGTCTTGATTAAGATTTAGTTTGGTCAAGGAAAATATTGGGACCCAGTTTGGTGCTCATATTGAGATTACCAAAATGTGAGAGGGGGAAGATTATAAAGGACATCTAACTTATCAAACCTATGACTCATCACCTATCACCTAAAGGATAGGGTTAGTCCAGAGTCTAAGGGTTAAACAATTCTATTAGAGAACACCTATGTTTATCCCTAATATTTTCCTTTAATAACATCATCCTAATCTAGTCCCATCCTAACAACAATTGCATCAATCAATGCATTAAACAAGTCCTATATATAAATAAGATTTTGATTTTTGGATGACAAATGTAAAATGTGATTCACTTTCAAGGCAAGGGTCCTAGAAGGTAGTTCAAATAAACAAGTCTTAAATGTAACTAGATGTTATTTAATTTTGATGATATGTAAGAATGTAGGTGGTTCCATAATTCTATTGAAGACAATGACTTATTCCTTTTTTTATTTTATCTTTTAATGAATAAAAATAGAAAATAAAAAATAATGGATACAATAAAATAATAGAAAATAGATAATAACCTTGATTTAAAATGATAAAAAATATAACTAGAACTTCAAACCTGATTTCTACCTTAGTGGTAGATATGGTAGTAGGCTATAGAAGCACTCTTTGCACTATTGCTATCTAGTGTTGTTTTTGCTTGTGACTCCTTTCAAAAAATATAATTTTTATCTTAGTGATAGAACCATTATTGATTTATTAAAGCATTGTATTTGCTATTTCTATTTGGTGTTAATTTTGCTTAGGACTCCAACTTTCTACAAACCTATAAAAAAAATAGAAAATACTTGGAGTTAGTAATAAATAGGTTTTCCTATATTAGTGGAGAACATATGGTTTTCTTGATCAACATCAAACCATTATACAATATATAATAATAGATAAATGCAAAAGATATAATGATGACTATAAGTTTAGCAAAAAAATATCATTGGGGAGTGATAGAACCACTAGTTCTTCTTTAAATTGGGAATAGTGGTAGACTATGACTATAGAATCATAACCTCTATTATAGTAAAAAATAATAATAACACCACTAAGACTGCAATTAAACAATGATTTTACCTATAAATACAATGAAATGAGTCTTTGGACAATAGAATTCTTGAGTTTTAAATAATTTAGTGAGGGCCCTTGATAAAATGTGTAGGATATTTGATGGATACAATAGGATAACCTAGTTGATGATTAAAGATACAACTACGATCAAAGTGATAAATTGAGAAACTATTGACTAGACATATAATGTTAGAGTAAAATGATAAAATGATTTAAAATGATAAAGCAAAGATAGTGCTAAGCTTAGATATAAGACGACACAATCAATTGGGTACAAGAAAGCTTGTATACTCAAGAGATTTTACTAATATCCCCTTGTTGAGATGAATTAGATGAGAACTTGCTATTGCATGAGATAATAAATATTTTGATAAAGACACTATTGGAAGAGATGATATTCAATTTGATAGAGATTTGTTATTCTCAAAAGTTCATTAGAACTTTGGTAGAGCTTTTCTATTCTCAAAATTTTATTAAAACTTTGGTAAAGCTTTGTTATGCTTAAAAGTTCTTTTATTAAGCCTATGATATTTATCATTGTCTGCTGAGCCATATTTCCCTTGTCACCTTGTTTAGCCCAAATATTTGATTCCCAAAATATCTTTATCGTTGGCCATCCAAGAAAATATTCTTACATCTGATAATTTAATCAAAAGAGACATCATGATTCCTAATTGCTGTCACCTTTGCCTATTTTCTTGGAAATATACTCATCATATTTTATTGGGTTGTTCCTTTTCTTCCTCCATCCTTGATAATTTGTTTCAATCCTTTCAGATCATTTGGGACAAGCCCCAATGCATCATTAATATTTTCAACCAATGGCCTTCACCTTTCCGCAACTCCCACCTCTGTTCCATCTAGAAGTTTTGACTCCACAATTTTCTTTGGTAACTTTAGATTAAAAGAAACCAAATATTTTTCTCCAATGATTTCAAGTATACTAATTTAACCAACAAAATAATAGCCTATGCTAAAGAAAACACCTAGTTTACTCCTCCCACCAAGGTCACTAATTCAATATTTGAATCTTCCTTGCTGACTTCTTTGAATGTTCCCCTCTAGGATGCTTTATCTTCTTCTCCTCCCAAGGTCAGACTTAACACCAAATGGATCCCTCCTCTGGTCGGTTGGATGAATCTAAACTTTGACAACGCTACCAAATGAAATCTAGGATTTGTAGGGGTAGGTGGTATTCTCAGAGACCACAATAGGGATGTTGTTATGAAATTTTCCAAATGTATTGGTTTCCAATCTAATCATTTTGTTGAAGCCAGATTTCTTTGGAGAGGATTGTCTCTATTACCACTAAGCTCTAATAGGCTGATCATCAAAGGGGATTCTCTCAATATCATTAATTACCTAAGGAAAGTTAATTCCCTCATGGAAACTTAAAGGTTGAGTTGAAGAAGCCAGGAGCATCATAAAGAATTTGCATGAACCCATTATCCAACATGCTTTTAGGGAAGCAAACAAGGTGGTAGATGTTTTGGCTAATTACGACACCAACATTAATGGTCTTGTTAAAAGGTATGATGTTTTTCCCCATCAATTATTTGACATGGTCAATGCGGATAAATATTCCATTAACCAAAGCCTTAGTGGCCTATCATTGCCTTCTAATCACTATTGCAATACCTAATTATAATAGGCTAAGTTTATTTCCCAAGATTATGCCCAATTTACCTTATTTTTAAAGCAACCTCGTTAGCAAGAATGGAAATAAGGATGCAGAGTAGCTGTTGACTGTCGGGACATCACTGAGGATGCTTCTTGGTATGGTTCTTGTGATACATTTTTGTGAGCCTATTGCGAAATGGGTGCTTGTATTTTTGTGGTTTTTCTAGTGTGGGCTGCTAGCTCCTTTTTTTCTTTTGGTTCCTCTTTTCAGCATGCTTTCATGCTGCTTTTGTAACAAGATAATGAGATCCTTTCAAAACCCACTTTAATGAAATTTTAGTTATAAAAAAATAGAGAATCAATATTTTCATTTTCATATGCTATCCATTGTAATACATTTTTTTCTAAGAAATTTTAGTATAAATAAAGAATTATTTTGATAAAACTTATTGTTCCTATTTTTATGATGATATTATTTTTTTATAGTTATGCTAAATTATGTTTTATAGTTAATTATTAATTATTTACAAGGGTAAATTTAGATCTAGGATATCTAGGTAGGGCCTACCATATTTTAGTAGAGTATCTTGAATTTCTATCCCAGCTAAATAGGAGTTAGGCTATAAGTAAGTTATTTTTCTTTTATAGTAGCTATAAATGTTTCTTCACTAAAATTTAATATTTTAGCTATAGAAAATATAACCACTCAACTACATAACATCATTTCATTGGCTCATACAAATCAATAGCTCTTTTGAATTTATAATCCTAATTTGATAATTAAAGTGGAAAATGTTAAGCCCGTCACTTTTTGGCATTGTTGTTGGGGAAAGAAGTGCCATAATGTTAGGAATTGTGTTTGTTGGGGATTTTTAGTGTTGAAATACTTAGAGGGGATGAGGGGTTCTACAAATTAGCAATATAAGCATTGTGTTTGTAAGAAGGATTGTTAATTTCTTAGGATGAGGAGTAATGTTGAAATTAAAGTTCTATAGATAATTTATTTTCAATAATTATTTGTTTTTTTAATTATAACTTGTTTTTTTATGTTTTTTAATTTAAAATATTTTTTATAAGAATAATTTATTTTAGAGAAATGTGTGAATGAATGAATCACCAATGGGATAATCACATTATACTAATTGCTACAACTTTAAACCCCAAACCTAAAAAATTGGGTACTAGCCAATATGAAGAGAGGATACCTACTAAAGAGTATATTGGTGCTTTCATGATAGACCAAAAATATCCCACTTATACATCTACTAACAATCAACCACTTGATTATATTTTTGTTTTAGTTGAACAACACAATATGGTTATATATTTAGCTATAGGAGTTGGGCATATTCACCATTTGTATTCCCCTAAGAATTAAGAGGAACAACTATGGGTTGTATATCCCTTTGCCATTGATATTGAAGAGGGAAAAAAAAATGGGGACAATAGCCAATTAGAAATTTTTTTATTCCTAAAATGAAAAAGAGTCATAGGATCAAGGTGATTCTTTACCAAGTTTTGCAGCAACATTATACAAGAAGCCATACTTTAGATCTTGGTTGACTCTATGGAAAAGTAATATAAATGATGAAATGAAATAATAATGGGAAGGATGAACCATGCTTAGTTTTCCAATCTATATTCTAAGAGGTTATGCCAATACCAATAGGTAGATCAAGAATATCTATCTTTCAACTTGTCTACCTTCCATGTATTGGTAACTAAAGATATGGATTATTTTATTTTTGAGTTTGAAGTACTCTGATGCACTTTTTATTACATGATATATGCAAAATATCTCAAACTATTCCATCCATTTTAAAATATGTTGCTATGAGATGGTTTATGGGCTTACCAGAAGACCATGTTACCTCATGGGAAGGCAATGAAGGGATGAAAGAAATATTTTTGGATAAATATCAAGATTACTGCAAAGTATGTAACCAAAAGGACTAGCTCTTTAGAATTACATAAAAATAAGATGAACCATTAGAGGATTACATTGAGTAGTTTAAAATTAATACAGAAAATGAGAGATATTAACTTGGAAAAATGTTTGCTCAAATCTATGTCTTTAAAAGGGTTGTAAGAAGAATCACTTGATATCCTCAATTTAATGGGAGGCAGAGATATTTCTAGACTAAAAATTGAGAGAATTTTGGAAGTGTGCACTAATTATTGTTGTATGAAGCTAAAATTGTACAACCATAGAATTGCTAGAAAATCTAGAGGAGTCATGAGAGGATAATTGGTATATTTGTTGGACAATCTCAAAATTGAGATTATTCCATTATTTCTAATTCTATGGACACACTAAGGATAACGTCTATAGAATAGAATTAACATTTGGCTATTTACTATCCTCATTGTAGATAGAAGCATGCACTTGATCTATACCCTTTGGAAAAGACTTCAATCTATAGTATTTGTGACTAGAAATATTCAAAAAATAGTTGTTGACATCTATATATAGAAAAGTATTCTTTAAAGGAGCCTAAACGTTAGAAAATTATATATGTTTACTTCATTGCTTAAATATTACCACCATAAGGATTCACACAAGGCATACCTAATTCTTATGCTCCTTTCAATAATTTTCCTTATATTGCATAAGGATGGGTACCTCCACAATACCTATGGACTATGGTCTCAATAACTTCAATGGCCCCAACCAAACCAATGACCTCCAAACAATACAACTTGGCTAAACTAAGATTAGCAAAGCTAATAATGGCCACAATAGGGTTGTCAAGCCCATTAATTGCCATAGTAAGTATTTTAGCCTAATAAACCTAACCAACACTAATATAGAAGGTAGGATCATCAAAAACAACAATAATATATTTTTTTTATCCTTTTTAACAACCTTCAACCACCAAAACAACCATATCTTCTAGCCCACCCAATACCTAATCCAAATAATCAACTAGCACAAAAATCAATCAATGAGGCTAAAGGGACATAATCTATTGACTTGCTACCCTATAGTAAAATCCATTTATGGTAAGAAAAAACATTGCTTGATCCTAAAATTATAAAATAAACCAATGATGAACCCCCTATATATTCTAAAACTCTACTCCATGGGGAATAATTTTTAGTAATAAAAACATATTCTTCTTTATTAAAATAAATACATATTGCTTTTGAATAATGACATGTGATTTTTAAAGAAAAATAGGCTACTAAGTCTAAACCTACACTTGAACCTCCTTTCTGTCATAGATTGATTTTAACAAAAGAGATTCCTAAAATTATGTTTGGATTAGTATAAGAGATTATAAATATTAATGTTTACATACCTTTGTTGAAATATCTTAAAGAAGTTCCCATATATCCCAAAATAATTAGAGAATTGTGCATTAAACACCCAAACAATAAAATAAAATATCTCAAGACCATTCAAGTCTTAGGAAAAATTTATGACTTGATGTCTAGAAAAATGATTCTTTCTAAATATGGTGATTCTATAATTCCAACATTGAGTGTAAATATAGGAAAAACACATTTTCCCAAAGAAAAATGGTAAGTGGAGATTCTACATTGACTATATAAAATTAAAAAATCCATTAAAAATAATTAGTTTCATTTTTTATTAATAGATGAGGTCTTAGACACTCTACCTGAAAAATAATACTATTTTCTAGATGGATTTAGTGGTTATAACAATATTATGGTATTTGAAGAAGATAAATATAAAAAAACTTTTAACTATCCTCGGGGTATGTTTATCTTGTTTTATCTTTCTAACTGTACAATGCTCAAACTACACTTTAAAGAGTTTGTATATCCATGTTTACTAATATAAACCATGACTGTATTGAAGTATACATGTATGATTTTACTATTTATGGAGATACATTTGAACATGCTCTAGAAAATCTTTGTAAAGTACTTGAATATTGTCATAAAAAAAACCTCTCTTGTAGTCATGAATAATATTTTTTGATGATGACTGATGGAGTAGTTTTAGCACATTATATTTTTACCAATAGGATTAAAGTAGATAAAAAAAAAATCAAAATCATTTGCTTCTTACTACCATCACAAAAACCGATTGACGTATGTACTTTCTTAGGTCATGTTGGTTAATATCACTAGTTTATGAAGGAATTCAGTAATATAGTTTCACTATTGTTTCAATTACTAATAAAATATGTTTATTTTAAATGGATAGATGTATCTCAAAAGGTATTTGACACTTTGAAATAAATGCTCACTAGTAATCATAGTTTAAAGGGTCTTTAATGCATCTAACCAAGCATTAGGAGTTGTTTTAATTAAAATTGAGAATAAACAACCCTATATCATTTATTATGTTAATAAAAATATTTCTAGTGTATAATTAAACTATACAATCACTAAAAGAGAATTTCTTCTTGTTTTCTATGCAATCAATAAATTTAGGCACTAAATTACTGGTTATAAAGTCTTTATTCACACTATCCACTATGTCATTCATTATCTCATGAATAAATCTATTTTTAGTGGAAGAGTTATTCGATGGTTGTTACCATTGCAAGAATTTGATATCACAATCATAGATAAACCATAAAAAGAAAATGTATCTATTTATCATTTATCTTATTTGCATTTATCCAATGATCTAGAACTAGTACAAGATACTTTTCTTTATGAACATTTATTTGCACTTTCTTTACATACTCCTTGGTATGTTGACATTGCAAATTATCTTGTTTCAAAAAAATTGATGCTTACTTTTCTCCTAGTGAATGTCGAAAGCTCATCCATGAAAGTGGACCTTACACTTAGACTGACAAACTTCTTTTTAAATTTTATTTATTTTTAGTAGATGTATGTAGGAAGAATAAATTTATGACATATTACATGCATATCATGAATAGCCTTGTGGTGGACACTATGTTGCTAAAATAACAATTCATAAAATCTTGCAAGTAGGGTACTATTGCCCATATTTACATAAATATGTCAACATTTATGTCGCTAGATGTAATCAATGTCAAAGGATTGGAAGATCAATTATGACTAATGAAATACCCCTCCATCTACAAATAATTCTACAACCCTTTGAGAAATGGGGCATTGAATTTATAGGTACCATTAGCCCTTCTTGCTAGTTCAATGAGTGTATTTTAGCATGCAAATATTATGTGAGCAAATTGATAATAATGAGATGAGAAGCACGTGATGATAAAGTTGTTGAATTTCTCTATGATAATTCTTTTATAGAATTTTAGTGAACCCTATAAAATTAACATGGATTAATTAACTCAATTAATTTTTGTAGTTATTTTGGCCCTTGTCCATAAATCATCTCCTTACCATCCATAATCCAATGGTCAGGTAGAATTTGATTTTTTTTTTGTTGGATAATAAGGGGTTGTACGCATGTCCCCCACCCTTTATAAATTACAACTCTCTTATTTAGATCATGAGAGTTTACAAATAGATACACTTCTCATCTCAATTGAAATGTTATATCTAGAAACCTCATTTTACATAAAATATAAATTCTTGATTTTCATTTTCTAGATATTTTTAATTTTGTGTATGAATACAAATATTCCAGAATTCAGTATCCTTCTTAACATTTTTCTATGTTAAACTTCACAATACCAAAATTTCACCTGTATTATCTATGAATTGTATCTTAGTAGAGTAATATTTTAAAAACATCACACTATCATAGTCCACTTTACCAAATCTGGATTACTAGTTTCCTTCCTAAAATACGAGTGCAACCAAAAAAATATAATAAATAGTTTAGATAAAAATATAGTATTGTTATAAAATAAAGTAGATATTACCAATGGAAAATATTAAATTAAATCTTAATCATTATTTGATACAGGCAATCGATATTTTTTGTTATCTTTAGCTAAAATTACTACTTCCTGTAACCATGGAAAGGAGAATTTAAATTCATGATCTTCAATAAAAACTCCTCCATTTACTAGCATATATACACATTTGTTTCCTTCCCTTAATGTATATGTAAACTTTATTTTTCAAAATATTTAGCAAGAACTTGAATTTTCACAATTATCTCTTGCATGTTCTATAGAGCCTTTGCTTTTCTCAAAATTGCATTTATTACTATGATAGAATCACATTCCATACACACTCTATTCCATTTCATTTTTTGCATATTTTTAACCCTTCCAAAGCTTCCCATAATCTATGAGAGAATAACCTTCCATCCATACTCTATTTCATTTCAAGTAGAAGTTATCAATAGGGAACTTGAAAATATTCTAATAAATATAGTAGCATCACATAGGCTAGATTGGGCACATTGATTAAAGTAAGTTATTTGGGCCTTTAACACCAGCTGGAAAACAACTACAACTCTCACTCCTTATGATATGTTTATGTAAATAAACCTTTAATGCTAATTGGGTTTGAAATATAAACTTTAAGAACTATATTATAGATTGAAATTGATCTTTCTATAGCTCAACAATATAGACTTATTCAGCTTAATGCTTTGGAAGAGATGTGGCTTCAAGCATTACATAAAATTGAACTTATCTAAATACAATAGAATAAATGACATGAAAATCACATCCTTCTATGTGAATTTTAGTCAAGATATTGGACCTTACTATATGACTCTAAGTTTTAGGATTTTGAGGGTAAAATCTATACATTGTGGTTAGGTCCTTATAAAATTATGAATTTTTTTGATAATGGTACAGTTAAACTAAAAAGAAATATTTTACTCAAGGCTTAATGGTTAATGAACATTGTTTAATGTTCTATTGCAAGACAATTTTAAAAACTAATTTCATTTACTAGTTCATCAAGCAAGCACAACTACAACTTATATAAAAGTTGCATTCTTTAGGAGAGTTGCCTTCTACTACAACTCATTAACTCTTTCCTTCATCTTTTCAAAATAAAAAATATAAAAAGAGAAATCAAAAATAAAAATAATGTTGTGTAGTGAAAACCTCTATAGGCATTGCAAAACTAAGGCTAGAAATGAAAACGAGAATTTTGGCTTTCCATCCTTGTAGAAAAAAAACTTGTGAATACCACTTTTTGAGGTGCAACTATATAGACAACTTTTGAAAACTAGTTTATTGGTAGAAGTCTTGATAAAAATATTATGTTAAATTTCTTCTAGTTTTTATGTTCTTCTATAGATCCTCTCATAAGAACCATTTTTACAAAATATATAAAGTAGTTGTTGTTGGTTCCTATTGAATACAATACATCACCTTACCTATTCATACCACTCACAATAGAACTTCTTGTTATTAAAACAATATGTACTCTTTATTTATTTTATTGTTCTAAATTTATTTTATTTTATTTGTATATATGTACAATATATTTTTAAATTTACAATCCCTATTTTTCCTCTTTTTTTCTCCTATCATTATTTTCCAAATACGTGAAAAGCTTTTACTTGGGGAGGGAATATTGTTTGTTCATAAAAACTTGTTTTTAGTTGGCTATACATATTTCTTGTACCGATTGAACCAAGGAAGAACATCCTCAAAGTTTTTTTAGTAAATTTCTTTGGTGAATGGTTTGATAAAAAATATTTTTTTGTACCATAATATTCTACAGTAGCACATAATGACAAAAGGAAGTCAAATTGGTTGGACTTGATGTGGCACACAACTGGGTGGTGAGTCATGTATAATTAAAATGGTATACATTCACCTAGATGATGTGGTAGGGTAATCAACTAATAATTCACTGGCAAGGAGATATACATAAATGCTTAGTTATAATTAATAGAGTAGACAATGGAATATATGCCATATTTTGATAGTTAGCAGTGAATTTTGAGTAAAATAATAAGGAATCAAAAGCATAATCCCCACCAATATTAATAAAATACAACTATCATGGAATATATGTCCTAATTTAAACTGGAATATATGAGAGTAATCACTCTACATGTTTCATACACCTTCACATGATTTTCTTGTAGTTTTTCCAACCATGTCTATAGATTTGCAACCTCCTTTGCATATTTTCAACACTCATGGTACTCCCATCTTCTACAACTATTTTTTATTTTTTGTCATTGTGCTTTAATTTTTGTGGTAAAAGCACCCTATTCTCTACAACCATGCTTTGTTTTTAGTAGCCACGTGCTCCCTATTGAAGATTTATCCTATCCTCTACAAATAATGCCTAATTATCATCTACAAACAACATTCTAAATTATACCCTAAATTTTATACTTGTGTTATACTAAGCCCTATTTTTACAAGAATTTTACTATTTTACTTATGCATATTTTTGATTTGGAAGAAAAAATTCAATAAAAATGGTAGGACCATGCAAGAATAGAGAACCACTCATTGTGGATTCACCATATTTGTCCAAGGAGATAAAAAATATACTATGAGTAGTAGGGTGGTATTGGTCCATGAAGCATTTTTAGGACAAGAATGATACTATAACACTTAAATTTGTAAAGAGCCTAGACTTGGAAACCATAACATATAGCCTACCACATGATGTTTGATAGTAAGTACAATCAACTTAGTACAATAGTGCTTTCTTCCCACCAAAAGGAAGGCACCAATAAGTGGTGTCAATCTTCCACCAGGAAAAGTGGTGCCCAAATATCTAAAACAAAAATAGTGCCCATTCTAAACCAACCAAAATATTCTGTTGAGAAGGCTCCAAATTGAATGTAAATATGAAACATATGTTTTATTTTCTACTACTTATTGGTAGAGAGTATCTTATTTCCCTAGAACTAGCTTGGTTTAGAATGGGAATGAAAAATCTCCAACTAGTAGCAGTAAAATAAAGTAGGGGACGTAGCATGCTCACCCTTAAGTGGAGAACTATCATTGCCCATCAACACCAGCAAAAGAGGAGAGATATCAAGCTACAAATAAAAAAAAAACTGGCTTTATCAGTGCACCTGGACCTACATTATTTTGGCACATTTAGAATTTCTATGGAGATTGAATCCAACTCAAATTATAATAGTTGACCTGTTCTCTGTTAGCAACACATATGGGCATAGAGATTTCATATTCTCTATTGCATTTCAAAATCTATGTAGAAAATATCACTAGAAAAAATTCAACTATTATTGTTATTTTCTAGATTAACTAGTTTTTACAACTCATGGGAGATGACATTGTATAGTCTACACTTTGTTTTGAGATGGAAAGAGTAAATTAGTTGCAGTGATGAGGACCTCCACTAAAGAGAAAATTAAGGATGATGATGTCTAGTAAAATTTTTAAAATTGAGTAGTGGGGTTTAAAAAACATCATCAACACAAGAAAAATGGAGAGATATTCTAGAGCTAATGTTGTTGGTAATCAATTTGAAAATACAAGTGCAATTTCACCATACATCTAGTGCAACACAGGCATGTGTGTAGCGGCTCTTGACATAGGAGTAGAGGTTCATTTCATTATTTCTGCATGTGAAAACATGATTGGTGGCACTAGTATGTAACTTGGTGATATAATTTCAGCTTCAAATGGGAAGACAATCCAAGAGCCTAAGTTGTTGCACTTGGAAGTAAAATTGCTAGAATTTTCACTTCCAATGATGACATGATAGAAGAAATATCCAATGCTTCAAAGGTCATTGGAGGAAATTTTTTGGGAAAATATGAAATCATTTTTAGGCATCGTGTTAATGCAGTTTTGGATGATGCCTACAAATTTAATTCCCAGAGGAGAAAAAACACCTCATAATTTTCTACATAGGCTATGATTTGACTATTTGGCTGCAGTGATGGCATCAAGGAATGATCATTCAAATTGTTGGTTTGGTGCAGTGCATGGAGAAAATAATGTGGATGGAGTGATAGTTTTGTTCAAAATATTTTGGACCCACTGTTAAATGCAACCACCTGAAGAAGCTTTGGCAGATATGCGACCTGCACGAGTCAACTTGAATATCCTATTGTGCTGGTCAACTACATCCTGATTTTAATGGAAGATCTGTTCTGGTTATGCTTCCTCCTATAGAATAGATGATGGGCTGATAAAAAGAAATTATTATCTCTAGGATTCATCAATGCCACAACAACTTCCTTTTCTAGGATATCACAATTTCAGGCTGCATGTAGACATTTCACACCATAAAAAATTGTACATATCATGATCTGTGAAATTTATACATATATGTACTAAGTTTTCCATTAATTATTTGCATAGTTATTTAAAAAATCATTTCTCTTTTAATACCAGTAGATGCTCCCATATTTCTCTTTATTAATTCTTCCATTAGAATTCATCCACATGGCATACCTTAGACATGAGATGAATTTCATCACCCCAAAAACATTAAAAAACTCATCTCCCATCTTACGAAAGGAAGGCAATCTGACTCTCGTCTTCCATGAGAGTGATGCCCGAATCCCATCAACATCCAAATTTTGCACTTGCCTCCCATATCATATTTTCACACAAAAAAATATATACCGGGGGGCTGTGACATGAGGGCATATCAAATATTTAGCATGGTGGAATTATGAGCACCATAAATGCTCATTTTACATACGATTTTAAGGGTATTATTATTGGTTTAATTAAAATTTGAAATGTATTTTTATATAGCTTTTCCATATAATTGATAAAAAAATTGAAGTATTATGCTTGACTAGTGTTTTTAGTGGAAAATGTGTGTAAATGTAAGTTTTTTCTACTAATCTAGTATTTTTGTGTCTACATCCCATTTAGGCTTGGCAATGCACGAAGAAATCTTGAAAATAACAATAGTTAATGGTGAAGGCAGGTGCCCAAATATTGACTATTGGTGATGCCTAACTCCCAACAATTGGTAGTGCTCGACTCCTAACTATTGGTGGTGCCTGAATCCTGAATATTGGTGATACCCGACTCTTGACTATTGGTAGCACCTACTTCTTGACTACAAGTTGTGGTTGACCAATTCAACGTTGACCAATTGACTATGCACTTTCTAAGGAGGTTGTTGCATAAAATATAAATGAGAAATATTCATATGCATATTATATTTTTATGATTATAATAGAATAAAACACTTTTATTCTAGTTATTTAAAGTTGATCGGTTGACCATGTAAGCTTTAAAAGCATTGTTTTTTGGATTAGATTGTTATGTACACCTAAGGATTACTATATTTATCCTTTTTGGTGAAAAAATATGCTTTAAAATAGGAGAGAATAATAACTATGTATAACTAATTATAGTAAATCACATGATGTGATTAACAATAGAATAATATATTATTGTAATATAATCTAGTTGTGGTTTATATAAGAACATAGGCCAGAAAATATGGGGTATAATCACATACACAAAGAATTATTTTATTCATTTTGTTTCGTATAATTTATTAAGAGTTGTAAATACTCTTATTTTCTTAGAGAAAGCATTATGTAATTAGCTAGGCGAACTATCTGCGGGAGTCTATACCCACTCCCTGTAGTAGTCCTCCTCATTTTATTTTTGTTATTTATTTTTAATAGATTAGTTTCCTGTTTTATTTCTTACTTTATTTTAATTTAGTTGTGTGTTTATTTTCCTGCACATTTATTTCTTGTATTTTTATTTCTGCATTTTAATTTCAGCTTTAGTTTAGTTTATTAATTTATTTTTCTACACTTTATTTTATTTGGTTTGGCTGGAATAAATATTCACAAACACCCCCACCAAACTAAAGAGGTGCAGAAGGATTCAATTCCAACACTATAGGCATATACTGTGCATGACACTCACAATTTTATGAGTTGTCCCGAGTTGACAATTAAATGGAAGCAATGAATTAAACCATAGAAAATTAACCAATATTTTTCCCAACAATCTATACATTTTTTGGCTAGAGAATAAGGGGTTTTACTCGGGTCCCCCACCCTTGATAAATCACAACTCTCTTCTTTATAGCATAAGATTTTACAAATAAATTTAAATATTATTTCAAATGAGGTGTTATATCATTTTACATAAAATTTCTAAATTCTTGATTTTCATTTTCTAGATTTTTTTTAGTTTTTAGTGTGAATACAAATATTCTAGAATTCAGCATCTTACTAGAGTAATATCATCTTACTTTACCTACAACCTTCATAAAAACCTTCACAATACCAAAAATTTACCTCTACTATCTTTGCATTGCATCTTACTAGAGTAATATTTCAAAAACATTGCACTATCATAGCCCACTTTACCAAAATATCTAGAGTGTTGGTTTCCTTCTTGAAGCACAAGTGCAACCACAAATTTTTTAATAAATATTTTATATAAAAGAACATTAATGTTATAAATAAAGCAGATATTAGCAATGGAAAACATTAAAATAAATATTAATCGTTATTTGATTCAGGTAGTCAACATTTTCTTGTCACCTTCAACTAAAATTACTACTTCCTCTAACCAAGGAAAAGAGAATTTAACTTCATGATATTCAATAAAAACCCCTCTATTAGATAGCATATTTGCATATTTGTTTCCTTCCCTTAATGTATGTGTAAACCTAATTTATTCAAACTCTATAGCAAGGTCTTGAATTTCCACAACTATCTCTTAAATGTTCCATGGAGCCTTTGCTTTCCTCAAAATAATATTTATTACTATGAGTGAATGACATTACATCCATACTATGTTTCATTTATTTTGTTTGTATATTTTTAATCCTTCCAAAGCTACCGAAGGTTCAACGACATTTTGTCTTAAATTCAATATTGAAAGCATAATGATATAAAATATCTTCCCCATTATTTTTAATTATTCCTCATCCTGCTAGTCTTGTATTTATTTAGATGTTCCATAAAAATTAAATTTGACCAACTCCACATCTAAGGGTTTCAACTTTATGTTCTTTGTCTTCTTTTTGTTTCTCCTATCTCCAATATCATAATTCCATTTGATGACTTGAATCCATCTATCAAGAATTTGTGCTTCTAGATTAGGGTTTGGATGAGTTGATAAGATTATTTTAGACTCCTCTATGGCTAAACAAATATTCATTTTTATTACCTCTAAACTGCTTTCATTTTCTCTACATATTATTCTATTATTTTCTAGCCATATAGTCTAAAGTGTTGTCTTTTTATATATACCATATTGTCAATAAAGCGTATTACTTTTAAAAGTGCTATGTCATTCATTACCATGCATTTACAAAGCATATTAAGAATCCATTGTTATAGTTTCTAGACTATTGAGTAGTGTCAATTTCTAGACTATTGAGTAGTGTCCCAAGATATGGTCTATACTCTCTTTCTCTATTTTACAAAGAAATTTTTTTGAAGGGCCATAAAAACCCCTTTTCATAAGGTTAACCTAGGATAAAATTATTCTATGACCTACTAGCCAAACAAACATTTTGACTTTAGGAATGCTTGGGATATCCCAAATATCTCTCTGTATTCTTGTGATATTCATATTCTGATGGTGTTTTATATTATATCCAATTTTATTGTGTATTCTCTTGAGCTATTCAAATCCTAAATAAACCTATATTTGTTTTCCTTGATAATAACCATTGTTGTTATCCTTCTACTCAACTACCTCCTAGCATCACTATCTTGTATACTTGTAAACAAATATTCTGTTCAACTGTATCTTCCTTTGTGATCCTTTACAAAATATTTGAAACCCTATCACCATATTTATATTGAATTAATCTCATCCATGGTTTCAAAATTAGATCTAGATTGAGTGGCTTTTTATCACACCAAGTATCCATCCAAATATAATTTTTTTCTCTAGTTTCCATCACTCATCTTAAACATTTAATCACATAATCATTTGATTTTTTAAAACTATTCCATAGCATAGAACCATTTGGTAGCTAGAATGCAATAAATATTAATCTTGGATCATTGGGCTCAACTTACTTAGAAGAATTTTTTCCCATTATTTTTGGCTCTATTTGTACAATATTTAGATTACTTTCTCTCTAAGAGCTAAGTTTACATTTGTAAAAGCGAGATCTCCCCTAGTTTTATTTTATTTTTTATTTTTATTTTTTTGTTATACAGGGGAATTGACAACATCTCCATCATATTATTCCTGTGGGCGTAGTTTCAACTATGAAAAGCTACCACTATACCCTTGTCGCACCTCAACAAACTTTTACTTTAAGTGAGATGGACCCGAAGAGACTCGGGATTGGAACTGCCAACCTCAATCTGGCCAGTCTATTACCTTCGCCCTCCTCCCTTAGTTTTATCATCTTACACTTTGCTCCATTTCACGAAAGGAAATTTCCTTTTATCATGTAATCGTGACAACAAAAATGATGATATAATGAAGGTTAATTTTTTTTCTATAGATTTTAGCATAGTATACAAAGACATATAATATGTTAGAATGACCTTTAAGACTTATTTAATTAAGTATACACTTCATTCTAAATATAACCATCTACCTTTCTAAATTGATAGTTTATTCTTAAGTTTAACAAATATCTATAATAAAAAATATACTAAATATAATTTAATTGACCTAACACCAAATACAATATTTTGAGGAAAGCAATATTTAAAAAATACTATTAAAGTCAAGGTGGGGACATCGTAGGAGTAAAAATATTTTGATGAAAGTAATATTTAAAAAATACCACTTCTCTTTGATAGGTCCCTCAAACCCTGGCGTGGGGAGCTTTAGTGTGCCTTGTGTGTTAAAAAAAATATATTATTAAAAAAATTATATATATATATATATAAAACATCAACTAAAAGACATATACACTTTCATCGTCACGTTAAGATCGATAAAACATCATATAAAAGTATTATATATTAAATTTATAAATTATAATAATGGGCCATTTTAAAACTTATATGCTAAGATAAAACTTAACTAACAAGATTAGCTGCGCGTTTGAAGAGATGTAACTTTAGGACAGGGCTAAAAGAGCCATATCAAAGAAACAGGTCAAAGTACTTCAAGATAGTACCAAAATCCTGCCGACAGCAAGTTCAATTTCAAAATTGACCTTACAAGAAGACAACGCATTTCTCCGAATATCTTCTTGTGTTGCTGGAGAACAATCCGATACAACAGATATTATTCTTGAGGCCTCAGATGGATCAAAATTTCATGTGCACCGTTTCATTTTAGCGAGTCTTTAATTAATTTCTTATGTAATTCTGAATAGATATTAAAATCGAACAATTACATTTGCTTGAAACATTGCTTATTATCTGGTGCAGATCAATCGTTCCAAAGTTTTTGAGGAAATGCTTCGAGAGAAGGTAGAAGGACAAGGAATAAGCAAAATACAGATCGAGGAGGGTGATGGAGAGGGCATTCAAGTGTTTGTGAAGTTTTTATATTCTGCAGAAATTACTCATCATGATATGTATCGTCATCATCAGCTTCTTGCCAAACTTGCCCATCATTATCAAGTGGAGTTCCTTCAGCGACTGTTGGATAAATTTATTCCTGTACATTTGTCAAGGCAAGAAAAAATAGAACTCTTGAAGTTGGCCTATATGTGTCAACTGGACGGAACTAAAGAAACCCTAGTGAAGATGATTGTGAATGGTTATAGCTATGAGTTCGAAAAAGTTATAGAAGGGTTAAAGGACTATCCATGGATTGTAAAGGAATTGTCCATATACGTGGTAAATGAGCTGAAACGAAGAGCTATGGTGGGAAGAAATTAACGTGATATGTAATAGGTTTCCCGTGGGGCTGTTTTCTTGTTAAGGCATTACCCTCTGCTTTGATTTTGCAAAGTAGCAAAATACAAGAATATTTGATATGATTTGTTTTTTGTCATTTCTGTTTCTTACATGAAAATGTTTCTTTCGGGTATTTTCCAGATGTTACTCTCTCAAAGGTTATAATGGATAAGAGCTTTCTATGCACATTTGGCCACTAAAAAAGTTGGGTTAATTTTATTTTCTGTTTGTTAAGTCTATAGCTGTGTGTTCGTAAGTTTTACAATGGCCTTGTACCTATGTTAGATGGACCCAAGGATTGAGTTAATAAATGAAGCCTAGGAAGCAATTTAAAGAACGCAACTATCACTGATTCTTTAGTTTTGAGCAAATGTGAAGTCATGTTTTATACTTATTACAGGCTTTGAATTATTTGCAAATCTTAACTTCTTGTTTGTAAATAGATGCAAGAATTATTATAATTTGTTTATTTTGTTCTATAATAATAAAATATTAAAAGCCAGAATCCATTATGTTATGGTGGAAAAAGCCTTAAATAACACAATTTTATGGTCTAAAAAATAATACTTAAGGTGAACAAATAACATATAAGATTTATTTTATATATATATATATATATATATGTGACAAGTAGTATAAATTATTATTATTATTATAGATTATTAAATTCATAAAGGACCTCCAACTTATCAACTTATCGAATCTATGACGTCCCACCTCTCACCTCGAGGATAGAGGTAGTCAAGAGTCTAAGTCTAAGGGTTAATATATTCTATTAAAGAACACCTATGTTTCTGCCTAATATTTTATTTTGATAAGATCATCTTAATCTGGTCACATCCTAACTACAAAATGTATCAATCAATGCATTAAACAAGTTCTATATGCTAATAAGATTTTGATTTTTGGATGATAAGTATAAAAGGTAATTCACTTTCAAGGTAATGGTTCTAGAAGGAGAGAAAATAAACAAGTCTCAATGCAACTAGATGTTGTTTCATTTTTATGAGATGAAATGCTATAGGTGGTTTCTTAATTCTATTGAAGATAATGACTTATTTCCTATTTTAAATATTTAAATGAATAAAATTAGAAAATATAAAATAACAGATAAAAAAAATAGAAGATAATAACCATGATTTGAAATGACAAAAATGATAACTAGAACATCAAGCTTTATTTTTTCCTTAGTGGTAGATATACTAGCATGATGTAGAAGCACTATTTGCACTATTTCTATCTAGTGTTGTTTTTTCTTGTTACTCCTACTTTCAAAAAACATACTTTTTATCTTAGTTATAGAACCATTATTGGGTTATTAAATAATTGTATTTGCTATTACTATTTGGTGATGCTTTTACTTAGGAATTTTACTTTGTAAAAACTACAAAACAAATACAAAATAGATGAAGTTAGTAGTAAAAGGGTTTGCCAAGATTAAAGAAGAATATATGGTTTCATTGATCAACATAAAACCATTATCCAAGATATAATAATAGATATATGTAAAATATATAATGATGACCATAAGTTTAATGACAAAAATTTCATTAGGGAGTAACAGGGCCACTAGTTCTTCTTCTAATTGGGGGTACTTTTACTATTAGTCATAGATTATGATTGTAGAATCATAGCATCTATTGTAGTTAAAACATAGTAATAACACCATTGCGACTATAATTCAACAATGATTTTGATTACAAATATATCAAAATGAGTCTTTGGATAGTAAAATTCTTGAATTTTAAATAATTTAGTGAGGATGCTTGATAGAGGGTGTAGGTGTCTTGATGGATACAATAGGATAACTGAATAACACAAGCTTTATACTGAGAGGGGTGAACAATATAAGATCACTTTTTATTTTTTTTTCCCAAATAATATTATCCAATATTATCAATGGCAATATCAACTGTAATAATCAAAGTAATGCATAAATCATCACACATAATAGAGACACCAATTTTATGTGGTTAATATAATGTGGACTACTCCATAGAGAAAATATTCCACTAAAATTTTCTCAACAAATATCTTGGGAATCCTTTCATATTACAATGTTTATGGACCTTTGTCCAAAGGAGACACCAATATCCTAATCAATTTTGTGGATACCTATCCATAGGATAACTCCTTCTCTACTCTACCTGTTGATCCTCTAGAAGACTACTATCTCTACTACACTGGCTTGTGGATATCTCTCCACTGAAGACTCATGTTCTCACTTAGAAGACCTCTATCCTTATTGCCTTGGCTAATGAATCTCTATCCACTAGAGACTACTATACTCTGCCTTGTCACCTCCAAATATTATTTTCAACTCTGGTTAATATTTATCTCAAATTTGCGCTAAACACTATCTTTCAGTCTAGCACAAATATGCTTAATCTCTATGTCAAATCTATACTAAACATTGTCCTTTGGTCTGGGACAAATATTATCAATATTTATGTGAAGTATATACTGAACAATATCCTTCTATCTATCTCAAATTTGCACTAAACACTATCCTTCGATCTAGAAAAAATATGCTCAATATTTATCTTAAATTTGCACTAAATACTATCCTTCGTTCTAGCACAAATTTGCTCAATATCTATCTCAAATATACACTAAACACTGTAACTAAATCTAGTACAAATTGCTCAATATCTATCTCAAATATGCACTCAAGCCTTAACACAAAGCTTGACTTAATCACAAATAAACTTTGCTAGATCTGCTCCAAGCCTTAACTCAAAGCTTGAACAAATTAATCAATAAACTCTGCTCTCAAGTCTTCTCAAAGAATTACCTCAAATTTTCTCAACAAGTCCTCTTTATAACTTATCCAATCTACTCAACAAGCCTTCACCAAAATTTACCTTATATCTTCTCAACAAGTCCTCCTTAGAACTTGTTCAATATGCTCAAGTATTCACCAAGACTTACCTTAAATTTGTTCAACAAGTCCTCCTTAGAACTTGTTCAATCTGCTCAACAAGTATTTAAGTCCCCTCTAGGACTTACTCAAATCTAATCACAAATTTTCATAAAATCTCTATTCAAATATATGCAAACTTGCAGACAAAATTCAACTTAATATATTTCTAGAAAACCTCTTCAATCACACAAACAAGTTTCACTCAGAATATTGCTTAACCATAGAAACATATATAGAATGGTAAGAGACTCAATATGTTTCACACTTGACAGCTCACTTTATCACTTTCAAACTTACTTTTAAATCAATTTAGAAATAAAGAATAATTTGTCTCACAAATATTGAACTATCATTCCAATGCTTTCAATCACTAATGCTCAATCAACTTCACTCAAAGCATCCACTCAATGAAACACAACTTACTTACAAACACTAACAAAGTGTTTCATAAAACTTTCAAAAACTCACTTATGGAACTCAACCCTTGACTCAAGATAATTCTAGCCTTCACATAACAATGATACTCATTTTATTTCACAAATCCTAGTTCAAGATAGTTCTCAATTTCACATAACAATGATACTCATGATATTTCACAAAACCTAGTTCAAGATAGTTCTCAGTTTCACATGACAATGATACTCATGATATTTCACAAACCCTAATCATGCACATGAAGGCTCACTCAAATACTTCTAATAATTCTTATCAAATAATCTAACATAAGAATGATACACATGTTCTTTCACAATCCCTAATCATGCACATAAATGCTCACTCAATTATTTACAACAATGCTTATCAAACAATCCTTTTCACTCCAACTTTGCATTTCATAATATTTCACTCATAAGGAAGATGTACCCATACCTTTTGTTTTGATGGAGATATATATTCAAAACCTGTATGAATCACAATTAAATCCTTTTTGCCAATTTCAAGATTAGGTAGCAACAATCTATGTCAAAATCTCAAATCAAAATTCTTCTCAATATTTATTTTAACATACAAGAATAACAAGTCTCAAGTACACCTTATAATCTCAAATTTTTTGATATAATAACTAGCAAAGACTCAATTTCACAATAATTTACTTTAATATTTTAATGCATAAAACAATCAAAATAACTCCCTTATATCTCCTTACTAAAAAATGCATTATCAAATAATCAAAACACCTTTCTAGAAATAATTGAATTCACTTTTAAGCCAAAATTAAATCTTCCTCAATCTTCAACTAAGATAAAAATAAAATATATCTTAATCACATTATATCTCCCAACTTAAAATTGCATTTCAAAATGTTTAACACCTCTTATACAGAAATAATGCAATTCTCTTTTAAACAATAATTAATTCTTCACAACCATTAATTAAAATAAAAATTTCCTTTAATCACTTTATATCTCCCTAGGCGCCCATAATACAACCTTAGATCACATGCATATACAAAAAAAAAATTAAAGTTTCTTTGCACACTCCTCGGTGGTATTTGATCCCAGGTCAATATGACACCTAAGCCCTAGCCATGACCTAGCTATTGCATGTGCTAGGCACTCACGTGGGAGGTAAAAGTTCTTTGAGTGATTTTTTACTTCGTCGAGCGCCAAAGCCCAACAAAACGCTTTGTCCCTTCACAACCACCAAGACTCGAACATGGAACCTCCATGTACCCTGCGCCTTACACACCAAAAACTTGCCACTAGCCCAATCGATTGGTTTTTCATAAGGCTTTATACCTTGGTCAATTTTACCTTCATGTTTTTGGCTCCTATAAAAATAATTTCCTCGTCTTGTTTGCTCACGAATTTTTGCATTCCACTTTCAATAATCGCATGTGCACTCAATATTCAAAGACTTAGGTTTTGGTTGGCAAACCATATGGTATTTATACCATATGCCAATCTCTCCGAACGTCAACAGGGAGGAGAATAATTTAAAATGAATTTATACCCACCCTAACTTCGGGGTTTAAATAATAGTATTTTATAAATTAATTTATAATATAAATATTATAAATAATTTATAAACTACCTTATGATTTAGTTTTAACCTTTAATATTATAATAAAAATATTATAATATTATTTCCATTTGGCCTAGGTATTTTTCTCTTTTACCCTTAGAACTTTTATGACCTCCTTTAATATTATAATAATTATTATTATAATATTATTTCCTTTAGGTCTTTTCTTCAGGGTATTTAACCATCCTTTTGACCAATCATGTTAAGCTCTTAAACCAAATCTCTTGACTTAAAATATACATATTTCAACTCTTATTTTACCAAATGCTTGCACTGAATATTGACATCAATGACAACACAACTAACTCAAAATTTCCAACAATATTCCCCTTTGTCATTGATGGAAACCCTTTCTATGTAACTGCTTATTTTTCCTTTTTCAAAACTACTTCCCCTAGGAAACTTCTCCCCTTGATTGAATGCTCCCACCCTAACTCAAATCTCTCCCCCTTTTTCATCAATGGCAAGGACCACCTATGGGGCTTGGGTCTAAATATAAGACTCTTAGCTCAGGCCCCCCCACATCCTCTCTTTGAGGTGGTTAATTTTGGGGTGGGAGTATCTCTACTCTCAGCATACACTGATATTTAACTTTGTCCACATTATTTTGCAATTGATCCTTTTGATTCCTCTAAATATTCATGTTCCTGCTTGTCTTTGAAAATTCTACTCTACACCACTTAGCCATATGCCCAATATTATTGCAATTATAAAACATAATATTGTGATTCCTTGAAGGTACAAATTTCTTGTAGTTCTTCCTGGTGAATCCATATCCATTCCTATCATGAGACTTATTATTTATTGCCTTATGACCAAAATTATTACAATAGTAGCAATACCCTTGAAATAGATGTCCATTTTTGAGATTCCTTTTAGTGAAACCATATTCCTGTTTTTCATGTATCCTACACTACAAAGCCTTGTGACCAAACCTGTGATATGGGAAGTAATATCCATTGAAGAACCCTTGCTTTGACCCCATTGATCTCTTAGTCTCCTCTTACTTGTGTTGTTTCCTGTTCCATCTATTCCTTATTTGTGCATTTCTCCTTTCCTTTTTGAACCTTCTATTTTCCAACTTATCCTTAGAAGTCTCACTCTCCCATACACTTTCTTCTTCTAAAGTTTCTTCTTCTTTGGAGCTTGAGATTGACTCCTCTCATTTTCCTCTATATTCTTATTCAAAGCAAAGCCTTGTTTTGTTTGATGAATATATTTGTACCTTTATAATCTTATCCAATTTCTTTGAGATTCTTCAAAACCTGTGTAGCTTGTATATAGACTCTTTTAATTTCTTCCTTAGTGAAAATACTTCATGCTCTAAATTTTCACATTCTAAAATCTTTACCTCTAACCTCTCTTTAAGTATTCTTGTCTTACCTATTAAGTTTTTTAGATCTTCTATAAGCTTTGCTTTATCTTCATCACATTCTTAAAATTGAAGCTTGAGTTTTGAGTTCTAATTTCTTACCTTTATTAATGCATTAAGAGTAGAAATAAGCTCACCCTAAAGATCAACTTCTCCTTCCTCTTCATTTAATTATTCTTCCTCTATTCTTTTTCTTCAATATCATCTTTATTCTTTTCTGATTTATTTCCACTAGAAGCACTTCCTTCTTCTTCTATAGTTATAAGAGGACTTTATTATTTTGGACCTTCAATAGCATCTTCATGTTCATATTTATTGAAACAAAACCCATTCCTTGTACAACTATCTTCAAGATGACCAATGTTTCCACACCTAAAATACTTGAGAATTATTGGTGTCTTTTTTACCTTTTTCTTATCATCTTCTTTTTCTATTATCATAAATAGAATTTCTCCTTATTCATTATTTGAGGACTTATCATCACTATCACTTGAACTCTTTCTTGCTTTATCTGCATAAAAAAATTTCTTATGGCTTTGGAAAAACTTCTTTTCATGCTTGTTTTTTCCATACATATTTTTCTTTTGGTACCTAAATTTTCCTACCTCCCTATTCTTATGATCATGTTTCTCATCACCACTGATATTTCTAGCTTATGTAAAATTAGATGCATAGTGACCATATTTACCTTATTTGAAATACTTAACTAATTTTGTATCTTTGTGCTTTCTTGTGTCCTTGTTCATTCTACCATAGTTTACTTCTTCATCACTGGATGACTCATTACTTGAATCCAACTTCTTACTTTGTATTATATGTAACTTTGAAGGCTACTTATTTATGGATAATAGACTCCTCTTTTGTTCTCATCTCAAAAGCTATGAGAGTTCCATGTAACTCATCCCTTGTCAAATTTTCAATATCTCTTATTTCTTCTATGGCTAAAACCTTTTCACTATACCTTTTAGGGAGTGATCTTAAAACCTTTTGACAAAAATCTAATTATTCCTCTTTAAACCCAAGTCCTTGCATGGAGTTAACAACCTCATCCACATGCAATAATTATGTAGCAATGTCTTCCTCATCCTTCATCTTTAGGTCTTCAAATGTTTTCTTGTGATTTTGTAATTTTTCCATATTGACCTTTTTGTCTCCCTCATATATATTTTTTAGCTTATCCCAAATATATTTTTCTAATGTGCAATGCATAACTTTTACAAGATCTGTTTCATGTAAAACATTTAATATTTCATTCATTTCCTCTAAATTATTCATTTGTATGAGCTTACCATATTTATATGTAGGTGGAGTAGCTGGCGATATGTACCCATCCTCAACTGCTTGCCATATATCATTTCCTAGTGCCATTAGGAAAATCCTCATTCTCACACTCCAAAAAGCATAATTTTTCCCATAGAACAATGGTGCCTTATTCACTAAAGATCCATTATGAGAATCCATTTGTGTTCCTGTAAGATTTTCCTTCAAGCTATTAAACTCTTTTGAAGGAACCTACTTTGATACCAATTGAAGAACATAAGTTTATACTGAGAGGGGGCGTGAACAATATAAGACCACTTTTTACTTTTCTTTCCCAAACAATATTATCAAGGGAAATATCAAATACAATAATCAAATCAATGCACAAATAATCACACACAATAGAGACACCAATTTTATGTGGTTCACCCAATGTGGGATACTCCACGAAGAAAATATTTCACTAAAATTTTCTCAACAAATCTCTTGGGAATCCTTCCTTATTAAAATATGTATGGATCTATATCCAAAGGAGACACCAATCCCCTTAATTAAGTTCATGGATACCTCTCCCTAAGAGAACTCCTTATCCTCTACTCTGGTTGTTGATCCTCTATAAGACTATTACCTCCACTAGACTAGCTTGTGGATCTCTCTCCATTGAAGACTCCTATCCTCACTCATAAGATATTTATCCTCACTACTATGGATAATGGATATCTATCCACTAGAGACTACTGTCATCTTCTTTATCATCTCCAAATATTGATCTCATCTCTGCTCAATATTTGTCTCAAATATGCACTAAACACTGTCCTTTCATCTAGCACAAATCTGCTCAATATCTATCTCAAATATGTACTAAATGCTATCCTTTGATCTAGCATAAATTTGATCAATCTCTATCTCAAGTATGTACTAAACACCATCCTTCAATCTAGAACAAATCTGCTCAATCTCTATCTCAAATATGTACTAAATATTGTCCTTCAATGTAGCACAAATATTCTTAATCTCTATATCAAATATGTACTAAACATTATCCTTTAATAAAGCATAAATCTGCTCAATATCTATCTCAAATATGCACCAAATATTGTCCTTCTGTCTAGCATAAATTTGCTCAATATCTATCTCAAATATGCATAAAATATTGTCCTTCGGTCTAACACAAAATCTGGAAATGATTGGAAGTTACTTTCAGTTTCCCATGTAGCATCTTCTTTGAGTAAGTCCTACCATTTTATGAGAAATTATTGGATGTGATGAGATCTAAATATGCAATTTTTGGTTTGTAAAATCACTTTTGGCTGGATATGTATACGCCCTTCTTCATATAGTACTGGTAATTATGACTGGGAGTGTACTTTCTGACTAATCACCTTCTTGAGACAAGAGACATGAAATACTAGATGTATTCATGATGAAGGAGGTAACTCTAATTGATATGCCACTTCTCCAATGCGATATACAATTTTGTAATGACCATAAAATTGAGGAGCCAAATTCTGACTAGAATTTATCTTCAATGAAAGCTTTTTGTAGGGCTGAAGACATAGGAATACCATCTCACCAATAGTGAATGTCCTTTCTGAATGATGCATGTCTTGCTGCTACTTCATACGATTTTTTTCTTGGACCAAATTTTCTTTTAGAAGGGTAAGCACTAATTATCATTGCTGAAACCAATCATCTACTTGGGCCACTTTGAAGGATACTGGTACATAATCTGCTATTGTTGATGGATTAGTTTAGTAAAATGCTTCAAAATGAGACATCTTTATGGAATAATGGTAAGAAGTGTTGTACCACCATTATGCCAATGATAGCCATTGAATCCATTGATATTATTTATATTAAATAAAACATCTTAGGTAGGTACCCAAATATTTGTTAACTACCTCTGTTTGACCATCTATTTGTGGATGATATGTAGAAGATATTTAATTTGGTACTACTAAGTTGAAACAATTCTCTCCAAAAATTGCTAGTAAATATGGGATCCCGATCACTTACAGTATTTTTGGGCATTCCATGCAATTTAAAAATTGAATCCATAAATACCTTAGCCGCTTTGCTTTCTGAAAATAGATGTTGTAAATATTGAAGGTGAGCATATTTAGAAAGGCGATCAACCACCATGAAAATTACTATTTTACCTTATGAATTAGGAAGACCTTCAATAAAATCCATGGACATATGTTCCCATTAATGATCTGGAATAGGTAATGGTTGAAGCAACCTTGGTGTTTTGACCATTTCTCATTTGGTGCATTGGCACATTTTACATTCAAATACCCATTACATGACCTCTACTTTAAACCCTTTCAAAAAAAATGATTTTTTAACCCATATATAAGTTTTCAAAAAACTTGAATGTCCTACTGATGGCGAAGCGTGTGATTCCTCTAGAATTCATGATTTGATTAACAAATTGTGTGGAATGTAAATACAATTCTTCTTACGTAATATTTTTTCATCATAGGAGAAAAGAAGGTGCTTGGATGACCCCATTGATAATTCTTGAATTATTTGAGATGTTTCACTATTTGACAACCATTCTTCTTGTAACTGAGATACCCATTGAGAACACAGCCCTGATATGGCGTTAATGACCACTTCATCTTCGTATTTCCTAGATAATGCATCAACTGCTATGTTTTATTTTCCTTTATTATACTCAATCACAAAATCATATCCCAAAAATTTAGTCAACCACTTGTTTTTCTCGGGATAAGAAAACATTTGTTTTAAATTTTTTTTGAGACTATTGTGATTGGTTTTTATAATAAAACGACTATTGATTAATTAGCGTCGTCATTTCTCCATTGCATTCAGAATAGCCAACATTTATTTTTCACATGTGGATCTACCAAAATTCTTCCCTAAAAGATGTTTAATTTAGAATACCAAGGGATGACCTTCCTACATTAATACTACCCCAATACCTATTCCAGAAGCATCACATTCAATGACAAATGGTTTTTGAAAATCCAAAGTTTCCAAAATTGGAGTTGTACACATTGCTTCTTTGAGAGCCTCAAAGGCTTGAGTAGCTACATCAGACCAATTACAAGTATCCTTCTTGGTGAGTTTTATGATAGGACCCATAATTTTACCATAATGATGCATAAATTTGCAATAATAGCCAGTGAGACCCAAAAAAACATGAAGTTTCTTGATGGTTTTAGGCAAAGGCCAATCCTAAATTACCTTAATATTATTGGTATCCACTTTGAAACCTTTTTGAGATACTATATGACCTAGGTACTCAACTTATTGAACACCAAAGGAGCATTTAGATCATTTGAAAAACAAATTTTCCCTGTGTAGTATATGCAAAAATCTTCCCACATGTGATAAATTATCCTTCCATGATTTACTATAGATGAGTATGTCATCGAAGAAGACTAGGAAAAATTTGTAGAGAAATGGATGAAACACATGGTTCATGAGAGTTTGGAATTTAGATGGGGTATTAGTGATACCAAAGGGAATCACCAAGAATTCGTAATGATCCTCATGAATTTGAAAAGTTATTTTAGGAATATCCTCCTCCCTAACTCTGATTTGGTGAAACCCTAAATGTAAGTCCAGCTTGGTAAAGAATTTTGCACCATGTAGTTCATCTAGTAAATCATTAATAACAAGAATAGTAAATTTATCTTTGATGGTGATTTTATTTAGGGTATGAAAATCTGGACACATACACCAAGAATTATATTTTTGATGAGCCAACATGATTGGCAAAGAATAAGGGCTGGTACTATGAAATATGACACCATGTTCTAATAGTTCTTGGATAATCTTCTCAATTTCTTTTTTTTGGGGTTGGGGATATCGATAAGGATGACCATTAGGTGGAAGACTTCCAAGAACAAGTTGTATGGAATGGTCATTGGATATTTTGTGTGGTAGTCCTTTTGGTTCTTGAAAAACCTCCTCATAGTTAGCAAAAATATTTTGGATATCTTCTGCTTGGATTTTTGGTATATCTTGTTCTAATTTTTCAATGTAATTGATTCGGGCCATGAATCCATCACCATATTTTCTTAATATATTTTCCATGCTATGTGAAATTACTATTTTTGATGGAAGTGTTGGCATTCCTTAAAGGCGAATGGCCTTCCCATTCTCTTACCACTCCACATAGTGATATTTGTGATTAAAAACAACTGTGGTTTCCAATTGTTCCATCCATGCAATGCCCAAAATAAATTTTAAACTGCCTAATTCCATAACAAAGATAGGACCTTGCCAAGTATAAGTACCCATTTGTAATTAAATTGAAGATGTCTTACGTGGGCATTGAGAAGTTTTCCTGCTTGTCATTCTAACTTGAAATCTATCTTGACTAGAAGAGTAGACGTGCAAATTTAATTCTCAAGCAAGTTTTGCATCAATAAAGTTGTGAGTACTTCCTGAATCAATTAATATTGTTACCTTATTTTTTTGAATGAACCCTATCACCTTAATTGTATGGTGAGAGGATAACCCCATGAGAGCATTTACTAAAATAGTAATGGTTTCATCATCAACTATAACCTCCTTGTGGTCACTCTAGTATTTGATTCTGGGATCCTTAGGTGTGTTGTGTTCCTCTATATCTTCATAATCCTTTTCAACATATTCAATTTGAAAGTTCTATGTTGGTGTGCATGCTTTGATGTTTTGGATGATGATTGCAACATTTATAGCATAAGTATCTTGATGGTTGATCATCTATACGAAAAGAGTTTTTGCAGAATTGATATCAACCATATGATTCAGATCGTGTGGATGTGTGCCCAATTGCATCTTCATTTCTTCCAACTTGGAAATACTTATGCACTCATATAACTTGGATGGATTTTTTAGGTCCAGTTCTATTTTAACACTTGTTTTCAACCCATTTCAAAAAACCACTATGACCACTTTGGGCTGTAATTATATTGCATAGTGAAGGATACTAGTAAATTCTGAGATATAGTCCTCCATCGATCCTCTCTGTTTGAGTGACAACAATTGCACTGTATATAAACCTATGGGATCTTCATAAAATATATGAAGAAAGGCATCTGAGAACTCTTGCTAGTGGTTGTAGTTTTTTTCCCCATGTTGGAACCATGTAAACCATTGATAAGCTTCAGTTCCTAATTTGGTTTCCAAAAAGAAACTTTTTTTGACTCCCAAAATTAGTAGAATTCCAATATACCTACCATTTTGGCTATCCACCCACGTGGATCATGAGCTTCAAATGTGGGCATGTCAATGCGTGGATTATTGGGTCCAATAGGACCTCTTGGTTGGTGGTGAACATTATTCCTATCTTGTTCCTCATTATTCCTTTGTCACTGGATCTAATTTTGGTAAGGTCTATCGGAACCCCTTTGTTGCTCAAAAACTTTTTCATTATCTATATACTTATTATTTCTATGGTCGTTGAGATTTTGGGACTGACTATTATGACCCCTTTTGTGTGTGTAGTCTTCATAGTGAATGTCAGTACTCCAATGGTTGGGACGAGGAGGATTTGGTTGGGATTATTTGTTGAATACTTGGTTGAAGTTGGTAGTCATGTTATTAATGCTTTCTACTAATTGGGCTAACATCTCATCAGTGACCTTGGGATGACCAGTTTCTACTTGAGTGAGGTTATCTTGGGAGGATTTTGGGGAGGTATTAGATGCCATTTTTTGATCAATGGATGAACCGGGTTATAGCTAACAATTCCTGAATGAGAAGAGGAATTTTGTGTACCTTTTCTTCTACAAGGTCTTCTTGGTGATTCCGAAATCTACTCAGTTGGATCCTCAGAACTTGATAAGTACCCATTTGACCCTTTTTTCCACTTTTTGCTCATGCGCTAGTACAATAATCACCTTTGATTCTACAAAATGTTGATGAATTCGGACAAAAAATTGGTTTAATTTTTGGTTCTTAATGTCGCTCCAACTACGACACGAATTTTATCTCCCTCCACGAGGCTTCCTCAGGTACTTCATTACTTTGAATTTGAGATATTGATACCACTTTGAGAAATGGATACCCTATTGTGACACTTTGAGATATCTACTAATTTTATGCACATGATGACTATTAGTGTAATTTGATGCACCTGACGATAATTAATATTTGGACGACACTTGAGACTCAAGATACAATATGACACTCAATATTCAAGACACAAGACCGAAACTGACACAAGACTTTCATACGACACTCAAGACACAAGATGCCACTTGAAACACTATGTAAAGCTATTTTAACTTGATAATCAAGACAAGACAACCACAAAACTACTATGATGTGACCACATGCAAGCGACCAAGTGATGCATGATGTGGATACAAGATAGACTAGACACAAGTGATGTATAACCCACCAGACTAGACATAAGTGACACCAAAACCAATACAATATGACCATGAGACTGACACAAACTGACCACACACAAGCGAAGAAGATGATCGAAACCTAATCCAAATGACCCGAGACTCAAACTAAGAGAATCACGCATGAGTATTTACGTGACCAAATTCACGTTGTATTAGGTGACCATTTGCATACTTAATTGCTTTTGCAGACTCCATACACTATGTGTGGGAAAAACAATTAACATGAAATAAAAAATACATGGATGATGCCACTTAATAAATTTATTTTGTACCTTAGTTTTCTTGAATAATACGTGCACTTGATTGGCAGGTTTGGTGTGGCTTCCTCCATGATGAACAATGACTGCGATTTCTTGTTTTTATTTACCCATAAATGATTTTAAAACCTCCACGCATCCTGAATGTTTATAAAATGCCTATTTTTATTACTAGTTTAAATGGTGCAAGCCATTGGTCCAAGTCATTCGTTGCTGCAAATCGATGTTTTGAGGGGATTCAAATTTATCCAAGCCCATGATGATTTCCCTCCCCCAATGGTGCTATGTTGTGATGCAAATTCAAGAACTTGATGATCGACAAGAACTAAATGGGAATGTGACAATTTCCCCAGCTACCGATGGCATGATTTTTTCAAGAGCGCTGCATCAGGATTCGATTTGGAAACTGATACCACATGGAAGGATATGAGTTACCTATCTTTCATTGTCTTAGTAGAATATATAAGAATTACATAATAACTTGCAGATATTCACCGATGTAGAATATTTACAAATGTACACAATGATTAAAATGAAATGAGAATGAATAAATCAAACATCTACCTCTTGAAGAGGGTAGTTCCCTACCTTAAAGGCAACACTATGATATGCATATGAAATGAAATAAAAGAAAAATATGATAGATGATAATGAAATTAAAATCCAACATATTTATATAAAAAATAATCTTCCAAAAAACATAGCCGACGGAGGCTATGTTTGCTATGTAGTAAATTTGTACTCAATTCTTAACACAAAGCTTGACTCAATTATAAATCAACTCTGCTAGATCTTCTCCAAGCCTTAACTCAAACCTTGAACAAATAAATCAATTAACTATGATATCAATTCTTCTCAAAGACTTACCTCAAATATGCTCAACAAGTCCTCTCTAGAACTTCTCCAATCTACTCAAAAATCCTTCACCAAGACTTATCTTAAATATACTCAACAAGTCCTCCTTAGAACTTGTTCAATATGCTTAATAATCTTCACCAAGACTTACCTTAAAATTGCTCAACAAGTTCTCCTTAGAACTTGTTCAATATTCTCAACAAGTCTCTAAGTTCCCTCTAGGACTTACTCAAATCTACTCACAAGTTTTCACAAAATATCTATTCAAAAAAATTGTAAACTTGCATACAAAACTCAAGTTAATATCTTTCCAAAAACCTCTTCAATCACACAAACAAGTTTCACTCAGAATATTGCTTAACCATAGAAAAATATAGAGAATGGCAAGAGACTCAATATTTTTTACCTATAGCCTAGCTGCGACCTGTGGCCTAGCTGTGACCTAGCTACCATGTGTTCTAGGTGCTCACGTGGTAGGTAAAATTGCTTTGAGTACTATGTTTCTTTGTCCAGCACCAAAGCCCAATAAAAGGCTTTGTCCCTTCACAGCTGCTAAGATTCAAATGCGAAACCTCCACGTACCCTGTGCCTTACACACCAACTTGCCACTAGTGCAATCGATTGGTTGTCTACTAGGATTTATGCTTTGGTCAATTTGACCTTCACGTTTTCATCTACAATAAAAAAATAATATCCTCTTCTCTTGTTTGATCATGAATTTTCGCATTCCACTTCCAATAATCGCATGTGCACTCAATATTCGGAGACAGATTTTTGGTTGGCAAACCATATGGTATTTGTACCATATTCCAATCTCCCCAAACATCAACGAGGAGGAGAATAATTTAAAATGAATTTGCACCCACCCTAACTCTGGGGTTTAAATAATAGTATTTTATAAATTAATTTATAATATAAATATTATAAATAATTTATAAACTACCTTAGGCTTTAATTTTAACCTTTAACATTATAATAAAAATATTATAATATTATTTCCATTTGGCCTAGGTATTTTTATCTTTCACCCTTAGGCCTTTTTTGACCTCCTTTAATATTATAATAATAAATATTATAATATTATTTCCTTTAGGTATTTTCTTCAGGGTATTTTAACCATCCTTTTGACCAATCATGTTGTTGAGTGGTATTTTCACCCGATTGTGAAAACACACTCTTCGATAGGATTTGGGTTCCAAATCCCCTCTTGCAAAGAAATTAGAAAAGTAATTTCTTCAAGGTCTCCGCTATGTTAGCATTTGTGTATGTATATTAATATATCTCAAATAAAGATATTCAATTTAAATGCTTGGAACACCTTAGTGGTTGCAAGTAACTGTAAACAACGGGCAATGTTGGTTTATTTTACCGTGAAACTTTAATGATTGTTCGTTGAACCCGAATAAAACAAATGTGATCTGGCCCTTGTATGACCACACTGTAACTTCAAAGTGGAAATTGATGAAATGCCATACAACATAACTCCTTCAATGAAATTGGAATTTTCATGAAGGGAATGTCATCATCGGCTCATGAATGAAAAACAAAATTGAAAAATGAAATTCTGGCCCTGAAATGGAAATTTTCTATTTTCGGATTTTAAAGTCTGCAACAAAATAGCAGCTTCGATGAAATTTAAACAACTCCGAAAATGAAATTTTAAAATGCGTATTTGAAATCTGCAGTATTACATACGCAATGGTGGAACTATTTTTGGATTTTGAAGTTTTTTAATTTTTTATTTTAATGCCTGAGAATTAAAATAAAGTTGGAACTTCTGAAAAATAAAGTGCAAAAAAAATGAAAATAAAATGCAAAAAGAAAAATGAAAATGAAAATGCATTCAGTTTGATGCTATCCTGTTTCGACAAAACCGAAGATATGAGGTTTTCTGCACACAACCTAACCTATTGAACCTGCAGAACATGCACAATCCAGATAAGTTAAGTGCTGATCCCTAGGGTTTTAATTACGGTTTTCAGATTTAGACATTCGCTTGAAGCAACCAAGATAACTTGCATTAAACTTCACCTATAAGCCTAAAATCTGAAAGGGGAAAAGATAAACGTTTAATCATGCATGCAGAAAATAACTCCTTCTTTCTTGTCCATAAGATGCAACTCTCTGAATTTTCTATATTAAGAATTTATCAATTTACAATGACATAAATCTCTAGTTTTCTCAAAACCAGAAAAAGGGGAAGAAAAACACTCCAAAGCAGGCCCAAAATGGCTTATCACCCTTAGCTCTGCAACCCTGCCCGCAACGGTTTCTGACCCTTGTACCTATCTTGTGCTTCTGCATTAAATTTTTTTGGTGCGGTTCTCTGTTTTGCTCTGTGACACTTCGCTTCATCTCCTAGGTCACTTCGTTTCATCTTCTTGCCCCTTTGCTGTTTTGGCCTTTTTGCTCGGGTTTGAAACGTTTGGTCTCCTCAACGAACTGTAACTGATGATCCTGAAACATTATCATAGTCCCTTTGCCTCTATGACACGTGTTCAACACTTCCCTACACATTCTGTAATGACCCACCATGAATCACGAAAAAAAATAGCATGTCGCGATATCACGATGTTTTTATATCTACAACTTTGCTCCTCTACCTGTATCGCAAAAATGAGACATGTCGCGATATCGCGACATTTTTCTATCAACAGCCTTGTCCACCTTCATGCACCATGAAAATGAGACATGTCACGATATCACGACATTTTTCTATCAACGGGCCGCGCAAATGCAACCTGTCGCGAAATCGCGACGTTTTTCTATTTTGGGCTGTGCAGATGCAACTTGTCGTGAAATCGTGACATTTTTTTGTTTTGGGTTGTCTCACTGTACTTGGCCGTGAAACTGTGAAATGTCGCAAAATCGTGACATATTTTCATTCTGCATCATCTTCTTGACTTCTGTCATGAAATCGCGACACTTTTCTTCTACATCCACTTTGGTTGCTCTAGGTCGCGAAACTCCAACATGTCGTGATATCACGACATATTTCCCCTATTTAGCTTGTATGTCGTCGCAAACCGCGAAAATGAGACAGGTCACGATTTCGTGACATTTTCTATATTCATCTCTGTTGCTGTCGACAGATCGCAAAAATGCAAACTATCATGATTTTGCGACAACTTCTTTCCTTTATTCCTTTCTCACTTTCCTATCATGAAAACCTGACATGTCATGATATCGCGACGTTTTTTCTCCTTGCCCTGTTTTGACTGCTTTGACCACGATTTCATGACATGTCGCGATATCGCAACATTTTTCACTTTGTCTTTCTCTCTCCTTTGTGAACCACGATTTCATGACATGTCGTGATATCGTGACATTTTTCACTTTGTCTTTCTCTATCCTCCTTGACCCGCAATAACACGACATGTCATGATATCATGACATTTTTGGTCAACACTTCTTCTTGCCTGCTTTGACCGCGATTTCATGACAAGTCGCGAAAACATGACATGTCACAAAATCGCAACAATTTCTGTACTTGGCTGCTTTACCCATCAAACATCGTAAAAACACATGTTGCGATATCGCGACAACTTTGAGTCTTC
The DNA here is from genome assembly GCA_028583015.1 of Wollemia nobilis. NCBI lineage: Eukaryota > Viridiplantae > Streptophyta > Pinopsida > Araucariales > Araucariaceae > Wollemia > Wollemia nobilis. The sequence goes on from JAQPPZ010016936.1 coordinate 5,047,896, forward strand.
AACTTAGTTCTTTGTCCTGCATCGCGAAAATGAGACATGTCATGATATCATGACATTTCTGGCATCTTGTTCTATTTGACCGCTTTGATCGTGATTTCACAACACGTTGCGATATTGCGACATTTTCTCGTCATGTTGTAATTTGTTGCTCTTAGCCGCAAAAATGTGACATGTCTCGAAATCGCGACACTTTGTTGTTCCTCTATACTTCGCTTGTCTGAGCGACGAAAACACGACATGTCACGATATCGCGACAATTTTCTTTTTTAGCCGCGACGGAGAAACATGTCGCGATATCGTGACACTTTTTATTTTTAGCCGCGATGGAGCAACATGTCGCGATATCGTGACACTTTTTCATTTTTGGCTGCGATGGAGCAACATGTTGCGATATCGCGATGTTTTTTCATTTTTGGCCGCTACAGAGCAACATGTCGCGATATCGTGACATTTTTCATTTTTTGCTATTTTTCTTTGATCTTTAGCATCTGGGCCACTACAGTTTTCTTGGAAAGCATGTAAAAAAGGTGGGTCCCCAATTTTGGGGTGTGTTGTGGAGCAGCCACAACAAATGGCGACTCTACTGTCAAATGCTCCTGAGCATTTTGGTGAGAACCTAACCTGGAAGTATACAAACTCGAAAATAGACATTAGCACATAAGAAATATAAACAAATGCCAATAGATCAGAAATACATGAATCATTAGAATCATTAAGTATCAGCTCGGTGTGTGCAATGTGTTCCATTTTTATTGTTTGAAATTGATCCACATTCCATTGTCAGTTTTACATGAATGCATATGTGATGTTGTGAAAGATTTGAACAGCCTAATAAATGGGCTAGAGATGTAACTATCTGCTTTATAAAAGCTTTAAACCTTTTAATATCATATACAAACATTTAAAATTATCAAACCCTCTTAAGATCAACTACATATATAATGAATTGCTTTATTAGATCCCAAAGTTGGTTATGAGTCACTACTATCTTGAACCCATGTGCAAGTGAAAGTGAAATCAGAGCTTTGGGGAATCAAATTCCCAACCTAAACGAGATGGGAATTTAACCCTATCCTTACTACTATGATATGGAATTCATTACCTCAATTTGAGAAAAATGATTTAACCAGTTATGGATGAAATTTCCAAGCTAGTCTATCCGTTTGAGCAGTTAGTGGTCTTGCTTAAAACAAGACATGCTGCCACGCATGAGCATACTTAACCCCATAATCCATAATTTGGATTCATTCATTCTTTTTCTTTTATTTCTTGTACCTTTGGGATGACTACCCATCCTTGCTAGGGACATGTAGTACGATCCTTCCAATCCAATATTAAGATAAAATGGGAAATATTAATTAATTTTATTTCTTGGACCTTTGGGATGACTACCCATCCTTTCCAGGGACATGTAGTACGATCCTTCCAATCCAATATTGAGATGAAATGAGAAAAATTAGTTTTACTTTTATTGCTTGGACCTTTGGGATGACTACCCATCCTTTGCAAAGGATATGTAGTACGATCCTTCCAATCCAAGATTTATGATGAAATGGAAAAATGGAAGCTTTGGGGAATCGGATTCTCAACCTAAGTGATATGAGAATTATGCCCTATCCTTACTACTCCATGTAGGTCAAATCAGAGCTTTGGGGAGTTGGATCCTCAACCTAAGTTTGATGAGGATTTAACCCTATCCTTACTACTCTGGTTTTAGGCTTTAAGATTTTATGGGAGTGGTAAAAACCACTGTTTTAAGGATTATGTTGCATGATAGGATAGACACGAAATGCTCCTTTCACCTGACCTTTCTTCCAAGTACGGTTTTGATCATTTTGCTCAAGATATTTTTTAATGTGCATAGAATGTGCTTGGTTTAAGATAGTTCGGGCATCAGTTCCCAACCTTAGGATTTTTTCTCTTCTTTTTTTTTATGTTATAGAATAACCCTAAGAGGATTTGACATGCTTTAATGATTTGTATCTGACATGCATATGCAACTAAGATGGCATGTATATGCAAAGTGGGATGTAATATGAATGCATTGCCTTTTGAATTGCGGATGGCGTATTGCCATAATTTGTAAAAATGACAACTTCATGCATCACAAGATTCAAACGATATTATTTAAAATTTTTGTGTTACTTGTGGAGCTTTCTACAACACAATTCCAATGTTTCATATTATCCTGATTTTAGGCATAAGTTGACATCTCAAATTTTTTTTTTTTTTTTAAAGACAAACCAAAAGTGTCCTAAGGACCAACACACGAAACTTAAAACCAAACCCAAAAAGCAATTCCAAAATGAACTTGAAAACACAAACCAAAACCAACAAACCAAATCTATATACAAATGTAAAATATAATACAAGATGGTGAAAATCTTGGACTATCACTTCCCCAGATCCCAAACATGATTAGAGCACTTCAACAAAAATATAACGTGATACACATGCCAAATGTTATAGGAATCCAACAAAAACAAGATTAGACCGCACCATGCAACAATTTTTAACTTACCTCGCTCACCCCACCAATTTGATTCAGTTCCATTAATACTCACATGGGTGATATTCAAATCATGAAATTGATTAGACAATGTATGATCTTCAATTTTATCTTGTCTATTATTTAAGGTATAAATCTCATAATTCCATTCATGATTTAGAACTAGGCCTTCCTTTTCAAATGTGAGATTTTGCAAACAAGAGACTATTTCTAAAAGTCTTGAATTCAAATCATTTTCCAGGATTTTAAAGCAATCAAAATAATTCAAGACTTGACAAGCATCAACAAAATTTGACATTTCCCCATTAATGATATTAGCTTCCAAAGGGAAACCATGTAACCTATCACTTAAAATTTTTGTAGCTACTAGCAAAGGTAAAGATTTCACCTTGTCATCCATACTCAACCCATCATGGTTAGAATTTACCACAACTTGATGAGTGTTAGTTGCTTTTTATTTTTTCTCATTGTCTTCTTCATCATCAAACACTTGTTCAAAAACACCAAAGTTAGGCACCCAATCAAACATGCATCCATATTTTTCAAAACAAGAGCCTAGTTTTTAAAGATATGTGTCGCGTGACACCTTTCCATGATCAATGGCTTGAGTTGCCTCAAAATCCATATTTTCATTAGGATCATCAATAGTATCAAACCCACACCACTTAGGTTTTGTAATTTCATCATTTTGAGATGGCATAGACATTGTAGAAATAATAGGTGGATCAATATTTTTGATTTTTGGCCCCTCAGGTGGAACAAAAACAATCGATTCTCCTTCTTCATCCTTGGTAGTAGAATCATTATACTTCTCCAACCTTTGATGATATTCCAACCCTTCTTCCAAAATATTCTCAGATTGTACAGGACTTGTAATATCCTCATATGAAAGGGCAATTGTATTATCCTGCATATCAATAGGCACACAAATTTCATGAGTAGTTTTGGAGTGAGCATACTCTTACCAAGAATCATAATGATCATCTTTCAAAATCACATTGTGATGCTCAACTATTTCTTCATCATATTTTAATTCATCAACATGTTTCTCATCAAATTTATCTTCACCTTCCTTAGATGGTTCAATTACTTCCAAAATTGGGTTATTGCTTGTATTCAAATTGATAAGGCTATCATAATCCACATGTGTAACCCATGATTCATGTTTAACATAATTTGGAAGGTGTGAATTTTTTGGGCCATTATTTTCAACAATGTCATCCAATGTGTCATATGAAACAGATTCATCCTCATAGAATTCATATTTTGGTGAGTCAAGGGTTTCCAATCTGTCACATGTTTCAATACTAGTTGGTTCTAGTACTCCTTCCTTGCCTAAAATCATATTCTTATGAAAATCATTGAAATTGATTTTAGAAACATCTTTTGAATCAAGATGAGTATTTTGAAGTTGATTCATACTTAAGAAATATGGTTGATCTTGCATAGGAGGTTGAGGATTTTGAAATTGATTGGAGCTTGGGAATGATTGTTGATTCTGAAATTGATTCACACTTGAACTTGGTTGAGGTGGATAAATCATTGGGTGGGTAAGGGAGGTATTAAATGATTGAAAATTATATGATCCAAAACCCACACCATGATACTGACAACTTAATTGTTGCTCAATTGCCATTGCTTGAGTATAGGCTTGTGACAAAGATGTGATTTGAGGCATCCCTTGCAAATATGTGGAAGTGAGTGGGTCAAGAGCATTGATGTATATTTGGAGAGCCATTTCTTTTGAAAGAGCATAAAATGTCACTAATTGAGTATATAATCCAAAGAACCTTTTAGAAAATGACTTCACATTTTCACTTGGTCCTTTTTTAATAGTGAAAAATTGCTCGTACATGCGGACTGGGTCCACTCGCTCTCTGTTGAATTGATTAAGAAATGTTGCCTCTAGCTGAGCCCAAGAAGTGATAGACCCTAAAGGTAGACTTGTAAACCAATCATATGCCACTTTGTCCAAGGTGTAAGGGAACATTTTACAAACAACATCATCATACCAAATTGTTAAGTGATTCACAACAAATTTGAATGCTTGAATATGTTCTTCTGCAGTATTTGTCCCATTTGACAAAAATCGAGGAAGACATCTCTCAAAACCAATGGGCAAATAATGTTGAACTCCCGGTATGTTCAATGGGCTACCTGGAATCCACGGTGTAAACATAGCCATTAGTGAATCTTAAAGAATATAACTTTAACAATTTTTTTTTTTTTAAAATCAAATCAAATCACATTATTCCTGTATGAACAATCAAAGCGTTAGAAAAGTGCATAGCAATTCATGTCCTCCATTTAACAGTACAAAGTTGTATTGTTAAAAGGGAGCTAAAAATAATAACCAATAGGGCATGAAACATTCAAAATTGAAATCCCTGTAGCACTTAAATAACACTGAAATGAACCAATTCAGGCCCTCCTTCTAGTGTCAATCTGGTGAGTGGTATTTTCACCCAATTGTGAAAACACACTCTCCGATAGGATTTGGGTTCCAAATCCCCTCTTGCAAAGAAATTAGACAAGTAATTTCTCCAAGGTATCTGCTATGTTAGCATTTGTGTAGGTATATTAATATATCTCAAATAAAGATATTCAATTTAAATGCTTGGAACACCTTAGCGGTTGCAAGTAACTGTAAACAATGGGCAATGTTGGTTTATTTTACCATGAAACTTTAATGATTGTTCATTGAACCCGAATAAAGCAAATGTGATCTGGCCCTTGTATGACCACGCTGTAACTTCAAAGTGGAAATTGATGAAATGCCATAAAACAGAACTCCTTCAATGAAATTGGAATTTTCATGAATGGAATGTCATCATCGACTCATGAATGAAAAACAAAACCGAAAAATGAAATTCGGCCTCGAAATGGAAATTTTCTATTTTCAGATTTTAAAGTCTGCAACAAAACAAGCAGCTTCGGTGAAATTTAAACAACTCCAAAAATGAAATTTTAAAATGCGTATTTGAAATCTGCAGTATTACATACGCAATGGTGGAACTATTTTCGGATTTTGAAGATTTTTTTTTAAATTTTTATTTTAATGCCTGAGAATTAAAATAAAGTTGGAACTTCTGAAAAATAAAGTGCAAAAAAAATAAAAATAAAATGCAAAAAGAAAAATGAAAATGAAAATGCATTCAGTTTGATGCTATCCTGTTTCGACAAAACCGAAGATATGAGGTTTTCTACACACAACCTAACCTATTGAACCTGCAGAACATGCACAATCCAGATAAGTTAAGTGCTGATCCCTAGGGTTTTAATTACGGTTTTCAGATTTAGACATTCACTTGAAGCAACCAAGATAACTTGCATTAAACTTCACCTATAAGCCTAAAATATGAAAGGGGAAAAGATAAACGTTTAATCATGCATGCAAAAAATAAATCCTTCTTTCTTGTCCATTAAGATAACTCTCTGAATTTTTTGTATTAAGAATTTATCAATTTACAATGACAAAAATCTCTAGTTTTCTCAAAACCAAAAAAAGGGAAAGAAAAACACTCCAAAGCAGGCCCAGAATAGCTTATCACCCTCAGCTTTGCAACCCTGCCCGTAGCGGTTTCTGACCCCTGTACCTATCCTGTGCTTCTACTTTTAAAATTTTTGGTGCGGTTCTCTGTTTCGCTCTGTGACGCTTCGCTTCATCTCCCAGGTCGCTTCGTTTCATCTTCCCGCCTCTTTGTTGTTTTGGCCTTTTTGCTCGGGTTTGAAACATTTGGTCTCCTCAGCGAACTGTAACTGATGATCCTAAAATGTTATCATAGTCTCTCTGCCTCTATGACACGTGTTCAACACTTCCCTGTACATTCTGTAATGGCCCACCATGAATCGCGACAAAAAATAGCATGTCACAATATCACGATGTTTTTATGTCTATAGCTTTGCTCCTCTACCTGTATCACGAAAATGAGACATGTCGCGATATCACGACATTTTTCTGTTAAAAGCCTTGTCCACCTGCATGCACCGCAAAGATGATACATGTTGCGATATCGCGACATTTTTCTATCAACGAGCTACGCAAATGCAACCTGTCGTGAAATCATGACATTTTTATGTTTCGGGCTGTGCAGATGCAACTTGTCACGAAATCATGACATTTTTCTATTTTGGGCTGTCTCAATGTACTTGGCCGTGAAACCGTGACATGTCACAAAATCGTGACATATTTTCATTCTGCATCATGTTCTTGACTTCTGTCGCGAAATCGTGACACTTTTCTTCTACATCGACTTTGGTTGCTCTAGGTCGTGAAACTCTGAAATGTCGTGATATCACGACATATTTCCCCTATTTAACTTGTAGATCGCCGCAAACAGCGAAAATGAGACAGGTCGTGATTTCACGACATTTTCTATATTCATCTCCGTTGCCGTTGACAGATCACAAAAATGCAACCTATCGTGATTTCTCGAAAACTTCTTTCCTTTATTCCTTTCTCACTTTCCTGTCGTGAAAACATGACATGTCATGATATCGCGACACTTTTTCCTTGCCCTGTTTTGACTGCTTTGACCACGATATCATGACATGTCGCGATATCGTGACATTTTTCACTTTGTCTTTCTCTCTCCTCTGTGAACCGCGATTTCATGACATGTCGCGATATCGCGACATTTTTCACTTTGTCTTTCTCTATCCTCCTTGACCCATGATAACACGACATGTCGTGATATCGTGACATTTTTGGTCAACACTTCTTCCTGCCTGCTTTGAGCACGATTTCATGACAAGTCACGAAAACATGACATGTTGCAAAATCGTGACAATTTATGTACTTGGCTTCTTTACCCATCAAGCATCGTGAAAACACAACATGTTGCGATATCACGACAAATTTGAGTCTTCAACTTCGTTCTTTGTCCTGCATCGTGAAAATGAGACATGTCGCAATATTGCGACATTTCTGGCATCTTGTTCTGTTTGACCGCTTTGACCGCGATATCACGACATTTTCTCGTCATGCTGCATTATGTTGCTCTTAGCCACGAAAATGTGACATGTCATGAAATCGTGACACTTTTTCGTTCCACTGTACTTCGCTTGTCTGAGCCGCGAAAACGTGACATGTCGCGATATCGCGACAATTTTATTTTTTAGCCACGACGGAGAAACATGTCGCGATATCGCGACACTTTTTATTTTTAGCCGCGATGGAGCAACATGTCGCGATATCGCGACACTTTTTCATTTTTGGCTGCGATGGAGCAACATGTCGCGATATCATGACGTTTTTTCATTTTTGGCCGCGACAGAGCAACATGTCGCGATATCGCGACGTTTTTCATTTTTTGTTGTTTTTCTTTGATTTTTAGCATCTGGGCCACTGCAGTTTTCTTGGAAAGCATGTAAAAAAGGTGGGTCCCCAATTTTGGGGTGTGTTGTGGAGCAACCACAACACATGTGAAGCTCTTAAACTAAATATATTGGGCTTAAAATATACATATTTTAAGCCTTGTTTTGCCAAATGTTTGCACTGACTCTTAACATAAATGACAACACAACTAACTCAAAATTTCCAAAAATCTCCCCCTTTGTCATAGATGACAACCCTTTCTCTGTAACTATTTATTTTTCCTTTTTCAAAACTGCTCCCCCTTAGAAACTACTCCCCTTGACTTAATGATCTCCCCCTAACTCAAACATCTCCTTCTTTGTCATCAATGTCAAAGGGCCACCTATGGGGTTTGGGGCTAATGATAATACTCTTAGCTTAGTCCCTCCCACACCTCCTCTCTTTGAGGTGGTTAATTTTGGGGTGGGAGTATCTCTACTCCCAACATACACTGATATTTACCTTTGTCTACCTTCTTTCTTAATTGATCCTTTTGATTCCTCTGAATATTCTTGTTCCTGCTTGTCTCTAGAAAAATTTCTATACAACACTTAGCCATATGCCCAATATTATTGCACTTATAACACTTAATATTGTGATTACTTGAAGGTGCAATTGTCTTGTAGTTCTTCTTGGTGAGCCATATCCATTCCTTTCATGAACCCTGCATTTTACTGCCTTATGACCAAAATGATTACAAGAGTAGCAATACCCTTGAAATAGATATCCATTTATGAGATTCCTTTTAGTGAAACCATATCCCTATTTTTCATGTGTCCTACACTACGAAGCCTTGTGACCAAACCTATGACATGATAAGCAATGTCCATTGAAGAACCCTTGTCTTGACCCTATTGGTATCTTAGTCTCCTTTTCCTTATGTTGTTTCATGTTCATATCTATTCCTCATTTGTGCAGTTTTTCCTTTCCTTGTTGAACGTTCAATTTTCCAACTTATCCTTAGAAGTCCCACTCTCCCATACACTTTCTTCTTCTAAAGCTTCTTCTTATTTGGAGCTTGAGATTGACTCCTCTTCTTGTCCTCCATGTTTTTATTCAAAGTGAAGTCAATTCTTGTTTGATGAAGATCTTTGTACCTTGATAATCTTATCCAACCTATTTGAGATTCTCCCAAACTTGTGTAGATTTTATCTAGACTCTTTTACTTCCTTCCTTAGTGAAGCTACTTCATGCTCTAACTTTTCACATTCTAAAATATTTACCTCTAACCTCTATTTAAATATCCTTGTCTTACCTATTGAGTTGGTTAGATCTTCTATAAGTTTTCCTTTCTCTTCATCACATTCTTGAAATTGAAGCTTGAGTTTTGATTTATCCTTTCTTACCTTTCTTCATGCATTGAGAGAAAAAATAAGCTCACCCTCAAGATCAACTTCTCCTTCCTCTTCATTTTTTGATTCTTCCTCTATTATTTATCTTAAAGATCATATTTATTCTTTTCTAATTCATTTCCACTAGAAGCTCTTCCTTATTATTATATTTCCATAAGAAGACTTTCTTCTTTTGGAACTTCAATAGCATATTCATATTCATATTCATTGAAATTGAACCCATTCCTTGTACAACTATCTTCAAGATGACCAAATTTTCCACACCTAAAACACTTGAGAATTATTGGTGCCCTTTTTACCTTTTTCTTATCATCTTCTTTTTCTACTATTAGGAATAAAATTTATTCTTATTCATTATCAAAGGACCTATCATCACTATCACTTGAACTCTTGCCTAATTTATTTGCATAAAATATTTTCTTATGCCTTTGGAAAAACTTCTTTTCATGCTTATTTTTTCCATAACTATTTTTCTTTTGGTACCTAAATTTTCCTGCTTCCCCATTCTTATGATCCTATTTGTCATCACTACTGCTATTTCCAACTTTTGGATAATCAAATGCATAATGACCATATTTACCACATTTGAAATACTTCATGGATTTTTTACCTTTGTGATTTCCTATGTCTTTTTTCCTTATACCATAGTTTGCTTATTCATAACTGGATGACTCATTACTTGAATCCGACTTCTTACCCTTTGTCTAATTTATAAATTTTAAGGTTTCTTATTTCTCGGGAATAGAATCCTCTTTTATTATCATCTCAAAAGCTATGAGAGTTCCATGTAACTCATCCCTTGTCAAATTTTCAATATCTTTTATTTCTTCTATGGATGAAACCTTTTCACTATACATTTTAGGGAGTGATCTTAAAACCTTTTGACAAACATCTAATTCTTCCTCTTTAAACCCAAGTCCTTGCATGGAGTTAACAAACTCATCCACATGAAGTAAGTATGTAGCAATGTATTCCTCATATTTCATATTTAGGTCTTCAAATATTTTCTTGTGATTTTACAATTTTACCATCTTGACCTTTTTGTCTCCCTCATATATATTTTTCAACTTATCCCAAATCTCTTTTGCTGATGTGCAATGCATAAATTTTACAAACTCTCTTTCATGTAAAAAATTTAAGATTCCATTCATTACATTTGAATTATTCAATTTTCGGATCTTACCATATTTATATGTAGGTGGAGTACCTGGTGGTATGTATCCATCCTCAATTTCTTGTGATATATCATTTCCTAGTGCCATTAGGAAAATATTCATTCTCACACTCCAAAAAACATAATTTTTCCCATCGAACAATGGTGCCTTATTCCCTGAAGACCCACCCTATGAATCCATATGTTTTCCTATAAGATTTTCATTCAATATGCTAAACTCTTTTGAAGGAACCCACTCTAATACCAATTGAAGAGCATAAGCTTATATGAGAGGGGGGGTGAACAGTATAAGATCACTTTTTACTTTTATTTCCCAAACAATATTATCCAATATTATCAATGGAAATATCAACTGCAGTAATCAAATCAATTCATAAATCATCACACACAATAGAGACACCAATTTTATGTAGTTCACCCAATGTGGGCTAATCCACGGAGAAAATATTTCACTATAATTTTCTCAACAAATATCTTGGTAATCCTTCCTTATTACAATGTTTTTGGACCTTTTTCAAAATGATACATCAATCCCCTAATCAATTTCATGGATACCTATCCATAATAGAACTACTTCTCTTCTACTCTGGCTGGTGATCCTATAGAAGACTATTGCCACAACTACACTAGCTTGTGGATCTATCTCCACTGAAGACTCCTATTTTCAATTAAAAGACATTTTTAATCACTACCCTATCTAATGGATCTCTATAAACTAGAGACTATTTTACTCTACTTTGTCACCGCCAAAGCTTGCTCTCATCTCTACTCAATATTTTTCTCAAATCTGGGCAAAACATTGTCCTTCGGTCTAACACAAATTTTCTCAATATCTATCTCAAATTTTTACTAAAAATTTTCCTTCGGTGTAGCACAAATATGCTTAATATTTATCTAAAGTATGTACTAAACACTATCGTTCAATCTAGCACAAATCTGCTCAATATCTGTCTCAAATCTACACTAAATAATGTCCTTCAATGTAGCACAAATATGCTATATCTCTATCTCAAATATACACTAAAAACTATCCTTAGGTCTAGCACAAATTATCTCAATATCTATCCCAAATATGCACTAAACACTATCCTTTGATCTATCATAAATATGATCAATATCCATCTCAAAGCTGCACTCAATTCTTAACACAAATCTTGACATAATAACAAATCAAATCTGCTAAATCTGCTCCAAGACTTAACTCAAAGATTCAACAAATTAATCAATAACCTCTACTCTCAAGTCTTCTCAAATACTAATCTCAAATATTCTCAATAATTCCTCTCTAGAAATTTTCCAATATGCTCAAAAAGCCTTCACCAAGACTTACCTTAAATCTGCTCAACAAGTCCTCCTTAGAACTTGTTTAATATCCTCAACAAGTATTCACCAAGACTTACCTTAAATCTTCTCAACAAGTCCTCCTTAGAGATTTTTCAATCTGCTCACCAAGTATCTAAGTCCCTTCTAGGACATACTCAATTTTTTTCACAAGCTATCATAAAAGATCTATTGAAATCAATTACAAAATTGCATATAGAACTCAACTTAATATCTTTCCAGAAAACCTCTTCAATAACACAAACAAGTTTCACTCAGAATATTGCTTCACCATATAAACATATAGAGAATGGCAAGAGACTTAATATATTTCACACTTCACAAATCACTTTATCACTTTCAAACTTACTTTCAAATCAATACGAAAATAAAGAATAATTTTTTTCACAAATCTTGAACTATCACTCCAATGATTTCAATCACTAATGCTCAGTCAACTTGACTCAAAGTATCCACTCAATAAAACACAACTTGCTTAAAAATCCTAACAAAGTGTTTCAAAAAACTTCCAACAACTCACTTATGGAACTCAACCCTTGACTCAAGATAATTCCAGCCTTCACATAATAGAGATACTCATATTATTTTACAAACCCTAGTTCAAGATAGTTCTCAATTTCACATAACAATGATACTCATGATCTTTCACAAACCCTAGTTCAAGATAGTTCTCAATTTCACATAACAATGATACTCATGATATTTCACAAACCCTAATCATGCACATGAAGGCTCACTCAAATATTTCCAACAATGCTTATCAAACAATATTACATAACAATGATACTCATGTTCTTTCACAAGCCCTAACCATGCACATGAATTCTCACTCAATTATTTCCAACAATGCTTACCAAACAATCCTTTTCACTCCAAATTTGCATTTCATAATATTTCACTCATAAGAAATATGTGCCCATATCTTTTGTTTTTATGGAGATATGTCTTCAAACCCTATCTAAATCATAATCAAATACTTTTTTCCAATTTCAAGGTTAGGTAGAAACAATATATCTCAAAATATCAACTCAAAGTTCTCCTCAATATTTATTTCACCATACAATAACAAGTCTCAAGTACACTTTATAATCTCCAAACTTTTCAGAATACAACTAGCAAAGACTCATTTTCACAATAATTCACTTCAAAATTTTAATGCATAAAACAATCAAAATAACTCCCTTATATATCCCTACTCAAAATTGCATTAACAAATAATTAACACACCTTTTTAGAAATAATTCAATTCACTTCTAAGCCAAAATTAAATCTTCCTCAATCTTCAACTAAGACAAAAAAAAAAATTATCTTAATCACCTCATATATCCCAACTTAAAATTGCATTTCAAAATAATTAACACCTCTTATCCAGAAAAAATGCAATTCATTTTTAAACAATAATTAGTTCTTCACAACCTTTAATTAAAATAAAAAAATTCTTTAATCACCTTATATCTCCCTAGGTGCTCACAATACAACCTTAGACCAAATGCACATACAACAAAAAATTAGAGTACCTTTACACACTCCTCGATGGGATTCTATCCCAATTCAAGCTACCACCTACGTCTTAGTCATGGCCTAGCTGTTGTGTGGGCTAGGCACTCACGTGGGAGGTAAAAGTGCTTTGAGTGCTTTGTTTCTTCATCTATCACCAAAGCCCAACAAAAGGCTTTGTCCCTTTGCAGTCGTCAAGACTCGAACGTGGAACCTCTGCGTACCCTACGCCTTACACACCAACAACTTGCAACTAGCCCAAATGATTAGTTGGTGACAAGGCTTTATGCCTTGGTCAATTTCACCTTAACATTTTCGGCTGCAATAAAAAATAATATCCTCTTATATTTTTTGCTCATGAATTTTCGCATTCCACTTTCAATTATCGCGTGTACATTCAATATTTGGATACTTAGATTTTTGGTTGGCAAATCATATGGTATTTATACCATATGCCAATCTCATCGAACGTTTGTGGGGAGGAGAATAATTTAAAATAAATTTGTGCCCACCCTAACTTTAGGGGTTAAATAATATTATTTTATAATTTAATTTATAATATAAATAATTTATAAATTACCTTAGGGTTTAATTTTAACCTTTAATATTATAATAAAAATGTTATAATACTATTTGCATTTGGCCTAGGTATTTTTCTCTTTCACCCTTAGACCTTTTATGACCTCCTTTAATATTATAATAATAAATATTATAATATTATTTCCTTTAGGTCTTTTCTTCAGGGTATTTAACCATCCTTTTGACCAATCATGTGAAGCTCTTAAACCAAATCTCTTGGGATTAAAATATACATATTTAAAACCTTCTTTTACCAAATGCTTGCACTGACTCTTGACATCAATGACAGCACAACTAACTCAAAATCTCCAAAAATATCTGCCTTTGTCATTGATGGTAACCCTTTATCTGTAACTATTTCTTTTTCCTTTTTTAAAATTCCTCCCCCTAATAAAATGCTCCCCTGACTGAATGCTCTCTCCTTAACTCAAATATCTCCCCCTCTATAATCAATGGCAAAGGACCACCTATGGAGATTGGGGCTAAATATAAGACTCTTAGCTCAACACCTCCCCCATATCCTCTCTTTGAGGTGGTTGATTTTTGGGTGTGAGTATCTCTACTCCAAACATACCCTGATCTTTACCTTTGTCCACCTTCTTTCTCAATTGATCATTTTTATTCCTCTGAATATTCCTGTTTCTGCTCTATACCACTTAGCCATATGCCCAACATTATTGCACTTATAACACTTAATATTGTGATTCATTGAAGGTACAAATATCTTGTACTTCTTCCTGGTGAAGCCATATCCATTCCTATCATGAACGCTACAATTTAATGCATTATAAACAAACTAATTACAAGAGTAGAAATACCCTTGATATAGATACCCATTTATGAGATTCCTTTTTAGTGAAACCATATGCCTATTTTTCATGTGTCCTGCATTACGAAGCCTTGTGACCAAACCTATGATATGAGAAACAACATCCATTTTAGAACCCTTGCCTTGACCCCATTGGTATTTTAGTCTTCTCTTCCTTTTTTTGTTTCCTATTCCATCTATTCCTCATTTGTGCATTTTTCCTTTCCTTTTTGAACCTTCTATTTTCCATCTTATCCTTAGAAATTTCACTCTCCCCTACACTTTCTTATTTTGAATCTTATTCTTCTTTGGAGCTTGAGATTGAATCCTCTTCTTGTCCTCTATGTTCTTCTTCAAAGTTGAGTCCTATCTTGTTTTATGAATATCTTTGTACATTGATAATATTATCCAAGTTATTTGAGTTTATCCTAACCTGTGTAGCTTATCTCTAGACTATTTTACTTCCTTCTTTAGTGAAGCTACTTCACGCGCTAACTTTTCACATTCTAAAATCTTTACCTCTAACCTCTCTTTAAATCTACTTGTATTAGTTATTGAGTTGGTTAGATCTTCTATATTTTTTCATTTATTTTCATCATATTCTTGAAATTGAAGCTTGAGTTTTGAGTTCCACTTTCTTAACTTTCTTAATGCATTGAGAGAAGAAATGAGGTCACACTCAAGATCAACTTCTCCTTCTTATTCATTTTCTGATTCTTCCTCTATTATTTTATCTTCAAGATCATCTTTATTCTTTTCTGATTCATTTCCACTAGAAGCACTTCCTTCTTCTTCTATTTCTATAAGAATACTTTCTTCTTTTGGACCTTCAAGAGCTTCTTCATATTCATATTCATTGAAAATAAACCCATTCCTTGTACAAAAATATTCAATATGACCAAAGTTTCCACACCTAAAACTCTTGAGAATTATTGGTGCCCTTTTTACCTTTTTCTTATCATCTTCTTTTTCAATTGTCATAAATACAATTTCTTCTTCTTCATTATCTGAGGACCTTTCATCACTATCACTTGAAATCTTGCCTGTTTTATCTGCATAAAACCTTTTCTTATGACTTTGAAAAAAATTCTTTTCATGCTTGTTTTGTCCATACCTGTTTTTCTTTTGGTACCTGAATTTTATTTCTTTCTCGTTCTTATGATCTTGTTTCTCATCACCACTGCTATTTCTAGCTTCTGGAAACTTAGATGCATAGTGACCATATTTACCACATTTTAAATACTTAAATTATTTCATACTTTTGTGCTTTCTTGTGTCCTTGTTCCTTCTGCCATAGTTTTCTTCATCACTATATGACTCATTAATTGAATCAAAATTCTTACCCTTTGTATTATTTTAAATTTGAAGGCTTATTATTTATAGGGAATAGAATTATCTTTTATTATCATCTCAAAAGTTGTTATAGTTCCATGTAAATCATTTCTTGTCAAAGTTTCAATAACTCTTGTTTCTTCTATGGTTGAAATATTTTCACTATTTCTTTTAGGGAGTGATCTTAAAACCTTTTGACAAACATGTAATTATTAAAATTTAAACCCAAGTCCTTGGATGGAGTTAACAACCTCATTCACATGAATTAAATATGTTGCAATGTCTTCCTCATCATTCATCTTTAGATCTTCAAATATTTTCTTGTGATTTTGCAATTTTTCCATATTGACCTTTTTGCCTCTGTCATATATATTTTTTGGTTTATCCCATATCTCTTTTTCTGATGTGCAATACATAAATTTTATAAACTATGTTTTACATAAAACATTTAATATTTCATTCATTGCCTTTGAATTATTCAATTTATAGGAGCTTACTATATTTATATATAAGTGGAGTATTTGGCAAAATGTACCCATCCTCAACTACTTACCATATATCATTTCCTAGTGCCATTAAGAAAATATTAATTCTCACTCTCCAAAAATCATAATTATTCCCATCAAACAATGTTACCTTATTCCTTTAATATCCACTCTGATAACCCACATGTTTTCCTATAAGCTTTTTCTTCAAGCTGTTAAACTCTTTCAAAGGAAAATGCTCTAATACCAATTGTAGAACACAAGCTTATACTGAGAGGGGGGTGAACAATATAAGATCACTTTTTAATTTTATTTTCTAAACAATATTATCCAATATTATCACTAGCAATATCAACTAAAATAATAAAAGCAATACATAAATCATCACACACAATACAGACACCAATTTTACGTGGTTTATACAATGTGGGCTAATCCATAGAGAAAAATTTTCACTAAAATTTTCTCAAAAAATATTTTGGGAATCCTTCCTTATTATAATATTTATAGAACTCTGTCCAAATGAGACACCAATACCCTAATCAAGTTCATGGATACCTATCCATAGGATAACTCCTCCTTTGCTCTGGCTAGTGATCCTCTAGAAGACTACTGCCTCTACTACACTAGATTGTGGATCTCTATCCATTGAAGACTATTGTTCTCACTCAGAAGACCTTTGTCCTCACTACCCATGCTAATGGATCCCTATCCACTAGATACCACTATCTTATGCTTGATTACCTCCAAATCTTACTCTCATCTCTTCTCAATACTCATCTTAAATATGCACTAAATATTGTCCTTCAATATAGCACAAATCTAATCAATATCAATCTCAAATTTGTACTAAACACTATCCTTTGGTCTAGTAAAAATCTGCTCAATATCTATCTCAAGTTTGTACTAAACACTGTCCTTCGGTCTAGCACAAATATGCTCAATCTCTATATCAAATCTGCACTAAACACTATCATTCGGTCTAGCATAAATATGCTCAATATCTATCTCAAATCTACACTAAATATTTTCCTTAAGTGTAACACAAATATACTCAATCACTATCTCAAATATAAACTAAAAACTATCCTTTGGTCTAGTACAAATATGCTCAATCTCTATCTCAAATATGCACTCAAGCCTTAACAAAAAGCTTGAATCAATCACAAATCAAATCTACTAGATTTGCTCTAAGAATTAACTCAAAGCTTGAACAAATTAATCAATCAACTTAGCTCTCAAGTCTTCTCAAAAAATTACCTCAAATATACTCAACAATTCCTCTCTAGAACTTGTCCAATCTTCTCAACAATCCCTCACCAAGACTTACCTTAAATCTACTCAACAAGTCCTCCTTAGAACTTGCTCAATATGCTCAACAAGTCTTCACCAAGACTTACCTTAAATATGCTCAACAAGTCCTCCATATAACTTGTTAAATATTCTCAAAAAGTATTTAAGTCCCCTCTAGGACATACTCAAATTTTCTCAAAATATTTCACAAAAGCTCTATTCAAATCAATTGCAAACTTGCATACAAAACTCAACTTAATCTCTTTTCCAAAAACCTCTTCAATCACACAAACAAGTTTCACTCAGAATCTTGCTTAACCATAGAAACATATAGAGAATGGTAAGAGACTCAATATGTTTCACACTTCACAAATCACTTTATCACTTTCAAACTTACTTTTAAATCAATTTAGAAATAAAAAATAATTTGTTTCACAAATATTGAACTATCACTCCAATGGTTATAATCACTAATGCTCAATAAAATTCACTCAAAGCATCCACTCAATAAAATAGAACTTGATTACAAACCCTAACAAAGTATTTCATAAAACTTCCAATAACTCACTTATGGAACTCAACCCTTGAGTCAAGATGATTCCAACCTTCACATAACAATGATACTCATGATCTTTCACAAATCTTAGTTCAAGATATTTCTCAATTTCACATAACAATGATACTCATGATCTTTCACAAACCCTAATCATGCACATGAAGGCTCACTCAAATATTTCCAATAATTCTTATCAAACAATCTCACATAACAATGATACTCATGTTCTTTCACAAGCCCTAACCATGCACATGAATGCTCACTCAATTATTTCCAAAAACTCTTATCAATTAATCCTTTCCACTGCAACTTTGTATTTCATAATATTTCACTCATAAGGAATATGTGCCCATACATTGTGTTTTGATGGAGATATATCTTCAAAACCTGTCTCAATCACAATCAAATTCTTTTTGGCAATTTCAAGGTTAGGTAGCAACAATCTATCTCAAAATATCAACTCAAAATTCTCCTCAATATTTATTTCACCAAACAAAAATAACAAGTCTCAAGCACACCTTATAATCTCCAAAATTCAGAGAATATAACTAGCAAAGGCTCAATTTCACAATAATTCACTTCAGAATTTTAATGCATAAAATAATCAAAATTACTCCCTTATATCTTCCTACTCAAAAATGTATTATCAAATAATCAACACAATTTTCCAGAAATAATTCAATTCACTTTTAAGACAAAATTAAATCTTCCTCAATATTCAACTAAGACAAAAATAATATATATTTTAATCACCTTATATCTCCCAAATTAAAATTGCATTTCAAAATAATTAACACCTCTTATCTGGAAATAATGCAATTCACTTTCAAACAATAATTAATTCTTCACAACCTTTAATTAAAATAAAAAATTTCTTTAATCACCTTATATATCCTTATGCGATCACAATACAACCTTAGACCACATGCACATACAACAAAACATTAAAGTACCTTTGCACACTCCTCAGTGGGATTCGATCCCAGGTCAAGTTGTCACCTATACCCTAGCCATGACCTATCTACCACATGAGCTAGGTGCTTAGGTGGGAGTTAAAAGTGCTTTGAGTGCTTTGTTTCTTCATCCAGCACCAAAGGCCAACAAAAGGCTTTGTCCCTTCATAGTCTTCGAGACTCGAATATGGAACCTTCACGTACCCTACACCTTACACATCAATAACTTGCCACTAGCCCAACCGTTTGGTTGGTGACAAGGCTTTATGCCTTGGTCAATTTGACCTTCACATTTTTGGCTGCAATAAAAAATAATATCTTCTTGTCTTGTTTGCTCATGAATTTTCACACTCCACTTTTAATAATCACATGTGCACTCAATATTCGAAGACTTAGATTTTTGGTTGGCAAACCATATGGTATTTATACCATATGCCAATATCATCATCCATTGGCAAGAAGGAGATTAATTTAAAAAGAATTTGCAACCACCTTAACTCAAGAGTTTAAACAATACTATTTTATAAATTAATTATAATATAAATATTACAAATAATTTATAAACTACCTTAGGCTTTAATATTAACCTTTAATATTGTAATAAAAATATTATAATATTATTTTCATTTGGCCTAGGTATTTTTCTCTTTCACCCCTAGACCTTTTTTAACCTCCTTTAATATTATAATAATAAATATTATAATATTATTTTCTTTAGGTCTTTTCTTCAGGGTATTTAACCATCCTTTTGACCAATCATGTGAATATCTTAAACCAAATCTCTTGGGCTTAAAATATACATATTTTAACCTTTATTTTACCAAATGGTTGCACTAACTCTTGACATCAATGACAACACAACTAACTCAAAATTTCCAACAATAACCTAGTTGATCATAAAAGACACAACTATGATCAAAGTGATAAATGGATAAAGTATTTACTAGACAAAAAAGGTTAGAATAAAATAATTATAAAATGCTAAAGCAAAGATATTGACAAGCTTTGATATGAGATAACACAATCAATTGGGTTCAAGAAATCTTGTAGCCTCAAGAGCTTTATCTAATATCCCCATGTTGTGATGAAGTAGATGAGAACTTGCTATTATATGAGATAATTAATAATTTGGTAGAGATTCACTATTGGAATAGATGATATTCAATTTGACAAAGCTTTGTTTTTCTCAAAAGTTCATTAGAATTTTGGTAGAGCTTTGCTATTATTAACATTTTATTAAAACTTTGGTAAATATTTTCTATACCCAAAAGTTCATTTATATTTGGGATATGAGTCCTTTTCTATTCCTCACATATGAAAAAACTCTCATGACTCTTCACTTTACATCTTGCCACATATCATGCGACTCTTAACTTGTATATTTGACACCTTACTCTATGAATCTTGAATTGCTTACGTGACACTTTGTAGACTCTCACATATTTCATAATTACACATTTTATTACATGATACTTGGAATCTTCTCACATATTGACACATCCTTTACAAAAATTTAACTCACACTCCCTAATCTATTTTTACAAATGTATCATACGGGTACTTTAGCAATGTATCTATAACTGTGTGTTCATAAGTTTTACAATGGCCGTGTACCTATGTTAGATGGACCCAAGGACTGAGTTACTAAATGAAGCCTAGGAACCAATTTAAAGAACACAACTACAACTATTATTGAGTTTTGAGGAATTGTGAAGTCATGTTTTATGCTTACTATTACAATATTTGTATTATTTTCAAATCTTAACTTCGTATTTGAATATAGATACAAGAATGATTATAATTTGTTTATTTTGTTCTACAATAATAATATATATTTTTTTAATTGGTAGAAAGGGTGTTGAAAGGTCCCTGAACCTTGTACAAGAGAAATTACATGAATTCCAGATCGACCAAGGTGGTCCAAGAAATAAATATCAAAGAGCGAGCAAACCTCCACATGAGGAAAGGTGTCACGAAATCACGACCAAATTGGTGATGTCGCGAAATTGCGACAAGTTACACCGTTGCTGCCAAGAGAAGAAAGGATGTCACAAAATCACGACAAGAAGTGCCATCGAAGCCGAAGGAGGGAAGAATTCACGATATCACGACATGTTGCAAGGTTGCTGCCAGAAGAGAGGAAGTGTCGCGATATCGCGACGTGTTGCTAGGTTGGAGCCGAAAGAGAAGAAGAGTCATGAAATCATGACATGAAGGAAAACCATGACCAGACAGAAAAGGTGTCATGAAATCGCGACAAGAAGTAAGACCGCTGCTGAAGAGAAGAGGTGTCACGAAATCGCGACAAGAAGGAAGACCATAGCCGAAGAAAAAAGTGTCGCGATATCGCAACAATTATGGAAGACCGCTGCCAAAGAGAAAGGGTGTCACGAAATCGCGACAAGATGGAAGACCGCTGCCAAAGAGAAAAAGTGTCGCAATATCGCGACATTATGGAAGACCGCTGCCAAAGAGAAAAGGTGTCGTGATATCGTGACAAGATGGAAGACCGCAGCCGAAGAGAAAAAGTGTCGCGATATCGCGACAAGATGGAAGACCGCTGCCAAAGAGAAAAAGTGTCGCGATATCATGACAATATGGAAGACCGCAGCCGAGGAGAAAAGATGTCACGATATCGCGACATGATGCAAGGAAGAGAAAAAGTGTCGCGATATCATGACAAGATGGAAGACCGCTGCCAAGGAGAAAAAGTGTCGCGATATCGCGACAAAATGGAAGACCGCATCCGAAGAGAAAAAATGTCACGAAATCACGACATGATGCAAGAAAGTGCCTGAAGAGAAAAAATGTCGCGATATCACGACATGTTGCAAAAACATACTCGAAGAGAAAAAATGTCGCGATATCGCGACATGTTGCAAAAATGCACCCGAAAAGAAAATGTGTCGCGATAAGCATAATCCATTATATTATGGTGGAAAAAGCTTTAAATAATACAAGTTTATGGTAAAAAAAAACATAAAGTGAACAAATTACATATAAGATTTATTATAGTTTTATATTAATTTGGTTAAATACCCTAAGATATATATATGTATACTAAAGTTGAATGACAGGTACTATAAATAATTAAAAATATTGCTAGATTTTATTTATTAATCAAGTATTAATTCAAAATTTATATTAGATTTTTTATTATAGATAGTGTTATTGAGCTATATGTTTTATGAGAAAAATGAGTATTATTGAAGCTTTAATTGTTTATAGTGTTGATTGAATAAGAAAAAAACATGTTTTAAAAACCTCATATTTCTTTCTCTTGATATACCAAATATGATCTATATACCTTAAGGGAATCCTTATATATGAAAGGTCCTTATATACCCAACCCCTATTTACATATCTATCAATATGTGAGAGAAACCCAATACATAGGTTTCTAATGATATGTTAAAATGACCTCCTGGATACATGGTCAAGATGGAACATGAGGGGTGGTAGTGTGCCTCCTTATGAATTCCAACAATATACTCCTTACTAGGCATAAATATTCACAAGATCCTATGCAAACAATTGGTAGTTTGGGCTTGCAATATATCCAATATAGCCTAATAGCTTGTATGGTAGTTACTTAGAGAATTTTCATGATCCCTAATAGGTGTAGCCTTTAGTTATGTTGTTATTTTAGTTTTATATTTTTCAAAAAAACAAAATAAATAATGATCTTGATTAAGGTTTGATACAATTTAGTCTTGATTAAATTTTAATTTATTCAAGAAATATCTTGGGACCCGCTTTGGTGCTCATGTTGAGCTTACCAAAATTTTAGAGGGGGAAGATTATAAATTACCTCCAACTTATCAGACCTATGACGTCTCACCTCTCACCTCAAGTATAGGGTTAGTCAAGAGTCTAAGGATTGATGGATTCTATTAGAGAACTCCTATGCTTATTTCTAATATTTTTCTCTAATAGCATCATCCTAATCTACTTCCATCCTAACTACAAATGAATTGATAAATGCATTAAACAAGTCCTATATGTAAATAAATTTTTTTTTTTGGATGACAAATGTAAAAGGTGATTCACTTTCAAGGCAAGGGTCCTAGAAGGTAGTGCAAATAAACAAGTCTCAAATATAACTAGATGTTATTTAATTTTGATGAGCTGTAAGACTATAGTTGGTCCCATAATTCTATTGAAGATAATGACTTATTCCCTTTTGTATTTTATTTTTTAATGAATAAAAGTATAAATTACAAAATAATAGATATAACAAAAGAACGATAAAAGACAATAATCTTGATTTAAAATGATAAAAAAATATAACTAGAACTTCAAACCTGATTTCTACCTTAGTGGTAGATATGCCAGCAAGATGTAGAAGCACTCTTTGCACTATTGCTATCTAGTGTTGTTTTTTCTTGTGACTCCTTTTAAAACATGTACTATTTATCTTAATAATACAATTATTATTAGTTATTGAAACATTACCTTTGCTATTGCTATTTGGTGATGCTTTTTCTTAGGAATCCTACTTTTTTAAAAACCTAAACAACAAATATAAATTATATGGAGTTAGTAGTAAATAGGTTTTCCTATATTAGACTATTTATTATAATTTTTGTGGTTGTGTTCCAGGAAAGAAACTAGTAATCTAGATTTGGTAAAGCAAACTATGATAGTACGGTGTTTTAGAAAGAGTACCCTACTAAGATGCAATGTATAGATAGTAGAGGTGAATTTTTGATATTTTGAAGGTTTCAATAAGAAAATATCGATAAGGATGCTAAATTGTGGAATATTTGTATTCACATAGAAAATTGAAAAGATCCAGAAAATGAAAATCAAGAATTCGGACATTTTATGTAAAATTATGTAGGTTTCTAGCTATAGCATCTCAATTGATATGAGAAGTGTATCTATTTGTAAACTATCAATCTTTAAATAAGATAGTTGTAATTTTTCAAGGGTGGGGGACTCAAGTACCACTCCTTATTATCTAGAAAAAAGAAAAAAAAACTTGAATATATAACACATTATTAATTATTCCTTTTACATCTATTATATTGACTAGAACATGTCCTACTCCTTTGACTTCATAAGTCTTACTATCTGCTATAGCAACTGGTTTCTCATATTTTTCAAGGATTGTATTAAACCATAATTTTTTTGTAGTCATATGTCTACTAGCTCTATAATATATGTAGCAATAATCCATAATGACCTTTTAGATGAGTAATCCTTATATCTCCCTATAAATTTTATAAATTTTCTTAGACTTGAAGTTGAATTCATTGTAACTCCCAACTTTTTTAATTTGCAAAAGTTCAATAGTCAAATTATTTCTAAAAATAAAATAAAATAACTTAATCTTAAAAACGTATAAATCCAAATTAAATAATTCTTGAATCTCTGCTTATCTCTCCAATATGTAAACTAATAATAAAAATAATTCTTCTAATAAAACACTTATCACTCTAAAAATTAATTAAATATAAGTTTATAAGTTTATAACTTTCAAATATTAAAACCTTATACCTCCAGTTTAAACTCAATAATTAACCTGCATAAAAATGAAATATTAAATTCACTACCTTATAAACCTTAAAATTAAAAAATTACCTCCTTTCAAGGTAGACTCTAGAATATTTCAAATATTTCAAATTTCACTCTTGAACTACACTCAAATGGTATTGGTATTAAACATTTCCACTCATGCAAAACAATTGTAGGTATTCGAATCCAGCATCTTGAATTGTTTCCTTTTAGATTCTGGGTTGAGTATTTCACCTTTGAATGGATGCTTGGCATTCTGCCCTAGAGGCATTATATGAACATTGTATTACCTTCTACCACTAGCATATTTATCCCTCAAGCTAGCTCCATTACATCTAGTCAAAATATGATTGATGGTTTTTGTTGTTAGACAAGAGATTTCAAAATATGTTTCTCCATTTGATTGTTTACTTTAATGCTTCATCTATCCTTACTTTTCCTTTGATGCTTTGTTTACTTTCTATTTATTCACTTACTTACTACCACTTTGGCACTTCCTTTCTCACTGTTAGTTGACGCTTTACTTACCTTTCATGTTCCTTATGCTTGTGCATGTTGCTTCTGCGTTTGCATTCCTTCTGCTTATAATGGATGCAATGGCCAATGGAATTTCTTATTCTTTTAAACTACTATATTGCATTGACCATTAATCTATCTGTCTCCTTTTTAGGTGCAGGTTTAGGTGATCCTTGGTATTCAATGTTTGTTGCTTCATATTAAGAGTTATTTTGCTCCTTAGACTTTAAACTTAACAATATTAACAAATAACTCTTTTGCAATATTTAGATTCCTTCTTTTAGAGCAATACAAACATAGACACATATTCTTCAGTGTAGGTGCAATATTTTCATTCTCCCTTAATGGTTATAACTACTTATTTTATTCTATTATCCAATGCACTTTATTTGGATGGTTGCCACCTAATATTGTATCATCTATTTGCTGAATATTGCCCTGCCTTGATGACTACTATTAATATCATACTTATTTTCTAGACCCTTCCTTTGTAAGTCTTATTTCACTACTTTTCTTTGGACCTTATTTCTCTGATTCTAAGATCCTTATTTTCTCTGGTTCTCTGACCTTCTTTATATGATTCTACAAGCCTTATTTTATTTGGTTCTTTGACATCATTTCTTTGGAGCTTCTACCTTCATACCATAGATAATTATATGGATCCAATATTCCTTCTCCTATCTTCAACTTTAATTTTATGCCTTAATCTTAAATGGCATTTCTACCTTATTTTCTATGCAAATTTCTCTTTATTGTTCCTTCAGAAAATAATGCTCTTGTTGTTGTTCCTTTTCAATATGTAGAGTTCTTACTTCAATGATCTTGTCTATTCAATCACTTTTCTTTGTAGCTAACCATGTAGAGCTTCCACCTTTCATAATACACACTTCTTATAAGAGCATTTTTTCAATAACTCTTTTTTCTTGTAAAAAATTCTTTAACATTGGCCTCTTAGGCCTATATCATCTATATTGGCTTCTTTGAAACCTACATATCTTTTCTCTATATTCGAGCTTATATATACTAAATATTTTCTCTTCTCTATTCACTAATAAGGACCTCAAATATTTATTATGGACCTCTTTTCTCAAGAAATCTCCTTCATGACCTCTTAGGTCTATCTCCTTAAAAAACTTATCTTTTATGAAGGTCTCTCTTCAATATAGATATATATCATTGGTATATCCTTATATTGAAACTTTATTGCTACAAGTCCAAATATTTTACTTCTTGGATTTAATCCTCACATAGACTTAAAATATGAAAAACTTTCTGCTCATTTAAAATACAATACACTTTCAATTTTTAATTGGAATTGTCATGAAATAACAATGATTATCCAAATTCCTTCTATATTTGGTGTCCTATTTCCTTTAATATATGGATATGATAGCACTATTATCTTTTTGAGCCTTAATATTAATGAAAAACTCGCAAGATAATTTCTATATAATGAAATATAAAATAACCACAATGTAGTCAGAACAAGATAATGACAATAAGAGATAATATAGTCTATAGAACTTTTTATTATGTAAATAATTTGTACAACAATGTTATGTAACTTAGCATAAATAATATAGCTTTCCTAAAATGACCTTTGATCTTATTATATTAACACCTATTGATGAGACTTTTTATCTTATCAAATAATATAATATACTCTAACAAAATAGCCCTCATGTTACCCTAGTTTCAAATGGTTATCTTCAAATGGTTATATCTCCCTCAATACTCTTTGGATAATTTTGAATGACCACTCATTTCAAAGATTTTTAAATTATACACAAAAGGATACATGAATTATTTGAATTAGACAACTCCATGCAAATATATGACTTCTAAAAGATAATTTATTTTTTATTAAAAATTGGCCTACCTTTACCTATTCATAATTTCATTCCTTTTAGAGATTTTTTTTTTTAAATATCTTGATGTAAGAAAATCTAGATTGTGTTATCTCATAGCAGAAAGATGGTTTTATTCATAGTAAATAAATTTGTATGGTTTAATCATTGCATCATAGGCCATACATTCTCTTATTTCCATGAAAAACTAGATATTCTTATAAAATTAGATATGACCAATGCATATGATACGATTTACTAGATTTTTCTACATGATATTATCAAAAGGATTGGTTTTGATTACAATTGGTATTAATGGATTAAATGTTGTCATAGCATTATGAAATATTATATTTTGATATCTCTTGAAAATTACTTTAAGTCATCTTGTGGACTCCACAAATATGATCCACTATCTTATCTATTCTTATTCTTGTGGAGGCATTAGGGAGAAATTTTTGAAAGGAAAAAATGTAAATAAAAACCAAACATATATTTTTTATAAAATGGTCCCTTCAAATATCATCTCCAATATGTTGACGATACTTTTCATTTGGGTCATCCCTTAGTCGTGAGGCCATGGAGTTCAAATCAATATTATCATGCTAATGAGAAGTCAATTGGATAGTTGGCTGATACTACAAAATCTAGGATTTTTTTTATTAACACTACCCTATATTTACAATGAATTATTGTAGATATTTAGGGTTTAAAATTTACAAATTTTCATCAACCTACTTGGGTATTCCTTTCCCTCATAAAGAAAATAAGAAAAGATATTTGAATCTCTTATTTGGATAGAATAAAATCTTGCTCGTTAGGTTTGAAACATAAGTTCTTACCCATGGAAAGAAGGCTATAAATATTAAAGACTACATTGCAATCCATTTGTATTTATATGATGTAACTTTCAATATTGCCAATAGGTATAGCATAGAAATTGATAAAATTCAAAGAGACTTTTTCTAGAAAATATGTGATGAAAAATTTAGATTTTATCTATGTAAGTGGTATAGCATTTGCAAAGGAAAGAATATTGGATGACTAAGCTTGTAGAATTGTAGATATATGAGTTTGGTCTTCGGGATAAAACATGGATGGAGATTATTCAGAGATCAAGGAAAGCATTGGGAAAAATATTACTTCAAAAATATATAAATTTTCTTGATGCAATAAAATAATTTAGGAAAATAAACCTACCTAAAGGATCACCAATATAGATTTTCATATCAAATAATTTGCAATTGATCAAGAAATATATTATATGGCTAGTCAATGAAGGGAGTTATACAAATTTTTGATCTAATGCTTGGTTGAACACATGTCCTCTTATGTTTGATTTAAAATGCCAATCATTGGCTTTATAAATATGGTGATCATCATGGAAAAGTCTCAAGTGTAGAAAGAGATGTGGTAACAACTTGGTTATAAGATTTGAACATACATGGAAGAGTCGACTTTGATAGTGACATTAAAATAAAGGACTTGAAAATGGAAATGTCTAAAAATTGGGTTTATCAAAATTAATTTTAATGGTTCTTTTGAAGAAAATTGGGAAACATTAGTAGAGGTAGGATTTTTTTAATAATGAAGGATAAGTTCTCCTCGCTTACTCATAATCATATAGAACTTCAACTAAGGCTAAGGTACTTAATAAAGGGATTAAAATCATAATTGAAAATGAATAGAAATATATTTCAACTGAGGGATATTCATAAATTATCATTAATTCTATCAAAAAATTGGATGTGTAAATTCGATAATTATCATCTATTATTAGAGGTAATCTGATGGAAATGTGAGCATATCTATAAAAATGAAAATCGGGTTTCATATTTTTTATTTAAGTGCGATGTTGATATTCATATTAATGATGATCTCAATGTCAAGTAGTTGATTATGGAAACATAACACCTTGAGAAAGACAAAAATATGTATTTGAAAAAGAAAAGACAAATATCTATATTTTTTTTTGCTATAGAATAAGTGGTTTTATTCGGATCCACCACCCTTAAAAAACCATAAGTCTCTTCTTTAGAGCATAAGACTTTACAAATAAATTTAAATATCATTTCACATGAGTTGCTATATCATTTTACATAAAATATCTGAATTCTTGATCTTCATTTTCTAAAAAATTTTCACCTTTCTATGTGAATACAAATATTTTAGAATTTAGAATCCATCTTGACATTTTCCTACAACAACCTTTATAGTACCAAAATGTAACCTCTACTATGTATGCATTGCATATTACTAGAGTAATATTTCTAAAATATTGCACTATCATAGCCCACTTTACCATGTTTTAAGAGTTAATTTCCTTCTTGAAACACAAGTGCAACCACAAAAATTGTAATAAATAGTTTATATGAAAGCACATTAATTTTATAAATAAAGGAGTTATTAGAAATGGAAAATATTAAAGTAAATATTAATCATTATTTGATTTAGATAGTCAACATTTTCTTGTCACCTTCAGATAAAATTACTAATTCCTCTAACCAATAAAAAAGAATTTAAATTCATGATCCTCAATTAAAACTCCTCTATTGGCTAGCATATTTGCACATTTGTTTCCTTCCCTTAATGTATGTGTCAACATGATTTCTTCAGCGTCTATTGCAAGGTCTTGAATTTCCACAATTATCTCTTGTATGTTCCATGGAGCCTTTGCTTTCCTCAAAATGACATTTATTTTTTTCCTTACATTAATGTATGTGTAAACCCGATTTCTTCAAACTCTATAGCAATGTATTGAATTTCTACAATTATCTCTTGTATGCTCCATGGAGTATTTGCTTTCCTAAAAATGATATTTTTACTATGAGTGAATCACCTTCCATGCATATTGTGTTTCATTTCATTTGTTTGTATATGTTTAACCCTTCCAAAGCTACCCAAGATTCAACTTCATTTTGTCTTAAACTATTGAAAGCATAATGAGATAAACTATATCCCTTATTATTTTTAATTATTCCTCCTCCTGGTGGTCTTGGATTTCATTAGATGTTCCAACAAAATTCAAATTGACCATATCCACATATAGGGGTTTCAAATTTATGTTCTTTAACTTCTTTTTGTTTCTCCTATCCCCAACATCGTAATTCCATTTGATGACTTGAATCCATCTATCAAGGCTTTGTGCTTCTATATTAGGTTTTGGGTGAGTTGATAAGGTTGGTTTAAACTCCTCTATGGCTAAAAAAATCTTCCTTTTTATTACCTCTAAACAACTTTCATTTTCTTCAAATATTATTCTATTATTTTCTAGCCATATAGTCTAAAATATTATTGCCTTTTGATATATCCCATATTATTAGTAAAGCGCATTACTTTTAAAAGTGATATGCCATTGCTTTAACCATTCTTCAAATTTTCCATTCATCACTTTTAAAACTGCTTTATCATTCATTGTCATACATTTACCAAGCATATTAAGAATCCATTGCCATAGTTTCTAGACTAGTAAGTAGTATCAACTTTTAGACTATTGAGTAGCGTCCCAAGAGATGGTTTATACTCTCCTCTTCCATTTTATAAAGAACACATTTTGAAGGGCCATGAAAACTCCTTTATGACCTAATAGCCAAACAAACATTTTAACTTTAGGAATGCTTGGGCTATCCTAAATATCTCTTCATACTCATGTTATATTCCTATTCTAATGGTGCTTTATATTATATCCACTTCTTATTATGTATTCTCATGAGCTATTCAACTCCCAAATCAACTTATCTTTAGCTTCCTTGAGAATAACCATTGTTGTTATCTTTCTACTCAACTACCTCCTAGCATCAATATCTTGTATACTTCTAAATAGATATTTTTATTTGTATCTTCCTTCCTGATCCTTGTACAAAATATTTGAAACCCTATAACCATATTTAGCTTGAAGTAATCACATCCACATGTTGGTATTTTTGCCACACTAAAAATAAATTTTTAAATTCGTCCATGTATGAAGTACATCTAGTGGTGAAATAAAATTGGATGAAATGAACTTTAGATATTTCTTTGTGATAAATATTTTCTCAAGCTTAACAATGATATATTACAATAGACAATCAAGTGAACGGATCAAAAGTTATGGCTCTAAGAAGTTTTACCAAGGAAAATCAATTTCGGGGAAGAAAATGCAATTTCAAAGTCAAAGTCAATTTCACCCCCTTTTTTGGGAAAAAAGAAAAAATTCCAAGAAAGGCATTTTGGCCCGAAAAGGGCATTTCGCCTCGAAAATGAAAATTTTCCAATTTTTGCCCATCAAAATGGCATTTCGCCCCAAAAATGGAAATTTTTTAAAAATGGAAACTTTTCAAAAATAGAAAGTTTCCTAGAATGGAAAGTTTTCGAAAATAGAAAATTGCCAAAAATGGAAACAAAGGCAAAAATGGAAAAATTCCGAAAATGGAAAAAAGAGCAAGTTTGGAGAAAAAAGGGAAAGAAAGCATGTTTTCACAAGTCAAAGTCAATTTTGCCCCAGATTGGAGCAAAATTCATTTTCGCCCCCCTTTTTAGGCAAAATTAATTATTTTTGCCCTCCTCTAGCAATTAAAGATATTTTTGGGTGAAATCAATTTTTGCCTCAGTGAAGTTCCTTTCCAAGGTGCCATTGCTGCAGATATTTTTTGGGAAGGGCCATAAATTGATGAAATTTAATTATTGGGGCACCGAAAGTGATATTTCTAGAATCCCAATTGAAGAGATACCAGAATAAAATGCTCCTATTCATTTCCAAGGCACAACTATAGATTCTACTTCTTGTCAAAATGGAGTTAATTTTCTAAGGCAAAATGTGAAGAAAATTTAATGACCAAATACCTGATTTTTAGATGATTTTTGTTCATCCCAATGCACCGACGTCCAAGATTATTTCAAGCATTTATTCATGTTGACTTCTTTGTGTGATTATCCCATAAAAGTCGAATTGTGGTTTCCTTGTAGAATGTTATAACTGAAGACATTGTTGATGCCGAGGAGAAAAATATGTACACTAGTTTTTTATCTACCAATATTTTGTTTATATATGTATTAAATGACAGAGGCAAAATTCCTTTATAAATACTAATTATTTTTATGTAATCAAATGAGGATAGACATTCTGCAGAAAAATACTTTATGTTTTCTACATCAATAGAAAGATATTCAGCTTTTGGTTCCTTGAGTAGTCTTGTAGTTGATCAATTTTGCTTGTCATTTTTGCTTACATTTATGTTTCTTATTAGCTACTTTTAAATTCTGCATCTAAATTTAATTACTGTTGGTAAAGAGATGAACATTGAAATATGTCTTGAATGTTATCTCTACAAACTGTGAGTGGTTCATGTGCTTACTTTTATATTTCATGCTCATTTGAACTCGAATGTTGTTTCTTACTATTAGTTTATCCTCACCACACTTTTCCAGCTTACAACCATATTTCCACCTTTTTCTATTATTTTCTATTTCTTTATTTTTACCCTAAGCTTTAAACTAAATTAGATTAGTAAGGGAGCCAGTCCTTTTTGGAGATTGGCTTGAAGGAATTTTCTCTTTCCCTCGACCTTTCAGTGTTGGTCGGATCTAGGGCGCACAGGTGATAATATTTTGTACTTAGGAAAATTCATGACCAACACCATGGTTTCAAAATTAGACCTAGATTGAGTGGATTTTTATCACACAAGTATCAATCCAAAAAAAATCTTTTCTCTAGTTCCCACCACCCATTGTAAACCTTTTATCACTAAATCAATTGATTTTTTAAAATTGTTGCATTGCGTAGAACCATTTGGTAACTAGAATGCTATAAATATTAAGCTTGGGTCATTGGGCTCAACATAGAAGAATTCTTTCTCATTGTTTTTGGATTTATTGGTACAATATACTGATTATATTTCCCCTAAGAGCTAAGTTTGCATCTGTAAGAACTATTAAACTGAAACCTCCCCTACTTTTATTTTATTTTATTTTTTATTTTTATTTTGTTATATAGGGGAATCAACATCTTCATCATATTATTCCTATAGGTATAGTTTCAAATATGGAAAGCTACCATTATATCCCTGCTCCATTCTAGTAAACTTTTACTTCAAGTAAAGGGGACCCTCGAGGGACTTGAGATTGGAACTGCGAATCTCAAGTTGTTCGATATACTATCTCCACCATCTTCCCTTAGTTTTATCATCATACACCTTGCTAAATTTCACCAAATAAAATTTTCTTTTATCATGTAATCCTGACCACAAAAATGAATAGTAAAGGTTAAACTTTTTTCTATCAATTTTAGCATAGTATACAAAGACATATGTAAGAATGACCTTTAATAACTATACACTTCATTCTAACTATAACCATATACTTTTCTAAGCCTATAATTTATTCTTAACTTTAACAAATATCTATAATAAAAAGCATACTAAATATGATTTAATTGAGCTAACCAGAAATACAATATTTTGATGAAAGTAATATTTAAAAAATACTATTAAAAAATTATGTATATAAAAAAATTATAAAAAATCCACTAAAAGACACATACACTTTCGTCCTCACACTAAGATCTAAACCTTAAAATAACCAATAAAACATCATATAAAAATAATTTATATTAAATTTATAAATTATAATGGGCCATTTTAAATATTTATTTTTTATTTTTGTTACATAGGTGAATTGGTTACAACCACGGTTTTTAGTAATTGCTAGGGCAAAGTTCAAACCATCAATAACTGCTTCCAGTGAACCCATCATCTCCTTAACGTTAATCTGGCGTGAGATGGGGACAACTAGTTACAAAAGGTTCGTTAACCCGACCTGAGATGAGGACCACCGGTTACAAAAGGTTTGTATCATCGGACCTTTAAGATCTATACACTTCATTCTAACTATAACCATCTACCTTTCTAAACCTATAATTTGTTCTTAACTTTAACAAATATCTATAATAAAAAACATACTAAATATGACTTAATTAAGCTAACCAGAAATACAATATTTTGATTAAAGTAATATTTAAAAATACTATTAAAAAATTATATATATAAAAAATCTATAAAACATCCACTAAAAGACACATACACTTTCATCCTCACACTAAGATCTAAACCTTAAAATAACCAATAAAACATCATATAAAAATAATTTATATTAAATTTATAAATTATAATGAGCCATTTTAAATATTTATCTTTTATTTTTGTTACATAGGTGAATTGGTTACAACCACGGTTTTAGTAATTGCCAGTGTAGGGTTCAAACTATCAATGACTGCTTCCAATGAACCCATCGTCTAGTTAACGTTAACTCAACGTTAACGGTTACAAAAGGTTTGTTAACCCAACTGAGATGGGGACCGGAGGTTACAAAAGGTTCTGGATCTGGCACATCACTCAAAAGAGTGAGATAACGCCCGAGATTTTTGAAACTAGGTCTCCTCTTGGTAAGTGTCCAAGCTTACCAATCCACCTAATTTTAAACTTATATGCTAAGATAAGACTTAACTAGCAATGCTTGACTAGCCGTGCGTTTGAAGATATGTAACCCTGGAACGGGGCTAAAAGACCATATCAAAGACACAAGTCCAACTAAGATAGTACCAAAATCTTGCCGACAGC
Organism: Wollemia nobilis; assembly: GCA_028583015.1. Taxonomy (NCBI): domain Eukaryota; kingdom Viridiplantae; phylum Streptophyta; class Pinopsida; order Araucariales; family Araucariaceae; genus Wollemia; species Wollemia nobilis. The sequence goes on from JAQPPZ010016936.1 coordinate 5,082,606, forward strand.
AGGTTCAATTTCAAAATCTTGTTCGTTCTCCGCAATAATTGTCAGTTTAGGTGTTCTATCGAATGCAAATGGCAGACATGTCTTTTCCGAGAGAATCTGAGACCTTCTTGACCTTACAAGAAGACGACAATACAAGAATATCTTCTTGTGTTGCTGGAGAACAATCCGATACAACAGATATTATTCTTGAGGCCTCAGATGGATCAAAATTTCATGTGCACCGTTTCATTTTAGCGAGTCTTTAATTAATTTCTTATGTAATTCTGAATAGATATTAAAATCGAACAATTACATTTGCTTGAAACATTGCTTATTATCGGGTGCAGATCAATCGTTCCAAAGTTTTTGAGGAAATGCTTCGAGAGAAGGTAGAAGGACAAGGAACAAGCAAAATACAGATCGAGGAGGGTGATGGAGAGGGCATTCAAGTGTTTGTGAAGTTTTTATATTCTGCAGAAATTACTCATCATGATATGAATCGTCATCATCAGCTTCTTGCCAAACTTGCCCATCATTATCAAGTGGAGTTCCTTCAGCGACTGTTGGATAAATTTATTCCTGTACATTTGTCAAGGCAAGAAAAAATAGAACTCTTGAAGTTGGCCTATATGTGTCAACTGGACAGAACTAAAGAAACCCTAGTGAAGATGATTGTGAATGGTTATAGCTATGACTTCGAAAAAGTTATAGAAGGGTTAAAGGACAATCCATGGATTGTAAAGGAATTGTCCATATACGTGGTAAATGAGCTGAAGCGAAGAGCTCCGGTGAGAAGAAATTAACGTGATATGTAATAGGTTTCCCTTAGGGCTGTTTTGTTGTGAAGGCATCACCCTCTGTTACCGTTGTTTAATCTCATGTGAATTGGTTTGATTTTGCAAAGTAGCAAAAATACAAGAATATTTAAGATGATTTTTGTTTTGCCATTTCTGTTTCTTACATGAAGAGGTTTCTTTCAGGGATTTTCCAGATGTTACTCTCTCAAAGGATATAATGGATAAGAGCTTTCTATGCACATTTGGCCACTAAAAAAGTTGGGTTAATTTTCTTCTCTGATTGTTAAGTCTATAGCTGTGTGTTCATAAGTTTTACAATGGCCTTGTACCTGATGGACCCGAGGATTGAGTTAATAAATAAAGCCTAGGAAGCAATTTAATTAATATAGATTGTTGGATTTTATTATTATTTTTTTGGTAATTTGATGGTTTTATTAAGTGGGTTTTGGCTGGGTCCTAATCCCAGATGTACAAAAAACCTTGAAAGATATAAGGAAAATACCATTGACAAATCTCATACCAAGGAGGACAGCAGTAAATAAAATCGAACTTCCCATGCAGGGGATGATGGACCAAAAAATTCCCACACATGGGGATGACATAACCAACTAGAAAAGCAAAACTACCCACGTAAGGGTAAGTGACCACGAAGACTACATCTCAATGGAGAACTAACTAGAGTCCATGTAGGGACCGTCTAAGGACCAGAGAATTTTACAGAAAAACGTAGCACTATCTATTAGGAATACAAAAAAACCAATAAAAAACCAGACAGCAGGATCAAAAACACAAACCTAGAAACTATCTTAGTGAAACTCAGTTTCTAGGGAATCCTCTTTGGTGGTGGCTACGCTCTGCGGGAGGTACTACTTCATGGCTGCACTAGCGCTCTTAAAAGCTACAATAAAAATTTTGAGGAACATTTTGGAGAATCTTTTGGAGATTCTATTGGAGATTGCAGTGTCGAGGTTCAAATTCTCGTTGATGTCCTTAAAAATGTGAATAGGAGAATTTTGACTTGTCTTCGTCTTGAATTTTTTAACTCTAACTCTAGAAGACCTTCAGACATGGTCAAAGTTCTCTTCAACTTTAGATTTCCACTTAGCTGACACTGGTTTGCTACCACTCGCAACAGTGGGTTTGGTGGATGGGGGAGTAGCATCAGATGGGTCGCCCTTCTTAGAGATTGGATTTTGGACTTCAGGGGATTCCTTGCTCACCAGGGATTCACTGGTTAGGGAGTGGGAAGGACTGTTGTTGGGGGATGAATGGGGAGTGTTGGATTAGAGGGGGGTGGTCAAAATGGGTGGTAGGGAGGAAGCGATGACATGGTGGAATATGACTGCAAATAGTCCTTGGTGAATGGGATCTGAGTACTTTTTGTGGGTGATGGTGATAGAGATCCAAATAGAATGGTGGAGGAAATTTGGGATGTTGACGGGCTTATACCCTCGTAGGTGATTCAAAAAAGCAAGATGAAAGCTTGACAATGGTTTATATGGGTCATCATAGGATTAGTACTGGAGTAGAGGGATGATAACAATGGGCCATGGGGAGGGGAGGGATTCACAGTCAAGGGCCACTCCTATCCACTTAAATTCTTGATAACTAGGTAACCCATCGAGATCTTGATACCAATTATGTTTGTATCGCTGGACAAGGTGCCCTGTAAGGGGATGGTGATACACCTCAGTGATCAATTTTGCGATAAATTTGAAATGAATATTATGCACATAAATGTGGCCATTCGACCAGGATTTAACGAAATACGTAGTAATGTCTAGCTTGGCACCCTTGAATTTGGACAGAAAAGGGATAAGGCCTTGAGCTTGTAGAAAGAAGGCCGAAAAAGTGTCGTTTTGAAGGTTGCTAGGCTCGATGAAGGCCATGGTGGTTGGAATAGAAAGTCGAAAGAAATCAATGGGGAGGCAAGACAAGGGGCTGGGGTGGCGAGAATGAAGAACATAGGACTACAAGGTTATCCACTTCCAACTTAAGTAACTGAAGATCAATTTTACTTCAAATTTAAGTGATTTTATTATTTAATAAAAAGGATTGTTGGATTTTATTATTTAATAATCAAGTATAAATTCAAATTTTATATTAGATTATTATTATAGATAGTATTATTGAGTTATATTTATTAGGAGAAAGTTGATTATTATTTAATATTTAATTGTTTATAGTGTTGATTAAGTAAGAAAAATAAGATATTTTAGTAATATTATACTTCATTTTTGCTATATCTAATATGATATGTATACCTTAAGGGATTCCTTATACATAAAAGACCATAATTTACCTAATCCCTCTTTATATACCTATCAATATGTGATAGAAAGCCATTACATGGGATTCTAATGATATGTGAAAGTGACCTCCTAGATACATGGCCAAGATGGTATATGAGGGGTGGTATTCTTCTTACTTATTGACTCCTAGCAGTATACTCCTTACGAGGCAGAAATATCCATATGATCCTATGTAAACAATTGGTAGTTTGGTCTTGCGATATGTCCAATATAGCCTAATAATTTGTATGGTAGTTACTTAGAGGATTGTAATGATCGATAATAGGAGTGGCATTTAGTTATGTTATTATTTGGATTTTATATGTTTTAACAACACAAACAAATTTAATGATCTTGATTAAGGTTTGATAAAATCTAGTCTTGTTTAAGATTTAGTTTGGTAAGGAAAATCTTGGGACCCACTTTATTTCTCATGTTGGGCTTAGCAAAATATGAGAGGGGAAGATCATAAAGGACCTCCAACTTACTGAATCTATGACGTCCCACCTCTCACCTTGAGGATAGAGGTTGTCAAGAGTCTAATTCTAAGGGTTAATTGATTCTATTAGAGAACATCTATATTTCTCCATAGTATTTTTCTTTGATAGCATCACCTTAATGTAGTCCCATACTAACTACAAATGCATCAATCAATGCATTAAAAAATTCCTATATGCTAATAAGAGTTTGTTTTTTGTATGATAAATATAAAAGGTAATTCACTTTCAAGGTAATGGTTCTAGAAGGTAGAGCAAATAAACAAGTCTCAATGCAATAAGATGTTTCATTTTGATGATATGAAATACTATAGGTGGTTCCTTAATTCTATTGAATACAATGGCTTATTTCTTATTTTTCATATTTTAATGAATAAAATTAGAAAATATAAAATAACATATTAAAAAAATATATAGAGGACAATAACCTTGATTTGAAGCAAACATGATGTAGAAGCACTATTTGGACTAGCATGATGTAGAAGCACTATTTGCACTATTGCTATCTAGTGTTGTTTTTTCTTGTAATTCCTACTTTTAAAAAACATACTTTTTACCTTAGTGAGAGAACCATTATTGGGTTACTAAATCATTGTCTTTGCTATTGCTATTTGGTGATGCATTTTCTTAGGAATTTTGCTTTCTAAAAACTATAAAAAAATAGAAAATAGATGGAGTTAGTAGTAAAAGGGTTTGCCTAGATTAGTGGAGAATATATGGTTCTCTTGATCAACATAAAACCATTATCTAAGAAAATTGATCTCAATTTGATCTTAGGATCTACGAAATCAAAACCATAGGTGTGACAGAAAATTTATCTGCGACTTCCGAATATTTTCATCTAGGCAAGGTTTGTTGCGATGACAACAAAAATCTAAGGGCTATTAGAGGCATATCTCCCATGTGATTCAGACAAGTATCGAAGGGCATAGCAATGATGACACAAGGTGAGGAGGTAGATAGGTCTAAGTCTACGCATGGTGCAGAGGTGATCGGTCGTCCTTCGGGCATGGGCCCTATTTTGTTGATCGAGGATTTAGATGTTTTGTATGACATCACCAATAATATCAAGAGTACCAATGGAACCAAGGTTTCAACCTCAAGCAAAGGCCATGGGGGAAAATATCTTTTGCACAACTACTCCAGAATAAGAAAAAATCAAAACCTAACCCTGTATTCAAGTTTATCACTCCGAGCTATGATATGATATGCTCAAAAAGCCTCATGGAAGATTTCGAATCATGGGATTCTTACTCCCTGGTATGGAAGTTCATAGGAGGTCAGCCAGATATGGATTCAATTCATAGATGGGCACCAAATGGAAAATAAGGGGAAATATGGAACTTTCGGCCATGACCCGAGGATTTTTCATGCTCCAACTCAATACAATAGAGGACGTAGAATGCATTTTATCTGGGGGACCATGATTTTTCTGTAGAAGAAGTTTGTTTTTAAAAAAATGGCAGCCAAATTTTTACTCAAATTCCTAGAATATCAATTTCACTCTACTCTGGGTGAAGATCCCGAATCTCCCAGCCTATTTTTTCTATGAATATGCTTTGCAAGGGTTAGTTAAAGCCTTAGGGATCTCGTGGTCATTGATCCATCCACTCGAGCGAGAACATGATTAACTTAGGCACGAATCTGCATCAATGTAAACTTGGAAATTCATCTTTTGGAGCACCTGAACCTCATCTATGGAGACTTCAAATGGAGGAAACCATTGATCTACGAAAACAAACTGACATTCTGCCCTAAATTCCAGACCCAAGAACATTTACAACCCCAGTGTCCCAAGACCCGAACTAAGATCATGGACATCCAGGCTAAGGAATTTTTGAAGTAGATTTACAAATGAGATCCAAAAATGTGTGTCTCGAGCACTAGACATCAAGCCACTTTGTGGGTGAACTCTCCTCCTCCAAATGCAAGTCATTCTATTATTGTTGCTAATAAATTTGATGTGCTTAAATATTTTGGTACTTTTGAAGATGTTGAGGAGGGTGAAATCCATATTGATTCAAACCTAGATCCTAATCTTGATCATGCCCAATGCCCTAGACACAATTCTTCCCATACCCACAAGGCTATCTCCTAGTCGATCCAACCACCTAGATCCCCCCTCCCCCGCTCCTCCTACAGCTCACCCCGAAAATTCCCTATCGATGTGCCCACCCCTCAAGGATCTCATCCCTCGGAGTCTAGATATCCAGCCTCACCCACTTTTTATGATCCTATGGACTCTGAAAATGAAGTCCTGGATCAACATTCCCTCAAGAAATGAAGTCCCAAACAAACTCACAGCTTCAAAAAATCTTAGATGGATGTTGATAGGAAAGGAAAAAAGGTAGACCATCAAAAGAAAATAGAAGAACCAGGGACACTGCAGAAGACATAGCTAATGGAACTCAAAAAACCCTTTTCTAGGAGACTAGAACGAGCACCAAGGAAGAAGCCCAAAGAACCAAATCCCCTACGCAGTAAGGAAAAGGGGGTAAAAAAATCCCCAAAATTTTTAAATGATAGTCCTATATTAGAATGTAAGAGGACTAAATGGGGCAGCCATGAGAAGAAAACATAACCCAACTATTTTTTTCATCCAAGAAACTAAACTCAACAATAAATGGTCACCCAGGATGGCAAAAAATATTTGGAAAAATTATGAGTGTATTCATTCCCCAACATCCGATACAGCTGGAGGTTTGTTATGCATGTGGAACCCCACTATAGTGCAAGGCAACTTCATTTCAGGGCAGGAAAGACTGAGTAATATTCTTTTTTAGGATCTCAACTCCCAAGTTTCATGGGTAATGACTAACATCTACGCCCTAAATTCCCCTCAGGGCAGAGTGGATCTATGGAACTTACTCACATGGATGAGGCAAGAATTTGATGGAATTCCCTGGGTTTTAGTAGGGGATTTCAACTCTCCCTTGTACGGTTCTAATAAAAGAGGAGGAACCATGGTTTCCCATAGGGACACAAATGATCTCAATCATTTCATAGATTCTAATGTCCTCATGGACGTTTAGCTTCAAGGATCTCTTTTCACTTGGAGAAACAAGAGGAAAGGAAGTAGTCTTATTCAAGAGCACTTTGATCTTGTGTTTTTATCCCAGGAAGTCCTCCCCATTTTTTGGGATGCTAACTTGATAAGTATCCCCAAGATTGGGTGTGATCACAACCCTTTGTTGATATAAACAGGCACCAAATCCCAGTTTAAAACCCCCTTCAGATTTGAGTCCATGTGGACCCAACATCCTGACCTCCATGATCATATTGCACTTTGCTCGAAGAGGAAATTCCTAGGGTCAACCACCAATCAATTCATGTAGAAACTAAAATTTATCAAAAGTAATTTGAGGATCTGGAACAAGATAAATTTTAGAAATATTTTTGAAGTAAAGAATAATGTCAAGTCTAGAATCAACCAGATTGAAGACAACTTCCAAAAAGGTTCAGGCAATGACCAACTCTGTCTTGAATAACAACAATTGTTGGATGACTACCACAACATCCTCAACAAGGAGAAAACTTTTTGGTGACAAAAATCCTACCAAATGTGGCTCAAGGAGGGGGACTCCAATACGATGTTCTTCCATATATCCACTTTAAGGCACAAGGGTTCAAGCAAGATAAAAAATTTGGACAGGCAAGATGGGTTTGTCACCTCAGACATCCTTCATATCAGGGAAGAAGTAGTGTGTCACTTCAGAAACCTCCTTGCCTCCTCCCTGACCCAGTCCCAGAATGCCATGGAGGCCCCTCTAGAAAATATTTCCTCCATCATATCCTAGGAAGCCAATATTTTCCTCCTTAGACCTTTGTACCATAAATAAATCCACCAAGATCTCTTCTCCATGAACCCAGATAAAGCCCCTGTGCCAGATGGATTTTTGTCGAGATTTTTCAAAACCTACTGGGATGTTGTTGGCTCTGATTTGTACAATTCTAGCAAGGAAATGCAGGCCACCAAAACCATCCCAGATATGTCAATTCCACTTTCTTGGATTTGATCCCTAAAGATGAGAATCTCCATTCCCTCTCAAACTACCATCCCATTATCCTGTGTAATGTCACCTATAAAATCCTCTCTAAGGCCTTGGATAACCGGATGACTAGTATTGTCCCCTCTATCATCAACCCCTGCCAGGGTAGCACTTTTAAAGGCCATAATATCCTTGATGGAGTAATTACCATCCATGAGTTGATTCACTCCACCCACATATCTAAATCTTCCACCCTCTTCCTCAAGATAGACATGAAAAAATCCTTTGATAGAGTCAACAGGGAATTTCTTACACAAATCCTTCTTAATTTTGGCTTCCATGAATCTTGGGTAAATTTTATTTATAAGTGCATTTCATCATATTGGTTTTCGGTGATGGTGAATGGGTCTGCGGTTGGATAGAACCCCAACCTCAGGGGTCTCAGGCAGGGTGATATGTTGTACCCCATTATTTTCATCATTTTGGAAGAGAGTTTAGGCAAAGCTATCAAGAAGGTGTGCTTCGACAACTTAATATCAGGTATCAAGGCTACCTCTGGTCTCATGCCTTCTACCCATCAACAATTTGTGGATGATACCTTGATGGCCACCAAAGCAATAGTTTTTGATGCCAAATGTATCAAAACCATTATCAAATTCTATGAAGAGGCAGTTGGGTACAAAGTTAACTATGTTAAAAGTAAGTTATTCTTCATCAATACCCCCCAAGAGACAATGCAAGATCGCTCGCATTCTGGATTGTTCCATCGTAGATTTCTTGACCACCTATTTGGGATTACCCATGTTTAAAGGAAGACCTCTCAAAGACATGTGGAGGAATACCACCGACAGGATTCATAAAAACCTTTTAGGGTGGAAAGGTGCTCTCCTTTCCAGTGCCGGGAAAGCAAACCTAGTCAAGGCTGTGCTATAGAGCATTTCCACATTTTTTCTATCTGTCTTCAAAATCCCAATGATAGTGGGTGAAATCATTAAAAAAATTTAGAAGCAATTTCTATGGTCAAGGAGTGATAATCATAAGAAGTTCCATTTGGTGGCCTAGGACAAGGTCTGTTCCCCAAGGACCAGGGTGGCCTAGGTTTTAGGTGCATCAATGTCTCCAATTTAGCCATTCTCGCTAAGCAAGCTTGGAAGGTCATCACCAATACTAATCTCAAATGGGTGGATATAGTCAATAGAAAATATCTCCAGCAACATTCTTTGATCTAGAAGGACATTCATCACAACTATTACCACTTATGGAAGTCGACAACCCTCACCCAAAATCTCTTGCATCAGGGTTCCTGGTGGCAGCTAGGATATGGTAAAGATATCAACTTCTGGGAAGATGCCTGGACTAGAAAAGACCCCCTCATAAAATATCAGAGGCTGGCCATAATTAGACCTGACAGATAACAAGTATGGGACTCACATAGCAGACTTCATCACCTCTAACTAGGGTGTTATATTATGGAAGAAAGTGTAGTTCAGACTCAGGAATGAATCTATCATCAACGCAGTGACAGATATCCATGCGATCATGAGGGCAAATTGTGTCCTCCAATCCCAGATCAAAGACCAATGTTACTATAAAGGTACAGTTGAGGGTAATGTTTCTATCAAATATGTATCCTAGTTCATTGAGAGTAGTACCAGGGAATTAAACCTTAACAATGGTTAGAATCTAGCAAGAAGTTTATGGCTTAAAGCCCTAATCCCTAAGGTCGCTCACTTCTGCTGGATGGCTTCCCATAACAAGATCCTTACTATGAATAATTTGATGCATAGGGGATTCATTGTCCCTAACAGGTGTTACCTATGTGAGCAAGCTTGGGAGTCTACCCAACACATTCTCATGGATTGTACTTTTACAAGCAATGTGTTTTCCTTGGTGGTAAACAAATTGTAAGTTTATTGGATTAGGACATGAACAATTAACAATATGTTTATCCAATGTCCTTATATCTTCAAGAACCTAGGACTAAAATTTCTATGGAAGTCTATGGTCCATCACACTACCTGGTAAATCTGGTTGGAACGCAACAAGAGAATTTTCAGTGAAGACTGCAAGGATCATGAAGAAGTTGTGTCAAGAGCTCTGATTTTTGCAACAGAAAACAACAGCCTCATTCCTTACCTAGAAATTCCCTAGGAAGAAATAGAAGGCCACCTATTTAGGGTTGTCAAGATCCTAATGATGATCATCCATTTAATGGTAAAAATATCATTGGGGAGTGATAGGGCCGCTAGTTCTTCTTCCAAGTGGGGGTATTTTTACTATTGGTGGTATATTATAACTGTAGAATCATAGCCTGTATTGCAGTTAAAACATAGTAATAGCACTATTGAGACTATAATTCAAGAATTATTTTGATTACAAATACATCAAAATGAGTGTTTGTATAGTAAAATTATTGAATTTTAAATAATTTTGTGAGGATGCTTGATCAAGGGTGTATGTGTCTTCATGAATACAATAGGATAACCTAGTTGATCATAAAAGATACAACTATGATCAAAGTGATAAATAGATAAACTATTTACTAGACAAACAAGGTTAGAATATAATAATTATAAAATACTAAAACAAAGATATTGACAAGCTTAGGTATGAGAGAACACAATCAATTGGGTACAAGAAATCTTGTAGCCTCAAGAGCTTTTGCTAATATCCCCATGTTATGATGAAGTAGATGAAAAATTTCTATTACATGAGATAATTAAGAATTTGGTATAGATTCAATATTGGAAGAGACGATATTTAATTTGAGAAAGCTTCTTTGTTCTCAAAAGTTCATTAGAAGTTTGGTAGAGCTTTGCTATTCTCAACATTTTATTAAAAGTTTGGTAAAGCTTTGCTATGCCTAAAATTTCATTTATTGGGCTTCCCCAAGAAGGGATGGCTTTATAGGAAGCCATTAATCCTTGGAGGATGCCTTGGAGGATGGATGCATGGATTTGATTGGACTAATTGAATGTAAGTTTTATAAAGGGATTAAAATGCTATAATGATTCAATATTGAGAATTTACCCAAATTATCTCATGGGTTCTTTTATCAAGGTTTAAATATTAATTAATAATATAAGATCACAACTCAATGGCTAATATCAATAAATTTTAAATTCATGAAATAATAGTAATATTTCTCAATAATAATACTCATAATATTATTGATGAATCAAATATAAAAATTCAAATTTATTGGATACAATGCAAGGAGCTTTATATCCATAATATAACCTTATAAGATGACTTTTCAATACTTGACTATTACTTTAATCACATATTTGGGAGATGGATCTTTTTATATTCCTCACATATGACAAAACTCTCATGACTCTTCACTTTACATCTTATTATATATCATGCAACTCTTCACTTGTATATTTGACTCCTTACTCTATGACTCTTGACTTACTTACATGATAGTTTGTACACTCTCACACTTTACATACTTCCACATTTTACTATATGATACTTGAACTCTTTTCACACATTGAAGCATACTTTAGAGAAATATGACTCACACTCCCTAATCTAATAAATTACTCCCTAATCTAATATTTACAAATTTACCATGGGGGTATTTTAACATTTATCAAATAATATAATAATTCCAACACCCCATGTATTGCATTATTTAGATTGAAAACTTCTAGTCTTTAATCTTAAATTCTTGTTTTTCTTTCTTCAACTTTTGTTTTTCTTTCTTCAACTTTTGTTTTTGTTCTTTTGGTTCTTTGCTTTATTATTCCTCTTAGTCTTGGTCTTGGTTATGTTCTATTGTTTATTTGAGTTATTTCCTATTTCTGTTACACTTAACAAATCATCACAATAATATTATTCATATTGTTCATCAACAATGTTTTTTCTACTATTTGATTCACTATCTAATGTAGGATATAAAGATTTAATATTTTTGATGCGACTCAATATTAACCATACTTGTTATCCTTTTTATCTTAATTTAACCCCAAATTGATTGTCTTTTATTACTTATTGTAGATTTATAAGTATGTTTTACCTATGTATGAATAAATAAAGTTTGTTTGAATAAGAATAGAAATAAGATGTTACTTTTTTATTTAATGTGATTAATTATATGTTTTATTAAGAAAAGAGAAACGTTAAATGATTTTTTCTTGTTTATTATATCTATCTATTTTAGTTAAGTTTTTGCGCAGTACCTTAGAAGGGTAACAATTATTAAATAAGAAGACAACTATATCTAGCCAATAGTTCTTACAAGATAGTCAGTAGTTGATGGAGTGAAAACTAGCAATGGATGGACTAACAATTGGTAGAGAAGACTTGGAAACTCCAGTCAAGATATATCAAACGTAGGATACAACCACACCTAATCCCTTGAAAACATGAATTAAAAGCGAAAAATATAGCACATAGTTATCTCATTCCAAATAGGGAAGTTTCTAGAATCTCTCTTCTAACTGAGAAATAACAAGGTTGACTACTATTCTAGTATTAAACTTGTTAGATTTTTTTTAGAGTAATCTATTTAGTATAGGTTGTTAGAAGGTGTAAAAGGTAGAAATAAGGAATTTTCTATAAATTAGACTTCTTGTATTGTAATTGTTGTTAGAAAAAGTTGAACTTTTGTAAACTATAAAATAGAGAATTAATTGGTAGATTTTTTAGTCAATGGAAAGGATCAGGAATAGTTCAAGTGGGAAGTCTGAAATTCAAATATTTGGATATGAAAAGGATGGTTACAATAAACCTGGTTTAGGGATTGATTCAGGGGATCCAGAGGATGCACAAAAAGGATAGGAAAATATTTTTAAAATTGTTTAAGGTCTCTAGGGAGAGAAAGCACCCAAAAAAGTGTCCCTTCCAGAAGGTAGTGGTGAGGGACCTCCTCATGAGGGATCTGCTAATGATAATACCAAGGCTTTATCGTTTGTTAATGTTGTCACTAGTGAGCGATATCGTACAAAGGAATATTCCTAAAAACTTATGCCTAAATGCAAGAAATTATCCATTCTTAAGGGCATAATTTCCAACTATATTTTAATGGAGATCTTTTCTCTCATAAAAAAATTCATAGGTGGAAGACCTGATATGGAAACCATCCAAATATGGGCCTTCTCAAAATGGAAGACTCTTGGTAGCATGGAGATTGTGGCTCTGTCCAAAGGGTTCTTTACTATCATATTAAGAAATCAAGATGATATTAGTCATATCCTATACAGAGGAGTGTGGTTTCTTGGTAGAAGAAGCCTTTTTCTTCATAGATGGGCTGAATATTTCAAACCTAACACTCAAAGCATTAATTTTTCTCCCATTTGGGTTCGTATACTTGACCTTCCCTTTTAGTTATGGTATGAGGATATCCTCTAATGAATTTATAGGGTTTTTGGAGAGCTTGTAGTTATTGACCCTATAACTTTATCCTGCACTCGAATGATTCATGCTAGGATTTGTATCAAAGCAAATCTTGATTATCAACTCCCTATATTTGTTGATCTTGAGTATGGTTCTTATTGCCATAATTAACCCTAGAAATATGAGAGTAAACCTACTTTTTGTGTGGAATACCACAATCAAGGGTACCTAAGAAATCAGTATCCAACTCTTAGATATTTGAATTCTAAAAAGAGAGACCTCAAAAAATAGTAAGGAATGGACATTCCTAGGAAGGAATTTCATCCTAATCAGTTCCAAGGGAAAAAAAAATTGCCACCTAAAAGGTATATCAGATAGAACTTAATTGGATAGGCTTTCAAAAATAAATATCCTCCTTAACCACCCATAGGTATGGGTAATCAAGGCCCTCTCCACTCCAATTATAAAGTAATCACCTCTCCTTAAATGGTTGGTAAAAAAAATCTATGATCACTATTTGCCTACACCAATAGATTCCATATTATTTTTGATTCAAACATAGTTGACCAAGAAGATAGGGATAGCCTTCTATTCCCTGAATCTGAACATCCCAACCATAGGATATCTAAAATCAGTGGTTATTCATAAAGGTCTAGACCACATCATCCTTATTTATAGTCTTCCTATAGGAACCATAAGGAAGTTGAGTTTAGGAGTCCTTGTGTTAGCCCTGAACAATTCATCACTGGGATTGTTAGTCCCATTTTAAAATATATCACTCCTTCCAAGTTCAGTCCCAAGTAAACAAGAAGTTCCAAAAATTCTCCCATTGATGTTGGAAGCTACGAAAAAATAGGTAGGATGTTAGCAACTAAACAAAGGAGAAGATTCACTAAGGAGGATATTGCAAATGGAATCTAGAAAACCCTCTTTTCCTTAGTGCTGAGTTAGCCAAAAGCTAAAAACAAAAGCACCAAATATCCCCAATCACAATAAATAGGGGTTAAAAATCCTCTCAATATTCCAAATTAAAGTCCTTTCATTGAATGTGAGAGGGCTCAATGGACTAGACAAATAAATAATTTCTAGTTATTTAGGAAGGATTTAAAATCTATAGTTTTTATATTACAAGAAACCAAGATTGATGAGAATGATTCCCTCAAAGTAGCCAAGAAAATTTAGAAGCAAGGTGAAGTTGCCTTCAGTAATGCTAGAGGTATTTTCGAAGTTTTAATGTGTAGTTGGGACCCAACCAGGCTTGAAGGTAGATTGATTCACTCAACTGATAGAATAACCAATATTTTATTACATAACAAGGACTGTGCCATCATGTGGATCTTGTTCAATATCTACACCCCCAACTCACCTTCGAGGAGAGCTTGTATCTAGGAGATCTTAAGCAACTTGAAGAAGTCATTCTCTAATATTCCTTGGATCTTGTTGGGGGAATAAAATACCCCATTTATCCCTCATATAAGAAAGGAGTAAATGGCATTTCCCTTAAAAGCATGGAATATTTCAATGAATTCATTAATTCTAATGAACTAATGGATGTTCATCTCAAAGGTGCGAAATATACCTGGAACAACAGAAGAGGTGGCCACCATCATATTCAAGTAAATTTAGATATATTATTTTTCTCTAAGTTATTTTACCATTTGGGGATGCAAACCTTTAGGCCTTACTCAAAATTAGTTCTGGCCATAATCCTCTCCTACTGGAAGCTGAGAAGAAAATATCTTTCAAGATCCATTTTAGATTTGAGAGTATGTGGATTCATCATCTTGATATCAAAAGAAGAATATCTAAATGTAGGAAACAAGATATCCAAGGAACTCACTCTTTCAAGCTCGGGAAAAAACTTGGCATCATTAAGGAAAAACTCAAGATGTGGAACAAAGAAGTATTTGGTAATTTATTCGAAATAAAACAATTCATAAAGGATAGGATGCCAACAATTGAAACTGAATTACAAAATGGGTAGGTGGATGACCAAATAAGGACTAAGGATATGGAACTTCTTTCAAATGTCCACAGTATTCTAATGTGTGGAGAAACTTTCTAGAGGTAAAAATCCATAGCCATTTGGTTTAGGGAAGAAGACTCCAAAACAAAGATTTTTCATTCTTCTATCTTGCATAACATAAGCACCAAAAAAATCAAGGAACTTTATAAGGATGGTGGCTAATTCACAATGGACATCCTCGAGATCATATTAGAGGCTATTTCCTATTTTAGTTCTTGCTTAGGCAATCCTAGTTCCTATTTAGGCTTAGATAAAGAGTTCCTTCTTTAGCACATCCCCCATTCCATTTTCCATGACATCAAATCCAAGATGATTTGTCCTTTTTTGAAGGATGAGATCAAAAAATATCTTTTCTCCATGAATCCTAATAAAGCTCTAGGTCCCGATGGGTTCCCTCCGATATTCTTCCAATGTTTTTGGGATATAGTTGGCCATAATATTTACTTAGCCATTAAGGAGTTCCAGACATCCAATTCCATTCCTCGTAAGTTTAATTCTACTTTCATCACCCTAATTCCTAATGAAAATATTTCCAAATCCATGGTTGACTTTAGACTTGTCAGCATTTGCAACGTGGTTTATAAAATCCTTACAAAATTTATGGCTAATAGAATGAAGGACATTGTTCCTAGTATTATTGATACGTGTCAAGGAATTTTTGTTAAAGGTAGATCCATTACATATGGAATAATTACCATCCATGAAGCTTTGCACTCTTCATCCTAAACCAAGAAACCTGCTTTTATCCTCAAACTAGAAATAAATAAAGCCTATGATAGAGTCAATTAGGATTTTCTCTTGGCCATCCTTCTAAAGTTTAGCTTTCATCCAGAATGGGTCAACCTCATAAATGTATGTATTTCTACTCCTTGTTTCTTGGTCTTGGTAAATGTATCCCATGCAGGCTATTTTCAAAGTGCTAGAGATTTGAGATAGTGATATCCCTTATCTTTCTTTCTCTTCATCATTGTAGCAAAATCTTTGGGCAAAACTTTAAAAGTGTCTTGCAAAATATGTCTCATTTCAGATATCAAAGCAACATCATATATTAATATAGTGATACACCAATAATTTGTGGATGACACCTTAGTGGCTAGTCAAGCATCTATTTTTGAGGCTAAAGTCATCAAATACATTCTTATGCTTTATGAACAAGTTGCTGGTCAGAAGGTAAATTTCCACAAAATCAAGCTTTACTTCGTCAATAATACTCCTCAGTAGAAAATCAAAATATCTTAAATTCTTAATTGTGTAGTAGTTTCCATTCCTGGAACTTATTTAGGTCTACCATTGTTTGTGGTAAGTCCTACTATTTCAATGTAAAACAATGTGATTGAAAGGATTCAAAGGAAACTAGAATTATGGAAAGGAAACCTTCTATCTCAGATGGGTAAAGCTACTCTCACTATGGTGTCTTCAAAGCATCCCAATTTACTTTATTTTTTTTTTCAAAGTGCCTTCTTTCTTCTAATCCAAAATTGAACAAATATAGAAAAGGTTTCTCTGGTCAGGGTCTGAAAATAAAGAAATATTCCATAGTGTATCCTAGTATAAAGTATGCAAAGACATCCCATAGTGGAATAGGTATTAGAAGAATATAAAAGTTAAATATCACCTTGATAGCTAAATAGGCTTGGTGAATAGTTTCTAATGATAGTTCAAAATAGGTTACCATAATAAAGAGGAAGTATTTGCAAGATTCTAACTTCCTTGATGAAAATGTTGCAACCAATGGATCAACATTCTGGAAATCTATGATCAAAACTAGACCTCTATTGTGCAAATATTTTAGATGGTAGCTAGGAAATGGAGGGAGCATATACTTTTACCATAATAAATGGATTAGAGGAGAACCACTAATTGAAGATCCTAATATATGTGTCCTCAAAAAATTTATAAATTCCTAGTTGGGATGAGATATCTCTGATTTCATAATCTAGTCCCACAACATACCATATTGGAGATAATTCTTATGTTACTCTCATCCTAACGAGTCTTCATCCCTTGTTTCGCTTATCAATTCTATGGTCATTCCTACATACAAAATATTATATCACCTCATCTAGAAGCACTCTGAAAGTGGGAATTTCTCTGTCAAGTCTACCTATGATATTCTATCACTGTCCACTTATCCCTCTTTCCCTTGTCATCTTGTTTATCCCAAATATATGATTCACAAAATATCCTTCTTTTCATGGTTGTTGCAACCAATGGATCAACATTCTGGAAATCTATGATCAAAACTAGACCTCTATTGTGCAAATATTTTAGATGGTAGCTAGGAAATGGAGGGAGCATATACTTTTACCATAATAAATGGATTAGAGGAGAACCACTAATTGAAGATCCTAATATATGTGTCCTCAAAAAATTTATAAATTCCTAGTTGGGATGAGATATCTCTGATTTCATAATCTAGTCCCACAACATACCATATTGGAGATAATTCTTATGTTACTCTCATCCTAACGAGTCTTCATCCCTTGTTTCGCTTATCAATTCTATGGTCATTCCTACATACAAAATATTATATCACCTCATCTAGAAGCACTCTGAAAGTGGGAATTTCTCTGTCAAGTCTACCTATGATATTCTATCACTGTCCACTTATCCCTCTTTCCCTTGTCATCTTGTTTGGCCCAAATATATGATTCCCAAAATATCCTTCTTTTCATGGTTGGCCATCCAAGATAGGATTCTTACCATCGATAATTTAATCAAAAGAGGCATCATGATTCCCAATCTATGCCACCTTTGCCTATCTTCTTGGTAATCTACTCATCACATTTTCTTGGATTGTTCTTTTTCTTCCTCCATCCTTGATAATTTGTTCAATCCTTTCAAATCCTTTTGGCCAAGCCCAAATTCATCATTGATATTTTCAACCAATGGCCTTCACCTTTCCATAAATTCCACCTCCATTCCATCTAGAAGTTTTACCGCCACCATTTTCTTTGGTAAATTTGGCTTGAAATAAATAGAAGAGTTTTCTCTAATGATTGCAAGGATACTACTTATTTAACCAAAAAATAATAACATGTGCCAAAGAAAACACCCAACTTACTCGTCCCACTAAGACCACCATTTCAATATTTTAATATTCCTTGATAACTTATTTGAATGTTCTCCTCCAATATGACTTATCTTCTTCTCCTCCCAAGTTCAGGCTTAACACCAAGTGGATCCCTCCTCCGATCGGTTGGATAAAGCTAAATTTTGATGGCATTGCCAAAGGAAATCTAGGATCTACAGGGATAGGTGGCATTCTTAGATAACACAATGGGGATGTTGTTATGTAAATTGTCGAATGTCTTGGTTTCTAGTCCAATTAATTTTTCGAAGCCAAAGCTTTTTGGAGAGGGTTTTCTCTATTACCACCAAGCTCCAATAGTTTGATCATCGAAGGGGATTATCTGAATATCATTAATTACCTGAGGAAAGTTAATTCTCTCATGGAAAGTTAAAGGTTGTATTAAAGAAGCTAGGAACATCATAGAGCATTTGCGTGAACCCATTATCCAACATGCTTTTATGGAAGAAAACAAGGTGGCATATATTTTGGTAAATTATGGTACCAACATTAATGGTCTTGTTAAAAGGTATAATGCTTTTCTCCATAAATTATTTGATGTGGTCAATGTGAATAAAGCTTCTATTAACCAAAGCCTTAGTGGCCAATCATTGCCTTATAATCACCATTGCAATACCTCATCAGCAAGGATATAATAAATGATGTAGAGTAGTTGTTCATTGTTGGGACATAACTAAGGATGTTGCTTGGGATGGTTCCTGTGATACATTTTTGTGAGCCTATTGTGAAATGTGTGCTTTTATTTTTATTTTTTTTTCTAGTGTGGGCTACTAGTCCCATTTTTTCTTCTAGTTCCTCTTTTCAACATGCTTTCATGCTACTTTTGTAACAAGATTTGGGGTTCCTTTCAAAACCTGCTTCAATGAATTTTTACTTATTAAAAAAATACAAAATTAATCTATTCATTTTCAGATGCTATCCATTGTAATACATTTTTGTCTAAGTAATTTTAGT
Source organism: Wollemia nobilis (assembly GCA_028583015.1). Classification (NCBI taxonomy): domain Eukaryota; kingdom Viridiplantae; phylum Streptophyta; class Pinopsida; order Araucariales; family Araucariaceae; genus Wollemia; species Wollemia nobilis. The sequence continues at coordinate 5,101,573 of JAQPPZ010016936.1, forward strand.
ATGAATAAAGTGTTATTTTGATCAAATTTTTTGTTCCTATTTTTATGATGATATTATTTTTTTCTATAGTTATGCTAAATTAAGTTTTATAGTTAATTAGTAATCAGTTGCAAGGGTAAATTTAGGTATAGGCTATCTAGGTAGGGCCTACCATGTTTTAGTAGAGTATCTTGAATTTCTATCCCTGCTATATATGAGTTAGGCTATAGGTAGGTTATTTTTGCTTTTGTAGTAGCTATAAATATTTCTTTACTAACATCTAGTTCATATATTTTAGCTATAGAAAATATAACCACTCAAATACATAACATCCTTTCATTGGCTCATATAAATCAATATCTCTTTCAAATTTATAATCCTAATTTGACAATTAAAGTGGAAAATCTTAGGCCCATCACTTTTTGGCATTGTTTTTGGGGAAATAAGTGCCACAATGTTAGGAATTGTGTTTGTTGAGGATTTTCAGTGTTGAAATGTCTGGAGGGGATGAGCGGTTCTACAAATTAGCAATAGAAGCATTGTATTTCTAAGAAGTATTTTTAAGTTCTTAGGATGAGGAGCAATATTGAAATTCAAGTTCTATAGGCAATTTATTTTCAATAATTATTTGTTTTTGTAATTATAACTTGTTTTTTATGTTTTTTAATCTATTTTTTAGAAGAATTATTTGTTTGAGGAAAATGTGTGAAAAAATGAATCTCCAATTGGGTAATCACATTAGACTAATTGCTAGAAATTTCAATCCCAAACCTAAACAATTGGGTACTAGCCAATATGAAGAGAGGATGCCTACTAAAGAGTATATTGGTGCTTTCATGATAGACCAACAATATACCACTTATACATCTACTGAAAATCAACCACTTGATTATATTGTTGTTTTAGTAGAAAAACACAATATGGCTATATATTTAGCTATAGGAGTTGGGCATATTCATAATTTTTATTCCCCTAAGACTGAATAGGAATAATTATGGGTTGTATATCCCTCTACCCTTGATATTGAAGAGGAAAAAACAAAAGAGTGATAATAGCCAATTGGAAAATATTCTATTCCTAAAACAAAAAAGAGTCACAGGATCAAGGTGATTCTTTATCAAGTTTTGTACCAACATTAGACAAGATGCCACCTTTTATATCTTGATGGACTCTATAAAAAATTAAGATGAATGATGAAATATAATAAAAATGGGAAGGTTAAGCCATGTTTAGTTTTCCAATATGACTTCTAAGAGGTGATTACAATACCAATAGGTAGATGAAGAAAATCTATCTTTCAATTTGTCTATCTTCCATGGATTGGTAACTTAATAAATGAAAGATAGATGCAAAATATATTAGACTATTCCTATCCATAATAAAATATGTTGATGGTGTATGGGCTTACCAGAAGACCATGTTACCTCATTGGAAGGCAATGCGGGGATGAAAGAAATATTTTTGTACAAATATCAATTATCAATATTACTACAAAGTATGTAACCAAAAGGACTAGCTCTTTTTAATTACATAAAAATAAGATGAACAATTAGATGATTACATTGAGTAGTTTAAAATTAATGCAGAAAAGAAGAGATATTAAATTAGAAGAAAGTCTGCTCAAATCTATGTTTTTAAAAGGGCTGCAAGAAGAATCACTTTATATCCTAAATTTAATGGTAGGAGGAGATATTTCTAGACTACCAATTGAGAGTATTTTGGAACTGTGCAATAATTATTCTTGTATAAATCCAATATTGTACAACCATCAAATTGCTAGAAAATCTAGAGAATTCATGAGAGGAGAATTGGGAGATTTGTTGGACAATCTAAAAATTGAGATTATTCAGATATTTCTAATTCTATGGACACACTAAGTATAAATTCTATATCATAGAATGAAACTTTGGATATTTACTATCCTCATTGTAGATAGAAGCATGCACTTCATAAATATCCTTTGGACAAGACCACAATCTATAGTATTTGTGACTAGAATTATTTAACAAATAGTTGCTGATATCTATATATAGCAAAGTCAGCCTTGAAGGAGCCTAAACATTATAAAATTATATATGTTTACTTAATAGCTCAAATATGACCACCACAAGGATTCACACAAGGCATACCTAATGCTTATGCTACTTTTAATCATTTTTCTTATATTACATAAGGATGGGTACCTCCACAATACCTATGGACCATGGTCTCAATAACCTCAATGGACCCAACCAAACCAGTGACCTCAAAATAATAAAACTTTATCAAAATAAGATTAGAAAATCCAATAATGGCCACAATAGGGTTTACAAGCCCAATATTTACCACAATAAGTCTTTCAGTCTTATCTACCTAACCAAAACTAATATAGAAGGTAGGATCCTCAACAACAACAATAATATCTTTTGTCTATCCTTGTTAACAATCCTCAACCACCAAAAAAACCACATCTTCTAGCCTACCAAACACCCAATCTAGATAATTGACTAGCACAATAATCAATCTATGAGGCTAAAGGGATATACTCTATTGACTTGCTACCCTATAGTAAAATCCATTTATGGTAAGAAAAAGCATTGCTCGATCCTATCATTATAAAATACTCCAAGGATGAACCCCCTATATATTCTAAAACTCTAGTCCATGTGGAATAATATTAAGAAACAAAAACATATTCTTCTTTATTAAAATAAAAGCTTATTGCTTTTGAAGAATGACATGTGATTTTTTAAGAAAAATATCCTACTAAGTCTAAACCTACACTTGAACCTCATTTCCCTCATAGATTTAATTTAACAAAAGAGATTCTTAAAATTATGTTTGTCTTAGTAGAAGAGATTATAAATATTAATGTTTAGATAAATTTGTTTCAAGATCTTAAAGAAGTTCCCATATATACCAAAGTAATTAGAGAATTGTGCATTAAGAACCCAAACAATAAAATAAAAAATCCCAATACCATTCAAGTCTTAGGAAAAATTTAAGACTGGATGTCTAGAAAAATGATTCTTTCTAAATATGGTGATACTAGAATTTTAACATTGAGTGTAAGTATAGGAAAAAAAACTTTGTAGAATATTTTAATTGACTTAGGAGCTATCATAAATTTAATGACCAAAAAAAAATGGATAAACTAGGCTTACAAAATATTTTTTGTACATGTTGTCCTACAATTGGTTGATCGGTCAATTGTACAACCAGAGGGAATGCTTGATAATATTCTAGTCAATGTAACATCATGGGAATATCCCATAGATTTTCTAGTTCTACAAACTAAACAAAGTTGGAATTACATCATTTGATACTTGTTAGACCTTGGTTAGCCACTACATATGATTTTATAAGTTGCATGTCAAGTAGCATGAACATATTGTATGGTATGAGTACTAAGAAACTTACACTTTACCTACTTGCCAAACATTTTGAATCATATGATAAGAATTTATGGATTGATGAACAAGAAGATGGAGAAATCATGCAATATTTGGACATGATCAATGCCTATGAACATAGTATTGAAGAAAAATTATTTGACACATTCATCAAATATGAAAATATATGTTCTTATTTATTGTGTGCTCAAAATGATCCAATTTAGTTCACATATATATTGGACTTACAACCTAAATATCAATGGTAAGTTCCTTGCTTGTAGAGGTAGAACATATTTATCCTTTGGAATTCATCATTCCCTATGTTTCCAGGTTCATATGGATGAGATGTTTGATGCCCCTATTTCAAATTTATTTGTGTCCCTTTGAGTGGGAATAGTTTGATTATTTCTCTAGGTTTAGTTTGGGTGGGAACCATGAGAGTTATCATCCCTAATATTGGTTATTAAAATTTTACTTTGAATATCCTTGCTCTAGTTGGGATTCATTTTTTGAATCTCCTAGATCCTGGTTTCTTTTGGCTTGGTTTAGAGTTTGAATTCTGGATCTTGGGTGGGTTTGATCTCTTTATGTCTCACTTTAGTTTCTCTTTGGAAAATTTTACTTCATTTTAAAAAGGTTAGGGACTCTTTTAAAATACCTTTTGTAAACAATTTTGGGACCCTTTCAAAATACCTTCTTGAATCTAATAAAAAATAATTCACATAATTCTATTATTTTCATCAATTTTTGCCACACAAATATCCACTCAACTATTTTATCAATGATATTTATGGAATTTATGCCAATAACTTGGTTTATAAATAATCTAAAGTGTGACTTAGAAATACACTTAACATTAATATTTAATTAGATCCACTTCAAGAAAAATAGTTAATGGATCTCTTAATTACTCTACAGGGTGTTTTCATATGCGATTACATTGACATGAAGGTAACACATACCTCCATATACACCCGTCACATTTTTACTAAGGAAAATTTTGATCCTATAATACAATATCAATGAAGGATCAATCCATCCCTGAAAGAATTTGTTAAAGAAGAAATATAAAAACTATTAAATATGATATTTATTTATCCCATCTTGCATATCCAATGGGTTTATCCATTGGTTATTGTCCCAAATAAAACTGGTAAGTGGCAATTCTATATTGACTATATAGAATTAAAAAATTCCACGAAAAATAATTATTTTCCTTTTTCATTCATAGATCAGGTCTTAGATACTCTAGCTGGAAAATAATACTTCTATTTTCTAGATGGATTTAGTGGTTATAACCATATTATGGTAGTTTAAGAATATCAATATAAAATAATTTTTAACTATCCTTGGGGTATGCTTATCTTGTTTTACCTTTCAAACTTTTCAATGCTTCAATTACACTTTAAAGAGTTTGTATATACATTTTTACTAATCTAAACCATGATTTTATTGAAGTATACATGGATGATTTTACTATCTATAGAGACACATTTGAACATGCACTAGAAAATATCTAAAAAGTACTTGAATGTTGTCATATAAAAAACCTCTCTTGTAGTCATGAAAATGCTTTATGATGATGACTGAGGAAGTAGTTTTAGGATATTATATTTTTAGCAATGGGATTAAAGTAGATCCAAAAAAAATTAAAATCATTTTCTCCTTACCACCATCACAAAAACCAACTGATGTATGACTTTCTTAGTTCATGTAGGTTAATATCATTAGTTTATTAAGGACTTCAGTAAGATAGTTGCACCACTATTTCAATTACTAACAAAATATGTTGATTTCAAATGGATAGATGCATGTCAAAAGGTATTTGACACTTTGAAAGAAATGGTCACTAGTAATCCTATTTTAAATGGTCTTGATTAGGATTTATCTATTCATATTCATGTAGATGCATCTAACCAAGCATTAGGAGTTGTTTTAACTCAAATTGAGAAGAAACAATCCTATGTTATCTATTATGTTAGTAAAAATCTTTCTAGTGTAGAATTAAACTATACAATCACTAAAAAAGAATTTATTGTTGTTTTCTATGCAATCAATAAATTTAGGCACTACATTACTGGTTATAAAGTATTTATTCACACTGACCACTCTGCCATTCATTATCTCATGAATAAAGCTATTTTTAGTGGAAGAGTTTTTCGATGGTTGTTACTATTGCAAGAATTTGATATCACCATCATAGATAAACCAAGAAAGAAAAATGTAGTTGTTGATCATTTATCATATTTGTATTTAGCTGATGATCTAAAACTAGTACAAGATACTTTTCTTGATGAGAATTTATTTGCACTTTATTTACATACTCCTTGTTATGTTGACATAGAAAATTATCTTGTTTCAAAAAAATCATGCTTACCTTTCTCCTAGTGAATGTCGAAAGCTCCTCCATGAAAGTAGACCTTACGCTTAGATTGACGAACTTCTTTTTAAACTTTATTTTGATCAGGTTTTTAGTAGATGTATATAGGAAGAATAAATTTATGATATCTTACATGCATATCATGACTAGCCTTGTGGTGGACACTATGTTGCTAAAAGAACAATTCATAAAATATTGCAAGTAGGGTACTATTGGCCAACTTTACATAAAGATGTTAACATTTATGTCATTAGATGTAATCAATGTCAAAATATTAGAAGATCAAATATGACTAATGAAATGACCCTCCATCCACATATAGTTCTAGAATCCTTTGAGAAATGGGGCCTTGAATTTTTAGGTACCATTAAACCTTATTGCGAGTTCAATGAGTATATTTTAGTATGCAAATGTTATGTGACCAAATTGATAATAATGAGGTAACAAGCATGTGATGAGAAAGTTGTTGACTTTCTCTATGATAATGTTTTATTGCATGCACCATAATTTTCTAGTATTTTCTTATTAATGGTAGAGGTATTAACTTCTAAAACTATATTTTATTTACCAATTTTTTTTTTCTAAATGGTGTGTGGTGCTTCAAGAGAGTCTCTAAAATCTTATGAGACACATTCCTTAGGTTCATAAAGAATGTTCTTCCTTAAATCATAATCATATTGAATAGAGCTTCCTTGTTAATATGTTGAACCTATTGTATTATGTCCTCTAAGTTTTGATCTACTTTTTATTCATAGGCTAAAGCCTCAAAAGAGTTGGCATTTCTTCCAATATCCTTCCTTATTGGTATGCACTATTTATTTTCTTTCACTTTTCTATATTTATTTTTTGGAATTTGAAAATCATCTTCATCCATAACCATTTGTAAGTTTCTCTTGTGTTTTTTTACATATGATTATGTTGGGCTCTTCTTAGGGCATGATCTCTCAATATGTTCCACCTCATGATATCTTCTACATCTAAAAGATATGTTTTCATAATCTATGGTTTGGATCCACATATTATCCCTATACATAAGAATGATTTATTTTGGTAAAGCTTTACCTATATCAATCATAACCAATATATGAGCATAAATAGCCAAGAATCCATCTTTCATAGTATCTAAAATATCAAGGAATTCTCCAAGAGTGTTGCTTATTGCGTTGAAGGTATCTATTTTCTAAAATTCAATGGGTAACCAAAACATCCTAACCCAGATTAGTACAAGAGATAGATTTATATTTTTAGGTGAAAATCCTTCATACTAGTGGGTAAGGAAGAGTCCTACTCTTCTCATAAACCAAGGACCCTCTTTTAGAAAAAAATCTCTTTCTTCCCTAGAAAAAAATACAACTAAGAAGAAACGTTTGGTAGGAAATGATAGAATCACTCATGGAGACTTCTAACACCTATGAATCCATTTTATCAAGGATGAAGCCCTTGTTCAATACCCATTAAGTTTACAAAAACATGCCCTATCCTAGAGTGATGAGGATCTCTTTGAGATGCACTCACTAACCTCTACCACTAGATATGAATCTAAGGATTTAAATATAAATCAATCCCTAGAAAAGAAACTAAAACTTAAAATCTATTAGGTAAACTTATCAAGGTGATGGGTTGTAGAGGACTTCCCTGGGAAGTCCTTCTCTACTTCCCTACAGCCCATCCTTGGCCCTATTCCAAATCTTTGGTCCTATCCCAGCTCCCTAGAACTTCTTTTGCCCTTCATACTTGGTTTGTAGGTATTGCAGATGATCTGCTTGGGTTGGGAGGTCACTTATTCTCGTCTTCCTATTTCCATACCTTCGGGTGGGGTTTCCTTTTCTTACCTATGAATTGGGATGTCCCTAGGATTTTTTGGGGCATACCTGGGTTCGTCCTAGTTTCTTTTTCTATGTTTTGTAGAATCCTTTTCTCTTCTACCCTTTGGGATGTCCCAATATCCATACCAATATTTTATTTTTGTGCTTTAGGGATTTTACCTTCTATTCTTTTGGTTGTCCCATATTTTTGTAGGTTTCCTTCATGGTGTGACTTATCTCCTAGTTCATTGGTGCTTCTTGGATCCTTTTCTTGGCTATATTTGGTTGCAGATGATCTCCTTTGGGTGGGAGGTTACTTATCCACTTGTCTACCCTTTCCTTAGTTATTATGAGGGTGTCCTTCCTATACCTATGCTCTTGGATGCCCCTGGGTCCCCCCTATGTTTCCTGTAGTGCTTTCAGGATGGATTTTATTGTAGGTTTCTATTTAGAGCCTGATTTCAATGGTTTTCCAGTTGGATCACGCCAATTCTCCTGGTTGTTATTTTATTCATTGAATGAGGATTTCATGGCCTATGGAGATTCTCAGTTTCCTGATCCTCTTTCCATACCTATGTAGGATGCTATTCTGGTGGTTTTCTAGCATCCCTTATTGTTTCCCACCCTTCCCTGGATGGGATATTCCTCTTCTAGTAGATCCTATGCTCCATACTATTGTTCAAGGTGGTTTTTGTAAATCAGCTCTAGGTTTTTGATGTTTTCCTAATGGATTTTGGTTTTGGTCTCCAACTTCATATTTGAACCTTAGGAAAAATTACCTTTTGTCCTACTTTTTTTAAATTGTAAATTTTAAATTTCATATGTGGGCAGGATGGCTCTGTTTCATTTCTCCATCCTTTTAGGTGGAATTTTTTTGTTTATTTTCCCACTTTAAGTATTTTTAAATTGTGGTGGGTGGGATGGCCCTATTTCAAAGTAGATCTAGGTGGGTTTACCCTGTTTGAAATCCTCTTTGCACATGCTATTTGGGCAAGATGGTCCTGTTCCTCTTCTCCACAATTTTCGCATGTGTTTTTCAAATGATTTGGGTGGGGTAGTCCTATTTTAGGTTTTAAAAAAATATAAAAAAAATAAAAAGAAAAGGAATATACCTATAAGGCTATCCTTTAGCCTATTCTATAAGGCTATCCTTTAGCCTTTCCTGTAAGGCTATACTTAAGCCTGTCTTGAAAGACAATCCTTTTATCTTTCATTTGGTTTTTCTATTTTCCTTTCTTGCAGCCTTGTTTATTTTATATTTTGACTTGATGTAATTAGGTTTTGGGTCCCTTGATAAAAACCCACTTTAAATTTAATTGATAAAAAAAAACTTAAAATCTATTGAATTTTTCTAGAATGTCCTATAGAAATAACATATTTGATAAAAAAAATTATAATAATTTGCATGCAAATTTTCTAAGATAAAGAAGAGAAAAACTTAGCTGAAAATTTCTATGTCCAGATGTAATGTCTTTTGCCTCACTAAAGTCCTAGCCCTTCATTTCTTTTCCCATCATCTGAACCCTAGCTAACAAATATTTATAGTTTTAGTTTTAATGACATGAAAAATCATCGCTACCCTTGTTATATATGGTTGACTTCATAGGGTTTTATCTACCTCAATATTTCTCAAATTCCTTCATATGGTCACTCATTTTAAAAATATTCAAATTCCACACAAGTTGGTCCAAGAATCAACTAAATTGGAAAACGCTTCACAATGATATGGCTCCTAAAAGATAAGACATTTTAAAAAAATACCCTAATACTTCGTGAAGCAACCATTCTATTGGGACACAAGTAGTATAAATAATTAAGATGATTATTGAATTTATTTATTAATCAAGTATAAATTTAATTTTACTTTAGATTATTATTATAGATACTATTATTGAGCTATAAGCTTTAAGAGAAAATCTAGATTGCTAGTTTCCTTCCTAAAACACAAGTGTAACCACAAAAATTATAATAAATAGCTTATATGAAAACACATTATTGTTATAAAATAAAGTAAATATTACCAATAGAAAATATTCAAGTAAATGTTAATCATTATTTGATTGAGGTAGTCAACATTTTCTTTTTAGCTTCAACTAAACTTACTACTTCCTCTAACCATGGAATGAAAATATAACTTCACTATATTCAATCAAAACCCCTCTATTGGCTAGCATATTTGTATATTTTTTTCCTTCCCTTAATGTATGTGTAAACCTAATTTTTTCAAACTCTTTAGAAAGATCTTAATTTTCCACAATTATATCTTTTATCTTCAATGGAGCCTTTGTTTTCTTCAAAATTACATTTCTCACTATGAGAAAGTCACCTTCCATCCATAATGTATTCCATTTTATTTGTTTGCATATTTTAAACCCTTCTAAAGCTTCCCAAGCTTCAAATTCATTATTTGACTTATATCCACTATTGATAGCATAATGAGACAAAATATCTACATTATTTCTAATTATTCCTCCTCCTCCTCCTAGTCCTAGACTTCCTTTAGATGCTCCTTCAAGATTCAATTTAACTAAATCCACATCTAGTGGTTTTCACTTTATATTTTTCTCTTTTTTTTGCTTCTCTTGTACCCAAAATCATAATTCCATTTAATGACTTGACTCCATCTATCAAGGCCCTCTACTTATATATTAGAGATAAGGTGAGTTTATAGGATTGGTTTAGACTCCTCTATTGCTAAACATATCTTCCTTTATATTACCTTAAAACTGCTTTCCTTTCCTTTAAATATTCTTCTATTGCTTTCTAACCATATAGTCCAAAATATTGTATCTTTTGATATATCCCATATTGTCTATAAATCCTCACTTTTATAAGTCCTCTACTATTTTTTAACCAACCTTAAATTTTACTATTCACCACCATGTATTTATCAGACTTATTAAGAACCCATTGCCATAATTTCTAGACTATTAAGTAATATCCCAAGATATGGCATGTACTCTACTCCTCCCTTTTACAAAGAACTCATTGAGAGGGGCCATGAAAATCTATTTTCATAAGGTTATCCTAGGATAAAAATTTTATATGATGTACTAGCTAAAAAAACATTGTAATTTTAGGAATGCTTAGGCTATCCCAAATATCTCTCCATAATATTTCTCCAAATTCTAGTGATATTACTATTTCTCCAAATTCTTATTTGTATTATTCTAAGCTATTCAATTCCCTAATCAATTTAGCCTTGGATTTCCTTGAAATTATCATAGTTTTTATATTTCTACTCAATTGCTTTCTAGCAACAATTTCTTGTGTACTTGTAAAAAAATATTATTTCCATTGGTATCTTCCTTCCTAATCCTTGTACAAAATGTCTGAAACCCTGAATCAATCTCATCCAATATTTTAAAATTAGATCTAAATTGAGTGATTTTTATAACACTAGGTTTCCATCCAAATAAAAATATTTTCTCTAGGTCCCACCACCCATATTAAACCTTTAATCATTATATCAATAGATTTTTTAAACCATTGCAAAGAGTAGAACTATTTGGTAGAGAGAATGTAGTAAATATTAGACTTGGGTTATTGGGCTCAACATACTTACTTAGAAGTATTCTTACCCATTGACTTTGACACTCTTTCTGCAATCTCTAGATTGCTTTTTCCCTAAGTGCTAAGTTTACATATGCAAGAAATCTTAAACCAAGACCTCCCCTAGTTTTATCATCACACACCTTGCTTATTTCACCAAAGGAAAATTCTTTTTTTTCATGTTAACTTGACCATAAAAAGGATTACATATTATAGATTAAACTACTTTTTATTGATTTTGGCATAGTATATAATGACATATAATATGTTGGAATTGAATTTAAGTTTGAATTTATTAATTGTACTCTTTCTGCTAATGATAATCATCTACATTTCCAAGCCAGTAGTTTATGCTAAAATTTACTAATAATTGGATTTTATAATTTTGTCCTCATTATTCCTTCAAATAAAGGTATCCCTAGATAATTTTATGGAAAATTTACCTCTTCCATTTGAATTAATCTATATATTCTTGCTTTGATATTAGCTAGAGTGTTAGGTAAATTTTATATTTTGCCCTATTAACTTTTTTTCTTGATTTTTTTTTGTATTTATTTAAAAAAATATTTAAATATTTGGCCTCATTTGTCCTTAATGACATACAATATGTTAGAATGGCCTATAAGAATAACTTAATTAACTACACTCTACTTGCTTACGATAACCATCTACCTTTCCAAGATGGTAGTTTATTTTTAACTTTATTAATAATTGGATTCCATGATTCTATACTCATTCTCCCCTCAAATAAAGGCATCCCTAGATAAGTTGTTGGAAAATTTGCCTCTTTAATTTGAAGTAATCTATAAATTCTTGCTTTGATATTAGCTAGAGTGTTAAGGAAATAAATTTTGGATTTTGTCCTATTAACATTTTTCCCTAATTCTCTATCATATTCCTTTAAAAAGTAATTCAAATATATATCTTCATTTATGATTGCCCGTCCAAAAAGGTTGTATCATCTACAAACTATTGATGGGTGATGTTTTCAATGTTATTATTAACCTTATATCCACTTATAAACTCATCTTTGTAAGTCTTATTTAAGTTCCTACTCAAAAAATTTGTCATAATAATGAACACATAGAGAAATAGAGGATCTCCTTATCTAAGACCTCTCTTGGATTTAAAATATTATGTAACTAACCCATTGACCAACACTGAATAAGAAATTGTAGAGAGACAAGCTTTAATTCATCTAACCCATTTCTTCCCAAGTCAAAATTTTTCTCAAACTACAAAAAGAAAATCTCATTTAATCCTATGATAGGCTTTACTCATATAAAGTTTTAAGATCATTTATTTCTCTTTTCTTGAAGCTACTGAATGTATAACTTCATGAGCTACTATGATTCCATCCAAAGTTTATCTCCATTTCACAAATCCTCCTTGCTCTTCTAAAATATTTTTTTATAACAATGGCCTTAATTGATTCACCATCACCTTGAAGATAAAATTATATATCATATTACATAGGTTTATGGGTTTAAAAGAACCAAATAATTTAACATTCTTGTTTTTTTAATTTAGGAAAAGAGATGTTGTATTTATTTTATAAGGTATATATTATTTTATCCTAGACTGTTCCACTACCACCAATAAATAATCCTTCACTATATCCCAATTATGTTGCTAAAAAGCTAGAAATGGCCCATCTGGACCTAGGGATTTATCCTTATTAAAAGATAAAAGAGCTAAATCATCTTCTTCTAGAGTAATAGGCTCTATCATTTTTCTATTATCTTCATTCATTATAACCAAAGGTATATCTTGTAAAATTTTATCATTAAGAAATCTTCAGTCTCCCCTAATCCTAGAATATTCTGATAAAAAGACTTTACTTCTTTTGTAATTTCACTTTGATATTCAATCCAAACCCCTTCTATTGATTTAATTTTACTAATTTTCAATGTTGATCTATGTACTATAGTCATCCTATGAAAAAAATTGTATTTGTATCTCCTTATTTTAACCAAGTCTATCTTTATTTTAATATCTAGAATTTATCTTACCTAAAAATATTATGATATTCACTAAGCAACTCCTTTTCCTCTTATTGGATTAATACAATCACCTTTTTGGAATTTTAAAAGTTTATTTTTTAGTTTTTATTTTTCCTCAAATATATTTTCAAAAGTGTTCTTGCTTCATTCTTTCAATCTATATGTCATGGATTTAATTTGTTTTGGAAGAGCATACAACCCACCATTTCCTAAATAATACCATGTTTGAGATATCATATCAACAAATTGAGGATGGTGTTCCCATATCTGCTCATATTTAAAAAATATTTTTTTGATTCACTTACCACCATTTTAACTCTCATTGGACAATGATCTAAATCAATCCTTGTTAAGGTATTAATTTTAGCACAATTTCCTTCATCTAGCCAATGATCTAAGAGTATGCATCTATCAATTTTTTTTCTTTAAGGTTTTTTCCTCTCCTATTGTTGGTCCAAGTATAGTTGTCTTCTTCAAAATCAACCTCCCATAGTTTATTGTTTTGAATAAAAGCTAATAAATATTTCATACTTTGGGTTAATTTCCTAATTCCTACAAAAAAATTATCCAACTTGGTTATGGCATTAAAATCTCCTATGATCATGAATCTAGTTTCTTGATCTTCACTTCTCATTAAGGCTGCAATCCCACTTCAAACTTCTAATCTACTTGATTGAGTTATAGGTCCATAGACTTTGATAAGGTTGAAATGATTATCTACAAAGTAGCATGTTACTAAAAATGTTATCCAATGCCTAGTTTTATGAATGGTTACGCAAGATGTTCTATAATGATTCCAACAAGTTAGAATTTCTCTCACTACTCCTTTAGAATCCATAGCATGCCATTCATATTTTCCATACTGCTTTCATGGTTTTTAAAAAAAAATCTTTTATCATTTTAGTTTCATGGATATAAAGAATATTAGGCTTGTTACTTAAACATAGATCCTTTGTATAGGTCTACTTTGAGGAGGTATTAGCACATATTATATTCCATGAGATGATAATCATGTCTCATTAGGGGTTATTGGTCGTATTTGCGTATTATCAATATTCATAGAGAATGTTCTTCCTTAAATCAGAATCATACAAAATAGATTATTCCTTGTTAATATGTTGAACCTATTGTATTGTGTCCTCTAAGTTTTGATCTACTTTATCTTCATAGGCTAAAGCCTCAAAAGAGTTGGCATTTCTTCCAATATTCTTCCTTAGTGGTATACACTATTTATTTTCTTTTATTTTTCTAGATCTATTTTTTGGAAGTTGAAAATCATCTTCATCCATAACCATTGGTATGTTTCTCTTATGGTTTTCTACATATGATAATGTTGGGCTCTTCTTAGGGCATGATCTTTCAATATGTTTCACTTCATGATATATTCTACATATAAAAGTTATATTTTTAATAATCAATGGTTTGGATCCACATCTTATCCTCATACTTAAGAATGATTATATTTGGTAAAAATTCATTTATATCAATCATAACCAATATATGAGCATAAATAGCCAAGAATCCAACTTTCATAGTATCTAAAATATCAAGAAATTCTCCAAGAGTGTTTCATATTGCCTTTAAGGTGTCTATTTCCTAAAATTCAATGGGTAACCCAAACATCCTAACCCAAATTAATATAAGGAATAGATTTATATTTTTATATAAAAAGCCTTCATACCAGTCGATAAGGAAGAGTCCTACTCTTCCCTTAAACCAAGGACCCCATTTTAGAAAAAAATATCTTTCTTCCCTATAACAAAATATAGCTAAGAATAAACCTTTGGGAAGAAATGATAGATCACTCATGGAGACTTCTAACTCCTATCAATCCATTTTCTCAAGGATGAATCCCTTGACCAATTTCCATTAAGTTTACCAAAACTTATCCTATTCTGGAGCAATGGGATCTCTCTAAGGTGCGCTCACTAACCTCTACCACTAGAGATGATTCTAAGAATTTAACTATAAATCGGTCCACGAAAAAGAAAGTAAAACTTAAAATCTATTGAAATTTTCCAAAATATCCTATAGCTAATAAATTATTTGATAAAAAAATATATTAATTAGCATGCAAAATTTCTAAGATAAATAAGAAAAAAACTTAGCTAAAAATTCTATGTCCAGATGTAATATCTTGCCTCAATGAAGTTCTAGCCTTTCATTGTTTTTCCCATCATTAAACCCTAGCGGATAAATATTTGCAGTTTTAGTTTTTATGAATTGAAAAATGATGACTACCCTTGTTTTGTATGGTTGACTTCATAGGATAATATCATAAAGCTATTCAAATTCCACATAAGATGGTATAAGAATCAATTAAATTGAAAAATCCTCCACAAAGATATGGTTCCTAAAAGATAAGACATTTAAAAAATACCCTAACCCTAATCATTGTATTGGGATATAGGCAGTATAAAAAATTAATATGATTATTGGATTTCATTTATTAATCAAGTATAAATTTAAATTTTACTTTAGATTATTATTATAGATACTAGTATTGAGCTATAAGTTTTAGGAGAAAATTGAGTATTATTTAAATTTTAATTATTTATAGCGTTGATTACATAGGAAAAATATATGTTTTAGAAACCTTATATTTCCTTCTCTTGATATACCCAATATGACCTATATACCTTAAGGGGCTCCCTATATATCAAATGTCCTAATATACCCGACACATCTTAATATACCTATCAATATGTAAGAAAGTCAATACATGGGATTCCAATGATATGTGAAAGTGACCTCCTAGATACATGGCCAACATGGTACATGACCGGTGGTAGTATGTCTCCTTATGAATGAATCCTAACAATATACTCCTTATTACGCATAAATATGCACAAGATCCTATGTAAAAAAACTAGTAGTTTGGGCATGCAACATATCCAATATAGCCTAATAACTTGTATGGTAGTTACTTAGAGGGTTGTAATGATCCTTAAAAGGAGTAGTCTTTAGTTACATTATTATTTGGATTTTATATGTATTAACAACACAAACAAATTTAATGATATTGATTAAGGTTTGATAAAATTTAGTCTTGATTAAGATTTAGTTTGGTAAGGAAAATCTTTGGACCCACTTTGGTGCTCAAGTTGGGATTACCAAAACTAAAATGTGAGAGGGGAAACCTCATAAAGGACCTCCAACTTATAGTATCTATGATGTCTTACCTTTCACCTCTAGGTTACGGGTAGGCAAGAGTCTAAGTCTAAGGGTTGGTGGATTATATTAAGGAACACGTATGTTTCTCCCTAATATATTCCTCTCATAGCATCATCTTAATCTAATCCCGTGATAACTACAAATGACCTTTAAAAACTATACGCTTCATTCTAACTATAACCATCTACCTTTCTAAGCCCCTAGTTTATTCTTAACTTTAACAAATATCTATAATAAAAAAATATATTAAATATAATTTAATTAACTGACACCAAATACAATATTTTGATGAAAGTAATATTTAAAAAATACTGTTTAAAAATTATATATATAAAAAAATTATAAAACACCAACCAAAAGACACAAACACTTTCATCCTCAGGTTAAGATCTAAACCTTAAAATAATCAATAAAACAACATATAAAAGTATTTTATATTAAATTTATAAATTTTAATGGGCCATTTTAAAACAAATATGCTAAGATAAAACTTAACTAACAATGCTTGACTAGCCGTGGGTTTGAAGAGATGTACCCTAAGACGGGGCTAAAAGACCCATATCAAAGACAGGCCTAATTACTCCAAGATAGTACCAAAATGTTGCCGACGGCAGGTTCAATTTCAAAAATTAAGATATAAAGTACCCTCATATTGTTCGTTCCTCTCCATAATCGTCAGTTTAGGTATTCTATCGAATGCAAATGGCAGACATGTCTTTTTGGAGAGATTCTGAGACCTTACAAGAAGACAACGCATTTCTCCGAATATCTTCTTGTGTTCCTGGAGAACAATCCGATACAACAGATATTATTCTTGAGGCCTCAGATGGATCAAAATTTCATGTGCACCGTTTCATTTTAGTGAGTCTTTAATTAATTTCTTATGTAATTCTGAATAGATATTAAAATCTAACATTTACATTTTCTTGAAACATTGCTTATTATCTGGTGCAGATCAATCGTTCCAAAGTTTTTGAGGAAATGCTTCGAGAGAAGGTAGAAGGACAAGGAACAAGAAAAATACAGATCGAGGAGGGTGATGGAGAGGGCATTCAAGTGTTTGTGAAGTTTTTATATTCTGCAGAAATTACTCATCATGATATGCGTCATCATCATCAGCTGCTTGCCAAACTTGCCCATCATTATCAAGTGGAGTTCCTTCAGCGACTGTTGGATAAATTTATTCCTGTACATATGTTAACGCAAGAAAGAATAGAACTCTTGAAGTTGGCCTATATGTGTAAACTGGAGAGAACTAAAGAAACCCTACTGAAGATGATTGTGAACGGTAATAAAAATGAGTTCGAAAGAGTTATAGGAGGGTTAAAGGACTATCCATGGATTGTAAAGGAATTGTCCATATACGTGGTAAAAGAGCTGAAACGAAGAGCTCCGGTGAGAAGAAATTAACCTGATATGTAATAGGTTCCCGTAGGGCTGTTTTCTTGTTAAGGCATTACCCTTTGTTACCGTTGTTTAATCTCATGTGAACATCTTTGATTTTGCAAAGTAGCAAAATACAAGAATATTTAATATGATTTGTGTTTTGCCATTTCGAGATTAAAGATTTTATATGGTCTTTTTCTTTTTATAATTTTATTTTATTTTTGTCTGTAGATATTTTCATTTAAATTTATCTCTAGAGAATAATTAGCTAGTATTGAACTAGAATACAGGTTGATGAAATTCGGGTGGGCAATAGGGCAATCAATAGTTAGGTTTAAGCCTTGAAGGCTTTTGGCGTAAAAAGCATATCACCATTTATTATTCAACAATATCTAATGGATTTGTTAGGTGAGCAGTGCACTAAAATTGTTTTAAAAGTTAGCATTGTTTCATTACAACTGAAGTGTCTTTTAAGATTGAATTCTATATTTTCTTTGAGGTGTGTTATGTGGATATTAGAAAAATGTAGGCCCTTAATATATTCGGCAAGATTTGCTACAGCAATGTTTATTGTCTGCATTGCCCTATAGTCAAAGATCCAGAACAAACAGTTTCTTACATGAAAAGGTTTCTTTCGGGGATTTTCCAGATGTTAACCTCTCAAATGATATAATGGATAAGAGCTTTCTATGCACATTTGGCCACTAAAAAAGTTGAGTTAATTTTTTTCTCTGTTTGTTAAGTCTATATCTGTTATATCTGTGTATTCGTAAGTTTTACAATGGCTTTGTACCTATGTTAGATGGACCCAAGGATTGAGTTAATAAATGAAGCCTAGGAACCAATTTAAAGAACGCAACTATCACTGATTCTTGAGTTTTGAGCAATTGTGAAGTAATGTTTTATACTTATTATTACATCAAATCTTAACTTGATGCAAGAATGATTATAATTTGCTTATTTTTTTGTTAAGATATTGGTGGTGTTGGAAGAGATAGTAGTGGTGCAGCTCTTTTCAGTTTCTCTTGTTATAAGGGGAAGCAAACTAATAATTATATGGAGGTCCTTGCTATTCATTTTGCTTTAGAAAAAGGTTATGATCTGGGGTGGCGATCTGTGAGTTGGACTCTCAAATTATTATTAATTTATTGAAGATTCATAATATTTTTAATGTTCATTGGTTGTTGTGGGTAGATCATTCAAATTTATTGGTATCTGGAGTTTATTTTCTTTGTTCATATTCCCATGGAATGGAATAGTGTGGCTCGGCTTCTGAGTTTCAGGAAGACTCGAATGTTAGGGAATGGGATCAACTCCCATTGGACTGTTTTCATCATCTTGCTAATTTGCTTGCTGCACATATACTTAGTTGAGGATGTTGTTTGTTGGGTGGCTTTTGGTCATGTTTTTTTTTGGGTGGCTTTTGGTCGGATTGATGGTTTTGGGGGTCTCTTTTCTTCTAGCCCTTGATGGTTTTGGGTGTCTCTTTTCTTCTAGCCCTTGTAAGGGTTATTATTTTAGGATTCTATGTTTCTTGTTGTATGGTTTATTGATTCAATAATGTTTTACCAACATACAAAATATATATATTAATAAGCAATCCATTATGTTATGGTGGAAAAGCCTTAAATAACATCTAAAAAAATAATACATAAGGTAAGGTGAACAAATAACATATAAGATTTATTATTATATATATATATATATATATATATATATATATATATATATATATATATATATATATATATATATATATCCGTGTGTGTGTGATATGTAGTATAAATAATTAGGAGAAAATTAATTATTATTTAAGATTTAATTATTTATAGAGTTGATTAAATAAGAAAAATAAGATGTTTTAGCAACCTTATATTTCCTTCTCTTGATATATCCAATATGGTATGTATACCTTAAGAGACTCCTTATACATAAAAGGCCATAATTTACCTGAACCCTATTTATATACCTATCAATATGTGAGAGAAAGCTAATACATGGGATTCCAAGGATATGTGAAAGTGACCTCTTAGATACATGTCCAATATGGTACATGAGGGGTGGTAGTGTGCTTCCTTATTGATTACTAATAGTATACTCCTACTAGGCAGAAATTTCCATAAGATCCTATGTAAATAATTGGTAGTGTGGGCTTGTGATATGTCCAATATAGCCTAATAACTTGTATGGTAGTTATGTAGATGATTGTAATAATCAAAAATAGGAATAGCCTTCAGTTATGTTATTTTTTGGATTTTATATGTTTTAACAACACAAAAAAATTTAATGATCTTGATTAAGGTTTGATAAGATGAAGTCTTGTTAAATATTTAGTTTAGTAAGAAAAATCTTGGGACCCACTTCAATGCTCATGTTGGGCTTACAAAAATGTGAGAGGGTAATATCATAAAGGACCGTAAACTTATCGAATTTATGACATCCCATCTCTCACCTCGAGGATAGAGGTAGCCAATATTCTAAGTCCTCCCCCATCGTTTGAAAGGGTAAGGTAAGGCGATCTAAGGGTTAATGAATTCTATTAGAGAACACCTATGTTTATCCTTAATATTTTCCTTTAATAGTATCACCTTAATCTAGTCTCATCCAAACTACAAATGCATCAATCAATGCATTAAACAAGTCCTATATGCTAACAAGATTTTGATTTTTGGATGATAAATATAAAAGGTTCATTTTCAAGGTAATGATTCTAGAAGGTAGAGCAAATAAACAAGTCTCGATGCAACTAGATGTTGTTTCAATTTGATGAGATGAAATTCTATAGGTGGTTCCTTAATTCTATTGAAGACAATGACTTATTTTCTATTTTTAATCTTTTAATGAATAAAATTAAAAAATATAAAATAATAGATAAAAAATAGATAGAAGACAATAACCTTGATTTTAAATGGTAAAAATGATAACTAGAACTTCAATCTTGATTTTTGTCGTAGTGGTAGATATGTTAGCATGATGTAGAAGCATTATTTGCACTATTGCTATCTTGTGTTGTTTTTTCTTGTGACTCCTTTCAAAAAATATACTTTTTATCTTAGTAAAAGAACCATTATTGGGTTATTAAATCATTGTCTTTACTATTTCTATTTGGTGATGCTTTTACTTAGGAATTTTGCTTTCTAACTACTATAAAATAAATATAAAATAGATGGAGTTAGTAGTAAATGGGTTTGCCTAGATTAGTGGAGAATATATGGTTCCCTTGATCAACATAAAACCATTATCCAATATATAATAATAGATATATGTAAAATATATAATGATGACCATAAGTTTAATGGCAAAAATATAATTAGGGAGTGACAGGGGTACTAGTTCTTCTTCCAATTGAGGGTACTTTTACTATTAGTGGTAGATTATGACTATATAATCAAAGCCTCTATTATAGTTAAAACATAGTAATAATACCATTGAGATTATAATTCAACAATGATTTTGATTACAAATACATCAAAATGAGTTTTTAGACAATAGAATTCATAAATTTTAAATAATTTAGTGAGGATGATTGATCAAGGGTGTATGTATCTTGATGGATACAATAGGATAACCTAATTTATCATAAAAGATACAACTATGATCAAAGTGATAAATGAATAAAATATTTACTAGAAAAATAAGTTTAGAATAAAATAATTATAAAATGCTAAAGCCAAGATATTGACATGAAGAATACAAGCTTATACTGAGAGGGGGGAGGGTGAAAAGTCTAAGACCACTCAATATCAAGAACACAAGCTTATACTTTTCACTTTATTTTTAAATTAATATCAATTAATGTCCTTAATTGCAATAACCAAATATAGTTTTGTGCATTAAAAACTTAGGTAATCAAGAGCACAAGTTACCACACACAATTGAGACACAATATTCAACATGGTTCCCCCAATGTGGGGTACTCCAATAGATAATATCCTTATAATAATTCACATAAAAATAAGGATCCTTATACAATATAATGATTTCTTTGATCTGCTCAAAGCTAGGCAATAACAAGTTCACATAGAACTTGTCCAAATCTGAATAACAAACTCACACAGAACTTGTCCAAAACTGAATAACAAGTTCACATATAACTTGTCCAAAAATAAATAACAAGCTCATACAGAACTTGTCCAAAACTTCTCTAGCAAGCTCACCAAGAACTTTCCCAAATCTGCTCTAGCAAGCTCACCAAGAACTTGCCCAAATCTACTCTAACAAGCTCTCCAAGAGCTTGTCGAAATATGCTATAGCAAGCTCACCAAGAACTTGCCCAAATATTCTCTAGCAAGTTGTTCACAAAGCTATCCAAAAATATATCCCAAAACTATCCACAAAGCTGTCCCAAAACTATCCACAAAGGTTGTCCCAAAACTATCCACAAAGGCCTTCTCAAAGGCTCAATCAATCATGCTCAAGTAGCACTCAAATATCATCCACAAATATATCAAGGCAAAGCTCAAATATGAACTCAACAATGAATGACAATGTACTCTTCAATGGATGACAACAATGATCCACAATGATCTTAACTCAACTCAAATCAATCTCAACTAAACTCAAGTCAATTCACAGAAGCATAAAGAGAATTTCTAGAGACTCAATATGTTCTAATCTCACTCTCAACTCAACTCAACTCAAATCAATCTCAACTCAACTCAAGTCAGAATTATGGAATAGTTTGTTTCATGGAACTTGACCAATCACCTCATATAATAACTTGACTAGGCTCAATCAACTCAACTCAACCAATCACCACAAGGGACTACTCTTTCTCACAAAAACCCTAGTCCAAGCATATATCAACCAACTCAAATATTTCCAACAATGCTCAACCATAAATCTCACATAACAATGATACTCATGTTCTTGTCAAGTTCTTTCACAACCAATGGGCTTCAACAACTATGCTTATAAAACAAAGTTTTAGAACAAATATCAAACCAAAAAACCTTAAATCATTTAACCAACCACTTTCAAAAAGGAAACCACAATCAATCCTTTTCACTCCAATGATATTTTAGAAATCAACCACCATAACCAATCAATAGGAGAATGTGCCCATACCTTTTTTATGCCAAGAAGTTGTCCACAAAATCTGCCACACTAAATACAACTTTCCTTTCCAATATCAATAAGGATTAGTGGACTTCAAATAATAATCACAAGATAAGCATAACTCAATTTACACCTTTTTACTCAAAATTAATAAACACATCCACCAAAGTCTTATTTAATAAAACCCTTATCAAAAATAATAATCAATAAGGCTCTCAAAATATCTTATAACAACTACTTGTTTCTCCTAAATATTAATTTTTTATTTCATAAATATCAAAATAAATCAACAACTCATCCACCTCTGAAATAATAATCATAGCCCTTATAAAAATAAATTTTAATTAAAAACTTTAATTATTCCTTAACCACCTTATAACTCCTATCCTAGGGCATCAACGAAATTAATTAGAGAAAAACCTAATTACCTCCTCAAGGGGATTCGAACTCCCAACTTGCACACACCGTGAGCGCCTTAGCCATGGATAAGGTTGCCACACGAGCTAGCCGCTTGTTCGAAAGAAAAATGCACGACATGGCTTAAGTCCTTTCTCCCTTCCATACAAACCAAAAGTGCTTCAAGCACTTTCCTTCCAATGCCTTCAAATGCAGTCAAGGAGATTCAAACCTTTACGTAAAGCACTAGCACACACCTTAACAAAAAGCCAATTGCCAATGCGCCATTCTGTCCACAATGTCTTGGGCTTTCAATGAACATTGGATTTATTCCCTGTCTCCCTTATCAAAATTATTTTCGTACGAGCTCTCTACGATTAACACAAGCAAGGATGAATTTAAAATGAGCCTTAGGATCCTCCTTTATATAGTCTTCTCCTCATTTTCGATGACGTCGGTGCATTATTAATTTTCCCTCTTTCTTTAGACGTCGGCGATAACTTTAGTTTTAATTTTAAAATTAAAATTAAAATTTTAAATAATTAAAATTTAAACTAAATATTTAAAATTAAATATCTCCATCATCGGGGCACCTTTTTTTATGAAACGAAATGCCAACCTAGGTTTTAAGAAAAACCCATTTCAAATCTGCCATCCATGGTTTTAAATAAAACCTTTTATTTTGCCTGCTTTGGTTTTCACAAAACCCTGATTTTATCCATGCTTTCCAAATGATCATTTGTCCATCAAAACTCAATGGGATCCATATGACATCAATAATTCATGTGACATCAATGACAACATAAAATAACTCAAATTGTCAACAATATCTCACTTTATTATTGATGGAAACACATCTAAATAAAAAACCACAATCACTGCAAAAACCATCTCTAAGAATCAAAGTTGCTCTCCCTAACTCAATAATCTCTATGGAGGCTGCTCCCCCTAACTCAATGCTCTCTTTGGAGGCTACTCTCCCTAACTCAATGCTCTCCCACTTACTCAAATATCTTCGCCTTTGATATCAACGGCAAAAGGGACACATATGGGGCTAAAATATATGACTCTTAAACTTAGCTCCCTCACCACCTTCTCTCTTGAGGTTATTAATTTTGGGGTGGG
Organism: Wollemia nobilis; assembly: GCA_028583015.1. Classification (NCBI taxonomy): domain Eukaryota; kingdom Viridiplantae; phylum Streptophyta; class Pinopsida; order Araucariales; family Araucariaceae; genus Wollemia; species Wollemia nobilis. The sequence goes on from JAQPPZ010016936.1 coordinate 5,125,805, forward strand.
TGTACTTTTACTCCCATATCACATTGTTTCTTTCCTCTATCAACTTACTTCCATGTTTTTTTCTGATATCCTTCTCTTGATGAATTACTTGATCTTCTTGTCTAGAACCTGTTTGACCTTCTTGCCTTGAACCTATTTGACCTTCTTGCCTTGAACCTATTTGGAATTGAGACCTACATAATTTTGTAATATGCCCAAATTTATTTCAATCAAAACACTTGATATTGTATCCTTTGGATGGTGCCCATGTCCTAAATTCTTTCTTGAAATAATTTCCATATCCATTCCTTTCCTAAACCCTATATTGTGAAGCTCTGTTTTCATGACCATTATGACCATGAAATTTGAATTGTGAAGCTCTAAAACAAAAACCATGTTGATCATTTACTTCACACTGAAAATATCTATGACCAATCCTGTTACATGAGAAGCAATGCCCTTGAAAATCATACCTTCTTCCTTTGAGGTTTCTTCTAGCAAAATAAAACTTCTTTGATCCATAGACCCTGCAGTGTATAGCCCTGTGTCCAAATCCATTACAAGAAAAACATTGTCCTTGAAAATCCTTGTGTTCATGCTTTGGTTCTTCATACCTTTCTTGACCATTATCCTTATGATCATTTTCAACTTGTGCATTGCATCATTGAACCTTCTTTGTAGTATCTAAATCCTCTTCATTAGTTTATTCCTTTTTTTTCTCTTCAAGTATTTATTTTCCTTTTGAACTTGATTCACCTATCTCAAAACAAGAACCAAAATGAATATTTGGAGCCATAGGAACTTTGGAACTTTCCTCAAAAATCTTAGGTGCTTCCTTTCTTTCATATTTTAGAACTTCCTTTACTTTTGAGTGTGATTCCCCAAACCTAAAATATGAGACCTTTGGTGCTTTGGCATTTTCCTATTATTTCTCTTTATTTGTGTCAGGTAGTAAATTGACACACATCTCTATAGCCTTTGAAATGCAAGTATCCATTTCTGCTGCTTCTTTTTCTTTGGAAACTAGTTCTTCCTTATAGATTTCTGAAACAAAACCTCCTGATACAAATATAGGTCCTTGTGTAGTTATTTTGGTTTCCCTTATTCATAACCAAACCCTATTTTTATAAATGGATCTTGTTGTGAATCCAAAAAATTATCCAGAGTTTTTAAATTTCTTTGAAATCATGCTAACTCATTTATTTATATCCCCAAAATTTTCTGATCTTCTTCTAACTAATAACATCTTTCTTTTCTTGCCTTCAATTTCTCAGAAATAGTGATTCCAAGCTCTTTTGTTTCTTGAAGCTCATTTTCCAAACCTTGAATGCGTTGATTGAGCATCATATTGACCTTTTCATTTTCATGATCCTTATTTTCAAGCCTCTTGATTTTCTTTTCCAATATTCTGATTTTATTTTTCTATTTTATGGAATCCTCTTCTTCATCATCATTGCTGCTAGAATTATCACTATAACTGTTGCTTTCTTTTTCAATAAATAAACTTTCCTTGTTGCAATTATTGTAGTACATGCAATCATCATCTATATACCCAAAATCTTTGCATATGAAGCATTTTAATATCCTTAGACCTTTATTGTACCTATTTGCTTGCTCAATGGCTATGGAAAGTTTTTCATGTCTTTCTTCAATAGATATATCCTCTTATTTAACTTCAATCCCTAGGAATAGATGTTCTTGCCTTTCTTCTTTTATTCCAAATAATGTACATTCTTCTTCATTTGACTGGTTTCTATCACTGTAATCTGAACTATCATTTGCATCTACAATGTAGTAAGATTTATTTACCTTATGAAAAAATTTCTACTTCTCATACCTGTTTTGCTTGTATCTTTCATCTTTGTCATGCTTATGCTTTCCATATTATTTTATTATTTGACCCTATTTTTCATCATCACTGTTTTATTCATGTGGACACTTGTATGCATAGTGACCAAGATCACCACACTTGTAGCATCTGAATTTCCTTATATCTTTAAAATTCTGAGTCATTTTTTTTATGAAGTTAGATTCCTCATCATTATCTAAAACTCTATCTGTCTCTAGAACTTTCCCTTTATCTCTATATGAAGCCTTGAATGCAATATATTTTATTAGAACCTTATGCTTACTTACCATCATATCATAAGTTGTAAGAGTTCCTTGCAATTATTCCATTGTTAGCTTGTTTATATCCATTATTTCTTCTATTATTGAAACCTTAGCATCATATTTCATGGGAAGTGATCTCAAATATTTTTGAGTAACTTCTGATTCTTTCATATCAAAACCTAGGCCTCTAATGGTGTTAGTAATCTCATCAACTCAAAGTAAAAAAATTGCAATATATTCAGAATCTTCCATTTTCAATTCCTTAAATATTTTTCTATGAGTTTGTAGTTTTGCCAACTTTACCTTGGAATATCCTTCATAATTATTTCACAAATTGGTCCACATTTAATTAGCTGAATGACATACCATGACCTTTATAAAATTTATCTCATGAAGCCCACTCAAAATATAATTCATTGCTCTTGCATTGATCTCAACCAATTTCTTGATAGTCTTATATACCTCGGGATCATCTTCAACCCTATACTCTTTTTCAACAATTTTCCATACCTCATATCCTTGTGATATCAAGTAATTCTTCATCCTCATGCTCCAGAAAGCATAACTATTACAATAAAATAATGGAGCCTTATTTGTATATGATACATTCTATGAAGCCATATGTGTTCTTATAGAATCTACCCTCAATATGTTAGCCTTTCTAAAGAAACCTGCTCTGATACCAATTAAATAACACTAGCTTATACTTAGAGGGAGGGGTTGAACAATATAAGACCACTTTTTACTTTCTTTCCAAATCAATATCAATTAATTTCCTTAATTACAATAACCAAATATAGTAGTGTGCATTAATAACTCAGATAGTAGTAGTAAGCAAGAGCACAAGTCACCACACACAATTGAGACATAATATTTAACATGGTTCTCCCAATGTGGGTTACTTCAACAGATAATCTCCTTATAATACTTCATAGAAAAATAAGGATCCTTATCCATACAATTATTTCTTTGATCTACTCAAATCTAGGAAATAACAAGTTCACACAGAACTTGTCCAAATTTGTCCAAAACTGAATAACAAGCTCACACATAACTTATCCAAAATTGAATAACAAGCTCACATAGAACTTGTCCAAAACTACTATAGCAAGCTCACTAAGAACTTTCCCAAATATGCTCTAGCAAGATCACCAAGAACTTTCCCAAATATGCTCTAACAAGCTCACTAAAATCTTGTCCAAATCTACTCTAGCAATCTCACCAAGAACTTTCCCAAATCTTCTCTTGCAAGATGTCCACAAAGCTATCCCAAAACTTTCTAGAAATTTATCTGAAAACTGTCCTTAAAGTTGTCCCAAAACTTTCCACAAAGGCTATCCCAAAACTATCCACAAAGGCCTTCTCAAAGGCTCAATCAATCATGCTCAAGTAGCAGTTAAATCTCATCCACAAATATATCAAGGAATATCTCAAAGATGAACTCAACAATGAATGGCAATGTACTCTTCAATGGATGACAACAATGATCCACAATTATCTCAACTCAACTCAAATCAATCTCAACTCAACTCAAGTCAAATCATAGAAGCATAAAGAGAATTGTTAGAGACTCAATATGTTCTAATATCACTCTCAACTCAACTCAACTCAAATCAATATCAACTCAACTCAAGTTAGAATTATGGAATAGTTTGTTTCATGGAACTTGACCAATCACCTCACATAATCACTTGACTAGGCTCAATCAACTCAAATCAACCAATCACCACAAGGGACTACTCTTTCCCATAAAAACCCTAGTCCAAGCATGTATCAACCAACTCAAATATTTGCAATAATGCTCAACCATAAATCTCACATAACAATGATACTCATGTTCTTTTCTAGTTCTTTCACAACCAATGGGCTTCAACAACTATGCTTATAAAACAAGGTTTAAAAAAAACTCTCAAACCAGAAAACCTTGAAGCATTTAACCAACCACTTTCAAAAAGGAAACCACAATCAATCCTTTTCACTCCAATGATATTTCAGAAATCAACCACCATAACTAATCAATAGGAGAATGTGCCCATACCTTTTTTATGCCAAGAAGTTGTCCACAAAATCTGCCACACTAAATACAACTTTCCTTTCCAATCTCAATAAGGATTAGTTGACTTCAAATGATAATCACAAGATAAGCATAACTCAATTTACACCTTTTTACTCAAACTTAATAAACACATCCACCAAATTCCTTTTTAATAAAACCCTTATCAAAAATAATAATCAACAGGGCTCTCAAAATATTTTATAACAACTTCTTATTTCTCCTAAATCTTAATTTTCAATTTCATGAATATAAAAAAAATCAACAACTCATCCACCTCTGAAATAATAATCACAACTCTTATAAAAATACATTTTAATTAAAAACTTTAAGTATACCTTAACCACCTTATAACTCCTATCCTAGGGCATCAACAAAATTAATTAGATCAAAACGTAATTACCTCCTCAAGGATATTCGAACCCCCAACTTGCACACACCGCGAGCGCCTTAGCCACAACTAAGGTTTCCACATGAGCTAGCTTCTCATTCAAAAGGAAAAGGTACAACATGCCTTAAATCCTTCCTCCCTTCCACGTAAACCAAAAGTGCTTCGTGCACTTTCCTTCCAATGCCTTCGAATGCAGTCAAGGAGATTCGAACCTTGACATAAAGTGCTGCTACACACCTTAACAAAAATCCAATTGCCAATGCACCATTCTGCCCATAATATCTTGGTCTTTCAACCAACCTTGGATTTATTCATTGTCTCTCTTTTCAAAATTATTTTTGCACGAGCTCTCTTCGGATGCTTAAACAATGATTAACACAAGCAAGGATGAATTTCAAATGAACCTTAGGATCCCCCTTTATATAGTCTTCTCCTCATTTTCGATGATATCGGTGCTATACCCAATAAATGACGTCGGTGCTAAATTTAATTTTAATTTTAAAATTAAAATTAAAATTTTAAATAATTAAAATTTAAACTAAAAATTTAAAATTAAATATTTCCATCATCGGGGCACCTTTTTCAAAAAAACAAAATGCCAACGTAGGTTTTAAGAAAAACCCATTTCAAATATTCCATCCATGGTTTTAAATAAAACCTTTTATTTTGCCTGCCTTGGTTTTCACAAAAACCCTTATTTTATCCATGCTTTCCAAAATATCATTTGCCCATCAAAACTCAATGTGATCCATATGAAATCAATGATTCATGTGACATAAATGACAACAAAAAATAACTCAAATTGCCAACATGACAAGCTTAGATATGAGAGAACACAATCAATTGGGTACAAAAAATCTTGTATCCTCAAGAGCTTTGACTAATATCCCCATGTTGTGATGAAGTAGATGAGAAATTTCTATTACATGATATAATTAAGAATTTCATAGAGATTCACTATGGGAAGAGATGATCTTCAATTTGACAATGTTTTTTTGTTCTCAAAAGTTCATTAGAAGTTTGGTCAATATTTGGTATTCTCAATATTTTATTAAAACTTTGGTAAATCTTTGCTATACCCAAAAGTTCATTTATTGGGCTTCCCCAATAAGGTATGACTTTATAGGAAGCCATTGATCCTTGGAGGATGCCTTTGAGGATGGATACACGGAGTTGATAAGACTAATTGAATGTAAGTTTTCAAAAGGTATTAATATGCAATAATGTTTCAATGTTGAGAATTTACCCAAATTATCTCATAGTTTCTTTTATCAAGGTTTAAATATTAATAAATAATATAATCGTCACAACTCAATGGCTAATATCAATGAATATTACATTCATAAAATAATAATAATATTTCTCAATAATAATACTCATAATATTATTGATGAATCAAATATACAAATTGAAATTTATTGGATACAATGCATGGAGCTTTCTCTCCATAATATAACCTTAGAAGATGACTTTTCAATATTCGATTATTGTTATGCTCACATATTTGGGATATGAATCCTTTTCTATTCCTCGCATATGATAAAACTCTCATGACTATTCACTTTATACCTTGTCCATCCCAATACCATTAGCCCTCATGCTAAGACCCTCATATCCCTCTTCCATTCCCACATGTCTCTCCTGGAACCCTTGATGCTTTAGCTTGACCCGATAATCAAAGAAATTTTTAAGAGCCTTAATTGTATTCCCTTCATCCAAAAATTCATCAACATTGAAGAAGAATTTACTGATAATTTCTTGAGTTCCTCGAATGGTGGTTGTGTTTTTGTTAGAGGCCTTAAATTTATAATTGATGTTCACTTCATGGCCAAAGTTGCGGGTCTCCCTATTCATGGTAAATATATTTTGTGAAACAAGCACACCATAGTGGCTGAGCTGGAATAATTCCATGACAAAGGTAAAGATTTATTTACTACTAATGTAGGAGTTAAAATAAAAAATATCCCTAGATCATGGTATCGTGTCATGATTCCCATAATCCAGTATTTCACAATTGAGAAAGTTTATGTAACCCTTCACAGATTCCACTTGGTGTTCCTGAATCACTTCAAAGGTAACAAGAAGATGAACATTCTATACTATTATGGTAAGGTCTCTCGAACTATCTATCATTAATTTCAAAATTTAGAAATTCACCTCTACCATCCATCAGGGTTTGCATATTATTATTTACAAGCGTACCCTGGTTGCCTACATTAAGAAAGCCCTGATAACCACCTCACCTATTTTGACTTGTCCCTCCTCCAAACCTTGTTTGCCCACCCCTGATTTTCTTGGCCCCCATCCAAGCCCTATTCAGCCTGTCCCCATCTAGTATGTCGATGTCCCTCCCAACTAGCCTACTCTACTCCCCCTAGTTCTTCACTTAGCCCCAATTAGTCCACCCCTATAAAGATGACTGATAGTAGTAGTCATGACACACCCATTTATGATGTGCCCAGTGATGGAGATGACACAAAATTTTCCTCTCCTACCACTTCAAATCCCAAGGGTGAGTTTGGTGAATTCGAGCTCAAATCGAGGTCCATCAAGCATTCCTCATCTAGGTTCTTTTTGAATTCCAATCCAACCTCCTTCCATTCTTTGCCTCGCTTGAAGAAAATAAATATTATGTCTCCATACTTGGTGGGATATTCTGAGTTGCTGAGGGAGGCTTATAGTGAGGAATTCCACCCTAAGGAGATAGTAAAGGATGATCTCAGTGACATATTTGTTGCTACACTTTACAAAGTTATGGTCAACCATATTATCAGCTTGATAGCCTCCATGACGATGATCACCAGCACCTAAAACCAGGCAGTAAAGGTTCTCAAAGAATCCCATGGCCACATCAATGCCATTTTAAAGGATATGGATTAAACTCCTAGCATCAACCATGGTAAGTTATTTATAGGTCTACATTGAGGGGTGTCCCCTTGGGATTACCCTATTTCCTAGTTTTGGTTATGATGGGATCATCCCGCTGGGGTATCCCCATTTGATGCTAATTTTTGTGTAATATTGGACCCGTGTGGGTCACCCTCTATTTTGGTCTGTGATCTTGTTGGGCTATTGTTTTTTTGTGGTTGTAACAAGTTTTTAGAACCCCTTTCAAAATACACCTTTAATAACCGACCATAATAAAATATCTACAAATGTACCATGGAGGTACTTTAGCAATGTATCTATTATCGTGTGTTCATAATTTTTACAATGGACTTGTACCTATGTTAGATGGGCGTAAGGATTGACTTAATAAAATAAGCGTAGGAACCAATTTAAAGAACTAAACTATCACTATTATTGAGTTTTGAGCAATTGTGAAGTCATGTTTTATACTTATTATTACAAGCTTTGTATTATTTTCAAATTTTAATTTGTGTTTGAAGAGAGATGCTAGAATGATTATAATTTATTTATTTTGTTCTACAATAATAATATATTAATAACCATAATCCATTATATTATGGTGGAAAAAGCCTTAAATAACATAATTTTATGGTAAAAAAACATAAAGTGAACAAATTACATATAATATTTATTATGGTTTTATATTAATTTGGTTAAATTCCCTAAGATATATGTATACTAAAGTTGAATGATACGTAGTATAAATAATTAAAATGATTATTGGATTCTATTTATTAATCAAGTGTAAATTCAAAATTTATATTAGATTTTTTATTATAGATAGTGTTATTGAGCTATATGTTTTATGAGAAAATTGAGTATTATTTAAGTTTTAATTTTTTATAGCATTTATTGAATAAGAAATAAACCTGTTTTAAAAACCTTATATTTCCTTCTCTTTATATGCCAAATATGACATATATACCTTAAGGGACTCCCTATATATCAAAGCTCGTAATATACCCAACCCCTCTTTACATACCTTTAAATATGTGAGAGAAAGCCAATACATAGGATTCTAATTATATTTGAAAGTGACCTCCTATATACATAGTCAATATGGAACATGAGGGGCGCTAGTGTGCCTCCTTATGAATCCCAAAAATATACTCCTTACTAGGTATAAATATTCACAAGATCCTATAAAAACAATTGGTAGTTTAGGCTTGCAATATATCTAATATAGCCTGACACCTTGTATGGTAGTTACTTAGAGAATTTTAATTATCCCTAATAGGTGTAGCCTTTAGTTATATTGTTGTTTGAGTTTATATGTTTTAAAAACACAAAAAAATTAATGATCTTGATTAATTTTTGATAAAATTTAGTCTTGATTAATATTTAGTTTGATCAAGGAAAATCTTAGGATCCACTTTGGTGCTCATGTTGAGCTTACCAAAAAATGAGAGGGGGAAGTTTATAAAGGACCTCCAACTTATCATACCTATGATGTCTCACCTCTCACATCGAGGATAGGGTTAGTCATAAGTCTAAGAGTTAATGGATTCTATTAGAGAACACCTATGTTTATCCCTAATATTTTTCTTTAATAACATCATCCTAATCTAGTCCCATCATAACTACAAATGCATCAATCAATGCATTAAACAAGTCCTATATGTAAATAAGATTTTAATTTTTAGTTGACAAATGAAAAAGGTGATTTACTTTCAAGGCAAGGGTCCTATAAGGTAGTGCAAACAAAAAAGTCTCAAATGTAACTAGATGTTATTTAATTTTGATGATATGTAAGACTATAGGTGGTCCCCTAATTCTATTGAAGACAATGACTTATTTCCTTTTCTATTTTATCTTTTTATGAATAAAAATAGAAAATAGAAAATAATAGATACAACAAAATAATAGATAAAATACAATAACCTTGATTTAAAATTATAAAAAAAGATAACTAGAACTTCAAACCTGATTTCTACCTTAGTGGTAGATATGCTAGCAGGATGTAGAAGCACTTTTTGCACTATTGCTATCTAGTGTTATTTTTTCTTGTGACTCCTTTCAAAAAATGTACTTTTTATCTTAGTGGTAGAACCATTATTGAGTTATTAAAGCATTGCCTTTGCTATTACTATTTGGTGATGCTTTTGCATAGGACTCTTGCTTTCTAAAAATCTATAAAACAAATAAAATAGATGGATTTAGTAGTATATAGATTTACCTATATTAGTGGAGAATATATGGTTTCCTTGATCAAAATAAAACCATTATCCAAGATATAATAATAGATATATGAAAAATATATAATTATGACTATAATTTTAGCAGAAAAATATCATTGGGGAGTGATAACACCACTAGTTCTTTGAATTAGGAATACTGGTAGACTATAAATATAGAATCATAGCCTCTGTTATAGTAAAAACACAATAATAACACCACTAAGACTACAATTCAACAATGATTTTACCTACAAATTGAAAGCACGAGGATACGGAAGCCCATAGGCATACCGGGTGCGGTGCAAACAAAAGCATGCGAAACGCTAAGTCCTACGAATGAACAAAGGACTAAAGTGCATGAAAAGGGGAAAACAAACGAACTGAAATGAGATATAAAGCAAATGTAAAGTGCAGCCCTTATTTTTATTAATTTTTCTTTGAGACCAGGTTACAATACGTCTCCTTCCTTTTTAGGAGCTAGGAGCGTTAGATATAGCTTTGTTACACCACGGATGGTACACTTCCCTTCGGGATCTTCCGCGTGCCCACATTTGAAATGGGTGGGCCAAACGTCACCACCGCTTGCATGAATGCATCTATAGTTCCTTGCTGCCCCTTCGATGTCGAGATCCTACATTCAAAGAAATAGCAAACGATTAGTAGCACCTGTGGATGGAGGGAAATATGCAATCCCCAAGGCCTCCGGTTAATGCATGCATGAAATAATTAAAATGGTAATCAAAACATGTCAGAATAAGATGAAATTTGGACAGAAGCATGCAAACACTATCATGAACACACTGCAAAAGGAACAGTCGAGAAATATATTATAGATTTCTAATCGCTCCGGGGTGGGACGATTAGGACTGTCATAAAATGTCAGAAGGCAACCTCCTAAATGTCCCATCCAGAGGCCTCCAAAACACATGCAAAGTTGGGGTTAGGAAAAATGGGGCATTTTGAGATGACCCAGAAGGTCGGATTTTGTAGATTCGGCCTCGATCACCCTATATCTAAAAATGCTCCCTGTATGTTAGTGAAAGCGAAAAGCAATGAAAACATAGTCAAAACTCATCAGAATAGCATGAAATTTGAATGGCAGCATATATGAAAGACATAAAATAAAATGCAAAAGGAATAGTAAGGAAATATACTACAGATTTCTAATCACTCTGGGGTGGGGCGATTAGGACTGCAGCAGTGCGAGGGGCACTCGAGGGCAGGACGCCCATCGTTTGGGGCTTGGTTTCGGCACCAATCCACTTGGGATGGGTCCAAAACCTCCTAGGGGGTTGTGTCAAAAAATTGGGTGGGGTATTGTGGCCAAATATTTGGGTTTTGGGTCCAGATTGTGCTTCCAATGTTCACCCAATAACCTCCCTTCCAAAAGAGAGATCAAGGATGTAAGAAGCACAAGTGAGGGGTGAGGATGTAATTCGGCAGCACTCCGTTGCTCCAAATGCTCCTGCTCTACCATTTTTTGGGGTGAGAAGACTCACCATTTTATAGACCTGAGGGTCTCTTGTGAATGAGCATGCAGAGGCGCCACTTGGCCATCATGCCTTCCAGGGGAGAGAAGATTCCTCCCTGATTAAGGGCTCCATGATTGCCTCTTTGAGCTCAAAAATGCTCACTCGCACTCCCATGCATTGAAGGTGGAGTTGAGTGGCGGATCTGAGCTGCCATTTGTCAAGGTTTGACCTTTTTCCCATCAAACCTGCTATTCGCCCCACCCTGGAGCGAATGTTGCTAATCATCCCGGGGTGGGACGAATACCGATTTGTAATCATCCCAGGGTGGAACGAGTAGGGAGCAGAGTGCTTGAAAGGTGCCAAATTGACCTCTGACCTTCCAAAACTATTGTGGGAGTGGTTAGGACCACTGTTTAACCTCTGGGGGCTGCCCTAGGGGCTATGTATGTCAATTCGATCAGTGCTTGTCGTCACATAATCGGATTGGTGTTGTTTTGGTGTCTATAGATGCCCCTTTTTGGGATGCGTTGTGCGTGGCGCAATGTTGAGAAAAAATAGATAACCAAAGCACTAATGATTAGGGTTTCTCAGTAACCTAACCAAATTTTGATGCCCCAAGTATGGAAAGGGCACGCATTCTTGAATCCTTGCTTTTGACGAGCTAAGGAGCTTAATTCAAGTGTTAACCTTTTTCGGTGAGGTGTTACTTGATCTTGGACATTGTTCAATCATGAATAGGCAAAGGGCGCAACCTTTTGTCTATGGGAACCTTGAGTTCATGATTCTAGAATGCCAAGTGTTTGATCAGCTTGTGATAATTGCTTGTTTGCTGCCCCAAGAAGGAGCGTGATTGTCTTTGTCAATGATTCTTTGAATGCATGCCATTTCCTTGATTGGGTGTGTATTTGTTGGTTGGTGACTAAGTGTGACTACCCCCTCAAGCGACGAATCGATGAGGGAATGACCGAAATGAGAAAAGCGATGAGTCGCTTGACCCAAGATGACTTTTGTAAGGGTGCCTTCAGTTGTTTTCCGTTGAATGCTTATGCAGTTTCCCAACAATATGACCTATTTTTGGTGGGTTTTAACCCTTTTTGTGATGCATTTTGGGGCTAAAATTGTCAAAAATCCGTCCTCCCATGGAGCGGTCCGGCTATGGTAGCCTTCTTAGGGAGTAGAATATTGATAATTTGTGGCCCTGACATCTATTTTGTATGCCAAGAACGTTAGGCGCAAAGGCGCCTTTGTTCGGCAATTTTATTGCTATTTTTGGGTGGGTTTGGACCCTTTTTGTGACGCCTTTTGGGGATGAAATTCTCAAAAATCCGTCCTCCCGTGGAGCGGTCCGGCTATGGTAGCCTTCTTAGGGAGTAGGATAGTGACAATTTGTGTCCCCAACATCGGTTTTGGATGCCAAGAATCGTAGGCGCAAAGGCCCCTTTGTTCGGCAATTTTATTGTTATTTTTGGTGCATTTTGGATGCAGTTTTTGTTATTTTTGATTTTCTTGCTCTGTAATCGTCCTAGGGTGGGACGAATACCAGTTTTGTAATCGTCCCAGGGTGGGATGAGTGCTAACTAGAGTGCTCATCCTAGGGTGGAATGATTACAGGCCTAAAAGCCTATATAAGGGCCAAAACTAGGTTTTGGGCTCATTTGCACTTTGTTTTTCTAGCGATTTGGAGCTGTGAGGAGGAGGAGGTCGAGTCTGTGTAGCGGAGCGCTGTCGAGATTTCATGGATACCATGAGTTCACGGACCGGATCGTCGAGTGGCGGAGCCGAGGCAAGACCGGTAGGTGCTCCTGCGCTTTATTTTGCTTGTTTTTATTTTACAGTTTAAAACCGTAATTAAATGATTTTGCATTCTATTTTTCTGTTTTAAACTAAGATTAAAACCCTAGTTTAAGTGTTTTGTATTTGTATTTTGTGTGGCGGTGTTTAAACTAAGATCAAAACCCTAGTTTAAAAATTGTTTTTATTTTTTTTGTTTAAAATAAAATTTTTTTTTTTTTAAAACGTTTTTAATTTTATTAAAACCTAATTTTTTTTTTTTTTTTTATTAAAAACCCTTTTAATTTTTTTTTTTTGTTTAAACTAGAGTTAAAAACCCTAGGTTTAAATTTTGTTTTTTTGTTTAAACTAGAGTTAAAAACCCTAGGTTAAATTTTGTTTTTTTTTTTGTTTAAACTAGAGTTAAAAACCCTAGATTTAAATTTTGTTTTTTTTGTTTAAACTAGAGTTAAAAACCCTAGATTTAAATTTTGTTTTTTTGTTTAAACTAGAGTTAAAAACCCTAGATTTAAATTTTGTTTTTTTGTTTAAATTAAAACCTAGTTAATTTTTTTTTGTTTAAACTAGAGTTAAAAACCCTAGGTTTAAATTTTGTTTTTTTGTTTAAAATTAACTTTTTTTTAAACTAAAAACCCTAGGTTAATTTTTTTTTTTGTTTAAACTAGAGTTAAAAACCCTAGATTAAATTTTGTTTTTTTGTTTAAACTAGAGTTAAAAACCCTAGATTTAAATTTTGTTTTTTTGTTTAAACTAGAGTTAAAAACCCTAGATTAAATTTTGTTTTTTTTTAACTAGAGTTTAAAAACCCTAGGTTTAAATTTTGTTTTTTTGTTTAAACTAGAGTTAAAAACCCTAGTTTAATTTTTTTTTTTTTTTATTTTTTTTTAAAAACTAAATTTTTTTTTTTTTAGTTAATTTTTTTTTTTTAAACTAGAGTTAAAAACCCTAGGTTAAAAATTTTGTTTTATTTTGCATTGTTCATCGATTTTTTTGTTTTGAATGTTTGTACTATACATTTGGTCAATGTTGTTGTACAATTTATTAAATGTTTTTGTTGTACAATTTGTATACATTGTTGTATATTTGTTTTAGTGTTGTATAGTTTATTTTTGAATTTTAGAATGTTTTTGCTGTACATTTTGTTAATGTTGCTTGTACAGTTTATTTTTGTTGTCATGTTTTAATGTTTTTGTGGTTTTTTTGTTTTGCAGGTGGTGAAGAGTCGGTACCGTCAGCCGACGGTGTTCTCTGAAGCACGGGAGGCGCTGACTATGGTGGACTGGGAGTGGCTTGATGCCCTTGGGCTCAAGCAGGTGACTCGGTTAGAGCCTGTGGTGGGGGATCGGGCATATCTGACTGCCCTGATCAATTTGTGGGATCCCTACACCAACACCTTTCATCTCCCAACAGGGGAGATGACAGTGACTCTAGAGGACGTTTATCAGATTCTATGGATTTCGATAGATGGGCTGCCCATTCGGACTACTCCTCGTGATCAGTGGATGGTGGTGCTGACACGGTGCTTTGGGCATGCGACGGAGATGGGGGTGGATGAGGCGGTGGAGAGGGCAGAGGGGGACTGCCTGATTGGCAGGATTTTGGTGCGGTGGTGGCTGGAGAAGGGCGTGTTGGGAGTGAGGCATGCACTGCTCATGACTCTCATCTCCAACATGCTGCTTCTTGACTCCTCAGGTGCGAGGTTCCCTTGGAACCTGCTTGAGGTGGTGTTTAGACTTGTGGAGTGTCCGACCTCAGTGCCACTGATTATGAGGTGGGGTCAGACCTTACTGGCATAGCTTTATGATGAGTTGTACGAGGTCCGCTATCGAAGGTGGAAGGGGATTGGATGCAGCTACCTATTGTAGTGTTGGGGGTGGCAGCACATAGTTGTGGAGCGGCCACAGGGATTGCCTTGGACCACTCGGGTAGAGATGGTGGATAGGGAGATTGGTTATGCTGCTCTATGGTGGAGGTCAGAGGAGCAGGGGCAGAGTCGGTGATGGGCAGGTGTCGTAGGGCACTATGTCGATGCCTTCTCACGTCTTGCTCTAGGGGAGGTGTTCTAGCATCCATACCGGGACTGTCCAGCTTGGCCTGAGGCTGGGGAGTGGCTCCGATGGGCATGCAGGGGGAGGTGGCTGATCGGGCGGCATGGGACCGAGCAGGAGTACTTCTCGTACGTTTGGGTGACTCGACAGTTTGGGGTGCACCAGGGATTTCCTGGTGAGCCTTTGATCTATCGACATCGAGGCGATGAGAGGACTCTAGCCTGGCCGATCATTGAGCCATTGGGTGAGGAGTCGGATGCAGTGATCGATGTCCCTGACGTGGACAATGTCGGGGTGACTACAGAGTATGACCAGTGGTGGACGATGCGGCGATGGCGGGGTGAGGGGCCTCTAGGAGGTACGGATGCGGCAGCAATAGGTGGTGAGGATGCGGAGGCATCGAGGGAGGGTTGGGGAGCTCCGCTCGATGATGCAGATATGGTGGAGGTTGATGACTTGACTAGGGATGACCTAGGGGTTTCGGAGCAGCCGGATATACAGGACGTTCCAGAGCAGTGGGTGCCAGAGCAGCCCACCATCCTAGAGATGCCCATGCCTCAGGAAGTTCTAGGGGACATGGAGGCTAGGTATCATGTTGAGATAGCATGATTGGAGGATCTACTATGGAGATGAGATGAGGAGCATGGGGAGGTTCTATAGGAGAGGGATCTCCTACGAACTCAGTTGGTAGAGTGGGAGAATGCATTGGCTACGTACCACCGATGGGATGGGGACACAGATGCTTCATGGGAGAGGGATCTCCTACGGACTCAGTTGGCATAGCATGATGATGCATTGGCTACGTACCATCGATGGGAGGTGGATTGGGTCCGACATCGGTTGGATTTGGAGGCAGAGATTATCCACCTCGATGGGTAGTTACCTGAGCTCACTAGAGGTGGATCTTCACACCGAATGAGAGACAGTGAGACTAAGTAGTCTACTTCCTCTCATCGTAGGTGGGTGGGTGAGGGCAGCGCTAGTGGGCGTGATGCGAGGGCTGGCAACAGCCACCCTGAGAGGTCCCATAGGACCCACACCACTAGGGGTAGTTCCAGTCGCACCGATCCTGCGTGATCATGGTGGCCGACTCCCTAGGCTTGGGGTTTTTGAGTTTTTTTTGATGTTTTTGTGAGGTCAGAGGACCGACTTATTGTAGCCTACGGGCATTTTGGTGATATATATACATGAATTTATTTTTGGTTATACACTTGTCGTGATTTATTGTTTATTTTATGCACATTTTAGTTAGTTGATGTATGCATGTGTTATTATGAATGTGATGTTTCTAATTATATGATGTATGCATATGGAATGGATGGAATGATTTGTTGATAACTTGTCGGTGGCACCATAGACTATACAAGATTTACTGGCTTTCTGTACTATGTGATGACTTTGCGTGTGTATATATTTTTTGTTTGTTTTGTATTTTTCGATGGTGATGCAAGAATGGACATGTACAACATTTGTTTTAGAATGTAGTTAAGGTTTTTCTGAGACTCAGATGCTTTAACTAACTAGCCAAGACTGTACATTTATCTTACAAGACTTTTGAACAAGGTACGAATCAGACTTGAGTTTGACCAAGTTATTTCACATCCTTGTGTGTGCGATTGAATTTGTTTATGTGGTATTTGTCAGGATACCGCCAGTGCCAAGTAGGCTGTCCACCAAACCTATACTGAGGATCACCTAATTAGCTCCACTAACTCCTTTGTTGTATTTAGTAAGATTAATCCACAGGACAATCTAAGGTACCATAAGCTAGCTCATCCACATGCAAACATTGGTCTGCTCACATGCAAAGCTAATGTGATAGACATATCGTCATGCGTTTAGGATACCGCCATTGCCAGGTAGGTTGTCCACCAAACCCGTAATGAGGATCACCTAGATGGTTTTTCGAATGCTGAGAATTCCAGGGATTCAAGCTCAGGCATCTTTCGGTTGCTCGACTTGTTGGGATACTTGCTCTCATACATAGTGATGAAAATCACTATTTATTTTTCTCTTTTGTTTTTCTTTTTGAGCAAGGGGTTTGAATAGTGGTGATAACCACTGTTATTTGATTTTGCATTTTAGGTTTCAAAGTTGAGCTCATGGGTTTTTGGCTTGCGAATGGAATTGATCCCTTTTGGCTTTGGGGATGACTACCCATCCTATTTAGGGACGTGTAGTATGAATCCTTATGACTTTGGGGACCAAAGGTGATTGGGGATATTATTATGTAATGGCATTGATCTTTTAGGCCTTGGGGATGACTACCCATCCTTGTTAGGGGCGTGTAGTATGAATCCTTATGAATTTGGGGACCAAAGGTGATTGGGGATCTGATTATGTAATGGCATTGATATTTTAGGCCTTGGGGATGACTACCCATCCTTGTCAGGGGCGTGTAGTACGAATCCTTATGACTTTGGGGATCAAAGGTGTTTGGGGTTTTTTGATAGTGGATTTTAACCACTATTTATTATGGGGAATTGGATGGGGAAGAGCTTGTCCTTTTGTCAATTCTCAGCATTCTCAAACCATTCACATAGGGGGATGAACAGGCTAACCTTTCACCTATGGTACCCTAGACTGCTTTGTAGGTTTCTCTTGCATTCACACAACTTGGGAATTTTTTATGTGTTTTAACTTGTGTGGGGATGCTACGTAACGAGGTGTGATCCAAGTAAAACTCTACCTTTGTAAAATCTGTCTGACTTTGTACAGTTTTTGGCTAGAAATCTAAAGACAACTGAATGACGAAAACCCTAAAGACATTAGGAGACAACTGACTATGATAAAAAAATGTGGATGGTGTTATTCTAGATGGATGTGTTTACAAAATGGACTGAATGTGGAAAATGATGGAATTGCCTAGCAATTACAGTCTATGGTGCTTATGACGTGTATGACCAACAAATATGCCATGTATGGATGCGATGCCTAATGCAGTTTATTATATTTTTTATTTTTAAGAGTATGCATGGAAGTGAGATGCAATTTTTTTTTTGTTTTTGTTTGTTTTTGAATATTTGTTTTTGACCAAGCGATTGTGGGAACCCTTGGAGCTTTTGGTTTGACCAAAGAGTTTATGGATACCTTTGGGGCATTTTAGGTTGACCAAGCGATTGTGGGAATCCTTGGAGCTTTTGGTTTGACCAAAGGGATTATGTGCACCTTTGGGGCATTTTAGGGTTGACCAAGCGATTGTGGGAATCCTTGGAGCATTTTGGGTTGACCAAGCGATTATGGGAATCCTTGGAGCATTTGGGTTGACCAAAGGGATTATAGATACCTTTGGGGCATTTTAGGTTGACCAAGCGATTGTGGGAATCCTTGGAGCATTTGGTTTGACCAAAGGGATTATGATACCTTTGGGGTGTTTTAGGTTGACCAAGCGATTGTGGGAATCCTTGGAGATTTTTGGGGTGGGCTATGGCTCTCTAAATGTGGAATGGCCTCAAATGACTGATGTTCAAGGGTTCTAGTTCCTTGATTCCTTCAAGAGAGGCGAGCCGGTATGTTCCAGGTCCTATTTTACTATCAATTACATAAGGACCTAACCAGTTTGCCATGAACTTGTCCCTTAGATGGGGTGGCAAGTTAGAATTTTGTTGGTTCTCTTTTAAGACCAAGTCACCAACCTGAAAGTCCCTCAGGTGAACTTTCATGTTGTATGCTTTCTTAAGTCGCTCTTGATAGATACGTAAATGCTCGAGAGCATTGATGCATCATTCATCGAGCAACGTAAGCTGGTCTAACCAGGCCTACCACGTAGTGTCATCATCGATGAACTCTTGCATTGATATGCATAGGGAAGGTATTTCCAACTCGAGAGGCATGACTGCCTCGGAGCCATACACCAGCGAAAATGGAGTTGCCCTAGTGGGCATCCGAATGCTAGTGCGATAAGCCCAAAGAGCAAGTGGGATTTGAATGTGCCAATCCTTATGACTATCTATGACCATATTTTTAAGGATGGCAACTAGCATTTTGTTTGACGCCTCTGCTTGCCCATTTGCCTGCAGATAATAGGGTGTTGAAAAACTATGCTGAATTTTGTACTTTGTTGTCAAAGCACGCACATCTTTGTTCTTAAATGACGTCCCATTATCCGAGATGATCTTGGATGGAATACCAAAATGACATATGATGTTATGTAAAATAAACTCCGCAATGAGGGTCCCAGTCGTAGAGGTAAGCGGAATTGCTTCCACCCACTTGGTGAAGTACTCTGTGGCCGTTATGATAAACGTGTGATGGCCTGACGATGTAGGGGAGATCTTTTCGATTAGATCTAAGCCCCACTACAAAAATGGCCAAGCCGATTGGATCGGTTGCAAGGCCTGAGAAGGTACATGTGTCAAATTAGCATGGTGTTGACATTTCATGCACTTCCTTACATACGCGCAACAATCTCGCTCTAAATATGGCCAATAATAGCCCATGCGAAGAATGCACTTTGCGATGGCCATACCACTGAAGTGGCCACCGCATGTACCATCGTGCGCTTGGGTGATCGCCCAAGCGGACTCCTGCTGGTCCAAGCAATGGAGGAGGATTCCTTCATAGCTCCGACGGTACAAAATGTCTCCTAGCAAGACATGTTTTGCCGCTTTCTATTTGAATGATCTTTTTGCGGCGTGCATCAATCCAAGTGGGAGGTTACCTAGCTTGAGGTAGTCTCTTATGGGTGTGTACCAATCCTGCTGATCAGAAACCTCGATGGTATGAACTGCCAATCCCTCTTGAAGTTCATCCCTAGCAAAAGCTGAGCGGGAACGAATTTGTAAAAATAGCATTGTGTTGCTATTGAGAGGGGTTGGGGAGAACAAGGACCCCTAGTTGGCATGATTCAGACTATCACGGATTCGAGAGAACTTATCCTGAGATGGTTCAATCTGGATCAGGTGGATTCCTAGCGTTAGGTCAGAGCTTGCACGCTCCATCATGGATTGCGATAATGTTTTGACTTGAATGGTTGTCATCTCACCAGAAGGGTCTTGCGGGATTAGTGACCCCAAGGAGGCCATAGTGTCCGCAAAATGATTCGATGATCGAGGGAGTGCCTCGATGTCATACCATTCAAGATTTGCCAAGAATTTGTCCACAAGGGCTTTGTAGGCCTACAGAACTAGGCATTTGCATTGGAATACCCCTTTTACTTGGTTGACAATTAACAGTGAATCACCAAAGATGTTCAAGTATTTGATGTTCATGGTGATTGTTGTCTGAAGACCTATGAGCAAGGCTTCGTATTCAGCATTGTTATTGGTGCACGAGAAATCAAGTTTAAATGATAGAGGCATTGGAGCCCCTTGTGGTGTGAAGAATACAATTCCCGTGCCACCCCCTTGCTCACATTTAGAACCATCAAAGAATAGGGTTATGTCGGCCTGTGACTCAAGCTCATCAGAATATGGTGATTCTGAGACATGGAAGACCCCATCATCGGGTAGCTCTACGGTCAGAGGTTGATCATCTTTGAGAGGAGCCTCTGCTAGTTGATCGATGATGACTTGACCTTTGATGGACTTTTGTCCAATGAATTCGATGTCAAACTCCATCAACAACATGATCCATTTCATCATGCGGCTACTATGATAAGTACGACTCATCATGTACCACAATGGATTCTCCTTAGACACAACATACGTCGTATTGCTCAGCATGTAGTGGCATAGCTTTTTGGTAGCAAATACCACTGCTAAGCATAGCTTCTCGACGTATGCATAGTTAAGTTCATAACTGACCAGGGTGTGGCTAAGATAGTAAGTAGCCTGCTCTTTGTGTAGTTCATTTTTCTGGGCTAGCATGGCACCCAGTGCCACCTCAATGTACAAGTAGAATGACACTCCTTGTCTAGGTGGTGCCAATACTGGTGGCGAAGCCAAGTATTGTTTAATGTCATCGAAGGCTGATCGACACTCGTCATCCCAGTGAAATGCTACCCCCTTGTGTAATAATTTATTCATGGGTCGGCACTTGTCAGATAATTGCGCTATGAAGCGCTTGATTGACGTGACCTTTCCCTGCAAGCTTTTGAGCTGCTTGATGGTGGTTGGGGGAAGCATCTCAAGGATTGCCTTGACTTTGTTTGGATCTACCTCGATTCCTCATTTTGAGACTATGAAACCCAAGAGTTTTCCAGATGTGATGCCAAATACGCACTTCTTGGGGTTTAGTCTGACTTTATGTTCGATGAGGCGATCGAGGATCTTGCTTAGGTCATCGAGATGATCTGGGCACAAAAGAGATTTGGCCAACAGATCATCCATATAATCTTCCAAAGTTTTATGCATGTGATCATGGAAGATGTATGTCATAGCGCGTTGGTAGGTGGTGCCAACATTTTTAAGGCCAAAGGGCATGACCTTATAACAAAATGTCCCCCAAGGCATTGTGAACACCGTTTTGAGTTGATCATCGGGATTGATACGAATATGGTTGTATCCCGAGAAACCATCCATGAGGGAAAGCATTTCGTGGCCTGTTGTAGCATCTACCAATGCATCGATGCTAGGCAAGGGGAAATCATCCTTGGGACTCGCTTTGTTTAGATCTCAAAAATCGGTGCATATGCGAATCCTCCCATCAGGCTTCTTGATGGGTACCATGTTGGACAGCCATGGTGGGTAATCCACACAGATGACAAACTATGCATCCAACAGCTTTTGTAGCTCATATTTGACCATTAAGGCTACTATTGGGTGCATCTTACGTAGTTTTTGCTTGACTGGCTTGACTTTCGGATCAAGCGTTAGATTATGCGTGACTAGCTACGGGTCTAGCCCTCGACATGTCTTTGTAGGACCATGCAAAAACCTCCTTCTTCTCTTTGAGAAGGGCAATGTAATCGGCTTGCTCTTCGGGGGATAGACTTACCCCCAACTTGATGATTTGTGGATTCATTGGATCAGAGCCGATGTCTACGTCAGTCATCTCTTCGATTGACATGTGGGACCCATCCTCCAACTGGTGTGGAGTTGGGATCAGGTGGATATCATTTGCTGAATTTAGATCTACGTTTGGAACGTCGGGTTCCTCTTTAGCATGGAAGATATCCTGAGTTGGTCTTGGGGTGAAATGAAGCATCTCACCGCAAGGCCAGTACTCTGATGGAGATGGTGGCGAGTTAGCACGATCCCAGTCTATGGCATCTAGGTTTAGATACAATGGTCATGTTGGATCGGTTGGATTGCGGATGGGGGCGGTTAAGTCAATGGAGATCATGTTGATGAAGTGAATTTGGTCTCCATTACCATGTGGGTGGTGACTCGGACATCCTTGGTGATATTTGTGCTCCGGATCTGGCTCTGTGGGTATTGGCACAAATGGATCGGCCCTATGTGTGGATAAAAGGATAGGGTCTACCCTTGGCACTGATGGCTCTATAAGGTCTCTGGGTGGAGGGTGCTCTCTGTATGCCTGAAGTGGCGGGTGCAGTAGTTGGTCCAACTATGCTTGGTTTAGGTGCCACCTATGCCTTGGCCCCATGTTTAGCTGTTCAAACATGTCGTCAATGTCCATGGGGTATTGTTGCTATCGCATATGATTGAGATATGCCATCTCAGTCTCATCTTCATAATCGCTATCAGATATCCATAGGCCTTCATTGGCTTCGACAACTGTTTGTGGCATGTGAGGCTCGTTCTGCTCGAGCAAGTTAATTTGGTCCCATCGGGGTTGTTTCGCTCTCTGTGGGAGGACCTGATTCTCTTGAGGTGGCATTTGCTCGATTGGAGCATTCAAGGGGAACATCGCCACGAAGTCCTCTTGATAATCATCTATGGGCGTCACTTGCGAGTGATTGCTATCGAACTCGAAAGGGTCCCAAGGTGCTACCTCATACTCTAACTCATCTTCTGAAGATCCTTCTTGACCTTGTCTATATCCCTCTTGTAGGTGAGTCCTCGAACTTTCTCCTTTCTCGATCGAAGGGAAAGGGTTGTTGAGGTCAACAAGGTTGGTTGTTAACAATGGGAGATAATCCCCCAATGTGTACGTTGTGTTAGGATTGGCATATGGGTCTTGTGCCAACCCATCCTTGTTGCCTATCCCTAGGCCTTGCATGTTCTCTACCAAGATGTCAAGGGGCAAAGGGTGGTTGAACCCTACTCCTAATTTGTCGTACGACATCTGATATCTTGGTTGACAAAGAACGCGCACCCCTTGTTCATATCTGCCCAACCCATATCCATGCCAATTACATTGGCCAAGATATTTCAAAGCGAAGTCCGGGTTGGATAGATAGTTGACATTCTCGACAAAGGGCTCTTCGTCCTCTTCCTCTTGCAGGTAAGGTTCAATGTCATTGTCGAGGCCCCCATATACAAAATTTGTCTGGTTTGGTGGGTAGCCCAAAGGGACAATAGTGTCGATGGGGAGGCGAGGTCTCCCCATGTCCTGCATGGACTCAAGCGTGGGTGTTGCTACAATGTTCCACACTAGATACTCCCCCAGGCCCGTATTGGCCATCTCAATGGTGATCGTTGGTGGTTGAGGGGGAGGGAATGGGAGTTCTTCCTGAGTCCACTCCATGTCGGGTGAACTAGGCGTCTCGACTTCCATTCGGCTAGGCACCTCTTCGGTAGAGATGGTTGAGACTGATGGCGGTGCCTCTTCCAGGGGTTTCTTCCCATTGTCCTTCGATGTGGCCACCGTAGGTGGCATCATTGGTGAAGGACCAGACGATGAAGATGGACCCGGCTGGGGATTTGAGGGACTTAACAGTGGGGATGTATGCAGAATCGGACCCTATTTGGATGGATTCAACTAAAAGTCCAAATGTGTCGATGGAAGGGTCGATTGTGGCATCAGCTGCACCGCATTGCAATACTTGAAGGGCTCTAAGTCTATCGGGACCACATGCACTTGCCCTTCGTATGTGTACTTTAGGCATTGATGGGCTATCGAAGGGACACACTTCATGTCCCTGATCCAAGGCCGGCCCAGTAAAATATTGTAGGCCATCTCACCTTCCAAGATGTGGCACAACGTAGGAATAGTCTTTTGTCCCACTTGGATGGGCAGGACAATTGTGCCAACCATCGAGCATATCGCGTCATTGAATGCTCGAAGGGTATAGGTGGAGGCCACAATGTGAGATGTTGGCAACTTGAGGTGCTTCAATGCCGCTGTTGTGATTATATTTTTGGACGAGCCAGTGTCCACCAACACCCTCTTAAATGGAATCCCGTTGACCCATGCAATGACGTGTAGGGGTGGATCCGCCATATCACCAGTCACCAATTTTAGTTCGTCTTCTCTAAAGGTGATGACTGGTTCTGTACATCATTTTACATGTCCCACAAAGTTTTTGAAAGAGTTTGCTTCGTGGGGCTGCAGCTCGATGGCTTTTAATATCTCCATTAGAGCCTCCCGATGGGGCGATGATTGTTGGATGAGCTCATAGATGGAGAGCCTAGCCGACGTGGTCCTTAAACTTTGGGTAAGTTTAGTCCGAATCGTGGCCACTGGTCTAGGCGGGGGAGGTTGTGTAGGGTGTTGTTGAGGTTGTGACATTGATGGAACCTCTCCTGTAGCCACCGTAGGGGCAGCTATGCTTGGGTACCTCTTGTTCCGAGTCACTATGCTTATCATCCCTACATACCCCTACATGGGGCAGTTCTATGTCACCTCATTGACTTGAAGGGTCTTTGCCTGCGCATCATGGGCAGGCAGGGGGTCTTTGAAGACCTCCATCTATTGGTTGTTTGGTGCCATGAGATTATCCACCGCTAGCATCTTGTTGTCTATTAGGTCTTGCACTAAGCTTTTGAACTTCCAACATGCGTAAAGGTCATGTCCTTTAGGGCAACTGCCTGTCGGCTATTTGTGCTTTACATTATATCCACTTCTTATTGTGTATTATTCTAGGCTATTCAACATCTTAATCAATTTTTCCTTGGCTCTCCTTGAAATAATCATAATTTTTATCTTTCTACTCAATTGCTTCCTAGTAGCAATGTCTTGTATACTTGTAAAAAATATTCTTTGCATTGGTATCTTCCTTCCTAGTCCTTACAAAATGTTTGAAACCCTATCACCATGTTTATATTTTGTAAATCTCATCCAAGATTTTAAAATTGGATCTAAATTGAGTGATTTTTTTATGAAACTAGGTTTCCATCCAAATAGAAATATTTTGTTTTATTTTTGACCATCCATATTAAACCTTTAATCATTATATGAATAGATTATTTTAAACCATTTTAAAGAGTAGAACCATTTTATATATAGAATGCATTAAATATTAAACTTAGGTCATTGGGATCAACATACTTAGAAGAATTCTTGCCCATTGTCTTTGACTCTCTTTGTACAATATCCAGATTAATTTCCCCTAAGAGCTAAGTTTGAATCTATAAGAACTCTTAAAAGAAGACCTCCCCTAGTTTTTTCATCACACACCTTGCTCTATTTCATCAAAGTAAATTTTCTTTTATCATGTAAACTTGACCATAAAAAGGATTACATATTATAGATTAAACTTTTTTATTGATTTTGGCATAGTATACAATGACATATAATATATTAGAATTGATTGTAAGACTACCTTAATTAATTATACTCTTCCTAGTAATGATAATCATCTACCTTTCCAAGCTATTAGTTTATCCTAAAATTTACAAATAATTGGATTTAATAAATCTATCCTTATTCTCCCTTCAAATAAAGGCATCCTGAGATAAGTTGATAGAAAAATTTCCTCCTCAATTTGAAGTAACATGTAAATTATTTCTTTCATATTATCTGGAGAGTTAAGTAAATTTTATATTTTATCATATTAATTTTTTGCCCTAATGCCTTTTCATATTTCTTTAAAACTTTATTTAAAGCTTTGGCCTCATTTATCCTTGGCCTTATAAAAAAAGGTTGTATCATCTACAAAATGTTGATGGGTGATGTTGTCAATTTTATTATTAACCTTATCTCCACTTATAAGATCATCTTTGTAAGCCTTCTTTAAGGTCCCACTCAAAAATTCTGCCATAATAATGAACAAATAGGGAGATAGAGGATCTCCTTGTCCAAGGCCTCTCTTGACTTTAAAATATTATGTTACTAACCTATTGATCAACACTAAATAAGAAACTATATAGATACAAAATTTAATTCATCTAACCCATTTCTTCCCATGTCCAAAATTTTCTTAAATTACAAAAAGAAAATCCCATTTAACCCTGTCATAGGCTTTACTCATATAAAGTTTTAAGATCATTACTTTTTCTTTTCTTGAAGTTGTTGAATGTATAACTTCATGAGCTACTTATGATCTCATCCAAAGTTTAAATTCATTTCACAAATCCTCCTTGCTCTTCTAAAATAATTTTATCTAAAAATTACCTTAATTGGTTCACCATCACTTTGAAGATAATCTTATTGTTGGCAGTTTTGACATCTTGCCACATTGTAATTTTTTAGGGACTTTATTTGCAGTTTTAATTGTAAATATCGGAAAATTATGATGGATTATGGATATTAGACAAATTTTTATCATCACAATACATTGTTTTAATTATCCTCTTTTTGTTTATTTTTTTTGTGAACATCATTTGGGGAATTAAAAATTAAAAAATTATCCAAAATGGGTTGGAAGATAAAAGTGCAGTATTAAAATGTGTGTAAAATATGTTTGATAAATGAAACGTGGAGAAAAGTGTAAAAGTGTTTTTCCTCATATGGAGGGGTGAAAACCTTCGTCACCTTCCCCAGGGGCAAAACACCTTTATTTCATGCAGTAAAAGTAAAAATAAGTTAAGTATGGACAATGGGGAGGTCTAAGGTAAAAATGTGACAAAGGCGAACACATTTATTTAAAAATATATCTAAGCCACTATGGAAAATTATTTATGGCACATAAAGATTTAAATTATTGTGCTTTTACCCTAAGTGAGGGGAAACAATCTCTTTCATCCCTCCTTGGGATGAAATCACATCTTTAAAATAAAGTTCATGGTGGGCCCGGTATCAAGGTTTGAAATCATAAGTGTGAAGTACATTTATTCAAAAGGTGGGTCAAAAACACCATTCACCTCACCTAGGGACAAATATCATTTTAAAGGAGCCAATGGAAAATTCAACAAGGCTTTCACCCCAAGTGAGGGGTAAAACCCCCATTCACATTTATTTTGAGTTGACAACACAACCTAAAGAAAATTAAAGTGTTGCACCATGATGATTGGGGTAAAATGACATGAAACTATTTCAATGTGCCAAGGCATGAATTTTGAAATAGGCGTAAAGATGATAGATTGCCTTGGAATGTGTATACATGGGGTCAAAATTTTGGGTGTTACGATAAGAAGTATTTAAAAATACTTTTACCCCTTGTGGGAGGCGAAAGTTGAAGAATTTACAATAATACAATAAAACAAAATTGGAGAAAATATCTTCTTATTATCTAGAATAATTTTGGCAGAGTTTTAGTACTCTATTACAATCTCCTCATAGGCTCTGGAAGAGCTCACACACATGCTACAATGCAATATTATTCTTCATAAAAGAAAACCCTAAAACTACCTTAAGTAAGAAAAACAAAGCAAACCCTAACCCTAGCAAATCACATCTATCGGATCTACATCGATGGTGTTTATTACATGTCTTAGTATTTCGGCCATAAATTTTGACTCGATTATCTATTTGAGCCCGTTCTTTCTGAATTGCACAGATTTTGAAGCTCTACAATTTTATTTTGTCTCCTTTACAAAGAGATATTTTCCAAGGTTCAAAACATCATCTAACGGCCTTAATTTTTGTTTAATGTATGACTGGCTAGATTTCCAACATTCTCCCCCTTGCTACTGGGGGTAATGAATATCAAGTCCCTTAGCAGCAAAAACTAAGGTTTTACTACTCCCTTAGTAAAAATATTCGCTACTTGATTGTGTGTGGAGCAATACCTCAATTTAACTTGTTCCTTCTCTACCATATCCCGAATGAAGTGGTACTTGATATCAAAATGCTTGGACCTGGTATGGTGGATAGGATTATGTGCTAACTTAATGGCACTCTGATTATCATAGAAGAAATTAGTTGGAGTCCCTTGCTTCTCCCTAACCTCTCCTAGCACGTTTCAAATCCACAATGCTTGTGCACTTGCCAATGTAAGTGTAATATACTCTACTTCAGTAGAGGAAAATGCCGCTATAGCTTATTTCTTGGAAATCCATATCACCAAACCTGAACCAAGATAAAAATAGTTCCCACTCGTGGATTTTATGTCATCAATATTACTATCCCAATCACTGTCATTGAATCCCACTAACTTCAAATTCTTTTCTTGTGAGTAGTGGATCCCATAATCAATTGTTCCACGAACATACCTCAAAATCCTCTTTGTTGCCTTCAAATGTAACTATGATGGATTAGCCATATACCTAGAACACTGTAAAATATAAAAGTATATATCCGGCCTAGTGTTACAAAGGAACATAAGGCTACCAAAAATACTCCTATACTCTATTTTGTTTACCCTTTCATCTCCATCCTCCAAACCCAAGATCTCCCCATGTGCAATGGGTGTTGCTACAGGTTTACATTCACTGAAACCGAATCTCTTCAACATATCCCTTACATATTTGGATTGAAAAACAAAAATTTCATTGCTATTTTGATGTACTTCCATCCCAAGAAAGTAACTCATCAAACCCAAATACTACATTTCAAACTCCTTCATATCATGTTTAAACGAAGCATTCAAATAAGAACTACTCCCTATAAATAACATATCATCAACATAAAGGGATACAATAAAAATATCATTACCTTCCCTTTTGTAGTACAAAGTGGGATCACTCTTACTTCTTTCAAAATTGCACTGTAGGAAGTAGTCATGGATTCTAGCATACCAAGCTCTTGGAGCTTACTTCAGCCCATATAGAGCCTTCTTCAACCTGTAGACTTGATCTTATTTTCCTTGGACAACAAAACCTTGTGGCTATTCCACATATACTTCTTCATATAAATACCCATTGAGAAATGCACTTTTGACATCCATATGATGTACCTTCCAACTTTTATGAGCTTCCAATGATAGCAACATCCTTACTATTTCTTGCCTTGCCACTGGAGCAAATGTTTTCTCATAGTCTAAACCATATTTCTGAGTGAAATCCTTTGCTACCAACCATACCTTGTATCTCTCAATGGATCCATCACTGTTCTTATTGATCTTGTAGACCCACTTGCATCCTACACATTTCCTATCCTTGGGAAAATCACACAACTCCCAAGTATCATTATTTTAAATAGAATGTATTTCTTCTTGCATAGCCTTCATGCACACTTTGTTAGTACTAGCATGCTAAAAAAATGAAGGCTCAAAATCATCAACAACAACTTTAGAAACATGTGAAACAAGTGCATAGTTTAAAAATTCACATTTGGGATCTCCACTATCATCATCTCCATAAAGATATAGGTTCTCTAACCTCTCTATTACTGCATTCATATCTGTATGTTGACTCCTTGTTACCCTCTTATGGAAATTCTTATCAAGAATTTTAGATTCTGGGTGATCCTTCAACAATATTTTACATTTTCCTCTGGCTGGTGGTGATGGAGGTAGAAAACTACTAGAAGAACATTCTCTTGTACTTGAAGGTGCACTTACAGAAGATGAACTAGAAAATTTTTCATGGCTGGGATGAACTGAAACATGGCTTGTGTATCGCTCCAAATTTTTTGCACCCTTACCTTCAGGCTATAGGATCCGTGCCCGAAAGGGGGATGTGAAAAGGATGGGACAATACCTCGGACTGAGAGGCCTTTGGAAGGTCCCGCCTCTCGAGGGAGGTGTATTAAGGTGATTTTTCGACGGATGGTGGGGTTCACCAGGAAACGTTTAGTGGTAGTTTCCATGCCTAGGTTGGGAATGTGTTTTATGTGTTCAATTTTATCTTTAAACATTCAAATCCTAGGTCTGGCCAAATGAATCTAAGTTTTTCTATATGGAATGCAGATTTAAATGAACACAGAAAACAGAATTAACAGAAAACATAGAGAATAAATTAAGTGAATAAATCCATACCTGGTTTCAGATGTCTGATGGGGGTTCTAATTTTTGAAGCAGTTAAGATCATCTGGAATTTTACAGGATCGTCTCCTATCTGATAGGATCGTCTGAGATCTTACGAATTCGTCAGAGACCTGCAAACAGAGAAATAGATACAAAATACCAAAATTGCAACTATTCTGATAAAGGAAAATGATATGAAATAATAATAAGGATGTTAATAAGATAGTCTCGAATGGAAATGCAAGTAAATTACGATCTTTAATAGCTAATCATGATCTTATTATGCAATTAAATTACATGGGTGAACTCCAAGATGTAGGATAACAGGAAATAAGAATAAAACTGACTAAATGCAAAATAAAATAGCAGCAAAGTATAGGAAAAGTGCAAACTCTGGGCACTGATTGCCCCCAATGTTGACTGCAGTCGAAATCATCTCGGCTTGGTACAAAATCATCTCAAATTGGACATGATCGTTTGCGACGATTTGAGATTGCTCCGACTAAAGAATGATAAGGTTCCTACAACAAAACTTGGAAAGCACAAATGCATATGGTAATCCAGGGTATTCTAATGCGTGTAAAGGTCAAGTTACAGGAAAATTCAGCCAAGGGAATGTCAAGGGGAGGGCCTAAGATTAAATAGGCATAGGAAAGAGGTTGGGAGGTTGGAGATCATCCCAATTTGGGAGATCTCCAACGGGGGAGGTCTCTAACCGCATAGACACGCTTTTGCCCAGGTTAGAGACGTCGTTGAAACAAAAGCTAATTATGAAAAATTAGTTATGGGACGAAATCGTCTAGACATCCTAGTCCAGACGAAATCGTCCGATCTGAGGCAATATCATTTGATCAGCGACGATATCATCCAAAAGTCACAACAAATCCTAAAAATGGCATGAAAAATGAGGAAAGTTGTTTACCAGGTGGTTAATTGGCGGTTCGGGGTTGAAATTGAATTTGAATTATTACTAAGGTAATTTTAATTATTGCTAAGTTTTACTGTGCCAATTTTAGGGTGCTACATTTTGCCCCCTCTTTAGCGAATTTTCCAAAGAAAATGTGTTAAATATGAGTTCTTCTCGATCTACGAGAAAGCAAAAATTATTCCCATTTTTAGGCAATGATTCTAGGTCGAATTGTACGACATCTTGCTATGGTGCCCCCTTCGTGTTTTTACCCAAATCGAATGTTTGAGGTAAAAATGTGAAAAAGCAAAATTTTAGAAATGTTATTAATTCATTTTTGAATAAAATTAAGAAAAATAGGGTAAAACCCTAATTCATTGTTACGGTTCATTTTTTTGATTTTTAGAGCTCTGTAGACAAGATGGTCGAAACAGCGCACAGATCGATAGAGGCCTGACGCGGGCTACGGGTAAGGGTCTAAACTTAGTTTAGAATGTTTTAATTTAGAATTTCATGCTTTTTAGATTAATTTTGAATGATTGTTGAGCATCGTGGCCGTTTTTGGGCCGTCGACGTCGTCGGGATGAAATCATCTTGATTTTGCCGAAATCGTCTCAATTTTGCCGAAATCATCTCGATTTCATCGAAATCGTCTCGATTTCATCGAAATCATCTTGATATCGCCGATTTCTTCTAAGGGTGAAATCGGCGATGTGGGGACGATTTTTTCCAATAACGGATGATTCCCTCATGTGAAATCGGAGATGAAATTGCTCAAATTTGGGACGATATCATCCAATAGTGGACGATATCATCATTTGTATGAAAGTGAACTTATTTTACTTGCATTTTGATTAATGATTTTTATTGTTTTATTGTTTATGTTGCAGAGAGGATTACTAAAGAGTTGAGAATGGAAATACGACGGACTAAGGGATGACTTGGCTGCTCTATATCAGGCAGAGCGAGATCAGTTGGCGCAGGTCGGCTTGCAGCACGTGGCAGATATGCCACAAGTGTCTACAGACATGGGGCTATTGATAGCCCTAGTAGAGAGGTGGTATCCGGGTTCTTCATGTTTCCATTTACTGACAGGGGATATGACTACCACACTGGAGGATGTATGGAGGATTTTGAGGATCCCCATACAAGGACGGCTAATCACTCCCATGGCCAATCAAGGCCACGCGATGATGTGACTATGCGGAGATCCGAGCTTCACCCTGGAGAAGGGCAGAGTGAACATCGAGTCTCTACGCTAGATGCCTAGGGCATCTAGGCTAACACAGGTTTTGGCTGGGGTGGTAGGTGGTCTACTACTATGCCATCAGAGTGGATGTAGGCTACCATGGCTACTAACAGATGTGGTCTGCGACATGAGAGACCACGGATATAGGTTTTCTTGGGGGAGCTTTGTACTCTGTCGATTGTATAGGATCCTACATGGGGTCATATACAAGGGCGGCTGATGTCTAGTTATGACATCACTACTGTAGGTTTGGTGCTAGGAGCACATTGCAGTGTGGAGACCAGTAGGGCTCCCATTGACAAGGATTGATGGGGAGAGGCCTCGAGTTTTCTACTGGTGGCTCCAAAGAGGGTCATAGTGGTGGGTAGATCTGCCAGTGTCCCAGAGACTACTTGATGACCTTCTCTCCAACCAGATCACCTGGAGGCCTTGGAGAGATCATCCAGGGTGGGCCGAGGATAGACAGGAGCTGGCTCACATCAGGTGAGTTTGTTGGCTGAGGATGGATAGGGGAGAGGTGGAGCTCCACTGGTACAACTGAGTTTTGAGGCAGTTTGGTCTACAGCAGGGGATCCCATCTCTTAGAGACTATGAGTTTTCTTGGACCATCCGGGATAACACTACAGTTAGCAGGGCTCCAAATATGTAACGCTTCTGGAGTTAGGACGTAAACGATGCCCCCATCCAACCAGTGGATGGTGACGATGCTGGGGTTGCCGATGGCTATGATGCTTGGTATGTAGGCATCTGTCCTCCTTGGATGACAAGGGCTCAGGGTTCGATTCACATGATTGTGCATCATACGGGGAGGTGGTGCCAGGCGGCCATTGAGGTGGCATAGGGTCATGGCAGGAGAGAGTAGAGGAGGCCACAGGCTCAGAAGAGGCCACGACAATGGGAGAGGAAGGAGGAGAGACCCCCTTCTCCATAGAGAGAGAGGCCACCATTGCCCGACAAGGGCAAGGGTGTCGAGGTAGGAGAGAGTAGCGAGATGGCTACTCTCCGGGCGAAGACTATTCGTCTCTGAGCTCAGGTGCAGTCCTTGCAGGATGAGGTTGCATGACTCAGGGCTCGAGGTAGAGGGGCGAGAACTCAATATTTAGCACGATCTATTGCCCATGTTACATTCTATTAGGCTCTATATTACCAACGGTGCCAGTAGAGTAGAGGGTGCCATTACCAGCTCATATTGCAGAGCCTGTCATGATGGGTTCATCTAGGATATCATCACGATCGACATCCAGGACTCATGGCACAACACAAACTGCGATGGGGCCACCTCCTCCACCTCAAGGTGGGGGAGGAGATGAGGCTGAGAGCTCGAGGGCTTCTCAAGGCTACGTGACTACACTGCATAGGCTGGATATATGATTGAGAGGATTGAGTATGCCAAGATGTAGATTGTGGCATACCAATCTAGTTTTGATATGATGTACATAGATTGTTGAGATATATATATGATATTTTTGATCATATGACTTGTATTATGTATGATGCTTTAATGTTTTTGATGTGATTGATTGGATGATTCATGTAATTATGTTGTTTGGAAATATTATGGTTTGAATGTCATGCTTTTAAAAATTTAAATGAAATAATCTGATGTAAACAAATTGGTTGTTGTGATGATAATTTGATAAAAAATAAAAGGGACTGTTAACAATAATTTCAAAGGATATTGTCGCTATTATATACTATTTCATGGAGTCACCGCTCACTCGGTCGTCAAGCTAATCCCAGTATAGAAATATTGTTAAAAGTAAAAGAGTGCTTAAGAGACTGTCTTAAGACTTTGTTGTGATGCTGCAAATGATGATGATGATGGTGATTTGTTTTCATATTTCCATGAAAATATTATGTATAAAAATGATTTTTGCTAGGCATAAATTCCTAAGTGTGATAAAATTTTGAATAATTCCTTAGAAATTATACCATGATTGCAATATTGAATTTGAACATAATGTCATGAAATAGAATAAGTTGCATTCTTTGAAAGAATAATTGTGTAACATAATGATTTAAGTCATATGTTTTTGATGAATTGATTTGAAATAAATGGGAAATAAAAGTAAAACACTGGTTTGCGCTAGGCATAGAATATTTAGGTATAGACTTATACCATCATCACGAAATCCAAAAGAAGAAAATAAATAGTTTTATTGCATGGTTGATTTTTAATTTTTGAAAATAAACAAAAAATATGAAGATGAGGACTTGTGCTAGGCATAAAATTCCACTTTTGGTTTTGGAACTATACCATCGTCGCAAATGTCAAAAGTTATATGTGACTTTATTGCATGTTTTTGAAAAATGATTTTGATTTTTTGGTAATGCATGTGGTTGTATTTATACTAAACAACTGTTCTCAGAGAAGAAAATGAAATTATTCCAGACAATGTGCAAAAAATATTTCAAAGTATCTTAAAGACAAAAGTTAGATTTATAAGGAATCTCATGTGCGTATGTGAGTTCATTTCCGATCTTGATTTATCATAATGATACACAAAATCTCTCAAATACAAATGTGTGTGCGATTGCTTTGTTCATTTACCAGTTTTGAGCAAGATACTATGATACAAGTGATTTGAATTAACCAAATAAGTATTCATTAACCATGATTTAGATGCATATAACCATACCAGACTACTATGTAAGTTGGGTTATCAAGAGCTAGATAATCCATAAGCAGACATACGTATGTATAAAAGAAGGTCTCTAATGTGACAGACATATCACCACGCTAGGAGTTACCCAAGGCCAAGCGGGTTGGGCACAAACCACCTGTTATGGGGCTTACCTCATAGTTTTCGAATAATTGAGAATTCCAGGGATTCAAGCTCATCAACCCTTCTTTTCTTTTCAAAGGGTAGGGAAAGGTATTTTATTGCTTTTGCTTTTGCTCATTTTGCTCTCTTTATTTCTTTCTTTGCTTTCTCTCTTTTCTTTTTTTTTTTGTATCTTTTGCTTTGATGTTTGAGATAATGCTGAAATAGTGCTAAATGATTTTGCTTGATTTTTCTTTTTCTTTTGCTTCCTATTCTAGGGATACTTTCTCGGATTAGCTGTAGAGCAAGGGATTTTTATTTCGGGTAGGGGTGAGCTTGTCCTTTTGTCAATTCTCAAAGATTCTAGACCATGTGCATGATAGGATAGCAAGGGAAATTTTTCGCTCAAGAAACCACTTTTACTATGTAGCATAACATGGACATTACAAATATAATCATTTTAGTATGAAAAGGTATGCTTGGTTTAAGTAAATAACAAGATCAATTCTCTATGCTCAAACTTTATTTAATTGAATTTTGTGTACTTTGATATAAGAGAGATTAGTAATCATACCAAATAAAATCAAGATATTTATTCATGTGAATGTGAAAGTGTGGGATTCCAAATAAATGCTAATTTATCCAAAATAATTTGAAAATATAATTGCAATATGTCACAATGTGAGAAGGTACAAAAAATAAAAGATGTTTTTGAAGATTTTAATGATTTTGAATGTTTTTGGTGTTTTTATAAATTGAAAGAAATACAAGATAGTGGTTTTTTGAAATATTTTAAACAAATATATACAATGATGAAATGACCAATGTTTTATGCATAGTAACATTTAAGATGTAAAATGTTCATGGGTTATTTAAGTTCTTTACCATCTAAGGTAGATAATTTGTATGCTCCCGATTCAATTTTAGCAGTGATAATATATGGTCCAAGCCAGTTGGGCTCAAATTTACCTTTAAGGTCTTTAGTTGCATTAGTATTCTTTTGATTTTCTTTTAAAACAAGATCGCCGACCTCAAAGGATCGATGACGAACTTTTTTAGCATATGATATTTTAAGCTTGTTTTGGTAAGAACAAAGATGCTCCAAAGCATTGATGCGCTTTTCATATAGGAGTTCTAGCTAACTTAGTCTTCCAGCTCGATATTCATCTCCTACTTTGCTATCTTGAAGTAGTAGATCCAAAGAAGGAACTTCTAATTCAAAGGGAAAAACGGCTTCAACGCCATAAACCAAAACAAAGGGTGAAGTTCCAGTGGGAGTTCGAACACTAGTTCGATAAGCCCACAAAGCTGGATATAATTGAATGTGCCAATCGCGGCCGATTTATTGACCAATATTTTGAGAATTTTGATTAAGGTTTTGTTTGAAGCTTCTGCTTGGCCATTACCCTGAGGATAATAGGGAGTGGACCAGCGATTTTGAATCTTATATTTTGGCATAATTTCTTAACATCTTTATTTTTGAAGCAAGTTCCATTGTCGGAGATGAGATTTGCAAGAATTCCGAACCTACAAATGATTTGATTAAAAATAAATTTAGAGACTTGTGTTCCAGTGCAGGAAGCTAAAGGCATATCTTCAACCCACTTTGTGAAATACTCAGTTGCAGATTATGATGAATTTGTGTCCATCAGATGACACAGGATTAATTTTACCAATAATGTCTAAGCCCCATTTTGAAAAGGGCCAAGGAGATGAAATAGCCTGTAGTTCTTGTGCAGGGGCATGGAAAAGGTCAGCATGTTTTTGGCACTTGTCGCAATGGCGCACATAATCATGTGCATAATTCTCCATGGTAGGCCAAAAGTATCCTATCCTAAGGAGCTTTTTAGCAATGAAACTACCACTGAAGTGTCCTCCACAAGATCCATCATGGGATTCACTCAAAGCTGATCTAGATTCTTCTAAATTCAAACATCTCAATAGGATACCTTCAAAAGATCTCCTATATAAAGTATTGCCAATTATTACAAATCAACTTGCTCATCTACGTAATAACCGATGCTGGTTTCTATTAGGATTGGTAGGGAAAGTCCCATTTTGAAGAAAATCAAATATATCCGTATACCAAGGTTCAGGAGTAGTTTCATTGATTAGGAATACATCCAAAGGTTCTAAGCATGACTTATTTGAAGTGGGTTCCTGGATTCAATGAATAATGATGGTGGCATATTCGTCATCTAACTCCAAGGGCAGAAGAGATGCAGCTACGGCCATAGCATCAGTTGCACGGTTGTTAGTTCGAGGAATAGCTTCCAAGGTAACTTGATCAAATAGAGATATTAATTGTAAAACATAGGCTTTATATGGGCGTAGTTTATCATCTTTGGTCTAATAAACTTCATTAATTTGGTTTATAACAAGTTGAGAATCACAAAAAACTAGCAGATGTTTAATTTTTAATGCCAGGGCAGCTCGTAATCTAAGGATTAGAGCTTCATACTCAGCAGTATTATTAGTGCAAGCAAATGTTAATTTAAATGACAAAGGTATAAGATGTTTTTACGAGGATATTAAAATAATACCCGCACTAGCCCCACTCATGCATCGGGTTTTATCAAAGTATAAGGACCATTTGTCAATATGGTCTGCCTCTAATTGAAGGCATTCATCAGGAAACTCAATGATGATGGGATGGGTAGACTCTAAGTGTGCAGCAGCTAATTGATCTGCTATGATTTGACCCTTAACAGACTTCTGTTCTATAAACGTGAGTTCAAACTCGCTTAGAGCAAGAACCCACTTGGATGTGCGACCCGATAAATAAGGTCAAATCATGAGATACCACAAGGTGTCATATTTAGCAATGACATAAGTTTTCTGACTAAGCATGTAATGGTGTAATTTTTGCATAGAAAACATGACTGCTAGACATAGTTTTTCTAATGCTGTGTAACAAGTTTCATAACTGATTAAAGTTCGGCTAATATAATAATTAGCACGTTCTTTCTTCTCATCATCAAGTTGAGCTAACATAGCTCCCAAAGCAAAATCTGAAGCTGAAATATATAGGATAAACGGACGATCAGGTCTAGGCGGTGAAAGCACAGGTGGGTTAAGGAGGTATTGTTTAAGAAGTTCAAAAGCTTCCTTACATTCATCATCCCAATTAAAATGGATATCCTTCTTAAGGAGCTTAAGAAAGGGATCGGTTTTGTCCGCAAACTTATCGATGAAGCGACGGATAGCTTGAAGTTTACCTTATAAAATTTGTAATTCAGATATATTGGTAGGTGCGGGCATATCAGTGATAGCCGCAATCTTGAGAGGGTCAATTTTAATGCCACGTAAAGAAACTATAACCCCTAATAGTTTATCGGACGTAACTCCAAATATGCATTTGGCTGGATTTAATCGAATAAGGTATTCTCTTAACCGATTAAATACTTTTCTCAAATCATCTAAATAATCATCTTCTTTAATAGAATGAGCTATAATATCATCTACATAATCATGTAGGATATCATGCATCATATCATGAAAGATATAAGTCATGGCTCGTTGATATGTTGCACCTGCGTTCTTTAGGCTGAATGGCATCACTTTCCAACAAAAGGTACCCCAAGGGGTAATAAAGGTTGTTTTAGCCTGATCCTCAGGAGCTATCCTGATCTTATTATAGCCAGAGAATCCATCCATTAGGGACATCATCCCACTCCCGGCAGTAAATTCAATGATTTGATCCATGTTTGGAAGAGGAAAATCATCTTTAGGGCATGCAGCGTTAATATCTCTAAAATCTGTGCAAACCCTAACTTTGGTATCTTCTTTCTTGGTGACTGGAACTACATTCAAGATCCATTCAACATAATCAATAGCTTGTATAAAAACAACATTCAAGATTTTTTCTAACTCCCCTTTGACTAGCAAGGCCACTTTGGGATGCATTTTTCTAAGTTTATGTTTAACAGGTTTAGCATCCGGATGGACTACTAGATGATGCATGACTACAGAAGGGTCCAAACCTGGCATATCTTCGTATGTCCAAGTGAAGACATCTTCATACTCTTTAAGGAATGCAATGTATTGCTCTTGTTTTTCTTGACTTAATTCTGACCCAATATTGATTATGTGAGGATTATCCTCAGGTCCAATGTTAACTTTAATGACGTTTTCTACTTCCATGTGTAAATCTCTTTCAAAATTAGGTGGGGCGGGTGAAACGCCCAATTCTTGTAATTATTTTAAGGTTAACTTGGATAATTCATCTTGAGGAGTCGTGGCCTCAAGTCGGGCTATAGTTGGTATAGAACCATCAAAATAAAAACCATTGTGTAACATTTCTTCAATGGAGACATCGTGAAAAATATCTCATTCCAACTCATCATCGGATCCAAAAATCATTTCAGGATAAGCTATGGATAGCACATTGCATGTAAATGTTTTATTTTTTAGAGGAAAATCATCACGTCCATCCAAATAATCTTGATAACATATGAGTTGATCATCATCTTCAAAAGGGAAGGGTTGACCCTTACTAGGAAATAGGCCCACACCACATCGGCCGGGCCATGGTTCTACCTCAAAAGGTTCTTTCATACCATCTTGGAAAGGTCCCAAGCCTTTCCCTTTATATCCCATTTTAAGCATTATATGTTTAGCTTTAATATACTCATTAGTAAAATAACATCGAGCATATCCATCATGATGAGTTTTGATGTTCCTGGGTATTCATCCCCAGTCATATCCCTTATAAATGAAGGCACAACTCCCGACTTGGTAAGTACTTCCCAGAGGTTGTGGGAGGCCCAAAGTACGAGGAGATGGTGGCAAGTTATTAAAAAGAATTGAATCTTGCATAAAAGCATTTGTTTTTTCTGATATTAAGATTTTAGATAAATCCGGTAAAAGTTCATCAGAAAGAGCATATGATGTAGAAGGATCATTCCCTATATCTTTAGATTTGGAAGGTGTGATAGATGTAGATAATGTGGAAGTGTTAATAGATGGGTCTATAGGTTTTGAAATTATAGGGATGGAACATGAAGGATTGGTTGTGGATTGAAGATATTTTTGACGTTCTAGAGTGGTTTGTTTAGAAGATTGTTGATCTATATATGAGGGTGAAATTAATGGAGGAGAGATAGATGAAGTTATGGGTGTGCGTTTCATAGTTTTAGATGAAAAATAAGAATTAGGATGTGTGGATGACAGAGCAGGGAAAAATTGAACTCCAACAGGTTCTACCAAAGCACACATATCAAAATGTCTAGGATCACCATGTATAGTGACCAACTGATTTTTAAATTCAAATTTAACACATTGGTGTAAAGTTGATGGGACAGCCCACATTGCATTGATCCAGGGATGACCCAAGAGTATATTGTACGATGCGGGACAATGTACAATAAATACGATCGTATCTAGGGTTCTAGGACCAACTTGCAATTGGATGGTAATAACTCCACATGTTTCTTGTGTTTTGTCATTGAAAGCTTTTATGATCATGTCAGTTTTCTTCATTTCATCACTTCTAAACCCAAATCTCTGGTAGAAGTCAAAAGTGCAAATGTTTAGAGATGAACCATTATCAATCAAGACTCGTTTAACAGCTACATCTCCAATTAAGGCAGTAATATATAAGGGGTTATCTTTATGTAAACTGTGTTGTGGTATATATTTATCTCGAAAGTCGATACAATAAATTTCTCTAGTGATGATAGTATTGGTCATGGCTTTAGGTTGAATGTTTTGTGGTACCATAATTTGGCTTAATGTAAGCATTAACTCATCCCTATGGGTAGGAGAAGATCTTAATAAATCTAAAAGGGAAATTCTAGCCGTAGTATTGGATAATTGCTCATTAATATTGTAAGGGGGTTTAGGTTGAACATTAGGAGCATGATTCCCTTTATTGGGATTTCTCAAAACAAATGGAGTTGACCCATCATTCTGATTTGGTTCTTGTTGAGAATTTTGAGCCTGTTGTCTAGTAACGACTACGATGGTACCTACAATGTTATATTGAAGACGCTGAACTGGTCTTGGTTGAGCGTTTATGGCTTGTTCATTAGGAAGGAACTGGTTAGAAGAGGGTCGAGTAGTAACTCTTTTAGGAAATGGTTCTTCTGGAACCATAGCATCTATGATAGGTTGAATAGGATCTGATTCATTTTCAGAACTATTTGATTGGTTTGAGGTGATGTCGATTTCACTTTTAGTATATGATTCTTCATCACTAGGATCCGATGTTTGAGTATTATATAGGGGTCTAGACGTAACCATGTAGAAATTTGTGCCAAATATTTGAGGATCTTGAATAGATAATTGTCCGCTAATAGCCCCTACATATCGGGTAGG
This sequence comes from Wollemia nobilis, assembly GCA_028583015.1. Lineage (NCBI taxonomy): Eukaryota > Viridiplantae > Streptophyta > Pinopsida > Araucariales > Araucariaceae > Wollemia > Wollemia nobilis. The sequence goes on from JAQPPZ010016936.1 coordinate 5,166,990, forward strand.
AGGAGGGACATTATGATTTTCAATTTGATTAGCCACCTCTTTACCATGGTTTGGTAAAGGATGTTGAAATATGTCTAATGATTGATTAGCATTTTGATTCTGATTCTTGGGAATGGTCTTTTGAGCATTATTAGGAGCATTTTGTTTAGGTTGGAAGGCTTGCACCTCCATTTCATTATTATCAATCAAGTCTTGTATTTTATGTTTCAATCTTTTGTAAGAGTTTGTAGCATGTCTAGGTCCTCTATGAAAATCACAATGTAAATCAGCTCTGTATCTGGGTATAGTTGGATCAGGTTCCCGGATAGTTGATAATTGAATCAAACCTCTTTCGAGTAATTGGGGTAGAGTAGTTGATAATGGTTGGTTCAATATAGTAAACTCTCGAGGAGGTTTATCAGGAGGTTTCAATATAATTTTTTTTGTTGTCTTCGTTGCATTGATATTAGCAATGTTTCTACTATTAGTGACTCCGTCACCTACAACTTGTTTGTTTTTGTACTGATTTCTAGATTTTTTCTCATCATATTTCTTTTTGAGCTGACCTCTTCTAATGAGATCATCTTCTACCCTTCGAGCTAAGTCTATAGCTTGATCGAAGGTGGTTAAGGTAGCAGTTGATAACTCATAAGATATTTGTTCTTGCAAATTATAGATAAAAATATCCAAAATTTTCCTATAAGGTAGCACAAAGTGTAGTTTTCCTATCAACTGCCTCCATCTAGCCAGGAAATCAGCAAAACATTCATCTTTGTCTTATTTTAAATTGTACAAATCTTTAATGGTGACATGCCCCTCGATGTAGGCACTAAATTGATGGACAAAAGATTTAGTGGTCTCTTCAAAATTTCTCAAAGAATGAGTGGGCAGTTGATAGTACCACTCTAATGCCATTCCTCCTAAACTTTTCAGGAACATTTTTAGTAATAACAAGTCATCATGTGATATATCATGACATGCTATCCTAAACATGCAAAGATGCTCTATGGGATCTTCAGTTCCTTTATATATAGGTAGGACGGGCATGGGAAAATGTTTAGGGTATGGTTGTGCTACAACCATAGGATCTAGAGGTTGACTACACATCTCTCGATAATTGTACGAGGGATGGTAGGGATCTATCTGGTCCATGTGGGAAGCTAACTGTTTCACCATGGCTTCCAGATTACTGGTTTGCCCACCATATTGGTTCGATAGGGCATTAATATGATATTTGTGAGCATATGATGGAGGGACATGCATATTAGATGCTATATTGCTATTGTGTAAATTGTTGGTAGGAAGGGTGTTATGAAGAAGTTTTGAAGTTGTATTATGTTGTATCCCAGATTGTTGAAAATTGATGTTTGGCTTCATTTTAGGTTTTTGTTGGTTTGAAGCATATTGATCAATAGTTTGGCGAAATAAAGCAGTGAATGAAGGTTTCTTTTGTGTGGAAATGATTTTAGGCTCAATAACAGGTTCCTTAGGAGGTTGGGTAACCTGTTGTTTTTGCATGATTTGAATTATAGTGGCCATATCCATATTGGATGGTCCAACTTTATCACTTTCTTGATCAACAAAGGACAAGGGATTAGTGTGTATGTTAAACATATCTTCCATGGATGCTTGAGTGTCACTAATTTGTCCTCTATCAATACGAACTGCCATATTAAGAGCACCAATGTTATTATTGAAAAATTTCCAAAAATTATCTAAGTTATCAAAAGCAATAGTTCCATCTGAAGCCATTCTAGGGGATGAGGATCCTTCCTCTCTAACATTTTCTTGTTGTTCATTTTCTTTAGCCATCTCATCTTCTATATGTTCTAGAGTTTCTCCTTCCGGAATTGAACCCTCAAGAAGGACATTTGGGTTTTTTGTTTTGTCTCCTAACCAATCTTCTTCTTCTTCTTCAGTTTGTTTACCATTCCTAAGTCTAGGCATTGTGCTTAAATTTAGATTTCAGCAAATATATATATACTTATATATATATATATATGCAACAAGCTTAAGAGGTATATATTTTAATTATATACCTACTATAGTATTTGAAATAAAATGTTTTGATTTGATTATGTTTTTTTGGTTTTTCTTGTTTTTTTTATAAAAATATTATAAAGATAACAAACAACACATAAAACGCAAGAAATAATAATAATGAAAGCAATGTTCTAGTTTTATATAAACAATTTATAAATATCATTAATGGGCTCAAGTTCTTCAGGAGTCATGAAATGTTCTTAAAATTGAAAATTTTCTTTCAAAAATTTGACAAAAAGTGCTATAGTGATATTATCTGTCTCAGACTCTGGTTGGTAGAAGTAAATTTCGTGGCAATACTATCGATATAACACAGCTCTAGGAACTCTATTCCATATTTCTCTATTCATAAGAATGACCTCTTGGTCTTCTACACGACCTAGGAATTGGTGTATAATGGCTGCGTTCTCGAGGTATTCCTCAAAGGTGAACAATTTTGAAGACACAAGAGTTGTCCTATAAGCTAACCATCTATGGCAAGCTCTCTGAAGTTCATGATAAAAAATGAGTTGATGAGGATCCAGGATTCTATCTAGGACAAGCCTCTTGATTTGTTTAAGTTCTGTGGACCTAGATGAAATGATACCTAGTCTCCTATTAAGTTCATCCCACAAAAGTTGGTTTCTATCTCTTTCAGGCACACTAAGCACGGAATTGATTTCTATAGCTGCTAATTGATTTTCAACATTTATAATAACTTCTAGTATTTTCTTAGGAGCTACCATCTAAACATGATATGCAACTTAGTAATTTTCTAATGATTTTAAATGCATCTATGTTTTTTTTGTTTGTTTTTTTCTTTGTTTTCAAAAGGTTTTAGTTTCACGTCGGGTTCACCAAAGTGTATCGCTCCAAATTTTTTGCAACCTTACCTTCAGGCTATAGGATATGTGCTCAAAAGGGGGATGTGAAAAGGATGGGACAATACCTCGGACTGAGAGGCCTTTGGAAGGTCCCGCCTCTCTGGGGAGGTGTATTAAGGTGATTTTTCGATGGATGGTGGGGTTCACCAGGAAACGTTTAGTGGCAGTTTCCACGCCTAGGTTGGGAATGTGTTTTATGTGTTCAATTTTATCTTTAAAAATTCAAATCCTAGGTTTGGCCAAATGAATCTAAGTTGTTCTATATGGAATGCAGATTTAAATGAATACAAAAAACAAAATTAACATAAAACATAGAGAATAAATTAAGTGAAGAAATCCATACCTGGTTCCGGATGTCTGATGGGGGTTCTAATTTTTGAAGCAGTTAAGATCGTCTGGAATTTTATAGGATCGTCTCCTATCTAACAGGATCGTCTGAGATCTGACGAATTCATCTAACAAATTCGTCAGAGACCTACAAACAGAGAAATAGATACAAAATACCAAAATTGCAACTATTCTGATAAAGGAAAATGATATGAAATAATAATAAGGATGTTAATAAGATAGTCCCGAATGGAAATGCAAGTAAATTACGATTATTTAATAGCTAATAATGATCTTATTATGTAATTAAATTACATGGGTGAACTCCAAGATGTAGGATAACAGGAAATAAGAATAAAACTGACTAAATGCAGAATAAAATAGCAGCAAAGTATAGGAAAAGTGCAAACTCTGGGCACTAATTGCCCCCAATGTTGACTGTAGTCGAAATCGTCTCGGCTTGGTATGAAATCATCTCAAATTGGACAGGATCGTCTGTGACAATATGAGCTTTCTCCGACTAAAGAATGATAAGGTTCCTGCAACAAAACTTGGAAAGCACAAATGCAGATGGTAATCCAAGGTATTTTAATGCGTGTAAAGGTCAAGTTATAGGAAAATTCAGCCAGGGGAATGTCAAGGGGAGGGAATAAGATTAAATAGACATAGGAAAGAGGTTGGGAGGTTGGAGATCATCCCAATTTGGGAGATCTCCAATGGGGGAGGTCTCTAACCGTGCATACACACTTTTGCCCAGGTTAGAGAAGTCATTGAAACAGAAGCTAATTATGAAAAATTAGTTATGGGACGAAATCGTCTGGATGTCCTAGTCCAGACGAAATTGTGTGATCTAAGGTGATATCATTTGATCGGCGATGATATCATCCAATGGTCACAACAAATCCTAAAAATGGCACGAAAAATGAGGAAAGCTGTTTACCAGGCGATTAACAAGCGGTTCGGGGTTGAAATTGAATTTGAATTATTACTAAGGTAATTTTAATTATTGCTAAGTTTTACTGCACCAATTTTAGGGTGCTACAGCTTGGTTCCACCTTATCTTCACCAAAATAATCCTTAACAAACTATTTTTGTGATACCCAACTTCCCCCTTCATAAAAAATTGCATCTCTAGATACAATTATTTTATGTGAAATAGGATTAAAGAAAATGTAAGCCTTAGATTGCTCACTATACCCACTAAAAATATATTTTTCACTCTTTGCATCCAATTTCTTACTATTCTGACTAGTAACATGCATAAACTCCACACATCCAAAAACTCTAAAAATGATTTACATTTGCCTTCTTTCTGTACCAACATTCATAAGGGTTAATATTCTCAAGACTCTTAGTAGGAATTCTATTTAAAATGTACTTAGCAGTCCTAATTGCTTCAGTCCAATAAAACTTACTGATACATTTTTCTTGCATCATGCACCATGCCATCTCCACCAAAGTCATGTTCTTTCTTTCAGCCACCCCATTATTTTGAGGTATGTAAGGACTTGTTTTCTGCCTTTTAATACCAAACTCACTACAAAAATAATAAAATTCATGAGAAAAAAACTCACCTCCTCTATCTATCCTCAAAAATTTCATATAATGACCACTTTAAATTTTAAATAGAGCCTTAAAATTCTTGAAGTAATTGAATAACTCATCCTTATGCTTAATAAAATAAACCCAATAATATATGGATAAATCATCAATGAAAGTCATAACTTAAGAAGCTTTACCCATACTCTATGTATGCATTGGTCCAAAAATGTTAGTATGAACCAACTACAATGGATTTTGGGCCCTCCATGCTTCACCATGCAGAAAATTCCCCCTTGCATGTTTACCAAGTGCATAGCCTTCACAAAACTCCTTGGAGTCTTCAAATTTTGGCAACCCATAGACAAATGGTGAAAGCATCTTCAAACTCTTATAATTTAAATGCCCAAACTATAAATGCCATAGCCTCTCCTTACCTTCTACACCAACAAATTTAGAGCTCCCCTTTGATCTACAAATTGTAATGGGAAGAGCTTGTTCTTGGTCATATTTACACTGGTAATCAATTGTATCCTCTGATCATAAATTTTACATATTCCTTTCCTCAAAAACTAACTTCTAATCCTTTTCCAATATTTGACCAATACTCATTAATGAATGCTTTAAACAGGGTGCATAGGAAATATATTTTACCTTCATTATTTTTCCTTTCCTGGTAGGAACCTCCATTTCTACTTCCACAACCACCTCCAAGCTCTTCTCATCCCCAAGCCTGATACTAGATTGATAAGAAGAATCAAGAGATCAAATACATCCCTCTTGCTAATCATATGGTTTGTGCACCCACTGTCTAGGATCTATGTCTCCTTGTGCTATTCTATGTAGAGAGAAAAGCTATTTACTCTACTTTTTCTTCAATTATACAGAATAAAGTATCATCCTCATAGGAATCCTCTTCTCCATAATATGCTAATTTTTTCAACCTGCAATCCCTCTCATAATGGCCATATTTGTTACAATTGTAACACTACATATTTCTCATATCTTGATCTCTACCTCTTCCTCTTGCACTGGATCCTCCTCTCGCAGCATGAGCCTAGTCATTGTTTGAATCTTGAGATCTTTCTTGACCTCTACCACTAAAGGAGCCTCTTCTACCTCCTCTTAAATTTCTTCCTCTTCCTCTGGAACCCCTACTGTGACCTCTTCCTCCATAATTCTCTTTTTCTGAAAAAGTGTGTTCCTCTATAGAACCTCCTTCTTTATCCTTCTTCCTCTTGGCTATTCTCTCTTCATGAGATTTGAGAGAGCCAATTAATGAATCTATATCTATTTTTGAGAGGTATTTCATTTCTTCTATGATAAGGGCTGCACTATCAAACTTCTCTATCAAGGTTCTTAAAACATTTTTAATTGCTATATTTTGCTCTATGATCTCTCCAAGTGTGGCGATTTTATTTACTACTATTTTTACCCGAACACAGTAATATCCTACAGTTTAATTCTCCTCCTGTTTGATATTTTCAAAATATATCTGCAAAGTCTACAAATTAACCTCCTTAACTTGGGCACTCCCCTAGTAATTCTACTTCAATGCCTTCCAAGCTTCTTGAGCTGAAATGCAGGCAGAAATCTGAGGAAAGAGACTTTTGTCTAGAGCTGACTGGATGAAATCCAAAGCCAAATTATTTTCTTTCCCTTTCTCCCGCATCTCCTTCTTTTCATATGTAGTCAATGCATTGTAGTATTTTGGTTCTATAAACACAACTTCAATTATGACCCAAGTTCATTTTTCCTTAAGAATCATCCTCATCCGGATGCTCCAATATTCATAGTCAAAACTGTCAAATTCTAGGATCGGAATTGAATTGGTGTTGTTGGCCATAATAGCTCCCTTCAACATGAACTGAGATCTCCAAGAAGCTTCTGTAAAACTTGTAGAAGAAATTCCACACTTACTCATATACAATTTCTCTATCACCTCTATTTGATACCAAATAAAGAATTTACAATAATACAATAAAACAAAATTAGAGCAAATATCTTCTTATTATCTAGAATAATTCTGGTAGAGTTTCAATACTCTGTTACAATCTCCTCACAGGCTCTCAAAGAGCTCACACACATGCTACAATGCAATATTCTTATTCATAAAATAAAACCCTAAAACTACCTTAAGTAAGAAAAAAGAAAGCAAAACCTAACCCTAGCAAATCACATCCGTCGGATCTACATCGACAGTGTTTATTACATGTCTTAGTATTTCAGCCATAACGTTTGACTCGGGTGTTTGTTTGAGCCCGTTTTTTTCTAGATTGCACATATTTTGAAGCTCTACTATTTCATTGTGTCTACTCTAAGAGGAGATGCTTTCCAAGGCTGAAAACATCATATAACGACCTAAGTTTTCATTTTAATTATATGGCTGGCCAGATTTCCAACAAAAGTCCCATTCGCCTTCATTCAGAGGTGAATGCATTTTGAAAATAAAACAAGTAAATGAAATACGCCAGCGGATAAGAAGAAAATTCAAAGGTATTTTCACCCTAAGAGAGGGGTTAAAATCCCTTTTTCCCTTCCTTGGGATGAAGCCATATCATAAGGAAGGTAATGTTGTGGGCCCAAGGTAAATGAACGAAGACCAAAGAAAATGATAGTAAATGGGTAAGTGCACGATCGTTGGGATGAAAGAGTATAATAAAAATATCCAAATTGCAAGATGTGTGCCCTACATTAAGTAAATATTAGGAAATGAGTTTCACCCTAGAAGAGAGGTGAAAGTCTCATGGACCTCTCTTCGAAGAGAATTTTGTTTGGAGTAAAAGAATTCACCATGAGAAAGGAATAGTCAAAGGGATGTGGTCAATGACACTTTCACCCAAGTGAGGGGTGAAAATTTCATTCACCCCTCCTTGGGGTAAAACAAAATAAATATATTTCAAAGCACAAAATATGAACGCTAAGGAGGGTGAAAAATATATTCCTGAAGTTGAATGAAGTATTAAGAAAATTTATAAGATATAAAATTAGTTTATCTCAAGTTTGAGGTGAAACTTGCTATTTTTTTCTTATAAGGTGAAATGTTATTTGGTTATTAATGGATGCATGCTCCAGTATTTTAGGTAAAAAATGTAAAAGGAGAGGTCTTGGCTAATGAAATGGAGATGAATTTTTTGGCATGAAATATGTGATAAATGAAAATGTGAAACAGGGTGTTTCACCAAAAGGTTGCTCTATGGAGAATTGTTGTAGTATTTTTGGGTGGAACTATTTTCAAACATCCGAGAAGGCTTTCGGAAGATGCCCAGTCTAGAGAATGATAAAAATTTAATGATTGGGTCAAAAGAAGTTATGTTTCCAGATTTTATGTTGAAAGGATGTAGGATTAAATTCTACATGATAATTTTCATAATTTCCAAAGGGACCACCTTCCAGTTTTGCCTCTTTCAAAACAATTTTAATATCCAGTGAATTTGCTAAGAAAGTGTAGATTTCCAAAGCACAAAGGTGGTCAAAATTAAATGACCAAGTTACCTAATTTCCTCCATTTTTTGATGTATTCCAATGCACTTCTTCCCAAGTTGGTCAACCATTCAAGGTCTTTCCCATTAAAGTTGGATCAGTATCATAAAAGGAGAGTTTTAAAGGAGAAAATTCCTCTCGAAGTTTCTTGATCCATGTACATTTTATCCTCATATGTATCAAAATAAAGAGGTGAAATCCTCTATAAATACTAGATATTTTTATGTAACAAGGGGGAAGACACTCTGCAAAAAAATACTTTGATTTTTCTACATAAATAGAAGGAATATAGGCTTCGGATTTTATGAATGATTTTATGTGTAGTTTTTTTCTGCTTATCATTTCTATTTATGTTCATGTCCATTATTTACTATGTTTAAATTCTGCATCTGGATTTGAATGTTGTTGGTGATGGAATGAATACTAGAATGTATTTTTGGAAGTTATCTCTACAAACTGTAAGTTGTTTTTATTGTATTTATTTTTGTTATATGTTTCATAATGCTTGATTTGAATTTCCACTACTAGTATGCCCCCATCCTACATTATTTGGCTTATAGCCATATTTCCCATCTCTTTCAGTCATTTATCATTTCTTTCCTGTAACTCTAAACTTAAAACCGATGTAGTATTTCGTAATAAAACCAGCCCTCTCTAGAGATTCACCTATAGGATATTTATTTCCTTCAAAATTTCAATGTTGGTTGTGTCTAGGGCACACAAATGCATGTTTTTTACTTTAGAAATATATTTTATCAACAATTTTTGGCATGCCCAATGGGAACCACGGGTCTCATATTGAGTAATAGACGCAGTAGTAAGGGTTTGATTTTCATTTTTTTAATTTATTATTGAACTAGAACATATGGTGACTCAACTATACTGAGAAATATTTGAATGTGAAGTTGGAAAAATTTGTACTTCATGATCACAAGATCGAAGGTCAAAAATATTGAAAAACCTCATTGAGTTCTTTGAGCATGACATCAAAAAATTAGGAGAATACCCTAGACTAGTCACACCTACAACTACATCACCCACAACATCTTCACAAATAGCTGGTGTATTTTTTATTCCTTCAAGTCTAACTAGTACTACTACTAGTGTTCCTCCATCTCAAGCAAACCCTCCAATTAATATGGTTTAGAATCCACCATCGTAGCCACCAAGGTAGTTTCTAGCATGGAATAGCTTAGGAGCTTTGAATCTACAAGCATAAAATCTAGTCCCTCAAGCAACATTGAAGGCTTTGCCTACCCAATATGGTACATGTAAGACTACTTACGAGCATGTCCAAGATGTGGCTTCTTTGGTGATAATCCATGGCATCATAGATGAAGATAGTATGGTAATATTGCTTGTGTTATTTCTTAGAGGGAAGTTATTGTATTGGTACCAGTCCTTGTTACCATTTACTATTACCATATGGGACCAATTGGAAGACTTATTAATTATGAACTTTCATGAGCAAGCTGATCCTTTTTCCTTGCTACACCAATTTACAAACATCCAAAGACATCTACAAGAGGAAATAGTGGATTTCAACATTATATTCACTCGAAGTTTGTAGAGAGTTCCTGATGGCCTTCGGCCCACTCTTGAACAAGCCATATTTTACTATCTCTGAGTCTTCAAATCTGGAATTGGTATGGTCATCCGAAAAACCAATGTCAATACATTCCTATATTTGTACATGCAAGTACAAAAGGTTGAGGTGGATCTGATTGCTCTAGGTAAGCTACCTCTAAAGGTAACAATGCACATTCTTCCTAATATTCCACAACATCTATACTCTAGTGCATTTTTCACATCCCATACCTTCTATGTATCATGTTCCTTCATCGAGATTGAGTCCATCTCAAATTGAATCAGTTATAGTTCTGTAATTACCTGCTCCTATTATTCCATAGCTACTCGCTCCTCTTCCTATTCTAGCATTACCTTCTCCATGAGTACCTCTACCTTCGCCAACACCTCTAGCACCCTCAAATATTTATCCTCACATGAAATTATTATAGGAGATGCAAACTCTCAATTAAATAGTGAGGAAGATGTCAAATAAAATCACACCCTTTAAGAAGAAGTAAGCTGAAGCTAACTTTTGATCAAGAATATTTAAAATGCCTGGAGAGAAACCAGCTTCAACTAGAAAAGGTCCTAAGATAAATACAATTGTATTCGTAAATGAAGAGGTTGGTACATCCGAGTGAGCTTATTGGTCTTCACCTGTAATGAACCTCATGGTGAAGATACGTCTATGGTTCATTTGAACTACATATAAACATTAAGTGAAAGTTATACTAGTGGATAAATTAATATTATCATGGAAACCGATCATAATTTCATTGTCCCTTCCTTGGAGGAAGTCTTAGTTCTTACAAGGGCTGGGAAGAAGCCAATAACTATTAATCCATCGTATATGGAGTCTCTAAATATCCTTGTTGAACCAAAGCTACAAAATGAAAAAGGTACAATTGCAAGCAAAAGTACCTAGGAAAGCCCATAAGAAGCAAGATCCTATCTTATTAAAATATATTTTGCCCACGTGAGCTCAAGAAAATTTACAAGTAAAGATATCACCTTCACAACCTATAGCTATTCAAGTACAAAATAAGGTGAAATAACAAGCTAAATAATGCCTCAAGTACCCATCATTAACCAATCATCAAAGGGTAGAAGCTACTCAACAATATTAAAACAAATATGAGCCAGCTAGTGAAGTGAAAGACTCTAGTACCACTGACTACAATATCATGGAAGATATGAAGAGAATATCTACTAAGGTGAGTTTGTATGATGCATTGCAACTCCCTGGATAGGTTGATCTATTGCAATAGTATCTCAAGTCTACGAAAAATAAAAATAAAAACCTCAACTAGACAGTGTTAGTAAAAACACTAACAACTTCTTCTACCAATAAAAATAGACCGACCTCATTCTTTATATCCCTTAGAATGGAGGGATAGATCGTGCATAATTGCATGATATATTCTGGTGCCATGACTACTGTCATGCCAAAGGTAGAATGTGAGGTCATGGAGATGTAATATATGAGGAACATTCCAGACATCTTACAATTAGATGGGATCCCAATAAAAATGGTGGATGTTATTAAATATATATCCATAGTTCTACATAGCATGATGTAGATTACTGTTATCGAGGAAGTGGTGGTAGTTTATTTAGAACTATATTTCAGCATGTTCCTATCAAGGGAATTTACAAAAAATATAGGAGGATATATTTCCCTGGATTATTCACACTTAGATATTTCTTTCAAGGAAAGGAGAGTTCAGATCTATAATGAAAATCCTTCCACTTTTCATAGAGAGAAACTTGAGGAAGAAGAAAAATCTACAAGCTCAGTAAGCATGATGACAAAAGAGATGCAAGAGATGAACCTAATATAGGAGGCTCTTGTTGAGATTTGTTCAAAAGATGAATTATTGTTGATGGATTTCAATGCAATGGTGGAGATAAAGATTAGTTACTACACCATAACCAAACCTAAAAAGGTTGAAGCAGAAGCTTATGAATTCTAAGACCCTATCTTCGACCAGTTATGGAAGTTATATTTCGATGGTACAAGATGCAAGAATGGTGCAGGAGCTAGGATTGTTCTTTTTTCTCCTTCAGGGATATAGAAAACCTACTCATACTGGTTAACTTGGAGCTATAAAAATAATGTCATTCAATATGAAGTATTGTGCCTTAGTCTAAAAAAGCGAAGAAGATTGGAATAAAACAACTACAAATTTTTGAGATTCCAAGATCATTATCAATGAGACTACAAACAAATGAATGTAAAAGGAATATTATTTTAAGGCATGCCAAAATAAGGTATGATATTTGTTTGAGTCCTTTACAACATTGATGTTCAAGCAATTTTGCAAGAATAAAATAGGCACACAGACATCTTGGCATCCCTTGGTGCTAATTTCTCTCCCATAGAGCAAGTGGTAAGGAGACCAAATACTGTGAGGGTGATTTATAGGCCTTCAGTCCCTAAAAAAACCTCTACTAGCAAGTTTTCAAAAGCAATGAGTAGATAATCAATTTCTTAATTAAGGAAGCCAATCGTATAGAAGAAAGAATACTGGCTAAGGAGGAAATGGAAGGGATGATTCAATTGAAAAATAACCACGTTCCCAGGGAATTTAGTTTGCTTGAGATCTTGTTTAACCAGAATGATAGAGCATAAAAGCATAATATTAAGGTTGATGAGAAGGAATATAAGGAAAATAAACTTAATTTTGTTAAAGTAATAAAAGTCGAAATAGAATGTACACTTGAGGAGCTCGAGAATATTAAGAATTCGTGTTATTAATTCCTTGACATTGTTGCATGGAGTTATCATGACTTTAATGGGTGTGATTCAGCACACTATCTAGATGTAGGAAGGGGTAAAACCCTTTTGGCAGAAATAGTGGTCAATTAATCCAAAAATCTAAGTGTTGATGAAAGCAAAACTGTTTAAGATGCTAGAAGCAAAAATAATTTACCCCATCAAAAAGTCGACTTGGATGGAAAATTTAGTTCCAGTATGAAATAATAATAGAGATATTCATCTTTGCATAGCTTTTCATAATCTAAACCAGGAATCCCTAAAGGACCATTATCCTTTGCTGCAAATTGATGAAATCCTTCATGTTGTTTCTGGAGTGCAAATATTTTTACTGCTTGATGGTTTCTCTAGATATAATTAGATCTAGTTAAATTATGAGGACCAACATAAAATAACAACATTTACTACCAAGTGGGACACCTTTACTTATCACAAAATAAATTTTGGTCTTTTGAATGCTGGTGCCGCTTTTCAAAGAGCAATGGATGTCACATTTGGTGAGTTCCTAAACCAAATTATTGTAATATATCTTGATGATATGACTATTTTTTTACATCGTAGGGAAGAACATGGATCTCATCTGAGATAGGTGTTTGAAAAGTTTCAGGATTTTGGTATTTCAATCAACCCAAAGAAATCTATTTTTGCTATTAAGGAGGGAAAGCTCTTGGGACATGTCATTTCAAAGGAATGATTAGCCATTAATCTTGTGAGAGCTAAAGCTCTCTTAAATTTTCTTGTGCTAGTCAATAAGAAGGAGCTACAATTATTTTATGGAAAAAATAATTTTTTTTGGAAACTTATTGCTTATATCGCTTAGGTAGTGAAGCCAATGATCAAAATCCTGAAGAAAAATGTTGACTTCAAATGGATAGAGGAAAGGAGACAAAAATTCTAGAAGATCAAATAGAGAATCATCCAAGTGCCAGTATTTATCAATTCAAATTATTCCAAGGATTTTATTCTTTATGCGATAGGTGAGCAGGAAAGTTGTGCCACCATTATAATGCAAAAGCAAGACAATGATGATGAATAGCCAATTAATTTTCTAATCCAAGTCATTTATCCACACCAAGACAAATACAATTTTATTGAAAACTAGGTTTATGTGGTTATGAAGTCCTTAAAGAAATTTTGACATTTCATCTCACAAAGCAATACAATTGTCTATGTTATTCATCTGTACATCAGGAATTTTATCATTCAAGGTGAGATTGGTGACAAAATAGTAGGCTATGTTTCCAAGATTTATGAGTATGATATGGAAATTTAATTGACCAAATTGGTTCATGGTCATGCACTCTTCCAAGAGTTGGCTAAAAGTACAACTTCTCAGTCATCACTACCATCACATGATGAGGTTATCAGTGAAATAAATTTTGCTAAATAAATAATAGGCAATCACAACTAGACAGAGGACCTAGTCAAATTCTTTAGAACTGGAAGGTGTCAATCTCATCTTGATTCCTCACAAATGTGAAGGTCTAGGCTACAAGTTATTAAGTATGTCTTATTACCAAGTGGGTTGTTTCACAAAATCATAGATGGCGTACTCTTTTGGTGAATTACGGAATCTTAAAAACATAAGATTTTGGAGGAATTCCACTCTAGCTTATCTAGTGGAAATTATGCAGGAAGGCCTATGGCATTGAAAATTATATAGGTTGGGTATTTTTGGCCATATATTTTTGTAGATGCACACAAAATAAGTCAAAGCTATGATAACTATTAGTGATATGTTGGTAGGAGTAATAAGACATCCTTACCTCTACAAACGATCTAGGTAGAGGCTCTAGTTAAACATTGGGACTTAGATTTTATTAGAGTCATTGATCCCCATTATTCTTATGAACATTAGTACATTTTGATAGTAATTGACTACTTCACTCGGTGGGAAGAGGCTATTCCAACAAAGAAAGCAGATCAAGTGATGACCATATCTTTCCTTGAGGGGTTGATTACCCATTTCGGTGTACTAGATGCCATCGTGACAGATAATAGGACTCCTTTTATTGGATCAAAGATTACTGAGTTTACAAGTAGGTATAGAATTTATCTAAATACTTCATCTAATTATTATCCACAAGGTAATGTATTAGCCCAGTATACAAACAAGACCTTGCTCCAAATCAAGCTTTGTGGATAGATCATATATCTATGAAGAAGTCCATCAAAACTTCTCCCTACTCACTGGTGTATGGGAAAGAAGTGATTTTTACCATCCCATATTGACCTCCTAGTTCTTTGAACCTTACATACACTCAGCAATGAAGATGATGAATCGAATCCCATGAGCATGAGGCTAACCCAACTTCTATAGCTTGAGGAAGAGAGATAAGGCATATGTTGTTTTCATAAAACATGCCAGAATGACGTAGATATGGTTCGGGATAAATATGGTAGAGAAAAATTTTAAAGTCAAATATTTGGTTCTAAAGTGAAACGAGAATAAAACCAAGCATGAAAAGCACCAAAAAATGAGGTAATTTAGGAAGGTCCATTTCAATTCTCAGGGATAAATTTAGCAAATGCATTTCATCTCCGATATATGAATGGTTGGGAGCTACTGATCCCACATAATGGTCTCCATATGAAGATCTATTTTCAATGACAAGATCTTGGGTACCAGTATGTAAATATGTACATAATTATGACAATGATTTTTCTTTCTTTTTTATCCATATCAAATAATAATAATAATTAATAATAATAATATATATAAAAATTTAAATATATATAAAAATATTAAAGAGAAAAAAAAATAAAATATATATATATATATATACATATATCTATATATATACATATATATCTATATCTATATATATATATATATATATATATATATATATATATATATATATATATATATATATATATATATATATATAATTATGAAGATAAATTCGTTAGGAAGGTGTTGCCTTCAAAAAATTCATTTTCACCCCGAAAATGTGTCTTCTCCCTTTGAAGATCAATTTTACCCCGAAAAACCTTTTTGGGCAATTGGTTTAAATTCTTTGTAATTATTTTCAACATTGGTCAATCAAGTCAAATGAATGTATTTTTAAATCAAAGGATCAAAGAAAAAAAAAGAGGGAGTGAAAATCATTTAAAATATTATTACCCCAATGATTTAATGCTAAAAATAAAATATTTAAAGTGAGAGATATATACGGGTGAGAATAAAGCATAAAAAATAAAAAGAGAAATAAAGTGTTTTATTTTGCATGGAAGTGGAGGGCAAAGTTTAATTTGGGGTAAAAAATATGAGTTTTTAAAAGCATGTTTTTTTAACTCCAAGTTAAAATATTTTCCATAAAAGAACGATTAGTTATTTTAAAATTGCTTTTAATAAATATTGGAGTGAAATTAAAAAGCAGTGGATTAATTTAAAAGCAGGGTTTGGGCATGAGGATTAACCAAACAAGTTGGAGAAATTTTTGGGAGCATTGAGAAGAAAGTAAGTGCACTCCCAAGATGATTTTTCCTAGTAGGCAGATTTATTAGCTTGTGATGAATTTTCAAAACACCTACTAACATTGTGATGCATTTTTGAAGCACCCAGTTGAAAATGATTGCACTCGGATTTTCTTTGCAAAGCATTTTGATGTCCCCCAAGGAGTGAGATCTTTATTTTTCACTTAAGAGCAATTATCAACCCGCACGTGGTGAATGCCTTCCCTAGGGTATGCTTTTCAAAGGTTGTTACAGTATAAACATAGTTTTCAAGGAAGATTCTACAATGAATGAGGTTTTATAACCATTTAAAAATTATGGGAAACAGTGCCAGTTGAGTGGAACAAGGTGCGTGCCCTTCCAAATTCATAAAAGAGTTACACTATATATACTCCAATAGTTGGAAATGTTCCCTATAAATTAATAGCAGGTAACATTATTCAAAGATCAAATTTAAAAAAAAATTGTCATTGTATTTTTGAGTTGTTATTTGTGGAAGTGGAGAGCACCTGAGAGAGCTGCTAGAATATCCAGGATGGGCAAGAAAACTACAAAAGAAAAATATTCTACATAACCAAAGTAGTCAAATAAAATATTAAATGGTGGGAAAAAGTCTAAAAAGTCCTGAAGAAATGAGAATATCAACTTGGACCTATACTCTAACACCATGGTAAAAATCAGAGATTGGGTCATTATCAACAAAGGCGTGGTCAAGATGTTCTAGGATGTGGAATTCGCCATCAAGTAAGGGTTGATACTAGAGATTATATATATTTTTTTATTTGTGGAAAACATCCCAAAAGGGATGCCACTTTCGAGTAAGACCCAAGGAGGCAGGGGTATCCATACTAGAGATTCCATTAACTATGGTATATTATGTGCAATTTTTTTGGTACCTGTGCATGCCCATACATCCTGATGCAGGAGCATCCAGTGGCATCTGATGCAGAAGCATCCAGTGGTAGGAGGGCCACTTCTGAAAATTTGGTTAAGGAAGGAAGTTTTCGCGATATCACGACGTGTCATGAAATCATGACCAAAAGAGAAAAGAGTAGGCAAGGAGAAGAAGTTGTCGTGATATTGCGACAAAAAATGTGTCACAATATCATGACACAAGTGGAGAACGAAAGCCAACGGGAAGAAGCTATCGCGATATCACGACAGAAAATGTGTCGCGATATCATGACACAAGTGGAGCAGAAGAGTCAGCCAGGAGAAGCTGTCGCAATATCGCGATAGGAAATGTGTCGCGATATCACAGCACAAGTGAAGCAAATAAGTGAGCGAGGAGAAGCTGTCGTGATATCGGGACAAAAAATATGTCACGAGATCATGACACAAAATAGGGAAAGAAGCCAATAGGGCCAACTGTCACAATATCATGACAGGTTCCATAGGAGAAGCAAGGGTGCCAAGGATGTCACGATTTTGCGACCCAAACAGGCAAGAGGAGGCTACAAGCAAAGATGTCATGATTTCGTGACATGTCACGGTTTCACGACCCAAAAGCAGAAGGAGAGTATAGAAGGCAAATATGTCATGATTTCGTGACATGTCGCGGTTTCACGACTTGAAGAAGAAAGAGAAATCCGAAAGCTAAGATGTCGTAGTTTCACGACTCGAAGGCAGGATGAAGAGCAGAAGAGGAAGATGTCACGATTTCGTGACATGTCGTAGTTTCACGACCCACAAAAGAGAGAGAAGGCACAGAGGAGAAGATGTCATGATTTCGAGACATGTCACAGTTTCACGACCCATCAAGGAGAGAGAAATCCAGGAGAAAGAAATGTCGTGATTTCACGATAGGTCGCAGTTTCATGACCAAAAGGTGAAGGAGGAGCCAAGGAAGAAAGATGTCACGATTTCACGACATGTCATATTTTTGCGACAAAAGGGCAAGCGAAGGAGCCAGAGGAGGAAGATGTCATGATTTTATGACATGTCGCAGTTTTGCAACCAGAAGGCGAAGAAGGAGCCAAGGAAGAAAGATGTCATGATTTCATGACATGTCGCATTTTCACAACCAGAGGGCAAGTGAAGGAGCTAGAGGAGGAAGATGTCATGATTTCGCGACATGTCATAGTTTCACGACCAGCTGGTGAGCGAAAGAGCCAGAGGATGAAAGATGTCACGATTTCATGACATGTCACATTTTCGTGACCCGATGAAGAAGAGAAGGTAAGGGAGCCAAAATGTCACGATTTCACGACTTGTCGTGATTTCGTGACCCGAAGGAGAAGAAAGGAGGCAAGGAAGGAAGATGTCATGATATCATGACATGTCACAATTTTGCGATGCAAAGAAGAGAAGGTAGGTAGAAGGAGAAGATGTCGCGATATCGTGACATGTCACGATTTCACAAAGCAAGAAGAAGCGAGAGGAGGTAGAAAGAGAAGATGTCATGACTTCACGACATGTCGCGGTTTTGTGATGTGAAGAAGAGAAGAGGAACAAGGAAGAGAAATGTCACGATATCACGGCATGTCGCGATATCATGACCGAAAAGGAAAAGGAAGGGCAGGAATGGGAAGATGTCATGATATCATGACCCAAGGAGGAAAGAGAACGAGAGGAAGCGAGAATGTCATGATATTATGACATACTATATTTTTTGGGGCCATGATAGAATGACAGTGATAGCTAGCGTATGTCAGATAGTAGATTAGGTGGTAGATGCAGAGGCTGTTGCAGTGCAGCTGGAAGAAGAAGATGACAAAGGTCAAGCGGCGGTTGTAGAGCCATTCCAAGGACAATACGTGGCACCAAGGTGCAATAAGAACGGGCGAATGCCAAGAAGTGTGGGAAATGAAAATGACTAGTTGAGGAATGGTCGCATAGAGTGATCTAACAGGAAGCGACGGTCAGACGGCGGTGGCAGGAACCGTACGGAGTGGAGCCTGGATCAGATTTTTATGGTCTGATTTTTGTGAAAGGATGTTTCAAAGGGTTGGGGCCTCTATAAAAACCCAATCATTGTAATAGGTTAGGGTGGTGGATTGGAAGATTGCACGCAGAGTGTAGTTGAAAGCTAAGTCGAGCGCTAGCTTCTATAAAGCCTGCGGGCTGTTACTGTAAATGTTATCAGATTATTGAATGAAAATTTGGATTTGAGAAGGTGCGGTTTTCCATCCCCCATCATAGGAACGAGGAAGATAAATGTCGTGATATCGCGACATGTCGTGATATCGTGACCAAAAAGGAAAAGGAAGGGCAGGAACGGGAAGATGTCATGATATCGTGACATGTCACGATATCACGACCCAATGAGGAAAGAGAACGAGAGGAAGCGAGAATGTTGCGATATTGTGACATACTATATTTTTGAGGGCCGCAACCGAATGACAGTGACAACTAGCATATGTCAGATAGTAGATCAGGTGGCAGATGTAGAGGCTGTTACAGTGTAGCTGGAAGAAGAAGATGACAAAGATCAGGCGGCGGTTGCAGATCCATTCCAAGGACAATACGTGGCACCAAGGTGTAGTAAGAATGGGCGAATGCCAAGAAGCATGGGAAACAAAAATGACCATTTGAGGAATGGTCGTGTAGAGTGATCTGACAGGAAGAGACGGTCAGACGGTGGTGGTAGGAACTGTGCGGAGTGGAGCCTGGATCATATTTTTATGCTCCAATTTTCATGAAAGGATGTTTCAGAGGGTCGGGGCCTCTATAAAAACCTAGTCATTGTAATAGGTTAGAGGTGGTGGATTGGAAGATTGCACACAGAGTGTAGTTGAAAGCTAAGCCAAGCGCTAGCTTCTGTGAAGCCTACGGGCTGTTACTGTAAATGTTATTCCAGATTACTAAATGAAAATTTGGATTTGAGAAGGTGCAATTTTTTGTCCCCCATCAATGGTATTAGAGCTAGAAGTTCTTGAGTGTGCAAGCAGATTCGCTGAATGTGAGGTAGTTTGTGCCAGGATCTATGTTGAAGGGTTCTGAGAGAAGAGAGAGTTAGGGTTCTGAGTGAGTGAGCGGATTTCCAAAAGTGAGGCGGCTACACCAGGATCAATTAAGCTTGTGAGAAAAGAAAAAAAGAATGCCTCCATGAAGAAGCCATGTCAGTGAGAGAGATATGGTGCCTGAGGAAGACTTCAAGGCTTTACAGAGGCAAGTGCAAGCCCTACAAGAGGAGTTGTGCAGAAGGTATGAGGAAAAATAGAAAAGAAAAGAAGATGGAGTGTGTCAGAATTTGAAGCCATTGAAGGCTATAGATGAGGAGGTGGGTAGCATGCCAGAATCTGTCTAGAATAAGGCAAAAATTTATCTGGCTAGGAGACGGAGTTCAAGAAGGCTGTAGACGAGGAAGTGTGCAACAGTGGTAGAATCTATCTGGAGGAAGACAAAAGTTATTTTGGCCAGGAGACGAGGTTGGAACAGGCTGCAGAGGTAGATGAATGTCTAGAGGTGTTGCAGAAGGCGATGACCAGATAGCATAGAAGTGAAGATCACTTCTCCACCAACCTCGGGTGTCTGATGCAGGAGCATCTAGTGGCATCTAATGCAGAAGCATCTAGTGGCAGGAGGGCCACTTTTAAAAATTTGGTTAAGGAAGGAAGTTGTCGTGATATCGCGACGTGTCGTGAAATCATGACCAAAATAGAAAAGAGTAGGCAAAGAAAAGAAGTTATCGTGATATCATGACAAAAAATGTGTCGTGATATCGTGACACAAGTGGAGAACAGAAGCCAATGGGAAGAAGTTGTCGTGATATCATGATAGAAAATGTGTCACGATATCGCGACACAAGTGGAGTAGAAGAGTCAGCCAGGAGAAGCTATCGCAATATCACAACAAGAAATGTGTCGCGATATCGCGGCACAAGTGAAGCAAAGAAGTGAGAGAGGAGAAGTTGTCACGATATCATGATAGAAAATGTGTCGCAATATCGCGACACAAAATGGAGAAAGAAGCCAGTAGGGCCAACTGTCGTGATATCGTGACAGGTTCCATAGGAGAAGCAAGGGTGCCAAGGATGTCGTGATTTCATGACCCAAATAGGCAAGAGGAGGCTACAAGCAAATATGTCATGATTTTGTGACATGTCATGGTTTTGCGACCCAAAAGCAGAAGGAGAGTACGGAAGGCAAAGATGTCGCAATTTCGCGACATGCCGCAGTTTCGTGACCTGAAGAAGAAAGAGAAAGCCAAAAGCTAAGATGTCACAGTTTCATGACCCGAAGGCAAGATGAAGAGTGAAAGAGGAAGATGTCATGATTTCGTGACATGTCACAGTTTCGTGACCCACAGAAGAGAGAGAAGGCACAGAGGAGAAGATGTCGTGATTTCGTGACATGTTGTAGTTTCATGACCTATCAAGGATAGAGAAAGCCAGGAGAAAGAAATGTCACGATTTCATGATAGGTCATAGTTTCATGACCAGAAGGCGAAGAAGGAGCCAAGGAAGAAATATGTCATGATTTCATGACATGTTGCATTTTCGTGACCAAAGGGCAAGCGAATGAGCCAGAGGAGGAAGATGTGATTTCGCGACATGTCACAGTTTCGCGACCAGAAGGCGAAGAAGGAGCCAAGGAAGAAAGATGTCATGATTTCGTGACATGTCACATTTTTGTGACCAGAGGGCAAGCAAAGGAGCCAGAGGAGGAAGAGGTCATGATTTCATGACATGTCACAGTTTCATGACCAACTGGCGAGAGAAAGAGCTAGAGGATGAAATATGTCGTGATTTCGCGACATGTCATATCTTCGTGACCCGATGAAGAAAAGAAGGCAAGGGAGCTGAGATGTCATGATTTTGTGACCTGAAGGAGAAGAAAGGAGGAAAGTAAGGAAGATGTCGCGATATCATGACATGTCACGATTTTGTGACACAAAAACGAGAAGGTAGGTAGAAGGAGAAGATGTCGCAATATCGTGACATGTCACGATTTCACGACAGGAAGAAGCGAGAGGAGGCAAAAAGAGAAGATGTCGTGACTTCGTGACATGTCACGGTTTTGTGACAAGGAGAAGAGAGAGAAGGTGGAGAGAGAAGATGTCATGATATCATGACATGTCACGATTACAATGCGAAGAAGAGAGAGAAGATGGAACGGGAAGATGTCACAATTTCACGACATGTCATGAAATCATGACCCGAAGGAGCGAAAGGAAGCAGGAAGAGAAGATGTCGTGAAATCGTGACATGTCACGATTTCACGACCTGAAGTGGAGAAGAGGAACGAGGAAGAGAAATGTCACGATATCACGACCAAAAAGGAAAAGGAAGGGCAAGAACGGGAAGATGTCGTGATATCGTGACATGTCGCGATATCGCGACCCAAGGAGGAAATAGAACAAGAGGAAGCGAGAATGTCATGATATTGTGACATACTATATTTTTGGGGGCCATGACAGAATGACAGTGACAACTAGCGTATGTCAGACGGTATATCAGGAAGTGGATGTAGAGGCTATTGCAGTGCAGCTGGAAGAAGAAGATGAAAAAGGTTAGGTGACGGTTGTAGAGTCATTCCAAGGACAATACGTGGCACCAAGGTGCAGTAAGAATGGGTGAATGCCAAGAAGCACAGGAAACAAAAATGACCAGTTGAGG
This sequence comes from Wollemia nobilis, assembly GCA_028583015.1. Taxonomy (NCBI): domain Eukaryota; kingdom Viridiplantae; phylum Streptophyta; class Pinopsida; order Araucariales; family Araucariaceae; genus Wollemia; species Wollemia nobilis. The sequence continues at coordinate 5,189,587 of JAQPPZ010016936.1, forward strand.
AATGGTCACATAGAGTGATCTGACAGGAATCGATGGTCAGACGACAGTGGCAGGAATCGTGTGGAGTGGAGCCTGGATCGGATTTTTGTGCTCCAATTTTCATGAAAATATGTTTTAGAGGGTCGGGGCCAATATAAAAACCCAGTCATTGTAATAGGTTAGAGGTGGTGGATTGGAATATTGCATGCAGAGTGTAGTTGAAAGCTAAGCCGAGCATAGCTTCTATGAAGCCTGCGGGCTGTTACTGTAAATGTTATTCCAGATTACTGAATGAAAATTTGGATTTGAGAAGGTGTGATTTTCCGTCCCCCATCACATCCTTACCTAGAGCTAGTGAATATAATTGCTATATTTTATAAATCAGCTACCAGGGTTGTTCGAAAGGTAAATGGGGAAGTGTTTTTCACTATTTATTCTAGTATGGTTCAATATGCATTTGCCTATGGGGTGAAGTCTCCCGATGACATAATATTTAAGAAGTTACTTCTCAATGAATAGGAGGAGAATTATTTATTTATAGTATCGATGAGATAGTTTATGGAGATGCAGTTAATCAGGGAGTCACAACTAGGGCAATTATAAATCTACCAAAACCACTCTCAAATTTTAAGATATTGGATATGATTTCAATGCTAGAATGGATTTCTAGTCTTCCCATAGATTCCATAGTTCACAAGTGGTAGGCAAAACTTGTGTAGTGCATATCATAGGTTGAGTTCTATGCCCCAACGACGATGACACCAGATAAAATAAAATTTATTTTTACTAGGTAGATTTTATAACACGAAAGATATATATTTAGTTGGATAATATGAATACTGGAGAGGCAATGTCATTCAAGCACACATTATTTTTAATCTAGTATATATTTTTCCATATGCACCAACACTTTTTCTTTATAGTTGTTAAACATGTTGATGAGGTGAATAAGGTTTTACCAGTTTACATGTGGACTCCTAGTCTATACAGGAGGGAGTCACTTTATAAATTTTATCATTTATTTTTGGGTCCTACCATTGAGTAATTTATGGCAAGTGTGAGAGAGTTTTGTAGGCAATGAAAGAAACAGTTATCATTGTAGAGAAGAGTGACATTTTCTTGTTGATGCAGGGTGTAGTTGTGTGAATCTTCGACTTTACTGGTAAGCCATTTTTGCTTCCATAATTTACCACAAAGTATGTATTTGTAATGGAGGTGGTGCACTAGAATTATTATATAAATTATTTTTACGGGGTAGCCCAAGGTAAGAGGACAACGTGCATAATACCTTTCAAATTTGGTAGTATTGAGGTGAACTAGGTCAGATAGAACTAGTTTCTCATAGAGGCTCTCAAGGATCTTGGTTTAGTGGAATTACCCCAAAGGTGGAGGTATGATCCATTGGGTTATTTTACAGTAGTAACCAAGACCAAATAGTTTTATTTTTCCCATGACTTGATATTGAATAGCAACACAATAATATGAAGGGGCATTATTTGGAGTGGTATGTTGAGACTATGATGTCACTTCCATCGTGGTATGATTTTTATGAGAAATAAGCTAAGTACAACCCTGTAGTGCATGCACTATATATTACTCCTTTGGTTTTATTTAGTCAAATGAAAAATTAGCTACCTACATGGTCTGAGAAAAAGATCACCAATTGGTGGATTATGAGGGTCCACCAGGGAAAAATTACATCGGATTATGGGTTGAATATGGATGAAGCATTTTTTGATGCATATGATGAATTTTGCACCAGATATCAACCCATAACATTCTTGAAGATTATACCCCAAATCTTTCAAAAGTATAATAGTGGAGAAGGTATGGCTAGAGAGGAGTGCTTGATGGTCGAAGAAGTGACACATGTGGAAGAGGAACAATCATTGGTGTTTTGAAGGAGGACTCAACAAGAAAAAAAAATATAGAAGTCTGTCTCACATCCATCTCTATCACTGTATCACATGGTGTTCATACTTGAAGGTACATCTCTCTTTCTCTCTTTCACTTCTGAGTAGTTAGTGGCTGTCAGTTATCTTCTTGTAGTTTCTATAGATGTTGTTCCCTCATTTTATGTACCCTGTACTTCTATTTTGCTACCCAGTTCATAGCCACCAGTAACTACTGCTTCATATTATATTCCATTCTATTTTATTTCCCTTTCTTTCAATTCATTCGCATCTATCCATAATCTATTTTAATGACCTTCATCCTCCGCTCCTGTTACTTCTTCCATAGTTATAAGTATACAAGCTCCCCCACAAGTGAGTGTAACTATAGATTAACCCGACACTTCCATCCCTTCGGCTATTTCCATTATACCCTTTGTTTTTGTTTCCACTTCTTATTTTGATCCAAGATTTTCCCAGGATTTTTTTACCTTCATCCAATTTTTGGAGTTGTAGGTGTCACCTGAGTTGGAGAAAATGACAATGCCCAAATATCTAGTTGCAACGGAGATAAATCAAGCTCATTTGAGTTTGTCACTATGGCTAAAGAGTCATAAGAGAAAAGAAGCACAGGCTCCAGCAAAGACACTCAAGAAGGTCACTTTTTATCTAGTTGCAATGGAGGCTAACACCATCAAGATGATTCCCAAGGTTCAAAATCCATAAGCAGAAATGACTCCTAGATATTATGCTTTTGAAGTTGTAACAAAAGACCTATCAAATATTGATAATACTGAGAATATGGGGAACATCTAGGCTGACATGAGCTCAATCTATTTACACAATGAGCACTATAAGTAGATATTCTATGAGGTCAAGGTAAATATTATTGAGCTTGAGGAAGCTCTAGCTAAAAGTAGAGTGCAACAAGATAAGATGACAAAGGAGGTGGAAAAGTGGAGACAAAAAGTAGAAGCCCAGTAGAAATTAAAATAAGTAGTTAAGCAGTAGGTACAAACAATCACAGCTCAGCTGGACTCTATACAGAATTAGCTTATTGAGAAGGCTATACAAGCTATAGGTTTCTCTAAGAAGAAAATCAAGGAATCCCACCACCATTTGGTTAAGAATTATGTGAATATGGCAAAAAAATCATACCTAGTTTTAAAATATATATATGAGGCCCATATACAAGTCCATTTGAGTGGGTATTTAGTGGATACTATGGAAGATATGCTCGAGCTACATCTGGAGTTAGAAATAAGAATTCAAGCTCTTTTCGAGTCCAATATACGTACTCACCCAATGAGCGGAATGGATCAATCCTGGTTTATTTCTAAGGTCACTTTAAATAGTTATTTTCATATACTTGACCTGGTGAGAGAAGGTAGGAAGTTGTTTACCATTATTGAATAGGAGTACTCCATTGCACTTGTTTATTTTGATGCCTTGCTGACATGGGGTTCTTAGGTTTTGTAGATGTTTTGGGTGAGCCCTTACCAAAGGAATAGTTTGAGGAGGCCTTGAAGAATTTTGTCCAAGATACATAAGAGATTTAAAGTTGGGTAGAGCCAATCATAGAAGCATAGGTTCTCCTACTCATGAAGAGGCTCACTCGTATGGAGTCACCATTATTTGACTTGGCTCAGATGTCCAAACACATTAGCTTGGAGGATATAGGGACTCTGTGGTACATTTTTTATTTTCTTAGTCTTTCTTATTTGTTCACCATAGATGCTTGGGCTGAAATAGTTACAATCTATGAGACCACTTGTGCAATTTTTGTAGAATAGGAGAAGACAATGATATAATAGGAGGAGAAGGCAATGGTAGTATAGGCAACAACAGAGCAAGCATAGGAAAAAATATCAGGACCAGAAGCATCGACTAATGAAGCCCATGAGGAGAGCCATTGAGAGCCCAATATATAAAGTCCTAGGGTCGCTTGCATCCATGCAAGTTGGATACCCCGAAAGCCACCAACAATGTTGGCAGTTTTGACATCTTGCCACATTGTAATTTTTTGGGGACTTTATTTATAGTTTTAATTGTAAATCTCGACAAAATATGATGGATGATGGATATTCATCAAATTTTTTTCATTGCAATACATTGTGTGTTAATTATCCTTTTTTTTTGTTTTTGGATATTATGCTAGGAATTATAAATTAAAAAATTATCCAAAATGGGTTTGAAGAAAGATGTGCAATATTAAATATGTGTAAAAGATGTTCAATAAAGGCAACATGGATAAAAACATAAAAGTGTTTTTCTCACATGGAGGGGAGAAAACATTCGTTACCATCCCTAGGGGTGAAAAACCTTTATTTCATGTAGTAAAAGTAAAAACAAGTTAAGGATGGGCAATGGGGAGGTCCAAGGAAAAAATGAAACAAATGCAAACACATTTCTTTCAAAATATATCTAAACCACTATGGAAAAGTACTTATGGTGCACAAATATTTAAATTATTTCACTTTTGCCCTATGTGAGGGGTGAAAATCCCTTCTGCCCCTCCTTGGGGTGAAATCGCATATTCAAAAACAAGTTTGTGGTGGGCCCAATGTCAAGGTTCGAAAGCATATGTGTGAAATACGTCACCCCAAATGTGGGGTGAAAACACCATTCTCCTCACCTAGGGGTGAATATCATTTAAAAGGAGCCAGTGGAAAATTTAACAAGGGTTTCACTCCAAGTGAGGTCTAAAACCCTTGTTTGCCTTATTTTGGGGTGACAACACAACCTAAAGAAAATTAAAGTGTCACGCCATGATGATTGGGGAAAAATGACATGAAACCGTTTCAATGTGCCAAGGCACAAATGTTGAAATAGACAAATATGATAGATTGCCTTGGAAAGTGCATGCATAGGGTCAAAATTTTATGTGTTGTGGTAAGAAGTATGTAAGTAAATACCCATTCCTTGAAGAACACAAGCTTATACTAAGAGGGGGGTGAACAGTATAAGACCTTTTTCAATTTTATCTATCAATACAACTTTCAAACCATTAACATGCAGAATAAAATAGCAAGAAAACAGGAGTAAAATAGTGCACAAAAAGCAATCCACAAAGATACAAAGCACTTTACGTGGTTCACCCAAGGTGGGCTACTCCACGGATAAAAATTTCCTCTAAAAGTTATATCAAAACCTCTGGGAATCCTTCCCGATTACAAAGTTTATGAGCCTTAGCTCAAAGGAGACACCTTCCCCTAATTTTTCTTTGCTAGTGATCCTCTAGAAGACCTCTACCTCCTCTGCCCTTAGCAAGTGGAATTCTGTCCACAAAAGACACCTGTATTCCCTACTCTGGCTGGAGATCTCTGTCGTCAACTTTGTTACAGCAAAGCTGGTCCTCTTTTCTATAGAAAACACAGTCCTTCGGTCTAGCACAATTGTCCTCTTTCTTTGTTACTTTCTACACTTGGTTGAAAACAACTTTTCACTGCCTGTGCAACTACAACAGCACAATCTTCTCAAATTACAGTAGCACTTGATCACCATTTGTCGTTCACAACTATTCGCAATTACAGCAGCATCTACTTTGTGCACTTTGCTTTATTTTACATAGACTGCGTGAACACAGTCATAATCATAGCTTTTCTTAGATCAAATTCCACCCTTTTCATGATCTTCGCAAACACTATAGCATTCGAATGCACAACAAATTATGCGCCTATGTACAACCACCACATCATACTTTTCGCACAGTCTTCTTATGAACATCAGCATAGTCTTTGATACTTAGAAGATTCAAAGAAATCCACTCTAATGCTGTAGTCGAACTTCGCTCTCTATTTTTTCGATGATCGAACCTCACTAGTCGCACTAACTTTGCGAACGCCTCACTACGAAATGCACACTTCGATCGATACACAAAATTGCTCAAACAGTCTTCCTTTAATACTCACAATCTTAAGATGAAATCTTGTTCTTTAGTCGGATGTTCAATCTCCAAACACGTCGGCTGTAAAACCTTACACTTCGTCGACAGAGGTTAACTTCGTCGACTTTAACTGCCTCTACTGTTCTGTAGCTGTTCTCATGCAAAACTCAAACATGTCATGATATCACTATTCCTTTGACTGTCATACACCTTCTTTGGTTTGTTGTCACAAAATCGTGACACTACAGCCTTTGCTGACGTCATCGTAAATCTTGTCACGAAATCGTGATGCTCTAGACTTCAAAGCCTTCTTCTCTGCTGTTGTCACGAAATCACGACACCTTTGCCTCTTACTAATGTCATCATGATTCTTGTCATGAAATCGTGACGCTCTGGACTTCAAAGTCTTCTTCTCCGCTACTGTCACGAAATCGTGACACCTTTGCCTTTTGCTGATGTCATCAGCAACTCTATCATGAAATCGCGACACCTCTTGCTTCTTCATCCTTTTCTTGGTTTGCACTAGTGAAAATGAAACATGTCACAAAATCGCTATGCTTTTGCTGCCTTAAGCTCTTTCTTGCCAACTGCTTGCGAAACTGGAACATGTCATGAAATTGCGACGCTTTTGCCAACTGCACGCTGCCAACTCAACCTGTTGCTAAATCGCGACACTTTCTGCATCCGTACAACTTATTTGAAACTTGTCACAAAATCATGACACTTCTTGCAACTCAACACTGCCAACTCAACTTGTTATGAAATCGTGACAATTTTTGCATCCGTACAACTTCTTCGAAACTTGTCACGAAATCGCGACACTTTCTGCATCCATACAACTTCTTCAAAACTTGTCACGAAATCGTGATAGTTTTTCCCGTTTTGCCTTTGCCTCCTACATGTCGTGAAATCGTGACACTTTTGCTTGCTTTGCCTCTGCCTTCCTGCATGTCATGAAATCGTGACAGTTTTGGCCAAACTTTCTCTCTCCTCAAACATGTCGTGAAATCACGACAGTTTTTCCAGCAGCCTGCAAACTTTTTCTAACTTATCTTTTTCTGGATTTTTGGGAACTGGGCTACTCTAATTTTCTTGGAGACTTACTGACCAGCTAAAACCTTTATCAAAACACATCCTTAGACTTAAAAACAAATTTCTCCAAGAACTCTTTGACATCAAAAACAATGACTACCAATAGCTCCTTGACATCAATGACAACAATTAAACTTAGGTAAAGGCAATGTACTCAAGATACCCAAAATTGCCAACAATCTCCCCCTTTGTCATTGATGGCAACCCTTAATTAAAAACACAGCTTTCAAGAGCCAAAACTGTAATCAATCTCTTCAATTTTTTGCTCCCCCTAACTTGAAGCTTTCCTCTTCACTTGAAAACACTCCCCCTTACTTAAATCTCTCCCCCTTTGTCATCAATGGCAAAGGGTCACATTTGGGGCTTGGGACTAAGAATGAGCCTCTTAGCTTAGTCCCTCCCCCACCTCCTGATGAGGTGATTTAAAACAGGGTTGGGAGTGATACTCCCATTAGAAACTCATCATCATTAGTGTCTAAGATTTCTTTGCTGGGCCTTCTCTTGAATTCTTTTTTTGTATTCTTATTCTTGTCACTGTTTTGATCCTCGGACCTGTTAATACTACTATTCCTGTTTCTTTTATCTTTTCTATTCTTATCCATACCTTGATCCTTGGACCTGTTCATATCACTTTTCTTGTTTTTGTTATCATTCCTATTCTTATCCATGCCTTGATCCTTAGATTTGCTCATGCTATTGTTTTTGTTCATGTATCTCAGAATATCAGCTCTACACTGTCTAGCTAGGTGACCTTCATTGTCGCATTTATAGCAAGTAACAATATTTGGCATGACTGTTCTTTGAATCCACCTGTTCTGACTAACCCAGTTCCTGTTATTTGCCTTGCATAAAATTGCCTTGTGCCCAAATTGTTGACAAGAGTAACAATACCCTTGAAAGAAATTACATATCTTGAAACTGTCATTTACTCTCTTCATTTGAGTCATGCAATGTACAGCCATGTGACCAAATCTGTGACACGCAAAACATTTGTTGTGAAATTTTATTTTATTCGACTTCATGGGTCTCAAAGACTTCTTTTTAGTCTGAATATCATTTTCTGTTTCTGCGTATTCATCACTTATTGACTCATGATCTAAAGTACTTTTTTCAACAGGACTCTCTTCCTTTTGAAATCTCTTGCTAGATTCCCCAACCTGTTCCTTGTGCGGCTCAATGAAACCGAGACCTGTTTTATCTGTTGGTTTTCTTTGTCCTTTGATGAGAAATTTAACCTTCTTGGAGCTCTCCTGAAATCTATAGAGCTTATCCTTGTACTCTTTATTTTCTTCTTTCAAAGAAGCCATTTCCTGTTCTAACTCTCTATACTCCAGAATTTTAGAATCTAACTCATTCTTGAGTTCTTGTGACTTAGCCATAGATGCTTCAAGATTTTCTACAAGTTCATCTATCTCCATACAAAATTAATCTAATTTAAACTTGAGTCTATCATTCTTCTTTCTTTCCTTTTTCAAAACACCAAGAGCATTATTGAGTTCACATTCAAGATCCTCTATTTGATGGCACTTTGAATTGTTATAGCCTTTTTCACATTTCTTATCACTAGAGGTGCTACCTTTTTCAAAAACCATACATGCATCTTCATTGTAGTTTTATGAAGCATCCTCATACATACTAGCAGCCAAATCATTATTTCTACAATCATCCTCAAGGTGCCCAAAATTTCCACATCTAAAACATTTCATGATAATGAATTTATGTTTCGGTTCTTCCTCTTTTTTTGAAATGAACAACATCTCATTTTCGTCATCACTAGAAGAACTGTCACTATCACTGCTAGAACACTTACTTGCTTTGTCTAAGTAGAAGCTCTTCTTATTCTTGTGATAATGCCTCTTTCCATGATTGCTGTACTCATATTTGCTTTTCTGGTGATTGCTGTACTCATTTTTGCTCTTTCTATAATACATGTGCTTTTCAGAGTCCTTGCTTTTAACATCCTGTACATCTTCATCACTTTCTTGAATCTGTTTGCCCTTCGATTTCTTGATAGCTTTGAAAGCTACCTCTTTCTTTACATCAACTTTTACTTGAGTTCTCAGCTCAAATGCTGCAAGAATACTATGGAGCTCATCCTTTTTCAATTTATCTAAATCTTTGGCTTCCTCAATAGCAGAAATATTTTCACTAAATCTATTAGGAAGAGATCTTAAAATCTTATCACACACATCATTTTCAGCAAGTTCAAGACCTAAGTCTTTCATGGAGTTCACAATCTCATCCATCCGAAGCATGTAGTCACTAATATTTTCATCATCATTCATCTTGAGTTGTTCAAAAATACCTTTAAAATGTCTCAATTTGGCCTTTCAAACATTTGCATCACCTGTATGAACAACCTGCAATTGTTTCCACATCTCACTAGTTGTCTTGCAGTGAATAACTTTGGTAAGATCAGCCTTCTGTAAACCTTTTAAGATTGCATTCATGGCTTTTGAGTTGCTGTGATGTAGAAGCCTGTCCTCTTTAGTGTAAGGACCATTTGTAGGAATGGTGTACCCATCTTCAATAACTTCCCATACCTCATTACCAAGAGCCATAATTCATTCTTGCACTCCATAGATCAAAATATGATCCATCCAGAATAGGTGCTGCATTCCCACTTGAGTAGTCCATTGTGTTCTTTGCAACCTTTTCCTTCAAGCTGTTAAACTTTTCGAAGGCACTGGCTCTGATACCAATTGAAGAACACAAGCTTATACTGAGAGGGGGGGGTGAATAGTATAAGACCTTTTTCAATTTTATCTATCAATACAGCTTTCAAACCATTAACATGCAGAATAAAATAGCAATAACAACAACAGTAAAATAGTGCACAAAAAGCAATCCACAAAGAGACACATCACTTTATGTGGTTCACCCAAGGTGGGCTACTCCACGAATAAAACTTTCCTCTAAAAGTTATATCAAAACCTCTGGGAATCCTTCCCGATTACAAAGTTTATGAGCCTTAGCTCAAAGGAGACACCTTCCCCTAATTATGCTTTGCTAGTGATTCCTCTAGAAGACCTCTACCTCCTCTGCTCTTAGCAAGTGGAATTCTGTCCATAGAAGACACCTGTCTTCCCTGCTCTGGCTGGAGATCTCTATCCTCAACTCTGTTACAGCAAAGCTGGTCCTCTTTTCTATACCAAACACAGTCCTTCGGTCTAGCATAATTTTCCTCTTTCTTTGTTCCTTTCTGCACTTAGTTGAAAACAACTTTTCACTGCCTACGCAACTACAACAGCACAGTCTTCTCAAATTACAGTAGCACTTGATCACCGTTTGTCCTTCACAACTGTTCACAATTACAGTAGCATCTACTTCATGCACTTTGCTTTCTTTTACATAGACTGCGTGAACACAGTCGCAATCATAGCTATTCTTAGATCAAATTCCACCATTTTCATGATCTTCGCAAACACTATAGCATTCGAATGCACAGCAACTTATGTGCCTATGTACAACCACCACATCCTACTTTTTACACAGTCTTCTTATGAACATCAGCACAGTCTTTGATACTTAGAAGATTCAATGCAATCCACTCTAATGTTGTAGTCAAACTTCACTCTCTACTTTTTTGATGATCGAACCTCACTAGTCGCAATAACTTTGCGAACGCCTCACTACGAAATGCACACTTCGATCGATACACAAAATTTCTCAAATAGTCTTCCTTTAATACTCACAATCTTAAGATGAAATCTTGTTCTTTAGTCGGATGTTCAATCTCCAAACACGTCGGCTGTAAAACCTTACACTTCGTCGGCAGAGGTTAACTTTGTCGGCTTTAACCACCTTTGCTGTTCTGTAGCTATTCTCACAAGAAACTCAAACATGTCATGATATTGCTATGCCTTTGACTTTCGTACACCTTCTTTGGTTTGTTGTCCCAAAATCGCGACACTACAGCCTTTGCTGACGTCATCATAAATCTTGTTGCAAAATCGTGACGCTGTAGACTTCAAAGCCTTCTTCTTTGCTGTTGTCACAAAATCATGACACCTTTGCCTCTTGTTGACATCATCATGATTCTTGTCATGAAATCGTGATGCTCTGGACTTCATAGTCTTCTTTTCCACTACTGTCATGAAATCGTGACACCTTTGCCTTTTGCTGACATCATCAGCAACTCTGTCGTGAAATCGTGACACCTCTTGTTTCTTCATCCTTTTCTTGGTTTGCACTAGAAAAAATGAAACATGTCACGAAATCACTACGCTTTTGCTGCATTAAGCTCTTTCTTGCCAACTGCTCGTGAAACTAGAACATGTCACAAAATCGTGATGCTTTTGCCAACTGCACGCTACCAACTCAACCTATCGCGAAATCACGACACTTTCTGCATCCGTACAACTTCTTCGAAACTTGTCACAAAATCGTGACACTTCCTGCAACTCAACACTGCCAACTCAACTTGTCATGAAATCACGACAGTTTTTGCATCCGTACAAATTCTTCGAAACTTGTCATGAAATCGTGACACTTTCTGCATCTGTAGAACTTCTTCAAAACTTGTCTTGAAATCACGACAGTTTTGCCCATTCTGCCTCTGCCTTCTTGCATGTCACGAAATCGTGACACTTTTTCCCGCTTTGCCTTTGCCTTCCTGCATGTCACGAAATCGCGACAGTTTTGGCCAAAATTTCTCTCTCCTCAAACATGTCACGAAATCGCGACAGTTTTTCCAGCAGCCTGCAAACTTTTTCTAACTTATCTTTTTTTGGATTTTTGGGAACTGGGCTACTCTAATTTTCTTGGAGACTTACTGACCAGCTGAAACCTTCATCAAAACACATCCTTAGACTTAAAAACAAATTGCTCCAAGAACTCTTTGACATCAAAAACAACAACTACCAATAGCTCCTTGACATCAATGACAACAATTAAACTTAGGTAAAGGCAATGTACTCAAGATACCCAAAATTGCCAACATTCCTTTCATTCAAAGGTGAACACATTTTGAAAAGAAAACATGTAAATGGAATACATTGGTGACTAAGAAGAAAATTCAAAGGTATTTTCACCCCAAGAGAGGGGCAAAAATCTCTTTCGCCCCTCCTTGGGGTGAAAACATATCATAAGGAAGATAATGTTATGGTCCCAAGGTAAAGGAATGAAGACCAAAGCAAATGACAATGAATGGGTAAGTGCACAATCATTGGGACAAAAGCATATAATACAAAATTCCAAAGTGCAAGACATGGGCCCTACATTAAGTAAAGATTAAGAAAGGATTTTCACCCTAGAAGAGAGGAAAAAATCTCATGCACCTCTTTTCAAAGTGAATTTTGTTTGGGATAAACGTGTGTGCCATGAGCAAGGAATAGTCAAAGGGATGTGGTCAATGACACTTTTGCCAAAGCAAGAGAAAAAAATTCTATTCACCTCTCCTTGGGACGAAACAAAATAAAGATATTTCAAATCACAAAATGTGAACGTTAAGGAGAGCAAAAAACACATTCCCAAATCCAAACGAAGCGTTAAGGAAAGTTGTAGGATTGAAAGTGAGTTCCTCTCTAGTTTGAGATGAAGCTCGCTATCACTTTCTTATAAGGTGAAATGTTGTTTGATTTTTAATGAATGCATGCTCTAGTATTTTAGGTAAAAAATGTAAAATAAGAGGTCTTGGTTAATGATGTAGAGTTGATTTTTTTGGCATGAAATATGTGATAAATAAAAACGTGAAATAGGGTGTTTCACCCAAAGGTTGCTCTATGGAGAATTGTTGTAGTATTTTCGGGTGGAACTATTTTCAAACATTTGAGAAGGCTTTTCGAAGGTGCCCAGTCTAGAGAATGATGAAAACTTAATGATTGGGGTAAAAGAAGTTATGTTTCCATATTTTATGCTAAAAGGGTGTAGGACTAAATTCTATAAGATGATTTTCATAATTTCCAAAGGCACCACCTACCAGTTTTACGTCTTTTGAAATAATTTTAATATCTAGTGAATTTCTTGAGCAAGTGTAGATTTCCAAAGCACAAAGGTGGTCAAAATTCAATGACCAAGTTCCTTTTTTTCCTCCATTTTTTGATTTATCCCAATGCACTTGTGCCCAAGCTGGTCAACCATTCAAGGTATTCCCCGTTAAATCTAGATCAATATCGTCAAAGGAGATTTCTCAAGGATAAAATTCCTCTTGAAGGTTTCTGATCCATGTACATTTTGTCCTCATGTGTATTAAAATAAAGAGGTGAAATCCTCTATAAATACTAGATATTTTTATGTAACAAGAGGGAAGACACTCTGTAGAAAAATACTTTGATTTTTTTGCATAAATAGAAGGATGCTAGGCTTCTGATTTCTTGAATGGTTTTGTGTATAGTTTCTTTTTGCTTATTATTTCTATTTACATTCATGTACATTATTTTCTATGTTTGAATTATGCATCTAGATTTGCATATTGCTAGCGATGGAATGAATACTAGAATGTACTTTTATAAGTTATCTTTGCAAACCGTAAGTGGTTTCTTTGTCTTTCTTTCTGTTATATGCTACTTAATGCTTGATTTAAATTTCCACTTCTAGTCTATTCCCATCCTACATCATTCGACTTATAGCCATATTTTGCATCTATTTAAATCATTTCTTGTTTCTTTCCTGTAACTCTAAACTTTAAACTGGTGTAGGATTTAGTAAGGGAGTGAACCCTCTTTGGAGATTGGCCTAGAAGACATTTATTTCCTTCATCATTTCAATTTTGGTCATGTCTAAGATGCGCAAACGTACGTTTTGTATTTTATCCAGATATTTTATCAACACTTATATGCCATATTACTATCAATTTCCTTTTATCTTCATTCATTATAAACGAAGGTACATCTTGTAGAAGTTTATCATTAAAAAATTTAGTCTCCTCTAATCCTATAATATTTTGGTAAAAATACTTTACCTCTTTTCTAATTTCACTTTAATATTCAATCCAAACCTCTTTTATTGAATTAATTTTACTAATTTTAGATGTTGATCTATGTACTATATCCATCCTATGAAAAAAATGTATTTTTATCTCGTTATTTTAACCAAGTCTATCTTGATTTTAATATCTAAAATTTCTCTTCCTTACTCAAAATATTATGATATTCACTAAGTAACTCCCTTTACTATAATCTTGGATTAATATGATCACATTTTTGGAATTTTGAAAGTTTATTTTTTAGTTCTTGTTTCTTCTAAAAAAAAAATTCAAAAGTGTTAATGTTCCATTCTTTTAATCTAGATGTCATGGATTTAATTTGTTTTGGAAGAGCGCAAAATCCACCATTTCCTAAAGAATTCCATGTTTGAGCTATCGTATCAACAAATTGAGGATGGTTTTCCCACATCTACTTAGATTTAAAAAATATTTTTTTAATTCACTTACCACCATTTTAACTTTCATTGGCCAGTGATATACAACAATCCTTGTTAAGGTATTAATTTTAGCACAAGATCCTTTATTTAGACAATGATCTACGAGTATGCATCTATAAATTTTTTTTTTCTATTAGGTTATATCCTCTCCTATTTTTGGTCCAAGTATAGTTATCTTCTTCAAACTCAACCTCTCAAAGATTATTATTTTGAATAAAAGCTAAGAAATATTTCATACTTTGGGTTAATTTCCTAATTCTCCCAAGTTTTTCATCCAACTTGGTTATGGTATTAAACTCCTATGATCATGAATTATGCTTCTTGGTATTCACTTCTCATTAAGGATTAAATCCCACTTCAATATTCTAGTCTACCTAATTGAGTTGTATGTCCATAGATATTGATAAGGATGAAATGATTGCATACAAAGTAGCAAGTGACTAAAGAGGTTATTCAATACCTAGTTTTATGAATGGTTACACAAGAGGTTCTATAAGGATTTTAACAAGTTAAAATTCCCCTCATCACTCCTTTAGAATCCATTGCATCCCATTCACATCTTGCCCATACTACTTTCATAGTTTTTAAAACTTTTTCTTTTGTCATTTTAGTTTCCTAAATACAAAGAATATTAGGCTTATTACTTAAAAATAGGTCCTTGACATACCTTTGCTTTGAGGAGGCATTAACACACCTTATATTCCATGGGATGATAATCATGTCTCATTAGGGGCTATTCGAATTGCTTGGGTATTATCAAATAATTTTATTGTTTGGTAAAGAAAAGTTCAGCCAACTTAGTTTATCTTACTTTCTCTATGTTTTCTCTTACTTCCTTAGATCTTGGTTGATAATTTGAGAGTTTTTCTCCTTTTGTCTTTCCTATATCAGGAGTAGATCCTAGTATTATATTCCTCAATATTATTTCATAATTTAGATTTTTATCATATTTATTTTCTCTTAGCTCTACTATAGAATATTTTGACTTGTCCTACTCATTTTCTAGTTTTTCCTAATTAATGGTAGAGGTATTAACTTCTAAAACTATATTTTCTTTACCAATATTTTTCTCCTAAATGGTACATGGTAATTCAAGAGATTATTTAAAATATTATGAGATACATTCCTCAAGTTCATCAAGAATGTTCTTCATTAAATTAGAATAATATTTAATAGATTATTTCTTATTAATATGTTGAACCTATTGTATTGTGTTATCTAAGTTTTAGTCTACTTTGTCTTCATAGTCTAATGCCTCAAAAGAGTTGATATTTCTTCCAATATCTTTCCTTACCAGTATCCACTAATTATTTTCTTTCATTTTTCTAGATCTATTTTTTCGAATTTGAAAATCATCTTCATCCATAATCGTTTGTAAGTTTCTCTTGAGGTTTTCTACATATAATTATGTTGGGCTATTCTTAGGGCATGATATCTCAATATGTTCTACTTCATGATATATTCTACATCTAAAATATATGTTTTTCATAATCTATGGTTTGGATCCACATCTTATCCCCATACTTAAGAATGATTGATTCTAGTAAAGTTTTACTTATATCAATTATGACCAATATATGAGCATAAATAGTCAAGAATCCATATTTTATAGTATCTAAAATATAAAGGAATTCCCCAAGAGTATTTTCTATTGCCTTTAAAGTATCTATTTCCAAAAATTCAATGGGTAATCTAAACATCCTAACCCAGACTGTTACAAGGGGTAGATTTACATTTTTAGGTGAAAAGCGTTCATACATGTATGTAAGGTAGAGTCCTCTTCCCATAAACAAAGGACCCCCATTTAGTAATTTTTCTCATTCTTCCCTAGAATAAAATATGGATATGAAAAATCTGTGGATGAAATGCTAGAATCACTTATGGATACTTCTAACTCCTATCAATCCATTATCTCAAGGGTGAATCCCTTGGCCAATACCCATTAAGTTTACCAAAACCTACCCTATCCTAGAGCAATGAGGATCTCTCTGAGGTGCACTCACTAAAATCTACCACTAGAGATGATTTTAAGTATTTAACTATAAATTGGTGCATGGAAAGAAAACTAAAAATCAAAATCTATTGAAATTTATCAGAATTCCCTATAACCAATACAATATTTGATAATTTACATGTACAATTTATAAGATAAAGAAGATAAAAACTTATCTAATGATTCAAGAAGACTAAATTTTATGTTTTATTTGGATTTTATATGTTTTAACAACATAAAAAAATTTAATGATATTTATTAGGGTTTGAAAAAATTTAGCCTTGATTAAGGTTTAGTTTGGTCAATAAAAATCTTCGGACCCACTTTGGTACTTTAGTTGGGATTACCAAAATGTGAGAGGGGAAATATCATAAAGGACCTCCAAATTATCCTATCTATGATGTCTCACCTCTCACCTCGTGGATAGGGGTAGTTAAGAGTCTAAGTATATGGGTTAATGGATTCTATTATAGAAAACCTATGTTTATCCCTAATATATTCCTCTGATAGCATCATATTAATCTAGTCCCATGATAACTACAAATGCATCAACTAATGCATTAAATAAGTCCTATATGCTAATAAGATTTTATTTTTTGAATGATAAATGTAGAAGGTGATTCACTTTCAAGGAAAGGGTTCTAGAAGGTGGTGAAAATAAATAAGTCACAATGCAACTAGATATTATTTAGTTTTTATGAGATGCAAGACTATAGGTGGTCCCCTAATTTTATTGAAGACAATGACTTATTTCCTTTTTTCTTTTGTCTTTTAATGAATACAAATAGAAACTAAAAAATCAAAAGTATAGATAAATGATAGATAGAAGACAATAACTCAGTTTTGAAATGATAAAAATGATAACTAGAACTTCAAACCTGATTTATATCTTAGAGGTAGATATGCTAGCAATATGTAGGAGCACTATTGACATTGTAGCTATCTGGTGTTGTTTTTGCTTGTGACTCCTACTTTCAAAAAACCTACTTTTTATCTTCGTTATAGGACCATTATCAGGTTATTAAAACATTTTATTTTCTAGTGCTATTTGGTGATGGTTTTTCTTAGGAATTTTGATTTCTAAAAACTACAAAACAAATATAAAATATATGGAGTTAGTAGTAAAGGGGTTTACCTAGATTAGTGGAGAATATATGTTTCTCTTGATAAAAATAAAACCATTATCCAAGATATAATAATATATATAAGTAAATATATAATGAAGACCATAAGTTTAATGGCAAAAATATCATTATGGAGTGATAGGGTCACTAGTTCTTCTTCCAATTGGGGGTACTTTTACTATTAGTGGTATATTATAATTGTAGATTCATAGCCTCTATTGCAGTTAAAATATAGTAATAGAACCATTGAGACTATAATTCAAGAATGATTTTGATTACAAATATATCAAATGAGTCTTTGGACAATAAAATTCTTGAATTTTAAATAATTTAGTGAGGATGCTTGATCAAGGGTGTAGGTGTCTTTATGGATACAATAGGATAACCTAGTTGATCATAAAAGATACAACTATGATCAAAGTGATAAATGGATAAACTATTTACTAGAAAAACAAGGTATAAATAAAATAATTATAAAATGCTAAAGCAAATATATTTATAATATTAGATATGATAGACCAATCAATGTGTACAAGAAAGCTTGTAGCCTTAAGAGCTTTGGCTAATATCCTCATGTTGTGATGAAGTAGATGAGAAATTGTTATTACATGGGATAATTAAGATTTTTTTAGAGATTCACTATTGGAAGAGATGATCTTGAATTTGAAAAATCTTTGATGTTCTCAAAAGTTCATTAGAAGTTTGGTAGAGCTTTGCTATTCTCAATATTTTATTAAAACTTTGGTAAAGCTTTGCTATACCCAAAAGTTCATTTATTGGGCTTTCCCAAGAAGGGATGGCTTTATAGGAAGCCATTCATCCTTGGAGGATGCCTTGGAGGATGGATGCATGGAGTTGATATGACTAATTAAATGTAAGTTTTAAAAAGGGCTTAATATACAGTAATGATTCAATGTTGAGAATTTACCCAAATTATCTCATAGTTTATTTTATCAAGGTTTAAATATTAATTAATAATATAATGGTCACAACTCAATGGATAATATCAATGAATATTATATTCATGAAATAATTGAAATATTTCTCAATAAGAATACTCACAATATTATTTATGAATCAAATATACAAATTCAAATTTATTGGATACAATGCATGGAGCTTTGTCTCCATAATATAACCTTAGAAAATGAATTTTTAATACTTGACTATTACTCTGCTCACATATTTGGGAGATGAATCCTTTTATATTCCTTCACATATGACAAAACTCTTATGACTCTTCACTTTACATCTTACCACATATCATGCAACTCTTCACTTGTATATTTGACACCTTATTCTATGACTCTTACTTTCTTACATGAAACTTTGTAGACTCTAAAACCTTACATACTTACACATTTTATTACATGATACTTGGACTCTTTTCACACATTGAAATATTCTTTACAAAAATATAACTCACACTCCCTATTCTAATATTTACACATATACCATGGGGGTACTTTAGCAATGTATCTATAACTATGTTTTCATAAGTTTTACAATGGCCTTGTACCTATGTTAGATGGACCCATAGATTGAGTTAATAAATTAATCCTAGGAACCAATTTAAAAAACACAATTATCACTATTCTTGAGTTTTGAGCAATTGTGAAGTCATGTTTTATACTTATTATTACAAGCTTTGTATTATTTTCAAATCTTAACTTCGTGTTTGAAGATAGATGCAAGAATGATTATAATTTGTTTATTTTGTTCTACAGTAATAATATATTAATAAGTAGAATCCATTTTATTATGGTGTAAAAATCCTTAAATAACACAATTTCATGGTAAAAAAACATAAAGTGAATAAATTACATGTAAGATTTATTATAGTTTTATATTAATTTGGTTAAATTCTCAAAGATATATATATATATATATATATATATATATATATATATATATATATATATAGATGTATACTATATTTGAAAGACAAGTAATATAAATAATAAAAATATTTGTTGTATTTTATTTATTTATCAAGTATAAATTCAAACTTTATATTAGATTTTTTTATTATAGATAGTGTTATTGAGTTATATGTTTTAGTTATGTTGTTATTTCAATTTTATATGTTTTAACAACACAAAAAAATTAATGATCTTTTTTAAGGTTTGATACAATTTTATCTTAATTTTGATTTAGTCAATGAAGGGAATTATACAAATTTTTGGTCTAATGCTTGGTTGAACCCATGTCCTCTTATCTCTGATTTAAAATGGAAACCAGTGGCTTTATAGATATGGTGATCATCATGGGAAAGTATCAAGTGTAGAAAAGAGGGTGGTAACAACTTGGTTATAGGATTTGAACATACATGGTAGAGTCAATTTTGATAATGACATTAAAATAAAGGACTTGAAAATGGAAATTTCTAAAAATTGGTTTTATCAAAATTAATTTTGATGGTTCTTTTGAAGATATTTGGGAATCATTAGTAGAGGTAGGGTTTTTTTAATAATTAAGGATAAATTCTTATCACTTACTCATAATCATATAGAACTTCAACTAAGGCTAAGGTAATTCACAAAGGGATTAAAATCACAATTGAAAAAGAATAGAAATATATTTCAATTGAGGGAGATTCATAAATTATCATTAATGCTATCAACAAAAATGGATGTGCAAATTTGATAATCACCATCTATTATTAGAGGTAATCTATTGGAAATGTGAGCATGTCTATAAAACAAAATTTGGGTTCAAATATTTTATTTAAGTGCGACGTTGATCTTCATATTAATGATGATGTCAATCTCAAGTAGTTGATTATGAAAACATAGCACCTTGATAAAGAAAAAATATGTATTTGAAAAAGAAAATATAAATATCTATAATTTTGTTTTGCTACATAATAAGGGGTTTTACTCGAGTCCCCTACCCTTGAAAAATAAAAAATTTCTTCTTTAGAGCATAATATTTTACATATAAATTTAAATCTCATTTGAAATGAGTTGCTATATCATTTTACATAAAATATATGAATTCTTGATTTTCATTTTCTAGAACTTCTTTAGCTTTCTATGTGAATAAAAATATTCTAGAATTTGGCATCCATCTTGACATTTTCCTACAACAACATTTACAATACCAAAACTTCACCTTTACTATCTATGCATTGCATCTTACTAGAGTAATATTTCCAAAACATTGCACTATCATATACCACTTTACCAAATTTGGAAAGTTGGTTTCCTTCTTGAAGCACAATTGCAACCGCAAAAATTGTAATAAATATTTTATATGAAAGCATATTAATGTTATAAATAAATCATATATTAGCAATGTAAAATATTAATGTAAATATTAATCATTATTTGATTTAGGTAGTCAACATTTTATTGTCACCTTCAACCAAACTTACTACTTTTTTTAGCCAAGGAAAAGAGAATTTAAATTCATGATACTCAATTAAAACCCCTATTCTTGACTAGCATATCTGCACATTTATTTCCTTTCCTTAATGTATGTGTAAACATGATTTCTTCGGCCTCTATAGCAAGGTCATGAATTTCTACAATTATCTCATGTATGTTCCATGAAGCCTTTGTTTTCCTCAAAATGATATTTATTTGTTTCCTTCCCTTAATGTATGTGTAAACCTGATTTATTCAAACTCTATAGCAAGTTCTTGAATTTCCACAATTATCTCTTGTATGTTCCATGGAGCCTTTGCTTTTCTCAAAATGACAATAATTACTATGGGTGAATCACCTTCCATGCATATTGTGTTTCATTTCATTTGTTTGCATATTTTTAACCCTTACAAAGCTACCCAAGATTCAGCTTCATTTTATCTTAAATTCAATATTGAAAGCATAATGAGATAAAATATCTCCCTTATTATTTTTAATTATTCCTACTACTGGCCTTGGATTTTTTAGATGTTCCATAAAAATTCAACTTGACCAATTCCACATCTAGGTGTTTCAACTTTATGTTCTTTACCTTCTTTTTGTTTCTACTATTCCTACTATTCCCAACATCATAATTCTATTCAATGACTTCACTCCATCCATCAAGTATTTGTGCTTCCAGATTAGAGTTTGGGTGAATTGCTAAGGTTGTTTTAGACTCCTCAATGGATAAACAAATATTTATTTTTATTACTTATAAATTGCATTCATTTCCTTTAAAAATTATTCTATTCTTTTCTAGCCATATAGTCTAAAGTATTATGTCTTTTGATATATCTCATATTGGCAATAAAGCATGCTACTTTTAAAAGTGCTATGCCATTGCTTTAACCATTATTCAATTCTACAATTCATAAATTTTAAAAGTGCTCTACCATTCATCATCATGCATTTACAAAGCATTTTAAGAATTCATTGCCATAGTTTCTAGACTATTGAGTAGTGTTAGTTTCTAGACTATTGAGTAGTGTCAATTTCTAGACTATTGAGTAGTGTTCCAAGATATGGTCTATACTCTCCTCCTCTATTTTACAAATAACACATTTTGAAAGACCATGAAAACCACTTTTTATAAGGTTATCCTAGGATAAAATTCTTCTATGACCTACTAGCCAAAGAAATATTTTGACTTTAGAACTGGTTGGGCTATCCCAAATATCTCTTCATATTCATGTGATATTCCTATTAAGATGGTACTTTATAGTATATCCACTTCTTATTGTGTATTCTCATGAGCTATTCAACTTCGAGATCAAATTATTTTTGGCTTCCTTGAGAATATACTCAAGTACCTCATAGCATCAATATCTTGTATACTTGTAAACAAATATTATTTTCATTGGTATCTTCCTTCATGATCCTTGTACAAAGTATTTGAAACCCTATCACGATATTTATCTTGAAGTAATCTCATACATGGTTTCGAAATTGGATCTAGATTGAGTGGCTTTTTGTCACACCAAGTATCCATCCAAATAGATATTTTTCTCTAGTTTCCACTACCCGTATTAAGCATTTAATCACTTAATCAATTGATTTTTTAAACTGCTAGAATGCAGTAAATATTAAGCTTGGATCATTGGGCTCAACATATTACTTAGAAGAATTCTTTCCCATTTTTTTTTGCTCTATTTGTACAATATTCATATTACTTTCTCCTTAAGAGTTAAATTTACATTTGTAAGAACTCTTAAACCGAGATCTTCCCTAGTTTTATTTTATTTTTTGTTATAGAGTGGAATTAACAACATCTCTATCATATTATTCTTGTGGGTATAGTTTCAAATAAGGAAAACTACCACTATACTCTTACCTCACCTCAGTAAAATTTTATTCCATGTGAGGGGGACCCCGGAGGAACTCGGGATTGGAACTACCAACCTCAAGTTGGTCGGTCTATTACCTCCACCATCCTCTCTTAGTTTTATCATCTTGCACCTTGCTCCATTTCATGAAAGGAAATTTTATTTTATCATGTAATCCTAATCATAAAAATGACGACAAGGTTAAACATTTTTCTATGGATTTTGGCATAGGATACAAATATAGTTTATACTTAACTTTATCTATAATAAAAAAAATATACTAAATATGATTTAATTGACCTAACACCAGATACAATATTGTGATGAAAGTAATATTTAAAAAATACTATTAAAGTCTGTGAGGGGACAACCCAAGGATAAGAGCTTTGGCTTCTCTTTGAAAGATCCTTCAAACCGTGGCATGGATGTACATTGATGTGTTTAAAAAAATTACTATTAAAAAATTATATATATAAAAAAATTATAAAACATCAACTAAAAGACACATACACTTTCATCGTCACTTAAGATCTAAACATTAAAATAATCGATAAAACATCATATAAAAACATTTTATATTAAATTTATAAATTATAATGGGCCATTTTAAAAACTTATATGCTAAGATAAAACTTAACAAACAATGCTTGACTAGCTGCACTTCACGTTTGAAGAGATGTAACCCTAGGACGGGGCTAAAAGTCCCATATCACAGACACAGGTCCAAGTACTTACTCCAAGATAGTACCAAAATGTTGCCGACAGCAGGTTCAATTTAAAAAATTATGATATAAATTATCCTCAAATAGTTCGTTCTCCACCATAATCGTCAGTTTAGGTATTCTATCGAATGCAAATGGCAGACATGTCTTTTCAGAGAGATACTGAGACCTTACAAGAAGACAAAGCATTTCTCCGAATATCTTCTTGTGTTCCTGGAGAACAATCCGATACAACAGATATTATTCTTGAGGCCTCAGATGGATCAAAATTTCAAGTGCACAGTTTCATTTTAGTGAGTCTTTAATTAATTTCTTATGTAATTCTGAATAGATATTAAAATCTAACAATTACATTTTCTTGAAACATTGCTAATTATCTGGTGCAGATCAATCGTTCCAAATTTTTTGAGGAAATGCTCCGAGAGAAAGTGGAAGGACAAGGAACAAACAAAATACAGATCGAGGAGGGTGATGGAGAGGGCATTCAAGTGTTTGTGAAGTTTTTATATTCTGCAGAAATTACTCATCATGATATGTATCGTCATCATCAGCTGCTTGCCAAACTTGCCCATCATTATCAAGTGGAGCTCCTTCAGCGACTGTTGGATAAATTTATTCCAGTACATTTGTCAAGGCAAGAAAAAATAGAACTCTTGAAGTTGGCCTATATGTGTCAACTGGACAGAACTAAAGAAACCCTAGTGAAGATGATAGTGAATGGTTATAGCTACGAGTTCGAAAAAGTTATAGAAGGGTTAAAGGACTATCCATGGATTGTAAAGGAATTGTCCATATACGTGGTAAATGAGCTGAAACGAAGAGCTCCGGTGAGAAGAAATTAACGTGATATGTAATAGGTTTCCCGTGGGGCTGTTTTTTTTTTTTAATAAACGATGTCGTTATAATTTTATATGATGAGGAACCTTTTATATACAATATATCCGAGGGGAGAGATTTGAACCTGGGCCTCTCGATAACTGGAGAGTTTTAACTACCCACTTGCTCTCCAACTCCTCTACATGAGCGGATCCGTAGGGCTGTTTTGTTGTTAAGGCATTACCCTCTGTTACCGTTGTTTAATCTCATGTGAATTGTTTTGATTTTGCAAAGTAGCCAAATACAAGAATATTTAATATGATTTGTGTTTTGCAATTTCTGTTTCTTACATGAAGAGGTTTCTTTCGGGGATTTTCCAGATGTTACTCTCTCAAAGGATATAATGGATAAGAGCTTTTTATGCACATTTGGCCACTACAAAAGTTGGGTTAATTTTCTTCTCTGTTTATTAAGTCTATAGCTGTGTGCTCGTAATTTGTACAATGGTCTTGTACCCATGTTAGATGGACCCAAAGATTGAGTTAATAAATGAAGCCTAGGAAGCAATTTAAAGAACGCAGCTATCACTGATTCTTGAGGTTTGAGCAATTGGGAAGTCATGTTTTATACTTATTATTACAGGCTTTGAATTATTTTCAAATGTGGTTTTAAAAAGTAATACATAAGGTGAACAAATAACATATAAGATTCATTACAGTTTTATATTAATTTGGTTATATATTTATATAAGTTGAATGATAAGTAGTATAAATAAGGGGTTGTATTTGGATCTCCTATCCTTGACAAATTACAAATCTCTGCTTTAGAGCTTGAGAGTTTACCAATAGATACACTTCTTATCTTAGTTTAAATGCTATAAATAGAAACCTACATCATTTTACATAAAATGGTTGAATTCTTCATTCTGCATTCTTCTTGATATTTTTCTATACAATACTAAAAATTCATCTCTAATATCCATGTATTGCATCTTAGTAGATTAATATTTTCAAATCATTTCACTATTATAGTCCACTTTACTAAATCTACATTGCTGGTTTTCTTCTTGAAACATAAGTACAACCACAAAAATTATAATAAATAGTTTATATAAAAACACATCATTATTATAAAATAAAGCAAATATTACCAATAGAAAATGTTCAAGTAAATGTTAATCATTATTTGATTGAAGAAATTAACATTTTCTTGTTAGTTTCAACTAAATTTACTACTTCCCCTAACCATGGAAAGGAAAATTTAACTTCACCATATTCAATCAAAATCTGTAATAACCCTCCAAAAATTTACTTTATTATCTACCTAATTTGTCTGCAAGGATGAGATATTGCTAATGTATCTGTGGATGCAGAGGACAAATATTGTTACTTATGGGGACAATGCAAAGGAAGGATATCTTCTCAATGGGTAGAAAGATTGTTTAGTGCAAGGTAAGTCAATGGAAATTATGAGCACTGATGTATTCACTGGTTGATAGGGGTAAAGAACCCTATAGGCAATACATTATCCTATAGCCCATGTAGATGTATATCATGCAGTTACATTTGTAGGAATGATTGATGTTTGTCAACCTATAAATTTATGATGTTTGGTTGGCAATGAAAATGCTTAAATGCATGGGAGCCATAGTTTAAAATGTTGGTTGGCAATAGAAATGCTTAAATGCATGAGAACCATAGTTTTAAATAATGAGATAAATGTGAAGAAATGATATGACTATTGTTGTCTTAAGATATGAAAGAGAATATAAAGAAAGGGGTAAAGAATGATAAATAATAATCATATACTTGTGTACATCAATGTGTGTCTGAGAGGAATTTATTTATTTAAAAATAATATTTTTATATATAACTATATGTATAAATATAAATATATGAAGGCATTAGAAATAAATAATATTTTTGGTTTTAAAATAAGGTGAGAAAAATATTATAACCAATAATATATTAAAAAATTTAATAGTAAAATGAATATGAAGGAGTTATTGCTTGGCATTATAAAACAAAATGAAGAAAATTTGGAAATTATCAGTATTTTGGGGAAATTATTATTAAGCTTGGGTTGTTGAACGTGGAAGAAAGTGGATTTCACATGGCATGTTTTACATAGAAGGAATCTCAAAATTAATGTGAGCTTTCTAGCGACAAAATGACTTATATTCAAAATGGGAAAAGAGAAGAGGAGAGGTGTTATGGTCTCATATTTTTTGGTAAGGCAAGGCGAGGATGATGAAGGGAGGACTTTGGAATTCAAGGGAAGCAGTCTGCGTAAATCAATATGTCTAAACTAGAAAAATTCATAAGATAATATAAATGGGATAATGGAAAAATGGAAGGTTCAAAAGGATTGTTTAATTCTATTATGCATGCAAATATAGTTTGATATTTGCTTTGTAAATAGAAGAGGAAATAAATCATCATAGTGCATGTGTGGAAAAGCTTTAAGTGTGAAGCATGTATGTGATTATAGTTTAATATTTGTTTTACAAAACTAAAGATAAATTGAATCTTTCCAATGCATGAGTGGAAAAGTTTGAAATAGAATGCATGTGCTCAAATGGATTGTTGAAAAATAAAGAGGATTATGGTTGTTTGTGAACCTAAGTTGAATAGTTTATGTATTAAAATTTGTTTTACTTTTGCATGTTGTGTTGGTAAAATTTTGTGATACTTGCATGTTGTGTTTAAATCTTATGGTATATTGGGAAGTTTATGAAATCCTACATGTTGTGTTGGAAATAAAAATATTGTATGCATGTTAGGACTAGTTGCATGTCATGTTAGTTTAACCACTCTGACCCTTGAGATGTCATCAAAATCCTACATCAGAAAATTATAGCACTGTGGAAAAATAAAGCCAAAGTCTTTTACTTGCTATTGGATGCTAGTCTGTGTTCAAGCATCAAAAGTTGAATTTAAAATATAAATAATTTATTGTTAACTGTAGAAGCTTATGAAATTTACTCATTAGAATAATGAAACATGAACTATTAGAAGTTAAAAACAAATATTGAAATTGTATATATTTGTAATTCAAAAAATGTTGACTCTATAGAATTACATGGTAGTATCTTGTAAATTATTTTGATGTAATAGAAAACAATATAGTCATTTACCTTCTACTACGATGAGGAATAGACTTGCATTCAAAGAAAGAGACTTGTGTTGTTTTGAATGATATATTCTTCTGATATGAAGAATGGTTTCTAGATTAAATTTGTTAATTTATATTTTTCTTTACCATATATGGTTTGTCTATTCACATGCTTTTAAACTCTTTTTAATTGAATATGGATGGATATCTTACTGGAAGTTTTGGCAAGCTACCAGGAAAATATTCAGTTTGTATAATGTGATTTCCTATGTTTTAAAATTATTCATATATTATGCTTGTTTCGATTGATGAGAAACACTTTAAAACAAAAATTACATTTTATTTTCCTGTAACAAATTTGAACCAACAATTGTGCATAGTAGGGATTGCCTGTTCGATTTACGAAATAGGAATTTAGAATTGAAATAAGAGAATTTATCAGTCCAAACTAGTATGGTGGGGTTGTTTAGAATTTTAGCGAGGATAAACTGATTATTAAGAGTAATCGTGATGAATTGAGAAAACTACAATCTACATGGAGATTTAATGAACATGAATATATATAATACAATGTAAAATTATAGTTTTTCTTGGTTTAAGTCTTCAAACTAAGCCTATGTTTAGAAAAATATACATTGAAAATTAGGAAAAATTAATGGGAAATCTATTGTTAATAAAATAATATCCGTATTATTTTCTAATCAGGGAATAGCAGTGTTGATATAAAATCAAAACTAGAAATTGAAAACTTAGAAGTTTTGTTCATATTATAATCCCCTGTGTATGGGAATTTAGGAAAGAGAAGATGGAGAAGAACAGTGAATGCAAGAAACTTAGTTTTGAAACATCTGGTGCAGGGAAGGATGGCAACAAGGTAGGAGCATAGGATGATAGTAAGGACCAAGATGGCAGTAAGGAGGACAATGGTGATGCAGAATATGTACAACCAAATATAGTCAAATCTCATGAATAACCTTAGATATTTTAGGGAGAAGAACCCCCCAACACTGGGCCCCTTCCCCAATGCTCTAAGGGACCCACTACCGATCCCACCCACTGTCGATCCCACCAAGGTAGCATCCTATGCTAATATTTTTTCCAATTAAGGAAGTTTTCCTCACAAGCTTCCTACAACCACTATTATTCTTGATGGATAAAACATCCACATCCCTGAAAACATAGCCAACAACTATATTTCAATGGAACGATTTGCCCTCGTTGGGAAGTTTGTTCGAGAAAGACCTAATATGGATACCATCTATAGATGGGCTATCACCAAATGGAATACATTGGGATATATGAAGGTTTTTTCCCTTTCCAGAGGCTTCTTTGCAATCATAATAAGTAACAATGAAGACACCCACCACATCCTCATAAGGGGACCCTAGTTCTTACGCCGCAAAATCCTATTCTTGAGGAAATGGGACCTAGATTTTGATCTTGAAACCTAGGATATTAACTACGCCCCTATATGGGTGTTCTTCAATCACACAAAAGATACCAAAATATGAAGGAGGTTCTCAATCACACAAATGCAAGGAAATGATGAATCCAAATCATCACCAAGTAAGTTCCCCTATTGCTATCTCTAATAGATTTAACATCCTAGATGAATCTAATAAAATATTAGAAGTAAATACTATGATATTATCTATTTTGAATTATCCTCCTGAGGAAACTCCAAATGGTACCCCAAACCTTACCCAAACAGGAACAAAGAATTGTCCCCCAAAATCTAATCCCCAAAATACCTAGATTCCCATATCCAAACCTCCTCTTCAAGAAGGGTGGAAATGTTCTCAAAAATAGTCTCAAAAAGAAACCAAGAAGTATCCTCAAGATACCCAAGTCACTCTTGTCCTGAATATTGACCTATGTTTTATCAATTCCCCCTCAAAGTCAGGACCTTCTCATAGTCCTCAAGATGGAAGTATGAAGAAATTTCATGAAAATCTTGTGGTAGACATGTCATCTCCCCATATAAGTCAGCATAGACGTACACCTCCAAATCTCATCCTAGATAATATCATTCCATATAAGTTCATCCCAAAGTAAACAAGAAGTACCACCAAATCACCCATTGATTTTGGAAGCAAGAAGAAAATAGGGAGATATTCAAAATATGAAACTTGTAAGAAAGGTGTTGCAGACGACATAACCATTAGAATTTAGAAAACCCTCTTTCCCACCATTAATTCTCAACCTATAGAGGAGAATAAAATATCCAAAACCCCCCACCATCAAGGAAAGGAAAGTAAAAAACACCCAAATATTCTAAATGAAGATCCTCTCATGGAATTTGAGAGGCCTAAATGGGCTAGCTAAATAAAGACTTATTAAGTATATAAGGAGAGATATTAAACCCTCAATTATCATTAGGTAGGAGATTAAGATAAACACTAACAGTTCTATAACAGTAGCCAACATGATTTGGAAAAATGTAGGTGTGGTTTTCAATGATGCTAGAGAATCATCTAAAGGCCTTATGTTTCTATGGGATAAACAAAAAGTAGATGGCCGATTACTACATTCTAATAATAGACTCTTAAGCATACTATTTCATGACTACAAAAACTTGTCCTAGATCCTCACTAATGTCTATGCTCCTAACACCATTTTTAGGAGATATCAGATGTGGAAAATCCTAAGTAGACTAAAGGACTCTTTTTAGAACATTCCCTGCATCGTGGTCGGAGACTTAAACACCCCATATATCCTTCATAAAAAAATGGGGGGACTAAAATTGTGATCAAAAGCATAGAGGATTTCAATGACTTTGTCAATTCCAACAACCTAATGGAAATAAAACTCAAAAAAGCTAAATTCACATGAAGGAATAGAAGAGCGGGAATCCAGCACATACAAGTCAAGTTAGACAGGTTTTTCCTCTCTCAAGAAGCATTTTAGGTATTTAGGTATTCTTGCCTTCATCTTATTTCAAAAATAGGGTCAGATAATAATCGTCTCATCCTTGAGATTGAAAAATCCAATCCTTACAAAAGGCCTTTCAGATTTGAGGCTATGTGGATACACCATCCAGATCTAAGACAGAGGGTTTCCTATTATTGGCAACAAGACTTTTAGGGACACCCCTCCTATAAACTTTCTCAAAAGCTCAAAAGTCTCAAGGAAGATCTAAAAATTTGGAATAGAGAAGTCTTCGACAACCTCTTTACCAAAAAATAATATCTTAAAGAAAGACTTGAAAAGATAGAACCAAAAATTCAAGAGGGGGCACTGGATGATCATACTAGAGAAGAAGAAAAATAGATCCTTGTTAAGTTTCACAATATCCTTACCTACGAAGATTCCTTTTGGTGGTAGAAGTCTAGAGCTCTCTGGCTCAAAGAAGGAGGCTCTAATACAAAATTCTTCCATGTGTCTACTCTAATAAATAGAAGCAACAACCAAATCAAAGAATTGACTAAAAGTGATGGCACAAAATTAGAAATGAAGCTATATATTAATTCAGAAGCCTCCTTGAGGATGAAAAATCCTACTCAATCTCTACCCAAGCCTCCATGCTCCATCACATCCCCCACTTTATTTTAGATAATATCAATTTTAGCTTAATTGCCCCATTTTAGGATGAAGAAATCAAGTCTTCCCTTTCCTCTATAAATCCTGATAAAGCCCTAGGACCTGATGGTTATCCCCCCTGTTTCTTTCATAATTTTTAGGACATTGTTAGTCTCAATGTGTGCCTAGCCATTATAGAATTTTAGTTTTCTACGATAATTCATTTGGGTTATAACTCCACTTTTATTGCTCTCATTCCTAAAATCCCCACTACAAAAATCCTTAGCTGACTACAAACACATTAGCTTATGTAATGTAGCATACAATATTCTCACCAAGATCATGGCTAATAGGATGAAGAGTATCTTGCCTAGAATCATTGATCCTTTCTAGGGAAGTTCTATCCAATGCATATCAATCCTATATGGTGTCATATCCATCCATGAAGCCTTGCACTCTGCCTAAAAGACTAAGAACTCCTCCTTTATTCTCAAACTTAACATAAATAAAGCTTATGATATAGTTAATTGGGATTTTATTCTGGCCATATTGCTTAAATTTGGTTTACATCTCAAGTGGGTCGATATCATAAAATCCTACATATCTTCTCCTTGGTTCTCTATCCTCATCAATGGATCCACTGTAGGATATTTCTAAAGTAGCAGAGGCCTTAGTCAAGGGGATCCCATATCTCCTATTTTATTTATCATCATTGTCAAAGCCCTAGGAAGAACCATTCAAGCTGCTTTTAGAATAGGTCTTCTATCAGGAATTAAAGCTTCATATTATACCACTCTGGTCTTGCATCAACAATTTTTGGATGATACTATTTTATCAACTAATGCTTCTATGTTTGAGGCGTAGGTGATTAAATTAATTCTTAAGCTTTATGAAGTAGCTGCTAGGCAAAAGGTTAACTTCAACAATAGCAAACTGTATTTCCTAAATAAACCTATCTAAATATAGAGTAAGATTTCCAAAAAAATTTAATGCTTAGTGGTCATCCTACCAATAACTTACCTTGGCCTTCCATTATTTTATGGTCAACCTACAGCTTCCATGTGGAATAATGTTATAGAGAGAATCCAAAAAAAAACTTGTAGGATGGAAGGGTAACCTCCTATCTTAGGCTTCCAAATGCACTTTAACTTTAGTTGCCATTCAAAGCATCCCTGTGTATTTCCTCTTTGTGTTTTGAGCCCCTGTTGTAGTCTCCCACAGAATAGAGCAGATTCAAAAAAACTTTCTTTGTACAAGAACTGAAAATAAACAAAGGATCCATCTTGTGGCCTGGGACAAAGTTTGCAAACCCAAAGACAGAGGAGGTGTGGAGCTTAGTAGGGCCCATTCTCTCAATACAACATTGATAGCCAAGAAAGCATAGACACTTGTGTCTGGTGCCAGAAATGAGTGGACCTCTATTTTCAAAAGGAAATATCTACAAGATGGTAACATTTTCAATGATAATACCCCCATCCGAGGTTTGGCCTTCTGGAACTCCATTATAAGCACTAGGCATCTCCTCAAGAAAGGCCTAATATGGAAGTTGGGAAATGGAATTAAAATTAATTTTTGGGATGACAAATGTATCACCCAAGATCCTCTCATTAAGGATCATATTCTATCTAGACTCAAATATTTCACTGATTCTAGGATAGAGTACAAAGTCTCTAACTTCATTTATACTAAGAATAGCATTACCAAGTGTAAAATAATTAGGTGCCCTATCTTCCATAATGAATCATCTACCCCGAACTCATTCCTGCATTCTACCATTATCCCCTCTATTAATTATTTGGATCAGTTCATTTGGTAACCTTCAAAAAGAGGGGATTTCACAGTCAGATCTATCTATCTCCTTCTCCTTGATGATGAGGATACCCTATTGCCTTTAAACCTTTTCTAGATCAAGTCGTTCATACCTAAGGTTTCCTTCTTCACTTGGTTAGCTATTCAAGAGAAAATATTGACTATAGAAAACCTAATTAAGAAAGGTATTCTCATACCTAACATATGTACTCTCTACCTAAATGCATGGGAATCCACATCTCACCTTTTCCTCCACTGCTCCTTCTCCTCATCCATCCTTGACTCCATATTCCGTTATTTCCACATCCAATGGGATAAACCTTGATCCATCAGTGACCTCTTTTCCCATCGGCCCTCCCCTTTCATGAACCCTAGCTCAAATTTTTATGGAAGACTTACCTCCACCACTTCCTTTGGTAAGTTTGGCTTGAAAGAAACATCAGAGTCTTCTCCCAAAAACCAAGGATTCCAAAGCTAATCACCAAAAAAATCCTAGTCAATGCAATGGAAAATACTTCCCTCGTACCCCCTTCCCCCAAACTAGAATCCAGGTTTGAGACTGATCTAAGCAAGACTTTTGACCTATCCTTAGAGGATTTTTGTCCTCCTACCAACCACAAAATAAAATATAATTGGATTCTTCCATAGAAGGGATGGTTCAAACTAAATTTTTATGGAGTTGCTAAGGGTAACCCAGGGAATGTAGGAGCAGGAGGCATCCTTAGAAACCACCAAGGAAAATTCATCCTATCCTTTATTGAGGGATTGGGTGAACAGACCAAACATGTTACGAAAGCAAAAAGCATGTGGATAGGGATTTCCCTTGAAAATAACTTTACCAACAAGCCAATAATCGAAGGATACTTCCTCAACATCATCAATTACCTCAAGCACAATAATAGTAGTACTTACTAGAGAGTCAAAGACTATATTGAAGGAGACAAGACTCTGGTACTTGACATGCAAGAAGTCATCTTCCAACATGCTTACAGAGAAGCAAACAAGGTTGCAAATAGGCTAGATAACATTGGAGTTCACACAATCAACATTCATAACTAGAATGATGACATTCCTTAGGATATTCATGCTATTTCCAACCAAGAGAAACCTCGAAGGAGTAATCATATTGGTCCTCCTCACTAGGATGTTATCCTCTAGGACCTCCATCCTTTTCCTCATGTGTAACATCAACAAAATCTTGGGGATATCCATGTGCCCTGTGAATATTCCTAACAAGCACAAAAAATGTGACCTCCTTAACATATTATTGAAGAGTGGGGTCCAGGTGTCCATCCACATCATCCATCATTGCCACCAATAGATATTTCAGTTGTCCATCCATGTCATCCACTGCTAAAATTTCACATTTTTTTGTGCTTTCATTATTAGAATGCATGCTAATGTGTGCTTTAAATATTTTTTAAACATGTGCAGGTACCAAAAAAACATGCTGATTCCCAAAAATACAAGGTTTCTCAGAGGTCTTAACCATAATCACATAGTATACTCGTTATGGCATAAAAATCATACCATCCTTGGACCTAGTAACCTCCAATACCAACACAAATATATACCCCAAAGAAATTTTATCACCACCAAATATAGGATTAGGACATGACATTGCAAGAGTAAGAAAAATATTTCCAATGGTCATCTCAAGCTGGCAGCTCAGATTTCAATGCTCACTATCTTGAGAAACATGAAGGCAAAAGCGATCTCTCTAGAAACTTTAGTTTAAGTTCCAATGCACTTTATATCAAGGTTATTTTTCCAAACCTTCCCATTATCCTCGATTAATGTCCTTTTTTGAGAAATCAGACCCTTCTCAAGTGTGAGCCACCCTATCCTTGTGTGCCAAATTTTCTTGCTCCTGTATCTTAATTTTTTCCTGACTCCCATGCTTGTTTATGATTAATTTTGACATCCCCTAGCTTTTATGGTGTTTTCCCAAGTATCCTTTCATTTATATGCGACTTCTCCTCCTCACCTAGCCATCACCCCCCTAGATTTTCCCCCTTTGCTTGTCTAGTTTGTTGTCCCTTTCGCTCACACCTGTTTCTCCTATCCATTTCCACTTCAAACCCTAATTCCTATCCACCATGCCTTTCATTGAATCCAACTCTTTTATTTGTGAATCTATTGTGAATAAAATCCTTAAGGACCGCCCCTTTTTCCCTTTCTCCATATATTTTTTGGCAATGAGGTAGATATTACTTTAGCCTTCCTATAGACCTGAGAAAATGGTTCTATCAATGTGTATGAAATAAGCTTCATGGTAGACCTCCATATTTTCTCAACAATCACTAGCCATAATCCTAAAGGGTGCTCTATCCACAAGAACAAATATAACTAGGAGATTTAACTCAATGAGTTCAATGAGAATGAGAAGATCCTCAAAAACACCAAGGCACCTAGGATTTATAGAAGTGACTTGAATACCCCCTAGGATGACGTGATGAAGCCAATTATGAAATGCATCATTGTTGATGACCCCAAAAAATTCCTCAACACCTACAATTTAGCCTTTGATAATCATTTCTGTGACATCAACCCCCTCAGTATCCCCCAATGTTTCCTCAAATTCATTAATTTCTTGATTAATACCTGCAAAAACAAAAGAGAGCTATGAACTTCCCCTCCATTAGGTCTTTTTAAAGGTCATTTATACCTATGTCCTGGCCAGCATCCCCAAACCCAACCCAAGCATCCCCAACCCTACAAAACCGGTGGGGTCTTCTAACCGCATTACCCTTGCTAAAAAAAGAAGACGACCATTGAGGTTGTCATGAAACTGAAGGTAAGGAAAAGTATCAGTTTCAAAAGTGCAAAAGAACCTATGAAGAATTATGCCCACCTTCAAAACTTGGTAGCTCAGCGTAACATAATTGAAATAAAAAATTAGGAAGAAACTGAAGATTTCATCATTTCCTCAACTACTCCCATAATGAATTCCATGGTCAATTTGATGATTGACATCCAGGAAGAACTTTAGAAGTTGTTCTTTGGGGGTCAGAGTAGCTAGGAGGTCTATGGTGGGTCTAAAGTCGAGAAGGAGACTATGGTTAAAGAAGAGCCCAAGGAAGCTGATCAAGATGACACCAAGGATGAGGACAAGATCCTTGCTAAGGATTAATTTCCTCATTTACTTAGTTTTTGCTTCAAAGGCTACCCTACATGGAGCCCATTTTTCTTCTAATAGATGTTCTTCTCCTATTTCTATGACTACCTTGCACAAAACCTATTCCTTTTTACAATGCAATATTATCATATTAGGGTGTGTCCTTAAATTTAGTATCCTTAAGTATGAAGTTATGTCCTCTATTTTAGTTTCTACTATTTTACGATCAGTGTTTTTTCCCTGTTTTTTCCCATTTTAGTAATATAATATTTTAATTTACCAAAAAAAAATAATCCCTTGTGTATAAGTTGAAATAAATACATAGGAATGATGTCTTAAATGTAAGCTATTTTTGTATGATAGTGTGGTAATGGGATTACCTATAATAAGTGTGCATAAGGACTTGGGTAATTTTGAGTAAGGTTACTTTATAAGAATAGTTCGAGTGGTATTACCTTAATTAAAATAACTAGACTAAAAAATATTTAAATGTCATTTAAGATTTTAGGATTAAAACTATAGTGTATTTGTAACCTTGCTTAAAATTATAAGAGTAGTCGGCTCTTTTTCATGGTTATATAGTGTAATGTTGAAAGAGAAAGTAATTTATGAATAAATTTAATGTAGTACCTACTCAAATAGAATATTAAATAAAAAGGAATCTTAATTAAAATTATATTAGCAAGTTATAAGAATATTTAGTTTTGATTGCAATGGTTTTTCACAGTTCCTCTATCTTTTTTTCTTTCTTAATGAAAACATACAAGTAGCCAAATGGAAACTAGCAATATTATCATACATAGTAAAACTTTTGAACGATTGTGAATTATGTTCGTTAGTAAACATTTGCATAGATAAATTTTTCTATATAATCAAAACTTAGATAAACCTTTGGTTAAGAAATTTCAATATTGTGGGAAGTACACTATTAACTCACTATCGAAGGTTATGGGCAGGACAACCTTGATATTATTTCAATATTGAGGGTAGGAAAATCTTGTGATATAACTACTAGTGGTTCTTATAGGTAGGCAATTATCATAAATTAGGGATCTAACTATATTTCTAATGGAAAAAGCTCAAAACAAGAGGTAAAATAAGGTTGTATGGGCATTCTTTCTAGGTTATCCCTACTAGTGATGAGTGGTAAATTGTGCTTGACTAGGTAATATCATCAACATGATGGTATGGTATATCATGTTGGTTAATCAACACAAAACATCAAGTGGTTACAAGGGTATTGGTAAGACCCTAGACGATACTCCATGGAATATGGTTGATCATCTAGATCGATCATGTATGCACTAAGTCTTACATCACATAAATCCAAGATATACGTACATGAGTTTATGTCAAGACATGGGGAAATTATGTGTTAAACCTCTAGGTGATATGTGCCCTAGAGGAAAAGAAATCTCCTACCTAAACTTAGGATCTCGGATGGAGAGTGAAGTTCAAAATAAGTAACTATACAAGTTTTTTCCAATCCCGATCTCATGAGTATTTTGACTCTAGTAGAATGGCACTCATGAATATGGATATAACATGCTCATACTAGAAAATAAATTAGAAATATTGAAATAAAAATAAATAAATTCTCTTATTGTAACCTTTAATGTTGGAAAACCAAGTGGGCAGAATTTGGATTGTTACATTTGGTATCAGAGTGAAGGTTGTGAATATTTAGGCAATAAAATTTTAGAAATCCTATTTGTGCTGCCAATGCATTCACCTAAACTCAAAAATTTGACAAGGCTCTTTGTTTTGATAGGTAGGCAAAGGCATCCGGACAAAAAGGTAGTTACTCAAAAATATCTACGATGGTTCAGCGGGAAGGGCTAACCGAACATCCTAAAAGGGTCTTTCAAAAATTTATGAGGATCAGGACTAATGAGGAAGCCACATAACATCCTTGGGAAAAGAGAAGGGAAAAATAACTAGCTATAGAAGAGGATAAAATTGTTTGAATGGTGTAATTATTATAGGAACAAACAAGCCAATAGAAAGAAAAAATAGAGCAACAAAGTGCTCAAATGGAGGAACACATAGCTTAAAAAAATATCCAAATGTTAGAACACATGGAGTAACAAAGAGCTAAATTGGCTCAATAGCAAGAGATGATTTCCCATCAACATTAAACATTAGAAAATTTATCTATAGGAAAGGAAATGGTAATAGTCGAGGATGAGATAAATATTGGCTCAATAAAAAAACAAGTAGGTTATGTGTTAGACAAGGACATGCGAAGACACAACATAGTCAAATTTGATGGCAAGGGTGATGGGGAAGGGGCTAAACTATGGTTGAATAGTGTGGAAGCATACTTTGCTATTAGAACCCTTTCATCAAAATCAAAAATTTTGTGGGTAGTTTTTCATCTGACTAGAGTTGTCGTTGATTGGTTGGATACCTATAGGAAAACTCAAAATGTTGAGGCTACCTATGTTCATTGGAAAAATTTTATATTAGCATTCAAATATAGGTTTTCAATAGTACAATTTTACCTTAAAAAGATTCTAGAATTTTCAAGGTTCTTGCAGGGTAATATGATCGTAATTGAGTACTATCAATAATTTATGCAATTGCTCAAATACATGCTCGAATAAGAAAAAAAAATGAGATCAAAATTCAAAAATTTCTCCTAGGGTTACATCTAGAAATTGGACACATGATTCTTATGTTGAAAACTACTACCTTAACTGTTGCCTGTGACTTGGCTCAACAAGAAGAGGACAACTTTAATATCAAGAAAACTTATTATCAACAATCCTCTAAAAAGGAAGAACCACAGAAAATGAAAAATGTGGTTCCAACAAAAGGAGAAAGAAATTGGAACAAGAATCATGGTAATGGGAACAAAAATAGGTTTGACAAGAATAAGAATAGGTACGAAGAAAACAGGAGAAATTAAAACTTTCAGGGTGGCCAAAGAAATTTTAGGGATATGTATAATTAAAGAGCTAATGCACAAAGAGTTGGTACTCAGGAAGATAATGAGGTAAATAATAAAGAGAGGGCACCATGAACAAGTTTTTGGATTTGTCAAGAACCTCATTATGCTGATAAATGACCTTTGCGAGCTAATATTAGAAAATAACTTGTGGAATCTGCTCATAAGATATATGCAGTAACAGGTAATTCCAAACTCAATGGTCAAGAAACACCTTTCCTATTGAAAGGTAAAATTTATAATAGGAATTTTTGCATTTTAGTTTATTCTAGACTAATTTATAGCTTTATTTCACCAAATATTTTGAGGGACATAATGAAAAAACATAGATTTATGGCTAATGGATGGAAAGTCGAGTATGGGTCTAGGTAAACCTATACTATTAATCAATGTCTATTTGACCCTCAAATAATGCTACCTCAAGGGCAAACCTGATGGCATTTATATGTAGCTCCATTACATGCCTTTGAAATAATTTTAGGTATTGATTGGCTCAAGGTACATAAAGCATTGTTAACTTTTGAGGAAAGATGAATGGAATTAATTGATGACACCAAGCAAAGGATTTAAAATTTCTATGTATGTGAATAAGTGGAACCACATATTTTGATAACAATGCAAGTTAAAAGAGCATTGAAAAATAGTAGTAGAGTATTTGTGGTCAAACATAATAAAAAGTAAGAAGACGAGTTCAGAGTAAGTCTTTTCCAAACTTATCCAGTGTTAAATGATTTTTGAGATGTCTTTCATAAGGAATTACTGGTTCTTCCACCCCAAATGGAATTTGATGTTACTATATAACTTTTACCAGGAGCATATCCTATAGCTCGAGGACCATATAGGATGACTACAATAGAGTTGCAAGAACTCAAGACCTAGCTTCAAGAAATTTTAGAAAAAAGGACATATTAAACCTAGTGCTTCACCATGGGGTGCAACAATTATGTTTGTAAAACAAAGGATGGAATTTTAAGGATATGTATTGACTACATAATGTTAAACAAGATGAATATTAAGAATAAGTATTGTCTACCCAGAATAGATGATTTGTTTGATCAACTAAAAGGAACAATTTTATCTAAAATTGATTGTTAGAATAAATAATTATTCTCTTAAGTTCTACTTGGATAGACTTACTTGAGTTACCACTCTTCCATGAGTCGTGTGAACTCTCAGTTTAGACTAGTTCATATTTGATGAGTTGTTTTTATCCAATGGCTCTCAATGATCAAATATGCTATTTATAAAAAGTTGATCCATGGAATAAATCAATCAGTTCTACTCCTCTTAATTTTTTTTGTTATGCTTTGCATGTCTATTTTTGGAAAATTCTAACATGGTACCAGAGCAGGATATATTTTTCTAGCATTCTCTCTTGAATTTTCTAGGAGCTAGTTCTTTATATCTCTTGTACACTACTCATTACATTGTTCAAGTCTACAAAAGTTTTATATATAGTTCTTTCTAACTATATATATTTTTTAGATATATGTAAAAGGTTTCTTCTGAATGATATTGTCTTCTTCAATAATCTGCAGGAAAAATTCACTATTGTTTTAGTGAAATCAAATTTTTTTTAGCAATGCCAGATATTGCTATCACAATCTTGGATTTGAAATTTTTTACTTTTACATATCTAATTTTTTTTCTAAAAAATCTCAAGGTTTTCTTGGAGCCTCGATGCCTAAGTTCATCCTTCTCTCCTCTCCAAGGAGAATACAACATCCTCCATTCTCTACCTCAAGCAAGCCAGTAAAAGGTGCCATCATTGAAGGAGAAGCACCATCATTCTTGTAGCAACAAAGTGTTAGTATCATTTATTGATATTGTCGAGGGTGCCAACATCCTAAAAATCATACACGCTGGCCAAAGCCAACATGTCCACTTTGGATTTGATAGTGCATACGTGTCAATTTGAAAGATCCGATCCTCAGCGTCCTCTTCTCTTGAATGTTGGAGCAAATTTATTTTGTGATATCTTGTTCCCTTCTCAAAATTTCAATCGATATTAATCGATTCTCTTCGAGATTCGAATGTCTTAACTGCACTTTGGTTGGCATTCTATCTTTGTCAAATCTATTGCACTCCAATATATCAAAGTCTCCAATTTTGTGAAATTTTGCTAATGTCTAAATTTTTTTATAAGATAGACTTCCTTGCTTTCTCCTTCCATTCGAAAAGCTTGGAAGCTATCTACTGATGGAATTAAAAGTGTAGAGAGAAATCATTCCTTTCTTTGCTATTCGAATATGGACATACTATGTTATAATACTACATTAAGGAAGGAGCCCTGCAAGTTGATAACACCACTACGTTGCTCCTCTACCTACAAGGAAAGTTGAGGACTACATTCATTGAATACTGCAATTGTGAGGACTGTGTTCCAGAAGATTACGTTGATCCATAGCAATCGTGGCTACGTTGATGATTGTGTTCTAGAGGATTATGTTTGTTCATGGACTACACTCATGGACTACGTTCATGGAAGGTGTTAAGGATTAACTTCATTAAGAAAATGTTTGTGAGGACTACATTGAAGATTGCATTGCTCCATAGCATTCGTGGATGTGTTGACGACTGCGTTCATTAAGGGCTGCGTTCCAGAATACTGCGTTGCTCTAAAACATTCATGGTTGCATTGATGACTACATTCATTCATGTACTACATTGAATACGACATTCAAAGGACACTTTCCATGGATAGTGTATGCACTAAAGTGGTTTCTAAACCATTGAATTCATAGGTCAATGGGATCCATCTCAGTGAGCTATTAAATCATGCTTTGCATTGATATTAATTCAAAAGTTATTGTATTAAATTTTTTATATCTTTTTCCAAAATATTTGTAAAAGCATGTGTCAATTATAACCCCTCTCACTTTTTCTCTCCCTAATATATACAGGAAATAGAGTGATGGGTCATCTTGTAAAATCTCAATAAAATATCTTTTCAGGGGGGTTGTTTTTGGAGGTGCTTCTTCTTGCACCTATTCTCAATACTTTAGGGGGGTTGTTATTGCTGGTCCTTGCATAATTTCTCATGGTCCTTTCCTTATTTTTCTCAATTTTGTTGTAGTCCTTTTAGGTAAGCAGATATAGAAGGAAAGTTTGGTGGTGGAGCATAAGTGTGGCCATTTCTTTTCTTTGGCCACTAAGTTATGTTGCTTCAATCTCATTTTAGCATCTTCTAAAAGTTCATCAAATATAACTATTTTTTATAAAAACACATGAACATTTGTTAACTCAAGCAAGAAACTCAAAAAAATTCAAAGAAACCACTTAATAATTTTTAATCACCTATGTTCCATGTACTAGACTTCTCATTTACTTATAGTTTCCCTCATGTAAGGACGGGTAATTGAGAAGTAGGGTATAAAGGTCTGGCTGATTAAATTTTGCTTCATATGCCTATGTTCCACATACCAAATCTCCTCATTACTTATAGTTTCCCTCACGTAAGGGCGGGTAATTGAGAAGAAAAGGTATAAAGGCCTGGTCAATCCTTCTTTTTACCAAATCTCCTCTATACTTATAGTTTCCCTCACGTAAGGGTGGGTATATTGAGGAAATTGGTAATTAAAAAAGGGCTTTTGTTTCCTTCCTTAAAAAGTGTTTCTGCTAAAATTCATTGTATTCACTAAATCACTTGAATTTAAAGGGGGGAATTATTGGTTCACTTTGTTTTTTTGGAAAAATGAATACAATTGATCCTCTCACACCTCATAAATATCATACATGGAAGCCAAAAATATTAAATTTCATTTCTCAAAAAGGGCTCACACACTTTCTATAAGAGAAGCAACCTGAATTTGAAAAGGAATATGAAAAAAAAATCATAAAGGGAATATGTATGAAACAATGGGTATTATAAGTACAAATTTAAATTAAATATTATGGTTTCACATTTTAGAATGTAAAACACCATTTGAAATTTGGGAAAAACTAAATAACCTATTTGGTAAAGTGGATAAAATAAGGTCAATGCAACTAGAGGTAGAGTTGACAGCATTATCTCCTGAAGACTTCATCAATATTGTTGATTTTCTCACCAAATTTAAATAAGTCCTAACTCAACTAAAATGCAGTGGCAAGGATAAAATAGATGAAGAATGCATCTAAATTATTCTTTCTAAGTTAAATGGAGTGTTTCAATTTTTTTCTACCATATTTTTATCCATAAAATATGTACTTGGTACAAGTTTTAAAATGTCCTCTTTAGAGGAGTTTTGTGATAGGTTAACTAGAGAGGAAATAAAACTTGCAAATTATGAGATATCTCCCTCTTCCTCAAAATCCTTAGTAGCATCAACCTCTACTAAATAATTCAAAAATAAATAAATAAGTCCCCTAACTTGTAGTCACTAC
The DNA here is from genome assembly GCA_028583015.1 of Wollemia nobilis. Taxonomy (NCBI): domain Eukaryota; kingdom Viridiplantae; phylum Streptophyta; class Pinopsida; order Araucariales; family Araucariaceae; genus Wollemia; species Wollemia nobilis. The sequence continues at coordinate 5,232,561 of JAQPPZ010016936.1, forward strand.
AAAAAGAATGGTCATTCTGTGAACAAATGTTGGAAAATACTACAACAACTAGAGGTAGTAATGAAGGATCACAAGATAGACACTAAAAATTAGATATAAAAAGCCTTAAATGTTCAAGGTAGACCTATAAAAACTTCATCAAAATATTGGGTTCTATATTCAGAAGCAACTCATCACATGACTTCCTCAAATGAGTCATTCACTTCAATTCCTCAAGTTCAACATGTAGCATAGAAGTTGGTGAATCATACTTCATCCCAATCAAAGGAAAAGGTGGCATATCTATTTATGGTGGTCATATAAAATTTTTTCTATATTTCCCAAATATAGCAACAAATCTCCTCTCTGTCTATCAGGTTTGTACTTTTGGAAAATGCAAAACAATTCTCTTCTCACTAACAGGAGTTGAGATAAGAGACATTCAAGAACCAAAATATCTCATAGAAAAGGAGATATTGATAAAAATACTCACCTATTTCACTTCAAGGGATTCAAAAATTTATAATGGGCCTCATGTTTTGTTTGCACATGGAGATCTTGAAAGCAAAATCTGGCACAAAATGTTTGGACATCTCAGTTATAACTACCTAAAGGAATTAAACACCCATGATATGGTAACAATATTGCCAAAAGACTCTTCTATTGATGGAGTATGTCCTGGATGTGCTCTTGGAAAGCAACATAAAGATCCTTTCCATCCAAGCAGTTCTCAAAAAGCTTCATCCCCTCTAGAGTTAATTCATAGTGATTTGATGGTCTTCCCTGAGTCTTCTTTCAAAGGTGTAAAATATGCTTTAACATTCATTGATGATTTTTCTAGAATAAATTGGGTCTACTTTCTAAAATACAAAAGTTATGTTCTATCCCACTTCAAAATATTCAAAAACTTAGTTGAAAATCAAGCCTCTTGCAAAATCAAGCAAATTCATACAAATAATGGGGTGGAATAATTCAGTAATGAGTTATCAATTTTTCCATCAAGTCATGGCATAATTCATCAATATTTAGTCTCCCGTAATCCTCAATAAAATGGTATTTCAAATAGGTAAAATAGAAATTTAAAGGAAATGGTAAACTGTATGCTCCACTCAAGATATCTTCCAACATTTTTTTTGGCAGAAGCAATTAACTGTGCAAACTATATTCAAAACCGCACACCTCATAAAGCTCTTGGCCATTTGACTCCTGAGGAAGCATGGACTGGATCAAAACATAATGTCTCTTTATTAAATATTTTTGGATGTACTTCTTGGGCACATATCCCAAAGAATAAAAGGAAGGATATAGATAATAATATCAAACAACTCATCTTTATTTGTTATTATGAGGAAATGAAAGCATACAGGCTCCCTGATCCCATAACTCATGAGGTATTTTTTCACAGGAATGTTCAATTTGATGAAACATTCCCTCATAAATATCCTCAACCATCCTCATCCAACATTGATTCTCTTGAGCCATCTCCAATGTTAGAGCCTCAATATAATGATGATCCCATTTTAGAGATAAATGATCAAAATGACCAAGATGAAAATCCTATACTCCAAACTCCAACTCAAAATCCTACCACTCCAATTACTCCCTCCACAATGCCAAAATGGGCCCGCACCATTGTTGAAGAAGCCACTCCATACATCCAAAATATTTCATCATATAGATTAGGCACTTCCAAAGGCTCAGGTATTGTTTGTCAGTCCATTTCCATATATCCTTAATCCTTCAAAGAAACAACTAGTATTAAAGAATGGGATGAGGCCATGGAAGATGAATTCTCTTCCTTAATCAAAAACAAAACTTGGGATTTAGTTCCTCTACTTAAAGGAAGTTAGTTCACTATAAATGGATTTACAGAACTAAATATGGACCTAATGGAGAAATTGTCAAACACAAAGCTTGCTTGGTAGCTAAAGTTTTATCACAAATTGAAGGTATTGACTATTCTGAAACCTTTGCACCAGTTGCAAAAAAAATGGATTCTATTACACTAGCTGCTTCCCAAAAATGGCCTATTTTTTAGATGGATGTTAAAAGTGCTTTCCTACATGGGGACTTAAAAGAGAAAATATTCATGGAACAACCTGTTGGTTTCACTCAAGACTCCTCCCTTGTTTGTATACTAAGGAAATATTTCTATGGCTTCAAACAAGCTCCTAGATCTTGGTATGAAAAAATGGACTCCTTCCTTATTTCCTCAGGTTTTTCTCATTATGAGTTTGATGCCACAGTCTAAATTTGGAGAGATGAAGAGAAAATCACCTTACTTGTTCTCTATGTTGATTATCTACTACTCACTTGTAGTGACATTTGTCACATTCAAACTATCAAAGATTCCCTCTCTAAAAAATTGAAATGGTTGATCTGGGTTTAGCTCATTACTTCCTTGGCATTCAAATAAATCTAACAGTTGCAAGAATTTTATTTCTCAATAGAAATACACTCTAGACCTTCTTCAATAGTTTAAAATGATTGATTGTAAACCCTCTTCTACACCCTTTCAGTTTGGAGTCACTCTAAGTACTTCCTGCACATCCCCTCTATGTGATGCTACTCTATACAAATAGCTTGTAGGGATCCTATTATACCTCACTCATACTCATCCAAATATATCATATGTTATTGGCTTGATATCTATATTCTCACATCAACCTCATTTCAGCCATTGGTAAGCAACAAAAAGGATCTTACGCTACTTCCAAGGAACTACTCAATTTGGGCTCTTATATGAAGGAAAATCTATGGATATCATTGGTTACACAGATTCTGATTTGGAAGGTTTAGTAGAAGATAAATTTTCAACTTCTGGCTATGTCTTCTGTCTTGGTTCTTCACCAATTTCTTGGTCATGCAAAAAACAACAAGCAATAGCATTATCATCTATAGAGGTAGAATACATGGCAGCAGTTTTAGCAAGTCAGAAAGCTCTTTGGCTTCATCAGATATTAAGAGAATTTGGTTTTTTGCATGACAAACCTACTACTCTTTCATGTGATAATCAGAGCACAATTCATATTGCCTATAATATAGTTGATCATCGGCGTACCAAGAACATTTAAATTTGCATGCACTTCATTCGACATCATATTCAGAGAGGGGACAATCACTTTGACTATATTTCCACAGAAAATCAAATTGTAAATATCCTCACCAAATCCTTTCCTTCTTTGCATTACATTCAGTTGCAAGAGAAACTTGGGGTAAGGCAGATGCCCTAGAAAATACAAAAGAGGTTTTCACCTCTCCTTTATTTTTATTTTTCTTTGGAAGATGGTTTTTTCCATGTGGTTTTTTTACCATATCTCCTAAATATAATAAAATCATACATGAGTAGCTCATCAAGCCCAGTTGTCGAGGCTCATTTATTTTTTTGTTCAATGAGGACAATATTCACCATCCAAAGACATACCTCTTCTTTTTTATTTTTGATATATGGTTTTTACCATGTGGTTTTTACCATCTCTCTTATATTTAATAACATTGTACATGAGTACCTCATTAGGTCCAGTTGCCAGGACTCATTTTTTGTTCAATGAGGACAATATTTGCCATCTGAAGACATGCCTCTCCTTTTTTTTATAGATGGTAGTTTCCTATGTGGTTTTTACCATATCTTCATAAGAATCATTGTACATGAGTACCTCATTAGGCCCTATTTCCAGGACTCATTTATAACATTCACCCCTAGTATCACTTAAGGGGGGTGTTAGAATAAATAATTATTCTCTTAAGTTCTACTAGGATAGACTTACTTGAGTTACCACTCTTCCATGAATTAGGTGAACTACTCTTCCATGAGTTAGGTGAACTATTCCATGGATAAAATTTTATTAGTTGTTGTAATCCAATGAATCTCAATGATCAACTCTGCTATTTATTTTGATCCATGGAATAAATCAATCAGTTCTACTCTTCTCTTCATTGTTTTTGTGATGCTTTGCATGTCTATTTTTGTGAAATTCTAACATTGATCTCAGATATGGTTATCATCAATGGAGGATATGAGAAGAATATACCCATAAAATTACTTTCCAAAATAGATATGACCAATATGAATTTATAGTGTTGCCCTTTGGATTGACCAATGTCCCAACAACTTTTATGAATTTGATGAATTGTGTGTTTCAAGAGCAACTAGATCGGTTTGTGTTGATATTCCTAGATGATATACTGATCTACTCCGAAAGCAAAGAAGAGCATGATTTTCATGAGGACGGTTCTTGAAATTATTAGAAAGAATCAATTATATGGAATAAATGTCCAAGTGTGATTTTTATGCAACCCAGGTATAGTATTTGGGTCATGTGATTTCTGTTGAAGGAGTGTATGTTGATCCAAATAAAATTGAGGCTATTATTGATTGGCCTACTCCAATAAATGTTTCTAGAGAATGAAGTTTTATGGTGATGGTAAGATATTATCGTTGTTCTATCCAAGATTTCTCTAAGGTAGCCTATCCAATAACCAATCTCCAAAAGAAAGAATTTTTTTAAATGGATAGAACAGTGTGAAGAATATTTCAAAAATCTTAAATAAAAGCTAACATTAGCATCTATTATTAGAATATTAGACCACAAACAACCATTTATAGTATGTACTGATGTATCCATGGAAGGATTAGGTGGGGTTCTCGTGCAAGAGGATGGTTTTATCACTTATGAATCATGAAAAATTAAGAAATATGAATTAAACTATGCCACACCTAATTTAGAGTTGGTTGTGGTAGTGTATGCTCAAAAAATATGGCATCATTCCCTACTTGGTAAATATTTTGAGCTTAGAACAAATCATAAAATATTAAGATATATCTTTACTCAACCAATGATCAATGCTAGACAAAGGCGTTGCATGGAATTTTTGGTAGAATATGATTTTGGCATAGAGTACATAAAGAGAAAAGAAAATAAATTAGCAGATGATTTAAGTAGAAGGTATATAAATACTATATCACACTATCAATATGCTATAGTTTATCAAATAAGAACATTGAAAATTCAACATGAATATTCTCAAAAGTATGGGGAACTGGTTCAACAAGATTTTGATAAAGCAAAGGGATTTAGAATATGGGAAGATACATTATTCTATAAATTTTTAATGGTAGTGCCTAATGATAAGGACTTGAGAAATATGATACTGTAAGAGGCACATAGTGCTCCTTATTATGCTCATCCAAGCTATGTAAATATGTATGCAAATTTGAGAAAAGAGTATTATTGGCTAGGAGTGAAAAAGGATATCATTGAATTTATGGCTAGATGTTTAGAATGTCAAAAGGTGAAGGTAGAACATCTACATCTAGCTATATGCCTATTTTCACATGATATTACACAATACAAATGGCAAGTCGTGACTATGGATTTCATTTTGGGATTGCCTACAAATTATTTTCAGCATGATGCCTTTATAGTAGTAGTTGAAAATTTGACTAAAGTGGCACATTTTCTACCTAGAAATATTAAATACAAAGCTCCCACTATAACCCAAAATTTTTTCAATGAAGTGGTACGACTACATGGATTTCCTAAAATAAGTATTTTATATAGGGATTCTCAATTTAAATTTGAGTTTTGGTAGATATTGCATCAAGCATGGGAAAAAGAACTCAATATTAGTACTGCTTATCATCCTGAGATAGGTGAAAAAATTGAAAGGGTAAATCACATCTTAGAGGATATGCTTTGCATGTATTGTATGGATCATCAAAAAAAATGGAAAGGTTACCTTTTTTTGGTAGAATTTGCTTACAATAATAATTACCATACTTCTCTAGGTATGGCTCCATTTGAGGCTCTATATGGGAGGAGGTGCAGAATGCATTATCATGGAGTAATCCAGAGGATCAGGTGATGATTGGGCTGGATATGGTTAGAGAAATGGAAGACCAACTTAATGTCATTCGTCAAAGGCTCAAATAAGCCTCAAATTGATAAAAGAGTTATGCAGATCTTAAAAGAACACCTAGGGAATTCAATATGGGAGACAAAGTATTCCTAAGAGTTAAACCTACCAAAAGTTTTATCAAATCCTCTAAGCTTAGTCCATGATTTGTAGGGCCTTTTGAAATTTTTGGTAAACTAAACCTAGTAGCCTACAAATTAGACTTGCAATCCAATTTTTCAAAATTCATGATACATTCCATGTGTTCCTTCTCAAGAAATATATTCCTGAAACCTCACATGTTTGGAATGTTGATCATTTGCAGATGGATGATCCCCTATGCATTGAAGTACAACCTATTAATATCCTTTGTTATCGAAAAAAATAGTTAATAAAGGATAAATTTTATAAAAGTAGTGCCACATGGGAGGATGTGGCCATCATGAAAAGACAGTTTTCATTTTTATTTGAATAGTGTTTGAATAGTATTATCATCATGTCATGGTTCTTTTTGTTTGAATAGTGATATTACCATATCTTGGTCTGTGAAGTATGATAAATATATCTGATGATTGTTCATGTTTAGTATTAACAGTAAATGATGATTCAATTTTGAAAAATGTAAATTTGTTTATGTTTTGTATTGATTTTCTTTTATCCATGGCAATATTATTTTTTTACACTTCAATGGGAAATGCAAACATAGAGATTGTGTTTAATCTTAGGGGGGAAGTATGTAATAACCCTCCAAAAATCTACTTTATTATAGGCCTAATTTGTCTTCAAGGATGAGATACTACTAATATATCTGTGGATGCAGAGGACATGTATTTTTACTGGTAGGGATAATGCAAAGGAAGGATGTCTTCTCAATGGGCATAAGGATTGTCCGGTGCAAGGTACGTCAATGGAAATTATGAGCGGTGGTGTATATACCAGTTGATAGGAGAAAAGAAACCTATAGGCAATGCATTCACCAATAGTCCATGTAGATGCATATCATGTAGTTGCATTTGTAGGAATGTTTGATGTTTGTCAAACTGTGAATTTATGATGTTTAGTTGGTAATGAAAATACTTAAATGCATGGGAGCCATAGTTTTAAATAACAAGATAAATGTGAAGTAATGATATGAATATTGTTGTTTTAATATCTAAAAGAGAATATAAGGAAAGGGGTAAAGTAAGATAAATAATAATCATATACTTGTGCATATTAATGTGTGTTTGAGATGAATTTACTTATATAAAAATAACATATTTATATATAACTACATGTATAAATATAAATATATGAAGGCATTAAAAATAAATAATATTTGTTGTTTTAAAATAAGGTAAGAAAAATATTATAACCAATAATATATTAAAATGTTTTATATTAAAATGAATATGAAGGATTTATTGCTTGGCATTATAAAATAAAAAGAAGACAATTTGTAAATTGTCGGTATTTTGGGAAAATTATTATTAAGCTTGGGTTGTTGAATTTGGAAGGAAGTGGATTCCACATGGCATGTTTTACATAGAAGGAATCTCAAAATGAATGTGAGATTTATAGCAAGAAAAGGAGGACTTATCTTCAATATGGCAAAAAAAAAAGAGGAGAGGTATTATGATTTGATGTTTTTCGGTAAGCTAAGGCAAGGGAAACGAAGCGAGAAGGACTTTGGAAAGCAAGGAAAGTAATCTCTATAAATTAGTAAGTCCGAATAGGCAAAATTCATAAGATAAGACAAATGGGATAGTGGGAAAATGGAAGGTTCAAAAGCATTGTTTAATTTTGTTCTACATGAAAATATAGTTTGATATTTACTTTGTAAATGGAAGAGGAAATGAATCATCTCAGTGCATGTGTGTAAAATATTTAAATGTGAAGCATGTATGTGATTATAGTTTAATATTTATTTTGCAAAACTGAAGAGAAATTTAATCTTTTCAATGCATGCATGGAAATTTTTGAAATGGGATGCATGTGCTTGAATCGATTGTTGAAAAATAAAAAGGATTATGGTTGTTTGTGAACCTGAGTTTAATAGTTTTCATATTGAAATTAATTTTACTTTTGCATGCTGTGTTGGGAAAATTTTGTGATACTTGCATGTTGTGTTTAAAGCTTATGGTGTGTTGGGAAGCTTATGAAATCATGCATGTTGTGTTGGAAATGAAAATATTGTATGCATTTTAGGACTAGCTACATGTCATGTTAGTTTGACCACTCTGACCCTTGAGATGTCATCGGAAACCCGCATTAAAAAATTGGAGAACTGTGAAGATATAAAGTCAAAGTATTTTACTTGCTATTGGATTCTAGTTTGTGTTTAGACGTTAAGATTTGAATTTAAATTGGAAATGATTTATTGTAAACTTTAGAAGCTTATAACATTTACTCATTAGAATGATGAAACCTGAGCTATTAGAAGTTCAAAACAAATGTTGAAATCGTATATATTTGTAATTTAAAAAATGTAGACTCTATGGAATTCCATGGTAGTATCCTATGAATTTTTTGATTTAATGGAAAATATTTTAGTCATTTATCTTCTACTATGATGAGGAATAGACTTGCATTCAAGGAAAGAGACTTGCATTGTTTTGAATGATATATTATTCTGATATGGAGAATGGTTTCTGGATTAAATTTATTAATTTATATTTTTCTTTACCATATATGGTTTATCTATTCACATGCTTTTAAACTTTATGTAATTGAATATGGATGAATATCTTTACGTAGTTCTAGCAAGCTGCCAAGGAAAATTTCAGTTTGTATAATGGGATTTTTTATGTTTTAAAATGATTCATATAATGTGCTTGTTTCGGTTGATGAGAAACACTTTAAAACAAAAATTACATTTTCATTTGCTATGAAAATTTTGAACTAGCAATTGTGCACAGTAGGGATTGCCTGTTCGGTTTACAAAATAGGGATTTAGGGAAGACTATGACTTGAAATAAGAGGATTTATCAGTGCAAACTACTATGTTAGGGTTGTTAAGAATGTTAGAAAGGATAAACTAATTAGTAATAGTAATCATGGCAATTTGAGGAAACTACCATATGCATGGTGATATAATGAACATGAATATATATAATACAATATAAAGTTATAGTTTTTCTTGGTTTAAGTCTTCAAACCAAGCCTATGTTTAGAAAAAGATACATTGAAAATTGTGGAAAATTAATGGGAAATATATTGTTAAGAAAACAATGTCTGTATTGTTTACTAATCAAGGAATAGTAGAGTCGGTATAAAATCAAAACTAGAACTTGAAAACTTAGAAGTTATGTTCATATTATAACCCCCTGTGTATATGTTAAAATATATACAAAGGAATGATGTCTTAAATGCAAGTTATTTTCATATGATAGTGTGATAATAGGATTACCTAAAACAAGCGTACATGATGGCCTGGGTAATTTGGAGTAAGGTTAATTTATAAGAATAGTTTGAGTGGTATTACCTTAATTAGAACAATTAGAGTAAAAAATCTTTAAAATTCATTTAATATTATAGGATTAAAACTATAGTGTAGTTGCAACCTTACTTAAACTTATAAGAGTAATCCACTCTTTTTCATGGTTATATAGTGTAATTTTGAAAGAGAAAGTAATTTATGAATAAATTTTAATGTAGTACCTACTCCAATAGAATATTAAATAAAAATGAATCTAAATTAAAATTATTTTAGCGAGTTATAAGAATATTTAGTTTTGATTGCAATGGTTTTTCATAGTTCCTCCATATTTTATTATTTATTAATGCAAACATACAAGTATCCAAATGGAAACTAGCAATCTTATAATACATAGTAAAACTTTTGAACGATTGTGAAATTATGTTTGTTAGTAAACCTTTGCATAGATAAACTTTTATAAATAATCAAAACATAGATAAACCTTTAATTAAGAAATTCCAATATTGTGGGAAGGACAATATTAACTCACAACCTAAGATTGTGGGTAGGACAACCTTGATATTATTTCAATATTTGTAGGTAGGACAATCTTGTGAGACAACTTCTGTTGGTGCTTGTGGGTAGGAAATTATTATAAACCAAGGCTCTAACTATACTTCTAACAAAAAAGGGTCAGAATAGGAGGTAACATAAGGTTGTATGGGTATCCTTTCTAGGTCATACCTACTAGTTATGAGTTGTGAATTGTGCTTGACTAGGTAATATCTATAACACGATGGTATGGGACATTATGTTGGTTAATCAACACAAAACACCGGGTGGTTACTAGGGTATTGGTAAGACCCTAGATGATTCTCCATGGAAGATGGTTGATTTTATAGCTCGAGAATGTACATGACATAAGTACATGAGTTCATTTCAAGACATGGGGAAATTATGTGTCACACCTCTAGGTGATATGGGCCCTAAAGGACAAGAAATACCCTACCTAAACTTACGATCTCGGGTGAAGAGTGAAGTTAAAAATATGCAACTATACGAGATTTGGACAATATTGATCTCATGAGTATTTTGACTACAGTGGAATGGAATTCATGAATATGGATCTAACATGCTCATAATAGAAAATAAATTAGAAATATTGAAATAAAAGAAAACAAATTCTCTTACTATAATCTCTGATGTCGGACAACCAAGTGGGCAGACATGGGTGTTTGGACAACCAAGTGGGCATAACTTGGGTTGTTACAAAATCCCTCTATTGGCTAGACTATTTGCACATTTGTTTCCTTCCCTTAATGTATGTGTAAACATAATTTCTTGAAACTCTTTAGCAAGATCTTGAATTTCCACAATTATCTCTTGTATCTTCCATAGAGCCTTTGATTTCTTTAAAATTACATTTCTCACTATGAGAGAATCACCTTCCATACATAATATATTCCGTTTCATTTGTTTGCTCATTTAAAATCCTTCTAAAGCTACCCAAGCTTAAACTTCATTATTTGTCTTAAATCCACTATTGAGAGCACAATGATATAAAATATCTCTATTATTTCTAATTGTTCCTCCTCCTCCTACTAGTTCTAGACTTCATTTAGATGCTTCATAAAGATTCAATTTAACTAAATCCACATCATAATTCCATTTAATGTCTTGACTCCATCAATCAAGCCTCTCTACTTCTATATTAGGTATGAAGTTATTTGATAGGGTTGGTTTAGATTCCTTTTTTGCTAAACATATTTTCCTTTATATTACCTTGAAACTACTTTCCTTTCTTTTAAATATTTTTCTATTCCTTTCTAACCATATAGTCCAAATTATTTTATCTTTGATATATCCCATATTGTCTATAAATCCCCACTTTTATAAGTGTTCTGCCATTTCTTTAACCAACCTTCAATTTTACTATTCATCACCATGTATTTACTAAACATATTAATAATCCATTGCCATAATTCCTAGACTATTGAACAATATCCCAAGAGATGGTGTATATTATCCTCCTAACCCAAAAATCAAGAATAAATAAATACACAAAGATAGAACAAATTTTTTTAAAAAAACTAAGGAGAGAGATTCATAAACCCCTAACCAACCATAAATTAACTTAATGGTTTAGAAATCCCTATGTTTCTCAAGAAGTATACCATATGAGATTCTCCTCATGCAATTCCCTTCTGTGTGGGCATATATCATATTATGCATGTAATTCCATCCTTCCAATCATTCTTGATGAGCTTGACTTACCACCTTTAACCATTAGAAGGTGTACAAGCATCTCCATACTCCATATAATCTTATATGTGGGTATACTATGTGCATTGTGAGATAAGCTATCAATCTTGTCCTCTAACAAGCTATCTTAACTTAGGTACAATTTTCTAAACCTAGTACCAATCTTCTTAAGGGGGTCTCAAGTCCTTAGGCTATCCTCTAAGTTCACCCTAGAACTTACAACTGAATTTTATGAAAGTTATTCAAACAAGAATACAAAGAATGGGTCTAGATATTAAATCTAACAAAATATGAATCATTAAACAAGCAAGGGATGAATAAAAAATAAAGCAATGATTAAAGGATAACATGCAATAGAAAGGATGTAAATACAATCAAAATCAATTAATGGAATACAAGATGCGTCAACCATATTGTTCATTTATTACATAAGTATGTATGGTATACTCCATACCTTCCAACAATACATTACATCAATATCATCGGGGAAATATTCCCATAATCTAATCTATTTGTATAAATAAGCAAGATGTAAGGTAGAGAGTAAACTTGTGCATTGGTCCATCTCATGACTTTGGTTCTTCCACTCTTCTATTGATAAAGTGAGGATAGTAGGGGATCAAGACACTCATGGTTCAGGATAGACATGCTTCTAAATTCATTTGTTCATTTTATTTCCAAATTGCAACTATACAAATAACCCAAGAAATTCAACTTTCTAAAGCATAGTTGACATAATAGAAAACTACTTTTTCTATTTCCCCTCTCATCTCCTCATAATAGCTATTTAACTATGCATAAAACCACATGCTCTACTTGTAATAATTGGTCTAACCATTATTTAGCAATCAAGGCCCATACTCCTAATTGCTAAATAAAACATATTTCACATTCATTACCCAATTAAAGCCAACTAATTAATATTAAATTAAATATTTTTCTTTGTTTCATAAATTAAAAACCATATTTCACATTTATTATTGAATTAACTACTTTAATCTTCAAATAAATATTTTTCTTCATTTCATAAATTAAATTCCCATACCCGTAATTTACATAATAAACCATATTTCACATTCATTATCCAATTTCATCCTTTTAATTAATGAAATAGGCTTGAATATTATTTCCATTCATTACCCTAGAATCTACCATTTTAGATAATGATATAATATTAAAATATTCTTTATACTCATTATCCTAAAATCTAACATTTTAGATAATAAAATAACATTAAAAGTTTCTTTATCTTTATTACCCTAAAATATAACATTTAGATAATGAAATAACATTAAAAATCTTCTTTATATTCATTATCCTAAAATCTAACATTTTAGATAATGAAATAACTATTATGTGTTTGGTCCAACCAACATAACCTACGCTCCCTCTCATGCACAATGGAAAACCAATGACTAACTCAAGTGGCAAGAGAGAAAATCGCCTATGGAGCGGTTTACAATAGAAAATGACAAGGGTGCGACCTAAAACAGTTTTGTTCCATAACACTAGAATACAAGTGCGACATTCTGGGTTTCCCATGGTGTTACCTATAGCCTATGTGGATAGACATTTCATCATCAGTGTAGCTCAATGGTTCTATGTTAGTTATGCTCAAGGGTGGTTACCAAATTAATGAGGACCTACTATGCAAACCAAACCTTGTTATGAAAATCAAGAAAGGTTATCTTAGCGAACAACAAATGACTCACCTTGAGGTAATCCTACTTCACATTATCTAAACTCACTTGCCTTGGGTAACATTCATAATAATGGACATGGCGGTGAACATGGTGCTACATAGTAAATATACCAGGCAAGATTTATCATGGACTAGCTAAAAGCACGAGGATACGGAAGCAAAAAGGAAACTCCAAGTGCGATGCAAACCGAACTAAACTTAACGCTAAATCCTATGAATTGAAAGTGCATGAAAAGAGGGAAAGCATGAACGAATCGAATCGAAACAAAAGCCAATAAGGAAGACAACCCTTTTTATTGATATGTTTCAGAACTCGGTTACAATGCGCCTCCTCCCCTTCTAAGGGCTAGGAGCGTTAAATATGCGTTCTTGTTACACCCATGGATGCCATTCCTTCTTCCGCGTGCCCACATGTAAAATGGGCGGACCAAACGTCGCCGCCGCTTGCGTTGATGAGTCTTGACTCCTTGCTGCTCCTCTAATGTCTAGATCCTACATTCAAAGAAACAAGAAATAGTCAGTAGCACCTGTGGATGAAATAAAACATGCAATCCCCACGCCTTCGATTAGTGCATGCAAGATATAAATAAAATGATAACTAACATATATCCAAATGATCTAAAAATTTGACAGGGGCATCAAGACCTCACAAAGAAAACACTACAAATGGAACAGTCAAGAAATTCCTCACAGATTTGAATTCGCTCTGGGGCGGGACGAATAGACCTGCAACAAAAATGTCGAAAGGCACTGTCCCAAATGTCACATCTGGGGAGCTCCAAATCACCTGCAAAGTTGGGATTAGCTAATTGGGGGTGTTTTGGGAAGACCCAGATGGTCAGATTTCCCCAATTTGGCCTCTATCACCGGGAATTTGATGGGGCTACCTGCAAGTTAGTAAAGGCGAGCGAAGATAGAAACATGATCAAAATTGCTCAAAACAAGGTGAAATTTAAATGGCAACCTATCTAAGCAGCATAGAATTGAATGCAAGAATGACAGAAAGGAAATCTGCCATAGATTTCCAATCACTCCGGAGCGGGGCGATTAGGACTGTAGCAGTGTGGGGGGCACCAGGGGCAGGCCGCCCATCGTTTGGGGCCCGATTTCGGCACCAATCCACTTGGGATGGGTCCAAAACCTCTTGTGGGGTATTGTCGAAAAATTTGGTGGGATATTGTGGCCAAATGTCGGGTTTTGGTTCCGGATTTGTGCTTCCAATAACCACCCTATGACCTCCTTTCCAAAAGAGATCAAGGATGTGAAAGGCACAACTCAAAGGGGTGTGGGTGTGAAAGTAAAATGACAACACTTCGTTGCTCCAAAATGCTCCTTCTCTCCTTTTTTGGGGTGAGAAGACTCACCAATTTATAGACCTGAAGGTCTCTTTGGATGAGCATGCAGAGGCGCCACTTGGCAATCATGCCTCTCCAGGGGAGGGAAGATTCCTCCCTGATTAGGGGCTTCATGACTGCCCTTGTAACTGCCTCTAACGCTCGAAAATGCTCACCCACACTCCCATGCAATGAAGGAAGAATTAAGTGGTGGATCTGAGCTGCCATTTGTCAAGATTTGACTTTTTGCCCATCAAACCTGCTATTCGCCCCACCCTGGAGCGAATACTGCTATTCGTCCCTGGGTGGAACGAGTATGGAGCAGAGTGCCTGAAGGTGCCAAATTGACTCTTGACCTTCCAAAACTATTGTGAGAGTGGTTAGGACCACTGTTTAACCTCTAGGGGCTGCCCTTGGGGTTGTGTGTGTCAATGCGATCAGTGTTTGTAGTCACATAATCGGATTGGTGTTATTTTGGTGTCTACAGATGCCCCTTTTTGGGAAGCGTTATGCGTGGCACAGTGCTGAGCAAAAATAGATAACCAAAGCACTAATGATTAGGGTTTCTCAGTAACCTAACCAAATTTTGATGCCCCAAGTATGGAAAGGGCATGCATTCTTGAATCCTTGCTTCTGACGAGCGAAGGAACTCAATTCAAGTGTTAACCTTTTTCGGTGAGGTGTTACTTGATCTTGGACATTGATCAGTCATGAATAGGCAAAGGGCGCAACCTTTTGTCTATGGGAACCTTGAGTTCATGATTCATGAATGCCAAGTGTTTGATCAGCTTGTGATTATTGCTTGTTTGCTGCCCCAAGCGGGAGCGTGATTGTCTTTGTCAATGATTCTTTGAATGCATGCCATTTCCTTGATTGGGTGTGTATTTGTTGATTGGTGACTAAGTGTGACTACCCCCTCAAGCGACGAATCGATGAGGGAATGACCTACATGAGAAAAGCGATGAGTCACTTGACCCAAGATGACTTATGTAAGGGTGCCTTCAGATGTTTATCATTGAATGTGTGTGCAGTTTTCTGACATTTAGACCTATTTTTGGTGGGTGTTAACCCTTTTGGTGACGCTTTTCGGGGCTAAAATTGGCAAAAATCCATCTTCCCGTGGAGCGGTCCAGCTATGGTAGCCTTCTTAGGGAGTAGGATAGTGACAATTTGTGACCCCAACATCAATTTTGCATGCCGAAATGTCAAGTGCAAAAGCACTTTCATCGGGCAAGTTTATTGTTTGTTTTTGGGTCATTTTGTTCATTTTTTGATGTTTTTGAAATTTTTGCCCTGTATTCATTCCTGGGTGGGACGAATACCAGTTTAGTATTCATCCCAGGGTGGGACGAGCGCTAACCAGAGTGCTCATCCTAGGGAAGAACGATTACAAGCTCAAAAAGCCTATTTAAAGGCCAAAACTGAGTTTTGGGCTCATTTGCATTTGTTTTTTCTGGCGAATTGGAGCTCTGAGGAGGAGGAGGTTAATTCTGTGAAGCGAAGCGCTACCGAATTTCTCCTGACATCATGAGTGCATGAACCGGATCGAGCGGTGGAGCCGAAGCGAGACCGGTAAGTGATCCTCCTCGTTATTGCTTGTGTTGTTACAGTTTTTAATACCATAATTTATTTATTGTTGCTTTTGTAGTTTGTTCAAAATGAAAACCCTAATTAAATGTATGTCATTATGCATGACTTGTTGTCTTATGACTTCATGAAAACTTAGGTAAAAACCCTAGGTAGACAAAAAATTTAGTTCAAAACTTAGTTTAAAAATTTGTTTTTCTTTTTAGTTGGCTTCGCAAAAATGAAACCCTAGGTTACATGTATGTTGAAAAGACGTGATAAAAGTCTAAAATTTGTTTCCTTTTTACAGTAAGGTAAACCTTAAGTAAAAAAATTTTTGTATTTTGTGGTGTTACACGAAAACCTTAGGATACACGACCTGAAACCCTAGTTTTTTAGGTTGAATTTGTCATTTTTAAACTTGATTAAAACCCCTAGTAAACTTATGTTAATTTTTTTTTTTTTTTTTTATTATTTATTATTTTTTTTTTTTTTTTTTTTTTTTTTTTAACTTAAACTATATTTAAATTTTTTTTTTTTTTTAACGCCTTTTGTTTTTTTTTTTTTTTTTTTAACGCCAAAACAAACTATGAATGTTTTGAATTTTGTTGTTTTTAGCTGTACATTGTTTTATGCAGTGTTGTATATTCATGTTACTGTTATACAATTTTTCATGATTTTAATGTTTTTGTGTTGTTTTCTTTTGTAGGTTGTGAAGAGCCGTATCGTGTGCCTACTATTTTTACTGAAGCATGAGAGGCGCTGACTTTGGTAGACTAGGAGTGGCTTGATGCCCTTGGGCTCAAGCAGGTGACTCGGCTAGAGCCTATGGTCGGGGATCGAGCCTATCTGATGGCCTTGATCAACTTGTGGGATCCCCGGACCAACACCTTCCATATCCCAACAGGGGAGATGACAGTGACCTTGGAGGATGTCTATCGAATTCTATGGATTTCGATAGATGGATTGCCTATCAGGATGATGTCGCGTGATCAACGAACAACAGTGCTGACACGCTGCTTCGGGCATGGGGAGGAGGTGGGTGTGGATAGCCCAGTGGAGAGGGCAGAGGGTGACTGCCAGATTGGTGGGATTCTAGTTCGATGGTGGCTGGAGAAGGGGGTGTTGGGAGTGAGGCACGTAGTACTTATGGGCCTCATTTCCAACATGTTGCTACCTGACTCGTCAGGTGCGAGGTTCCCATGGAACCTGTTGGATGTGGTCTGTCGGTTGGTGGAGTGTTCGACGCATGAGCCCTTGATCATGAGGTGGGGACAGACGCTGCTGGCATAGCTCTATGGTGAGTTGTACGAGGTCCACTATCGGAGGTGGAAGGGGATTGGCTATAGCTATCTATTGCAGAGCTGGGCTTGGCAACACATAGTGGTGGAGAGGTCGATGGGGTTACCATGGATGACTCGGGAGAGATGGTGGATAAGGATATAGGTTACGTGGCTCTATGGTGGTGGTCTGAGGAGCAGGGATAGAGTCGATGGTGGGCAGGTGTCATAGGGCACTATGTTGATGCCTTCGCTCGGCTTGCTCCAGGGGAGGTGTTCTGGTGCCCCTATCGAGACTGTCCAGCCTGGCATGAGGCTGGAGAGTGGCTTCGATGGGTACGTAGGGGGTGGCTGATTGGGCGGCATGGGACCGAGCAGGAGTTCTTCCCTTATAATCGGGTGACATGATAGTTTGGGGTGCGCCAGGGGTTGCCTGGTGAGCCCGTGGTCTATCGATGCTAGGGGGACGAGAGGACTCTAGACCGGCCAGTCATCGCACCACTTGGTGAGGATTCAGATGCGATGATTGACGTCCCGGATGTGGATGACGTCGGGACTACCGTAGAGTATGACCAGTGGTGGATACTACGATGATGGCAGGGAGAGGGGCCACTGGGAGGCGTAGAGGTAGCAATAGCAGGGGGGAGGGTGTCGAGGCACCAGGAGATGATTGGGGAGCTCCGCTGGAGGATGCGGACATGGTGGAGGTGGATGATGTGGATGTGGATTTTGGGGTTCGGATCAGCCAGAGATGTAGGACGTCTCAAAATAGTGGGAGCCAGAGCAGGCTGCTATTCCAGAGATGCCAATGCCTCAGGCAATTTTGGAGGACATGGAGGTAGGGTTACATGCTGAGAATGCATGATTGGAGGGGCTACTATGGAGGCACGATGAGGAGCTAGGGGATGCACTACGGGAGAGGGATCTCCTACGCACGTAGCTGGCAGAGTGGGAGAATGCATGGGCTACGTACCATCGATAGGATGGGGATACCGATGCTGCATGGGAGAGGGATCTCCTACGGACGTAGCTGGTAGAGAGGGAGAGGGCCTTGGCGCAACATGATGAGAACTTGGCTACGTATCGCCAATGGGAGATGGACTTGGTGCGGCATCGATTGGAGCTGGAGGTAGAGATTAGCCACCTCGATGGGTGGGTCCCTACGTTCAGCGAAGGTGGATCATCACGTCGCTCGAGAGGGAGTGATACTGAGCAGTCAGCATCCTCTCGATGCAGGTGACTGGATGAGGGGGGCTCGAGTAGGCATGATGCGGGGGCTAGCAGTAGCCACCCTAAGGGGTCTCATAGGACCCACACCATGGGGGGTAGTTCCCATCGCACCGATCCTACGTGATCATGGTGGCCGATGCCCTAGGCTTGGGGTTTTTTGAGCTTTTGGCTTTTTGCGGGGTCAGATGACCGGTTATTGTAGCCTACGGGCATTTTTGATGATATATATACAGATGACTTTATTTTATTTATACACATGTCATGATTTGATGTTATGCATAGTGATTGATGAATGTGTATGTATGTATGTTAATTTACATTGATGGATGCATATGTTATGATGAATGCAAATGTTTCTAATTTTTAGGATATGCAAATGGAATGGATGAATTAAATTTGTGATTTTTGGTGGGGGCACCATAGACTATTTAGAACTTATGGCTTTTTGTCTTATTAGGCGATTGTTGTGGTAAATGACTTTTGTTGTATACATGCTATTTTTGTATTTTTTGATGACAATGCGAGGATGAAAGATAGCGCAGTTGGTTTGGAATGTAGTTAAGGTTTTCTGAGACTCAGATGTTTTAACTAACTAGCCATGACTGTACTTTATCTTACAAGACTTTTGAACAAGGTATGAATCGGACTTGTCTTTGACCAAGTTATTTCACATCCCTGTGTGTGCAATTGAGTTCGTTTATGTGGTATTTGTCAGGATACCGCCAGTGCCAGATAGGCTGTCAACCAAACCTGTACTGAGGATCACCCAATTAGCTCCACCAACTTCCTTTGTTGTATTTAGTCAGATTAATCTGTGGTGCTATCTAGGATACCATAAGCTAGCTCATCCACATGCAAACATTGATCTGTACACGAGTTAATGTGACAGATATATCGTCATGCGGGAGGTTCACCACCAGTGACCGATAGGTTATCCACCAAACCGGTACTGAGGTTTACTTCATGACCTTCTGAATGCTGAGAGTTCCAGGGATTCAAGTTCGACTCCCTTCTTTTCTTCAATTATATTGGGATACTTGCTCTTATATAGTGATAAAAATCACTATTTATTTTTATTATATATATATATATATTTTTCTTTTGAGCAAGGGATTTGAATTTCGAGTGATGAGAATCACTATTGTATGTGCCTTTTGATGTATGCACTTTGGTGGTGATGTCAAATTTTTTGGAGTTTTGACTTTTGCAAAATTTTATGATGTTTGCAACTTTTTGAGAACTTGGGATTCTTGGGGAATTGGGTAGGGAAGATGCTTGTCCTTTTGCCAACTCTCAAGCATTCTTGGGGTCATTCGCATAGGGGGATGAGCAAGATAACCATTTCGCTTATGGTGACCTGGATTGCTTTGCAGGTTTCATCTTTCGTTCACACAACTTGGGAATTTTTATGTGTTTTAATTTGTGTTGGGATGCTACGTAACAAGGTGTGATCCAAGTAGAACTCTACCTTTGTAAAATCTATTTGACTTTGTACAGTATGTGGCTAGAAAGCTAATGACATCTGAATGATGAAAACTCTAGATACATTTAGAAGACCACTGACTATGATATGGTAAAAAGAAGTGAATGGCATTTATTTTTGATGGACTGCTTATAGAATGGAGAAATGTGGAACAAGATGGATTGGCGAAGTAATTACAGTCTATGGTGCCTTGACCTGTATGACCACAAATATGCAATGTATGGATGTTATGCTTAATGCAACTATTATTTTTGCATTTTTGATAGATTGATTTTTGTGAGTATGAAGATGAGATGCAAAAGAGCTCTTTATTGTTGTGATGAGTTTGAGCATGCATGGAAATGAGATGCAAATTTTTGTTATTTTTGATGATTTTACTATTTTTGAATTTTCTTATTTTTGACCAAGCGATTGTGGGAATCCTTGGAGCTTTTACGACTTTTTTGGTTTGACCAAAGGGGTAATGGGCACCTTTGGGGCATTTTGGGGATGACCAAGCGATTGTGGGAATCCTTGGAGCATTTTGGTTTGACCAAAGGGTAATGGGAACCTTTGGGGCATTTTGGGGATGACCAAGCGATTGTGGGAATCCTTGGAGCTTTTTGGGATTGGGCTATGGCTCTTTTAGATATGGAATGGCCACAAATGACTGATGTTCAAGGGTTCTAGTTCCTTGATTCCATCAAGAGAGGCTAGCCGGTATGTTCCAAGTCCTATTTTACTATCAATTACATAGGGACCTAACCAGTTTGCCATGAACTTGTCCCTTAGATGGGGCGGCAAGCTAGAGTTCTATTGGTTCTCTTTTAAGACCAAGTCACCAACCTGAAAGTCCCTCAGGTGAACTTTCATGTTGTATGCTTTCTTCAATCGCTCTTGATAGATACGTAAATGCTCGAGAGCATTAACGCATCATTCATCGAGCAACGTAAGCTGGTCTAACCGGGCCTACCACGTAGTGTCATCATCGATGAACTCTTGCATTGATATGCGCAGGGAAGGAATTTCCAACTCGAGAGGCATGACAGCCTCGGAGCCATACACGAGCGAAAATGGAGTTGCCCTAGTGGGTGTCCGAATGCTAGTGCGATAAGCCCATAGGGCAAGTGGGATCTGAATGTGCCAATCCTTATGACTATCTATGACTATATTTTTGAGGATGGCAACTAGCATTTTGTTTGACGCCTCTGCTTGCCCATTTGCCTGTGGATAATAGGGTGTCGAAAAACTATGCTGAATTTTGTACTTTGTGGTCAAAGCATGCACGTCTTTGTTCTTGAATGACGTCCCATTATCCAAAATTATCTTGGATGGAATACCAAAATGACATATGATGTTATGTAAAATGAACTCCACAATGCGGGGTCCAGTCGTAGAGGTAAGCGAAACTGCTTCCACCCATTTGGTGAAGTACTCTGTGGCCGTTATGATAAACGTGTGATGACCTGACGACGTAGGGGAGATCTTATCGATTAGATCTAAGCCCCACTACAAAAATGGCCAAGCCGATTGGATCGGCTGCAAGGCCTGGGAAGGTACGTGTGTCAAATTAGCATGGTGTTGACATTTCATGCACTTCCTTACATATGCGCAACAATCTCGCTCTAAATATGGCCAATAATAGCCCATGCAGAGAATGCACTTTGCGATGGCCATACCACTGAAGTGGCCACCGCACGTACCATCGTGCGCTTGGGCGATCGCCCAAGTGGACTCCTGTTGGTCCAAGCAATGAAGGAGGATTCCTTCATAGCTGTGATGGTACAAAATGTCTCCTAACAAGACATACTTTGCCACTTTCTGCTTGAATGCTCATTTTGTGGCATGCGTCAATCCAAGTGGGAGGTTACCTAACTTGAGGTAGTCCCTTATGGGTGAATACCAATCCTGCTGATCAGAAGCCTCGATGGTATGAACAACCAATCCCTCTTGAAGTTCATCCCTAGCAAAAGTTGAGCGGGAGAGAACTTGTAAGAATAGCATTGTGTTGCTATTAAGGGGAGTAGGGGAGAACAAGGACCCCCAGTTGGCATGATTCAGACGATCATGGATTCGAGAGAACATGTCCAGGGATGGTTCAATCTGGATCAAGTGGATTCCTAGCATCAAGTCAGAGCTTGCACGCTCCATCATGGATTGTGATAGTATTTTGACTTGAATGGTTGTCATATCACCAGAAATGTCTTACGGGATTAGTGACCCCAAGGAGGCCATAGTGTCCGCAAAATGATTCGATGATCGAGGGAGTGCCTCGATGTCGTACCATTCAAGCTTTGCCAAGAATTTGTCCACAAGGGCTTTGTAGGCCTGCAGAACTGGGCATTTACATTGGAATACCCCTTTGACTTGGTTGACAATTAACAACGAATCACCAAAGATGTTCAATCATTTGATGTTCATGGTGATTGTTGTCTGAAGACCTATGAGCAAGGCTTCATATTCGGCATTATTGTTGGTGCACGGGAAGTCTAATTTAAATGACAGAGGCATTGGAGCC
Organism: Wollemia nobilis; assembly: GCA_028583015.1. Classification (NCBI taxonomy): domain Eukaryota; kingdom Viridiplantae; phylum Streptophyta; class Pinopsida; order Araucariales; family Araucariaceae; genus Wollemia; species Wollemia nobilis. The sequence continues at coordinate 5,255,186 of JAQPPZ010016936.1, forward strand.
CCTTGTGGTGTGAAGAATACAATTCCCATGCCACCACCTTGCTCACATTTAGAACCATCAAAAAATAGGGTTATGTCGGCCTGTGACTCAGGCTCATCGAAATCTGGCGATTCTGAGACATGGAAGACCCCATCATCGGGTAGTTCTATGACCAGAGGCTGATCATCTTCGAGAGGAGCCTCTGCTAGTTGATCGGCTATGACTTGTCCTTTGATGGATTTTTGTCCAATAAACTCTATGTCAAATTCCATCAACAACATGATCCATTTTATCATGCGGCTACTATGATAAGTACGACTCATCATGTACCACAATGGATTCTCCTTAGACACAACATACGTAGTGTTGCTCAGCATGTAGTGGCATAGCTTTTTGGTAGCAAACACCACTGCCAAGCAGAGTTTCTCAACGTATGCATAGTTAAGTTCATAACTGACCAGGGTGCGGCTAAGATAGTAAGTAGCCTGTTCTTTGTGAAGTTCATTTTTCTGGGCTAGCATGGCGCCCAGTGCCACCTCAAGTAGCTGAGATGTATAAGTAGAATGACACTCCTGGTCTAGGTGGTGCCAATACTGGTGGTGAAGCCAAGTATTGCTTAATGTCATCAAAGGTTGACTGGCACTCGTCATCCCAGTGAAATGCTACCCCCTTATGCAATAATTTGTTCATGGGTCGGCACTTGTCAGATAGTTGTGCTATGAAGCGCTTGATTGACGTGACCTTTCCCTGTAGGCTTCTGAGCTGCTTGATGGTAGTTGGGGGAAGCATTTCAAGGATTGCCTTGACTTTGTTTGGGTCCACCTCGATGCCTCGCTTTGAGACTATGAAACCCAAGAGTTTTCTAGATGTGATGCCAAATACGCACTTCTTGGGATTCAGTCTGACTTTATGTTCCATGAGGTGATCGAGGATCTTGCTTAAGTCATCGAGATGATCTCGGGCGCAAAAGAGATTTGGCCAACAAATCATCCATGTAATCTTCCAAAGTTTTATGCATGTAATCATGGAAGATGTACGTCATGGCACGTTGGTAGGTGGCGCCAGCATTTTTAAGGCCAAAAGGCATGACCTTATAACAAAATGTCCCCCAAGGCATTGTGAATGCCATTTTTAGTTGGTCCTCGAGATTGATACGAATCTGATTGTATCCCGAGAAACCATCCATGAGGGAAAGCATTTCATGGCCCGTTGTAGCGTCTACCAATGCGTCGATGCTTGGCAAGGGGAAATCATCCTTAGGACTCGCTTTGTTTAGATCTCAAAAATTAGTGCATATGTGAATCCTCCCATCAGGCTTCTTGATGGGCACCATGTTGGACAGCCATGGTGGGTAATCCACGTAGATGACAAACTGTGCATCCAACAACTTTTGCAATTCATCTTTGACCATCAAGGCCACTGTTGGGTGCATCTTGCATAGTTTTTGCTTAACTGGCTTGACTGTCGGATCAAGCGTTAGATTATGCATGACTAGCTATGGATCTAGCCCCGACATGTCTCTGTAGGACCATGCAAAAACCTCCTTCTTCTCTTTGAGAAGGGTAATGTAGTCGGCTTGCTCTTCGGGGGATAAGCTTACCCCCAACTTGATAATCTATGGATTCATTGGATCAGAGCCGATGTCTACGTCAGTCGTCTCCTCGACCGACATGTGGGATCCATCCTCCAACTGGTGTGGAGTTGGGATCAAATGGATATCATTTGCTGAGTTTAAATCTACGTTGGGAACCTCGGGTTCCTCTTTAGCATGGAAGATATCCTGAGTTGGCCCTGGGGTAAAATGAAGCATTTTACCGAAAGGCCAATACTTGGATGGGGATGGAGGTGAATTGACGTGATCCCAGTCTATGGCATCTATGTCTAGATACAACGACTATGCTGGATCGGTCGGGTTATGGATGGGGGTGGTTAAGTCAATGGAGATCATGTTGATGAAATGATTTTGGTCTCCATTACCATGGGTGTGGTGACTCAAACATTTTGGATGTTCTCTATGCTCTGGGTCTGGCTCTGGAGGTATTGGCATGAATGGATCGGCCCTATGTGTGGATAGGAAGATAGGGTCTACCCTTGGCACTGATATCGCTATAGGGTCTCTGGGTGGAAGGTATTCTTCATATGCCCAAAGTGGTGGATTCAACACTTGTTCCCACCGCGTTGGGTCTACGTACCACTCATGCCCTGGCACTATGTTTAGTTGTTCAAATATGTCATTAATCTCTAAGGGGTATTGTTGCTGTCGCATATGATTGAGATAGGCCATCTCAGTTTCATCTTCATAATCATTGTCGGAGATCCAAAGGCCTTCATTGGCTCCAACAACTATTTGTGACATTAGAGGCTCATCTTGCTCGAGCAAATTGATCTGGCCCCATTGGAGTTGTTCCGCTCTTTGCGGTGGGGCCTGATTGTCTTGTGGTGGCACTTGCTCGATGGGAGCCGCCAAAGGGAACATTGCCAAGAGGCTTTCTTGATAATCATCCATGGGGACCACTTGTGAGTGATTGCTATCTGATTCGAAGGGATCCCATGGTGCTACCTCATATTCTGACTCATCCTCTGAAGATCCTTCTTGCTCTTGTCTATACCCCTCTTGTAGGTGAGTTCTTGAACTTTCTCCTCTTTCGAGCGAAGGGAAAGGGTTGTTGAGGTCAACAAGGTTGGTTGTTAACAATGGGAGATAATCTCCTAGTGTATATGTCGTGTTAGGGTTGGCATATGGATCTAATGCCAATCCCCCCTTGTTGCCTATCCCTAGGCCTTGCATGTTCTCTACCAAGATGTCCAAGGGGAGGGGGTGGTTGAACCCTACTCCTGACTTGTCATATGGCATTTGGTATCTTGGTTGGCAAAGAACACGCACTCCTTGCTCATATTTGCCTAACCCATATCCATGCCAATTGCATTGGCCAAGGTATCTCAAAGTGAAGTCTAGGTTAGACAAATAGTTGACATCTTCTGCAAAGGGCTCTTCATCTTCATCCTCTTGCATGTATGGTTCAGTACCATGATCAAGGCCCCCATACACAAAGTTTGTCTGATTCGATGGGTAGCCTAGAGGAACAATGGTACCGATGGGGAGGCGAGGTCTCCCCATGTCCTGCATGGACTCTAGTGTGGGTGTTGCTACAATATTCCACACCAGATACTCCCCCAGGCCCGTATTGGCCATTTCAATGATGATTGTTGGTGATTGAGGGGGAGGGAACGAAAGTTCTTCCGAAATCCACTCCATGTCGGGTGGACTAGGAGCCTCGACTTCCATTCTGCTAGGCATCTCCTCAGTAGAGATAGTTGATACTGATGGTGGTGCCTCTTCCAGGGGTTTCTTCCCTTTGTCCTTCTATGTGGCCACCATAGGTGGCATTGTTGGTGAAGGACCAGACGATGAAGATGGACCCGACTATGGTTTTGATGGACTTGTCAATGGGGATGCCTACGGAATCGGACCCTGTCTAGATGGATTCAACTAAAAATCCAAATGCATTGATGGAAGGGTCGATTGCGGCATCAGTTGCACCGCATTGCAATACTTGAAGGGTTCTAAGTCCGTCGGGACTACATGCACCTCCCCTTCAAATGTATACTTCAAACACTGATGAGCTATCGAAGGGACACACTTCATGTCCCTGATCCATGGCCGACCCAGCAAGATGTTATAGGCCATCTCACCTTCCAAAATATGGCACAATGTAGGTATAGTCTTTTGTCCCACCTGGATGGGTAGGACAATTGTGCCAACTGTCGAGCATATCGCATCATTGAATGCTCGTAGAGTGTAGGTGGAAGCCGTGATGTGAGATGCTGGCAACTTCAGATGTTTCAATGCCGTTGTTGTGATGATATTGTTGGATGAGCCAGTGTCTACCAACACCCTCTTATACGGAATCCCGTTGACCCACGTGATAACGTGCAGGGGTGGATCCGCCATGTCATCAGCCACCGATTTCACTTCGTCTTCTCGAAAAGTGATGACTGGCTCAGTGCATCATTTGACATGTCCCACAAAGTTGTTGAAAGAATTTGCTTCATGGGGCTGCAACTCGATGGCTTTCAATATCTCCATTAGAGCCTCTCGATGGGGCGTTGATTGTTGTATGAGCTCATATATGGAGAGCCTAGCCGACGTGGTCCTCAAGCTCTGAGTGAGTTTGGTCCGAATTGTGGCCATGGGTCTAGGCGGAGGAGGTTGTGTAAGGTGTTGTTGTGGTTGTGACATTGTTGGCACCTCACCTGTAGTCATCATGGGGGCAGCTACACTCGGATACCTCCTGTTCCGAGTCACTATACTGATCATCCCTACATACCCCTGCATGGGGCAGTTCTATGTGACCTCATTGACTTGTAGGGTCTTTGCCTATGCATCATGGGTAGGCAAGGGGTCCTTAAAGACCTCCATTTGTTGGTTGCTTGGTGCCACGGGATTATCCATCGCTAATGTCTTGTTATCAATTAGGTCTTGCACCAAGCCCTTAAACTTCCAACAGGCATTAAGGTCATGTCCCTTCCGCCTATGGAACCTACAGTACAAATCCTCCCTGTAGCCCTTAGGTTTTGGTGCATTGGGATCTATGGGTTGAATCTCGGGTAGGTTGATCAAGTTTGCCGCTGACAAGCGGTCAAACAAGGAGTCTCTGGACTCTATGTAAGGTGTGAATTGTCGCCTAGGGTGATGCGGCTGATTTTGTTCTTGCCTCTAATTTTCTCGGTCATAATTGTTAAGAGGCACCGCCTGATAGTTAGCCTTTTGGGGCTGTGTTGCTTGTGCAGGCTTAGGGACGTTGATAGCAACCTGATTGACCGTAGCGGGTTTTTGTTGCATGGTCCCTATTTTGGTGTTCTTAGACCATTCTTTCTTCTTTGGCTTGGCTATCTCGCCATCCTGAATCTTGATCTCTTCAATGATTCTAGCTTGTGCCAGAGCTTCCTCTAAGGTGGCATATTGCTGTAGCTGCAATAGCACAGAGATCGATCTCAAACAACTTTTTGAGAACATTTGTGTGAGGTCGGACATAGGAGGGAGGTAGGGTAGCTTAGAAAGTAGAGTCCTCCACCGATTCCCATAGGCCGCCATGGTTTCTTCCTCATACTACCTGAGGTTGGCTAAGTCACTTAGTGATACCTTCTTCTTGGTGTTGAAGGTGAAGCGTTCGAGGAACGCATCCACTAGCTGATCCAAGTTGCTAATGTTATGCTTTGGCAATTGAGTAAACCAATCCGAGGTAGGGCCTACGAACGTGGTGATGAATGTTCTTAACAACAAAGCATCATTATCCTGAATGCCAAAGCATTGGCTCAGGAATCTAGTCACATGCTCTTGGGCATCCTCCTCACCTCTAAATATTGCCAACTGAGGCAGCTTAAAGTGTTCAGGGTAAGGGGGTGCAGGCACTGACGGATGCACAGGATGACTACGGAGTTGGCATAACATGGGCTTTTGGGGCCCAGAAGTCTTGGTTTCCATAGACTCCAAATGCTCTAGCAGTGCTTTATATGCATCGAAAGATTTAATCTCTTCCTCTTTAGTTTGCTCCCATTGTGGGTTGTGGGAAACTTGAGGCCTATGGAGGGGTGGCCGGATAGCAGCCCCTCCACCTTGGTAGGGCATTTTGGCCCGCTCTTCTTCTTGTTCATACTCCTCATAGGCTTCTTGAGGAGTTTCTGGATGAGACCTATGACCATGGGTGGGTCCCCACGGAGGGAGCCCATCGTTGTTCCTGGGAGTGGTCTCCCGCTTAGGTCTAGGAGGTCTTGGAGGTAGCACTTGGTAAGGTCATGGGGACCTATCTCGTACCAAGGGGTTGCGCCTCTCATATGGTTCTGCTCTTTGGGTGTGAGGGGTTGGAACCCTCTCAGGCATCGTGTTATGGAGCAGCTCATCTATTTGGCACCGAATGCGCTCTTTGCTAAGGTGATATAGATGCTCTAGCTACTGTTGGTCTTGCTCAAGTTGCGTAATCTACGCTTGGTGGGTGGCATGTCTGGCGACTGCCAGGTCGATTTGTTCTACCATATTGAGTCTAGGAGGCCTAGATGCCTCTCCTACACATTTATCTCGGTCATGATGATCCGAGATCTCTATAGGTCGCTTCCCTCTATCGAGGTTGGCGGCATTCACTCGAGGCTCTGGCCTCGATAGGTGATTCTGGTAGATAGTAGGTGTGGAGGTGCATTGCTCTCATGTTGTGTATTGCTCTTGAGGAATATGATGGTCTTCCTCATGCTCCCTTTCATATATGTGAAAGGGGCGGGCAGAGTTGGCTCGCCCTGCTTGAAGAGCCTTGTGCTCTGGATTTGGCTTTTTATTCCTAATAATGATGGGGGGTAAAGGAGGGATGACATAATCATGTGGCCTCTCCTCATGGACCCTATGCTGCTCTAGCACTTCATCACGTGGTGGCCACTCATATCGAGCTTCTAAGGGAGCCTTCTTATTTATGTTGAGGGCCACGTGTAAGGACTCCTCCTGAAAGGGGCTATGATGGATGGGCGTGTCCCTCAAAGGGGTGCCTCTATAGTCCCATTCTAAAATGGCATGATGTGGACTCTCTTGTGGGCCAGGCCGCCAAGGCGGTATGACCAAGTCCTTGGGGCTATAGCGGAGGTGACTTGTGCCCCCTTGTACACTCTCCGTAGCTCCTACCCTTGATTGGGCTTGGCTACGGGTGTACACCATGGTGGTGTTTTCCTACAAGATGCGTAGATTTTTATTTCTTTTTATGATTTTTATGCTACACTAAATAGAAAAGATCACACATGCAAAGCAATGATTATCTCATTTAAATATTAAAGGTGTGCCCTAAACCTGGTTTAGTGTGTTTTGATTTTGTTTTGAAATATTTTGTAAAGGATGTTTAAATGCAATATGATGGCTCTTATGACTCCCAAAAATGGTCGCCCCTTCGATATACCATTGCCAGGCCGATATACCAACCTCTCTATATACCCGCCCTTACGTGAGGGAAACTATTGGTACGTGAGAGCAGATGGTACGTGGAACGTAGGCGGTACGAAAGGGGGATCACCCTATTTTTGACACCTACCATAGAAGACTTATCCTCATGCACTAGGAATCACCCCAACTACACTCGGTCAGCTTTCATCAAGATTTACGTCTAGCAACAGTAGCGATCGGGGTTTATGAATGCAAAATTCAAGCCAAGGTGGTGATGAAATCCACCGTTGGTCTTGATCAAGGGCTGGGGTTTTACGACCAGCTCCTTGGTGTTTATGTTGCCACGTGATGTGTGGGGTTCTTTTTATTTTGCATGAAAGGAAATAAACATGCAGTACAACTTTTCCTAAGCAAGCAAAGAACCAAAAAAATAGGAAACAGAAAACAGAAAATGATAGAAAGAGTTCAAGACCCTTACCTCTTCTCTGCCCAAATCTGCTGGTTCTGAGTTTCTATCCTGAAACTGCACAGACAGATATTCATCCTGGGGAGGGATGAATTACAGGACTGTATTCATCATAGGGTGGGGCAAATGCCCATTCATCCCTGGGTAAGATGAATTCCAGCTCTGTATTCGCCTCAGGCTGGAACGAACAACAGTCCAACGTTTGAAAACTCGGTACCTGCAAGCAAAAACAACCAAGTTTTGATCAGATTTCTGATATTAAAAATAGAGGACAAGGGTCCCACCATGATCGCCACTGAAAGCATGAGGATACGGAAGCAAAAAGGAAACTCCAAGTGCGATGCAAACTGAACTAAACTTAACGCTAAATCCTATGAATTGAAAGTGCATGAAAAGAGGGAAAGCATGAATGAATCAAATGAAAAAAAAGCCAATAAGGAAGACAACCCTTTTTATTGATATGTTTCAGAACTTGGTTACAATGCGCCTCCTCCCATTCTAAGGGCTAGGAGCGTTAAATATGCGTTCTTGTTACATCCATGGATGCTATTCCTTCTTCCGCGTGCCCACATGTAAAATGGGTGGACCAAACATCGTCGCCACTTGCATTGATGAGTCTTGAATCCTTGCTACTCCTCTAATGTCCTAGATCCTACATTCAAAGAAACAAGAAATAGTCAGTAGCACCTGTGGATGAAATAAAACATGCAATCCCCACGCCTTCGATTAGTGCATGCAAGATATAAATAAAATGATAACTAAAATATATCCAAATGATCTAAAAATTTGATAGGGGCATCAAGACATCACAAAGAAAACACTACAAATGGAACAGTCAAGAAATTCCTCACATATTTGAATTCGCTCTGGGGCGGGACGAATAGACCTGCAACAAAAATGTCAAAAGGCACTGTCCCAAATGTCACATCTGGGGAGCTCCAAATCACCTACAAAGTTGGGATTAGCTAATTGGGGGTGTTTTGGGAAGACCCAGAAGGTCATATTTCCCCAATTAGGCCTCTATCATCAAGAATTTGATGGGGCTACCTGCAAGTTAGTAAAGGCGAGCGAAGATAGAAACATGATCAAAATTGCTCAAAACAAGGTGAAATTTAAATGGCAACCTATCTAAGCAGCATAGAATTGAATGCAAAAATGACAGAAAGGAAATTTACCATAGATTTCCAATCACTCCGGAGCGGGGCGATTAGGACTGTAGCAGTGTGGGGGGCACCCGGGGGCAGGCCGCCCATCGTTTGGGGCCCGATTTTGGCACCAATCCACTTGGGATGGGTCCAAAACCTCTTGTGGGGTATTTTCGGCAAATTTGGTGGGATATTGTGGCCAAATGTCGGGTTTTGGTTCTGGATTTGTGCTTCCAATAACCACCCTATGACCTCCTTTCCAAAAGAGATCAAGGATGTGAAAGGCACAACTCAAAAGGGTGTGGGTGTGAAAGTAAAATGACAGCACTTCGTTGCTCCAAAATGCTCCTTCTCTCTATATTTTGGGGTGAGAAGACTCACCATTTTATAGACCCGATGGTCTCTTTGGATGAGCATGCAGAGGCGCCACTTGGCAATCATGCCTCTCCAGGGGAGGGAAGATTCCTCCCTGATTAGGGGCTTCATGACTGCCCCTGTAACTGCCTCTAACGCTCAAAAATGCTCACTCACACTCCCATGCAATGAAGGAAGAATTAAGTGGTGGATCTGAGCTGCCATTTGTCAAGATTTGACTTTTTTCCCGTCAAACCTGCTATTCGCCCCACCCTGGAGCGAATACTGCTATTCGTCCCTGGGTGGGGTGAATACCAGTTTGTAATCGTCCCTGGGTGGAACGAGTATGGAGCAGAGTGCCTGAAGGTGCCAAATTGACCTCTGACCTTCCAAAACTACTGTGAGAGTGGTTAGGACCACTTGTTTAACCTCTGGGGGCTGCCCTTGGGGCTGTGTGTGTCAATGCGATCAGTGTTTGCAGTCACATAATCGGATTGGTGCTGTTTTGGTGTCTACACTAGCCAACCACACAATATCTGATTCATGGAGGTAAGGTGATAAAGTTTGGTCAAGGAGGTCAACATGGTTGTGAACTCATAATGGTTTCAAAATAGACAACTTAATAACGATCAAAGGCCACCTTACTGGTCTGAACATGACGTTCTTATGGAAGCGGGGTTTACTAAAGCTTCAAGGACATATTGAAAATAGGTAAGAGCAACATGGTCAACAATATTCTAAACCTATGAATGAAAACATTAAAATATTTTTTATCTAAATTTCCATGACTTCAACCTGGATTTGTTTGTTGTTGGCTGGCTATATGAGTTGCACTCGGATGCCCGTCATCTACTTTCTTTACCTACCATTGGACTCCTCTATTAGCTTCATGGTCTCCCCTCCTTCCTCAATACTCCTCCATATACCTTGTCCTAGCACTCCCTTCATTTTCCCCTCCATCCGCATCCTCTTCAAAACACACCTCTCACATCATTCTCCTTGCCTTTCATCCACCACATGCTTACCATAATTTCCCATATACATTCATCAGATGATAGAAAATAATGTTCCTTCTTATGCCTTTCTAAGATGTTTACAATAAAGAGACCATACCTTCACGTTAGAGGGAGCCTCGCATAGTTGATCCAATCCTATCATCTAAAGGTGATCTCAATGTAGTTAATACTAATTTTAGTGGGTCAATCTATTTAAGTGAATTCTCCATCAATTTTGATATCCAGATTCTAATATCCATAAGTTCAATGGAATATATTTTTCATAGAAACTAGAGTAGTCATTCACTTATGATAGGATATTTTTATTTTATAAAATAATTGTTTCTTTTTCCTTTTAGGAAAGGTTTTCATGAACAATCTAAAAAATATCATATATTTATTTTGAATATAAACTCTTTATTATCATAAAATAATTTGACCATTTATTTAAAATGGAATGTCCACAACATTTCAAAATAAATTAACTATTTTTTTTTTGGTAAGTTAAAATTTTTATTTATCAAAAGAGGGCATTTGAAAGGTGCCCCAATGCCTTGTACATTATTTAGATAGCTTAATTATTTATTTAAAATGATATATCCTTACTATTTAAATAAATCAACCATTTATTTAAAATGATATCCATTTACTATTTAAATAAATCAACTATTTATTTAAAATGATATCTATTTACATATTTAAATAAATCAACTATTTATTTAAAATGATATCTATTTGCTTATTTAAATAAACCAACTATTTATTTAAATTGATATCTATTTACTTATTTAAATAAATCAACTATTTATTTAAAATTATATCCATTTACCAGGCATGCAAGGAGTTGTGAAAACAACCTATTCATTCATAGCTCACAAATTATTAATTCAAATAGTGCTTTAATAAAATACAATCAAACATGTGAAAAAAACAAAGAGGGAGTCTTTACATCAATCAAGTCACCTATATCAATATCTAAATCTTATGATAGCTACTAGACTATCAGTTTGGGACTCAAGAAGACTAGCTATTGATGATTATCCCTTAATCGAATGCATGTCTATATGAATGTATCCATCCTTGTTACCTTTGAGTTGCCTTGTCATCACTTCCCCAACATCAAGTATCCTCATATTCAATGTATGATTCAACTTCTTCCACTTACGAGTGACCCTGATCCTATCATTGATAATTTGTTAGTAGTATCATGTTCTTAAATATCTATTAATATCACATAACTACTTAATTGCACATAACTAAGTATTAAAGAATCATCAATTAATACATTGTCTTCCATGTCAACAACGTCCATATAGGAGGGTCATGACACCTCCTTTTTACAAAGAACACATTGAGAGGGGCCATGAAAAACCATTTTAATAAGGTTATCCTAGGATAAAATTCTTCTATGATGAACTAGCCAAACAAATATTTTGACTTTAAGAATGCTTGGGCAATCCCAAATATATCTCCAGATTCTAGTGATATTACTATTTTATTTGTACTTTACATTATATCCAATTCTTGTTGTGTATTCTTCTAATATATTTAACTTCCTAATCAATTTTGCCTTGGCTCTCCTTGAAATAATTATAATTGTTATCTTTCTACTCAATTACTTCCTAGTAGTAATGTCTTGTATACTTGTAAAAAATCTTCTTTCCATTGGTATCTTCCTTCCTAGTCATTATATAAAATGTTTGAAACCCTATCACCATGTTTATATTTAATCAATCTCATCCAAGGTTTTAAAATTAGATCTAAATTGAGTGATTTTTTTATGACACTAGGTTTCCATCCAAATAAAAATATTTTCTCTAGTTCCCACCACCCATATTAAAACTTTAATCATTAGATAAATATATTTTTTTAAATCATTTTAAAAAGTAGAACCATTTGGTAGAGAGAAGGTATTAAATATTAAACTTGAATTATTGGACTCAACATAGAATAATTCTTACCCATTGTCTTTGAATCTCTTTGTACAATATCCAAATTACTTTTCCCCTAAGAGCTAAGATTACATCTATAAGAACTCTTATACCAAGTAATATCTTAGTTTTATCATCACACACCTTGCTCTATTTTACCAAAGTAAATTTCCTTTTATCATGTAAACTTGACCGTAAAAAGGATTATATATTATAGATTAAACTTCTTTCTATTGATTTTGACATAGTATACAATGACATATAATATGTTGGAATTTATTGTAAGACTGACATAATTAATTGTAATCTTCCTACTAATGATAATCATCTACCTTTCCAAATTATTAGTTTATCCTAAAATTTACTAATAATTGGATTTCATAATTCTATCCTCATTCTCCCCTCAAATAAAGGTATCCCTAGATAAGTTGATAAACAATTTGCCTCTTCCATTTGAAGTAACCTATAAGTTCTTGCTTTGATATTAATTGGAGTGTTAAGCAAAATTTAGATTTTGCCCTATTAATTTTTTTCCCTAACGCTTTTTCGTATTTCTTTAAAAATTTGTTTAAATCTTTAGCCTCATTTATCCTTGCCCTTCTAAAAAATATTGTATCATATACAAAATATTGATGGGTGATGTTGTCAATGTTATTACTAACCTTATATGCACTTATAAGATCATCTTTGTAAGCCTTCTTTAAGGTCCTATTCAAAAATTATGCCATAATAATGAACAAATATGGATATAGAGGATATCCTTGTCTAAGGCTTCTCTTGGATTTAAAATATTATGTTACTAACCCATTTATTAACATTGAATAAGAAACTATATAGAGACGATTAATTCATCTAACCCATTTCTTGCCAAGTCCAAACATTTCTTAAACTACAAAAATAAGATCCCATTTAACCCTATCATAGGCTTTACTCATATCAAGTTTTAAGGTCATTTTATCTCTTTTCTTGTAGCTGCTCAATATATAACTTCATGAGCTACTTATGATTCCATCCAAAATTTGTGTCCATTTCACAAATCCTCCTTGCTCTTCTGAAATATTTTTTTCTAAAAATGGCCTTAACTGATTCACCATCACTTTGAAGATAATCTTATATGACATATTACATTGGCTTATGGTTTAGAATCAAATAATTAAAAATTCTTCTTTTTTTGAATTAGGGTAAGATATGTTGTATTTATTTTATAAGGTATATATTATTTTATCCTAGACTGTTCGACTAACACCAATTAAGAACCCCTCACTATATCCCAATTATGTTGGTAAACATCTATAAATAGCCCATATGGGCCTACGGATGTATACTTATTAAAAGATAAAAGAGTTAAATGAACTTATTCTAGTGTAATAGGCTCTATCAATTTTCTTTTATCTTCATTCATTATAACTGAAGGTACATCTTGTAGAAGTTTATCATTAATAACTTTAGTCTCTTCTAATCCTAGAATGTTCTAGTAAAAATACTTTACCTCTTTTATAATTTCACTTTGATCTTCAATCCAAACCCCTTCTATTGATTTAATTTTACTAATTTTAGATGTTGATCTATGTACTATAGCCATCCTATGAAAAAAATTTGTATTTTTATCTTCTTATTTTAACCAAGTCTATATTATTTTAATATCTATAATTTTTCTTCCTTACTCAAAATATTATAATATTTACTAAGAAAATCCCTTTCATAATATTGGATTAATATTATCATATTTTTGAAAATTTGAAAGTTTATTTTTTAGTTCGTGTTTTTTCTCAAAATAATTTTCAAAAGTGTTTTTTTCTCTATTCTTTTAATCGAGATGTCGTGGATTTAATTTGTTTTGAAAAATTATAAAATCCAACATTTATTGATCAATTCCATGTTTGAGCTATTGTATCATCAAATTGAGGATGGTCTTTCCACATCTACTCATATTTAATAAATGTTTTTTTAATTCACTTACCATCATTTTAACTCTCATTGGTCAGTGATCTAAACCAATCCTTGTTAAGGTATTAATTTTAGCATAAGTTCCTTCATCTAGCCAATGATCTAAGAGTATGCATCTATCAAATATTTTTGCTATTAGATTATGGTTTCTCCTGTTGTTGTTCCAAGTATAGTTGTCTTCTTCAAACTCAACCGCCTATAGATTATTGTTTTGAATAAAAGGTAAGAAATGTTTCATACTTTGGGTTAATTTCCTAATTCTACCAAGTTTTCATCCAACTTGGTTATGGTATTAAAATATCTTATGATAATCAATAGGTTTTTTTGGTATTCACTTCTCATTAAGGCTTCAATCCCACTTCAACATTCTAATCTATCTAATTGATTTGTAGTTCCATAGACATTGATAAAGATGAAATGATTACCCACAAAGTAGTAAGTTACTTAAGAGGCTATTCAATGCCTAGTTTTATTAATGGTTACACATGAGGTTCTAGAAGGATTTCAACAAGTTAGAATTACCCTCACTGCTCCTTTAGAATCCATAGCATCCCATTCACATATTGCCCATACTGATTTCATAGATTTTAAAATATTTTATTTTCTCATTTTAATTTCCTAGATACAAAGAATATTAGGCTTATTAGTTAAACATAGTTCCTTGATATACCTTTGCTTTGAGGAAGCATTAGCACACCTTATATTCCATGATATGATAATCATGTCTCATTAGGGGCTATTGGCCTTGCTTGCATATTATCAAAATCATTTTGTTATTTGGTAAAGATAAGTTTAACCAACTTAGTTTGTGTTCCTTTATCTATGCTTTCTCTTGCTTCCTTGGATCTTGGTTGATAATTTGATATTTTTTCTCTTTTTGTCTTTCCTATATCATGAGTAGATCTTAGTGTTCTATTCCTCAATATTCTTTCACAATTTAGTTTTTTATCATATTTATCTTCTTTTGGCTCTACTATAGAAGATTTTGACTTGTCCTACTTATTTTCTAGTATTTTATTATTAATAATAGAGGTATTAAATTCTAAAACAACATTTACTTTACCAATAATTTTCTCCTAAATGGTGGATGGTACTTCAAGACAGTCTTTAAAATATGATGAGACACATTCCTTAGGTTCATCAAGAATGTTCTTCCTCAAATCAGAATCATAGCCTAAAGCCTCAAAAGAGTTGATATTTCTTCCAATATCCTTCCTTACTGGTCTCCACTATTTATTTTCTTTCATTTTTCTAGATCAATTTTTTAGAATTTGGAAATCATTTTCATCCATAACCATTATTAAGTTTCTCTTGTGGTTTTCTACATATGATTATTTTGGGCTCTTCCTAGGGCATGATCTCTCAATATGTTCCACTTAATGACATATTCTACATCTAAAATATATATTTTTCATAATATATGGTTTGGATCCACATCTTATCCCCATACTTAAGAATTATTGATTCTAGTAAAGATTTACTTGTATCAATTATGACCAATATATGATCATAAATAGCCAACAATCCATTTTTCATAGGATATAAAATATCAAGGAATTCTACAAGAGTGTTTCTGATGCAGGAGCATCCGGTGGTAGCAAGGCAATCTTGCTTCAACCAAATTTTTCTAAGTGTTTTGTTGACCGTTTTAACAAGGCAAAAGTCGGTCGCGATATCGCGACGTCGCGAAATCGTGACGTAAAAAGCCTTTTTTCTCACAAGGCAAAATTTGGTCACGATATCGTGACATCGTGATATCGTGACATAAAATTGAAGTCAAGGCAGGGAAGCGGAGAGGTCGTGATATCGCGACGTCACGAAATCATGACATAAAATTGAAGTCAAGGTAGGGAAGCGGGGAGGTCGCGATATCGTGACGTCACAAAATCATGAAATAAAATCAAAGTCAAGGTAGGGAAGTGGGGAGGTCGTGATATCGTGACGTCATGAAATCGCTACATAAAATCAAATTCAAGGTAGGGAAGTGAGGAGGTCGAAATATCGCGACGTTGCGATATCGTGACATCATGAAATCGTGACATAAAATTGAAGTCAAGGCAGGGAAGCAGGGAGGTAACGATATCACGACGTCGTGATATCACGACATCATGAAATCATGACATGAATTTGAAATCAAGGCTCGAAGGCGGGGAGGTCGTGATATCATGACCTATCGCGATATCACGACTAGAAGAAAGCAAATAAGAAATGAACACGTGGACGACCATGCGCACAGAAAAAGAGGCAACAGTCATAGATGAACATTCTGACAAAGTGGTAGTTGTAGGTCATGCACAATATGGATGAGATAGCAGTTCAAAATAACAGTCTGACAAAATGGTGATTGTAGGTCAAGGGTCTCTTTAATGCATGCTTTCATAGCGAATCGGGGCAGTTGCCCATTTATGGAAAGAAAATTAAAAACTCGGTCGAGGAAGCGAACTTTGGGATTTTGTTTAATGTATTCTGGCAGGTGGGTCATTAATGGCCTAGAGGGTCGAGACCTCGATAAAAACTCAGAGACTATAAGAGAAACGGGGGTGGATTGGAAGATTGCACGGAGAAGCATAGAGTGTAGTAGAAAGCGAAGCCGAGAGCTAGCTTCTGTAAAGCCTGCGGGCTGTTTTTGTATGTATTTCCAGATTAATAGAAGAAAAATTTGGGAATTGTTGGAGTGCGATTTTTTGGTCCCCCATTAGTGGTATCAGAGCCAGAAGTTTCTGAGTGTGTAACAGATTGTCGGACGTGAGGTAGTTACACCAGGATCTATGGAAGGGCTTGTGAGAGAGTGAGAAGAATGCCTCCAAGAAGAAACCCTGTTGGTGGGAGAGGCATGGCATCAGCAGAAGATGTTCGAGCTTTGCAGAGGCAAATGCAAGCCCTGCAAGAAGAGGTGCATAGAGGATTACAGCCAAGAAGAGATGAAGGTAGTGAAGACAAAGTGGATGAAGAAGAAAACCAGTTTGAGGAAGAAGAAGAGGTTGTAGATCCTGCACAAGCCAGGTTGTACAAAGCCATTTCTTAGATTGGAAAGAGGCCAAAGATAGAGGTTTCTACGTACTCAAGAAATCTTGATCCAGAGGAATTGATCGACTGGATCAATGATCTGGAAGAGTACTTTGAGTATGAAGAAGTTGAAGATCCTGAGAGGGTCAGATTTTCCAAGACCAAGCTGAAGGGTCATGCCAGCATATGGTGGAAGGGAGTGCAGCTGGAGCAAAATAGAAGAGGAAAAGAATAGATAACAAAATGGGCATGAATGGTGGAGAAGCTGAAGAGGCAGTTCATCCCAGGTGATTACGAACTGGATCTGCTAAGAAAAATGCAGAGTTTGAGACAAATGAACAAAACTATCCAAGAGTACATAGAGGAGTTTTATAAGATCTCCATTAGAACTGGCCATTTAGAGGCAAGAAAGGAGAAGGTGGCCCATTATATCAATGGGTTGAGACCCAGTATCCAGGAAGAGTTGAGCCTAGTTCGGGTGAGCACCATTGAAGATGCTTACCAGTTTGCTCTGAAGGTTGAAGAGAAACTAAACAGAAGGTTTGAGAGCAAGCAAAGAGGAAGAGGGCATGGAGGAAATACTGGTGGAAGAAAAGATGAAGGAAAAGAGGAGAAGAAAGAAGAAGCTAGCAGCAGCCAAGAGCAGAAGGCAGGTGATGATTATAAACCCCAAGTTCAGAACAATGGCTACCCAAGAGGAAGAGGTAGATCTGGACGTGGGTATGGAAGAGGAGTGTTTCGTGGAACCTATTTCCACTATGGAGAAGAGGGACATCATGCATACGAGTGTCCCTAGCACCGTGAGAGGATGAACAAGAGACCTGAGGGTCCTGCTAGAGCTGCTATAGCAGATGAAGATGCTGAATCAGAACATTCTGAGGAGGTAGAGAGAGGAGAAGTCATGGTCACAAGGAGAGCCATGCTGATTAAGGAAGACAAGCCAGATCAGAGGAGAAGCCTATTTCGCATGAGGTGCAAAAGCGTAGGTAAAGTATGTAATGTTATTATAGACAATGGAAGTACTGATAACTTAGTCTCCGAGGAAATGGTCACTAAGTTGTAGCTGGAAAGGAGGAGACACCCGCATCCATACCGGATTGTGTGGTTGTGGAAGGACCACAGAGCATGGGTCCATGAACAGTGCTTAGTCACGTTCAAGATTGGGAGATACCAAGATGAAGTCCTGTGTGATGTTTTTCCCATGGATGCTTGCCATTTGCTATTAGGAAGGCCATGACAGTTTGATCGGAGTGTAGTTCATGATGGTCATGCAAATAAGTACTCCTTAACGAAATATGGAGTGTGCCACAAGTTAAAGCCATTACAGGCAGTGGATGAGAAGGTGTGCAACAGTGCCAGAATTTGTCTGGTAGAAGGCAAATTTTTTTTTTTCTAGGAGACGAGGTTCAAGCGGGCTGTAGAGGCGGGTGCACATTTGGAGATGTTACAAAAGACGTGGACCGAACAACACAGAAGTGAAGGTCACTTCTCCATTTACCCCGGGTGTCTGATGTAGGAGCATCCGGCAGCAGCAAGGCAATCTTGCTTCAACCAAATTTTTCTAAGTGTTTTGTTGGCCATTTTAACAAGGCAAAAGTCGGTCGCGATATCGCGACATCGTGATATCGCGACGTCGCAAAATCATGACGTAAAAAGTCTTTTTTCTCATAAGGCAGAATTTGGTCGCGATATTGCGACATAAAATTGAAGTCAAGGCAGGGAAGTGAGGAGGTCACGATATCGCGACGTCGCAAAATCATGACATAAAATTGAAGTCAAGGTAGGGAAGCGAGGAGGTCACGATATCACGACGTCGCTATATCGCGACGTCGTGATATCATGACGTCATGAAATCATGACATAAAATCAAAGTCAAGGTAGGGAAGCGGGGAGGTCATGATATTGCGACGTTGTGATATCGCGACGTCGCGATATCATGACGTCGTGAAATCATGACATAAAATCAAAGTCAAGGCAGGGAAGCGGGGAGGTCACGATATCGCGACATCATGAAATCATGACATAAAATCGAAGTCAAGGCAGGGAAGCGGGGAGGTCATGATATCGCGACGTCATGAAATCATGACATGAATTTGAAATCAAGGCTCGAAGGTGGGGAGGTCGTGATATCGCAACCTATCGTGATATCGCAACCTATCGTGATATCGTGACCAAAAGAAAGAAAATAAGAAATGAACACGCAGATGACCACGTGCATAGAAAAAGAGGCAACAGTCATAGATGAACATTCTGACAAAGTGGCAGTTGCAGGTCATGGGAAATATGGATGAGATAGTAGTTCAGAAGAACAGTTTGACAAAACGGCGGTTGTAGGTCAAGGGTCTCTTTAATGCATGCTTTCATAGCGGATCGGGGCAGTTGCCCATTTATGGAAAGAAAATTGAAAACTCGATCGAGGAAGTGGACTTTGGGATTTTGTTTAATGTATTTTGGCTGGTGGGTCATTAATGGCCTAGAGGGTTGAGAACTCGATAAAAACTTAGATACTGTAAGAGAAACAGGGGTGGATTGGAAGATTGCACGGAGAAGCGTAGAGTGTAGTAGAAAGCGAAGCTGAGAGCTAGATTTTGTAAAGCCTGCGGGCTGTTTCTGTATATATTTCCAAATTAATAGAAGAAAATTTTGGGAATTGTTGGAGTGCGATTTTCCAGTCCCCCATCCGTTTCCTATTGTCTTGAATGTATCTATTTACAAATATTTAATGAGTAACCCAAACATACTAACCCAAACTGATACAAGGGGTAGATTTACATTTTTAGGTGAAGAGTCTTCATACCCACGTGTAAGTAAGAGTCCTACTATTACCATAAACCAAGGACCCCATTTTAGTAAATTTTATCTTTCTTCCATAGAAAAAAATATGGCTAAGAAGAAACCTTTGGGAAGAAATGAATTAATCAATAATAGAGACTTCTAACTCCTATCAATCCATTTTCTCAAGGATGAAGCCCTTGGTCAATACCCATTAAGTTTACCAAAACTTACCCTATCTTGGAGCAATGAGGATATCTATGAGGTGCACTCACTAACCTGTACCAATAGATATTAATTCTAAGTATTTAACTATAAATTGGTCCATGGAAAGAAAACTAAAACATAAACTCTATTGAAATCTATCAAAATACCCTATATCAAATACAATATTTGATAATTTGAATTTCTAACATAAAGAAGACTAAAAACTTAGTTAAAATATTCTATGTCTAGATATAATATCTTACCTCACCAAATTCCTAGCCTTTCCTTGCTCTTGCCATCATCTGAACCCTAGATAATAAATATTTGCAATTTTAGTTTTCATGAGTTGAAAAATCAAGGAATACTTGTTTGGTATGGTTGACTTCATAGGGTCGTATCTACCTCAATATTTCTCATATTCCTTTGTATGACCACTCATTTTAAATCTATTCATATTCCACACAAGTTGGTCTATGAATCAACTAAATAAGAAAATCCTTCACAAAGATATGTCTCCTAAAAGACAAGGTATTTTAAAAAAATTCCTAATCCTTCATGAAGAAACCATTCTATTAGGACACAATTAGTATAAATAATTAATATGATCACTAGATTTTATTTATTAATCAAGTATAAATTGAAATTTTATATTATATTATTATTATAGATACTATTATTGAGTTATAAGTTTTAGGAGAAAACTATGTATTATTTAAGTTTTAATTATTTATAGTGTTGATTAAATAAAAAGAAAAATATGTTTTAGCAACCTTATATTTACTTCTATTGATATAACCAATATGACCTATATACCTTAAGGGACTCCCCATATATAAAATGTCCTAATATACCTGACACCTCTTTATATACCTATCAATATGTGAGAGTAAGTCAATACATGGGATTCTAATGATATGTGAAAGTAACCTCCTAGATACATGGTCAACATAGTACATGATATGTGGTAGTGTGTCTCCTTATGAATCCCAACAATATACTCCTTACTAAGCATTTATGCACAAGATCATATATAAACAACTAGTAGTTTGGGCTTGCGATATATCCAATATAGCCTAATAGCTTGTATGGTAGTTACTTAGAGGGCTTAATGATCCCTAATAGGAGTAGCATTTAGTTATGTTGTTATTTGGATTTTATATGTTTTAAAAACACAAAAAAAATTAATGACATTGAGTAAGGTTTGAAAAAATTTAGTCTTGATTAAGATTTAGTTTGGTCAAGAAAAATTTTTGGACCCACTTTGGTGCTCTAGTTGGGATTACCAAAATGTGAGAGGGGGAATATCATAAAGGATCTCCAACTTATCATATCTATTAT
Source organism: Wollemia nobilis (assembly GCA_028583015.1). NCBI lineage: Eukaryota > Viridiplantae > Streptophyta > Pinopsida > Araucariales > Araucariaceae > Wollemia > Wollemia nobilis. The sequence continues at coordinate 5,276,242 of JAQPPZ010016936.1, forward strand.
GTATCACCTCTCACCTCGAGGATAGGGGTAGTTAGGATTCTAAGTATAAGGATTAATGGATTCTATTAGAGAACACCTACGTTTCTCCCTAATATATTATTCTAATAGCATCATCTTAATCTAGTCCCATGATAACTACAAATATATCAATCAATGCATTAAAAAATCCTATATGCTAATAATATTTTTATTTTTCAATGATAAGTGTAGAAGGTGATTCACTTTCAAGGCAAGGGTTCTAGAAGGTGGTGCAATTAAATAAGTCACAATGCAACTATATATTATTTAGTTTTGATGAGATACAAGACTATAGGTTGTCTCAGAATTCTATTGAAGAAAATGACTTATTCCATTTTTTATTTTATCTTTTAATGAATAAAAATAGAAACTAAAATATAAAAAGTATAGAAAAATGATAGATAGAAGACAATAACCCTGATTTAAAATGATAAAAATGATAACTAGAACTTCAAACATGATTTCTACCTTAGTGGTAGATATGCTAGTAGGATGTAGAATCATTATTGGAACTATTGTTGTCTGGTGTTGTTTTTTCTTGTGACTCCTAATTCAAAAAATCTACTTTTTATCGTAGTGATAGGACCATTATTAGGTTATTAAAAAATTGCCTTTCCTATTGCTATTTGGTGATGCTTTTGCTTAGGACTCCTACTTTCTAAAAACCTACCAAACAAATAGAAATAAATGGAGTTAAATGGGTTTACCTAGATTAGTGGAGAGTATACAGTTTCTTTGATCAATGTTATCCAAGATATAATAATAGATATATGCAAAAGATATAATGATGACTATAAGTTTAGTTGAAAAGGTACCATTGGGAAATGATAGCTCCATAATTTCTTCTTCCAATTGGGGGTACTTTTACTAGTAGTGGTAGAATATGATTGTAGAATCATAGAATATATTGTAGTAAAAGCATAGTAATAGCACCATTGAGACTACAATTCAATAATGATTTTATCGAAAAATATAACAAAATAGCTCCTTGGATAATAGACTTGTTGAATTTTAAATACTTCAATGAGAACCCTTGATCAAGGGTGTAGGTGTCTTTATGGATACAATAGAATAACATAGTTGATGATAAAAGATACAATTATGATCAAAGTGATAAATGGATAAACTATTTACTAGAAATACAAGGTTATAATAAAATGATAAAATGATAAAGCAAATATTTAGATTTGTGCAAATAATGCCCTAGTTGATGTGTGCAAATATTTGTGTGATTTACAAGTGTGAGATTTGAGACCATAAAATGTGTTATGTGTTATTATTTATGAATGCATTGATGGATGTAATACCTAGATGACAAATGTATAGATGTATAGATGTATGTATGCATATATGCACTATCTGATGTTAGATGGATGATTTAGATTTATTTATTTGATTATGAATGTGAATTCATGTTTTTGTTATGAAAAATCTGATTTGTGTGATATGCATTAATTTTATATGGATTTTCTAATGCAAATGTACCTGTATGCTTTAATCACTCAAAATGTAAGGAACGAATCTAATATCTATTTAACATACTAATGGCAGACACCACAAAATGTATGAAAATCATGAATGAAAATGGTAACTCTTATAATCATAATTAATCATTTAAACATCTATATGTGATATGAGATGATGTTAGATGTATGGGCTTTCCCTATAAGCTTCTGTAAACTAAAATATATGCATAAAATAGTCAGTGGCCATCTAAATATTATTGTTGATATCCATCTAGTATATATCCTATTCTATGAACATCCCTTAATAAACAGAAGTTCATAAGGAAAATTGTGATTGATTAATAAAATGATTTGTTGCTATAGGATAATTTTTTATATTTTACATGAGACTCAAGCACAATCAAAAGTTGTATAATGACTACACAAGACTCCTAAAAGATACAAGAATGTTAAAAAGACTCAGATATTTACTATCCCTATATGTGCAAATGAATATATTAGATGAGGCATAAGACTACCTCATTGCTAGGCGGGTTTCATTCAACCCATTGCTGTGATGAGGATCACCATATGATCATCATGACCCTAAGTTTGAATTCAGTTGGACTAGACTACTAGGTAATACAAGACACATAAAGCTAGCTCATCCAAAATCTAACATTGGTTTGTACAAAAGAAGATCGCTAATGTGACAGACATATCACCACGTATAAGGATGCTCCATTACTAGGTAGGTTTCATTCAACATATTACTATAATGGATATCACCCCATGGATTTCAAATACTGATTATTATAGGAATTCAAACTCATTACCCCCTTATTTTATTTTTATTGCTTGGGATACTTGTTCATGCTTAGTGGTGGAAACCACTATTTATTTTACATTTTATTTTATTTTGTATCAAGGAATTTGCTTAGTGATGAAAATAACTGTTTATTTTGCTTTGCTTTGGTAATTATACTTTTTGTGTAAAAACAAGGGATATCATGGATAAGGGGAGCTTGTCCTTTTTTCAATTATTAGCATTCTAAAACATGCATATAATAATATGAGCAAGGAAAACCTTTTTCTTAAGGTGACCAGGATCACTTTGTAGTGTCATATTTCCTTGTTCCAAACTAGGATTGTTAATATTTAAAATTGTGTTGGTATTTTGATATATGCAAGGTACTATCAAAACTAGACCTTACCTCCAAAATCTAAGATAACTTTTTAAAAAATCTAAAATGAGAACTAGGTATGGCTGAATGATCAAAAATACCTAGTATACACCTAATATCAAATCATAAGTTGTGTTTAAAAACACATTTACTCATAGGGAATATGAATGATAATGATTTTGAGGATGCATGATCGGCATACAAACATGGTGTCATTCATAAGAATGTAAACACAACCTATCCTAATACAAGTGAAACAGATGAAAATACCTAATGCAATGCAACTAATTAATGCATATGATGGAATGCAAAATGTGAATGTTTTAATATTTTTTATATTTTGAATATTTTTGTATTGTTTTATAATTTTATAGGAAAAGGTGTGATACCTTATGCATTCCCAGTATGTTTGGTGATTGGTGAAATCAGGGAAGGCATTATATCTTCAGAATCCATAATTTGCTTTATCACTTATGATGTTGATGGTGGGAAAGGACCCTTAGTGTGTATTTGATATGCTACAATGCGATTGGCTTGGATAGGAGGAGTGGTAGAAAATAAGCCCCCCATCATAGCATAAAATTCAATAAAATACTAATACCCTGATGAGAAGAGACAAGTGAAGATGAAATGTTATATGAATCCATAGGTTGCGTAGATTGATTCTAATATTCTTGGACCTCTGTTACAATATTGATCATTCCCAAAAAATCTTGGTGAGGTAGATTGATACACACATGATTAGGTTGCTCAACTTGATTGGCAAATATTGTGTTTGGGTAAGGGATCTTGGAAGACTCCTATTGGTTGGTTGTTTAGATAAAGAGGATTGCCCATCTGAAGCTCTTTCTTCTTGAGCTTATCCTATACTAAATATCTAAAGGGGTAATATGTCTATATGTCATGACCCCTTTTTTTATGGTAAATACAGTATAGATTTTCCTTGTGCCCCTTTGATCTACGCTTATTATGTTTCAATGGGTAAATTTTAGGAATATTGATTGCTTGTGCCTCACATAATCAATTGAAGATCAATGATAAAGTCTTTGAAAAATGAGTATACTACCATGGTGGTCAACATTTTTGGCCTTGTCTTTGATTTTTTTGCATATAATTTTCAGCCAATGGAAGCTAAGCTTAGTGATTAGGCTGCACTAATAGTTGTGGTGGTGTGGCACGATTTGAGGATTCAAGGAAACTCAAAACAACTTGATTTATTGGGGCCACCTTTTGTTGTCTGTTGCCACCTTTAATATTTTATTTTGGTCATTCCATTTTATGGAGCTGAATATCACCCTCCTGAACCTTTATGTCCTCAATGATATTGGCTTGTGCTAAGGCCTCCTTGAATGTTTTATAGTCTTATAATTGTAATAAGAGCGAGATCTGCTTCGAAAAACTTTTTGTAAACATTCAGGTGAGCTCCATTATGGGTAAGGTGAAAGGTAATTTTGACATCACCTTCCTTCACCTATTTCCATTGTCCATGACTAGCTCATAATCAAGTTGATGAAGTCTAGAAAAGTTAGTCAAGTTTATTTTTTCCTCAATGGCAAAATGTTCCAAAAATGCATTATCTAATTGCTCAAATGTGTATATGCTATGGCATGGTAGATGATTACACCATTATAATGCACCCCCAACTAATTTTATAAGGAAATTTCTCAACATCAAGGGGTCATTATCTTGAATATGAAAGCAAATATTGATGAAGCTTGTCACATGCTCTTGTGCATCTTTGTCACCTTTGAACTTTTAAAGTTTAGGCACATTAAAATGTGATGGGTATGGCAGTGATGCTACTGATGGATGCAAATACTGATTTATAAGCTGCTTTAGTGTGGGTTTTTTATAAACCAAACTTTGAGCTTGTTAATGAATTTAGCCAATCGTTTAGCACTTTGTATGTCCCTAGCAAGATGATATGATTTTCCTGTTATCAGCCTTGATTATGTAGAGAGGACCAATTTTGATATTGATGTGGGTGATAAGTATAATTATTAGGTACCTCATCATAAATGGATTTAGGGTAGGTATCTACTTGTTCCTAATATTTCCATTAGGACTCTTCATATGATTCCTCCTTGTGCTGATCTTGGTACTATTGAGGAGTATGAGATCCTTGATGATAACTAGGTAATGGCCTTTGATGTTGAATGTAATTTTGGCATGGCTAAGGGGGAATATTTTGAGATTGTATTGTGTGCCTTATGCATTGTTGCATCCTATATGTGCTAGGTGTAAGCACCACTTCATGTAATGCATTTTACACGTGCTCTTGTTGTATCCTTTGTTGTTCTTGTTGTATATTTCATTGATACACCCTTTGTAGTTATGCTTGTTGTGGATCCATCCATTGTTAATTTAATTGTTGTTGATACAATTGGAATTGATTTATATGTTGTTTTATGTTAATATTTGGCCTAAGTTCTTGATGAGTATGATTTTGTTGCTGATTTGTATGGGGTATATGTACCCTCATATTTGAAATACGAATGAGTTTATCATGTCTTTATCTCATAGTAGGATCTATTACTTTTTTTTCATACTCCCTAAAGGTTGTATTGACTTGATACTCTAGTTTATGAATGGGATTTGTATAGTCTGGAGATGTAGAGGTGCAATGTGGTTGTACCAAGTACTCTTCACGAGGAGTAGGAGGATGAATTGGGTCCTCTTCCTCATATATGAGGAATGAATGATATTCAAGATTAGGTGTAATATTTGTATACTCAGGATGCATAGAAGCACAATGTGTGCATGCAGAATGCTCTTTATGAGGATTAGGAGGGTGACTTGCTCAATCAAATAGGGTGGTTTGCTCATCAATGCTAGGTCATGGAGTATACCCATATTAATGTTTTGATTTATGTATAGAGCAAGCTAGGATGTGAACCTATGACATTGACCTACTAGGCCTCACAATGGGTGGATAGTTCCTTTTATAAAAGTCTATAAGGGTATCCAATTTTGGAAGGTTTTCTAGATGACCTGTGAGTGCCTCTTTAATAGGAGTATCTCGAAGGTATAACCTCCTATGGATGGTATTGATGTTATGATAAAACTTGGAATTCTATTTAGGGAATGTCATGTCCTTTGGACTGATTTGGAGATGTTTGATTTTTATGGATCCTGATTCTCTCCCTAGTTTGGAGGTCTTTTTTTCAACTACTTTTGGACCAACTCTATGAAAGGGGGGGTCCTTCGACCATATTTTATTTGTTGGATGCAGAATAAAAAAGTAGGATGGTAGGATATTATGTTAATTACATGAAGAGTAAAGAAACAAATAAAGTAGATAGAACAATTATCTTATTTAAATATTTCTTTTTATTTCCTAAGAAGTTGGCTTGTGTGTTTTGAAGGATTGTATATCGTACCACTTTCTCATGTGAGTTTGAATTTTAGTTGATGTAACTCTCAATTGTTAAAATTTTTCATTTATATGCTCTCACATGCACATTTCATGATGAAGTCTAAATGACAAAACCTACTAGGATATGGAGATGAAACCCCTATATTATGAGGGAGAATAGGTCCTCTTGATACTCACCCAATCCACCATGGGTAGAGATACACTATCAAAAGAGAAGTAAGTTATATTTTCCATAAGCTTCGATGGTTCTTGAAGTCGATATTGGCCACGATTGGGTTTAAAAAATTAAAATATACAAGCTAAATAGGTGGTGATGAAGACCATAATTGGTATTGATTAATTCATTGGATGTCACTTCCAACTCCCTGATGTTAAACATAGAGCGTGAGGTGTGTGTGGATCATTTTACTTTATGCAAAACCAAAGATGCAATAATACAACATGCCATTATTTTTCACTACATGAATTAAAATAACATTTTAAAATTTAGAAATATGCATGGAAGAAATGTTTTCCTTTCAAAAAATATAGTGCAAAACTAAATGAGATAGCCTTTCATTAGGCTACAAGCACGCAAACTCTAAAATCAATCTAACAAAGGTCATCTCTATGAAAAATAGTGAATAGTAATGGTCATCAAACATAGAGACTGTCATAAATCTAGCTGCTAGATTTTGGGGTGGTGAGCAACAAAGGTCACTGTTCCTAGCAATGATGGCTAGTAAACACAAAGATTTAAAATTTTCCCTTTAAAATTTCTCTATGTGTTTTAATTAATTTCTATTATGTAATTTTTAGACAAATAAAAAAAGGAACAGTTTAAGGCCACTTATAGGTGCAACCTTAGTTTGAAGAATTTATTGTGATTTGATTTTTTTATGTCTATCTTGAGGCCACTATTGATCAGATTTATGGGTTTTTTTAGCCACTAATGATGGTAGTGGTGGCCACTATTAGATTTGCTTGGTTAGAATAACAATGCCTGCAATGAACAAAAAAACTCATGCTATAAACCAAAAAGAATAGGTCATGCATGTGATCACCACTTGTAAAGCTACAAAAACTATGCATATAATCTATTGCAATCTTATAAAAAAAGTGATAAAGAAAATTAGGTAACCATTAAAATAATAGGATAACAAAAATGGGGTGCTCTTATTAGTAATGAAATGAGTCTCGGTTACAATACATCCCTCTTAGGGATACCAAATTTGATACAAGATTACAAAGTATATAGCCCCAAAGGGGAAATATGCAATCCACAAGGTATTTACTCTTCCACTACTCTAATTATAGAGGTTTTACTTACAACATCTACTTTTGATACCACGAAAATGGATCTTGTTGATGTATAGCACTTCAATAACCCTGTAACCTACACACAAGAAACTACAATAAAGGTCAATAGCATATGACACATCTCAAAATGAGGCTTGTTTCTCAATAAGTACAAATTGTAAAGCAAATGCATAAAGTAATGATAAAATGTATTGAAATAGGAAAGACATGCAGGAATACTGAATATAAATATGACTAATCTATGTCATAAATCTAAATTTAAACATTGCTAATATTATCTAATGCTAAAATAGAGAAATAAAGACATCAAAATGAGGCTGCTGCTGATCGGATCAGTGGGTTTTGTTAGATGTTATTGACGTGGGTGGTGGCACTTGTGAGTCACTATTGAAAAAAATGATTGCAATATAGAGATTATGTTCTCTGTGTTCTGGGCCTAATGACAATAAATTCTACTATTGAATTGATGTGCAATGGTTTATCATGTCTCAAGATATAGTTGGATGGCATAATTAGGCTCAAATTAATGGCAATTGGTCTAGAACAACAAGGTGTTTAATCCTCAAGCTTTGATGAAATCCATTGGCAATGTCATTATGTAAATTGGAAAGCACTTCATTGCACCTCAAGGGATATTAGTTCTCTCTCTTCAGTTTGGTAGGGCTTCACTATGGAAATTTCTCATTAAAATATTTAGTTTGACAACACTTCATTAGGGAAGGCAATCAGGATTTATCTCCATTTCTTTCTAACACCTATAATACTTGTTTTTGGTTTCCCAAGTAGATAGCAGTTTGAGTTTTTTGTTCTCTTTTTTCTTACTCTAAGGGTCTTCATATTCATTTCTCATTCCCACCAACACTTTCATTTTCATCAAGATATCTTATTTTTTATTATTATTTGTAATGAAACTTATCTTATAAATGTCTATACGCTAAATAATATAATGTACACGGAATAGAGTGATAAATATTATCTTTTATATATTACCTTGGAAACCCTAATGTATAAGGATGATCCTCCAATGTACTTCATTTCTTATGTTCCATTTAAAATCCCAAGTGTTTACCTACTACTTTTATTTTTATTGCGATGAGATGTTTTACAATATTTAAGGAGAATGAAGATGATTTACTTCAAAAAATATTGACCTATTTTACCTCTACTTTAAAATTTCCATTCCCATATTCCTTTGCACCTTTTATTCCATCTATATTTAAAATCTAGTATTGAACTTCCTTATCCATTATGTCATTTTTATTCTTCTAAAGGTTGACCTAAGTAAACTTTAATGGGATTTTTCATTTGATGGTGAAAATAGATTTTCTTTACCACTTTTTTAAGTGCGTAAAATTCATGAGCTAATATATCTTATCCTATGATATGATCTATAATGATCATGATGTAACAAATACAACTATATTTATTTGTTGGCTCAACCTTGTAGAGTTGGATAGGCATCCCTTGAACATTAGGGAAAACTTATATTAATTTTATTAACTACAAAAATGAGAGAATATGATGTAGTTGGGTTTGATTGATTCATCTAACTTATATCACCTCTAGTGTGTATAAGATACTTCTTCATATTTATGTGTCTAGGAGACATTTCCTTTTTTAAGTGGCTTGGATTATTCATAAGCCTTGGAAATTGAATTTGTGATATTTTATTGAAGTTACTATTCCGAAATATGAATTTTTTTAAAATATTTTGGTGTATGTTGTTTCTATTACTATTATTCTATCTTCTTATTATAATAATTAATTTTTTAGAGTTGTTTTATTACAAATGGTATTATTGGTTTCATATGGCAATAGAAAAATGTTACAATGTTAGTATGCTTATTTTAAAACCACTTTTGACCATATTCATATCTTCTAAATGGGTAATTCATAACTATATTTTTGATACTAATATGTTAACGTAATTATCTTATATAATATTGTAGTTTAGGTAGAATTATTCACATATTCTATATCTAGAAAATAGAATATTAAGTATGGTGGAACAAATATAAAATATCTCTATCATTTTTATTGTATCATTGAGCTAATCAGAATAAGATATATACTTGGTACCATTTTTTGGTCATTTTTGAGCTCTACTCGTACCTGACCATTTCATTAGAATTTATTTTCAATCCTTTATATTCATGAATATATCAAGGATAACTTTTAAGTAATAGATATAAATAATTTTAATTTAACTATATAAAAGTTTTGTCATCCATGGAATCAAAGCAAACACCTCAATGTATTAGAAGATATAAATAACTTCAACCCTCACAATCAATCATTATATGACATCAAAGATATATTCTTCAACCCTCTTGCATAATATCTTATCTCACTCAATCCTCCTCCTCTTATATTTGAAAAAGAGGTCCTCTAATACATTCAAATCTTGGAAATAAATTTACACAATGAGATTGACTAGATAATGTCTAGTCAATATCATTACACCAAGTATCTTGCATGCATTAAGAAGTAGTTGTAGGAACTTCTAACTCAATATCCTAGAGGGAAGCAAGATATTGGCCCTCTCAAACTAGAGTGGTCACTTGAAAATAAATTATAGTAGCTTTTCCATGCATAGAATCAAGATCAATAAAAGAGACCCAATATCCCTAAAACAAATCAACACTTGTTGAGAACTTTTAGCTTCAAGATATAGGACACTTCTAAAGGATAACTTTCAAATAAGATCCAAGGTACTCCCAATGGATATCATTTGGATAGTATCTAGGGTACTTCTAATATTTAACATTCAAGCATCATTGTAAATAGTCCCATTATTCCCAAATGCATACTCAATATTTCATAGAAAACCACACATGTATGGTTGGTGGTGTATCGGATTTTGCTCTTGATTTGGATAAAATTGATTTTATGTATTGTCTATCTTCTTGATTGACCTCTTTATGTTTTTGTCTCTATAACTTATATATTAAACTTAAATGATGTATACCCTCACAAATTTATTTCTAAAATACTTTGTCGAATATACTTGGATAGGTTTCCTAAATAGAGCATTTTGACTCTTTGTACCTATAATTTAGGCACCCATGCTATAAATGGATTCTTGATGAGCTACAAAATCAGTCATTTAATATTTCTTAGATAAAATTTAACAATATTTTCATGATGAAGTTTTGTAAATATCCCTTTAACTCTTATATGGTAAAATTAATTGAAACAAAAAAAAACATGAACTATGGATGACTAAAATGTGAAATTCATATTCCTCATTATATACACATCATTTGAGTCCCATTGAGGTGGTTTTAACATTCAATATTGGTATTAAGTATGAATTATGGTGGTAAATAGACATGAACTATATTTACATCTCTATGATGTTGAGCATGTGGTCCAATCAACTAAAAAGAATCTCTAATAGCCTAGATTTTAGTAATTATAGTATTTCAATCCTTATAAGAATTCCTTCAATAATTACAATGAGGTTATTCTAAAGGGTTACTTTTATTTAAAAATTTGATTATGGAACCCATGAAATCATGCCTCTGAGTAGGGATAAAACATCTAGATGTATGTAAAGGATGAATATTCTAAATATAAGGAAGTCCCTACATCACTGCATAAATAGGAACCAACAAAACCTAGTGAGCTTGAACACATTATGGGTAATATCCTTCTCTCAATATTTTCACTATAAATGGTGCAATCCCATCACACTATCAAGATAAAATAATTCATAAAGAGATAATAAATAATTATTTTGATTGATTTGATAGCACTCATAGTTTTATTAGTCTTAACATGGTTAAATTCTTTATGTTGTATCTCAATTGACAAAGACAAATTGAATATTTTAAATTCCAATGGTGGTAATACTTGATGTGTGGGTTGCATTGCTAATATACACTTCAAGATAGATATATACACATGGACCAACATCCTATATATGGTATATTTAGATATTTTGGATGGTATCCGTAGACCTCAATAATTATTTAATTGGAGGATGTAACGTTTAGCCTATAGTGGTCATATTTATGGTGTCAAAATAGAAAGGATATATATCTCTAGGGTTTACAACCCTATTTATCTAAGGTCATGATATCTCACTAGATGGAAAAATGTATAAGGATGGTAGCAAAGGAATCTTATCATAGTTTTGTTTGATGGAATTCACTATTTCCAAGAATTCACCTTTTGCTCTTCCTTATCAAATTGACTCTCTTCTTAGAAAATATGTCTAGGTATTCGAAAAACCTAAGGTTTTTCCTCCTATTTTTGTTATTGATGACTTTTTGGATGATGTCTATGGAGAAAAGATTTTAAAAAAACTAAACATACATTTTGGGTTTCACCATATTAGGTTTTAACAGCATGGTATTTTTAAAACTACTTCATATAAATGAGGGTTATTACAAGTTTTTAATCACACCTTTTGGTATTACAAATGCCCCTTCTAATTTATAGATTTTAGTGATTTTTTTTCTTGCCTTTAAATTATTGTGTTATTATATTTTAATCACATCATAGTCTATTATTTGTCTTTCAAAATCTACTTACATCATATCAAATAGTTATTCTAGCTTCTAAAGTGAAAATAATTATATTGCAAAACATCCAAATGTTCCTCTAGTGTGTGTAAAAGATAATGTCTTGGTCATAGTATCTTATAAAGGTGTTAAGGTAGACACTAACAAGATCAAGTCCATGCAATTTAGGCATGTGCTTAAATATCTTAAAAGTATTAGCAATTTTGCAGGTCTCATTGGGTATTATAGGATATTTGTTAAGAGTTATGGGAAGAATACATCTCCCTTAATAACCCTCACTAAGAAGGATGCCCTTGTTTAGTTCAATGAGGTTAAAATAGCCTTAAATTCCCTAAAATATACTGTATACCATTATTATTCTAGGTAAATTAAAATTTATCAATCCTTTTTTCATTGGATATGACTTTTTTGGAATAGTTGTCGATGTTGCATTGATGTATGCAAGTCATCCTTAACTTATATAAGCAAAAAAAACTCCAACAAGAGTTTTGAGTATTTTCCATATGAGAAGAATATGTTATCCATTTTGTATATGATGGAAAAATGGAATTCTTACTTACTATGATGACATTTTATTGTCAAAACTGGTTATTGTACTCTCAACCACTTTTAGGAAAAATACCTCATGTATGAAGCAAATCATAGGGTTGACGAAGACCTTTGGTTCTAAATTTGAGATTAAATATAAGAAAGGTAAGGATAATTTGGGAGTAAATTATCTTTCTTTCATGTATGAATATTATATAATCATCCATGTTATATATCCCATTTCCCCTTTGGTTCACTTAGCTTCATGTAGATCATAATACTGTTCATTTTATTCATGATGTTGAGGTCAATAACTCATACAATCCATGATTCTATTGGTTTGTTAAGATTCTAAGAGAGCAAAATTACATCTATCTCATTCATTTTTCCTAAGACAAGAATAACACCATTAAGAAATTGTATGCTTCTCCTTCAATATGACATTCTAGATTTCTCAAAACCTATCAATAAGTTGAGCAATATGTTCCTCATAAAGGAATGAAATATGTTATGAAATAGTCCATAAAATAATGTAAGGTGTACCAATGGAATAAGAAAAAATTAATTAAACCCTTAGTATTTTTGTAACCCCTTACTGTTATAGATTGTTAGTGAGAATGCATCTTTATCGACTTAATTTAAGGTCTTCCTAAGTTAGAGGGAAAAATTATATTTTTTGTGGTGGTGAATTGCCTCCCTATGTATGGTATTTTTTATGTCTTATAACATCCATTAATTTCTAGCAAGGTGGCCAATATATTCCTTGATTATATTTTCAAACTACATGGTATACCCAATTCTTTTATCTATGCTTGTGATCCTATATATACCAACAGATTATAGGAGTTATTATCTTAGTGGAACTCACATTAATATAATATCTTCTTATCACCCTTAACTAGATGACTATATATAAATTATGAACAAGCCCTTAGCTATGTAAATTAGATGCTTTATCCAAGATAACAAGTATTACCTTGTTAAATAAATTTCATTAGAAAAATCATGATATAGTAGTTCTTATCATGTTTCAACTAAGATGTCCCCATTTGAGGATCTTCACATGTTGCTCAATGGGTGATTTTTTTTAGAAGCATCAAACTATAGTTCAACTCATCAAGGGCAATATTTATTAATCTTATCAAGCAACAACACTATTAATATTTACAAGGACCATTATTGTATAAAGTAGCAACATGACTTAATCTACTCAAAAAACACCTTATTGTGGCTGATATGGTCTATATGTGGATTTAGTCATATGAGCAACTTTCTTTGAAGATGGTCTAGTCAAAAGCATATACGTAGATTCTATTGTTCATAAAAGAAGATACCCCACATAAGGGATGCATTACCCCACATAAGGGATGCATTATAGTAGTTGGAGCTTCTCCATACCTTCAAAATATATCATGTTTTTTTGTTTTTTGTTAAGTAGGTACTTAGTTAGCAGGTGTAGTCCTAGATAGATCTTCAAGAGTTAGATGACGAAGGATAGTTTAGAGTGGTGCCAAAATTAGTGTTGAAATCATGGGTGTATATGATGTAATATATGATATTGATATATGTTGAATCTACTCATCAAGTAGAAGGATATCCCTAAAAAAATACAATGTAAGAACCAAAAACCATTCTCTAGAAGTTTCTTGACAAAGTGGTCAGTAGGAAGTACTTATTATAATAAGATAAAAAATACAAAATTTCTAATATGAAATCTATATATGACATTTTAAATAGAAAATTATATAAATATACAATAAAAATAATATTATTTAATTAATTTTTTACTCAATATTTAAGATAAATATAAATTTAAAATAGAAGGGACTAAGAAGTATTATTCTATCTTATTATTATAATCATTAATTTTTTAGAGTTGTTTTATTACAAATGGTATCATTGGATTCATATGGCAATAGAAAAAGGTTACAATGTTAGTATGCTTATTTTAAAACCACTTTTGACCATATTCATATCTTCTAAATGGGTAATTTATGACCATTTTTTTGCTACTAATATGTTAATGTAATTATCTTCTATAATATTGTATTTTATATAGAATTATTCACGTATTCTATATCTAGAAAATATAATATTAAGTATGGTGGAACCAATATATAAGATCTATATCATTTTTATTGTATCATTGAGGTAATTAAAACAATATATATACTTGGTACCATTTTTTGGTCACTTTTGAGGTCTACTCGAACCTCACTATTTCATTAGGAGTGTTTGTTCAATCCTTTAGATTCATGAATAGATCAAGGATAACTTTTAAAAATATAAATAAATAATTATAATTTTACTAGATAAAAGGTGTGTCATCCATGGAATCAAAGCAAACACCTCAATGTATTAGAAGGCATAACTAACTTCAACCCTCACAATCAATCATTATTTGACATCAAGATCTATTTTTCAACCCCCTTACATAAAACCTCATCTCACTCAATCCTCATCCTCTAATATTTGAATAAGAGGACCTCTACTACATTAAAAATAGAAATAAATTTACACAATGATATTGATTAGATCATGTCTAGTCAATATCATTACACCAAGTATCTTGCATGCATCAAGAAGTAGTTGTAGGAACTTCCAACTCAATATCCTAGAGGGCAGCAAGATCTTGGCCCTCTAAAAATAGAGTGAACACTTGAGGATAAATTATAGTAGCTTTTCGATGCATAGAATCAAGATCAATAAAAGATACCCAATATCTCTAAAAATAAACCAACACTTGTGGAGCACTTTTAGCATCAAGATATAGGACACTTCTAAAGGATGAATTTAAAATAAGATCCAAGGTATTGCCAATGGATGTCATTTGGATAGGATCTAGGGCACTTATAATATTTAACATTAAAGCATCATTCTAAATTATCCTATTATTCCCAAATGCAAACTCAATCTTTAATAGAAAACCATACATGTATGGTTGATGGTGTATAGGATCTTGCTCTTTATTCAGATCAAATTAATTTTATGTATTGTCTATCTCCTTGATTGACCTCTTGATGTTTTGGTCTCTATAACTTATATATTAAACTTAAATGATGTATACCCTCATGGATTGATTTCCAAAATGCTTTGTCCAATATACTTGGATATGTTTCCTATTTAGAGCATTTTTATTCTTGTTACCTCTATGTTAGGCACCCATGCTATCAATGGATTCTTGAGGAGCTACAACATCAGGAATTTAATATTTCTTAGATAAAATTTAATAATATTTTCATGATGAATTTTTATAAATACCCCTTTAACTCTTATACAGTAATTTTAATTCAAACGAAAAACATGAACTATGGATTAGTAAAATGTGAAATTAACATTCCTATTTATATACACATAATTTGAGTCCCTTTGAGGTGGTTTTAACATTCATGCTTCGTATTAAGTATGAAATATGGTGGTAAATAGACATGAACTATATTTACATCTCTATGATGTTGAGCATGTGGTCCAATCAACTAAAAATAAACTCTAATAGCCTAGATTTTAGTTATGATAGTATTTCAATCCTCATAGGAATTCCTTCAATAATTGTAATGATGTTGTTCTAGAGGGTTACTTTTATTTAAAATGTTGATTATGGAACCCATGAAATCATACCTATGAGGAGAGATAAAATATATACATGGATGTGAAGGATGAATATTCTAAAGATAAGGAAGTCCCAACATCACTTCATAAAGAGAAACCAATAAAACCTAGTGAGTTTTAACAAGTTATGGGTAATATCCTTCTCTCAATATTTTTACTATTAATAGTGCAATCATCAATATATAATACTTCACAAAGAGATAATGAATAATTATTTTGATTGATTTGATATCACTCATAATTTTATTAGTCTTAACATGGTTAAATTCTTTATGTTGTATCTCAACAATTTTGACAAAGACAAATTGAATATTTTAATTTCCTAAGACAAGAATAACATCCTTAAGGAATTGTATGCTTCTCCTCCGACAAGATATTATAGATTTATCAAAATCTATCAATAATTTAAACAATATGTTCATTATAAAGGAATTAAAGATGATATGAAATAGTCCATAAGAGAATGTAGGGTGTACCAATGGAATAAGGAAAATTTAATTAAACCCTTAGGATTGTTGTAACCCCTTACTATTCTATAGTGTTAGTGGGAATTCATCTTTATCGACTTGATTTAAGGTCTTCCTAAGTTAGAGGGAAAAATAATATGTTTTTGTGGTGGTGAATTGCCTGCCTATGTATGGTCATTTTTGTGTGTTATAACATCGGTTAATTTCTAGCAAGATGACCAAGATATTTCTTTATTATATTTTCAAACTACATGGTATACACAATTCTACTATTTATGCTTGTGATCCTATATATACCAATAAATTATAGGAGTTATTATCTCTTAGTGGAACTCACATTAATATAATATCTTATAATCACCCTTAACTAGATGACTATATAGAAATTATGAACAAGTCCTTAGCTATGTAGATGATATGCTTTATCCAAGATAACAAGTATTCCCTTGTTAAATGGACTTCATTAGAAAAATCATGGTAGAATACTTCTTATCATGTTTCAACTAAGATGTCCCAATTTGAGGATTTTCTCATGTTGCTCAGTGGATGATTTTCTCTAGTAGCATGAAACTATACTCCAACTCATCAAGGACAATCTTTATTAATATTATCAAGCAACAACATGATTAATCTTTATAAGGACCATAATTGTATAAAATAGCAACATGACTTACTCTACTTAAAACAACACCTTGTTGTAGTTGATATGGTCTATATGTGGATTTAGTCATATGAACAACTTTCTTTGAATATGGTCTAGTCAAAAGATTATATGTAGATTCTATTGTTCATAAAAGAAGATACCCCACATAAGGGATGAATTATAGTAGTTGGGCTTCTCCATACCTCCTAAATATATCATGTTTTCTTATTTATTTGTTAAGGCACTTAGTTAGAAGGTGCAGTCCTAGATGGATCTTCAAGAGTTAGATGACGAAGGATAGTTTGGATAGGTGCCAAAATTAGTGTTATAATCGTGGGTTTATATGATGTAATTTATGATCTTGATAGATGTAGAATCTACTCATCAAGTGGAAGGATATCCCTAAAGGATATCTCTAAAAAAGATGCAATGTGAGAACCGATAACCATTCTCTAAAAGTATTTTTTTGATAAAGTGATGAATAAAAAATACTTATATAATAAAATAAATAATACAAAATTTTTAATATGAAATCTATATATAATATTTTAAATAGAAAAATATATTAATATACAATAATATGTAAGTAAATTTTTACTTAATCTTTATAATAAATATAAATTTAAAATAGAAGGAACTATGAAATTTAAATATATGATAATGTTGATCTCAGTCCCACAATCCTAATTTCATAAGACTACAATCTCATTATAGTTACCCATTACTACGACAAAGCACAAACCAAATACTTATGCCGATTACAAATTATTTTGTAATGGGTTGGTAGACCCACCGAACGCACGTTAAAATATATTAAGATCTAACAACAAATTGCTACGCAAATTATCACCATTTAACCGTCGCGCCTTACATGTATTTCATTTAAAAAAAAAAAGTGTAGGATATAAGGATATAAATATCAATATTGTTTGAAACTAATAAAATTATTACAAAAACATCTTTAACTTAAAAAAGTTAAAGATTCGAAAACATTAAAAATGTTCAAAAGGCTGGTCTTGTTATTTTAAGCTAAACATGTACACGAAAACGTAAAACCAGTTAGAAGACGTCCAGCTAAATCGGCTAGTCCTTTCTGTGCAGCGAAAACATAAAAATTGTCCATCTTAAGGTTTTAAAGCCAAATGGCTGATCTTAGTTTTTGTGCAGCGAACCACATCTTTGCAGAAATCTAAAGCCATGGACGGATCATCTTCCAACTCCTTGACTGTCATGTCAAACAGCTCATTCAGAGGATCATCCACAATCATCTGCAGGGCTGCCTGTTTAGTTTTGTCTAGGTCATATATGTATGCCATCTTCACTACACTTGCTGTTTGCTTAGCGAGTATATTATCAGAAATAAATGCATCCAACATTAATTGGCCTGGTACAAATGAGAGAGTTTGACAAGATCCCTGTAATTGGAATGGATTTCATCATCACTGACATGGCCAGTGTATAGAAACTTCACAAACACTTTAAGGATTTCCCCTTCCACCTCATTTATTTGTATTTCTCCTGTTCGTTTTTCCTTCATGTCCGTCTCAAACATGGCCCTAAATGCAGGGGAACGATTCGCCTACATGTAAACACTATACAATATTAAAATAGTGCTAATGCTATATAGTAATGTAGATTATAAAGGAAATAAGAAAAAAAAAATCACCAGTATGAAACTGTATGCCTCTATGCGAGATCCATCTGAAGTGCAAAGAACAACATCTGCAAAGTCAGATTTTTCTCCCGGAACAAAACACCATTCTTTCAAAGATGCAATCTGTGATTTCAAATTCCGAATGGTGTTGCTCTTCTCCTCCGCAATTTTGCAGCAATTCCAGTAACAATTTAAGCAATGACTCAAACGGTTAACGTTGAAGCATTTTGTGCATTTCGACATGGTAGTCTATGATGGCGTGCACGTAGATTTCAGATCGAACGGATTGAATCCCTCTCCTAGAGGGAGAAAGATTATTGGCCTCTTTATAATTAGGTGAATTAGCGCAACTATTATTTGGAGTTGCGCCAATCTTTGCTCGTGGAAATAATTTCTTCACTCCAAAGAGATTTTTCACGGCCGACAATGGAATCCGCTGGTTTCCATCTGCGGCCTACAAATACAAATGACTAAAATAAAGCGGTGGCTTGCAAATGCGTTTTAATTGAAGTTATAGCATAGATGTGTTTCGACATTGAAAAGTTAAGATATTTAGAGTTTAAATGGTAAAGTTTGGCGAAAAACTATTAAATTTTTATTATGAGATTGAAGTTTAAATTGTTATTAATATATTTTTATGTAATATTGAAAATAATTAAATGATAGAATGTGATATTAGATTAATTAAAATATTAAATTTGTTTTATGTTTTTAATATAATTATATTTAATTTAAATTATTTAACTAATTTTAATAAAACATAAAAATATAATTTAAGTAAAAAACCATTTGTAAGTTTTTTTTAATTTTTATTAGATTTAAAATAATAGGTTAAAAATTAAAATTTTAATATTTTTTTAATAAGTTTAAACATGTTTTTAAGAGGGGAATGGGGTTTGAATCTTGAACCTTTCAAAAAGAGGTCAAAGCTCTTATCAAGTAGTAAGCTTGCAGCTTAATTAAAATTATAATATTTAAATTCCCTAATGATAAGCATATCTCTTGGCTTTAAGAGGGGTTATGGTAATAGGGTTTTCTCATACTAACAAAAATATATATATTTATATTAAAAATAAGGTTTTTAATATTATATTTTTTTAGAGTATGATATAATAATCTACAATCTTTGTGTTGATTCAAGCATTATTTATGTGTTCATCTTAAATATTTAATTTATAAAAAAATTATAAATGCAACTCTAGAACCAATAAATTTGATTAAAAATATTTAATGCGATCTCCATAATTATATATGAATATTATACATTAATTACAACTAATAAATTAAACCAAGTAAAACAAATTCTGTATTTATAATTAAATATTGATATAATTAAAAATATCCAATAAAATCCTTATAATTATATATGAATATTATAAATTAGTTACAATAAATAAATTAACCAAAGAAAACCAACCTATTATTTATAATTAAAAATTAATATGATTTTAATATTATATATTTTTTTAGAGTATCATATAATAAATTACAATATTTATACTAATTTGGGCATTATTTATGTGTGCATATTAAATATTTAATTTATAAAAAAAATACAAATGCAACTCTAGAACTAATAAATTTGATTAAAATTATTTAATGCAATATCCATACTTATATATATATATATATATATATATATATATATATATATGAATATTATACATTAATTACAACTAATAAATTAAACCAAATAAAACAAATTCTATATTTATAGTTAAATATTAATATAATTAAGAAGATCCAATACAATTCTTATAATTATATATGAATATTATAAATTAGTTACAATCAATAAATTAAACCAAAGAAAACCAAACCATTATTTATAATTAAAATTAATTTTAATATTATATTTTTAGAGGTCCGAGGTGTAGATCAATTGGTTCATCCAAACCCCATAAGGGGTGGAGTTCCAAGGTTCAAATCTCGGGCCTCGTCATACTGAACGTGACGTAAAAGGTTTAAAATGATTATGGCATGACAGCTATAAGGGCAGACTACATGAAGATCTGTGGTGCAACTTATGGTGCGAACAACTTAGAATACTGTTGCGACCATAAAAGTTGGACAACTTACCCGAATTCATGTCGGCTACCATTTCACAATTAAAAAAATATATATTATATTTTTAGAGTATCATATAATAATTATAATATTTATAATTATTCAATCATTATTTATGTGTCCATATAAAATATTTATTTTATAAAAAATTACAAATGCAACTCCACAGCCAATAAATTTAATTAAAAATATTTAATGCAATTAATATAATTAAGAAGATCCAATACAATGCTTATAATTATATCTGAATATTATAAATTAGTTACAATCAATATGATATTAATATTATATTTTTAGAGTATCATATAATAAATTACATTATTTATATTGATTCAAGAATTATTTATGTGTCCATCTTAAATATTTAATTTATAAAAAATTACAAATGGAACTTCACAACCAATAAATTTGATTAAAAATATTTAATGCAATATCCATACTTTTATATATTTATATATATATAAATATATATATATATAAATATATATATATATAAATATATATATATATATATATATATATATATATATATATATATATATATATATATATATATATATATATATATATATATATTAATTACAACTAATAAATTAAACCAAGAAGATACAATAGAATCCTTATAATTATATATGAATATTATAAATTATTTACAATCAATAAATAAAAAAAAACAACCCATTATTTATAATTAAAAATTAATATGTGTTTAATATTATATTTTTAGAGTATTATGGAATAAATTACAATATTTATATTTATTCAAGCATTATTTATGTGTCCATATTAAATATATAATTTATATAAAATTACAAATGCAACTTCACAACCAATAAATTTGATTAAAAATATTTAATGCAATTAATATAATTAAGAAGATCCAATACAATCCTTATAATTATATATGAATATTATAATTTAGTTACAATCAATAAATTAAACCAAAGGAAACCAACCCATAATTAATAATTAAAAAATAATATGATTTTAATATTATATTTTCTAGAGTATTATACAGTAAATTACAATATTTATATTGATTCAAGCATTATTTATGTGTCCATCTTAAATATTTAATTTAAAAAGTTATAAACACAATTCTACAACCAATAAATTTGATTAAAAATATTTAATGCAATCTTCATAATTGTATATGAATATTATATATTAATTAAAACTAATAAATTAGACCAAGTAAAACCAACCTAATATTTATAATTAAATATTAATATGACCAATAAGATCTAATGCAATCCTTATAATTATATATAAATATTAT
The DNA here is from genome assembly GCA_028583015.1 of Wollemia nobilis. Lineage (NCBI taxonomy): Eukaryota > Viridiplantae > Streptophyta > Pinopsida > Araucariales > Araucariaceae > Wollemia > Wollemia nobilis. The sequence goes on from JAQPPZ010016936.1 coordinate 5,298,340, forward strand.
AAATTAGTTTCAATCAATAAATGAAACCAAAAACTAATCCATTATTTATAATTAAAAATTAATATGTGTTTAATATTATATTTTTAGAGTATTATGGAATAAATTACAATATTTATATTTATTCAAGCATTATTTATGTGTCCATATTAAATATTTAATTTATAAAAAATTACAAATGTAACTCTACAACCAATTAATTTAATTATAAATATTTAATTCAATCTACATAATTATATATGAATATTATACATTAATTACAACTAATAAGTTAAATCAAGTAAAACAAACTCAATATTAATATAACTAAGAAGATCCAATATAGTCCTTTTTTTTTTAAAAGCGGTGCCGACTTGGTCTGAGAAACCACGAACAGAGGGTTCTACACCATCAAAGTCACCCAGGAGCCGCACCTAGGAGCCGCATCCGACCCTGCCTGCACCAACATTATCAATTCGATTTTGGATACCCAATTCAACTTTTTGGTAGGGTGGAGATTTGAACTTGGGACCTCCCTTGGAGGATTGCTCTCTCCTCTCCAACTCACCTACAACACCGGGTAATATAGTCCTTATAATTATATATAAATATTATATATTAATTATAACTAATGAATTAAACCAAGTAAAACAAATTCAATATTTATGATTAAATATTAATATAATTAATAAAATCTAATACAATCCTTATAATTATATATGAATATTATAAATTAGTTACTATTAATAAATTAAACCAAAGAACACCAACCCATTATTTTTAATTAAAAATTAATATGATTTTAATATTATATTTTTAGAGTATCATATAATAAATTAGAATATTTATATTGATTCAAGCATTAAATGGAAGGCTTTTGAGATTGTCACATCATACACATACTTTACTTGGGAGTTATTTTCACAAGACCTACCTTCAACTTGATCTTTGCATCTCAAGCAAGGTTAAACAAAGGTTATGTTGTCCTAGCCTCTCTGGATAAGCAATGATTTCAACTTCAGTTTCAAGACATCAGTACGAAGATCAGACTCTTCCACACTCTTGTTACACCTACACTACTATATGGCTGTGAATTTTGGGCCCTAACCTCATATATTTGGGTTGGTCTTGTATTGAAAGGGTCCTCATCTCAATGTTGTCCAGGTTCATTCATTTCAAAAGAATGATTCCACATCCAATAATTCTAGCTGAGTTTGGTGCTCATCCATTGCTTACAACAATAATATTTCTTCTTGTATATTTACTGGGTAGAGTTCATTGTATGCCTAATAGGAGAAGATATCTATATTTAGCACTACAATCCTCAATATAGTTGGTAAATCAAGGGGTCAGGAATTTTTGGTATGCTCAAAATACTACTCTACTTCAATATTTTGGCATAGACATCATAAGACCTCCTCCTACTAAAGCATCAATCAATGCACCATACTCCAATAAAGATATTCGAGATGAGATTTACGCAACATATATAAAAACTACTTGTACTAATCCAAAGGAACCTCTTTCACCAAAACTGCTCCATTACTTTCACTTTTATCTCCAACTAGAGAATGGATTGATCAGTAATCCAAAATATAACTGGATACAAATGTTACACAACCTCAGGTTTCATCTAGCTTAGCTACAAATTTTGCTCCCACCAGTTGTGTATTGAGATAAATCATCACCTCCCTAGAGATCAACGTATTTGTATATTATGCAATATTGATGTGGAATCCGAGTATTTCATTTCCACGTATCTTGTCTACTATGAGATATGAGGTAGCTATTATTGCTTATTCAAATACACCCATACACTAAAATATTGGATTAATTATAAATACGTGAGATGCATTGTCATTTTCATCTGGGAATTATTTAATCTTAGGAAAAAACTACTTAGTAATAGTTTGCAAAAGATATTAGGATCCACTTATCACTTCATTCTTCCAACCTCTAGAGGCCATGACCAGGAAGCACCATAGAGATACAACAAGATCAACTTGTCGTCGACTCCAACAAAGAACATATATGACAACATCCAACTCTTACATCACCCACTTCTCTTCAGCCTTGAATATTGGGAGTAATCCTTGATCCACATATCTTGTATATCATATGTTATCCTATTTACTATTTTTCGTACTTTATTTTCTTTGGAGATGCATTAGGCACTCTTGTTGCTTTGCATATGCCTTGTTTTACAGGCCTATGGAATTCTTTTGGTCATGGACATTAATACAAATTCAAATTCAAATTCAAATTCATTATTTATATATCCATATTAAATATTTAATTTATAAAAAATTACAAATGCAACTCTAAAACAAATAAATTTGATTAAAAATATTTAATGCAATCTTCATAATTATATATGAATATTATTAATTAATTCCAACTAATAAATTAAACAAAGTAAAACAAATTCAATATTATACAGGGTCATGATTTGGAGGAGACTACTCAGTCATGCACGTTGGTCATAGGGTTTCTCACAATAACCAAATAAAAAAAACAAATTCAATATTTATAATTAAATATTAATAATACTAAAAAGACCCAATACAATCCTCATAATTATATATGAATATTAGAAACTACATACAACCAATAAATTAAACCAAATAAAACCAACCCATTATTTATAATTAAAAATTAATATGAACCCTTGGTACTTCAAAAAAAAAAATTATAAATTAGTTACAACCAATAAATTAAACCAAAAAATAACCTATTATTTATAATTAAAAATTAATATGATAATGAACCCTAGTATATTATAAATTCAACCAATAAGTTAAACCAAATAAAATCAACCCATTATTTATAATTAAAAATTACTATAAACCCTTAGTACTTCAAAAAAAATTATAAATTAGTTACAACCAATAAATTAAACAAAAAAAAACCACCTATTATTTTTAATTAAAAATTAATATAATAATGAACCTATATATAATAATATTATTATTATTATGATAAAAAGTTCAATACAATTTTTATAATTATATATATTTTTTTTTATTGGTAGAAAGGGTGTTGAAAGGTCCCTGAACCTTGTACAAGAGAGATTACAAGAAATCCATATTGACCGAAGTGGTCCAAGAAGAAAGGAATAGAGAACTGGCAAACCTCCACACTAGGGAAGGTGTCATGAAATCACGACCAAAATGGTGATGTCGCAAATATTATTATTATAATTATATATTAATATTGTAAATTACTTATAAATTTTTTTTGTATAACTTTTTTTTTTGTTATATACAATTAGACACCCACCCCTCACACACTCATCTATACTATGGCTTGAAATTTGAACCTCCTAAGAAAAAGCCTTACAATATCCTTTAAAACTAGTTACAAGTTTACAACCAATATATTTAAAGAAATATAACCAACCCAATATTTATAATTAAATATTAATGTTACAAATTAGTGGTCCAATACAACTCCAATCTAATTGACACCTAATTTTTAAAAATATTCCTCACCTTTTAGAATATCTTCACATCGTAGAATCCTCCATCAAATTTGAAACTCAAATACCTAAAATGCTCCATTGAATTCACTATAAAATTTATTTCTATACAATAGGCTGACTTCATACTTTGTTGATTCTAGAAAAAAATTATAATATGTTTGATGTTATTGCATTTCCAATACCAATAATAATAATAATAATAATAAATTTTTTATTTATAAAAATTAATAGCAAAAGATTATATGGAAAAAGAAAATTAATTTTCATAGAGTTTGATAAAGTTGTTCTATAAATTATTTTTTATTTTGTGAGTATTAATTTTTTTTCTTTTATTATAATTTTAAAAGAATATTTTTGGATGAAAAAAATATTATATTAAAATGACTTAATCATACAAAAAAAAGTGGGTGGAATTAGCACACCCCGAGCACACAACCAACACACTAACTGTGTGCTAAACAGCTAGCAAAGCTACCAAAATAACTTATAGAAGTTCACAAGAAAACCAAACAGAGAACTGCATAAAAAACAACTAATAGACTATGCATCATTGTTGTGTAGGGGCTAGAGGAACAGGATTGACTACACAAGTAACATTACCCCAATGATCAATAAGGTCCCATAAGTAATGAAGCTCTATATTCAATTTTTTTGCTTGCACTGAAATATACAACCAACAATCATAGAAAACCTGATACTTATCAATAAGAGAAAAAATAGAAGGCTCCTTATGGCTAAAAATCACTTTTTTGCGAGTTTTCCACAAATGAAAAATAATATCCACTCTAAATATATGCCACACAGGAATAAGCTTCTCAGAAAACTCAAGTGGATACCCTAAAAAAATATTCACCCAAGAACAAGGACCTATCATATATGGTCTGAAAAAAGATAAAATCCACTACCAAGCCTCTCGAGCTCTCACACAAGACCAAAACAGATGATGCACATCCTCCTCTGCTCCACAATATCTACGGGAAATATCATTCACACCCAAATTTCTAAGCCGCTGACCAATAGGAAGCCCTTGAAACAATAAACGCCAAACAAAAAAGGCTTTCTTAGGTTCAAGATACTTTGCCCATAGTGTATTAAATATGAGACTCCATCTGGACTGAAGAGATATTACATCCCACCTATAATTAAGCTTCTCAGCCATAGAAACAATAGGGGAAAGCCAAGAGTATCGTAAATGAGGTTTATACTTTGTGAGAGAAACATCTTTGGGCCAAGACCAATCAGTCCACCAAGGTTTTTGATAATATCGAAATACTTTACCCCAAACTGATAAAGGAGTGGAATCAATAAAATCCTCATAAGTAGTCTTATCAGGAGAAGATAAACAAAAAAAAATCCTTAAAATTTCCCAAGGTATCCACGACCTTGAATGAAATCTATGAAATCAGATAACTGAGCAATACATCGTTTAAAAAAATTTATGAGCATGTATCCACTCGACTTGAGCAAGGGGATTCCCTTGCAAAGTGATGGCAAAAGACCACTAGACATTAAGCAAAGGTATTGAAGCCCCCAACTTCCCCTTGTAACCTTTCCAAGAAATCCAGGGTTTAATGGCCTCCCAGGCCTTCCAAATGATTTGCATAACAAAGGACCCAAAAAATATTTATTGGAACAGGGGCTATAAGGATGGTTTACAAATCAAGCCCTTTCCATACCTTTTTACCAAAAGGAATCTCCATGGAGAGGCAATGACGAATTAAAAGTTTCCAGGCTTCCTCCCCCTATAAAGCTCTCACAATCCATTTAGCACAGAGGAAAAAACCTTATCATTGACAGTTAAACACTCCCATTCCTCTAATTTTTTTAGGAAGACATCAAATAGCCCAAGCCACCCTATGAAATCCCTTCTTACCAACAACATTGGACCACATAAAATCTTGAAGCAACTTCTCCAATTTGGTATAACAAGTCTTGGAAGGGACCCAGCAAGAAGATTAAAACACATGAGTAGAGGGCAATACCTTGGAACAAATCTGAAACTTGTCAGCTAAGGATAATTTTTTGGTACACCAATACAGAAGCTTCTTATCAACCTTTTGAACAACATAATCCCACAAATGGGTAGGAGAACCCAAAAAATCAAAATGAATACCTAAAAATTTAAAGGGTTCCCCAGGTTGAATCCACTTCCAAGGCTTATCAGCTAATCAGGTAGGCATATATTTTCTAGACTGTCTATAACAAGAAGTTTTTCTCCATTGAATTTTAGAGCCAGAAGCGAAGCAGAATGTATGAAGATAATCTAAAGCATGAATAATAGAGATCTCATCTTCTACAATAGTCAAGAACGAATCATCTGCAAAATGACCATTAATAAACTGCTTGGGGGAGGAAGGGAGTTAAATTCCCTTGATCAATCCTTGACCAGATCTATGAGCTAGAAGATAACCAAAGGCCTCAACAACAAGAATAAATAAAGAAGGTGCCAATGGACAACCTTGTCTAACAGAATGAGCTAATTGAATATTCTAATATTTTCTCTTGTTTATAGTTAACATAGATGAGGTATATTTGAATAACATAATTATAGTCCTGATAAAACAAGGGCCAAACCCGAGAGCCTTTAGCATAGAATTAATAAAGAACCATTCTATTATATCATAAGCCTTATTAAAACCAATATTAATGAAAATAACATCTTGACCAGAGGATCTAGCCCATTCCATCCCTTCCCAAACAACAATAACATTATCCAAAATATATCTATTCTAAACAAAACCATTTTTCTCAGGCCTGATTATCTCAGGAAGAATAGATTTGATTTTAAGAGCTAAAGCCTTGGCAATTATCTTATAACTGACATTAAGCAAGGTTATTGGCTTCCAATTAGAGAAAATTTCAAGGTCTCCCCCTTTTGGAATGAACTTAACATTACCTTTGTTGATGAGATTCCCTAATGACCTAGTAAGCATAGCCTATTTATACACTTGTAGCAAATCAGAACCCACCAAGTCTCAACATTCTTTATAAAATTCACAAGAGAAACCATCTAATCCAAGTGCTTTATCATTTGCCATCTAAGACAGAGCCTATTTGAGATCCTCCAGGGTTTAAGGTGTATCACAAAAATCTTGTTGAGTTTGAGTAAGCTTAGTGTGTATGACTTGACAACAGGATTCTAGAACTTGCACTCTATCATGGGTAAGGCCCTGAGAAGCAAACACTCTTTGATAATGATTAACAAAATCTCCAAAAATATCATCAAGAGATGTGAACCTTTGACCATCAACTTGCAGAGCAGTGAATTGGGTAGTATGAGCAAGTGGACGAAGGGGCTTGAAAAATTCTTTAGAGACTTTGTCACCCACCTTTAACCAATGCATTATGGCCCTTAATTGTGCTCCTTTGGCTTCATACATACTAATTTTTTTAAGCTCATGTCAAAGGGCAGCCATGAAAGCTTGAATATCAGAACAAAAAGGATTAGCCTCAAGCTGCACAAAAACTTTTACTAATTCTGACTTCAAAACCGAATTAGATTTCTTCCTTCTCTTGGCTACTTCCACTCCCAAAGTGTGAAGCAAAGAGGTGGTTCTAAAAATAGTAGCATTCCACCAAGAAACCCAACCAAAGTCACCAGAGGGTCTCGAAAGTAAATTCCAAATTATACAAATATGAGCCTTCATAGCCGGGTGATGAAAGAAGGAAACATTAAGATAAAAATGGGTCTAAAATTGTCAAGGCTGATGAATAATGGCTTCCATAGAAAAAATAATAGGAGCATGATAAGAGAAAATAGTACCCGAGATAACCAAAATAGGAGGTTGAGAAGGTGAAACCCTAGCAATTTTAAAAGTCTCACTGGAAGATATCATGGCTCGATCAAGGTGTTTTAACACCCTAGATTTTCCTGCTTGAAAATTTGACCATATAAACCATTGAGCTTTAGAAAAAATAATAGGATAAAAACATATATTAGGATCATTAAGACTCAGCTTATTTTTCATAAAATAAAAATCTTCTCGCTCCCCAACACACCAGCGGTTAGGAGATAAACTAACTTTATCAGAAGGCTTTTACACCTTATTAAAATCCCCACACATCACCCATGTGGCAAGATGCAGAGACAAAGCCAACCACGACCATAAGGCACACCTTTTTGGAGCATTATTCGAAGCATAAACATTAATAACTCCAAATGATTTACCATGTAATTCCAACAAAGTCCAGACCGCTTGATTTGACAGATCCACTCCCCATGTCACAATATTCAAGTGCCACTTTGGGGAAATAAAAGTGACAGCTCCACCTGTCCGCACTAGAATGATTCGGTACATGGAAAACACCACAAGGCCACAAAAAAATATAGATACGCTACAAATTAAAATTAGAAACTTTCACTTCTTGTAAACACATCACATCAATATTGCCAAAATTGCGAGTGACATAAGTCATCTCACTGTGGATCATATATTTATAGACTGGATCCATCAGTCGTCTTACATTCCATGAGAAGAAAATCATTAAGACCTATCAATATGTAAAAGTTATAGAACATCCTCAGAGGCTCCTAGCTGAACAAGAGACCCGAAGGAGTTAGAAGCATATTGATCCTGACCATCCTGGTAAACATGAGAAGCCTCCTCCGTTTGGTGGCGCTTATCATAATGCAGATTATTTCTTAGAGGGCTACGAGAATGATGAACTTTATAACCATACTGACCTTCTGATGAAGGTTTTATGAAGGCATCAAAGACATATTCCTCCAAAGAGGTAGTAGAACTCGGCATGGCCATCATAACTTGAGCAAAATTTGGAGGAACCCAAATGGATTGCACTTCTGGAGGAGCAATAGGAGCTTTTTGAATAGAAACATCCTGAGGCATAGAATTTGGTGGTGTGACAATAGGGGCAGAGTGTGACAAAAGGGGTTGTGAAGCACTCTCAAGAGCTTGAGACTGTAATGCACTCTAGGAGCGATTTCACCGATTAACCACCTGTCATTCCTCTTGCCCCCCAGTAACCCTAGCTTCCTGAGCACTAGATGCCGAGGCACCAGGTGCCTGAAAAGAAGAATTATTAGGAGTTGGAGGAGGGTTTTACTAGAATTTACCTGCCATAAGTGGGCAATATTTTATCTTATGGGTAGTTGACTGACAATGAAAGCAGGTATTCAGGAGATTAATATAGGCCACCCTTTGTCTGTGGGTATAATCTCCAGCATTAATCTCAATTTCCTTAGGTAAATCCTTGGAAATGTCAAGCTTGACGCATACCCTCCTAGTGGGTTAGGCTGAGAAGAAACGAGAAAGGTCAAAATGAATAAAATTTCTCAAGGGAGCAACCAGTTTATCTAAAAAATTCCAAAAGGTAATGGGAAGACCAGGGAACTTGACCCAGATAGGAACCTCCAGGGAAGAGACCTTAGCAAAAGTGAAATCTCATGTATAGGGTTGCAAAATAAGCAAGTATTTCAATGGTATATCAATTTGGTTGTTCTCTTAAAAGTATATCTTAATGGCATACTTGTTTGACCCTCCTCAAAGAACATATATAAATTTTAATACAAAAACTATAGGATATGTGTATGCAAGAAAATGGTCAAACATTTGTTTTAAATGCCATATTAAAAGAATATTATTGCCCTTAAAAACCATTTTAAAATGGCATTCAACATGATACAAAATACAAGTCATATTATCTAAAAATATAGATCAAGGGTGTATAAACTTTATGACACTTTAACTGTTATCTTATGCTTCAAATCAAGGATTAGATATGAGTTATCATAAAAAATTAACTCCATTAATTTAATTCCTCAAATTTCAAGGAGAATATTGAGATTGTTTTTGTAACACACACAATGTACACCAACACACACATGTCATGGTTTGAACCCTGGACCTCCCAAAGATAATATAAATCCCTAACCACTATGCTATCCCCACTATACATGCATAATATCCAAGTTGTTATACCACTATGTGATGATGATATAATATAGGTGTACATGTTTCAATCCCATATAACCAGTTAAAAAATAATAATAATATAGGAATTGCATTTTTTTTTTTAGCAAAAAACCCCTTGTGGGGCCGCCTTGGTCTGAGAGACCATGAACAGGGGGCTCTATACCGTCAAAGTCACCCGGGAATCACACCCGACCCTACCCGCACCAACATTATCAATTGGATTTTGGGTATCCAATTCAGATTTTTGGTAGGGTGGAGATTCGAACATGGGACCTCCCTTGGAGGATTGCCCTCTCCTCTCCAAATCACCTACAACACCTGGGTGATAGGAATTGCATTGAGTAGAAAGACAACAACTATGATTATTTCGAGGGGATCCAAGGATAAGTTGATTTGGGAGTTGAGTAGCTTAGGATAATATACAACAAGAAGTGGATATAAAGTTCCAAACCAAAAAAATAATAATTTCACTAAAATATGGAGATATTTGGGATAGCCCAAGCTTTCCTAAAGTCAAAATTTTTGTTTGGCTAGTAGGCCATAGAATAATTTTATCCTAGGATAACCTTATTTAAAGGGTTTTTCATGGCCACTCTCAATGTGTTTTTTGTAATAAGGAGGAGGAGAGTATAGACCATATCTTAGGACATTGCTCAATAGTTTAGAATCTATGGTAGTTTTTTAATATATATTTAGTAAATGCATGGTGATGAATACCAAAATTGAAGATTGATTAAAAGAAAGGTAGATCACTTATAAAAGTAAGACTTTATAGATAATATAGGATATATCAAAAGATACAATACTTTGGAATATGGCTAGAAATGAATAGAAGAATATTTAAAGGAAAGGAAAGTAATTTAGAGGTAATGAAAAAGAAGATTTGTTTCGCCATAGAATATTCTAAACCAACCCTATCAACTCACCTAGTTCCTAATTTAAAACTAGAGAGCCTTGATAGATGGAGTCAAGTATCTGAATGAAATTATGATTTTGGGTATAAGAGAAGCAAAAAGAAGAAAAAGAATGTAAAGTGGAAACCACAAGATGTGGAGTGGGTTAAACAGAATTTTTATGGAGCATCTAAAGTAAATCCAAGACTAACAAGAGGAGAAGGAATAATTAGAAATAATATAGGAGATATTTTATCTCATTATGCTTTCAATAGTGGATTTGAGACAAATAATGAAGCTAAAGCTTGAGTAGATTTATAAGGATTAAAAATATGTAAAAAAACAAAATGGAATAAATTATGGATGGAAGGTGATTCTCTTATAGTAATTAATGTAATTTTAAGGAAAGCAAAGGCTCCGTGGAACATACAATAGATAATTGTGGAAATTCAAGATCTTGCTAAAGAGTTTGAAGAAATCAGGTTTACACATATATTAAGGGAAAAAAACACATGTGCACATAAGCTAGCCAATAGAGGGGTTTTAAATGAGGATTGTGAAGTTAAATTCTCCTTTCCATGGTTATAGGAAGTATAAATTTTAGTTGAAGCTAATAATAAATGTTTATTACCTGAATCAATTTATGATTAAGATTTAATTTAATGTTTTCCATTGATATTATTTGTTTTATTTTGTAACAATAATGTGTTTTTTTTAGACTATTTATTATAATTTTTGTGGTTGCATTTGTGTTTCAAGAAGGAAACTAGAAATATAGATTTGGTAAAGCAGACTATGATAGTGCGATGTTTTGGAAATATTACTCTACTAAGATGCATGGAATAGATAGTAGAGGTGAATTTTTGACATTGGTAAGGCTGCTATAGGAAAACATCTCGAAAGTTGCTAAATTTTGGATTAATTGTATTCAAATAAAAATTTGAAAAGATCCAAAAAATAAAAATCAAGAATTCAAACATTTTATGTAAAATGATGTAGGTTTCTATCTATAGCATCTCAATTGATATGATAAGTGTATCTATTTGTAAAATCTCAAGCTATAAATAAGAGAGATATAATTTTTCAAGGGTGGTGAACCCAAGTACAACCCTTTATTATACAACAAAAAAGAAGAATATAGAAATTGCATTACATTATTTTTTAATAGTGAGTGCAAGACAAAAAAAACTAAGAAGCAATAAGTAAAGTCTTAGCAAGGAGATAATGTCATTTATTATTTTTCTAGATATTAGGAGAAACTTAAAAACTAAATGATTCATTTAAAGGGACTCTAGATAACATGGTAAGAAATTCAGTTTTTAATATCTTTATTGGAAGTAAACATACCCTAGCTAGTGATAAGAGGAAGTATAATCTAAAAAAAATGCTATATAGTAAGTATATACTACACCATATGTGATAATAAAGGATGAGATGATAAAGCATGATATAATGGTTCTTAAAACCAAAGAGTTAATATGTAAGTTCAATGGATAGTGACCATGTTTTTTTTTAGTTTTAAAATTAGATCAAGTGGAACTGGGAACTAATTCAAATTACTCCATGACTTTTCTTTCAAAAGGGCCTTTTTTCATTATCTTATCTAAGTAAAAAATAATGAATAAAATAATGCATGGTAGCCCTTAGGTTTAGTGGTAAATATACATTATATAAATATAAGAAGTGAGACTGTTTTGTGGAGATAAAGAACATTAAAATGATTCTTAGTGTGGATTAGGATTTTTAGACTTCATTATCAACATAGAAATAATAAGGTTTTAGAGAATATTGGTAATACTCTAGAGGAGTTAATCTAAAAGGGATCAACTTCTAAAGAGAGAAGACATGTTGTCCACAATAAAATATGTGTTACCATTAACATTTAAAAACCTTTAGCATAGTCCTTGAGGATTAAGTTTGAACTAAGAGAATGGGATAAACAAGTGGATTATTAAAATATCATATTTTTATGTCACAATTTTTTTTTAGCTTTTGATGTAGCAAGCATGAAGAGACAACACTCAGAAGATGCAAAATAATATGCAAGAAAGTAAATATTCTAGATGACTAAAATATAAAATATTACAATGTAGCTATGGAGAAAATGAACGCTCCAATATAAAGCTATTGAACTACATTGCATCCATCACCAATGTATGGTGTCATAAACTATGCTATAGTATGTCCCCTATATATCTATCTATGACTTTATTTATAACTCTATATATCTATCTATCTATGAGGCCATCCGTATATAGGTAAAATAGGATACTTGGCCAAAAATTTATCTAGTTGTGCAAGGGATAACTTGCACATGTACAACTTCCAAACTTATTACATTGCATGAAGTAAATATATAACTTACCCCTAAAGTAATCTAAGTATGTACCTTGGAAGATACATTTACATAACCCAAATGATGGAATAGACTCTATTTTTAACACCCCTTTGTATTACATTATTTGGGTATTGAAGACTTTAGTCTTCAATATGGATCTTCTTATTCTTCCTCCTAATATTCTACTACATTATTTGTAACATGGTCAAGCAAATTATTAGAGCATCTGTAATATGTAGCATTTGCTTATAAAGCCTTCACCATATAGGTATTTGTAGGTTTTTCTAGTTCTTCAATCTCTTCTATCCTTTGTACCGAGTGTCCCTTATGATTTCTCTCTTCTGATATTCTAGTTGAGGATAATTGGTTGGTTGCTAAAATTGCTACTGATCAGGGTTGCTTTTATATTGTTGATTTTGAAAAGGATTTTCACTATGCATTTGATTTCCTTACTTTCAATTTTTGGTATTGTATCTACAATAGTTGGTACTATCACCTTTCTTTCTGCATATCTGACAATACCATGTTTTTTGTCCTCTTGCTGAAGCTGCAATATTTCCCTATGGATTATATTTTTATGACAATGTAGTGTTGGTCAATTCATATTTCAAAGTATTTTCTACTTCATATTCTTGAAGTATATTGACTAGATCATCAAAAGAGACATATTTACTAAGAACCTGTACAGATGTGATAAAATGTTTATAACTATTTGGAAGTGCTCTCATGGTTACTTGAGTGAGAAGTTCATCCTTAATTGATTCTCCTAATATCAATAGTTTACCTTTAATATTTACAGCCTTTCTTAGAAAGAGTTCTATTCTTTCCCCACTATTCATCTTTAGAGAGTAAAGTTGAGTCTGGAGATGAAGGATAGTCACCTTATTCTTCCCTTAAAATATTTTTTCTAAACTTGTCCATGCATATGAAGAAGTTTTGGTTGAACTGATATATGGTTGAACCTCATCAGTGATAAAAAAAGTTATAATCATTAAGGCTTTTGATTCATTTTATTCAAGATTTCGGATTTCAGTTTCACCTTTAGTAGGTCTCTATGTTTTTCCTTTAACAACATCCCAAAGTTTTTCATATAGTAAGATTGCTTTAACTTTATTTTTCCAAGAGAAATAATTTGGCCCCATTATTAATTGATATTCTACTAGAAAGAATTTTTTTGATTCCATCTAAATCTCCCTAATATCAATCCCTGGATGTGTAAGCTTCCTTATGTATCCCTAGTTATGAATGCCTAATTTTAGGTTTTTGAAGAAAGCTTATATCTTCACAACATGAAAATATTTTAAGAACATTATTATCAAGTTTTATAGAATTTCTTATGACTCCCAAGATATGTTTTGGAGTGTTCTATAGTGCTTTTGCAAGATATAGCTCAATTTTGGTTGATTTTGTAAAAAATTTGTAAGGATAAAAAATCAACTTCTTAATATTCTTAATACTCCTATTGAACTAGGCACTTTTCATTTTTTTTTTTTAAATTAATTGTATTTACAAAAACTGGTTTTGAAAGGACCCCAAAACATTCTTACAAAATGGCCTATGTATCCATGCGGTGGAACACCATTATAGTAGTGGGTATACCAATAATTACAAAAATCCTCCTAATCATGGAAGAGGAATCTCTAAAGCAACTTTCAACCATACACCCCGACAGACAACAAGGACTACACACCTCAAAAGACATGAATCCAAATGAACCATATGGGTCAATATCTATAGATCCTATATATATCTGAGTTGCCCACAAAAATAGAGATGCAGATGAAAATGCAGCAAAATTCCCTAACCAGGGTCTCACCCCAATCAATTTTTACCATCATCCTTCTTTGAGGCAGCATACTAGGCTAGAATATTGGAGGTTTCCTCCAACTATTTGAGATATGTTTTGATTGTCGATGCCACCAATTGAAGTAACATTTGGGACAATGGGTCCTCCCTATCACTCTAAAACTATGATATGACTTGGGTGGATAAAGAAGACACCTCCAAGTTGGATTTCTTGAGTTTGGCAAAGGATTTGCCTACCTGGGGAGTTTAGGATGTAGTCCCTCATTTCCTTTACTCACTGCATCTAGAATTTTGAGTAGGGATAGGTCTGGGACACCCACCAGCATGACTAGGGCCTTTAGGGGACTCCTAAAATGGGGAAAGGGTATTCTCATCAAGAATTTGGGTAGCCAGGGGCTAGATGTTCTATATAGGAGGATGGTGGGCTAGTGTGTATTTGTAAATGATTGCAAGGAGCCCTTGGTACCTGGGATGTCTGCTTGAATTTTGGTATTTCTCTAGGGTAAGGGTGAGGGAATACATGAGGTATTTAGGGATGCAAATGGGTTTCCCATCTCATAGGTGGTTAATTAAGGCCAAATGAAATCCATAGAGGGGTTTGGCTGGGTTGTCTCAAGTAATGTATTGTATCATGGGTATGATGGTATGGTTCCACGAGGTTGGAAGGGAAGACACATGCAACGTAAATTTGTCCTAGATGAGGCTCTTCCTATTTTTAGGGAATTGCTATGTCTCTTCCTATTAATTGTGCTTGTCACGTCTAATGAGGTGACCAGCCAGAGGGAGTTCGGATTTCTTTTTTCCCTAAGGAATTTTTTTTTGAGACAAGAACATAAATTTTGAACCTTGATAAAAGTTTATAATAACCCCTTTTGAAACCCTTAGGAATTTTATTCAAGTGTTTCTAATTTTCAAAAGACAATTTTGAAGTTGTAATCCTTATCACTCCTAAATTTGGAAAACTAGAACACATCAATATTTGTAAACTTTAAATGGATTAATTCCAAGTAGAATCCCTTATTACTTCTAAGTTATACTTTTACAAATATTATATTAATTCCCTAAGTTTTTCTTTCAAACAAATATTGATTTTAAATAATATATCAATCTTATATTATAACCTTATAACTCCCTTTTTGAAATTGAAAGCAAATTGAATAAGAAATTAAGGCTTTGTATTTTTATGATGTCAAGTGAATGTTGTTATAAAGTCTCCTTCTTGAGTGCATATAACCAACACTTTAATGCACTACATGAATGTTGGTTGACCAAGAGTTTTCAAGCTATACCCATCTTGATTTGGATCCCTGTTGAATCACACCTAAAATGGTATCGAACATCTACCGTCACTCTACAAAATTGTACTCGAATAGTTGTTGAGCGTCTACCATCGATATGTTATATAGCACCCAAACTCAAAATGAGTCTATTGTCGATCTACCAAGTAGCCTCCACTACTGTTTATGATGTATGCAACTGTTGTGCTTCCTTTCTAAAGTCCAACCTAAATTTAATACGAGATATGAGGAGTGAAAAGTGTCACTATATGAGTTTCTAAATGCTCATGGAAGCTCCATCTTAGTTAATGGATGTATCAAAATCACTCCACTACTAGTGAAAAGTATCTCTTTTGAGTTGAAAACGTTTATTTTTTATTATTTCTTGAGTTTTGTCCAAGTAGCACTCCTTCCTCAACATATCCAAGCTATATTTCCTATAATGTATGTCAAGTTGTATGTAACTCCACAGTTTTGAGTATGGATGCCAAAAAGTGTAACGTCTTTTTTGTGAGCATTATAGAGTATATTTCAAAATATAACAAGTGGCAACTACATGACTTTATTTCTATCAACACTTATATGAATACTCTCCACTGCACTCTCTACCTTAATCCTTGTTGTTTTACAAAGATGTTGAAGTATATCTAGCTAATGGTTGATTTATGGTGGAGATATTACAAAGATTTATTGGAGATATGGAGTAGCTTTTGTGGCCCTTGAATGGAGTCTGAATTGAAACGCTTGGATGAAGACTCCTTGATGCTTTACTCCATTTTTAGAATTTACTAATGATATAAATGCTTTGATAAGAATAATCATTTCCTTTGACGTCTATTTGCTTTGTCTTCTGATTTGTACACTACTTGATATTCTCTTATGTTGTGTCTTCTACAAGTTCAAGCATCCATGATGAACCCCTTCGATTGGCTTGTACAACTTGGGAATAGTGCTTACATTTATCCCTTTCTTGGTTGGTTTTCCTGTGTTTATGTTCCCTTTTTGAGGCACATTGAATTTTTTTTTTGACTAAAAAAATAAACTATATTGAAATGGTGCTATAATATGTACTATAGCATGTACATAACATTTCTTTAATGCACCTTATTTTGCACTCTTATTTTAGATCAAAAAATCTGATTTAAAGGCATATTTTTTATGTACAATACAAGGGTTTTGAGGTTGTATTTTATAAGTAGATACATTCCACCTTTTTTCTTGGACACTTAGATAACAATTCCAAGCTTATACAACATTACATATAAGATTTTTATTTTTGCAATTATTTTCTTGCATCCAATCCTTTAATGCTTTTGGATTTGAGACTCACCAAGTCTCATCCTATAAAGCTTCTATTTCTATTTTTTTTTAAGTTATTTTCTTCTCTAGGTTTTGGAGGATTCTAACCTTTTTGGGTGGCTTCTTTAGGCCACTACAAGTTGTAGATTTATGTGCTTCAATAGTATCTTTAGACACTTGATACAAATAATATTTTGTGCCCTTCAAGAACACAAAACTAATTTATTTTAAGAGTAGTGTAACAATACAAGTCTTTTCACTTTTAATGTACTAATATTACACCTTATCACTCTAATAAACTCTTAAATTAATTCACTAATAATTTATAGTAGCTAATCAAGAATGACCTAAAATGAATCTTTAAGAGATTCTAAAATTTTACTACAACTAATATTGTAGAGCTTAGCCTTATTTTTATTTTTCCAAATTAGATAATAGGTAGTTGATAGAAACTATTTTGAAATCTAATAAACTCCTAATAAAAGTGCAAATGAACCTTACAAATAACTTTTTATTTTTGCACTTTTGAATACTCTAATCCAATTTTCTATTTGCAACTTTAATCCGAATTTAGGTGTATATAGAAAATATAATAGGTAGATGAATTAATAAACCTATTTTCACCAAAAAGTTACATATATTTTTGTTTTATCTCTTTTATCTCTTCTGTAGAGGATGTAGATCTTGGTGTATAGAATCACCAAGTTGCTACTATGATAATGTCCTTGCAGCTCTTGTAGACTATCTTGAATAGCTCATTCTTAACCAAATTATGGTCTCAACATTTCTTTTATGAGCCTAGGATTTGATGGATTTTTATCCTCTTTTGTTCTCCTCATTTTGATGCAAATTTGGATAAATCTTTGTATCTAAAGTGATGCATTCTTTCTGTGAGATATAATCTTCAGATTTTAAATATTTGGTGAGCTTCTTTTTGATTTATGACTTCAAGAAGGATCTTCTTTTGATATTTGTATCTCATTACAAAATTCTTCTTCACAAATTTAGAAATCCTTTCCAAATTGTTCTTCTCAAATTTGGTGCTCCTTCCCAAATTATTCTTCTCTAGGAATTTTTATCGGATGGTGATAATTATCCCAAGTCCTTCACTATTGGAGGCTTCTTCTTGATAGTAAATTTATCCAATGAGTTCTCTTATGATAATATATTTAGTAAGGTTCTCCTAGACTTTTTTTGGATTCTTGATAAGACCTTCTCAAGGTTTTTGATCTATTAGCTTTTGATGGTATTCATCTTTTATTGAACCTTCTACTTCTAGAAGTGTTGGTGATGATATCTTCCTCTAGATCTCTGCTTCTGCTAATTTTGGATTCAAGAAGGACTCGCCTAGTCCTTATTTTCCTTCTCCTTATTTTACTAGAAGTTCTACAATGAGATCTTCTCCTGATCCCTTTGATTTTTCTTTAGGTGTTGAATTGATTTCAAAGAAGATATCCTTCCTAAATTTCTTGTAGGAAGTTTCCCAACTCATTAAATATTCTTTCCCTGCAATAAAGTATTAGTGCTAAAATATTCAGTCTACTTTTGAATAAGATATTCTCTTCAAATTTAGTATCAAGGCTTCTATGGTATTTTTTAGTACCAAGGCTACTATGGCCTTTTTAGTGCCAAGGCTATTAAGATATTTTTTAGTATCAAGTATTCTATGGCCTTTTCAGTACCAAGGCTCCTATGGAATTTTGGTATTAAGAATTATGTTGCTTCTCCATTAAGGCTCCTATGGCCTCTTATCCAAGGCTTCTATTACCTTTTTATGTCAAGGATTTTATGGCCCATTCTTCAACTTGTGAAGTTATTTTATTCAATAATGGATATCTTTAGTCTCCTGACTTCACCATAACTCTTCATAAAGAAGTCTTCTTTTTAGTATTATTCTCTTGCACAAAGAACCAATCTCTATACTATATGGGCACGTTGAACTTCGGGTAATGAATTTGTAGTCTCCTAGATTTTTGTCATAGGAGAAGTCCCAATCCTCTGGAAATAGTTTTTTGCAAATAAAATAAACTTTAGGTACTAGTTAGAAAATTTCTAGACATCCTAGATAATCCTCACTAAATTATCTATCAATCTAGTGGCTTGAATCCTAATTCTTGGTCTTCACAAGTTTTTTTTGAAACTCTTGTTGAAAGACTCTGGTCAATTACAATATCAGTATTTTCTAGAAATGATACTTCTCACAATCCTCACTCGTGACTCTCCTTTATTCTACCACCTAGATTATTCTGAGGGCTTTTGATAATGGCTAGTCCAACGACACATCAGTTTGTCAAAATGCTTAGGATCAATTATAATGGTGTATATCCTATAGACCTACACAAACTAGATCTACCATAGCTTTGATACCACTATTAGCTTTTGATGTAGCAAGTAGGGAGAAATAACAATCACAAGATATAGAATAATATGCAAGAAAGTAAATCTACTATATGACTAAAATATAAAATATTACAATGTAGCTATGGAGTAAATGAACACTCCAATATAAATCTATTGAACTACATTGCATCCATCACCAATGGATGGTGTCACACATTATGCTACTCTAGTCCCTAGACTCTTTATCGATGAATATATCTATCACACTCTCTCTCTCTCTCTCTGTCTATATATATATATATATATATATATATATGAGTCCATACTTATATAGGCAAAATAGGATACTTGTACATTGACAAATTACACATGTACACTCTATCTAGCTGTACAAGGGACAAATTGCACATGTACAACTTACACATTGATATTTGTACACTTATTACATTTCATGAAGTAACTAGATAACTTGCCCCTAAATTAATCTAAGTATGTATCTTGGAAGATACATTTACATAACCCAAATTATGGAATATACTCTATTTCTAACAATGTTATGATACTAGACACATGATAATATATTCCAAAGTGAAAATAATAGAGAAAGAGATATACAATTTTGGGTTGTTGGACATTTTGAGTCCCTAAGATAAAAAGTTGTCATTGATGTCAAAAGGACCTATGCAAGTAAGCACCATGATTTTCTCCACAAAGAGATTCATGAGAAGCAAAGGTTTTGATAAAAATGATGCATGACATTTGGTTCCAAAAAGGAGCTTCAAGGGAAGCTTAGCAAAGGTTTTTATTTAAAACTATGGATGGAATATTTGAAATGGGTTTTTATTAAAACCTAAGTTTGCTTTTAGTTTTATCAAAAAATGTGCCCCAGTGATGGATATATTTAGTTTTAAATATTTAGTTTAAATTTTAAATTATTTAAAATTTAAATTTTAATTTTAAAATTAAAAGTAAAATTTTATCCGTCGACATCATGAGGAAGCACCAACATTTCCAAGCAGAGGGAAGGTATAAATATGTACCATTAAATTATTCAATTTAAATTATTCTTGCTCTTGATGTTAATGCGATTGTCGAAAAGGGAATAGAGATCGTGCGAAAAAGGTTTTAGTGGTGGAAGCAACGAAAAAATTGAACGACATGTGAAACCCAAGTAACATTGGGCAGTGTGGCCTATTGGCAACTCAGGTAGGTAGAGGCATTTGGTAACATGATGTCGTACATTCAATTTTTGGTAAGGTTCATTTGTTGTGCTTTGTGGTGGAAGCCACAAGGGCACACAATTTATTTAAGGCACGTGGAACTGTAGCATATAAAGGGAAGTCATGTACCTTTATTTGGCTACCTTAGCCATGGCTAAGGCACTCACGGTGAGGGCACATCGAGGGATCAAAACCCATTAAGGAGGTATGTGATTTTTGATTAAAATTTATTTAATGATCTAAAGTTTGGAGTGATAAGGGTTAGAAAATATTTTATTTTGTAAAACTTTTGTTGTGTTTAAAAGGTTAAATAATTATTTTATTGGTGAAAACCATATATGATTATTTGAGCCTTATGGTATTGATTTAAATTTTTGAGAGCATTATTTTAGGAGAAATAAGGGTTTTGAATTTGAGGATTATAATAGTGACTTATTGATTATTATTTTAGAGGGTTTTTCTATAGAGGGACTTTGGTAGATGTGATTATTTAGTTGGAGTAAAAAGGTGTAAATTGATTTATACTTTATCTTGTGATTATTATTTGAAGTCCACTAACCCTTGTTAATATTGGAAAAAGAAAGTGTGTTGAGTGTGGCAGATTTTGTGAACAACTTCTTGGCATCAAAAAGGTATGGGTAATATTCTCCATTGAATTTATTTGGGTGGTTGATTTCTGAAAATATCATTGGAGTGAAAAGGATTGATTGTGGTTTCATTTTGAGAGTTGTTGGTTGAATGCTTCAAGGATTTCTGGTTTGAGAGTTATGGTTGAAACCTTGTTTTATAAGCATTTTTTTTTAAGCCATTAGTTGTGTGAAAAACCTCAGTTAGGGTTTGAGAAGAAAATGAGTATCATTGTTATGAAGGATGATTTATAAGCATTGTTGTTGAAGCCAATTGGTTGTGCAAAGAACTTGAACTTGAGTTAGAGAAGAACATTATTATCATTGTTATGTGAGATTTGTTGTTGAACATTGTTGGAGATATTTTGAGTTGGTTGATACATGCTCTGACTAGGGTTTGTGAGAAAGAATTATTCTTTATGGTGATTGGTTGAGTAGATTTGTTTGAGCCTAGTCAAGTGATTGTGTGAAGTGGTTGTTCAAGTTCCATAAAATAAACTATTCTATATTCTGATTTCAGTTGAGTTGAGAAAGAAATTATATTTGAGTATAGAACATATTGAGTCTCTAACAATTCTCTTTATGCTTCTATGATATTGCTGAGTTGAGATTGATTTGAGTTGAGATTTGAATTTGAGTATAGAACATATTGAGTCTCTAAAAATTCTCTTTATGCTTCTATGAGATTTTTGAGTTGAGACTGGTATTTGATTATAGAATATATTGAGCTCTAACAATTCTCTTTATGTTTCTACGAGATTGAGTTGAGATTTTGTTGAGCTGATTTAAGGCAAGTATTTGAGAAGGCTTGTGGATTGATTTTTGAGTAAGCTTTTGTGAAGGATTTCTATGCAGATTTGAGCAATTCCTATAGAGGACTTATTGAGAAAATTTGAACAAGTTCTAAGTGATCTTATTGAGACGATTTGGACAAGTTCTGAGTGAGATTGTTGTGCAGATTTGAGCAAGTTCTAGAGAGGACTTATTGACCATATTTGGACAAGTTCTGAGAGATGTTGTTGAGCAGATTTGAGCAGGTTCTGAGTGAGCCTATTGAGCAGGTTTTGAGTGAGCCTATTAAGCATATTTGAGCATGTTCTGAGTGAACCTATTGAGCAGATTTTAAGATGTTCTGAGTGAGCCTATTGACAGAGCTTTGGATTTGATAGAGTATAGAGGACAAAGTCTCAATGGATAAAGATACAATAGCCTAGACAATTGAAGACATATCTAAGTGAGGAGTCTTCAAGTGGAGAGATATCCACAAGTTAGTGAAATAGAGAGACAAAGTCTTCTAGAATATAACTAGACAGAGTATAAGGGAAAAGAGTTATCCTATGAAAGATATCCATGAACTTGATATTTAGGGGATCAACATATCCTTTGGACATAGGTCCATAAAAATTGTAATCGGGAAGGATTCCCAAGATATTGATTGAGAAATTTTTAGCAAAATATTTTCTCCATGGAGTACCCTGCATTGGGTGAACCACGTAAATTGTTGTGTCACTTTTGTGTATGGTTTTTTGTGTATTGCTTTTATTATTGCCATTGATACTACTATATATACACTGCATAATATTGAATTGAAAAGAAAAGTAAAAAGTGGTCTTATACTATTCACCCCCCTCTTAGTATAAGCTTGTGTTATTCATGGTCATGATTCAAATATTAGTATGAAACAAGGAGATCATATCAGAGTAAAATTTAGGTCAAATCAATGATTTTTTACTCCTAAGAAAGTAGTAAGAAAATTCTCATTATAGTTCACTCAAATAACCCATTAAAATAATAAAAATTGACATAAAATATGAGGAAGTACAATGTGCAAGTTCAAATATGGAAGAATTTAAAGATACAAAGGTTGATGAGGATGCACAATTTGAAGCAAATGAGGTGAATAAGGTAAATTCTAATCTAGGTGAATCATCTTCATTTTCCTCAAGTAGTATAAAATATTCTTCTTGTAATAAAAATAAAATTAGTACATCATGTATCCTTTGTAATTTAGGGTTTCAAGAGCAACATAATATAGAAATGCATATGTAGAATATCTATGAAAATTTAGGGTTTATAGGGTATCATAAGTAACTTCTATGAAGTATCATCCTTGTACTTTAGGTTTTTTAGGATAACATAAATAAGAATGTTCTTATGAGACTTTTTCTTGGAATTTAGATTCCTTAGGGCAACATAATTCATTAAAATATAAATATCATTATGACCAATACACAAAAAATAGAAGAGATCAATAAATATGAATTTTTTTGTAGGAATGAAAAAAAGATATGAATGTTGTCAATGAAAGAACAAAGAGAAAAAGAAACTCAAAGGGATATCCATTTGAGAATTAAAATAAAATTATCACATGTGTTAACAAGATGTGGGGCTAATAATACTAATAAAAGTAAAATATGATGATGAAATTATATCATGGAATATTAGGGGTGAATAAGAACCCTAAAATAAGTGTCATTAAGGAATTAATAGGTTGTTGTAATCTTGATTTTATTTTAACACAAGAAAAAAATTATTGAGGAATGAAATTGAAAAATATTTTCAAGATGTTTAATTGCATATAAGTTCTTATATAGGCGATTCAAGTTATATTACAACAATAAGGAATACATACAAATTGGATTGATAATTATTAGAAGCAAAATATGATCAGGTTGTTGAACTATTTTATAGGAAATAATAAAGCATCAATGTTGGGGTTGTAAATATATGTACTCCAACTATAGTGACTCCTTATGAAATATGTAATCATTGCATAAGAGGCCACATAATTTTTTTATTTCATGAAAAATAGGTATTCTTTTAAAATTAAATATGAACAAAGCATATAATAGGGTTTCCTTGAGTTTTCTATATAATATTCTGAAAATGTTTGGTTTTGATCATGGTTTAGGGTGAATGGATTATATGTTTCTATTGCACTTTGAAATATTCTATTTTGAATTTATTCTCCTAGTGGTAACTTTGAGTCATATTGTGAATTCTACTAAAGTGTCCCAAGATCTCCTTATCTATCCATTGTTTTTATGGATGGATTAGGAAGAGCTTTGAGTCATATTTTAAAATCCACTGAAGCTACCAAATGTTTGTAATAAACTTTCTTTTTGGCTAGCAACCAAAAAAATGATAATAAATAATTTATATAAAAGCACATTTTTATTATAAATAAAGTAAATATTACCAATGGAAAACATAAAAGTAAATCATAATAATTATTTGATTCAAGCAATCAACATTTTCTTATCAACTTAAGCTAAACTCACTACTTCCTCTAACCACGGAAAGGATAATTTAACTTCATGATCCTCAATCAAAACCCCTCTATTGGCTAGTTTGTATGGACATTTGTTTCCTTCCCTTAAAGTATATGTAAACTTGATTTCTTCAAACCCTTTAGCAAGATCGTCAATTTTCTTAATTATCTCTTGTATATTCCACGGGGCCTTTTCTTTCCTCAAAATTGTGTCCATACGTACTTTATTTGATTTTAATTGTTTGCATATTTCTAATCCTTCTATCTTAAATCCACTATTGAAAGAGTAATGCAACAAAATATCTCTATTATTTGTAATTATTCATCCATGTCTGGTGGTTTCCTTTAGATGCTCCATCAAAATTCAATTTAACCCACTCCACGTCTGGTTGTTTTCACTTTATATTATTTACCTTATTTTTGCTTCTTTTGTAACCAATATCATAATTCCATTTAATGAATTTACTCCATATATCAAGGCTCTATGATTCTAGATTAGGGACTAGGTGAGTTGATAGGCTTGGTTTAGACTCCTCTATAGCTAAATATATCTTCCTTTTCATTACCTCTAAATTGTTTTCCTTTCCTTTAAATATTCTTCTATACATTTCTAGCCATACAATCCAAAGTATTATGTCTTTTGATATATCCCATATTATCTGTAAAGCCTCACTTTTATAAGTGCTCTACCATTGCTTTAACCAGTATTGAATTATGCTATTCATCACCATGTGTTTACCAAACATATTAAGAACACATATCCATAGTTTTCTAGACTATTGAGAAATGTCCCAAGAGATGGTCAATACTTTCCTCCTCATTTTTATAAACAACACATTGATAGAAGCTATAAAAAAGCATTTTTCATAATGTTATCCCAAGATACAAATTTTCTATGACCTACTAGCCAAACAAACATTTTGACTTTAGGAATGCTTGGGCTACCCAAATTCTAATGATATTACTATTTTTTTGGTGTTGTACTTTATATCCATGTTTTGATGTATATTCTCCTGAGCTATTCAACTCCTAAATTAATTTATCCTTGGCTCCCCTTGGCATAGTCATAGTTGTTATCTTACTACTCAATTTCCTTCTAGCATCAATGTCTTGTATACATGTAAAAAAATCTTCTTTCAATTTGTATCTTCCTTCCTCATCCTTGTAAAAAATATTTTAACCTCTATCACCATATTTATATTGAAGCAAACTCATCCAAAGTTTTAAAATTTGAGCTAAATTAAGTGGTTTTTTATCACACCAACTTGTTGTTGCCATTACACAACTTACCCCAAAAAAATGGGGACCCACATGAAAAATTGGAAAAATTTGTAATTTTGTTGTCTTTAGAAAGTTTGTTTTGTGGATCAGTGTGTGACATTATGGTGTATAAAATCTATTTTTTGTTATGCTTATTTGCTTGTCTTTATGTTCCATTGAAGTAGTTTGTTTTAAGTGTTGTTATGGTGGTTTGAAATATTAAATTTAAAATGTTTATTTTATTTTTAATCATTTCAAATTACATTAGTTTAAATATTCAAAAAGGAGTATTTAAAAAATATTTAAAATTAAATGAATAGTTTTAATAAAAAATATATATTTTTTGTTGTTTTATAGGTTTTTAAGGTAAGCAACATGGTTTCCGAGGTGGACCAGCAGACTGAGCACAGGGCGGTCAATGCTCGACATAGTTTTTGAGGTGATTAAGAGAGGAATAAATCAAAGAGCCACCCAATGGCTTGGATAAATCAATAGACACAGGGATTTTTACGATTATAAATTACTTTTCACATTTTCTTTTGTGTATGTTGGACAAAAGGAGGACCAACAATCTATAGGGTATACGAATTCTAAAAATTTTGAAGAAATAAAATGTGTGTGTGAAATGGAGGTCATAATTATATCTTCATTTTTTTGGAGCATCAATGCATATAGACGTATTTTTGAATTATATTAACACTGCTACAGTTGTGGTTGGGAGCAATCTGACATAGGTACAATGGCAATTGCATTGAGCAAGTGCATGCCAAACGTTAATTTGAAAATGATATTAGATAAAAATAAAGGTTGCAGAATCTACATCAATATCAATAGCACTATAAAGGAGCATGTCACTATGAATTACCTATTCACATACATCGTCATCGAATAGATAGTCCAAAAGATAAGATTTTTATTAGAGATAATTTTTGCATTACATGACAGTGAGAAATATTAAGGTGAAGCCATATATAGAAGAAGTCGTGGATACCATGGTGTTACTTTATAGTACAACAGAGGTTCACGATGGATGTAGAGGTATATATTGATTGGAGGTTTTCAGTGGCAAAAATGTGGGCTTTGAATTTGATATTAGAATTGCAGTGACCAGGCGATAATAGTATTATTTTTTTAGGTTACCCATTGTGATGATTCTTAACTTAACAATATTGTGGTCATTCTCTTGTTATAGTTTGGATGTAGTGAGGACGTTTCTTTGGCTTTGTGATGGAAATTCAGTACAAGTTGTTATGATACTTCATCGGTGACTTTACTCAAGGCTATGGATATAATATGGTTGTTACGATGGAATTTCATATTGATAGAGATATGATTAATTAAAGTTGCTTTATTTCTATGGTTTATTAATAAAAAATTATTTTGTAATAGCATGGTGAAATATGCTTATTTTTTTGGATGCTATGGACAAGTAAAGAAAGGCAATGCAAGGTAGTAAATGAAGATAATGTAGGGTAATAAAGGAAGACAGTGTATAATTATGGTTGAAAACTGATAGTTCGCTCACTACCAAAATATTATGAAATCTCAGTGTGATCGAGGATTAATGTATTGTGAATAAGGTTTTGGAAAATATGAAAAGGATGAATGAAATATAAATTAAAATCAATAAAAGTATGTCGATTTTCATTATAGGGATCTGGAAACGATCAAATGAATGAATAAATCATTCATTTTATTATTATATAAGAATTCTTCTCAGTTATATTTAGAGATAAACTAAATTACAATATTTTTTTAGTTTTCTTCGTAATGAATATGTATAAGGAGAAGAAATTCCTTTTTGAAGTTGTTATGAAACCCGTTAGAGAGTAGAATAATAGAACCAATAAATTTAAAACTGAAGTACTCCCATTATAAAAGAGCCATCAATACTCAATAAAATAGTTGAAATATTTTGGAGAAGTAGATTGAAGAATTGCAAAAGTTTTGCCAAATTTTTCCTTCCATGTTTCTCAAAGAAGTCTTTGTTGTTGATGAATAGAGATATTCTGAAGAGAGTTTTCTTGTAAGATTTTATTATAATGTATTCATTTCAATACATTTAGAAAATGCATTTTTATGATGTTTTCACATTTTAATGATTTGATATATTCAAATTATTTTTCCCAGAAGTTCGCACTTAATTTAGATTGAATTGAGTTAATGTCGGTTTATCTAGATTAGGTTTTGTTCCAAAAATATTTATATTTACTATGTTCAGGATGAAGCATCAAATGTTTTGTAACCTACATGCAGACACCAAAATCTAGCCATTTGTCCTCCATCCATGTTTTCCCACCATCTCCACCACCAAAACATAGCCACTTGTCCTCCATCCTAGCCTTCTTGCCATTTTTGCCCAATATTTATATATATTTATATATGTTTATTATATATAAATATTTAAATAATAATAATTTGTATATTATATTTTATATATATTTAATAAATATATATTTATATAAATAAATTAATCCTAGTCATTCGATTTCATTTAATATCAACCATCCATCCACATCAATCCATGCCACACCCTAAAATTAATATCCATCCTTAGATATGCTTTAATCTCAACCACACGATTAGTGTCATTGAAACCCTAAGTGTGCCCTAAGTTGGATTAGAAATAGAGGCCATTTTGATGGCTCAATTCCTAAGTATTTCCCTAACAAATTTTTTCCTAAGTTTTCCCTTGAGCCTTGAGTTCTCCAAGTCCCTAATATTCCTTAAGCTTCATTCTTAGTCCCTGATATTCCAACAGTCGAAGGTTACCCACATTTTTATACGACTACACAAACTACCCAGACTATTTAGGCCATATCTCACTCATCACGGTTGCTTCAAATTGAAAATATAGAGTAGTAAGGATAGGGTACCATTATCATCACACTTAGGTTGATAATATGATTCCCCAAAGCTCTAAATATTTTACATCACACACCACTGATGATTGGGTTAGAAGGATCATACTACATTTCCAATCAAATAGTTAGGTAGTCATATCGAAAACTTAAGAGATCAAAAACACAAATCGTGGACTATGGAGTTAACCTCCACCAAAGATATATATGCTTTATTGGTAGTGGAGTACACTTATGCATGGTGACATGTCTATTTTAAAGAGACCTTTTATCGCACATAAGAATAAGCTAGCTTCTTAGTCTCATCCATAGCAGGTTTATCCAATTTAATCAAGATGGGTTAATGAACTCACTTGCACACACATTTGTTATTGATTGCCTCAAGTCATTACCTTGCTATTGATTTGGTAAATAATTTCATTGCACACACATTTGGTCCTAGAGGAATTAGGCAGTTTTAGTGAGTTTGTTTGATATCACTAGTATTTTTTAGTCTCTACAAAATAGTCAATTTTTCCATATCAACATCTATATCTTCTTCCATATCAAAATCCATATATTCTTCCTTGTCAACATCCATTTTTTTTCATGAGTCTTCCACTCAACATAAGCCCTCAAGTTTGGTGCCCCTGATTAAACAACAATACTAAACATGGCCAAGCAAGATCTAAGCTATAAATGATCATTAGAACATTTGCACGTCATTCCTTGCATTAATCATCCATACACATTTGCATCCACAAAAGCATTTCCACAACAAGCATTCACATAAAAGCATAAAATTAAAATCCATGTATATATATATATATATATATATATATATATATAACTTGCATATGCAAAGATCACTAGAAAGGTCAAACAACATTATGAATTGGGGGTGTTCAAGGTTTCACACCTTCCACCCAATTAAATAAAACAATCACACAACTTGGGGGTGCTCAAGGTCTCACACCTTCCCCACAAATTCAACAAATAATTCAATCATTCAATCCCATCATATCATCAACAAGTTAATTTCTAGTTTCAAAAAAGTTGCATATTTTTGTCAAAGGTTATGCCCTTTACCTTGCATTCAAGTCATCCACATAAATTTCTAGGTTCAAAATATTGTGTTGTTTTTTCAAAGGTTGCACCCTTTACCTTGCATTAATTCTCCCATTTCAAAAAATCCTTCATCTATTGGAGCAAAAAACATACACATTCATCACATTTTCCCATATCAAATACCCTTCATCTGTTTGGGCAAAGAACAAACACATTCATCACATTTTTACCATATCAAAAGCCCTTCATCTATTGGGTCAAAGAACAAACACATTAATCACATTTTTCTCATATCGAAAACCCTTCATCTATTGGGGCAAAGAATAGACACAATAATTTCATCATATTTTTCATTATAAAAAATATTTCATCTATTAGGGGAAAGAACAGGTGCATTCATCATATTTTTCCCATTTCAAAATCCCTTCATCTATTAGGGTAAAGAACAAACATAATCATTTCATATCATTTTTCCTATTCAAAGAATCCTTCATCTAATAGGGCAAATAATAGACACAAGTACAAGTGAACCTTGTATTTAGTGATTTATCCTAGTCACCTAGCATTTGCAATGATTGGTTATCCATGCAATCCAGTAGGATGGGTAAATTACCATAAATAAAATTACATCATCAATAACCCTTCATTTTTTGGGGTAAAGAACAAACACAATCAATTTATTTTTCCTAGTTCATAAAACCCTTCATCTGTTAGGGAAAATAATAGACGCAATCATTTCATTTTTCATTATCAAAAACCCCTTCATCTATTAGGGCAA
Source organism: Wollemia nobilis (assembly GCA_028583015.1). Classification (NCBI taxonomy): domain Eukaryota; kingdom Viridiplantae; phylum Streptophyta; class Pinopsida; order Araucariales; family Araucariaceae; genus Wollemia; species Wollemia nobilis. Next base: position 5,328,746 of record JAQPPZ010016936.1, read on the forward strand.
ATAACAAACACATTCATCATATTTTTTCACATTTCAAAAATCCCTTCATTTGTTAGGGCAAAGAACAGACACATTCATCACATTTTCCCCATTTCAAAAACCCCTTCATCTATTAGGGCAAAGAACATACACAATCATTACATTGCAATTTTCCATGTCAAAAATCCTTTCATATATTAGGGCAAAAATAGACACAATCATCACATTTTTCTCATTTCCAAAACCCCTTCATCTATTAGGGCAAAAAATAGACACATTCATAACATTTTACCCATTTCAAAAACCCCTTCATTTGTTAGGGTAAAGAACATACACAATCATTATATTGCAATCTCCCATGTCAAAAACCCCTTCATCTGTTATGGAAAAATAGATATAGCCATAACATTTTTCTCATTTCCAAAATTCCTTCATCTGTTAGGGCAAAGAATAGACACAGTCATCACATTTTCCCCATTTCAAAAAAACCTTCATCTGTTGGTACCAATAATAGACACAATCATTGCATTGTATTTTTCATTATCAAAAACCCTTCAACTATTATGGCAAAGAATAGACACATTCATCAAATTTTTACCATTTCATAAAATCCCTTCAAATTTTAGGGAAAAGAATAGACACAAGTACAAGTGAACCTTGTATTTAGTGGTTTACCCTAGTTGACCTAGCATTTGTAGTAATTGGTTATCCATACAATCCGATAGGATGGGTAAATAACCATAAGGACACTTACATCATAAAAAACCCCTTCATCTGTTAGGGCAAATAACAGATACAATCATTACATTTTTTTAGTCATTTCCTTTTTCATTTTTAAAAACCCTTCATGTGTTGGGGCAAAGAACAAACACAATAATTAAATTGAAATTTCCCATGTCAAAAGCCCCTTTCATCTATTGGGGCACAAATAGAATCAGTCACTTGAATCCATATATTCAAAAAGATAGCTTGCCTCAACAAAATCACTCCACATAGAATCCATAAATACATTTCTCATCATCACATCTTCATGTCACCATCAAATCCATCAACAATTGCATTACATTCAACATTTGTCAAGTTTAGTCTACATTCAAGTGAACCTTGTATCTAGTGGTTTGATGCAGGAGCATCCGAGGGCAGCAAAGCAATCGAGCATCAACCAAACTTTTTGTTGTTATTTTTTTTCTAAGTGTTGCAATGTTATTTTTTTCTAAGTGTTGCAAGAAAAATATGTGTCGCGATATCGCGACACAAAAAGTGTCGCGATATCGTGACCAAAACAAAAGATAGGGGAGCAGCGGACAGAATGTCACAATTTTGGGACATGTCGCGAAATCGTGACACAAGGCAGGGAAAGCAAGGTCGGAAGACACAAGGTCGTGAAATCGCGACATGTCACGATTTTGTGACATGTCGCAAAATCGTGACCGTCGCAGGGGAAATAAAGGCACAGAGACCAAAGGTCGCAAAATTGCGACATGTCATGATTTCGTGACATGTCATGAAATCGTGACCATCGCAGGGGAAACAAAGGCATGGAGACCAAAGGTCGCAAAATCATGACCACCACAGGGGAAACAAAGGCACGGAGACCAAAGGTCACGAAATCATGACCACCATAGGGGAAACAAAGGCACGGAGACCAAAGGTCATGAAATTGTGACGAGGCACTGAAAAACAAACACAGAATCACACTCCCGATTTCCAAATTTTTTTTTTTTTCTAACATTAATCTGGAAAAATCACATTACAAACGGCCCGCAGGCTTACAAATGACCAGCGCTCGGCTTGGTCGTCTCACTTCCACACTCTGCAAATTTTCATTTCAAAGCTTCATAAAATATTTACCGGCATCAAATAACACAGCCTGCAGGCTTTACAATGGCCGAGTTCAGCTTTGTTCTTCCACTGTACTACCTCCTCTGTTCTCCGGTCCCCCTCCTTCCATTACAAATTTTTGGGCTTTTAACGAGGCCCCCGATCCTCTCGGCAATTAATGCCTTCACCTAATAAAAATTTGAATTCAAAATTCCCTCCTTCCGGGTTTTCAAAATTCTGTCATTAATGGCAATCTGCTCGATCTGCCATGGGACTCGCATTAAAGGCCTCTCGTACCCTGCACTGGCCGCTCTGGTCAGACTGTCCTCTGTCCTGTTGTCTCTCCAATGCTATCACCTTCGCATTCCTTATCTTTGTTTTCTTAAACGTGGCCGACCGCTTGTAATTCTGACCATGCCTTTTTCTTGATGAAAAATAATTGATACACGTGTTGCCCTTCACAACTGTTTGATACACGTGGTAGCCACGTGTCGAATTTGGCCTTACATGGCCGTCCGCTATTTTCTTCGGCCTTGACCTTACTTGGTCACGGTCGACCCCTCCACCTTCGTCTTCACCTTGCCGAAGTCCTTTGCTATGATCCTGGCTTTGTCTTAGCCTTCGGTGCTGCCTTCGAAATAAGCCACGTGGCAGCTTCTGATTTGCTACGATATCGCGACAGGGCTCTTCTCATCTGTCTTGCTCCGAAGACGATCATGATATTGTGACGTCGCGATATCACGACTCCTGAAGCTCTTCTCCACTGCGGTGCCAACCGGTCACGATATCGTGACGTTGCGATATCGCGATGACTTACGCTCTCTGCCTTTTCCTCGCAATTCTGTCGTGATATCGCGACATCGCGATATTACGACGAAACCTGCCAAAGACACTCTACAGCTTTTGGGGTCGCGATATCGTGACATGTCACAAAATCGTGACATGTCGTGATTTCGCGACCCCTCTCCCCTTTGCCTTACAAAACTTCCTCAAGCTGGAAAATGCATGATTGCTCGACTGCAGCCGGATGCTCCTGCATCAGACACCCCGGGTAATTGGAGAAGTGACCTTCACTTCTCGGATGTTCGGCCCGTGTTTCTTGTAACTCCTCCAAACAGTCATCGGCCTTTACAACCTGCTCAAATTCTGTTTCTTGGCAAAAATTTTTGCCTTCTACCAGACAAATTCTGGCATTGCTGCACACCTTCTCATCCTCTGTCTGCAATGGCTTCAACTTGTGCCGCACTCCATATTTCACCAAGGAGTAAGTATTAGCACGGCCATCATGCACTGCATTCCGATCAAACTGCCATGGCCTTCCCAACAGCAAATGGCAAGCATCCATGGGGAATACATCACACAAGACTTCATCCTGGTATCTCCCAATCTGGAACGTGACTAAACACTATTCTCGGACCCAAGCTCGGTGGTCCTTTCGCAACCACGTAATCTGGTACGGGTGCAGGTGCCTCCTTCTCTCCAGTTGCAACTTAGTAACCATCTCCTCGGAAACTAAGTTGTCTGTACTCCCATTGTCTATAATGACATTATAGACTTTGCCTGCACTTTTGCACCGGGTGCGGAACAGGCTTCTCCTTTGTTCAGACTTGTCTTCATCCACCGGTATGGTCCTTCTCACAATCATGGCTTCTCCCTTTTCAGCTTCTTCAGAATGCTCTGAGTCAGCATCTTCAACTGCCACAACTGCTCTGGCAGGACCCACTTGCTTCTTATTTGTTCTTTCTCGGTGTTGTGGACATTCAAATGCCCGATGCCCTTCTTCTCCGCAGTGGAAACATGTTCCACGGAACACTCCTCTTCCATACCCACGTCCAGATCCACCTCTTCCCCTCGGGTGGCCATTATTCTGAACTTGCGGTTTGGATTCTTCATCTTCTTCTTTCTGACCTCGGCTGCTGCTCTCCTCTTCTTTCTTCTCTTCTTTTCCTTCTTTCTTTCCACCGTTCTTTCCTCCCGGTCCTTTTACTCTTTGCTTGTTCTCAAACTTCCGGTTCAGTTTCTCTTCCACCTTTAAAGCAAATTGGTAAGCATCTTCAATGGTGCTTACCCGAACCAAACTCAATTCCTCCTGAACACTGGGTCTCAACCCATTAATGTAACGGGCCACTTTTTCCTTGCTTGCTTCCAAATGCCCTGTTCTGATGGAGATTTTATAGAACTCCTCCGTGTATTCTTGAACTGTTCTGTTCATCTGCCTCAAGCTCTGCATTTTACGTAACAGGTCCAGTTCATAATCTACGGGAATAAACTGCCTTTTTAATTTCTCCACCATTCTGTCCCATCTGGTTATTTGCTCCTTTCCTCTTTGGTTTCTCTCCAGCTGTACCCCCTTCCACCAAATGCTAGCATGACCCTTCAGTTGGGTCTTAGCAAATCTGACCCGACTAAATCATTCACCCAGTCTATCAACTCCTCTGGGTTCAAGTTCCCAGAATACGTAGGAACTTCTAACTTCGGCCTCTTCCCGATCTGGGATATGGCCTTGTACAATCTGGCATGTGCCGGATCTACATCTTCTTCCTCTTCTTCAAACTCATTCTCCTCTTCCACTTCATCCTCACTGTCTGCATCCCTTCTCGGCTCACGTCCTCTGCGCAGTTCTTCCTGCAGGGCCTGAACCTGCCGCTGCAATGCCCAAAAATCTTCCGCTGCCATGCCTCTTCCACCAACGGGGTTTCTCCTCGGAGGCATCTTCACCGGATCTCAAGCCCTCCCACAAGTCCTGGTACAACTACCTCTCCTTCGGCGGTCTGTTGTACACTCAGGAACTATGGGCTCTGATACCACTGACGGGGCACCGAAAAACAAAAACATAATCAGACTCTCGATTTCCAATTTTTTTTTTTTTTCTAACATTAATATGAAAAAAATCACATTACAAACGGCCCGCAGGCTTACAAATGACCAACGCTCGGCTTGGTCGTCTCACTTCCACACTCTGCAAATTTTCATTTCAAAGCTTCATAAAATATTTACCGGCATCAAATAACACAGCCTATAGGCTTTACAATGGCCGAGTTCGGCTCTGTTCTTCCACTGTACTACCTCCTCTATTCTCCGGTCCCCCATCTTCCATTACAAATTTTTGGGCTTTTAACAAGGCCCTTGATCCTCTCGGAAATTAATGCCTTCACCTAATAAAAATTCAAATTCAAAATTCCCTCCTTCTCGGGTTTTCAAAATTTTGTCATTAATGGCAATCTGCTCGATCTGCCATGGGACTCGCATTAAAGGCCTCCCGTACCCTGCACTGGCCGCTCCGGTCAGACTGTCCTCTGTCCTGTTGTCTCTCCAATGCTATCACCTCCGCATTCCTTATATTTGTTTTCTTAAACATGGCTGACCGCTTGTAATTCTGACCATGCCTTCTTCTTGATGAAAAATAATTGATACACGTGCTGCCCTTCACAACTATTTGATACACGTGGCAGCCACGTGTCGAATTTGGCCTTACATGGCCGTTCGCTATTTTCTTCGACCTTGACCTTACTTGGTCATGGTCGACCCCTCCACCTTCGTCTTCACCTTGCCGAAGTCCTTTGCTATGATCCTGGCTTTGTCTTAGCCTTCGGTGCTGCCTTCAAAATAAGCCACATGGCAGCTTCTGATTTTCTGCGATATCGCGACAGGTCGCGATATTGTAACAGGGCTCTTCTCCTCTGTCTTGCTCTGAAGACGGTCGCGATATCGCGACGTCGCGATATCGCGACGCCTGAAGCTCTTCTCCACTGCGGTGCCAACCGATCGCGATATCGCGATGTCGTGATATCGAGACGACTTACGCTCTCTGCCTCTACCTCGCAATTTTGTCGTGATATCATGACGTCGTGATATCGCGACGAAACCCACCAAAGAAAATCTGTAGCTTTTGGGGTCACGATATCGTGACATGTCGCGAAATCGTGACATGTGATTTCGTGACCCCTCTCCCCTTTGCCTTACAAAACTTCCTCAAACCGAAAAATTGCTTTGCCAAATCTTCCCTAAGCTGGAAAATGCACGATTGCTCGACTGCAGCCGGATGCTCTTGCATCAAATTGCGACCAAAGCTGGAGAACAAAGGCGTGGAGGAACAAAGGTTGCGATTTCATGACACGTCGTAAAATCGTGACCAAAGTAGGGAGTAAAGGCACAAAAGAAAAAAGGTCACGAAATCACGACATGTCGCGATTTCACGACCGAAACGGGAGAACGAAGGCCGATAGAAAAAATGACGTGATATCGTGACATGTCGCGATATCGTAGCCAAAACGGAGAGAGAAGGTGTAGAAAGGAAAAGGTCATGATATCGCGACATGTCACGATATCGCGACCAAACAAGAAAACACGCACTCCCAGTTTTCTTAAAGACGTCCCTTCGTACACGACAAGTTAGTAGTAGTGAAGTAGCAGTTTCAAAGGAGGATTTTAACGGGCATGTTGGCCACTCACGCAGGATATCTGGAGATGCATTTATAGCAACTAACAGCAAGCAGCAGATCAAGAAGAAGATTATATTGGGTATGGCAGCCAGTCGCACACCTCACCTAGAGTCTCATCAATGCAACTTTCCAGAATTGTTCCAAGTGGCAATTGTAGATCATGGGAAGTGTGAAAGCATAGAGGATCGGGACCTCGATAAAAACCCATGGATTGTAATGAGAGGGGGTTGGCAAACGGCAGTTTGGCTGTATATTCTTGTAAAATTCTTCCGAAGTATTGAATTAGAAATTGTTGTCTCTTGTTTCTCTAGTTTTCTATCTTGTGCAAGATTTGTTCTCCACCAAGTGGTATCAGAGCCAGTAGTTCTTGAGTGTGTAGCAGATCGCTGGAGGAGAGGCAGTTACACCAAGATCTATGGAAGGGCTTGGAATTGGGTGAGCAGAATGCCTCCAAGGAAAAACTCGGTTGGTGGGAGAGGCATGGCAACAGCGGAAGATGTTCAAGCTTTGTAGCGGCAAATGCAAGCCCTGCAAGAAGAAATGCGTAGAATATTGGAGCCAATAAGAGACAAAGGTAGTGAAGAGGAAGATGATGAAGAAGAAGACCAACCTGAGGAAGAAGAAGAGGCAGTAGATCCTGCTCAGGCCAAACTATACAAAGCCATATCCCAGATTGGGAAGAGGCTAAATATGGAGGTTTCCACATATTTCGGGAACCTTGATCTAGAGGAATTGATCAACTGGATCAACAACCTGGAAGAGTACTTTGAGTACGAAGAGGTTGAGGACCCTGATAGGGTCAAATTTGTGAAGACCAAACTGAAGGGTCATGCTAGCATTTGGTGGAAGGGAGTGCAGTTGGAGCAAAATAAAAGAGGGAAAGAGAGAATAACTAAGTGGGAACGGATGGCAGAAAAGCTAAAGAGGCAGTTCATCCCTAGTGATTATGAGTTAGACCTGCTAAAAAAAATGCAAGGATTGAGGCAATCAAGCAAGTCTATGAAAGAATACACAGAAGAATTTCATAAAATAATGATTATAATAGGCCACTCAGAGGCCAACAAGGAGAAGGTAGCCCGTTACATTAATGGGTTACGAGTAATCATTCAGGAAGAACTAAGTCTAGTCCGGATGACCACCATAGAGGACGCTTACCAATTTTCTTTAAAGGTTGAAGAGAAGCTCAATAGGAGGTTTGAAAACAAGCAAAGAGGAAGAGGTCATGGTGGAAGGACCGACGGAAGGAATAGTGGAAGAAGAAATGAAGATTCTCAAAAAAATGGAGAAGGTAGCAGCAATCAAGAACAAAGGAGAGAAAATATAGACCGCCCCCGTAATTAGAATAATGGTTATCGAGGGGGAAGATGCAGAGCTAGACATGGACAACGAAGAGGAAGATTTTGAGGGACTTGCTTCCAGTGTGGTGAAGAGGGACATCACCAATATGAGTGCCCATAGTAGCGAGAAAGAAATAATCGAAGGCCAAAAGGAAATGCCAGAGTAGCAGTCGCTAATGAAGATGCTAGATCTAAGCATTCTGAAGAAATTGAGAGAGGAGAAGTAATGATTGCAAGGAGAGTCTTGCTGAATGAAGAGGGAGCTGTAGATCAGAGGAAAAGCTTATTCTGCACAAGGTGTAAATGCGTGGGTAATATTTGCAACATTATCATTGACAACGGTAGCATGGATAACCTAGTTTTAGAGGGAATGGTTACAAAGCTACAACTGGAGAGAAAGAAACACCCGCATCCATATCGGATCATGTGGTTGTAGAAATACCATAAGTTTTTGGTCAATGAATAGTGCTTGGTAAAATTTAGTATTGGAAATTACCGTGATGAGGTCCTGTGTGACATTCTGCCCATGGATGCATGTCATTTGCTGCTGGGAAGGCCATGGCAGTTTGATAGGTGTGCAGTTCATGATGGCCGATCCAACACCTATTCCGTGACCAAGAATGGAATGCGTCATAAGTTGAAACCCCTGAAGAAGTTGGAAGAAAAGGTATGTGGCAGTGCAAGAATTTTCTTGGTTGACGGAAGAAAATTTTTGGATGATTTAAAGCATGAACATATGTGTTATGCATTAATTCCTAGAGTCAGGGATACATAATGCAAATATGCCCCAGTAGAAGTCCAAGATCTATTGAAGGAATTTCCAGATATCATATCTGATAATGTGCCTGAGGGTTTACCCCCAGTAAGAAAAATCAGTCACCATATTGATTTGGTGCCAGGGTCAAGCTTGCCCAATAAAGCTGCACATAGAATGACACCTATAGAAACTGAGGACCTAAACAAGCAGGTCCAAGAGTTTCTGGAGAAGGGATTGATTAGGGATAGTCTTAGCTCGTGTGCAGTACCTACAGTACTAGCACCCAAGAAGGATGGAGAGTGGAGAATGTGCATAGACTCTCGAGCCATCAACAAGATCACAATAAAATACAGATTTCCACTGCCAAGGATGGATGACATAATGGACTATTTGAGTGGAGCCAAGTACTTCACCAAAATTGACCTCAAGAGTGGCTACCACCAGATCCGTGTCAGGGAAGGAGATGAGTCGAAGACAACCTTCAAGACAAGAGAGGGCTTGTATGAGTGGTTGGTCATGCCATTTGGGTTGTCCAATGCACCAAGTACCTTCATGCGGCTGATGAATGAGGTACTGAAAGAGTTTTTAGGAAAATTTGTCATTGTTTATTTAGATGCTATATTAATATTCAGCAAAACCCTGGAGGAACACCTGATGCACATCAGGAGGGTTTTTGAAAAGCTGCGGGAGGAGCAGTTATTAATAAATCTAAAAAAGTGTAATTTTTTCAAGAAAGAGTTAGTATACCTAGGATTTGTAATCTCAATAGAAGGTCTGAAAATGGACCTAGAGAAGGTGAGAGCTATCATCGAATGGCCTACCCTAAGAAGCACAACAGAGGTAAGATCATTTCATGGTCTAGCCAGCTTTTACAGAAAGTTCATAATAAACTTCAGCAGCATTTGTGCACCCCTCACAGAAACAATGAGAGGGGATAAGAAAGAATTCAAGTGGACCTTAGGGGATGAAAGGAGCTTTGATGCATTAAAGAAAAAGGTCACAGAACAGCCTATTTTGGCACTCCCAAACTTTAACAAAGTATTTCAGGTAGATTGTGATGCCATTTACAGTGCAATAGGGGCTGTACTGAGTCAAGAAGGCAGACCTGTTGCTTATTTTAGTGAAAAGCTCAATGATGCTCGAAAAAAGTATTCAGTTTATGACCAAGAATTTTATGCTATAGTTCAAGCTCTGAAGAAGTGGAGGCATTATTTGTTGCCAAAAGATTTTGTTCTATTTACGGATCATCAAACATTGCTATACATCAATAGCCAAACAAAACTGAATCAGAGGCACATGAAGTGGGTTGAGTTTCTCCAAAGCTATACCTTTGTGTTAAAGCACAGAAGTGGGAAATCAAATAGAGTTGTAGATGCCTTAAGTAGAAGGCATAATATGCTAATTGAAATGATAGTGGAAGTGGTAGGATTCGAAGAACTGAAGGGTCTTTATCCTAAAGATCCTGATTTTGTAGAATCCTGGACGGCTTGCTTGGCACCTGTTACTGTGGACAGGACAAAATGGTTAGATTTCCTAATCCAAGATGGAATGTTGTTCAAGGGAAGTAAACTATGCATTCCAAGGAGTTCCATGCGGGAGAACTTAATCAAGGGAAAGAACAGCAGAGGACTGGCTGGGCATTTTGGTCAAGATAAGACCATTGCCCTGGTGAATGAAAATTACTACTGGCCGCAACTTCAGCAAGATGTGAAAAAGTTTGTGCAAAGTTGCAGAATATGCTAGATGGCAAAAGGCGTAAGGCAAAACACAAGATTATACTAGCCATTACCTGTACCTGAGAGGCCATGGGAGGACATAAGCATGGATTTTATTCTTGGATTGCCCAGAACACAGAGGAGAAATGACTCTATATTTGTGGTGGTTGACAGATTCTCCAAGATGGCACATTTTATTCCCTACTATAAAACAAGTGATGTAGTTCACATTGCAGGGTTATTTTTCAAGGAAGTGGTACGACTTCACGATCTACCAAGAAGCATAGTTTATGACAGAGATACAAAGTTTGTTGGGTATTTTTGGAGAACATTGTGGAAGAAGCTAAAGACAGATCTGAAGTTCAGTTCTACATACCACCCACAAACTTATGGACAGACAGAGGTGGTAAATAGAAGTCTGGGTAATTTATTAAGATGCTTGATAGCAGATAAACCCAAGGTATGGGATTTAGTTTTTGTCATAGGCGGAATTTGCATACAACAATTCTGTCAATAAGAGTACAAACAAATCTCCATTCCAAATCATATATGGAAACAGTTCGAGAAACATTTCTGAGCTGAGAAAATTAGATAAAGGAGAAAAGTGCAGTGTAGAGGCTGAGGAATTCGCGAAACAAATGAAAAACCTGCATGAAGAAGTGAAGAAACAAATTACAAAAATGAATACTCAGTATAAAGCAAGAGCAGACCAAAAGCGACGGTTCAAATATTTTGAAGTGGGGGATGAAGTCATGGTCCATCTTAGAAAAGAAATATTTCTAGCCAAAACTTATAACAAGTTGAAGATGAAGAAGTTTGGGCCATGCAAAATACTAGAAAAACGGGATTCAGGCAATGCATATGAAGTGGAATTGCCATGTGGGCTTGACATTTCACCTATTTTTAACATATCAGATTTAGTGGAATACCATGAGGGAAATAATACAGAGGCACCAAGTACAAAATTGTGGAGCATTACAAAGTCTAAATCGACCATAGAAGATATCGAAGAAATGTTAGATACGCATGAAGGCAGAAGCACAAGGAACAAACAGTATTTTGAATATTTGATCAAGTGGAAGGACAGACCTGTAGAAGATGCAACTTGGTTATCGAAAACAGAGGTTGACCGCATAGGTCTTCCTCCCAAAGATCAGAAGTGAGGATCACTTCTCGATCCACCCCGGGTGTCTGATGCAGGAGAATCCGAGGGCAAAAAAGCAATCGAGCATCAACCAAATTTTTGTTGTTATTTTTTTTTTAAGTGTTGCAATGTTATTTTTTTCTAAGTGTTGCAAGAAAAATATGTGTCAAGATATCATGACACAAAAAGTGTAGCGATATCATGACCAAAATAGAATATAGGGGAGCAGCGGACAGAATGTCATGATTTCGTGACATGTCACGAAATCGCGACCCAAGGCAGGGAAAGCAAGGCCGGAAGACACAAGGTCACGAAATCGTGACATGTCGCGATTTCATGACATGTCACGAAATCACGACTCGTCGCAGGGGAAATAAAGGCATGGAGACCAAAGGTCACAAAATCGCTACATATCGCAATTTCATGACATGTCACGAAATCGCGACCATCGCAAGGGAAACAAAGGCGCGAAGACCAAAGGTCGCGAAATCGCTACATGTCACGATTTCGTGACATGTCGCAAAATCGTGACCACCGCAGGGGAAAAAAGGCATGGAGACCAAAGGTCATGAAATTGCGACCACTGCAGGGGAAACAAAGGCGCAGAGACCAAAGGTCACAAAATTGCGACCAAATCCAGAGAACAAAGGCGCGGAGGAACAAAGGTTGCGATTTCGTGACACATCGTGAAATCGTGACCAAAGCAGGGAGCAAAGGCACAGAAGAAAAAAGGTCGTGAAATCATGACATGTCACGATTTCATGACCAAAATGGGAGAACAGAGGCCGATAGAAAAAATAGCACGATATCACGAAATGTCGTGATATCGCGGCCAAAACGAAGAGAGAAGGTGCAGAAAGAAAAAGGTCGCGATATCGTGACATGTCGCGATATCGCGACCAAACAAGAAAACACGCACTCCTAGTTTTCTTAAAGACGTCCCTTCATGCGTGGCAAGTTAGCAATAGTGAAGTAGTAGTTTCAAAGGAGGATTTCAACAGGCATGTTGGCCACTCGCGCAGGATATCTGGAGACACGTTTATAGCAACTAATAGCAAGCAGCAGATCGAGAAGAAGATTTCGTTGGGTATGGCAGCCAGTCGCGCACCTCACCTAGAGTCTCATCAATGCAACTTTCCAAAATTGTTCCAAGTGGCAATTATAGATCGTGGGAAGTGTGAAAGCACAGAGGATCGGGACCTCGATAAAAACCCATGGATTGTAATTAGAGGGGGTTGGCAAACTGCAGTTTGGCTATATATTCTTGTAAAATTCTTCTAAAGTATTGAATTAGAAATTTTTATCTCTTCTTTCTCTGGTTTTCTGTCTTGTGCAAGATCTGTTCTCCACCATGGTCTATTCTATATCTTGGAGATTGCAATGATTTGCATCCATGCAATTCGGTAAGATAAATAAATCACCATAAGGAAACTTCACCATTTTCATCATCCATTATCTTCTTGTTCAAAAATAAATCATTTTTTGTACCTCATTTTTAGAGTGAAACTATGCCAAGACCAATTTGCTCAAAAAGCTATCATTGATGGCCTTGTTTGTGGGGCTTGAAACATGGACAAATTCATAACTTTTCATCATCTCCTATTACACCATTCTTTGAGGATGTAGGTCGAGTAAAGTTATTGAGCAACCATTTAAGGATTCCATGTAGAAATTACTGTAATCATGAGTGGCCTCGAGCATAGACTATTTTTCTTTTCTTTTTGCATTTGCATACTTGCATTTCAATGATGCTGAAATGCACATTCTTCAATGACATTGAATCACCCTAAATTTGAGGTAACTATATTTGATTATGATTTTTCCACAACAGGATACATCTTACATGATCATGACATCTACATCTAGAACAAAACCCTTCATTTGTTAGGGAAAAAATAGATGCAATCATCATCATCATTTCTACCAAAACCCTTCATCTATTGGACAAAAACATACACAAGCATTATCATCATTTCTTAAAAAAACCTTCATCTGTTGGGGAAAAAATAGACGTATTCGTCATCAACATTTTTTCCAAAACCCTTCATCTATTGGGGTAAAAACAAATGCATTCATATTTTCCATTTCATAAATTTTCCTTCAACTCTTGGGATCAAAAACGATCACACACTCCATCATTATAATTTTCTTATTTGCACAACATTTTATTCTTTTTCAATTGGCTCATGAGATTCATTCATAACCCATTCACCAATTGAGATGTTAAGCTACGTAATAAATATGAAATTCTTTATTTTTTGTCTTCAATTTCATTGCACATTCCAACAAGAGAGAGAAGTTGCTTCTATGCCTAGCTAGATCAGGTGTCTCATATTTTTGCACCATATTGTGTTTCATGCAACATGGTACAAAAAGGGACATCTATAGACACCAAAATCTAGCTAATTATACTTCATCCATGCTTTCCTGCCATCTCCACAACCAAAACATAGCCACTTGTCCTCCATCATAGCCTTCGTGTCATTTTCATCCAATATTTATATATGTTTATTATATATATTTAAATAATAATAATTTATATATAATTTTTGAAAGCACGAGGATACGGAAACAAAAAGGAAAGTGCCAAAATGGATGCTTTTAAAATCAAACTTAACGCTTATAGCCTATGTATTGCAAAGTGCATAAAAAGAAAGAGCATAGACAAATTGACACAAGATGAAAGCAATATAAAATATGACCCTTTTTATTGATATGCTTTTCAGAGTTGTGTTACAATACGTCTCCTTCCTTTTTAGGGAATAGGAGCGTCAAATAAGTTTCTTATCGCATCTATAAACAACAATCCTTCTTCCGCGTGCCCACATATAAGATGGGCGGACCAAAACGTCGCCACCACTTGTGTGTATGATTGTTCACTCCTTCCTGCTCTTCTGATGTCAAAAACCTATGTTCGAAGAAACAGAAAAGATTAGTAGCACCTACAGATATAATAAAGCATGTATTTCCCAAGGCTTACTGTCAGTATATGCATGTAAATATTAAATCGATAATCAAATGACCTCGGATTGACCTAAAAATTTAACAGTAGCATAAATATGTTATCAGAAGACCTCTACAAAAAGAACAGTCGGGAAATTCCTCACATATTTGTATTCGCTCCAGGGTGGGACGAATAGACCTATAATAACCTGTCAGAAAGCACCCTCTTCAATGTCCTATCTCGGAAGCTCCAAATGACCTGCAAACTTGGGGTTAGCTAATTGGGGGTGTTTTGGGAAGACCCAGAAGGTCAGATTTCTCCAATTTTACCTCTATCACCCAGATTTTTCTGGTGCCATCTGCAAGTTAGTAAAGGCGGGAAATGACAAAAACCTGGTCAAAATTGCTCAGAATGAAATGAAATTTGAACTGTAACCTATTTAGCATATCTAGAATAAAATGCAAAAGAAAAACTAAAGAAATCTATCACAGATTTCTAATCGTCCCGGGGTGGGGCGAATAGGACTGTGACAGTTTGGGGAGCGCCCGGGGGCAGGACGCCCACCGTTTGGGACACTTTTTCAGCACCAATCCACTTGGGATGGGTCCAAAACTCTTTATAAGGTGTTGTCGGCAAATTTTGTGAGTTGTGATGGTCAAAAATTGGGTTTTGGGTCCGGATTCGTGTTTCCAATACTCACCCAATAACCTCCCTTTCGAATGAGAGATTAAGGATGTGAAAGCACAAATCGCAAGTAGGTATGTAAATTGGCAGCACTTCGTTGCTCAAATGCTCCTTCTCTATCCATATTTTGGGTGGGAAAACTCCCCAATTTATAGACCTTAGGGTCTCCTTGTTTAAATTGCGCATGCGAGGGCGCTACTTGAGTTAACTGTCCTATTTTGAGAGAAAAGCTAGTTCCCCGATTTAGAATCTCCTTGCATGAGGTCTCTAAAATAAAGACATGCATGACTGAAGTCTCTCTTCTTGAATAAAAGCTATTCCTCGCAATTGCATGGCCTGAAGCCTCAGTTAACTGGCGGAGTTGCCGAGGTTTGACTTTTTTTTCCAGTCAAACCTTCTATTCGCCTCACCCTGGGGCGAATGCTTCTATTCGTCCCTGGGTGGGACGAATGCCAGTTTGTATTCGTCCCGGGGTGGGACGAGCAGAGAGCAAGGTGCCAAATTGACCTTTGACCTTCCAAACTACTTTTGGGAGTGGTTAGGACCACTGTTTGACCTCTGGGGGCTGCCCTGGGGGCTGTTTGTGTCAATGCGATCAGCGCTTGTTGTCACATAATCGGATTGGTGTTGTTTTGGTGTCTACAGATGCCCCTTTTTGGGAAGCGCTGTGCAAGGTGCAACGTCGAGCAAAAATAAATAACCAAAGCACTAATGATTAGGGTTTCTCAGTATCCTAACCAACTCTTGATGCCCCAAGTATGGAAAGGGCACGCATTCTAGAATCCTTGCTATGGACGAGCTAAGGAACTTAATCCAAGTGTTAACCTTTTTCGGTGAGGTGTTACTTGAGCTTGGACATTGATCAGTCATGAATAGGCAAAGGGCGCAACCTTTTGTCTGTGGGAACCTTGAGTTCATGATTCATGAATGCCAAGTGTTTGATCAACTTGTGATTGTTGCTTGTTTGCTGCCCCAAGTAGGAGCATGATTGTATTTTGCAATGATCCTTTGAATGCGTGTCATTTCTAGGATTGGGTATGTTGTTGTTGATTGGCGACTAAGTGTGACTACCCCCTCAAGCGACGAATCGATGAGGGAATGACCAACATGAGAAAAGTGACGAGTCGCTTGACCCAAGATGACTTAGGTAAGGGTGCCTTCAGTTGTTTACCATTAAATACGAAAGCAGTTTTCGAACATTCTGACCTATTTTTGGTGGGTTTGAACCCTTTTTGTGACGCATTTTGGAGCTGAAATTGGCAAAAATTCGTCTTCCCGTGGAGCGGTCCGGCTATGGTAGCCTTCTTAGGGAGTAGGATAGTGACAATTTGTGACCCCAATGTCTATTTTGGATGCCAAGAATGTCGGGCGCAAATGCGCCTTCGTTCGGCAATGATATTGCTATTTTTGGGTGGGTTTTGACCCGTTTTGGTGACGCCGTTTGGGGATGAAAATCTCAAAAATCCATCTTCCCGGGGAGCGGTCCGGCTATAGTAGCCTTCTTAGGGAGTAGGATAGTGAGGATTTGTGACCCCGACATCTGTTTTGCATGCCCAGAATATCAAGTGCAAAAGCACTCTGATTGGACAGTTTTATTACTTGTTTTGATGCATTTTTGTGCAGTTTTTTGCTGTTTTTGAAGTTTTTGCTCTGTATTCATCCCAGGGTGGGATGAATTCCTATTTAGTATTCATCCCAGGGTGGGACGAGTGCTAACCAGAGTGCTCATCCTAGGGGGGAATGAATACAGGCTCAAAAAGCCTTTTTAAAGGCCAAAACTGAGTTTTGGGCTCATTTGCACTTGTTTTTCTTGGCGATTTGGAGCTCTGAGGAGGAGGAGGTCAATTCTATGAAGTGAAGCGCTGCCAAACTATTCTTGTGACCATGAGTTCACACACTGGATCGAGTGGCGGAGCCGAAGCGATACCAGTGAGTGCCCGTCCTCTTTGTTAATGTGTGTCGCAGTTGGAAAACCGCAAGTTGTTTATTTCTTGTGTTTTATCAAATTTAAAAATGAAACCCTAGTCTATCAAAATTAACACTAAATGGGAAACTTAGTAGAACCCGAGGTAAACAAAGATCAAAATTTTAGTGGAAAACTTAGCGAAAAAACTGAGTTTAGAACATAACTTAAAAATCTCGCTTAACCCGAATTTAACAAAGTTCAAAACTTAGGTTAAAAAAAACGTAGGGTAAAACTGAACGTAAAAACGTAGCTCAACCCTAGTTATTTGTTGTGATTTGTTTTTGCGCTTTGAATGTACCAGTTTAGAGTTTAAAAACCCTAAATCTGATAAACAATTATTGTGATTGTTTTTGTTTGTAATTTATAGTTTAGAGTTAAAAACCCTAGAACTGACAAATTATGTTTTTTTTTTTGTTAATTTATCAGTTAGAATTAAAAAACCTAGGACTGACAAATGATTTTGTTTTTTTAATTTTTTTGTGTTGTTAATTTATCAGTTAGAGTTAAAAACCCTAGATCTAAAACAATTATTTTGTGAATGTTGTTGTTTTTTATATACATTTTGATGCATTGATTTAAAACCTAAAACTAACAAATGATTTTTTTTTTCCATTGTTTTAATATTTTTATGTTGTTTTCTTTTGCAGGTTGTGAAGAGTCAGTACCGGGTGCCTACTATGTTCACTGAAGCACGTGCAGCACTGACTTTGGTGGACTGGGATTGGCTTGACGCCCTTGGGCTCAAGCAGGTGACTCGACTGGAGCCGGTGGTCGAGGATCGGGCCTATCTGATGGCCCTGATCAATATGTGGGATCCCCGGACCAACACCTTCCATCTCCCAATAGGGGAGATGATGGTGACCTTGGAGGATGTCTATCGGATTCTTTGGATTCCAATAGATGGACTGTCGATCCGGACGATGCCACGGGATCGGAGGACAGTAGTACTGATACGATGTTTCGGGCATGGGGAGGAGTTGGGTGTGGAGAGCCCAGTGGAGAGGGCAGAGATTGACTGTCATATTGGTGGCATACTAGTTCGATGGTGGCTAGAGAAGGGGGTGTTGGGAATGAGGCACGCATTACTCATGGGCCTCATTTCCAACATGCTGCTCCCTGACTCTTCGGGTGTGAGGTTCTCGTGGAACCTGCTGGAGGTGGTGTTCAAGCTGGTGGAGTGTCCTATAGATGCACCGATGATCATGAGATGGGGACAGACTTTGCTGGCACAGCTTTATGATGAGTTGTACGAGGTCCACTGTTAGAAGCGAAAGGGGATTAGTTGCAGCTACTTGTTGCAGTGTTGGGCTTGGCAACACATAGCAGTGGAGAGGCCGATGGGGCTGCCTTGGATGACTCGGGCAGAGATGGCAGACCGAGAGATTGGATATGGGGTACTATGGCGGAGGTCGGAGGAGCAGGGTCAGAGTCGATGATGGGCAGGTGTAGTAGGGCACTATGCCGATGCCTTCGCTCGGCTTACTCCAGGGGAGGTGTTCTGGTGCCCCTACCGGGATTGTCCAGCCTGGCCTGAGGCTGGAGAGTGGCTCCGATGGGTACAGAGGGAGCGGTGGCTGATTGGGAGGCATGGGACTGAGCAGGAGTTGTTCCCATACGGTCGGGTTACATGATAGTTTGGGGTGCACCAGGGGATGCCTGGTGAGCCCATGGTCTATCGACACTAGGGGGATGAGAGGACTCTGGACCGGCCAGTCATTGCGCCACTTGGCGAGGATTCAGATACGGCTATTGACATCCTAGATGTGGATGACATTGGAGTTACTATCGAGTATGAGCAGTGGTGGACCTTGCGATAGTGGCGAGGCGAGGGGCCTCTAGGCGGGGCGGAGGTGGCAGCAGTAGGGGATGAGGGTGCGGAAGCACCAGATGAGGATTGGGGTGCTCCGTTGGATGATGCAGAGATGGTGGAGGTTGAGGATGTGGGTGGGGATTATGGGGTTCTTGGACCAGACCGAAAGGTAGGATGTCCCGGAGCAGTGGGAGCCAGAGCAGGCTGCTGTCCCGGATTCGTCGAGGCCTCAGGTAGTGTCGGAGGACATGGAGGCAGGGTTGCATGCTGAGAATGCATGATTGATGGGGCTACTACGGAGGCGAGATGGGGAGCTGGGAGAGGCTTTGCAGGAGAGAGATCTCCTATGGACTCAGCTGGAAGAGAGGGAGAATGCATGGGCTGCGTCCCATCGGTAGGAGTGGGATACCGATGCTGCATGAGAGAGGGATCTACTACGGACGTAGCTAGCATAGCGTGATGACGTAGTAGCTTACTACCATCGGTGAGAGGTAGAGTGGGATCAGCGAGAGGTAGATTGGCATCGATGGGAGGCAGATTGGCATCGACAGGAGGCAGATTGGCATCGGCATCGGATGGATATGGAGGGAGAGATCATCCACCTTGGTGGGCGGTTACCTGAGCCTCCTGGAGGTGGCTCTTCACGTCGGATGAGAGACAGCGATACTGAGTAGTCAGCATCGTCTCATCGCAGGTGGCTAGATGAGGGGGGCACTAGTAGGCATGATGCAAGGGCGAGCAACAGTCGCCCTGAGAGGTCCCATAGGACCCACACCACGGGGGGTAGTTCCCATCGCACCGATCCTGCATGATCATGGTGGCCGATGCCCTAGGCATGGGGGTTTTTGAGCTTTTTGTTTTTGTGGCGGGGTCAGAGGACCGGTTCATTGTAGCCTACGGGCATTTTTTTGATGATATATATATACAGATGATTCTATTTTTTTTTTGGTTTTTATAAACTTTTCATGATGTGTCTGTCTGTTTATGCACATTGATTTATAATGATGGATGCATATGGGATTATGATTGTGATGTTGCTAATGATATGATGGATGCATATGGAATGAATGAAATGATGTGTTGATAACTTGTCGATGGCACCATAGATTGTACAAGATTTTACTGGCTTGTTGTACTTATGGGATGACTTTGTGGAATGACGTTGCATGTGACAACTGTGTTTTTGTATTTTGCATTTTTTTTTTTTTGATGGTGATGTATGGAATGAAATGGACCAGTTGTTTTTTAAAATGTAGTTAAGCTTTTTTGAGATTCAGATATTTTAACTAACTAGCCAAGACTGTACATTTATCTCGCAAGACTTTTGAACAAGGTATAAATCTGACTTGGAGGTTAACCAAGTTATTTCACATCCCTGTGTGTGCAATTGAGTTCGTTTATGTGGTATTTGTCAAGATACCACCAGTGCCAGATAGGCTATCAACCAAACCTATACTGAGGATCACCTAACTAGCTCCACTAACTCCATTGTTGTATTTAGCAAGATTAATCCACGGGACAATCTAAGGTACCATAAGCTAGCTCATCCACATGCAAACATTGGTCTGCTCACATGCAAAGCTAATGTGACAGACATATCGTCATGCGGGTAGGATACCGCCATTGCTAGGTAGGTTGTCCACCAAACCTGTAATGAGGATCACCTAGATGGTTTTCGAATACTGAGAATTCTAGGGATTCAAGTTCAGGATTTTTATTGGCTCAATGGTTTAGGATATTTGCTCGTATACAAAGTGATGAAAATCACTATTTATTTTGTTCTTTTTTTTTTTCTTTTGAGCAAGGATTTTGAATAGTGGTGATAACCACTGTTATTTGATTTGGCTTTTGAGCTTTGTAAGGTTAAGCTGGTATGTTTGTGATTGGTGAATAACATTGATCCTTTTAGGCCTTGGGGATGACTACCCATCCTTGGCAGGGACGTGTAGTACGAATCCTTACGACTTTGGGAACCAAAGGGTAGTATGGAGATGATGAAGTAAGGGTATTGATCTTTTAGGCCTTGGGGATGACTACCCATCCTTGGCAGGGACGTGTAGTACGAATCCTTACGACCTGAGAGACCAAAGGTGATTGTGATGATGGTGTTTTTGAATGGTCATTGATCCTTTTATGCCTTGGGGATGACTACCCATCCTTGGCAGGGACGTGTAGTACGAATCCTTACAACCTTAGGAACCAATGGTGATTTTTGAATTTTTGTTAGTGGTGAAAACCACTATTGAGTAGAAGGAATGAATGGGGAAGAGCTTGTCCTTTTGTCAATTCTCAACATTCTTGAACCATTCGCACAGGGGGATGAACAGGCTAATCTTTCACCGATGGTACCCTAGACTGCTTTGTAGGTTTCTCTTGCATTCACACAACTTAGGAATTATTTTATGTGTGTAAATTTGTGTAGGGATATTACATAACGAGGCGTGACCCAAGTAAAACTTTCTTGTGTAAAATCTGTTTGACTTTGTACAATTTTTGGCTAGAAAGTTAAAGACAGCTGAATGACGAAAACCCTAAATACATTAGGAGACAACTGACTTTGCTAAAAATAGGGATGGTGTGATGCGGGATGTATGCATTGATAAAATTGATTTGATGTGAAAAATGAGAAAATTGCCGAGCAATTACAGTCTATGGTGCTTTTGACTTGTATGACCTAGCGAATATGCAATGTATGGAGGTGATGCCTAATGCAACCTATTTTTTTGTATTTTTGATATTTAAGAGTATGCATGAAATGGAGATGCAATTTTTTTGTTATTTTTGATGATTTTTATTGTTTTTGTTTGTTTTTGAATATTTGTGTTGACCAAGCGGTTATGGTAACCCTTGGAGCTTTTGGTTTGACCAAAGGGTTTATGGATACCTTTGGGGCATTTTGAGGTTGACCAAGCGATTAAGGGAATCCTTGGAGCTTTTGGTTTGACCAAAGGGTTTATAGACACCTTTGGGGCATTTTGGGATTGACCAAGCGATTGTGGAAATCCTTGGAGCTTTTGTGTGGACTATGGCTCTCTAAATGTAGAATGGCCTCAAATGACTGATGTTCAAGGGTTCTAGCTCCTTGAGTCCTTCAAGAGAGGCGAGCCGGTATGTTCCAGGTCCTATCTTACTGTCAATCACATAAGGACCTAACCAGTTTGCCGTGAACTTGTCTCGGAGATGGGATGACAAATTAGAATTCTACTGGTTCTCTTTTAAGACCAAATCTCCAACCTAAAAATCCCTTAGGTGAACCTTCATGTTATATGCTCTCTTAAGTCGCTCTTGATAGATACGCAAATGCTCGAGAGCATTGACGCGTCGTTCATCAAGCAACGTAAGTTGATCTAACCGGGCCTACCATGCAGTGTCATCATCGATGAACTCTTGCATTGATATGCGTAGCGAAGGGATTTCCAACTCAAGAGGCATGACAGCCTCGGAGCCATACACCAACGAAAATGGAGTTGCCCCAGTGGGCGTCCGAATGCTAGTGCGATAAGCCCATAGGGCAAGCGGGATCTGAATGTGCCAATCCTTATGATTATCTACGATGGTATTTTTGAGGATGGCGATGAGCATTTTATTAGACGCCTCTGCTTGCCCATTTGCCTACGGATAATAGGGTGTTGAAAAACTATGCTGAATTTTGTACTTTGTGGTCAAAGCACGCACGTCTTTGTTCTTGAAGGGCGTCCCATTATCCGAGAGGATCTTGGATGGAATACCAAAATGACAAATGATATTATGCAAAATAAACTCCGCAATGCGGGGTCCAGTCGTAGAGGTTAACGGAATTGCTTCCACCCACTTGGTAAAATACTCTGTGGCTGTAATGATAAATGTGTGATGACCCGACGATGCAGGGGAGATCTTTTCGATTAGATCAAAGCCCCACTACGAAAAAGGCCAAGCCGATTGGATCGGTTGCAAGGCCTGAGAAGGTACGTGTGTCAAATTGGCATGATGTTGACACTTCACGCACTTCTTCACATATGTGCAACAATCTCGCTCTAAAGATGGCCAATAATAACCCATGCAGAGAATGCGCTTTGCGATGGCCATACCGCTGAAGTGGCCACCGCATGTACCATCGTGGGCTTGGGTGATCGCCCAAGCGGACTCCTACTGGTCCAAGCAATGGAGGAGGATTCCTTCATAGCTTCGACGATACAAAATGTCTCCTAGCAAGACATGTTTTGCCGCTTTCTATTTGAATGATCTTTTCATGGCTTGTGTCAATCCAAGTGGGAGAGTACCTAACTTGAGGTAATCCCTTAGGGGTGTGTACCAATCCTATTGATCAGAAACCTCGATGGTATGAACAACCAATCCCTCTTGAAGTTCATCCCGAGCAAAAGCTGAGTGGGAAAGAACTTGTAAAAATAGCGTTGTGTTGCTATTAAGAGGGGAAGGGGAGAACAAGGACCCCCAGTTGGCTTGAGTCAAACAATCTTGGATTCGAGAGAACCTATCCGGAGATGGTTCAATCTGGATCAAGTGGATTCCTGGCGTGAGGTCAGAGCTTGCACGCTCCATCGCGGGTTGCGATAATGTCTTGACCTGAATAGTTGTCATCTCATCGGAAGGGTCTTGCGGGATTAGTGACCCCAAGGAGGCCATAGTATCCGCAAAATGATTCGATGATCGAGGGAGTGCCTCGATGTCATACCATTCAAGTTGTGCTAGAAACTTATCCACAAGGGCTTTATAAGCCTACAAAATTGGGCATTTACATTGGAATATCCCCTTAACTTGATTGACAATTAACAACGAATCACCAAAGATGTTCAATCATTTAATGTTCATGGTGATTGTTGTCTGAAGACCTATGAGCAAGGCTTCATATTCTGCATTGTTATTGGTGCATGGGAAGTCTAATTTAAATGACAGAGGCATTGGAGCCCCTTGTGGAGTGAAGAATACAATTCCTGCACCACCTCCTTGCTCACACTTAGAACCATCGAAGAATAGGGTTATGTCAGACTGTGACTCAGGCTCATCAGAATCTGGTGATTCTAAAACATGGAAGACCCCATCATCAGGTAGTTCGAAGGTCAGAGGCTGATCATCTTCAAGAGGAGCCTCTGCCAGTTGATCGGCGATGACTTGACCTTTTATGGATTTTTGTCCAATGAATTCTATGTCAAACTCCATCAACAACATGATCCATTTCATCGTGTGGCTACTATGATAAGTATGACTCATCATGTATCGCAATGGATTCTCCTTAGACACAACATACATCTTGTTGCTCAGCATGTAATGGCATAGCTTCTTGGTAGCAAACACCACTGCCAAGCAGAGCTTCTCGACATATGCATAGTTAAGTTCATAACTGACCAGGGTGCGGCTAAGATAGTAAGTAGCCTGTTCTTTGTGCAATTCATTATGTTGGGACAGCATGGCACCCAATGCCACCTCAGTAGCTGAGATGTATAAGTAGAATGACACTCCTGGTCTAGGTGGTGCCAATACTGGCGATGAAGCCAAGTACTGTTTAATATCATCAAAGGCTGACTGGCACTCATCATCCCAATGGAAGGCTACCCCCTTGTGCAATAATTTATTCATGGGTCGACACTTGTCAGATAACTATGCTATGAAGCGTTTGATCGACGCAACCTTTCCCTGCAAACTTTTGAGCTGCTTGATGGTAGTTGGGGGAAGCATTTCAAGGATTGCCTTGAATTTGTTGGGATCCACCTCGATTCCTCATTTGGAGACTATGAAACCCAAGAGCTTTCCAGATGTGACGCCAAAGATGCACTTCTTGGGGTTTAGTCTGACTTTATGCTCAATGAGGCGATCAAGTATCTTGCGTAAGTCATCGAGATGATTGGGGCGCAAAAGAGATTTGGCCAACAAATCATCCATGTAATCTTCCAAAGTTTTGTGCATGTAATCATGGAAGATGTACGTCATGGCACGTTGGTAGGTGGCGCCAGCATTTTTAAGGCCAAAAGGCATGACCTTATAACAAAATGTCCCCCAAGGCATTGTGAATGCCATTTTTAGTTGGTCCTCGAGATTGATACGAATCTGATTGTATCCGAAGAAACCATCCATGAGGGAAAGCATTTCATGGCCCACTGTAGCATCTACCAATGCGTCGATGCTAGGCAAGGGGAAATCATCCTTAGGACTCGCTTTGTTTAGATCTCAAAAATCGGTGCATATGTGAATCCTCCCATCGGGCTTCTTGATGGGTACCATGTTAGACAACCATGGTGGATAATCCATGCAGATGACAAACTGTGCATCCAACAACTTTTGCAATTCATCTTTGACCATTAAGGCCACTATTGGGTGCATCTTGCATAGTTTTTGCTTTATTGGCTTGATTGTCGGATCCAGCGTTA
The DNA here is from genome assembly GCA_028583015.1 of Wollemia nobilis. Lineage (NCBI taxonomy): Eukaryota > Viridiplantae > Streptophyta > Pinopsida > Araucariales > Araucariaceae > Wollemia > Wollemia nobilis. The sequence goes on from JAQPPZ010016936.1 coordinate 5,353,707, forward strand.
AATTATGCATGACTAGCTATGGGTCTAGCCCCGACATGTCTTTGTATGACCATGCAAAAACCTCCTTCTTCTCCTTGAGAAGGGCAATGTAATCGGCTTGCTCTTCGAGGGAGAGACTTACCCCCAACTTGAGAATCCATGGATTCATTGGATCCGAGCCGATGTCTACGTCAGTCATTGCCTCGACCGACATGTGGGATCCGTCCTCCAACTGGTGTGGAGTTGGGATCAGATGGATATCGTTTGCTGAATTAAGATCATCGTTAGGAATGTCAGGTTCCTCTTCAGCATGGAAGACATCCTGAGTCTATCCTGGAGTGAAATGAAACATCCCACCGCAAGGCCAGTACTTTGATGGGGAGGGTGGTGTGTCAATGCGATCCCAATCTATAGCCTCTATGTCTAGATGCAATGACCGTGTTGGGTCGGCTGGATCATGGATGGGGGCGGTCAAGTCAATGGAGATCATGTTGATGAAATGATTGTAACCTCCATTACCATAGGTGTGATAACTATGACATTCTGGATGTTCTTGATGCTTTGGATCTAGCTCTGTAGGCACTGGTACAAAGGGATCGGCCCTATGCACGGACATGCAGACAGGGTCTACCCTAGGCACTGATGGTTTGATAGGGTCTCCAGGTGGAAGATGCTCTCTGTGTACCTGGAGTGGCGGGTGCAGTAATTGCTATAACTACGCTGGGTTGAGGTGCCACCTATGTCTTGGACCTATGTGTAAGTGTTCAAACATGTCATCTATGCCTAAGGGATACTGTTGTTGCATTTGTCGCATGTGGTTGAGATAGGCCATCTCGATTTCATCTTCATAATCACTGTCAGAGATCCAAAGGCCTTCGTTTGCTACAACAGTGGTTTGCGATAGATGAAGCTCATCTTGTTCGAGCAAATTAATGTGGTCCCATTGAGGTTGTTCCGCTCTCTACGGGGGACCTGATTTTCTTGAGGTGGCCTATGCTCAATTGGATCATCCAATGGGAACATGGTCAAGAAGCTTTCTTGATAATCATCCATGGGAAGCATGTGGGAATGATTGCTTCCTGACTCAAGAGGATCCCAAGGTGCTACCTCATAATCTAACTCATCATCCGAAGACCCTTCTTGGTCTTGTCCATACCCTTCATGGAGGTGAGTCCTTGAATTGTCTCCCGTTGCGACCGAAGGGAAAGGGTTGTTGAGGTCAACAAGGTTGTTTGTGTGTAATGGGAAATAATCCCCCAATGTATAAGTTGTATTTGGATTGGCATATGGATCTGATGCCAACCCATCCTTGTTGCCTATCCCTAGGCCTTGCATGTTTTCGACCAAGATGTCGAGGGGCAAAGGGTGATTAAACCCTACTCCTGACTTGTCATAAGGCATTTGGTATCTTGGTTGGCACAAAACATGCACTCCTTGTTCATACCTGCCCAACCCATATCCATGCCAATTGCATTGGCTAAGATATCTCAATGCGAAGTCTGGGTTAGACAGATAATTGACATCCTCAACAAAGGGCTCTTCATCTTCCTCTTCTTGTAGGGAAGGTTCAACGCCATTATCCAGGCCCCCATAAATAAAGTTTGTCTGATTGGGTGGGTAGCCTAGAGGAACCACAGAGCCGATGGGGAGTCGAGGTCTCCCCATGTCTTGCATGGACTCAAGTGTGGGCGTTGCTATAATGTTTTGCACTAGATACTCCCCCAATCCTGTGTTGGCCATCTCAACTATGATTGTTGGCATTTGAGGGGGAGCGAATGGAAGTTCTCCCTGAGTCCACTCCATGTGGGGTGAACTAGGTGTCTCGACTTCCATCCTACTAGGCTTCTCTTCTGTCGAGATGTTGGAGACTAAGGGTGGTTCCTCCTCCAGGGGCTTCTTTCCCTTATATTTTGGTGTGGCCACCGTAGGTGGCATCATTGTGGGAGGACCAGATGAAGAAGATGGACCCGCCTAGGAATTTGATTGCCTTGGTAATGGAGATTCCTATGTAATCGGACCCTTTTTAGATGGATTTAACTGAAAATCCAAATGCGTTGATGGAAGGGTCGACTATGGCATTAGTTGCATTGAATTGCAGTATTTGAAAGGCTCTAAATCTATGGGGACTACATGTACCTGTCCTTCAAATGTATACTTCAAGCATTGATGAGCAATTGAAGGGACACACTTCATGTCCCGGATCCAAGGTCGCCCCAACAAGATATTGTAAGCCATCTCACCTTCTAAAATGTGGCACAATGTATGAATGGTCTTTTGTCCCACTTGTATAGGTAGGACAATTGTGCCAACTATCGAGCATATCGCATCATTGAATGCTCGAAGAGTATAGGTGGAAGGTACGATGTGAGAGGCCGACAACTTCAAATGTTTTAATGCGGCGGTTGTAATAATGTTATTGGACGAACCAGTGTCTACCAACACCCGCTTATATGGAATCCCGTTGACCCATGCAATAACGTGCAAGGGTGGATCCGCCACATCACCAACCATCGATTTTAATTCATCTTCTCTAAAGGTGATGACTGGTTCCGTACATTGTTTCACATGGCCCACGAAGTTGTTGAAAGAATTTGCTTCATGGGGATGCAGCTCAATTGCCTTTAATATCTCCATGAGAGCCTCCCGATGGGGCATTGATTGTTGAATAAGCTCATATATGGAGAGCCTAGCCGACGTGGTCCTTAGACTTTGAGTAAGTCTAGTTCGAATCGTGGCCACTGGTCTAGGTGGGGGAAGCTGTGTAGGGTTCGGTTGAGGTTGTGACGTTGATGGAACTTCTCTTGTGGCTGCCGTGGGGGCAGCTCCTAGGTATCTCTTGTTCCTTGTCACTATGCTTATCATCCCTACATACCCCTCCATGGGGCAATTCTATTGCACCTCGTTGACGTGAAGAGGTTTTGCTTGTGCATCATGTGCGGGCAAAGGGTCTCTAAAAATGCCCATTTGTTGGTTGTTGGGCGCTATGGGGTTATCCACTGCCAATGTATTATTGTCAATGAGGTCTTGCACCAAACCTTTGAACTTCCAACAAGCGTTAAGGTCATGTCCCTTTCGTCTATGGAACCTACAGTACAAGTCCTCCCTGTACCCCTTAGGCTTTGGCACATTAGGATCTATCGTTTGAATCTCTGGCAGATTAATCAAGTTTGCCATTGACAAACGGTCAAACAAGGAGTCCCTGGACTCTGTGTATGGTGTAAATTGCCGCCTAGGGTGACGCTATTGATTTTGTTCCTGCTTTTGGTTTTCTCTATCATAATTGTTTGGAGGCACCGCCTGATAGTTAGCCTTCTGAGGCTGTGTTGCTTGGGTAGGCTTAGGGGCATTGATAGCAACTTGATTGACCACGACGGGTTTTTGTTGCATAGTCCCTATTTTAGTGCTCTTGTTCCATTATTTTTTCTTAGGCTTGGCAATTTTGCCATCCTGTATCTTGATCTCTTCGATGATTCTAGCTTGCGCCAGAGCTTCTTCTAAAGTGGCATATTGCTGTAGTTGCAATAGCACAGAGATCGATCGCAAACAACTCTTTGCGAACATTTGAGTTAGGTCGGACATAGGAGGGAGATAGGGTAGCTTTGAAAGCAACGTCCTCCATCGGTTCCCATATGCCACCATAGATTCCTCCTCATACTGCTTGAGGCTAGCTAGATCGCTTAGTGATGCCTTTTTCTTTGTGTTGAAGGTGAAACGTTCTAGGAACGCGTCCACTAGCTGATCCAAGTTACAGATGCTATGCTTTGGTAATTGAGTAAACCAATCCGAGGCAGGGCCTACGAATGTGGTTATAAATTTTCTTAATAGCAAAGCATCATTGTCATGAATGCCAAAGCATTGGCTCAAGAATCGAGTCACATGCTCTTGGGCATCTTCCTCCCCTCTAAAGAGTGCCAACTAGGGCAGCTTAAAATGTTTAAGGTATGGAGGTGCCGACACTAACGGATGCACAGGATGACTACGGAGTTGGCATAAAGTAGGCTTTTGGGGCCCAGAAGTCTTGAGCTCCATAGTCTCTAAGCGTTCTAGCAACACTTTATATGCATCGGAGGACTTGATCTCCTCCTCCTTGGTTTGCTCCCACTGTGGGTTGTGGGGAACTTGAGGCCTTTGGAGGGATAGTTGGGTAGCACCCCTTCTGCCTTGATAGGGCATTTCAGCCCGCTCTTCTTCTTGTTCATAATCCTCATAAGCTTCTTGAGGAGTATCTAGCCTAGGCCTGTAAACATTGATGGGTGCCCGCAGAGGGTGCCCATCGTAGTTTCTGGGAGCGGCCTCCCGCTCAGGTCTAGGAGGTCTTAGAGGTAGTGCTTGATGAGGTCGCAGAGACCTGTCTCGCACTAAGGGGTTGTGCCTCTCATACATCTCAGATTTATGTGCGCGAGGTGCTGGGACCTTCTCAGGCACATTGTTGTGAAGCAATTCAGCTGTCTGACGTTGAATGCGCTCTTGGTTAAGGCGACACAAATGTTCTAATTGTTGTTGGTCTTGCTTGAGCCGCGTGATTTGCGCTTGGTGGGTGGCTAGTTTGGCAAATGCCAAGTCAATTTGTTCCATCGTCTCTTGTTTAGGAGGCCTAGATGCCTCTCCTACATGTCTTTCTTGGTCATGGTGATCTGAGACCCCTATGGGCTGCTTCCCTCTATCGAGGTTAGCGACATTCACTTGAGGCTCTGGCCTCAATGAGTGATCCTGATACATTGCGGGTGTGGATGTGCATCATTCCCATGCTATGTATCACTCTTGAGGAACATAATGGTCTTCCTCACACTCTCTATTATATGCATAAAAGGTGCGGGCAGAATTGTCTTGCCCTGTCTGGAAAGCCTGATACTCTGGATATGGTCTAGTGTTTCTGACAGTAATCAGGGGTAAATTAGGAGTAACAAAATCATATGGTTCCTCCTTGTGGACCCTATGTTGTTCAAGCACTTCATCACTAGGCCACCCATAACGAGTTTCCAAGGGGGCCTCATATCTAGGTCGAGTGCTACATGTAGGTTTTCCTCTTGAAAGGATCTTTGCTGAGTGGGGGTACCCCTCAAGGAGGTGTCTCTATGTTGAGTGGGTGTGCCCCTCAAGGGGGTGCCTCTATAGTCTTGTTCGATGATGGCATGATGGGGACTAACTTGTGTATCCTGCCACCAAGGTGGGATGACCAAGTCCTCAAGACTATATCGGAGGTGACTTGTCCCCCTTGGTGCACTCTCTGTAGCTTTTGCCCATGATCGGGCTCGGCTACGGGTGTACACCATGGTGATGTTTACCTAAAAATGCGTAGATTATTTTTTGGATTTTTCTTTTTTATGATTTTTTTTGATACACTAAACAGAAAATAGCATACACACACAAGCAATGATTATCTCTTTTAAAGATTAAAAGTGTGCCCTAAATCTGGTTTAGTGTGTTTTGTTGTTTGTTTTTGAAAGCTTTTTGTGAAAACCATTTAAATGCAATTATGAAGGCTCTTATGACTCCCAAAATGGTCACCCCTTCAATATACCATTGCTGGACCGATATACCAACCTCTCTATATACCCGCCCTTACGTGAGGGAGACTATAGGTACGTGAGAGCAGATGATACGTGGAACATAGGCGGTACGAAAGGGGAATCACTCTGTTTATGACACCTACCATAGAAGACTTATCCTCATGCACTGGGAATCACCCCAAGCTACACTTGGTCAGCTTTCATCAGGATTTACGTCTAGCAACAGTCGCGATCGGGGTTATGGATGCAATATCTCAAGCCAAGGTGATGATGAAATCCACCGTTGGTCTTGCTCAAGGGTTGGGGTTTTACGACCAACTCCTTGTGTTTAAAATACCACGTGGTGTGTGGGGTTCTTTTTAAGTTGCAAAATTGAAACAAGCAAGCCTCTAAACTCTCCTATGCAAGCAAAAATCAGAGAAAATAGAAAACAAAAAATTGACAAAGGGTGTTTAAAACCCCTACCTCTTCTCTGCCTAAATCGGATGTCTCTGAATTTCTGCCTGAAACAGTCTAGCGTTTGAAAACTTGGTACCTGCAAGCAACAAAACAAGCAAATTTAATCAGAAATTTAATCTTTAAAATCAAAGGACACAGGTCCCACCGTGATCGCCATTGAAAGCACGAGGATACGGAAACAAAAAGGAAAGTGCCAAAATGGATGCTTTTAAAATCAAACTTAACGCTTATAGCCTATGTATTGCAAAGTGCATAAAAAGAAAGAGCATAGACGAATTGACACAAGATGAAAGCAATATAAAATATGACCCTTTTTATTGATATGCTTTTCAGAGTTGTGTTACAATACGTCTCCTTCCTTTTTAGGGAATAGGAGCGTCAAATAAGTTTCTTATCGCATCTATAAACAACAATCCTTCTTCCGCGTGCCCACATATAAGATGGGCGGACCAAAACATCACCACCACTTGTGTGTATGATTTTTCACTCCTTCCTACTCTTCTGATGTCAAAAACCTACGTTCAAAGAAATAGAAAATATTAGTAGCACCTGCAGATATAATAAAGCATGTATTTCCCAAGGCTTACTGTCAGTATATGCATGAAAATATTAAATCGATAATCAAATGACCTCGGATTGACCTAAAAATTTAACAGTAGCATAAATATGTTATCAGAAGACCTCTGCAAAAATAACAGTCGGGAAATTCCTCACATATTTGTATTCGCTCTAGGGTGGGACGAATAGACCTGCAATAACCTGTCAGAAAGCACCCTCTTCAATGTCCTATCTCGGAAGCTCCAAATGACCTGAAAACTTGGGGTTAGCTAATTGGGGGTGTTTTGGGAAGACCCAGAAGGTCATATTTCTCCAATTTTACCTCTATCACCCATATTTTTTTGGTGCCATCTACAAGTTAGTAAAGGCGGGAAATGACAAAAACCTGGTCAAAATTGCTCAGAATGAAATGAAATTTGAATTGTAACCTATTTAGCATATCTAGAATAAAATGCAAAATAAAAACTAAAGAAATCTATCACATATTTCTAATCATCCCGGGGTGGGGCGAATAGGACTGTGACAGTTTGGGGAGCGCCCGGGGGCAGGACGCCCACCGTTTGGGACACTGTTTCAGCACCAATCCACTTGGGATGGGTCCAAAACTCTTTATAGGGTGTTTTCAGCAAATTTTGTGAGTTTTTATGGTCAAAAATTGGGTTTTGGGTCCGGATTCGTGTTTCCAATACTCACCCAATAACCTCCCTTTCGAATGAGAGATTAAGGATGTGAAAGCACAAATCGCAAGTAAGTATGTAAATTGGCAGCACTTCGTTGCTCAAATGCTCCTTCTATGTCCATATTTTGGGTGGGAAAACTCCCCAATTTATAGACCTTAGGGTCTCCTTGTTTAAATTGCGCATGCGAGGGCGCTACTTGAGTTAACTGTCCTATTTTCAGAGAAAAGCTAGTTCCCTGATTTAGAATCTCCTTGCATGAGGTCTCTAAAATAAATACATGCATGACTGAAGTCTCTCTTCTTGAATAAAATCTATTCCTCACAATTGCATGGCCTGAAGCCTCAGTTAACTGGCGGAGTTGCCGAGGTTTGACTTTTTTTGCCAGTCAAACCTTCTATTCGCCTCACCCTGGGGCGAATGTTGCTATTCGTCCCTGGGTGGGACGAATGCCAGTTTGTATTCATCCCGGGGTGGGACGAGCAGAGAGCAAGGTGCCAAAAAGGTGCCAAATTGACCTTTGACCTTCCAAACTACTTTTGGGAGTGGTTAGGACCACTGTTTGACCTCTGGGGGCTGCCCTGGGGGCTGTTTGTGTCAATGCGATCAGCGCTTGTTGTCACATAATCGGATTGGTGTTGTTTTGGTGTCTACAATATTATATATAATCAATATATATATATATATATTAATCCTAGACATCCTATTTCATTTAATATCAACCATCCATCCACATCAATCCATACGACACTCTAAATTTAATATCCATCCTAATATATACTTTAATATCAGCCACACTATTAGTATCATAGAAACCCTAAGTGTGCCCTACTTTAAATTATAAATAGAGGTCATTTTGATGGCTCAACCCCTAAGTCTTTTGCTGAGTGATTGAATTTCCTGAGTCCCTAAGTTTCCTAATTTTTGGAGTCCCTAAGCAACTCTTGCCCTGAGATACCTTAAGTTTCATCTTTCCTTGGTGCACCCGACTACATTTACCTCCATTATCGCTCACCATAATTCCCACAACCATTACTATCTATTTCTCCTCACCAAATTTGCTTCTACAACATCTTTCCTTAGCCACCAAGTACCTCTAGGAACTTTCTATCAGCCTTGAGTGCCTCTGGGTGCCTCCCTTCCATCACATGCACATCTAGGTGCCTCCCTACCAGTATTGAGTGCCTACATGTATTTTTTGCAATCATAAGGTACCCACGACCATTTTACGTAAGCCTTTATAAGAAACTCCTAGTCTTCGTGTGATGCTAGGGTATCAACATGCCTATCATCTGCAACCAAATTTCCCAGTTTGGAAAATAGTAAGTAAGAATAAGGTAAATCTATTTTATTTTATCATATTTCATATTATTTAATTCTGTTCGCATTCATACTATTATAGATAGGGTTTTAGTTGTGATTTATAAGGGCTCACACAATGGAGCCCTCATTATTATTACTAAATCTCTACTATTTCTTTATGTACAGATTGGACAATATATCAAAAGCATTGAATAGATGATTAAGATGGAGTGGCCTGAAATTAGATGCGTAGAAGCCCACTCACACTTTTTAGGAGCAAAAATATCTTGAAGTCACCACAATTTGTTGTGGCTAGGGTTTTAGAGAACCCTAGCAATATTTGTAAAAATTGTATCAATTAGGATTCTTAAATCCACTATTGTAAAAATGGAGTTTTTAGGCTCACACCATTTAAAATAGAACTCATTTTTTGTGCAATATATGGTTATTTGAATTCTATTTTATTTGTCATTATTCGGTATCGTGTTTTTAGCTCTACACTGCATTTAAGATTTAGGTTTCATTTTTATTTTTCTTTTACTCTAATTATTTTATTTTATTTTATTTCAATTTCATGAAAATCAAAACCCTAATGTTGTAACATAAAGTTTTAATCTTACCATTAGGGGAAATATTTATTTCATGTTTTTAAATTCATGGTATTTCATAGTTGGAAATAAACATTAGAATCTTAATTAAATTGTTCAAATAATGTTTATTAAATTTTAACCTAAATTATTTGAATAAAATTTAATTAAAAATAATTTCTAAGGTTAAGATTAAATATTTGCACTTTATAAAGTCGAATTTTGGAAATATTTAATTATTAATCTCACATTTGGAGAACAGATTTATGATCATATTCCATTGTGTAAATAAAACATCAAAATTACATACCCCTTATTAATGGTAATGTGCACCTTTGAGTTATTACAATAGTATTTTTACACTTTGCAAGCACACTTTAATATAAAACTTTGAAGAAACTAATAGTTTTCTTTGCAAGAGAGGATTACTTAATGGGATCCTAACTATGAGTGTATTTTCATAATCGAGCAAAAATATCACTCAACAGAATTGGTGCTAGAAGGAGGGCATGTAATCAGGTATTTTGATTTACACATTTAATTTTGTTTACATTTGTTCATTTTTTAAAATTAATGCTCGGATACATTTCTTAAATATTATGAATTAAATGATGCATTTTAATTATATTTGAGAGTTGTGAGTTTCAAAGCATTTTAACGTTCAAAACATTGTTGATTATTTTTAAAATTGGAACCTAAAGAGATAATTACAAGATCCAAATCCATTGGAGATACAATTTTTCAAAGTCTATCCCACTCGAAAGTATAGATGAAGTGATGTTCAAACTATTTTCATTATAATAGTATTTACTATGACATATATAGAAGCTTTGACTATTGAATAACAATTAATTCCTCTTAAGGTCATGGGATAAGTTAACTACCATCAGTCGTACATCTTGATATGTATAATAAAATTCGTATGATTAATCAGACCTTGTCTCAGCAAATGCCCACGTTGAACACAACACTTACAAATCCAAAAATACCTACATATCCATAAAATTCATTGTTTTTGCAAAACCAATTCACTGCACATAAAACAATTGAAAATAATTTGCATGCTATGCCTATGTTTGAAAATGTAAGACATACACAAAATGCATCATATTTTCAAAATTTTAATGTTCATAAAAATAATCCAATGTTTCCACAAACTTTTCAAAATAATAATTTTCAAAATTAAAATATGGGACCAAATCATAATATTCCAAATTTTGAAAATTCAATTAATTCTACTACTATTGTTCCACCTAAGAAACCTGATTCAGAGGTAAAATATTTGAGAAGGTTGGTCCAGAAGTTAAGTAGTGATATGGTTCAGATGCAAAAGCAAACACCATAAAATTCACAACCAAATAGAAAATTTACTTTTAAGAGGAAACAATGGAACACAAAACCATATAATGGGTGTGTACCAACTCCTGTAGCTAATCAAAGCAATGCTTCCACTAGTTCAAGTAAAAAAATAGTATTGTTCATATTTTTGATGTGGTTTTGGACAATTGGTGCAGATTGAATAATACTAAGGAACACAATGAACATTTCTTAGGATTCAAACCTATTGCAGATATCCTTCAACAGGAAATGGATTATTTAGAGTTGGTTCCTAATAAGGATATTTCTGATGTAGCTAGTTCAAGAAAAGGTAAAGGATTTGAATTTTTTTGTGAAATTTTTGGTTCAAGTGATGATGAAGAAGAGGAATATGATGGAGTTATAGAAGAAAAATTTCAAGCCTTAAGGAAATTTAAGAAAATGAATCACAATTATTATTTGAGGACTAAAATTAAGGTTGTTTATAGTTATTCTACTCCAAATAATTCCATTATTCCTCCAGATGTTAATTTAAATAATAATCCAATTCATCCATATCCTTGTGATTCATCTAAACCAATATAAAAAGTGCAAAATAGTTAAAAGGTAGCTTATAATATTGTTGAAGATCTAATGAAAACAAAATCTAATATCACTATGTTTGAAGTTGTACAGTTAGCAAATCAATAGGATTTATTAATAGATGCTTTTGGTAAACAAGGTAAAATGATGCTAAGAAAAATACAGAGGCATAATTTATTTTATGAAAAGAGAAAGAGGATGCTCTTCCTTTTCTTTTGACTAATAGAATTGTAGGTAAAAATTTACATAATTGCCTTGTAGATTTGGAAGCCTCAAGTAACGTTATACCTTTTGCTATTTTTCAAATATTGGGTTTTAAACCTTTGTTTTCTAATAGGATTATTGTTCAATTGGACAAATAAAAAGTGAATGTAGTAGGCATACTTAGAAATATTCATATTCAGCATGCATTAGAACCAAGAGTTCAACAATACATTGACATTCATATTTGTTGATTTTCCTGACAAATATGGTATGTTGTTGTGTAGGGATTGGAGAAAGAGTTTGAATGGATATTTCTGTATAGACCTTTTGCACATGCGGTTACCTTGGAAGGGTGTAGCCAATCAGATAGTAGTAGAAAGAGAGCCTAAACTCAAGAATATGATTACATAATACAATAAAGAAGCTAATAAAATTCTTTATAATGATATTGAGTTATATGTATACACATTGGATACTAAGTTGGTTACAAGTGAATCTAAAGTTGAAATTCCATATTGTAAACCATTTAATGAGGATTGGGATAATCAATTCAATATAAATGTTGGAACTGATTCAATTTCAAAAATACTGGAACCTTCAAAAGTGGATAAATATGAATTTGTAGATGAATCTAAAGAAGAATTTGAATATTATGCATAAGACACGATAAAATATCATCCCTTGATTTTAGAATATAATTATTATAATGGTTGGGAAATGTGTGAAAAAATATTTATTTATCACACTCCTATTGATGAAATTTCTATTTTACTTAATATGCAAGATGCTGAAAATTCTCTCACATGAAGATTTTCAAATCCTGTACGATTAGAAAATGGTGGGTTACTTGCAGAAATAGAAAACGTTTCAAAATTCAATCACTTTGAATATGAGTTTATTGAAACCCCTTGCTAAAATAAAAACGAATAAATGGTAAATATATTTTATGATTCATTTGTTATGGATGAAAAAGAGGTAAAATATTCTCTTTTACTTTTGACTACTAAAGATTTGGGCACAAATTCATATGATTGTCTTAGAGATTCAAATAAGAAAATACCATTGGTGTTTAATAAATAATTAGAATCAATTTCAAAATTTTCACATAAAAATGTTGCTTTATTCGAGATGACTCAAGTAGTTGATCAAGAAGATGTGTTATTTAACACATCCCTTAACAAATAATATTTATGGTTTGAAAGGGATGGACACATTTTTTATTAGGTAAATATTTTTTGTGTGTTTGAAAAATAGGTGATAGATGAAGAGGAAGTGATACAAGATGACAATCATAAATATTATGAGGAAAAAGAGGGAATTACAATGACATGGTTTGGTAAATGGAAATGTACAAAAGGTAGAATATTACTTTTTATGTTCAAACACTTGAACGCTAGGTAAAATTTTTCCTAATTGTCTATTGGATTTGAATGTTATCAATGATGAAATACCATTTGTGGTTGACAAATAATTTGAGTTGATTTCTACTCACACAAGTAATAAGATTGCTAGGTTAAACAAAATAGAAATCAATGATTTGGAGTTACTCAAACCAAATTTATAAATGATTGACTATTGAATATGGGATACAAATTTATAATGATATACATATGTCTGATATACTATATGCTTATCAAATTTCATGTATATTTTATTGGCCTAAAGATGTAGATAATAACTTGATTTCAAAATTTTTAGAAATAGTCTTCTATTTGAAAGAACTCATATCTGTTTGTGAAAATGAGAACTCAAATTGGAATAAGGAGTCATATATGGTAATTTAAAGCTTACTGAATAAACAAAATATAGTTAAACATCATGTATTCAATTGCAAATTTGATGAATCAAAGTCTCAACATGGAAATATTAATATCTTGGAATCAAATTGGTGGATTGAGAAAGGGAAAAGCAGGTCTTTCATTTTTTTTAGCCTAGAATTATTAGGGATAGATATCTATAAAACCTTACATGCCTACCATGATATATATTTTGAATGGTGGGAATTGTGTTTGGGATCTAGGGAAATAATTTTTTGAATTCATTTATCATTGGTATATATTTATATTTTGTATATAGTGTTTTGGTTTTGCAGTTTTTTGTTTGTATATAGCCTGTTGTTTTGTGATTTTTTTAGTTATCTCTTTTTTGGTTTATTTTCATGTATTTCATTGTAAAATTTTGGTTTTCACTGTTGGTTCTAGTAATACAAGATTATGCTGAACTTTTGATTTTGATTCATGTTTCCACTTTTTCTTTTGTCATTTTTGCAAAATGTTTGTGTTTATTTTTGTAATTGAGGTAGGTTTTTATAATTGTAATAAATAGTTGATCTCATTGTTGGTACCTATTCCTTTATTATGTAGGATAGATTACCTATTTTTAAAACATTTGAAATTAAGGAAAATAAAATGAAATTGTTTGGTAATATCCTTATAATTTTGGACTAAGATAGTGAAAATTTGGAACAATGATATATTTTTCATAAACTCCACATGTATCACATCACGTTAAAGGGTATTATTTGAAATTTTGAAAGATAAAATCATTTTAGTTTTGCAGATTAAAGCAAAAATCCAATATACTCTATATTTAGCTTTGCTTGGTCTTTAACTTAGGTTGTAGGTAAATTTTGCAAAGTAATACAATGCTTAATATAAAAAATCAAGAAAAAGGAACGTAAATTTAAACCAATCAAATGGTTTAGATAATATTCACTGGGGCTATAGAGGCCTGACTGGTATTGGAGCAATTTCTAGACAAAAATAAAATAAATGAAGCAAAAAAAATATTATTTAATACCTAGGTGATTCAAATTATCTCTATCAAGGCTATAGATGCAAGGTTGGCAGTAGAGCAAAGTCTATAAAAGATCAAGGTTATCTCCACCAGAGCTATGGATGCTTGACTGGAAATGGAGCAATGTAGAGGTGCATTATAACGAGTGAAATTCTATTAGCCTAACAACAAAACTAATAATGGAATCTAAATTATTTGAAGAATATAAAATGAATCACAATTCAAACACTGAGTGAAAGCAGGTGTTTCATTTGTTTTCATTTGAAAGCTATCTAACTCTATTTTTTTTTAGATATTACTAGATTATGTTTATTCTTTATGTTATTTGGTTTTATTGGTTTTAGATCAGGTTCTTAGTCTGAAATGCTGAGGTGCATTTTCTAGTAGAGTCATCATTTATCGTTTCCATTGCACAACTTACCCCCAAAAAATGGAGACCCACATAAAAATTGGGAAATTTTCTAATATTGTTGTCTATTAGAAAGTTCATTTTATGGAGTAGTGTGTGACATTAAGGTGTATAATATCTATTTGTTTTTTATGCTTATTTTTTTATCTTTATGTTCCATTGAAGTAGTTTGTTTTAAGTGTTGTTATGGTGGTTTGAAAGATTAAATTTAAAATTTTTATTTTATTTTTAATCATTTCAAATTACATTAGTTTAAATATTCAAAAAAGGAGGATTTAAAAAAATATTTAAAATTAAATTAAATGTTTTAATAAAAAATATTTCATTTTTGTTGTTTTGAATGTTTTCAAGGTAAGCAACATGGTTTATGATGTAGACTAGTAGACTCAGAACAGGGTGATCAATGTGGTCAATGCCTGGCACAATTTTTGAGGTGGTCAAGAGAGGCACGAATCAAAGAGCTACCCAGTGGCTTGGTTGAATCAATAGATATAGAGGAATTTGTGATTATAAAATACTTTTCATATTTTATTAGAGGCATGTGGGACAAAAGGAGGACCAACAATTTATAGGATTTTCCATATGCACAAATTTCAATAATTTTGAAGAAATGAAACTTGTGTGTGCAATGGAGATCATCATTATGTATTTATTTTTTTAGAGTGTCATCATGTATAGACGTATTTGTGAATGATATTAACATTGCTACAGTTGTGGTTGGGAACGATCTCACATGGGTAGTATGGAAATAATATGGAGCATGCACAGGTTGAACGTTAATTTGATAATAATATTAGATCCAAACAAAGGTTGTGGAATCTGCATCGATATCAAGAGTTGTATAAAGGAGAACATCACTGTGAATTACCTATTTACATACATTGTTGTCAAATAGATTGTCTAAAAGTAAGATTTTTATTAGAGATAATTTTCACATTACATAACAGTGAGAAATATTAATATGAAGCCATATATGGATGAAATCATGGATACCATGGTGTTATTTTATAGTATAGCATAGGTCCGTGATGGATGCAGAGGCATATATTAATTGGATATTTTTAGTAGCATAAATGTGGGCTCTAGATTCGGTATTATAATTGCAGTGACTAGGCGATAATAGTATCATTTTTTTAGATTACTCATTGTGATGATTCTCAACTTAACAATATTATGGTCATTATCTTGTTATAGTGTGGATGTAGTGAGGATGTTTCTCTGGATTTGTGATGGCGATTCAGTATAGGTTATCAACATGTTCATGTTTCACAAAAATATTTGGTTTAGCACACTGGGATATGATACTTCATAGATGGCTTTAATCAAGGCTATGAATATAATATGGTTGTTACAGTGGTATGTCATACTTATAAAGATATGATTAATTATAGTTTCTTCATTTATATGGTTTATTGATACAAAATTATTATGTAATAGCATGGTGAAATATGTTTGTTTTGTTGGATGCTATGGCCGAGTAAAGGAAGGCAAAATAGGGTAGTAAAGGAAGGCAACATAGGGAAGTAAATAAAGGAAGTCTTAGATTATGGGGCTGGGATGACCTCAATAAAAATGCATTATGCCTTATTTTTATTTTTATTTTTGAGTTTTTTTTGAAAACTAACAGTTCGCTTACTACAAAAACATTATGAAATCTCAGTGTGATCAAGGATTGATGTGCTGTGAATCAAGTTTTGGAAAATATGAAAAGGATGAATGAATTATAAATTAAAATAAATAAAGGATGTCTCTGTTCATTGTAGGGATCTCAAAAGGAACAAATGAATGAATAAATCATTCAATTTATTAAAATACAATATTTCCTCTCAATTATATTTAGAGACAAACTAAATTATGATATTTATTTAATTTTCTTTGTAATGAATATGTATAAATAGAAGTAATTCATTTTTAAAGTTGTTATGAAACCCATAAGAGAATGGAATAACGGAACCAATGAATTTAAAACTGAAGAATTCACATTATAAAAGAACCATCAATACTCAAGAAAATGGTTGAAATATTTTTGGAGAAGCCGATTGAAGAAATGCAAAATGATTTACAAAGGTTTCCTCCTAGGTTTCTCAGAGAAGGCTTCGTTGTGGATGAAAAAAGATATTTTGGAGAGAGTTTTATTGTAAGATTTTATTATAATGTATTCATTTCATTACAGTGAGAATATGCATGTTGATGATGTTTTCACATTTTAATGATTTGATATATTTAAATTATTTTTCCTAGAAGATCACACTTAATTTAGATTGAATTGAGTTAATGTTGGTTGATCTAAATTAGGTTTTGTTCTAGAAATATTTTTGTTTTTTGTGTTCAAGATGAAGCATTAAATGTTTTGTAACCTAAATTTAAGATTTAGGTTTCATTTTAATTTTTATTTTACTCTAAACTTTTTATTTTATTTTATTTCAATTTCACGAAAATCAAAATGGTAATGTTATAACATAAAGTGTTAATCTTACCATTAGGGAAAAATGTTTATTTCATATTTCTAAATTCATGACATTTGACAGTTGGAAATAAACATTAGAATTTTAATTAAATTGTTCAAACAATATTTATTAGATTTTAACCTAAATTACTTGGATAAAATTTAATTAAAATTATTTTCTAAGGTTAAAATTAAATATTTGTAATTTATAAAGTCAAATTTTGGAAATATTTAATTATTAATCTCACATTTGGAGAATGAATTTTATGATCATATTCCATTGTATAAATCAAATATCAAAATCACAGATCCCTTGTTACTGGTAATCTGCACCTTTGAGTTATTATAGTAGTATTTTCACTTTTTGCAAGCACACTTTAGTACAGATTCTTGCAGAAACTAATATTTTTTTTGCAGGAGAGGATTACTTAATGAGATCCTAACTGTGAGTGTATTTTTGTAATCTGGAGAAAATATCACTCAACAGAACTATCTATCTAATTAGAATTTTTTTGTCTAATTTCCACCACCTATCTTAAACCTTTAATCATTTTATCAATAGATTTTTTAATGGTTAAACATTTGTTTTAAATTCCATATTAAAATAATATTATTGCCTTTGAAAACCATTTTAAAATTTCACTCGACATGATACAAAATACAAGTCATATTATATAAAAATATAGATCAAAGGCATATAAAATTGATTATACTTTAACTATTATTTTATGCTTCAAAAAAAGGATAAGATATGAATTATAAAATAGAATTAATTCCATTAATTCAAGTCCTCAACTTTCAAGGAGGATATTGAGATTTTTTTTTATAAAACACACAATGCACACCAACACACACATTGCATGGTTTGAACTTTGGACCTCTCAAAGAGAATCCAAATTCCTAACCAGTACGCTATTCCCACTATACATGCATAATACCCAAGTTTTTATACCACTATGTGATGATGATATAATATAGGTGTGCATGTTTCAATCCCATAAAACCAGTTAAAAATAATAATAATATAGGAATTGCATTTTTTTTTAAGCAAAAAAATCCTTGTAGGGCCACCTTGGTCTAAGAGACCACGACCAGGGGGTTCTACACCATCAAAGTCACCCGAGAGTCACGCTCGACCCTACCTACACCAACATTATCAATTGGATTTTGGGTACCCAATTCAAATTTTTGGTAGGGTGGAGATTCAAACCTAGGACCTCCCTTGGAGGATTGCCCTCTCCTCTTCTACTCACCTATAAAACCTAGGTAATATAGGAATTGTATTGAGTAGAATGATAAAAACTATGATTTTTTCAAGGGAAGCCAAGAATAAATTGATTTAGGAGTTGAATAACTTAAGGGAATATACAAAAAGAAATGGATATAATGTTCAACACCAACAAAATAATAATGTCAATAGAATATGGAGAGATATTTGGGATAGCCCAAGCATTCCTAAAGTTAAAAATTTTGTTTGGCTAGTACATCATATAAGAATTTTATCCTAGGATAACCTTATTTAAAGGGGTTTTAATTGCCCCTCTCAATGTGTTTTTGTAATAAGGAGGAGAAAAGTATAGACCATTTCTTAGGACATTGCTCAATGGATTCTTAATATATTTTGTAAATGTATGGTGATGAATAGCAAAATTGAATATTGGTTAAAGCAATGGCAAAGCACTTATAAAAGTGAGACTTTATAGACAATATAGGATATATCAAAAGATACAATACTTTGGAATATGGCTAGAAATAAATAGAAGAATATTTTAAGGAAAGAAAAGTAGTTTAGAGGTAATGAAGAGGAAAAATGTTTTACATATAGAGGAGTCTAAACCAACCCTATCAACTCACCCAGTCCCTAGTTTAGAAGCATAGAGCCTTGATAGATGGATTCAAGTATTTGAATGAAATTATGATGTTGGGTACAAGAGAAGCAAAAATAAGGCAAAGAATATAAAGTGGAAACCACCAAATGTGGAGTGAGTTAAATTGAATTTCGATGGAGCATCTAAAGGAAATCTGGGACTAGTAGGAGGAGAAGGAATAATTAGAAATAATAGAGGAGATATTTTGTCTCATTATGCTTTCAATAGTAAATTTAAGACAAATAATAAAACTGAAGCTTGAGTAGCTTTAGAAGGGTTAATATATGTAAAAAATGAAATGGAATAGAGTATGGATAAAAGGTGATTATCTCATAGTAATTAATGTAGTTTTGAGGAAAGTAAAGGCTCCATGGAACATACAATAGATAATTATGGAAATTCAATATCTTGCTAAAGAGTTTGAATAAATCATATTTACACATATATTAAGAGAAGGAAACAAATGTGCAGATAATTTGGCCAAAAGAGGGGTTTTAATTGAGGATCATGAAGTTAAATTCTCCTTTCAATGGTTAGATAAAGTAGAAAGGTTAGTTGAAGCTAACAAAAAAGTGTTGGTTACTTGAATTAATTTATGATTAAGATTTAATTTAATGTTTTCCATTGATATTATTTGCTTTATTTTGTAACAATAATGCGTTTTATTTTATACTATTTATTATAATTTTTATGGTTGCACTTGTTTTTTAGGAAGGAAACTAGCAATCCAGATTTGGTAAGGCGGACTCTGATAGTGCGATGTTTTGGAAATATTACTCTACTAACATGCAATGCATAGATAGTAAAGGTGAATTTTTGGAATTGTGAAGGTTGCTATAGGAAAATGTCTAGAAAGTTGCTAAATTATGGATTAATTGTATTAAAATTTTTTTTGAAAAGATCCAAAAAATAAAAATCAAGAATTTAAACATTTTATGTAAAATGATGTAGGTTTCTAGCTATAGCATCTCAATTAATATGAGAAGTGTATCTATTTACAAATTTTCAAGCTCTACATAAGAGAGATGTAATTTTTCAAGGGTGGGGAACCCAAGTACAACCCTTTATTATACAACAAAAAAGAAGAAGATAGAAATTGCATTACATTATTTTTTAATAGTGAGTGCAAGACAAAAACAACTAAGAATCAAGAAGTAAAGTCTTAGCAAGAAGATAATGTCATTTATTATTTTTCTAGATATTAGGAGAAACTTAAAAACTAAATGATCCATGTAAAGATACTCTAGATAACATGGTAAGAAATTTAGTTTTTAATATCCTTACTGGAAGTAAGCATACCCTAGATAGTGATAAGAGGAATTATAATCTAAAACAAATGCTATCTAGTAAGTAGATATTACACCATATGTGATAAGGATGAGATGATAAAGCATGATATAATGGTTCTTAAAACCAAAGAGTTAATATATAATTTCAATGGATAGTGACCATGTTTTTTTTAGTTTTAAAATTATATCAAGTGGAACTGGGAATAATTCAAATTACTCCATGAATTCTCTTTCAAAAGGGCCCTTTTTCAATATCTTATCTAAGTAAAAAATAACGAATAAAATAATGCATGGTAGCCCTTTGGTTTAGGGGTAAATATACATTATATAAATATAAGAAATGAGACTATGTTTTGTGGAGATAAAGAAAATTAAAATGATTCTAAGTGTGGATTAGGATTTTTGGACTTCATTATCAACATAGAAATAAGAAGGTTTTAGATAATATTGGTAATATTCTAGAGGATTTAATCCAAAAGGTATCAAATTCTAAAGAGATAAGACATGTTGTACACAATAAAATGTGTTACCATTAACATTTAAAAATCTTTAGCATAATCTTTGAGGATTAAGTTTGAACCAAGAGAATGGGATAAACAAGTGGATTATTAAAATATTGTATTTTTATATCACAAATTTTTGTTAGCTTTTGATGTAGCAAGCCAGAAGAGACAACAATTAGAAGATGCAAAATAACATGCAAGAAAGTAAATCTTCTAGATGACTAAAATATAAAATATTACAATGTAGCTATGGAGAAAATGAACACTTCAATATAAAGCTATTGAAATATATTGCATCCATCACCAATGGATGGTGTCTTACACTATACTATAGTATGTCCCCTAGATATCTATCTATGACTCTATATATCTATCTATGTATGAAGCCATCCTTATATAGGCAAAATAGGATACTTGTCCAACACTCTATCTAGCTTTGCAAGGGATAACTTGCACATGTACAAATTACACATTGACACTTGTGCACTTATTACATTGCATGAAGTAACTAGATAACTTGCCCCTAATGTAATCTATGTATGTACCTTGGAAGATATATTTACATAACCCAAATAATGTAATAGAATCTATTTCTAACACCCCCTATATTACATTATTTGGGTATTGAAGACTTTTATCTTCAATATGGATCTTCTTATTCTTCCTTCTGATATTCTGCTACATTCTTTGTAAAATGTTCAAGCAAATGATTAGAGCCTCTGTAATATGTAGCATTTGCTTATAAAAATTTCACATCATAGGTATTTATGGATTATTCTAGTTCTTCAATATTGTTTACCCTTTATACCATGTGTCCCTTCAAATTTCTCTTCTAATATTCTAGTTGATGATAATTGGTTGATCGCTAAAATTACTAATGATGAGGTTTACTTTGACATTGTTAAGTATAAAAAGGATTTTCACTATGCATTTTATTTTATTTCTTTTGATTTTTGGTATTGTATTTGCAATATCTGGTACTATGACCTTTCTTTATGCATATATGATAATACCATATTGTTCGTCCACTTGCTGAAGCTGTAATAGTTCCCTGTGGATTATCTTTTGATGTCAATATAGTATAGTCATTTCATCTTTCATAGTATTTTCTACTTCATATTATTAAAGTATATTGACTTGATCATAAAAAGAGGTATCTTTACTTAGAACTTGTACAGATATGACCAAATGTTTATAACTATCTGGAGGTGCTCTCATGGTTAGTTGAGTAGGAATTCCATTCTTAACTGATTCTCCTAAGGTCAATAGTTTAAATTTAATATCTACAGTCCTCCTTAGGAATAGTTCTATTTTTTCTCCACTATTCATCTTTAGAGAGTGAAATTGAGTCTAGAGATGAAGGATAGTCACCTTATTATTCCCTTCAAATATTTTTTTCTAAACTTGTCTATGCATCTGAAGAAGTTTTGGCTGAATTGATATATGGTTGAATCTCATCATTGATAGAAAAATTTATTATCATTAAGGTTTTAAAATTATTTTCTTCAAACTTTAGGATATCTGTTTCACCTATAGTAGGTCTCTATATTTTTCCTTTGACAACATCCCAAATTTTTTCATATACTAATGTTGCTTTCACTTTATTTTTCCAAGATAAATAATTTGGCCCCTTGAGTAGTTGATATTCTACTAGAAAGAGTTTGTTTGATGCCATTTAAATCTCCCTAATATCAATTATTAGATGTGTAGAATTCCTTATGTATCCCTAGTTATGAATGTCTAATTTTAGATTTTTGAAGAAATATTATATCTTCACAACTTAAAAATATTTGAATAATATTATTATCAAGTTTTGTAGAATTCCTTATGAATCTCGAGATATGTTTTGGAATATTCTATAGTGCTTTTGAAATATATAGTTCAATTTTGGTTGATTTTGTACAAATTTTGTAAGGATCAAAAATCAACTTCTTAATATTCTTAATACTCCTATTGAACTAAGCACTTTTCAATTTTGAAGAGGTTTTAATGTTGGATTTATTTTATCCCCAAGGAGAAATTTTTTGAGACAAGAACATAAATTTCCAAACTTGATAAATTTTTTTAGGATTTGGTGACCTTTTCCTAACCATTTCCTTTTCTTTTGCCAAAAATAGAACATCATATTTATCATTATCTAAGGAACTATTATGACTATCACTTGAGTACTTACTTTCCTTGTCTACATAGAAACTCTTCTTCTGTCTTCAAAAGAACTTCTTTCCTTGCTTACCTTGACCATCCTTACTTTTCTTTTGGTACCTATATTTTTTTTTATTCCCTATTCTTATGATCCTATTTGTATTCATCATTGCTATTTCCAGCTTCTTGACAATCAGTTGCATAGTGACCATACTTTCCACAATTAAGACATCTAACTAATTTAGTACCTTTAAACTTTCTTGGATCCTTGTTCCTTCTTTCATAATTTGCTTCTTCATCACTGGATGACTCATTGCTTGAATCTGAATTCTTACACTTTATCTTCATAGTGTCTTTGAAGACTGCTTCTTTTTGGAGATTAGGTTCCTTTTTTGTTCTCATATCAAAAGTTGCAACAATGCCAAGTAATTCATTCCTTGCCAAAATATCACCATATTTTGATTCCTCTATAGCTGAAATATTTTTACTAAACCTTTTTGGGAGTGATCTTAAGATCTTATCACAAACATCGTATTCTTGAAACTCAAGTCCAAGTTATTGCATGGAGTTAACAACATCATATGATGGTGAATTTCCTCCCTATGTATGGTCATTTTTGTGTCTTATAGCATCCATTAATTGCTACCAAGGTGGCCAAGATATTCCTTGATTATACTTTCAAATTACATGGTATACCCAATTCTACTAACTATGCTTGTGATCCTATATATACCAATAAATTATAGGAGATATTATCTCTTAGTGGAACTCACATTAATATAATCTCTTCTTATCACCCTTAACTATATGACTATAGAAATTAAGAATACATTTTTAGCTATGTAAATAATATGTTTATCCAAGATAACAAGTATTACTTGTTAAATGGATTTCATTAGAAAAATTATGGTAGAGTAGTTCTTATCATGTTTCAACTAATATGTCCCCATTTGAGGATCTTCACATGTTGCTCAGTGGATGATTTTTTCTAGTAGCATCAAACTATACTTCAACTCATCAAGGGTAATATTTATTAATCTTATCAGCCAACAATATGATTAATATTTATAAGGACCATAATTGTATAAAGTAGCAACATGACATAGTCTACTCAAAACAACACCTTTCTTTGAATATGGTCTAGTCAAAAGCTTATACGTAGATTCTATTGTTCATAAAAGAAGATACCCCACATAAGGGATGTGTTATAGTAGTTGGAGCTTCTCCATACCTCCAAAATATATCATGTTTTCTCATTTTTTGTTAAGTAGGTACTTAGTTAGAAGGTGCAGTCCTAGATGGATCTTCAAGAGTTAGATGACGAAGGATAGTTTGGACTGGTGCCAAAATTAGTGTTATAATCATGGGTGTATATGATGTAATCTATGGTCTTGATAGATGTGGAAGCTACTAATAAGTGAAAGGATATCCCTGAAAAATATGCAATGTAAAAACCGATAACCATTCTCTAATTTTTTTTTTTTCTTTGACAAAATGGTGAGTAGGAAGTACTTATAAGATAAAAATACAAAATTTTTAATATAAAATTTATATATATATATAACATTTTAAATAGAAATTTATTTTAATATACAATAAAAATAATAGTATGTAAGTAAATTTTTACTTAATCTTTAAGATAAACATAAATTTAAAATAGAAGGGGCTAAGAACTTTAAATATACTTAAACATTTTAATGATAATGTTGATCTCAGTCCCACAATCAAAGTATGATCCCACAATCCTAATTTCATAAGACTACAACCTCATTATAATTACCCATTACCACGACAAACCACATACTTATGCCGATTACAAATTATGTTGTAATGGCCTGGTAGACCCACCGAACGCACGTTAAAAAAATATTAAGAGCTAACTACAAATTGCTACGCAAATTATCACCATTTAATCGTGGCGCCTTACATGTATTTCATTAAAAAAAACCTTAGGATATAAGGATATAAAAGTTCAGTTATGAACGCGTATTTCCTCTGGGTGTATAATGAGTTTCTGAAAAATTAAGTATAGCTCTTTACATTTTTAAATATCAATATATTTTTTTTAATTAATAAAAATATTACAAAACATCTTTAATATGAAAATGTTCAAAAGATTCAAAAACATTAAAAATGTCTTGTTATTTTATGCTAAACATGTACACGAAAACGAACCAGTTAGAAGACGTCGAGCTAAAGCGGCTAGTCCTTTCTGTAAAACATAAAAATTGTCCATCTTAAGGTTCTAAAGTCAAATGGCTGATCTTAGTTTTTGTGCAGCGAACCACATCTTTGCAGAAATCTAAAGCCATGGACGGATCATCTTCCAACTCCTTGACTGTCATGTTTAACAGCTCGTCCCTGGGATCATCAGCAATCATCTTCAGGGCTGCCTGTTTAGTTTTGTCTAACTCATATATGTATGCGATCTTCACTACACTTGTTGTTTGCTTAGCGAGCATATTATCAAAAATAAATGCATCCAACATTAAGTGGACGCACTTGGCCTGGTACAAATTAGAGATTTTGACGAGATCCCCGTAATTGAAAATGATTTTCATCATCACTGACATGGCCAATGTATAGAAACTTTACAAACACTTTAAGATTTCCCCTTCCACCTCATTTATTTTTATTTCTCCTGTTCGTTTTTCCTTCATGTCCGTCTCAACATGGCCCTAAATACAAGGGAACGATTCTCCTACATGTAAACACTATACAATATTAAAATAGTGCTAATGCTATATAGTAATGTAGATTACAAAGGAAATAAGAAAAAAAAAACTCACCAGTATGAAACTGTGTGCCTCTATGCGAGATCCATCTGAAGTGCAAAGAACGACATCTGCAAAGTCAGATTGTTCTCTCGGAACGAAACACCATTCTTTCAAAGATGCAATCTGTGATTTCAAATTCCGAATGGTGTTGCTCTTCTCCTCCTTAATTTTGTATCAGTAACAATTTAAGCAATGAGTCAAACGGTTAACGTTGAAACATTTTGTGCACGGTTAAAGATGAAGCATTTTGTGCATTTCGACATCGTAGTCTATGTTAGAAAATTAAATCAGATTTGACAACTTTGGCAATTCCACCTATTGCACCATTCGCCGATCCAGTTGCACTTGAATTAATTACTGGTAGTTGAAACTCTCAGTCAGTTTGGCGATTGGATGGAAACCCTAGTTTTGCATTAATTGCATGTCAGAGCAGTTGGTGTAGCTTTCTCACCTCATCAGTGAAGCCCTCGCTATATATTTCTGTCGGGGTTCTATTTTGAGCGGTTAGAAGGTTTGGAGAAAAAGTAGAGCGAAGGAGCAGAAGATAAACACAACAACGTTGTGTTGAGCAGAAGCAGCAGCAGGGTGAAGCAGCTAAGTTTATTTTTATTCTGTGATTGTACACTGCATATTTTACTTGCAGTCTTGTGGATGTATTTCCAGTCTGAGGCTCTCTGTGGATGTATTTCCTGTTATAAGCAATAAATTAATATTTACATATATTTTTGCTCTCTGCATGGTTTATAACTTAGCAAAGTTTATCTATTTATCTTCTCCATTCTGCTGGAATACTTTGTAAATTTTTTGGTAAAACCCCCGTATAAGTCTTCGTCTTCATTCCGGGTCATTCCTTCTTTTAAAGCTTTCGGATTCGAATTAACTTCATTCCACTCCATTAGTTTGTATTTATTTTGCGGAATAGAAATTTAGGTTAATTTAATAATATAAAGTTATATTATTAAATTAACCTTAAAGTTGGTGAAGTTCGAAATTATTAAAAACCTAACATTTGTCTCCAATCCGCATCCGCACTATTGAAATCTCTACTCTGCACTTTTTTTTATCTTTGCTGATGTCACCCAAAAATTAATGCGGATTCGAAATCGGAGCTTCCTTCCTTGTTAACCCTAGTGGAAACCATTTCACACTTGTTTTTTCGCATTTGTGCTAGATTGAAGTTCGTACCATTCCAAAATCAAGTTCCGTTACGGATTAGAATCTGCTTTTGCTACAAGCTAATTGTTCTAGATTGGATTATTGCCATTTTGGATTGCACTACCCCTCCGGAATCGAGCATCCTCCTGTCTCCACTTTGCTCCAGATTGAAACCTTCACTTATTTCGGATTTAAATTTCTACAAGTCTATTTGATAATACTTGTTGATTCGTGCCTTCCACGTTCCGCTCTAGCATTATAAAAATTTTAAAATGGTATAAGAGCTTGAGCCCTCCCATGGAAGATTGAAGCAATGGCTTCTAGAAACAACTCTTTGCAGTTGCAGATCCCATGGTTCAACGACAAGAATTATGATTACTGGAGCATTCAGATGAAAATATTTTTTGGGTCTCAGGAGCTATGGGACTTGGTGGAGAATGGTTATCCAAAACCAACGGATGCAACAGCATTGACAACACTCTCCCAATCGGACTCAGATTTGTTTAAGGATAATCATAAGAAATACCAGAAGGCATTATTTTATATAATGTAGGCAGTTGAAGAGATAATTTGCCCGTGGATTGCAGTAGCAACCAAAGAAAAACAAGATTGGGAAATTTTACTCAATTCTTATTAGGGTACCAACAAGGTGAAGTTGGTGAAGTTGTATATGTTAAGGAGGGAGTTTGAAAACCTGCAGATGAGTGAGTCAAAGTCCATGAGTGACTTCTTCACTTGGAAAATGGATGTCATCAACCAGATGTGGTTGAATGGGGAGAACGTGGACAACCAGAGAATAGTGGAGAAAATTTTGAGAAGCCTCCCAGTTAGGTTTGACTCAATAGTGATATCAATAGAGGAATTAAGGTATTTAACAACCCTCTCTATGGATGAGCTCATGGGTTCTCTACAGACACATGAGCAGAGGCTGAGCCGCTTAACTTAGTCTTCTTTGGAGCAAACATTTAAAACACAGGTCTCATTTTGAGACAACAGCATAAGAGAAGATTCCCACCATGGAACCTCTAGTTCTCAAGGAGTAAGAGACAGAGGCAAGCATGGTAAAGGTAAAAAGAAAGGAGATAGGTCAAACTAAAATGACAGTGAGACCAGCTACAACTTCCATCAGGAAGGAGGAAGAGGCAATTGCAAAAATTAGCAAGGAGGATTTAATCAGGAGAAGAACAAATCAATGGTCCAATGCTATTACTACAAGAAATTTGGCCACTATGTCTTCGAGTGCAGGAAGAAGATGGCCAAAGATAACCAACAACAAGCCCACTACACAAATGAAGCAGGAAATGCAGATTGTAGAGATGCATATGGTAATATGTTACTAACTTGCAGTATAGAGGAGGAAATCCAAAAGAACACCTAGTATTTGGACAGTGGGTGTAACAACCACATGACCATAAATAGAGAAATGTTCTCATAATTGGATGAAACAGTCCAATCAAAAGTCAAAATGGGGAATAATAGCAAGGTTCCTGTTAAAAGAAAAGGTAAGATCATTTTTTGGACTAGGCATGGTGAGAGAAAACAAATACAAGATGTGTATTATGTGCCTGGATTGAAGCATAACTTACTGAGTGTTGGACAGCTGGTGCAGAAGGGGCACACTATTCAATTTAAATATGGAGTATGTACCATCAGAGATAAAGAGCATGGGAAAATTACAATAGTCTACATGACTAAGAATAAAATGTTCCCTTTGTAGATTCAAAATAAACTATTAATATCATTGAGTGTAGTGGTGAAAGATGCTACCTAGCTATGACATCTCAGATTTGGTCACCTGAGCTTTAGTGGCCTGAACTTGCTGCATAAGAAGCAAATGGTGAAGGCTTTACCCCTCATAGAGCAACCAAATAAAGTTTGTGAAGGTTGCTTAGTAGGCAATCAGCATAGGGATGCATTCCCTATTGGATAGTCTTGGAGAGCTTCACAGCCATTGGAGCTGGTCCATTCAGATATTTGTGGTCCAATGCAGACCAACACATTTGCTAGAAATAAATATTTTTTGACTTTCATTGATGACTTTATTCAGAGGACATGGGTTTATCCCATCAAACAAAAGTCAAAAGCTTTCAGCAAATTTAAAGAGTACATCTCCAACAAATTTAAATATTTTTTTACTTTCATTGATGACTTTAGTTGAGAAACAAAGCGGATATTATGTGAAGACTCTCAGGACATATAGAGGACATGAGTACATCTCCAACAAATTTTATAACTTTTGCAAGCAATGTGGAATTCGTAGACAATTTACAGCTAGATACACACCACAACAGAATGGTGTTGCAGAGAGAAAGAACAAAACCATTATGGAGATGGAAAGAAGTATGATGAAGGCAAAGGGATTGCCACATGAGTTCTGGGTAGAAGTTGTAGCTTGTGCATTTTATCTGCTAAATAGATTTCCTACTAAGAGTGTGAAGGACAAGATTCCTTAGGAGGCATGGAGCAATCAAAATCCAAGTGTGGCTCACTTAAGAGTTTTTGGGTGCATTGTATATGCACATATTCCAAATGAGAAGAGGAAGAAGTTGGATGACAAAGCTGAGAAATGTATCTTCATAGGGATACAATGAATAGGCAAAAACTTACAAGTTGTATAATCCTGTAACCAAGAAGTTGATAGTCAGTAGAGATGTGAAGTTCCTGGAGGATGAAGCATGGAACTGGAAATCTAAGACTGGCCAGCCAGAGCTAGCTATTATTAAATTTGAGGATTTGGAGGACAAAAGGGTACAACCACCTATTGCTTCAAGAAGTAACAATGGTGCCAGCAATAGCACAACCTCATCATTTCAATCACCTCCAATTTCAACAAGGATCTCAAATTTGAAGACTCCATCAAAGACAAGGAGTTTGCAAGATATCTATGAGGTAACTAGAAATGAAACTGATGAAGAGCATTCTGATTTTGCTTTATTTTCTAAGTGTGATCCAATTACTTTTGAAGAAGCAATTTAGAATAAGAAATGGGTGAATGCTATGGATGATGAGATAGCATCAATTGAAAAAAATCAGACCTAGGAGTTAATGGATATTTCAACAAGTAATAGTACCATTGGGGTCAAATGGGTATATAAACCTAAGTTTAATGCCCAAGGTGAAGTAGACAAACATAAGGCCAAATTAGTGGCAAAAGGCTACAAGTAGAATTCGGGGATTGACTATCATGAAGTTTATGCACCTGTAGCCCGACTTGACACTATTAGAATGATTCTAGCATTGGTAACTCATAAAGGCTATAATGTTTACCAGATGGATGTCAAGTCTGCCTTCTTGAATAGAGTACTAAAATAAGAGGTCTACATAGACCAACCACCCAACTATGAGCTAGAAGAGCAAGAAGGCAAGGTTTTGAAACTAAAGAAAGCTCTGTATGGATTGAAGGAAGCACCCAAATCTTGGTACAACAGAATTGATGCTTACTTTTGGGACAATGGGTTTATAAAATTCCCAATTGAGCACACTATGTATATGAATACAAATGCATAGGGGAGATGATAATAATATGCTTGTATGTAGATGATTTAATTTATACTTGCAATAGCAGCATGTTATTTGATCAATTTAGAACAACCATGAAGGAGTTCAAGATGATGAACTTAGGGCTGATGCAGTATTTTCTTGGCATTGAAGTTGATCAATTTGCAGATGGCATCTTCATTTCTCAGGGCAAGTATGCCAAGGATGTCCTGAATAGGTTTAATATGGAGGATAGTAAACCTGTCATCAACCCTGTTGCCACAGGCCCGAAGTTGAGAAAATCTGATAACATCAAAACTATTGATCCAACTCTCTATAAAAGGTTATTTGGAAGCCTAATGTATTTGACTGCAACCAGGCCAAATTTTATGTTTACAATGAGTTTAATTAGTAGGTTTATGAAGTATCCCAAGGACACTCACTGGAAATCCAACAAGAGAATTTTACGGAATGTCAATGGAGTGAGGTACCATGGAATCCACTATGTCAGACAAGACCAACTTGAATGGATTGGCTACACTGATAGTGATTGGGCTGGCACCATAGATGATCGGAAGAGTACCTCTGGATATGCTTTCCATCTTAGATCCAGAGTTGTTTCTTGGTCCTCGAAGAAGTAATCAATTGTTGCACTATCCACTGTAGAGGCAGAGTATGTTGCTGCCACCTCAGCCTCATGCCAGACAGTTTGGTTGAGAAGAGTTATGAGTGAACTGAATCATCTACCAAAAATAGCAACAACTATATTTTGTGACAATAATTATGCCATAGCATTATCAAAGGACCCAGTGTTCCATGGCCAAACAAAGCACACTGACATCCGGTATCATTTCATCAGAGAGCTAGTGAAATTTAATGAGGTTGAATTACTATTTTGCAAGTCCGAGGAAAAGCTTGCAAATATATTCACAAAACCTTTGAATGAGGAAGACTTCAACAGGTTAAGGGAGATGCTCAGTGTCAAAGTTTTTCTAAAATATGGATTAAAGGAGGGTGTTATAAAATTAAACCATATTTGACATCTTTGGCAATTCCACCTATTGCACCATTCATCGGATCCAGTTGCACTTGAATTAATTACTGGTAGTTGAAACTCTCGGTCAGTTCGACGATTGGATGAAAACCCTATTTTTGCATTGATTGCATGTCAAAGTAGTTTTTGGAGCTTTCCTGCCTCATCCATGAACCCCTTGCTATATATTTCTTTCGGGGTTCTATTTT
The DNA here is from genome assembly GCA_028583015.1 of Wollemia nobilis. NCBI lineage: Eukaryota > Viridiplantae > Streptophyta > Pinopsida > Araucariales > Araucariaceae > Wollemia > Wollemia nobilis. The sequence continues at coordinate 5,384,986 of JAQPPZ010016936.1, forward strand.
GAGCAGTTAGAAGGTTTGGAGAAAAAGCAGAGCGAAGGAGCAGAAGATAAACGCAACAGCATTGTTTTGGGTAGAAGCAGTAGCAAGGTGAAGCAGCTAAGTTTATTTTTATTCTGTGATTGTACACTGCATTATTTGCAGTCTTGTGGATGTATTTCCAGTATAAGGCTTTCTATGTATCTATTTCCTAATATAAGCAATAAATTAATATTTGCATATATTTTTGCTCTTTGTATGGTTTATAACTTAACAAATTTTATATATTTATCTTCTCCATTCTGCTGGAATACTCTGTAAATTTCTTGGTAAAACCAGTGAATATTTCCGTATAAGTCTTTGTGTTCATTTCGGGTCATTCCTTCTGGTAAAGCTTCCGAATTCAAATTAACTTCATTCCGCTTCATTAGTTTGTATTTATTTGTAAAATAGAACTTTAAATTAATTTAATAATATAAATTTATGTTATTAAATTAACCTAAAGTTGACGAAGTCCAAAATTATTAAAAACCTAACATTTGTCTCCAATCTGCATCCGCACTATTGAAATCTCCACTCCACACTTTTCTTTTATCTTTGCTGACCTCACCCAAAAATTAATGTGGATTCAAAATTTGGGACTCCTTCCTTGTTAACCCTAGCGGAATCCATTCCGCACTGTTTGTCCGCATTTGGGCCGGATTGAAGTTCGTACCATTCCGGAATCAAGTTTCGCTACAGATTATAATCTGTTTCCGCTGCAAGCTAATAGTTTCGGATTGGAGTATTGCCATTCTGGATTGCATTGCCCCTCCGGAATCGAGCATCCTCATGTCTTCACTCCGCTCCGGATTGAAACTTTCATTCATTCCGGATTTAAATTTTTGCAAGTCTATTTGATAATAGGTGTGGATTTGTATCTTTCGCGTTTCGCTTCAGCATTATAAAACTTTCAGTCTATGATGGCGTGCACGTAGATTTCAGATCGAACACATTGAATTCCTCTCCTAGATGAAGAAATATTATTGGCCTCTTTATAATTAGGAGAATTAGCGCAACTATTATTTGGAGTTGCGCCAATCTTTGGTCGTGGAAATAATTTCTTCACTCCAAAGAGATTTTTCACGGTCGACAATAGAATCCGCTGGTTTCCATCTGCGGCCTACAAATAAAAATAACTAAAATAAAGCGGTGGCTTGCAAATGCGTTTTAATTGAAGTTATAGCATAGATGTGTTTCGAAATGGTAAAGTTTGGTGAAAGACTTTTAAATTTTTATTATGAGATTTAAGTTTAAATTGTTATTAATATATTTTTATGTAATAATGAAAATAATTAAATGATAGAATGTTATATTTATTTTTATTTTTTTCTGGGTGGTGGCCAACAAGGGGCAAACAGACTGTGGCAAATAGACGAGGGAACCATTACATAACATATCCGCAACATGTGAGGCGAGAGATTAGAACCTGGGCCTCTGAGCAACTAGAGAGGTTTAACTACCCACTTGCTCTCCAACTCCTCTACATGGGCGGATAATAAAATGTTATATTATATTAATTAAAATAGTAAATATGTTTTATGTTTTTAATATAATTATATTTAATTTAAATTTTTTAATTAATTTTAATAAAACATAAAAATATAATTTAAGGAGAAAACTATTTGTAAGTTTTTTTTTTATTAGATTTAAAATAATAGGTTAGAAATTAAAATTATAATATTTTTTAATAATTTTAAACATGTTTTTACAAGAGGAGTGGGGTTTGAATCTTGAACCTCTCAAAAAGAGGTTAAAGCTCTTATCAAGTAGGAAGTTTGCAGCTTAATTAAAATTATAATATTTAAATTCCCTATTGATAAGCATATCTCTTGGCTTTAAGAGGGGTTATGATAGTAGGGTTTTCTCGTGTATATATATATATATATATATATATATATATATATATATATATAAGGTTTTTAATATTATTATTTTTTATAGAGTATGATAAAATAAACTACAATCTTTATATTGATTCAGGCATTATTTATGTGTCCATATTAAATATTTAATTTATAAAAAAATTACAAATGCAACTACAGAACCAATAAATTTGATTAAAAATATTTAATGCAATCTCCATAATTATATATATGAATATTATACATTAATTACAACTAATAAATTAAACCAAGTAAAACAAAATTTATATTTATAATTAAATATTGATATAATTAAAAATTATCTAATAAAATCCTTATAATTATATATGAATATTATAAATTAGTTACAATAAATAAATTAAACCAAATAAAACCAACCCCATTATCTATAATTAAAAATTAATATGATTTTAATATTATATATTTTTAGAGCATCATATAATAAATTACGATATTTATATTAATTGGAGCATTATTTATGTGTCTATATTAAATATTTAATTAATAAAAAATTACAAATGCAACTCTAGAACTAATAAATTTGATTAAAAATATTTAATACAATCTCCATACTTTTATATATATATATATATATATATATATATATATATATATATATATATATATATATATATATATATATATATATATATATGAATATTATACATTACAACTAATAAATTAAACCAAATAAAACAAAATTTATATTTATAATTAAATATTAATATAATTAAGAAGATCCAATACAATCCTTATAATTATATATGAATATTATAAATTAGTTACAATCAATAAACTAAACCAAAAAACTAAACCAAAGAAAACCAACCCATTATTTATAATTAAAAATTAATTTTAATATTATATTTTTAGAGTATCATATAATAAATTACAATATTTATATTGATTCAAGCATTATTTATGTGTCCATATTAAATATTTAATTTATAAAAAATTACAAATACAACTCCACAACCAATAAATTTAATTAAAAATATTTAATGCAATTAATATAATTAAGAAGATTCAATACAATGCTTATAATTATATGTGAATATTATAGATTAGTTACAATCAATATGATATTAATATTATATTTAGTGTATCATATAATAAATTACAATATTTATATTGATTCAAGCATTACCCAGGTGTTGTAGGTGAGTTGGAGAGGAGAGGGCAATCCTCCAATGGAGGTCCCAGGTTCGAATCTCCACCCTACCAAAAATCTAAATTGGGTATCAAAAATTTAATTGATAATGTTGGTGCGGGCAGGGCTGGGTGCGACCCTCGGATGACTTTGATGGTGTAAAACCCCTATTCATGGTCTCTTAGACCAAGGCGGCCCCATAAGGGGTTTTTCGCTTAAATATATATATTGATTCAAGCATTATTTATGTGTCCATCTTAAATATTTAATTTATAAAAAATTACAAATGCAACTTCACAACCAGATTTTAATTAATACAATATCCATACATATATATTATACATTAATTACAACTAATAAATTAAACCAAGTAAATCAAGTAAAACACATTCTATATTTATAATTAAGATGATCCAATACAATCCTTATAATTATATATGAACATTATAAATTATTTACAATCAATAAATTAAACAAAAAAAAAAAACCATTATTTATAATTAAAAATTAATTTTAGTGTTATATTTTTAGAGTATCATATAATAAATTACAATATTTATATTGATTCAAGCATTATTTATGTGTCCATTAAATATATAATTTATAAAAAATTACAAATGCAACTCCACAACCAATAAATTTGATTAAAAATATTTAATGCAATTAATATAATTAAGAAAACGGAATACAATCCTTATAATTATATATGAATATTGTAAATTAGTTACAATCAATAAATTAAACCAAAGGAAACCAACCCATTATTTATAATTAAAAATCAATATAATTTTTTTTTCTTTTTTTAAACATGGTGGAATTGGTAGCCGACACGAATCCGAGCAGGTTTTCCAGATTTTATGGCCGCCACTGTATTTTGTGTTGTCCACCCCGGAAGCCACCACACAGATCTTCACATGTCCGCCCCTATAACTACCATGCCACAATGATAATTAATATAATTTTAATATTATATTTTCTAGAGTATTATACAATAAATTACAATCTTTATATTGATTCAAGCATTATTTATTTTCTATTTTAAATATTTAATTTATAAAAAATTATAAACATAATTCTATAACCAATAAATTTGATTAAAAATATTTAATGCAATTTCCATAATTGTATATGAATATTATTCATTAATTAAAACTAATAATTTAAACCAAGTAAAAAATATTCAATATTTATAATTAAATATTAATATAATTAAAAAGATCCAATACATTCCTTATAATTATATATAAATATTATAAATTAGTGGTCACAAGCCTTTGATAACTTAGTTTCATGATTGGAGGCCTTGGATGGAGGAGCTTCACCGAGCTAATTGGATAAAGGTGGCTAATTACTATCGGTACCATACTGGTATTTCAAAGGTTGGTAGATATTGGATCCCTATTGAGGATCGGCCTATTCAAATCTCAGAAAGGCAAAGACAAGATATCCAAGGCATCTTTCATATGAGATCTTTCTCTTGGTCCCATGAAAAATATTGTTTTGGATGGAACAACACTACTAAGGGTGAGTATTCAGTTGCTCAAGGTTATTTGACCTTATGCCATAATAATCGCAACCATTCTTCTTACATATTTTCTTGATTGTGGGCTCAAAAGCTCTGGCTTAAGGTGAGGTTCTTTAATTGGATTTTATTGCATTGTAGGGTGCTTACTGGTGAGCATATTATGAAATATGGTTTTCATGGCCCTTTTAGATGTGAAATGTGTGAAGAGAATGTAGAAACTCTCAACCATATTTTTGTTGAGTGTAATTTAGCCTCTGAGATATGGAGGAGAATGGCCACTTTACTTCGCTTATAGTGGTCCAATTTTTTTACTTTTGAACAAATTTGGAGGGATTGGCCTAATCAAGAGGGTGTTGATCATTTTATTAGGCAGTTAGTTTGGATGGGTTCTACCATTCTTATTTGGAATATTTGGAATGAGAGGAACAACCCAATTTTTAATCAAGATAGGAAGGATATTCACTATATTTGGAAAAAGACCATATCCAACTTAGTTGAATCAGTCCATCAACTCCTTAATCACCCCCAAAACTCCCACCAAAGATGGGATCAAGTGATGCAAATATTTAAGATTAAATCTTCTAAGGGAAACCAACTTAAAGGGAATGTGAGTATTAGTAATATGGATAGGACTAGAAATTGGCAACCTCCTCCTAAGGATTTTGGAAAAGTCAATATTGATGGAGCCTCTAGAGGGAACCCTGGAAAAACTAGTGTGGGAGGAATTGGTAGACTTTCAGATGGCTCCCTGGTTTTTACCTTTGATGAGAATTTGGGTATTCTTTCCAATAACCTTGCTGAGGGCTATGGTATCCTCAGAGGCCTTTAGGAGGCTACGAAGGTTGTATGGGAAAAGGTGTTAGTTGAGTCTGAATCTCAACTTATGATTAATCTCTTGAAGACTCCTTCTAAGAATCATAAGGTGGATTGGAGAATAAAAATAATTATTGAGAAAATTTAGTTAATCCAAATGAGATTTTTGAAAGTTGATTACAATCATGTGGTCAGAGATCAAAATAAGAGTGTTGATGTTTTAGCTAATTGGGTTTTGGACAAAGGTGATCTTACTTGTTATGGCCACCCTCCTAGATGGTGGGCTTCTCAAATTATGGAAGCTCTTCTTTCTATCATTTCTTTGGATGGCTCCAGTTCTGAAGGCACCTAGTTTCTTCTTGCTTTTTTCTTTTTTTTTGCTTCTCTTTGGTTCATTCAGTTTTTTTTTAGTTCCCTAGCTCATTCTATTCTTTATTTTTTTTCCTCTGTTGATTCGTACCTTAATAGTCTTCTAGTTTAGATAGGTCATTGTTTTTTTTTTTTTTCTTTTTTCTTTTTTTTTAGTTTTTTAAGGTGGGTGGGTTCTTTTGTTTTGTTTTGTTTTGTTTTTATGTTATTTGTGTTATTTTTTGTTGTTCTTGTGTTTTTGTTGTTTTGTGTTTTTTTTATATGTTTTTTGTTATTGTTCTTGTGTTTTTTTCGTTCTTGTTCTTGGGTTTCTCTTTGTTTGTGTTAGTTCATGTTTTTATGTGTGAGTGTTTTCTATGTTTTTTGTTTTTGTTTATTGTATGATGTTGGTTGTTTTTTATTTTTATTTTTATATTTATTTTTTATTTTTTTTATGTTTTGATTATGTTTATTTTTCTTGTTTTTTTTTTCGGTTATGTCTTTCTAGTGTTATGTTGTTTTTGTCTTGTTTGTGTTTTGTTATGTGGTTCTTGTGTTTTTCTATGTGGTTCGTGTTGTGGTTTCTTTCTCTTATAGTGTGTGTTTGGTTGTGCTTTTGTTTTTTAAACACTCAAGGACCATGTTTTTTATTTTATTTTATTATTTTTGTTGTTATTTATTTATTTATTTACTTATTTTTAAATTGGTTTTGTGTGTTTGCTCCTTGAGTATGTCAAAGGTGGTAGGCCAAGTCCGAGTTCTGGGCATTTTTGGTGGAATGGATACCCCTGCTTCCTTGGGTCTTACCCGAAAGTGGCATCCCTTTTGGGATGTTTTCCAAAAATAAAAATAAAAAAATTATAAATTAGTTTCAATCAATTAATCAAACCAAAGAAAACCAATCCATTATTTATAATTAAAAATTAATATGTTTTTAATATTATATTTTTAGAGTATCATATTTTGTATTAATATCCATCGATGACCAAAAGAGGTCAATAGGATTGTAAAGTATGACATATACAAAGCAACGGGAGTGCCTAATGCAGCTCTAGAGAAAATAAAGTAAGAAAAACAGTAAACAAGATGACATGATATACAAGATTTGTTGATGATATATATAATAAATTACAATATTTATATTTATTCAAGCATTATTTATGTGTCCATATTAAATATTTAGTTTATAAAAAAATTCAAATGCAACTCTACAACCAATTAATTTGATTAAAAATATTTAATGCAATATCCATAATTATATATGAATATTATACATTAATTACAACTAGTAAATTAAAAAAAGTAAAACAAATTCAATATTTATAATTAAATATTAATATAATTAAGAAGATCCAATACAATCCTTATAATTATATATAAATATTATATATTAATTACAACTAAAAATTCTTTTTTTTGGTAGGTAAAAGTAATTTTATTTACTTTATAGGCTAGAGGGTCTCGCCTCTTTGTACATATGGATTATCCCTAACTGGGAAGACATTGTCCCAATACCTAGGGGGTATGGATACACCAAAAAACAAAACCGTACCAAAAACTAACACATAAAACAATAGAGGAGTCTTTCCAACCACATACAGCATCATCCACATAAACAAAAATTAAAAAAAAAACTGGGACCACCAAGCTCGTGCACATCATGAGCCAGACACCTTAGTTCCTGGTCTTATGGGATTTACCGCTCTCTTCATTTCTGGTATTGTCCCCACTATGAAAGAGAGTTTTTAGAATAACAGGGAGTCTTTTGAGCTTCTCTATGGCACTGGTCATGAGATTGTTCCCTTCACATTGAACATTGGTCACCATATGGAAGTGGCCAATCACCTCGTTGATGCGGGTCAGGGCCACAATACGCAACATATCTTGGGAGAGGAATTCGTTGACTCAGTCCTTTTGGTTGACCTTCCAAGGCTCAAAATCTTGCTCCCTCTGAGCTTCCTGATGATTATCCTCCTAGGACTCATCATCATCGCTGGTGAGGTTCTGGAACGAGCGATTACCACTCTAAGTTGACACCAATAGATGCCTAGACACCCTTCATTTTTGGTGGGGTCTGGCAGCTTTTGGTTTAGGCTGAAGCCTCTTTCCCATATTGGGCTTCTCATCAGCAATGGACACTTGATGACTCGATCAAGGCAGATCTTTTCCCTGCATCATATTTGACTTTTCCAGTGATATCACATGGGAAACTATTTTCCCAAACCATTAAGGAAGTTTGAAGGATGGCCTTATTAGCTAGAGCATCGGCTACCTGGTTAGACTCTCTATATACATGATTGATGTAGTTCTACTTCTTCTCAATGAAGTATTTTTGACATTCCTAGACAATGTTCTTGATGTTTTCCCCACCCTTGGAGTTATTTTTAACCAGTCCCACAATAACTTTTGAATCACCTTCAAAGGTGATGGTGTTATTCATGGATTTGCATATGGTGATGCATCTCCAGAGAGCTCTAGCTTTGGCATAGTTGTTGGTCTGGGTACCTATGTTTTCAAAAAAATCTTGAATGATGGTTCTGTTGTGATCCCTAACCACCCCTCCTACTCTTGCCTTGCTTGGATTTCCTTTGGAGGTGCCATCGAAGTTAGCCTTTAGCCATCCTTAGGGAGGAGGGATCCATTTGGATGTATTTCTATCACTGTGGGGCCCTTTGAATTTGCAGCATTCTTGGGGGATCTTGAGGACCCTTAACAGGTGGCTTTCTATTCCATCCTGGGGAATTTCTAGGTAAGGAATGAGATTGTTGTTTTTTGTTGCAAAAATCAAGGCTCTTCACGCAACTGCTTAGTGATCCCTGTAATATTCACTGAAAATCCTCCTGTTGAGTTCCAACCATATTTTCTAGGTAGTGTGATGAACCATAGACTTCCATAGAAATTTTAGTCTTGGGTTCTTGAATATATCAAGCCATTGCATATCCTTAACCATTCGTGGCCTAATCTAGCCAACCTGCAATTTGTTGACCACCAGGGAAAACACATTGCTTGTAAAAGGACAATCCACAAGAATATGTTGGGTAGACTCCCAAGCTTTCTCACATAGGTAACACCTATTAGGGACAATGACTCCCTTATGGATCATATTTTCTGTAGTAAGGATCTTGTTATGGGTAGCTAGCAAAAGTGAGCGACCTTAGGGATTAGGACTTTAAACCATAAACTTCTTGCTAGAGTCTGACCGTTGTTAAGGTTGACTTCCCTAGTACTACTCTTAATGAACTGGGCTATAGATTTGATAGAAAAATTACCCTTAACCATACCTTTCCAGTAGCGTTGGTATTTGATCTAGCATTTGGGGATAAAATTTGCCCTCATGATCACATGGATCTCTATTACTACGTTGATGATAGATTCGTTCCTGATTCTGAACTGCACTTTCTTCCATAATATAACACCCTGGTTAGAGGTGATGAAGTTTGCTACATGAGTCCTATACTTGTTATCTGTCAGGTGTTTAATTATAGCTAGCCTTTGATCTTTTATGAGGGGGTCTTTTCTAGCCTGGAAATCTTCCCAAAAGTTGATATCTTTGCCATCTCCTAGCTTCCACCAGGAACCCTGATGCAAGATATTTTGGGTGAGAGTTATGGATTTCCAAAAGTGAAAATAGTTGTGAGGAATATTTGTTTGGAGGAAATAATGTTGTTGGAGATATTTTCTCTTGACTATGTCCACCCATTCGATATTAGCATTGGTGATGACCTTCCAAGCTTACTTTGCCAAAAGGGCTAAATTGGATACATTGATGCACCTCATTATTAGGCCACCCTGGTCCTTTAGGGAGCATACCTTGTCCTAGGACACCAAATGGAACTTCTTCTGATTGTCACTTCCTGAGCACAAAAACTGCTTCTAAATTTTTTTAATGCTTTCACCCACTACTGCTGGGATTTTGAAAATAGATCAAAAAAATGTGGGAATGCTCTACAGCACAACCTTGACAAGGGTTGCTTTCCTGGCATTGGAAAGGAGAGCACCTTTCCACCATGAAATATTTTTATGAATCCTTTTGGTGACATTCCTGCACATGTCTTTGAAGGGTCTTACTTTAAACATGGGTAACCCCAAATAGGTGGTCAGGAAATCTACGATGGAACAACCCAGAATGTGAGTGATCTTGCATTGTCTCTTAAGGGGGGTATTGATTAAGAACAACTTGCTTTTTACATAGTTAAATTTCTGTTGAGCTGCCTCTTCATAGAGGTTGAGAATGGTTTTGATACCTTTGGCATCAAAAACTGCTGCTTTGGTGGCCAACAGGGTATCATCCACAAATTGTTGGTGGGTAGAAGGCATGAGACTAGAGGCAACCTTGATACCTGATATTAATTTTTCAAAGCACACCTTCTTGATAGCTCTGCCTAAACTCTCTGCCATAATTATGAAAATAATTGGGGACATTAGATCACCCTACCTGAGACCCCTGATGCTGGGAAAGTATCCAACAGCAGACCCATTCACCATCATCAAAAACCAAGAGGATGAAATGCACTTATAAATAATATTTACCCAAGATTCATGGAAGCTAACTATAAGAAGGATTTGGGTAAGAAATTCCCTATTGACTCTATCAAAGGCTTTGTTCATGTCTAGCTTGAGGAAGAGGGCATCCGATTTAGAGATGTGGGCAGAGTGAATCATATCATGGATTGTAATTACTCCAACAAGGATATTTCAGTCTTTGACAATGCTACCCTGGTACAGGTCAATGATAGAGGGGAGAATTCTAGTCAGTCGGTTAGCCAAGGCCTTGAAGATAATTTTATAGGTGACATTACATAGGCTAATGGGATGGTATTTTAAGAGAGAATGGGGATTCTCACCTTTAGGGATTAAAGCCAAGAAAGTGGAATTGACATATCTAGGGATGGTTTTGGTGACCTGTATTTATATAACATAATTACAGAGATCAGAGCCAATAATGTCCCAATAGGTTTTGATAAATCTTGATAGGAAGCCGTCTAGCCTAGGTCCTTTATCTGGGTTCATGGAGAAGAGATATTGGAGGACTTCTTTATGGGATAGATGGTTGAGGAGGAAAAGGTTGGTTTCTTGGGAGATGATGGAGGGAATGTTGTCCAGAAGGGCCTCCATGGCATTTTGGGATTGGGTTGGGGAGGAGGCAAGGATTTTTTTGAAGTGACACACTACTTCTTCCTTGATTTGAAGGATGTCTGAGATGACAGACCCATCTTGCCTGGCCAAATTTTTTATCCTGATTGAACCCATGTGCCTTAAAGTGGATATATGGAAGAAATTCATATTGGATTCCCCCTCCTTGAGCCACAATTGATGGGATTTTTGTCGCCAAAAAGTTTCATTCTTGCTGAGGATGTTGTGATAGTCAGCCAACAGTTTATGTTCTTCAAGACGGATTTGGTCATTACCTGAATCTTTTTGGAAGTTGTCTTCAATATGGTTGATTCTAGACTTGACCTTATTCTTTACTTGAAAAATATTTCTAAAAGTTGTCTTGTTCTAGATCCTCAGATTACTTTTGATAAATATGATATTTTGCATGAACTGATTGGTGGCTGACCTTGGGAATTTCCTTTTCAACCAAAGTCCAATCTGATCATAGAATTTGGGATGTTGGGTCCACATGGACTCAAATATGAAGGGGGTTTTGAACTGGGATTTGGCACCTTTTTCCATCAACAAAGGGTTGTGATCAGACCCAATATTGGGGAGACCTATCAAGTTAGCATCCCCAAAAATGGAAAGGGTTTTCTAGGATAAAAACACATGGTCAAGGCACTCTTGAATAAGACTACTTCCCTTACTCCTATTTCTCCAAGTGAAAAGATATCCTTGAAGTTGAACGTCCATGAGGGAATTAGAATCTATAAAATAATTGAGATCATTTGTGTCCCTATGGGAAACCATGGTTCCTCATCTTTTATCAGAAACATACAAGGGAGAGTTTAAATCCCTTGCTAAAACCTAGGAAATTCCATCAAAGTCTTGCCTCATCCATGTGAGTAAGTTCCATAGAGCCACTCTACCCTAAGGGGAATTTGGGGTGTAGACGTTAGTCATTATCCAAGAAACCTAGGAGCTAAGATCCTAAGAAAGAATAGTACTCAGTATTTCTTGCCCTAAAATGAAGTTACCTTGCACTATAGTGGGGTTCCACATGCATAACAGGCCTCCAGCTGTACCGGACGCTGGGGAATGAATGCACTCATAGTTTTTCCACATCTTTTTTGCCACCATGGGTGACCATTTATCATTGATTTTAGTTTCTTGGATGAAAAAAATAGTTGGGTTATGTTATCTTCTCATTGATGCAACCACTCTTTGCTTGGCTGTCCCATTTAGTCCTCTTGCATTCCAAGAGAGGACTCTCATTTAGAACTTTTGGAGATTTTTTTTCCCCATTTCCTTGCGGCGTAGGGGGTTTGGCTCTCTAGGATTCTTCCTTGGTGCTCATTTTGATCTCCTGGAAAAGGTTTTTTTGAGTTCCGTTAGCTATGTCTTCTGCAATGTCCCTGCTTCTTCTATCTGCTTTTAATGGTCTACCTTTTTTCCTTTCCCCGCAAAAATCCATCTAAAATTTTCTAAAGTTATGAGTTTGTTTGGGACTCCATTTCTTAGGGTAAGGTTGATCCAAGTCTTCATTGTTAGAGTCCACAATATCATAAAAAGTGGGTGATGCTAGATATATGGACTCCGATGGAGGAGAACCTTGAGGGGTGGGTACCTGGGTAAGGAATTTTAGGGGTGAGCTATAGGAATAGTAGGAGATGGAGGAGCTAGGTGGTTGGATAAATTGGGAGATAGCCTTGTGATTCTGGCAAGACCTGGGTCTAGGGCATTGGGCATGATTAGTATTAGGGTATAGGTTTGAATCAATAGGGATTTCACCCTCCTCAACATATTTAGAAATACCAAAATCTTTAAGTGCATCAAATGTATTAGCAACAGTAATAGAATGACTTGTATTTAGAGGAGGAGAGTTCACCCACGAAGTGGCTTGATTTTCAATGCTTGAAACATGCTTTTCTATGTCTCGTCTATAAATCTACTTTGGGCGATACTCGGCCTGGATGTCCACGCTCTTAGTTCAGGTCTTGGGACACTGGGGTTACAAATGTCCTTGGGTATGGCATTCACAGCAAAATGTTAGTTTATTTTTCTATATCAACGGTTGCCTCCATTTGAAGTCTCCATAAATGAGGTTTAGGTTCTCTGAGAGATGACTTTCCAAGTTTATATTGATGTAGATTCGTGCCTGAGTTAATCGCGTTCTCGCTCAAGTGGCTGGGTCAATGACCATGATATTCTTGATGGCTTTAGCTAACCCTCACAAAGCATCTTCATATAATAAATGAGTTGGAAGATTCGGGAGCTTCATCCAGAGTAGACTAAAATTGATATTTTGGGAATTTGGGTCAAAATTTGGCTATCATTTTTTAAAAATAGACTTCTTCTGCTGAAAACCCATGATACCCCAGATAAAATTCGCTCTACATCCTCTGCTATATTGAGTTGGATCATAAAATATCCTCGAGTCATGGCCGACAATTCCATATTTCCTCTTATTTTCCATTTTATCGCTGCCCATCTACAAATTGAATCCATATCTAGTTGACCTCCTATGAACTTCCCTACCAGGGAGTAAGAATCATGTGATTCAAAATATTCCATGAGGTTTTTGGGGCATATGACATCGTAGCCCTGAGTGACAAACTTGAAGAAAGGGTTAGGTTTTTATTTTTGCTTGTTCTGGAGTAGCTATGCAATCGATAATTTTCCCCCATGGCCTCCTCTTGAGGTTGAAACCCTAGTTCCATTGGTGCTCCCAAAATTATTTTTAATGTAATACAAAATGCCCAAATCCTCGTTTAGCAAAATAAGGCCCATGCCTGAATTAGGACCAATCATCTCTATGCCATGCACAAACTTAGACCTGTCTGCCTCCTCGCCCCGTGTCATCATGGTTGTGCCCTTTGACACTCATTCGAATTGTGTAGGAGATACGCCTCTACTGGCCCTCGAATTTTTGCTATCACCGCAGCAAACCTTTCCTAGACAAAAATATTCATAAGTCATAGAGAAATTCACCGTCACTCCTTATACTTACAACTAATAAATTAAACCAAGTCAAAAAATTCAATATTTATGATTAAATATTAATATAATTAAGAAAATCCAATACAATCCTTATAATTATATATGAATATTATAAATTGGTTACAATAAATAAGTTAAACCAAAGAAAACCAACCCATTATTTATAATTAAAAATTAATATGATTTTAATATTATATTTTTAGAGTATCATAATAAATTACAATCTTTATATTGATTCAAGCATTAAAGGGAAGGCTTTTGAGATTGTCACATCGTACACATACTTTACTTGGGAGTTCTTTTCATAAGACCTAACTTCAAATTATCCCTGCATCTCAAGAAATTTTAAATAAAGGTTATGCTTCCCTAGCCTCTTTGGATAAGCAAGGCTTTCAGCTCTAGTTTCAAGACATCAGTATGAATATCAGACTCTTCCACACTCTTGTTACACCTACACTGCTCTATGGCTATGAAGTTTGAGGCCCTAGACTTAGACAGTTGGGCTAGTCTCATATTGAAAGGGTCCTCATCTCAATGTTGTCCAAGTTCATTCATTCCAAAAAAATTGTACCACATCCCATCATTCTAGTTGAGCTTGATGCTTGTACATTGCTTAAAATAGCAATATTTCTTGTTGTCTCTTTACTGCGTAGAGTTCATTGTATGCTGAATAAGAGAAGATATCCATATTTAGCACTACAATCCTCAATACAATTGGCAAATAAAAGGGTCAATAATTGCTAGCATGCTTAGACTACTACTCTACTTCAATATCTTGGCATATACATCATGAGACCTCCTCCTACTAAAGCATCAATCAATGCACCATACTCCAATAAGGATATTTGAGATGAGATTTACGTAGCATATGTAAAAACTACTTGGACTGATCCAAACGAACCTCTTTCACCAAAACCACTCCATTACTCTCACTTTTATCTCCAACTAGAGAATGGATTGATCACTACTCCAAAATATAACTTGATATAGATTTCACATAGACTTAGGTTTCCTCTAGCTCAGCTATAGAGTTTGCTCCCACCAACTATGTATTGAGATAGATCATCACCTCCCCAGAGATCAGCGTATCTGTAGATTATACAATCTTGATCTGGAATCTGAGGAGCATTTCATTTTCACCTATCCTATCTACTATGAGATATGATATAGCTATTATTACTTATTCAAAGACACCCATACACTAAAATATTGGATTAATTATGAAGATCAAAGATGCATTGTCCTTTTCATCTAGGAATTATTTAATCTCAGAAAAGAACTACTTGGTAATAGTTTGTGAAGGATAATAGGATCCTGACTTATCACTTCATTCTTCTAGCCTCTAGAGGCCATGACCAAGAAGCACCAGGGTTATCATAGAGATACAACAAGATCAACTCATCGTCGACTCCTATAAATAACATCTATGACAACATCCAACTCTTACATCACTCACTTCTCTTCAGCCTTGAATGTTGGGAGTAATCCTTGATCCATAGATCTTGTATATCATATGTCATCTTGTTTACTATTTTTATTACTTTATTTTCTCTGGAGCTGCATTAGGCACTCCCGTTGCTTTGCATATGCCTTACTTTACATACAGTCCTATTGACCTCTTTTGATCACCAATGAATATTAATACAAATACAAATTCAAATTCATTATTTATGTATCCATATTAATATTTAATTTATAAAAAATTACAAAAGCAACTCTAAAATCAATAAATTCGATTAAAAATATTTAATGTAATTTTCATAATTATATATGAATATTATACATTAATTACAACTAATAAACTAAACCAAGTAAAACAAATTCAATATAATGTGGGGTCATGATTGGGAGGAGACTCCTCAACCGCATGCACGTTGGTCATAGGGGTTTCTCACAATAACCAAATAAAAAAACAAATTCAATCTTTATAATTAAATATTAATAATACTAAGAAGACCCAATACAATCCTAAATTAAATACAACCAATAAATTAAACCAAAGAAAACCAACCCATTATTTATAATTAAAAATTAATATGAACCCTTGGTACTTCAAAAAAAAATTATAAATTAGTTACAACCAATAAATTAAACTAAAAAAACAACCTATTGTTTATAATTAAAAATTAATATGATAATGAATCCCTAGTATATTATAAATTCAACCAATAAATTAAACCAAAGAAAATCAACCCATTATTTATAATTTAAAATTACTATGAACCCTTAGTACTTCAAAAAAAATTATAAATTAATTACAACCAATAAATTAAAAAAAAAACCTATTAGTTATAATTAAAAATTAATATGATAATGAACCCATGGTACTTCAAATAATAATAATAATATTATGATAAAAAAATTCAATACAATTTTTATAATTATATATTAATATTGTAAATTAGTTATAAATTTTATTGTATATTTTTTTTTTTTGTTATGTACAATTAGACACCCATCCCTCACACACTCATATACACTATAGCTTGAACTTTGAACCTTCCAAAAAAAATCAAGATACAAACTGTTACAATGTCTTTTAAAACTAATTACAAGTTTACAACCAATAAATTTAAAGAAACATAACCAACCCAATATTTATAATTAAATATTAATGTTACAAATTAGTGGTCCCAATACAACTCCAATCTAATTGACACCTAATTTTTAAAAATCTTCCTCACCTTTTAGAATATCTTCATATCGTAGAATCCTCCATCAAATTTGAAACTCAAATACCGACAATGTTCCATTGAATTCACTATAAAAAATATTTCTATACAATAGGCTGACTTCATCCTTGGTTAATTTTAGAAAAACAATTATAATATGTTTGATGTTGTTGCATTCCCCATATCAAAAAATAATAATAATAATAATTATTATTAAAAAAAATTATAAAAAGTAATAGCAAAAGATTATATGGCAAAAGAAAATTAATACTCATAAAGTTTGATAAAATTGTTATCTATAAATTATTTTTTATTTTGTGACTATTAAATTTTTTATTTTATTATAATTTTAAAAGAATTTTGTCTGTAGATATATATTTATATAGGATTTCAATGGTATATCAATTTGGTTGTTCTCATAAAAGGAGATCTTAACGGCATACTTGTTTCACCCTTCTCAAAAAATATATTTATAAATTTTAGTATAAAAACTATAGGAGATGTGTATGTAAGAAATGATTAAACATTTGCTAAAAATGCCATATTTAAAAAATATTATTTTCTTTAAAAACCATTTTAAAATGTTATTCGATATGATACAAAATACAAGTCATATTATTTAAAAATATAGATCAAAGGTGTATAAACTTGATGACACTTTAACTATTATCTTATGCTTCAAAACAAGGATAAGATATGAGTTATCATAAAAAATTAACTCCATTAATTTAATTCTTCAACTTTCAAGGACGAGATTGAGATTTATTTTGTAACACACAATGTACACCAACACACATGTCATGGTTTGAACTTTGGACCTCCCAAAGAGAATCTAAATTCCTAACCACTACACTATCCCCACTATACATGCATAATATCCAAGTTGTTATACCACTATGTAATTATGATATAGTATAGGTGTGAATGTTTCAATCCCATATAACCAATTAAAAAATAATAATAAGATAGGAATTTCATTGAGTAGAAAGACAACAACTGTGATTATTCCGAGGGGATCCAAGGATAAATTGATTTGGGAGTTGAATATCTTAGGAGAATATACAACAAGAAGTGGATATAATTTTCAACACCAAAAAAATAATAATGTCACTAAAATATGGAGATATTTGGGATAGCCCAAGCATTCTTAAAGTCAAAATGTTTGTTTGGCTAGTAGGTCATAGAAGAATTTTATCCTAGGATAACCTTATTTAAAGGGATTTTCATGGCCACTCTCAATGTGTTTTTTGTAATACGGAGGAGGAGAGTATAGACCATATCTTAGGACATTGCTCAATAGTTTGGAATCTATGGTAGTTTTTTTTAATATTTTAGTAAATGCATGGTGATGAATACCAAAATTGAAGATGGATTAAAGTAAAGGTAGATCACTTATAAAAGTAAGACTTTATAGATAATATAGGATATATCAAAAGATACAATACTTTGGAATATGGCTAGAAATGAATAGAAGAATATTTAAAGGAAAGGAAAGTAATTTAGAGGTAATGAAAAAGAAGATTTTTTTAGCCATAGAATATTCTAAACCAACCCTATCAACTCACCCAGTCCCTAATTTAAAACCAGAGAGCCTTGATAGATGGATTCAAGGATTTTAATGGAATTATGATGTTGGGTACAAAAGAAGCAAAAAGAAGACAAATAATATAAAGTGGAAACCACCAGATGTGGAGTGGGTTAAACTGAATTTTTATGGAGCATCTAAAGTAAATCCAAGACTAGCAGGAACATACAAAGGCTCCATGGAACATACAATAGAATTAATGTAAATGGAACATAAATGGAATAAATTATGTATGGAAGGTGATTCTCTTATAGTAATTCATATAATTTTGAGAAAAAAAAAGGCTCCATGGAACGTACAATAGATAATTGTGGAAATTCAAAATCTTGCTAACGAGTTTGAAGAAATCAGGTTTACACATATATTAAGGGAATGAAACACATGTGCACATAAGTTAGCTAATAGAGGGGTTTTAAATGAGGATTGTGAAGTTAAATTCTCCTTTCCATGTTTAGAGGAAGTAGAAATTTTAGTTGAAGCTAACAAAAAAGTTGATTACCTGAATCAATTATGATTAAGATTTAATTTAATGTTTTCCATTGATATTATTTGCTTTATTTTGTAACAATAATGTGTTTTATTTTAGACTATTTATTATAATTTTTGTTGTTGAAATTTTGTTTCAGGAAGGAAACTAGCAATCTAGATCTGGTAAAGTAGACTATGATAGTGGGATGTTTTGAAAATATTACTCTACTAAGATGCAAGGCATATAGTAGAAGTGAAATTTTGACATTGGGAAGGCTGCCATACGAAACCATCTAGAAGTTTGCTAAATTTTGGATTAATTGTATTCAAACCAAAAATTGAAAAGATCCAGAAAATAAAAATAAAGAATTGAAATATTTTATATAAAATGATGTAGGTTTCTAGCTATACAATCTCAATTTATATGGGAAGTGTATCTATTTGTAAACTCTAAATATCTAAATAAGAGAGATATAATTTTTCAAGGGTGGGTAACCCGAGTACAACCCATTATTATCCATCAAAAAAGAAGAAGATAGAAATTGCATAACAAAATTTTTAATAGTGAGTGTAAGCCAAAAATAACTAATAAGCAAGAAGCAAAGTCTTAGCAAGGAGATAATATCATTTTTTCTTTTTTAATATGTTAGGAGAAATTTGTTTTTTGGTAATTAACGATCATTTCATTAATATCAAGTTTTAAAGGTTAACCCAAAACCTATTACAAAAAATAGTCGTAAGCTGATGTGGATCATTTCCTTGTTAAGGACAAATAGTCCTTTACTGTTCCTTATCATTGTAATCCCTAATACATAATGGGCTTGGTACCCATTACCCATAATAATAACCAAACCATCCAGCTGACTATAAACTATACATACGCTATTAATCCCCAGACATCTTTTTAGACCATCTACAGAGCTAAGAAGAACCATAATTCCATGAAGGACCCTATCCTTAGTATAGAAAAAACTCAAAATTTATCATAGATTAGAACATGATAGAGCTGAAAAACCAAAATTCCTTTGTACCTACACCCGTGTCTATGTTCCTGCCACCAAAAGCCCCCACCTCATACTTCATTGGTAGTCATTTTGCATTACTTCTTCCACATCACCGGGGACCCCTTGTTCACACATGATGATTCCATTAGCATAAACTCCTATATTGGCCAACTTATCTGCTATTTTGTTGCCTTCTTGGAACACGTGTTGTTCCAACCTGTCATTCCAAGCTTCAAAAAGTATCATTGCCTCGTCTGTGATTGGTTTCGTTCCACCATGAACGTTTTTTCCCATTGGTTAGAAGTTTTATAATTTTCATTGAGTCCCCTTTGACTATTAGTTTGCAATCGATATCCTGGGATATCTGTAGTCCTTTCCATAGGGCTCTTGCTTCCACTTCATTATTGGTATTCATTATTAGTTTTTCAAAAAACACCAACACCAAGCCTCCTTGGTGGTCACGAACCACTCCTCCAGCACCTGATCTTCCAAGATTGCCCTTAGCAGCACAGTCAAAGTTGAACTTGAGCCAACCGATCGGAGGCGGGGTCCAAGTCACACCTATTCTAGGATTAGCCTTAATGACCACAAGTTCCTCTTCTAAGGGAATATTAAGGTATTGGGAAAGTTTTTTTCCCAATGACGGTTATGCTAAGCTTCATAGGGAATAATACTGACATTTTCATGAGCAAAGGCAAGGATATTGCTAGTGATGGTTACGAGATCATGGCTAGTACCCCTAAAGGCTCTATGGTTTCTTTCTAACTATACCTGCCACATGTTAGGAAAAAATTAAAAACTAAACGATTCATATAAAGAGACTCTAGATAATATGGCAAGAAATTCATTTTTTAATATCCTTACTAGAAGTAAGCATACTCTAGTATGTGATAAGATGAATCATAATCTAAAACAAATGCTATCTAGTAAGTAGATGCTACACCATATGTGATAATCAAGGATGCAATGATAAAGCATGATATAATGGTTCTTAAAAGCAATGAGTTAATATGTAAGTTCAATGGATAGTGACCATGTTTTTTTTTAGTTTTAAAATTATATCAAGTGGAACTGGGGACTAATTCAAATTACTTCATGACTTTTCTTTCGAAAGATCCCTTTTTCATTATCTTCTCTAAGTAAAAAATAACAAATAAAATAATGCATGGTAGCGCTTTGGTTTAGGGGAAAATACGCATTATATAAATATAATAAGTGAGACTATATTTTGTGGAGATAAAGATCATTAAAATGATTTTAAGTGTGGATTAGGACTTTTGGACTTCCTTATAAA
This sequence comes from Wollemia nobilis, assembly GCA_028583015.1. Lineage (NCBI taxonomy): Eukaryota > Viridiplantae > Streptophyta > Pinopsida > Araucariales > Araucariaceae > Wollemia > Wollemia nobilis. The sequence continues at coordinate 5,405,843 of JAQPPZ010016936.1, forward strand.
CTTAGAAATAAGAATATTTTAGAGAATATTGGTAATAATCTAGATGATTTAATCCAAAAGAGATCAACTTCTAAAGAGAGAAGACATGTTGTACACAATAAAATATGTGTTGCCATTAACATTTCAAAACCTTTAGCATAATGCTTGAGGATTAAGTTTGAACTAAGAGAATGGGATCAACAAGTGGATTATTAAAATATCGTATTTTGATGTCACAAAATTTTGTTAACTTTTGATATAGCAAGCATGGAGAGATAGAAATCACAAGATGTAGAATAATATGCAAAAAGTTAAATATACTAGATGACTTAAATATATAATATTACAATGTATCTAAGGATGAAACGAAAACTCCAATATAAAGCTATTGAACTACATTGCATCCATCACCAATGGATGGTATCACACACTATGCTACACTATGTACCCTAAATCTCTATCTATGACTCTATATATCACTGTATATATCTATCTATCTATGAGGCCATCCTTATATAGGTAAAATAAGATACTTGGCCAACACTCTATCTAGCTATGCAAGGGATAACTTGCACATGTACAACTTGCACACTTATTACATTGTATGAAGTAACTATATAACTTACCCCTAAAGTAATCTATCTATGTACCTTGGAAGATAAATTTACATAACCCAAATGATGGAATAGACTCTATTTCTAACACCCCCTTGTATTATATTATTTGGGTATTGAAGACTTTAGTCTTCAATATGGATCTTCTTCTTCTTCCTCTTGATATTCTACTACATTATTTGTAACCTATTCAAGCAAACGATTAGAACCTCTGTAATATGTAGAATTTGCTTATAAAGCCTTCACCATATAAGTATTGGTGGGTTTTTCTAGTTTTTCAATCTCTTCTATCCTTTGTACCGTGTATCCCTTCTAATTTCTCTTCTAATATTCTAGTTGAGGATAATTGGTTGGTTGCTAAAATTTCTACTGATGAGGGTTGCTTTGATATTGTCAATTTTGAAAAGGATTTTCACTATGCATTTAATTTCCTTGCTTTCAATTTTTTGTATTATTTCTACAATAGTTGGTACTATGACCTTTCTTTCTGCATATTTGACAATACCATGTTTTTTGTCCTCTTTCTAAAGTTGCAATATTTCCCTATGGATTATATTTTTATGACATTGTAGTGTTTGTCAATTCATATTTCAAAGTATTTTCTACTTCATATTCTTGAAGTATATTAACTAGATCATCAAAATAGGTATCTTTACTTAGAACCTGTAAATATGTGACCAAATGTTTATAACTATTTTGAAGTGCTTTCATGGTTACTTGAGTGAGAAGTTCATCCTTAACTGATTCTCCTAAGATCAATAGTTTACTTTTAATATATGCAACCTTCCTTAGAAATATTTCTATGATTTCTCCACTATTCATCTTTAGAGAGTGAAGTTGAGTCTGGAAATGAAGGATAGTCACCTTATTCTTCCCTTCAAAGATTTTTCTAAACTTGTCCATGCATCTGAAGAAGTTTTGGCTGAACTGATATATAGTTGAATATCATCAGTGATAGTAAAAGTTATTATCATAGGGCTTTTGATTCATTTTATTCAAGCTTTCATATTTTAGTTTCACCTATAGTAGGTCTCTATGTTTTTCCTTTGACAACATCCCAAATTTTTTCATATACTAAGATTGCTTTCACTTTATTTTTCCAAAAGAAATAATTTGGACCCTTGATTAATTGATATTCTTCTAGAAAGAATTTGTTTGATGTCATTTAAATATCCCTTATATCAATCCTTATATGTGTAGGCTTCATTATGTCTCCCTAGTTATGAATACCTAATTTTAGATTTTTGAAGAAAGTTTATATCTTCACAACATGAAAATATTTTAAGAATATTATTATCAAGTTTTGTAGAATTTCTTATGACTCCCGAGATATGTTTTGGAGTGTTCTATAGTGATTTTGTAAGATATAGTTCAATTTTGGTTGATTTTGTACAAATTTTTTAAGGATCAAAAATCAACTTCTTAATATTCTTAATACTCCTATTGAACTAGGAACTTTTCAATTTTTTTTTGTTAAATTAATTGTATTTACAAAATGGGTTTTGAAATGGCCCCAAAACCTTCTTACTAAATTGGCCTATGCAGCCATGTGATGGAACACCATTATAGCAGTGGGTATACCCACAATTACAAAAATCCTCCTAACCATGGAAGAGGAATATCTAAAGCAACTTTCAACCATACACTCCAATAGACAACAAGGACTGCACACCCCAATAGACATGAACCCAACTGAACCATATGGGTCAATATCTATAGATCCTACAAATACCTAATTTGCCCACAAAAATAGAGATGTAGATGAAAATTTAGTATAGAACCCTCTTCAGGGTCCCACCCTAGTCAGTTCTTACCATCATCCTTCTTTTAGGCAGTGTACTGGGCTAGAATATTGGAGTTTTCCTCTAGCTATTTGATAGATGTGTTTCATTGTCGATGCCACCAATTGAAGTAGCATTTGGGACCATGGGTCCTCCCTATAACTCTCAAACTCAGAGATGACTTGGGCGGAGAAATAAGACACCTCCAACTTGGGTTTCTTTAGTTTTGTAGAGGATCTGCTTACCTGGGGATTTTAGGATGTAGTCATTCATTTCTTTTACTCATTGCATCTAGAATTTCAAGTAGGGGTAGGTCTGGGAAACCCACCAGCATGACTAGGGCCCTTAGGGGACTCCTAAAAGGGGGAAAAAGGATTGTCATCAAGGATTTGGGTAGCCACAGGCTGGATGTTCTATATAGGAGGCTTGTGGGCTAGTGCATATTTTTAAATGATTGCAAGGAACCCTTGGTACCTAGGATGTCTGCTCAAATTTTGGTATTTCTCTAGGGTAAGGATGAGGGAATACATGAGGTATTCAGGGATGCATATGGGTTTCCAATATCAGAGGTGGTTTATGAAGGCAAAATGAAATCTATAGTGGGGTTTGGATGGGTTGTCTTAGGTAATGTATTACATTATGGGTATGGTATGGTTCCACGAGGTTGGAAGGGAAGACGCATGCAATGTAAATTTATCCCAGCTGAGGCTCTTCTCCTTGTTAGGAAATTGCTCTGTCTCTTCCTCCTAATTGTTCTTGTCACGTCTAAATAGGCGACCAGTCAGAGGGAATCCAAATTTATTTTATCCCTAAGGAGAAATTTTTTGATACAAGAACATAAATTTCCAACCTTGATAAAAAAATTTAATAACCCCTTTTGAAACCCTTAGGAATTTTATTCAAGTGTTTCTAATTTCCAAAAGACTAGTTTGAAGTTGTAATCCTTATCACTCCTAAATTTGGAAAACTAGAACACATCAATATTTGTAAACATTAAATGGATTAATTCCAAGTAGAATCCCTTATTGCTCCTAAGTTATACTTTTGCAAATATTATATTAATTCCTTAAGTTTTGCTTTCAAACAAATATTGATTTAAAATAATATATCAAACTTATCTTATAATATTATAACTCCCTAAGTAGAATCCCTATTGAATCATACCTGAACTGGTATCGAACATCTATTGTCACTCTACCAAATTGTGCTTAAATAATTGTTGAGCATCTACCATCGATCTGCTATATAGCACCCAAACTCAAACTGAGTCTATCGTCGGTCTACCGAGTAGCTTCCACTACTACTCATGATGTTTCCAACTATTGTGCTTCCTTTCCAAAGTCCAACCTATATTTAATATGAGATATGAAGAGTGATAAGTATTACTATATGAGTTTCTAACTGCTCATGGAAGCTCCATCTTGGTTAATGGAGGTATCAAAATCACTCCACTTCTCGTGAAAAGTCTCTTTTGAGTTGAAAATGTTTATTTTTTTATTATTTCTTGATTTTTGTCCAAGTAACACTCCTTCCTCAACATATCCAAGCTATGTTTCCTATAATTTATGTTAGGTTGTATGTAACTCAACTATTTGGATTATGGACGCCAAAAAGTGTAATGTCTTCTTTTTGAGAGTTATAGAGTATTTTCAAAAGATAACAAGTGGCACCTACATGCCTTTATTTCTATTAAAGCTTATATGAAGACTCTCAAATGCACTCTCCACCTTAATCCTTGTTGTTTTACAAAGATGTTGAAGTATCTCTAGCTAATGGTTGAGTTATGGTGGAGATATGATAGAGCTTTTTTGGAGATATGGAGTAGCTTTTGTGGTCCTTGAATGGAGTCTAAATTGCAATGCTTGGATGGAGACTCCTTGATGCTTTACTTCATTTTTAGCATTTAATAATGGTATAAATGCTTTGATAATAATACTTATTCCCTTTGACATTTTTTTGCTTTATCTTCTGCTTTGTACACTACTTGATCTTCTCCTATGCTTTATCTTCTGCTTTGTAAACTACTTGATCTTATGCTTTGTACACTACTTGATCTTCTGCTTTGTACACTACTTGATATTCTCTTATGTTGTATCTTCTACAGGTTTAAGCATCCATGATGAACCCCTTTGATTGGCTTCTAAAGCTTGGGAAGAGTACTTACATTTATCCCTTTCTTGGTTGTTTTTCCTATGTTTATTGTCCCTCTTTGAGGCACATTCAAATCTATTTTTAGACTGAAAAAAAAAAACTAGATTGAAATGGTGCTATAATATGTACTATAGTGTGTACATAAAATTTATTTAATGCACCTTCTTTTGCACTCTTATTTTAGGTCAAAAACTATGATTTTATGGTAGATTTTTTTTCCTACAATACAAGGGTTTTGAGGTTGTCTTTTATAAGTAGACACATTCCACCTTTTTGCTTGGACACTTAGAAAAAAAATCCAAGCTTATACAATAGTAGATAGAAGATTTTTATTTTTTGCAATTATTTTCTTGCATTCAATCCTTTAATGCTTTTGGATTTGAGACTCACCAAGTCTCATACTATAAAGCTTCTATTTCTATTTTTGTTAGTTATGTTCTTCTCTAGGTTTTGAAGGATTCTTACCTTTTATGGTGGATTCTTTAGGACATTACAAGTTGTAGATTTATGTGCTTTAATAGTATCTTTAGACACTTGATACAAATAAGATTGTGTGCCCTTCAAGAACACAAAACGAATTTATTTTGAGAGTGGTGTAATAATACAAGTATTTTCACTTTTTATGTACTAATATTACACCTTATCAGTCTGATCAACTCTTAAATTAATTCACTAATAATTATAGTAGCTAATCAAGAATGACCTAAAATGAATCTTTAAGAGTTATTCTAAAATTTCACTACAACTAATATTGTAGAGCTTAGACTTATTTTTATTTTTCCAAATTATATAATAGGTAGTTGATAGAAACTAGTTTGAAATCTAATCAACTCCTAATAAAAGAGCAAATGAACCTTAAAAATAACTTTTTCTTTTTGCACTTTTGAATACTGTAATCCAATTTTCTATTTGCAAATTTAATCCAAATTTAGGTGCATATAGAAAATCTAATAGGTAGATGAATTAATAAACCTATTTTCACCAGAAAGTTGCATACCTTTTTGTTTTAGCTCTTTTATCTCTTTTGTAGAGGATGTAGATCTTGGTGTATAGAATCACCAAGTTGTTGCTATGATAATATCCTTGCAGCTCTTGTAGACTATCTTGAATAGCTCCTTCTTAACCAAATTATGGTCTCAACCTTTCTTTTATGAGCCTAGGATTTGATGGATTTTTATCCTCTTTTGTTATCCTCATTTTGATGCAAATTTGGATAAGTCTTTGTCTCTAAAGTGATGCCTTCTTTCTATGAGAGGTAATCTTAAAATGTTCAATATTTGGTGAGCTTCTTCTGTCTTCAAGGCATCTTGTTGATTTTTGACTTCAAGAAGGATCTTATTTTGAGTTTTTTCACTCCTTACCAAATTTTTCTTCAAAAATTTGGCAATCCTTTCCAAATTATTCTTCTCAAATTTGGCACTCCTTGCCAAATTCTTCTTCTCAAATTTGGCACTCCTTGCCAAATTCTTCTTCTCAAATTTGGTACTCCTTGCTAAATTATTCTTCTCTCGGGATCTTTATCGGATGGTGATAATTGTCCCAAGTCCTTCACTATTAGAGGCTTCTTCTTGATAGTAAATTTATCCAATGAGTTCTCTTTTGAGAATATCTTTAGTAAGCCTCTCCTAGCCTTTTTGTGGATTCTTGATAAGACCTTCTCAAGGTTTTTGATCTATTATTTTTTTATGGTATTCCTATTTTATTGAACCTTCTACTCCTAGAAGTGTTGGTGATGAGATATTCCTATATATATTTGCTTCTGCTACTTTTGGATTCAAGAAGGACTCACCTAGTCCATATTCTCCTTCTCCTTCTTTGACTAGAAGTTATACAATGAGATCTTCTCCTGATACCTTTGATTTTTCTTTAGGTGTTGAATTGATTTCAAGGAAGATACCCTTCCTAAATTTCTTGTAGGAAGTTTCCCAACTCATTAAATATTCTTTCCCTACAATAAAGTATTAGTGCTAACATATTCAGTCTACTTTTGAATCAGATATTCTCTTCAAATTTAGGATCAAGGCTTCTATGGCCTTTTTTAGTACCAAGGCTACTATGGCCTTTTCAATGCCAAGGCTATTATGGTATTTTTTATTATCAAGTCTTCTATGGCCTTTTTCAGTACCAAGGCTCCTGTGGTATTTTGGTATTAATAATTATGTGGCTTCTCCATAAAGGCTCCTATGGCCTCTTCTCCAAGGCTTCTATAGACTTTTTATGTCAAGGATTGTATGGCCCATTCTTCAACTGGTGAAGTTCTTTGATTCAATAACTGATATCTTTAGTCTCCTGAATTCACCATAACTCTTCACAAAGAAGTCTTCTTTTAATTATTATTCTCTTGCACAAAGAACCAATCTCTATACTATAAGGGCACGTTGAACTTCAGGTAACGTTGAACCAATCTTTAACAATATTACGATACTAGACACATGATAATATATTCCAAAGTTAAAATAATAGAGAAATAGATATACAATTTTGGGCATGATTCAAATATTAGTATGAAACAAGGAGATCATATCATAGTAAAAGTTAGGTCAAATCAATTTATTTTTACTCCTAATAAAGTAGCAAGAAAATTCTCATTATAGTTCACTCAAATAACCCATTAAAATAATAAAAATTGACATAAAATATGAGGAAGTACAATGCACAAGTTAAAATATGGAAGAAGTTTAAGATGCAAAGGTTTATTATGATGCACAATTTTAAGCAAATGATTTGAAGAAGGTAAATGCTAATCTAGGTGAATCATATTCATTTTCATCAAGTAGTCTAAAATCTTATTTTTACAATAAAAATAAAAGTAGTACATCATGTATCCTTTGTAATTTAGGGTTTAAAGAGCAACATAATATAAAAATGCATATGTAGAATATCTATGAAAATTTAGGGTTTATATGGTATCATAAGTAACTTCTATGAAGGATCATCCTTGTACTTTAGGGTTTTTAGGATAACATAAAGAAGAATGTTTGTATGAGACTTTTTCTTGTAATTTAGATTACTTAGGGTAACATAATTCATTAAAATATGAATATAATTATGACCAATACACAAAAAATAGAAGATATCAATAAATATAAAATTTTTGGTAGGAATGAAAAAAAGATATGAAGGTTGTCAATGAAATAACAAAGAGAAAAATAAACTCAAAGGGATATCCATTTGAGAATTAAAATAAAATCATCACATGTGTTAACAATATGTGGGGCTAATCCTACTAATAAAAGTAAAGAATTATGATGAAATGATATCATGTATTATTAGGGGTAAATAAGAACCCTAAAATAAGTGTCATTAAAGAATTAATAGGTTGTAATCTTGAGTTTATTTTAACACAAGAAAAAAAATTATTGAGGAATGTAATTGAAAAATATTTTGAAAATGTTTAATTGCATATAAGTTCTTCTAGAGGAGATTCAATTTATATTGCAACAATAAGGAATAAATACAAATTGGATTGATAATTATTAGAAGAAAAATCTGATCAGGTTGTTGAACTATTTTATAGGAAATAAGAAAACATCAATGTTGGGGTTGTAAATGTATGTACTCCAACTATAGTGACTCCTTATGAAATATGTAATCATTGCATAAGAGGCCACATATTATTTTCATTTCATGAAAAATAGGTATGCTTATAAAATTAAATATGAAAAAAACATATAATAGGGTTTCCTTGAGTTTTCTATATAATATTCTCAAAACGTTTGGTTTTGATCATGGTTGAGGGTGAATGGATTATATGTTTCTATAGCACTTTGAAATATTATATTTTGAATTTTATTCTCCTATTGGTTACTTTGAGTCATATTGTGAATTCTCCTAAAGTGTCCCAATATCTCCTTATCTACTCATTGTTCTTATGGATGGATTAGGAAGAGCTTTTAGTCAAATTGTAAAATCTATTAAAGCTACCAAATGTTTGTAATAAACTTGTTTTTTGGCTAAATAATAAGGGGTTGTACTTGGATCCCCTACCATTTATAAATTATAACTCCCTTGATATTTTACAAATAGATACACTTATCATATCAATTGAGATGCTATAGCTAGAAACTTACATAATTTTACATAAAATATTTGAATTCTTGATTTTCATTTTTGGATATTTTCAAATTTTTATATGAATACAAATATTTTAGAATTCAACATCCTTATTGAAATTTTTCTATAAAATCCTTCACAATACCAAAACATCACCTATACTATCTATGCATTGCATATTAGTAGATTAATATTTCCAAAATATTGCACTATCATAGTCTGCTTTATGAAATTTGGATTGCTAGTTTTCTTCTTGAAACATAAGTGCGACCACAAAAATGATAATAAATAGTTTATATAAAAACACATTATTATTATAAATAAAGAAAATATTACCAATGGAAAACATTAAAGTAAAACATAATCATTATTTGATTCAAGAAATCAACATTTTCTTATCAACTTAAGCTAAACTCACTGCTTCCTATAACCATGGAAGGATAATTTAACTTCATGACCCTCAATCAAAACCCCTTTATTGGCTATTTTGTATGGACATTTGTTTCCTTCCCTTAAATCATATGTAAACTTGATTTCTTCAAACCCTTTAGCAAGATCATGAATTTTCATAATTATCTCTTGTATATTCCATGGAGCCTTTTCTTTCCTTAAAATTGTGTTCATTACTATGAGAGAATAACCTTTCATCCATACTTTATTAGATTTTATTTTTTTGGATATTTTTAATACTTATATCTTAAATCCACTATTGAAAGCGTAATGCAACAAAATATATCTATTATTTCTAATTTTTCCTCCATGTCTAGTGGTTTTCTTTAGATGCTCCATCAAAATTCAATTTAAGCCACTCCACATCTAGTGGTTTTCACTTTTTATTATTTGTGTTCTTTTTGCTTCTCTTGTAACCAACATCATAATTCCACATAATGACTTTACTCCATCTACCAAGGATCTCTGATTCTAGATTAGGGAGAGGTGATTTGATGGGGTTGGTTTAGACTCCTCTATAGCTAAATATATCTTCCTTTTTATTACCTCTAAATTGTTTTCCTTTCCTTTAAATATTATTCTATTCATTTCTAGACATACAATTCAAATTATTATATCTTTTGATATATCCCATATTATCTGTAAAGCCTCACTTTTATAAGTTCTCTACCATTGCTTTAATCAGTATTGAATTATGTTATTCATCACCATGTTTACCAAACATATTAAGAATACATTGCCATAGTTTCTAGACTATTGAGCAATGTCCCAAGAGATGGTCGATACTATCCTCCTCCTTTTTACAAAGAACACATTGAGAGAGGCTATAAAAACCCTTTTTCATAAGGTTATTCCAGGATAAAAAAATTTCTATGACCTACTAGCCAAACAAACTTTTTGACTTTAGGAATGCTTGGGCTACCCAAATTCTAGTGATATTACTATTTTTTTGGTGTTGTACTTTATATCCATGTCTTTATGTATATTCTCCTGAGCTATTCAAATCCTAAATTAATGTATCCTTGTCTCCCTTGGAATAATCATAGTTGTTATCTTACTACTCAATTGCCTTCTAGCATCAATGTCTTGTATACTTGTAAAAAAATCTTCTTTCCATTTGTATATTCCTTCCTCATCCTTGTACAAAATTTTTGAACCCCTATCACCATATTTATCTTGAAGAAAACTCATCCAAAGTTTTAAAATTGGATCTAAATTAGGTTGTTTTTTCTCACACCAACTTGTTGTTGCCATTGCACAACCTACCCCAAAAAATTGGGGACCCACATGAAAAATTGGAAAAAATTGTAATTTTGTTGTCTTTAGAAAGTTTGTTTTGTGGAGTAGTGTGTGACATTATGGTGTATAAGATCTATTTTTTTGTTTGCTTATTTGTTTGTCTATTTTTTTTTTTTTTTTTTGTGGCTTATTTGTTTGTCTTTATGTTCCATTGAAGTAGTTTGTTTTAAGTGTTGCTATGGTGGTTTGAAATATTAAATTTAAAATGTTTGTTTTATTTTTAATCATTTCAAATTACATTAGTTTAAATATTCAAAAAGGAGTATTTAAAAAAATATTTAAAATTAAATGAAATTTTTTAAGAAAAAATGTTTTCTTTTTTTTGTTTTACAAGTTTTTAAGGTAAGCGAAATGGTTTCTGAGGTGGACCAGCAGACTCAACACAGGGTGATCAATGCGGTCAATGCTCGACACAATTTTTGAGGTGATTAAGAGAGGCAAAAATCAGAGAGCCACCCAATGGCTTGGTTAAATCAATAGACACAGGGATTTTTGTGATTATAAATTACTTTTCACATTTTCTTTGGTGTATGTGGGACAAAAGGAGGATCGACAATCTATAGGGTTTACCATACGCACGAATTCTAAAATTTTTGAAGAAATAAAACATGTGTGTGAAATGGAGGTCATAATTATATCTTAATTGTTTTGGAGCATCAATACATATAGATGTATTCGTGAATGATATTAACACTGCTACAATTGTGGTTGGGAACAATCTGACATAGGTACAATGGCAATGGTATGGAGAAGGTGCATGATGAACGTTAATTTGACAATGATATTAGATCCAAATAAATATTGTGGAATCTACATCAATATCAATAGCACTATAAAGGATAATTTCACTATGAATTACCTATTCACGTACATCATCATCAAATAGATAGTCCAAAAGATAATATTTTTATTAGAGATAATTTTCGCATTACATGACAGTGAGAAATATTAAGGTGAAGCCATATATGGATGAAATCATTGATACCATGGTGTTATTTTCTAGTACAACAAAGGTTCACAATGGATTTAGAGGTATTTATTGATTGAAGGTTTTCAGTGATAAAAATTTGGGCTTTGGATTTGACATTAGAATTGCAGTGACCAGGAGATAATAGTATCATTTTTTTAGATTACCCATTGTGATGATTCTCAACTTAAAAATAGTGTGGTCATTCTCTTGTTATAGTGTGGATGTAGTGAGGACGTTTCTTTGGCTTTGTGATGGTAATTCAGTACAAGTTGTCAACATGTTCATGTTTTATAAAAACATTTGATTGAGCACACTGGAATATGATACTTCGTCGATGACTTTACTCAAGGCTATGGATATAATATGATTATTCCAATGGAATGTCATATTGACAAATATATGATTAATTACAGTTGCTTTTTTTATATGGTTTATTGATACAAAATTATTTTGTAATAGCATGGTGAAATATGCTTGTCTTTTTGTATGCTATGGTAAAGTAAAGAAAGGCAATGCAAGGTAGTAAAGGAAGACAGTGTAGGGTAATAAAGGAAGTTAGTGCATAATTATGGTTGAAAACTGATAGTTTTCTTACTACCAAAATATTATGAAATCTCAATGTGATCAAGGATTTATGTACTGTGAATAAGGTTTTGTAAAATATGAAAAGGATGAATGAAATTTAAATTAAAATTCAATAAAAGTATGTCACTTTTTATTATAGGGATATGGGAAGGATCAAATGAATGAATAAATCATTCATTTGATTAATATATAATAATTCCTCCTAGTTATATTTAGATATAAACTAAATTACAATATATTTTTAGTTTTATTCATAATGAATATGTATAAGGAGAAGAAATTCATTTTTAAAGTTGTTATGAAACCCATCAGAGAGTAGAATAACAAAACCAACAAATTTAAAACTGAATAACTCACATTATAAAAGAGCCATCAATACTCAATAAAATGGTTGAAATATTTTGGTGAAGCAGATTGAAGAATTGCAGAAGGTTTGCCAAAGGTTTCCTTCCATGTTTATCAAAGAAGGATTTTTTGTGGATGAACAGAGATATTTTGAAGAGAGTTTTCTTGTAATATTTTATTATAATGTATTCGTTTCATTATAGTTAGAATATGCATTTTTATGATGTTTTTACATTTTAATGACTTGATATATTTAAATTATTTTTCCCAGAATGTTGCACATAATTTATATTGAATTGAGTTAATGTTGGTTGATCTAAATTAGGTTTTGTTCCAAAAATATTTCTGTTTACTATGTTCAGGATGAAGCATTAAATATTTTGTAACCTGCATGTAGACACCAAAATCTAGGCATTTGTCCACCATACATGCTTTCCCGCCATCTCCACCACCCAAACATAGCCACTTTTCCTCCATCCTAGACTTCTTTATATTTCTACCCAATGTTTATATATATGTTTATTATATATATAAATATTTGAATCATTATATTTTATATATATTTAATAAATATATATTTATATAAATAAATTAATCCTAGCCATCTGATTTCATTTAATATTAGCCATCCATCCACATCAATCCATGCCACACCCTAAAATTAATATCCATCCTTAGATATGCTTTAATCTCAACCACACGATTATTGTCATTGAAACTCTAAGTGTGCCCTATGTTGGATTCTAAATAGAGGCCATTTTGATGGCTCAACTCCTAATTCTTTCCCTAACAAATTTTTTCCTAATTTTTCCCTTGAGCCCTAAGTTCTCTAAGTCCCTAAGATTCCTGAAGCTTCATTTTGAGTCCATGATCTTCCAACAGTCAAAGGTTTCCCGCGTTTGTGTAGGACTACACAAACTACCCAGACTATTTAGGTCATATCTCACTCATCACAATTGCTTCAAATTCAAAATATAGAGTAGTAAGGATAGGGTACAATTATCATCACACTTAGGTTAAGAATATGATTCCCCAAAGCTCTAAATATTTTACATCACACATCACTGATGATTGGGTTGTAAGGATCATACTAAATTTCCAATCAAACAATTAGGTAGTCATCCCCAAAACTTAAGAGATCAAAAACACAAATCATGGACTATGGATTTAGCCTCCACCAGAGCTATAAATGCTTTATTGGTAGTGGAGTATGCTCATGCATCGTAAAATGTCTATTTTAAAGAGACTTTTGATCGCATATAAGGACAAGCTAGCTTCTTGGTCTCATCCATAACAATTTTATCCAATTTACTCAATATGGGTTAATGAAATCACTTACACACAAATTGGTTCTTTATTACCTCAAGTAATTACCTTGCTATTGATTTGGTAAATAATTTTACTGCATACACATTTGGTCCTAGAGGAATTAGGCAGTTTTAGTAAGTTTGTTTGATATCACTAGTATGTTTGAGTTATTTTTCCATATCAATATCCATATATTCTTCCATATCAACATCCATATATTCTTCCTTGCCAACATACATTTAATTTCATGAGTCTTCCACTCCACATAAGTCACCAATTTTGGTGTCTTATATTAAACAACAATACTAAACATGGCCAAGAAATATCTAACCTATAAATGATCATTAGAACATTTGCACTCCATTCATTGCATTAATCATCCATATATATTTGCATCCAAAAAATCATTTCCACAAAAAATCATTCATATAAAAGCATAAAATTAAAATCCATGTATATATTTATATATAACTTGCATATGAAAATATCACTAGAAAGTTCAAACAACATTACGATTTGGGGTGTTCAAGGTTTCACACATTCCCCCCAATTAAATAAAACAAACACACAACTTGGGGGTGCTCAAGGTCTCACACCTTTCCCACAAATTCAACAAATAATTCAATCATTCAATCCCATCACATCATCAACAAGTCAATTTCTAGGTTCAAAAGATCTCATCCTTTTGTCAAATATTACGCCCTTTACCTTGCATTAAATTAATCCACATCAATTTCTAGGTTCAAAATATTGTGTTCTTTTTTCAAATGTTTCATCCTTTGCCTTGTATTCATTCTACCATTTTAAAAAACCCTTCATCTATTGGGGCAAAGAACATACACATTCATCACATTTTCCCATATCAAATATCCTTCATCTGTTGGGGCAAAGAACAAACACATTCATCACATTTTTACCATATCAAAAGCCCTTCATCTATTGGGTCAAATAACAAACACATTCATCGCATTTTTCCCATATCGAAAACCCTTTATATATTGGAGCAAAGAACAGACACAATAATTTCATCATATTTTTCATTATCAAAAATCCTTCATCTGTTAGGGCAAAGAATAGGCACATTCATCATATTTTTCCCATTTAAAAATTCCTTCATCTATTGGGGAAAATAACAAACATAATCATTTCATAGCATTTTTCCTATTCAAAAAATCCTTCATCTATTAGGGTAAATAATAGACACAAGTATAAGTGAATCTTGTATTTAGTGATTTATCCTAGTCACCTGGCAGTTGCAATTATTGGTTATCCATGCAATCTAATAGGATGGGTAAATTACCATAAGGAAACTTACATCATCAAAAACCCTTCATCTGTTGTGGCAAAGAACAGACGAAATCAATTTATTTTTCCTAGTTCATAAAACCCTTCATCTATTAGGGAAAAGAATAGATGCAATCATTTTATTTTTCATTATAAAACCCCTTCATATATTAGGACAAAGAACAAACACAGTCATCATATTTTTTCAAATTTCAAAAACCCCTTCATTTGTTAGGGCAAAGAACAGACACATTCATCACATTTTCCCCATTTCAAAAATCCCTCTATCTATTAGAGCAAAGAACATTCACAATCATTACATTGTAATTTTCCATGTCAAAAATACCTTAATCTATTAGGGCAAAGAACAAACACATTCATCATATTTTTTCAAATTTCAAAAACGCCTTCATTTGTTATGGCAGAACATACACATTCATCACATTTTCTCCATTTCAAAAATCCCTTTATCTGTTAGGTCAAAGAACATTCACAATCATTACATTGCAATTTCCCATGTCAAAAACCCCTTCATTTTTTAGGGCAAAAATAAATACAGTCATAACATTTTTCTCATTACCAAAATCCCTTCATTTTTTACGGAAAAGAACAGACACAGTCATCACATTTTCCCAATTTCAAAAAACCCTTCATCTGTTGGGACCTAGAACAAACACAATCATTTCATTGTATTTTTCATTATAAAAAACCCTTCAACTGTTATGGCAAATAATAGACTCATTCATCAATTTTTCGCCATTTCATAAAATCCCTTCATATTTTAGGGCAAAGAATAGACACAAGTACAAGTGAACCTTGTATTTAGTGGTTTAACCTAGTTAACCTAGCAGTTGTAGTGACTGGTTATCCATGTAATCTGATAGGATGGGTAAATCACCATAAGGACACTTACATCATCAAAAAACCCTTCATCTATTAAGGAAAATAACAAATACAATCACTACATTTTTTTAGTCATTTCCTTTTTCATTATTAAAAATCCTTCATATGTTGGGGAAAAGAACAAACACAATAATTACATTACAATTTGCCATGTCAAAAGCCCCTTTCATATATTGGGGCACAAAAAGACTCAGTCACTTGAATCCATATATTCAAAAAGATAGCTTACCTCCACAAAATCACTCCACATTGCATCCATCAATACATTTCTCATCATCACATCTTCATGTCACCATAAAATCCATCAACAATTGCATTTATATTCAACATTTGTCAAGTTCAATCTACATTCAAGTGAACCTCATATCTAGTGGTCTATTCTATATCTTGGATATTGCAATGATTTGCGTCCATGCAATTCGGTAAGATGAATAAATCACCATAAGAAAACTTGGCCATTTTCATCATCCATTATCTTCTTGTTCAAAAATAAATCATTTTTGGTATCTTATTTTTAGAGTGAAACTATGCCAAGACCAATTTGCTCAAAAAGCTATCATTGATATCCTTGTTCGTGGGGGTTGAAACATGGACAAATTCATAACTTTTCATTATCTCCTATTACACTAGTCTTCGAGGATGCTGACCGGGTAAAGTTATTGAGCAACCGTTTAGGGATTCCATGTAGAAATTACTGCAATCATGAGTGGCCTCGAGCATAGACTATTTTTTTTTTGCATTTGCATACTTGAATTTCAATGACGTCGAAAGGAATATTATTCAACGTCATTGAATCATCCTAAATTTGGGGTAGCTAAATTTTATTATGATTTTCCCACAATGGGATACATCTTACATGATCATGACATCTACATCTAGAACAAAACCCTTCATCTGTTGGGGTAAAAATAGATGCAATCATCATCATAATTTCAGCCAAAACCCTTCATCTGTTGGGAAAAAAACATACACAATCATTATCATAATTTCTTCCAAAACACTTCATATTTTGGTAAAAAAATAGACGAATTCATCATAAGCATTTCTCCCAAAATCCTTCATCTATTGGGGTAAAAATAAATGCATTCATATTTTCCATTTCACAAATTATCCTTCAACTGTTAGGATAAAAAATGGTTACACACTCCATAATTATTATTTCCTTATTTGCACAACATTTCATTCTTTTTTAATTAGCTCACGAGATTCATTTGCAACTCATTCGCCAATTTAGGGGTTAAGCTACGTAATAAATCTAAAATTATTTATTATTTTATCTTCAATTTCATTGCACATTCCAAAAAAAAGATAAGTTGCTTCTATGCCTAGCCCGATCAGGTGTCTCATAGTTTTGCACCATATTGTATTTCATGTAACATGGTACAAAAAGGGACATTTGTAGACACCAAAATCTAACCATTTATACTTTATCCATGCTTTCCAGCCATCTCCACAACCAAAACATAGCCACTTGTCCTCCATCATAGCCTTCATACAATTTTCGTCCAATATTTATGTATGTTTAATATATATATTTAAATAATAATATTTTATATATATTTATATTAATTAATTAATCCTAGACATCCGATTTCATTTAATAGCAATCATCCATCCACATCAATCCATGTCACACTCTAAATTTAATATCCATAATTAGATACGCTTTAATCTTAGTCACACAATTAGTGTCATAGAAACCCCAAGTGTGACGTATGTTAGATTATAAATAGAGGCTATTTTTATGGCTCAACCCCTAAGTATTTTGTTGAGTGATTAAATTCCCCGAGTCCCTAAGTTTCCTAAGTTTTGGAGTCCCTAAGCAACTTTTGCCCTGAGATACCTTAAGTTTCATCTTTCCTTGGTGCACCTGACTACCTTTACCTCCATTATTGCTCACCATAATTCCCAAAACCATCGCTATCTATTTCCCATCACCATATCTACTTCTACAACATATTTCCTTAGCCACCAAGTACCTCTAGGCACTTTCTGACAGCCTTGAGTGCCTCTAGGTTCCTGCATTCCATCACCGCACACCTCTGGGTGCCTCCCTATTAGTATTGAGTTCCTACAAGTATTTTCTGCAGTCATAGGGTACCCACGAGGGTTTTACATAAGCCTTTCTAAGCAACTCCTAGTCTTCAAGGGATGTTAGGGCATCAACATGCCTATCATCTGCAATCATATTTCACAGTTTGGAAAATAGTAAGTAAAAATAAGGTAAATCTATTTTATTTTATCATATTTCATATTGTTTAATTTTGTTCGTATTCATACTATTATAGATAGGGTTTTAGTTGTGATTTTTGAGGGCTCACACAATGGAGCCCTCATTATTATTACTAAATCTCTAATGTTTCTTTATGTGCAAATTGGACAATATATCAGAAGCATTGAATAGATGATTAATCTAGAGTGGCCTGACATCGGATACGTAGAAGTCCACTCACACTTATTAGGAGAAAAAATGCATTGAAGTCACCACCATTTGTTGTGGCTAGGATTTCATAGAACCCTAGCAAGATTTTTAAAAATAGTATCAATTAGGATTCTTAAATCCACAAATGTAAAAATGGAGTTTTTAGGCTCACCCCATTTAATATAAATCTCATTTTTTGTGCAATATATGGTTATTTGATTTTTTTTTATTTAGCATTATTTTGTGTCGTGTTTTTAGATCTACACTGCATTTAAGATTTAGGTTTCATTTTTATTTTTCTTTTACTCTAAATTTTTTTATTTTATTTAATTTTGATTTCACGAAAATCAAAACCCTAATGTTATAACATAAAGTTTTAATCTTACCATTAGCAAAAATGTTTATTTCATGTTTTTAAATTCATGGCATTTCACAGTTGGAAATAAACATTAGAATTTTAATTAAATTGTTCAAATAATGTTTATTAAATTTTAACCTAAAGTATTTGGATAAAATTTAATTAAAATTAATTTCTAAGGTTAAGATTAAATATTTGCACTTTTTAAAGTCAAATTTTGGAAATATTTAATTATTAATCTTACATTTGGAGAATGGATTTTATGATCATATTCCATTGTGTAAATAAAACATCAAAATCACAAGCCCCTTATTGATGGTAATGTGCACCTTTGAGTTATTACAACAATATTTTCACACTTTGCAAGCACACTTTAATACAAAACCTTGGAGAAACTAACAATTTTCTTTGCAAGAGAGGATTACTTAATGGGATCCTAACTGTGAGTGTATTTTTGTAATCGAGCGAAAATATCACTCAAAAAAATTGGTGCTAGAAGGAGGACATGTAATTAGGTATTTTGATTTACACATTTAATTATGTTCAAATTTGTTCATTTTTTAAAATTAATGCTTGGATACATTTCCTAAATATTATGATTTAAATTATGCATTTTAATTGTATTTGAGAGTTGTGAGTTTCAAAACATTTTAAATTTCAAAACATTGTTGATTATGTTTAAAATTGGAACCTAAAGAGATAATTACAAGATCCAAATCCATTGGAGATACAATTTTTCAAAGTCTCTCCCACTCGAAAGTATAGATGAAGTGATGTTCAAACTATTGTCATTCTAATAGTAGTTAGCACTTCATATCAAATCCCTAACATTCCATTAATCACACCTCCACCAGTTTCCATGGCTACAAATTTAGCATGGATGGGAGCTTGAAGGATTCCCTTAAAAATTCTAGGAGATGTACATGATATACCCAAAAATATGGATAAATATTTTCCAATATATAAACATGATGGTACAATATTAGCAGAAGAACACAAGCAATATTACACTAATACTTTAACAAGATTTCAAGTAGAGCATGAAGATGTAGCTTGTAGATTGTTTCCTTTGACTCTTGATGATATTGCTTATGATTGGTATATTTATTTACCATATGGATCTATTACTTCTTGGACATAGCTAAAGCATGCTTTTGTTAATCAATTTAAATTTTCTATAGATATTTCTAGTGTTTATCTTCAAATTTTTTTAACAAGAAGGGAACCAAATGAACCATTAAGAATATTTAATACTATGTTTCATAAGATGTATTCATGACTAACTGATCCTTATGCTCTTGCAGAACCTACTGTTATTCAAATATATTTTGGAGCATTAGATCCCTTGACTACCATATTTTTTAGAAGAGCAGGTCAAATTGTAACTCTTACTACGACATATATAGAAGCTTTGACTATTGAATAGCAATTAATACCTCTTAAGGTCATGGTATAAGTTAACTACCATCAATCGAACATCCTGGTATGTATAATAAAATTCCTATGATTAATCAGACCTTGTCTCAGCAAATACCCATGTTGAACACAACACTTACAAATCCAAAAATACCTACATATCCATAAAATTCATTGTTTTTGCAAAACCAATTCACTGCACATAAAATAATTAAAAATAATGCACATGCTATGCCTATGTTTGGAAATGTAACATCTACACAAAATGCATCATCTTTTCAAATTTTTAATTTTCATAAAAATAATCCAATGTTTCCACAAACTTTTCAAAATCAAAATTTTCAAAATCAAAATGTGGGACCAAATCATAATATTCCAAATTTTGGAAATTCAATTAATTCTACTACTTTTGTTCCACGTAATGAACCTGATTTAGAGGTAAAATATTTGAGAAGGTTGGTTCAGAAGTTAAGTAGTGATATGGTTCAGATGCAAAAACAAACACCATAAAATTCACAACCAAACATAAAATTTACTTTTAATAGGAAACAGTGGAACACAAAACCATATAATGGGTGTGTACCAACTCATGTTGCTAATCAAAGTAATGCTTCCACTAGTTCAAGTAAAAAAATAGTATTTTTAATATTTCTGATGTGTTTTTGGAAAATTGGTGCATATTGAATAATACTAAAGAACACAATGAACATTGCTTAGGATTCAAACCTATTGTAGATATTCTTCAACAAGAAATGGATGATTTAGAGTTGGTTCCTAATGAGGATATTTCTGATGTAGCTAGTTCAAGCAAAGGTAAAGGAGCTGACTTTGTTGTTGAAATTTTTGGTACAAGTGATGATGAATAAGAGGAATATGATGGAGTTATAGAATAAAAAGTTCAAGCCTTAAGTTAATTTAAGAAAAGGAATCACAATTATTATTTAAGGACTAAAATTAAGGTTCCTTATACTTCTACTCCAAATAATTCCATTATTTGTCCAGATGTTAATGCAAATAATAATACTATTCCTCCATATCCTTTTGATTCATCTAAACCAATATAAAAAGTGCAAAATAGTTAAAAGATAGCTTATAATATTTTTGAATATCTAATGAAAACAAAAGCTAATATCACTATGTTTGAAGTTGTATAGTTAGCAAATCAATAGGATTTATTAATCGATGCTTTTGGTAAACAAGGTAAAAATGATGCTAAGAAAACTACAGAGGCATAATGTGTTTTATGAAAAGAGAAAGATGAAGTTCTTCCTTTTCTTTTGACTATTAGAATTGTAGGTAAAATTTTACATAATTGCCTTGTATATTTGGAAGCCTCAAGTAACGTTATACCTTTTGCTATTTTTTAAAGATTGGATTTAAACCTTTACCTTATAATCGGATTGTTTTTCAATTGGACAAATCAAAAGTGAATGTGGTAGGTATACTTAAAAATATTCATATTCAACTTGTATTAGAACCAAGATTTCAACAATACATTGACATTTATATTTGTTTATTTTCCTGACAAATATGGTATGTTGTTGCATAGGGATTGGAGCAAGAGTTTGAATGGATATTTATCTATAGACTTTTTGCACATGCGGTTACCTTGTAAGGGTGGAGCCAATAAATAAGAGTAGAAAGAGAGCCTAAACTCAATAATATGATTACATAATACAATAAAGAAGCTAATAAAATTATTTATAATGATATTGAGTTATATGTATACACATTGGATACTAAGTTGGTTACAAGTGAATCTAAAGTTGAAATTCCATTTTGTAAATCATTTATTGAGGATTGGGATAATCAAGTCAATCTAAATGCTGGAACTGATTCAATTTCAAAATATCTGGAACCATCAAAAGTGGATAAATATGAATTTGTAGATGAATCTAAAGAAGAATCGAATATTATGTAGAAGACACAATAAAATATCATCCCTTGATTTTAGAAGATAATTATTATAATGGTTGGGAAATGTATGAAGAATTATTTATTTATCACACTCCTATTGATGAAATTTCTATTTACTTGACATGTAGGATGTTGAAAATTCTCTCACATGAAGATTTGCAAATCTCGTACGATTAGAAAATGGTGGGTTACTTGCATAAATAGAAAAGGTTCCAAAATTCAATCAGTTTGAATATGAGTTTATTGAAAATGCTTGCTAAAATAAAAAAGGAAGAAATGGTAAATATCTTTTGTGATTCATTTGTTATAGATTAAAAAGAGGTAAAATATTCTCTTTTACTTTTGACTATTGAAGATTCGAGCACAAATTCTTATGATTGTCTTAGAGATTCAAATAATAAAATACCATCGGTGGTTAACAAAGAATTAGAATTAATTTTAAAAATTTCACATAAAAATGTTTTTTTATTCGATATGACTCAAGTAGTTGATCAATAAGATGTGTTATTTAACACATCCCCTAAAAAATAATATTTATGGTTTGAAAGGGATGGGCATATTTTGATTGGGTAACTATTTTTGGTGTGATTGAAAAATAGGTGATATATGAAGAGGAAGTGATACAAGATGACAATCATAAATATTATGAGAAAAAATATGGAATTATAATGACAAGGTTTGGTAAATGGAAATGTACAAAAGGTAGAATCTTACTTTTTATGTTCAACCGCTCGAACGCCGGTAAAATTTTACCTAATGGTTCGTTGGATTCGAATGTTATCAATGATGAAATGCCATTTGTGGTTGACAAAGAAGTTGAGTTGATTTCTCCTCACACAAGTAATAATATTGCTATGTTAAACAAAATAGAGATCAATTATTTTGAGTTACTAAACCAAATCTATAAAATATTGACTATTGAATATGGGGTGCAAATTTATAATGATATACATATGTTAGATATAATATATGCTTATCAAATTTCGTGTAGATTTTATTGGCCTAAATATGTAGATAATAACTTGATTTCAAAAATTTCAGAAATAGTCTTCTATTTGAAAGAACTCATATCTGTTTGTGAAAATGAAAACTCAAATTGGAATGAGGAATCATATATGGTAATTTAAAGCTTACTGAATTAACAAAATATAGTTAAACATCATGTATTCGATCACAAATTTGATGAATCAAAGTATCAACATGGAATTATTAATATCTTTGAATCAAATTGGTAGATTGAGAAAGGTAAAAGCAAGTCTTTCATTTTTTTTAGCCTAATATTATTAAGGATAGATATCTATAAAACCTTACATGCCTAGCATGATATATATATTCTGAATGGTGAGAATTGTGTTTGGGATCCAGAAAAATAATTTGTTGAATTCATTTATCATTTGTATATATTCATATTGTGTATATAGTGTTTTGGTTTTGCAGTTTTCTGCTTGTATATAGATTTTTGTTTTGTGATTTTGTTAGTTATATATATATATTTTTTTTTTTCATGTATTTCATTGTAAAATTTTGGTTTGTTTTCACTGTTGGTTCTAGTAATATAGGCTTATGTTGAACTTTTGATTTTGATTCATGTTTCCACTTTTTCTTTTATCATTTTTACAAAGTATTTGTGTTTATTTATCTAATTGAGGTAGGTTTTTATAATTGTAATAAATATTTGATCTCATTGTTGGTACCTATTCCTTTGTTATGTAGGATAGATTACCTATTTTTAAATCATTTGAAATTAAAGAAAAGAAAATGAAACTGTTTGGTAATATCCTTATAATTTTGGACTAAGATAGTGAAAATTTGGAACAATGAGATATTTTGCAGAATCTCCACATGTATCACATCACATTAAAGGGTATTATTTGAAATTTTGAAATATAAAATCATTTTAGTTTTGCATATTAAGGGAAAAATCCAATATACTCTATATTTAGCTTTACTTGGTCTTTAACTTAGGTAGTAGGTAAATTTTGCAAAGCGATACAATGCTTAATATAAAAAATCAAGAAAAAGGAAAGTAAATTTAAACCAATCAAATGGTTTAGATAATATTCACTAGGGCTATAGAGGCATGATTGGTAGTGGAGCTATGTCTAGACAAAAATAAAAGAAAGGAAGCAAAAGAAAAATTTATCTAATACCTAGGTGATTCAAATAATCTCTATCAAGGCTATAGATGCATGGTTGGCAATAGAGCAAGGTCTAGAAGAGATCAAGGTTATCTCCACCGGAGCTATGGATGCTTGACTAGCAGTGGAACAATGTAGAGGTGCATTATAATGAGTGAAAATTCTATAGCCTAACTACAAAATTAATAATGGAATATGAATTATTTAAAGAATATAAAATGAATCACAATTCACACACTGAGTGAAAGCAGGTGTTTCATTTATTTTCATTTTAAAGCTATCTAACTCTATTTTTTATAGATTACTAGATTATGTTTATTCTTTATGATATTTGGTTTTATTGGTTTTAGATCGGGTTCTTTGTCTAAAATGCTCAGGTGCATTTTCTAGTAGAGTCATCATTTATCGTTTCCATTGCATGACTTACCCCAAAAAAGCGGGGACCCACCTAAAAATTGGGAAATTTTCTAATTTTGTTGTCTGTTAGAAAGTTTGTTTTGTGGAGTAGTGTGTGACATTATGGTGTATAATATCTATTTGTTTGTTATGCTTATTTTTTTGTCTTTATGTTCCATTGAAGTAGTTTGTTTTAAGTGTTGTTATGGTGATTTGAAAGATTAAATTTAAAATGTTTATTTTATTTTTAATCATTTCAAATTACATTAGTTTAAAATTTCAAAAAAGGAGGATTTAAAAAAAAATTTAAAATTAAATAAAATGTTTTAATAAAAAATGTTTTGTTTTTGTTGTTTTGAAGGTTTTCAAGGTAAGCAAAATGGTTTCCAAGGTACACCAGTAGACCCAGAATAGGGCGATCAATGTGGTCAATGCCTGGCATAATTTTTGAGGTGGTCAAGAGAGTCACAAATCAAAGAGCTGCCCAGTGGCTTGGTTGAATCAATAGCTATAGGGGCATTTGTGATTATAAATTACTTTTCATATTTTCTTCGATGCATGTGGGATAAAAGGAGGACCAACAATCTATAGGGTTTTCCATATGCACAAATTTCAATAATTGTGAAGAAATGAAACTTGTGTGTGCAATGGATATCATCGTTATATCTTCATTGTTTTGGAATGTCATCATGTATAGACATATTTGTGAATGATATTAACACTGCTACAGTTGTGGCTGGGAATGATCTGATGTGGGTACTATGAAAATCATATGGAGCAGGCACAGGGTGAACATTAATTTGACAACAAGATTAGATCCAAAAAAAGGTTGTGGAATCCACATCGATATGAAGAGCAATACAAAGGATCACGTCACTGTAACTTACCTTTTCACATACATCATTGTCAAATAGATAGTCTAAAAGTAATATTTTTATTAGAGATAATTTGCACATTATATAACAGTGAGAAATATTAATATGAAGCCATATATGGATGAAATCATAGATACCATGGTGTTATTTTCTAGTATAGCATAGGTCCACGATGGACATAGAGGCATATATTGATTGGAGATTTTCAGTAGTAGAAATGTGAGCTCTAGGTTTGGTATTAGAATTGTAGTGACCAGGCAATAATAGTATCATTTTTTTTAGATTACCTGTTGTGATTATTCTCAACTTAACGATATTATGGTAATTCTCTTATTATAGTATGGATGTAGTGAGGATGTTTCTCTGGATTTGTGATGGTAATTCAGTACAGGTTGTCAACATGTTCATGTTTCTCAAAAATATTTGGTTGAGAACACTGGAATATGATACTTCATAGATGGCTTTAATCAATGATATGAATATAATACGGTTTTACAATGGTATGTCATATTGATAGAGATATGATTAATTATAGTTGCTTCATTTCTATGGTTTATTGATACAAAATTATTATGTAATAGCATAGTGAAATATGTTTGTCTTGTCGGATGCTATGGCCGAGTAAAGGAAGGTAAAACAAGGTAGTAAAGGAAGGCAACATAGGGTAGTAAAGAAAGGAAGCCTAAGATTATGGTTGAAAACTAACAGTTCGCTTACTACCAAAACATTATGAAATCTCAGTGTGATCAAGGATTGATGTGCTGCGAATCAAGTTTTGGAAAATATGAAAAGGATGAATGAACTATAAATTAAAATCAATAAAAGGATGTCTCTATTCATTATAGGGATCTCAAAAGGAATAAATGAATGAATAAATCATTCAATTGATTAATATACAATATTTCCTCTCAATTATATTTAGAGATAAACTAAATTATAATATTTATTAAATTTTCTTCGTAATGAATATGTATAAGGAGAAGGAATTCATTTTTAAAGTTGTTATGAAACCCGTAAGAGAATGGAATAACGGAACCAATTAATTTAAAATTGAATAATTCACATTATAAAAGAGCCATCAATACTCAATAAAATGATTGAAATATTTTTGGAGAAGCGGATTGAAGAATTGAAGAAGGATTTCCATAGGTTTCCTCATAGGTTTCTTAGAGAAGGCTTCATTTTGGATGAACAAAGATATTTTAGAGAGAGTTTTGTTGTAAGATTTTATTACAATGTATTTATTTCATTACAGTGATAATATGCATGCTGATGATGTTTTCACATTTTAATGATTTAATATATTTAAATTATTTTTCCTAGAAGGTCACACTTAATTTAGATTGAATTGAGTTAATGTTGGTTGATCTAAATTTCTAGAAATATTTTTGTTTACTGTGTTCAATATGAAGCATTAAATTTTTTGTAACCTAAATTTAAGATTTAGGTTTCATTTTTATTTTTATTTTACTCTAAACTTCTTATTTTATTTTATTTCAATTTCACAGAAATCAAAATCCTAATGTTATAACATAAAGTGTTAATCTTACCATTAGGTAAAAATGTTTATTTCATATTTCTAAATTCACGACATTTCACAGTTGGAAATAAACATTAGAATTTTAATTAAATTGTTCAAATAATGTTTATTAAATTTTAACCTAAAGTATTTGGATAAAATTTAATTAAAATTATTTTCTAAGGTTAAGATTAAATATTTGCACTTTATAAAGTCAAATTTTGGCAATATTTAATTATTAATCTCACATTTGGAGAATGAATTTTATGATCATATTTCATTGTATAAATCAAATATCAAAATCATAGACCCCTTGTTATTGGTAATGTGCACCTTTGAGTTATTACAGTAGTATTTTCACTTTTTGCAAGCACACTTTAGTACAGATGCTTGGAGAAACTAATAGTTTTTTTTGCAGGAGAGGATTACTTAATGAGATCCTAACTGTGACTGTATTTTTGTAATCGAAAGAAAATATCACTCTACAGAACTATCTATCTAATTAGAATTTTTTTGTGTAATTTCCACCACCTATATTAAACCTTTAATCATTTGATCAATATATATTTTTTAAACTATTCCAAAGAGTAGAACCATTTGGTAGAGAGAATGTTGTAAAAATTAAACTTTGGTCATTGGGTTCAACATACTTAGATGAATTCTTTTCCATTGTATTTGACTCTCTTTGTACAAACTTCATATTACTTTTTCCCTAAGACCTACGTTTATATCTATAAGAACTCTTAAACCAAGACCTCCCATAGTTTTATCATCACACACCTTGCTCCATTTCACTAAAGGAAAATTATTTTTATCATGTAAACCTGACCATAAAAAGGATCACATAATATAGATTAAACATTTTTCAATATATTTTGGCATATAATATATTGGAATGGTCTATAAGGCTATTTAACCACACTCTTCCTGCAAATGATAACTATCTACCTTTCCAAGTTGGAATTTTATTTTTAAATTTACTAATAATTGGATTTCATAATTCTATCCTCATTCTCCCCTCAAATAAATGCATCCCTAGATAATTTGTTGGTAAATTTACCTCTTACATTTGAAGTAATTTGCAAATTATTGCTTTGATATTATCTAGGTTGTTAAGAAAGTAAATTTTGGATTTTTTCCTATCTTTTTGCATTTGTGCTCTTTCGTATTCCTTTTAAAAAGTTATTCAAAGCTCTAGTCTCATTTATCCTTGTCCTTACAAAAATGGTTGTATCATCTACAAACTATTATTGGATGATGTTGTCGATGTTATTACTAACCTTAAGTCCACTCATAAGCCCATATTTGTAAACATTCTTTAATTTCCCACTCAAAACCTTTTCCATAATAATGAACAAATAAGGAGAAAGATAATATCCTTGTCTAAGGCCTCTCTTGAATTTAAAATATTTTATTACTAACCCATTGACCAAAACTAGATAAGAAATTGTAGACACACAAGATTTAATCCATCTAACCCATTTCTTCCTAAATCCAAATTTTTCTAAAATTGCAAAAAAAAATCCCATTTAACCCTATCATAGGCTTTACTCATATCAAGTTTTAAGATCATTGCTTTCTCTTTTCTTGAAGTTGTTGAATGTATAAATTCATGAGCTACTATGATCCCATACAAAACTTGTCTCCCACTCACAAATCCTCCTAGTTCTTCTAAATTAATTTTATCTAACAATGGCCTTAATCAATTTACCATCACTTTGGATATAATATTATATGTCATATTACATAGAATGTGTGTAATAAACTTAATTTAAACTATTTAATTAATTTTTATTAAGATATAAAATATCATGCTAAAATGTGTAGGAAACCATTTGTAAGTTTAATATTATATTTAAAAGGATAACTTAAAGATTAAAATTATAATGAAATTATATTTTTTTTTTAATAAGCTATGTGTGAATTTTATCAGAGGCCACTCTCATTACAAAAACAAAACATTACATTGCTCTTATTATATTTCTATCTAATTAATTAAATCATATCCAACTTGTCTTTCTATAAACAAATATTATTCCTCTACTTTCTTATCAAAGAGATTTGTCATATTCCTCAATACTAAGATTTCATAGATAACTTTTTTTTATCATTTCATATAGATGCCTTTCAAAATTGAAAAAAGTTCAAGAAAAAATTCAACACTATGAATGGCTAAAATATTTGCTACTCTTTTTGTTTTGTCTATAAATGTAAATATAATGTCTATAATACTCTAAGTTTTTATACCCGAGTGTTGTAGGTGAGTTGGAGAGGAGAGGGAAATCCTCCAAGGGAGGTCCCAGGTTCAAATATCCACCCTACCAAAAAGCTGAATTGGGTATCTAAAATCCAATTGATAATGTTGGTGCGGGCAGGGTCAAGTGCGACCCTCGGGTGACTTTGACGGTGTAGAACCCCCTGTTCGTGGTCTCTCAGACCAAGGCGGCTCCGCAAGGGGGTTTTTGCTTAAAAAAAAAAAAAATACTCCAAGTGTTTATTAATGCCCTTTTTTAGGTTTGTTATTCATATCCCTAATATTCCAAGATATTCTTTTTATTGTTATTTTTTGCTTTTATTTTTCGGCTTAACCCCACTTCTTGTTAACACTTGTGATATTTGCTTTTGTTTTTACATATCAATATTCCTTCGGTTTATTTTCTCTTTGTTTTTGCTTCTTGGATATTCCTCATTTTTTTTCATTTCCACTCTTTTCATGTTCATCCCTTTCTTCAATATTCTCACATTAATCAAAGTAGGACTTATCATCTATAGTTTTATCTTGTTGTACAGTATTTTTAGACCAAAGAAAAAAGCTTAAAAGCATATTTTTCTTTATATTGCCTTGGAATCCCTAAAGTTCAGGGAGAATATTACAAACTAATTACCTTCTTATTCTATTCTAAAAACCCTAAATTGTTACAAAATTTATCCATCCTAATTTCTTTATTATGCTTCTCTTGAAACTATCATGACCCTCCTTGGAAGGACTTTTGGTATGGAAAAATTTACGTTGATCAATGATGATTTGATACATAGATTTGATGCATTTATTGATTATGCAATATTTCTATGGATTTATACTTTAACAAGATGGTAGTGCTAATGTATTGTTAATACGTAGGACCAAGTACACTAATTGGTTGAAGAGGTAGAATCAACCATCAAGAACGAGGTATTTAAAAAGGAAATGATGATTTAAATAGCTTACGGTAACATTGATGAATACCCTCATATAGATGCATATTTCTTGATTTGGTGGTCGTAAACAATCCAATTATCCAAAGCTTGAAGTTGGAAACCTAAAATTTACCACAATTCTTCATCCGAGACAGAGCTATTAAACCCCCGATATAGATATATATATATATCTATTACCTATAGATATAGACACGTATCTATACTTTCAAGGAAATATCAGAAATAAATAGATATGTGCATCCTGCATCCAACAAGGATTGAACCTACATCTCTCTAATTATGAGATGAGTTGGCTGCTTTGTCCATTCAGCCTGAGATTGTGAATATGAACCAATTTACTCAATAATCTGAGTATAAACTCAGATCCCAATTTGATTTGGGTACCAAAATTCATTCTCTCATATTCAATTCAAGCCAAGTGTATACCCAATAGAAAACAAAGGTATACAACTACTAACTTATTCAAAAGTTGATTGGGAGTTGGTTATTGTTCTTGCAACATTTTGATTTCCTGTCAGAGCTTGCCAAATCACACTCATATGTGAGTTCATTTGTTGGGACTTAGACACTCTAAGGAATGACCGTAGACAGAGACTATCACTTGGTCTGGGGCGGATGTAGCCAAGTGGATCAATGCAGTGGATTGTGAATCCACCACGCGCGGGTTCAATCCCCGTCGTTCGCCCATAAGAAATGGACTGGATCCAATTCTTTGTCTTTTTTATATGATGGGATTTCTATGGATTTCTATAGAGTAAAATGAGGAGTGGTTGACGCAAACTATAAATATATATATAAATATATATATATATATATATATATATATATATATATAAATATATATATATATATATATTTATTTACCCAAAAGAGAGGAAGATTTTTTTTCTACTGTTTAGTAGAAAACAGAGATATTGATGCATTTGAAACTTGCCTTTATATATTCATTTTTATGTGAAAATTAAGTGGGTATATAACCCCCTTCGAAAAGGATTAATAGGCATAGGGCCTATTAAACCTAAGCCACCTGAATACCATACTAATGTTTAATATGTTTAATATTGGTATTTTATTTACGTTAATCAAAGTTGTAAAATGATTAATACTATTTTTTATTTGAATTAAATAAAAAGTATTAATACTTGGAAAATTTTATTTAATTCTCTTTTTATTTTTGTAAAATAATGAGAAGAAAAGTTCCATATTTTTTAAATAAATAAAATAGGATAATTTTTGTATTTTAAATAAATTAAATATTTTGAAAACCCTTTTCAAATGAAAACCCTTTTAAAGAATTTGAAAACTATTTATTATTAAAGAATTGAATATTTTTTTTTTAAATAAAGGGGTAAAAATTTATTGATAAAAAGTATGGATTACAGAGTACAACTGAGCTTCGAACAAGGACTCAAATAAATAGCCAAACAAGCTAAAACCACTATACTAGAATGACATTCGGAAAATACAAAGAAGAACAAACCACATTAAGTCTGTACATCCTTGTGGATCAACTCCCACAGGCGTTGAGAGACCCCAGATGAAATACTCTCCCAATTATCGATACTCCAAGGATCCAATGACTCGTAAGCCATTTTGGCCGGGTAATCAACAACCACATTCCATTCCCTTGGAATATGCACAAAGGATATAAATTCAAACTCTTCACTAATTCTAAGAATTTGAACGGCTACAGAGGCCAACTGCCAATTAAATTCCTCCACCCTTTTAATATTTAAAATATTAACCACAATTTGAGAGTCAGAATCGCAGATAATCCTATGCCAGCCAAGATAAATCCCCATCTGCAAGGCCTCAATAATTGCAAGAGCTTCCATAAAATTGTTGGAGTGAACACCTTTATAAATGGAAAAGAAAAAACTGACACCACCAATAGATTCTCTCCCAACACAACCAATTCCAGCATGTCTAGGATTACCCTCGGACGATCCATCGATATTAATTTTTAAAACTCCTCTAGGGAGTGGCCTCCACATACCATCTCTCCTAATCTTCTTGTTGAGTTGAGGAACCCTACTAGGGCTATAAGATTTCACATCATCCCCAAAGAGACCAAGGGCTTGTTGTACCTTCTCCTCCCTAGAATACAAAAGAGGGTCCACATCACATTTGTTGTGGATGGTTTCCTGGACCATATACATGATCCTTTTTCATATATGTTGAATAACCAACTAACTACCCTAAAATATGTGTCAGTTTTGTTCGAGCCAAATTTACCAGATGATGCAAGAAGGGCCCAAATTCCAAGCCACCCGAAGGAAGGGGGCCTTGGCCAGAGGTCTGCCTAGACTAATCCAAAAATCCACCAGGGACAGCACATGAAAACATGGATGGTTCCAAGCACTCCACAAACGGTGCCAAATATCTCTGGCAAAGAAGCATTGGAAAAATAAATGAGAAGACTCATCCTCATTCTTACTGTAAAGGATACAAAAAGAGGGACCCTAAAATCCCCTCTTCCTCACATTATCCCAAGTGAGGCATTTATTACGAGCTACCAACCATAGAAAGAAGTTACATTTTTTCGAAGAAAAAATTTTCCACACCTTTTTCCACCAAGTGATAGGAAGACTCCCATACTTTTTCTTATCAATAACTTGATAACCATAGGCTACTAAGTAGGTTCCCTTAGGATCAGGGTTCCAAGCCATAATATCTTTACCCCTCAATGAAGAACAAGGCCTCCTCGTAATAATAAGAGCAAGCACCTCTCTGTCCTTGGCCAGTCCCCCCTGGGGCCATTCTTGCGAATCTTTTCACCTGTACATCTCCATATTTCCAAAATATTGGATTTTTTTTAATTCCTCCACATGAGACCAGCCTTCTTCCAAGAAAAAAATAATTAGGGAATGTAACCTAGGATATTTATTCAAGATAGGAGGGTGAACATCCCAAGAATCCTCTAAAAAAAGAGCATTTTATCCCTAATTACAAATCCATAACAAACCCTTCTTGATTAAATTAGCTCCTCTTCTCAGAGTGTCCTAGATAACTGAACCTTTCCCAACCAATCTGACTCTAGGGATCTCAGCCTCGTAAATACCTCTCAAGTATTTACAAGATAATATTTTAGCCCAAATCTGATCTTGAGAGGTACACCATCTCCAATAAACTTTTGCAGCCAAAGCCTGCCCAAAAAGAGTTGTCTGTCACAACCCAAGGCCTCCCTCTTGCATCGGCCTACATATAGAATCCCACCTAACCAAACTCCATTTAGATTGATCAAGTTTTCCAGACCATAAAAATTGTCTTGACAAGGCATCCATGTCCTTGATGAAGTGAGAGGGAGCTATTTGTACAAAACATCTATAAATGGGTAAATCTTGAACAATATTTTTTAAAAGCAACACTCTACCTACAGTGGATAGCCATATGAAATTCCAGCTTATTCACCTTCCTTCTAAAATTATCAAGCATAGACTGCC
Source organism: Wollemia nobilis (assembly GCA_028583015.1). Taxonomy (NCBI): domain Eukaryota; kingdom Viridiplantae; phylum Streptophyta; class Pinopsida; order Araucariales; family Araucariaceae; genus Wollemia; species Wollemia nobilis. The sequence goes on from JAQPPZ010016936.1 coordinate 5,439,247, forward strand.
AAGAATATCTAGGTAGAGGATGAGATGAAATTGGAATACCAAGATAAATGAAGGGGGGAGTCCCAACCTAGAATCTTATAATGTGATCAATTCTAGCTTGAATAAGAGGAGGGATATTGAAGAAGAAAATAGAAGACATTTCCTCATTAATCAACTATCTAGAAGCACCAAGATATATGTCAAGAGACTTTCTAATATTTCCAGCTTCCCTGATAGTGGCAACTCCCAACAAAGTAGTATCATCAATAAATTGAAGGTGGGAAAGAGGTGGCAAAAAACTATCCCACTTCCACCCCTAAATGAGACCCTGCATGACTTGAGACTTGAGCAATCCTCCCAACCCTTCTTCCATAATGATAAAAAAATAAGGAGATAAAGGATCTCCTTGCCTCAATCCCCTTGAGGCCTCAAATAGCTCTGATGGCTCGTTATTAACAAGAACAGAGAATTAGGAAGAATAAACATAGCTCATCACCTATCTAATCCATTCTTCCTTAAATCCAAAAGCAACAAGAAATTTCTGAAGAAATGACCATCTGACCCGATCATAAGCTTTGGCCATGTCCAACTTAATGAACATAGTTTTCTCCTTAGAAGTTTCCATCGAATGAATATCTTTTGTAGCAATAACAACCCCATCCAATATTTGTTGGCTAGCAAAAAACCCTCCTTGCTCCTTAGAGATGATTTTGCTCAACCATATATTCAACCTCTCAGCAATAAATTTTTGATGATCTTATATACAACATTGTAGAGAGCAATAGGCCTAAACATATCCAAGGAATTTGCTCCCTCTTTTTTTGGGTATAAGCACCACAAATGTAGCATTTAGGGCCCTTAGAATATGTTTGTTCTTTTGGGACTCATGGACCACCTCCAAAAGATCAAATTTGATTAAATCCCAAAAATCATGATAAAACTCAATCGAGAATCCATTTGGGCCCGGGGATTTTCCTTTTTTCATCTTGAATACAAAATTTTCCAACTCCTCAAGGGAAATTGGACCCATAAAGTGCTCATTCATATCTCTAGAAACAATCACTGGAATACAGTTTAGAATAATATTTTCATTCTCATCATCTGATAGGGAGTCCTGCTTGAAGAGAGAGGAAAAATACCTCTTAGTCTCTTCTAAAATATACCTGAAAGAAGAGAGTAGGGCACCCTAAGAATTCACAAGAGAAGTAATCAGGTTACCATTACGGCGAGCCTTAATTGAGTTATAAAAGAAGGTTGTGTTCATATCCCCTTCCTGAAGCCAATCTACTCAAGATTTTTGTTTCCAAAAAATTTCTTCCCTCAGTTCCCATTCAGCAAGGTCTTTCACAGCCTAAGATTCCTCAACAAGAAGCTCCTTTGTGAATCCCTGATCTCTAATATTCCTTGAAGCTTCTTCCATCCTCCTAAGAGCTGTCAACTTAGCCAAGGAAAGGTTCCCAAAATTCACTCTAGTCCATCTCTTCAATTTATGTTTTACAAATTGTAGTTGCTTCATAAAGGAATACATAGTGGTGCCATGAGGAGGTTTGCCGGTGGTCCATCGACCTCGCATGAAATCATGAAGCTTAGGATCATCAAGCCACATAAGTTGAAACTTAAATGAGGGATTATTTTTTAGCCCTAAATCCAAATCAAAGAGTTTGATAGGCCAATGATCAGATCCCCTACCCTCCAGAATCACAGAACTAGCGCTTCTATTATTACCCATCCAATAACTGGATATCAAAAACCTATCTAGTCTCTTTGATATGGAAGCTTCCCCACACCTTATATTGTGCCAAGTAAAGATCCCATTATCTTTCTTGATGTCAACCAAGTTTACAGCTTGGATATGAGCACTTAAGACAGAATAAAAAGGCTCGATACAGTCCACTCCACCATGTTTCTCCTATAGACAAGTGATAGATTTGAAGTCTCCAGCCAAAATCCATGGGTACAGGGGAACCAAACTTCTCACAAAGTAAATGTGCTCCCACAAATTCACTTTACCATTATAACCAAGATAAGCATACACATTTTTAAGTAGGATGGTTTCACCGGATTCATTATCATGCCCGACCATCGAAATAGGTCATTTGTTGGAAATCCAAGTAAGAGGGGATATCTTAACCTGATCCCATAAACAAGCAATGCCACTAGCATATCCACATGCACCAATACACTGGAATTTCCCCCTTATCCAAAAATTGGGAGCAATATTGAACATACTATCAATAGCCAATTTAGTCCCCTAAATAAACACCATATCTGGAGAATGCACACGAACCAAATCACAAACAACTTTTTTCTCGGGGATGTTGTTCAACCCCCTTACATTCCATGAGAGGATAATATTTTTTTGGGGTTATAAAAATGGGAGTCGAATGTTCTCACCAAGCCTGACTCCACCAAAGTCTCCCCCATTAACTTAATTTTATCCTGGTCCTTCTTATGACCCACCTTCGTATTCTTATCCGATTTTTTTTTTAATTTTTTTTTGCTGCAATCCCAACATTGTAGGAGTTTTGCAGTCCAAGGATGACTGCATCAGTGCTGGAGTAGGAGAGGGCATAACTAAATTTGTACCACTTTTCAAAATAGTTTCCCTTATAGGTCTAGACCCAACCATGTCCCCTATACTCAAATCCAAAGCCCTTTGTTCTTCATTTAAACCCCCTAGATATGATTCCTTAAGTTCCCCCTCAAGAAGAGACATATGATTTGGCCTTGTTATATTTGTGTGAGGTAGTGATGTTTCAAGTATCTCCATGCACTGATCAAGATCATCTAATATTTCAAAATGGTTGAGTAGAGCATCTGGTTGGCTATCCTTAAGGTCTTTGTTTAACATTCATCCTCTGTTTCAGGATTTTACCGAAACAAAACCTTCCTTATCCCATTCCCCTTCCTTTATCAGGGCTTTTCCTTTATCCAAACTTTGTCCAGACTGAGAGGACCTAGGATTTGAATCCACTGGTGGGACATTAGGGCATTTTCTTTGTAGTTGGCCATATTCACGACAAATCCAACAACAAAATGGAAGAGCTTCATAGTCAAGTTTTTAAACCCATGTAGTTGATCCAAATTGTATTTCAATAGAATTTGGAACAGGATTATTTAAGTCAATTTCAACACAAATATGAGCAACAGAGATTACCTTTTTATCCATTGTCTATTGTGACGGTCCAACCGAATTCCCAAGAATAAGGGTAATCTTATGCAAGATATCAATTCTCCAAAATTCCAACGGGAGCCATGGAAGTCACACCCATACTGGAACCTATGATGGTCAGTCCTCTGATGGGTTGAAACCCACATGCCAAGGTTTAATAAAGAGCCCCACTTGGTTATAAAACTAAGGACCCCCTTCAAATTCTTTGTTATGATCTGCAATACAAGAGAAAACCACCATAAAATAGTTATTCGCACGCAGCATCACCTCCACATCACCTTCAAGATTCCAAGTCTTCCTGACCCAAGCCTCCACAAAGGGGAGAGAAATTTTGCTACCTAAAAATTTACCAATAATGGCATGTTTGGTTAGATACTCCACATATTTTGCCACCGAGTCTAGTTGAACCACTAGAACTGGCTTGGATTCACATCATTCCAAATATCCATTTTTCTTTAACAATAGGTTCCCGAAATGCACTGGAAAATCCTGTTCCTTCCAGTCATTTTCATATGAGAAAACATCATGAGCATGCACTCTCTATGTCGGACCCGATGCCATCACAATATTCCTCCAATTTTTAGACCTCCTCCAAAAGCTGCTGCCATCCCCGCAGAGCAGCTTTTCTTCATCAAACCCTAGCAGAGTAGTTTTTCCTCATCAAACCCTAGAAGAGCCCTCTCTTCCTAAATAATACCCCTATAAAACAACTACTTATTCATTAAAGAATTGAATCTTTATTTAAATAATCAAAAGTAGTTTTATTTTGGGGTGTAATATTTTGAAATATGCAAAGAATTATTTTAAAATTCAAATACCCTCCCCTATTTCATCCATAGATAGACTTGTCTTAAATTTTTGTGGATGGTCATTAAGATCTAAGTGGACTTTAGGATTGGGAATGTTGGGGGTGCCTTGTTAAGAGGACCTCGTATGAAAATTTGAGAGGATAATATTTTAAATTTGAGGAATGCAAGAAGGTGAGGGCATCGAAAGGATTTTATAGGTGAGAGGAGGATGAGGTGGCAAAAAAAACAACGTAGCTCAATTTTAGGTTGGATTTTAACCTAGAAAAAACTCATGTATTCCCTTTTTTTATTAACCTGGTGGAATCGATAACCACCATGGTAATCTGCTTAGTCTACCCTTATAACTACTAAATCTTTTACACCACTAGAAACACATTAGAATATAGACAAGCACCTAGTTCTGTGAGGCTCAAGATTTGAACCTTGGACATTCATCCCCCTTATAGGGTTTCATCAAATCAATTGGTCTACACCTTGGACCTTCATCTATTCCCTATTATTTAATTACACTAATACTTTAACAAGATTTCAAGTAGAGCATGAAGATGTAGCTTGTAGATTGTTTCCTTTGACTCTTGATGATATTGCTTATGATTGGTATATTTATTTACCATATGGATCTATTACTTCTTGGACATAGCTAAAGCATGCTTTTGTTAATCAATTTAAATTTTCTATAGATATTTCTAGTGTTTATCTTCAAATTTTTTTAACAAGAAGGGAACCAAATGAACCATTAAGAATATTTAATACTATGTTTCATAAGATGTATTCATGACTAACTGATCCTTATGCTCTTGCAGAACCTACTGTTATTCAAATATATTTTGGAGCATTAGATCCCTTGACTACCATATTTTTTAGAAGAGCAGGTCAAATTGTAACTCTTACTACGACATATATAGAAGCTTTGACTATTGAATAGCAATTAATACCTCTTAAGGTCATGGTATAAGTTAACTACCATCAATCGAACATCCTGGTATGTATAATAAAATTCCTATGATTAATCAGACCTTGTCTCAGCAAATACCCATGTTGAACACAACACTTACAAATCCAAAAATACCTACATATCCATAAAATTCATTGTTTTTGCAAAACCAATTCACTGCACATAAAATAATTAAAAATAATGCACATGCTATGCCTATGTTTGGAAATGTAACATCTACACAAAATGCATCATCTTTTCAAATTTTTAATTTTCATAAAAATAATCCAATGTTTCCACAAACTTTTCAAAATCAAAATTTTCAAAATCAAAATGTGGGACCAAATCATAATATTCCAAATTTTGGAAATTCAATTAATTCTACTACTTTTGTTCCACGTAATGAACCTGATTTAGAGGTAAAATATTTGAGAAGGTTGGTTCAGAAGTTAAGTAGTGATATGGTTCAGATGCAAAAACAAACACCATAAAATTCACAACCAAACATAAAATTTACTTTTAATAGGAAACAGTGGAACACAAAACCATATAATGGGTGTGTACCAACTCATGTTGCTAATCAAAGTAATGCTTCCACTAGTTCAAGTAAAAAAATAGTATTTTTAATATTTCTGATGTGTTTTTGGAAAATTGGTGCATATTGAATAATACTAAAGAACACAATGAACATTGCTTAGGATTCAAACCTATTGTAGATATTCTTCAACAAGAAATGGATGATTTAGAGTTGGTTCCTAATGAGGATATTTCTGATGTAGCTAGTTCAAGCAAAGGTAAAGGAGCTGACTTTGTTGTTGAAATTTTTGGTACAAGTGATGATGAATAAGAGGAATATGATGGAGTTATAGAACAAAAAGTTCAAGCCTTAATTTAATTTAAGAAAAGGAATCACAATTATTATTTAAGGACTAAAATTAAGGTTCCTTATACTTCTACTCCAAATAATTCCATTATTTGTCCAGATGTTAATGCAAATAATAATACTATTCCTCCATATCCTTTTGATTCATCTAAACCAATATAAAAAGTGCAAAATAGTTAAAAGATAGCTTATAATATTTTTGAATATCTAATGAAAACAAAAGCTAATATCACTATGTTTGAAGTTGTATAGTTAGCAAATCAATAGGATTTATTAATCGATGCTTTTGGTAAACAAGGTAAAAATGATGCTAAGAAAACTACAGAGGCATAATGTGTTTTATGAAAAGAGAAAGATGAAGTTCTTCCTTTTCTTTTGACTATTAGAATTGTAGGTAAAATTTTACATAATTGCCTTGTATATTTGGAAGCCTCAAGTAACGTTATACCTTTTGCTATTTTTTAAAGATTGGATTTAAACCTTTACCTTATAATCGGATTGTTTTTCAATTGGACAAATCAAAAGTGAATGTGGTAGGTATACTTAAAAATATTCATATTCAACTTGTATTAGAACCAAGATTTCAACAATACATTGACATTTATATTTGTTTATTTTCCTGACAAATATGGTATGTTGTTGCATAGGGATTGGAGCAAGAGTTTGAATGGATATTTATCTATAGACTTTTTGCACATGCGGTTACCTTGTAAGGGTGGAGCCAATAAATAAGAGTAGAAAGAGAGCCTAAACTCAATAATATGATTACATAATACAATAAAGAAGCTAATAAAATTATTTATAATGATATTGAGTTATATGTATACACATTGGATACTAAGTTGGTTACAAGTGAATCTAAAGTTGAACTTCCATATTGTAAATCATTTAATGAGGATTGGGATAATCAAGTCAATCTAAATGCTGGAACTAATTCAATTTAAAAAATACTGGAACCATCAAAAGTGGATAAATATGAATTTGTAGATGAATCTAAAGAAGAATCTGAATATTATGTAGAAGACACAATAAAATATCATCCCTTGATTTTATAAGATAATTATTATAATGGTTGGGAAATGTATAAAAAATTATTTATTTATCACACTCCTATTGATGAAATTTCTATTTACTTGACATGTAGGATGTTGAAAATTCTCTCACATGAAGATTTGCAAATCCTGTACGATTAGAAAATGGTGGGTTACTTGCATAAATAGAAAAGGTTCAAAAATTCAATCAGTTTGAATATGAGTTTATTGAAAATGCTTGCTAAAATAAAAAAGGAAGAAATGGTAAATATCTTTTGTGATTCATTTGTTATAGATTAAAAAGAGGTAAAATATTCTCTTTTACTTTTGACTATTGAAGATTCGAGCACAAATTCTTATGATTGTCTTAGAGATTCAAATAATAAAATACCATCGGTGGTTAACAAAGAATTAGAATTAATTTTAAAAATTTCACATAAAAATGTTTTTTTATTCGATATGACTCAAGTAGTTGATCAATAAGATGTGTTATTTAACACATCCCCTAAAAAATAATATTTATGGTTTGAAAGGGATGGGCATATTTTGATTGGGTAACTATTTTTGGTGTGATTGAAAAATAGGTGATATATGAAGAGGAAGTGATACAAGATGACAATCATAAATATTATGAGAAAAAATATGGAATTATAATGACAAGGTTTGGTAAATGGAAATGTACAAAAGGTAGAATCTTACTTTTTATGTTCAACCGCTCGAACGCCAGGTAAAATTTTACCTAATTGTCTCGTTGGATTCGAATGTTATCAATGATGAAATGCCATTTGTGGTTGACAAAGAAGTTGAGTTGATTTCTCCTCACACAAGTAATAATATTGCTATGTTAAACAAAATAGAGATCAATTATTTTGAGTTACTAAACCAAATCTATAAAATATTGACTATTGAATATGGGGTGCAAATTTATAATGATATACATATGTTAGATATAATATATGCTTATCAAATTTCGTGTAGATTTTATTGGCCTAAATATGTAGATAATAACTTGATTTCAAAAATTTCAGAAATAGTCTTCTATTTGAAAGAACTCATATCTGTTTGTGAAAATGAAAACTCAAATTGGAATGAGGAATCATATATGGTAATTTAAAGCTTACTGAATTAACAAAATATAGTTAAACATCATGTATTCGATCACAAATTTGATGAATCAAAGTATCAACATGGAATTATTAATATCTTTGAATCAAATTGGTGGATTGAGAAAGGTAAAAGCAAGTCTTTCATTTTTTTTAGCCTAATATTATTAAGGATAGATATCTATAAAACCTTACATGCCTAGCATGATATATATATTCTGAATGGTGAGAATTGTGTTTGGGATCCAGAAAAATAATTTGTTGAATTCATTTATCATTTGTATATATTCATATTGTGTATATAGTGTTTTGGTTTTGCAGTTTTCTGCTTGTATATAGATTTTTGTTTTGTGATTTTGTTAGTTATATATATATATATTTTTTTTTTCATGTATTTCATTGTAAAATTTTGGTTTGTTTTCACTGTTGGTTCTAGTAATATAGGCTTATGTTGAACTTTTGATTTTGATTCATGTTTCCACTTTTTCTTTTGTCATTTTTACAAAGTATTTGTGTTTATTTATCTAATTGAGGTAGGTTTTTATAATTGTAATAAATATTTGATCTCATTGTTGGTACCTATTCCTTTGTTATGTAGGATAGATTACCTATTTTTAAATCATTTGAAATTAAAGAAAAGAAAATGAAACTGTTTGGTAATATCCTTATAATTTTGGACTAAGATAGTGAAAATTTGGAACAATGAGATATTTTGCAGAATCTCCACATGTATCACATCACATTAAAGGGTATTATTTGAAATTTTGAAATATAAAATCATTTTAGTTTTGCATATTAAGGGAAAAATCCAATATACTCTATATTTAGCTTTACTTGGTCTTTAACTTAGGTAGTAGGTAAATTTTGCAAAGCGATACAATGCTTAATATAAAAAATCAAGAAAAAGGAAAGTAAATTTAAACCAATCAAATGGTTTAGATAATATTCACTAGGGCTATAGAGGCATGATTGGTAGTGGAGCTATGTCTAGACAAAAATAAAAGAAAGGAAGCAAAAGAAAAATTTATCTAATACCTAGGTGATTCAAATTATCTCTATCAAGGCTATAGATGCATGGTTGGCAAAAGAGCAATTTCTAGAAAAGATCAAGGCTATCTCCACCAGAGCTATGGATGCTTGACTAGCAGTGGAACAATGTAGAGGTGCATTATAATGAGTGAAATTATATAGCCTAACTACAAAATTAATAATGGAATATTAATTATTTAAAGAATATAAAATGAATCACAATTCACACACTGAGTGAAAGCAGGTGTTTCATTTATTTTCATTTTAAAGCTATCTAACTCTATTTTTTATAGATTACTAGATTATGTTTATTCTTTATGATATTTGGTTTTATTGGTTTTAGATCGGGTTCTTTGTCTAAAATGCTCAGGTGCATTTTCTAGTAGAGTCATCATTTATCGTTTCCATTGCATGACTTACCCCAAAAAAGCGGGGACCCACCTAAAAATTGGGAAATTTTCTAATTTTGTTGTCTGTTAGAAAGTTTGTTTTGTGGAGTAGTGTGTGACATTATGGTGTATAATATCTATTTGTTTGTTATGCTTATTTTTTTGTCTTTATGTTCCATTGAAGTAGTTTGTTTTAAGTGTTGTTATGGTGATTTGAAAGATTAAATTTAAAATGTTTATTTTATTTTTAATCATTTCAAATTACATTAGTTTAAAATTTCAAAAAAGGAGGATTTAAAAAAAAATTTAAAATTAAATAAAATGTTTTAATAAAAAATGTTTTGTTTTTGTTGTTTTGAAGGTTTTCAAGGTAAGCAAAATGGTTTCCAAGGTACACCAGTAGACCCAGAATAGGGCGATCAATGTGGTCAATGCCTGGCATAATTTTTGAGGTGGTCAAGAGAGTCACAAATCAAAGAGCTGCCCAGTGGCTTGGTTGAATCAATAGCTATAGGGGCATTTGTGATTATAAATTACTTTTCATATTTTCTTCGATGCATGTGGGATAAAAGGAGGACCAACAATCTATAGGGTTTTCCATATGCACAAATTTCAATAATTGTGAAGAAATGAAACTTGTGTGTGCAATGGATATCATCGTTATATCTTCATTGTTTTGGAATGTCATCATGTATAGACATATTTGTGAATGATATTAACACTGCTACAGTTGTGGCTGGGAATGATCTGATGTGGGTACTATGAAAATCATATGGAGCAGGCACAGGGTGAACATTAATTTGACAACAAGATTAGATCCAAAAAAAGGTTGTGGAATCTACATCGATATGAAGAGCAATACAAAGGATCACGTCACTGTAACTTACCTTTTCACATACATCATTGTCAAATAGATAGTCTAAAAGTAATATTTTTATTAGAGATAATTTGCACATTATATAACAGTGAGAAATATTAATATGAAGCCATATATGGATGAAATCATAGATACCATGGTGTTATTTTCTAGTATAGCATAGGTCCACGATGGACATAGAGGCATATATTGATTGGAGATTTTCAGTAGTAGAAATGTGAGCTCTAGGTTTGGTATTAGAATTGTAGTGACCAGGCAATAATAGTATCATTTTTTTTAGATTACCTGTTGTGATTATTCTCAACTTAACGATATTATGGTAATTCTCTTATTATAGTATGGATGTAGTGAGGATGTTTCTCTGGATTTGTGATGGTAATTCAGTACAGGTTGTCAACATGTTCATGTTTCTCAAAAATATTTGGTTGAGAACACTGGAATATGATACTTCATAGATGGCTTTAATCAATGATATGAATATAATACGGTTTTACAATGGTATTTCATATTGATAGAGATATGATTAATTATAGTTGCTTCATTTCTATGGTTTATTGATACAAAATTATTATGTAATAGCATAGTGAAATATGTTTGTCTTGTCGGATGCTATGGCCGAGTAAAGGAAGGTAAAACAAGGTAGTAAAGGAAGGCAACATAGGGTAGTAAAGAAAGGAAGCCTAAGATTATGGTTGAAAACTAACAGTTCGCTTACTACCAAAACATTATGAAATCTCAGTGTGATCAAGGATTGATGTGCTGCGAATCAAGTTTTGGAAAATATGAAAAGGATGAATGAACTATAAATTAAAATCAATAAAAGGATGTCTCTATTCATTATAGGGATCTCAAAAGGAATAAATGAATGAATAAATCATTCAATTGATTAATATACAATATTTCCTCTCAATTATATTTAGAGATAAACTAAATTATAATATTTATTAAATTTTCTTCGTAATGAATATGTATAAGGAGAAGGAATTCATTTTTAAAGTTGTTATGAAACCCGTAAGAGAATGGAATAACGGAACCAATTAATTTAAAATTGAATAATTCACATTATAAAAGAGCCATCAATACTCAATAAAATGATTGAAATATTTTTGGAGAAGCGGATTGAAGAATTGAAGAAGGATTTCCATAGGTTTCCTCATAGGTTTCTTAGAGAAGGCTTCATTTTGGATGAACAAAGATATTTTAGAGAGAGTTTTGTTGTAAGATTTTATTACAATGTATTTATTTCATTACAGTGATAATATGCATGCTGATGATGTTTTCACATTTTAATGATTTAATATATTTAAATTATTTTTCCTAGAAGGTCACACTTAATTTAGATTGAATTGAGTTAATGTTGGTTGATCTAAATTTCTAGAAATATTTTTGTTTACTGTGTTCAATATGAAGCATTAAATTTTTTGTAACCTAAATTTAAGATTTAGGTTTCATTTTTATTTTTATTTTACTCTAAACTTCTTATTTTATTTTATTTCAATTTCACAGAAATCAAAATCCTAATGTTATAACATAAAGTGTTAATCTTACCATTAGGTAAAAATGTTTATTTCATATTTCTAAATTCACGACATTTCACAGCTTGGAAATAAACATTAGAATTTTAATTAAATTGTTCAAATAATGTTTATTAAATTTTAACCTAAAGTATTTGGATAAAATTTAATTAAAATTATTTTCTAAGGTTAAGATTAAATATTTGCACTTTATAAAGTCAAATTTTGGCAATATTTAATTATTAATCTCACATTTGGAGAATGAATTTTATGATCATATTTCATTGTATAAATCAAATATCAAAATCATAGACCCCTTGTTATTGGTAATGTGCACCTTTGAGTTATTACAGTAGTATTTTCACTTTTTGCAAGCACACTTTAGTACAGATGCTTGGAGAAACTAATAGTTTTTTTTGCAGGAGAGGATTACTTAATGAGATCCTAACTGTGACTGTATTTTTGTAATCGAAAGAAAATATCACTCTACAGAACTATCTATCTAATTAGAATTTTTTTGTGTAATTTCCACCACCTATATTAAACCTTTAATCATTTGATCAATATATATTTTTTAAACTATTCCAAAGAGTAGAACCATTTGGTAGAGAGAATGTTGTAAAAATTAAACTTTGGTCATTGGGTTCAACATACTTAGATGAATTCTTTTCCATTGTATTTGACTCTCTTTGTACAAACTTCATATTACTTTTTCCCTAAGACCTACGTTTATATCTATAAGAACTCTTAAACCAAGACCTCCCATAGTTTTATCATCACACACCTTGCTCCATTTCACTAAAGGAAAATTATTTTTATCATGTAAACCCGACCATAAAAAGGATCACATAATATAGATTAAACATTTTTCAATATATTTTGGCATATAATATATTGGAATGGTCTATAAGGCTATTTAACCACACTCTTCCTGCAAATGATAACTATCTACCTTTCCAAGTTGGAATTTTATTTTTAAATTTACTAATAATTGGATTTCATAATTCTATCCTCATTCTCCCCTCAAATAAATGCATCCCTAGATAATTTGTTGGTAAATTTACCTCTTACATTTGAAGTAATTTGCAAATTATTGCTTTGATATTATCTAGGTTGTTAAGAAAGTAAATTTTGGATTTTTTCCTATCTTTTTGCATTTGTGCTCTTTCGTATTCCTTTTAAAAAGTTATTCAAAGCTCTAGTCTCATTTATCCTTGTCCTTACAAAAATGGTTGTATCATCTACAAACTATTATTGGATGATGTTGTCGATGTTATTACTAACCTTAAGTCCACTCATAAGCCCATATTTGTAAACATTCTTTAATTTCCCACTCAAAACCTTTTCCATAATAATGAACAAATAAGGAGAAAGATAATATCCTTGTCTAAGGCCTCTCTTGAATTTAAAATATTTTATTACTAACCCATTGACCAAAACTAGATAAGAAATTGTAGACACACAAGATTTAATCCATCTAACCCATTTCTTCCTAAATCCAAATTTTTCTAAAATTGCAAAAAAAAAATCCCATTTAACCCTATCATAGGCTTTACTCATATCAAGTTTTAAGATCATTGCTTTCTCTTTTCTTGAAGTTGTTGAATGTATAAATTCATGAGCTACTATGATCCCATACAAAACTTGTCTCCCACTCACAAATCCTCCTAGTTCTTCTAAATTAATTTTATCTAACAATGGCCTTAATCAATTTACCATCACTTTGGATATAATATTATATGTCATATTACATAGAATGTGTGTAATAAACTTAATTTAAACTATTTAATTAATTTTTATTAAGATATAAAATATCATGCTAAAATGTGTAGGAAACCATTTGTAAGTTTAATATTATATTTAAAAGGATAACTTAAAGATTAAAATTATAATGAAATTATATTTTTTTTTTAATAAGCTATGTGTGAATTTTATCAGAGGCCACTCTCATTACAAAAACAAAACATTACATTGCTCTTATTATATTTCTATCTAATTAATTAAATCATATCCAACTTGTCTTTCTATAAACAAATATTATTCCTCTACTTTCTTATCAAAGAGATTTGTCATATTCCTCAATACTAAGATTTCATAGATAACTTTTTTTTATCATTTCATATAGATGCCTTTCAAAATTGAAAAAAGTTCAAGAAAAAATTCAACACTATGAATGGCTAAAATATTTGCTACTCTTTTTGTTTTGTCTATAAATGTAAATATAATGTCTATAATACTCTAAGTGTTTATACCCGAGTGTTGTAGGCAAGTTGGAGAGGAGAGGGAAATCCTCCAAGGGAGGTCCCATGTTCAAATATCCACCCTACCAAAAAGCTGAATTGGGTATCTAAAATCCAATTGATAATGTTGGTGCGGGCAGGGGTCGAGTGCGACCCTCGGGTGACTTTGACGGTGTAGAACCCCCTGTTCGTGGTCTCTCAGACCAAGGCGGCTCCGCAAGGGGTTTTTTGCTTAAAAAAATAAAAAATACTCCAAGTGTTTATTAATGCCCTTTTTTAGGTTTGTTATTCATATCCCTAATATTCCAAGATATTCTTTTTATTGTTATTTTTTGCTTTTATTTTTCGGCTTAACCCCACTTCTTGTTAACACTTGTGATATTTGCTTTTGTTTTTACATATCAATATTCCTTCGGTTTATTTTCTCTTTGTTTTTGCTTCTTGGATATTCCTCATTTTTTTTCATTTCCACTCTTTTCATGTTCATCCCTTTCTTCAATATTCTCACATTAATCAAAGTAGGACTTATCATCTATAGTTTTATCTTGTTGTACAGTATTTTTAGACCAAAGAAAAAAGCTTAAAAACATATTTTTCTTTATATTGCCTTGGAATCCCTAAAGTTCAGGGAGAATATTACAAACTAATTACCTTCTTATTCTATTCTAAAAACCCTAAATTGTTACAAAATTTATCCATCCTAATTTCTTTATTATGCTTCTCTTGAAACTATCATGACCCTCCTTGGAAGGACTTTTGGTATGGAAAAATTTACGTTGATCAATGATGATTTGATACATAGATTTGATGCATTTATTGATTATGCAATATTTCTATGGATTTATACTTTAACAAGATGGTAGTGCTAATGTATTGTTAATACGTAGGACCAAGTACACTAATTGGTTGAAGAGGTAGAATCAACCATCAAGAACGAGGTATTTAAAAAGGAAATGATGATTTAAATAGCTTACGGTAACATTGATGAATACCCTCATATAGATGCATATTTCTTGATTTGGTGGTCGTAAACAATCCAATTATCCAAAGCTTGAAGTTGGAAACCTAAAATTTACCACAATTCTTCATCTGAGACAGTGCTATTAAACCCCCGATATAGATATATATATATATCTATTACCTATAGATATAGACACGTATCTATACTTTCAAGGAAATTTCAGAAATAAATAGATATGTGCATCCTGCATCCAACAAGGATTGAACCTACATCTCTCTAATTATGAGATGAGTTGGTTGCTTTGTCCATTAAGCCTGAGATTGTGAATATGAACCAATTTACTCAATAATCTGAGTATAAACTCAGATCCCAATTTGATTTGGGTACCAAAATTCATTCTCTCATATTCAATTCAAGCCAAGTGTATACCCAATAGAAAACAGAGGTATACAACTACTAACTTATTCAAAAGTTGATTGGGAGTTGGTTAGTGTTCTTGCAACACTTTGATTTCCTGTCAGAGCTTGCCAACTCACACTCAAATGTGAGTTCATTTGTTGGGACTTAGACACTCTAAGGAATGACCGTAGACAGAGACTGTCACTTGGTCTGGGGCGGACGTAGCCAAGTGGATCAAGGCAGTGGATTGTGAATCCACCACGCGCGGGTTCAATCCCCGTCGTTCGCCCATAAGAAATGGACTGGATCCAATTCTTTGTCTTTTTTATATGATGGGATTTCTATGGATTTCTATAGAGTAAAATGAGGAGTGGTTGACGCAAACTATAAATATATATATTTATTTATTTATTTATTTATTTATTTATTTATTTATTTACCCAAAAGAGAGAAAGATTTTTCTTATACTTTTTAGTAGAAAACTGAGATTTTGATGCATTTGAAACTTGCCTTTATATATTCATTTTTATGTGAAAATTAAGTGGGTATATAACCCCCTTCGAAAAGGATTAATAGGCATAGGGCCTATTAAACCTAAGCCACCTGAATACCATACTAATGTTTAATATGTTTAATATTGGTATTTTATTTACGTTAATCAAAGTTGTAAAATGATTAATACTATTTTTTATTTGAATTAAATAAAAAGTATTAATACTTGGAAAATTTTATTTAATTCTCTTTTTATTTTTGTAAAATAATGAGAAGAAAAGTTCCATATTTTTTAAATAAATAAAATAGGATAATTTTTGTATTTTAAATAAATTAAATATTTTGAAAACCCTTTTCAAATGAAAACCCTTTTTAAAGAATTTGAAAACTATTTATTATTAAAGAATTGAATATTTTTTTTTTTAAATAAAGGGGTAAAAATTTATTGATAAAAAGTATGGATTACAGAGTACAACTGAGCTTCGAACAAGGACTCAAATAAATAGCCAAACAAGCTAAAACCACTATACTAGAATGACATTCGGAAAATACAAAGAAGAACAAACCACATTAAGTCTGTACATCCTTGTGGATCAACTCCCACAGGCGTTGAGAGACCCCAGATGAAATACTCTCCCAATTATCGATACTCCAAGGATCCAACAGCTCAGAAGCCATTTTGGCCAGGTAATCAACAACCACATTCCATTCCCTTGGAATATGCACAAAGGATATAAATTCAAACTCTTCACTAATTCTAAGAATTTGAACGGCTACAGAGGCCAACTGCCAATTAAATTCCTCCACCCTTTTAATATTTAAAATATTAACCACAATTTGAGAGTCAGAATCGCAGATAATCCTATGCCAGCCAAGATAAATCCCCATCTGCAAGGCCTCAATAATTGCAAGAGCTTCCATAAAATTGTTGGAGTGAACACCTTTATAAATGGAAAAGAAAAATCTGACACCGCCAATAGATTCTCTCCCAACACAACCAATTCCAGCATGTCTAGGATTACCCCTGGACGATCCATCAGTATTAATTTTTAAAACTCCTCTAGGGAGTGGCCTCCACATACCATCTCTCCTAATCTTCTTGTTGAGTTGAGGAACCCTACTAGGGCTATAAGATTTCACATCATCCCCAAAGAGACCAAGGGCTTGTTGTACCTTCTCCTCCCTAGAATACAAAAGAGGGTCCACATCACATTTGTTGTGGATGGTTTCCTGGACCATATACATGATCCTTTTTCATATATGTTGAATAACCAACTAACTACCCTAAAATATGTGTCAGTTTTGTTCGAGCCAAATTTACCAGATGATGCAAGAAGGGCCCAAATTCCAAGCCACCCGAAGGAAGGGGGCCTTGGCCGCAGGTCTGCCTAGACTACTCCAAAAATCCACCAGGGACAGCACATGAAAACATGGATGGTTCCAAGCACTCCACAAACGGTGCCAAATATCTCTGGCAAAGAAGCATTGGAAAAATAAATGAGAAGACTCATCCTCATTCTTACTGTAAAGGATACAAAAAGAGGGACCCTAAAATCCCCTCTTCCTCACATTATCCCAAGTGAGGCATTTATTACGAGCTACCAACCATAGAAAGAAGTTACATTTTTTCGAAGAAAAAATTTTCCACACCTTTTTCCACCAAGTGATAGGAAGACTCCCATACTTTTTCTTATCAATAACTTGATAACCATAGGCTACTAAGTAGGTTCCCTTAGGATCAGGGTTCCAAGCCAGAATATCTTTACCCCTCAATGAAGAACAAGGCCTCCTCGTAATAATAAGAGCAAGCACCTCTCTGTCCTTGGCCAGTCCCCCCGGGGCCATTCTTGCGAATCTTTTCACCTGTACATCTCCATATTTCCAAAATATTGGATTTTTTTTAATTCCTCCACATGAGACCAGCCTTCTTCCAAGAAAAAAATAATTAGGGAATGTAACCTAGGATATTTATTCAAGATAGGAGGGTGAACATCCCAAGAATCCTCTAAAAAAAGAGCATTTTATCCCTAATTACAAATCCATAACAAACCCTTCTTGATTAAATTAGCTCCTCTTCTCAGAGTGTCCTAGATAACTGAACCTTTCCCAACCAATCTGACTCTAGGAATCTCAGCCTCAGAAATACCTCTCAAGTTTTTACAAGATAATATTTTAGCCCAAATCTGATCTTGAGAGGTACACCATCTCCAATAAACTTTTGCAGCCAAAGCCTGCCCAAAAAGAGTTGTCTGTCACAACCCAAGGCCTCCCTCTTGCATCGGCCTACATATAGAATCCCACCTAACCAAACTCCATTTAGATTGATCAAGTTTTCCAGACCATAAAAATTGTCTTGACAAGGCATCCATGTCCTTGATGAAGTGAGAGGGAGCTATTTGTACAAAACATCTATAAATGGGTAAATCTTGAACAATAGTTTTTAAAAGCAACACTCTACCTACAGTGGATAGCCATATGAAATTCCAGTTTTCACCTTCCTTCTAAAATTATCAAGCATAGACTGCCAAGAATATCTAGGTAGAGGATGAGATGAAATTGGAATACCAAGATAAATGAAGGGGGGAGTCCCAACCTAGAATCTTATAATGTGATCAATTCTATCTTGAATAAGAGGAGGGATATTGAAGAAGAAAATAGAAGACATTTCCTCATTAATCAACTATCTAGAAGCACCAAGATATATGTCAAGAGACTTTCTAATATTTCCAGCTTCCCTGATAGTGGCAACTCCCAACAAAGTAGTATCATCAATAAATTGAAGGTGGGAAAGAGGTGGCAAAAAACTATCCCACTTCCACCCCTAAATGAGACCCCGCATGACTTGAGACTTGAGCAATCCTCCCAACCCTTCTGCCATAATGATAAAAAAATAAGGAGATAAAGGATCTCCTTGCCTCAATCCCCTTGAGGCCTCAAATAGCTCTGATGGCTCGTTATTAACAAGAACAGAGAATTAGGAAGAATAAACATAGCTCATCACCTATCTAATCCATTCTTCCTTAAATCCAAAAGCAACAAGAAATTTCTGAAGAAATGACCATCTGACCCGATCATAAGCTTTGGCCATGTCCAACTTAATGAACATAGTTTTCTCCTTAGAAGTTTCCATCGAATGAATAGCTTTTGTAGCAATAACAACCCCATCCAATATTTGTTGGCTAGCAAAAAACCCTCCTTGCTCCTTAGAGATGATTTTGCTCAACCATATATTCAACCTCTCAGCAATAAATTTTTGATGATCTTATATACAACATTGTAGAGAGCAATAGGCCTAAACATATCCAAGGAATTTGCTTCCTCTTTTTTGGGTATAAGCACCACAAATGTAGCATTTAGGGCCCTTAGAATATGTTTGTTCTTTTGGGACTCATGGACCACCTCCAAAAGATCAAATTTGATTAAATCCCAAAAATCATGATAAAACTCAAACGAGAATCCATTTGGGCCCGGGGATTTTTCTTTTTTCATCTTGAATACAAAATTTTCCAACTCCTCAAGGGAAATTGGACCCATAAAGTGCTCATTCATATCTCTAGAAACAATCACTGGAATACAGTTTAGAATAATGTTTTCATTCTCATCATCTGATAGGGAGTCCTGCTTGAAGAGAGAGGAAAAATACCTCTTAGTCTCTTCTAAAATATACCTGAAAGAAGAGAGTAGGGCACCCTAAGAATTCACAAGAGAAGTAATAAGGTTACCATTACGGCGAGCCTTAATTGAGTTATAAAAGAAGGTTGTGTTCATATCCCCTTCCCGAAGCCAATCTACTCAAGATTTTTGTTTCCAAAAATTTCTTCCCTCGGTTCCCATTCAAGCAAGGTCTTTCACGACCTAAGATTCCTCAAACAAGAAGCTCCTTTGTGAATCCCTGATCTCTAATATTCCTTGAAGCTTCTTCCATCCTCCTAAGAGCTGTCAACTTAGCCAAGGAAAGGTTCCCAAAATTCACTCTAGTCCATCTCTTCAATTTATGTTTTACAAATTGTAGTTGCTTCATAAAGGAATACATAGTGGTGCCATGAGGAGGTTTGCCAGTGGTCCATCAGCCTCGCATGAAATCATGAAGCTTAGGATCATCAAGCCACATAAGTTGAAACTTAAATGAGGGATTATTTTTTAGCCCTAAATCCAAATCAAAGAGTTTGATAGGCCAATGATCAGATCCCCTACCCTCCAGAATCACAGAACTAGCGCTTCTATTATTACCCATCCAATAACTGGATATCAAAAACCTATCTAGTCTCTTTGATATGGAAGCTTCCCCACACCTTATATTGTGCCAAGTAAAGATCCCATTATCTTTCTTGATGTCAACCAAGTTTACAGCTTGGATATGAGCACTTAAGACAGAATAAAAAGGCTCGATACAGTCCACTCCACCATGTTTCTCCTATAGACAAGTGATAGAGTTGAAGTCTCCAGCCAAAATCCATGGGTACAGGGGAACCAAACTTCTCACAAAGTAAATGTGCTCCCACAAATTCACTTTACCATTATAACCAAGATAAGCATACACATTTTTAAGTAGGATGGTTTCACCAGATTCATTATCATGCCCGACCATCGAAATAGGTCATTTGTTGGAAATCCAAGTAAGAGGGGATATCTTAACCTGATCCCATAAACAAGCAATGCCACTAGCATATCCACATGCACCAATACACTGGAATTTCCCCCTTATCCAAAAATTGGGAGCAATATTGAACATACTATCAATAGCCAATTTAGTCCCCTAAATAAACACCATATCTGGAGAATGCACACGAACCAAATCACAAACAACTTTTTTTCTGGGGATGTTGTTCAACCCCCTTACATTCCATGAGAGGATAATATTTTTTTGGGGTTATAAAAATGGGATTCGAATGTTCTCACCAAGCCTGACTCCACCAAAGTCTCCCCCATTAACTTAATTTTATCCTGGTCCTTCTTATGACCCACCTTCGTATTCTTATCCGATTTTTTTTTTTAATTTTTTTTTGCTGCAATCCCAACATTGTAGGAGTTTTGCAGTCCAAGGATGACTGCATCAGTGCATGAGTAGGAGAGGGCATAACTAAATTTGTACCACTTTTCAAAATAGTTTCCCTTATAGTTCTAGACCCAACCATGTCCCCTATACTCAAATCCAAAGCCCTTTGTTCTTCATTTAAACCCCCTAGATATGATTCCTTAAGTTCCCCCTCAAGAAGAGACATATGATTTGGCCTTGTTATATTTGTGTGAGGTAGTGATGTTTCAAGTATATCCATGCACTGATCAAGATCATCTAATATTTCAAAATGGTTGAGTAGAGCATCTGGTTGGCTATCCTTAAGGTCTTTGTTTAACATTCATCCTCTGTTTCAGGATTTTACCGAAACAAAACCTTCCTTATCCCATTCCCCTTCCTTTATCAGGGCTTTTCCTTTATCCAAACTTTTTCCAGACTGAGAGGACCTAGGATTTGAATCCACTGGTGGGACATTAGGGCATTTTCTTTGTAGTTGGCCATATTCACGACAAATCCAACAACAAAATGGAAGAGCTTCATAGTCAAGTTTTTAAACCCATGTAGTTGATCCAAATTGTATTTCAATAGAATTTGGAACAGGATTATTTAAGTCAATTTCAACACAAATATGAGCAACAGAGATTACCTTTTTATCCATTGTCTGTTGTGACGGTCCAACCGAATTCCCAAGAATAAGGGTAATCTTATGCAAGATATCAATTCTCCAAAATTCCAATGGGAGCCATGGAAGTCACACCCATACTGGAACCTATGATGGTCAGTCCTCTGATGGGTTGAAACCCACATGCCAAGGTTTAATAAAGAGCCCCACTTGGTTATAAAACTAAGGACCCCCTTCAAATTCTTTGTTATGATCTCGCAATACAAGAGAAAACCACCATAAAATAGTTATTCGCACGCAGCATCACCTCCACATCACCTTCAAGATTCCAAGTCTTCCCGACCCAAGCCTCCACAAAGGGGAGAGAAATTTGGCTACCTAAAAATTTACCAATAATGGCATGTTTGGTTAGATACTCCACATATTTTGCCACCGAGTCTAGTTGAACCACTAGAACTGGCTTGGATTCACATCATTCCAAATATCCATTTTTCTTTAACAATAGGTTCCCGAAATGCACTGGAAAATCCTGTTCCTTCCAGTCATTTTCATATGAGAAAACATCATGAGCATGCACTCTCTATGTCGGACCCGATGCCATCACAACATTCCTCCAATTTTTTAGACCTCCTCCAAAAGTTGCTGCCATCCCCGCAGAGCAGCTTTTCTTCATCAAACCCTAGCAGAGTAGTTTTTCCTCATCAAACCCTAGAAGAGCCCTCTCTTCCTAAATAATACCCCTATAAAACAACTACTTATTCATTAAAGAATTGAATCTTTATTTAAATAATCAAAAGTAGTTTTATTTTGGGGTGTAATATTTTGAAATATGCAAAGAATTATTTTAAAATTCAAATACCCTCCCCTATTTCATCCATAGATAGACTTGTCTTAAATTTTTGTGGATGGTCATTAAGAGCTAAGTGGACTTTAGGATTGGGAATGTTGGGGGTGCCTTGTTAAGAGGACCTCGTATGAAAATTTGAGAGGATAATATTTTAAATTTGAGGAATGCAAGAAGGTGAGGGCATCGAAAGGATTTTATAGGTGAGAGGAGGATGAGGTGGCAAAAAAAACAACGTAGCTCAATTTTAGGTTGGATTTTAACCTAGAAAAAACTCATGTATTCCCTTTTTTTATTAACCTGGTGGAATCGATAACCACCATGGTAATCTGCTTAGTCTACCCTTATAACTACTAAATCTTTTACACCACTAGAAACACATTAGAATATAGACAAGCACCTAGTTCTGTGAGGCTCAAGATTTGAACCTTGGACATTCATCCCCCTTATAGGGTTTCATCAAATCAATTGGTCTACACCTTGGACCTTCATCTATTCCCTATTATTTAATTACACTAATACTTTAACAAGATTTCAAGTAGAGCATGAAGATGTAGCTTGTAGATTGTTTCCTTTGACTCTTGATGATATTGCTTATGATTGGTATATTTATTTACCATATGGATCTATTACTTCTTGGACATAGCTAAAGCATGCTTTTGTTAATCAATTTAAATTTTCTATAGATATTTCTAGTGTTTATCTTCAAATTTTTTTAACAAGAAGGGAACCAAATGAACCATTAAGAATATTTAATACTATGTTTCATAAGATGTATTCATGACTAACTGATCCTTATGCTCTTGCAGAACCTACTGTTATTCAAATATATTTTGGAGCATTAGATCCCTTGACTACCATATTTTTTAGAAGAGCAGGTCAAATTGTAACTCTTACTACGACATATATAGAAGCTTTGACTATTGAATAGCAATTAATACCTCTTAAGGTCATGGTATAAGTTAACTACCATCAATCGAACATCCTGGTATGTATAATAAAATTCCTATGATTAATCAGACCTTGTCTCAGAAAATACCCATGTTGAACACAACACTTACAAATCCAAAAATACCTACATATCCATAAAATTCATTGTTTTTGCAAAACCAATTCACTGCACATAAAATAATTAAAAATAATGCACATGCTATGCCTATGTTTGGAAATGTAACATCTACACAAAATGCATCATCTTTTCAAATTTTTAATTTTCATAAAAATAATCCAATGTTTCCACAAACTTTTCAAAATCAAAATTTTCAAAATCAAAATGTGGGACCAAATCATAATATTCCAAATTTTGGAAATTCAATTAATTCTACTACTTTTGTTCCACGTAATGAACCTGATTTAGAGGTAAAATATTTGAGAAGGTTGGTTCAGAAGTTAAGTAGTGATATGGTTCAGATGCAAAAACAAACACCATAAAATTCACAACCAAACATAAAATTTACTTTTAATAGGAAACAGTGGAACACAAAACCATATAATGGGTGTGTACCAACTCATGTTGCTAATCAAAGTAATGCTTCCACTAGTTCAAGTAAAAAAATAGTATTTTTAATATTTCTGATGTGTTTTTGGAAAATTGGTGCATATTGAATAATACTAAAGAACACAATGAACATTGCTTAGGATTCAAACCTATTGTAGATATTCTTCAACAAGAAATGGATGATTTAGAGTTGGTTCCTAATGAGGATATTTCTGATGTAGCTAGTTCAAGCAAAGGTAAAGGAGCTGACTTTGTTGTTGAATTTTTTGGTACAAGTGATGATGAATAAGAGGAATATGATGGAGTTATAGAATAAAAAGTTCAAGCCTTAAGTTAATTTAAGAAAAGGAATCACAATTATTATTTAAGGACTAAAATTAAGGTTCCTTATACTTCTACTCCAAATAATTCCATTATTTGTCCAGATGTTAATGCAAATAATAATACTATTCCTCCATATCCTTTTGATTCATCTAAACCAATATAAAAAGTGCAAAATAGTTAAAAGATAGCTTATAATATTTTTGAATATCTAATGAAAACAAAAGCTAATATCACTATGTTTGAAGTTGTATAGTTAGCAAATCAATAGGATTTATTAATCGATGCTTTTGGTAAACAAGGTAAAAATGATGCTAAGAAAACTACAGAGGCATAATGTGTTTTATGAAAAGAGAAAGATGAAGTTCTTCCTTTTCTTTTGACTATTAGAATTGTAGGTAAAATTTTACATAATTGCCTTGTATATTTGGAAGCCTCAAGTAACGTTATACCTTTTGCTATTTTTTAAAGATTGGATTTAAACCTTTACCTTATAATCGGATTGTTTTTCAATTGGACAAATCAAAAGTGAATGTGGTAGGTATACTTAAAAATATTCATATTCAACTTGTATTAGAACCAAGATTTCAACAATACATTGACATTTATATTTGTTTATTTTCCTGACAAATATGGTATGTTGTTGCATAGGGATTGGAGCAAGAGTTTGAATGGATATTTATCTATAGACTTTTTGCACATGCGGTTACCTTGTAAGGGTGGAGCCAATAAATAAGAGTAGAAAGAGAGCCTAAACTCAATAATATGATTACATAATACAATAAAGAAGCTAATAAAATTATTTATAATGATATTGAGTTATATGTATACACATTGGATACTAAGTTGGTTACAAGTGAATCTAAAGTTGAACTTCCATATTGTAAATCATTTAATGAGGATTGGGATAATCAAGTCAATCTAAATGCTGGAACTAATTCAATTTAAAAAATACTGGAACCATCAAAAGTGGATAAATATGAATTTGTAGATGAATCTAAAGAAGAATCTGAATATTATGTAGAAGACACAATAAAATATCATCCCTTGATTTTATAAGATAATTATTATAATGGTTGGGAAATGTATAAAAAATTATTTATTTATCACACTCCTATTGATGAAATTTCTATTTACTTGACATGTAGGATGTTGAAAATTCTCTCACATGAAGATTTGCAAATCCTGTACGATTAGAAAATGGTGGGTTACTTGCATAAATAGAAAAGGTTCCAAAATTCAATCAGTTTGAATATGAGTTTATTGAAAATGCTTGCTAAAATAAAAAAGGAAGAAATGGTAAATATCTTTTGTGATTCATTTGTTATAGATTAAAAAGAGGTAAAATATTCTCTTTTACTTTTGACTATTGAAGATTCGAGCACAAATTCTTATGATTGTCTTAGAGATTCAAATAATAAAATACCATCGGTGGTTAACAAAGAATTAGAATTAATTTTAAAAATTTCACATAAAAATGTTTTTTTATTCGATATGACTCAAGTAGTTGATCAATAAGATGTGTTATTTAACACATCCCCTAAAAAATAATATTTATGGTTTGAAAGGGATGGGCATATTTTGATTGGGTAACTATTTTTGGTGTGATTGAAAAATAGGTGATATATGAAGAGGAAGTGATACAAGATGACAATCATAAATATTATGAGAAAAAATATGGAATTATAATGACAAGGTTTGGTAAATGGAAATGTACAAAAGGTAGAATCTTACTTTTTATGTTCAACCGCTCGAACGCCAGGTAAAATTTTACCTAATTGTCTGTTGGATTCGAATGTTATCAATGATTAAATGCCATTTGTGGTTGACAAAGAAGTTGAGTTGATTTCTCCTCACACAAGTAATAATATTGCTATGTTAAACAAAATAGAGATCAATTATTTTGAGTTACTAAACCAAATCTATAAAATATTGACTATTGAATATGGGGTGCAAATTTATAATGATATACATATGTTAGATATAATATATGCTTATCAAATTTCGTGTAGATTTTATTGGCCTAAATATGTAGATAATAACTTGATTTCAAAAATTTCAGAAATAGTCTTCTATTTGAAAGAACTCATATCTGTTTGTGAAAATGAAAACTCAAATTGGAATGAGGAATCATATATGGTAATTTAAAGCTTACTGAATTAACAAAATATAGTTAAACATCATGTATTAGATCACAAATTTGATGAATCAAAGTATCAACATGGAATTATTAATATCTTTGAATCAAATTGGTGGATTGAGAAAGGTAAAAGCAAGTCTTTCATTTTTTTTAGCCTAATATTATTAAGGATAGATATCTATAAAACCTTACATGCCTAGCATGATATATATATTCTGAATGGTGAGAATTGTGTTTGGGATCCAGAAAAATAATTTGTTGAATTCATTTATCATTTGTATATATTCATATTGTGTATATAGTGTTTTGGTTTTGCAGTTTTCTGCTTGTATATAGATTTTTGTTTTGTGATTTTGTTAGTTATATATATATATATTTTTTTTTTCATGTATTTCATTGTAAAATTTTGGTTTGTTTTCACTGTTGGTTCTAGTAATATAGGCTTATGTTGAACTTTTGATTTTGATTCATGTTTCCACTTTTTCTTTTGTCATTTTTACAAAGTATTTGTGTTTATTTATCTAATTGAGGTAGGTTTTTATAATTGTAATAAATATTTGATCTCATTGTTGGTACCTATTCCTTTGTTATGTAGGATAGATTACCTATTTTTAAATCATTTGAAATTAAAGAAAAGAAAATGAAACTGTTTGGTAATATCCTTATAATTTTGGACTAAGATAGTGAAAATTTGGAACAATGAGATATTTTGCAGAATCTCCACATGTATCACATCACATTAAAGGGTATTATTTGAAATTTTGAAATATAAAATCATTTTAGTTTTGCATATTAAGGGAAAAATCCAATATACTCTATATTTAGCTTTACTTGGTCTTTAACTTAGGTAGTAGGTAAATTTTGCAAAGCGATACAATGCTTAATATAAAAAATCAAGAAAAAGGAAAGTAAATTTAAACCAATCAAATGGTTTAGATAATATTCACTAGGGCTATAGAGGCATGATTGGTAGTGGAGCTATGTCTAGACAAAAATAAAAGAAAGGAAGCAAAAGAAAAATTTATCTAATACCTAGGTGATTCAAATTATCTCTATCAAGGCTATAGATGCATGGTTGGCAAAAGAGCAATTTCTAGAAAAGATCAAGGCTATCTCCACCAGAGCTATGGATGCTTGACTAGCAGTGGAACAATGTAGAGGTGCATTATAATGAGTGAAATTATATAGCCTAACTACAAAATTAATAATGGAATATTAATTATTTAAAGAATATAAAATGAATCACAATTCACACACTGAGTGAAAGCAGGTGTTTCATTTATTTTCATTTTAAAGCTATCTAACTCTATTTTTTATAGATTACTAGATTATGTTTATTCTTTATGATATTTGGTTTTATTGGTTTTAGATCGGGTTCTTTGTCTAAAATGCTCAGGTGCATTTTCTAGTAGAGTCATCATTTATCGTTTCCATTGCATGACTTACCCCAAAAAAGCGGGGACCCACCTAAAAATTGGGAAATTTTCTAATTTTGTTGTCTGTTAGAAAGTTTGTTTTGTGGAGTAGTGTGTGACATTATGGTGTATAATATCTATTTGTTTGTTATGCTTATTTTTTTGTCTTTATGTTCCATTGAAGTAGTTTGTTTTAAGTGTTGTTATGGTGATTTGAAAGATTAAATTTAAAATGTTTATTTTATTTTTAATCATTTCAAATTACATTAGTTTAAAATTTCAAAAAAGGAGGATTTAAAAAAAAATTTAAAATTAAATAAAATGTTTTAATAAAAAATGTTTTGTTTTTGTTGTTTTGAAGGTTTTCAAGGTAAGCAAAATGGTTTCCAAGGTACACCAGTAGACCCAGAATAGGGCGATCAATGTGGTCAATGCCTGGCATAATTTTTGAGGTGGTCAAGAGAGTCACAAATCAAAGAGCTTCCCAGTGGCTTGGTTGAATCAATAGCTATAGGGGCATTTGTGATTATAAATTACTTTTCATATTTTCTTCGATGCATGTGGGATAAAAGGAGGACCAACAATCTATAGGGTTTTCCATATGCACAAATTTCAATAATTGTGAAGAAATGAAACTTGTGTGTGCAATGGATATCATCGTTATATCTTCATTGTTTTGGAATGTCATCATGTATAGACATATTTGTGAATGATATTAACACTGCTACAGTTGTGGCTGGGAATGATCTGATGTGGGTACTATGAAAATCATATGGAGCAGGCACAGGGTGAACATTAATTTGACAACAAGATTAGATCCAAAAAAAGGTTGTGGAATCCACATCGATATGAAGAGCAATACAAAGGATCACGTCACTGTAACTTACCTTTTCACATACATCATTGTCAAATAGATAGTCTAAAAGTAATATTTTTATTAGAGATAATTTGCACATTATATAACAGTGAGAAATATTAATATGAAGCCATATATGGATGAAATCATAGATACCATGGTGTTATTTTCTAGTATAGCATAGGTCCACGATGGACATAGAGGCATATATTGATTGGAGATTTTCAGTAGTAGAAATGTGAGCTCTAGGTTTGGTATTAGAATTGTAGTGACCAGGCAATAATAGTATCATTTTTTTTAGATTACCTGTTGTGATTATTCTCAACTTAACGATATTATGGTAATTCTCTTATTATAGTATGGATGTAGTGAGGATGTTTCTCTGGATTTGTGATGGTAATTCAGTACAGGTTGTCAACATGTTCATGTTTCTCAAAAATATTTGGTTGAGAACACTGGAATATGATACTTCATAGATGGCTTTAATCAATGATATGAATATAATACGGTTTTACAATGGTATGTCATATTGATAGAGATATGATTAATTATAGTTGCTTCATTTCTATGGTTTATTGATACAAAATTATTATGTAATAGCATAGTGAAATATGTTTGTCTTGTCGGATGCTATGGCCGAGTAAAGGAAGGTAAAACAAGGTAGTAAAGGAAGGCAACATAGGGTAGTAAAGAAAGGAAGCCTAAGATTATGGTTGAAAACTAACAGTTCGCTTACTACCAAAACATTATGAAATCTCAGTGTGATCAAGGATTGATGTGCTGCGAATCAAGTTTTGGAAAATATGAAAAGGATGAATGAACTATAAATTAAAATCAATAAAAGGATGTCTCTATTCATTATAGGGATCTCAAAAGGAATAAATGAATGAATAAATCATTCAATTGATTAATATACAATATTTCCTCTCAATTATATTTAGAGATAAACTAAATTATAATATTTATTAAATTTTCTTCGTAATGAATATGTATAAGGAGAAGGAATTCATTTTTAAAGTTGTTATGAAACCCGTAAGAGAATGGAATAACGGAACCAATTAATTTAAAATTGAATAATTCACATTATAAAAGAGCCATCAATACTCAATAAAATGATTGAAATATTTTTGGAGAAGCGGATTGAAGAATTGAAGAAGGATTTCCATAGGTTTCCTCATAGGTTTCTTAGAGAAGGCTTCATTTTGGATGAACAAAGATATTTTAGAGAGAGTTTTGTTGTAAGATTTTATTATAATGTATTCATTTCATTACATTGATAATATGCATGTTGATGATGTTTTCACATTTTAATGATTTGATATATTTAAATTATTTTTCCTAGAAGATCACACTTAATTTAGATTGAATTGAGTTAATGTTGGTTGATCTAAATTAGGTTTTGTTCTAGAAATATTTTTGTTTACTGTGTTCAATATGAAGCATTAAATTTTTTGTAACCTAAATTTAAGATTTAGGTTTCATTTTTATTTTTATTTTACTCTAAACTTCTTATTTTATTTTATTTCAATTTCACAGAAATCAAAATCCTAATGTTATAACATAAAGTGTTAATCTTACCATTAGGTAAAAATGTTTATTTCATATTTCTAAATTCACGACATTTCACAGTTGGAAATAAACATTAGAATTTTAATTAAATTGTTCAAATAATGTTTATTAAATTTTAACCTAAAGTATTTGGATAAAATTTAATTAAAATTATTTTCTAAGGTTAAGATTAAATATTTGCACTTTATAAAGTCAAATTTTGGCAATATTTAATTATTAATCTCACATTTGGAGAATGAATTTTATGATCATATTTCATTGTATAAATCAAATATCAAAATCATAGACCCCTTGTTATTGGTAATGTGCACCTTTGAGTTATTACAGTAGTATTTTCACTTTTTGCAAGCACACTTTAGTACAGATGCTTGGAGAAACTAATAGTTTTTTTTGCAGGAGAGGATTACTTAATGAGATCCTAACTGTGACTGTATTTTTGTAATCGAAAGAAAATATCACTCTACAGAACTATCTATCTAATTAGAATTTTTTTGTGTAATTTCCACCACCTATATTAAACCTTTAATCATTTGATCAATATATATTTTTTAAACTATTCCAAAGAGTAGAACCATTTGGTAGAGAGAATGTTGTAAAAATTAAACTTTGGTCATTGGGTTCAACATACTTAGATGAATTCTTTTCCATTGTATTTGACTCTCTTTGTACAAACTTCATATTACTTTTTCCCTAAGACCTAAGTTTATATCTATAAGAACTCTTAAACCAAGACCTCCCATAGTTTTATCATCACACACCTTGCTCCATTTCACTAAAGGAAAATTATTTTTATCATGTAAACCTGACCATAAAAAGGATCACATAATATAGATTAAACATTTTTCAATATATTTTGGCATATAATATATTGGAATGGTCTATAAGGCTATTTAACCACACTCTTCCTGCAAATGATAACTATCTACCTTTCCAAGTTGGAATTTTATTTTTAAATTTACTAATAATTGGATTTCATAATTCTATCCTCATTCTCCCCTCAAATAAATGCATCCCTAGATAATTTGTTGGTAAATTTACCTCTTACATTTGAAGTAATTTGCAAATTATTGCTTTGATATTATCTAGGTTGTTAAGAAAGTAAATTTTGGATTTTTTCCTATCTTTTTGCATTTGTGCTCTTTCGTATTCCTTTTAAAAAGTTATTCAAAGCTCTAGTCTCATTTATCCTTGTCCTTACAAAAATGGTTGTATCATCTACAAACTATTATTGGATGATGTTGTCGATGTTATTACTAACCTTAAGTCCACTCATAAGCCCATATTTGTAAACATTCTTTAATTTCCCACTCAAAACCTTTTCCATAATAATGAACAAATAAGGAGAAAGATAATATCCTTGTCTAAGGCCTCTCTTGAATTTAAAATATTTTATTACTAACCCATTGACCAAAACTAGATAAGAAATTGTAGACACACAAGATTTAATCCATCTAACCCATTTCTTCCTAAATCCAAATTTTTCTAAAATTGCAAAAAAAAAATCCCATTTAACCCTATCATAGGCTTTACTCATATCAAGTTTTAAGATCATTGCTTTCTCTTTTCTTGAAGTTGTTGAATGTATAAATTCATGAGCTACTATGATCCCATACAAAACTTGTCTCCCACTCACAAATCCTCCTAGTTCTTCTAAATTAATTTTA
The DNA here is from genome assembly GCA_028583015.1 of Wollemia nobilis. Taxonomy (NCBI): domain Eukaryota; kingdom Viridiplantae; phylum Streptophyta; class Pinopsida; order Araucariales; family Araucariaceae; genus Wollemia; species Wollemia nobilis. The sequence continues at coordinate 5,471,005 of JAQPPZ010016936.1, forward strand.
TCTAACAATGGCCTTAATCAATTTACCATCACTTTGGATATAATATTATATGTCATATTACATAGAATGTGTGTAATAAACTTAATTTAAACTATTTAATTAATTTTTATTAAGATATAAAATATCATGCTAAAATGTGTAGGAAACCATTTGTAAGTTTAATATTATATTTAAAAGGATAACTTAAAGATTAAAATTATAATGAAATTATATTTTTTTTTTAATAAGCTATGTGTGAATTTTATCAGAGGCCACTCTCATTACAAAAACAAAACATTACATTGCTCTTATTATATTTCTATCTAATTAATTAAATCATATCCAACTTGTCTTTCTATAAACAAATATTATTCCTCTACTTTCTTATCAAAGAGATTTGTCATATTCCTCAATACTAAGATTTCATAGATAACTTTTTTTTATCATTTCATATAGATGCCTTTCAAAATTGAAAAAAGTTCAAGAAAAAATTCAACACTATGAATGGCTAAAATATTTGCTACTCTTTTTGTTTTGTCTATAAATGTAAATATAATGTCTATAATACTCTAAGTGTTTATACCCGGGTGTTGTAGGTGAGTTGGAGAGGAGAGGGAAATCCTCCAAGGGAGGTCCCAGGTTCAAATATCCACCCTACCAAAAAGCTGAATTGGGTATCTAAAATCCAATTGATAATGTTGGTGCGGGCAGGGTCGAGTGCGACCCTCGGGTGACTTTGACGGTGTAGAACCCCCTGTTCGTGGTCTCTCAGACCAAGGCGGCTCCGCAAGAGGGGGTTTTTGCTTAAAAAATAAAAAATACTCCAAGTGTTTATTAATGCCCTTTTTTAGGTTTGTTATTCATATCCCTAATATTCCAAGATATTCTTTTTATTGTTATTTTTTGCTTTTATTTTTCGGCTTAACCCCACTTCTTGTTAACACTTGTGATATTTGCTTTTGTTTTTACATATCAATATTCCTTCGGTTTATTTTCTCTTTGTTTTTGCTTCTTGGATATTCCTCATTTTTTTTCATTTCCACTCTTTTCATATTCATCCCTTTCTTCAATATTCTCACATTAATCAAAGTAGGACTTATCATCTATAGTTTTATCTTGTTGTACAGTATTTTTAGACCAAAGAAAAAAGCTTAAAAGCATATTTTTCTTTATATTGCCTTGGAATCCCTAAAGTTCAGGGAGAATATTACAAACTAATTACCTTCTTATTCTATTCTAAAAACCCTAAATTGTTACAAAATTTATCCATCCTAATTTCTTTATTATGCTTCTCTTGAAACTATCATGACCCTCCTTGGAAGGACTTTTGGTATGGAAAAATTTACGTTGATCAATGATGATTTGATACATAGATTTGATGCATTTATTGATTATGCAATATTTCTATGGATTTATACTTTAACAAGATGGTAGTGCTAATGTATTGTTAATACGTAGGACCAAGTACACTAATTGGTTGAAGAGGTAGAATCAACCATCAAGAACGAGGTATTTAAAAAGGAAATGATGATTTAAATAGCTTACGGTAACATTGATGAATACCCTCATATAGATGCATATTTCTTGATTTGGTGGTCGTAAACAATCCAATTATCCAAAGCTTGAAGTTGGAAACCTAAAATTTACCACAATTCTTCATCTGAGACAGGCTATTAGACCCCCGATATAGATATATATATATATCTATTACCTATAGATATAGACACGTATCTATACTTTCAAGGAAATATCAGAAATAAATAGATATGTGCATCCTGCATCCAACAAGGATTGAACCTACATCTCTCTAATTATGAGATGAGTTGGCTGCTTTGTCCATTCAGCCTGAGATTGTGAATATGAACCAATTTACTCAATAATCTGAGTATAAACTCAGATCCCAATTTGATTTGGGTACCAAAATTCATTCTCTCATATTCAATTCAAGCCAAGTGTATACCCAATAGAAAACAGAGGTATACAACTACTAACTTATTCAAAAGTTGATTGGGAGTTGGTTAGTGTTCTTGCAACACTTTGATTTCCTGTCAGAGCTTGCCAACTCACACTCAAATGTGAGTTCATTTGTTGGGACTTAGACACTCTAAGGAATGACCGTAGACAGAGACTGTCACTTGGTCTGGGGCGGACGTAGCCAAGTGGATCAAGGCAGTGGATTGTGAATCCACCACGCGCGGGTTCAATCCCCGTCGTTCGCCCATAAGAAATGGACTGGATCCAATTCTTTGTCTTTTTTATATGATGGGATTTCTATGGATTTCTATAGAGTAAAATGAGGAGTGGTTGACGCAAACTATAAATATATATATAAATATATATATATATATATATATATATATATATTTATTTATTTATTTATTTATTTATTTATTTATTTATTTACCCAAAAGAGAGGAAGATTTTTTTTCTACTGTTTAGTAGAAAACAGAGATTTTGATGCATTTGACACTTGCCTTTATATATGCATGTTTATGTGAAAATTAAGTGGGTATATAACCCCCTTCGAAAAGGATTAATAGGCATAGAGACCCTATTAAACCTAAGCCACTCGAATACCATACTAATGTTTAATATTAGTATTGGTATTTTATTTAAATTAATCAAAGTTGAAAAATGATTAATACTATTTTTTATTTGAATTAAATAAAAAGTATTAATACTTGGAAAATTTTATTTAATTCTCTTTTTATTTTTGTAAAATAATGAGAAGAAAAGTTCCATATTTTTTAAATAAATAAAATAGGATAATTTTTGTATTTTAAATAAATTAAATATTTTGAAAACCCTTTTCAAATGAAAACCCTTTTTAAAGAATTTGAAAACTATTTATTATTAAAGAATTGAATATTTTTTTTTTTAAATAAAGGGGTAAAAATTTATTGATAAAAAGTATGGATTACAGAGTACAACTGAGCTTCGAACAAGGACTCAAATAAATAGCCAAACAAGCTAAAACCACTATACTAGAATGACATTCGGAAAATACAAAGAAGAACAAACCACATTAAGTCTGTACATCCTTGTGGATCAACTCCCACGGGCGTTGAGAGACCCCGGATGAAATACTCTCCCAATTATCGATACTCCAAGGATCCAACGACTCGAAGCCATTTTGGCCAGGTAATCAACAACCACATTCCATTCCCTTGGAATATGCACAAAGGATATAAATTCAAACTCTTCACTAATTCTAAGAATTTGAACGGCTACAGAGGCCAACTGCCAATTAAATTCCTCTACCCTTTTAATATTTAAAATATTAACCACAATTTGAGAGTCAGAATCGCAGATAATCCTATGCCAGCCAAGATAAATCCCCATCTGCAAGGCCTCAAGAATTGCAAGAGCTTCCATAAAATTGTTGGAGTGAACACCTTTATAAATGGAAAAGAAAAAACTGACACCACCAATAGATTCTCTCCCAACACAACCAATTCCAGCATGTCTAGGATTACCCCTGGACGATCCATCAGTATTAATTTTTAAAACTCCTCTAGGGAGTGGCCTCCACATACCATCTCTCCTAATCTTCTTGTTGAGTTGAGGAACCCTACTAGGGCTATAAGATTTCACATCATCCCCAAAGAGACCAAGGGCTTGTTGTACCTTCTCCTCCCTAGAATACAAAAGAGGGTCCACATCACATTTGTTGTGGATGGTTTCCTGGACCATATACATGATCCTTTTTCATATATGTTGAATAACCAACTAACTACCCTAAAATATGTGTCAGTTTTGTTCGAGCCAAATTTACCAGATGATGCAAGAAGGGCCCAAATTCCAAGCCACCCGAAGGAAGGGGGCCTTGGCCAGAGGTCTGCCTAGACTACTCCAAAAATCCACCAGGGACAACACATGAAAACATGGATGGTTCCAAGCACTCCACCAACGGTGCCAAATATCTCTGGCAAAGAAGCATTGGAAAAATAAATGAGAAGACTCATCCTCATTCTTACTGTAAAGGATACAAAAAGAGGGACCCTAAAATCCCCTCTTCCTCACATTATCCCAAGTGAGGCATTTATTACGAGCTACCAACCATAGAAAGAAGTTACATTTTTTCGAAGAAAAAATTTTCCACACCTTTTTCCACCAAGTGATAGGAAGACTCCCATACTTTTTCTTATCAATAACTTGATAACCATAGGCTACTAAGTAGGTTCCCTTAGGATCAGGGTTCCAAGCCAGAATATCTTTACCCCTCAATGAAGAACAAGGCCTCCTCGTAATAATAAGAGCAAGCACCTCTCTGTCCTTGGCCAGTCCCCCCGGGGCCATTCTTGCGAATCTTTTCACCTGTACATCTCCATATTTCCAAAATATTGGATTTTTTTTAATTCCTCCACATGAGACCAGCCTTCTTCCAAGAAAAAAATAATTAGGGAATGTAACCTAGGATATTTATTCAAGATAGGAGGGTGAACATCCCAAGAATCCTCTAAAAAAAGAGCATTTTATCCCTAATTACAAATCCATAACAAACCCTTCTTGATTAAATTAGCTCCTCTTCTCGGAGTGTCCTAGATAATCGAACCTTTCCCAACCAATCCGACTCTAGGAATCTCAGCCCTCAGAAATACCTCTCAAGTATTTACAAGATAATATTTTAGCCCAAATCTGATCTTGAGAGGTACACCATCTCCAATAAACTTTTGCAGCCAAAGCCTGCCCAAAAAGAGTTGTCTGTCACAACCCAAGGCCTCCCTCTTGCATCGGCCTACATATAGAATCCCACCTAACCAAACTCCATTTAGATTGATCAAGTTTTCCGGACCATAAAAATTGTCTTGACAAGGCATCCATGTCCTTGATGAAGTGAGAGGGAGCTATTTGTACAAAACATCTATAAATGGGTAAATCTTGAACAATAGTTTTTAAAAGCAACACTCTACCTACAGTGGATAGCCATATGAAATTCCAGTTATTCACCTTCCTTCTAAAATTATCAAGCATAGACTGCCAAGAATATCTAGGTAGAGGATGAGATGAAATTGGAATACCAAGATAAATGAAGGGGGGAATCCCAACCTAGAATCTTATAATGTGATCAATTCTAGCTTGAATAAGAGGAGGGATATTGAAGAAGAAAATAGAAGACATTTCCTCATTAATCAACTATCTAGAAGCACCAAGATATATGTCAAGAGACTTTCTAATATTTCCAGCTTCCCCGATAGTGGCAACTCTTAAAAAAGTTGTATCATCAATAAATTGAAGGTGGGAAAGAGGTGGCAAAAAACTATCCCACTTCCACCCCTAAATGAGACCCTGCATGACTTGAGACTTGAGCAATCCTCCCAACCCTTCTGCCATAATGATAAAAAAATAAGGAGATAAAGGATCTCCTTGCCTCAATCCCCTTGAGGCCTCAAATAGCTCTGATGGCTCGTTATTAACAAGAACAGAGAATTAGGAATAATAAACATAGCTCATCACCTATCTAATCCATTCTTCCTTAAATCCAAAAGCAACAAGAAATTTCTGAAGAAATGACCATCTGACCCGATCATAAGCTTTGGCCATGTCCAACTTAATGAACATAGTTTTCTCCTTAGAAGTTTCCATCGAGTGAATATCTTTTGTAGCAATAACAACCCCATCCAATATTTGTTGGCTAGCAAAAAACCCTCCTTGCTCCTTAGAGATGATTTTGCTCAACCATATATTCAACCTCTCAACAATAAATTTTTGATGATCTTATATACAACATTGTAGAGAGCAATAGGCCTAAACATATCCAAGGAATTTGCTTCCTCTTTTTTGGGTATAAGCACCACAAATGTAGCATTTAGGGCCCTTAGAATATGTTTGTTCTTTTGGGACTCATGGACCACCTCCAAAAGATCAAATTTGATTAAATCCCAAAAATCATGATAAAACTCAATCGAGAATCCATTTGGGCCTGGGGATTTTCCTTTTTTCATCTTGAATACAAAATTTTCCAACTCCTCAAGGGAAATTGGACCCATAAAGTGCTCATTCATATCTCTAGAAACAATCACTGGAATACAGTTTAGAATAATATTTTCATTCTCATCATCTGATAGGGAGTCCTCGCTTGAAGAGAGAGAAAAATACCTCTTAGTCTCTTCTAAAATATACCCGAAAGAAGAGAGTAGGGCACCCTAAGAATTCACAAGAGAAGTAATCAGGTTACCATTATGATGAGCCTTAATTGAGTTATAAAAGAAGGTTGTGTTCATATCCCCTTCCCGAAGCCAATCTACTCAAGATTTTTGTTTCCAAAAAATTTCTTCCCTCGGCTTCCATTCAACAAGGTCTTTCACGACCTAAGATTCCTCAACAAGAAGCTCCTTTGTGAATCCCTCGATCTCTAATATTCCTTGAAGCTTCTTCCATCCTCCTAAGAGCTGTCAACTTAGCCAAGGAAAGGTTCCCAAAATTCAGTCTATTCCATCTCTTCAATTTATGTTTTACAAATTGTAGTTGCTTCATAAAGGAATACATAGTGGTGCCATGAGGAGGTTTGCCAATGGTCCATCAGCCTCGCATGAAATCATGAAGCTTAGGATCATCAAGCCACATAAGTTGAAACTTAAATGAGGGATTATTTTTTAGCCCTAAATCCAAATCAAAGAGTTTGATAGGCCAATGATCAGATCCCCTACCCTCCAGAATCACAGAACTAGCGCTTCTATTATTACCCATCCAATAACTGGATATCAAAAACCTATCTAGTCTCTTTGATATGGAAGCTTCCCCACACCTTATATTGTGCCAAGTAAAGATCCCATTATCTTTCTTGATGTCAACCAAGTTTACAGCTTGGATATGAGCACTTAAGACAGAATAAAAAGGCTCGATACAGTCCACTCCACCATGTTTCTCCTATAGACAAGTGATAGAGTTGAAGTCTCCACCAAAATCCATGGGTACAGGGGAACCAAACTTCTCACAAAGTAAATGTGCTCCCACAAATTCACTTTACCATTATAACCAAGATAAGCATACACATTTTTAAGTAGGATGGTTTCACCGGATTCATTATCATGCCCGACCATCGAAATAGGTCATTTGTTGGAAATCCAAGTAAGAGGGGATATCTTAACCTGATCCCATAAACAAGCAATGCCACTAGCATATCCACATGCACCAATACACTGGAATTTCCCCCTTATCCAAAAATTGGGAGCAATATTGAACATACTATCAATAGCCAATTTAGTCCCCTAAATAAACACCATATCTGGAGAATGCACACGAACCAAATCACAAACAACTTTTTTTCTGGGGATGTTGTTCAACCCCCTTACATTCCATGAGAGGATAATCATTTTTTGGGGTTATAAAAATGGGAGTCGAATGTTCTCACCAAGCCCGACTCCACCAAAGTCTCCCCCATTAACTTAATTTTATCCTGGTCCTTCTTATGACCCACCTTCATATTCTTATCCGATTTTTTTTTAATTATTTTTTGCTGCAATCCCAACATTGTAGGAGTTTTGCAGTCCAAGGATGACTGCATCAGTGCCTGAGTAGGAGAGGGCATAACTAAATTTGTACCACTTTTCAAAATAGTTTCCCTTATAGGTCTAGACCCAACCATGTCCCTATACTCAAATCCAAAGCCCTTTGTTCTTCATTTAAACCCCCTAGATATGATTCCTTAAGTTCCCCCTCAAGAAGAGACATATGATTTGGCCTTGTTATATTTGTGTGAGGTAGTGATGTTTCAAGTATCTCCATGCACTGATCAAGATCATCTAATATTTCAAAATGGTTGAGTAGAGCATCTGGTTGGCTATCCTTAAGGTCTTTGTTTAACATTCATCCTCTGTTTCAGGATTTTACCGAAACAAAACCTTCCTTATCCCATTCCCCTTCCTTTATCGGGGCTTTTCCTTTATCCAAACTTTGTCCAGACTGAGAGGACCTAGGATTTGAATCCACTGGTGGGACATTAGGGCATTTTCTTTGTAGATGGCCATATTCACGGCAAATCCAACAACAAAATGGAAGAGCTTCATAGTCAAGTTTTTAAACCCATGTAGTTGATCCAAATTGTATTTCAATAGAATCTGGAACAAGATTATTTAAGTCAATTTCAACACAAATATGAGCAACAGAGATTACCTTTTTATCCATTGTCTGTTGTGACGGTCCAACCGAATTCCCAAGAATAAGGGTAATCTTATGCAAGATATCAATTCTCCAAAATTCCAACGGGAGCCATGGAAGTCACACCCATACTGGAACCTATGATGGTCAGTCCTCTGATGGGTTGAAACCCACATGCCAAGGTTTAATAAAGAGCCCCACTTGGTTATAAAACTAAGGACCCCCTTCAAATTCTTTGTTATGATCTGCAATACAAGAGAAAACCACCATAAAATAGTTATTCGCACGCAGCATCACCTCCACATCACCTTCAAGATTCCAAGTCTTCCCGACCCAAGCCTCCACAAAGGGGAGAGAAATTTGGCTACCTAAAAATTTACCAATAATGGCATGTTTGGTTAGATACTCCACATATTTTGCCACCGAGTCTAGTTGAACCACTAGAACTGGCTTGGATTCACATCATTCCAAATATCCATTTTTCTTTAACAATAGGTTCCCGAAATGCACTGGAAAATCCTGTTCCTTCCAGTCATTTTCATATGAGAAAACATCATGAGCATGCACTCTCTATGTCGGACCCGATGCCATCACAACATTCCTCCAATTTTTTAGACCTCCTCCAAAAGCTGCTGCCATCCCCGCAGAGTAGTTTTTCTTCATCAAACCCTAGCAGAGTAGTTTTTCCTCATCAAACCCTAGAAGAGCCCTCTCTTCCTAAATAATACCCCTATAAAACAACTACTTATTCATTAAAGAATTGAATCTTTATTTAAATAATCAAAATTAGTTTTATTTTGGGGTGTAATATTTTGAAATATGCAAAGAATTATTTTAAAATTCAAATACCCTCCCCTATTTCATCCATAGATAGACTTGTCTTAAATTTTTGTGGATGGTCATTAAGAGCTAAGTGGACTTTAGGATTGGGAATGTTGGGGGTGCCTTGTTAAGAGGACCTCGTATGAAAATTTGAGAGGATAATATTTTAAATTTGAGGAATGCAAGAAGGTGAGGGCATCGAAAGGATTTTATAGGTGAGAGGAGGATGAGGTGGCAAAAAAAACAACGTAGCTCAATTTTAGGTTGGATTTTAACCTAGAAAAAACTCATGTATTCCCTTTTTTTATTAACCTGGTGGAATCGATAACCACCATGGTAATCTGCTTAGTCTACCCTTATAACTACTAAATCTTTTACACCACTAGAAACACATTAGAATATAGACAAGCACCTAGTTCTGTGAGGCTCAAGATTTGAACCTTGGACATTCATCCCCCTTATAGGGTTTCATCAAATCAATTGGTCTACACCTTGGACCTTCATCTATTCCCTATTATTTAATTAAAATGGTGTTATTTTATTTATGTATTCAAACTTTGTCTCCATCCCTTAGCTACCACGTGGACCCACTCTAGTTCTTGGTGCATCCTCTACCTCCTCCACTAGGGTGTGAGATCCCTCCACTACTAGTTGGTGGTCGATAGACCATAGGGTACCCTCTTTATTTTGAAGCACAAGGAAACCAACCCACTATGCATGTGGGATTTTTTATCTGTTTGGTTTTTAATGTTTGACAATAATATATTTAAAACCCTTTTTCCATTCCATCGATGACTAGGAGGGTGTCACAAACAAGATCTTTTTCAACCACCACTCGACCATCGGTTGGTGGTCAGAAGCTATCGTGCACCCCAAAACCCTTAAAGGATTGTGAGGCCCTCACACTATACATGTGGGATAAAGTGCATGAGCCTTGAAGGGCTTGTACTTTATTCCACATGCACAGTGGGACGGGCACAATATTTGGCTTAAAGAGGCTAGTGCACCCCTAAGCTTGTAACCAAAGAAAATTCTTGGTGGAAGTTGCACTTAAATATTATTCAACCATATCATCATTGTCATGTTGGACCTATTGCTAGGCACCACATGACAACTTGGAAATGGTTGACTTTTGTGAAGGTTCTTCTACATGTGCATGAGTTTTTATTTAAAGTTGTAGGTTAAATCCCACATTTGTGGGAGAGGGGTGTGAGATCTATTTAAAGGGGCTGGCACAACCTATGTTTATTATTTAAGCATGTAGGATAGACATTCTTGGAAATGGCTATTTTGTTGGGTCTATGACTTGTGATCCATCAATCTACCTGTGACTTATGATTTATCGATTACCTATGACTTATGATTGGTCATCCTATCTATGGTCTAGTAACCCACATATGGTTTTTTTGACCTACCTATGTGGTTGATTTTAGTTGGTTGAATCTTTGGCCTATTGGCATTTATTTTGTTGTTTTAATTAATAAATCTTCCCTTGTTGAAATATAGACTATGTTGGCTTATTAAAAGAGAAAAATTTGGATACTAATATGTTTATGTCTAATTTTTCAAAAAAAATATGTTTATGTCTAATTTATAAAATAAATAAATACCCTTTGAGCATAAAATAATAGGTTTGGATTATTATTAAAAGAAAAACCTCTTTTAAAAATATGGATAGATTATGCTTGAATTTATTAAAATAATTTTTGTTATTAAAAAGTTAATAGAATTATGTTTTATGGAATGTTTTAAGTATTTGATTAATCAAGGGTATGGGACCTTAGTTTATTAAATAAATGAAAATGTTCTTAAGTATTTACTTAATTAAGGGTATGTGACCTTAGTTGATTGAATAAATAAAATGTTTTAAAGTATTTGAAAAATTAAGGGTATGAAACCTTAGTTGATTAAATAAATGGAATGTTTTAAAGTATTTGATTAATTAAGGGCATGGACCTTATTTGATTTATTAAATGAAAATATTTTTAAGTATTTTATTAATTAAGGATATGGGACCTTAGTTGATTGAATAAAAGGAATGATTAAAAGTATTTGATTAATTAAGGGTATGGGACCTTAGTTGATTTAATAAATGAAATGTTTTAAAGTATTTGATTAATTAAGGGTATGGGACCTTAGTTGATTAAATAAATGGATTGATTTAAGTAATTGATTTATTAAGGGTAGGAGACCTTAATAGATTAAGGAGAATGACTTTGCATGATGAAAAGCATGAACCTTTGATTGACTAAAGGAAGAGTTGTGAATTACTTTGTATTTGATGAAATGATTCTCTTCTTCTATTGATAAGGATAAGAGTGAATATATGGGATTTCTTCTGATGTTGACTAGATGATTTATGATTGAATGCATTGAGTAGTTTGTATAGTTGCAATTTGGCAACCAAATTATATATGCACTTATGTCAAGATATTTAGTGGATGCATTTAGTTGCATGCTTCATAAGAACCATGAGTTGTTCTGATCCCTTACTACCACCAATTGAGTGATGGAAATATGGGAGAGCCAAGGAGGATACTTGGAATCAAAATATTAACTATGACAGTGATTTTAGTAATGAATTTATTTATTAGATTATACTCTAGTTGAGTAATCTCCTAGATGGACATTGATCTAATATCTTTTTCTTTTAAATTATGGAGTTTTTACCATAATTGGGTTATGTAATGATTTAATAAATAAATGAGGAATGTTGGTTATGGTTTCATAGCAACTCCTTTCCTTATATGTTTTAATTATATGATGATGTTTTATTTACATTTTTAGTTTGATACTTTGAATATATTATTCTATGTTTATATTAATTAGTTAGACTTAGTCTCATCCTTCTAAGGATTGAAGGATTAGGTGTTGTTTTTAGCATAGTTATATGGTTGATTTGTTACCTAAAATGATTATCAATTATGTGATAAAAGTAGAGGAAAAGGAACCTAAGGGATTAGGATCTCTTAGGACAAACTTAGAAAAGAAACCAAAATAGTTATGAATGAACTTGGATATCTATGAAAGGAATAAGTTAGCTCATCATGGAGATGATATGGATGGCTTATTTCACAATACACATAGTATACCTACACATATGAACTTGTGTATGGTATAAATATGGGAATATTTCTTTTACTAACATAAGAAGATAAATTAGCTCATCGAGAATATGAGATGCATAGCTTATTTGTGATGTGCATAGTATACCTCCACAAACAGACTTGTGTATGGTATAGATATGGGCGTATCCTTTAACAGATTTGGGAATGAGAAATTTGATCAACAAAAAATTTATCTTAGCTTATCTTAGTTCTCTTGTATTAATGCATATGCTAATTAGGGATAGGGGAATCCCTCTCAATTTTATGCTTTAACATAAAAAACTTAGCTAAATCTAGTTATATTTTGGGTCATTACATTTTGGTATCAGAGCTCTAGGTGCAAGTTAATAGAAGCTTCATGGAATGTTCTAGGTATTTGGGTATCTTCCTATTCATGTCCTTTCTTTGTTCTTAAGCTAAAGCCAAAAATACATAGAACTCCCAATTTCTAAGGATTATAAAAGCGGACTAATCCTAGGATGGATAGCTTGTATGCTATGATACCTTATGTATAATAAGAGTGGTTGTAATTGAAATTGCATGGTAGCCTTTATAATACCACCCCACGTAGAGTGAGGGTATTATTAGCAAGAAACTTTGAGTGTAGTTTATGCGGATGCATTGTTTAGCTAGAATTAGTAGTGCAGTTCAAGGTGAAAGTTGTAACATAATCTAATATTTCTTTGGTGTGACTAGGATAAATGGAACTAAGGACAAGGAGAGAGGGGCCTATTCCTTCAAACAGGTGAACCTAAAAAAGCAATGTCAAGGAAGTAACCTGAGATAAAAATTTGGGCAATACTAATAGAGAGGTAGAAAACCTCACTACAATGGTCACTACAGTGAAATATCAAATGAAATAATTTATAGATACCTTAGAGAATCAATATTTGCAGGCTAAGAGCTTAGAGGTTTGGTAAGCTGATGAACCAGCCGCGAAATAGCAAGATGTTATATCTCTAATAGAAAAGGAACTGGAAAAGGACCTAAATAATGTTTGTACCTCCAAATTTAATGGATAAGGTGAAGGTAATGCAACTAAATCTTAGTTTATGGAGCTAGAGATCTAATTTACAGTGAATAACTACTCCTTAGGAACTCATATAGTGTGGGCAATGATTTACCTAGAAGGAGTTGTATTAGATTGGTGGGAAACCTACTAAGAAGAGAAGAATATCAAATTAATTAATCTAAAGTGGAAGGACTTTATCACAAACTTCAAGAAAAGGTTTCTCACAAAGCATTTTTATGTGCTAAAGTTTGAAGAGTTTGCTCACTTTCGATAAGGGACAAAATATGTGGAAGTATACTACAAGAATCTAGTTAAGTTGTTGAAATAGTTACCTTATTATGATGAAAATATGAGGATCCATAAATTTATCTTAGGAATAGATCCTAGGATAAGGCATGATGTAAATATGCATGAGCTAAATTTGCTATAAAAATCTTATGATTTAGCTGAAAAGGCAGAAAACCATCTTCAGTTTAATTATGGCACTCTATCTAAATGAGACCATCAAGCACTCAAAAAGAAGAATAGTGCGGGATTCATAAAGTGAGAGGAGAAACAAGAGGAAAAATTCAAGAACCTCCAAAAATCCAAAAGGAGAGAGAATAGGTTCAAAAAGAACTTCCAAAAGAAGAATAATAACAACCCCAAAAATAAAAATAATTGAATTCAGTCCTAGTGGATAATATGGGGGAGTACAAAATATAAAAGGATCAAGAACCTAAGGAAGGATGCTATAATTTTATAGGTACACATTATGGTATATGGTTCCCACACCAACTAGGGCCAAGTACATCCAGTGTGAAGGGAAAGAAACCTACCCACCAAATTTTTGCTACAACCAAAAACTATAAGTTAGAAGGGCAAGCCACACCATTGGTTATAAATGGTAATATTTTCAATAGGGAAATAAATATTTTAATTGATAATAGAGCCAAAAAAAGTTTTATTTCTTCTAGCATAGTCAGGGATATGCCAAAAAGGCCAAGATATTTGACCCAAGGGTGGAAGGTCGAGTATGGTTTTGGGTAAACCTACTTAGTGGATCAATATTTTCCAATGGTATAAATTACCCTAACTAGTGGTTCTATTGAAGGATATTTGTATGTAGTGTTAGAGTATATTACATCATTTGGATCATATAAATGTACCACCCTTGGTACATAACTAGAGTAGTAGATTACTTTAGGGGGTAGTTAGCTAATTACTTAAAGTATTTTAATAAATACACAAGTGTCTATGTGCAAGTTGTAAATTTGAAAGGTATACCCTTGTACAACTAGGTAGAGTGTTGACCAAGCAATCCATATATATTGGTGATGGATAAAATGTAGTTCTTTAGAATTAGTTCTAGAGTGTTCATATCCTCCATTATGCATTGTATCATTTTGATCACTTTTCATTAATAGCATATTTTAGCACCTTACATTTCTATATATTCTACATCATGTTATTCTATTCTCCCTTGGAATACACCATAAAAATCTAGCAGTAGTATCAGAGCTACGGTAGATCAATAGGAATAGGGAGAGCCATAGTAGGTCACTAGGAATAGGAAATTCATAAGAAATATTGAAAGGACAAGAAAAATTAGTTCTAAAATTTTTGAGATTATATTTTGCCAGAGTCTTTCCACAAATTTGCAAAAAAACTCATGAATACTAGGACTCAACATTCATTCCACTAGGTTTACAAATCAACTAGTGAAGATTCATCATTGACAAGATTTAGAATCAGCTCACTAATACTTTCTTGAAAGAAAGGGAAACTGAGATAAGTCTTATTACAGACCAATACATTATAGAATAAAATGCTATAGAAGGCTTTATCCAAAATAAAAGGCCACATAATCCTTGATCTAAAATAAAAATCCACAAAAATATTGATCCAAAATAAAAGGCCATAGAAGACTTGAATCTAAATAAGACTCCAAAGAATATTTCATGAAAGATAGGATACTGGTGATCTCCTTTTCTGATTTAATACTTCCTCTAGAAGAATTTAAATATACCCATAAAATGTCTCATTGAAAAACTTCCATACCTAGAAGAGATAGAGAAGGACTATCAAAAAATCCTATTCTATAGATGTATGAAGAAGATCTCATTGCAAACACTTTTGTAGTTGAATGTTGAAGGAAAGGTCTCATAAAGAATACCAAAGAAGTTGCAAGACTAAATACCTTGGATAGGTCTCAAGGAGAAACAAGGAGAAGGTTTGGAGAGCATCATTATAGAAATTGGAGAATCCATCAAAGAAGTTCCTAGGAGAATTCATTAGATAAATTCACTACAAAATATAGTGGAAGAACTTGAGATAATTGTCTCCATTGAACAACAAACCCAAAGGAGAAATATTGGAAAAAAAATTATCAAACTTCAGAGAGAACATTCATCATGACCTCAATACCTTCAGATTCTTTAGAAGAAATTCTTGTTTGAATTTAGAACTTAGACAGAAGAAACCTAAAAAATCCAATAAGATTTGGAGATTGTACTTCATAAGTAAAGAAGGCACATTTCAAATATAGGTATTTTTTGGATTCACAGCAAAATACTGAAAGGGTTCTTGAATAAAAATATTTTAGTGAATATATTCACTACTAAAGGGTAACAATTAAGATAGCATTACTAGCTATAAGACCTAAGAGTTCTAGTCTAGATACTGAATGAGAATTTTAAATCATCTACTACAATTTTAGAGCACTAGACTAGAAGCATTCACAACTATGAGCAACCATCATTCTAGACAATAAATTTGGTGAATCAACTCATCAAGATATTCAACATCAAAGGTAAGCAACTTAGGTGCAAAAGGTTCATTACTTGAACACTTAGTTTGGATTAATACTTAACTTCATTAAGCACCTTATTAGAATTCAAAATTTTCAAAATAGAAGGTTGTATTTTAATTCCTCAAATAAAGTGTAAAATACAGTTTCTGTTAAGTTTCATTACTTGCACATTAATAGGAGTTAGATACATTTTTCCTATTATCTAATTATTGAGAAGACTATGTTAAGAAATTTGCAATGATCATTAGTTCATTTGAAACTAATTTGAGAGCTTATTAATAGGAGCAATAAGGTGAGATTATTAAAGTGCATTAAGTTAGAAATATTACTGGTTTATTTCACTATACTAGTTGTTCATTAAACTAATTACTCTCAAAGGTTTATTTTGTGTATTGATTGTTACGATCAAGGACACAAAAATATATAAATATCAAAGTTTCTAAAGACACTATTTAGAACTCAATACTTGCAATATATTGTGGCCTAGATAAGCCACCAAACATGATAATATTCCTCCAAGGAGTGGAGAAGAAATCCACCATTAAGATCCTTGAAAAGAAGCCAAAAATAGAGACTTGGTGAATCTCATATTCAAGGTGCACTAAGAGCTCATTATAGATTAGTGCAGAAATTACTTCTTCGAGGGCATATTATCTACATGATTATTAGCTTGGGTTCATTACTAGATTAATGAAGTGAATGAGATAGTTGTCTATAAGATAATACAACATCAATTAGCCCTTGCCTACAATAAATAATATATAGAATCCACCATTAAAACCAACAAAATAATCTTGCAAAAGAGAAGGTGCAAAATCAAGTTATTGTATTATAAATCTATTTACATTATTTTACATCATAACATCTTGTTCTACATAATAAATAGGACATAATTTAAAAATATTAATGTAACATCCTCCACAAGTAAGGAAAATCATACAAACGACTATAGAGGAGCATTATTCGAAGCAAAAGAGAAGATCTAACAAAGAGATCTCATTATAGTGTCTAAAAATACCCTTACAACCATAAAACCAGACAATCTCAACAATCAACCTAAATTAGAATACATCACAAAAGGTTCATTGTCCATCTATATTTGCCATCATGTATTATACATTACAAAGGGAGCATTTGAACCAGCATATTGAAAGCAAAAGCATATAACAAAAGAAGAACTAATATCTTGCTTGGAGAAGACATCCATCAAGAAGCAACATTTAAAACAGCCCTTGGACTATCATAGAACCATCTCTAATCTCCTAATAACTCCATCAAATCAAGATCCAACCTACACATACCTAGAAGAAGCATTTAAGAACAAGAAAAATTTGGATTTACATTGGCAAGGGGAGTATATAGAAGAAGTGAAAGCATTGAAGGGAAAATACATGCAATATACATGTCACTACTGACAAGAAATACTCATATCATAAGCAAGCACCCACACGTTAGAATATTACAAAGCATATTTTATAGTAATGAGCATTACAGTAGTTTCACCTACGATCGGAGCTCATAAACCACTTGGAGAAAGCATTAATTTTAGCCATGAGTATTACTCAAGAAGGTGTTGAAACTAGCCTCAAATGTTATGTAAAGAGTACTCATACACATTGAAGCTCATAAGCCACTTGGATATCTCTCAAATAAGAATTAAAAACTATCTCAAACATTACTCAAGGTGCATGTGTCACATAGCTATACAAGCATTAAACTTTGAGGTAAATAAGGTGAAGCAAAATTGGAACAAAATTACAACGTTCGAGTGAGTAAGAGCATGTTGAAATCATAGTCAAAGAAGGCAATGAGGACTATCATAAACCATAATTAAATTATCATGGTGATAAGCACTGATTAAGGAGGAGACCAATTCAAAATAAGCATTGTGGAAGCATAGAGTTCAAAGAAAGAGCACGTAGGCCCTTAATTGGATAACAAGGTCAAAGCAACATTAATACAACATTGGAGATACATACCAACCAGCCATAAAATTATGTGGAGCTATTCAAGTATACGTAGATCAAGCCTTACTAAGGTAAATATTAAACTTACTTGCTTTAATTAAAATCAGAGTTATAAGGTGATATAAACTATTGCATTGGAATAAACTTATCAAGCATTAGTAATTATCAAGAAATATTATTTCAAGTTATTGAATATTCATATTTACAATTAACCAAGTAGGATATATAAGGTTTTCAACATTTACTAAATCAATATTAAATTGCAAATATCATTATTTTGTAATATTCCAAAAATTAGGGAGATATAAAGCATACTACTTCAAACTATATACATATAATTAGAATTTAGAAAATTAATCTATCGGAAAGAGAAGCAAATCAATTGCCTACATATAGAGTGGGAATTAATTGGTAAAAACTAGCTCATACTCATTCTAAGGAGACAAAAAGAAATACAACCATTAAATCATACTTCATTGGGAAAGATAAGGTAAAATTTAAAGGTTGATTATTCTCAAAATATTACAAAATCAACTTAGAAGGTGAACTAAGCATACTCAAATTATTAGTGAAATATAATGAAGCCTACAAAACCTAATTCTACGAAAGGTTTTATCAAATTAATTCACATCTCTTAACTAAGGAGATATAAGGAATTCTACAAAACCTAAATCTCTGTAAAGTTTTATCAGATTAGTTCACATATCTTAAACTATAGAGTTATAAGGTATACTACTCAGAATATTCTCAAAACTCTAGATCAATCAAACATGGATGAAATAGTCATATGCTTTTAATAATGAGGAACTATTCCATGAAATATAATTCTACTCTCAAAATCCAATAGATACTCTTGAAGGATATGAGTATCTATATACTAGCAATAAAGAGAGATTCTCATTATTCCTTAAGGAGGTAAAATAGGGTAGCTTTGTAGCATTAATTGGATATCTTCATGAAGTTCTCTTCACAGCATGGTGGAATTCATAAAAAATGGTCATTTTACATCGGAGGAATGTTTGATGATTTACCTATCATTATTTATTTTTGTACTTGCCTAGCACATGAAACAAACTAGCAATACAAATCAATATTACTATGATGATAAACTAACTCGTCATGAAACATGAATTCAAAAAGTATCAATATAGAATCGTAGTAGTTGAATAAGTAAGAGAAAAAAAAGGTATGCTAAGAGAGAGCATAGCAAAGAATACATGGACAAATAAGAAACAACAAAATCAAAATCAGATAGACATACTCAGACTCAAGCATTGGAGGAGTATTCAACCAAATAATTGTCAATATTAAGTGAAGATACAAACTACTTACTTGGATAGATTATTGTAAATAAAGAAGAAGAATACAATTTTTATTATTCAAGAGAAGATCCATATTGAAGACTAAAGTCTTCAATACCCAAATAATGTAATACATGGGGTGTTAGAGTATATACATCATTTGGGTAATGTAAATGTACCACCCTTGGTACATAACTAGAGCAGTAGATTACTTTAGTGGGTTAGCTAGTTACTTCAAGTAATATAATAAATGCACAAATGTCTATGTGCAATTTGTAAATGTGCAATGTGTCCCCTTGTGTACCTAGGTAGAGTGTTGGCCAAGCAATCCATATTTATATATAAAGGGCCTCATAGTGAGTGATAAGATATATTTGTAGGTAGTAGTAGGTATATTCGGTAGATCACCATATAGATAGGTGATAAATACAATGTAGTTCTTTAGTATCAGTTCTAGAGTGTTCATTTTCTTCATTATGCATTGTATCATTTTCATAACTTTCCATTAATAGAATATTTTAGCATCTTACAAAATAGAGTATTCTACATCCTATAATTGCATTCTTCATTTTAATACACACATAAAAATATAACTTGTATCTCTACTACATGCTTTTGATGTTATCCTAGGGATGGACTGGTTACAGGCTCATAAAGCCTTGAACAATTTGCAAGATATATGGATAGAATATTCTGAATAAGGTAAGAAAATAATAAGGATTCATAGCAAGCAAAGGTCATTTAAATCCCAATTTTTTTCTACTATGCAGCTAAAGAAACCTCTCAAAAAAGGAGGGATGGCCTATGTTGTAAATCTCAACAAAGTTGGAGAGGATCATAAGAGAGAGGTGTTGCAGAAACACCCAATATTAGAGGAATTTAGGGATGTATTTCCTACATATATACCTATAATTCCTCCTATGTGAGAATTTTATTTTGCTATTGATCTAATGCTAGGATTGAAACCTATCCACAAATCTCCATATAGGATGAACCCCATAGAAATGCAAGAATTGAAGGTGCAACTATAGGGTCTATTGGAAAAGGGATTAATAAAGCTAAAGGTGTCACCATGGGGTGCACCAATGCTATTAATTAATAGGAAGGATGATTCATTGAGGTAATGTATTAACTATATAATGCTTAACAAAGCTACTATCAAGAATTGATACTCTTTACCAAGGATCGAAGACCTATTCAACCGATTAAAGGATGCCATGATATTCGTGAACATTGATTTAAAATCAAGGTACCATCAATTAAGAATGTATGAGGAGGATACTCATAAAATGTCATTCAATACTAGGTATGGGTATTTTAAGTTTACAGTCTTACCCTTTGGGTTGACTAATGTCCCAGCTGCATTTATGAATTTGATGAATAGTGTGTTTAGAAGGCATCTAGATCAATTTATCCTCATATTTTAAAATGATATTCTAATATACTTTTTATATAGGAAGGAACATGATAAAAACCTTAGAATCATGTTAGATTTGTTAACAAGGAATCAAATCTATGCAAATTTATCAAAAAGTAATTTCTATCTTGAAAGTATGATATCTTGGGCACATAATATCTATAGAGGGAATTGTAGTGGATCCAAAAAATATTGAGGTCATTCTAAACTATCCACCACCTACCAATGTGACAGAAGTATGAAGGTTCATGGGTATGACGAGATACTATAAATATTATGTAAAGTATTACTCCAAGATATTAGTTGTAATAACCAATCTCTAAAATAAGGGAAAGGAATTTAAGTGGATAGAAAGGTGTGAGACTACTTTTGTGATTTTTAAACAAAAAATTACTATGGTACCAATATTAAAAAATTTAGATCCTTAAGGAAACTTCTTATTGTGCATAAATGCATCACTAGAAGGGTTAGGATGAGTTCTATCCCAATATGAGTTAGTAGTAGCATATGCATCAAGTAAACTTAAGAAGTATGAAACTAATTATGATATGCACGATTTAGAGCTAGCAGTAGTTGTGCATGGTCTAAAATCCTGGTATCATTACTTGATAGGGAGACCCTTTGAGCTAAGAACTGACCATCAAAGTCTAAGGTATATATTTACCCAACCAATTGTTAATATGAGATAAAGAATATGAGTCAAGTTTCTCATTGAATATGACTTTGAGATTGATTATATCAAAGGGAAAGAGAATAAGGTTTCCAACACCTTAAGTAGAAGAAGGTATATAACAACCATAATCCAAAGTCATGTGTATTTAATAGATCAATTTAGGAAGAATAAATATCAAGATGAGTATTGCAGAGAAATTTGGATCAAACTAAGTAGATATCCTAAGGGAAATAAGGATTTAAGTATGAAATGTGGCCTTTTATGGCAAAAATATAGGATAGTCATATGATAAATAGGTGATTTAAGGATACTAATCATGCAAGAAGCCCACAAATCTTCTTACTCTACTCATCCTAAAGGAGCCAAGATGAGGGAAAATATGAGAAAGACCTTCTAGATGAGGATGAAGAAGGATATCACCAATTTTATTGCTTGGTGCCTTGAATACCAAAATGTAAAGGTTGAACGTAAACATCTTGTAGGAAAATTGTATCCACATGATATACCTACACAAAAATGGTAGGTTATATCTATGGAATTCATAGTAGGTCTGCCCAAGATGAGGTATCAACATGAAATAATCCTTGTAATAGTCAATATATTGACTAAGCTTGTGTATTTCATACCAAGAAACATCAAAGACAATGTTTAGCTTGTGGTTAATATATTTGCCAAAGAAATATTCATATTACATGGGTTTCCTAAAATGATTATTCTAGATAGGGATTCTAGATTCACTTATAAATTTTGGAAATCCTTACATGATGTAGTAAGCATGAAATTAAATATAAGATCAACATATCATCCTAAGATAGATGGTCAAACTAAAAAGGTAAACCAAGTACTAGAAGACATGCTTTGCATGTACTACATAGATCAAAAGCCTTAATGAGAAGACTAGCTACACCTTGTAGAGTTTACCTACAACAATAGACATCAATATTATTTGGGAATGGTCCTATTTAATTCCTTGTATGGTTGGATGTGTATAACACCATTGTATTGGAAAAATTTGGAGGATCAGGTTTTAATCAGATCAGATCTGATCAAAGAAATGGAAGATCAGTTAAAGGTGATTAGGCAAAGGTTTAAGGAGGCTTCCAATTGATAGAAAATTGATTTGAAAAGAAAACCAAGGGAATTCTCCATAGGCAATAGAGTGTTCTTAATGGATAATATAATTAAAAGTGCCATTAAATCCATAAAGTTAGATCCTCAGTTTGTTGGACCCTTTGAGATCACTGAGAATATCAGTCCAATTGCGTATAGACTCGCCTTACCACCTAACTTGTCAAAGATCCATGACACCTTCCATATATATCTACTTAGTAAATATTTTTTTATGTTGAACATGTGTGGGATGTGTCTAAATTATAGATGGTAAACTTCAAGGCTATTGAAGTAATGTCGATAAATATTTTAGAGTTTTGTTCTAAGTCTATGTGGAATTGGACTCTAGAAAAATGTAAGGTTCAAAGGGATAATTTTTATAAAAGAAATACCACTTGGGAGAAAGTTAAAGACATGAAGAATCATTTTCCTTTCTTATTTGAAAATATTTTGTATTAACTTATATTTCTTAAAACAAGAAATACGCAAGACTATGTTTAGCCCAAGGGGGGTAGTATGTCATGACCCTCAGCAAGACTTTTGACATGGAAAACTATGCATTGATCAATGATGATTTGATATTTATATTTGATGTATTTGAGTGATTATGCAATACTTGTATGGATTTATTCTTGAATAATAAGGTACTACTAGTGTATTATTAATGTGTACGACTAGGTACACTCATGGGTGGAGGAGGTAGAATCAACCACCAAGAAGAGGTACTTGAAAAGGAAAATGATGATTTCAATAACTCAAGGTAAAATGGATGACTACCCTCATATAAATGCATGATTCTTGATTCGGTAGTAATAATCAATCCAATTGTTCAAATATTGAACTTGGTAACCTAGAAGTTATCGTAAGTCTTCAGTTGGGACAAGCCATTGGACTTGCAAATAAATCACCCACCTTGTTTGATGCATTTGACACTTGCCTTTATATATGCATGTTTATGTGAAAATTAAGTGGGTATAAAATCCCATTTGGAAAGGATTAATAGACATAGATGCCCTATGAAACTTAAGCCACTTGAATACCATACTAATGTTTAATATTAGTATTGGTATTTTATTTAAATTAATCAAAGTTGAAAAATGATTAATAATCTATTTGATTTGAATTAAATAATAAGTATTAATGCTTGGAAAACTTTATTTAATTCTCTTTTGATTTTTGTAAAAGAATGAGAAGAAAAGCTCCATCTTGTTTAAATAAATTAAAATATGATAGCTTTTATATTTCAAATCAAATAAATATTTTGAAAATTTAATGGAATAGTTATTTATTATTAAAGAATTAAATATTTATTTATATAATGAAAAGTGATTTTTTGGGGGTGTGAGATTTTCAAAGATGGGAAAAATTATTTTAAAATTAAAATACCCTCCTCTATTTCCTCCATATATAAACTTATCTTAAATTTTTGTGGATGGCCAAAAATACACAAGTGGGTTTTAGGGTTGGGGCAGTTGCAAGTGCCTTGTTAAGAGGACCTCGTATGAAAATTTGGGGGGATAATATTTTTAATTGGGAAGGTTATAAGTGAAGGGCATCGAAAGGATTTTACAGGTGAGAGGAGCATGAGGTAGTGAATAAAATAATACAACTTGATTTCAGTTTATATTTTAACCTAGAAAAATATCATCTATCCCATATTATTTAATTAAAATGGTGTTATTTTATTTATGCCTTCAAATCCTTTCTCAATACCTCAACCACCATGTGGACCTGCACTAGGTCCATCCCTTAACCACCCTTTTCACTCGAGAAAAAGGCCCCTTGACCGCTAGTTGGTGGTCAATAGACCTTAGGATGCCTTATCGCTTTTGAAGCACAAGGGAACCTACCAACTATGCATGTGTGATTTTTATCCCTTGGGTTGTTAATGTTTGAAAAAAAAAATGTTTAAAACCCTTTTTCCATTCTACCAATGACTAAAAGGGTGATACAGCTAAAATTTGTTTTTGCCATTGCCTAAAACCTTTTTTCTACCACCACTCAACCACCATGTAGTGGTCAAAAGCTATTGTGCACCCCATAGCCCTTAAAAGACTCTGAGGCCCCACACTATACATGTGGGATAAAGCATGTGATATCCAAAGAGGTTGTGATTTATTCCACATGCATAATGGGAGGGGTGCAAGCTTAGCTTAAAGAGGCTAGTGCATCCCTAAGCTTGTATCCAGCACAGAGGCTTGATATAATTTGAACTTAAACCTTAGTCATTTATCGTCATCACCATGTTGGGCTTGCTTCTATGTGTCACTTGGCAAGTTGGAAATGGTTGATTTTTGTGAAGGTTCTTCTACTTGTGTGTGAGATTTTGTTTGAAGTTGTAGGTTAAATCCCACATTCATGGGAGAAGGAGTGCAAGATTTATTTAAAGGTGCTAGCACACCCTATGTTTAGTATCTAAGTATACAAGCTATGAGTACTTGGTAATGACCAATTGGTTGGGTCAATGACTTGTGATTTGTTGGTCTATCTATGACTCTTGATTTATCGACCACTTGTGACTGGTCCACCTACCAGTGGTCTGTTGACATGCATATGGTCTATTTGACCCATCTATCTAGTTGACTTTAGTTTGTTGAATCTATGGCTTGTTGTTCATTTTTTTTGTTATTTTACTTAAGAAACTCTCCTTGTAAAAATATAGACTATGTTGTCTTATTAAAAGAGAAACCTTTGGAAACTTATATGTTTATGTTTGGTTTATAAAATAAAGAAATACCCTTTGAGCATAAATGAATAGATTTGGATTATTATTAAAAGAAATATCTCTTTTAAGAATATGGATAGATAATGCTTGAATTTATTAAAAGAAGGGCTTTTGTTACCAAGATGTAAATATAATTGTGTTATGGAATGTTTTTAAGTATTTAAATTATGGAACCATAATTGATTGAATAAATAAAATTGTTCTTAAGTATTTAAGTTATTAAGGGTATGGCACCTTAGTTGATTGAATAAATAAATTGTTTTTAAGTATTTGATTAATTAAGGGTATGGGATGATTTGAAATCCAAATGCAATAGTTTTTTTATTGAAATCTAGCATATTAATATTTATTGAAAGATAAAATTAGAGCATTAGTTGGGTATCTGAAGAGAATTCTGGTTGTTGTGGAATTGAATATAAGATTGTTGCCCCAAGAGGATCCAATTGGGACACCTCCGAATCCTATTTTAGAGAGACATAGTTATTTTGTAGATTTTTAAAGGATAAATCTCCAGCAGATACAGAAGAAGCATAAAAAACTACATTGAAAATGCTCTTTACGATTGTTGGAAATAGATCAACATCTTAATGAGTTAATGTATGTTTGCCATAGTTAGAATCAAGGCCAAATATTGCTTGAGCAAAGGATGGTAGAAGAAATAGTTTTATATAGATCCAATAAAGATTTGATATGTAAATTCAAGGGTATTTTCCCTAGCCTAAATTTATTTCATTCTTGGGTTTGGAAAAACTAGGAGCCTTTTGGTGAGTATTCTTTGTTGTTTATTAGCAATGGATATTTTATTGTTATTTTTTCTTCACTTGCTTATAGAAATAGGGCTTTCAAATTAGAAAAGATAAATCATGGTCCAGCAGGATTATTTGTTCAACCTTGGAGAGTGGAATTTGATCCTTGAATTGAATCCATTGCTATCCTAATTTGGATCCATTTGTATGCATTTCCAATGGATTTTTGGAGTGATAAGGCATTGGAAATTATTGATAATTTTCTTGGAAGAGATTTGGGTGTTTCCAAAGATACAATGGAAGAAAACAAAGTCGTTTATGTTATATTATGCATGGAAATGTATCTTAGACAACCTTTTCTAGTAGAGATTGAAATCGAGCTTGCAATACTATCTTGGATTCAATAACTGGATTATGAGGCATTACCCTTCAAGTGCAAAGTTTACTATAAATATGGGCATTTGGCCCAATCCTACCTAAACAATATGAAAATAAATATGGAGGCTCCTTTGGTAATTTCAAATCTTCCTAAGGAGGGTAAGTCAACAATAAATAAAGAAAAAACCAACATTTATTAGGTAAAATAAGCATAGGGATATGGTTTTGAATAGCACAAAATAAGGAGAAGGCAAAAGAAAAAATATGGTAAAGAGAAAATCCAAATCAAACCCTCGAATAGGTATGAAATATTAAATATACCAGTGGACCAGGATGAAGAAAAATTCATGGAAGGAGTGACTAGGAATAAAAAAAATAACATCCATGTTCAAGTTCCTCTTTCACATCCTCTCATCCTATAGTAGGTAATTAAGTATAGTGAGTTACCGTAATTAGATATTGTAGGGGTATTGATAGTGCATAACCAAGAGCAATTGATAAATAAGGATGTCATCATGGGTATAGCATAAAAGAATAGAGAAAGGCCAACTCTAGGGATAAATCAGGTAAAAAAGAGAAAAATATATCAGCTCTTAAGGAGTGGGTAGAAAATCAAAAAAGGAATTGATAGCAATTCAATGAGATAAACTGATCACTAGAGTATCAGTGAGACCAATATATTTTTACTTATCTCAAGGTAAACAATGATTATACAATCATGGAATGTTAGGGATTTAAATATTAGAACCCATCAATCTATTCTTTTGAAAACTTATAAAAACATAAAAATAAATAAAAATCTTATCGAGGAGGCAAAAATATCTTTGGGTCTTATGTGTAAAAGAGTAAATAAACTTTGGAGGGGTGCTAGTCATATGGAATTGGCTACCCAAGGGGACTTAGGGGGGATAATTACTCTTTGTAACTCCCTTGAATGGACAAAAATAGAAAAAATAGCTTGGAGGGGTGTCCTCACATCGCATTTTAGGAACAATGTGATAGCTGAGCAAGTTTTAATCACAAATTTTTATGGGGCTCAAAACCTAGATGGTCAGATGCATCAATGGAAAGCGATGCATAACATGATATTCTTAAGGAAGGAGTTATATTGAATTATTTTTGGGTATTTTAATGATAAATTATCATCTAGATATTAGGAAGAGGTAACCCCAATTTTAGACCCAAGGGATCGACTTATGATTGTCCAAGTCCATGCATTAAACTTGGTGGATATTAAATGCCCTAGAACCAACTACACTTGGAGTAATAAGAGGAGGGAGCCATATAGTAGGAAGGTGAAGTTAGATCATTTTTTGGTTTTAGAGGAGGCATTTATGAAATGGAATATAAAATTTCATATTTTGTAGGGTCCAATTTCATATCACTTTCTCATTTTGTTGGAAGGGGGGATCAAGACAATGCAACATCACAAACCATTCAAATTTGAAAACTTTTGGTTACAAAAATATGAACTTTCAAATAAAATTACACAGTGGTGGGAAGAGGGCCACCCATCATATGGGATATCAATGATTAGATTCCACAAGAAACTTCATTATGTCAAGGATCAACTAAAATAATGGAGGTGAGCTAATAATATATACTTCTAAGTCCAAAGAGCTCCATTGGTGGCCATATGATATGAGGTTCAAAAATACTTCAAGGAAGGAACAATTAAAGAGCAACTCAAAGAAGAGGATGTTGCATTGCATAAAGTAGTTGAGGATATTGAAAACAAGGAGGAGATCTACTAGAAATAGAGAGCAAGAAACACTTGGTTATTAGAAGCTGATAAAAATACCAAAATTTTCCATCAAGTTATCTATCCTAGAATACAAATGAACAACATGGAATCTCTTCAATATGAGAACAAACACTCCTTTGATACAATTCCAAGAATGCATTTCCATTTAATGGATTATTTTTCTAATCTATTTAAGTAAAGTATGGTGCAAGATGAAGAGGCTCAAAAATAAGTTCTTGCTAGCATACCTTATATTATATCTAAAGAAGAAAATCAAACCCTACTTAAACCCATTGATAGAGAGGAACTAAAGAAAGTAGTCTTTGGAATGAGCACCAAAAAAACACCAGGTCCAAATGGCTTTCCAATTGAGTTTTTTCAAGTCTTCTAGGACAACTTGGAGGAGGATGTAATGGTTTTTATAGAGGAGTCCAAAGGTAGTAAAAAAATGCTTAAAGCATTAAATCATACTTTCATTTCCTTAATTACAAAATGGGAGGAGGGGGTTCATATTTCATATTATAGACCTATTGCCTTATGCAATGTCATATATAAAATAATCACAAATGTAATGGTTGAGTGGCTAAAACCTCTTCTACATAGCATTATCTCCTCAAAGCAAGGGGGTTTTGTAGAGGGTAGGCAGATCTTGGATTGTGTAGTTCTAGATCAAGAGGTAATCCATTCAATGTAAATTTACGGTAATAGGGGATGTTCATAAAATTTGATATGTAAAAGGCTTATGATAGGGTGGAGTGGAGCTTATTGTCAAAGATCATGATAACCTTTGGTTTCTCTCAATATTGAATAGAATGGGTCATGAGTCGTGTTTGTACTCTGACATACTCAAAGTTAATCAAGGGCCTTCCCTCACAAATTTTTGGAGCTACTCAAGGCCTTCGTCAAGAATATCCTTGTTCCCCCTATATTTTTCTCATATTGGCTGAAGGTTTGGATAGACTCATCTTGAGGAGAAGACAACAAGGTTTTCTAATAGGTATCAAGGTGGGGGAGGAAGTTTTGAATCACATATAGTTTGTGTATGGCACAGGATTTGTGGGAGTGGTCAACTTTAGGGAACAAAGAATGATTAGAGATACACTTAATGTCTACCTTAGGGCCACAAACCAAGTCATCAATGATAAAAAATCCAAAGTGGTCTTTTTCAATCTTGATCAAACGCTTCAGGATAGAATTTTAGAGATTTGGGATTCACGAGGATTTCTCTCCTAGTGGTATACTAGGGTGTCCCTTTGCATTTTAAAAAACTAAAAATAAATATCTAGAGGAATTTTTTAAATTGTATCAAGGAAATAATTAATCATTGTTCTCACAAATGGTTAAGCTATAGGGATAGATTAACATTTTTATAGTCAATCATTCAAGCCATGCCAATTTATAATTTTTCTATCCTTACTGTCCCACATACCATATGGAAAGAGTTAGATAATATGGCTAGAGAGGAAATGGACCTTAGCAGGTTGGGAGAAAGAAAGCCAACCCAAGTTAAAAGGATGTTTGGGAATGAGGATATCAAATTTAAATAATAAATATTTGGTTGGAAAGCTTTACTTGAGATGGATTTCCCAACCAAATTCTTTAGTTAGTAGAGTTTTAACTAGTAAATATTTGGGACAGGTAAACCCAAATGAGGTGGGTCATTTCCATTTGGATGGTAATGGGTCTTAGTGTGGCCGGCTCTAAATTTAGGATCTTATGTAGTGAAAGATGGATTATTTTGTAAAGTGGGGAGAGGCTATAAGGCACAATTTTGGATAGATTCATGGGATCAATACCCACCTATCATTTTTTGAATTCCTAGAACTCAACCAAAAATAAAACATAGAAACTAGGGGTTGGTTCTAAATTTAAATTTATTTCAACACTTGTCATCTAGGGGATTATAAGTTTAAGTATTTTAAGAAGTTGGATGAGTGGCCAGTTTCAATCCCTCCAGAATTGACATCCATCATGACTATAATATTGGCAAAAATATTTCTCATAGGTAGAAATGAGGAGGATGAATTAACTTAGGTATATGGGAGCCTTGGTGTCTACATAGTGAAGGATGGATATTATAAGATGCTTCCAATGAAGAATACAAGCTTATACCGAGAGGGGGGGTGAACAGTATAAGACCAAATTTTACTTTTCTTTTCGAAACAATATTATCCAATATTATCAATGGGAATATCAATAGCAATAATAAAAACAATGCACAAATAATCACACACAATATAGACACTAATTTAACATGGTTCACCCAATGTGGGATACTCCATGAAGAAAATATTTCTTCTAAATTTTCTCAACAAATATTTTTGGGAATCAATTCCCTATTACAATGTTTATGGAACTCTATCCAAAGGAGACACCAATATCCTAATGCTTTGATTTGTGGACCTCTCCCATAGGATAATTATTTCCCCTTTTCTCTATTTTATATAAATTGACCCAGGAGAACTCTTTCTCCTCAACTGGTTTGTGGATATCTCTCCATAGAATAACACTATCTTCCTAGTTGGTTCGTATATCACACTCCACAAGAGAAATATTTCCTCTTGCTCTGGTTCTTGAATCTTTATCCATAGGAGAACACTTTCCCCTCTACTCTAGCTGATGATATTCTAGAAGTGTTATTCCCCCACTGCTTTATCTTGTGGATCTCTCTTCACATAATACCTATGTAATCATTTCCCTAGCTAATGGATCTCTATCCACTAGAGATTTATATCCTCTGCTCTATCACCTCCAAATCTTGTTGTCAACTTAGCTCTATATCTATCTCAAATATTCTCTAAAAATTTTCCTCGATCTAGTATAATTTGCTCCAACTCTATCTCAAGTCTAGCACAAATTTTTACCAAAAAATATCCTCAAATATATCCTCAAGCTTTCATACAAATATTTATTCAATCACAAATCAAATCTTCTTAGATTTACCCCAAGCCTTAACACAAAGCTTGAAAAAATCAATCAATCAATTTTTCTCTCAAATCTTAACCAAAACTTACCTCAAACCTGCCCTCAAGTCCTCTCAATAACTTGATCAGTTTGCTCTCAAGTATTCACCAAGACTTACCTCAAATCTACCTTCAAGTCCTCTCAAGAACTTGCTCAATCTATTGTCATCTTTACCAAGTCTTGTTTCAAATATTCCTTCAAGTTCTCACAAGAACTTGCTCAATCTAATCTCAAGTATTCACCAATACTTACCTCAAATATGATAAAACACATGCTCAAAACATCTCACAAGATATGCTCAATCAATCTCAAATATTACACTCAATATTATCAATTGCTTTGTCTAAAATTCAAAGTAATTACTTTAACTTGAAGAAGTTTAGACATTTTCTATTTAGAATTCATTTAACCTCTATTAATGGTGTTTTCATACTTCTTCAACCAAAGTGCACATTGTGGGTTTCAAACCCTAACTCAAATAATCCTCAATATCTATCTCAAATGTTCTCTTAATATTCACCAATGAACCATATAAGAATTCACTCAGATATTTCCAACAATCCTTATCAAACAATACTTTTTACTCCACATTATATTTTACAACATTCATTCCAACATTTCAAAAAAAATATGATGTGCCCATACCTCTTTTCTTTGATGGAGATATCTCTTCAAAATCTGTTTTACTCACAACCAAATCCTTTTGCCAATTTTAGGTTTAATAGCAATAGTCTATCTCAAAATCTCCACAAGAATATTTACCTCAAAAAATATTTCACCATATAATAAATACAATAAAATTTCAAGTCACAAATACTCCTTATCACTCCTTCTGTAAAAATAAATCCCCAATAAATAGACCATACACTCACTCAAAAAAAACAATTATAATGACAATATCCCTATAGATCCTTTTAACTCCAACTCAACATAAAATATTTCAACCCAAATTTCAGCCTTACAAATACTTTAATATTCTAACTCAAAATAGATTTCAAATTAAAACAATAAAGTCCTTTGTATACACCCTATATTCTCCAATTCTTAATCCAACATACATTCCAAATAACAATAAAATTCCTTGCTTACACCTTATAATCTCCAATTATTAATCCAACATACATTCCAAATTACAATAATAAAATTCCTTGCTTACACCTTATAATCTCCAATTCTTAATCCAACATACACTTTGTATTTTCAAATTGCATAGCAATGATAAAAAAAAATTAATCATACCTTAGCCATGTAATAAAAAATTTTGCATGCCTCAAAACACTAACATGTACTCCACAAGAATCGAACTCACGCTCACCACATTCCTAGTGCCTTAGCCTTGGCTGGGCTACTACTTGGGTTGTGTGCCCACATAAACACAATGATGCACTCACTACATTTTTTACCTTTCGCTAGCACCAAATTTTTTGAGACAATACACTTTTCTCTACTGCCACCAGGAATCGAACGTGAGACATGTTGTCTGCCAATACCTCATGCATCCAAGCCTTTCCACTAAGCCAAATGTGTGGTTGGTAATAGGGACATGCACCCTTATCTCTTTATGCATCCACAGTTCTCATTTAGCTTTTAAAAATAAAAGCCTTCATCTTTCTTTGCTCACAAAATTCGCATCAAATAATTTTGTTAACCCTTCACATGTGCATTTCGGAGACTTAACTTTTGTCTTCAAAACTTTATGGTATAAATACCATTTTTCTTCCTTGCTTGGATGTCGATGGAAATTAGATATTTAAATTTTATTCTTGGTGCCAAACCCACTTAGGGTTATAAAATTATTATAATATAAATATTATAATTATTTTATAATTAATCTTAGGCTTCCTCTTAGCACTTTAATATTATAATAATAAATATTATAATATTATTTTCTTTGGGCCTAGATATTTTCTTTCTTCACCTTAGGATTTCTCTTGACAACTTTAATATTATAATAATAAATATTATAATATTATTTCCTTTGGGCCTAGATATTTCCTTTCTTTAGGGTATTTAAACCAAATATCTTGGGATTAAAATATAAATATTTTAACCCTCCTTTTGTCAATTCCTTTGCACTGAGATGAAATGACTTTTGACATCAATGATAACATAACTACTCAAAATTTCCAACAATATCCCCCTTTATCATTTATGGCAATCCTTTTCCTTAACCATTCCTTTTTCCTATTTCTAATTCTTCTTCCCTTGGGAAACTTCTCCCCTTAATTGAATGCTCTCCCCCTAACTCAAATCTCTCCTCCTTTGGCATCAATGGCAAAGGGACTCCTTTGGGGATAAAT
Source organism: Wollemia nobilis (assembly GCA_028583015.1). NCBI lineage: Eukaryota > Viridiplantae > Streptophyta > Pinopsida > Araucariales > Araucariaceae > Wollemia > Wollemia nobilis. The sequence goes on from JAQPPZ010016936.1 coordinate 5,504,141, forward strand.
ATAAGACTGTTATTTCAGCCCCCTCTCCACCTCCTCTCATTGAGGTGATTAATTTTAGGGTGGAAGTAAATTTACTCCCAACATACAATGCTCTTTTCCTTTGTCAACCTGCTTTCTCAACATACCCTTTTGGTTCCTTTGAATATCCTTGTTCTTGATTGTCTCTGGAAGCTCTAGAAAATTTGTTCTACACCACTTGTCCATAAGCACAACATGATTGCACTTATAACACTTAATTTTGTGGTTCCTAGAAGGTGCAAATATCTTGAAGTTCCTCCCAATGAAGCCATACCTATTTATTTCATGAAGCTTGTAGTGAATTGTTTTATGACCAAATCGATTATAAGAGTAGCAATACCCTTGAAATAAATTTCCATATTTGAAGTTCCTCTTAGTAATACCATACTCCTTATTCTCATGAACCTTGCACTGCATACCCTTATGAACAAACTTGTTACATGAGAAGCAATGTCATTTGAAGAAATATTTCTTTGGACCTACTGGTCTCTTAGTCCTTCCTTATTTGTGATGATCCTTGTACCTTGTTTGTGCATTGTTTCCTTCCTCTTTGATGTTGTCACTTCTCAACACATCGACGTAAGTCTTAGGTTCTTCTTTAGTCACTTATTTTGATGTTCCCTTTGAGACTTCCTTTTCTTTTGAGCTTGATTCCCCTTTCTGTACTTCTAGATCTTCTTCATTGCCTAGTCCTATTTTGATAAATGAAGCTCTTTGTGCTTTGGTAATGTTTTCAAAATCTTTTGAACTTTTCTCATACCTGTGTCACTTTTATTTAGACTCTTTCACTTTCTTCCTTAGTGAAACTACCTCATATTCTAATATTTCACATTATAAGACTTTTTATTATAACTTTTCAGTCATATCTTCTTCAATTTTTCTTGCCTCTTCAACCTTAACCTTAAGGTTAGTGAGATCTTGTAGAAAATTTGCCTTTGATTTCTTATATTCTTGTACTTGGGATTTCAATATTGAGTTTTCCCTTTTTAATTCAACAAGTTCCTTAACTGTGGCTTTCTCATTTCCTTTCCTAGAATCTTCCTCTTCTTCTAGGTTTTATTTTTTTAAAAGCGAAAAACCCCTTGTGGGGCCGCCTTGGTCTGAGAGACCATGAACAGGGGGTTCTACACCGTCAAATTCACTCGAGAGTTGCACCCAGCCCTGCCCACACCAACATTATCAATTGGATTTTTGGTACCCAATTCAACTTTTTTTGGTAGGGTGGAGATTCGAACCTAGGACCTCCCTTGGAGGATTGCCCTCTCCTCTCTAACTCACCTGCAACACCTAGGTTTCTTCTAGGTTTTCAAGAGCATATTCATACTCTTCAATATCTAAAATACTTTCATCACTATCCCTTGAAGCCCTGATTGCTACTTCAATATGATCATCTTCTTTTTCTTCTATTACCGAAAGTATAATTTCCTTTGTACACATTATTTGACTGTCCCTATTTTCTTTTTCATCTTCATTGCTACTAAAACTATTGCAATAAGTTGCATTGTGACAAAGGTTACTAAACCATTCTTCTTAACTGCTACTATACACAAATTTTGAACAATGATCTTCAATATCACCAAAGCTACCACAAATAAAAAATTTGAGTATTATTTGTTTCTTCTTATTCCTTTTTACATAGTTCGCTTCCTTTCCATTGCCAGATCCTACTTCCACTTCTCCTCTTAGAGAAAAAATCTCTTTAGAAGCAAAATCAAATTCCTTTTCCTCTTTGCTACTATTATATCCATTTTATGAATAATAAAGTGCCACGTGACCAAACTTACCACACTCTTCATATCTCACTAATTTTATTCTTCTCTTCTCTTAGTCTCAAAATCAAATTCTTCTTCCTTCTTAGGTCTCACGGTTCTTCTTCTGCATTTCTTTGCCATGTGTATTCTTGTAGATATTTCTTCAAGTTTTTTATGCTTCCCTGAAGGAACCCGCTCTGATACTGATTGAAGAACACAAGCTTATACTAAGAAGGGGGGTGAACAATATAAGATAAACTTTTACTTTTCTTTCCCAAATAATATTATCTGCAATAATAAAAATAATGCATAAATCGTCACACACAATAGAGACACCAATTTAATGTGGTTCACCCATTGTGGGCTACTCCATGGAGAAAATATTTCTACTAATTTTTTTGAACAAATATTCTTGGGAATCAATTCCTTATTACAATGTTTATGGACCTATATCCAAAGGAGACACCAATCTCCTAATGCTCTGATTTGTGGATCTCTCTCCACATGAGAATTCTTTCTCCTTTTCTTTGATTTTTGGAACTTGACCCAAGAGAACTCTTTCTCCTCAACTGGTTTGTGGATATCTCTCCACATAAGACCTCTATCTTCCTATTTGCTTCATCTATCACTCCCAATAGTAGAAATATTTCTCCTTGCTCTAGTTTATGAATCTTTATCCACAAGAGAACTCTTTCCCCTCTGCTCTAACTAATGATATTTTAGAAGACTTCTACCCCCACTACTCTAGCTTGTGGATCTCTCTCCACATAATACCTTTGTCCTCACTGCCTTGTCTAATGGATCTCTATCCACTAGATATTGTTGTCATCTACTCTATCACCTCCAAAGCTTACTGTAAACTTAGCTCAATATCTATCTCAAATATGTAATAAACACTTTCCTTTGTCTAGTATAAATTTTCTCACAAATATACACCAAAAACAATCCTCAAATATGTCCTCAAGCCTTAACACAAATCTTGATCCAATCACAAATTAACTTTGCTTATATTTACCTCAAGCCTTAACACAAAGCTTTAACAAATCAATCAATCAATTCTACTCTCAATTCTTCACCAAGACTTACCTCAAATATACCCTCAAGTTCTCTAAATAACTTTCTCAATATGCTCTCAAGTCTTCACCAAGACTTGTCTTAAATATGCCTTCAAGTCCTCTTAAGAAATTGGTCAATCTACTCTAAAGTCTTTACCAGGACTTATCTCAAATATTTATTCAAGCTCTCTCAATAACTTCCTTAATCTTCTCTCAAGTCTTCACCAATACTTACCTCAAATCTGCTCAAACACTTGCTCAAAATCGCTCACAAGATATGATCAATCAATCTCGGATCTTGCACACAATGCTATCAATTGCTTTTTCTAAACTTCAAAGTAATTCTTTTAACTTGAAGCAGTTTAGAAATTTTCTATTCATAATTCATTTAACCTTTGGAACATATAGAGAATGATGTACTCCATCAAAAACTCAATATGTTCTACTCAATCATTAAGTCCATTGCTTTCACAAATATAATTTTTAATATTTGCACATTCACTTTCAATATCACTCAAAACCAATGCTCAAGGATTTCACTCAATCATTCAACCAATGAAACACAACTTGTTCACTATCCAAATAATCTCCAATAAAATTCCAAATTTTTTATTACATGACTAAGGTATGATTCAAAGTTTTTATCATTGTTGTGCAATATGAAAATACAGAGTGTATGTTGGATTAAAGTTTGGATATTATAAGGTGTAAGCAAGGAATTTTATTCTTAATCCAACATACATTCCAAATTACAATAATAAAATTCCTTGCTTACACCTTATAATCTCCAATTTTTAATCCAACATACACTCTGTATTTTCATATTGCACAACAATGATAAAAACTTTGAATCATACCTTAGTCATGTAATAAAAAATTTTACAAGCCTCAAAACACTAACATGCACTCCACATGAATCGAACTCACGTTCACCACCTTCCTAGTGTCTTAGCCTTGGTTAGGCTACCACTTGGGCTATGTGCCCACATAAACACCACAATACGCTCACTAACTTTTGTACCTTCCATTGGCACCAAAGCATTTGAGACAAAACACTTTCCTCTACTGCCATCAGGAACCAAATGCGAGACCTATTTTCTGCCAATACCTCATGCTACCAAGCCTTGCCACTAAGCCAACTGTTTGTTTGGTAATAGGGACATGCACCGTTCTCTATTTATGTGTCCATAGTTCTCCTTTATCTTTTAAAAATAAAATCCTCCGTCTTTATTTGCTCACGAAATGTGCATCAAATAAGTTTTTTAACCCTTCTCATGTGTATTTCGAAGACTTAACTTGTGTATTCAAAACTTTATGCTATAAATACCATATTTCTTCCTTGCTTGGATGTCAGCAAAAATTAGATATTTAAATTTTATTCTTGGCGCCAAACCCACTTAGGGTTTAAAAATTATTATAATATAAATATTATAATTATTTATAATTAATATTAGGCTTCTTATTAGCACTTCAATATTATAACAATAAATATTATAATATTATTTTTTTGGGCCTAGATATTTTCTTTCTTCACCTTAGGATTTCTCTTGAAAATTTTCATATTATAATAATAAATATTATAATATTATTTCCTTTGGGCCTAGATATTTCCTTTCTTAGGGGTATTTAGACCAAATCTCTTGGGCTAAAAATATAAGTATTTTAACCCTCATTTTGTCAAATCCTTTGCATTGAGATGAACTGAATTTTGATATCTATGACAATATAACTACTCAAAATTTCCAACAATATACCCCTTTGTCATTTATGACAACCCTTTTACTTAACCATTCATTTTTACTTTTTCCAATTCTTCTCCCCTTGGGAAACTGCTCCCCCTAACTCAAATATCTCCTCCTTTGGAATCAATGGCAAAGGGACTCCTTTGGGGCTAAATATAATATTGTTATCTCAGCCCCCTCTCCACATCCTCTATTTTATGTGATTAATTTTGGTGTGGGAGTAAAATTACTCCTAGATTACAATGCTCTTTTCCTTTGTCAACCTGCTTTCTCAACATACCTTTTTGATTCCTTTGAATATCCTTGTTCTTGGTTGTCTCTGAAAGTTGTGGAAACTTTGTTTTGCACCACTTGTACATATGCCTAACATGATTGCACTTATAAAACTTAATGTTGTGGTTTCTATAAGGTGCAAATATCTTGAAGTTCCTCCTGGTGAAGCCATACCTATTTCTATCATGAACCCTGCAGTGAATTGCTTTATGACCAAATCGATTACAAGAGTAGCAATACCCTTGAAAAAAATTTCCATCTTTGAATTTTCTCTTAATAATACCATACTCCTGTTTTTCATTAGCCCTGCACTACATATCCTTGTGACCAAACCTATTACATGAGAAGCAACGTCCTTTGAAAAAATCTTGCCTTGGACCCTCTAGTCTCTTAGTCCTTCCTTCTTTATGATGATCCTTGTACCTTGTTTGTGCATTGTTTTCTTCCTTTTTGATGTTGTCACTTCTCAACACATTGGCGTAAGTCTTAGGTTCTTCTTCAGTAACTTCTTTTGATGTTCTCTTTTAGACTTCATTTTTCTTTTGAGCTTGATTCTCCTTTTTATACTTCTATATCTTCTTCGTTGCCTAGTCCTACTTTGATAAATGAAGTTCTTTGTGCTTTGGTAATGTTATCCAAATATTTTGAACATTTTTCAAATCTATGTAGCTTGTCTTTATACTCTTTCACTTCCTTACTTAGTGAAACCACCTCATGTTGTAATATTTCACATTATAAGACTTTTGCTTCTAATGTTTCAGTCATACCTTCTTCAATTTTCCTTGCCTCTTCAACCTTAACCTAAGGTCAGTGATATCTTGTATAAACTTTACCTTTACTTTCTTATATTCTTGTAAGAAATGGTGAAGAACACAAGCTTATACTGAGAGGGGGGGTGAACAGTATAAGACCTCTTTTTACTTTTTCCTTTATACTTCAAAACAGTAAAGCAATATACCCAAAGCAATATCAAAGCAATGCACAATATCATCCACAAAGTGACACCAATTTTAACGTGGTTCACCTAGAATGGTTGGGCTACGTCCACAAAACTTTTCTCTAAAAGTTATCTCAAAGTTCTTTGGGAATCCTTCCCAATTACAATGTTTATGAGCCTCGGCCCAAAGGAGATACCTTCCCCCAATCAGAATTTATGAGCCTCTGCTCAAAGGAGATACCTTCCCCCAATCAAAATTTATGAGCCTCTGCTCAAAGGAGATACCTTCCCCTCTGCTCTGGAAATGATCCCTCAGAAGATCAACTGCCTCTACCTCTTGCCAGCATGTGGAACTCCTTTCCACCGAAGACCTCCTATCCTCAATGCTTAGCCTAAGAGACCTCTGCCTTCTATGATCACGTCCATAGCAGCTCAACAACCTGTACCAAACACAGTCAGTCGGTCTAGTACAAGTCTTCCTCTGTCTGTTAGATCTGTCCAACACTTGAACAAATCAATCCTCTGCACACAAGCCTTCTCAAAGACTTGCCAAATCTGTCCTCAAGTTCTTCTCAAAGAACCAGTGCACCTCTGTCCTCATACAACAGCACTCCATGTTCGTCTTTGCCCTTTGTGCTCTCTACGCCCTCTGCTCTTTCTGCACAATCACAGCCGCACTTGGTCGAACTTCAACCTTTGCACTCTCTGTGCAATCACAGTGGCACTTAGAACAATTCACCATGACTCTTCGCTCACTCTGCACACTTCGATCGAATTTTGCACTCTGCTCTCGACGATCGAACTTCTCACTCTATGCTCTATCTACGAACGTCGCAACTAACAACACAACCAACTCTTCAAAATAGCCTACCTTTTATAATAACACTTTCAAGATCAAAACCTTAATCTTAGTCAGCTGTAACCCTGATCTTTAGTCGGTTGCACAACCCTAAACTTCATCGACTACAAACCCTAATCTTCGTCGGCTCACATTTAACTTTGTCGGCTTCAATCGCCTCTGTAACTCTTCTGTAGCTTTTGCCATGAAACTACAACATGTCACGATATCGTGACACCTTTGCAACCGTACACTTTCTTTTGGCTTTTGTCATGATATCGTGACACTTCAGCCTTTGTCGACTTCAACTAAGCTCTTGTCGTGATATCGTGACACTTCTGTCTTTGTCAGCATCAACTTTGCTTTTGTCATGATATCACGACACTTCTCCCTTCGTCGACCTCCTTTCTACTTTTGTCATGAAATCGTGACACTTCTGCCTCTACAGACTTCGTCTTCACTTCTGTCATGATATCGTGACACTTCTGTCTTCATAGCCTTCCTCTCTACTTTTGTCATGAAATCGTGACACTTCTCCTATAGAAGACCCTTTCAATTTCTATCGTGAAATCATGACACTTCTGCTTCTATCTGCTTTCTTTTCTGCCTGTCATAAAATCGTGACACTTTTTGCATCCGTACGCATTCTTTGCAACCTGTCATGAAATCACGATGCTTTCAGCTTTCGTACGCTTTCCTTGTAACCCGTCGTGAAATCGCGACATGTCACAATATCGCGACACTTTTCTAACTTGTTTTCTCTCTCCTGCTTAAGTCGCGAAAATGCGACATGTCACGATATCGTGACACTTTTCCTCCTTAGCTCTTTTCTATTCTTTGGGTCATAAAAACCCGACATGTCGTGATATCGTGACACTTTTTCTCCTTAGCGCTTTTCTTTTCTTTAGGTCACGAAAACTTGACATGTCGCGATATCACGACACTTTTTCTCCTTAGCGCTTTTCTTTTCTTTGGGTCACAAAAACCCGACATGTCATGATATCATGACACTTTTTCTCTATGAGCTCTTTCTCTCGAACCTATCATGAAATCGTGACACTTTTTCATCCATACAAACCCTCTTGCAAATTGTCACGAAATCGTGACACTTTTCTTTGCGAGCTCTTTCTCTCGAACCTGTCAGCTTGGGGTTTGCAAAAGACCTTTGAAACTGTCATGTCAGTAACCTTCATCAAAATAAATTATTTGACATCAAATCAAATTCCTTCAAAAGCTTCTTGACATCAATGACAACTTATATACTTGAGCAAAGGCAATGTACCCAAAGTACCCAAAATTTCCAACAATCTCCCCCTTTGTCATTGATGGCAAACCTTTACTGAAAACACTTCTCAAGAGCCAAAACTGAAACCAACTATGCTAACAACTGACCAACGTCCTTTGAAGTTTTGCTCCCCCTGACTTGAAGCTTTCCTCTTCACTTTGAAGCTCTCCCCCTTACTCATATCTCTCCCCCTTTGTCATCAATGGCAAAGGGTCACCTTTGGGGCTCGAGACTAAGAATGAGCCTCTTAGCTTAGTCCCTCCCCCACCTCCTGATGAGGTGATTAATTTTGGGGTGGGAGTAAAACTCCCATTAGGCACTGATCATCATCAGCGTCTATAACTTCCTTGTCGGGCCTTCTCTTGAACTCTTTGTCCATATTCCTGTTCCTGTCACTGTTCTTGTTCTTGTTCTCATCCCTGTTCTTGTCCATGCCTTGATCCTTGGACCTGATCATGCCATTGTTCCTATTCCTGTATTCTAGAATTTTAGCTCTACATTGTCTGATTGTGTGACCTTCATTGTTGCACTTGAAACACTTGATGATGTTGTTTCTCTGAGGTAAACCTGATCTTTGAATCCACTAGTTCTGACCAAACCTATTCTGACCAAACCTGTTCTGGCCAAACCTGTTTTGACCAAACCTGTTCTGACCAAACCTGTTCTGGCCAAACCTATTCTGACCAAACCTGTTCCTGTTATTTGCCTTGCAATAAATTGCCTTGTGCCCAAACTATTGACAAGAGTAGCAATACCCTTGAAAGAAACTAGCACTTCTGAAATTGTCGTTTACCTTCTTTACTTGAGCCATGCAATGTGAAGCCATGTGACCAAACTTATGACAAGCAAAACATCTGCCTTGAAATTTTCCTTTATTTGACCTCTTGGGTCCTGAAAACTTCTTCTTCTCATTCTGAATTCTGTTTTCTGTTTATGTGCATCTATCATTCAAGGACTCATGATCTGAAATACTTTCCTCATAAGAACTCTCTTCCTTTTGGAGTCTCTTACTAGACTCTCCAACTTGTTCCTTGTGTGGCTTAACAAAACCAAGGCCTGTTTTATCTGTTGTCTTTCTTTGACCTTTGATGAGTGACTTAACCTTTTTGGAGCTATCTTGAAACCTGTAAAGCTTATCCTTGTACTCTTTAGTTTCCTCTTTCAAAGAAGCCATTTTCTGTTCTAACTCACTATACTCAAGAACCTTAGACTCTAACTCATCCTTGAGTTCTTGTGTCTTAGCTATAGAGAAATCAAGATTTTCTATAAGATCATCTCTCTCCATACAACATTCATCTAACTTATCCTTGAGTCTAGCATTCTTCTTTCTTTCCTTTTTCAAAGCACTAAGAGCATTAATAAGTTCACTTTCAAGATCCTTTATTTGTTTGCTTTCTGAATCATCAAACCCTTTTTCAGATTTCTTATCACTAGAGGTGCTACCTTTTTCAAAAACCATACAAGCATCTTCCTTATAGTTTTCTGAAGCATCCTCATACATACTAGAAACCAAATCATTATTTGTGCAATCATCCTCAAGGTGACCAAAATTTCCACATCTAAGACATTTCATGATAATGAATCTATGTTTCGGTTCTTCCTCTTTTTTTGATATGAACAACATCTCATTTTCATTATCACTTGAAGAACTTTCACTATCACTACTAGAACACTTACTTGCTTTGTCTAGATAGAAACTCTTCTTGTGCTTGTGAGAATACCTCTTTCCTTGATTGTTGTGCTCATCTTTGTTCTTTCTGTGATGCTTATGCTTTTCGAAACCTTGCTCATAGAATCCTGTTTATCTTCATCACTTTCATTCTTGGGAATAGTACGATCGGTAGCATAATGACCAAACTTTCCACAATTGAAACATCTTATATTTTTCACGCTTTTGTGCTTTCTAGAGAACTTGCCTTTCTTGTTGTAATATGCCTCTTCATCACTAGAAGACTCATCACTATCTTGAAGTTGTTTACCCTTGGATTTCTTGGTAGCCTTGAAAGCTGCCTCTTTCTTGACATCAACCTTCACTTGAGTTCTCAACTCAAATGCTGCAAGTATACTATGGAGCTCATCCTTTTTCAACTTATCCAAATCTTTAGCTTCCTCAATAGCAGAAATATTTTCACTAAATCTATTAGGAAGAGATCTTAAAATCTTATCACAAACATCATTTTCAGCAAGCTCAAGACCTAAGTCTTTCATGGAGTTAACAACCTCATCCATACGAAGCATGTAGTCACTAATATTTTCATCATCATTCATCCGGAGTTGTTCAAACATACCTTTGAAGTGTCTCAACTTGGCCTTTCCGACATTTGTATCACCTGTATGAACCACCTTCAACTGTTTCCACATTTCACTAGCTGTCTCGTAGTGAATCACTTTGGTGAGATCTGCTTTACGTAAGCCTTTCGAGATTGCATTCATTGCTTTTGAATTGCTGTGATGTAGGAGCCTTTCTTCTTTAGTATTAGGACCATGTACGGGAATAGTGTACTCATCTTCAATCACTTCCCATACCTCATTACCAAGTGCCATTAGATGAACCTTCATCCTTGCACTCCAAAGACCAAAATCTGACCCATCAAGAATAGGTGTTGCATTGCTACTTGAATGATCCATTGTGTTCTTTACTAGCTTTTCCTTCAAGCTGTTAAACTTTTCGAAGGCACCTGCTCTGATACCAATTGAAGAACACAAGCTTATACTGAGAGGGGGGGTGAACAGTATAAGACCTCTTTTTACTTTTTCCTTTATACTTCAAAATAGTAAAGCAATATACCCAAAGCAATATCAAAACAATGCACAATATCATCCACAAAGTGACACCAATTTTAACGTGGTTCACCCAGAATGGCTGGGCTACGTCCACAAAACTTTTCTCTAAAAGTTATCTCAAAGTTCTTTGGGAATCCTTCCCAATTACAATGTTTATGAGCCTCGGCCCAAAGGAGATACCTTCCCCCAATCAGAATTTATGAGCCTCTGCTCAAAGGAGATACCTTCCCCCAATTAGAATTTATGAGCCTCTGCTCAAAGGAGATACCTTCCCCTCTGCTCTGGAAATGATCCCTCAGAAGATCAACTGCCTCTACCTCTTGCCAGCACGTGGAACTCCTTTCCACCGAAGACCTCCTGTCCTCAATGCTTAGCCTAAGAGACCTCTGCCTTCTATGATCACGTCCATAGCAGCTCAACAACCTGTACCAAACACAGTCAGTCGGTCTAGTACAAGTCTTCCTCTATCTGTCAGATCTGTCCAACACTTGAACAAATCAATCCTCTGCACACAAGCCTTCTCAAAGACTTGCCAAATCTGTCCTCAGGTTCTTCTCAAAGAACCAGTGCACCTCTGTCCTCATACAGTAGCACTCCATGTTCGTCTTTGCCCTTTGTGCTCTCTACGCCCTCTGCTCTTTCTGCACACTCACAGCCGCACTTGGTCGAACTTCAACCTTTGCACTATCTGTGCAATCACAGCGGCACTTAGAACAATTCACCATGACTCTTCGCTCACTCTGCACACTTCGATCGAATTTTGCACTCTGCTCTCGATGATCGAACTTCTCACTCTACGCTCTATCTACGAACGTCGCAACTAACAACACCACCAACTCTTCAAAACAGCCTGCCTTTTATAATAACACTTTCAAGATCAAAACCTTAATCTTAGTCGGTTGTAACCCTGATCTTTAGTCGACTGCACAACCCTAAACTTCGTTGGCTACAAACCCTAATCTTCGTCGGCTCACATTTAACTTTGTCGGCTTCAACTGCCTCTGTAACTCTTCTGTAGCTTTTGCCGTGAAACTACAACATGTCGCGATATCGTGACACCTTTGCAACCGTACACTTTCTTTTGGCTTTTGTCATGATATCGTGACACTTCAGCCTTTGTCGACTTCAACTAAGCTCTTGTCGCGATATCGTGACACTTCTGTCTTTGTCAGCATCAACTTTGCTTTTGTCGCGATATCGTGACACTTCTCCCTTCGTCGACCTCCTTTCTGCTTTTGTCATGAAATCATGACACTTTTGCCTCTGTAGACTTCGTCTTCACTTCTGTCGTGATATCGTGACACTTCTGTCTTCATAGCCTTCCTCTCTGCTTTTGTCACGAAATCGTGACACTTCTCCTATAGAAGACCTGCTTTCAATTTTTGTCATGAAATCATGACACTTCTGCTTTCGTCTGCTTTCTTTTTTGCTTGTTGCAAAATCGTGACACTTTCTGCATCCGTATGCATTCTTTGCAACCCGTCACAAAATCACGACGCTTTCAGCTTTCGTACGCTTTCCTTGTAACCCGTCATGAAATCGTGACATGTCACGATATCGCGACACTTTTCTAACTTGTTTTCTCTCTCCTGCTTAAGTCGTGAAAATGTGACATGTCACGATATCGTGACACTTTTCCTCCTTAGCTCTTTTCTATTCTTCGGGTCATGAAAACCCGACATGTCGTGATATCGTGACACTTTTTCTCCTTAGCGCTTTTCTTTTCTTTGGGTCATGAAAACTCGACATGTCGCGATATCGTGACACTTTTTCTCTGTGAGCTCTTTCTCTTGAACCTGTCATGAAATCGTGACACTTTTTCGTCCGTACAAACCCTCTTGCAAATTGTCATGAAATCGTGACACTTTTCTTTGCGAGCTCTTTCTCTCGAACCTGTCAGCTTGGGGTTTGCAAAAGACCTTTGAAACTGTTATGCCGTAACCTTCATCAAAATAAATTATTTGACATCAAATCAAATTCCTTCAAAAGCTTCTTGACATCAATGACAACTTATATACTTGAGCAAAGGCAATGTACCCAAAGTACCCAAAATTTCCAACAAATGGTTTTCTCCCTTAATTTCACTCAGCATGTAGATATTATTTGTAGTTCGACTGACATCTACAATAAGCTTTCCTATATTGGATATTCTAATCTCACATCTATTTGTATGAAAGGTGACTGTGTACCCCTGATCACAAAGTTAACTTACACTTAGTAAATTATGCTTTAATACCTTAACATAAAATATATTTTATGTCTTTGATTTTCCATTATCCAAACTCAAAGTCCCTTTCCCAACATTTTTTTTTGAAGTATTATCACCAAATTTTATTGATCCTCCATTGATTTATTTAAGTGTAAGAAATTTAATTTTTTCACTTGTCATATGACTCAAACAACCACTATCAACAAACCACTGATTTCTATTATCTTGTGCATGAAGAGTTTTTTGTACCAACATTAAATTTTTCTTTTCTTTCTCCTCTCTTTATTTCCAAACTTTTGAGGTTGTATTATTTTGAACCTTCTGATCCTCCTTGTTGCTTGATTCAGGAAATAATATTTTACATCATTTGGCCTTGTACCCAAAGTTATTACATTTTTAAAATATGATATTGTTATCCATGAGAGGTGCAAATGAATTAAAATTTCTATCAACATTATTTCTCACATAGACCATGCAATGTACAAATCTATGACCATATTTGTTACATGAAAAATAATAACCATGGAAGCAATTTTGTAACCTGTTAGATTGCCTTGAATGAAATGGTAGCATGATTCTTCCTTTGTTGTTTTTGTAATTGAATTTTGTCCATGATGTCTCTTTTTTTTCTTCCTCAATACTTTTGTCTTTCAATATATCAGCATAGGTTATGGGCTCTTCTTTCTTTGATATCTTTGTTCCTTTGGAGCTTGACTCCTCTTTTTGTTTCCCTTGTCCTTCTTCAAAACTAAGTTCTGCTTTGATAAATGAATATCTTTATGTATTGATAATTTTATCCAAATATTTTGAAATTTTCCCAAACCTGTGCAGCTTATCCTTAGAATATTTCACTTCCATCCTTGGAGAGACCACTTCATGTTATAATATTTCACATTCTAACTCTTTTACCTCTAACTTTATAGCCATATATTTTTCAATTTTCTTTGCCTCTTTAACATTCACCTTTAAGTCTATGATATTATGTAGAAGATTTTTCTTTGTTTCCTCATCCTTTTGAATTTGAGCCTTCAATTTTGAATTATTCTCTCTAATTCTTTCTAAATTTCCAAGAGCATAAACAAGTTCCTTTTTCATGTCAATCATGGATTCTTCTCCTTCTTTTGTGGTCCTGTGTGTTCTTGTAGGATCTTCCTTCAAACTATTAGGTTTTTCATGAAGGAAACTACTCTAATACCTATTGAAGAACACAAGATTATACTAAGAGGGGGGAGTGAAAACTATAATATAAAAATTTTTACTTTTCAATCAAAATCATAACAACAATAATATCAAAGCAGTAAATAATGCATAAATCATCACACACATGAGATACATGGTTTTAATGTGGTTCACCCAATGTGGGTTAAGTCCATGGAAAAAATATTTCTAATAAATTTTCTCAACAAATTTTGGAAACCAAATCCCTATTAAAAATTTTATGGACCTCTATTTAAAGGAGACACCAATCCCCTATGCTAAATTTTGTGGACCTCTATCCATGGGAGAAATCTATCTCCCATTACCCTAGTTTGTGGACCTTTATCCATGGGAGAACTCTATATCCTTTAGTCTGGTTAACTCCAAAGTCTGCTATCAACTCTCCTCAACTTTCATCAAATATATTCAAATACTTGTACTAATCTATCTCACACTTTCTCACAAGTTTGTTTCAAAACTGCTCACAAATCATACATAATTTTACCTTTAGCCTACTCACATACCCTTCTTAGATCTTCTTACAAGCCTTTTCAAAAGCCCTATATAAATCTACTTACAATATTGCTCTAATATGCTTACTATTTCTACTAAAATCTGATCTAACACATGCTCAAAATTGTCCATAACACATTCTCAATATTGCTTCATAAGACTAATTTCTTAGCACTTGCTCATCCACATTCAATGTCACTCAAACCAATGCCAAGAAAACTTCACAAATTCATTCAAACAATGAATGTACAATCTTTTCTCAAACCCTAGCTCAAATATTTCCAATAATACACACTAATCAACCCTTTCATCTCCACCATATAATTCTAAAATATTTGCTCAAAAAACCACCTTAGAGAAGGAATAATTTCAACATACCTCTCAAATTTTTTTGATGATGATGGGTACACAGATACGCAAGAAATGTAAAACACAGAAAATCAGTAATACAGAGAATCACTCAAGATCTCAATTCCTTGAACTTTTCAAAAATAATTACAATACTAGCCAACGAGCGTAGTTTTCTTGTTCTGAGGACCCCCTTCTTGATGCACTCCCCTGCCCCTATATCCAAGTTCGACCCTCTGGACCATTAATGACCCATCTACCCCAAAATACATCCTTCCTGATTGAACATTTACATCTTTCCCTAACTGGCAACTACCACTAGGTTGGCCGTGGATACATGCATTGATGAGTCGTCTGACTTCTGGGCACAGTCTTCGAATGGCTGCCATGCTCAGCGAGCTTACTGGGCAAGAAATCATGCATTAATGAGGCTCTGACCGCCTCAGAAAACATCATCTAGGAATGCGGGCTTTTTTGAATAGATAACCAGCAGTGTGTCGTGATATCGCAACATTTTTCTTGCTTACTACTCTTATCTCCTTCGGGTCACGATATCGTGACATTTTTCCTTCCCTGCAGCATTTCTTCCTTTCGGGTCACGATATTGCAACATGTCGCGATATCGTGACATTTTCATTCCTTGCAGTGTTTATTTCCTTTGGGTCATGATATCGTGACATGTCGCGATATCGCGACATTTTCCTTCCTTGTAGTGTTAATTTCCTTCGGATCGCAATATCACAAAATGTCATGATTTCATGACCCAAAGTAGAGAATGAATACAGAAGGCACAGCTATCGCGATTTCACGACCCGTAAAGGCAAGAATAAGGCAGAGAGCAAGATGTCGCGATATCATGACATGTCACGATTTCACGACCAAGAAGGAAGAAAGAAGAACCGAAAGGGAAGATGTCGCGATATCACGACATGTCTCGACATCACGACCTGAAGGATGCGAAGGCCGAGAGAAAGAAAAATTTCATGATATCACGACATGTCGCGATATTGCGACCCGAAAAGAAGAAATGCTGCAAGAAGGAAAAGGTCGCGATATCGCGACATGTCGCGATATCGTGACCCGAAGGAAATAAACACTACAATGAAGGAAAATGTCATGATATCACGACATGTCGCGATATCGCAACCCGAAGGAAATAAACACTGCAATGAAGGAAAATGTCGTGATATCGTAACATGTCGCGATATCGCGACCCGAAAGGAAGAAATGCTGCAGGGAAGGAAAAATGTCACGATATCATGACATGTCGTGATATCACAACCCGAAGGAGAGAAGGGCAGCAAGAAAGAAAAATGTCATGATATCGTGACATGTCGCAATATCGCAACATGTCACGATATTGTGACACACTGCTGGTTCTCTGTTCGAAAAAGCCCGCATTCTTAGACAGTGTTTTCTGAGGTGGTCAGGGCCTCATTAATGCATGATTTCTTGCCCAGTAAGCTCACTGAGAATGGCAACCATTCAAATACTGTGTCTAGAAGTCAAACGGCTCATCAATGCATGTATCAACGGCCAACCCGATGGTAGTTGCCAGTTAGGGAAATATGTAAAGGTTTAGTCAAGCAGGATGTATTTTGGGGAATATGGGTCATTAATGGCCAAGAGGGTTAGACTTGGATATAGGGGCAGGGGAGTGCATCAATAAGGGGGTCCTCAGAACAAGAAAAATATGCCTATTGGCTAGTATTGTAATTATTTTTGAAAAGTTCAAGGAATTGAGAGCTTGAGTGATTCTCTGTATTACTATTTTTTTGTGTTTTACATTCCCTGTGTGTCTATGTACCCATCAAGTGGTATCAAAGTGGGAGTTCTTGAGTGTGTGAGAAGATCACCAAAAGTGAGGCAGCTTGCACCAGGATCTATGGAAGGATTATGAGAAGAGAGTGAAGCAGGATGCCTCCACGAAGAAACTATGGTGGTGGAAGAAACATGGTGCCAACGGAATATTTCAGAGCTTTGCATGGGCAATTTCAGGTCCTACAAGAGGAGCTTCATATAGGACTTGAACCCTGAGGGGAAGAAGGAAGTGAAGATGAGGCTTATGAAGAAGAGGACCAGTTTGAGGAAGAGGAAGAGGTTGTAGATCTTGCACAAGCCATGTTATACAGAGCTATCTCTCAGATTGGGAAGAAACCAAAGATGGAGGTTTCTACATATTTTGGAAATCTTGATCCAGAGGAATTGATTGACTGGATCAATGATTTGGAAGAGTACTTTGAGTATGAATAGGTTAAAGATCCTAATAGGGTCAAGTTTGCTAAGACCAAGCTGAAGGGTCATGCCAACATATGGTGGAAGGGAGTACAGTTGGAAATAAACAGAAGAGGAAAGGAAAGAATAACCAGGTGGGATAGAATGTTGGAAAAGTTAAAGAGGCAGTTCATCCCAGCTGACTATGAGATGGACCTATTGAAGAAAATGTAAGGTTTGAAGTAGGCCAAAAAGTCTGTTAAAGAATACACAGAGGAGTTTTACAAGATTGTAATCAGAACAGGCCATTCAGAGGCCAGCAAGGAGAAGGTAGCCCATTATATTAATGGGTTATGAGCGAGTATTCAAGAAGAGTTAAGCCTGGTCAGGATGACCACCATAGCAGATGCTTACCAATTTGCTCTGAAGGTTGAAGAGAAACTGAATAGAAGGTTTGAGATCAAGCAAAGAGGAAGAGGTCGTGGTGGAAGGGCTAGTGGAAGGACCAGTGGCAAAAAATATAAGGACCAAAAGAAGGCTGGTGAAACCAGTAATACCTAAGAATATAAAGATGAGAACATCTATCAACCCCATAATCATAACAATGGTTACCCAAGAGGGAGAGGTAGATTTGGACGTGGGTTTGGAAGAGGAGGATTTCGTGGAACTTGTTTCCACTATGGTGAAGAAGGACATCGAGCATTTGAGTGTCCACAACACCGAGAAAAAATGAATAAGAGACTTGAGGGTCCTGCCAGAGCTGCTATAGCAGATGAAGATGTTGAATCAGAACATTCTAAGGATGCAGAGAGAGAAGAAGTTATGGTCACCAGGAGGACCCTGTTAAATGAGGAGAAAGGATCAGACCAGAGGAGGAGCCTATTTCGCACTAGGTGCAAAATTTTGGGTAAGGTCTGCAATATTATCATAGATAATGGTAGTACTGATAACTTGGTTTTAGAAGAAATGGTTGCCAAGTTATAGCTACAAAGGAGAAGACACCCACATCCATACCAGATTGCATGGTTACAGAAGGACCATAGATTTTTGGTCAGTGAGCAATGTTCGATGAAGTTCAATATTGGGAATTATTGTGATGAGGTCCTGTGTGATATCCTGCCCATGGATGCTTGCCATTTGCTATTGGGAAGGCCATGGAAGTTTGATCGGTATGTAGTGCATGATGGTCGTGCCAACACCTACTCAGTAACAAATAATGGAGTGTGCCATAAGATGAATCCCTTGAAGGAGGTGAAATAAAAGGTATGCAGCAGCGCTAGAAATTTTTTAGTTGGAGGAAATTTTTTGAATAGTTTAAGCATAAGCATATGTGTTATGCATTAGTTCCTAGAGTTAGGAAGGAAGAATGCAAGGATACCCCTATAGAAGTCTTAGGACTGTTGAAAGAATTTCCAGACATTATATCTGATAATGTGCTTGAGGGTTTACCACCAGTGAGGAAGATTAGTCACCACATAGATTTGGTACCAGGATCTAGTTTACCCAATAAGGCAGCACATAGAATGACTCCTACAGAAACTAAAGAGATGAACAGACAAGTCCAAGAACTACTAGAGAAGGGACTAATTCGGGAGAGTTTGAGTCCATGTGCAGTACCTGTAGTACTAGCATCAAAGAAATATGGAGATTTGAGAATGTGTACAGACTCTCGAGCCATTAACAAGATCACCATAAAGTATAGATTTCCATTACCAAGGACGGATGACATTATGGACTGTTTGAGTGGAGCCAAGTACTTCACCAAGATTGACCTAAAGAGTGGTTATCACCAGATTCGTTTCAGATAAGGAGATGAGTGGAAGACACTTCAAGACTAGAGAAGGTTTGTATGAGTGGTTGGTCATGCCATTTGGGCTGATCAATGCACCAAGCACATTCATGTGGTTGATGAATGAGGTATTGAAAGAGTTATTAGGAAAATTTGTTATTGTCTATTTAGATGATATTCTAATATTTAGCAGAACCCTGGAAGAGCATCTGATGCATATCAGAAGGGTTTTTGAGAAGCTGCGAGAGGAGCAGTTGTTGATTAATCTAAAGAAATGGAATTTCATGAAGAAAGAGTTAGTGTACCTGGGATTTTTCCTCTCAGTCGAAGGTCTAAAAATGGACCCATAAAAAGTAAGAGCTATCATTGAATGGCCTACTTCGAGAAGCACGATTGAGGTAAGATCATTTCATGGTCTAGCAAGTTTTTACAGGAAATTCATTAGGAATTTCAGTAGTATTTGTGCACCCCTTACATAAACAATGAGAGGGAATAAGAAAGAATTTAAGTGGAATTTAGGAGCAGATAAGAGCTTCGATATGTTGAAAAGGAAGGTTACAGAACAACCTATTTTGGCACTTCCAGATTTTAATAAGGTATTTCAGGTAGACTATGATGCTAGTGGTAGTGCCATAGGAGCTGTTTTGAGCCAAGAAGGTAAACCTGTTGCTTAATTTAGTGAGAAACTCAATGATGCCAGAAAGAAGTATTTAGTTTATGATCAAGAGTTTCATGCTATAGTGCAGGCTCTAAAGAAGTGGTGACATTACTTGTTGCCAAAAGAGTTTGTTCTATTTACTGATCATCAGGCCTTACAGTATATTAATAGCCAAAGGAAGCTAAACCAGATGCACTTGAAGTGGGTTGAGTTTCTATAGAGTTATAACTTTGTGTTGAAGCACAGGAGCGGAAAGTCCAACAGAGTTGCAGATGCCTTAAGTAGAATGCAGTGTTTGTTGACGAAAATGAAGGTGGAAGTGGTAGGATTTGATGAATTGAAGGGTTTGTACCCTGAAGATCCTAATTTTGTAGAAGCCTAGAAGGCTTTCTTGACACCTGTTACTTTGAACAGGACCAAGTGGCTGGATTTCCTGATCCAAGATGGGATGTTGTTCAAAGGAGGTCAATTATGCATTCCACGAAGTTCAATGAGGGAGAATCTGATAAAGGAGAAGCATAGTGGAGGACTAGCTAGACATTTTGGTCGAGATAAGACCATTGCCCTTGTTAGTGAAAACTACCATTGGCCACAGTTGCAGCAAGATGTGACTAAATTTGTGCAGGGCTGTAGAATCTATCAGATGGCTAAGGGAGTGAGACAGAATATAGGATTGTATCAGCCATTACCTATGCCAGAGAGGCCATGGGAGGACATCAGTATGGATTTTGTCCTCATTCTACCAAGGACACAATGAGGGAGTGACTCCATTTTTGTTGTGGTGGACAGGTTTTTGAAGATGGCTCATTTTATCCCATGTCAAAAAATGAGTGATGTAGTTCATATTGTAGGCTTTTTTTTCAAGGAGGTGGTACGCCTTCATGGTATACCCAAGAGTATAGTATCTGACATAGATACAAAATTTGTGGGTTATTTCTGGAAGACTTTGTGGAAGCAACTGAAAACATATTTGAAGTTCAATTTTGTGTACCATCTGTAGACTGATGGGAAAATAGAGGTGGTGAACAGAAGTTTGGGTAATCTCCTAAGATGCCTGGTGGGATATAAGCCCAAGGGATGGTATTTGATTTTGCCACAAGCAGAATTTGCTTACAACAATTCCATCAATAGAAGTATTGGTAAATACCCATTCCAAATTGTGTATGGGAACAACCCAAGGCATGCTTATGAATTGAGAATGATGGGTAAAGGATAAAAGAGTAGTGCTAAGGCTTAATATTTTTCAGAGCACATGAAGAGTTTACATAAAGAGGTAAAGTAGCATATCAGTAAGATGAGTACTCAGTACAAAGCCAAATCCGATCAAAAGTGTCATTTCAAAGAGTTCTGAGTGGGAGATGAGGTCATGGTTCACTTGAGAAAGGAAAGGTTTCCTAGCAAAACCTACAACAAGCTGAAGATGAAGAGGTTTGGACCATGTAGGATCATAGGTAAAAGAGATTCGGGAAATACCTATGAAGTAGAACTGCCAAGCGAGTTGAATATCTCACCTATTTTTAATATTTTAGACTTGGTAGAATACCATGAAGGAGGTAATAGTGAGACACCAAGAATATATTTGTGGGATATTCCAACATCTATTGTAGCAACACATGAGATCGAGCAAATACTACACACTCGAGCAGGCAGAAGTACCAACAATAGGCAGTATTCTGAATACCTGGTCAAATGGAAGGATAGGCTTGTTGAAGATGCAACTTAGTTGTCAAAATAAGATATCAACCGCTTGAGTCTTCCTCCAAAAACATAGAAGTTAAGGACACTTCTCAATCCACCCCGGGTGTCTGATGCAAGAGAATTCGGTGGTAGCAGAGTAGCATCAATTTTTTTTTTTCCAAATGTTAGCTTTGGTGTTGCGATATCGCGACACCAAAGCTAACATTTGGAAAAAAAAAAATTGTTGATGCAAGATTGCTCTGCTGCCACTGGATGCTCCTGCATCAGATGAAAATGTACCCTCAAAACCTGTTCCAAAATAATCTCCTTTTTGCCACGTCAAGAGATTAGCCAATCTTCTTTTCAAAACAATCACAAAAACCTTTCCTCAAAAATTGCACACAAAAATATTGCTCTATACTCCTTTTATTTTCTCAAAACAAGTTTTTTAATTAAACCAAAAACCCTTTAAAATTTCCTTAACCTTGCAAAAATACATACAATATTTAAACCATAAAACACCTTATAACTCCTACTCTTAAAACACACACACTCAACTCATACAATAGAAAAATCCTTATCACACATTATTTCTCCTATATCAAATAAGAAAAAATTAAATGATAACTCAACCTTATAACTCCCAAAAAAATTAAATACCTCTTTTATTCTACCCTTAATGTGATTCGAACCTCTCACCCTGTGAGAGCAAGGTGCCCAACCAAGTGGCCAAGATCAGCTGCGCTAACACTTCCTGTGAGAACGCAAAGGTTTCAATCAACTTTTATTTCCTCCTAGCATAAACTTGGCCAAACAAAAAAAAAACATCCGTAATGGATTTTGAACTCGAAACCTCCTCCTCACAATGCATTCATGTCGACTCAGCCACCAGTTCATCTAGTTGGCTGGATGGAATTTGATATACACCAATCCAAACTTAAACCTCTGTTATTCACTATTGAAAACTGTGTTGTCCCTTCCTTTCCTTCTCTACCATGTGCAATGAATCAAATATCGAGTTAATGCATGCACAAATTTTTGAACAACATTTCAAATTACTTTAGGCATGGGTATTAATATATTTAATTTGTTCTTCATCCAACATAAGTGCCACCTTATCCTTTTCAACACCATATGATGTCGGTCACCTTAATTAAAAATTAATTCGAATTGTCTTCAATTGCTTGGTGTTAAATTAATATTCTAACATGAAATATTTATATTACAATAAAGAAAATATAATATTATAATAAATATATTATAATATTAATCCTTTAAACCTTGCCTTAATTTTTAAAATATTGTTCCAACAAACTATTAAGCCTTTTGTTCTTCAAAAGTAAATATTATAATGTTTTTCTCAATCAATATTATAATAATAAATATTATAATATTTTCCTTGACATCAATGACAAGATAACATCTTGTCTTTTAACATCAACCTATGACATCAATCCTTTGACATTAATGACAACACAATATACTCAACATTTCTAACAGGGATTCCCCTCTTTACATATTAACTCAAATAGGCAATAAATATATCAAGAGAGTCTTGGTAGACAATGAATTAGCCTTGAACGTGTGCAATATCAAATTCTTAAAAAATTGAAAAAATATAAAACTACTTGCAAAAATCAGACCTCATAAGTAGGGCCTTTGATAATGAAGAATGAGAAGTAACCGAAACTATCACTTTACCTATCAAAGTAGGGCCTCATGTCCTAAACACCCTCTTCTACATCATATCATGTGATGTAACCTATAACATGCTCCTTGAAAGACCTTGGATACATGCTATGAGGATAGTGCCTTCTACCTTACATCAATGTCTCAAATACAAGTACCAAAGGAAGGCTTATCCACATCCTTGGAGATTTGGAACCTTTTTCCATGTAAAAATCAATCGACCTATAAGAGACTAATATTTTTTCTTCCATACAATTGGCTAAGTCAAGCGATCAACCAAAAATAGATAAAGGAAAGGAAATTTTAGAGGAACCTCTAATAAACTTAGAGGATATTCCCTAATCATCCTCTTTCAATGATCAAGTCAACTTCATTCATAAAAAAACATATCCCTTCATATAAATAGTAATCATGTTCCTATCTCCCCTTGATATAGGCATGCACAATAGAAAAGGACTTAAAATCCAAATAGGATCTTGTACTTTCATTCATGGAGGAACTATCCTTGATGAAAATATCCTCGAATATAAGCTCATGCCTAGAAAATGAACACATGCTACATGCTATATATCACCTTCATTTTCCATAGCTAAATAAATACTTTCCAACATGATTTATCAAGGTAAAGTCCTAGGTTGTTATGAATACGGTATTAAAGAACCCCTAGAAGACAAAATTTGACTAGAATGATGCGGAATCAGATTTATCCCCCCCGAAAATTAACCCTCTCCTATATCAAAAGAATATGATAAGGATAATTATATT
Organism: Wollemia nobilis; assembly: GCA_028583015.1. Taxonomy (NCBI): domain Eukaryota; kingdom Viridiplantae; phylum Streptophyta; class Pinopsida; order Araucariales; family Araucariaceae; genus Wollemia; species Wollemia nobilis. The sequence continues at coordinate 5,527,883 of JAQPPZ010016936.1, forward strand.
AAGTTAATACATGGATCCCAATGGGGTGATGAGTATGAATAAGAACTATGGTTTATCCTTAACCAAACACCCCATAAAACCATATGATTTGGTAGCATCAACATGTTGGAATTGGTACATCCAAAACCAATAAGAGTTAAAGAAAATCTTGAAGATTCTTCAAACAATCATAATATAGAAGAATATCTTAAACAAATCTTCAACATAAACTCAACCCAACTTCTTGAGTTGGAGCAAACATTTTTTTTATCAGTTAAAATATTTTATTAAAAATGGATTTTGATAGGAACCTAAAACTTGATTACATAAAAAAATAGAAAGTTGAAAACAACAAAAACAAACAGAGAAGGATAGGGAACATAGTCTTGTAAAATGAGAAGCATCACAGAGGATGACCTTAAAAAACAAATAAAAATAAGCTAAGGGTGACATAGAGGATGCTCTTTAACAAAACACCTTGGCATGAAGCATGAAAGGAAGCCCTAAGATTTATCTTTAGGTTCAGCACTGACATCTTGGAGCTCATAATTTGAATCATCCATATCAACGTCATTATCTTCATATTTATCATCCTTAGAGGCAACATAAGCCTAAATGACCTCCTTGACAGTAGAGATCTTACTTCTTGAATAAGAACAAGTTTAGAGCATTGCATAGATCAATGATATGGGACATGCAGTTAGAGACTAATTTGATGATGAATTATTTTAGATAGTGATCAGGGGAATCCTTATTATAATCCTTAGAGTTTATGATTAAGGATTTCATTTATTGCACCATTTTCTACAAGCGTGTAGAGGATCTAACAATTTTTTTCTTGGGATATTCACTTTTAACTATTTTTCTCAAATTAAAAATAGTCTCAACAACCACCCTCTTTTTGGTAGATAGGGAAGGAGAGCTAGAGGATGGAGGAGTGGCCTAGGAAATATTGGACTAGGTAAGTCTAAGTTTAGCTTTAGGGGCAGATGCAAGGATAACACCTTGAGGGCAATGAATCATCCAATGGCTCTATAGGACCTTAAATAGGCCCTAATGAGAATGCAACTTGCTACTACTTGTCTTATGGATGTGCTCCAAGTTGTAGCCAATGGAATTGAAGAGGAATTGGAGAATGTTCACCAGGTTGACATCATAAAAATGGTTAAAGAAAGCAAAATGAAAACTACATAAAACCTTATTAGGGTCATCCATAGTAATTAATTTCATGATAGGTTTCATGACACTATTTTAGGATGAGGGGAGCTCCGCTTGATGCATACCCATATGTGCCTTTTTACAAAGATCCTTATCTTTAATTTCCTTGAGTTCAGCTTCTCAATTGTATTTTCCATGGTGAATATACCTCTCTTTTTCCTGCTACCCTATAATATCAACAAGAATCTTGATGTTGAATTCGAAGGTTCTATCATAGATCATCACCCTTCCATTATCTTAGGTACCTAGAAAAACATAAGTAATTTTAGGATCATCTCCATTAAAGATTTTAAATAAAGGGATAAAGCCCCTATCAGTGGATAGTTTTAGCAATGGAATCCATGACAATGGAGTATGGCTTGACAAAAATCATGTTGACAAGACAATGAAAGCTCTGAGAATAAATTTGGAGAAGAATATAATGGAAGTGAAAGGGACAAGGAGTGCTATAAAAAGAAGTAGCCCTAGGTCAATTTTTGGAAGTAATGAGATTTTCTTCTCATCTGAGGTTCTGAGTGGATTGGGGAAATGTGAGTCTACAAATTTCAAGGCGAATGTGATAGACCTCGCTTTAAACATATTTAATATGGAGCATGTGAATGGCCAACCCAACCTCCCACATGATGAAAAAAATGTACTAAGAGAAGAGATCAATGGTGAAGGCATAGAGGGAGAGGCAAACGTGGTGGAATTTGGAGGGTATGGAAAAAGAGGAATGAGGGATATGAAGGGCCCAACAATGATGAGGTGAAGATAAATGATGGCATTGGGTAAGAGGTGGGAGCAAATTATAAGAAAACGATGGCCAACATGGCAAGGGTAGACGACGAGGCAAGTGAGGTCAAAAAATATAAAAAATAAAACTTCTTGAAAAATAGTGGAGAGAGGATTAATATTGAAGACACCAAAAAAATTAAAAAATCCACGTAATAAGGTTGCATGGGAACTAGTGAAAATAGAAACTGAATCATCAAATATTTATCCCATTTTTGGAAATTTTGTCTTGCTCCATGCCAGTGATTAATTCCTGCAAAAGGCCATTTATCCAAGTGACTAGGATTGTGGAGTGGGCACCAATGTTTTCAAGCTTGTCAATGAAATTTTTTCTTTCCCTAAAAGCATGTTGAAAAATAATCTCTTGAAAATTTTTGGTTAGAGACCTAGCTTCTTTGATACAGTCCCTAATCCTCCATGAAGGATTTATAGAATTCTTTAGATAGTTGATGGTATTTAGAGAATCCCCTTCAACCATGAGTCTATCTAAAATTTCTTTTGCCAAAAATATACCTCTCCACAGAGCTTTGGCTTCAGCAACATGATTTGTTTGAATTTCCTAAAAAAATTCAAAAGTAAGGATGATTCTACCACTGCTATATCTAAGGATACCCCTAGTGCTAGCTAATCCAGGGTTACCCTTGGCAGCACCAGTGAAGTTTAACTTGAGCCAACCTAAAGGATATAGAATAAACTTGGATTGAACCCTTAGGTTATGGGAGGATCTAGGTGATTATCCAAAATGGGAAGGTTGAGAGAAAGGCTCAAAGAGGTCTCAAACTAAGAGGTAGGATGGGATGAAAGAGGATAGAGAGAAGCATTCCATATAGCAAAGGAAAGGATTTTGTTTGTAACACAATATGGACTCAACATATTATTTTAGAAAAACCTATGAATTCTTTCTAGATAGACTTGCCATATAAAATGGTGAAGGCATACTTGCCACAATAACTTAAGGCAGGGGTTGGAAAAATGATTCAAGCATTGGATAAAGAGATCAACAATGGAGCAAGGTTTGGTGCAAAGGATGTGGAAGAGATTGAATAATTTGTTGAAGATAGATGTGGATAAGGGAAATGAAATAAAAGTGTGATGATGGGATTCCCAATTTGATAAGCATAAAAAACATATGTTAAGAATGGTCATGCCTCTCTTAAGAAAGTTGTTTATGGTAAGAAAATTTTCTTGAATGGCCACCCAAGGAAAAAGGGATATTTTAGGAATGAGGGGCCAGATGAGATTGTAAGGAAGTAAGGGCTCCTCATGATCCAGAAGTAACTTGTAAGAAGACTTCACAGAGAACTCCCCACTTTCTATGAATTCCTATAAAATATGATCTCTAGGGTTCCCGGTGAGAATAAACATGGAGCTTAGAAGTAATTACAATTCTTTTGATTCCTCAATATGGGATGTACTTATGATGATTTTCCATATTTTTCTATTGTTTTGAACACATAAAATTAGAGACTTTTTGACAAAAAGTGTTATCAGTGTAGCCTTTCAAGACTTCTAGATTAGGATTATTATGGATATACAATAATTTAAACAATTAAGGTTAATAGATGTCCCTATTAATTTTAAGGATGAGTGACAAAATTAATTGAAGAAACCATAGATGTCAACATAGGAACACATCAAGATCCTCACATTATCAAGCTTGGAAAATTTTAAACCCAAGAAGAATAAATAGAGTGCACATACCTATTGAAGGAATTCTTTGATATATTTTCTTTGGGATACGATGACATGGCATGAATTGACCCATAACTGATAGTACATCACTTAGCAGTACACCCCAATGCAAAACCTATCAAACAAAAATTAAAAAATATACATCCAAGAGTTGCTCTTTTAGTAAAATATGAATTACAAAAACTCTTAGATTTTGGTTTCATAAAGGCCATATATTATTCATATTGGATATCCAACAATGTTCATGTTTCTAAGAAGGAAGGATCCATCCAGATTTACATCAAATTTAGGGATATTAACAATGCTTGTCCAAATTATGATTTCCCTTTGCCAAACATAGAAATGATAGTCAAATTCATCGTAAATCTGAGATGTCCTTAATGGATATATTCTCAGGCTATAATGAAATCAATATAGGGCTATTCATGTTTCTAAGAAGGAAGGATCCATCCAAATTTACATCAAATTTAGGGATATTAACAATGCTTGTCCAAATTATGATTTCCCTTTGCCAAACATAGAAATGATAGTCAAATTCATCGCAAATATGATATGTCCTTAATGGATATATTCTTAGGCTATAATGAAATCAATATAGGGCTAGAAGATCAATCTAAAATGGCTTTTACTACCCCTTGGGGAACCTTATGCTACCAATTCATGACATTAGACATTAAAAATATAGGAGCAACATATCAAAGGGATATGATACATATATTTCATGATCTTATGCATAAAATTGTATAATATTATATAAATGACATCTTGGGTCAATCTCAAAAGAGACAAAATCAATTTGAAGATCTTATATGTATCTTCAAAATATTACAAGATTATAGAGTCAGGCTAAAATCCAACAAATGTATATTTAGGGTAACATCAAGAAAAATATTGGGATACATTGTATCCCATTGTGGGATTGAATTTTATACCTCCAAAATCATGGTAATAACAAATTTACCACCTAAAAACTTAACTGAATTACAAAGCTTACAAGGCAAACTACAAGCCATCCATAGATTCATATCATAGCTTGTAGATAAATGTCAACCTTTATCCAAATTATTGAAGAAGGGGAAAATTTTTGAAAGGGATGAAGGATGTCAAAAGGTCTTTGAATATTTAAAAATATACTTTTTGAAACTACCTATCTTGGTACTGTCAAACCTAAATCAACCATTATTGTTATACATAGTAGCTACTGAATGTGCTCGTGGAGATTTAATAGCCCAATATGATGAACAAAACTATAAAAGAGCAATATATTACAATAGTAGAATCTTAGTAAACTATGAAACTCACTACACACCACTAGAAAATATTTTCCTAGCAGTTGTCTTCTTGTCTCTCAAACTAAGGTACTACATGCTTAGTCAAAAGACTTACATATTAGCAAGGGTAGATCCATTGCACTACCTTATGTCGAAACCTTATCTATCCGGTAGATGTTATGATTTTCTATCCTAACAATTATCATTAATTAATCACTCATATTTATTAATTAATTCATATGGACCATTGTGTTATTTCACTCACAACCCTAGAATAGGCATATTTTTATTATTCGATAGGGTGTAAACAATCATCCATAAAATAAAAAGAATATACATAAATATTTTATTCATTGGTAGAAATTCCTCCAGTGCAAAAGTGATTCATTTAAATAGTGATTCAGTCTTTTTCCTTGCATATTTTGATATTAACTTCTATTATTTCATTGCAAATACAATATAGGTACAAGGAAACTATCATCTAGTATCAGAGCAATTGTTTTGGAGCATCCATTATGCACCATTCTACGCATCACCATTCTATTCATCACCATTTTTTTCTTATCACCAATTCTTCATCACCATTTTTCACCACCATTTTTTTCATCACCATTCATCTCATTATATCTCCACTTGTACATGTTCTGTTCATAAACAAGTCCACTACCAACACTGCACACATAATAAAAATAATCATTGCACCTCCATTTACGTCCACTGTTATCTTCTCATGAAACACTAAAAAAACTTTGCAAGAAGCATCAAAACTTTCCAATTAATCATCCAATAGCTATTTTTAATTCTTCCATAAATAAGGAAATAATTTAGCTTCAGAACAACGTCTCAGATAAAGTTGAAATCGTAGGAGCACATTTTTCGATGGGTATAAAAATTTTAGGAAGAAAAAATTAAATTAGAGATAAGGTTTAAAATATATTCTAGCCACCGTATAACTCTCCATAACTAGAATCACGCACAAGGAAATAAGTATGTTTTATTTAAGGAACATTAGTCCCACATTTGCAATGTAAATGAGGAGTCGTTTAAATGTAGAAGAAGTCATTACTTAGGTAACGTGATCCCTCCTACACATCATGCGATGTCCACCACCTAACATTGTTAAAATTCATTCACCACTGATGCCTTGTCCCCACCACCTACCTCGTGCTTGACATGGTTGATGTTACCTCCCCACTATCACTTCTATGTTTCCTACCCGCCATCGTCATTGTCATGCTTTCTACCCATAACTGAAATAAACCACCTCATGCTTGACACCACTAAAATCAACTCCCCATAACCTACTTCGTGCTTGACACCACTGATGTCACCTTTGCATTATTTCTAGTATGCTTCGCACCAAAAATGTTATTTCAAATTTAAAAAAGAAAAGTGACCATTGGAGGGTCCTTAAAAAGTTGGTAAACCAATTTTTATCAAATTTTTGCCATAATCTTTACCCAAATATATCAAAATTGTGCCAAATTTTTATGCCTCAATTAAATTTCAAAATTTAAATTACATTTTGGTGAAGAATTGCAAATTACCCCTCGAATGGTTGATGGATGGAGATCACAAGATATTACTCTCAAAAAAATCTACCATGAGCTTCACCAATTTAAGGACCAAATTTCTCAAGAGAATTTAGCTATGAAACATAAAATTAAGAGAAATGGACTTGAAAATGGACACCTTCAATAAAAATATGGCACTAGTTCAAGCTGGCCAACCCACCGGAGGACCGACACACCCATCATCAATTGAGGGTCCACAAACATCCATCCTCCCCAAAACTACTAAGTTGGATTTTCCCAAATTTGAAGGAGGTGATCCCACTAACTAGATTTATCAAGTAGAATAATACTTTTCCCTAAACTAGATCCCTAAGGTACAAAAAGTTCATATTGCATCCTTCCACCTCAAAAATGAGGCTATCTAGTGGTACCAGTGGTATGAGAAGACTAATGGCATCCCTACTTGGCTAGAATTTATGCAGAATCTATTGGTATTCTTTGGCCCTAGTAAATATAAAAATTTCATAAGAGCCCTTACCAAACTGTGTCAAACCACTTCAGTGTGTGAATACCAAGCTCAATTTTAAAAATTAGCCAATCACACAATAGGGATAGATGCCTCATTTTTTCAATATTTTTTCATCAGTGGATTAAAGGAAGAAATTTGGCTAGAAGTACAAATGTTCAATCCCACTACCATGATGTAGACCATTGGATTGGCCAAATTAGTAGAAGATAAATTCAATGCTCAACATTGACTAGGAAAACCACCTATGGGAAAATCACAAAATACTTCCACTACCCACACACCTAACCAAATATTACCAATTAAACATATCAACTTTGAGGAAATGAAGGAAAGACAAGAAAAAGACCTCTATAATAATTACGATGATATTTGTACCCAATCATGAATGTATTACACATAAACTCTATATTCTAGATGTAGTTGATCCTTGTAGTTTACCAAAAAAATAAAATGAGATCGAGGTAGAAGTAGTGATGGATACAACCGATGATAGCACTAAAGGTCCACTAGAAATTTCTTTTAATGCCCTCATCGGTAATTATTCTCCCAAAACTATGAAAGTTGTAATATACTTCAAATGACAAAACCTTATTGTGCTTATTAACTTTGGTAGTACCCATAATTTCATGAATCCACATGTGGAAAAACAAGCTAATTTCTATATACAACATGTTTGTCAAAATGACCACATCTAGAGAAATAAGTAGTCTTTTCAATATTTTTCTAAGTGTAGAGAAAAGTCATGATAGTGCACCATTTTAAAGGGTGAAGGTAGAGTTGAGGTAAAAATTCATGATAGCGCAATATTTTGAAGGCTAAAGATAGATCTAAGGTGAAAATTCATGATGGCATGACTTTTTGAAGGCTAAAAATAGAGCTAAGGAAAAAATTCATGGTGGCACAACATTTTGAATTCCAAGGGCCAAACCATCACAAAAATTCATGATGGTGCAAAATTTTGAAGGCCGAAGGTAGATCTAAGGTGAAACATCCTAATGGCACACTATTTTGAAGGCCAAGGGCCAAACCATGACCAAAAGTTGCAATGGCACAATATTTTGAAGGCTGAAGGTAGAGCTAAGATGAAAAGTCACGATGGCATGATATTTTGAAGGCCAAAAGTAGAGCTAAGGCAAAAGTCACAATGGCATGAAATTTTGAAGGCCAAGGACCAAACCATGATCAAAATTCATGGTGACACCATATTTTGAAGGCCAAGTGGACCACGATGTCTCTAATAAAAATTAAGGAATATTATTATAACAAGAAGATCTCAACCACTTCTAGTTGAAGTCTCCATGCTCTCTTAACTGCTTCTTTACCAGAATGAGCCTATGGGTATAATGTTGTAAAAAAAATTAATTTTTTTTGTTATGTAAAACTCTTATATATAGAATGAGTGACCCAAAAAAATGGTCGGCTCTTAGGTGTTTACAAGGCTATGTACACAGACTTCTGAAATATTAATAAAAAGCTCATCCATTCTAGTTTATGGATCATTAGTGTTCTAAACAAAGTATGTATTTTTATTGCTATATAAATATAGATTGAATGTAACCTACATCAATTCTCACTCTTAATTCGTACAATAAAATTCTGCTACATCTGAAATTATATTTACAGATAAGCTTAAATTTAAATAGATTTTTACCAAAAGTTTAGTTTCTCTACTTTAGCATTTTATTTATATGCTTCTTTGTAAAAGGCTATAATAGTTTCTTTCTTGTTATATAATTTGTACCATCTAAAATATCTAGAAATAGCTATATTTCCCTCTCTTTATGTATTTCCCTCTTTCTCCCTTTTCCTAAAAAGAAGCAAGGAACCAACCTTATCTAGATATTGAACTAGGTAAACACTGTGTTAACTTGGTCTTTCAATGTTGGCAAAGTCTTGGGCACAAACGTAAGCAAAGGTAGATTTTTCTCCAACACTTTTTGGCACACTCGGTGGGACACAAATCCCATGAAGTATATATATCAAAGCCTCGATGAATAGATTTGCCCTATCAATATTTTATAAATCACCTGGTGACTTCACACTAAAAAGGAACCCTAAAAAATCCTTTACCTAGCTTCTGGTTATGTACCTTATTTTATGATAACCATATCTAAAGTAAGAAATTTATAAGAGCCCATAGAGTTATTTGAACTACACCTTGGTAGCCACTAAGATAATCTTGTTTTATTTTTTTAGAACAAATTATACATACACCCATAATATAGGATACACCAATATTTCCCTTGCATCCTTCCCTAGTACTTCTGCTAGTGGAACCTTAACCATAGCTACCCATATTATATCAATAGCCACAAATCAGCCACTTTTGCCTTACCCCTCATAGAACCACATAGGCGCTTTGAATATGGTAGCTCAAAATCCAATTCTAGAAGTGGTCTTAAAAGCATTACCCCAGTATGATGGTACTAGAAATATGGCTTATGAACACTATCAAGATGTAGCCATACTAGCCTCCATAAATAACATAAATGAACAATATATTATGATAAGATTTTTGGTCATTTCCTTGAAAGGAAAATTCTCTATTGGTATAGAGCTCTTGAAAACAAAACGATATCCACTTGGGCCCAACTTGTTGGTAAACTAGTAGAATAATTCCATGAGCATGTAGACCTATTCTCCCTGCTAAACCATTTTACTATTATCCAAAAACACCTTCAAGAGGAAATCATAAATTTCAACATCAAATTTAGTTGAACTGGGCAAAGAGAACCTTATGGGTTATGACCAACGAATGAGCAATCCATGTATTATTATCTATGAGCATTCAACTCAAATATAAACATGGCCATTAAACAGTCTCAAGTATTTACTTTCCTTGAGATTTACCAAGAACATAAACCAGAGAGAGATCTAATTGCTATTGTAATGTTCCCTGCAAAAATGATAATACCCATTTTCTTGGATCTACCCCAAGAATCGAGTCCTAATTTCCTAACTCCTACTTTAGCTGCTAGCTTAAGCCTCCCCAAATGGAATGGGTAGCCTAAATTCCAAGTAATATAGAAATACCCTACCCCTTCAATGCTCCCTGCTATCCCTACAGTCCTTGTAGCAATAGTTCCATCAAATCAAGATCCTCAACTTGCAGTTCTGTAGGATCTAAAAGCATCTTTTAAAACTCTAGAAAATAATTTTACATCGATAGAAAGAAGAGAAGCAGAAAGAAATTTCCAGCCAAGAATGTTCCCACAAGTGACAAAGGATCAAGCCTCCACAAGTGGTAGAAGCTGCAAAAAATCTAACACTATTTATGCTAATTAAGTTAGCAAACCTAGTAATATTTTGATAGAGTCAATTTTTTTGTGCTCCATGTGTAATAAACCCCATGGTGAAAATTCTTGCATGATTCACCAACATCATGTACAAAATATAGCCATTGAGAAGGCCAAAAGAAGCCTCAAGGGTCATATTAATATGATTAGAGAAGAGAACCATAATTGTATGATACCTTCAATGGAACAAGTAGTTGTGCTAACAAGATTAGGGAAGAAGCCCCTATAGGTTGATCCCCAAGATATTAACCCCTTGAATGTGCCTTCAGCTATAAGGAACCCTATCAAGAAAAGAGCTTCTTATGATAAAGTTTCCTAGATTTCAAACCAAAAATAAGTAGAAACCTACAGGGAAGCACCTAGGCAGAAGGAAGTAGAAACACAGGAACAAGCTAAAGATAAACTAAGATACCCCTCACTATCTAAGCATAAGAATTGATGCTACTCAGGGGTACGAAAATAAGTATGACATAAGTTTAAAGAAGAAAAGTTTAAACCCCCTCCCTTTCAACATAGTTGAGGAAATAAATAAACACCTTCCAAAGTAACTATATACCAAGATTTGTAGCTTTTAGGATAGATTAACTTTTTGCAAGAATCTTTGAGATCCATGAAGAATAAAAAAAAAACAAATCAGTTAGATTCTACATAAGCTAGTCTTACGTGCACTTTGGGAAAAAATAGACCTTCCCCTTTTTATCTGTCTCTCCAGATGGAAGGGTGGGTAGTTCACAACTGTATGATACATTCTGGAGCTATGACCACTTTAATGCCTAATATGGTATGTGATATCATGGCTATGGAATATACAAGGAGCACTCATGGAGTCTTATAGTTGGACATAACCCCCATAAAAATGGTGGGAGTAATTAAGGATATCCCAATAGTCCTTCATAGACTATCTTAGCTCACAATCATACAAGATGTAGTAGTAGCATATTTGCAGCTTTATTTTGGTATGTGTTTATCCAAGGAATTCATTGCCAAAATAGGAGGATATTTATCACTAGATTTTTCACACCTTGAAATTCCATTCAATGGAAAATAGTAGAAGTATTTAATGAGAAGCCTTCAAATTTTCATATTGAAAAATTAGAAGAGGAATGTAAATAGTCCACCACTATGAATATGATGACAGAGGAGTTTGGAGCCTTGAACTTGATGGAGGAGGCTCTAAATGTACTATAGGAAGAAGACTAATTCTTTCTTCAAGAATTCAATGGAATGATCAAGACTAACATGGGGAGCTACACAATTCTAAAACTTGAGAAAGGTAAGCCCATTTATCCCCCTCTGGTTAACCAATCTATCGATCAGCTATGGAAGATTTTATTTGATGGTGCCAGATGTAAAAATGGAGATAGATCAAACATCATTCTAATCTCTCCAATAGACAAAGAGAAAGTATCCTCTTATAGGTTGACCTAGAGTTGCACCAAAAACACTACAGAATATAGATCACTCTACTTAGGTCTCAATAAAGCTAAAAATATGGATATCAAGCAACTAAAAATTTTTGGGGACTCTAGATTGATAGTGAATCAAGTCACTGAAAAAGTGTGTAAGTAAAAAACGTTACCTTAAAGCCTACAAGAATAAGGTCTAGGATTTTCTAGAATCTTTCAAATACTTAAATATAAAGGCAATTCCAAGAGAGAAAAATACTCATGCAGACTTGTTGGCTTCAAAAGGGGTAAATATCTACCCTATCAGCAACGTCATTTAAAAGTCAAAAATAGTTAAGCTAATCTATAGGTCTTCTATGCCAGACAGGGATACCTTCTGGAAAGTTTTTGAGAATGACAAATACATAGTGGACTTCCTCATCCATGAGATGAAATAATCTAGCAACAAGACAATAAAATATGAAGAAGATGTAGGCATGGTCCAATTAAAGAACAACCATATCCCAAAAGGTATGGTCACCCTTGAGAGCTTATTTAATAACAATGACAAGTCATCTGGACGTAAAATAAAAGTTGACACGTGCAGATGCAGGGAAGTCCAAATGGGACCTAAAGAATCCATCAAAGTGGGAGTGAACACTATACAAGTAGAACTGGATGAAATTAGAGAATTATGCAAGGAATTTCTAGACATCATTTCCTAGAATTATGGTGACCTAAAGGTCTACTCCAAAGAAAACATCCAGCATATGATTGAAATCGAGGAAGATGCAAAGTCATTTCGACAAAAGCAATGGCTAGTTAATCTTAAGATCAAAGCCTTAATGAAGCAAGAGCTGCTAAAATTACTCAAAGTTAAAATTATTTACCCAATCAAGCATTAAAATTGGATCACTTACCTAGTCTCGGTTAGAAATAATAATGGATATATCCAACTGTGCATTGAATTTTGCAACTTGAAAAAATATTCACTCAAGGACCTTACCCTCTCTTGCAAATCGACCAAATCCTGCACACAATAGTAGATTTAGAAAGGTTATCACTCTTGGATGGCTTCTTTGGGTACAATCAAGTGTGGGTTAAGGATGAAGACCAATTCAAGACCATGTTCACAACCAAGTGGAGAATGTTTGCTTACCAAAGAATGCCCTTCAGGTTATCCAATTCTAGAGCAACTTTTCAAAGAGCTATGGATGTGGCATTCAGAGAATTTATCAATAAAATAATAGTGATATATCTATATGATATAAGAGTATTCTCTCACCAAAAGGGGGATCATATAGTACATATCAGGAGTGTGTTCGAGAAATATAGATAATTTGGTATCTCCATAAATTCTAAGAAATCTATCTTCACTGTGGAAGGAATTTTACTCGGCCATGTTTTTTCTAAGTCTAGTCTAGCTATAGACCCTAACATAGTGAAAGCACTATTAGAACTCCCCCTCCCCCCTAAAAAAAAGGCTTGCAGTCATTCTTTGGCCAAATCAACTTCATGCGTAAATTCATAGTTGATTTCATGCAAATCATCAAACCCATGACTGAGTTGTTTAAGAAAGACATTGTGTTCAAATGGAAAGACATAATGAAATAGGCCTTCTAGAAGGTCAAGGAACAAATAGCTCAGGCCCACATCTTAGTGAACCTAGACTACTCTAGAGGTTTCATCTTATATGTTGTAGTTTAACAAGAAAGTTATGTCATAGTGCTCACACAAAAAGGGGATCACAATGAAGAAAGACCTGTAGCTTTTTTGAGTTAGATTATACAAGAACATGAGGAAAAGTATAACTTCATTGAAAATAGATCTATGTAATAATGAAATATTTTAAAAAATTAGGCATTTCCTCTCATATATCAGGACTATAGTTTATGTAGTCCACCCTGACATATGTAACTTCATCATACAGGGGGAGCTCGATGATAAAAGAGCCATTTGGGTGATAAAGATACAAGAATATGATGTGGAAATACATCCAAACAAACTAGTAATAGGTAGAGCACTCTACCAAGAGCTCACCCAGTAAGCTCCATTAGAATACATATCTTGCCTAACTCAAGAAGCAACATAAAATGATGACCAACCGTTAGATCCACTCGATTGGGTAGATGAATTAGTTAGGTACTTCCAAACGTGGAAGTGCCCCATAAGTTTGAATGCCTCACAAAGAAGGAGGTACAAGATCCAAGCTTTGAAATACACTCTGCTACCCAAGTGTTACTCTGATGCATCAAAGAAGAGCAAAAATAGAAAATCTTGGAGGAATTTCATGGGGGCTTATTAGGGGGAAACTACTTAGGGAGGACCACTACCTTAAAAATCATTAGAACTAGGTGTTATTGTCCAACTATTTTCATAGATGCTTTCAGAATAACAAGAAACTATGAGGAATGTCAAAGATACATTGGGAGAAACAAGAATGCTTCGATACCTCTAAAGTCCATTCAAGTTGAAGAGCATTTTCACAAATTGGTATTGGACTTCATCGAAATAATAGAGACCAAATCATCCGTTTGACATAAGTACATCCTAATGACTACCACCTACTTCACAAAGTGGGCAGAAGCAATACCCAATAAAAAAGTGGACCAAGAGGTTGTTATGGAATTTGTGGAAAGTATGATCACAAGATTTGGTATTCCAGATGTGTTGGTCATAGACAATAGTTCATCCTTCGTAGGTGGCAATATGATCGAATTTACATGTAAATATGGTATTTACTTGAAAACATCCTCAAACTATTATTCATGGGGAAATGGACTAGCCGAGTCTATAAACAAAAACCTACTCAAGATTCTGAAGTGAACTTTAAAATACAATAATAGAAGTTGTCACTCTCTAAAAAATCAAGTGTTATGGACTGATAGAATGACCATCAAGAAGTCCATCAACACATCTCTTTACTCTCTGGTCTATGGCAAAGAAGCAGTTCTTCCAACACATATAGAGATACCAGCTTTGAAGCTACTCAATAAAAATAACCAATGGAGAATAGTTTGATCCAACTCTTGCAGTTAGAAGAATAGAAATACAAATCCTACGACCACTATCAAAAGTATACAGTTACCACAAAAGGATGGTTCAAAAAAATACCGCTCTGAGAAATTTCAAGGTGGGAGATTTAGGTATGATATAGAATGAAAATAATGTGAAACCTGGGAACCATGAAAATTTTGATGCATTCTGGAAAGTCCCTTTCAAAGTAATATAAGAAAAATAGTATAACTCCTTCCATCTAAGAAACGAATAGGGCTAGGTTCAACCCATCCCCATCAATTGCTTCCATCTGAAGTTGTACTATAAATAAATGGTTTCTCTCTACCTTGTATAATGTAAATATGTATTATTTCAAAAACTCCAAGGAAAAACATCATGATGGCATGACATTTCAGTGCTCAAAGGCCCCTTCAATGTAAATTGTCATGATTTCATGATATTTTAGAAGTTGATGACCACTCCAAGGAAAAATATCATGATGGCATGACATTTCGGTGCTCAAAGGCCCCTTTAATATAAATTATCATTATTTTACAACTTTTTGGCAGTCGATGGCCACTCCAAGGAAAAATGTCACAATGGCATGACATTTCGGCACCCAAAGGCCACCTCAGAGCAGCCAAGAAATTTCGGCAGGAAAAGCAATTTTCTCAACATTATAAAAAGGTCCCACTTTTTAAAGTACTGTTGTACCCACTGATTGGTCTACAACAAAGGTGATGCCAATTTATTGGCCCAAGACAGCAGTGAAGCAATATAATTGGCCTCCAAGCATCTATATTTTCCTTTAAGAGCATTTATCAGACTCTCTCTAAGGGAGGTGTGCCAAAATCCCCAATTCCCCTATCCAATTTCAAGAACAAGGAAATTTTTTCCATGTCAGCCATGGTGGTGGGGCTAGAAATAGACACACAAGTCTATGTATGGCAAGTTACTATAGCACAATACATATCTAATCCCAAGTTTTATGATGCAGTGTGTGTAGACCTGAGCATAGTGCCAATATTCTTTGACTGGTCGGCATACCTGGACCAATAGCTGCATGTAGGCCACTTCAAGCTACAAAAAGATATCTCAGATGCCTTCAGGTTTTCTTCTTACCTGGTATGGATTTTATTATTATTTTAGGTAAAAATATTAGGTTTTATCCCTATCAAAACAAAATACCAAAATAGAGACCACCTGTCTATTTATGAGTGGACGTCACTCCTTTCAAATGTAGGTTCATACTATCACTTCAATATGGAATTTTTGGGCCTTGCATTGAAAGTCATGTATGAAATCATGCCAAGAATTTCCCAACAGATGCATAATACTTTGTAGCAACCCCACGCAGAGGAGGGGGACTAATTTATTTTTATGCAAGAAGTGGTCATCAAACTCTATGGCTTCACAGAGAAGCTCTTTTTTTTACCTTATTACTTACTAAGCAATTAATCACTCTAGAATATGTAAGGTAAAATGCATTCATCAATAGTAAATTCAGTATAGGTTCTGGTAAGAAAGGTACTTGCTTCATGCTCTTTTATTTTGAGGGTGTATTAGTGTCAAATAAAGGATACGACAACTGAATTTCTCGAACTTTGAGAAATATAAAGTTAGTAGAGTTACCATAAAAATGGAGGTACAATCCTACAGATAAATTTTATCAAAGGCAAACTACCCTCAATAAAGAACCAGTCAAGAAATTTCATTCATCATATAGAAGAATTGATAAACATAGCAGGAAAAATGAAGAGAACCAACCATTAGAGTGGCACATTGAAAAAATGTAGCAACTGCCTCTGTGGCACGATTTCTATTTACACTTCATATATTGGTACCCTAATGTGAACCCAACCCACGAGTTGGATAACAAGACCATCAAAAGGATGACGAAAAGAGGGTAATGTTAGGATCACACTAAGATATTAACATGGTGGTAAATGAGATGCCACCTACAAACATTCTCCAGGTATGGAACAAAGATCAACAAGGAGTTCTCAAAAAAATATGATGAGAACCATAATAAATGGTATGATTCCTTCATAGATAAAGTCCCTCTAGGCATCAATGACATCCCCATAAAACTATTTTAAGGTAAAATATATACTAAAAAGGACAAAATAAATGAGGTCACCATTGAATAAATGGAAGTCCCTAGAAGAAATAAACCTTGAAGTTTCATTCCCCTTCCAAGATCAGACACAAAGTTCTATGATGATGCTCAGCTTCACCATAGGATATAGAGAGAAGAATCAAGAAAGCATAAAGAATAATCAACAAAAGGAGGAGACCAAAATAAAATAAAATGATAAGAAACACCTTCTAAGGAAAAAAGAGCTGTAAGAATCAAAGGAGAATGAAGAATTAGAGAAGCATGAAGAATTAGAGGAACATGAAGGAACATGGGATGAGGAAGGAACATGGGAAAGCTCTGAGTAGAATTTTGAAAATTAGAAGAAAGATGAACAAGTGGTCAAGATGGCTGAAGATACTCCCCCAAAAAGAGAAACCCCTACAAAAGTAACAACTAGCATCGGGTCCAGATAATTCACAAGGAACTGGAGACACCAATCCACCAATATCTCCTATAAATCTTGATACTCCTTCCTATTATCACTCCTAGAAAAATTCCCCTTCCCATTATGAAGGTTAGGATAATGCCTCTCCCACCTCTACTCATTAGCCTCTACCATCACCACCATCAACTTATCAGCCTCCACCATATCCACCATAAACTTATTAGACCCTAAAAGCATCCTCCTCTACCACCATAGGTTCTCCCACTAAACAATGGAATATAGAGGTCTCTTTGGCCACTGCTCCTTTCCCTTACTTCACTAACTTGCTAATAATTCAATCCATTCATACTACTTCTTTCGAGTGCAACCCTACCATTTCTAAATTCAAAAAATTAAAAAAATTAACCTTGAACACTACTACATGGCTGAAGTCGTCGAGCTCCTGAAGTTCTAAATATATAGCCCACATCATAGAAGGAACAATGCTAGATACAATTAGTATGCAGTGTTCCACTATGAAAAATGACCCCACTCATATAGAATCCAGAGAAAGAAATGACCCTAGAGGACTACCAAGTTGAGATAACTACAAAATATATCACTTAGCTACCAATGGACAATGAGTGGGGCAAGGCCCAAACCCACATGGGAACCATTTATCTAAATTTTGAGTATTAAAAATAAAAGTACCTTTGGGTCTAGCAAGCAAGAAAGTATTTGGAAAAAGCCTTGTGCTAACAAAAATAATAAAAAAGTCTTTAAAAAATGAAGCTAAGAAATGGTATCTGATGTTCAATGAGGTGGCCCCCTAGAAAGAGAAAGTGGTAAAAGCTAAAGAGCATATTAAAGTGTTGCAACAAAAAATTGAGGACCTTAAAAAGTAGCTCTTTGACAGAACTAATAAAACTAGTGGGCTATCTAAGAAAAAATCAAGGAAAATTAGGAGAGAAATTATTGGAAGCATCAACAAGATGACCCTGAAGGCTAGGCCCACATTATCATATCTTCTCAAGATCAAAGATATGTTGGTCAATGTGGAAAATAAATTCAAATTATCAGTCAAAATCTAGGCAACAAGGCTATCAGTGGCTACACAAATTCAAGTTAGCGGATAGCACACAAGCGATAATTGGATACAAAGCATGGGATAAGAATTGATCCCATGAAAAATTAGTTGCTATAAACTTCTTCAAAAAACACAAGTTGGTAATAAAAAATACCAAACTCATACAAGATCTTAGAATAGAGGCTAAGGCGATTCTAAAACATGTAAGCATAGCTGAAAATTGTGGCATGCCTAGCTTCTGGGACAAATATTCAAATATCCTAGCAGAAGATGAATTGAAATCTGCTTGGAAGAAATTTTTAGAAGATGAGTTAGAAATTGATAGTTGGGAAGAGCCTATTCAAGAAGAAAACATATTCAACATGTCTCAAGATATTACCCAAATCAACTCTTGTCTATATGATTTGTGCATGAAATCAAAAACTTTATCATATGACAATGTTGAAGATTTGGAGTATTTGTACATCACTTTCAAGGAAAAAATAGATACGGATGAGGAAACCTGGAGGAAGGCCTACACCACCTATAATGAAGTAGTTCAAGAAAATGACAAGCAATAAAAGGCTAAGAAAGCTTCGTCAAGAAGTGTAGTAGCTCTTAGTTAAGGTGAAGCAAAAAAAATTAATGAAGAAGATACTCTAGAAGAATGACTGCCCCAAATCAGGAAGCATTTTTTTGCTTAGTATAATTCCCCTTATTTCCCTCCTTTTTCTTAGGTTGTTCTTTTTACTCCATTCCCAAATGGATAAATACTCTAGGTTCTAACATTTCGTTTACAAGAATTACCCTAGGAGGTGCCAAGAATGTTGGTCAAAATGACCACATCTAGGGAAATAAGGAGTAGTCTTTTCAATATTTTGCTAAGTGTAGAGAAAAGTTGTGATAGCACAATATTTTGAAGGGTGAAGGTATATCTGAGGTAAAAAGTTGTGATAGCACAACATTTTGAAGGATGAAGATAGAGCTAAGACAAAAAGTCATGATGGCGTGACTTTTTGAAGGCCGAAAAAAGAGCTATGGTGAAAAGTCATGATGGTGCGATATTTTGAAGGCCAAGGGCCAAACCATCACCAAAAGTCATGATGGCATGACATTTTGAAGGCCAAAGGTAGAGCTAAGGTGAAAATTCATGATGGCACAATAGTTTGATGTCCAAGGGCTAAACCATGACCAAAATTCATTATGGCATGACATTTTTAAGGCCAAAGGCAGAGCTAAGGCTAAAAGTAACTATGACATGATATTTTGAAGGTTGAAAGTATAGCTAAGGTAAAATTCAGAAGAGAAAGAGCAAGAAGGAAAAAGTGTTGTGATATCATGACATGTCAGTTTATCACGGCCAAAATAGAAGAGAAAGAGCAAGATGGAAAAAGTGTCACGATTTCATGACATGTCATCCTTTCATGACCTAAGGAGAAGAGAAAGAGCGAGAAGGAAAAGTGTCGCGATATCGCTACATGTCGCATTCTCGCGACCAAAAGAGAAGAGAAAGAGGAGGAAAAAAAAAGTGTCACAATTTCGCTACATGTTCAGAATGAAAGAAAGGGTGTAGCGATATCGTGACATGTCACTTTTTTGCAACCAAAAGCAAAGAGAATAAGCAAGAGGGAAAAAGTGTCGCGATATCGCAGCATGTCGTATTTTCATGACAAAAATAGAAGAGAAAGAGCAGTAAGGAAAAGTGTCACGATTTCACGACATGTCACTTTTTCATGACCAATAGAGAAAAGAAAGAGGAAGGAAAATTGTTGTGATATCATGAAATGTCGCTGTTTCACGACCAAAAGAGAAGAGAAAGTGTTAGGAGGCGAAAGTGTTGACTGCTTGTGTTCTAAGGTGTGTGTCATCTTTTGTAAGGGTGTTGCTCTTTTTTGGCTGTGTGGCCCCAGTAGGGGGCTAAGGACAGACTATCCCTATTGAGGTCTTGTTCCGTTTTAGCATTGTGTTGATTTTGTAATAGGTTTTGGGTCAACCTGTAAAACCCGGTTGTATTGAATTTGTACCTTAATTACCAAAAAAAAATGATGGCACAACATTTTGAAGGTCAAGGACCCATAACCAAAAGTATTTATGGCACAAAATTTTGAAGGACAATTGGACCACGACATCTCTATGAAGGCTAAGGAATATAACCATAATAATAAGATCTCAACCACTTCCAGTTGAAGGCTCCATGCTCTCTTATCTACTTCTTTACTAGAATGAGCCTACGAGCATAATGTTGTAACACATTTTAATTTTTATGTTATGTAAAAATCTTATATATAGAATGAGCGATCAAAAAAATGGTTAGCTCTTAGGTATTTACAAGGTTATGTACACAGACTTTTGAAAGGTTAATAAAAATATCATCCATTCTGGTTTCTGTCTCACTGGTGTTCTAAATCAAGTATGTATGTATTGTTGATTACTATATAAATCTAGATTGATTGTAACCTGCATCAATTATTACTCTAAATTCCAAAAATAAAGTTTTGCTAGATCTAAAATTAACTTTACAGATAATCTTACATTTAAATAGATTTTCACCAGAAGTTTAGTTTCTCTGCTTTAGCAGTTCAATTATATCCTTCTATATAAAAAGGTGTAATAGTTGCTTTGTTGTTACCTAATATGTACCATTTAAACTCTCCAGCAATAACTATATTTCCATATCTTTATGCATTTCCCTCTTTCTCCATTTTCATAAAAAGAACCAAGGAAATAGCCTCCTTTGGCGATTAAACCAGGTAAACTCTGTGTTAACCTAGTATTTCAATGTTGGTAAAGTTTTGGGTGCAAACGTAACCAAAGACATATTTTGCTCCAACACAACCTAATAATATTTTTGAGGTCATGATTGATAATGGGTGAAGGATAGCCTATAAAGAGAAATGCTAAAATATTAAGCTCATCGTGGACTATTACAACATGAAAAATGACATGTATAAAATTCCATTAAGAGGATGTAATATTGTCTTAGGAGTGTGATGGTTATGAACACTCGGGACCATCCAATGGGATTTTGAGGAATTATGGATGAAATTCAGAATAAATAATCAAACATATACTCTTAAAGAATTACAATCCAACTCTTCCCAAATCATAATTTCTCGTTGAATGGAGAAAATTATTCGCAAAGGAGAAAAGGGAATGGTTGCCCACCTATTTTCTATCCAAGCCACCAAGGAGGCACAAAAAGAGGTCCCAAAATTCCAACAACTTCTACCATGCCATTCTAGCATATTTCATGCACCAAAAGGGTTGCCCTCTCACTATAATTCTAATCCTACTATTCTTCCTACCAATCCCCCACCAACACTTCAACCTTCATAATATCCTTGCTTATCAAAATATGACATTAAAATAGTGTAAGAACTTGAGCATATGCTACTTGAAAAAAAAGGGACAAAGATCCTTTTAAGGAGGGTGGCATGTTAAGATTCTCTATCCTAACCATTATCATTAATTAATCACTCATATTTATTAATTAATTCATATGGACCATTGTGTCCTTTCACTCACAACCCTAGAATAGGTATATATTATAATTCTATAGGGTGTAAATAATCATCCATAAAATAAAAAGAATATACATAAATATTGGATCCATTGGTATAAATTCCTCTACTGCAAAAGTGATTTGTTTAAATAGTGATTCAATATTTTTCCTTGCATAAGTTGATATTAACTCCTATTATTTCATTGTAAATCCAAGATAGGTACAAGGAACCTATCAGTAGAACTGTAAAATGGGTGATAGGCATTAGTGAATTTCACAAACCAAAAATCACTAAAGGGGTATTTCATAGCCAATCAACTGGTTGCATCCCCTTTAGAATTAAAACATATCATAAGCATATATTTTTTAGATGAAATAGTCCTTTCAATAGAAGCCCAAGAGCTAAAAATTAGGGTCTTATATTTTTTTGGAGCTAGATGTGTAAAAGGCGCAGGGGTATGAATTGTCCTATTCATCCCACAACAACAACTCATCTCACTATCCTTTAAAATTTGCTTCTCATGTACTAAAAATACAATAGAATACAAAGCACTCATCCTAGGTCTTAGATCCACAACAAAGTTAAAAATTAAAAACTTAACCTTATATGGTGATTCACAATTGGTCATCAACCAAGTGAATGATACTTATAAAACCAAATATGAGAAGTTGAAAGTATACAAAGACATTTTAGACATGTTGAAAACTTGCTTCAACCAAATTACCATAGAAGTCATACCCCGATATAGTAACCATCACACTGATGCTATGGCTAAAACTACATGTCTCATACCTTTAGATATAAAAATGAAGAAGCTTATATTATTATCAGGTCAATTAACAAATATTTCATAATAGAATCATGCTTGCAACCTATTAACATATGCAATATTGAAACATCTATACCTCAATAACCTTGGTATTAAGATATATTTAAATTCCTTAAGGAAATAATATTCCTTTATGGTTTCAACCCAAAAAAATGAAGAAAATTTAGGCTAAAAGCTTGCAAATATGTCATTACTAGAGATATTTTATATCGACACTCCTTTGAAGGTATACTCCTCAGATGCGTAAATTCAAACAAAGCCCAAGCTATCATAAAATAATCCCAAGAGGGAGCATGTGGTAGACATTTTAGTCAATTATCCATGGCTGTGAAGCTCCTTAGAATTGGCTATTACTGGACCTCTATAGAAAAGGATGCTCACAACTATCTAAAGAAATGTGACAAAGTGCTAATGACATGATAACCTTGTTCATGCCCTTTCTCAAGAGCTTCAACCAATCACATGTTCGTGGTCTTTATCCTCTTGGGGACTGGATATTATAGGGAAAATCAACCCTCAATCATTGGATGGACACAAGTTCATCATCACTTCTACGTAATATTTTACTAAATGGGTTGACGCAATTCCCCTATCCACTATGATAGGGATTCAAGTATCAAAATTTGTTCTAAATCAAATCATTAGTTGATATGGTATAAATTCTACCTTAATCACTGATAACATCACACTTTTTAAAAATAATAAAGTTTCCAAAATGTGCACCAAGTATAAAATTTAACAAAAATGATCCACGCCATACTACCCACAAGGAAATGGACAAGCTGAATCCTCCAACAAAATGTTAATCAAAATTATTAGGAAGCTAGTAAAAAAAATGGTTGAGACTGGTATTTGTAACTCCACCTGACCTTATGGGTATATCACATGAGTGTGTGTACTCCCACGAGAGCAACACCATACACTTTAGTTTATGGCACTAAAGCAGTGTTTCCCTTTGAACTTGAAATACCCTCTCTAAGAGTCTTATTACAATATTATTTAATAGGAGATAAGTATCGCTCAAGTCGCTTAAAACGGCTAGAAATATTAGAAGAAGAATGCATCAATGCCTTAGAGCATCTTAGAACATATCACAAAAATCTTCTATGTGCTTATCACAAGAAGGTACATCCAAGGTCCTTTGAAATTAGGGACTTCGTCCTAAAAAACCAAAAACATATAACGTTGATGTTGAAATAAAAGGAAAGTTTGAACCTAATTGGATAGGTCCTTTTATCATCATAGGCAAATTTAGATTTGGATCCTACTACCTAGTAACATTAGATGACCATGAACATAAATAACCAATCAATATCATGCATCTCAAACAATACTATGCATGAAACATCCAATTGTTTGCTTGCTCATTTTATTGAATGCATGGCAAATACCATAATATCATTCTACATACTTCACCCCTTGCATGATCGTTTGGTTTGATTAACCATACCATAGAGTCAAGAGGGTTTACTAAGATGCAAAATCCAATCCTTATTATGAATACATCTGCATTGCATCCACCTAGGCTAACCATATGTTGAGTAAACTCTCTCAATACAAAAATATTATCCACCAAATCTTCTTCTACATCCTACTTCACTACTATCATACTTCTCTTCTTCTCCCTCTCTTGGGTTAAGTGATGCATGACACAATCATCTATGGCCTTAATGACCAGGCATTTTTCCTTTATTTTGTTCCTATATTGGGGTATCCAAAAATCAATTGCACTTCATTCCCTCTCATTCATCATATTTCTTCTCTCTCTTAAAAATAAGTGATGCAAAACTTCATTCCTCTATCTCGTACATAGTCACATAAATAATATCAATAATATTTCATAACAATATTATCAACAATATGTATCTATAATATTATCCAAAATAAAGAGCCTCCTTTTGATCAAAGTTCATGATTATCTAATAGACTCCTCAAGGGTGCCTTTTCTCTCCTATAATGCATCAATGAATTTTGCAAACTTGCAAAATAATATATTGTATAAGAGAATTTTAAGATCAATATATTGAATGTATCATGACATATATTCATCAAATTCTTCAAATGCAACTCATATAATATACGATTCAGGGATGGGAAATCGTATCCAGCCAATGTATCATAATTTTATATTAATTTGTGGATTTCACTAGTCATTGGTTGAAATGGGATTTCCTTCCCTGATTGGCCTATCACTTGAGTTCAAAATAATTGTACCTAATATATATCATCACCAAATTACTCATTTAGTATGTCACACAGTCCAAGAAACCCTTAATCATCCATTCTCTTATGGATTAAAAATTATTTGTCAACTTTATATTAGAAAGGAAGATTATGGGTACTCTTCCCCATTTGACATACCATTTGAGTATGAAATAAAAATATAAATCACATCCCCACACATTGTTCTAATAATAAATCATAGGAATTTTAGGATTCTATTGATCCAATATCTCATAGTTTTGCAATTTCTTGTAAATATCATTAGAAAATGGATCAATTCTATCTTTAATTTCTCTTTGATTTATTGCATTAGCATGCTATAAAATTTTATAAATATCACTAATGACATTTGATAGTCCATGTAGCTTTTGAAGATTTTATTGATTCAATATCTCATAGATGTACAATCATTTATAAATATTAGTAGGCACTGGATCGATATTGTCCTCATAGCCACCTAGTTCATATCATTGGCATTCTATCAAACAAAAATCAAGACCTCTTACAAGTTGTTCAAATAGGTCTATCAAAATATGAGGCTCTGTAGACCCAATTCTTGGTGTGCATAAAATTATTTGTATTCACCATCAGACACTAGATCTATGTTTTCTTCATAGCTATATGATATTTTACAACAACAAAACATCCACGAATCATATTCTCTTCATCAACTATTTTCCTAATAAGTTGTTGGATCAAAAAAACTTTATTTCCATTTGGTTCATTATGCAAATGCACAATACACATCTAATATCAAAATAATAAATCATCAAGAATGCTAGATATTGTCTATCTATTTGCATAAAATTTCAATCAATATATAGAGAACTTATTTTTGTCTTGATGACAACTTATCACTATTTCCTTTCTTCAAAAATTATAACATCCAAACTGACTAATGGATCCTTCGAGAACATTAGAATTTGGTCATCAACACTTCATGTACTCATAATAACTTATGACTATGTCAAGCAGTTGATTATCAGATCCCTATGTCTCCTAGTGGCCTATGAGCCAATACATACGTTATCTATCCTTCATAAAAATAGTATCCTTCAAACTAAGGGTAATGTTGTCACATGGACCACCTAGACAAGGAGATTTTTTTCCCATGCTCTGTGCATATACATTCCTTTGTACACACATCAGGAAAAGGAGAAGGGCTTCTTCTTCTCTTTGATTGTCCATATGGGAGTGTTACCATCAGTTTAAAAGATATTTTTTAAAATAAAAAATCCTTGAATCCCTCAACACATCAAAGGTGGTAATGAGTATTAAGTCCAATTCCTCACGTACATGTAAATATTTATATATGAAATGGGTAATGGACTTATATACTCTTGCTACCCTCTCTTATGTGCTAAGATATTCAATAATATCAAGTAATAAAAATCATTTACTTTCAAATTATGAAAGAAAATAAAATAACACAAGGATTTTAAAGCTCCTTTAGAATTATTAAGTGAATTTGGTAGGGAGGAAACTATGGTTTCAGCAAATGAATATTTAGGTGATAATCAATCCTCGGTCAAGGAGAAAGTGTCAGAAGAAGTCATATTCAACTCTCTCAAATAAATCCCCAAATCTCAAGCAGTGGAAGGGAAAGCTTGGAATGTTTCCTTCGATGATCATGGGATTGTCTAAAGTGATGTACAATAACCACCTAACAAAGTGGGAGACTCAAGAAGCCATCAAGACCTTCTATCGTATGCAGACCATCTGCAGAATAATTGTATACCACCCTCGAATGGTTCAAAAGATTTTGTTGCCCAAGGTTTTGATGTTTTGTACCCCCAAACCCTCATGGAAGGATACGCCTCTCACGATTCCTTCTACCTTGTGGAAAAATTTGTAGGAGGGCACCCTAATATGGATGCAATTCATCGGTGGGCATATTCAAAATGGAAAATTTTAGTAAACATGGGTCTTTCCGCGATGACCAAAGGTTTTTTATGATTCAACTGAATACTCAGGAGGACGTAGAGTGAATTATATCTGGAGGCCCATGGTTCTTCGAGAGATGAAGTCTATTTTTGAAAAAATGGGAGCCAAATTTTGATCCTAACTTGCAAAACATTAATTTCGCACCCATATGCGTTCGACTCCCCAATCTCCCTGCTCATTTTTTAATGATGATTCTATTTGAGGTCTGTCTAGGGCCTTTGGAGAACTAGTGGTCATTAACCTGGCCACCCATACCAAAAATCACCTTACTCAGGCTCATATTTGTATCAGTATGAATCTGGAGTCACAACTCATAGATCACCTCAATCTCATCTATGGTGACTTCAGGTGGAAACAACCGCTAAACTTCGAGAACAAGTTAACTTTTTGTCTTGAGTGCCATGCCTAGGGGAACCTCCCATATAAATACCCTAATTGTAGAAATCCTAAGGCTGACTAGCAACCAGTAGACCACTCGAATCCTATCACTAGCTAGAGGACCATCAACAGTCAAAGACAAATTTTGAAGAACAAGCATCAGATTTGGCAACCCACAACTCAAAAGGCAAGTACCTCGGTAACCACTGCTAATAAATTTGATTTGCTTAAATATTTTGGAAACAATGAGGATTTTGAGGATGGTCAAATACCTATTTTTCCTACAAATACCTCTATGGCTTCCTCCCAAATGATACTTGCACCAATCCTTCTCAAAAATATCCCTCCCCCCTCACCAGGACCATATCCCCATTTCTAGTGATAGCCCTCAGAGCTCCACCCAAAAATCCCTTTGAATGCCATCTTTCCCAGCCTCGATGCCTCCTTGGGGTGGGTCTGTTTCCATTACCTCCAAAACCATATATAATGCCTCCTATTATGATAGCGATGAGGTTGTCATGGACACACTTGACCATTGAAGCCCCAAACAAACTTGAAGCTTCAAAAAATCTCAAGTCGATGTGGGAGTTGAAAGGAAAAAAAGTAGACCTTCAGGAACAAAGTGGAGAAACTAGGATACAACCAAGGATATAGCTAATGGAACACAAAAAACCCTATTTCAAAAAATTGGAAACATTATTAAGGAAGAAAACTGAAGACCCAAACACCCCGTGCAACAAGACAAGGGGGAAAAAAGCCTTCCAAAAGTTCCATGTGAAAGTCCTCTCCTAGAATGCGAGAGGATTGAATGGGGCAGCAAAGAAGAGATTGGATGCAACCATGAGAAAAAATTATAATCCCACTATCTTCTTCATTCAAGAAACCAAATTAGATGATCATTGGTCTCCTAGGGTAGCTAAGATCATTTGGAAAAATTATGATTTCATTTACTCATGAGCTTTGGGGACTATAGGGGGCATCCTGTGTCTCTGGAACCCAACCAAAGTTGAAGGTTGGTTTATCTCAGGTTAAGGCAAACTGTCCAACATTATGTTCCATGATCTCAGTTCTTAGACCTCCTAGGTTATTTCAAATGTTTACACTCCCAACTCTGCCCAGGGAAGATCAATCTTATGGAAAACCCTCACTCAGATGAGATAGGCCTTTGTCAATATCCCTTGGGTGCTAGAAGGGGACTTTAATTCCCCCTACACTTTTTTGATAAAAAGGGAGGAATCTCGATAACTCATAGGAATACAAATGACCTAAGTTAGTTTGTAGACTCCAATACCCTCATGGACATTTCACTTCAGGAATCCAAGTTCACCAAGAGTAAAAAATGGTTGGGGAATAACCTTATTCAAGAACACCTTGATTAGTTCCTATTATCCCAAGAATCCCTTCCTCTATTTAGTGATGCCTCCTTGAAAGCTCTCCTGAAGATAGGGTCAGATCATAGCCTGCTTCTGTTCAAAATAGCTAGCAAGCCATAGTTCAAGACTTCTTTCTGGTTTGAGTCAATGTGGACCCACCACCTAGATCTTAGAAACCAGGTAGCAGAATGGTGGAAGACAAGTTTCTCTGGAACAAATTCTAATTAGTTCATGCAAAAACTTAGGTGGGGTAAGGAAAATATTAAATTATGGAACAGGTAAATCTTCATAATCATTTTTGAAGCTAAACAGAACATAAAAACTAGATTAAAGAAAATTGAGGATAGATTCTAGGAAAGTCACGGTGATGACAATATTAGAGTTGAAGAAATAATTCTACTCTCTGAGTATCATAATACTTTGGGCAAGGAGAAATTTTTTTGGCACCAAAAATCTAGATAGCTCTGGATCAAGAAAGGTGACTCTGACACTAAGTATTTTTATATCTCCATGCTCAGACACAGGGGAGCCAACAAAATTAAAGGCCTCATCAAGTAGGATGGGATTTTCACTTCAGACATTCATCAGATCAGGGATGAAGCTGTAAGCCACTCTATAAACCTGCTTGCCTCCCCTACATCATCCTCACCTTTGGCCATGGACTCCCTCTTGGAATTCATCCCTTAAACCATCTCTAATGATACCAATAATTACCTCCTCAGCCCATTGACCCACAAATAAATCCATCAAGAACTTTTCTCCATGAAAACTAATAAAGCCCCCTGGCCGGATGGCTTATCCCCAAGGTTCTTCCAATTTTTTTGGGATATTATGGGCCTTGACCTATGCCTTTCCATCACTAACATGCAAAAGTCCAGCTACATTCCTAGAGATGTAAATTCTACCAACTCCCATTTCCTCTATGACTTTCGCCCTATCAGCTTGAGAAACTTCATCTATAAAGTGTTCACCAAAGCTTTGGATTATAGGCTCACTGAGATCCTACCCACTATCATTGACCATTGCCAGGGAAGTATAGTTAAGGGTCAAAACATCCTTGATGGGATCATCACCATTCATGAGATGAGTCACTCTGCCCATATGTCCAACTCTACAACCTTATTTCTGAAGCTTGACAATGAACAAAGCATTTGATAGAGTGAATCAGGAATTTCTATCTAAAATCCTCCTCAAATATGGTTTCCATGAATCTTGGGTGAATATTATTTCAAACTGCATTTCTTCTTCCTGGTTATCAGTCCTAGTGAATGGGACTATTGTTGGTTACTTTCCTAGCACCAAGGGACTAAGACAGGGGGATTCTCCGTCCCCCATTTTATTCATCATTCTGGCTAATATTTTGGGTTGAACTATCAAAAATGCCTGCTTCAGAAACCTGATCTTTGGCATCAAGGCAACTTCTAACTTACCCCCCTCCACTCACAAAAAAATCATGGATGACACATTGTTGGCCACTAAAATTTCAGTTTCTGAAGCCAAAGCCATCAATATCATCCTAAATATGTACGAGGAAGTATCTAGTCATAAGATCAATTACACCAAAAGTAAACTCTACTTCATCAACACTCCCACCATAAGGTAGACCAAAATTGCAAACATCTTGGGGTGCACCATTGCTGACTTCCCAACCACCTATATGGGCCTACCAATGTTCAAAGGAAGACCCCTCAAATGTGGAACATCATCACAGAAAATATTCACAAGAAGTTGGCAGGATGGAAAGGCGCTCTCCTATCCAGCATAGGCAAAACTACTCTGGTAAAGTCGGTCATCAAAATTATACCCACCTACTTTCTATCGATATTCAAAATCCTCATTGCTATGGGAGAGGCTATTGAGAAATTGTAGAAATAGTTCCTATGGTTTGAGAATGATAATCAAAGAAAGTTCCATTTGGTTGCCTGAGAAAAAAATTGTACCTGTAAATATAGGGGGGATTGGGCCTTTGCCGCATAAATATTATAAATCAAGCCCTCTTGGCCAAGCAAGCTTGGAATATGGTCACATATGCCAAGGTGGAGTGGGTATTGATTATCAAGAGGAAATATTTGCAACATCACTCATTTTTGGACCTGGAGACTCCCCTCAATGGGTCCCACTTTTGGAAATCCATCATCCATACCTAGTGGCTTGTTCACTAGGGCTCTTGGTGGTATATTGGGGATGGCAAATTTGTTGACTTCTGGGAAGATGTGTGGTCCATAAAAGACCTCCTCATAAATGATCCTGATCTGATTCCAATAAAGCATCTCATTGATAGTAAGTATGGAGGCAAGATATCTAATTTTATAACTTCTGACCAGGGTGTCCATAAATGGAAGCAAGTCCAGTTTAGAATTAAGAATGACACTATTAACAAAGTCTTAGAAAATATTTAGGATATTTTTAAAGCTAACTTTATCCTGTAGACCTTGAAGAAATATGAACACTATTGGAAATATTCCAGTGATGGTAGCTTTACTGTCAAAATGGATTTTTAGTTGTTGGAATCCCATCCCAAAGGCCTTGGAAGAAACAATAGCTAGACCCTTTCCAAAAGCATTTGGCTCAAGTCCCTAATCCTAAAAGTGTCATATTTTTGTTGACTAGCTGCTCACAACAAAATTTTGACCACTGACAACTTAATTAGAAGAGGTGTAATGGTTCCCAATAGGTGCTACCTCTGCTTTCAAGCCTAGAAATCCACTTAGCACCTTCTATTGGACTGACCTTTTTCTAGGAGTGTTTTTTCTACCTTGACCAACACTTTACAAGTTTTTTGAACTCACCCAAAGAATATTATGGACACTTTCATTCAATGGCCAATAACTTTCAATAATCCTAGACTCAGATTCCTTTGGAATTCCTTTCTTCACCATGTCACCTGGAAGATCTGGCTGGAACGTAATAACCGTATCTTCATGGAGGTCATCAAGAATCCTGAGGTGGTGGCCATAAGAGATATACCCTTGCTATAGAAAATAGCAGCCTCATCCCTTGCAGTGATATCCCCAATTGTGGGCTTGAAGCCTCCCTATTTGATTCTCTTAGAATTCCCAAAGACTGCAGTAAAGTTCAAAATTCTTGTAGCTCCTAAACCACAATAAAATGGTCCCCAATCCGTAGGTATGGCTTAAGGTCAACTTTTATGGCACCTCCAAAGGAAACCTAGGGAGAGCTGGAGGAGGAGGAGTCATTAGGGATCATACATGCAACATCATCAAGGCTTTCTCTGAGAATATTGGGACCCAAACAAATAATTACTTAGAAGCCAAAGCATTATGGAGAAGCATTCAGATAAACAAAGCCCTCCCCAAGCCAATAATATTTGAAGGAGATTCTTCAATGATTATTGGCCACATCATCAACAAGAGCACAAGGGGGAAGAATATACAGAACATCATTCAAGACTTTAAAATTTCCCTCAATGGTAACTCCCAAAGTTAGATCATTCATGTGCTCAGGGAGACTAATAAGGTGGCTGATATTCTTGGCAACAAAATAGTTGATCAGTCCACCCTGTTCGTTTGGGAAGATGAATTCTTGCAAGAAGTAATCATCCAAGACAATCAGGATGTGGGCTCCTTAGAAGTGTAGGAAATCCAAAAGACTAAAATCCCCCAAGACGAGTGACTAGAATATGGACACTAAAACCATCAGTGATGATGAAGATCATCATATCATTAATGCCAAAGGCTTGTTGCATTACAAAACCATAAAGAAGGCTAGTGATGTTGTTAGTCATCTATAGGTGGCTGCCAATATCTACATGGAAGGTTGAGCCATGTTGTCCAATGCCATGGACAAACTCAGAGAGTTCTTGACCCTAATAAAGACTCTCCTCACTCATGATGACAATGCACAATGGGGAAAAAATAGGGAAACCTAGTAACCTGGGAAGGTCGTGTCTTGGCAGCAAGACTGTTATTTTTCTTTTTTCAAATATGGTAATAGTTGTCTTTTTTATTTTGGAAGGCTCTTGCTTTGCCTGGATCATGTTGTATGAGGTTAAGACTCAGCTAGTTTTTTTTTGTAGCCATGAAAAGGTACAATTGTCACTTTTTTTTAATGATGTAACAGGGACATGACCCTTTATGATGTAGGAGCATCCGGTGATAGTAAAGCAATCTTGCATCTTCCAAAATTTTCCTAAAAGTTTCTAAGTACTTTGCATTTGATTTATTTTCAGTTTTTTTTTCCAAGGAGAAGTTTTGTAGAGCAAAGGGGGGAAGTTTCGCAAAGCATGGGGAGGGGTCACGAAATCGTGACCTCAAAAGGCGTTGGCAAGACTTGGGCCAGTTTCATCGTGATATCGCGACGTCGCGATATCACGACGTCACGATATTGCGACAATATTCGAAGCAAAGGCAAGAGGAGAAGTCCCATCGCGATATCGCGATAGGTCACGAAATCGTGACATGTCGCGATTTCATTGATTTCTATTTTAAATGCAATGGCTATGGACATAAAATATCAGACTACAAATATAATGTAATACCAAGGAATTTCACTAGTAGAAATGCTTTTTCTCCTCTGATGAATTATACAGTAGAATGTTATAACTATCATAATTTTGGGCACATTACAAGAAAGTGTAGAAGTACATTTGCATCAAATCAGTTTCAAGGAAGAAAATTTCAACCAAATAGGATGAGACAAAATAGAAAATTTCACAAAAAACATGCACAAGCTATTGATAAGGGAAAGGCAAAACAAGAGCCCAAAACTACTATCAAAATGGAATGGAAAGAAAAAGAGTGACTTAAAAAAGAAAAGGAATCCTTAATTGTACAAAAAAAATTTAAAGCACATAATAAACATGTACCATGGATACTTGATAGTGGATGCTCTAGTCATATGACAGGTGACAAACAAAAATTTGAGAAGTTATAGAAATATGAAGGTGGTTCAGTAAAGTTTGGAAATAATGATGGAGCTAAGATAGTTGGCAAAGGTTCAGTTAAAATTAGTGATGAAAAAATTAAGTTAGAAGAAGTCTTATTTGTGGATGGTTTGAAACATAACTTGTTGAGCGTAATTCAGATTTGTGATAAAGGTCATGAAGTATTTTTTAAGAAGCAGGGTTGTGAAGTCAGAAAAACAAAAAATGGAAAATTGATAGCAACTGGATCAAGGACATCTGGAAACCTATACACACTCTCAGAGACTTCAGAAGGAGCTTGTTTTATTGGACAAGAAGAAGAAAAATGGTTGTGGCACAAGAGAATCGATCATATCAATTTTGATAATCTAGTAAAAATCAACTCAAAAAGGGCGATGAGAGATATTCCCACCATTAGAAAACTTGCAAACAACATTTGTGCTTCATGCCAAAAGGGGAAGCAAACTAGAGTCACATTCAAAACAAAAGAGTACTACACAAGCAAACCTTTGGAACTAATACACACTGATTTATGTGGACCCATGAGAACACAAAGCATAAATGGTGACAAATATTTTATGTTGTGCATTGATGACTATTTCAGAATGACATGGATATTTTTCTTGAAGCATAAATCATAAGCTTTTAAAAAGTTCAAGACTCTCAAAAACCAAGTTGAGAATGAAATAGGAAAGAAGATCAAATGTTTAAGATCAGATAGAGGAGAAGAATTCATTTCAGAGGAGTTTACAGAGTACTATGAAAAATACGATATTAGGAGACAGTTTTCAGCAGCCAAGACACCTCAGCAGAATGGAGTGGTAGAAAGAACAAGACAGTGTAGGAAATGGCACAGACTATGTTGGTTGAAAGCAAAGTAGCAGACAAATTTTGGAAAGAAGTAGTCCATACTACAATGTATATCCAAAATAGGTACATGCTAAGAACACATGAAAGAAAAACTCCTTATGAGTTGTGGTTTGGTAAAAGGACAACAACAAAATACCTCAAAGTTTTTGGCAGCAAGTGCTACATCAAAATAACTGAAGATAATCTTGGTAAGTTTGAAGATAGAGCGAATGAAGGTATTTTTGTTGGTTATTCATCAAAAACCAAAGCTTACAAATGCTACAACAAGAGGCTAAAGAAAATTGTGGACAGTGCCAATGTTAAATTTGATGAAGGTAGAGAACGAGTAATTAGCTATGAAAAGAACTACCCAATTTATGAAGAGGTTATTGAAGGAGATGAGGAAAATGAAATGGAAAAGATACAAAAAATTGACTCAGATTATTTAAGTTGTGATTCAGAAGTGGAAAGCAAAATTCCTTGGTACGAAATCGTGACATGTCGCGATTTCATGACCCCAAAGTACTGCGAATCGCGACAATCGTGACCCCAAAGTGCTACGACATTAGGAAGGCACTTTTGGTCACGATATCGTGACATGTCACGATTTCATGACCTGTCACGATATCGCGGCCAGGTGAAGGCACAGTTAAAAGAGAACCAATGGACGGCCAGGCAAGGCCAAATTTGACACGTGGACAACCACGTGTATCAAGGCAGTTGTGAGGGGCACGTGTTTTAGAAACATTGCGACAAGAAGGCATAACCAAGTATGCACGCGAATAGCCAGGGAAGGTCGACTTAAACACGTGGACGGCTACGTGTATTAAAACAAGATGAGGGCCACGACCGTGCATAATTTTTTTATTGTTGGCAAGGTAACAGGTACAGGTGATGGAACAGATATAGGCGTTCGACATTATGGAGGAGACCACGGTGCAGAAGAACAATCTGACCAAGACGGTGGTTGTAGGTCAAGGAAGGCCATTAATGCGAGCTGCATGGTGAATCAGGCAGTTGCCCATTTATGGCCAAAAATTTGAAAACTCGATCGGGGGGGAAATCGAATTTAAATATTTTTTTAGGCGAGGCATTAATTGCCTAGAGGATTGAGGCCTCGATAAAAACTCAGAAAATTTGTAAGGGAGGGGATGGTGAGTTCGATATTGAGAGGGAAAGCTGTAGGCCTGGAAATGGTATTGTAAAAACTATATTAAGCAATTTACTAAAAATTAATGTGAAGTCTATTGTGTGAATCTTGGCTTGCCATCAAGTGGTATCAGAGGGGAGCTCCTGAGCGTGTAACATATCACCGAAAGAGAGGCAGTTACACCAGGATCTGTGGAAGGATTTGTGAGGGAAGAAAGAAAAATGCCTCCACAAATAAATCATGGTGGAATAGGAAATGTGGTGCCGGTGGAAGACTTCCGAGCCTTGCAGAGACAAGTTCAAGCCCTGCAAGAAGAGTTACGCAGAAGGCATGAGCCCGAAAGGGATGAGGGAAGTGAAAACAAAGTTGAAGAAGAAGACCAATCTGAGGAAGAGGAAGAGGCTGTGGATCCTGCACAAGCCAGGTTGTACAAAGCCATCTCACAGATTGGAAAGCAACCAAAAATGGAGGTTTCTACATACTTGGGAAACCTAAATCCAGAAGAGGTGATTGATTGGATAAATGACTTAGAAGAATATTTTGAATGAGGAGGTTGAAGACCCTAATCGGGTCAGATTTGCTAAGACCAAGTTGAAGGGTCATGCCAGCATTTGGTGGAGGGGAATACAGTTGGAGAGGAACAAAATAGGGAATGAGAGAATAACAATATGGGATAGAATGGTGGAAAAGCTGAAAAGACAATTTATTTTGGTAGATTACGAGTTGGATATACTAAGAAAAATGCAGAGTTTGAGACAGACAAACAAAACTGTCCAAGAATACACTGAGGAGTTTTACAAGATCTCTATTAGAATTGGGCATTTAGAGGCAAACAAAGAAAAGGTAGCATGTTATATCAATGGGTTGAGGCTCGGTATCTAGGAAGAGCTGAGCCTAGTTCGGGTAAGCACCATTGAGGATGCTTACCAGTTTGCCTTAAAGGTGGAAGAAAAACTAAATAGGCGGTTTGAAGGAAAGCAAAGAGAAAGGGGCCGTGGTGGAAGAACTGGTGGGAGAACCAGTGGAGAAAAATATAAAGACCCAAAGAAGACTGGTGAAGCCAGTAGTAACTAGGATCAAAGGGAAGAGGATGTTTATCAGCCCCGAGATCAGAACAGCTACCCAAGAGGACGAGGTGGATCTGGACGAGGGTTTGGAAGAGGAGTATTTTGTGGGACATGTTTCCACTGTGGTGAAGAAGGACATCGAGCATTCGAGTGTCCACAACATCGAGAAAGAACAAACAAGAGGCCTGAGGGTCCAGCCAGAGCTGCTGTGGTAGAGGAAGATGTTGAATCTGAACATTCGAAAGAAGTAGAGAGAGGGGAAGCAATGATCGTAAGAAGAGTCCTATTGAATGAGGAGAAGGACACAGATCAGAGAAGTTTATTCTGCACAAGGTGTAAATGTGTGGGCAAGGTTTGCAATATTATTATTGATAATGGTAGCACGGATAACCTAGTTTCAGAAGAAATGGTTACCAAGTTACAATTAGAGAGGAAGAAGCACCCACATCCATATCGGGTCGCATGGTTACAGAAGGACCATAGAGCTTTGGTCAATGAGCAGTGCTTCGTTAAATTTAATATTGGAAATTATTGTGATGAGGTCCTGTGCGACATACTACCTATGGATGCTTGCCATATGTTGCTGGGAAGGCCCTGGCAATTCGACCGGAGTGTAGTGCATGACGGTCGTGCCAACACCTACTCATTGACAAAGAATGGTGTACGCCATAAGCTGAAACCCATGAAGGAGGTGGATGAAAAGGTGTGTAATAGTTCCAAAATTTGTCTAGTTGAAGGGAGAAAATTTTTGGATGGTTTGAAGCATGAAAATTTGTGTTATGCAATAATTC
The DNA here is from genome assembly GCA_028583015.1 of Wollemia nobilis. NCBI lineage: Eukaryota > Viridiplantae > Streptophyta > Pinopsida > Araucariales > Araucariaceae > Wollemia > Wollemia nobilis. Next base: position 5,565,097 of record JAQPPZ010016936.1, read on the forward strand.
CTAGAATTAGGGAGGAGGAATGCAAAGATACCCCGACAGAAGTCCTAGATCTATTGGAATAATTTCTAGAGATTGTATCAGATAATGTGCCTGAGGTTTTACCCCCAGTAAGGAAGATTAGCCACCATATAGATTTGGTGCCAGGATCAAGCTTGCCAAATAAAGTTGCACATAGAATGACACCTATAGAAACTGAGTTAAACAGACAGGTCCAGGAGTTACTGGAGAAAATATTGATTAGAGAGAGTCTTAGCCTGTGTGCAGTTCCTGTAGTACTAGCACCCAAGAAGGATGGAGAGTGGAGAATATGCATAGACTCTCGAGAAATCAATAAAATAACTATCAAATACAGATTCTCATTTCCAAGGATGGATGATATCATGGACTGTTTAAGTGGAGCTGAGTACTTCACAAAAATTGACCTGAAAATTCGTTATCATCAGATCCATATCCGAGAAGGAGATAAGTGGAAGACAAACTTCAATACAAGAGAGGGCTTGTATGAGTGGTTGGTCATGCCATTTGGGTTGTCCAATGCACCAAGTACCTTCATGCGACTGATGAATGAAGTACTGAAAGAGTTTCTGGGAAAGTTTGTCATTTTTTATTTAGATAATATATTAATTTTTAACAGAAACCTGGAGGAACACCTGATGCATATCAGGAAGGTTTTTGAAAAACTGCGGGAGGAGCAGTTATTAATAAATCTGAAAAAGTGTAATTTTGTCAATAAAGAGTTAGTCTACCTAGGGTTTGTAATCTCAGCAGAAGGTCTAAAAATGGACCCAGAGAAGGTGAGATCCATCATCGAATGGCCTACCCCAAGAAGCACAACAGAAGTAAGATCATTCCATGGTCTAGCCAGATTTTACAGGAAGTTCATAAAGAAATTTAGTAGCATATGTGCACCTCTCATGAAAACAATGAGAGGGGATAAAAAAGAGTTCAAGTGGACACTAGAGGCTGAGAGGAGCTTTGATGCATTAAATAAAAAGGTCACAGAGCAGCCTGTTTTGGCACTCCCAGATTTTAACAAGGTATTTCAGGTGGACTGTGATGCTAGTGGCAGTGCAATAGGGGCTATACTAAGTCAGGAAGGCAGACCTATTGCTTATTTCAGTGAGAAGCTAAATGATGCTCGAAAAAAGTATTCAGTTTATGACCAAGAATTTTATGCTATAGTTCAGGCTCTGAAGAAGTGGAGACATTATTTATTGCCAAAGGAGTTTGTACTATTTACTGATCATCAGGCTTTACAGTACATTAACAATCAAACAAAACTGAACCAAAGGCACATGAAATGGGTGGAGTTCCTTCAAAGCTATACCTTTGTGCTGAAGCACAAAAGTAGGAAATCAAATAGAGTTGCAAATGCCTTGAGTAGAAGGCAGTATTTACTGATTGAAATGACAGTGGAAGTAGTGGGCTTTGAAGAAATGAAGGGTTTATACCCTGAAGATCCGGATTTTGCAGAAACCTGGGCGACTTGCTTGACACCTGTTACTGTGGACAAGACAAGATGGTTGGATTTTCTAATCCAAGACGAAATGTTGTTCAGAGGAAGTAAATTATGCATTCCAAGGAGTTCCATGCGGGAAAACTTAGTCAAGGAGAAACACAACGGAGGACTGGCCGGACATTTTGGCCGGGATAAGACAATTGCCTTGGTGAGTGAAAATTACTATTGGCCACAACTACAGCAAGATGTGAAAAGGTTTGTACAGAGTTGTAGAGTATGCTAGATGGCAAAGGGCAGAAGACAGAACACGAAATTGTATCAACCGTTACCAGTACCTGAGCAGCCATGGGAGGACGTCAGCATGGACTTCGTCCTCAGATTGCCAAGAACACGAGAGGGAAATGACTCTGTATTTGTAGTAGTTGACAGATTTTCCAAGATGGCACACTTTATCCCATGCCAAAAAACAAGTGATGCAGTTCACATTGCAGACTTATTTTTCAAGGAAGTGGTACGACTTCACGGTCTATCGAAGAGCATCGTTTCTAACAGAGATACAAAATTTGTTGGTTATTTCTGGAGAACTCTATGGAATAAGTTGAAGATAGATCTGAAGTTCAATTTTGCATACCACCCACATATTGATGGACAGACAGAGGTGGTAAATAGAAGCTTGGGTAATTTACTGAGATGCTTGATAGCAGATCAACCTAAGGGATGGGATTTAGTTTTACCGCAGGCGGAATTTGCATATAACAGTTCAGTCAATAAGAGCACAAATAAATCTCTGTTCTAGATAATATATGGAAACAGCCCGAGAAATGTTTCTGAGCTGAGAAAGTTGGATAAGAGAGAAAAGTGTAGTGCCGAGGCAGAAGAATTTGCGGAACATATGAAAAGTCTACATGAAGAAGTAAGGAAACAAATTATAAAAATGAATACTCAATATAAGACAAGGGCAGACCAGAAGCGGCGGTTCAAGGAGTTCGAAGTAGGAGATGAGGTCATGGTACATCTCAGGAAGGAGATATTTCCTGCCAAGACTTATAACAAATTGAAGATGAAGAAGTTTGGGCCATGCAGAATACTGGGAAGACAGGAGTCAAGAAATGCATATGAAGTGGAATTGCCAAGTTGGCTTGATATTTCACCTATTTTTAATATTTTAGATTTAGTGGAATATCATGAGGGAGAGAGTACAGAGGTACCAAGTGCAGAATTATGGCAAATTCTAGCATCTACTCCAACCACAGATGAGGTCGAGGAAATATTAGACACTCATGAAGCCAGAAGCACTAGAAACAAATAGTATTCTGAATATTTGATAAAGTGGAAAGGCAGACCTGTTGAAGATGCAACTTGGTTGTCGAAGATGGAGGTTGACCGCCTGGGTCTCCCCCTAAAAAAATAGAAGTGAGGATCACTTTTTTTTTATTTACCCTGGGTGTCTAATGCAGGAGCATCCGGTGACAGTAAAGCAATCTTGCATCTTCCAAAATTTTCCTAAAAGTTTCTAAGTACTTTGCATTTGATTTATTTTCATTTTTTTTTCCAAGGAGAAGTTTTGTAGAGCAAAGGGGGGAAGTTTCGCAAAGCATGGGGAGGGGTCGCGAAATCGTGACATGTCACGATTTTGCGACATGTCACAAAATCGTGACCTCAAAAGGCATTGGCAAGACTTGGGCCAGTTTCGTCGTGATATCACGACGTCGCGATATCGTGACAATATTCGAAGCAAAGGCGAGAGGAGAAGTCCCGTCGCGATATCGTGACCAATGGGAAGCTGCCACGTGGCAGAGAAAATAAGGCAAAGCGGAGAGCAAAGTAAATACAAAGGGGGATGGGGTCGCAAAATCATGACATGTCATGATTTTGCGACATGTCACAAAATCGTGACCCCAAGGGGCTTCGACAAGGCAAGGGCAGTGGGGGTCACGAAATCATGACATGTCACGATTTCGTGACATGTCACAAAATCGTGACCCCAAAGTGTTGTGACATTAGGAAGGCACTTTTGGTCACGATATCGCGACATGTCATGATTTCATGACCTATCGTGATATCGTGGCCAGGTGAAGGTGCAGTCAAAAGAGAACCAACGGATGGCCAGACAAGGCCAAATTTGACACGTGGACAACCACGTGTATCAAGGCAGTTATGAGGGGCACGTGTTTTAGAAACATTGCGACAAGAAGAAGGCATAACCAAGTATGCACGCGAATATCCAGGTAAGGTCGAATTAAACACGTGGATGGCTACGTGTATTAAAACAAGATGAGGGCCACGGCCGCGCATAATTTTTTTATTGTTGGCAAGGTAACAGGTACATGCGATGGAACAGATATAGGCGTTCGACATTATGGAGGAGACCACGGTGTAGAATAACAATCTGACCAAGACGGCGGTTGTAGGTCAAGGAAGGCCATTAATGCGAGCTGCATGGTGGATCGGGCAGTTGCCCATTTATGGCAAAAAATTTGAAAACTCGATCGGGGGGAAATCGAATTTAAATTTTTTGTTAGGCGGGGCATTAATTGCCTAGAGGATCGAGGCCTCGATAAAAACTAGGAAAATTTGTAAGGGAGGGGATGGTGAGTTCGGGATTGAGATGGAAAGCTGTAGGCCTGGAAATGGTACTGTAAAAACTGTATTAAGCAATTTACTGAAAATTAATGTGAAGTCTATTGTGTGAATCTCGGCTTGCCATCACTTTAACCCATAAAGTAATAAAGTATTTTTTACATAATAAAAAAATAAATAACACAAAATCATTCTACAAGCCTCTTTTACCAATATTGATATCATTACATTACAAAATATGTTGCAATAACCAAAGCATTACATTTCAAACCATTTACAAATCATCATTTTAGTATCTTGTATAAATCCTTTTGCAAATATTACAATAATGATAACATTGCATTACAAACATCATCTTGATGTCTTGCAAAAACCTTGCAAGCATCAAAAGCACTTACATAACATTGCAAAATAATTTTCAATGACAAAACTACATTGTGTAAAACCAACTACAAAAGCATTTTGTAAAACCTTTACAAAGAACGTGAAATCGATCACAAAATTATTTAATCACTTTGCAAATATTTTGCAATCATTATGAAATATTGCAAAACACTTTGCAATCAACATTCAAGACATCAAAAGCATGATAAAACATCAACTCAAAAGGCTTTGAAAAAATATTGCCAACAATATTATCTATGTATTCAAGTGTTTCATAATGATTGACACTTGAATATTGATAAGAATCAAAAAAATTTCATCCACATAGTTAAGTGTTTCATAAAGAATGACACTTAAAAATTGATGAAAATCAAACAATATTATCTATGCAGTCAAGTGCTTCATAAATAATGGCACTTGAACATTGATAAGAACCAAAATAATATCATCTATGTAGTCAAGTGTTTCATAAAGAATGGCACTTGAACATTGATAAGAATCAAAATAAATTTGTCCATGCAATTAAGTGTTTCATAGAGAATGACATTTAAACACTGATTATGATCAAACATATTATCTATGTAGTCAAGTGTTTCATAGAGAATAACACTTGAACATTAATAAGAAGTAAAATAACTTCATCTACACTGTTAAGTTTTCTATAGAGAATGGCACTTAAACACTGACGAAGATCAAATATTTTATATACGTAGTCAAGTGTTTCATAGACAATGGCACTTGAACATTGATAAGAAGCAAACTAAATTCATCTATGTAGTTAAGTATTTCATATAAAATGATACTTAAACACTGATGAAGATCAAATATCTTATCTATGCAATCAAGTATTTCATAGAGAATGGCACTTGAACATTGATAAGAAGTAAAAATAACTTTGTCTACATAGTTAAGTGTTTTATAGATAATGACACTTAAACACTAATGAAGATCAAACACCTTATCTATGCAGACAAGTGTTTCATAGAGAATGGCACTTGAACATTGATAAGAAGCAAAAATAAATATACATCATGTAAATATTACAGGTACCTCATCTATGCAGTCAAGTGTTTCATAGAAAATGGTACTTGAACATTGATGAGAGGAAAATAAACATACATACATACATCATGTAAATATTATATGTACCTCATCTATGTAGTTAAGTGTTTCATAGAGTATGACACTTAAACATTGATGAGAGGAAAAATATTTTCAAAATATTATACTTCATGTACATATTATAGGTACCTCATTATGTCTTAAATGTTATCATGAATACAATATCAAAGACCACCACTTAAACATAATGGGATCAAGTTCCCACCTATGGGAATACATAAAATACAAAGCATATACATCTAAGAACATTAGCATTCTCCTATATATGATCCAAATATCACCACTCATAACATACTTTTGGAGGGATATCTATCATTTAGAAACTCAATACATCTCTTAAATAAAGAAATTAACCTCCCTTTTATAATCAGTCATCATCATGAAACCATCATGCAACCAATCAAGACTACAATAACTAAGTCAACTATATCATAAAATTTTAACATGTCAATACATAAAACAACACACATCAAAATATCATATCTTCAACATATAAATCAAACAACAAATAATCAAAACATTATACCAAGCTCAAAACATAAGTATCATATATATATGTGTGTGTGTGTACCTCATATCATACATATCGCTCAAGAAGGTGTACCATAAAAGAAAAATTGGTACACTTGAGTCATGAAATAAGGGTGTACCATAGACTCAAATATTGATACACTCACTCTTGAACATCCCTAAATTTGCCTAGCTAGTAGAACACACCTCTCTATAACCTCTTAGAGGAAGAGGAGGGAAAAATTGATAGAACTCTAAGAGATATCACCCACTGATGGAGCCCTCGATCATGATTCCAAAAGTGATACTCCTCATCACTCTACAGGGATATCTACATGATATATCTAATGACAGTACAGGGTCCTACCTTGCTCTCTCTCGATATGAATCTTGGCATGTTGCAGTTTTGTTGTAAGCTCTACCCTAGTGGTCTCTAGTGATATTATAGAATACTCTACCATCAATCCAAAAGCTTCTAACTATCACTCTAGTGGCCCCGTAATCAAGGCTACCATCATAAAATCTAAGCCCATACAACCTACAATTATATCTCATCCCTCTCCCTACTCATCTACCCAAAGTTAGACCTAATACAAATAATGATAATTTGATCCATGGCTTGCTCCTTGAATCAATCTAAATATGATTGGAGTCTAGATATTTTCCCCTCACTATCAACCCTCATCTAAGCCATCTCACCTAAAACATGAGCTAGCTTATCTTGGAACTTGGTCACCTCCTCCACCCCCATGACCTCAAAGGTCGCTAACTAACTCCTCACCTCCTCCAAAGTGTGATGGAGAACCCTCAACTTCATCATTGAAGCCTTCTACATGGCTAAACTAGAACCTGCCTCTCCACCAAAATCTTGTTTCGCTCCACCAAGATCTGGATCTACTCTACCAAAATTTGGACCTACTCCATCGAAATTGATCCCACTTCGCCAAGTGGGGTACATAGACATGAAATAATAGAAAATGGAACTACATCCAAACGGTTATTGGATGACCCCTTAGCCCTCCATATAATCACTATCCTATATCATCTCTCCCTCCCACAATTATTTCTAGCCCCTCTTAGGGCATTAAGCATGTCTTAAAACACCTATCTTTTATCCCTCGATGGTGGACCTACTATCAATCGATGATGTCTAAACTACCCATATCAGTAAGTGTACCCCACTATCACCCCCACATCATCTAGCCTAAGGGTTAGTACTATTGGGTCATCCTTATTAGCCTCCATATAAGTTATGAGGTCCATAGAATCCCATAATGAATCATGATGAACTCATTGTATACATACCTTACCTACCACCGATATCCCCTATACCTCCCCATATTGATGTGTCACATGATCATATCGATATAACTCAAAATTTATTTCATTCATCTAGCCATTATATCTACCTCACCTTGAATAACTCCTTATGGTCATTTGACCACATGTACCTATCCCTTCATGCTTACCAAATAACATGTGCCACACTTATATAATCAATTAGATATATTTTCCAAGATAGAAAATAGTATGAAGTTCAAATACATCTATCCCATATTTAGACCATTGGCCTCTAATGGTCAACACCTCTTTTCACTACAATAGGTTAGAAGATAACTATGTGCTCCCATACCCAAACCTAGAGAAAATTACATGTAAGAATATGACCTTACCTATATACCACTCTATATAGAGTGTGGTACAACCTCACCAAAATAGTAGGAGACCATGCATAGAAAATATGATCATCCCCATGGTATAGAAGACTTACTGGTATCACCCATAATCAACCATGACATGATTGATGCTAGAAATATATTCAACTAATCAATTCTCCCACCATTTGATATTTAGTCCATCCTTCATCCTTGAGAAGTTATCCTTCTTCGATAAGACTAAATTCCAAAACCTTGCATTTATCCCTAGATAAATAGGAACATCCCATATAGGTACCCTAAGGGTATGCCATACATCCTTTGATGTGACTATCATATCACCCATTGGAAACCTACAAGTATTAGTGAACGGGTACCACCTCTCTGCTAGAGATATCAATAAAGGGTGATCAAAATCCAACTTAGGCATGTATTCCACATAGTACAATCCCATAACTACCAATATTTCCATATCCCACTCTCTTTGATCACTCACTAGGATGCTCCCCAAGCACATAGGATGATGATTCCTTCTCACTAAGACCTTTATTGCTTGCCAAAAACCATATCTAGAATATCTAGTTAGAAAAGCTATCAATTCATCTTAAAATTTTAGAAAGATAGTATAATTAGATAGGGTTATAAAAGATCTTTCCAACGAGTATAAGTATATCTATATTTGTACACATACCGATGCCTAAAACTAAAAAATAAATTTTGTAGTCTAGTACTAGATTTGCCATTGGTACCAAATTAACCAGTGCCAAATTCACCATTGGAACCAAATTCACCATTGGCACCAGTGCCAGTTCACCACTAATTTCAAAAAATTGAAAAAAATGACCTAAAAGTAAGAATTTTTAGTCAGGTCAAAGGACATACCTCTTGGTATCTCTTTGACACATTCACTATCCCTCAATAAACATTCACATGATGCACCAAACCCTATATATGTGTCATCCTTTCTAGAAACTATACCTCTCTCCACCTTTCTAAAATTGGTAAAGTGCAAATAAGGGCACTTTTACCTTTCCTTTTGCCTTTTAAACCGCTAGCCTATCATCGCTAACTTAGTCAAGCATCCTGTATTCTAGGAAATTCATCCCAAAATACTCTTTTAGGCATACCATTATCAAATAAGAGACTATGCCATGGGGTAAAATAATATTCTTAAAATTCAAGGTATACAAAATGAGACATGTATATGTAATGATACAAAATTATCAAAATAAGAAAAATCACAACCATCTCTTCAAATCAACATAACAACAATGCATACAATGTCAAAATTGAGTATCACAACTTAAATTTTTATGCAATATCATAGACATCACATCAAAATTGGGGTAAACTACACACACCGAATTTTGACACACCAACTGAAACTTCACAAAACTAGTCGCAAACACCTTAAAAATTTCCAAAATTTAATCACAAATGCTAGAAAACCTTAGTTTGACTACTTCTAGTCATTTTGGTCATCATTTTTCACCTTTACCAAATTTTCCTCCTAGACCAAATTGACTACTAGTGAATTTGCTAAGTTGAGTGGTAAATTTGGCAAAACTATAGAAATTGACTCTTGATATAAAAAATAAATCCTGACCAAATTAACCACTCCTACAAAATTCACCAATGGTAAATTTGGATAATGGTGAATTTGGTAAAATTTCAAATTTTAAAGTTTAAAATTATAAATTTTCCTCCTTACCAAATTTGCCACTTGGATCTCCACGTGCAAATGGCTTGGAATATTTGGCACAAGCTAGAGGGACACAAATTGTAGTCCCTCATCGTCTACCATTGATCCTACATGCCTCAAAAAGGTTTTATATGTATTTATTTCAATTTGATATTATCTCTTCTCCCCCTTAAATCCCCCTCCAAATACTATTTAATGAGGTGATGGAGTAGCCATTCACCATAAGTTTTTACTATAGCAAAGCTCTGCCATGATTTCTAAGCACTCTATTATTTCATAGCATTTGTCATTCTCAAGTCTTCTTCAAGCATTCTAATATTTTCCAATCATTTGGAGGATTTTACAAGCACTTGTGGAGAGAAATTAGGCAAGTCAAGAGAGCTTGGTGGCAAGGAGATCCTGGTGCAAGGGATAGGTGATAGCTAGGTAAAATCTAGCATATTTATCTCCTCCATTTTATTTGATGCCCCTTTCATTTAGCTTCTTAAATTTAGCTTCACAAGTTTGCTAAATCCATTTCTTTCATTGATTCATTTTTTTGGCATATCTTATCATTGTGTTGAGATTACCTTTATTTTTTAGGCTCTAAAATTCTTATTTGTAGGTCTGATTTCAAATATTTGCAACCTATATTTCACATTTAACATTTCTTTTGTAGGGTTTGAAGACATATCTTCTTTACTATTTCATATTGCCTACTAACCCTTATTATTGTGTAGGATTATTTCAACCATCTTTTATCATAGCATCTAGATAGTTGTTTCTCTCTATTTTTAGCCTTTATTACACTTATTTATATGCAAACTAACTCTTGCTTTCATTTCCATGCTAGTATATTTTCATATTAAATTTTATAGCATCTTAATATTTTCTTTTTGAGTTTTTCTTTCATTACCATTTCAAATCTTTCTAGGCTTTTCATTTATCATCTAGATCTTGTTTAGTGTTGGATATAAGTTCTTCAATACCTTATTATCCCACTATTTTCTGCCCTTCATATCTCACATGTATGCATCCCTTCATGTAATTTTTCTTGAATATTAAGTTTCATAAGCATTTCCCTTCACTTTTCAAGCATTTTTGTATCAATTTCTTCATAAATTTTATGATTATTGCAAGAATTAGGATGTAGAAAATTTACCTTCCTATATTCCTAACTCTTTTGCACTCTCAACATCCCACTCCCAAGCTCTGTAACTATTCAAAACAATAATTGAAACACTTCCCCTATCTTTTCATCCAAGCATTTACATAGATCATACATTAGTAAATATTTTACATCAATCTCTACCTATTCTATAACCAGATTAGTAGTAAACAATGTTGGAATCATCCTTAATAGGTATGTGTGCATTTCTCACTCTATTGCACTCTAATAAAATTAAATTTTTATTTATTTTATGAATTTTCATTATCTTTGCATACATATTAATTCTAGTCATTAAATTCTCTATCTCTATGCCTTAATCCTTTGATTTTATTAGTCACAGACCTTGCAAAACCTATTAGGATCATTCTCCTTCAAATTCAGCCTAAAAACCTATTGAAATCTATCCAAATCAACCTCCGAAACCTTCGAAAAATCATCTTAATACCAAATTCACCACCCTGTACTGTTAGTGGTAAATTTGGTAGCTAGAAACACTTAGAACCAAATTCACCACTCAGACCAAATTTGCTAGTGGTGAATTTGGCAAAGCTAGTGGTGAATTTGGCAAAAGGTCAAAATCCACTCCAAGAGGTAAGCATACTCAAATATTTCATTAAAAAGGGGTTTGATCAGCTATTTAGACAATTTTTTACCCTATCCAACCCTCAGATAGACCCCTCAAAGTAGAAAATCCTAATGTTTTTGGTCTCTTATGCAGATTTACCAAAATACCAACCCTAGTGGTAAATTTGGTAGCAGTGATGAATTTGGCACTTTCAGTGGTGAATTTGGTAGACAAGCTTTAGGAGATGTAATTTGACCACATGGCCCTTCCTTAGCCTTGCAATTAAATTTTATTTAGTGTTATACTCTTGATTTATGCTATTTTGCATTAGAAATCACACTCACTTTAGCAAATTAAAGAACCTTAATTAGAAAACCTAATTGTTTACAAAATATTGTAATTACTTTACAAAACATTTTGATTTCTTTACAAAACACCTTAAAATCAGTCAATCAAGGAACCCTAGACTTAATATTATATTATTAATCATTTTCAAGTACATAGACAAAGAATAAAAAACCATTTAGATGCATTTAGGCTAGCTTGTCTTCTTGCATTTTTGCTTGTTGTACCTTGAAAGCTTAAATACTCCTAGCCAACTCATTCAAACTTGAAAAAAACATGTAGGTTAGCTCTTATTCGTATGCATTTGTGTGATAAAAATATTTAACATTGCATTTAGATGATCATTGATGATTTAGGTTTAAAAAACCATTAAGGCTAAAAAAAGATTCAATATAGATAGTGCTCCAAAACCTTAGGTGTTTTATTTCAATAAAACCATACAACACCGATCAAAAAAGCACATCATTAACTTCTACACAACCTAAGAAAAAAATATGGAGTAGGATTCTAGTTGTGTTGAGAATCATTGTATTCTAAAAGTCTCCTTTGGAAAGAGACTCTCAAGAGGGGAAGCAAAAATTCTAACGAATCTCCCCCATGCACACTTGACATTAAATTATACTGAAAGGGAAAAATATGATTTTTACTAGCATATACAGTATACATACATGATTATTTAAAAGTTTCTTTATGCCACTATAACATAATTATCTTGAATGGTTTTGAGCCTTGGAATAATAGAGACTAAAATTAGTATGGATTTGGATTTACTATTATTGATTAAAATACAACCTATGAAAATGGATTTGGTTTGTGATCGCATCCTTCTCATAATAGAATGTATAAGGATATTTTATACTCTATTTGTAACCACATGTTGGATGATAAAAACATATCCAATTTTTCTACTTTATGAGTTTTCCTCATATGGATATCATTCCATGTATATTGAAATCTTGAAAGAATATCATCATAAAGGTCATTTGAATTGACAAATGGAGTAAGAGATTGGATTGGTTTAAATAATATATAAGTACAAATATTATTTTTGAAAGGATATAGAGATATATTGAAGTTCTCTAATATTCCATAGATTATAATTATATATCATGATTATATTTGAGAAAAATATATTTAGGTTCCTCTAGCATCTTTCACAAGCAGTATCTATAGTTGAGGCATATACATTTATAACCCCAAATTTGATGATTTTATCTTTAACATAAAAATACCAAAACCCTTATTAATTTTTACTTTTAGCAACTATCCATCGCTTTTTTGTTTATCCCATATTACCATGATATGTCTAGAAGCTATTTTAGAAAAAAACTATTAGAAAATCACCGATCTTCTACATTTTTGTGAATCCATCCTTACATTCCTTACTAATTAATATTATTTATTATATTGAAATAATCTCAAGATAATAACAAGCTATTAATTACTTAATAATACTTTTTTATGGGTATTTTTCATACTCTTAATATTCCACAATACCATTTTCATCATCATTTTTTATTTTCATTTGTGGGTTTATCCCCATTTATTTTTTCAATGAGTTTACATATATTTTTATGAGGGGTACTATTCCCCTCGTAATGAGTGGGGTTTGAACCTTAGACCTACCAAAGAGAATCCAAAACCCTTGCCACTATAGTAATCTTACAACTAGTTTATCCCCATTTCTTGTTAACACCTATAATATTTGTTTTTTGTTTCCCAAATAGATATCTTTTTGAGTTTACTTTTCTCTTTGTTCTTAATATATGGGTCTTAATTTTTATTTTCTATTCCTAACAACACTTTCATTTTAATTAATACCTCTTAATTTTTAATATTATTTGTAATGATACTTACATTCTAAATCTTTTTGCTAGCCTAGAGAATCTAATGTGCATGGAATAGCATGAAAAGTATATTCTTGTTTGGATTACCTCGGAAACCCTAAAGTATAAGGATGAGCCTATGTTGTACTTTATTTCTTATGCTACATTGAAAATCCTAAGTGTTTCCCTAGAAACTTTGAAACACAAAAGATATGCTCCATACTAATTTTATTTTTATTGTGATGAGATGATTTTATAATACTTGAGGAAAATGAAGATAATTTACTTCAAAAAAAACTTGACTTGTTTTGCCTCTACTTTAAAATTTTTATTCCCATATTCTTTTCCACCTTTTATCCCATCTATATTTGAACATGATTATTAAACTTCCCTATAACTTATATCCTTCTTAATTTCTTCTAAGTTTTGAACCGAGTAAACTTTAATGACATTTGCTATTTAATGATGAAAAGGGGCTTTCTTTACCACTTTCTTAGGAGTGGAAAATTCGTGACCTAATCTAGATTTTTGTATGATATGATTTTTAATGATCTTGACATAACAAAATCAAATATCTTTATTCTTTGGCTCAGACCTGTAGGGTTGGATAGATATCCCTTGAGCATTAGCTATAGCTTATATTATTTTGATTAACTAATAAAGGAGAAAATATAATGTAGTTAGGTATGATTGAGTTGTCCAACTTCTATCACCTCCAGTGTCTATAAGATTATTCCTCTCTATTTGAAAAAAAATACATTTCCCTTTCTAAGTGGCTTGGATTATTCCTGACTTGGAATTTGGATTTGTAATATTTTATTAAATTTACTATTCAAAACTATGATTTTATTACAAATATTATGGTGTATCTTGTCTCTATTATTATTATTCTATCTTATTATTATCATTGCTATTTTTTAACATTGTTTTATTACAAATGATATCATAGCTATGATTTTGGATCCATATAGCAATAAAAAAAAATATAGAGTCAATATGCTTATTTTAAAACCACTTTTGACCATATTCATGTCTTAGTATTAGGTAATTTTATAACATTTTTTTGGTACCAATATTTTAAAATAATTATCTTGTATAATATTGTTTTTTAGAGAGGCTACGTCAGCATAACCTTTGTTTAACCTTGAGATGTAGGGATCAAGTTGAATAACTCCCAAGTAAAGTATGTGTACGATGTGACAATCTCAAAAGCATTCCATTTAATGCTTGAATCAATATAAATATTGTAATTTATTATATGATACTCTAAAAATATAATATTAAAATCATATTAATTGTTAATTATAAATAATGGGTTGGTTTTCTTTGGTTTAATTTATTGATTGTAACTAATTTATAATATTCATATATAATTATAAGGATTGTATTGGATTTTCTTAATTATATTAATATTTAATCATAAATATTGAATTTGTTTTACTTGGTTTAATTTATTAGTTATAATTAATATATAATATTTTTATATAATTATAAGGACTATATTGGATCTTCTTAATTATATTAATATTTAATTATAAATATTGAATTTGTTTTACTTGGTTTAACTTATTAGTTGTAATTAATGTATAATATTCATACATAATTATGGATATTGAATTAAATATTTTTAATCAAATTAATTGGTTGTAGAGTTGCATTTGTAATTTTTTTATAAATTAAATATTTAAGATGGACACATAAATAATGCTTGAATAAATATAAATATTGTAATTTATTGCATAATACTCTAATAATATAATATTAAAAACATATTAATTTTTAATTATAAATAATGGGTTAGTTTTCTTTGGTTTCATTTATTGATTGAAACTAATTTATAATATTTATATAATTGTAAGGATTGTATTGGATCTTCTTAATTATATTAATATTTAATTATAAATATTAGGTTGGTTTTACTTGGTCTAATTTATTAGTTTTAATTAATGTATGATATTCATATACAATTATGGAGATTGCATTAAATATTTTTAATCAAATTTATTGGTTGTAGAATTGCGTTTATAATTTTTTATAAATTAAATATTTAAGATGGACACATAAATAATGCTTGAATCAATATAAAGATTGTAATTTATTTTATAATACTCTAGAAAATATAATATTAAAATCATATTAATTTTTAATTATTAATTATTAATTATGGGTTGGTTTCCTTTGGTTTAATTTATTGATTGTAACTAATTTATAATATTCATATATAATTATAAGGATTGTATTGGATCTTCTTAATTATATTAATTGCATTAAATATTTTTAATCAAATTTATTGGTTGTGGAGTTGCATTTGTAATTTTTTATAAATTAAATATTTAAGATGGACACATAAATAATTCTTGAATCAATATAAAAATTGTAATTTATTATATGATAATATATATATATATATATATATATATATATATTTTTTTTGGTGCCCATTTTTAGTCACTTGTGTGGCTTGCTTTATGGCTTTTGAAGCCATAATATCAATATAAAACTCATACACATGACTCTATTTTGTATGCACACCTAGACATGAATCCTAACTTAACATATTCTAATCTAAAGACACTTGTACACTCTTATATATAAAACACTTATGCACACATACTCACATTACACTTGCACACTTAATCACATGATACTTGTGCATTTTTGCACATTATTACATTACATAAAATATTACTCACTCTAATATGAGGTACAACCCTAATATAATATTTACAATATGTAGCATGAAGGTACATTATCATGTCCCAAATAATATAATATTCTCCAACATCCCCCTATATTACATTATTTGGTTATTGAAGACTTTAGTATTTAATTATGGTCTTCATTATTCAAGATCCTTTGTAATGGATTTGGTCTTTGTATTGATATTTAATAGGTTATTCTTGCGTAACTTCATATCTGAATTCAACGTCATGTTCTTTAGTCTTTGTAGTCTCAACACTATATGTCTCTTGAACTTTCTCATTGTCATCAAATTCTTATATAAGAATCTTTTCTTTTCCTTTGTTCTTAGAATCATATGACCCTTTATTTTCTTGTATGGAGACTTCTTAACTCTCACTTAAAGCACCATAATAGACTCCTAAGATGAAATTTGTATATCAACATGGCATGAAGGATAAAATAAATTTTCTGGAAATTATTCATCTACTTTATCTTCTTCTTGATAGATTCAATCAACTCCTTTTGTTTTATATTTTCTTCTTTATGAAACCTAAGTGTAAGCAATGTCATTAACATTATGCTTCCAATATCTAAATGTAACATAATACTATATTTTTCATTATTAATTGATTAAAAAATTCTTGTGTATAAATATTACTCAAATATTTCAAAAATATCATCTAAAACTTTACTATAGATTAATTTTGAGACCAAATTTATTTTTTTGTTTGTTTGTGGGAAACACCCCTTTCAAGGTGCCACTTTTGGGTAAGACCCAAGGAGGAAGGTGTATCTATTCCACTAAAATATACCCAGGGCTTGCACCTAGCTCACCCTCTTTAGCACACTCAAAGAGCATGCCTAAAACAATAAAAATATAAATGACAAACAACAACAACAAAACATAAAAAATACATAGAAAAAAACCAAAAATACAACATAACAACACAAAAATAAAAAAAAACACACAAAAAAACACAAAAAAAATGAAACAAAAACAAGACACAACAAAAACAACATGAAAATACAAAAACACAAAACACACAAAAAATAAAGACACAAAAAACATAAAAACAAAAACAACAAAAACACACACACACACCCAAAAATTAAAGGAAAAAACATACGACATCTATGGCTAAACCAATTCGAAAGGTCTAATAGTGAATATTCAATAGAAGACACATAAGAAAGATATTTCTAAGTTGGGAATTGAAAAACCCTCCCTAAACTAGAGAGAAGCTAATACAAAGAAAAAATGAATGATAGAAAGAAGAGCATCATGTATTTGAAAAGCCCACAAATATTTTAATCCTTAATTTGTATTTTATCCATATATTTTCATCCAAAATCCTATTGAATTCAAATTTTCTTCTTCCTTTAGAATTTGAACCACATTTATTTTCCTTCCTATCTTCTGGTTTGTATCCAAATTCATTTTCTTACTGGAGGTTTGACTAACTCTTGATGGCTCTATATTTAAATCTATTTTTACTGATTGAGTGAGACCAAATCTATTTTTCCTTCATATTTTGCAAGCATTTTTCTTATTCTAATATTTATGACATCTACTTTTTATTTTCTATTCAATAACTTCATCTTATTATATTTTGAAGTAGACATCCTTGTAACTCCATAGACTTTTAAAAATAAATAAATAAATTAGTAATACTATGAAGTAGAAAACATTATCTCTCTAATTTTTAGAAACAAAGAAATATGAAATTTGCAAAATTATTCTTTCCAATGTTTGAAGTTGAATTTATTTTGACTCCCAAATCAATTAATTTGCAAAAAATATCTAAAATTTTATTTCAAAACTTAGTAACTCAAACCAAATTCAAATTAATCTAAGAAATAAAAAATAACTTAGTAGTAAATCCTTATAACTCTAACTTTAAATTAGCATTCTACTTATCTCTCCATTTGCTTATAAATTAAAACATTTACTAATGTTCTACCTTATTTCTCCTAAAAATAACTTTAATAATTTATTTTAAAAATAAACGTTTATAAAGCTTTAGAACTTATCACTCCAAACAATATTGCACTTTGAAAAACCTAACTAAAAATTGCCTTCTGACTTGTTTGTGCTTACTTCTCTGAGTTGCTTTGAAGCCTACAAATACTTTGAATTATTTTCCTCCCTTGTGTTTCATTTCCTTAAACATGTAAATATGATTTAGTTACATATTTTGTTTATAACACTCCTTCAAGTGAATTTTTTAGCTTGAGTTAGTAGAATTTTTTATGCAACATTCGTTTGAATGCAATGCTATTTTGGAAATGAGCGTTTCATTTTTGGATAGATAGAACATTCAAGTATCTCAACATTCATTTGAATCGTTGTGATAGGTGATTGTCCAATGAGATTATACCTCCCTAAAAGCATTTTACTACCCACAATCAATTATGCATTCTACTCAAATTTTTGGTGTCACATTCGAAAGAAGTTTGAATGGATTTTGGTGCTTCTATCCCATGCATTAGTGTTTTCTCTTTCTTGTGTAACCTTGGCTACAACTCTTCCCTTTCCAGTGTATCTTGGAGTTTACCTTCTATGACCATAATTATTCTTCTCCTAGCAATTGTGCTTATACTTCTTCTACAACAATGGTGATTGGATTGATACTTGGAATTCTTCTATGAAAATGGAACTTTGATTTCTTCTACAATAATGGTGTTTGGATGCTCCTTCTACAATAGTGGTTTCTAACAATGGTACAAATTAGCCATGTTCTTCCTACATTTTTTATTTCTTGGTTCTTGACATATTGATGACTAGTGATTAACCTAATTTTGTTCTTTACTTTTAGGTCAAACATCACTCAAATATATATTGGAAATGTATGTTGTTCTTCTACCTTGTGCTTTCATATTGACATAGATAAAATGGCTGCACTCTTTCCTTGCATATCTCTTATTATACCTTAAGACATTATGCCTCAAGTTGCACCATAAGATTTTAACCTTGTAGCTACACCCTGAGAATTTAACCTTGTCACACCATAAGAGTTTTCCTTCTATTTGTATTACATTATTGTGTTTTTGATGCACCAACAAACCAAATAACTTATTCTTATACTTGCACTTGTTCAAGTCAAATGACTAATTCTCTTATTTATACTTGCTCAGGCTAGATGACTTATTCCTTCTGCATGGAATAGATTATTGTTGTCCTTCTATTATTTATCTACCTTTAATTTATATATTTAATTCTACTATATCAAAATATCTATGCTAGGATATCTTGGACTTTGATTTTCTTAGCCCTTCTAGAAACTACTTATCCTGATAAAACTTAATCTTGCATACCTTTTCTTCTTATTGTAGTTGGCAAAATGAAGCTTATTGCAATATGAGAGTCTTTCCTTCTATCAAGGGAATTTTTTCTAATGGCCTCTCATTCAAATTTATACAAGCCTCTTCTCTTATCACTATTTATCTTGGAGTCCTACTCACTTTCTTCTAAATTACCTTACTAGATTTCTCTTAAACTACCTTGAATCTATTCTTCTAAGCACCTTGTAATCTCTTAGATATTTTGCACTTCCATGAATGCTAATACTAGAGTCTTCTATTGTTCTATATTAGTAGATTTTAGTCTACTAATTTTGGCCTCTACATTCTACTGGTATCTATGTTCCACTTAAAATTTGATATCTATGTTGGGCACATAGATGTTGACCTCTTCCTTTAACCTATAGATCTGAATAGAACTATATTCTTTCTATCATCAAGAGCCTTTATATTCTAGTTTATCTAGACCTCTTTTCTCTTTTCTATAAGGGTATTATTTCAGTATTGGCCTCTCAAGCCTATATCTTCTATTTTAGTTTCTTGAACCAATGTCAAGATCAATATGATCTAAATATTATATCTCTATCAAGATCTCACTTCAAGACCTAAATCTATCCTTTTTCTATGTCAAGATATTTTTCTAATACCTGTAGCTTACTAAATCTTATTCTCTATCAATGTCTATCTTCAAGACCTAAAATATTTATGTCAATATCTAGCTTCAAGATATAAAATCCACTATGTCAAGGTGTAACTTCAAGACCTAAATCAATTAATAGTTTTTAATTTGAATGAATCTCTACTTGATGAATGTTTATTACCTTCTTCTTGCATTTGAAGATAAAATTCTTCTCTATCTATTGTAGGAAGCTTCTCACTCTTAATATGACCAATATCTAATACAACTATGTATTAGGTTGTGCCTAAGAACTCAAATGATTTCAAGGGTTGCACCTAAAAACTATCTTAAATTTTATTTACCCTAATTGTTGAGTCTTAGTCTTCAATGATTATAACTATGGAAAGACCTTATTGATGAGTCCTAGTCTTCACTAATTATTCTGTAAGTATGGAAAGAATCTATAGTTGAGTTCTATTCTTGACTAGTTGTTTCTAAAACTATGTAATGACTATAGATTTTTGCTTACTTTGATATTAAAATAGAATCTAGGTCTATATCCCTTTAAAGTAGACAAAATATAAATCAATTTTATCAAGCTAGACAAAAATAAAATTTTATATGCAACTCAATGAATTCAACCTATGTAAGAAAGTACTTATTATAGATCTGATACCAATGATGTATTTTGAAGCCTTAATATCAATATAAATATAAAAATATTAATTTTACTGGATAAAATATATTATATCCACAATATAATAAGAACAATATAATGATGTAAGCAAAATAATATGAGCCAACTAATATATAAATCAAGGCTTATAATATGTCAACTAAAATTCATTAATATGCAAAAATATATGAATGTAAATAGCCTAAATCATACATGTATAAAGCATGTAGCACAACTTACAATATTAATTGCTCAAAATGTATGTTGTCTTTATTACTCCTCTTTCACTTACAAATGTATCACAAACTCTATTACAATGATGATAACTTTGCTTGCTATGCTTGCTATACTTGCTATGGTAATTATGTTTTCTATGTGTGTTATATCCTCTATGGAGTAATATATAGCCATTGTAGGATAACACTTTGGTTACTTGACTATTCCTTTCCTTATGCCATGTTTAATAACTATTGGCTTCTGTACTTGACACTTGCATACACATGACTCTATCTTGTATGCACACCTAGACATGACACTTCACTTAGCATATTCTAATGTAAATACATTTGTGCACACTTACACTTACGTGTGCACACATACTAATATTACACTTGCACATTTACTCACATGACACTTGTGCATTTCTTGCATGTTATTACATTACATAAAATATTACTCACACTCTAATTTAAGACACAACCCTAATCTAATATTTACAAGATGTACCATGAGGATACATTAGCATGTACCAAATAATATAATATTCTTCGACACTATTTGAGCCTCACCATTTAGTTATTAATGTATTTTCAATCCTTTATATTCATGAACCTGTCAACAAGAAATTTTTAAAATATATCTAACTAATTATAATTGTATGAGCTAAAAAGCATATCATCCATGTAATCAAAGTAAGCAAATCAATGTATTTGAAGGTATAAATAGTTTTAACCCTCACAATCAATTATTTCTTAGCACAAATATTCTTGCTTCTACCCCTCTTGTAGAACACCTCATATCATTCAATCCTCTAATATTTGAGTAAGGGGTCCTCAAGAACATTCAAACCTTGAAAATAAATTTACACAATACGATTTATTATATCATGTCTAGCTAATATCATTACACCAAGCCTCTCGCATGCATTAGGAAGTAGTTAAAATAAAAATTTCCTCAATATCCTAGAGGGTATCAAGATCTTGACCTTCTAAAGAGTGGGAACATGAAGATAAATTATATTGGATTTTCCATACATAGAATAAATATCAATAGAAGGGACCCAAGATCCCTAAAAGTAAACCAACACTTTGAGCATTTCTAGCATCAAGATCTAGGGCACTTATAAAGGTTGGATTTCCAACAAGATCCAATGCACTTATAATAAATGACTTTTGGGTAGGATCTAGGACAATTACAATAGATAGCATTCAAGCATTATTATGATTACTTTCGTTATCTTTATAAGCATACTCAAAATTTCATAAATAATTATACATATATGGTTGGTGGTGTGTATGGGATTTGCTCTTGATTTGGATTATATAATCAATTGTACTGCCTATCTACTTAATTGGAATCTAGATGCTTTGGTCCCTCTAATTGATGTACTAACCTTAGCATAAAACCTCATGGATATATTTCCAAAATGTCTTTTTGCAATATGCTTAGATAGGTTTCCTAAATACAACATTCTGACTCTTATTACTTCTAAGTTAGGTACCCATACAATCAATGACTTCTTGGGGAACTAAAACATTAGGGATATAATATTTTTTGGATAACATTTAATAAAATTTTCATGATCAATTTTAATAAATGTCCCTTTAACTCTTATGTGATAAAATTAATGCAAATAAAACAAACATGAACTATGGATAAGTAATATGTGAAATTTATATGCCTCCTTATATACATATCATTTAGATCCCATCAAGGTTGTTTTAGCATTGGTGCTTCGGAAAAAGTATTAAATATAGTGTAAAATAGATAAAAACTATCTTTACAACCTCTATGATGTTGGGTATATGTTCCAATCAATTAAAAAGAAGCTCCAATATCTTATATTTTAGTCATGAAATTATTCCAATCCTAATATGATTACCTTTAATATTTTTAATGAGGTTATTTCACAAGGTTAATTTTATTTCAAATGTTGATCATGACACTCATGAGATCATACGTATAAGAAGGGACAAAACATATACATGGATGCTAAGGATTAATATTCTAAATATAAGGAGTCCCTGCATCACTACATAAAGAGAAACCAACAATACCTAGCAAGCTTGAACAAGTTATGTATAATACCCATCCCAATATTTGCCCTATAAAGGATGTAATCCCATCACACTATCAGGATATAATACTTCATAAAGAAAATTGAACAATTATTTTGATTGATTTAGATAGTGCTCATAGTTTCATTAGTTTTGACATCATCAAATTATTAAGGTTGTATCTCAACAATATTGTCAAAGGTAAATTGAATGCTCTAATTTACAATGGTGGTAATACTTTATGTGTGGATTGCTTTTCTAATATCCACATTAAGATGGATATCTACACTGATGAACATCCTATATGTGATGGATTTAGATATTATGGATGGTATCCTTAGGCCTTAATAATAAATTTTATTTTGGAGATGTTACTTTCAACCTATAGTGGTCATATGTATGGTGGAAACATGGAAAGGATATATATCTCTAGGGTTTGCAACCCCTACCATCCAATATAATCATCTCTCACTAGATATAAAAATGTTGGATGAGGATAGAAAATGAATCTTATCATAGATTTGTTGCATGGATTTCATGAATTCTAAGCATTCATCTCATTATTTTCCTTCTCAAATATATTATCTTAGCAAATATGTCTAGGTCTTAAATAAACCCAAGGTATTTCCTCTTAGTTGCTCACCTGGTAATGATATTCATATTATTATTTGAAATTAACCACATAATATTTATTTTTATTGCTATCACCTTAGAAGATAAAATTTTGAAATCCAATTCAATATATGTTGGAGCAAATTATTATCTACCCTAGAACCAATTACCATGAATTCATGATACTCATGGTCAACCATAAGGATGGCTCATGGTGGACATGATTAGATTTAGACTAGTCAACAAGATAATTGTCAAAGATAATTTTACTATTATTGTTATTGATAACTTTTTCAATGAACTCTATGGTGCAAAGTTTTTAACCAAGCTAAATTTATCTTTTGGATTTCATCACACTAGGTTTTGATAGGATGATATTTATAAAACTATTTTTAATATAAATTATATAATTATAAGTTTATAATAATGTATTTTGACCTTACAAATACCCCTTCTACTTTCTATAGTTTATTTAATTTTACCCTTTGTCCTCTCCTTTTAAAATTAATGTTATTTTTTATCACATCTTAGTCAATTGTACATCTCAGGAAACTCAATTACATCATGTCAAATAGGTATTCTAACTTGTAAAGTAAAAATAATTATATTACAAAAGATCCAAGTATTCCTCTAACATGTCTAAAGTATAGTATGTAGGTCATAATATCTTATAAAGGTATCAAGGTAGATTCTAACAAGATCAAAGCCATGCAATATTATTTTGTTCTTAAATATATCAAGAATATTAGGAGTTTTATAGATCTCATTACATATTAAGGAAGTTTGTTAAAAGTTATGGGAATATTACATCTCCCTTGATAGCTCTAACTAAATAGGATGCCTTTGTTTAGTTTGATGAGGCCACAAGATCCTTAAATTCCATAAAATGGGTTTTTTACCATAATTATTCTAGCTACTTTATACTTAATCAAGCCTTTTTTATTGGATATGATGCTTTTGAAATAGCTCTCGATGTTGATTTGATGTAAGCAAGTCAATCCTATCTTATTAAAGCAAAAAAATAACCAACAAGAATATAGATTATTATCCATATGAGAAGGACATGTTAGCCATTTTGTATGTGGTGGACAAATGTTTGAAAAAAAAAAATTGTTATAACTTTAAGATTTAATATAATAAATAAATGAGAACGTGGAAGCAAATTCTATTTCTTACATGTATGAAAACTTTATAATCATCCATGCTATATATCCCCTTTCCCCTTTGCTTCACTTAACTTCAATATGAATGATGTGCAAATCATAAGACTTGATTTAATTCATTATGTTGAGGTCAATAACCCATACAATTCATCATTCTCTTAGTTTTTTAAGATTCTAAGAAAAAATCACATTTTTTTGATTCATTCCTCCTAAATATTATGTTTAATTACCCATTGCTTCAGTAAAATATATACTTGTATCTTGATTATATATTTAGTTTTGTAATGGCTTCATGGACCCACCCATAAGGAACTAATGGTAACCTTTACACTAATGGTCCATTACAAAAGTATTTATAGCTAACTACAAATGATCTATTAATTTATATGATAGAGGTGTTTAGAAATTGAAAAGTTATTAAACCTTCTAAATAATAGGTTGGGAGGTGTGAGGTTTAAATATTAATAGATAAAGTTTAGTGAGGGATATCTTAGTAATATATTTTTGGCTTTTATAAGGAGACTTAAATTTAAATCAATTTTTTTATGCAACCAAAAGAAAGTAAATAGTAAAGATAAGGTTGTAGATTATACTTTCATATTATAAAATAAATATAACATTTAGATAACTGATTATATTATTTTAAACATAAATTTTAAAATATATTAATTAATTAGACATTAATTGATTAAACTGTAAACAAAAATTTCAGCATGGTATTAAAAATATATTTCAATAAAATACTAAAATATTTGTTAGGTTAATGTGTTAAATAAAAAACAAAAACAAGTAAATTTGAATTTCTTTGACATGGCATGAAGTTGGCTAATGGTACTAAAAGTATAAGGTTTGTGTCAAATTTAATAAATATGAATAGATTTAATTTAAATTATTTAATTAATTTTATAAAATATAAAAATATCATGTTAAGTCATAAATTAATATTAACTATGAACAATTAAGGTATTTTTTTTTTAAATAAAATAATCTCTTAGGAGACGTATTTTGTATAGAGTTGTTTGATTCAGACAATTCTTGTGCCATTTTGTATAGATTTTGAAAAGCTTTGGAATGAGTGGTTTGAAATAATGCAAATAGTACTTACGGAGATATAACGATGTAAAGAAAATATTTTAAAACTAGGGCAGAGCATTAGACTATTTTTTTCTAAAAAAAAATCTCATCTTTTAAAGTCATATCTTCACAAAGGGTTTTCTGATGTGCAAAATTTGAAGAGATTTAAAATACATGGTCATATAAAAGAATCTAATTAATATTGAGAGATATACTACCTTATAAATTCATCTATATCAAACAAGGGCAATGATGATTTTTCAATTCATAAAAAATAAAATTGCAGATATCTATCAACCAATGTTCGAATGACGGGAGGAGCAATAGAGGGCTAAGGTTTAAGTGAGGTAAGAAATTCTATATATGCATATAATTTTTTATCTAAGTTTATTTTCCTCCATTTTACTAGAAATTTTGTTTGCAAATTATTTTAGATTTTGTTCCTATAGTATAATTGCTATAAGATATTTTGATAATGATTAGTAGATTTTGAGTTTCAGTTTCCTTTCCAAAGACCAATTTAAAGCTACATCCTTAAAATAATCTCTATTAGTGGATTTTAGTCAACTAAAAAGAAGCTCCCATAGCCTAGATTTTAGTCATGATACTATTTCAATCATTGTAGGACTTCTTTCAATAACTACAATGTGGTTCTTCCACAAGGTTACTTTTATTTCAAATGTCGATCATGGAACCCATGAGATCATGCATTTGAGGAGGGAAAAAAAATCTACATGGATGGTAAGGATGAATATTCTAAATATAAGGAAGTCCCTGCATCACTACATAAAGAGGAATCAACAAAACCTAGCTATCTTGAACAAGTTATAGGTAATACCCCTCTCAATATTTAACCTATCAAGGATACAATCTAATAACACTATAAAGATATAGTGCTTCATAAAGAGATAGTAAAAGATTATTTTGATTGATTTTGATAGCACTCAATTTTATTAGTCTTGACATGATAAATTACTAAGGTTGTATATCTCAGTAATATTGGCAATGAAAAATTGAAGGTTGTATCTAGGTTATCCTCCATATAATAAGGACTTGTTAGCCATTTTGTATGTGGTAGAAAATTGGAATCCTTACTTATTATGATAATGTTTTATTATGAAAACTACTCAAAGTACTCTCAAGCACTTATTAGAACCATGCCTCATGTATGAAGCAAATCAAATGGTTAACCAAGATTTTTGGTTAGGAATTTGAGATTAAATATAACAAAGGTAAGAAAAATGTAGGAGCAAATGCTCTTTCTTCCATGTATGAAGACTGTATAACCATCCATGCTATATATCCCCCTTTCGCTTTGCTTCACTTAGCTTGAATATGAATGATGTATAGATCATAATATTGTTTATTAAATTCATGGTGTTGAAATCAACAACCAATGTAATCCATTGTTCTCTTGGTTTTTTAAGATTCTAAGAAAAAAAATCACATTTATCTCATTCATTCCTCCCAAATCAAGGACAATATTCTTAATTAATTACATATTTCTTCCTTGGCAAGACATCATTGATATCTCAAAATATATCAACATGTTTAATGATATGTTCCTTAGAAAGGAATGAAAGCTACTATCAAATAGTACATAGAAGAATGTGAGGTGTGCCAATGAAATAAGGGTAAACTAATTAAAGTCATTGAGATTGTTGTAACCCTTTTCTATTCTAGATTGTTAATGGAAATGTATATTTATTAACTTAATTTAAGGTCTTTCTAAGTTAGAGGGAAACATAGTATTTTCTTTGGTGGTGGATCACCTCTTTATATATGGTCATTTCTATGCCTTATACCATTCATTAACTACTAGCAAGGTGGTCAATATATTCCTTGATTCTAATTTCAAACTATATGGTATGCCAGATTCTACTATCTATGATTGTGATCCTATATATTGGAAAATTTTAGTAGTTATTGTCGATTAATGAAAATCACATTAATATAATCTCTTCTTAGACTATATTATGAACAAGTCCTTACCTATGTAAATGATATGCTTTACCCAAGATAACAATTCATAGTGCGTTAAGTGGATTTCATGAGAAAAAATATTATATAGTAGTTCTTATCATGTTTCAACTAAGATATCCCCATTTGATGCATTTTATAGACAAGAATCCCATCGGATGGTTTTCTGTAGTAGAGCATCAAACCATCCTCCAACTCATCAAGACCAATATTTATTAATTGTATCAATCATCAAGATGATTAATATTTGTAAAGAGCATAATTTTATGAATTAGCAACATGATTTACACTAATCATAACAAAACTTTGTTGTGGGGGATATGGTCTACTTGTGGTTTTAGTCATTTAAGAAAATTTCTTTGAAGAATATGTCTAATAAAAAGTGTATACCTAGATTTTATTGTCCATATAGGAAGATACCCCAAATAGAGGATGTGTTATATTAGTTGGAGCTTCCTCCTCCCTCCAAAATACATCATTTCCTCATGTTTCTTATTAAGTAGGTACTCGGATAAAGGTGCAGTTTTAGATGGATCTTTAAGAGTTAGACAATGAAGGATAGTTTGGCATGATGTTAAAATAAATATTGTCATTAAGGGTCTATATGATGTAATCTATGGTCTTGATAGGTATAGGAGCTATTCATCAAGTGGAAGAACATCCCTGCAATATGAGAACCAATAAGAGGCACTCATTCTAATGAAATGAAATGTTAAAAATTTATAGTTTAAAAATTTCAAATTTGTGCTAATGCTATTTAGTAATGTATATTATAAAGTAATAAAGAATAAAAATACTCACCAATATGACACGGTGTGTAGAGAACAACATCTGCAAAGTCACGGTGTGTAGATTATATAACATTTCATGTAACAATCTGATGGGAACACAGATACACAGGGAATGAATAACACAAAAACACAGTAACACAAAGAATCACAGCAACACAGAGAATCACTCAAGCTCTCATTTCCTTGAACTTTCAAAAAGAAAATTTCAATACTAGCCAATAGGCCTCCTTTCTTGTTTCGAGAGCCCCCCTCCTTTTCTTAATGCACCTCCTGCTTCTATAACCATGTCTCCATATCTTTCCAGGTCTGACCCTCTAGGCCATTAATGACCCATCTGCCAGAATACATCCCTGCCTGACTGAACCCTTACATATTTCTCTAACTGGCAACTGCCACCAAGTTGGTTGCGGATACATGCATTGATGAGCCATCTAACTTCTGGGCACAGTCTTCGAATGGCAGCCATGCTCAGCAAGCTTACCGAGTAAGAAATCATGCATTAATGAGTCCTTGACGGCCTCAAAAAACACTATCTAGGAATGAGAGCTTTTTTGAATGGTGAACTAGTAGTATGTCCTGATATAGCGACATGTCGAAATATCGCGACATTTTTCTTCCTTGCTGCCCTTCTCTCCTTTGGGTCATGATATCGTGACATGTTGCGATATCGTGACATTTTCCTTCCTTGTAGCATTTCTTTCCTTCAGATCGTGATATCATGACATGTCGCGATATAGCGACATTTTTCTTTCCTTGCAGCATTTCTTTCCTTCGGGTCACGATATTGTGACATGTCATGATATCACGACATTTTTCTTTCCATGCAGCATTTCTTTCCTTCGGGTCGCGATATCGTGACATGTCACGATATCACAACATTTTTCTTTCTCTCGGCCTTCCCCTCCTTTAGGTCGTGATTTCGCGACATGTCGCGATATCGCAACATTTTACTTTCTCGCTGTCTTCCTCTTCTAGGGGTCACGATATCGTGACATGTCGTGATATCGTGACATCTTCCTTTTCAGTTCTTCTTTCTTCCTTCTCGATCATGAAATCATGACATGTCATGATATCATGACATCTTTGCTCTCTACATTCTCTTCGCACCTTGGGTCACAAAATCATGACATGTCATGATATCACAAGAACTTTTGCCTTTTGCCTTCGCTCTCTACTTTGGGTCGTGAAATTGTGACATGTCGCGATATCGTGACAGTTTGCTTCCTGGCTGTCTTTCTGCTTCTTCGGTCATGACTTTGCGACATATCACAAAATCATGACATTTTCCTCTCTAGCCCTTCCTGTCTTCTTTTGGTTGCGAAATCACGACACGTCACGATTTCGTGACATTTTTCTTCGGATGCCCTCCTTCTCCTATTTTGGTCGTGATTTCATGATATGTCATGAAATCATGACATTTTTCACTCCTGCGCCTTGCTTCATCCTTTTTTCGTGATAATGTGACATGTTGTGATATCATGACACTTTCTACTCCTGCGCATCTTCTCGTCCCTTGGTCGTGAAAATGCGACATGTCATGATATCGTGACACTTTTCCTCCCTTGCACCTTCTTTCGTCTCCTGGTCACGATTTCATGACACATCACAAAATCATGACTTTTTTTCTCTGTGCCTTCTCTCTCCTCCCTGAGTCGTGAAAATGCGACATGTCACAATATCACGACACTTTTCTCTGTCGCGATACCGAGACATCAAGGCAAACACTTAGAAATTTTTTTGTTGATGTAAGATTGCTCTACTACCATTGGATGCTCTTGCATCAGACACCCGGGGTGGATTGAGAAGTGTCCTTCACTTCTGTACTATTGGAGGAAGACCTAGGCGGTCTACCTCTAATTTTGACAACCAAGTAGCATATTCGATAGGCCTGTCCTTCCATTTGACCAGGTATTTAGAATACTGTCTGTTCCTGGTACTTTTGCCTACTTGAGTGTCTAGTATTTCCTCGATCTCGTCTATTTTTGGGGTAGATGTTGGAATACTCCATAATTCTGTACTCGGTGTCTCGCTACTGCCTCCTTCATGATATTCTACCAAATTTGTAATGTTAAAAATAGGTGATATATTCAGCTCGCTTAGCAGTTCCACTTCATAGGCATTTCCCGAATCTCTTTTACCTATGATCCTACATGGTCCAAACCTCTTCATCTTTAGCTTGTTGTAGGTTTTTCTAGGAAACCTTTCCTTTCTCAAGTGAACCATGACCTCATCTCCCACTTGGAACTCCTTGAAATGCCGCTTTTGATCGACCTTGGCTTTGTACTGAGTATTCATCTTATGGATATGTTGGTTTACCTCTTCATGCAAACTCTTTATGTGCTCTACAAAATATCTAGCCTCCGCACTGTTCTTTTCTCCTTTACCCATCATTTTCAATTTAGAAACATTTCTTGGGTTGTTCCCATACACAATCTGGAATGGGGATCTACTAGTACTTCTGTTGATGGAATTGTTGTAAGCAAATTCTACCTGTGGCAAGATCAAGTCCCATCCCTTGGACCTGTCTCCTACCATGCATCTTAGAATATTACCCAAACTTCTGTTCACCACCTCTATTTGCCCATCAGTCTATGGATGGTATGCAGAACTGAAATTCAAATCCATTTTTAGCTGCTTCCATAAAGTTCTCCAAAAATAACCCACAAATTTAGTATCTCTATCAGATACTATACTCTTGGGTAGACCATGAAGGCATACCACCTCCTTGAAAAATAATCCTGCAATATGAATTGCATCACTCATTTTTTGACATGGAATAAAATGAGCCATCTTCAAAAACCTGTCAACCACAACAAAAATGGAGTCACTCCCTTGTTGTGTCCTTGGTAGGCCAAGAACAAAATCCATACAGATGTCCTCCCATGGTCTCTCTGGAACAGGTAATGGCTGATACAATCTTGTATTCTATCTCACTCCTTTAGCCATCTGACAGACTCTACAACCCTGCACAAATTTAGTCACATCTTGCTGCAACTGTGGCCAATGGTAGTTTTCACTAACAAGGGCAATGGTATTATCTCAACAAAAATGTCTAGCTATTCCCCCACTATGCTTCTCCTTGATCAGATTCTCCCTCATTGAACTCGTGGAATGCATAATTGACCTCCTTTGAACAACATCCCATATTGGATCAAAAAATCCAACCACTTGGTCTTGTCCAAAGTAACAGGTGCCAAGCAAGCTATAGACACCAAAACAACACCAATCCGATTATGTGACTGCAAACACTGATCGCTTTGACACACACACAGCCCCCAGGGCAGCCCCCAGAGGTTAAACAGTGGTCCTAACCACTTTTATAGCAATTTTGTAAGGTCAAAAGGCAATTTGGCACATTCAGGCACTTTGCTCAGTATTCGTCTCACCCAGGGACGAATTCAAACTGGGATCCGTCTCACCCAGGGACGAATTCTAAATTCGTCTCTGGTCGGGACGAATTCCAGGTTTAACGGGCAAAAAGAAGAATGGCGCCAAGTGGCAGCCAAAGATAGTCAATTGATGACTCCTGCCTCGCACGCACGTGTAGGTGGGCAGATGGGCCGTTAGAGGACTGTCACAAGGGCAGTCATGAAAGCCCAAGTCATGGAGGACTTTCCTCTCTCATGAGAAGACATGACCGCCACATGGCACCTATGACCACCACATGGCGCTTATGCATCCCTCTCCAAAGAGACCCCCTGGGTCTATAAAATGGTGGACTTTTCCCACCCAAAAGAAGAAGGAGGAAGCATTTTCAAGCAACGAAGTGCTGTCGATTTGATACCACGCCTTTACCCCTTTTGATTTGCATTTTCCACATCCTTAATCTCTTTCGCAAGAGAGGTTATTGGGTGGCTATTGGAAGTGTGAAATCGGACCCAAAACCAGACATTTGGCCACTTTAATCCACCAATTTGCTGACAACCCCATCCTAAGAGATTTTGGGCCCATCCCAAGTGGATTGGTGCCAAAATCAAGTTCCAACGGTGGGCGGCCCACTTGGGCACCCCGCACCTTTTGAGTTTCATTCTAATTCGTTTTTCTGTCATTTGTTCATCTTTCATTTTATTCTCTACTGATCTAGATAGTTCATATATTCGATCTCATAATGTTTTGATCAGATTTCATCATGTTCTCGTCGCTTTTGTTGTCCCACTAACTTGCAGGTAGCGACGCCAAATTCTCGCTGATGGAGGTCAAATTGGGAGAATCCGACCATCTGGGTCATCCCAAAATGCCCCCAATTAGCTAACCCCTCTGTTTGCAGGTCATTTGGAGATCCCGAGGTGTGACATTTGGACGGCATCAACTCGGCATTTTAACACAGTCGAATTCGTCCTACCCGAGGACGAATTACAGTCGAATTCGTCCTACCCGGGGATGAATTATAGCAGAATTCATCCTGCCAAGGGATGAATTTCAGTTGAGTGCAAATTGGCCGACTGTTTCGATGGTAGTGGCCTTCTGGTAATGTTTCCCGGTCTCTGTCGAGTTTGCAGGTCATTTAGAGTCATTTTGCCTATCGATTTGGCTAATATTTTACATGCATCTTTCATTAATTTTAGAGAACAAACGTTTCTTATTTGCAGCAGGTGCTACTAACATCTTTGTTGTTTCTTTGATCGCAGGAGGAGCAGAGAGGTTAAGGACTCATCAACACTAGCGGTGGCAACGTCTTGGCCCGCCCATTTCAAATGTGGGCACGTGAAAGGAGGAACATTAAGTCTTGATTGTAACCAAATTCATTTAACGCTCCTAGCCCCTGAAAAGGGAGGAGGCATCTTTGTAACCGAGATCAAGAGAGTTAAATAAAAGGGCTGTGATTTCTCCATTTTCTTGTATCTCATTTCAATGCGTCTCTTTCATTTCATGCATTCTACATTTCTAGGACTTAAGCGTGTTTGATTTTGAATACATCGCAATTAGTGTTTCCTTCACCCGAAATCTCGTGCTTTCAGTGGCGATCACGGTGGGACCCAGTCCCCTAGTTTTTAAGATCAAGAAACTGATCAAATTTTTGTGTTTTGTGCTTGACGGGTACCTTTTTTTAAGTAGACTGTTATTCGTCTTTGCTCGTGGCGATTACTTTACTGCAATTCGTCTGACCCTGAGACGAATTCTAATTCGTCTCTGGGAGGGACGAATTCTGTTCTGTAATTCGTCTCACAGAGGGACGAATTTTTGTCTATGAATTTTCAGAGCCGAAGATCAGAAACGGCAGGTTTAGGCAGAGAAAGGTAAGGGTTTTAAAACTGTCCTTTGTCATTTTTTGATTTTCTATTTTCTATTTTCTTTCAAATTTTGCTTGCTTAAGGAAAGTAGTGTTGCTTGCATGTTTCATTTTTCAAATAAAAAGAATCACACACACTTCACGCAACATCTTTAAACCAAGGAGCTGGTCGTAAGACCCCAACCCTTGATCAAGACCATCGGTGGATTTCATCACCACCTTGGCTTGATTTTGCATCCATTTCCCCGATTGTCACTGTTGTTAGGCGTAAATCCTGATGAAAGCTGATCGAGTGTCGCTGGGGTGATTCCCATGCGCATGAGGATAAGTCTTCTATGGTAGGTGTCATTAACAGGACAATCCCCCTTCCGTACCGCCTACGTACCACGTACCATCTGCTCTCACGTACCTATAGTCTCCCTCTCGTAAGGGCGGGTATATAGAGAGGTTGGTATATCGGCCTGGTTGGTATATTGAAGGGGCGACCATTTATGGGAGTTATATGAGCCTTCATTACGCATTTAAACGTTCTTCAAAACTTTCAAAAACAAAACAAAATCATCAAAACGCACTAAAACCAGTTTAGGACACACCATTAATATTTAAAAGAGATAATCACCATTTGTGTATGTGTGTGTTCATTTTTGCTTAGTGTAACAAAAAAAAATCAAAAAAATCATAAACAAAAGATAAAAATCTATGCATTTTGTCACTCGCTCCAAAAGCTCCAAGGATTCCCGCAATCGCTTGGTCATCCCCAAAAGGCCCCAAAGGTGTCCATGAACCCTTTGGTCAACCCAAGAGCACCCCAAAGGTGCCCATAAGTGATGCAGGAGCATCCAACAAAATATGGGAAATCTTATATTTTTCCCTAAATTTTAGTGCATCTTGTCGGGGCCATAACTTCTCAACCGTAGCTCCGATTGACTTGAAATTTTACAGGGAGTTAGTTGGGAGAATTTTAAACAAATATAATTCCTTGGAATTCTATTTGTCCAAAAAAGTCAGTTTTCGGGGCCAAATTCCATCATCTAGTGCCCCGAAATTAGGTTTTAAATTTGATAACCTAATTTTTTATGCTTTTTGAGTTGTTCGGAGGTCAATATCTCCTAATGTATTTAGAGTTAGGACTTGAAACTTCATTTTTGGCTTATCTATTGTAAGAGGGATGTGCACCCCAATTTTGGGCCCCATATGACTCATTTCAATTTTTAGGGTTTTTA
Source organism: Wollemia nobilis (assembly GCA_028583015.1). Lineage (NCBI taxonomy): Eukaryota > Viridiplantae > Streptophyta > Pinopsida > Araucariales > Araucariaceae > Wollemia > Wollemia nobilis. Next base: position 5,600,021 of record JAQPPZ010016936.1, read on the forward strand.
GAGAGACATCGTCATGGTGCTCACCCGTAGCCAAGCCCAATCACGGGTGGATGCTATGGGGAATATCCAAGGAGGCACAAGTCACCTCCGGTATAGCCCCAAGGATTTGGTCATACCACCTTGGCGGCTTGACACACAAGGCAGACCCCTCCACACCTTAACGGATAGGGACTATAGGGGCACCCCTTCTAGGAGCACTCCTGTTCAGCATAGCACTCAGCACACACCCTTCCATGAGGGGTACATCCATAGGAGAGCTCCCTTAGATGCTCGCTATGAGTGGTCACCGCACGATGAAGTGCTAGGTCAACATAGGGTTCGACGGGAGGAACCACATGATTACACTATCCCTCCTTCACCCCCTCTAGTTGTCAGGACTACAAGGACAAATCCAGAGCACAAGGCTCCTTAGGCAGGGTGAGCCAACTCCGTCCGTCCCCTTTTCACTTATGAAAGAGAGCACGAGGAAGACCCCTACCTTCCTCGAGAGCAATATATAGTGTAGGAGCAATACGCCTCCACACCTGCTATCTATCAGGACCACTCACTAAGGCCAAAGCCCCGAGGGAATGCCGCTACCCCCAACAGAGGGAGGTGGCCTATAGAGATCTTGGATCACTACGATCGAGATAGATATGTCAGAGAGGCATCTAACCCTTCTAGACATGAGACGGTAAGACCAACTATCTTAGAATCTATCGAGCATATCGCACATCGGGTGCAACTCAGACAACTTGAGCTAGAATGACAACAGTTAGAGCAATGGTATCTTTTAAATAAAGAGCACCTTCAGCACCAGAAGGATGAGTTGTTCCAACACACTATGCAGGAGAAGACTCCAACCCCTCACATGCATAAGACAAAACATTATGAGAGGCACAACCCCCGGGTGCGAGACAAGTCTCCGCGACCTTATCGAGCACCACCCTCGATGCCTCCTAGACATGAGCGGGAGGCTACTCCTATAACCAATGATGGGCGCCTTCCTCAGGAACCCACTCAGGTTTATGGGCCACCCTTAGAAATTCATCAAGAAGCCTCTGAGGAATCAGAGCGAGAAGAAGAGCGGGATGAAATGCCCTACCAAGGCATGGGGGTGCTATCTGGCCACCCCTCCATAGGCCCCAAGTTCCTCAACAAGAACCAACCAAAGAGGAGGAGCTCAAATCTCCCGATACATGCAAAGCGCTAGAGCACTTAGAGTCGGTAGAGACCAAGATTTTGGAGCTCCCAAGGCCCAACTTACATGAGGCTCCTTTCGAAGAGGATCAACCTCTAACCGTAGGGCTACCTGATGATGCAGTCCTCCATGTCTCAGAATCTCTAGATTCTGATGAGTTGTACTCACTGGTCGAAGGTGAGGATAAAACAGAGATAGCCCACAACAATCACATGCGACAACATCGACATCCCATAAATATCGATGAAGCAATTCAATAGCTAAACATAATACTAGGGCATGAGTGGCACGTTAACCCATCGCAGTGGGACCAAGCGTTACATCCGCCACTTTGGGCACACAAAGATCAACTTCTACCCAGAGATCCCATAGCAATATCAGTGCCGAGGGCAGACCCTGCCCTCATCTCCATGCATAGGGCCGATCCATTCATGCCAATCCCTCTAGAGCCAGATCCAGAGCGCAAAGACCATCAAGCTGGGGGTACCTCTATCCCCTGAAGGGTCAAACCAAAAAGCTCCAAGGATTATCGCAATCACTTGGTCACCCCAAAAGCTCCAAGGATTATCACAATCACTTGGTCACCCCAAAATCTCCAAGGATTATCGCAATCACTTGGTCACCCCAAAAGCTCCAAGGATTATCGCAATCACTTGGTCACCCCAAAAGCTCCAAGGATTATCGCAATCACTTGGTCACCCCAAAAGCTCCAAGGATTATCGCAATCGCTTGGTCACCCCAAAATCTCCAAGGATTATCGCAATCGCTTGGTCACCCCAAAAGCTCCAAGGATTATCGCAATCACTTGGTCAACCCCAAAAGCTCCAAGGATTATCGCAATCGCTTGGTCACCCCAAAAGCTCCAAGGATTATCGCAATCACTTGGTCAACCCCAAAATGCTCCAAGGATTATCACAATCACTTGGTCACCCCAAAAGCTCCAAGGATTATCGCAATCACTTGGTCAACCCCAAAAGCTCCAAGGATTATTAAAATCACTTGGTCAATCCCAAAAATGCTCCAAGGATTATCACAATCACTTGGTCAATCCCAAAATCTCCAAGGATTATCACCACTTGGTCATCCCAAAAATGCTCCAAGGATTCTAATCACTTGGTCACCCCAAAAGCTCCAAGGATTATCGCAATCACTTGGTCACCCCAAAAGCTCCAAGGATTATCACAATCACTTGGTCATCCCAAAAATGCTCCAAGGATTCTCACCTTGGTCACCCCAAAATGCTCCAAGGATCTCTTAAAATCGCTTGGTCAACCCCAAAATGCTCCAAGGATTTCCACAATCGCTTGGTCAAAAATAAGAAACTAAAAAAAAAAAAATCCAAAAATCATCAAAAACAACAAAAATTTGCATCTCATTTCTAGGCATGCTCAAATTCATCAAAAAGCTCTTCTCACATCTCATCTTCATATTCACAAAAATCAATCCATCAAAAATACAAAAATATATAGCTGCATTAAGCATTACATCCATACATTGCATATTTGTGGTCGTAAAGGTCAAAGGCACCATAGGCTGTAATTGCTCTGCTAGTCCATCTTGTTCCACATTTTTCCATTTTATAAAACAACAAACAAACGCCATTTACTATTGTTTACCACAATAGAGTCAGTGGTCTTATAATGTATCAAGAGTTTTCATAATTCAGTCATCATTTTGCTCTCTAGCCACGTAATGTACCGAGTCAGACAGATTTTACGAAGGTAGAGTTACACTTGAAATACACCTTGTTACGTAGCATCCCAACACAAATTAAAACACATAAAAATTCCCAAGTTGTGTGAACGAAAGATGAAACCTGCATAGTAATCCAGGTCACCATAAGCGAAACGGTTATCTTGCTCATCCCCCTATGCGAATGGTTCTAGAATGCTGAGAATTGATAAAAGGATGAGCTCTTCCCTATCCATTCACCTTAATACACAATGGTTTTTACCACTACCAAATCCCAATCATAGTTGGTTCCCAAAGTTGTAAGGATTCGTACTACACGTCCCTGCCAAGGATGGGTAGTCATCCCCAAGACCTAAAAGGATCAATGCCATTCACAAACAAAATTCCAACAAATCATCATCCTAACCCTTTCCATTCACCTTTGGTCTCCAAGTCGTAAGGATTCGTACTATCCGCCCCTAACCAGGATGGGTAGTCATCCCCAAGGCCTAAAAGATCAATGCCCTTACTTCATAATCTCCATCATCCCCTTGGTCCCCAACGTCGTAAGGATTCGTACTATCCACCCCTAACCAGGATGGGTAGTCATCCCCAAGGCCACTAGGATCAAGGCCATTCACAAGCTCAAACTCACACCGCTCAAAATACAAAATCAAGTAACAATGGTTATCACCACTATTCAAAATCCTTGCTCAAAAAGAAAAATAAATAGAAAAATAAACAGTGATTTGCATCACTATATAGACGAACAAGTCTCCCAAATCATTCAGCCAATAAATAACCTGAACTTGAATCTTTGGAATTCTCAGCATTCGAAAACCATCTAGGTGATCCTCATTACAGGTTTGGTTGACAACCTATCTAGCAATGGTGGTATCCTACCCGCATGACGATATGTCTGTCACATTCACTTTGCGTATATGCAGACCAATGTTTGCATAAGGATGAGCTAGCTTATGGTATCCTGGATAACACCGCAGATTAATCTAACTAAATACAACAAAGGAGTTAGTGGAGCTAATTAGGTGATCCTCGATACAGAGTTCGGTTGAAAGCCCATCCGGCACCGGCGGTATCCCGACAAATACCACATAAATGAACTCAATTGCACACACAGGGATGTGAAATAGCTTGGTCAAAAACAAGTCCGATTCATACCTTGTCCAAAAGTCTTGTAAGATAAAGTACAGTCATGGCTAGTGAGTTAAAACCGTCTGAGTCTCAGAAAACCTTAGCTACATTTCTAAACCAACTGCGCTACTTTTCATCCTTACAATACCATCAGAAAATACAAAAAAAAAAAACCACATGTATACATACAAAGTCATTCACCACAACAATCGCATAAAAACAAAATCACAAAGTCCTAAACAGTCTATGGTGCCCTAACCAAACAACACAAATTCATTTCATCCATTACATTTTGCATATCACATATATATCAAAAACATTTGCATTTATCATACCATATACATCCATTACCATAAGCATGCATCCATCAACATCAATCATTGTGCATAACATAAAATAATGACATATACACAAAGCAAGAAAATCAAACAACAAAAACAACAAAAAATCCAACAAACAAAAAGCAATAAAAATTGCCAGACACAAGTGCTCTTGCACTTAACCTCTTGGCATAGAAAACTGATGTCGGGGTCTACATTGTCACTATCCTACTCCCTAAGAAGGCTACCATAGCCGGACCGCTCCACGGGAAGACAGATTTTTGACAATTTCACCCCCAAACGATGTCACAAAAGGGTCAAAACCCACTCAAAAACAATCAAAAAATAAAACAAACACACAACAATAAGCATTGCCAGACACAAGTGCTCTTGCACTTAACCTCTTGGCATAGGAAATATCATATCGGGGCTCAAATTGTCACTCTCCTACTTCCCCAAGAAGGCTACCATAGCCGGACCGCTCCATGGGAAGACGGATTTTTGACAATTTCACCCCATTATGGCATCACCAAAAGGGTTAACACCCACCAAAAATAGGTCTAAATGTTGGAAAAATTGCACATGCTTAACGATAAACCATCTAAAGGCACCCTTGCACAAGTCATCTTGGGTCAAGCGACTCGTCGCTTTTCTCACGAAGGTCATTCCCTCATCGATTCGTCGCTTGAGGGGGTAGTCACACTTAGTCACCAATCAACAAACACACACCCAATCAAGGCAATGACATGCATTCAAAGAATCATTGACAAAGACAATCACGCTCTTGCTTGGGGCAGTAAACAAGCAATAATCACAAATTGATCAAACACTTGGCATTCTGCGAAGCATGAACACAAGGTTCCCCCTATGGACAAAAGGTTGCGCCCTTTGCCTATTCATGACTGATCAATGTCCAAGCTCAAGTCACACCTCACCAAAATAGGTTAATACTTGAAATTAAGTGCCTTAGCTCGTCAGAAGCAAGGATTCAAGAATGCATGCCCTTTCCATACTTGGGGCATCAAAAGTTGGTTAGGTTACCGAGAAACCCTAATCATTAGTGCTTTGGTTATCTATTTTTGCTCGACGCTGCGCCATGCACAACGCATCCCAAAAAGGGGCATCTGTAGACACCAAAACAACACCAATCCGATTATGTGACTGCAAACACTGATCGCTTTGACACACACAACCCCCAGGGCAGCCCCTAGAGGTTAAACAGTGGTCCTAACCACTTTTATAGCAATTTTGTAAGGTCAAAAGGCAATTTGGCACATTCAAGCACTTTGCTCAGTATTCGTCTCACCCAGGGACGAATTCAAACTGGGATCCGTCTCACCCAGGGACGAATTCTAAATTCATCTTTGGTCAGGACGAATTCCAGGTTTAACGGGCAAAAAGAAGAATGGCGCCAAGTGGCAGCCAAAGACAGTCAATTGATGACTCCTGCCTCGCACGCGTGTGTAGGTGGGCAGATGGGCCGTTAGGGGACTGTCACAAGGGCAGTCATGAAAGCCCAAGTCATGGAGGACTTTCCTCTCTCATGAGAAGACATGACCGCCACATGGCACCTATGACCACCACATGGCGCTTATGCATCCCTCTCAAAAGAGACCCCCTGGGTCTATAAAATGGTGGACTTTTCCCACCCAAAACAGGAAGGAGGAAGCATTTTCAAGCAACGAAGTGCTGTCGATTTGATACCACGCCTTTACCCCTTTTGATTTACATTCTCCACATCCTTAATCTCTTTTGCAAGAGAGGTTATTGGGTGGCTATTGGAAGTGTAAAATCGGACCCAAAACCCGACATTTGGCCACTTTAATCCACCAATTTGCTGACAACCCCATCCTAAGAGATTTTGGGCCCATCCCAAGTGGATTGGTGCCAAAATCAAGTTCCAACGGTGGGCGGCCCACTTGGGCGCCCCGCACCTTTTAAGTTTCATTCTAATTGGTTCTTTTGTCATTTGTTCATCTTTCATTTTATTCTCTGCTGATTAGATAGTTCATATATTCAATCTCATAATGTTTTGATCAGATTTCATCATGTTCTCGTCGCTTTTGTTGTCCCACTAACTTGCAGGTAGCGACGCCAAATTCTCATTGATGGAGGTCAAATTGGGAGAATCCGACCATCTGGGTCATCCCAAAATGCCCCCAATTAGCTAACCCCTCTGTTTGCAGGTCATTTGGAGATCTCGAGATGTGACATTTGGATGGCATCAACTCGGCATTTTAACACAATCGAATTCGTCCTACCCGAGGACGAATTACAGTCGAATTCGTCCTACCCGGGGACGAATTACAGTAGAATTCATCCTGCCAAGGGACGAATTTCAGTTGAGTGCAAATTGGCCGACTGTTTCGATGGCAGTGGCCTTCTGGTAATGTTTCCCGGTCTCTGTCGAGTTTGCAGGTCATTTAGAGTCATTTTGTCTATCGATTTGGCTAATATTTTACATGCATCTTTCATTAATTTTAGAGAACAAACGTTTCTTATTTGCAGCAGGTGCTACTGACATCTTTGTTGTTTCTTTGTTCGTAGGAGGAGCAGCAGAGGTTAAGGACTCATCAACACCAGCGGTGGCAATGTCTGGGCCCGCCCATTTCAAATGTGGGCACGCGGAAAGAGGAACATTAAGTCTTGATTGTAATCAAATTCTTTTAACGCTCCTAGCCCCTGAAAAGGGAGGAGGCGTCTTTGTAACCGAGATCAAGAGAGTTAAATAAAAGGGTTGTGATTTCTCCATTTTCTTGTATCTCATTTCAATGCGTCTCTTTCATTTCATGCATTCTACATTTCTAGGACTTAAGCGTGTTTGATTTTGAATACATCGCAATTAGTGTTTCCTTCGCCCGGAATCTCGTGCTTTCACAAGCCTTCCAGGCTTCTGCAAAATCAGGATCTTCAGGTTACAAACCCTTCAGTTCATCAAATCCTACCACTTCCACCTTCATTTTTGTCAACAAACACTGCCTTCTGCTTAAGGCATCTGCAACTCTGTTGGACCTTCCGCTCTTGTGCTTTAACACAAAGGTATAACTCTATAGAAACTCAACCCACTTCAGGTGCCTCTAATTTAGCTTCCCTTGGCTATTAATATATTGTAAGGCCTAATGATCAGTAAATAGAACAAACTCTTTTGGCAACAAGTAATGTTGCCACTTCTTTAGATCCTGAACTATAGCATAAAACTCTTGATCATAAACTGAATACTTCTTTCTGGCATCATTGATTTTCTCACTAAAGTAAGCAACAAGTTTACCTTCTTGGCTCAAAAAAGCTCCTATGGCACTACCACTAGCATCACAGTCTACTTGAAATACCTTATTAAAATTTGGAAGTGCCAAAATAGGTTGTTCTATAACCTTCCTTTTCAACATATCAAAGCTCTTATCTACTCCTAAGGTCCACTTAAATTCTTTCTTATTCCCTGTCATTGTTTCTGTAAGGGGTGCACAAATACTACTAAAATTCCTAATGAATTTCTTGTAAAAACTTGCTAGACCATGAAATGATCTTACCTCAGTCATGCTTCTCGGAGTAGGCCATTCAATGATAGCTCTTACTTTTTCTAGGTCCATTTTTAGACCTCCGGCTGAGATGACAAATCCCAGGTACACTAACTCCTTCTTCATGAAATTACATTTCTTTAGATTAATCAACAACTGCTCCTCCCACAGCTTCTCAAAAACCCTTCTGATATGCATCAGATGCTTTTCCAGGGTTTTGCTAAATATTAGAATATCATCCAAATAGACAATAACAAATTTTCCTAAGAACTCTTTCAATACCTCATTCATCAACCGCATGAATGTGCTTGGTGCATTGGTCAACCCAAATGGCATGACCAACCATTCATACAAAACTTCTCTGGTCTTCAAGGCTTTCTTCCACTCATCTCCTTCTCTGACACAAATATGGTGATAACCACTCTTCAGGTCAATCTTGGTGAAGTACTTGGATCCACTCAAACAGTCCATAATGTCATCCATCCTTGGTAATGGAAATTTGTACTTTATGGTGATCTTGTTAATGGCTCAAGAGTCTGTACACATTCTCCACTCTCCATTTTTCCTTGGTGCTAGTACTCCAGGTACTACACATGGACTCAAAATCTCCCAAATCAGTCCCTTCTCCAGTAACTCTTGTACTTTCCTGTTCAACTCTTCAGTTTATGTAGGGGTCATTCTATGTGTTGCCTTATTGGGTAAACTAGATTCTGGTACCAAATCTATATGGTGACTGATCTTCCTCACTGGTGGTAAACCCTCAGGCACATTATTAGATATAATGTCTAGAAATTCTTCTAACAGTCCTAAGACTTCTATAGGGGTATCCTTGCATTCTTCCTTGCTAACTCTAGGAACTAATGCATAGCACATATTCTCATGCTTTAAACTATTCAAAAATTTTCCTCCTTCAACTAAATAGATTCTAGCACTACTGCATACCTTTTCTTCCACCTCCTTCAAGGGCTTCAACTTATGGCACACTCCATTCTTCGTCACTGAATAGGTTTTTGCACGACCATCATGTACTGCACATCGATCAAACTGCCATGGCCTTCCCAACAACAAATGGCAAGCATCCATGGGTAGGATGTCACACAGGACCTCATCACAGTAATTCCCAATATTGAACTTCACTAAATATTGCTCAATAACCAAAACTCTATGGTCCTTCTATAACCATGCTATCTGGTATGGATGCGGGTGTCTTCTCCTTTTTAAATGTAACTTGGTAACCATTTCTTCTAAAACTAAGTTATCAGTACTACCATTATCTATGATAATATTGCAGACCTTACCTAAACTTTTGCACCTTGTGTGAAACAGGATCCTCCTCTGGTCTAATCCTTTCTCCTCATTCAATAGGGTCCTCCTAGTGACCATAACTTCTCCTCTCTCTGCCTCCTCAGAATGTTTTGATTCAGCACCTTCATCTACTATAGCATCTTTGGCAAGACCCTCAGGTCTCTTATTTATCCTTTCTCGATGTTGTGGACACTCAAATGCTCGATGTCCTTCTTCACCACAGTGGAAACAGGTTCCATGAAATCCTCCTCTTCCAAATCCACGTCCAAATATACCTCTCCCTCTTGGGTAACCATTGTTCTGATTACGAGGTTGGTAGGTGTTATCCTCCTTCTGCTCTTGGGTATTACTGGCCTCACCAGCTTTCTTCTGGTCCTTATATTTTTCTCCACTGGTCCTTCCACCGAGTCCTTCCACCATGACCTCTTCCTCTTTGCTTGCTCTCAAACCTCCTATTCAGCTTCTCTTCAACCCTCAGGGCAAATTGGTAAGCATCCTCTATGGTGGTCATCCTGACCAGGCTTAACTCCTCTTGAATACTTGCTCATAACTCATTAATATAACGGGCTACCTTCTCCTTGTTGGCCTCTGAATGACCTATTCTGATTACAATATTGTAAAACCCCTCTGTGTATTCTTTAACAGACTTGCTTACTTGCTTCAAACCTTACATTTTCTTTAGCAAATCCATCTCATAGTCAGCCGGGATGAACTGCCTCTTCAACTTCTCCAGCATTCTATCCCACCTGGTTATTCTCTCCTTTCCTCTTCTATTTCTTTCCAGGTGTACTCCCTTCCACCATATGCTGGCATGACCCTTCAGCTTGGTCTTGGCAAACCTGACCCTATCAGGATCTTCAACTTCTTCATACTCAAAGTATTCTTCAAAATCATTGATCCAATCAATTAACTCCTCTGGATCAAGATTTCTAGAATACATAGAAACCTCCATCTTTGGTATCTTTCCAATCTGAGAGATGGCTCTGTATAACCTGGCTTGTGTAGGATCTACAGCCTCTTCTTATTCCTCAAACTGGTCCTCTTCTTCCACTTCATATTCACTTCCTTCTTCCCCTATGGGTTCAAGTCCTCTGCGTAGCTTCTCTTGCAGGGCCTGAACCTAGTCCTCACTCTCTTCTCACAACCCTTCCATAGATCCTGGTGCAAGCTACCTCACTTTTTGTGATCTACTCACACACTCAGGAACTCCTGCTCTAATACCACTTGATGGGGACATAGATACACAGGGAATGAATAACACAGAAACACAGTAACACAGAGAATCACAGCAACACAGAGAATCACTCAAGCTCTCATTTCCTTGAACTTTCAAAAATAAAATTACAATACTAGACAACAGGCGTAGTTTCTTGTTTCGAAAGCCCCCCTTTTCTTAATGCATCTCCTGCTTTTATAACCATGTCTCCATATCTTTCCAGGTTTGACCCTCTAGGCCATTAATGACCCATATTCCAGAATACATCCTGCCTGATTGAACCCTTACATATTTCCCTAACTAGCAACTACTACCGGGTTGGCCGTGGATACATGCATTGATGAGCCGTCTGACTTCTAGGCATAGTCTTCGAATGGTTGCCATGCTCAGCAAGCTTCCTGGGTAAGAAATCATGCATTAATGAGACCTTGACCGCCTCGAAAAACACTATCTAGGAATGCAAGCTTTTTTGAACTGTGAACCAGCAGTATGTTGCAATATAGCGACATGTCATGATATTGTGACATTTTTCTCCCTTGTTGCCCTTCTCTCCTTTGGGTCGCAATATCGTGACATGTCGCGATATCGCGACATTTTCCTTCCTTGCAGCATTTATTTCCTTTGGGTCGCGATATCGCGACATGTCACAATATCGTGACATTTTTCTTTCCTTGCAGCATTTCTTTCCTTCGGGTCACGATATCAACATGTCATGATATCGCAGCATTTTTCTTTCTCTCAGCCTTCCCCTCCTTCAGGTCGTGATGTCGCGACATGTCACGATATCGTGACATTTTTCTTTCTCACTGTCTTCCTCTTCTGCGGGTCGCGATATCGTGACATGTCATGATATTGCGACATCTTCCTTTCTAGTTCTTCTTTCTTCCTTCTCGGTCACGAAATTGTGACATGTCACGATATCGTGACATCTTTGCTCTCTGCGTTCTCTTCGCACCTTGGGTCATGAAATCGTGACATGTCGTGATATTGCGATAGCTTTTGCCTTTTGCCTTTGCTCTCTACTTTGGGTTGTGAAATTGTGACATGTCACGATATCGTGATAGTTTGCTTCCTGGCTGTATTTCTGCTTCTTCGGTCACGACTTCGCAACATGTCATGAAATCATGACATTTTCCTCTCTGGCCCTTCCTATCTTCTTTTGGTCGCGAAATCGCGACACGTCACGATTTCGCAACATTTTTCTTCAGACGCCCTCCTTCTCCTGTTTCGGTCATGATTTCACATGTGAAATCATGACATTTTTCACTCCTGCACCTTGCTTCGTCCTTTTGTCATGATAATGCGACATGTCGTGATATCACGACACTTTCTACTCCTGCACCTCTTCTCATCCCTTGGTCATAAAAACATGACATTTCATGATATCGTGACACTTTTCCTCCCTTGCGCCTTCTTTTGTCTCCTGGTCGCGATTTCATGACATGGCATGAAATCGTGACATTTTTGCTCCGTGCCTTCTCTCTCCTTCCTGAGTCGCAAGAACGCGACATGTCGCGATATCGTGACACTTTTCTCTGTCGCATACCGCGACATCAAGGCAAACACTTAGAAATTTTTTTGTTGATGCAAGATTGCTCTACTGCCACCAGATGCTCCTGCATCACAATCAAAGCAGTGAGTCAAACGGTGAAATTGGAGGCAGCTCCCGCATTTACACATGGTAGTCTATGATGGTGTGTACATAGTTTAATTTCAGTATGGTATTAAAAATATATTTCAATAAAATATTAAAATATTAAGTAGATTAATAAAGATATTAAATTTAAAAACAATAACAAGTAAATTTAAATTTCTTTGACATGGTATGAGGTTAGTTAAAGGTACTAAATGTATGTTGCATGTTTCAAACTTAATAAATACAAATAGATTTAATTTAAATCATTTAATTAATTTTATTAAAACATATTATGTTGTTTTTTTTGGTTATATAGAAGAATCAATAGTTACCTATCATTTTCTATTATCAGTTTTGGGTTCAAATCTTGGAGCTGATACTATAACCCCTACCTCACCTTGTTGTTAGTGACCCGATATGAGTGAGACCACCAATGACTTGGGGTTGGTACCATTATAACCACTACATCACCTAGTTATTAGTGATCCGACATGAGGGAGACACTGTAACCCCTACCACTATTGTGAATTATATATTAATAATAATGATGAGCAATGAATCGATAGAGTTAGGGAATATTTTTGAAAAACAAACAATCTTTGAAGAGCCACATATTTGCATAAATTTATCTGATTTAGACGATTCTTGTGCTATTTCGTGCAATTTTATTATAAGCCTTAAATAAGTGGTTATTTGAAATAATTCAAGTAGTATTGAGGAAGATATATCCATGTCAAGACAACCATTAAAAACTAGGGCAACATCAAGGCAATAATTTTCTAAAAAATATCTCATCTTGTAAGAGTTATATCTTTGCAAAGGTTCCTCCAATTCATCTAATTTTTGGATCAATTTGTGCAAAATTTAAAGAGCTTTAAAATGAGTGGGCATATAAAATAATTGGAGTAATATTGAGAGAGATACAATCCTATGAAGTCAACCATACAAAATAAGGGTAATGATGATTTTTCAAGTCACAAAAAACTAAATTGCAAATATCTATCAATCATGGTTTGGATAGTAGGAGGATAATGATGAAAGTTATGTTTGGGCATATAATTTTTTGGCTAAGTTTCTTTTTCCCCTTCTTTTCCTTATAAATTTTGCTTGCAAATTATTTTAGATTTTTTAATTTTTATAATTTTTCAATGAGTTTATATAGGTTTGTATGAGGGCTCTCAGTACCATCATATTTATTGGGATTTGAACCTTGGAACTCTCAAAGAGAGGCCAAAGACCTTATCACTATAGTAAGCTTACAATTTTTTTTAAAATATTATAATTGCTATAGGATATTCTAGTAATTTTTAAAATATTTTAAGTTTTAATTTCTGACTCATGGACCAATTTAAAGCTAAATATTTACAATCATCTCTAGTAGGAGAGGTTAGTGAGTGCCTCATAGAGGATCAATCCTCATATCTCAAATATTGGGTAGATTTTGGTGAATTTAATGGGTCTTCATAGGGTCTTTAGCCTTGAGAAAATGAATTGATAAGAGTTGAAAGTCTCTAGAAGTGATTCTATCCTTTCTTACTAAAGGTTTCTTCCTAGCCATTTTTTATTCCAAGGAGGAAAAATATATAATCCTAAAAGGAAGTCCTCGGTTTATGGTAAGAGAAATACTCTTCCTTACCTATTGGTATGAAGGCTTTACACCTAAAAGTGTAAATATATCTCTAGTACCAGTTTGGATTAGGATGTATCGATCACCTATTAAATTTTTAGAAATGGAAACATTTAAGGTAATAGGAAACACTGATGAGGACACACAATATTAAATAAGGACACATAATATTAAATAATAAGCACCTTCTATAGCATGTGCCATAATGCACTTGTAGGCCACCTTCTAGAAAGCTTCCAACATTTAATGTGTTCCTATCCTATCTCTTGCTCATACATGGTATTGGGCCAAAGGTTTTTCCATACCATGGTTTGTAAATAGGTGTTACAAGCCTATAAATATGTAATGTTTTATCAATAAAAATAGTTCAGTATATTTTGTTCCATATCATTGGTATCAAAGCACCCTAATCCATTGTGGGTTTGCTCCTATTTTTACTTTCATGTTAGGGACACTGTTGCCAATCCTAAAACACTTTCTAGATGAAATATATCGATGATCCAAAGACATCTATGTTAAAATATAGTAGATGCGAGCTGCCATGATGGAAGAAATTGTAAAAAAATAAAAAATTACCAAAGAAGAAATTCTTCTTGCTGAAGAAGAAATTATTGAAGATCATGAAGTAACACTTGGATTCGAACTAGGATCTATGTGCAAGATGTTCATAATTAGACGATGTTGCTAAATTTTTTGAATAAATTGATTAAAATAATTTTCTTTTACTTGATAATATTATAATTTTGTTTGACGTTGTTCTGGAAAAATAAAATGAAGCTACAAATATTTTTGAAGATGTTGTTGATGCAAATACACAATTTGAAGAAGTTTTTTTTGTCTCCATTGCTCACCTACATCCAACCACTCTCTACTACCCAATATACCATTTTTCGCTAGAAATTGGCACAATTTTTTTTTCCCACGGCTCCTACTCATACACTTAATAGCTACCAACTGGACATGGAGGGCCCTTTTTGTTGTCTTCTCAGCCATCACTCTACACACTCTTCTGGCCACTAAAGGCCCTATCCAATCTATGTCCATGGCATCCATTGTTACACTACGACACCCCTTCACCATTCTCCATGGTGCACCTTGTCTAGTTTTTATACCCCTTGCATGTAACCATCAATCACACTCCCTAGTTGACCCTTAGAACTCTTCTTGGATGCCCTATAGTCACAATGAATCCTCCACAATCCTAAGCCACCTGCAACCATCGATGTTGTACGTAATAATATCATTGCCATTCAACCTCATTTTTGACCTCCTCTATTCCTTCCACATAGACTAAACTTGGCACCTAGTGCTTGGACTTGTTTATGCTAGGATCTAAATGCCCAGGGATTCCCTTCATAGCCTCATTGATGCCCTACAGTCACTATACGATCGAGCCATTTTAGAACCTATGCACTAGGAAGAAATTTTATTGATAGGACATGTTGAACAGTTCATTGGCTTCCACGTCAGACACCATCATTTCCCCTACATCATGCTATCACTATACAAAAATCTCCTTCAACATCACTAATACCCCAAACCTCCCTTGCTTGTTGGGTTGTCATTAGGGTTTTTGTGTTATTTTTCCATGATTCTCTACCACTGTTCATGTATAAACAAAAAATAAAATTATGGGGGAGGGTCACATAAATTCCCTCCCCTCGTGTTTCATAACCTAAATGGCACATTGCATACCTAATTGCATGCATGCCACATGGGAGGCACATTCCTCGCACATAGCATTGTGCCCACACCAAAAAAGCAGGCCCATGTATAGAACATGTGTGTACCTACATGATAGACTGAGCATAATTTTATGTGTAAGCATACACAAAAAGCTTTTATAGACATATGTGTGGCTAATTGGGCCACAAAATTGAGCACCACTTACACATGATCAATACCTATTGATCGGGTACTATGTAAAGAACCGCATGTAATCAACACATTTTGACTATGTATATCATTTGATTAAAAAATGTATTATAGAATATTCTACAGTAATATTCTCTATGACAAAGCAACATCCTAAGCTCCTATTTCCATGTCAATTTGAGGGACCATCCACATGTCTGTAAGCATGGGCATTTTTATAGTCATCGAAAAGCTCATTTTGAGCCTAACTCAATGGTCACCTCATTTTTCTATTTTGTGAAGACTTGCTCAAGCTCATATTTGGTATTCTTCTCTTTATATATTGGAGTGTATTTTTGGTTGTACTTAACACTTCTCTATCTATCACCTCTTTCTTATTCATGTTTGTTCACATTGGGGACCAATACTTGTTTAGTGAGGAAGAATCATGAGTATACATAATATTAAATAAAATGGTTTATATTAAATAATAAGCACCTTCTATAGCATGTGATATAATGCACTTGTATGCCACCTTCTAGAAATTTTCCAACATTTAATGTATTCCTATCCTTTCTCTTGCTCGTACATGGTATTGGGCCAAAGGTTTTATATTACCATGGTTGTAAATAGGCATTACAAACCTATAACTATGTAATATTTTATTAATAAAAATAGTTTAGTATATTATGTTCCATATCAAACACTTTGGAAGAATTTCTTAAGATTTTGAAAACTACAAAATATGGATTCTTGGCTATTTATGCTCAAATATTGGTCATTATTGATATAAGTAGACCCCTTAAGTATGAGGGTAAGTTGTGGATCAAAACATAGATTATGAAAACATATATTTTAGATGATCCTCAATTAGTACCCTTCTATTGGCTTACCTATCTATCAATCATGGTTTGGATAGTAGGAGAATCAATCAAGGGCTAGGATTTCAATGAGAAAATATATGTTTGGTCATATAATTCTTTTGCTAAGTTTATTTTTCCCCTTCTTTTCCATATAAATTTATCTTGCAAATTATTTTAGGTTTTTTCATATTTATAAATTTTTAATGAGTTTATATAGGTTTGTATGAGGGATCTTAGTCCCATCATATTTACTCGGGTTTGAGCCTTGAGCCTCTCAAATAGAGGTCAAACTCCAAATCCCTTATCACTATAGTAAGCTTACAACTTTTTTTTAAAATATTATAATTGCTACAAGATATTATTGTAATTTTAATAGATTTTAAGTTTAAATTTTTGTCTCATGGACCAATTGAAAGCTAAATATTTACAATCATTTATAGTAGTAGAGGTTAGTGAGTGTCTCATAGAGGGTCAATCCTCATATCTCAAAGATAGGGTAGATTTTGGTGAATTTAATGGGTCTTTCATAGGGGCTTTAGCCTTGAGAAAATGGATTGATAAGAGTTGAAAGTCTCTAGAAGAAAATCTATCCTTTCTTACCAAAGGTTTCTTCCTAGCCCTTTTTTATTCCAAGGAGGAAAGAGATAGAATCCTAAAAGGAAGTATTTGTTTTATGGGAAGAGAAAGAATCTTCCTTACCTATTTGTATGAATGATTTACACCTAAAAGTGTAAATATGTCTCTAGTATTAGTTTGTATTAGGATGTATGGATTGCCCATTAAATTTTTAGAAATGGAAACATTTAAGGTAATAGGCATCACTGATGAGGACACACAATATTAAATAAGGACACATTATATTAAATAATAAACACCTTCTATAGCATGTGACATAATGCACTTGTAGATCACCTTATAGAATTTTTCCAACATTTAATGTGTTCCTATCCTATCCAAAGGTTTTTCCATATGATGGTTTGTAAATAGGCATTACAAGCTTGTAAATATGTAATGTTTTATCAATAAAAATAGTTCAATATATTTCATTTCACATCATTGGTATCAAAGCACCCTGATCCATTGTGTATTTACTCCTATTTTTTCTTTCATGTTAGGCACCATGTTGCCAATCCTGAACCACTCGCTAGATGAAATGTCTCGATGATCCAAATACATCTATGTTGAAATCTTGTAGATGCGAGCTGCCATGATGGAAGAAATTATAGCAAAAAAAAAATTACTGAAGAAGAAATTATTGAAGATCATGAAGTAACACTTGGATTTGAACTAGGATATATGTGCGAGATGTCCATCATTAGATGATGTTGCTAATTTTTTTGAATAAATTAATGAAAATAATGTTCTTTTACTTTATAATATTATAATTTTGTTTGACGTCGATCTAGACAAAGAAAATAAAGCTACAAATATTTTTGAAGAAGATGTTGTTTATGCAGATCAACAATTTGAAGAATTTTTTTTGTCTCCATGGCTCACCTACAACCAACCACTCTCTACTACCCAATATACAAGTTTTTCAAGAACTTGGTACAAATTTTTTTCCCATGGCTTCTACTCATGCACTTAATAGCTACCAACTGGACACATAGGGCCCTTGTTGTTATCTTCTTAGTCATCACACTACACACTCTCCTAGCCACTAAATATCCCATCCAATCTTTATCCATGGCATCCATTGTTACACTATGACACCCCTTCACCATTTCCATGGTGCACCTTGTCTAGTTTTTATACTTCTTGCATGAAACCATCAATCACACTAGCTAGTTGACCCTTGGAACTCTGGTTGGAGGCCCTATATTCATAATGAATCCTCCACAACCCTAAGCCACCTACAACCATTGATGTTGTACGTAAGAATATCACTACCACTCAACCTCATTTCTGACATCCTCTATTGCTTCCATGTAAACAAAACTTTACGCCTAGTGCTTGGAATTATTTATGCTTATACCTACATGCCCAGGGGTTCCTTTCACAACCTCATTGATACCCTAAACTCACTATACGATCAATCCATTTGAGAACCTATGCACCAATAAGACGTTTTATCGAAGACGTTTTATCGATAGACCATAATGAATAGTTCATTGGCTTCCATGTTAGACACCATGATTTACCCTACATCATGCTATCACTATGCAAAATATCCTTAAATGTCACTAATGTCCTAAACCTCCCTTTCTTGTTGGGTTGTCATTAGTGTTTTTGTGTTATTTTTCCATGATTCTCTACCACCATTCATGTATAAACAAAAAATAAAATTATGGGGGAGGGTCAAATAAGTTCCCTCCCCTCATGTCTCGTAACCTAAATAGCACACTACATACCTACTTGCATGCATGCCACGTGGGAGGCACATTCCTCGCACATAGCATTGTACCCACACCTAACAAGGAAGCCCATGCATAGAATACGTGTGTGCCTACATGATAGACCGTGCATATTTTTGTTTGAGCCTATACAATAAGCCTGTATAGACATCCATGTGGGTGCTTGGGTCAAAAAATTGAGCACCACTTGCACACGATCAACACCTATTGATCAGGTTCTATGTAAAGAATCGCACGTGCTTAGCACATTCTAACTGCGTACATCATTTGATTAAAAAACTTATTATAGAATATATTGCAGTAATATTCTCTATTATAAAGCAACATCATAAGCTCCTCTTTTCAAGTCAATTTGAGGGACCATCCACATGTATTTATGCATAGGCATTTTTATAGTCATAGAAACACTCATTCTGAGCCTAACTCAATGGTTGCCTCATTTTCCTATTTTGTGAAGACTTTCTCTAGCTCATCTTTGGTATTATTTTCTTTATATATTGGAGTGCATTTTTTGTTGTACTCGACAATTTCCTATATTTCACCTATTTCTTCTTCATGTTTGTTCACATTGGGGACCAATACTTCTTTAGTGAGGAGGAATTATGAGGATACATAATATTAAATAAATATGCTTTATATTAAATAATAAGCACCTTCTATAGCATGTGATATAATGCACTTGTAGGCCACCTTCTAGAAATTTTCCAACATTTAATGTGTTCCTATCCTGTCTCTTGCTCATACATGGTATTGGGCCAAAGGTTTTATCTTATCATGGTTTGTAAATAGGTATTACAAACCTATAACTATGTAATATTTTATTAATAAAAGTATTTTAGTATATTATATTCCATATCAAACACTTTGGAAAAATTCCTTAAGATTTCAAAAACTACAAAATATGGATTCTTGGCTATTTATGCTCAAATATTGGTTATGATTGATATAAGTAGACCCCTTAAGTATGAGGGTAAGTTGTGGATAAAAACATAGATTATGAAAACATATATTTTAGATGATCCTCAATTAATACCCCTCTATTTTCTAGCGTATCTTCACATTTATTTCCTTCTCTGGACCCTTAGTATATGTGTAAAGTTAATTTTTTCAAAAATTTTACCTTCCTAGTTGATAAGACCCCCTTTATATATAGAAAATTTGAAATGAACTTTGAATTTAGAAGCAAAAATTGAGTTGTAAAATTTTCCATAGGTGAGTAGAATATGCCATGAGATGGGGTATATTGAAATATCATGCACTAAGAAGAGTTGATATGGAGAAAACCATAAGATAAATTTACAAATGGATATGAGTGATGATGGTTTTAAAAATCCAAAAACTATGTCTAGATAGATGAAAGTAAATAAATAATAGAGACCAATAAATAAGGATATTGTAAGAGATACCAATTCTTTTGAGGCTTTAGCATATGAGTAAAAAGAAGATTAGATCTTAGAGGATATAGTACAAGTTCAAAATATTGACAAGGAATCATCTATTCAATATGATTAAGATTTAAGGACAAACATTCTTTATGAACCTAAGGAATGTGTCTCATAAGATTTTGAAGGATTTATTGAAGTACTCTGGACCATTTAAGAGAAGATTACTTTTAGATAAAATGTAGTGTTAGATGTTAATACCTCTACCATTAATAAGAAAATACCAGAAAATAAGTAAGACAAGTCAAAAGTTTTCATAGTAGATCCAAGAGAGGATAAGTCTAATAAAAAGGAAAGTTGTGAAATAATATTGAAGAATAGAATAATAAAACATTTTCTTGATACAAGCGATGAATAAATATAAAAACCCTATAATTACCAAGCAAGATCCAAGGAAGTAAGGGAAAATATAGAAAAAGGAACACAAAGTATGTTCGTTGAACTTATTTACAAAATAACAATATTATATTGGTAATTCATAGGTGGGTCCAATATCCCCTAATGAGACATTATTACCATATCATAGTATTTAATATGTGCTAATTCCCTCTCAAAGTAGAGGTGTATTAGAGACCTTTGTTTAAGTAATAAGCCTAATATTATTTGTATCCAAAAAATAAAAATGACAAAGAAAGAAGATTCTAAAATTATGAAAGCAATATCGACAAGATGTGAATGGGATGTTGTGGATTATAAAAGGGTGGTAGGATAAATTCTAACATGTTAGAATCCTATTAGAACCTCCTTTGTAACCATTCATAAAACTAGACATTGGATAGCTTCATTAATCACTTATTACTTTTTAGACATTTGTTTCATCCTTATCAATGTCAATGGACCTATAACTCAGTCAGGTAGATTAGAAGTATGGAGTTGGATTGAATCCTTTATGAGAAGAAAATATTAAAAATTTCAATTCATTATCATAGGATATTTCAATGTCATTATTAAGTTGGATGAAAAATTAGGGGAATTAGAAAATTAGCATAAAGTATGAGATATTTCTTAGGTTTTTCTAAATAATAATCTATAATAGGTTGAGTTTGAAGAAGACAACTATAAATGGACCAACAATAGAAGATACCATAACCTAATTGCAAAAATAATAGATATATGCATACTCTTAGATCATTGGCTATATGAAGAGACTTGTGCTAAAAATGATAGCTTGACAAGAATTGGTTTAGATCACTAGCCAATAAGAGTTAAACTGGTGGTAGGTAAATAAAAAAGATCATATTTTAAGTAAGAGCATATGTGGGAATACCATCCTCAATTTGTTGATATGATAACACAAACATGGAATTCTTTAGGAAATAGTGGGTTGTATACACTTCCTAAATAAATTAAATCAATGACATCTAGATTAAAATAATGGAACAACAACACTTTCAGAAATATTTTTGAGAACAAAGAAGAACTAAATATAAACTTTCAAAATTCTAAGAAGGTGATCATAGTAATTCAAGCTCCGATGAAAGGGAGTTGCTTAGTGAATATCTTAATATTTTGAGTAAGGAAGAGAAATTTTAGAGATTAAAATCAAGATAGACTTGGTTAAAAAAAGAGATAAAAATACAAAAAAAATCATAGGATAGCAATAGTACATAAATCAAAATCCTAAATTACTATAATTAAATCAACATAAGGGGATTATATTGAAAATTAAAGTAAAATTAGAAAGGATGCAAGGATTTTTTATCATAATATTCTAGGATAAAAATATTTTGAAGTTATTAATGATGAACCTCTATAAGAAGTACCTTTAGCTATAACGAATGAATACAATAGGAAATTAATGGAGCCTATTACTTTGTAAGAAGTTCATTTTGCTCTTTTCTCTTTTGATAAGGATAAATACCTAGGTTTGGATGGGATATTTAAAAAATTATATTGATATAACTGGGATATAATAAAGGATTATTTATTGGTGGTAGTGGAATGGTCTACAGTAAAATAATACACTCCTTATAAATTAAATGCCACACATATTACCCTAATTCCAAAAAATAAGGATGCATAATTATTTGATTCTTTTAGACCCATAAGCCTATGTAATATGATATATAAGATTGCCTTTAAAGTTATGGCAAATCTATTAATACCTCTATTAGATAAAATTATTTTAGAAGAGAAAGGAGGATTTTTGAAAGGGAAACAAATTCTAGATGAGATTATAGTAGCTCATGAAGATTGCACTCAGTAACTTCAAATAAATAGAGAGAAATAGTCTTAAAACTTGATACGAGTAAATTCTATGATAGGATTAAAAGGGGTTTTTTTCTTGCAATATTAGAATAGTTTATATTTGGTAAGAAATGGGTTATATGGATTAAAATATGTGTATCTACCATTTCATATTTAGTGTTGGTAAATATGTTAGTAACATAATAATTCAAAGCCAAGAGAGGTCTAATACAGGGAGATCCTCTATCACCATATGTATTGATTATCATGGCAGTGGTTTTGGGTGGGAACTTGAAGAAGAATAATAAATATGGGATAATAATTGGTCTTAATGTTAGTAAATTTTTTTACAACATCATATCATAGATGGTACAAACCTTTTTGGGAGGGCAAGGATAAATGAGGCCATAAATTTGAATAACTTATTAAAGGAATATGAAAGAGTATCAGGGTAGAGAATTAATAGGATAAAATCTAAAATTTACTTAATAAAATACCTAGCTAGAATCAAAGAAGGGATATACAGGCTACCTCAAATGGAGGAGGCAAATTATCTAGCAACTTATCTAGGGATGCCCTTATTTTAAGGGGGGAGAATGAGGATAGAATTATGGAATCCAATTATTAGTAAATTTTAAAATAAACTATTGATATGGAAAGGTAGATAATTATCATTAGTAGGAAGAGTGTAACTGATTAAATTATTCTTATATGCCATTTCAACTTATTATATATCCTTGTATAGTATGCAAAAATCAATAGAAAGAAGTTTAATCTATATTATGCAGTCATTTTTATGGTCAAGTTTACATGATAAAAGAAAAAAAAATTTAGAGAAATGGAGCAAGGTGTGTGATGATAATACTAGGGAAGGTCTCAATTTAAGATATTATGCATAGAATATTAGCTCCAAGGGTAAAATTAATTTGGATATGGGACAATGAGATTCAACGACAATAAAAAATAATTCTTCTTAGTAAGTATGTTGAACCTGATGAACCAAGCTTAATATTTGCTATATTCTCACTTCTAAATGGTTCTACTCTATGGAATGGTTAAAAAAATCAAGCTATCTAGTGATTAAACTTCTAATATTGGTGGTGGGAACTAGATAAAGTATTTCTATTTGGGTGGATACTTGGTGTGATAAAAAACCACTCAATATAGATCTAATTTTTAAACCATGGATGAGATTACTTCAAGATAAATATGGTGATAGGTTTTCAAACATTATGTATAAGGATCATGAAGGAAGATACAAATGGAAAGAATATTTTTTTACAAGTATACAAGACATTGATGCGAGGAGGTAGTCGAGTAGAAAGATAAAATAGATGATTATTATAAGGGCATCCAAGAATAAGATAATTTTGGATTTTAATAGCTCAAGAGAATACAAAAAAAAAAAAAAACTAGATATAAGTTAAAGCACCAACAAAATATAAATATCACATGAACATGGAGAGATATTTGGGATAACCTAAGAAATCCTAGAGTCATAATGTTTGTTTGTTTAATAGATCATAGAAGTATTTTATCATGGTATAACTTTATGAAAAGGGGTTTCATAGTTGCTCACAATATGTTCTTTGTAAAAGGGAGTAGGAGAGTATAAAAAATGTCTTGGGATACTAAAAAATAGTATGGAATCTATGAAAATGGATTATTAATATATTTGGTAAATGAATGATGATGAATAGAAGAATTAAAGAATGGTTAAAGTAATGATAGAGCAACTTTAAAAGTGAGTCTTTATAGACAATCTAGGATATGTCAAAAGATACAATAATTTGGACTATATGGCTACAAAGGAATAGAATAATATTTAAAGGAAAAAAAGTAATTTAAAATTAATGATAAGGAATATTTTTTTATCCATAGAGGATTCTAAACCAGCCCTATCAAATCACCCAAGCCCTAATTTGGAAGTAGAGAGCCTTGATATATGGAGTCAAGTGATCAAATATAATTATGATGTTGGTAATAGGAGAAACAAAATGAAGGTAAAGAATATAAAGTGGAAACCACCAGATGTGGAGTTGGTCAAACTAATTTTTGATGGAGCATATAAAGGAAACCTAGGACCTGTTAGAGTATATTACATTATTGGGTATATATGAATGTACCACCTTGGTTACATGACTAGAGTAGGATTTTAATTTAGAGTAAAATTTGAGATACTTCATGCAAAGTAATAAATGCACAAGTGTTAGAATGTGCAATTTTGCAAATGTGCATGAATTCCACATGTACATGAGTCATAGGATAAGGTAGATAAATATTCATGGGTATAGTAAGGGCCAAGACACATATCTTCATATATATAGTCCTTTAAGGAGTGAATATAGGAGAGGAGAGAATATATTAAGTGAGTGAGTAGGTACAATGTATTTCTTCCATTAAAATTTTTGGAGTGTTCATATCCTCCAAGATATTGCATTGTACTATTTTTATGAGCTTTCATTAGTGATATATTATTTATTTATTATTGAAGTTTATCTTATTATTTTCCTGCATATTATAATATTATTACCATATACTTATCTTAGCATACTTATTTCACATCTTGTGGTTATATTTCCTCTAATATACATCCTCAAAAGATAAATATGGTATCAGAGCACACATTAGATTGATAGGAGCTAGGGAGAGCCATAAGAAATATTAAGAGGAGTTTAGAAACCTCATTTACAAAAAAATTGAAAATACATTTGGCTAGAGTCTTTCCATAGAGTTGAAAAAACTCATGAATACTAGGACTCGACATTGATTCCACTAGATTGATAAATCAACTAGTGAAAATTTAGAATCTCTAGATTTGGAGATTTACCATTTTCTAGTTTCTATGTTTTTTGTTGCAAAAAATTAGTTCTCAAAAGTTGAGAAGCTTCCTACAATAGATAGAGAATAATTTCATCTTCGATTACCTGAAATTCTATGTGATTTTATTGTGTAGGGATTATATATTTGTTGTAGAAAAAGTAGACATTTAAGATTGAATACTTCACCCTAAAGAAGTTTAAGAGACCCATAGAATTTCCCATTGAATAATTTCTAGATTTAAAATCTTGAAGATAGAGAATGACTAGCAAAGGTCCCATTTTAGAAGTAGAAAAATTCAAAGATCCAAGAATGAGATCTTATTGTGAAACCTTCATAGTTGAAGACCCTAGAGAAGAGGTCTCAAGGATAAAGAAGGAGAAGGTTAGGAAAGTCTCATTACAAAATTTAATGAAGGCCATTGGAGAAGAGTTCAGAAAAACTCATTGGAAACATTCACTACCAAGGAGAAGTTCTTGATAGTGAAGAACTTGGGATAATTGTTTCCATCTAAAAATAAACTCAAGGGAAAATGATTTGGCAAGAAGCTTAAAAAATTTCAAAGGATATTAGTCAAGACCTCAAGACAATTAGAATATTGATAAGAAGGCCACTAGATAGACCAATAATGAAGTTAGAATTCGACAAATAGGTTGAAGGAAAAAGGAGATAGAGAAACCACTAAATTTGAGATATTTGGGGGTTTCCATTGAAGGCTTTAAGGTCATTCAAAAGATAGGGAGTTTTTGAATTTATAGAAGAATACTGAAGGATTCTTAAAGTAAAAATTCAACTATGATTTGAAGGAGTTCCCTACCAAATTTATGAGGTTTGAGGACACTATTTCAATGAAATAATTAACTACAAAAGGATAGTAATTAGGACAAAATTACTAGTTGTAAAACTTTAGATCTAGAGAGTGCATTTTGAATGAATATAAAAGCCACCAAACTACAATTTCAGGGTGGCAAGTTAGAGGGTTTCAAAACTATGAATATGTTAGGATCCTAATCCTAACTCTAAATAATATTAAATCACTTCACTTGTTTAATGGACCATTGCAAAATTTCACTTCATAACTCTAGGGTAGATATTTAAAATTATTTACGAGGGTGTAAATTGACATCCATTGAAGAACAAATACATTATTTATTAAATACATTGGTTGGTTTCTACCTCTAGTGTAAAAAGTGATTCAATAAAACTATGATTCTTTTCATTTTCCATTAATTTGTATTTTATTTCATCCATTTCATATCTACCAACTTTCTAGGAACATTGGTTCCTATCATCAGGTATCATAACAGTGTCCTAAATGACCCATTCATAGCTTCCCTCATGTAAAATTTCTTTTACCTCACTTGAATTATCCATCTGCCAGTCACTAAACAATTGTTTCTCATTGTCACTGTCACTCATACACCAGCCAATGCAACACTACATTGTACCCATCGATTACTCTAACATCTTAAACAAGTAGTAAGAATCATCCCCTGAAAAATAGTGACGTAACAAGAAAAACTTAGGTGACGTTGACATGTTACAGGCTCAAGAATCATCCCAAGAAAATAGTGATGTAACAAGGAAAAATCAAGCGACGTTGATGTGTTACAGTCTGAAGAATCATCCTAGGAAAAAAATCATATAACAAGGAAAAATCAAGTGATGTTGATGTGTTATAGGCAGAAGACAACAATAATTATTTTTTATATATCCTTAGATCCTCGTTAAATCTTCACTGGTTACCAAGATTTGACAAAATAAGCCTCAAAATCACAAAAATCCAAGAAAATACATGATGTTGTTATGTTTTCAGGTGAAAAGTTGAAAAACTGATAAACGTGACAAAATACGATGGATTAAATTAATGTTTTAAAGGTTATAATATAAAGTTTTTATTTTTTGTCATTGAAAAATTGATCGTCAATTTCCTTTTGATGTCAGGAGGATAGAGAAAAGCTTTTAGATTTTTTTTGGGATATCTTTATCCCACATTTTCAAGATGAAGGGAATTTTATGGTTTATAAATAAGAGAGTGCATATAGTTGGTTGTGACTTCGGTCACGCCCCCTATCCACCCTTCACACGACTAAAGTCACCAACCTTGTACTACACCTTTGTGTCCCTACTTCGTCCTTACATGCTCCACCCTCATTCTTTGTGCCATCCCTACACTTTGCTTGCAGCTGCTCAGTATTTATCCTTTGCTCTGCTCCATTTTGACCCTCATCCTTTGCTCCAATACATCTCAAGCCTTGCATCTCGCTCACCATTACCACTTCACTCATATGATTTCCTTTTAACCATTATTTACCACCCAAAGAAAAAAAATAAAATTAAAAAGTGACCTTTAGGTCCGCAAGTTGAAAACTAATTTTTGGGGCAGCCTAATTTCAAATAAATTTTGCAAGCATCCAATTTTACAAAGTAAAATTTTACAATTAATTTTTTGTAGAATTGCTCATTAAAAATTAACTAGAAGAGAAACTAATCACTATTGCCAAAAAGTCTTGCAATTCATAAATTCACCCTACAATGGTCGACGATAGGAGATTGCAAGACCCTATGAAGAAAATAATGTAGTAATTGAATAAATGCAAGGATGATTTTAAAAATAAATTCATGACAAAGGAGGATTTTCACCTATGGAAGGACGATAATGAAAACAATATAGGAGAACTAGACTTAAAAGTTAATGCTACCAACCACTCCATTAGTATTGTACAAAAAAACTTGGCATTAATACAAATTGGCCAACCTATCGGAGCACCAACACACCAAGAATTACTCGGGGTACCACAAACATCAATCCTACCTCAAACCACTAAATTGGACTTTACAAAATTTTAAGGAAACGACCCTATAAATTGGATTTATCAAACTGACCAATACTTCTCACTCTATTAAATCCTTGAGGTCCAAAAGGTTAGCATTGTATCCTTCCACCTGATGAATTGCTACTCAATGGTAGCAATGGTACGAAAAGATAAATGAAACCCCTACATGGACAAAATTTGCAAAAATATAATGGTACAATTTGGCCCAAGCAAATTTGAATATTTCATAGGGGCTCTCACCAAACTCTATCAAACCACTACAGTATGAGAGTACCAAGCTCAATTTGAAAAATTGGTAAATCTTACATTAGGGTTAAATACCTCATTCTTCCAAATTTGTTTCATTAGTGGCTTAAAGTAATCACCAAACGATGAAGAGGAGATCAAGATTTAAGTAGTGAAGGATACACCCAATGATAGCATTCAAGGTCTGCTAGAAATTTATTTCAATGTCCTCACCAGTAATTCTTCTCCCCAAACTATGAAAGTTCTAGGATCCTTCAAATGACAAAACCTTATCATGCTTATTGACTCTGGAAGTACCCATAATTTCATCGACCCACGTGTGGAAAAGCAAGCTAACTACTTTATACATCCTTGCAATAATTTTGAAGTCATGATTGGTAATGGAGGAAGGATCACCTATAAAGGGAAATGCCAAAATATTAAGCTCACCTTAGATGATTACACTAGGAAATATGAAATGTATGCAATTCCCTTAGGAAGATGTGATATTGTCTTAGGAGTGCAATGGTTACGAGCACTCGGGATAATCCAATGGGATTTTGAGGACTTATGGATGAAATTCACAATAAAGAATCAAACGTATACTCTTAAAGGATTAAAATTAGGCTCTTCTCCACTAGTCAGTTCTCATCGAATGGAGAAAGTTCTTCATAAAGGAGGCAATAAAATGGTTGCCCACTTATTTTCTATCCATGCCACCATGAGGGCACCAAAAGGGTTCCCCCTATCATCATTTTGATCCTCCTATTCTTCCTACCTATCCCTCACCATCCCTTCAACCTTCACAATACCCCTGCTTATGGAAATATGACATTAAAATAGTGCAAGAACATGAGCAAATACTTAAAAAATAAGGGATGAAGCTTCACAATTCAATATATGAGGATAAAACTCTTTTTAAGGAGGGTGGCATGTTAGTATCATAATCTTAACTCTAAATACTATTAAATAATTTCACTTATTTAATGGACCATTGTGTCTTTTCACTTCATAACTCTAGGGTAGATATTTAAAATCATTCACGAGGGTGTAACTTGGAATCCATCGAAGAATAAATACATTATTTATAAAATCCATTGGTTGGTTTCTACCTCCAATATAAAAAGTGATTCAATAAAACTATGATTATTTTCATTTTCCATTAATTTATATTTCATTTCATCCATTTCATATCTACGATATTGCTAGGAACATTGGTTCCTACCATAATAGGTGAGCTATAGAGTTGTTTTGGACAACCAAGAAGAGCTACAAGTTCATCCAGTAAAATACACCAATAAGGTGAATCTAATAACCTTGCAATACTTCATCTATAGAGTTCATTAAGGTAAGCAAATTTTGTGTAATAGGTTTATTACTGAACATTAAGTTACTTGGATCATTAATAAATTTTCTTTAAGCACCATATTATATTTAAAGTTGCAAGGAGAAGGTTACATATTAAAATCTTCAAAAAAGTGCAGAATATAGTTTTACAAAGGTTAATACCTGCACATTAAAATTGGAGTTAGATATATTTCAAAAGAAAGAAAAATATCATCTTCCTATTATCTAGTTACAACAAAGAAGACTACATTCTAAAGCATTGATTTTAGTGCAAGTTTAAAATTACATTTAAGAGTTATTTACAAAGAGGAAGAACGTAAAATTACTAGTGCATTATACTAGTTACTCTTAAAATATTATTAAGTGCATTGGTTATTAAGTTAAGTGGAAGACCAAAGTTCACAAATCAACATAATATCAAAGTTTCTAAACATTATTTAGTGCAGAAAACCTACAACTTATTGTGGCATAGATAAGCCACCTAAAAGGGTGATATACCTCCAAGGAGTGGAGAAGGAAGCCACCATTACAAGTCAAAAGAGAAAGCTACAAAGGAGACTATGAGAGTCTCATATTCAGGTGCAACTAAGGGATATTTTCCTAAGTTATTATAGAGTTATATTTAACTCATACAAGCACCATTATTGTCTTATATGTTACATAAAATGGAGACAAATGCTTAAGTATCTCAAGGATACATTATGTAGCTCATTATCATGTCTACAAGTGGCTTCCATTGAAAAGGTAAAGCATAGGCTAAAATTTCTAAGAAGTAGAGTCATCCGAAAGTATAAATGACCACCTAATCAAGGTATTAATGGAGATCATATTTTAGTGCTACAACAACATGGGAGTAGCACCATAGTGGAGGACACCTGTCATGATGGAAAACCTATAGCAAAAGAGGACAACAAGGTAAACATAACAAAATTTGGAAGATAACTCATCCCAGTTGGCAAAGACAAGATGCATTGCAAGTTATCATCGTTACCCAAGTGTTGGAAGTAACAAGGAGATACATTACATGTATTGATATCACAAAGATCCATCCATATACATTGAAGAAGAGTTATCCATCAATTTTGGAGAAGAAGAGCTATATCACACTTCACTATCACAAAGGAGCCAAAGAAACTTGGAAATAGTTAGCAAAGATAAGCGTTAAGAAAGAAGTAAGTGAATTGGTACGTTGGATATAGATTGCATGCAAATAAATGTTATACACTTGACATGACAAGTTAAGGAATATTGTATTACTTGTCAAAAAGGAAGGAAAATGCTTCATAACTCCGGTGCTAAAGAAGAAAGATACTCAAATAAAGTAACGACCTCATCATCACTTCAACTCTCAAGAAGAGCATCTTCAGTGCTCACAAACCATAGCTAATGCCCAAGAGAGACACTTTGTCTTGCATAACATTTTTCAAGACCTATAATACGCACCACACCACCTAAAGAAAAGACCAAAAGTTTTGGGTAACACCTATTACCACTTGGCACCTAGTTAAATAAAGGGAAAGTATACTTATAGCCATCACAAGTAGGAGTGCTTACATAGTGAGAGGAAGTGCATCTTCATCAAGTAAAGAGAGGGTGAAGAGAATCCAAGGTGCATTAAAAAGGGAGTGATACTATCATAGAAGACATCCATTAACCAGTTGGTTTGTTCTTATACACCACAATAAAGGAGATACAATGCCAATAGTGGAGATTGAAGTCAAAGAAAAAAACCCATTTACCTCACACATTTAGCCTTACAAAGGTATAGTTTTACTTAGAATTTTTTTTAATAAAGGACTGATAAGAAGTAGTATATAAGGTTGAAATTAATATCATTTGCATTGAAGACACAAGAAAAATCAACCTTAGTAAACTTGAAAGCAAATCAAAAGGAGTTTATATCCTTAAATAGTATTTCAAAGTATATTAGTTGAAATAAAAGTATATTATATATATATATATATATATATATATATATATATATATATATATATATATTAATTTACATGGTGGAATCGGTAGCCGCCACGAATCCGAGAAGGCTGTCCAGCTTTTATGGCAAAAGTATATTAATATTTGAAATTAACATCATAGGAGATATAAGGGTTTCTACTTGGGAAAAAATTTATTATTATATTATAAATATTATTAATTTCTAAATTTCTACATTAAAGAGATATAAGGAATTCTATACCAAATATTGAATTATTGAAATTTAGAAAACTATTCCATTGAGAATTGAAGGATTGGAAAATCAAAACCATTAGTTGCTTGAGATTTGGAAATTGCATTTTACATTTAGTCTCTTACATTAATTTATGAGACATTAATCCAACTAAAAGGTCTTGAAGGAAAATAACCTTATTAAAACTTGAAGGTGCATCGTCATTAATATTAGCTTTCTATTTATCATTCAATAGGGATATATAAGGCAAAAAGTAAAGTTGATCATTAGGGAGATAAAAAAAAATCAACTAAGAAAGGTGAGCATAATAAGGATTTATAGTGTACTCAAACATTTTCTAGATAGAAGGTATTTTATAAAACTTGTAAAATTAAAAATTTCTTAGCAAGGTGAGCATATACTTAAAACTAGGGAGTCATAAGGTATACTAATTCAAAGGATCCATCAAAAGTAATCTCAAAATTCCAAAGATCTAAAATAATTCTACTAATTAACCAATATTTTAAGAAAAGAGATACAAGGTCTAAAAGTCAATTAAAACTCTAAGTAACTCTAAGGAATTCTACCATATAGAATAATTAAAAAATATGGATGAAATAGTGATGAATGTATTAAAAAATAAAGACCTATTTCATTAAGTGGAATTTTACTCTAAAAATTTAATAGATACTTTTGAAGGATACAAGTATTTGTCCACTAGTGAAAAGGAAAGATTCTCATTATTCCTCAAAGAAGAAAAATAAGGAAATTTTACAACATTAATTAGTTATCTTCATGAAGTCCTCTTTAGAGCCTAGTGGAATACACAAAAAATAGTTATATTCACATCAGAAGAATGTTTGATGGTATATCTATCATTAATTGTTTTTGAACTTGTTCAAAACATAAAATAAACTAGCAATATTCGATGATATTATTGTGATGATAGACTAACTCATCATGAAGCACATATTCCTCTAGAAACAATGCAAAAATGAAGAAGAAAGAGGAATAAAAAACATGGCTAAAGAGAAAAATACAAAAATACTCAATAGGATACAAACAGAGTGTATAATGAAGAAAGCACAAATAATGATTCTAATACTAAAGTTGAAGAAGAAGAAGAAGAACTAGATCAAGTTGAAGAATATCCAAAAGATGAAGATCCATATTGAAGACTAAAATTCTTCAATACCCAAATAATGTTATATAGGGGGGTGTTAGAGTATGCTAATTTATTGGGTACATATCATTGTACCACCTTGGGTACATGACTAGAGTAGAAGTTTACTTTAGAGTAAATTTTGAGTTATTTCATGCAAAGGAATAAATGCACAAGTGTTAGAATGTGTAATGATGTAAATGTGCATGTAGTCCACATGTACATGAGTCATAGGATAAGGTAAATAAAGATTCATGGGTAGAGTAAGAGCCAAGGCACATATCTTCCTATATATAAGCCTTTAAGGAGTCAATAGAGGAGAGGAGAGAATAGACTAAGTGTGTGAGTAGGTACAATGTAATCCTTCAGTTGAAAATTTTGAAGTGTTTATATCCTCCATGATATTGCATTGTACTACTTTCATTAGCTTTCATTAATGGTATATTACTAAGTTATTTCATAAGTTTATCTCATTATTTTCCTACACATTATAGTACCATTATCATATACTTATCTTAGCTTACTTATTTCACATTATCCTTAAAAAAAACAAGACCAAGAGGAGGAGGAGGATAAATTAGAGATAATAGGGGATACATTTTATCTCATTATGCTTTCAATAATGGATTTAAGACAAATAATGAAGCTAAAACTGGGGCAGCTTTGGAAGGTTTAATAATATACAAAAAATGAAATGGAATAAATTATGGATGGTAGGTGATTCACTCATAGTAATAAATGCAATTTTGATGAAACCAAAGGCTTCAAGGAAAATACAAGAAATAATTTGCTATAGAGTTTTAATAAATAAGGTTTACATATGGATTAAGGGAAGGAAACAAATGTGTAGATAGGCTAGCCAATAGATGCGTTTTAATTTAGGATCATGTAGTTAAGTTATATTTTCGATGTTTAGAGGAAGTAGCAAGTTTAGCTAAAGTTGACAAGAAAATATTGACTACCTGAATCAAATAGTGATTAAGATTTACTTTAATATTTTTAATTGGTAATATTTGCTTTATTTATAACATTAATGTGTTTTCATATAAACAATGTATAACAATTTTGTGGTTGCACTTATGCTTTAGGAAGGTATCTAGTAATCCAAATTTGGTAAAGAGGACTATGATAATGCAATGTTTTGGAAATATTACTCTACTAAGATGCAATACATATATAGTAGATAACATAAAATTGAAGAATATCCAAAAATGAAAATAAATATTTTAGATATTTTATGAAAAATGATGTAGGTATCTACCTATAGCATCTCAATTGAGATGAGAATTGAATTTTTTTGTAAACTTTCAATATATAAAGGAGTGAGTTGTGATTTATCAAGGGTGGGAGACCCAAGTACAACCTGTTGTTATCTAGCAAAAAATAACTAATTATACTATTTTAAACTCAATAAATCACAATAAACACAAAAAAACTAGAAATTTCCTTTTATGAAATGGAACAAGATGTCTGATGATAAAACTATGGGAGGTCTCAGCTTAATTTTTTTTACTAATGCAAACTTAGCTCTTAGGGAAAAATTAATTTGTAAATTGTACAAGGAGAGTCGAATACAATGGGTAAGAATTATTCTAAGTATATTGATCCTAATGATCAACTTAATATAACTGCATTCTCACTACCAAATGGTTCTCCACTATGGAATTATTTAAAAAATCAATTGATCTAATGATTAAAGGATTTCAAAAATGTTATTTCTAATATGCTTGGATAGGTTTTCTAAGTAGGCCATTGTGACTCTTGTCACCTCTAAGTTAGATACCCATATTATCAATGGCTTATTGAGAACCTACAACATTAGGGATACAATCGTTCTTGGATAAAACTAAATAAAAATTTTATGGTGGAGTTTTATAAATGTACCTTTAACTCTTATATGGTAAAATTCATGAAATTAAAACAACCATGAATTGTGGATGAGTACTATGTGAAGTTCATTTTCCTTATTATATGCATATGATTTAGATTCCATTAAGTTGGTTTTAGCATTCATGCTTGGGATTATGTTGAAATCTAGTGGGAAATAGATATGAACTATATTTACACCCTCTATTATGTTGATTATGTGGCCCAATAAATTGAAAAGAAGCTCCAATAGCCTAGATTTTAGTCATGACACTATTTCAATCCTCGTAGGACTTCCTTCAATAACTACAATGAGGTTCTTTCATAGGGTTACTTTTATTTCAAATATTGATTATGGAACCCATGAGTTCATGCCTTTGAGGAGGGAAAAAACATCTACATGGATGGTAAAGATGAATATTATAAAGATAAGAAAGTCCTTGCATCACTACATAAAGAGAAGCCAAGAAAACCTATCTAGCTTGAAAAAGATGTGGGTAATACCCCTCTCAATATTTAACCTATCAAGGATGCAATATCATAACACTATAAAGATATAGTGCTTCATAAAGAGAGTGGAAAAATATTTTGATTGATTTTGATAGCACTCATAGCTCCATAGTCTTGACATGGATAAATTTCTAAGGTTGTATCTCAATAATACTGGAAATAAAAAATTGAAGGTTGTATCTAGGTTATTCTCCATATAAGAAGGACATGTTAGCTATTTTGTATGTGGTAGACAATTGGAATCCTTACTTATTTTGATTATGTTTTATTATCAAAACTACTCAAAGTACTCTCAAGCACTTCTTAGGACAATACCTCATGTATGAAGTAAATCAAATGGTTAACCAAGATTTTTGGTTATGACTTTGAGATCAAATATAACAAAGGCAAGGAGAATGTAGGAGTATGTATGAAGACTGTATAATCATCCATGTTATATATCCCCTTTCCACTTAGCTTGATGATGAATGACGTATAAATCATAAGACTACTCTTTAATTCATGGTGATGAAATCAATAACCCATTCAATCCATCATTCTCTTGGTTTGTTAAGATTCTAAGAAAAAATATATATTTAGTTTATTCATTCCTCCCAAATCAAGGACAACATCCTTAATTAATTGCATGCTTCTTCGTTGGCAAGATATCATAGATTTCTCAAAAACTAATAATAGGTTTAATGATATATTCCTTAGAAAGGAATTAAAGCTAGTATCAAATAGTACATAGAAGAATGTGAGGTGTGCCAATGAAATAAGGTCAAAATAATTAAAAAACCTAAGATTGTTGTAACCCTTTTCTATTCTATACTGTTAATGGGAATGCATCTTTATCTACTCATATTTCCTAAGTTAGAGGGAAAAATAGTAATTTCTATGGTGGTGGATATCCTTTTTATCTATGGTGATTCTTATGCCTTATACCATTCATTAACTACTAGCAAGGTGATCAATATATTCCGTGATTCTAATTTCAAACTATATGGTATACCAAATTCTAGTATCTATGACTATGATCCTATATTTACTAGTAAATTTTAGTAGTTATTTCTTATTAATGGAACTCACATTAATATATTATCTTCTTATAACCCTTAATCAGATGACTATATAAAAATTATGAACAAGTCCTTAGCTATGTAAATGAGATGCTTTACCAAATATAACAAGTATTATTGGATTAAATGGATTTCATTAGCAAAATTGTTATACAATAGTTCTTATCATGTTTTGACTAAGATGTCCCAATTTGAGGTATTATATGGACAAGAACCCCATCCTTGGAAAACTATATTTTGAGATATTCTCATGTTGCTCAGGTGGATGATTTTCTCTGGTAGCATCAAACTATCCTCCAACTCATCAAGGTCAATTTTTATTGATTGTATCAAGGAAAAACATGATTAATATTTATAATGTCCATAATTGTATGAATTAGTAACATGATTTACACTCCCCATAACAACACTTTGTTGTTGGTGATATGCTCTACTTGTGGCTTTAGTCATATAAGCAACTTTCTTTGAAGAATAAATCTAGTCAAAAACTTATGCCTAGATTCTATTGTCCATATACAAAGATACCCCAAATAATGGATGTGTTAAATTAGTTGGAGCTTCCTTCTACCTCTAAAATACATCATGTTTTTCATATTTCTTGGTAAGTAGGTACATGGTTAAAAGGTGTAGTCTTAGATGGATCTTTAAAAGCTAGATGACCGAAGCATAGTTTGACTTGATGTTAAAATCAATGTTATTGTTGACCTGGCATGAAAGGGACCACCGATCACTCAAGATTCATACCATTATTGTCGGTGTGGCGTGCACTTAGAGGATTCAGATCAAACCATGCCACTTAAAGGATTCAAATCAAACTACTACCTTTGCAACCAAACTGCCCCTAGGTTTGAACCTGGGTGTCTTCTTAGTAAGTAATGTTAAAATCATTGTTATCATCATGAGTTTATATGATGTAATATGTGGTCTTGATA
This sequence comes from Wollemia nobilis, assembly GCA_028583015.1. Lineage (NCBI taxonomy): Eukaryota > Viridiplantae > Streptophyta > Pinopsida > Araucariales > Araucariaceae > Wollemia > Wollemia nobilis. The sequence continues at coordinate 5,637,264 of JAQPPZ010016936.1, forward strand.
GGTACAGAAGCTGCTCATCAAGTGGGAGGATACTTGTGAAAAAGATGCAATGTGATAACCAATGACCATCCTCTAAAATATTTTTTAGTAGGACTCATTGAGATGAAGTCAAATGTTCAAAATTTATATTATCATGAATTGATATATATATATATATATAATTTAAATATTTTATTAGCACCTAGGGGTGCAGCGCAACGATTCGGGCTTTGACTCTTCTTTGGAAGGTCCAAGGTTCAAACCGTAGCGTGGGCGAGTGTGTGAGGGGTTGGTGTGTGATGGCTTTGTGTTAAATTCCCTATTGATAAGTATAGCTCACCCTATATGTCAGTCGTCATGACTATCAGAGAACACTAACTATCGAAGCAAAATACAACAACTATTTTAAAGGATCCCCAAGTTTAAAAGGACCTTTTGAAATAGAAAATCGGACACCTCTCTATTAATTTCAAAAGAATTTATCCATGCATACTTAAGCTTACTTCTCCTACCTCAACTCTAAGGATTTCTTACAATAACCAAACCAAAAAAAAATAAAAAATTTATTAAAATAAAAATAATAATATATAAATAAAATTTAACCTAATCTTTATAATAAATAAAAAAATAAATTACACATACAAGGGACTAGGAACTTAAATATAAGTCAGCGGCATTTTAATCATAATGTTGATCTAATCATAATATTGTCCGGTTTAAACAAGTTAATATCATAAGACTACGACAAACCACATACTTCTATGCCGAGTACATATTTAGTTTTGTAATGGCTTCATGGACCCATCCACAGAACGCACATTTGGTCCGTTAAACAAATATTTATAGCTAACTACAAATTGGTACGCAACTTATCACTGTTTTATGCCCTTTATTTTTATTTATGCAATCTACTCATTTATCATTTAAAATCACCAACGATAAGGACATACTTCATTTATTATTTCAACGAAACAAGTACAAGAAAACTTAAAACATGTAAGGAGAGTACTTAAAACAAGTACTCTCCGAGGCCAGTCCTTTTAATGCTGCAAATCACATCTTTGCAGAAATCCAGAGCCATGGACGGATGATCTTCCAATTCATTCACCGTCATGTTAAACAGGTCCTCCCTAGGATCATCCGCAATTATCTGCACGGCTCTCTGTTTAGTTATGTCTAGCTCATATCTGTATGCCATCTTCACTACACTTGCTGTTGGCGTGACATTTTCAGAAATAAATGCATCCAACGCTACAAGGACGCATTTGACCTGATACGAATAAGAGAGTTTGACAAGATCCCTGTAATTGGAACGGATTTCATCATCACTGACATGGCCAGTGTACAGAAACTTCAGAAACACTTTAAGGATTTCCCCTCCCACTTCATTCATTTGTATTTCTCCTGTTTGTTTTACCTTCGTATCTATCTCAAAAATGGCCTTAAATATAGGGGAACGACCGGCCTGCATATAAACAACATTCAAGATCAAAATAGTGTTGTTGCTATTTAGTAATGTAGATTATAACGGAATTCAGAACAAAAATATTCACCAATATGATACGGTGTGCCTCTATGCGGGATCCGTCTGAAGTGCAGAGAACAACATCTGCAAAGTCAGATGGTTCGCCCGGAACAAAATGCCATTCTTTCAAAGATGCAATCTGTGATTTCAAATTCCAAATGATGTTGCTCTTCTCCTCCGCATCTATGTAGCATTTCGTGTAACAATCGAAGCAATGAGTCAAACGGCGAAACTGGAGGCAGCAACCGCATTTCGACATGGTAGTCTATGATAGCATGCACTTAGATTTCAGATCGAGTAGATTGAATCCCTCTCCTAGATGATGCAGAACAAAGATTATTTGCCTCTTTCTAATTGAACTTAAAGGATAAAGGTGTTCGAAAGTGAGAAGTCATTAAGCACTTTAATCGAGAGGTTGGGAGGCGCGACGTTTAACTATTAATAGATAAATAATGCAATCAAAAGAAATTAAATGGTAAAAATAAAGTTATAGATTATATTTTTGTATGATTGAAATAAATATAATATTTATATAATTAATTATATTATTTTAAATTGGTTAACTTTTACACTATATCAATTAAATAAATATTAATTATTTAAATAGTAAATTCATTTTTTTGCATGGTATTAAAAATATTTTAAATATTGTATAAAAAGAGCTCTTGGAAAGAGACTTCCCTAAGAGGCTATTGTAATTATTGATAATGATTATAGAAAATATTGTATAAAAAGGATCTAGGAAAGAGACTTCCTTAATAGGTTATTGTAATTGTTGATAATGATAAAAGAATTGGGGCTCATATTGATTAATATTTTATTCTTTAAGTTTATTTCATAGAAGGATGTGGTAGGATCCTCGAAGTAGTAATCGATTTTATGATTTGATGATTGGGGAAAAGTTTGAAATTAAAATTGGGTACAACTTTTCCAATGGTGATGCCACCCTTTTTTGCCTAGTTTTCAAAATAGGGATCTTTGGTAGTGTTGGTTCGTGGTTGTACCACTTTTTAGAAAAAACATTTAGTAGTTCAAGGCTTTTCGAGTTCAATTTTTATAGGAGCTCCTTGACAAGTACCATGGCTATTCGTACCCCTTATTTTCTTAAATTTATATTCAAAAGTTATGGTTTGAATATATTGTCTAAATATGAGTACCTTCCTCAAGTTCTTTTGACCTAGGTAATCCATCCCAATTGGATTTTGTTATTGGGTAGTGCTTTTTGCAGTTCCAAGGTCAAAAGACTTGCAAGGCTAATTTAGAGACTATTTTCCATAAAGCTTATCCATATGTCCTAATTCATGTTGTTTAGAGTGCATATTATGACCCTTGTTTCTTTCAGTATGAAGCCCACGTGTTGCATTGAATATTATTTTTGAAATTTTTTGAATTGGGGCTATTTCTTGGGTGGTAAAAGATGCCAAATACATATGCTATTGATACACTTTTGTTTTTCTTTGTGTGCAAGCAATAGGACTCAAATATAGCAAAAGGTTTTAAGATTCACATCCAATTTGACTTGGCAATTCTGAAAAACCTACTCCCCTAACACTATGCTAGCAAGACCATATTAACATTGCACCAAGATACATCATGTGTTGAAGAGAGAGAGGAAACATACCCTCACATTTGTAATATTTGTATCATCTGTAAAGATCCCCTTGAGGGACACTATTGTAAAACCTTAAAATAAAAATATAGGATCAATACAAGGATTCATTTCATTGATTTTAAAATATTTGTGTTTACTTTATTTGATGCATATTTTCTACTTTCAGTTTCCTTCCATTAATTTATATGTAAACCTAATTTCTTCAAACTCTTTAGCAAGATATTGAGTTTTCACAATTATCTCTTTAATATTCCATAGAGACTTTGCTTTCCTCAACATTTCATTTATTGCTATGAGAGAATCATTTTTCATCTATACTTTATTTCATTCTATTTATTTACATATTTTTGACCCTTCTAAACCCATCCAAGCTTTAGCTTCATTATGTATCTTAAATGGAAGATGAAACTATTAATTAATATTATAGACATTAATTTATTATTATTGATTAAATAATATCAGTGTTTATTTATCAATGATAATATACAATTTACGTATGTAAATAATACTTCTTCCTCTAGACAATTATTTGAATCCTTGGTTGCCAAGTTTTTGGCACATTTAATAGTGAAAAAGAAATGAAACAAAGGGAAGAAATTATGCCAAATTAGATATTTTGAAAGTGATCCTACGAAGCTGAGATATTGTCACCACTAACACAGTAGGTTGTGGTTGATACATCATCATAACTGCTTGGAGATAGCTGAAGAACCATCTACGATATTGATGAAATCTTGGACTATGAAGGAGGTAAGAATTCCTCCCTCTTACATTTAAATTTTCTTTGAAATAAGTTTATCAACTACAATCATGAAGTCCATGTAATGAAGCTAGGGTTTGCAAAGTGAAACACAAAGGAATTAAATCAAAGGAGTGAAAGGATTTACTTTGCTAGGGAGGAATATTTCTATGCATCTGAACAATAATTTGAATAATTTTGTTTTCTAGAATTGCAGAGTGCACACAACAAAGCTAGGGTTTACAAGTGAAGCACAAAGAAAAGAAAAAAAATTATAAGAAGTGATAGTGTTTTATTTTTCTTGAAACTAAAATGTGCTTAGATCTATATATGTGAATAAAATTAAGGTGGGTCCAATTATTTACTTATATCTTTGAAATTGAAAAATGACACAAGAAGCATCATCATTTTTTAAAACCGAAGTGCACTCAGATCTATTAATGTGAAGAAAAAGGCTGGACAACTTACTTTCTATATTCGAAGCATGCAAAAGGTGAAAGGAGTTACTTTTATAGAGAGGAATTTTTTATTGTATGTGAATGGTTCTTTGAAGAATTTTATCAGTTGGAATCATGAAGTTCATGCATCAAAGCCAGGGTTTGCAAAAGAAAAATATTAAATTTTATTTTTATTTTTATTTAGTATTTTTAAAATGGTAGTATAGTTTGGAAAATTGGTTTCTTATTTTGATGGAGAATGAAGAGAAATGTTTGGAATTCTCAGAGGACCCCCTCGAGGGGTAACACATATTTTAAACTCCAAGGTCCAAGGGTCCCATTTTTGGATAAGACTTAGAAGTTGAGAACTTAGGGTCATTAGGTTTTTCGTGTGGCCATAATAATATTTTAGGATATTAGATTTTAGCGGATAGAAGGGAATCTATATCAAAATGTTTAGATCAGGTTGCTTGTCTTAGTGACTACTCATTCTCTAGTGTCTCAAAATATTCTACTCAAGTGATGGGTCTAATGAATGAGCAAGCATTTCATTATGGGGAAGAAAATCTTGAGCAAGCTCCAAACAATCCAAACTCATTTTGTCTGATAGAGTTTCATTTGTTTGGTTATGCTTTTATTGGTAAAATTCTTGATATGAGATTGTAAGTGGAGTGGATCCAAACTTTAAATTAACACAGACTACAACTCTAGTTACTAAAGTACATAAGACACATAATGTGGTTAAAAATAGAAGGTCAAATATCAGAATGCTACTTGGGGAAGACTTGAGGATGGAAAAAGTTTTGGATTTTTTGGGGAAGGCCCTTATTGAAAAGTTTCATAGATGTCAAATAGTTTATAGTACACTAAATGAGTAGTTGTAGAAGGTATGGATCCTAATTTTAGGATATGGATCAATTTTTCACGTACTTTCCAAAGGATGGATATGTTTCCTTTTTTAGATCTAAGGAATATGCACAAAATAATTTGGGACGCCATTGGTATTGAGGGTGTTATTTTTTCAGCTTTGAAGGCTTGGATGAATTGCTTTGATCCTAGGTCTGAGTTTGCTAGAAGAATCTTGATCTGGGTAAACCTTTTAGGTCTACAATGGAGTTATGGTAAGAAAGAGCTTTGAAAGAGATTGGAGATTCATTAGGTAAAATATTGGATATATTTTTTTTTCAAATATAGTACTTTTTTGGTGTAGAGTTTGGGTTTTGGTTGAGATGGATATTAGTGAAGGCTTATCAGACTGTATGGAGATAGTTGCAAGGGATACAATTCATAATAAAATCTTGTACTATTTGAAGATTCCTTTTAAATGTGTTCATTGTCATTTTTATGGACATATTACTAAGAAATGTTCTCAATATTTCACACAAAAAGGATGGGGGAGAAAACAAATGACTAGTAGGTATTTCAAATCAACTAACAACAATCAAGAGATAACTATTATTTAGAGCTCAATAGTGCTCCTTGATTTGGCATAAACAAGCAAAAAATGGTGTTAAACATAGAACTAAAACTCTTGAGAAGAAGGAAGAAATTTTGGGCCTAGCTTTGTCCCCATTTCACTGTTCACAAGTTGTTAGAGAAGTATATAGAATCATAAATAAAACTAGGAAAGGATTGGAACATAATATTATTAAGTTTGTTGGTCAGTCATCTAAGCCTTAGGTAATAAATAAGTTTGTACACTTAGAAATCTTCGAATAGAAGTCCCAAGGACAAGGAATTTTCTAGTATTTTGGACAATGTGCCAACAATCTCAAACACATTGAATAGGGATTATGATCCAAATATTTTTACTATTGGAGGAAGTCTTTTTGACCTATCAAGTGAATATTCTAGGGAGGTATCTAATTTAGGGGATGGTTTGGAGACAAGCTCTTCTTGCAAATATTTTTTAATTTTTAGGAAAAAGGGAATCAAAGTTGAGAACTTGTACATTTGGTAGAAGGTTAGGGTTAGATATGCATATTATAAAGGAACCTTCCACTTATTGAGTACGCAGGAAATATTTTTTATTTCATGCATAGGAGAAGTAATTGAGAAAAAATTAACAAGGTAAAAATACTATCAAAGGGATCCTTAGAGCAGGATAAAAAAACCCTCTCAGAGTTTCAAATGATCTTATTATCCCTTAATATCTGAGGTCTTGGCAGTCCCTCTAAAAGAATTGCCTTAGCCAAGCTGGTGGAAATTCATAATCTGAATATTATCCTTCTACAAGAAACCATGGAGGAATGTAAAAAAGTCACTGGAGGGTTAATTAAATTACTTAGGTACTAGGAGTTCTTGGCTCTATATGCTATTGAAAATTTAGGGGGTATTTTGACTAGTTGGAAAAACTCAGTATCCTTAATTAATTTTTCCTTTATGGTTTTAGGCTTTTGGATATATATATTTTTTAATACTTAGATTTGAGGTTATCATTTATTAATTTTTATGCTCCATATGAAGATAGGAAAGTCTTTTAAGATGATTTTTTGTTCCAAAGGTGTGTTAAGAATGAAAGAGTTGTCATTGGTAGGGACTCAAATTTTACTATGAATAGAAGTGAGGTATGGGGAGGATATGGAAGACTTTATAGACTTGCATATTACTTTAGAAATAAGATTGAATAAGTTGGTTTAATTGATTTGGAACCAATAAAATTAATGCCTACATGGATAATTATTAGAGTTGGGGAAGCTAGGATCTCAAAGATGTTGGACAAATTTTTGATCCTAGAGTCATTATACAATAAAATAGATAAAAAATGATCATGGGTTGAGACTGGAGATGGCTTAGATCATTATCCCATACTTATTCAATTATAAATTCAAGGGGTAAATCCTACTATACCTTTTAAGCTCAATCCAATTTGGTTGGAGGAAGAAGATTTTCAAGAACTAATTAAAAAAATGGATTGGTTATGACCAAAGTTCCAAGTCATCGACAAGTTTTTAATTTGCTTCTACTTTAAAAAAATTAAAAGGAGTTGTGTCATCTTGGATTGTAGTTAAAAAGGAGAGTATGGATAGAGATCTTAAGTTGGTGTACAAGGTGATTTTAGAAATTCGTAAAAATAATAAGGTTGGTTTATTTAAAGGGGAGGAGAAAACAAGACTAGTTGAACTAGAAATTAAGAAGAATAAATTCTTGGAGTGGAGGGAAGCTAAATGGAGAATGAAATTAGAGTTGTATGGTTAAAAGAATGGGATGATAATACTAAGTTTTTTTATAACTTTTCTAATCTTAGGAAGAAGGTTAACACTAATTGGGATATGTATAATGAATAAGGGGTCCTCATTAGGAGTTTTTTGAGTTAGTAGATATGAGAGTAAAACATTTTAAATCTATCTATAAAGAACCTGATGGAGTTAATATTGGGGAAATTTTAAAGTTAACTACTTTCATCCCCATTTTTATGAAAAATGAGGATAAGTAGTTACTTATGAACGAGGTCACAAAGGAAGAACTAATTTTTTTCCTGAAAAGATAAAATTCTAGAGCCTAATGGATGGCATGTGGAGTTTTTCCTAGTTTTCTATGATCTTGTTGAGGAGGATCTTCTCAAAGTAATGGAAGAAGTTAGGTTGAGTGGTCAGGTTTTGGGGGATTTTAACTCCGCTTTTTTTTATTTGAGTTTAGACCTATTTAATTGTGTAATTGTATCTATAAATTCCTTGTAAATATTCTAGTTGTTATATTAAAGAAGATTTTCTCTAAAGTTATTTCCTAAGAGAAGTTTGGGTTTATATAAAGTTAGATATATTTTTGAAGCTATAGGAGCTACACAAGAGGGCCTTCACTCTATTAAATCTAAAAATATTTTGCAATGGTCTTTAAACTATATATATCTAAAGCTTATGATAGAACTAGTTGGTTGTATCTCAAATTAATGCTCTTAAACATGGGTTTTAGATATCCAATAGTAAAGTGGATTATGGGATGCACTTATTCTACATATTTTGTTGTTCTTATCAATGGGTCAGCTTATAAATTATTTAGAACCTTAAGAGGACTGAAACAAGGATGTATTTTATCTCCTCTAATTTTTTTGTTGGTTGTTGAAGGATTGAGTAGAGTTATTTTTGAAGCAAATATGATAGGATCATTGTCTGGGATCAAAGTGGAGGTATTTTATTTATCTCATTTATCATATGATAATGATGTATTATTGTTTACAAATGGTAGTTTAAATAAATCTAGAAAGTTAAAGGAAATATTGGACACTTATAGTATTGCTACCAGCATGGAGATAAATTTTCACAAGTCCTATATTTGCTTTAATGGTCTAGAGTAGGAGACTGAACAAGGTCTAATAAAAAAAATTCCTTTTAATATCTTAGATTTCTAGGAAGGCTTTAAGTTTTGGGTTTGGATTGAAGTCAAATAATTACAAGAAGAGAGAATGGGAATGGCTTTTAGAGAAAATTGAAGTTAGGATTAACCATTGGTGTAATATATGGTTGTATATTCTAAGATATTAACACTAGTAAAGTCATTTCTTAAAGTAATTCCTATGTTTTGGCACTCCTTGGTCTTCATTTCCAAAGGAGTTCTAGAGAAAATAAGAAAAAACTGCTTTAGATTTCATTGGACTGGATGCAAGGAACATGGATGTACTCCTTTAGTTAAGTGGTAGAGTATTGCTAGGCCAAAGGAGGAAGGTGGATGGGGACATAAAAATATCCATATTTTTTGTTCTTCTTTGGCATAAAAAATTTAATGAAGGATTTTTACTAGAGAAGTATTATGGAAGAATATTATTGAACATAAGTATATTTATCTAGGGGTCTTTATGGATTCGATTAGAAGTCCATAAAAAATATTAAAAATATTTCCCTTCAATGGAAGGCACTACTACATGTCTTTCTTATGATTGGAAAATAGTTGGATTAGAAAGTGGGCAGCAGTATACAAGTTAGAATAGGGGTTAATCTATTTTGGTTTGTGGAGAAAATAGTTTGTTGCTAGAAGCTATGATAAGTTCTTTACAAGACAAGGTTATTTACATTGTTCATTAGGTGGGGAAATTATATTCTTCTAGTATTTGGACCCAAGGTTGGAAGTAGGCTTAGGTCTTGGGTCTTTCTAATGACCAGGTTGTTTTGTGAAAGGCTTAAACTAATAGTATTAATAAGAGTCATATCAAGTTGATAGGTAAAAAAGATACTATTGCTTGGTCATAAAACAAATCAGGGGGTCAATATACAACTAGATTTGGTTACAAAGCATGTTTTGATCCTCATCCTCAAGGATCTACTTATTTGTGGAAGCAAATTTAGAAATTATCTACACCAAAAAAGGTAATTATTTTCATGTGGTTACATTTGATAAATAAGGCTTTGACTTGGTAAGTTTTACAAAGAAGCACACAAGGTCCAAATATTTTTATGCTATGTTATTCAAAGGATGAAAACATCTCACATTTATTAATAAAATATCATTTTTCTCAATAGGTTTGGTTAGAATATGAATATATAAATGGATTACAAAATATCTAGGAAGGATAAATAGTGGAGGTATGCTTAAGACAATGGATTTTGAAAAAAAATATGAAACAGTTTCTTTCTTTACCATGTCTTATATGTTGGGGTATATGGTTGGCATGGAATGCAAATATTTTTGAAGGGAAAATAATACCCCAATTTCAAGGCATGTTTTAGGTGAGGAATTTGGTCTCAATCAATAAAGGACCTCGCAAACATAAGAAACTTCGACTAGTAGACAATTTGTTCATTGAAAAGTCTCAACCGTGGGATTTTTTAGATGGGGCTAGTTAGAGATAGCTGAATTTTAGTAGCATGGGATAAATTTTGTATTTCTTGTATATCCACTATATCAAATTTAAAATAGGTCTTGGGACATGTTCCAACAATTTTGCTGAGTTTTAGGCATTGACATTGCTAATGAAGCGTGTTGCAAAGAGAAACGTGAAAAAAACATAAATTGTTGGAGATTCTACTCTAGTCATCAATTGGATGAATAAATATACTCAATTAAAAAATAATATGCTTAGACCAGTGGAAGATGAATTTTTGGAGGTGATTTACCTTTTTTAAAATATCTCTTTAACTTATTTTTATAAGGAATTAAATGAAGAAGCATATAGGTTATCAAAATAATATCAACAAGTTCCACAAGATTTCCAACAAACAGAAGAGAATAAGGATGAAGTCTTTCACCCATATATCATACCCCTAGTTTCTATGCTAGCTCTAGGTTTTTACTTGGGGATTTTTCATTTTATTAGAGTTTTATGGCAACTTTTAATGATTTCTTTTATTTTTATCAATTTATTTTTCAATGATTTCTATCCAGGTTTATGACATAGAGATTATTTGGAGGATTAAGTATTGATATATAAGGATGTTTATCCTTATTTTTTCCATGCTATTTTAAATATGGGTTTTTTCCTTTTTGATCTGCCCAATTCTAATTATATTTTGACTCCCAATATTCTACTTTTATCTAGGTTTTTGTTTGTGTCGAGGCACCTATGAAGTGTAATTTTCTTTCATCTTGAAAAAAATTATGATTTATTTCTTGTAAATAAAACATAATACTTTTTTTAAGTTACAAAAGATGAAACTATTAATTAATGTTGTAGACTTTCTTTTATTATTAGTGATTAAATAATACAAGTGTTTGTTTATAGATGATAATATATGTTGAGCAAGGTGTTGCAAGAAGTTTGTCATTGTTGTCAACACAAGCAGTTAGATCCAATGATGCAGTGGATAGACAGTTCAAGAGCCATTCAGATGCAGAGAACAAAAATTCAAAGGATAGTCAGATTATGTAAAGTGCAATTCCAGGAAAACAAGAGTGACCCAGTTTCAAAAATTCGAAGAAAAAGACAAGTTAGAAAACTGTCGCGATATCGCGACATGTTTTCTGTCATGATTTCACGACAGGTCGAAGGAGAGAGAAAGCGTAGCCGAAAATGTCATGATTTCACGACGAAAGTGAGGAGAGAGAAAGCACAGCCAGAAATGTCATGATTTCATGACGAAAGTGAGGAGAGAGAAGGCACAGTCAAAAATGTCACGATTTCATGACAAGTCGGAGGAAAGAAAGGACGCAAGGCAAACTGTCACGATTTCGTGACATGCTGGAGGCCAAGGAGCTAAGTCGAGAAACTGTAGCGATTTCGCTACATGTTGAAATTTGCTAGCCAACGCAAGGAGAAAGCGTTAAGTTGAAAAGTTGTAGCGATTTCGCTACATGTTGAATTTTCGCTGGCCGAAGCAGGGAGAAAGTGTTAAGTGAAAAGTTGTAGCGATTTCGCTACGAATCAAAAGTGCACAAAGCAAAGGTGTAGCGATTTCGCTACGTGTCAAAATTGCACAAATCAAAGGTGTAGCGATTTCGCTACGAGTTGAAAAAGCACAACACAAAGATGTAGCGATTTCGCTACGAGTTGAAAAAGCATAACACGAAGGTGTAGCGATTTCGCTACAGGTCTAAAAGTGCAGAACTCAAAGGTGCAGCGATTATGTTTCAAGTCGAAAGTGTAAGGCACAAGAGTGTAGCGATTTCGCTACGAGTCAATATTTCACGGGTAGAAGCAAAGTTGGAAGCACAAGGCACTAAGTTGTAGCGATTTCGCTACTGCATGAAACAAGGAATGTACGAAAGCCGAAAGCGTCACGATTTCATGACAAAGATGAGGATGACGTCAAAGCTGAAAGTGTCACGATTTCACAAAGTTGCAAGAAAAGCCTCTGAAGCCAAAAGCATCGTGATTTCATGACAAAGCTGAGGATGACATAAAAGCTGAAAGTGTCACGATTTCACGACAGGTTGCAGGAAAAGCCTCTGGAAGCCGAAAGCGTCATGATTTCATGACAAGGATGAGGATGACGTCAGTAAAAGTTCAAAGTGTCACGATTTCATGACAAGAACGGTGGCAAAGCTTTCAACGGCCAAAAGGGTCACGATTTCATGACAGTAAGGACAAGAAGGCGTACGGCTACAAAAGGTGTCGCGATATCGTGACATGTTATTATTTCGTGGCAACAGTTACAAAAAGGTGACAAAGGTGGCAGTAGCGGTTGAGGCCGACAAAGTTGAATCGGGGCCGACGGATTTTAGGGTTTTGCAGCCGACATCTTCTAGGGTTTTACAGCGGATGTTCTTAGGGTTTGCAGCCGACATCTTCTAGGGTTTTACAGCGGATATTCTTAGGGTTTGCAGCTAACATCTTCTAGGGTTTTACAGCGGAGGTTCTTAGGGTTTGCAACAAACTTTCTTAGGGTTTGCAGTCGACGTCCTTAGGGTTACTGTCGACTATGATTTGAGAATTGATCTTGATTTTTCTTCTATAAAAGTAGGGCTTCCTCGAGTTTGAATTGTAAGGTGTGAAGATAGAGTGCGAAGGCGAGTAGAGTGATTGCGCAAGTGAAGTTCATGTCGGAGCAGAGTGCGGAGTAGTAGTTCGAGTCTGCATATCGTGATTGCATGTTAGAAGTGCGAAATGTGTAGAGGTGGAGATCCAAGTTCAAAGTGATAGCACACAGACAGCAGAAGTGATCGATCATCCGATTGTAGCAGAGAGTGCGAAGAAGTACACTAAGCGATCGGACAGTGCGAAGTGTTTTGCGTAGAAGCAAAGAATGCAAAAAAATAGTAGATCATAAGGAACAACATGAAAGTTTTATTCTATCATTTTTATTATCTTTATTGACTTCCAAGTTGCAGCTTGGTATAAGGGGTTGGTGCCTCTTTCTAGTAGGTGCTGGTAAATTAGGAGTTGGTGCTCCATTCTGTTTGAATCAGATAAAGCAAAGGGGTTGGTGCTCCTTCCAGTTGATGCTGGTAAAAGATTTTGTAAAGTTGTAGCTTTGCATTTGACTGGATTTGGATGGTAGTCCAAGCAGTCATTTTGAGGAGTAGCCACATTGGTGAACCTCGTTAATTTGTTGTGTTGTGCGTCATGCTTTCTTGCTGCTTTTGATATTTCGTTTATCAGTTTTAAATAGTTGCTGGATTTAAATATATATATTTTAGAAGTTTTAAAGATCACACTGATTCACCCCCCTCTTAGTGTCACTGTGATTACAACAATTGGTATCAGAGCTAGGTACCTGAACAGGCTTAATCAGCTAGGGTGATCCCAGTAAGTGACATTATGGCTGGTGGTGAAGGTTTCTCCTCAAACAAGGCACCACTGTTTGACGAAACAAATTATGCTTTCTGGAAGATCAGAATGCAAACATATCTCCAAGCTTTGGGATTTGACATCTGGAATGCAGTAGTCAATGGTTACACAGCTCTTGCTATTGCTCCAACCGACAACACCGATAAAAAGGAGTTTGAAAATGATTCTAAAGCTAAAAATGCCATCATGTGTGGATTAGTGGACAGTGAGTTGGTCAAAATCATAAACTGTGTTTCAACAAAAGATGTGTGGGACAAACTGGAGAATATTCATGAGGGAGATGACAAGATCAAGGAAGCTAAGCTGCAAACTCATCGAGCTCAATTCGAATCACTAAAAATGACCAACGATGAGAACATAGAAGCCTTCATGCAAAGGGTAAATGGAATCACTAATTCAATGAGAGGTCTCGGCGAAAAGTTGGATGATGCTACTATTGTGAAAAAGGTTTTAAGGTCGCTTCCTCACAGGTTTGATTCTAAAGTCTCTGCCATAGAAGAGGCTAAAGACTTAAATCATTTCAGTATGGATGAGATGCATGGTTCCTTGACGGCTTACGAAATGAGAATAGGAAAGTCTAATCCTACAGACAGAGAAGCAGCATTTAAAGCCCAAAAGGGTAAAGACACAAAGCAAGAATCTGAAGAAGAAGAAATCTCAGACGAAATGGAAGCAAATTTTGTCAAAAAGTTGAGAAAGGGCAAAGGAAAGTACAAAGGAAAACTACCTTTTAAATGTTTCAACTGTGGGGGAATTGGACACTTTGCAACCAAATGTCCTCTCAATGAGAAGGACAAAGGTGAGGAAACTTCACATCAAGAAAAAGGTGAATGGAGAAAGAAATCTAACTTCAGAAAAGGCAATTTCAAAAAGAAAAGCTTTATATCCAGGAATGCATATTCCTCAGAAGACAGCTCTAGTGAGGATTCTGATGAAGGAACAAGCGAAGCTCTATTCATGGCATTTGAAGTCAAAAATTCTGAAAAGGCAGAAATCTCGGAGAAGGAAGAAGGTATGAACTCTATACCGACCGTTGAAAAACTCGAGGCTGAAGTAGATTTAGAAGGTGAACTAGTTTCTCGCTCTTATAGAATGGAAATCCGAGAAGAGAAAATAAAAAATTGTCAAGGAAACTTGAGGATGCAAATGACATTATAACAAGTTTGAAAATACAGTCAGAAGAGTACAAGAAAATGTTCGAAGATCTTGAATTTCAAGTGACCATGAAGATAGATTGCTGTCATAAACCGGAAGAAGAAAATGTTGGTCTTCGAATACAGATACAAGAGACGGATCAAAAAATTAGCTGCTATTACAAACGTGAAGAAAGTTCGATGAAGCTGGACAAAATTTTAAGCGATCAAAGACCCGCAGGTATCAAATTTGGTCTGGGCTTTGTTGAAGGAGAATCATCAGCCAGAAATGTTGAAAGAAGTGAAGACAAGAAACAGGCTATGGAAAGAACAACTAATCAAGCAAAAGAAAGAAATGATGCCAGGCCTGAAAAGAGGACTGACAATGATGGTTTTACCAAGGTCACACATCAAAAGAAAAGAAAATCTATGACTCCTGCAACAAACTGGCAAAGACCATCTTTCCAGGTTCAATCATTACTTTTATGGTTTCTGTTTTAAATGTAATGCTTATGGACATAAAATTGCTGATTGCAAGTATAATGTAGGACCAAGAAGTTTCACTAGTAGAAATGCTTTTGCTCCTTTAAGAAGTTATGCAGTAGAATGCTTCAATTGTCACAACTTTGGTCATATTGCTAGAAACTGTCATAGTACCTCTGCTTCAAATCAAATTCAGAAAAGAAGAGTTCAACCATATAGGGCAAAACAAAGTAGAAATCATTCCGAAAGATATGTGCAAGAGTCTGAAAAGGGGAAATCCAAGCTGGAATCCAATACCACGATCAAAACAGAATGGAAACAGAAAGAACAACTCAGAGAAGAAAAGGAATCTCTAATAGTACAGATAGCTTTCAAGGCTCAAAATAAATGTGTTCCATGGATTCTTGATAGTGGTTGCTCAAGTCATATGACAGGTGATAAACAGAAGTTTGAAAAACTACAAAAATATGAGGGTGGCTCTGTAAAGTTCGAAAACAATGATGGAGCCAAGATAATCGGAAAGGGGTCTGTCAAAATTAGTGATGGGAAAATTAAGTCGAAGAAGTTCTGTTTGTGGATGGTCCGAAACACAATCTGCTAAGTGTGAGTCAAATTTGTGATAAAGGCCATGAAGTAGTTTTCAAGAAGCAGTGGTTGTGAAGTCAGAAAAATAAATAATGGGAAATTAATAGCAACCGGCTCAAGGACGTCCGGCAACCTCGTACACACTCTCGTAATCTTCAGAAGGTATGTGCTTCATTGGACAAGAAGAAGAGAACCGGCTGTGGCACAAGAGGCTTGGACACATAAGTTTCGACAACTTAGTGAAAATCAGCTCAAAACAAGCAAGGAGAGATATTCCAACCATTAGAAAACCTTCAAATATTGTCTCTGCCTCATGTCAGAAGGGAAAGCAAACCAGAGTTTCATTCAAAACAAAAGAGTACCACACTAGCAAGCCTCTGGAACTTATACATACAGACTTATGTGGACCCATGAGAACACAAAGCATAAATGGAGACAAATATTTTATGTTATGTATCGATGATTATTCCGGAATGACCTGGATATTTTTCTTAAAAGACAAAACAGAAGCTTTTCAAATGTTCAAATCCTTCAAACATCTAGTTGAGAATGAAACAGGAAAAAGGATTAAATGTTTACGATCAGATAGAGGAGGAGAATTCATTTCAAATGAATTTTTAGAATACTATGAAAATCATGGCATCAGGAGACAATATTCAGCAGCTAGAACTCCCCAGTAGAATGGTGTAGTAGAAAGAAAGAACAGAACTATTCAGGAAATGGCACGCACTATGCTGGCAGAAAATAAAATAGCAGATAGATTTTGGAAAGAAGCAGTTCACACAGCAGTATACCTCCAAAACAGATATATGTTAAGGACTCATGAAAGCAAAACTCCTTATGAGTTGTGGTTTGGTAGAAAAGCAACAGCAAAACATCTCAAAGTATTTGGTCTGTAAGTGTTATATCATAAATACTGATGACAATCTCGAGAAATTTGAAGATAGAGCAGATGAAGGTGTCTTTGTTGGGTATTCTCCAAAAAGTAAAGCTTACAAATGCTACAACAAGAGACTCAAGAAAATTGTGGATAGTGCAGATGTTAAATTTGATGAAGGTAGAACACGGTTAACTGACTTTGAGGAAAACTACCCAATCTATGAAGATGTTTTTGAAGGAGATGAGGTAAATGAAGAAGGAAACAAACCTACAATTGATTCAGTTGACTTAATCGATGACTCAGAAGCACAAGAAAATAAGAAATTTAAAACTGGCAGCTGGCAGAAAAATCATCCAACAGATCAAATAATTGGAGATCCCACAGCCGGTGTTCAAACAAGAAGGAAAGTAATAAGTAATTACTCTCTTTTATCAAGCATTGAGCCCAAAAACATAGATGAAGCCAGCAAAGACGATAGCTGGATGAAAGCAATAAATGAAGAGTTAGATCAGATTGAAAAGAACAGAACTTGGGAACTGGTACCTAGACCTGCAAATAAGAATGTAATCGGCACCAAATGGATATTTCGAAACAAATTAAATGAAGACGGTCAGGTCATTAGAAACAAAGCAAGACTGGTTTGCAAAGGCTATGCACAGGTCGAAGGCATTGATTTTGAAGAGACTTTCGCACCAATGGCCAGACTAGAAGCTATTAGAATGTTTTTGGCACTAGCAGTTCACAAGAACTTCAGAGTTTATCAGATGGATGTAAAATCTGCCTTCCTAAATGGGAAACTTGAAGAAGAGGTCTATATTGAACAACCAGATGGCTTTCAAATCAGTGAAGATCCTAACCTTGTCTGCAAATTAAAGAAAGCACTGTATGGATTAAAACAAGCACCACGGGCATGGTATGCAAGGCTAGATAATTATCTCTCTCAACAGGGATTCAAGAAAGGTTTAGTGGACAATAATCAGTATGTAAAAATAGAAGGTGGGCATCTCATTGTTCTAGTTGTCTATGTAGATGATATCATATTTGGCAAGGAACAAAGATGAATCTTGTAAAGACTTAGCAAATAAGATGCAGAATGAATTTGAAATGTCTATGATTGGTGAACCTGTCTTACTTTCTTGGGCTGCAAGTTAATCAAAATGAGAAAGGCATATTCATTTCCCAAATCAAATATGTGAAAGAAATGCTAAAAAGGTTCACTATGGAGGACTCAGTAAGCCGACCAACACTCCCATGACAACAGGCTGCAAATTGAGTAAAGAAGACAAATCTCCACCTGTAGATCAAACCATGTATAGATCTATGATTGGAAGTCTACTATATTTAACAACCACTAGACCTGATATTCTACAGGCAGTTTGCATGGTAGCTAGATTTCAGGCCAGTCCCAAAGAGACTCATGTGACAGTAGTTAAAAGGATATTTCGGTATCTCAAGGGCACCATGGAGTATGGGTTGTGGTACCCAAAAGGCAAAGACTTCACTCTTATATCATATTCAGATGCAGATTGGGCTGGATGTGTTGATGACAGAAAGAGTACCAATGGAGGAGCCTTCTATTTGGGGGACAGATTGGTTGCATGGCACAGTAAGAAGCAAGAGTCAGTTTCTTTATCTACAACTGAGGCAGAATATATTGCAAGCAAGCAACATGTTGCACACAAGTCTTGTGGATGAAACAAACTTTGAAAGATCTAGGTATTAATTTCAGTGAACCAATATCAGTAAAGTGTGATAACACCAGTGCAATCAACATCTCTAAGAATCCAATAATGCACTCACGGACAAAGCACATTGCTATAAGGTATCATTTCTTGAAGGAGAAAGTTGCAGAAGGAGAAGTTAAATTGGACTATGTCCCAACTACAGAACAAGTAGCAGATATTTTTACAAAACCTTTGCCCAAGGAAGTATTTGAGTACCTTCGAAGCAAATTAGGAGTAGTCACACTTCCTAAGAAGTGACTAGCTACAGGGATCACTTTCTTAGGGGGAGCATTTGAGTATTTGACTATTCTTTTGCTCATGATCATAATTTGTGCCAGATGCAACAAATTGTGCCTGAGAAGTGTGAGGATGGACTCAGGGGGAGTCTGCAGCAGCCCTTTGGTATTATTGACAAAGGGGGAGAAGAGTTACAGGAATGTATACAGGTGTTGCCAACAATTCCAAAGGGGGAGATTGTTGAGCAAGGTGTTGCAAGAAGTTTGTCATTGTTGTCAACACAAGCAGTTAGATCCAATGATGCAGTGGATAGACAGTTCAGGAGCCATTCAGATGCAGAGAACATAAATTCAAAGGATAGTCAAATTATGTAAAGTGCAATTCCAGGAAAACAAGAGTGACCCAGTTTCAAAAATTCGAAGAAAAAGACAAGTTAGAAAACTGTCGCGATATCGCGACATGTTTTCTGTCGCGATTTCACGACAAGTCGGAGGAGAGAGAAAGCACAGCCAGAAATGTCATGATTTCACGACGAAAGTGAGGAGAGAGAAAGCACAACCAAAAATGTCATGATTTCATGACGAAAGTGAGGAGAGAGAAGGCGCAGTCGAAAATGTCACGATTTCGTGACAAGTCGGAGGAAAGAAAGGACGCAAGGCAAACTGTCATGATTTCGTGACATGCTGGAGGCCAAGGAGCTAAGTCGAGAAACTGTAGCGATTTCGCTACATGTTGAAATTTCACTGGCCAACGCAAGGAGAAAGCGTTAAGTTGAAAAGTTGTAGCGATTTCGCTACATGTTGAATTTTCGTTGGCCAAAGCAGGGAGAAAGTGTTAAGTGAAAAGTTGTAGCGATTTCGCTACGAATCAAAAGTGCACAAAGCAAAGGTGTAGCGATTTCGCTACGTGTCAAAATTGCACAAATCAAAGGTGTAGCGATTTCGCTACGAGTTGAAAAAGCACAACACAAAGATGTAGCGATTTCGCTACGAGTTGAAAAAGCATAACACGAAGGTGTAGCGATTTCGCTACAGGTCTAAAAGTGCAGAACTCAAAGGTGCAGCGATTATGTTTCAAGTCGAAAGTGTAAGGCACAAGAGTGTAGCGATTTCGCTACGAGTCAATATTTCATGGGTAGAAGCAAAGTTGGAAGCACAAGGCACTAAGTTGTAGCGATTTCGCTACTGCATGAAACAAGGAATGTACGAAGCCGAAAGCGTCATGATTTCATGACAAAGATGAGGATGACGTCAACAAAAGCTGAAAGTGTCACGATTTCATGACAGGTTGCAAGAAAAGCCTCTGGAAGCCAAAAGCGTCATGATTTCACGACAAAGCTGAGGATGACGTAAAAGCTGAAAGTGTCGTGATTTCATGACAGGTTGCAGGAAAAGCCTCTAGAAGCCGAAAGCGTCACGATTTCACGACAAGGATGAGGATGACGTCAGCAAAAGTTCAAAGTGTCACGATTTCGTGACAAGAACGGTGGCAAAGCTTTCAACGGCCAAAAGGGTCACGATTTCATGACAGTAAGGACAAGAAGGCGTACGACTACAAAAGGTGTCGCGATATCGCGACATGTTATTATTTCGTGAAAAGTTACAAAAAGGTGACAAAGGTGGCAGCAGCGGTTGAGGCCGACAAAGTTGAATCGGGGCCGACAGATTTTAGGGTTTGCCAACATCTTCTAGGGTTTTACAACGGATGTTCTTAGGGTTTGCAACCGACATCTTCTAGGGTTTTACAACAGATATTCTTAGGGTTTGCAACCGACATCTTCTAGGGTTTTACAGCGGAGGTTCTTAGGGTTTGCAGCAAACTTTCTTAGGGTTTGCAGCCGACGTCCTTAGGGTTACTGCCGACTATGATTTGAGAATTGATCTTGATTTTTCTTCTATAAAAGTAGGGCTTCCTCGAGTTTGAATTGTAAGGTGTGAAGATAGAGTGCGAAGGCGAGTAGAGTGATTGCGCAAGTGAAGTTCATGTCGGAGCAGAGTGCGGAGTAGTAGTTCGAGTCTGCATATCGTGATTGCGTGTTAGAAGTGCGAAATGTGTAGAGGTGGAGATCCAAGTTCAAAGTGATAGCGCGCAGACAACAGAAGTGATCGATCATCCGATTGCAGCAGAGAGTGCGAAGAAGTACACAGAAGCGATCGGACAGTGCGAAGTGTTTTGCGTAGAAGCAACAGAATGCAAAAAAATAGCAGACTGTAAGGAACAACGTGAAAGTTTTATTCTATCATTTTTATTATCTTTATTGACTTCCAAGTTGCAGCTTGGTATAAGGGGTTGGTGCCTCTTTCCAGTAGGTGCTGGTAAATTAGGAGTTGGTGCTCCATTCTGTTTGAATCAGATAAAGCAAAGGGGTTGGTGCTCCTTCCAGTTGATGCTGGTAAAAGATTTTGTAAAGTTGTAGCTTTGCATTTGACTGGATTTGGATGGTAGTCCAAGCAGTCATTTTGAGGAGTAGCCACATTGGTGAACCTCGTTAATTTGTTGTGTTGTGCGTCATGCTTTCTTGCTGCTTTTGATATTTTGTTTATCAGTTTTAAATAGTTGCTGGATTTAAATATATATATTTTAGAAGTTTTAAAGATCACACTGATTCACCCCCCTCTCAGTGTCACTGTGATTACAACAATATATAGTTTATATAAGTAACTAATAATTTTATTAAGTTATGAAAGATGAAAATATTAATTAATATTTGAGACTTTACCTTATTATTATTGATTAAATAATTGATATGGAAATATCCAAAGTGAAGTTTATTATTCATTAGTGGCGGTAGAATATATAAAGCTTACAATGAAATCATATGGTTATAGTGGTTGTAACAATTTGCCAAACATGGCTAACCACTGTAACTAAAAGATAAAAATCTATTAAACATGGATACCAAATAACTGCTAGAAGACAAAGGACAACTCTAAAAGTCTAAATGAACATCCTAATAAGTAAAAAATCTATTTCTAACATGGTCATAATATATCTCACATATTACAATACAATAAAATAGGAAATAATAATAATAATAACTTAGGATTATAATTAAGCCTAATGTACAATCATATCCTCAACACTCATCCGAACCATAGAAGTATTAGATCCCAATACTCTCAACAAATGTATAAATTTATGGTCCATCTGATGGTGAGGAATCTAGAAAGACATATGTGGAAAGTGACCATGATGGGTGACAAGGTAAGAAGTGGAAGAACCCTATCGAGTGTGATGAGTCTTCATATTGAAAAATCTATCTGTAATGAGTGGAAATTGAGGGTTAGGTACCACTTTCGATGTAGATCTAATGACAGGTTTAAGAGGATCTTGATATGGTATCTCTAGAAAGTATCACTTATATAAAGGAAGACAAACTATGTCTCTAACCTAATATGAGTGAGGACTGGGATGCATGTGCATCGCTCTTTTCTACTCCTATTGAGTCTTCTACAAGCCCTATGTTATCTTACACTTAAGGCTCTACCAGTGTTGAATAAATAAATTTACCTTATCTTGCTCCTCTATTTGTACAATGGTGGAAGAGGAAAAATCCAAAGGTAAATTCTATGGAGCAAGTGGTTGTGTGTCTAGAGGTGTGCCAAAAATTATTCCAATAGACTAATTGGTATCTTTCTTATGATTCAGGGTGATGGGTTCCTTACCCATGAGCTCTTGTGATTGTTCAATATGTGGAAGTGAAGCTTCTTCTGTATCATGCATCTTTGATGGTGCATATTAGCTCTCTTGTGTGGGACTTAAGTTAGTAGGACCCAAAATAAGTGCTTGACTTAATGACTTACAAACTTACCTACAACTTAGCATCAAATTTGATGTGGATATAGTGCTTTGTATAAAATATGTTTTATCATGCAATTGCAAGGTGCATGTGTTCTTTATAGCATGATATACTGCATTCCTATCAAATTGATAAGGTTTTCCAAGCAATAGTCCACAACAATACATCTTAGTAACATCACATCTTACTTTATCCACAAACTTATCACCAAAAGCAAAATTCAAGGTGCAAGTGTGTGTGATGTTAGATGTGGAGTCTACATCCTTATACCCAAGTGCATAAGGTTGAGGATGTGGCTTTGTGGGAAGCTTCAACTTTTTGACAACGGTTCTCATGATGATATTTTTTTGTGAGTTTTTATCTATGATACAATCCACATAAAAATCAAGTGTAAGGTGGGCTCTAGTGACAAACAAATGGTCATGAACCTCTTGTGAAAAAATATTCGACATGACGGTAACTTTATTTAGTTACACTTTAAAGCAGGATATTCTTCTTCTATCCTTATAGTCAAAATGGGACCATCATGTGGTTCATCATTCTTTTGTTAGTTGTTATCTATGATACAATCCACATAAAAATCAAGCGTAAGGTGGGATCTAGTGACAAAAAAATGGTCATGAACCCCTTGTAAAATAATATTCGACATGAGGGTAACTTTGTTTTGTTACCCTTTAAAGTAGGATATTCTTCTTCTATCCTTGTAGTCACAATGGGACCATCATGTGGCTCCTCATTATTTTTTGAGTCGTTATCTATGATACAATCCACATAAAAATCAAGCGTAAGGTGGCTCTAGTGACAAATAAATGGTCATGAAACCCTTGTGAAAAACAATTTGACATAAGGGTATATTTTTTAGTTACCCTTTAAATCAGGATATTCTTCCTCTATCCCCGTAGTCACAATGGGACCATCATGTGGTTCCTCATTTGTAGTTTGTACAAGTAGGGACTTCTTCTTCTTCATTATTTCAAAATTAAAGTGTGTAGACTTTGTATGACATTGCTTTTTACAAAAAAACAATACATTGTTGAAGAAGAAGGATATTTAGAGTGAGAAGAAGAAGAATATGCTTTAGGAGAAGTCATAGGATAATAATAATGAGGAGAAGAACAAGAATTATTATTCACCTTCTATTGATGCTAATTCACGCCTTTGAAACTGCTATCCTATCGAGATCTGTAAGAAGCACCAAATTTATCCTTTATGAGGATGGCATGCTTGAATGCCATATCCAAAGTGAGGAAATAATTGGACTTGATTTCCCTAAAAATATGATCTTTAAATCTACAAGTTAACTTGTTAATAAAATCATTTTCTGAATATTTCACACCAAGAAGCACCCTTAGCCTATTGAATTGAAAAATACAGTCAACAACTAACATACTATAGCCATACCTCAATCTATACCATTTTGTCGTGAGATCACTTTGGTAGTTTGGTGGGAAAATGTGTTTTTTTAGAATTTGGATCAATTATTTTCAATTCATGACAACATTATGGCTTTTTATTTCTACAATAAATATTTTTTGCTTTGTTTTCATGGTTGTGATGAATTTTGATATCACCAGGAGTCAATTGAACAATAATATATTTCACCTTATTTGCCAAAATATATACTGCAATAGTAAGGTTTTCCATGTTTGTTTTGATATCATCAACCATTTTATTACCTATATATGTCAAACTAGGAGGATTCCAAAATGGTTGCAAGAACTATCTAGGCTCTTAGGAACAACTTGACGATTTTTCTAATGTAAAAATTTTCCTAGATTACAAATATTTTACCTTTACAACATGCATAAGAGGGCTACTATAGTGCTTTTATAAAATTACATCAATTTTACAATTTACAAAATTAACACTAAATTCCAAAAATTTAGCACATAAATTTGCAAATTTCAACTTTTGGAATAAAAAACTAGTCAATTTTACAAAAAAATGTTGAAAATTTTGTAAAAAAAAATGATTTTCACCTTCTCTTTTGTTGTTTTGGCACCAAAAATTATTCAAATTTTGATTACTAGTGAGAAAAAGTTATCTTTCATAGCAAAAAAATGGGTTTGTTTCAACGATCAATGTGGTAGTCAACTGCGCAACTAGGTAATGGTTAGTGGTCGAGTTTTCCACAGTCTAGCGATCACAACAACAGTGCCATCAATCGGTACAAAATTTCAATGGTCCAGAGGCACTGCATAATCCTATGCTAACATTACAATGGCTCCTCAAGAGCCACATGCCACCAACCGACACGACTATGCACGAGAGCATAGCCCAAGGTGACCACCAAAAGGTGGTCACCTTGTAATATGCATGATGGAATTTAAAAGGTGCACATCGCCTACAACATGGTACATGTGGGAATAAAGTCCCAAATATTTTTAAAACTTTGAATCTATATACCTATCGAAGAGATTTCAAACCTGCTAGAAACCCTCTCTTCTCACCAAAAAGTTGAATCCTCACCAAGAATGTCAAAATCATTGAAAAAATCTATCAAAAACATGAATTTTAATGGCGTTAACATGTTTTGTTGCCAATAATATGAATGTTCAATGGAAAACACTAGATTTTATGTCGTTCATCACTGAGAGACCAAAAATGACACCAAAAATGATAGAAATTTTCCAGAAGTGCAAAAAATCATTGGAAATCATCAAGATTTTATGGAAATGTATTGGAATCATGATTTATTCACCTAAATTTAGAAGTTTTGCATCAGTTAATGGAAGAATACATCAAGAAAAAATAGCACCAAAAGCAAATAAAACCAGCAAAAATTAAAAAAAAAATTCTATCGAAACATTTAAAATCGTTTGGAAGTCACCGAAAATAGAAAAATGCCACCTACCTAAGGATGATTGGGCTTTGATATTCCCGGGCTTCTATTAGCATGCCATGTGCCATATACAAATTGATGAATTATTTTAGGATTTGAATCTTTGGGGCGATTTAATTTTTTTGAATAATTTTTTGTCTTCTTACAATTTTTACGATGTTTGTGATCTACCAGTTTTGGATCTATGTGTGAGAACCAGGTAGGACTCCAATGACCCTATGAACACCTACAACCTCTAACTGTTGCATCATCCTTCACCTAGGTGATTTTGTTGTGTGTAATATGCTAAAAATATAGTGAGTTTTTTGAGTGTAAGCTTATGCGTATAATCTTGTGGAGTCTTCTCCACTACGTCACCAAATCCTATAGACGATAGAGGTGCCCCTGTAAATCTACCCACAAGTGGGAGGCACTCTTTTGCACGGTTGACTAATTTCATCAAAAGAAAAAAGCCACCAATATGGCATCATCCATAGAGTGGTAGTCAGCTGGCTATTGGAGGGCTTCTAAGTTAGTGGCTAGCTACTACTGATGGTCGGTTGAGGATGGGCAGATCAAGGCTTTTTATTGAGAATTGAGAGGTGCATGCCCAATTTTATTTATTAAGGTAAAAATGACTTAATATTAATAATATTAATATTTAATATTGGTTAAACCTTTTGTAGCCCTAACCAATCCTTCAAACTAAAGTTAATGGTTCAAATGAGACCAAATTGCATGTACTAAATAATTGTCAACAAAAACAAATTATCCAATTTTTATCCAAAAAGGTAATTGGATAATTTTTTTTTAGGAACCCTGGTGCTATCTCTTGGTAAGGAGTTTAAATGCCTTCTTTTGATCTTCAAAGTAGATAAACAATTTTATTCAATCAAGAAAATTTTCTTACCCACACAAGGCAAGTCAAGTTTACCCTTTGGTTTTCTGTAAGGGGTATTTGGTGCAAGGGTAAATTCTTCCCTCTACCACCTCCTGAGATTCACAAAAATTATTGGCTTCAATCCAATTTCATGTAAGCACCTCCCTAGGATATGATGTACTAGCTTTAGAACCCAACTAGACACCTGGCAATGAAGTGGCAACTTACCCTCCTTGCAAAAAATATCTTTCGACTCTAATTACTAGGGATATGGAAATATCCAAAGTGAAGTTGATTAATAATTAGTGGTGTTAGAATATATAAAGCTTAAAATGAAATCATGTGGTTGCAGTGGTTGTAAAAATTTACCAAACATGGTCAACCATTGTAAGTAACATATAACAATCTGCTAAACATAGATGTCAACTAACTACTAGAAGATAAAGTACAACTCTAACAGTCTAACTGAACATCATAATAAATAAAAAACATATTTCAAATATGGGTATACTATGCCTCACATATTACAATGCAATAAAATAGAAAATAATAATAATAATAACTTAGGCTTATAATTAAGCCTAAAGTACAATCATATCCTCAACAATAATGTAGTTGTTTAATTATCAATGATAATATATAAGTTATATAATTAACTAATAGTTTTATTAAGTTATGGGAGATGAAAACTATTAGTTAATACTTAATACTTTGTCTTAATAATATTTATTAAATAATGTGGTGTTATTAGTTAATATTAATTTATGAAAAAATGAGGATTATAATTTGGTTTACTAGTAAAAAATTATTCCAATATTTTGTCTATGTTCTAAATTTTAGAAAATGAGAATTTAATATTGAAGGATCAAATGGTAAGTATTTTCAAGATATGGATGAGGCTTGAGTAGCTAAGGAATCCATAATCAAGAGAAGTATGTGATTCTCTCAATGTTCTTGCATGATTTTATTTGGATGTGGCTTGTGTAGTAAAAGAACCATATTTGAATGATAAAAATATGGGTTTCTCTCATTATGACTAATAAGCATTATGCCATAATAATTCTACATAGATGAATGTATGTAGGGTTAGGGGAAAGGTATCACCTTTAAGTGTTATGGAGCTTAAAGGGTAAGCCCACGATATGGTTAATTTATTTTCTTACAAGGTAGTGTAAGAAAATGGAAGGGAACTCATTAGGAGCTTTTTCATAATTTTGCTAATCATAGGAAGAATATTAACACTATTTGGGATATGTAGAATGAATAAGGTATCCTCATTAGGAGTATTTCTGAATTGTTGTTAGAAATAGATTATATTACATCATTTGGATCATGTAAATGTACCTTCCCAGATACATACTTAGGACATTAGATTAATTTAGGGAGAATTTATCTAGTTACTTCATACAATGTAATAAATTCTCAAGTGACAATGTGCAAGTTGTATATGTGCAAGATATCCCTTGCACATCTAGGTAGAGTGTTGGCCAAGGAACCTATCTTCCTATATAAAAAGAGCCATATTGTAACAAGGATAATATAGAAGCTCAGAGTATATTTGTACGTAGTAGCATAGTGTTGTTCAGATCACCATATATTGATTATGGGTGCAATGTAATCTAGTAGCTTTGTTCATGGAGTGTCCATTTTCTCCATAGCTACATTGTATTAATTTTTGTTATTTCTATTTAAAGCATATTTTAGTCATCTCATAGATTTACTTTCTTTCATATTATTCTACATCTTGTGATTGTTATATCCTATTGCATACTACATCAAAATCTAACAGTGGTATCAGAGCCATGATATATATTTCTACAATAGATCAATAAAAAAACTAGCATTATCATTGAGCCTAAGTTTTCTATCAACCTGATGTTCTGCTAGACCAAACACTATAAAAAAATCTCAGAAGAGTCTAGGTGGTAGAATTAGAGAGAGCCATAAGTGAGGACTAAAATAAATATAAATTCTAAAAATACCGAGATTATATTTGGCTAGAGTCTTTCCATAGAGTTATAAGAAACAATCATGAAGACAAGGACTCAACATTCAATCCACTAGATTGATAAATCATCTAGTGAAGATCATTCAGGATATTTAGAAATTTTTAACTACCACCCAAAGTTTTTTTTATTACAAAAAATTAATTCTTAGATGATTGGGACACCTCCTATAGTAGAAAACTAGGAGACTTCAACTTCATTAACCAAAGGTAGGTGTGCCTTCATAGTGTAATAAAACATACTATGGAATAAGACTTCTATAGAAGAGTCATGGTGAAGTTAGGAGACTGGAGATCTCCATTGCTATATGAAGAAATTTATAGTATAATAAAAGGCCATAGAAGCCTTGATCCAAAAGAAAAAGCTATAAAAGCCTTGTTCCAAAATAAAAGGCCATAGAAGCCTTGATCTAGAAGAAAATGCTATAAAATCCTTGTTCTAAAATAAAATGCCATAGAAGTCTTATTCCAAAAAAAAATGCCATAGAAGCCTTAAAACTAAAGAAAAGGCCACATAAGCATTGATACTAAAAAAATTCCACATAATCCTTGATACTAATTAAAAGTCCATAGAAGCCTTGATACTTAAAAAAGGCCACAAAATCCTTGATCCTAAAAAAGACTCCAAAAAAGAGTACCTGATTCAAAAGTAGATTAAGATTTCATTACTAATACTTTGTTGTAAAGAAAGGAGATTTAGCGAGTTGGGGAAATTCGTACAAAAAAATTAGGAAGAGTATCTTCTTCACAATCAATCCATCACCTAAAGCAAAATTTAATGTAAATATATGAGAAGAAGATCTCATTGAAGAACTTACAATATTGGAATAAGAAGGACTATGAGATTTTTGATCGAATCTAGAAGTAGCAGAATCAGAAATCTAGAAGAAGATATCACCACCAACACTTCCAAGAGTATAAGGTTGAAGAAAATATCTCAAGGAAGACCAAAATAAGCTACAATATAAAATGCCTTGGGAGGTCTCAATGAGCATCCAATAAAAGGATTGGAGAGCCTTACTGAATAAATAATCAAAGGATAACTCATTGGAGAAATTCACTACAAAATATAGTGAAATATTTGGAACAATTATGAACATATGAAAACAAACCCAAAATAAGAATAAAATTTTGGCATGGAGTGTCAAATCATAGAATAACTCAAGACATTCAGACCCTAAACCTCTAGCCCAATGGATGCAACCAAAAATCACCAAGGCTTCATATCGCACCCTCAAAAATTACATAAATAATATTTTTGGACCTGTTGAGTGGTATTTTCACCCAGTTGTGAAAGTACACTCTCCTTTAGGATTTGGGTTCCAAATCCCCTCTTACAAAGAAGTTAAACAAAAAACTTCTCCAAGGTCTTCGTTGTATTAGTATTTGCATATGTGTATCAGTAATCTCAAATAAAGATATTCAATTTAAATGCTTGGAACACCTTAGTGATTGCAAGTAACTGTAAAAAAGGGGCAATGTTGGTTTATTTCACCATGAAAATTTAGTGATTGTTCATTGTTTTTTTGGATTTTGAAAATTTTTAAATGTTTATTTTAATGCCTGAAAGTTACAAAAAGTTAAAATTTCTGGAAAAAATAAAATGCAGAAAATGAAAATGAAATGCAAAAAATTGAAAATAAAAACGCATTCAATATGATGCTATCCTATTTTGACAAAACCAAAGATGTGAGGTTTTCATGCATGCAACCTAACCTATTGGACTTGCAAAACAAGCACAATCCCCATAGACTAAGTGCTGGTTCCTAGGGTTTAAAATAAATTTCAAGTTCAAGCATTCACATGAAGCAACAAAGAAAACTTACATTAACTCCATCTACAAACTTGAAATCTGAAAATGAGAAAAGAAATAGACATTAAATCCACAACATGCAAAGAAAATATCCTTCTTTCTTGCCCACAAGATGCAAATTTCTGAAAACTTCTGCATTAAAAATATGTCATTTTACAATAACAAAATTTTTGGTTTTCCCAAACTAGTCCATGGAAGAAAAATGACTCAAACAGGTCCATAATGGCCTTATCGCCTTCAAGTCTGCAACTCTGCTCATAGAAATTTCCAACCCATGTCCATGAAGAAGAAAAACTAGTCTACGAAAGAAAAACAGCCCAACTAGGTCCAAAATGGCTATCTTGCCTTCAAATCTACAACGCTACTTGCAGCAGTTTCCCCTCCCTCTTCTGGCCTCTTTGAATGGCATATTTAAACTTTTGAAAGAATTGTTTCTCCTTCCATGACAGTTCGTTTCATTTTCTGATGGTTTTTCATTTCACCTTCCCTGACTGTTCGTTTCATTTTCTAATGGCTGTTCATTTCACCTTCCCTCATATGCGTATGTGCTTCGGTTTCCATTTTGTGGCCCTTCATCGCGAAAATGTAACATGTCGCGATATCGCGACACTTTTGCCTCCTTGCTCTCTTTTGTTGCTTTTAGCCGTGAAAATGTAACATGTTGCGATATCGTGACACTTTTTCTTTCTTCTCTCTCTCTTTGCTTTGAATCATGAAAATGCAACATGTCACGATATCGCGACACTTTTTCTTTCTTCTCTCTCTCTTTGCTTTGAATCGTGAAAATGCAACATGTCACGATATCGCGACACTTTTCTTCCTTTGGCCGTGACGATGCAACATGTCATGATATCGCGACACTTTTTCTCTTTTTGGTCGGGATGATGCAACATGTCACAATATCGCGACACTTATTGTCTTTGGCCACGAAAACGCAACATGTCGCGATATCATGACACTTTCTTTTTTGGCCGCGATGGTGCAACATGTCGTGATATCGAGACACTTTTTGTTTTTGGCTGCGATGGTGCAACATGTCGCGATATTGCGACACTTTTTCTTTTTTGGCCGCGATGATGCAACATGTCATGATATCGTGACACTTTTTCTATTTTGTCCGCGATGGTGCAACATGTCACGATATCGCGATACTTTTTCTCTTTTGGCCGTGATGATGCAACATGTCATGATATCACGACACTTTTTCTTTTTGGGCTACGATGGTGCAACATGTCGCGATATCATGACACTTTTTCTTTTTTGGCCGTGATGGTGCAACATGTCGCGATATCGTGACACTTTTTCTTTTTTGGCCGTGATGGTGCAACATGTCACGATATCACGACACTTTTTCTTTTTTTGGCCGTGATGGTGCAACATGTCGCGATATCGCGACACTTTTTCTCTTTTAGTCGTGACAGTGCAACATGTCATGATATCGCGACACTTTTTCTCCTTGTGGTGTTTAGCTTTTTTCTTTGAACTTTAGCCTATGGGCCACTTCGGTCTTCTTGGAACACATGCAAAAAATGTGGGTCCCTAATTTTGGGGTACGTTGTGGAGCAGCCACAACAAATGGTGACTCTGCTAGAAAATGCTCCCGAGCATTTCGGTGAGAACTCAACCTGAAAACACACATACTCAAATACAAGCATCGAAAAATATCCTAAGAATAAAACTAGACGAGAAATACATGAAGCATTAGAATTATTAAGCATCATCTCGGTGTGTGCAATGTGCTTCATTCCCTATCGTTTGAAACTCATTCAAATTTCCATTGTCAGTTTCACTTATGATTTGTATGCAAAGCTATGAATGATTTTTGCAGGATTTGATGTATGACAACTATGTTAGAGATATAACAACCTGCTTTGCAAAGGCTCAGACTTTCTAGTATCATGAACAAACATATTAAAACTATCAAACCCTCTTAGGACCAAATATATATATACTAAATTAATTTATTAGATCCTAAAGTTGGTTATGTGTCACTACCATCTTGAACCCATGTGCAAGTGTAAGTGAAATCAGAGCTTTGGGGAATAGGATTCCCAACCTAAGCGAGATGGGAATTTAACCCTGTCCTTACTACTCTAATTTGGAGTTCATTACCTCATCTTGAACATAATTATTTAACTTGTTATGGATGAAACTGTCAAGCTAGCCTGTCTGTTTGAGCGATCAGTGGTCTTGCTTTTAGACAAGATGTGTTGCCACGCATGAGCATACTCCACTACCAGCCAGGCGTCTATAGCCCTAGTGGAGATTAACCCCATAATCCATGATTTGGCTCTACTTTTGATTTCTTAGACCTTGGGGATGACTACCCATCCTTGCAAGGGACATGTAGTACGATCCTTCCAATCCAATATTAATAAAGAAATGAAAAATATTTGCTTTGGAATTTCAAGTTTTTGAGTGGGCAAAATGGAAGCTTTGGGGAATCGGATTCTCAACCTAAATGAGATGAGAATTAGACCCTATCCTTACTACTCCATGAAGGTCAAATCAGAGCTTTGGGGAGTTGGATCCTCAACCTAAGTTCGATGAGGATTTAACCCTATCCTTACTACTCTGATTTTAGGCTTTAAGCACTATGGGAGTGGTGAAAACCACTGTTTTAAGGATTATGTTGCATAATAGGATAGACACGAAATACTCCTTTCGCCTCACCTTTTCTTCCAAGTATGGTTTTGACCATTTTGCTCAAGATCCTTTTTAAAATATGTAGAACGTGCTTGGCTCAAGATAGTTCGGGCATCAGTTCCCAACCTTAGGATCCTTTTAATATATGTTATGTAATAACCCTAAGAGGATTCGACACCTTTTCAATGATTGTACATGAAATGAAGATGCAACTGAGATGAAATGTATATGCCATGCGGAATGTACATGAGATATGAATGCATTGCTTCTTTTGAAATGCGGATGGATTAAACCACCTACTTTGCCCTAATTTATAAAACTGACAATTTCATGCATCACAAGTTCCAAATGATATTCTTTAATGTGTTTGCGATATTCGTGGAGCTTTCTGCAATACAATTCTGATGTTTCATATTCTCCTAGTCTTAGTCAACATTCATAAGGACCAACACACAAAACTTAAAACAAAAATGAGATCCAATCCAAAACCAAAACATGAAAACCAAAAGTATATACAAATGTACAAAAAGTTTGGATTATCATTTTCTTGGATCCCAAACCTGATTAGAATTCTTTAAAAGACATATGACGTGATACGCATACCAAGTTTTGTAGGAATCCAACAAAAACAAGATCAAACCAAACAAAGAATAAAACCTCCACTTGCCCCTCTCACCATACCAATTTTATTTAGTTTCATTAACAATCCTATGGTGGAGTTTAAAGTTTTCAAATTGATTAGACAATGATTGATATTCAATTCCTTTATGTCTATTCTTTAATATGTCCATTCTGCACTTTGATTCATGGTGTAGAAATAAGCTTTCATTTTCATTCAATAAAGCCATAACATTAATAATATTTGAATCAAACCATTCATTAGGCAAACCCTCATTCGAATTTTGCATGGTGAAACCAAAAAGGTGAGATTTTACCTTTGGGATGTTTTCATTTGAGTTTACTTGAAGAGGATTTGAAAATTCCTCTTTTCTCTCATGACATTCATCATCATGTAGCACTTGTTCTTTCTCCATGACTCATTTATCAAAGGCACCAAACTTAGGTACCCAATTGAAAATATGCCCATCCCTTTCAAACCATAAGTCTTGTCTATCTAGGGGTGGGTTAACTAACACATTTCCGTGATCAATCACTTGGGTTGTTTTGGGTAACGTGAGATTTTCAATTGGATCATCAATGATATCAAACCCAAATTATTTGGGTTTTGTAATTTTCTCATTTTGAGATGGCATAATCATTGTAGCACAAGTACGTGGATCAAGATTTTCAATTTCTTTTCCTTCAAAGGGATCTAAAGCAAGTGACTCTCTTTCTTGGTTCATGGTTGTAGAATCCTTATCATGCTCCAAAATTTGATGAGATTCAAATTCCTCTTCCAAAACTTTCTCAAATTGTACAAGATTTATAGTATCCTCATGCGAGGAAGCAATTGAGTTATCCTGCATATTATTTGACACAACAAGTTTATTAGAATATTTAGATTGATAATATTCTTCCCATTTCTTCCATGAATCATAATAATCATCCTCCAAGTTCAATTTGTCACGCTCAAGTACTTCTTCTTCATCTTCTGATTCATCAACATGTTCCTCATCCCATTCATCTTCACCTTCCTCATTCTCACTCTCTTGACGATATAGAGTTTCCCCTACCAAAATGTTGTCTTCTCCTTGTTGATGTTGGGGTGGACCCTCATTTGGCACAAGTTCCAAATCATCCACTTGAGCTTGGAGACAATGGGTATACCTAGCAATTTTGGGATGATTCCTTTCATTATGTGCCTTTGTATTATGCAATCTACACCCATTTTCCCACGCAAAATCAGAAATATTAAGAATGGAACTAGAGTGACTTGGTCTTGCAAAAGTATCTATCTAATTAGCAATAGGGGAAGGCACACCCCCATTGTTTGGCTTCGTATTCCACTGTCTCCCTCCATTGTTGAAATTTCAATTTGGGTGAGGGGCATGGGATTCATACTTCTATTTTTGAACCAAATCATTACTCAATTTGTGAACCATATTTTTGAGCTCTTCAACCTCTGAATAAATCTCTTTTGGTTGAGCTATGTTATTGCTAGTTCCAATAGGATTTACGTAATTGGTGAGATCTTGACTTAACATTTGAGTTGGATTTTGATCCACCTAATTTGCGTAGGGATTCACACTTTGAATCGAAATTGGATTGGAAAAGGAACTATAGCGAGAAAACAACTACATCCATAGCATGCAAAAAAGAAGGAATGGGGGAAAGGGGGGAGGATGGATTGGGTGCATAAGCGGGTGTTGATGAATATGGTTGTTGATAAGACAAAGCATTTATGCCTGATATTTGTGGTACCATGATCTGATTCATCATAGGATCTTGACCATATGGACCATATTGTCCTACCATAGGCATCTGGGAAAACCCATAACTTTGTGGTGTCATTTTTTGTTCAATGGTCATAGCTTCATTGTAGGCTAGAGCAAGCGTGGTAACTTGAGGATTTTGCCTTGCAAACATTGTCATCATAGGATCCAATGCCCCAAAATATATTTGCAAAGCTACTGTGGGATCAATGGCAAAATGCCGAATTGCTCTATTATAGCACTTCTAAAATCTCTGATTAAAAGTTTGGATTGGCTCACCCTGGCCTCTTTTGCATGTAATGAACTGATTATAAATGATTGTGGGATCTAATGGTGACCTGAATTGGTTGACAAAAGCATTCTCCATTTGCATCCATGACGTAATGGAACTAGTAGGTAAGAAAATATACCATTCATAAGCCACTTGGTCTAGGCTCATGGGGAAGAGTCTACAAGCCACATCTTCATGTTGAACGTGCAATCTTATCAAAACATCCCTATAGGCTTGAATATGTTCTTCTGTGGTCCTTGGGCCATCCGGTTTGTATTTGGGCAAAAATCTCTCTATATTCCTAGGGATCTCGTGAATATCCCCTACAATATTCAAAGGAATGTTATGGGCTCCATACCAAGGAGCTGGTGGAGGTTGGGCCATTTTATTCAAAATCGATGATGATAACCCTACAAGAACCTGACCAAACTCTCAGTACCTCAAAGAAAACCTACGACACACAGAAAATCTTGCAATTAATGAAATTCAAAGAATAACTTCAAAATCAATATGTTAGTCATGAAATAAGGAACCTTGACAAAGCAATAATCTAAAATTGTAAGTTTTTGATTCACTAGATCGCATATGCACAAGTGAAGAGCATACTCCTAGTGTTGTAGGCTTTATTATTCACAAGATCGCATTACGCGTAGGTGAAGAGCATAATACCGACAATAAATACATTTTTAGACAAAATAATTCCTTACAAATAAGCATGAAATGACTAGAAAATATCAAACATGTAACGTATGAATAATCATGTTAGCACCAACAAAGAGGTGTATCCATTAAAATCGAATGAAAGTAATTGCATGGAGACAACCTCGTTAGTCAAGAATTAATTTTTTTTTTTAAATCAAATCAAGACACATTATTCCTGTATGAACAATCAAAAAGTTTTAGAACAATGCATAGCAATTCATGTCCTCATTTTAACACTACAATGTTGTATTGTTAAAAGAGGGCTAAAGATAATAATCAATAGGGCATGAAATATTCAAAATTTAAATCCCTATAGCATTTAAATCACTCTGAAATAAAACAAATCAGGCCCTCCTTCTAGCGCCAATCTGTTGAGTGGTATTTTCACCCAATTGTGAAAGTACACTCTCCTTTAGGATTTGGGTTCCAAATCCCCTCTTGCAAAGAAGTTAAACAAACAACTTCTCCAAGGTCTCAGTTGTACTAGCATTTGTATATGTGTATCAGTAATCTCAAATAAAGATATTCAATTTAAATGCTTGGAACACCTTAGTGATTGCAAGTAACTGTAAACAAGGGGCAATGTTGGTTTATTTCACCATGAAACTTTAGTGATTTTTCATTGTTTTTTTGGATTTTGAAATTTTTTAAATGTTTATTTTAATGCCTAAAAGTTACAAAAAGTTAAAATTTCTAGAAAAAATAAAATGTAGAAAATGAAAATGAAATGCAAAAAATTGAAAATAAAAATGCATTCAGTATGATGCTATCCTATTTCAACAAAACCAAATATGTGAGGTCTTCATGCATGCAACCTAACCTATTGGACTTGCAAAACAAGCACAATCCCCATAGACTAAGTGTTGGTTCCTAGGGTACGAAATAAAATTTAGATTTCAAATATTCACCTAATGTAACCCACAATGGCATTAACATAATCTACAAACTTGAAATCTGAAAATGAGAAAAGAAATAAACATTAAATCCATAGCATGCAAAAAAAATCTCCTTCTTTCTTGCCCACAAGATGCAAATTTCTGAAAACTTCTGCATTAAAAATGTCATTTTACAATAGCAGAATTTATGGTTTTCCCAAACCATTCCATGGAAGAAAAATGACTCAAACAGGTCCAGAATGGCCTTATCGCCTTCAAGTCTGAAACACTACTCGCAACAATTTCCAACCCATGTCCATGAAGAATAAAAACCAGTCTACGAAAGAAAAACAACCCAACTAGGTCCATAATGGCTATCTTGCCTTCAAATCTGCAATGCTACTTGTAGTAGTTTCCCCCCCTTCTGGCCTCTTTGAATGGCGTATTTAAACTTCTGAAAGAATTGTTTCTCCTTCCATGATGGTTCATTTCATTTTTCGATGGCTGTTCATTTCACCTTCCCGAATGTTCGTTTCATTTTCCAATGGCTTCGTTTCACCTTCCCTCGTATGCGTATGTGCTTCGGTTTCCATTTTGTGGCCCTTCATCGTGAAAATGTAACATGTCGCGATATCGCGACACTTTTTCCTCCTTGCTCTCTTTTGTTGCTTTTAGCCATGAAAATGTAACATGTCATGATATCATGACACTTTTTCTTTCTTCTCTCTCTCTTTGCTTTGAATCGTGAAAATGCAACATGTCGCAATATCGCGACACTTTTTC
Organism: Wollemia nobilis; assembly: GCA_028583015.1. Lineage (NCBI taxonomy): Eukaryota > Viridiplantae > Streptophyta > Pinopsida > Araucariales > Araucariaceae > Wollemia > Wollemia nobilis. Next base: position 5,674,722 of record JAQPPZ010016936.1, read on the forward strand.
TTTCTTCTCTCTCTCTTTGCTTTGAATCACAAAAATGCAACATGTCGCAATATCGCGACACTTTTCTTCCTTTGGCCATGATGATGCAACATGTCGCGATATCATGACACTTTTTCTCTTTTTGGCTGCGACGATGCAACATGTAGCGATATCGTGACACTTTTTGTCTTTGGCCGCAATGATGCAACATGTCACGATATCGCGACACTTTTTGTCTTTGGCCGCGATGGTGCAACATGTTGCGATATCGTGACACTTTTTCTTTCTTTGCCGCGACGATGCAACATGTCGCGATATCGTGACACTTTTTCTCTTTTGGCCATGATGGTGTAACATGTCGCGATATCACGACACTTTTTCTCTTTTGTCCGTGATGATGCAACATGTCGTGATGTCGTGACACTTTTTATTTTTGGGCCGCGATGGTGCAACATGTTGTGATATCGTGACACTTTTTATTTTTTGGCCGTGACAGTGCAACATGTCGCGATATCGTGACACTTTTTCTTTTTTGGCCGTGATGGTGCAACATGTCGCGATATCGCGACACTTTTTCTTTTTTGGCCACGATGGTGCAACATGTCGTGATATCACGACACTTTTTCTCTTTTGGCCGTGATGGTGCAACATGTCGCGATATCGCAACACTTTTTCTCCTTGTGGTGTTTTGCTTTTTTTCTTTGAACTTTAGCCTATGGTCCACTTCGGTCTTCTTGGAACACATGCAAAAATGGTGGGTCCCCAATTTTGGGGTACGTTGTGGAGCAGCCACAACAGGACCCTTATAAGCAAGGCACATATGTTATAAATAGTACCCTATCTATAACTTCAAATGTGGTTAGGAAAGTTAAGCCACATATTGTAGCTAAATGAGAATATTTCCCTGGTGTATAAGAGTTAATAAAAGAGGGTCCTTGTTGTATTGCATCAATAAAATGAGTTGTGGTAATACAAGCAAATGCCCTTGGCAATCTGTCTACTCTTGGAATTCCTTTGGTGCTTGGTGGGGTATGTTTAGGATATTGCAATTCATGGAGGTAGTTCATAAAAATGGGTATTCACCCTATTAATTTCATGAAATGATTCTTGGATTGATTTTCCTTTTGTCTCTCCTCCCATATTTCTTTTTCCCCTTCCTCCATTTTATTTTGGTTTTTTTTGCCTTCAACTCTTTCAGCTATTGGCATCCATCCCTGTATCTCAACTATTTATTGGTCCTCTTTCTTTTCTCTTATGTCTCTCTATTCTCGTTCCCTAGTTTTGCTTGTTGTTTCCACTTCATGTTCCCTTCTCCTTCCTCTTCTTCTTAATATTCCACCATGTTAAGTGTTCCACTTCTTTCAACATATCCTCTGGTCCCATAACTTCCCTTGGTTGCTCTCGTCTGCATGTCTTCCTTTCCTCTCTTTTGTTTCCTCTTCCTCCTTATCCTCCTATTTTAACTATCATATTTTCTAAAAAATTTAGGTTATTATTTTCCACAAGTGGAAAACCCCTATAAATCACCAAGAATATGGGTGAAATTTTCCATCTTTTCACAGACTCTTTTGTGTAAAATGATGGCCTAAGTAAATGGCTAGTTTTTAAGCCAAACTCTGGCATTACATTTTGGATAGGTCTCAAAGGTGAAGTGGATAGTGGAAGAAAATGGATTAATGGGCAAAAAAATGAGTGTCTAATGAGCAAGGAATGATCCCAAAAGCTTATCCTACTCAAAATATGGCTAATACTGGTTGGGTGCATTTTCGAGAGGACAAGCATCAAAGGTCAATTTTGAATCCCCACCCTACAGTACTATAATTTTTTTTAAATAAAGCACTTGTTACCATTTATCAAGAAGTGCCCATCCTATCAAAGGAAAAAAACTAGAGGATGACAAGGCCATTGCCCCAACTAAGTATGGAGCCTATGTGTAATTTTGGTAAAGCGGTAATTGAATATCAGGCCTAATTCCTTAGCCCATTGAAAACATGCAAGTGGACAAAAGTTTGAGATAAAGTACAAACCAAAGTATCCACCTAGTACTGTAAGCATTTGAAATACCAAGGTGCATAAACTATCTCAATTGCTTAGGTACAAGCTCTCCATGGGTGGTAAAGTGGTTTGAAATAGTGTGTCTTCCAAGGCTTTTAATTCAATCACTCATCCACCTATTCTAAGGCTTTTTGTTAGGTTGAAAGGGTAGAGTAGATAAGAATTCAATATCTGGTAGGAATTTCAGAGTGATCAAATGTCTAAATTCATGCAGAAGGCTCCTGCTCTCTTTTGAACAACTGAAATTCTCCCAAGGAGCAATGTACTAGCTGAATGATAGTCCACCTTAGCAATCTCTTCCAACCTAACACCATTAACGCTTATAATTAGAATCTATTGTAAAATTTCTATAAATAGTAAAATGTTGGTCATTCCCAAGGGTGACTATGTAGCCATTAAAATTCATATGTAAAGCCTTCTCCATTTTGTAAATACAAGTGTGTCATTATTTGGTCTCTGACTAGTGCTCTTGCAATCTGTTTTATGTATGTGTGTGCTAATGTTTAATACTATGATAACTATCTGAGCATTCTCATTTAATTATACTATCTAGATTTAGAATTCAAATTTACATTTTCATTGGGTAATAGGGTTTATTTTTGTTAAATTTTGTGGGGTTAGGAGCACTCTAATTTTGCATCCTATATTTCATGCACCCATCCGCCTAGTTCTAGAATTTGCCTTCGACCCACCGGTGCCTAGTGCAAGGTAAGAGTACCATCATTATATGGCATGCCTATGTTTAATATTGTGGGTTGGTGAGCATTGTGTCTTTATGTGGCTACATCCATCCTTGCTAATTCTGGCAATGGCATCCTTTTTTTTCTTTCTCTGCTCTCCCTTTTCCTCACCTGGTTTGTAGGTAGGTAGCTAGGAACACCATATAGGAACCGACCTTCTTCAGATATTGATCACCCCATATTCCCTAGGCACAATGGCCGTTCAATTTTGGAACAAATAAATAGGTGCATTAGGATGATCAACATTCTCATTAGTCCATATTTGTGACCAACACCATGTTGGATATCAACTTCGGATAGTCAATGGGTTGAATGAATCCCACATCTAAGAGTTTTTGTGACTCTTCTTTAGCTAGTAATGCAATGGTTGGATGTAACTTTCTTAGATTTTGCTTTACTATATTGGCATTGCTATCCAGGATAATATTATGGACCATTTTATTATAGGGCCATGCAAAAAAATTCTTGTACTCAATCAAGAATGTTGTGAAGTGCTCTCTCTTTAGTACACAAATTCTTTCCAATCTGGACAATGCAAGGGTTGGCAAGGTTAGAACTAAGTTTGATGTCAATGGTTTCTTCTACAAGTACATGGGATCCATATTCTAGATGGGTGAGAGTTGGAATGAGGTTTAGATCATCCTCTACACTATTATAAAATACTTTATCATCACTAGTGACTTAAATTTGGAACACAAAAGAAGAAGGATTAGAAGAAGAGGGATGAATATAGACATTAGATTTATGGATCAATTGTTCCATTGGGAGGAAGCTAAGAGGATATGGATTAGAAGTAATTTTCTTAAATTCAAGGGAACTTGGACCAATTTTGATATGGTGGGTAGGATTAGCCACATAGCAAAGGAATGTGAAAAGATATATGGAAATCATGTTGATAGTGCGTGAATAATGGGGTGGATATATAGGCACACTAGTATATGGGTTTGATGTTGAGAGATATTTTGGAAGGGGGAGAAGTTGTTGAATAATGGATGGATAGGTATTAAGTTGAAGTGGAGGTTAACATGGTAAAATCAGAGAGGGAGGTGGGATGCGTTGACCATCAGGATGCTCTCATGGAAGGAGCACGAGAAGGATAGGAAGTAGAAGATGGAATAGTTAAAAGTAGTTATCACTATAATTGAGATGCTTAGTGATGGGAATTATGTAGGAGGACACATTCAAAGCTATCAAAATAAATAAAAATGGTATCAAATTTCTCCTTGATCTCATACTCTCAAGTTTTGAATAGGGAAACATGAATCATTGAAACTTGTAAGAAATATATAGGGATATCTAACATAGAATTTGGGGAGAGATACTTGAATATCAAGGCATAGTCAGGGTCAATATATCTCTCCTTAAGGTTAATTTTAAGACATTTGAAATTTTTCTAAAGGAGGATAATTTTGTAGTTCTTGTGATAACCTAGTCTAGATTTGTCTTTGAATAATTGGTAAGGTGGATAAAAAATATACCATGGACCTTGTTTATAATAACCTAGTTTGAATCCTTACCATTGGAATAATTAAAAATATTCAATGTAAAATTAAGGGTTAGACATGTAATTAATGTTCTCATAAATTGTGTCTTAGTCCCTTTATGTGTAATATTTTTTAAAGAGGTGTCAACTCCCCCACATACAAAATTGGTTTGGTTGGACAAGGATCCTATGGAAACAATAACACTAATAGTTAGTGGCATGCTTTGAGGACAAAAAAAATCTCAAATAAGCTTAATTTTATGAGGGGAGAAAGTAATATTATGTGTAATATATTCCCCAATACTAGGACTAGACATATGCATAGACACATGGAGCACCCGACTTGCTTATTTGGTGGGAGACCCTAGAACTTTTGGATTTATATGGAAATATGGCATGGTTGAAGAAGACAAAGGAGTATATTGCGATGGCATCATGGACGTAGAAGATGAGGGTGGTGGTGATGGAGATGTATTAGCCTAGCCAATAGGAGAGGAATAAGTGAATAGAGAGCGATTTACAAGTTTTAAATCCAACTTATTGGCTCACTCCTCATAAGAGAGATAGTCATGAGGAGTATTCAAATGAATAAAAGAAGTAGGAGGATGTTATGTAAATCTATAATATGATATATAATGAGGAGGATAAGGACTGAAGGGTCTTGTTCAGGTAGGTGTACAAGGTAAAGCATGGATAGGGGTAGGAAGGAGGTGAATAGAGAAATAAGAATGGACATGTACCATGGTAAATAGGTAAAAAAGAGGTAAAATATGACATGACAATGGGGGAGGAGGTCAACTAAAAGGGATGGATGGATGACACATCAAAGAGGAAGGGTGATAGCCTATATAGAGGTTGATAGAATATGAGCCATGGATGATTGTATGGATGGGGTAGGGGATGCATCTGATGAATAGGAGGAGGATATTTAGTAATCATAGGGAATAGATGGATTGGAGGTAAGGGTGTATGTTGGATGCGAGGCATTGGTTACACACTCGTATGATCCAAATGGGTGGATAATAGAGTGGGACCTTGTAGAAGATTGGCCATGTTATAATACTTGAAACATTCATCATCAATAGGGATACAATACACCCATTCCTCATAAACATATTTCGAGTAGAGGTGGAGGGTAGAGGGAACACAATATATTTTTTTGATCCATGGTATTCCTAGGAGTAAATTATATTGCATATCATCTTCAATTACATGGAAAATAGTAGGCATGATCTTCATGCCAACAAAGAAGGATGGTCATACTAATAATTGAGGATAAAGTGTCATTGAAGTCATGTAAGGTAATGGTATGGGTGGCTAGATGGATGGAAGGAAGGTTAAGGTGTTGTAGGGATGTTATATAAATGATTTTGATAGATGAGCCATTGTCTATTAGTACGTGTTTGAATATCATACCATTGAAACATGAAATTATATGCATAGGGGGGTTAGGCCCCATAGCTCCCTTATGAGTCTTGATTTCATGATCACAAAATACAATTGAGGGTGGCATGTTGGTCCTCACACTACCTAAAAATTTGGAAAAGGCACTTAGATCATCCATTTTTAGATCTACAAACCGTAATATGTCATTCAAAACCATATGATGATATGGATATTGTTTAATGAGATCATAGATCAATATCTTAGTCAATGCTATTTTTATAATATGGGTAAGGCAACTTTATAATGTGACCATAGGTTATTGTTGTAGTTTGGTTTGTCATCAATCCAATTCTAGAACTGTGATCATTATCTTGAATGATTTAAATGTGACCACCCACTAATAACAACCTAGACTAAACATTGGAAGAATAAAATTGCTTCGATTCAACCCCCAGAGAAGGTTGCCATACCTTATCAAATTATAGGTGTTGACTCTATTTAGCTCAAAATAGTAAAAGTTTAGGGATATTAATGGTACGGTGAGAAATGTGTGAATAGAAAATGGATAGGTGAAGCTAAAAACATAGACATCCACAAAGTATCCCCTAATATATTGAATTTTAGAAGCAATATTTGAGACAAAAAACATTCAAAATTTTACAATTATTGTATCAATGGTCCTTTGCATACTCACAAAATTATTTCAAACATCTAAAGCACTAATTATCCAAATTAAAAGAATAAGATCAAAATCTTGACTAATAGAAATATAATTCTAAAAAGTATGTATGCAAGAACAAATTATCCCAATTTACTCTAAATTAGTTGTCCAAATTAATAGAATAGACTAACCATAGCAACAACAATAGAGATAATTTCATAGAATTATATCCAGCCAATCAACACAAGTGCAAGTTTGAGCCAAACATCCCTTGTAATGCTTCATTCATTAAATTTGTAAAATATATACACAACAATGCAAGAAAACACTTCAGAGTTGGAGATCCCTAACTCTTTGTCATTCAAGAAACCTTTCAGATTTCAATCTATGTGGATCAAACATTCCAATTTCAGAGATAACTTAATTTAGTGGTGGCAGTAGCCTGTCAGGGGTAGTGTAGCTTTTAAACTTTCTAGAAAATTAAAGTTTTTTAAGGAAAAGCTTCGAACTTGGAACAAAGAGGTCTTTGGGAATCTCTTTGAAAATAAAAAATAGGTTGTTGAAAGTTTGAATATAATTGATCAGAAGATTCAACATGGTGATGCTGATGAAACTACTAGGCAAGAGGAATGAACAAAACTAGCAGAGTTTCATAACATTTTGGCCTGTGAGGAAATCTATTGGAGGTAAAAATCAAGGGCTATTTGGTTGAAATATGGAATTTCAAATTCCAAGTTTTTTCATGTCACCATGCTTAGAAAAAGAAGCAATAACAAGATAAAATTTTTAAAAAAAGCATATGGTTCTATTACTCAGGACTTAACAAAAATCAGAAAGGAGGCAGTAACTTATTTCATTCCTATCCTTGGTTAGGAATTGTAGTACAATTAGGAGGCCAAATATATTCTCTTGCAATCCATTCCTATCATAATAAATGAGGATATAAACCTTAAGCTTATAGCTCCCTTTTCTGATGAGGAAATTAAGGAAGCCTTGTTTAGCATGGAGCCATACAAAGCCCCAGGACCCGATGGCTTTCCCCCTCATTTCTATCAAGATTTTTGGGACATCGTAAGTGAGGATGTAATTTCTAATGTCATAGAATTCCAAGCAAGCAATCATATCCCAAAAGGTCTCAACTCTACTTTTATTTCTCTAATTCCTAAGAAGCAAACCCCTAAATCTATGGTTGACTTCAGGTCAATCAGTCTGTGCAATATTTCTTACAAGATCCTAACTAAAGACATTGTAAACAGAATGAGAGATGTTCTACCCTGCATCATAGATTCATTCCAAGGAAGCTCTATCTAGGGCAGGTCAATCTTGTATGGAGTTATCACAATTTATGAAGCTCTGCACTTTGCTCATAAGACTAACATGTCTGTTTTTACCCTCAAGCTTGATATGAAAAAAGTATTTGATAGGATAAATTGGGACTTTTTTATTTCTATCCTCCTTAAGTTTGGTTTTCACCACCAATGGGTTAATTGTATCAAATAATGCATTTCTAAATCATGGTTCTTGATTTTGGTTAATGGAACAACTGTTGGTTACTTTCAAAGTCGTAGAGGAATTTGATAGGGGGACCCTATTAGCCCCATGTTATTCATCATTGTGGCAGAAGCTTTAGGCAGAACCATAAAAAATACATGTATTTCAAGGCTAATATCAGGAATCAAGGCAACATATCTCACTAGGGCTATTTATCACCAATAATTCATCGATGATACCCTTCTATTGACTAAGGCATCGGTGGTTGAGGTTAAAATAATTAAATACATCCTACAACTCTATGAGGATGCTACTGGTCAAAAAATTAATTTCAGTAAAAGCAAGTTATATTTATTGAACACCCCCATTCAGAGGCAAGGAAGGATTGTAAAAAATTTAGGGTGTGATATAGCAAACCTCCCCACTTCGTATCTTGGTATCCCTCTTTTCATTGGTTCTCCGAGAGAGTCAATGTAGGACAGGTTTATTGAAATAATTCAAAAAAAACTTGTTGGATGGAAAGGTCATCTTCTATCTCAAGCAGGAAAGATGACCCTCACTAAGGCCTCTCTTCAGAGCATTCCAGTATATTTCTTCTTCATTTTCAAATCCCTTGTGAAGGTTTTCAAAAAAATTGAGAAACTCCAAAAAGAATTTTTATGTACTGGATCAGAGGAGAAAAAAAGGATACACCTTGTAGGATGGACCAAAGCGTGCAAACCCAGGGAAAATTGGGGCTTAGGTCTGAGTAGAATTGCTCATATGAATTTAGCTTTACTAGATAAGTAGGCATGGTACCTCATTTCTGGTGAAGAAAATGAATGGACAACTATCATCAAATGAAAGTATCTTCAAAATATAGAATTTCTAAGTGGCTCAGTTCCAATTAGAGGTTCTGCTTTTTGGAAAGCAATTCTCAATTGTAAGAAAATCATCAAAAAAGGTTTAAGATGGGTTTTAGGCAATGGTGAGAGGATAAATTGCTATAATGATAGGTGGGCTAAGGACGAACCAATGACGCAATATCCTAACTTAGCCCGAATAAGAGATATCACGAAAGAACTCATTGGCAGAAAAGTCTCCGATTATATGGTTGAGGACAGAGGCAGAATGAAGTGGAAACAAATAAGGATTCAAAGATTTCAAGAATAATCAAATGGTATTTGTAACATTTTCGAGCAATATTTTATACCCATGAGACCCAAGGAAGATCAAGTGACCTGGGCTCCTAAAAAAAATGGGTAATTCACTGTTAAATCAGCTTACAAGCTTCTGCTTTATGACGAGGATTTTGTCCTCCAAAAGGACTTAGTTTGGATAAAAAATTTAATTCCAAAAATTATAGTCTTTTCATGGTTGGTTATCCAAGGAATAATTCTAACCATTGATAATATGATGCGTAAAGGTATTTGTATCACTAATCACTGTTATCTGTGTAGGGCTAATTTGGAGACCATTTATCACATTTTCCTTGAGTGCCCTTTTTCCTTGATTGTCCTAAGTGGGGTTTTTTAGGCCTTCAATATTTCTTGGGTTAAACCAGCCATCGTACTTGATTTGTTCGTCTAGTGGCCTTGCCCATTTTCAACCCAAAGACTTAGATACATGTGGAAAATTTATCTCAATCACTATATTTGGTAGGTGTGGTTAGAAAGGAACCATAGAGTCTTTAATGAGTCTATCCATGATCATCAAACTATCATTGCTAGGATCATATCCTTTGCCAATGAGAATGTGAACCTTATACCTTTTGATAGTCGTAAACCTCATCTGTAGGATACCATGATTGCTCAATATTTAAGCTTAACATTGTTAGATGAGTCTGTGCCTAGGGTATTCAACCCCAGAGCCAATGTTAAGTGGTCCCCACCTCCTACAGGTTGATTTAAGCTTAATTTTGATGGAGCGGCTAAGGACAATCCTAGCATAGTAGGCACTAGTGGCATTGTACGAGATCATAATGGGAATATGATTCTTGCATTTTTTGAATATTTGGAAGCAAGGACGAACAACGAAGTTGAAGCTAGATCTATGTGGAGAAGCCTTCAAATGACTCAAGACTTATAAGGAAATTTTATCATAGAAGGAGACTCTATGCATGTTATAAATCTCATCAATAATTGGAAAATACCTCCTTGGAGGATTAAAACAATTGTTGAAGAGGCTAGGATCTCTTTTCAGGGAATACAATATAGAAAAACCCAACGTGTCTTTTGGGAAGCTAACAAAGTTGTTGATAAGCTGGCCAATTTGAGTGTCGATGGTGATGGACTTTTCAAATGGGAACACAGTGTCCCAAGCAAAGTAGAGGAGCTTATTAAACAAGAATTCCAAGAATTATAGTCGAATTTACCAACAGGGAAGGCACTATAAGTTTGAAGGCTATGAGTATTCCCATCTCTTTTTTGAAATGGACTCACAATAAAAATTATCCAAGTTGTTAGTCTTGGTGGATGTTGCTTGGAAATACCAAAAAGACTAATGGGGACATTCACATGTTAGATAATATGGCTCCTAGTCATCTTAGTAATTTGAGGTTGGTTGATAATCACGGGGCAGGAAAGAAACAACAATATAAGACTTCGATCTAGAGCCATGTGGACCACCAAATAGCCACTGCCATAAATCTAGCCAATAGGTTCACTTGTCCAAGTCTGATTGGCCAAGATGGGATATGATCCCAAAGCATGTCATATATGGAAGAAAGCAATTACCAAAGAATTATTAAGAGTAACTATCAATACAAATCTTGTGGGAGTTTTTTTCAATACTCTACTATGTGTTTCTGCAGCTTTTTGTTTCTCCACTATTTCAAGGAAGGGATATGTGTCTGTTTCTTTTTTTGTAATTATGATGCAGGTGTTTTTTCTCGGGGTATACCCAAAATGTTGTATGGGAATTTTTTTTTTGATAATAGGCTATGTGCCTTACCGAATGTAATGGCTTTGGCGGCATGTATATTTTACATATATAGGATCCTTAGTAAGGACATGTTCATCAACAACCCTGGGCTGATTTTTGTAAAAGGTTTTGGGTCAACCTGTAAAACCCGGTATTAATGCTATAGTATATTATCTACAAAAAAAAAAACACTTCAGATTTGACCCTTTGAAAGGAGGTTATTGCCTTTATTTATATTTTTACAATGATAAACATTTCTAAGCATTACAAGGAGTTCCATATTTCTTGATTTTCTTGGCCACTCATCATCCATGGTGCCATACAACTATGATTTCTTGATCTGTTATAACCAACCTCTACTCCAAATCATATTTTCCATCGATGGTTATTGTAAATCTCTCTCATTCATCGATTTATAACTGAATCTATTTTATCAAAATGTTCTAGAAGTTTTTGGACTAGGAGTAGTGACTCGATTTCTATGGCATCTGATTTAGATTTTCTCTATTTTTTATAACAAAGTGTGCATAAAAATTCACTAAAAATTAGCATAGAAAGGAGCTTGATAATATTCATTGATCTATCAATCATATGGTTGTACCTGACTGTCTATAGAACTTTCTATATTTGTGCGGAAATAGTGAAGAGGGAAAAAAATCGTGACTCTATGCCCTTTGGTAACCTTTTCTCCACTTTTCACTTTTTATCGCGATTTCCTATTTTCCAATGCTTTATTTTTTATGCATAGATTATAAATGAGTTAGATAATCACGTGTAGCAAACTTTTCTCTATTTTTTGTAATTTTCCATCACGTGTAACAAAATTTTCTCTATTTTTTGTAATTTTCCATGCTTTCACGTTTGCTTGCGCTTTCTTGTTTGCTCAAAGATTCAAAGAAATCTCGCTATCTCACTTTTTCTGATTTTGTCCTTTTCTAGCACTTTTATGTTTCCTAGGGATTTCATGTTTTCTCATGGATTACCAAGTAGATAGAAAATATTGGTACATCCTCCATCAATTTTGGCTATTTTTTTTGCTTTTCTATTTTTTAGCACTTTCTTGTTTTTGCATAGGTTACAAGTGGTTACAAAATCTCATCTCACTTTTTCTTCTTTGTTTTAGTCATTTTTTAGTGCTTTTGTTATTTTTAGTGCTTTCTTGTTTGTACACTCAATACAAAGGTAATAAAAAATAATGGCTTGCCTAACTTATTAATTTGTGACTCTTTTTAGTGTATTTTTGTTTTCTAGAACTTTATTATTTATTTTCTCCATACTTAGTTAAATTTACAAAAAAAATGACTAAGTAGAGATGTAGCCAATTTTAGCCTACATTATTGATGCATCCTAGGGAGTCTTGCTTGCAAGACCTTGGAACTTAGAGCCTTATTCGTTGGCTTTATGAATTCTAAGGAAAATAAGAGATGAAGGATCATGAAGTGGAATAAAATGGATGGAAACAATAATATGGAAAAAATGACTTGGAAATAATGTAAAAATGTGGAGGAGAAGCATGAAGATGAATAGAAATATAGAGTGGATGGGGAGTGACAAAATGCTATGAAGCAATATGGAAAGGCGAACTAGAATATAACTTCTTTCTCTCTAAATTCTTTGACTTCACATATTTTGGTTGTTCATAGCATTATAGCTCAAAAATTGCTCCTTCATGACTACCAACTTCTTGATTAAAGATAAAATGTCCAAGAAGCTGATAGTCATGAAGAAATTATTTGTGAATTAAAAGTATGATTGCTCTGCATCAAAGAGGACTTCTCTTATAAGTAGACTTTGTCTTCTCATGGCTCCATATGTGTGAGGCCCTTTGCAGGTTCATGTTTTATTCATTCCTTTGGTATCTGTTAGATTGCAAAACTTCACCAAAATTGTGTTTCCCAAATGGTCCCTTTCATTGGACCTATTGCTCTTCTTGCCCTTCATCTTCTTCTTCTTAAAAATGGATCATCTCTATGTCACACTTTTAATACAAGATCTCCTAAAATTCATCATATTCTTCCTCTTATTTTACCTCTTCCTTAGATTGATCTTCATATTCAATTTGATCATCTTCATAGCTTGGTCCTTATCGGATCCATCTTCATCAGACTCTTCTATACTAACATTGGGTTTTCTAATGTATTTTTCATTGAGTAGTTGGATCACATTACTCAATGATATTAAAGCTTCTTCCCAGTATTTTTTTTAGAATTATTGGTACTGACATAATGTTCTAATAAATTCATCTCAAGCTTGCTAACCTCTTATAGTATGGCTTAGTCCTACCATTACCAAATTCTGATATAACATCCTTAATTTTTGTTAGGTTCTTAATCAGTTGGATCACCTATTCCTACTAGATTGGCTCTATAAATCCTTCAATTTCTAATTCATCCTCTATGATAGAGTCTAAAAATTCCCTTAGAACTACTTATCCAATGTATTGCTAAACTTTACCAAGGTAATCAAGGAAACCAAGCAGCCAAATGTGAGAAATATTTCTCATTATTTTATTTGTCTTGTCTTCTATCATATCAAGCAATTGCAAGCCCTTTAATAATAGTTTATTCTTAGACATAATATCTTTGGATATACTCTCAGTAGTACACCAGTCCATATTTGAGATAATTTTGGCCATGACTCTAGGCCTAGTTTTTGCTAATCTGTAAATCTTCTTTGTTGGGTCTACTTTGTGTTGGAGTTATCCCTTTATGTTTTGGAGGGTATTTCTGGCACTCACTAATTCATTAGTTGCTTCATCTAATAAGACAAATATTAATATGGACTTCAAACTCTTTATCTTGATTTTTGACCAAATATATTTCTTAGCTTATTTTACCACATCTTTTAAAAATCTAGTAGGTATGGTGTTTTCATTTAGTAATTGTTTCTACAATTGATTACTTTGATCAATAAGGGCTCTCACTTGAGATTTAAGGCTTTCAATATGCTCTCTATAGTTGGTAGTTTCTTGATATTTATCTTGCCAATTCTTCACCTCATCCTTGAGTGTATTGACAATATTTTCATGGTCTTTGAGCAAATCCTTCAACTATTGTATCCTTTGATTCAGCTCTTCGTTCTCCTCCCTCCTAATATAAAATATTGTGTCCATATGATCCTTAGCCATTACTAGCTCATCTACAACAAGCAATTGCATGATATCCATTATCTTCTCTATTATCTCATAATTGTCCATAGACATATTTTCTTGGCTTATTCACCTTGGGGGTGGTAGTGAGTTTTGTTATTTCCTTGGACATCAGATAAACAATAATGGTCTTTCTTTTATGAGTTGTCTTTTCTAATGATATCACCAGTTGTTCATTCCACCAAGGTGCTACACTGAAATAAATTTCATCTATCCTTTAATGTTGGGCAATCATAAAGTTGGTGGTTTGAATAGATGAGAAGAGCAAAGATGATACAAAATTAATATGATTATGTGGAGTAGCCAATAGTAGAATATTGGCATGAAGGGGTGGATACTATAGCTATAGTTTATAGTGGGTTTGGAAGTGGTGTTGGGTGAAATTGTGGAATGCTCATTAACTTGCAATAAAATCATTACAACCTTAAATAGCTTAGGGAAAGACTATTAACTGCTAACTAGAAAATAGGGGAGAGAAAATAGGGGAGAGAAGATAGGGAAGGAAATAAAAATTAAAAATAAACTCTCTCTCTCTCACCGCCTGTCATCCACCTCCTTGTCGTCAACCTCCTTGCCGACCACACAAAGAAGATTAAATTCCAACATTCTCCCCCTTAAAGTTGAGAGGGCTGACAAGACAGTCTCTCAGATTTATATATTGAGCTTTAGCAATGCCTTTGGTGAAGATGTCTGCCATGTTGTCCAAAGTGCTACAATGTTTAAGCTCAACTACCTGGTTTTCCACCATGTCTCAGATGAAGTGATACTTCATATCAAAGTGTTTTGATCTTCTATGGTGGATAGGATTATATGCCAATTGAATGGCACTCATGTTGTCATAGTACAATCTAGTAGGACCACTTTGTTGCTCTCCAATATCTTCAAGGACTTTTCTCAACCATAGAGCTTGAGTACTAGCATGTGTGATTGCTATATACTCAGCTTCAGTAGATGACAATGCTACAATAGTCTGCTTTTTGGAACTCCATGTAATTAGGCCTGATCCAAGACTAAAATAGTTCCCTGATGTAGATTTTATATCATCTATATTGCTTCCCCAATCACTATCACTGAAGCCAACTAATTTTACAGAATTACATTGGTGGTAATGGATCCCAAAATCCAATGTACCCTTTACATATCTTAGAATTCTCTTAGTTTCTTGAAAATGTAGTTCTGATGGATCATCCATAAACCTTGAAACAAGAGAAACAACATACTGAATATCAGGTCTTGTGTTGGTGAGAAACATCAAACTCCCAACCATGCTCCTGTAAGTGGTCATGTCAACTTTTGGTGCTCCATCATCTTTGCTCAATTGGATCCCATGACCCATTGGAGTTGCAATAGGCTTGCATTGCTCCATAGCAAATTTTTTAATCATATCTTGAGCATATTTGTGTTGACATATGAATATCCCTCTATCTTTTTTATGAACTTCCATGCCTAGGAAGTAATGCATTAAGCCTAGATCTTTCATTTCAAATTGTTTCATCATGGAGTGTTTGAACTCCATATTCATCTTATCATTACTACCCATAAATATGAGATCATCCACATATAAACAAACTATGAGAATGTCTTTACCTTGATTTAGGTAGTAGAGAGTAGGTTCACTTTTGCTCCAAGTGAATCCATACTCCTTGAAGTAGCCATCAATGTGAGAGTACCATGCTCTTGGTGCTTGCTTGAGGCCATATAGTGCTTTTTTTAGTTTGTAAACAAGGTTCTCCTTACCTTGTTCTTTAAAACCTTGAGGTTGTTGAACATAAACCTCTTCAGTTAAGTACCCATTGAGAAAGGCACTTTTTACATCCATGTGCTGAATTTTCTACCCTTTGTGGGCAGCCAAGGAAAGTACTGATATTATAGTTTCATGTCCGGCAACAGGAGCAAAGGTCTCCTCATAATCAATGCCATATTTCTGAGTGAATCCTTTTGATACAAGTCTTGCCTTGTGTCTTTCAATGCTTCCATCAACATTGAATTTGGTCTTGTAGACCCATTTGCATCCAACACATTTTTTACCCTTAGGAAGATTCACTAGCTCCCAAGTATCATTCTTTTTTATAGAGGTGATTTCCTCTTCCATGGCTTGTTGCCATACATCATGAGTGCATGCTTTATCATAGCTAGATGGCTCTAGTTGTGCACTAGTCATTAAAGCATAATTAACTACATCTCCCTTAGGATCATTGGAGTCATCATCACCATACATATGCAGATTTTCAAGTTTTTGTAAAATTGCATTCATTTCACTAGCCTGACTTCTAGTGTATCTTTTCTAGAAATTCTTATCCAACATTTGAAAATATGGATGATGTTGTAGTGTTATTTTACCTCTTGATGGAGAATCAATATCCATAGGTGAAGAACTTACTAATATTTGTGGAGAAGGACTTGGAGTAGTTGTTGATGTACTCGAAGTAGTACTCATACTTGGGCTTGGAGGAGTTCCTTTGCTATTTTTGGGCTGCATTTGTTGCACTTGCTGTACTTGAGAGGTACTTGCATCATGAGATCCATCATCAACAAAATGTTTTTGATGACCCCATTCTCCCCCTTCATCAAAAATCACATCCCTGGAAAGTACAATTTTATGCGTTTTGGGATTGTAGAGTCTATATGCTTTGGTAGACTCACAATATCCTACAAAAATACATGCTTGACTCTTGGGGTCAAGTTTCTTTCTTTTCTCATCAGGAATGTGGGCATATGCAAGAGAACCAAAAACTTTAAAGTGTTTTACATTTGGCTTTTTTCCATTCCATCCTTCATAAGGAGTGATCCCATATAGACTAGAAGTAGGACTCCTATTTAAAATGTAAACACTAGTTCTAACAGCATCGGCCCAATACATGTTACTAAGATGCTTAGTTTGAAGCATCGATCTTGCCATTTCTACTATTGTGTGGTTTTTCCTTTCCACCACACCATTCTATTGTGGAGTATAGGTAGTGGTGAATTGCCTTTTTATCCCACATTATTTACAATATTTTAGAAATACCTTTGAAGAGTACTCTCCTCCTCGATCTGTCCTTAGATATTTTACAATGAACTCACTTTGTTTCTCTACATTATTCTTGAAATCTATGAAGAAATCAAAAGCTTCATATTTGGTTTTCAAGAAATAGATCCAACACATCCTAGAGAAATCATCTATAAAAGTGAGAAAATAGGAATTATTACCTATGTTTTTTGTCTGCATTGGACCACAAATGTCCGAATGCACTAATTGGAGTGGATGACTGGCCCTCCATGCTTGTCCTTTTGGGAACTTGGATCTTGAGTGCTTTCCCAAAGCACATCCTTCACAGACCTCCTTGTGTTCAAAAATTTTGGGAAGTCCACATACCATAGCTTGAGAAGTTAACAATTTCAAGCTTGCATAATTTAGGTGACCATATCTCAAGTGCCAAAGCACACTTGGATTTGCTATAGCAATACTAGCAAGTTGAGCTCCCCCTGGTTCCCCAAACTTAAGGGGAAACAACCTATTCTTGGTCATAGGTACTTGTGTAATGACTCTATTACAATTGTTCTTATCAAAAATTACACATTTGCCTTCATCAAAAACAAGTCTATAATTTTTCTCCATCATTTGTCCAACACTAAGCAAATTATGTTGGAGTTTGGGGGTGTAATAGATGTCATTTACCTTTTTTGTGCCTTCTTTTGTTGGAACCTCCATGGCTCCAATGCCTTCAACTTGCAAAGCTTTATCATCTCCCAACTTGATTCAAGATTTATAGGTGGAATCCATTGTAGCAAAGAGTTCTTCTTTGCCACTCATGTGATTGGAACAACCAGTATCTAAAATCCAAGTGTCATTCAGATTTTGATCTGATTTTCCATAAGAAAGAAATAGATTTGATGTTCCTTCTTCTTCACCATAGTTGCCATATTGATCTGCTGCCTCCTTGAGAAGTCTTGGACCAACAGTCTCGAGCAAAATGACCAGGCTTGCCACAATTGAAACAAGCTTTCTTTGTTTTGTCACCTCCTCTTCCTTGATTGCCATTTCGACCTTGATTTCCACCTCTACCTTGATTGCTACCTCTATTTTGATTGCCACCTCTACTTGGATTTCCTCCTCTTGAGTTGCTTCTGCCTCTTCCTCTTCTTTGTCCTCTGCCTTGGCCTCTTCCTTGTCCTCTTCCTGCACCCTCATTGGATGAGAAAGCTTTATCATCACCTCCATAGCTTGTTGAAGGAGATCCCTGTAATCTCTCTTCATGAGACATTAATGAACCGATTAGTGCATCAAAAGTTAGAGTGGAAAGGTCTTTTGATTCTTCAATGATGATTGCAATGTGGTTCCATTTATGAAGAAGTGTTCTCAACACTTTCTTCACAACCGCTTCAGGTTTGACTTCTTCACCAAGAGTTTCCATCTTTTTGACAACTGCTTTGACTCTTACGTAGTAGTCTCCAAATTTCTCATCTTCATTCATTTTGAGATTCTCAAAATCTCGTTTCAGGGTTTGAAGCCTTACTTTCTTCACTTGATCGCTTCCTTGGAAACCTTCTTTCAATGCTTTCCATGCATCTTGGGCAGTTAAACAAGAGGTAATCCTCGGGAAGATGCTTTTCTCCAATGCTGCTTGGAGATGATAGAGAGCAGAGGAATTGCTCTTTTGGGCATCTTTCTTTGTCTTCTTATTGACTGCACTCAAAGTGGTCCAATATGAAGGTTCTGTGTAACCTTCTTCGACTATATCCCATAGTCCCTTGCCTATGAGTAAGGTCCTCATCTTGATGGACCAATACTCATAATCAAACCCATTAAATTTTGGAATGGGTAGATTATTATTGGATGCCATAGCTTTTGGAAATAAACTAAAAACACACTTTTTATTTCTCAATTACAATCAAAGCACTATGCTTTTCAAAAGAAGAATTACAAATTTAAATCAAATCTAACTTGATCTACTCTCTCGTTTATATCTTGTTCTACCTGCTGAGGTTCTCCTATCACTGGATTGACAAAGTTGTCAGCAACTAAATCATCATCGTCACTGATAAGAATGATTTCAGGTGAATATGGTTCTGGCTCTAGTATTTCAACTGAGTCACTGTCACTGAGATGATTATTCTCTGGCTCCTGTGGTGCAACTCCTACAGATTTGACTCCTCAAATCTACTACCAAAGGAATTGTCTTCTGAATCAGCATCATATCCTACATCTGGTGCTCTTTGGTGGGCTATTACTGCATTTTGCAATTGACTGAATACAATATTCAATCCATACGTTCGAAATTTTTCATCAAAGGATTCGGGGTTTTCTCTTACTAAAAGAGAACAAAGGGCATGATAGCATCCAGTTGACCTTATCATGAATGAGTACAAGAATATTCCCCTTAAGATGCAAAAATATTCCCCCTTAAAGCCTCTTAGGCTATTACAAAAAAAAAATCACTTTTAAAGCCTCTCAGGCTATTACAATAATTTCCTCTTAGGAAATGTCCTTCTCCTCCCTTTTTTATTTTAATGCAAAATTTTAATAATTTTAATCAAATTTATATAATAATAAAATATATTATGATAAACAAAGTTTTTAAATTTTTAAAACTTTAATTTATTCAGTAATATATTAGATTAGAAATAAAATAAGATTAAAAAAATAAAAAAATTACAAAAAAAATGAAATTTACCTTGAGCCCAATGTAAGGTTTTCGAAGCAAAAAAAAATTGCTTTGATCGACCCCGTAGGGGGTCGAACCCGCAACCTCACGGGAGTCCACCCTCAATGGTGGACGGTAGCCAGTTGGGCTACCTAGATGATCCATTAGCTAGAGTAGCCGATGACTACTTAACTTCGTGCGTGGGCGTGAAGCTATTAATGGGATAATTATCCCACATCGCCTACACAACGATGGGGATAGCATACAAATAGCATTGAAGACGCTATTGAATGTAACTGCCTACGGGCAATGGAGCACATCGGTATTTTGTGGACGTGGTGGCCCGTGGCTCGACAGGTGGCAGAGTTGATCGCTGCCACTTGTCACATCCGGGTGCTGTCACTTGGCGCGTCCGGGTGGTGCCACTTGGTGATCTCCAGTTGCTTCAAAATCCATGCAATATCTACTAAAAATTTGACCAATTCGTCAATAGTTTCGCCACATCAGTAGGGTCCAGTCAGCTTCTACCTCAGGATGCGTGTAGGGTCCAATCAGCTCCACCTCGAGATGCATGCAAGATCCAGTCACCACATCAGCAAGCTCTAGTCAGCTTCTACCTCAGGATGCATGTAGTGTCCAGTCAGCTCTGCTCATAGGGATCTACATCAGCTCCTCTATAGGTTGCTCCTTGGTTCCTCAGGATGCATGCCTACGGGCCCTCCTTGGCTCCTTGGTATGTATGTTTGTGGGCCCTTCTTGATATGTGTGCTAGTGGGATGCCTAAAAAACCCTAACCCTCATCGCACTCTGATACCAATTGAAATTGTGGAATGCTCATTAACTTGCAATAAAATAATTACAACCTTAAATAGCTTAAGGAAATACTATTAACTTCTAATTAGAAAATAAGGGAGAGAAAATAGGGGAGAGAAGATAGGTAAGGAAAGAAAAATTAAAAATAAACTCTCTCTCTCTCACCGCCTACCATCCACCTCCTTGCCATCAACCTCCTTTCCGATCACACAAAGAAGATTAAATTCTAACATTGTGACCTATAGTCCTGCTAACATTGTAGCTAAAATTGCTAATGATACAAGGGGATCTTGTGACAGGGAAGATGAAAGTTGAACCTTAATGGAAACAAATGGGGTTTGAGTGGGTGAAAATGGAATGGACATGGAAATATGAGATGAAACAGATGTGGGAAGTTTTGTTTATTATTGTCTTTCAAAATGGGATGGGAGTTTCTTCTAGGAACTTAGAGGAGGTAGATTAGAAGAGGAAGGGACAAAAAATATACCTGAGTCTCTTGATGGAGACTGATACGTAACTTGGATTGGGCTTAATTGCTCTTTTAATGGAGCCTGAGTTTGATCCAACACTTGAGAAACCTATTATGCCTCTTATTTTTCTTTTTCCTCTTCATTTATCCCCTGATCCATTCCAAAGGAAGTTGCTATAGACTATGACTTAAAGGAATCAACTATAGATTTTTCTCCTTGAGTTAGTTTGTGGAGATCTATTTGTGATCTCTTAGGTTGAATTTGGTTTTGGGAGGGATTAGAGCATGTGAACCTCACTACATAGGTACCAAACATAACTTGATATTGATATTTACTATGTCTTGGTTCTATATATCTTTTGGTCGATGTCTCTAGGGATAACCTTTATAGTCTTTGTTCTACCTAGATGTTTCCTACAATACCCATCTCATTAGGGCCTAAACCTCCTCCTTGAAAACCCTATCTCTGCATTATATGGGCACCTAATCCATATGTCTATAACTCCCCTTTTGGAGACTGAAAAATAACTTGTTTGTCCTTACCAATAAGTATAATTTCTATGGAAGTCTTTGTAAATGGAGAGGATGATGGAAGGGTTTTTATGGTGATTGGCTTTAGCTTTTGCTTTCTATATTGTCTATCATTTGTCATTCCTCCTTGGCCCACAGGCTTCCTAAATCTCAACGGTAAACATTTCCTAGGACCTTTCCAAGTATCAACATGTAGGTCATACAATTCTTCGAATCATTTGCTAGTTTTAGTGGAGAACCTAGACATTACCGTACCTGATTCCACCTACATTATCCAAAATTTAAACATTTTTGTAGGATTCTAGTTCTCTTTTTTAATCAAATATTTGATATCATCTTCTATGTACACATGCCTTGGATTATTTTCAGGATCATAATCTATGACATGGTCACAAAAATCTCTCCAAAGGGGTAATAATGCCTCCATGTGTTTAACATGCCATGCCAAATATGATTTTTCATCATTATTTTAGAATTTCTCAAAGTGGGGTCGAAGAGTGCTTTTGAATTTTGTAGTTTTAGCTTTTGGGTCATTTATTTTCTCCAAAAATTTGTTCTTCAGATCGTATCTCCACCAGTGGGGGATTTCTACTAGCCCCAATTCTTGCATATATTTTTTGATGATTTTATACTATCCTTTGTTAATAGAGATATTGTTTACCTTAATGGGGTAGGTGCAAATGCCCTGCCTACCTTTTCTCGTTCCAAATATGACATTTATATAATATTTCTGGTGGTAGTATTCAAGAGTGAACATTCTCTCAGTAACATAGTGAGGCATGATGAAGGGTTTTTTAGTAAAACCATATAGGCGAATAATTATCCCTTCGGTCAATATGCATCAGTCACCTTCCTCCTCCCCTTTCTTCCTTAGCACATCTTCTACCAATTTAGGTATTCTGGGTATTCATCCATAAATCAGCTTTAGGGCAGGCCCTAGGAACTCTCTATTGAATTTATAATAAGATTCTATTTTTCTTAGTACATTTTTCCATGAATAAACAATGAGAGTGGCTTCATTAGGGCTTGCAATTTTTACAGGGATAAATGGTATCTCCAAGTGATTGAAATAAAGGAAGAGACATACCATATGATAAAAATATCTAAAATATGCTCCTTGTTTTCTTTCATTCTCATTAAAAATTCTTGAGTCATGCTAGCCAAATTTTATGGCCAATCAAATAATATTGGGTAATTGCTCATCTAGGCAGAGTCACAATTCTTGGGGTTGGAAATGCAGTGGGCAGTAGCTATATACCAATGGTATATATACTTTTTAGATGGTAATCCAACTATTACGGCCAACATGGAGCATAGTTCGAAGTCCTTTAACTCATCTATTTTGATTAGGATTGATGGTAGTGCATTGCTACTCAAATTTATTTCTATCTAGCCCGCTACAAAATTAAGAAATATATTTCCCTCTCAGCATGTTTACTCAGTGTATAATATTTTGCCTAATATTTTGTAGAAACTTATTTGGCCTTTGAGCCTGGTTTCACTCCTAGGAAAAAGGCATTATTGAAATATTCACCCTTAATATACATTAGGATATTTCCATCGATGATTTGCAATGTCTTATGTTCAGGATTATAATTTTTTGCTATTGCATGTATCAATTTGGGGCATGGCTGTATGGAATCACACATATAGAAAGATAAGATTCACATAATTGCTATTGCCCTTAGATTCATGGTTGATATGTCAGTGGTAACTCTCTTATATACCTCTATTATCATTTGAGCCTTCTATTTATAGGTGGTGATAGTGTCAGTGATTTTACTCATAGTCACCTGGAAGCTGCTACTCCCCTCGCTCTCCCTAGTAGTGGATTTATTTTTAGCAGAAGATGATGTAGCCATGGATTACTACAAGTGGATTACTCTTGCTTGAGAAGAAAATTTTACTCTCAATCACTCTCTTTGCCTCCAATGCATAACTTTCAAACTTCAAAGTATGCAGTAAGAGTGTATTCTACTCTATAGTTCTAAACATATAGTTTACTTGGAATGTGCATCATTAATGAGGTGGGTGCAATATTCATCTACATGTGAAACTACGTTGATGCCATATCCTTTTCATGATTGTGCTAACCTTGTGGATGATGGCACAAATATGACACATGCGTAATTTTTTTATCTAAATTTTGAAATGATGCGCTGTCTTTGCTTTGAATGGAGATCCCCATATTTATTTTGTATTTCAAGATTGGGTGCAATATTTATTGAGCACCTTTTCCCCCTTTTGTATGGTTGTATTTATTTTCCCTGTCTCAGGAGTGATAACGCTAGAATAATACACATGGCAAAGATACTCGTCAACATGGCACATCTTGTATTCTTTCACTCTTGTCATTAACACAAAGTGCAAAAAGATAAAAATATTTACATGATATGATACATATATTACATGGAAATTAATCTCTCAATTGAGATATAATTTGAGATGATACCCGTTCACTGGAATTGGAAACACCTCTCTATTTTGATCTTTGAGCTAAAACATGTTCTTCTGCTTGAATGCCTCTACTTGAAAAGAACCTTCACAAATTGAATTAAAACACTCATGTTTTCCTGTCTTGGCCTTGTCTACATCCCATTTTAAAACTAAATCACCAATTTTGAACCTCTTGAAGGTGGATATTTTGTCGAACCAACCTTTTTTCTATGACAAGTGCTTCTAGAAATTTTTAGAGGATTCATATTTCTACTCTTCTAAGTGTAATAATTGAAGTAGCCTTTCATTTATAGGGTCTCCTTTATTAGAATCATCATTTTTGACATAATTTAAAGTAGGTAATTCTAAATGAATAGGTAGTACAACCTCCTTCCCATATACTAGAGAATAAGGAGATGTACCTATATATTTCTTCATAGTAATTCTATTTACCCATAAAAATTGGTTTATTAGCTAAAAGCATGCATAAAAATGGCATACCGATGTGATGCAAACAAAAGTAGATACAGATGCTAAGTCCTACGAATGCATGAAGGAAGTGACACAGAAACGAGATGTGAGCAAACAAAGTGGGGCCTCCTTTATTGATATTTATTTTAATCTTGTTACAATACATCCCCATTCTAGGGCTCAGAACATCTGATACAATTTCTTACATTAATGGATGCCTTAAGGAAGCCACGCTTCCAAGATCGGGTGATACGCTTCCAGCGTATTCTACATGCCCACATTCAAAGTGGGCGGGCTAAAAGTTGTCACCGCTTGTGTCTATGTGTTCATCATTCCTTGTTGCCCCTATAGTACTCTTGGCGATGAGATCCTATGCACAGAAAGACAACAATTGTTAATAGCATATGATAAGTTTGATAAATTGATTACAGAATGATATATAGATGGAAAAGACAACTTGTAGAATTGGTATCACCTGATTTTGCATTGAAGCGACGTCGGACATCCCCGTTATGCTCTTTTGCCCATCGGGGGCCTCTCTAAAGCGAGCGCTACAATGTCCCACCTATGCTCATATAAATAACCTTAAAATAATGGGTTAGGCATTATATGTCATCCTAAGTCTACCTAGATGCTCGAAATTTGCACATCTTACCCAGATTTTCCTGTATGTGATAGGGGCGCCCTACGAGCTAGTTAACACAAAATAGTAAAACGACAGTAAAATCATGTCAGAATTAGTTCAAATTTTAACAGAGGCATTAGGATATCATTGAGACATTGAAAAAATAATAGTAAGGAAATCATGCACATATTTCTAATTGCTCAGGGGTGGGACGCTGGGGACTGCAACAAAACTTGCAAAACTTGACTTTCCAAATACCCTATCCAGGGGCCTCCAAAACTCCTACAAACTTGTGGTTAGACTGAAAACAACATTTTGAGATGACCCAGAAGGTCATATTTTGCATATTCTGCCTAGGTCATATCGTATTCAAAGGCGCTCCCTGTAGGTTAGTAGACACATAAAATAACAGAAACCAGGTCAAATCATGTCAGAAATCAATGAAATTTGGACAACAGCATAAGTACATCAGATATAAAATAATGCAAAAATAACAGTAATAAAACCATGCATAGATTTATAATCACTTCGGGGTGGGACGATTAGGACTGTAGCAGTTTGGAGGGCACCCTGGGGTGGGGCGCCCACCGTTTGGGGCCTAGTTTTGACACTAGTCCAAGTAGGATGGGTCCAAAAATTCCTAGGGGGTTGTGTCGATGAGTTTGGGGTGGTATTATAGCTTATTGCTTGGGTTTTGGATTTGTATTGTGTTCCTAGTGTTCACCCGACAACCTCTCTTCCAGAAGAGAGAGATTAAGGATGTAGGAAGCACAAAGAGGAATGGGTGTACAATTTGGTAGCACTTCGTTGCTCCAAATGCTCCAACTCTATTCCTCCCCTGGGGTGAGGATACTCACCTTTTTATAGACCTAAGTGTCTCCTTTACATGTGCATGTGAGGGCACCACTTGGCTCATTATGCCTTTTAAGGGGAGAAAATATTCTTCCTTGATTAGGGGCTCCTTGATTGAGGCCTCCATGATTTGAAACGTTCCCTCGTACTCCCATGCCTTGAATGTGGAGTTACGTGGTGGATTTGGGCTGCCATTTGTCAAGGTTTGACTTTTTTCCAGTCAAATATGCTAATCCTCCCACCCTGGAGTGATTTTTGCTAGTTGTCCCGGGGTGGGGAAAATAAGATTCTAATCTTCCCAAGGTGGGACGAATAGGGAGCAAAGTGCTTAAAAGGTGCAAAACTGACCTCTAACCTTCCAAAACTTATTTGGGAGTGGTTAGGACCACTTTTTAACCTCTAGAGGCTGCCCTAGGAGGTATGTGTGCCAATTTGGTCAATGCTTGTAGTCACGTAATCGGATTGGTGCTGTTTTGGTGTCTATAGATGCCCCTTTTTGGGATGCGCTGTGTGTGGTGCAGTGCTGAGTAAAATAGATGACCAAAGCACTTAATGATTAGGGTTTCTTAGTAACCTAACCAAATTTTTATGCCCCAAGTATGGGAAGGGCACGCATTCTTTAATCCTTGCTTTTGATGAGCTAAGGAGCTTAACTCAAGTGTAACCTTTTTTAGTGAGGTGTACTTGATCTTGGACATTGTTCAGTCATGAATAGGCAAAGGGCACAACCTTTTGTCCAAGGAACCTTTTCTTCATGCTTCTAGAATACCAAGTGTTTGTTTATTCTGTGATTATTGCTTGTTTTCTGCCCCAAGCAGGAGGGTGATTGTCTTTGTCAATGATTCTTTGAATGCATGCCATTTCCTTGATTGGGTGTGTATTTGTTGATTTGTGACTAAGTGTGACTACCCCCTCAAGCGATGAATCGATGAGGAAATGACCAAAAATGAGAAAAGCGATGAGTCGCTTGACCCAAGATGACATTTTTAAGGGTGCCTTCAGTTATTTTTGTTGAACGTTTATTGCAGTTTTCCAACCATCGAACCTGTTTTTGGTGGGTGTTGACCCTGTTGACGCCTATTGGGGTAGAAATTATCGAAATTCCTCCTTCCCGTGAAGCGGTACGGCTATGCTAGCCTTCTTAGGGAGTAGGATAGTGAGTATTTGTGACCCCGACGATGGTTTTTCATGCCATGAATGTCAGGTGCAAAGGCACCTTTGTTCGGTAGATTTATTGCTATTTTTGGTGCATTTTTTGGATGCAATTTTTGTTACTTTATTTCTTGCTCTGTAATCGTCCCAGGGTGGGACGAATGCCAATTTTGTAATCGTCCCAAGGTGGGACGAGTACTAACTAGAGCGCTTGTCCCAGGGTGGAACGATTACAGGCCTAACAGCCTATATAAGGACCAAAACTAGGTTTTGGGCTCATTTGCAATATTTCATTTTTTTGGCGATTTGGAGTAGTGAGGAGGAGAAGTGCGAGTGTGCATAGAGGAGCGCTGCTAAAATTTCACGGGCATCATGAGTGCGAGAACCATATATTCGAGTGGAGGAGCCAAGGTGAGACTCGTATGATGTTTCTTCTCTCTGCCTATTATTCATGTGTGTTTGATTTAAAACTCATATAAAATGTTCGTTCATTTTATTTTATTTTGAAAGGTTTTAAAAACCTAATTTTTTTGTGTGTGTTGGTTTGATTTCATTCGTATATCAAGTTGAAAACATAATATAGGAACTTTCTTTGCTTTATTTTTTGTTGTTGTTAATTTTCATATATTAAGGTCAAAAACCTAGTACACAACTATTATATGAACTTTTTTTGTGTTTGTATTTAGGTTTAAAATCCAAAATGTTTTTGTTTTTATTTTGTTGTTTCTGTTCATATTATGGTTGAAACCCTAATATGTTTTATTTAATTTTTTGTTTTTGCCATATTAAGGTTGAAACCCTAATATATATTTTTTAGTTTGTTTTGTTTTCACATTAAGGTTGAAACCCTAATATGATTTTTGTTGTTTTTTGTTGATTGTACAGTTATTTTCATGTCTGTTGTTGTTGTTGTATAGTTTTATTTTAATGATTTTGTACTTTCGTTGTACTTTGTTTTTTTGTACTTTTTATGTTGTACTTTTGTTGTACAATTGTAAATTGTAGCCTGTTGTTCTTCTGTACAGTTTTATTTTAATGTTTTTGTTTATATTAAGTATGTACTTAATATATTTTTTTCGTTTTATGTTTTATTTTGTTTTTGTTTTTGCCATATTAAGGTTGAAACCCTAATATATATTTTTTTAATTTGTTTTGTTTGGTTCACATTAAGGTTGAAACCCTAATATGATTTTTGTTATTTTATGTTGATTGTACAGTTATTTTCATGTATGTTGTCGTTGTTGTATAGTTTTATTTTGATGTTTTTGTTTATATTAAGTATGTACTTAATATATATTTTTTGTTTTATTTTGTTTTTCAGGTTGTGAAAAGTCGATACCGCCAGCCGACTTTATCTGATGCCCGGGATGCCTTGACAGTTGTGGATTGGGAGTGGCTTGATGCCCTTGGGCTCAATAACATGATGCGTCTGGAGCCTATGGTGGGGGATCAGGCATATTTTACTGCCCTGATCAATCTATGGGATCCCCACACCAACACTTTTCATCTCCCAATAGGGGAGATGACTATTACTCTGGAGGATGTGTATCGGATTCTATGGATTTTGATAGATGGACTGCCTATCCGGACGACCCACCATGACCAGCGGATAGTGGTATTGACACGGTGTTTTGGTTGGGCGATGGAGAGGGGGGTGGAGAGGGTTGTGGAGAGGGCAAAGGCTAACTACCAGATAGGTGGTATTCTGGTGCGGTGGTGGCTGGAGAAGGGCATATTAGGGGTGAGGCATGCTTTGCTCATGACCCTCATTTCCAATATGCTACTTCATGACTCCTCAAATGTGAGGTTCCCTTGGAACCTACTTGAGTTGGTTTTCTCATTGGTGGAGTGTCCTACATCAACTCCACTTATTATGAGATGGTGTCAGACGTTATTGGTGTAGTTGTACGACGAGTTGTACGAGGTCCACTATCGAAAGCAAAATGGGATCAGGTGCAGCTATCTCTTGCAGTGTTGGGAGTGGCAGCACATAGTTGTGGAGTGGTCATAGGGTTTGCATTGGACCACTCGAGGTGAGATGGTGGATTGGAAAATTGGATATGCCAATTTATGGCAGAGGTCAGAGGAGCATGGACAGAGTCGGCGGTGGGTAGGTGACATAGGTCACTATACTGATGTCTTCTTTCATCTAGTTCCAGGGCAGGTGTTCTGGTGGCCGTATCGGGATTATCCAGCATGGCTTGAGGCTGGAGAGTGGCTCTGGCATGTGTGCAAGGGTAGATGGTTGATTGGGCAGCACGTGATAGAGCAGGAGTACTTTCCATATGTTCAAGTGATGCGGTAGTTTGGGGTGCACCAGGGATTGTCTAGCGATCACTTGATCTATCGACATCACGATGACGATAAGACTCTAGTCTGGCCTACTAGTGAGCCACTGGGTGAGGGGTTTGATGTAGTTATTGATGTACCCTATGTGGATGATGTCAAGGTGACTATAGAGTATTACCAGTGGTGGATTATGCGATGATGGCAAGATGAGGGGCCTCTAGGAGGTATGGATACTATAGTAGCAGGAGGTGGGGGTGTTGAGGCTTTGGTGGAGGTTTGGGGGGCTCCGCTTGATGATGTTGACATGGTGGAGGTTGATGACTTCACCGGAAATGGAGATGATTTGTGGGTTCTGGAGCAGTCGGATGTACAAGATGTCCTAGAGTAGTGGGTGCTAGAGCAACAGGCCATCCTAGAGGTGCTCATGCCTTTGTGCTGAGATAGTGTGATTGGAGGGTCTCCTACGGAGACGAGAGGAGGAGCATAGAGATGCTTTGGTGGAGGTAACGCAGGAGAGGGATCTCCTATGGACTCAGTTGGCATAGCGGGATAGTGCATTGGCTATGTATCACCAATGAGATATGGAGTGGGGTCGATACTAGATAGAGTTAGAGACGGAGGTTGTCCGCCTCGATTGACAGTTGCCTGTGCTTGATGGAGGTGGTTCGTCGCACCATACGAGGGGTAGTGAGGCTAAGTATTTTGCATCATCTCATCATAGGCAACTAGGTGAGGGTAGTGTTGGTGGGTAGGTACGAGGGCTGGCAACAAACACCTTGAGAGATCCCATAGGACCCATACTACTAGGGGTAGTTCCAATCATGTCGATCCTACGTGATCATGGTGGTCGACTCCCTAGGATTTGAGGATTTTTATTTTTTGGTTTTTGTGAGGTCAGAGGACCTTCTTATTGTAGTCTGAGGGCATTTTGACTTGATATATATACATGACTCTTTTTGGTTTGATTATATACATGTCATGGTTTATTGTTATTTATGAACATTTATGTAAGTTGATGTATGCATATGCTATTATGACTGCAGATGATTTTAACTATATGATATATATGTATGCATATGGAATGGATGGAATGATTTATCGGTATATAGGCGGTAGCACCATAGACTGTACATGATTTACTGGCTTTTTGTACTATGTGATTGCTTTATGAAATAACTTTGCATTTGTAATTTTTGTTTTGTATTTTTTGATGGTGATGCAAGTAACAAAATATACAACAATTGTTTTAGAATGTAGTTAAGGTTTTTCTGAGACTCATATGCTTTAACTAACTACTCAATACTGTACATTATCTTAATATAATTTCGAACAAGGTACAAATTAGAATTGAGTTTGACCCAGTTATTTCACATCCTTATGTGTGTGATTGAGTTGGTTTATGTGGTATTCGTAAGGATACCGCCAGTGCCAGGTAGGCTATCCACCAAACCTATACTGAGGATCACCTAATTAGCTCCACTAACTCCTTTTGTTGCATTTAGTAGGATTAATCTACGATGCAATCTAGGATACCATAAGCTAGCTCATCCACGTGCAAACATTGGTCTACGCACACACAAAGCTAATGTGATAGAAATATCGTCATGCGGGAGGTTTGCCACCAGTGACCAACAGGCTATCCACCAAACTGGGACTGAGGATCACCTTATGACCTTTCGAATGCTGAGAATTCTAGGGATTCAAGCTCAGGCATCTTTTGGTTGTTCAATTTGTTGGGATACTTGCTCTCACATATAGTGATGAAAATCATTGTTTATTTTTTTTCTTTTTTGAGCAAGGGGTTTGAGTAGTGGTGATAACCACTTGTTATTTTTTTTTTTTTTTTTTTTTGAATTTTTATTTCAAAGTTGAGCTTGTGGGATTTTTGGCTTGTGAATGGCATTGATCCTTTAGGCCTTAGGGATGACTACCCATCCTTATCATGGGCATGTAGTATGAATCCTTACGACTTTAGGGATCAAAGGTGTTTGGGAATTTTGATGGTGAACTTTTGAGATTTTGCTTTGGAATGGTATTGATCCTTTAGGCCTTGGGGATGACTACCCATCCTTCTCAGGGACGTGTAGTATGAATCCTTACAAATTTAGGGATCAAGGGTGTTTGGGATTTTTTATGGTGAACTTTTGGGATTTTGCTTTGGAATGGTATTGATCCTTTAGGCCTTGGGGATGACTACCCATCCTTATCAGGGACGTGTAGTATGAATCCTTACAACTTTGGGGGTCAAGGGTGTTTGGGATTTTTTATAGTGGTGAAAATAACTATTTATTTTGGGGAATTGGATGGGGAAGAGCTTGTCATTTTGTCAACTCTCAGCATTCTTGAGGTCATTCACATAGGGGGATGAGTGAGATAACATTTTCATTGTATGGTATCCTGGACCACTTTGTAGGTTTCATATTTCATTCACACAACTTGGGAATTTTTATGTGTTTTAAGCTTGTGTTGGGATGCTATGTAACAAGGCGTGATCCAAGTAAAACTCTACCTTGTAAAAATTAGTCTGTCTCTGTACCACATTTGAATAGAAATCTAAAGACAATTGAATGATGAAAACCCTAAAGACATTAGAAGACCACTGACTATGATATGGAAAAAATACGAATGGCGTTATTCTTGATGGATCATTTACAAAATGGACTGAATATGGAAAATGATGGAATTGTCGAGTAATTATCGCATATGGTACGTTTGACATGTATGACCAACAAATATGCAATGTATGTATGCGATGCCTAATGCAGCTCCTTTTTTTTTGTGTTTTGATTTTTAAGATTATGCATGATAGTGAGGTGCAATTTTTTTGTTATTTTTGATTATCTGTTGTTTTTGAATATTCGTTATGGACGGTTTAACCTGAATGGGTGTAGACCAAGTGATTCTTATGGATCCTTGGAGGCTTTGACCAAAGGGGTTATAGATACCTTTGGGGCATTTTGGGTGACCAAGTAGTGGCGAGAACCCTTGGGGCTTTTGGTTTGACCAAAGGGATTATAGATAAATTTGGGGCATTGTTTGTTGACCAAGCGATGGTGAGAACCCTTGGATCTTTTGGTTTGACCAAAGGGATTATAGATACCTTTGGGGCATTTTGGGTGACCAAGCGATGGCGAGAACCCTTGGGGCTTTTGGTTTGACCAAAGGGATTATGGATACCTTTGGGGCATTTTGGGTGACCAAGTGGTGGTGAGAACCCTTGGGGCTTTTGGTTTGACCAAAGGGATTATGGATACCTTTGGGGCATTTTTGGGTGACCAAGCGATGGCAAGAACCCTTGGAGATTTTGGTTTGACCAAAGAGATTATAGATACCTTTGGGGAATTTTTGGTTGACCAAGCGATTGTGGGAACCCTTGGAGCTTTTGGTTTGACCAAAGAGATTATGGATACCTTTGGGGCATTTTGGGTGACCAAGCGATTGCAAGAATCCTTGGGGCTTTTGGAGTGGGCCATGGCTCTCTAAATGTTGAATGGCCTCAAATTACTGATGTTCAAGGGTTCTAGTTCCTTGATTCCTTCAAGAGAGGCGAGTCGGTATGTTACAGGTCCTATTTTACTGTCGATTACATAGGGACCTAACCAATTTGTTATGAAATGGGGTGGCAAGTTATAATTTTGTTGGTTCTCTTTTAAGACCAGGTCATCAACCTGAAAGTCCCTTAGGTGAAATTTCATGTTGTATGCTTTCTTAAGTTGCTCTTGATAGATACATAAATGCTCGAGAGCATTGACATATCATTCGTCAAGTAACGTAAGCTGGTCTAACCAGGCCTATCGTGTAGTGTCATCATCGATGAACTCTTACATTGATATGTGTAGGGACGGTATTTCCAACTCGAGAGGCATGTACCACAATGGATTCTCCGTAGACACAACATATGTCATATTGCTCAGCATGTAATGGCGTACCTTTTTGGTGGCAAATACCACTGCCAAGCATACCCTCTCAACGTATGCATAGTTAAGTTCATAACTAACCAGGGTGCGGCTAAGATAACAATTAGCCTATTCTTTATGTAATTCATTTTTCTAGGCTAGCATGGCGCCCAATGCCACCTTATTAGCTGAGATGTATAAATATAACGACACTCCTAGTCTAGGTGGTGCCAATGCTGGCAGTGAAGCCAAGTATTGTTTGATGTTGTTGAAGGCTGCCTAGCACTCGTCATCCCAATGAAATGCTACCCCCTTGTGTAATAATTTATTCATGGGTTGGCACTTGTTAGATAATTGTGCTATGAAGTGCTTGATCGACGCAACCTTACCCTGCAAGCTTCTGAGTTGCCTGATGGTGGTTGGGGGAAGCATTTCAAGGATTGCCTTGAATTTATTTGGATCTACCTCGATGCCTCATTTTGAGACTATGAAACCCAAGAGTTTTCCATATGTGACACCAAATATGCACTTCTTAGGGTTTAGCCTAACCTTATTTTCGATGAGGCGATCAAGGATCTTGCATAAGTCATCGAGATGATTTTGGCACAAAAGAGATTTGGCCAACAAATCATCCATATAATATTCCAAAGTTTTATGCATGTGATCGTGGAAGATGTATGTCATAGCGCATTGGTAAGTGGCGCCAGCGTTTTTAAGGCCAAAGGGCATGACCTTATAACAAAATGTCCCCCAAGGTATCGTGA
Source organism: Wollemia nobilis (assembly GCA_028583015.1). Lineage (NCBI taxonomy): Eukaryota > Viridiplantae > Streptophyta > Pinopsida > Araucariales > Araucariaceae > Wollemia > Wollemia nobilis. The sequence continues at coordinate 5,708,488 of JAQPPZ010016936.1, forward strand.
ACGCCATTTTTAGTTGATCATCGGGATTGATACGTATCTGGTTGTATCCCAAGAAACCATCCATGAGGGAAAGCATTTCATGGCTTGTTGTAGCATCTACCAATGCATCAATTCTAGGCAAGGGGAAATCATCCTTGGGACTCGCTTTGTTTAAATCTTAAAAATTGGTGCATATGCGAATCCTCCTATCAATATTTTTGATGGGTACCATGTTGGACAACCATGGTGGGTAATCTACGCATAAGACAAACTGGGCATCCAACATCTTTTGTAGCTCATATTTGACCATTAAGGCTACTATTGGGCGCATATTACGTAGCTTTTGATTAACTGGCTTTACTATTGGATCAAGTGTCATATTATACGTGACTAGTTGCGGGTCTAGCCCCGACATGTCTTTGTAGGACCATGCAAAAACCTCCTTCTCTTTGAGAAGGGCAATGTAATTGGCTTGCTCTTCGAGGGATAAAATTACCCCCAGATTGATGATTTATGGATTCATTGGATCAAAATCGATGTCTATGTCAATCGTCTCTTTGACTGACATGTGGGATCTATCCTCCAACTGGTGTGGAGTTGGGATCAGGTGGATATCATTTGCTGAATTTAGATCTACATTGGGAACGTCAAGTTCCTCTTTGGCATGGAAGATATCCTGAGTCTATCCTGGGGTGAAATGGAACATCTCACCACAAGGCCAGTACTCTAATGGGGATGGTGGTGAGTCAACGTGATCCTAGTCTATGGCATCTAGGTCTAGATACAATGGTCATGTTGGATCGGATGGATTGTGTATGGGGGAGGTTAAATAAATGGATATCATGTTGATGGAATGAATTTGGTCTCCATTGCTACATGGGTGTTGATTCAGACATCTTTGGTGATCCTTGTACTCTGGATCTGGCTCTATGGGTACTGGCACAAAAGGATCGGCCCTATGTGTGTATAGAAGGATAGGGTCTGCCCTTGGCACTGATGTCCCTATAGGGTGGGTGGGAGGTGCTCCCTATATGCCCGAAGTGGTGGATGAAGCACTTTGTTTAACTGTACTTGGTTTAAATGCCACATATGCCTTGGTCCCATATTTAGATGTTCAAACATACCATCAATTTCTATGTGGTATTTTTGTTACCTCATATTTTTGAGATATGCCATATCAGTCTCATCCTCATAGTCGCTATCATAGATCCATAGGCCTTCATTGGCTTCAACAACTATTTACCCCTCTGGATGGTATAGCCTCCCACTAGGCATTTCTTGATCACTATCCTCACTCTCTACGAGAACCAAAAATCTGGTACATAGGTAGTCGATGTTGAAGAAGATATTTGGATCTTCTTCCTTTGGTGGATCACTTGGCCTTATGGCTGGCATGGGAGGCTTATTTTGTTTGAGCAAGTTGATTTGGTCCCTTATGGGTTGTTCCACTCTCTCCAAGAGGGCTGGATTCTCTGGAGGTGGCAATTGCCCGATTGTAACATTAAATGGGAACATTGCCACGAAGTTCTCCTGATAGTCGTCAATGGGTGTCACCTATGAGTGATTGCTATCGGACTCAAACGGGTCCCAAGGTGCTACCTCACAATCTGACACATCTTTGGAATACCCCCTTGATTTTTTTCATATCCCTCTTGGAGGTTACTTCTTGAACTTTCCCCTTTCTCAATCAAATGGAAGGGGCTATTGATGTCAACAAGGTTTGTTGTTAACAATGAGAAATAATTCCCCAATGTGTATGTATTGTTGGGATTGGCATATGGATCTTGTGCCAACCCATCCCTATTGCCTAGACCTAAGTCTTGCATGGTTTCTACCAAGAAATCGAGGGGTAAAGGATGGTTGAACCCTACTCCTGATTTATCATATGGCATCTAGGATCTCGATTGATAAATAATGTGAATTCCCTGTTCATATCTTCCCAATCCATATCTATACCAATTGCATTGGTCTAGGTATTTCAAGGCGAATTTCGGGTTGGACAGATAGTCAACATTCTCAGCAAATGGCTCTTCGTCCTCTTCCTCTTGTAAGTAGGGTTCAATGCGATTCTCGAGGCCCACATATACAAAATTGGTCTGATTTTGCAGGTAGCCTAAAGGTACTATAATGCCGATGGGGAGGCGAGGTCTTCCCATGTATTGCATGGATTTGAGCATGGGTGTTGCCACAACATTCCACACAAGGTACTCCCCCAGGCCTATATTGGCCATCTCAATGGTAATCATCGATGGTTGAGGGGGAGGGAATGGGAGTTCTCCCTAAGTCCACTCCATGTTGGGTGAACCAGGTGTCTCGACTTCCATTCAACTGGGCACCTCTTCGGTAGAGATGGTTGAGACTAATGGTGGTACCTCCTCTAGGGGCTTCTTCCCATTTTCCTTTGGTGTGGCCACCATAGGTGGCATCGTTGATGAAGGAATAGATGATGAAGATGTGCCAGGTTGGTGAGTTGAGGGACTCAACAGTGAGGATGTAGATGAAATCAAACCCTGTGTGGATGGATTCAATTGAAAATCCAAATGTGTCGATGGGATGGTTGATTATGGCATCAGCTGCACTGCATTGCAAAACTTAAAGGGCTCTAAGTCTATTGGGACCACATGTACTTGCCCTTCGTATGTGTATTTGAGGCATTGATGGGCTATCTGAGGGACACACTTCATGTCCCTGATCCAAGTCCGGCCTAGCAATATATTGTAGGTCATCTCATCCTCAAGGATGTGACACAACATAGGAATGGTCTTTTGTCCTACTTGGATGGGCAGGACAATTGTGCCAACCATCGAGCATAATGCGTCGTTGAATGCTCGAAGAGTGTAAGTGGATACCACAATGTGGGATGCTAGTAGCTTAAGGTGTTTTAATGCCGCTATCGTGATTATGTTTATGGACAAGCCAGTGTCCAACAACACCCTCTTGAATGGAATCCCGTTGACCCATGCAATGACGTGCAGGGGTGGATCCACCATATCACCAGTCACCAATTTTAGTTCATCTTCCCTAAAGGTTATGACTAGTTTTGTGCATTGTTTCACATGTCCCACAAATTTTTTGAAAGAATTGGCTTCATGGGGTTGTAGCTCATTGGCTTTGAGTATCTCCATCAGAGCCTCCCGATGGGGCAGTGATTTTTGGATGAGCTCATAAATGGAGAGCCTATCCAACATGGTCCTTAAACTTTGAGTAAGTTTAGTCCGAATCGTGGCCATTGGTCTAGGCAGGGGAGGTTGCGTAGGGTGTTGTGGAGGTTGTGACATTGATGAAACATTTCCTGTAGCTGTAGCGGGTGCAGCCGCGTTTGGGTATCTTTTGTTCCATGTCATGATGCTTATCATCCCTATGTATCCTTGCATGGGGTAGTTTTGTGTTACCTCATTCACTTATAAAGTCTTTTCCTATGCATCATGGGCAGGCAGGGGATCTTTGAAGACCTCCATATGTTGGTTGCTCAGCGCTATGAGTTTGTTTACCATGAGAATTTTGTTGTCTATCAGGTCTTGCACTAAGTTTTTGAATTTCCAACAAGTGGAGATTTTGTGTCATTTTTGTCGATGAAATCTACAATATAAGTCTTCCCTATAGCCCTTTGGTTTTGGGAATTGGGGCTAAGGGGGGGATTTCTAGCAAAAAAATAAGTTTTAACAAAAAAAGAAAAAAAAAGAGACTCACAAGACCAAAAAAAGGAGATGAAATTCCACGGGGGGAAAATTTTCTCTTTTTTATTTATTAATTATTTATAAAAATAAAAAAAAAAAAAAAAAAAAATAACAAGGGGGAGGGGAAATATGTAGATAGAAAAGAAAACAAAACAACACAAACGGAGAGGCTGCAGAGGAGAGCATGTAGAGAACTCATTTTAACCACTTTATCCCACCTCTATCTTGTATTTTGATCTCCTCAATTATCCTAGCTTGTGCCAGGGCTTCTTCGAGGGTGGCATATTTCTATAGCTGCAATAGCATGGAGATCGACCTTAAGCAACTCTTTGAAAACATTTGAGTCATGTCGGCCATGGGAGGGAGGTAAGGTAGCCTTGAAAGCAATGTCCTCCACCGATTCCCATAAGCAGTCATGGTCTCATCATCATACTTCTTAAGGCTAGCTAGGTCACTTAAGGATGCCTTCTTCTTGGTGTTGAAGGCAAAACATTCAAGGAACACATCCACTAGCTGGTCTAGATTATTGATGCTATGCTTTAGCAACTGGGTAAACCAATCTGAGGCAGGACCTGCAAACGTGGTTATAAACATTCTGAAAAGAAATGCATCATTGTCTTGAATGCCAAAGAATTGAATCAAGAACCTTGTTATGTGCTCTTGGGCATCCTCATCCCCTCTAAAAATTGCCAACTAAGGCACTTTGAAGTGGTCGGGGTATGGGGGTGCTGGAACTGAAGGATGCACAGGGTGACTACGGAGCTGGCGTAAGGTGGGCTTTTGGGGACTCGAAGTCTTAGTCTCCATAGACTCTTAGCACTCTAGCAGTGCTTTGTATGCATCAGAGGATTTGATTTCCTCTTCTTTGGTTTGTTCCCGTTGTGAATTGTGAGGAACTTGAGGGCATGGAGGGGTAGCTGGATAGCGTCCCCCCTGCCTTGGTAGGGCATTTCAGCCCACTCTTCTTCTCGCTAAAATCCTCATAGGCCTCTTAAGGAGTTTCTGGGCATGACCTATAAACATGGACGGGTGCCCGAGGAAGGCACCCATCATTGGATCTAGGGGTGGCCTCCCGCTCAGGTCTCGAAGGTCTTGTAGGTAACGCTTGAAAAGTTCATGGAGACCTGTCTCGTAATAAGGGGTTGTGCCTCTCATAAATTTTTGTCCTATGCATGCGAGGGGTTGGAATCCTCTCATGCATAGTGTTCTGGAGCAACTCATCTGTTTGGCACTGAATGCACTCTTTGTTAAGATGATACAGTTGTTCTAACTGCTACTGATCTTACCTAAGCTACGTGATTTATGCTTAGCGAGCGGCATGTTTGGCAAATGCCAAGTCAATTTGTTTCGCCGTCCTAGGTCTAGGAGGCCTAGATGCCTCCCCTACATATCTATCTTGGTCATGGTGATATGAGATCTCTATGGGTCATTTTCCTCTATCGAGGTTAGCAGCATTCACCCGAGGCTTTGGCCTCAATAGGTGATCTTGATAATTAGCAGGTGCAGAGACGCATTGCTCCCACGCGGTGTATTAATCTTGAGGAATATTCTAGTTTTTCTTATGCTCCCTTTTGTACATGTGAAAGGGACGGGTAGAGTTGGCTCACCCTATCTAAAGAGCCTTGTGCTCTAGATTTGGCCTATTAGTTCTAACAGTAATGAAGGGTGGAGGGGGAATGATATAATCGTGTGGCCCCTCCTTATGAATCCTATGCTGCTCTAGCACTTCATCGTGTAGTGGCCACTCATAATGAGTGTCTAAGGGGGCCTTCCCATGTGTGTACTCCTCCTGAGAGGGTCTGTGTTGAACGGGAGTGCCCTTCAAAGGCGTGCCTCTATAGTCCTATTCTGTAGTGGTATGGTGTGGACCATGTTGTGGGTCAGGCTACCAAGGTGGTATAACCAAGTCCTTGGGGCTATAACGGAGGTGACTTGTGCCTCCTGGCATACTTTCTGCATCTTCTGCCCGTGATTGAGCTTGGCTATGGGTATACACCATGGTGGTGGTTTTTCTAAAAAGATATGTATGTTTTTATCTCCTTTATAATTTTTATGCTATACCAAACAAAAGGGGACCACACAAACAAAGAAATGATTGTCTTGTTTACAGATTAAATGTGTGTCCTAGATCTGGTTCAGTGTGTTTGATTTTTTTTATGTAACTCTTGTAAAGAAAACTTTGTTATACATGCATAATGGGGGCTCTTGTATCTCCAAAATGGTCGCCCCTTCAATATACCATTGCCAGGCCGTTATACCGAACCTCTCAATATACTCATCCTTATGTGAGGGAAACTATTGGTACGCGAGAGCAGAATAGTAAGTGGAACATAGGAGGTACAGAAGGGGGATTGCTCTATTTTTGACACCTACCTTAGAAGACTTATCCTCATGCACGGGGAATCACCCCCACTACACTTGGTCAAATTTTGTCAGGATTTACGTCTAGCAATAGTCGCGATCAGGGTATATGTATGCAAATTCCAAGCCAAGGTGGTGATGAAACCCACCGTTGGTCTTGATCAAGTGTTGGGGTATTAAGACCAACTCCTTGATGTTAATTTTATTAGGTGGTGTGTGTGGTTTCTTTTAATTGTGTAAAGAAAGAAAACATACATCAAAATATGATTTTCACTAATGCAATGCTTTAAAGTACATTTTATCTTTCAAAAACCATTAGTAGCAAAAAGGAAATCACAAAACCTAACTAGAACTAAAACCTATAATGAGGACTTGCCATTCGTGCAAGTATCATGCAAGCAAACCAAAGAAAAATGCATTCCTAATCAAGTTCCTTCCATTTAATTTACTCTATGTTTTTTATTTTTTTATTGCAAGAAAGGAAAGTAAACTACTTAACATTTCTATGCAAGTGTTTGAAAATAAAGCAAAGAAAGTAGAAATTTGTAGAAACAAAAAGTAGAAAAACACAGAGGATGTTCAGAAGGCCTACCTCTTCTCTTTCTAAACCAGATGCTTATGAGTTTTTGCTCAAAAAATGCATAGAGATCTAATCATCCTAGGGTGGGATGAATAGAAGGTCTACATTCATCATAGGGTTGGACGAATATGCATTCGTATCGAGGTGGCACGAGTAGCATTCTAGTGCCCGAATGAGTAACACCTATAAAGAAAAACCACAAACTTTGGATCAAAAACTTGATCCTAATAGCAAGGGATAGGGTCACACCATGATCGCCACTGAAAGCATGCAAAAAAATGGTGTACCAATGTGATGCAAACAAAATTAGATACAAATGCTAAGTCCTACGAATGCATGAAGGAAGTGACGTAGAAACGAGATGTGAGCAAACAAAGCGGGGCCTCCTTTATTGATATTGCTTTTAATATTGTTAAAATGTGTCCCTATTCTAGGTTTCAGAACATATGATACAATTTGTTACATTAATGGATGCCCGAAGGAAGCCATGCTTTCAAGATCGGGCGGTACGCTTCCAGCATCTTCCGCGTGCCCACATTTGAAGTGGGCGGGCTAAAAGTTACCGTCGCTTGTGTCCATGTGTTAGTCATTCCTTGCTGCCCCTCGAGTACTCATGGTGGTGAGATCCTATGCACCGAAAGACAAAAAATTGTTAATAGCATATGCGTATCTAGAAAAACATTCAATCCCTAAGGCCTCTAGCAGGCGCTTGTGGGATATTAGTGATAATTTTGATAAATCGATTACAAAATGATATATATATGGAAAGGACAACTTCTAGAATTAGTATCACCTGATTTTGTGTCGAAGCGGCGTCGGACGGCCCCGTTATGCTCGTTTTCCTATTGGGGTCTCTCCAAAGTGAGCTCTCCAATGTCCCACCTATGCTCATCCAAATCACCTAAAAATCATGATTTAGGCATTATATGTCATCCTAAGACTACCTAGATGCCTAGAATTTGTACATCCTAGCCAGATTCGCATGTGTGTGACAGGGGTGCTTTGCGAGCTAGTTAACACATAAAATAGTAAAAAAATAGTCAAATCATGTCAGAATGAGTTAAAATTTTAACAGAGGTATTAGGATATCATCTGTGACATATTGCAAAAATAATAGTAAGGAAATCATGCACATATTTCTAATCACTCCGGGGTGGGACGCTGGGGACTGCAACAAAACTTGCAAAAAGTGACCTTCCAAATGTCCTATCCAGGGGCCTCCAAAACTCTTGTAAATTTGTGGTTAGACTAAAAATAGCATTTTGAGATGACCCAGAAGGTCATATTTGGCATATTCTGCCCAGGTCATCCTGTACACAAAGGCGCTCCCTACAGGTTAGTAGACGCATAAAATGACAGAAACCAGGTCAAATCATGTCAGAAAGCAATGAAATTTGGACAAAAACATAAGTACATCAAATATAAAATAATGCAAAAAGAACAATAACAAAACCATGCACAAATTTTTAATCACTCTGGGGTGGGTTGATTAGGACTGCAATAGTTTGGAGGGCGCCCGGGGGTGGGACGCCCACCGTTTGGGGCCTAGTTTTGACACCAGACCAAGTAGGATGGGTCCAAAAATTCCTAGGGAGTTTTTGGGCTGGGATTGTGGCCGATTTATTGGATTTTTGATATGGATTGCGTTCCTAGTGTTCACCCTCAGGCTTATGCAGCGATGGCGTGGTGAGGGGCCTCTATGAGGCATGTATACTACAACAGTAGGAGGTGGGGGTGCTGAGGCACTGGTGGAGGGTTGGGGGGCTCCACTTGATGATGTTGACAAGGTGAAGGTCGATGACTTCATCGACAATGGAGATGATTTGGGGGTTCTGGAGCAGCCAGATGTACAGGATGTCCTAGAGTAGTGGGTGCTAGAGCATCATGTCATCTCGGAGGTGCCCATGCCTTCGTGCTGAGATAGCGTGATTAGAGGGTATCCTACAAATACAATAGGAGGAGCATAGAGATGCTTTCATGGAGGTAACGTAGGAGAGGGATCTCCTCTGAACTCAGTTGGCATAGCAGGATAGTGTATTGGCTGTGTATCACCAATGAGATATGTAGTGGGGTCAGTATCGGATAGAGTTAGATACAGAGGTTGTCTGCCTCGATGGACAGTTGCTTATGCTTGATGGAGGTGGCTCGTTGCACCGTACAAGGGGTAGTGAGACTGAGTAGTCTGCATCATCTCATCGTAGGTATCTAGGTGAGGGTAGTTTTGGTGGGCAGGGTGCGAGGGCTAGCAGTAGCCTCCCTGAGAGGTCCCATAGGACCTATACTACTGGGGGTAGTTCCAATCATTTCGATCTTGTGTGATCATGGTGTCCGACTCCCTAGGCTTTTGGGATTTTGATTTTTTGGTTTTTGTGAGGTCAAAGGACCTTCTTATTGTAGCCTGAGGGCATTTTGAATTGATATATATACATGACTCTTTTTGGTTTGATTATATAGTTGTCATGGTTTATTGTTCTTTATGCACATTTATGTATGTTGATGTATGCATATGCTATTATGACTGCAGATGATTTTAACTATATGATATAGATGTATGCATATGGAATGGATGGAATTATTTATCGGTGTATAGGCGGTAGCACCATATACTGTACAATATTTACTAGCTTTTTGTACTATGTGATTGCTTTATGAAATAACTTTGCATTTGTAATTTTTGTTTTGTATTTTCTGATGGTGATGTAAGTAATGAAATACACAACAATTGTTTTAGAATGTAGTTAAGGTTTTTCTGAGACTCATATGCTTTAACTAACTAGTAAAGACTGTACATTATATTACTAGACTTTTGAACAAGGTATGAATCATACTTGAGTTTGACCTAGTTATTTCACATCCTTGTGTATGCGATTGAGTTGGTTTATGTGGTATTCGTAAGGATACCGCCAGTGCCAGGTAGGCTGTCCACCAAACCTGTACTGAGGATCACCTAATTAGCTCCACTAACTCCTTTTGTTGCATTTAGTAGGATTAATCTATGGTGCAATCTAGGATACCATAAGCTAGCTCATCCACATGCAAACATTGGTCTACGCACACGCAAAGCTAATGTGATAGACATATCATCATGCGGGAGGTTTGCCACCAGTGACAAACATGCTATCCACCAAATTGGGACTGACGATCACCTTATGACATTTTGAATGCTGAGAATTCTAGGGATGCAATCTCAGTCTTCTTTTGGTTGTTCAATTTGTTCATATACTTGCTCTCACATATAGTGATGAAAATCACTGTTTATTTTTTTTTCTTTTTTGAGCAAGGGGTTTGAGTAGTGGTGATAACCACTGTTATTTTTTTGAATTTTTATTTCAAAGTTGAGCTTGTGGGATTTTTGGCTTGTGAATGGCATTGATCCTTTAGGCCTTGGGGATGACTACCCATCCTTCTCATGGGTGTGTAGTATGAATCCTTACGACTTTAGGGATCAAAGGTGTTTGGGAATTTTGATGGTGAACTTTTGGGATTTTTCTTTGGAATGGTATTGATCCTTTAGGCCTTGGGGATGACTACCCATCCTTCTCAGGGATGTGTAGTATGAATCCTTACGAATTTATGGATCAAGGGTGTTTGAGATTTTTGATGGTGAAATTTTGGGATTTTGCTTTGGAATGGTATTGATCCTTTAGGCCTTGGGGATGACTACCCATCCTTCTCAGGGACATGTAGTATGAATCCTTACAACTTTGGGGGTCAAGGGTGTTTGGTATTTTTGATAGTGGTGAAAACCACTATTTATTTTGGGGAATTGGATGGGGAAGAGCTTGTCCTTTTGTCAACTCTCAGCATTCTTGAGGTCATTCGCACAGGGGGATGAGCGATATAACATTTTCATTGTATGGTATCCTGGACCACTTTGCAGGTTTCGTCTTTTGTTCACACAACTTGGGAATTTTTATGTGTTTTAAGCTTGTGTTGGGATGCTATGTAACAAGGTGTGATCCAAGTAAAACTCTACCTTGTAAAAATCGGTTTGACTTTATACCGCATTTGACTAGAAATCTAAAGACAGTTGAATGATGAAAACCCTAAAGACATTAGAAGACCACTAACTATGATATGGCAAACATATGAATGGTGTTATTCTTGATGGATAATTTATAAAATGGACTGAATATGTAAAATGATGGAATTGTCGAGTAATTACAGCCTATGGTGCGTTTGACATGTATGACCAACAAATATGCAATGTATGTATGCGATGCCTAATGAAGCTCATTTTTTTTTGTGTTTTAATTTTTAAGATTATGCATGATAGTGAGGTGCAATTTTTTTTGTTATTTTTGATTATCTGTTGTTTTTGAATATTCGTTATGGACAGTTTAACCTGAATGGGTGCAGACCAAGTGATTCTTACGGATATTTGGAGGCTTTGACCAAAGGGATTATAGAAACCTTTGGGGCATTTTGGGTGACCAAGCGGTGGCGATAACCCTTGGGGCTTTTTGTTTGACCAAAGGGATTATAGATACCTTTGGAGCATTTTTGGTTGACCAAGAGATGGCGAGAACCCTTGGAGCTTTTGGTTTGACCAAAGGGATTATAGATACCTTTGGGGCGTTTTGGGTGACCAAGCGGTGGTGAGAACCCTTGGGGATTTTGGTTTGACCAAAGGGATTATAGATACCTTTGGGGCATTTTGGGTGACCAAGTGGTGGTGAGAACCCTTGGGGTTTTTGGTTTGACCAAAGGGATTATGGATACCTTTGGGGAATTTTTGGGTGACCAAGTGGTGGTGAGAACCCTTGGAGCTTTTGGTTTGACCAAAGGGATTATAGATACCTTTGGGGCATTTTTGGTTGACCACGTGATTGTGGGAACCATTGGAGCTTTTGGTTTGATCAAAGATATTATGGATACCTTTGGGGCATTTTGGGTGACCAAGCGATTGTGAGAATCCTTGGGGCTTTTGGAGTGGGCCATGGCTCTCTAAATGTTGAATGGCCTCAAATCACTGATGTTCAAGGGTTCTAGTTCCTTGATTCCTTCAAGAGAGGTGAGTCGGTATGTTCCAGGTCCTATTTTACTGTTGATCACATAGGGACCTAACCAATTTGCTGTGAAATTGTCCCTTAAATGGGGTGGCAAGTTAGAATTTTGTTGGTTTTGTTTTAAGACCAGGTCATCGACCTAAAAGTCCCTTAGATGAACTTTCATGTTGTATGCTTTCTTAAGTCACTCTTGATAGATACATAAATGCTCAAGAGCATTGACGTATCGTTCATCAAGTAACGTAAGTTGGTATAACTAGGCCTTCCATGCATTTTCATCATCGATGAACTCTTGCATTGATATGCGTAGGGAGGGTATTTCCAAGTCGAGAGGCATGAATACCTCAAAGCCATACATTAGCAAAAATGGAGTTGCCCTAGTGGGTGTCTGAATGCTAGTGTGATAAGCCCATAGGGCAAGTGGTATTTGGATGTGATAATCCTTATGACTATCTGCGACCATATTTTTAAAGACGACAACTAGTGTTTTGTTTGACGCCTCAGCTTGTCCATTTGCCTGCGGATAATAGGGTGTCAAAAAACTATGCTGAATTTTGTACTTTGTTGTCAAAGCACACACATATTTGTTCTTAAATGATGTCCCATTATCTGATATGATCTTGGATGGAATACCAAAACTACATATGATGTTATGTAAAATGAACTCCGTAATGTGGGGCCCAGTTGTAGAGGTAAGTGGAATTGGTTCTACCCACTTAGTGAAGTACTTTGTGGCCGTTATGATAAATGTGTGACAACCTAACGACGCAGGGGAGATATTTATGATGAGATCTAAGCCCCACTACAAAAATGACCAAGCCTATTGGATTTTCTGTAAGGCCTGATAAGGTATGTGTGTCAAGTTAGCATGGTGTTGACACTTCACGCACTTTCACACATATGCGCAACAATATCACTCTAAATATGGCCAATAATAGCCCATGTGAATAATGCGCTTTGCGATGGCCATACTGCTAAAGTGGCCACCACACGTACCATCATGCGCTTGGGTGATCACCCAATTGGACTCCTGCTAGTCTAGGCAATGAAGGAGGATTCTTTCATAGCTTTGACGGTATAAAATGTCTCATAGCAAGACAATTTTTGTCGCTTTCTGTTTGAATCATATTTTTGTGGCGTGCGACAATCCAAGTGGGAGGCTACCTAATTTGAGGTAGTCTCTTATGGGTGTGTACAAATCTTACTGATTAGAAACCTCGATGGTATGAACGACCGATCCCTCTTGATGTTCATCCCTAGAAAAAGCTGAGCAGGAAAGAACTTGTAAAAATAACATTGTGTTGCTATTAAGAGGAGTTGGAGAGAACAAAGACCCCTAGTTGGCATGATTCATACTATCATGGATTCAAGAGAACCTATCCTGAGATGGTTCAATCTGGATCAGGTGTATTCCTAGAATTATGTCAGAGCTTGCACGCTCCATAACAGATTGTGATAACTTTTTGACTTGAATGGTTGTCATCTCACCATAAATGTCTTACAGGATTAGTGACCCCAAGGAGGCCATAGTGTCTGCAAAACTATTCGATGATCAATTAATAGCGAATCAACAAAGATATTCAAGCATTTTATGTTCATGGTGATGGCTATCTGAAGACCTATGAGCAAGGCTTCGTATTCAGCATTGTTATTGAAGCACAGGAAATAAAGTTTAAATGATAAAGGCATTGGAGCCTCTTGCGATGTGAAAACCACAATTCTCGCACCACCCCCTTGCTCACATTTAGAACCATTAAAAAATAAGGTTATGTCGGCCTATGAATCAGGATCATCAGAATCTAGTGATTATGAGACATAGAAGATCCCATCATCGGGCAGATCTATGGTCAGAGGTTGGTCGTCTTCAAGAGGAGACTACTAGTTGATCGACTATGACTTGACCTTTGATGGAATTTTGTCCAATGAATTTGATGTCAAACTCCATCAACAACATGATCCATTTCATTGTGTGACTACTATGATAAGTATGAATCATCATGTACCGCAATGGATTATCCTTAGACATAACATATGTCGTGTTGCTCAGCATGTAATGGCATAGATTTTTGGTGGTAAATACCACCGCCAAGCATAGCATATCAACGTATGCATAGTTAAGTTCATAATTGACCAGGGTGTAGCTAAGATAATAATTAGCATGTTCTTTATGTAATTCATTTTTTTGGGCTAGCATGGCACCCAATGCCACATCAGTAGCTGAGATGTATAAATAGAATGACACTCCTGGTCTAGGTAGTGCCAATACTGGCAGTGAATCCAAGTATTGTTTGATGTTGTCGAAGGCTGACTAGCACTCGTCATCCCAATGAAATGCTACCCCCTCGTGTAATAATTTATTCATGGGTTGGCACTTGTCATATAATTGCGCTATGAAGCGCTTGATCAATGCAACCTTACCCTGCAATCTTCTGAGTTGCATGATGGTGGTTGGGGGAAGCATTTCAAGGATTGCCTTGACTTTATTTGTATCTACCTCGATGCCTCATTTTGAGACTATGAAACCCAAGAGTTTTCCATATGTGACACCAAATATGCACTTCTTAGGGTTTAGCCTAACCTTGTGTTCAATGAGGTGATCAAGGATCTTGCATAAGTCATCAAGATGATTTTGGCGCAAAAGATATTTGGCCAACAAATCATCCATATAATCTTCCAAAGTTTTATGCATGTGATCATGGAAGATGTATGTCATAGTACGTTGGTAAGTGGTGCCAGTGTTTTTAAGGCCAAAGGGCATGACCTTGTAACAAAATGTCCCCCAAGGCATCGTGAACGCCATTTTTAGTTGATCATCAGGATTGATATGAATCTGGTTGTATCCTGGGAAACCATCCATGAGGGAAAGCATTTCATGGCTTGTTGTAGCATCTACAAATGCATCAATGCTAGGCAAGGGGAAATCATCCTTGGGACTCACTTTGTTTAAATCTTAAAAATCGGTGCATATGTGAATCCTCCCATCAGGCTTTTTGATGGGTACCATGTTGGACAACCATGGTGGGTAATCTATGCAGATGACAAACTGTGCATCCAACAAGTTTTGTAGCTCATATTTGACCATTAAGGCCACTATTGGGTGCATCTTACATAGCTTTTGCTGGACTGGCTTAACTGTTGGATCAAGTGTCAGATTATGCATGAGTAGTTGTGGGTCTAGCCCCGACATGCCTTTATAGGACCATGCAAAAACCTACTTCTCCTTGAGAAGGACAATGTAATCATCTTGCTTTTCATGTGATAAACTTACCCCAAGCTTGATGATTTATGGATTCATTGGATCAGAACTGGTGTCTACGTCAATCGTCTCTTTGATTGACATTAGGATCCGTCCTCCAACTCATGTGGGGTTAGGATCAGGTGGATATCACTTGCTGAATTTAGATCTACATTGGGAATTTTGGGTTCCTCTTCAGCATGGAAGATATCCTGAGTCTATCCTAGGGTGAAATGGAACATCTCACCACAAGGTCAGTACTATTATGGGGATGGTGGTGAGTCAACGTGATCCTAGTATATGGTATCTAGGTCTAGATACAATGGTCACATTAGATCAACTGGATTGTAGATGGGGGAGGTTAAATCAATGGATATCATGTTGATGGAATGAATTTGGTCTCCATTATTGCGTGGGTGTTGATTCAGACATCCTTGGTGATCCTTGTACTTTGGATCTGGCTCTATGGGTATTGGCACAAAAGGATTGGCCCTATGTGCGTATAGAAGGATAGGGTATGCTATTGGCACTGATGGCCCTATAGGGTATCTAGGTGGGAGGTTCTCCCTGTATGCTCGAAGTGGTGGATGAAGCACTTGGTTTAATAGTACTTGGTTTAAATGCCACATATGCCTTGGTCCCATATTTAGATGATCAAACATACCATCGATGTCTATGGGGTATTGTTGTTGCCTCATATTGTTGAGATATGCCATCTCAGTCTCATCCTCAGTCATTATCGGAGATCCATAGGCCTTCATTGGCTTCGACAACTATTTACCCCTCTGGCTGGTATAGCCTCCCACTTGGCATTTCTTGATCACTATCCTCACTCTCTATGAGAACCAAAAATCTGCTACGCAAGTAGTCGATTTTGAAGAATATATTTGGATCTTCTTCCTCTTGTGGATCACTTGGCCTTATGGCCGATATGGGAGGCTCATTTTGTTTGAGCAAGTTGATTTGGTCCCTTTTGGGTTGTTCCACTCTCTGCAAGAGGGCTAGATTCTCTGGAGGTGGCAATTGCCCGATTGGAACATTAAAGGGGAACATTGGCATGAAGTTCTCCTGATAGTCGTCAATGGGTGTCACCTGCGAGTGATTGCTATCGAACTCAAACGGGTCCCAAGGTGCTACCTCATAATTCGACTCATCTTCAGAAGACCCCCTTGATTTTTTTCATATCCCTCTTGGAGGTTACATCTTGAACTTTACCCTTTCTCGATCAAAGGGGAGGGGCTATTGAGGTCAACAAGGTTTGTTGTTAACAATGAGAAATAATTCCCCAATGTGTATGTATTGTTGGTATTGGCATATGGATCTTGTGCCAACCCATCCCTATTTCCTAGACCTAAGCCTTGCATGGTTTCTACCAAGATGTCAAGGGGCAAAGGATGGTTGAATCCTACTCCTAATTTATCATATGGTATCTAGTATCTCATTTGATAAAGAATGTGCATTCCTTGTTCATATCTACCCAATCCATATCCATACCAATTACATTGGTCTAGGTATTTCAAGGCGAAGTCTGGGTTGGACAAATAGTCAACATTCTCAGCAAATGGCTCTTCGTCCTCTTCCTCTTGTAGGTATCATTCAATGCCATTCTCGAGGCCCCCAAATACAAAATTAGTCTGATTTGGTGGGTAGCCTAAAGGGACGATAATGCCGATGGGGAGGCGAGGTCTCCCCATGTCTTGTATGAATTTGGCATGGGTGTTGCCACAACATTCCCAACAAGGTACTTCCCCAGGCCCGTATTGGCCATCTCAATGGTAATCGTCAACTATTGAGGGGGAGGGAATGGGAGCTCTCCTTAAGTCCACTCCATGTTGGGTGAACTAGGTGTCTCGACTTCCATTCAGTTGGGCACCTCTTCGGTAGAGATGGTTGAGACTAATGGTGGTACCTCCTCTAGGGGCTTCTTCCCATTGTCCTTTAGTGTGGCCACCATAGGTGGCATTGTTGGTGAAGGAACAAACGATGAAGATGGGCTAGGTTGGTGAGTTTAGGGACTCAACAACAAGGATGTAGGCAGAATTAGACCCTATGTGGATGGATTCAATTGAAAATACAAATGTGTCGATGGGAGGGTCGATGATGGCATCAGTTGCACCACATTGCAAAACTTAAAGGGCTCTAAGTCTGTTGGGACCACATGTACTTGCCCTTCGTATGTGTATTTGAGGCATTTATGGGTTATCGAAGGGACACACTTCATGTCCCTGATCCAAGGCTGGCCTAGCAAGATATTGTAGGTCATCTCACCCTCAAGGATGTGACACAATGTAGGAAAGGTCTTTTGTCCTACTTGGATGGGTAGGACAATTGTGCCAACCATCGAGCATAGCGCATCGTTGAATGCTCAAAGAGTGTAAGTGTATGCCACAATGTGGGATGCTGGAAGCTTAAGGTATTTTAATGCTGTTGTTGTGATTATGTTGATGGACGAGCCAGTGTACAACAACACCCTCTTGAATGGAATCCCGTTGACTCATGCAATGAAATGCAGGGGTGGATATACCATATCACTAGTCACCAATTTTAGTTCATCTTCCCTAAAGGTTATGACTGGTTCTATGCACTATTTCACATGTCCCACAAAATTTTTGAAAGAATTGGCTTCATGGGGTTGTAGCTCAATGGCTTTGAGCATCTCCATCAGAGCCTATCGATGGGGTGGTGATTGTTGGATGAGCTCATAAATGGAGAGCCTAGCCTATGTCATCCTTAAACTTTGAGTAAGTTTAGTCCGAATCATGGCCACTAGTCTAGGTGGGGGAGGTTGTGACGTTGATGAAACATTTCCTGTAGCTGCAGTGGATGCATCCGTGTTTGGGTATCTTTTGTTTTGTGTCATGATGCTTATCATCCCTACGTATCCTTGCATAGGGTAGGTTTGTGTTACCTCGTTCACTTGTAAAGTCTTTTCCTGCGCATCATGGGCAGACATGGGGTCTTTGAATACTTCCATCTATTGGTTGCTCAGTGCTATGGGATTGTTTACCGTGAGCATTTTGTTATCTATCATGTCCTACACTAAGTTTTTGAATTTCCAACAAGTGGATATTTTGTGTCCTTTCTGTCGGTGAAATCTACAATATAAGTCTTCCCTATAGCCCTTGGGTTTTGGCGTGTTGGGGTCTATAGGTCAACTTTCTAGCAAGTTTATCAAGTTTACCGCGAACAAGCGGTCAAACAAGGAGTCTCTAGACTCCATGAATTGTGTGAATTGTCACCTAGGGAGACGCTACTAATTTTGCTCTTGTTTATGATTTTCATTTCCATATTTATCAAGAGAAACTGCCTGATAATTAGCCTTTGGGAGCTGTGTCATTTGTGTAGGCTTTGGTATAGCTACGACAACCTGATTGACCACAGTGGGTTTCAGTTGTGTGGGCCTAATTTTAGCATTTTTGGGGCACTCTTTCTTGCATGGCTTAGCAATCTTGCCTTATTATATTTTGATCTCCTCAATTATCTTGGCTTGTGCTAGGGCTTCTTTGAGGGTGGCATATTTTTGTAGCTACAATAACATGGAGATCGACCTTAAGCAACTCTTTGAAAACATTTGAGTCATGTCGGCCATGGGAGGGAGGTAAGGTGGCCTTGAAAGCAATGTCCTCCATCGATTCCCATAAGTAGTCATGGTATCATCATCATACTGCTTAAGGCCAGCTAGGTCACTTAAGGATGCCTTATTCTTGGTGTTGAAGGCAAAACATTCAAGGAACACATCCACTAGTTGGTCTAGATTATTGATTCTATGCTTCAGCAACTGGGTAAACCAATCCGAGGCAGGACCTGTGAACATGGTTATAAACGTTCTCAAAAGCAATGCATCATTGTCCTGAATGCCAAATAATTGACTCAGGAACCTTGTTACGTGCTCTTGGGCATCCTCATCCCCTCTAAAAATTGCCAACTAAGGCACTTTGAAGTGGTCGAGGTATGGGGGTGCTGGAACTGAAGGATGCACAGGGTGACTGCGGAGCTGGTGTAAGGTGGGATTTTGGGGCCCTGAAGTATTAATATCCATAGACTCTAAGCATTATAGCAGTGCTTTCTATGCATAAGAGGATTTTATTTCCTCTTCTTTGGTTTGTTCCCACTGTGAATTACAAGGAACTTGAGGGCATGGAGGGGTAGCTGGATAGCGCCCCCCTGCTTTGGTAGGGCCTTTCAGCACCCTCTTCTTCTCGCTAAAATTCCTCATAGGCCTCTTGAGGAGTTTTTTGGAGTGACCTATAAACATGGATGGGTGCCCGAGCAAGGCGCCCATCATTGGATCTAGGGGTGGCCTCCCGCTTAGGTCTTAGAGGTCTTGGAGGCAACGCTTGATAATGTCATGGAGACCTGTCTCATACTAAGGGGTTGTGCCTCTCATAAATTTCTATCCTATGCGTGCGAGGGGTTGGAATCCTCTCATGCATAGTGTTATGGAGCAACTCATCTGTTTGGCATTGAATGTGCTCTTAGTTAAGATGATACAGTTGTTCTAACTGTTGTTGATATTGCATAAGCTGCATGATTTGTGCTTGGCAGGCAGCATGTTTGGCAAATGCCAAGTCGATTTTTTTCGTCGTCCTAGGTCTAGGAGGCCTAGATGCCTCCCCTACATATCTATCTTGGTCATGATGATCTGATATCTTGGTCATGATGATCTGATAGCAGCATTCACCCAAGGATCTGGCCTTAATAGGTGATCTTGATAATTAGCAGGTGCGAAGGCGTATTGCTCCCGCACAGTGTATTACTCTTGAGGAATATGCTAGTTTTACTCGTGCTCCCTTTTGTACATGTGAAAGGGATGGGCAGATTTGGCTCGCCCTATCTAAAGATCCTTGCGCTCTAGATTTGGCCTACTAGTTCTAATAGTAATGAGGGGTGGATGAGGAATGATATAATCATGTGGCCCCTCCTTATGAACCCTATGCTACTCTAGCACTTCATCACGCAGTGGCCACTCATAATGAGTGTCTAAGGGGGCCTTCCCATGTGTGTACTCCTCCTGAGAAGGTCTGTGTTGAATGGGAGTGCCCCTCAAAGGGGTGCCTCTATAGTCCTATTTTGCAGTGGTATGGTGTGGACCATGTTGTGGGTCAGGCTGCCAAGGTGGTATAACCAAGTCCTTGGGGCTATAATGGAGGTGACTTGTGCCTCCTTGCATAATTTTCGCAGCTTCTGCCCATGATTGGGCTTGTCTACGGGTATACACCATGGTGGTGGTTTTTCTAAAAAGATATGTATATTTTTATCTCCTTTATAATTTTTATGCTATACCAAACAAAATGGGACCACAAAAACAAAGAAATGATTATCTTGTTTACAGATTAAATGTGTGTCCTAGATCTGGTTCAGTGTGTTTGATTTTTTTTATGTAACTCTTGTAAAGAAAACTTTGTTATACATGCATAATGAGGGCTCTTGTATCTCCAAAATGGTCACCCCTTAAATATACCATTGTCAGGCCATTATACCGAACCTCTCAATATACCCACCCTTACGTGAGGGAAACTATTGGTACACGAGAGCAGAACAGTAAGTGGAACATAGGCGGTACGAAAGGGGGATCACTCTATTTTTGACACCTACCTTAAGACTTATCCTCATACACGGGGAATCACCCCCACTACACTTGGTCAGATTTTGTCAGGATTTACATCTAGCAATAGTCGCGATCAGGGTATATGTATGCAAATTCCAAGCCAAGGTGGTGATGAAACCCACCGTTGGTCTTGATCAAGTGTTGGGGTATTAAGACCAACTCGTTTATGTTAATTTTATTAGGTGGTGTGTGTGCTTCCTTTTAATTGTGTAAAGAATGAAAACATACATCAAAAGATGATTTTCACTAATGCAATGCTTTAAAGTACATTTTATCTTTCAAAAACCATTAGTAGAAAAAATGAAATCACAAAACCTAACTAGAACTGAAACCTATAATGAGGACTTGCCATTCATGCAAGTATCATGCAAGCAAACCAGAGAAGAATGCATTCCTAATAAAGTTCCTTCCATTTAATTTACTCTATGTTTTTTATTTTTTTATTGCAAGAAAGTAAAGTAAACTACTTAACCTTTCTATGCAAGTGTCTAAAAATAAAACAAAGAAAGTAGAAATTTGCAAAAACAAAAAGTAGAAAAACACAGAGGATGTTCAAAAGGCCTACCTCTTCTCTTTCTAAACCATATGCTTCTGAGTTTCTACTTAGAAAATGCACAAACCTCTAATCATCCTAAGGTGGGATGAATAGCAGGTCTGCATTCATCACAGGGTGGGATGAATATGCATTCGTCCCGGGGTGGCACGAGTAGAAGTCCAGTTCTCGAATGAGTAACACCTGCAAAGAAAAACCACAAACTTTGGATCAAAAACTTGATCCTAACAGCAAGGGACAAGGTCCCACCATGATCGCCACTGAAAGTATGCAAAAAATTTGCATATCTATGTGATGCAAACAAAATAGATACAAATGCTAAGTCCTACGAATGCATGAAGGAAGTGATGCAGAAACGAGATGTGAGCAAACAAAGCGGGGCCTCCTTTATTGATATTGCTTTTAATATTGTTACAATACATCCCCCTTATAGGTCTCAGAACATCTAATACAATTTGTTACATTAATGGATTCCCGAAGGAAGCCATGCTTTCAAGATTGGGCGGTACACTACCAGCGTCTTTCGCATGCCCACATTCTAAGTGGGCAGGATAAAAGTTGCCGCTACTTGTGTCCATGTGTTTTTCATTCATTGTTGCACCTATAGTACTCTTGGTGGTGAGATCCTGTGCACAGAAAGACAACAAATCATTAATAGCATATGCGTATCTAGAAAAACATGTAATCCCTAAGGCCTCCAGCGGGCGCTTGTGGGATATCAGTGATAAGTTTGATAAATTGATTAAAAAATGATATATATATGGAAAGGACAACTTCTAGAATTGGTATCACTTGATTTTGCATCGAAGCGACGTCGAACGGCCCCTTTATGCTCGTTTACCTGTCGGGGGCCTCTCCAAAGTGAGCACTCCAATGTCCCACCTATGCTCATCAAAATCACCTAAAAAACATGAGTTAGGAATTATATGTCATCCTAATACTACCTAGATGCCCATAATTTGTACATCCTACCCATATTTTCATGTATGTGACAAGGGCACCCTGCGAGCTAGTTAACACATAAAATAGTAAAACAATAGTCAAATCATGTCATAATGAGTTAAAATTTTAACAGAGGCATTAGGATATCATCTGCAACATATTTCAAAAAGAATAGTAAGGAAATCATGCACATATTTCTAATCACTTCGGGGTGGGACGCTGGGGACTACAACAAAACTTGCAAAAAGTGACCTTCCAAATGTCCTACCCAGGGGCCTCCAAAACTCATTTAAACTTGTGGTTAGACTAAAAATAGCATTTTGAGATGACCCAGAGGGTCATATTTTGCAGATTCTTCCCAAGTCATCCTGTATCCTAAGGCGCTCCCTACAGGTTAGTAGATGCATAAAATGATAGAAACCAGGTCAAATCATGTCAGAAAGCAATGAAATTTGGACAACAACATAAGTACATCAGATATAAAATAATGCAAAAATAATATTAACAAAACCATGCACATATTTCTAATTGCTCCGGGTGGGGCGATTAGGACTACAGTAGTTTGGAGGGTGCCCGGGGGTGGGACACCCACCGTTTGGGGCCTAGTTTTGACACCAGTCCAAGTAGGATGGGTCCAAAACTTCCTAGGGGGTTGTGTCGATGATTTTGGGGTGGGATTGTGGCTGATTTCTTGGGTTTTGGATCTATATTGCATTCCTAGTGTTCACCCGACAACCTCTCTTCCAGAAGAGAGAGATTAGGGATGTAGGAAGCACAAAGAGGAATGGGTGTACAATTTGGTAGCACTTCATTGCTCCAAATTCTCTAGCTCTGTTCCTACCCTAGGGTGAGGAGACTCACCTTTTTATATACCTAGGGGTCTCCTTTGCATGCACATGCGAGGGCTCCACTTGGCTCATTATGCCTTTTAGGGGGAGAAAATATTCCTCCCTGATTAGGGGCTCCTTGATTGAGGCCTCCATGATTTGAAACGTTCCCTCGCACTCCCATGCCTTGAAGGCAGAGTTAGGTGGCAGATTTGGGCTGCCATTTGTCAAGGTTTGACTTTTTGCCAGTCAAACCTGCTAATCATCCCACCCTAGAGTGATTGTTGCTAATCATCCCAGGGTGGGGCAAATAGGATTCTAATCATCCTAGGGTGGGACGAATAGTGAGCAAAGTGCTTAAAAGCTGTACAACTGACCTCTGACATTCCAAAACTAATTTGGGAGTGGTTAGGACCAATGTTTAATCTTTGGAGGATGCCCTAGGGGGTATGTGTGCCAATTCGGTCAGTTCTTGTAGTCACGTAATCATATTGGTGCTGTGGTGTCTACATTAGCAAATGCCAAGATTTTTTATTATCTTCTAAAGACCTTTTAATCATTTTGAGGAGGTTTTTGTTGCTTTATTATACTAATTCATTCCCTCGTGGGTAGTAATTAGAATAATTCTTTAGGTCTATGCCATATCTACTAGCAAAATCAATGTACATGGACCCTATGAAATTTGGACCATTATCACTTACTAGAGCCTTAGAAATACCAAACCTGGTAATCAACGTTTCGAGAAATTCAAGCACTACATCTTGATTGTATTTATTTGTAGGAATAAAATCAACCCATATAGTAAAATAAATTGTGGCTATCAGGATGTATTTATGTTCTATCGAAGAATTAGGACTGATTTCTCCCACAAAGTCTAGATCCCACTACTAAAATGGTTACTCTGCTTGCACTAGTTGTAGGGTAATTACAGTGTTTATATTTTTGCATGTGTATCTTTGGAATTTATCACAAGATATGGCAGCATTAAAGGCATCAACAAAGATATAAGGCCAATAATATCCTACACCTATGATATTAAGTGTAGTGGATCTGCCTGAATAGTGACCTCCAGATAATCCATCATGGAATTCTCTCAGGATCTTATGCTTTTGATATTCTCTTACACATCTTAAGAGGATGTCATCTAGGTTTTTTCTATAAAGCTCTCTAGATAAAATTCTATAATATAAGTATTGTAGCCTATATCTCATTCTTTATTAAGCATTGAAATTTATAGGGTATACCCCTATTTGGAAGCATTTTATAAGTTGATCTATCCAATCTACTTCTTATGGGAGAGTGTCACTTTCTTACTGTAGCTCTTCAATTTGCATACTATTCTTATTTTGAATTAACTTTAGTTGTCAGCTCCTGACACAATCATCTTCCTCTAACCAATTTTGTGGGATTAATCTCTATGTCAAACTCCTAAATATTTGTGATCCATCATGCTCTATTTTCACCAAGTTCTTGCAAAATGAAGGTTTTTACATCAGGGTGGACTACATACACCAGTGTTTTTCTTTGAGCTAAATATTGTCTAAAAATTTTCAATGATTTATTGACTGTAAACACCTATATTTCTATGAAATTATGTTTTAGTTGATATTCATGTAGTGTATGACTCCAAAAGAAAATGGGGTGCTCATTATTTTGATCATCCTTCTGGGTTAGCACATCAGCACAATTTTTTTCAGCCCCATAGGCATATAAAATGAAGTCTATATCAAATTTTGGGTTGACCAAAATTGAAGTTGTGGTAATGGTCTATTTGATCAACTCAAATGCTTGTTTCCTTTTGTCAGTCCACTTATGATCGATATCTTTCTTGAGTAACTATGATATTGACTTAACAATTTGAACAAATCTAAAATGAATTTTCTCACAAAGTTAATCTACCCATATAAAAGTTGAAGAGTTTTTTTTTTCATTGGAAGGGGTAGTGCCAATATTACTTTTATCCTATCAGGATAAATGGATATTCCTTGTTTTGATACTACGTGTGCCAAAAAAAATTCTTCATGGAATGCAAAGATGTATTTCTTGGGATTTAAAGATATGCCAAATTCTCTACACTTTTGAAATAATTATTCTAAATGATGAAGATAATTTTGTTTATTGTGATTAAATATAGGCATATCATCCAAATATATCAGTATTATTTATTGATAATATTTCCAAAATTATAATTCATTAACCTCTAAAAATTTGCACCAACATTTGATAAAATAAAAGGTATTCTCTGATAGGCGAAGTTATTCATAGACTCTGTTCCTATAGGCCTTCAAATAATGAGTATTACTTTTATATTTTTCTGTGACTTGATTTACAATCAGCTCTCAGTCACCATAAATTTCCAACATTTTAATGCCCGTATTTTTTTCTTGAATTAGTCCTAAGAAAATGACTTCATACTCTGTAGTATTTTTTGTGCAAGATCGAGTGAGTATAAAAGAAAAGTTTTTACTCTTTATGATGGAGACTTTGAAACTACTCCATTCCTAGCTCCATTTTTACATCTTGCTCCATAAAAATGGATTTTACATAATTCAAATTCTCTTAATAACTAGTTGGATATAGCAAGGGTCTTCTCTAATTCTGATGATATATTGTATGTATCCATTCTTATTTCAAGTAGATATTGGGCATATTGAAATGGTAGTGGGTCATAAACCTCTATATCCTCCAAGAACTCTACTAATTCTAGTTCTTCCATAACCAAATTATTGTACATATCTTCCTCTATCTTCTTAATATGATAAGTAATAGGCTTTTTAGGGGTTAGCCTTATCCTCTTTCCCTTATGAGGGACCATCATACCAGAGTAGTCTAGATACATATATCCTCCTAGTTTAGCAGTAAATTCTCTAGAAAGGCATAGTCCAAAGTAGGGCTCAAGGTCTACCTCCATAATTTCCTACACAATAGTGATTTTAGGAGCTCTATGTAAATCATCAGTATATATTTCACCACTCATATGGTCTTTACCAGGGTACCATCTAGTTGCAATACTCCTTGGCAAGAGTGAGTATATTCCATCTCCATCTCATCGTAAACATAGATATCCAATAGTAAATTTGTACCCACATGACATACCGATACAAAAATGATATTTTATATCTATGGACTTCATAATGGGATTACCTAAGACTAGGTGCCAACATGACACAATCCTTGTAGTGGTTGGTAGATTGAACAAGGTTGCTAATTTTATTCCAAGAAACACCAACGATTACTTTGATAGTGACCAATAGATTCACAAAAGAAAATTTTAGCTTTCATGGTTTTCCTAAGATTATAATTTTATATAGGGACACAATATTTACATATGATTTTTGGTAGGCCCTTCATGATGCAATTGGCATGAAACTAAATATTGGCTCTACATATCATCTAAAAGTAGATGGTAAAACAAAAAGGATAAACCAAATATTGGAAGACATGCTCTACATGTATTGCATGGACCAAAAGTCTCAGTGGGAAGAATTTTTGCATCTAGTTTAGTTTAGTTATAACAATGAATACCATGCTTTCTTGAAAATGGTCCCTTTTGAAGCCTTGTATGGCAAAAGATACAGAACTTGCCTATATTAGAATAACCTATAGGATAGGATTATCATTGGGCTAGATGTAATCAGAGAGATGGAAGAATAGCTCATAATGATCAATAAAATGCTTAAGGAAGCCACCAATTATCATAAAACACCTAGATAATTCTTTGTGGAAGATAGTTTTTTTAGAGTCAAACCCATGAAGAGTGTCATCAATTTCGTTAAGTTGGATCCTCATTTTTTTTGGCCTTTTGAGATCACTAAAATATTAGTTTGATTTATTACAAACTTGCCTTACCATCCAAACTATCTAATATCCATGTCTCTTTCCACATATCCTACTTAGGAAGTACATTTTAAATCCTAATCATGTGTGGGATGTCTCAAAATTGTAGATGAAAAATCTATCAATCATTGAAGTGAGGCCAGTGAAGATTCTAGATTTTTATTCCAAAATAAAGAGGAAATGAACTCTAGAACAATGCAAGGTCTAGTGGGATAATATTTTGAGAAAAAATCCACTTGGAATAAAGTGGATGAAATGAAAAGATATTTTTCTTATTTGTTTGAATAAAGTTAAATATAATTGTTTGTAGGAAACACATCGGAATGTGTTTAGTCCAAAGGGAGTAGTATGTCACCCACCTTGATATTACTTGCTACTTAAGTTGAGTTATGTATTAGAAAATGATGTTTAATGCTTAGATTTATTTTTTTTATGGATATATGCTTCTAATATTGTGTTTATTTTATGTAAGAATATGGTACTATTGATGCACTACTTGGATGCAATATAAAATACTCTCATGGATGGACAAGATAATTAGCCACAAGAAACAAGATACCATATTGAATAGGAAATTATGATCCAATGGCTTAGGGTAACATGAATGAATATCCTTTCATGTAGGTGCATTATGGGTTGCTTATGCTCATGTTTTTACCATAATACTAGGAAATTTTCTTGTAATTACTCTTCTTAACATGAGTCGGTGATAGCTTATATCGATATTAAATAATGATATACTTATTTAGGGATAAAATGATGGTGTGAAATTCTTGAAAGAATGCATTTTTCTTTCACATGGCATGTTGGTTTTGATTATCTCCTTATGTATGCTTGTAATAATTATAAGGTTGATAATAATATTCTTTTGTAATACGTTGGTAGATAATATCTTTAAATAATACCTTCAGTTTTTCTTGTGAGTGTTATTATTTGCTTATTAGTGGATTTTTATTGGGGTGCCTTTTATCTTGGTGTGGTGATGTATTTAATACATATGTTAACTTCTTGGAGTTACCATGAGTTATGAGGATGCTTTTCTTTTCCTCTCTCCTTGTTGTATTAATGAGGTAGTGGAATGTGGAAAATATGCTTTGCTTTCCCTCTCTCCTTGCTATATTAATAGGGTAGTGGAACATGGAAAATATGCTTTATTTTCCCTCTCTCTCTTTACTATAGTAATAATGTCAATTATGGAAGTAAAAAACATGGGAAATACCTTTAGCATTACCATGCAACCTTGGTTATCAATGTTTATATTTCTCTTTCCTAGGACCTTTAAGAGGGTGTGGGTTGGAAAGAAGTAAGGAGGATGGACTGTGAGACACAGGGATGAGGAGAGCATGATATGGAATGCACATCACAAGGATACAGAGTGCTTAAAGTGAGAGGCAACACATGAGCACCTCCAGTCTTGTTCACCTGCAAGGGATTTCTAGGTATTGAGCATGGATTATGAATTGAATGGACTATTTTTTGATTGAGTTTCTACTTCTATTCCTTCATGTTGTGTTGTTTTACTGTGTTTCCGTATACCATTACTACATAGGATGTTTTTGTTTCTAATTAATATGTTTCTATGTAATATTGAGCTTAGGTTTGTGTGCTACATTTCACCATAAAGTAATGAGTTATCTTTGTGTTACTAGGAGCATTGAAGGAGTGGAAAAATGGGTTTGGATAATTGTAGATGCATTCATCACTTACCTTGACATTATCGCCAGGATCTTAGTTCATAAAACCTACCTTTATGCTTTTTTCCCTTGTGTGTTTTTACATAATTGTTGCTTTGTGCATGGCACTTTTAGAGAATCTTAATCCAAGTCTAGATATGTAGGTTGTATGTTGCTTGATGTCTTGCTATGGGTTTTTCACACCTAATACACAACAAGCATGGTGCCCTTCTACCATGGTAAAATTAACTTGTTGTAGGCACACATGAAGATTAGTATGGGTGTAGGATTTTATCTTCACTTTGAGTTTAATTAATTCCTTGGTTGGTTTATTTTAGATTAGTCATTTTGCACTTTTTATAGATTAAGGTGGATGGTGAACTTAGTTTTAAATGGTTAGAAGTTTTAAGGTTTCTAATCCCACATTTAGGATGATTAATGATATTTAATCTATTGGTTTGCCATTAATATAGGGTTTGATTAATTCAAGCACCTTAGATTTATTAATGATATTTAATATTTTGGTTTATAATTAATCTAGGGTTTTATTAATTCAAGCACCTTATATTTATTAATTTTATTTAATATTTTGGTTTGCAATTAATCTAGGACTTGATTAATGCAAGGACCTTTCATTTATTAATGATACTTAATATTTTGGTTTGTAAATTAACCTAGAGTTTGATTAGTACAAGTATACCTTATATTTGTTTTTCAAATATTGATGTCCACTAATATTTGGTTTTGGAAAAAAATTTAAGGATATATTAATGCTTAATATTCTAATCAAGTGATAGATTAGGTTGGCAATTAATCTAATGATGGGCTACTGTTCCAATTGAAAAATGATCTAAGGTGAGATTAATGCATATTTGATAACAAATATAATGATGGATTAGTTTGGAAATGAATCCAACATTTATTGCACTATAATCTCCAAATTGTTAATTAACCAAATAATATAATAGTTTGGTAATTAAAATAATATTTATTTCATAGCAATATTTAGATTTTTAACTAATAAAATGATAATTAGTTTGGCAATTAATCTAATGAAGGAATTAACTCTTTACAATATTTGGTTTAATTAATCAATTGATAGATTAATATTAAGTATTTCAAAGTAATGTTAAGACTTGCAATGGAAAATTGATTACTTAGATCTCTAAGTTTGTTGCTTAACCAAAGGTTGAGTCTTTTTAGTTGTTAAGCTAACAAAGGGTTAATGTAGCTTTGGAAATTGATTTGTGGTAAACATTTTGAAAAAGAAGTATGAGCTTATTTTGTGCATTTCTATTGAATTATATGTAATGTTATTTTTTATTTATTTAGTAAAAAATCCTTTACGACGTTGTCTTGGTCATAGAAACCATGACCATGGGGTTCTACACCATCAAAATCACCTAGGAGTCACGCTCGACCCTGATCGCACCAACATTATCAATTGGATTTTGGGTACCTAATGTGTGTTTGGTAGGGTGGAGATTCAAACCAAGGACCTCCCTTGGAGGATTGCCCTACCCTCTCCAACTCACCTACAACACCTGGGTGAATTAGATGTAATATTGTAATTTGATATTTGTGGAAAATATTTTGGAAATGAAGTATGGACTTTTTTTTTTTTGCTATATTGAATTGAATATGTATAGCTTTGTATTCTGATATTTGCAAAAAATATCTTAGAAAGAAGTATGTGTCCCTTTTGCTTGTGTTTACTAAATTGGTTTGAATTTATATAAATGAAAGGGTTTGGGATTTAAAATATTTGTGGAAACTATTTGGGAAAGAAGTATGGGATTCTTTATGTGTGTACTTAATCATTAAAAAATACATTCATACCTACAAATGATTTTTTCTAGTTCCCAATTTACTATCATCTATTGTGGAGACAAAAGGAATAAGATGTTTAGATCATGCTAAGTTTAATATTCAAGAATACTTGTGTTGATAAATTCACTCTTGGTGGAAAATAATTTATTGTAATAGAAACAAAGACTATTATTTTATAAATAGAACCTTTAGTTGGATGAATATATGGTACCATGATTGAAGAATGGTTTTATGATTCTCATGCATGCTAGTGCTTGATCTAAAGGTTACATTTATCTTGCAAGCTTAAGTTGATTAATTTTTATTTCATTAGAATATGCTTTTATGCTTGTAGAGAGAGATATATATTTGGTCTTTGGGGTATCTTTGGGAAGGGATCCAAATTTAACCTTATATATAAACTCACCTATTCGATCTAGGTTGTTGTGGGGTGGAAACACCTAGTTCTTGTGTCCATGGAAAGATAATCATGTGGAGTGATTGTTGCTTAGAATTCCATTGTAGATATGGGTAAGACAAGTTTGATGTTTAAGGGATCACTGTAGAGGTGTAGTTAAACTAGACCAAGACATTTATGCCTAATGGATCCAACATTATGGCTGGAAGATGGAATTCGACTCCACCCATATCAAAGGACTAAGAAGTAATAATCCTAATGCTAGGGTTAAATTTTTTTTATTTATGGAGGATGTCCAAAAATTGAGAAGATACTTTGGAAGTGTTGTCTATATGGAAGAGGTATACAAGGTAAAACATAGTAATCCATAGGATCTTACCATCTCCTACACACTTGAGTAAAAATAAAATCCCTTTTGTGTTGGTTAGGATTTTGTGGTTGTTACAGTTACAAGCTCTACCTCTAAACTATTTTGAGTGAAATATATCTGATCACATAATGACAAAAACTTTAAAAGTAAAACTTTAGGATCAATGGTGTTGCTCACATGGGTGTCATATACATTGTCCATATGGAGAGAAATCACACCATAGGATTCATCCTTCTTATCCATATATTACCACTTTATCTCCGTAGGAAGGCTACTCATTCACATATTTGAGCAATCCCTTGATTTAATGTAAAAATGAAATCTTAATTTTCCATGTAGCATAGTTTAGAACACTCAATAAGACATTTGGTAAACTATAATTTTCTTCTAAAATTCAATAATCTATAATTATTTGTTATGAGAACCAACACTACCAATGTAAAGAGCTCAAAAAACAATCTGATTCTAAAAAGGGTTTCAAAACACTTTAGTATGCAAAAGTTTTGGACCCTTAAAGTTTAATAATAAAAATGCAATAATTACCTT
This sequence comes from Wollemia nobilis, assembly GCA_028583015.1. Classification (NCBI taxonomy): domain Eukaryota; kingdom Viridiplantae; phylum Streptophyta; class Pinopsida; order Araucariales; family Araucariaceae; genus Wollemia; species Wollemia nobilis. The sequence continues at coordinate 5,739,912 of JAQPPZ010016936.1, forward strand.
AAAAGCCTTTAAAACAAGAAATATTAGTACCTACTATGAATGAGAGTTTACCACACATCACAACATAAGTGGCTTAGAGAGTTCTTATTATGCACTAATTGTGTAGGGTACTAACGAACCACATTGCCACTTGGCATGTGATTCACTCTAAAAGTTATGCATCATTAAGTATACTACTATCTATCTAGGTTACTTTTCAATTTTGATGACATGGATGAATGTGATTGCTTGATCCTAATTTTTAGGCACTAAGTGGTATATAGACAATCATGTTAGCCACTATATGAACAACCATGTCGATCCAACTAGAAATTTTCATGTGTTACCTCAAAGTGTGTGTCACTCCAATGCCCCTAAAAACTACTATTTATCATCTTATGTTACCATCCTAGGCTTCCACCTTAGTTTCTATATTTTATCTTAATATGTATGCATCACCTTCTAAGATCACCTATGTAGACTACCTCAATTGTACACACTACCACATGTCATCTCAAGATACATGCACTTGTCAAATTTCCAATATAGAGCACCACATTTCACCTCAAGATTCATGCCACCTTATTTGTATAGATTTCCAAATGGTATCTATACATTTATACTATATTATCACTCTAGAAGGAAAAGGGTGTCATATCATTGGTCATGTCATTAGATAAGGGTGCTATGTCATCATTGTTGATGTTGTCATATGTGTAGTTGTGAGGTATGTTGATATCATAAATAAAAAATGGGAGTGTTTGGACTCATGGCCTCACATAGGAAAATTTCTAGCATGTCCTATACTAGCCACCTGCCCAAGCACCATGCTTTCGAGGTATGATGAAATTCTTACGATAAATACAAAGTAACCCATCATATACATTACTTTCCTATGTTGCTAGTGCAGTCCTATGTTATGATAATACATGCATGTACAATCAAATGCTTTCCCACCTAACCATTAAAATTTCATCTAATTTTGAAATTAATCCAAACATTTCATTTTTTGAAATTGAAAATTTCATATTTTGGAGGGAAAAGCAATAAATTTTCAAATTCAAATTTGGAATCCCTGGAGGAAAAACAAAAAAAAGTGTAGAACTATAACCCCCCTAAAGTTTTACAAAGATTACCTAGGTGTTGTAGGTGATTTGGAGAGGAGAGGGCAATCCTCCAAGGGAGGTCCCAGGTTCAAATCTCCATCCTACCAAAAAGCTGAATTGGGTATCTAAAATCCAATTGATAATGTTGGTGCGGGTAGGGTCGGGTGCGACCCCGGGTGACTTTGACAGTGTAGAACCCCCTGTTCATGGTCTCTTAGACCAAGGCAACTCCGGAAGGGGTTTTTCGCTTTAAAAAAAAAAAAAAATTTACAAAGATTTAAAATATGTGTTATATTATTTTCTACATAACTATTTTTTCCAACACAACCAATCAAACCATCCTCTCATGCCTATATAACAAAAAAAATGGCAAACCATTTTTACAACTTTGTCAAGAGGCTTGGAGGTATTTTCTAAACATGGAAGCCTACCCATAACTTATTTGAAACTAGGGTATTATCTAAAAAACATTAACCTCTTCTTTTATTTCTCTCATCATGGCCAATAAATCTACCTCTCATAAATGTTGCTATTGGTCATAAAAAAGTACGAGAGAAAAGGAAATGGATTTTTTAGAAAATTCATAAAAGATAAATGATTTTTTCAAAAAACCTTGAAGCAATCAATCCTAAAACTATGATATCCATATAGTTACAAAAAATTAAAAAAAAAAAATTAGTGTCAATGGGACATGAAAGTGAACCTGTCAGAGAATATTTCTCTTATAGGAAATTTGCTACTTCTAGTGAGATCCTCACAGTTCAAGTCCATTAGGCTTTTTATAAAAACCTTTCATTGTTTTATGTTATTAACTTCAAATATAAATCTTATTTGCAATAACTTAGAAAATCATTCTTTAGAGGATAAATATACAACTAGTAGAAGCATTTAAATATTGAAGATTCATACTTACTTTGATATTATGTCATATTTTATAGTAGATTTGAGAGATGAATGGAATAAAACATCAGCTAGAATTTCTTAACAAAAAAAAAAATGCATATCATACAATGAACATAGTATATGATATAGTGTCCATATACACCAACATATAATCACTCAAAGGGAATCAAAATTACACTAAAAAAAAACATTATTGGTTAGAAGAGGTATTTATACCCAAGTATATGTTACCTTTAGGTCAAGGTTATGTGATCAATCCTCTAATATAAATATTAGTAACTTACAAAAATACCCTTTTTAAAATTTATATGAACCCAAAGAGAAATCATAACAAAAAAAAATTCATGGTCTCAAGAGAATATTGACCACCCTATATTCCAATAGTTTTGGGTTTTCCCAATCACACCTAGGGATATCATATTTCATGTACATATCATCATCAAAATGTCAACATAGACTAATGTGGTTCATATTGTATAATAATTTAACTAGCACATTAAATATGTAAGCCAATAGGTATAGAAAATACATGCATAAATTATAGAAGTATATGAATAATTAGTACCAATGTTGTACCACTTGTAAATTTTATATTCAAGACTAGGTTTGGTCCATTTACAAAAGGAATACTTATTTTTCTCAAATAAAAATATCAAAGTATTTTGCTATGTTCCTTATGTCATCCAATATGTGGTACAAAAGAATAACTTTGTGCATTGTTTACCTTTATATTTAGGAATATGTAATTTTAAAATTGTACCATCCTTATTATTTAAATGATATGGTAGTACATATTAGAAATATAAATCCCACTTATTTGGTACTTATCCAATAATTCAGCTGACTTGACCAATTAATAAGGGGAATACAACTTATTTGTGATTGTCAACCTCATCAACTTATAACATATTCTAGATTGTATACACTTGACCTACTCAAGAAACTATTTAATTCATTAAAATTATCTTCCATAGAGGCACCTAGAACCTTATGATTGATATAATTGAATAATGGATAACTTAAGTACTCATGAATGAATATTTGAATTCACTCTAATTCAAAATCATTGGTTTTGATCAATAATATTTGCTTATTAGTAAGATAGTGTTGTATATTCCTATGGTGTCTATAATTTCTATGGCACCAAATTTAGCCGTAGAATTCTCTATACTCTAGTTATAATTAGTTCTAGTGTCAACCCAAAGACAACCAGAAAACTCATACCAGAAATGCCCTTGCCTAAGAAGATACTTGGTTCAAATTTATTATGTTTATATTAAACACATAGATAGTAAGATAATTTTATTGGTATTATATAATTAATACTAGAACCATAATTGGAAGGTTTTATGGTCAACTATCCTATCACCTAGTTCCATCTAGAAGTTCAATAATAATAGTTCTATAATTTTCTTTCCAAATGACTAGTTTAGTGAGAAGAGAAATCACTTGCTTTTCCATTATTATTTTTCTAATTGAAGTTCATAGTTTATTTAAGCCAAGTTTTGTGATATGATATATTAATTTTTATATCCTTTTACTCTTCTATTATTTTTTGTATATAAATAATTATTTCCTTATATATTTATTTGTGCTTTTATTTTTCTACTTCTTTTATGACATTAAAATATACTACTTAATGCCAAGTACCCACTTGTAATTTATCTTCTACACTACTGTAGCATATTACTAATGTTTTTTTTAGTTCTACCACATCATAACCTTTTATTTTGAATAAAATTCAGATTTATACTATCTTTAAATAAATTATCTTATTTGTTTACATTGTTTTAGGTGTGCATGGATAGTAAATGTAGGTTGTGCAGTTTCTACTTCATGACACTAAACCATATTTTCCAATGTCATAAATTGAGTTGGGAGTTGTCCTTGATGTGACCATCATAGCCTCCTTTATATAGATGCAAACATTTAATTAATTACCATTAATAGTGATGATTAGAATCTCTACTTGTGCCTTCTATTATCATAGTATAATATAAAAATATATGGGGAATGATTAAATAATCAATAATAAGCATCCTTATAGGGAAATATTAAAATTTCAAATTAAGTAATCTGATGTGGAGTTACCAATTATCTATTATTTTGATTCAATTCATATAAGTAGAGTAAATTTAATCAATACATGGACTAGTCTAGTTAAAAATATAATGTTTGGGAGGAACGAAGAGATATATCTTGTTGTTCTTAATTGATATATTATGTACAAGATATTAGTACAAATAGTTTAACTACACTAGGTATAATGAATATTATGTTGAGGTGAAAAAGTTGATATATGGAAGAAAACTTTATCATTATATAATTTCTTTTAATTTTTAGAACCATTATTGGAGATAGTGTAAGAGAGGAGAATGCAATATGGATATTGGGAATAGTCTTAAAGGATTATGTTTAATTCTTGAGGGTTTAGAAAAGGATAAGAAATATTTGGAGATATATTTCTAACATAAATAAAATTCATGGTTATTAACTAATATTTAATTGTGACAAACAAGATGAATAATTGGTGTGATATTGTTTCTAGTCTATCCAAGTTGAAGTATTCATTAATGGATTCATAGTAATGTATAGTATTCATAATAATTAATATGACATTAATGCATGTTTTTCCACTTTATTTTATTTACGTAGTATAATATTGTGGGCATAAAGGAAATAATACTATAGTCTCCTAAATCTACTAAAGAACACAAGCTTATACTAAGAGGGGGGTGAACAGTATAAGACCACTTTTTACTTTTCTTTCCCAATAAATATTATGAAATGTATAGATAACAATATCAATAGAAGTAATCAAAGCAATGCACAAATAACCACACACAATAGAGATGCCAATATAATGTGGTTCACCAAAATATGGCTACCTCCATAGAGAAAATATTTCTTATAATTTTTTCTCAAATAAATTCTCTTGGGAATCTTTTCCCTACAATGTTTATGGACATCTGTCCAAATGATATGCTAATACCCTAAATCAATTTCATGGATATCTATCCATAGAACTCCTTATCCTCTAATCTGGTTGGTGATCCTCTAGAAGACTACTATCTCCCCTACACTAGCTTGTGGATCTCTCCATTGAATACTCTTATCCCCACTCAGAATACATGTCCTCGCTTACCTGGCTAATGGATCTCTATCCACTGGAGACTATTGTCCTCTTTGCTCTGTCACCTCAAAATATCTATCTCAAATATACACTAAACAGAGTCCTTTGATCTAGTACAACTCTACCCAATATTTGTCTTTGATTTTACACAAACTTGTCCTTAAATATGCACCAAACTATGCTCTCAAATCTACACTAAACACAGTCCTTCAGTCTAGCACAAATATGTCCTTGATATCTATCCTCAAACCTTAACTCAAATCTTGACTCAAATCTTCTATATCTGCCCCAAAACTTAACTCAATGTTTGAACAAATTAATCAACTCTACTCTCAAGTATTCTCAAAGACATATCTCAAATCTACCTTGTAAGCTTCCACAAAATCTCACACTAATCTGCCCACAAGTCCTCTCTAGAAATTTTCCAACTCTGCTCCATAAGTCCTCTCTATAACTTATTCAAATCTTCTCTACAAGTCCTCTCTATAAATTGCTCAAATTTCCTCTACAAGTACTCTCTAGAACCTTCTCAAATTTGCTTTACAAGTCCTCTCTAGAACTTGCTCAAATCTACTTTACAAGTACTCTTTAGAAATTGCTCAAATCTTCTCAATAATTCCTCTCAAGAACTTATCCAAATTTGTATTGTAAGCTTCCACAAAAGCTCACACAAAATCAATCCACAAGTCTCCTCAAAGATTTACCTCAAATCTACTCAAACAAGTCCACACAGAACTTCTCCAATCTCATCGAAACATAAAGAGAATTGTTAGAGACTCAATTTGTTCTACACTTATCACAATGCTCAATTAATTTCAATCACTCTCTTAGAAACATAAGGATATTTGTTAGAGACTCAATATACTTCAAATACAACTCAATGCTTATTCACTTTCTCGACTCAATTCAAAATATATAATAGTTTGTTTTATGGAAATTGAACAATGACTTCACAGATCCACTTGACTAGGCTCAACCAATCACTAAATGAAACACCCCTTTCTTACAAACCCTAGTCCAAGAATATAAATAGCAATTCAAATTTTTTCCAATAATGCTCAACAATAAATCTCACATAATAATGATCCTCATTATCTTTGTAAACCCTATTTCAAGTTCTTTGCTCAACAACTCACTTCAAAAATAATGCTTATAAAACAACTCTCACATAACAATGATACTCATGGTATTTTCAAATCCTAGTTCATGTTCTTTACTCAACAATTCACTTCAACAACAATGCTTATAAAACAATATTCACATAGCAATAATACTCAAACCCTATTTCAAGTTCTTCACTCAACCAATGGCTTCAACAACAATGCTTATAAAACAAGGTTTTAACAACAATTATTTATTCCAAAAAACCTTGAAGCATTAACTTAACACAATCAATAGGAAACCCTAATCAAGTTCTTTTCTCTCTAAACTTATTTTCCAAAAAACCAATCAATCAACTCAACTATGGAAGAATGTGCTCATACATTTTTATTGATGATGAAGTAATATTATAAAATAGCCACAACCACAAGAACTTCTATGCCAAACTCAAAGAGGTTATATGATAAATATTTCTAACAATTTAATGCAAAAACTCAATTACACCTTATCACTCCACCTTTAAAAACAACCATAAACATACATAAAATATTTGTCCAATAACACCTTATAATCTCCCAATGAAAATAAATTTAACATCCACCAAAATTAACTCAAAATATCTTTATTCGGATTTAATATCAAAAATAACTTTGGCAAAAATCAAATCCACTTTCCTTATAACTCCAATAACATAAATCAATTATCAATAAAACAACCTTTCATAAACCCTTATAACTCCAAATAACATAAATCTATTATCAATCAAACAACCTTTCATAAACCCTTATAACTCCACATAACATAAATCAATTATCAATCAAACAACCTTTCATAAACCCTTATAACTCCAAATAACACCTTAAGAAAATATTAGGCAAAGACAATTTTAATTAGAAATACCTTTGCCACTAGTGGGATTCAAACCCACAATAACTACCTCCTCGAGCACTCTAGTTGCGGGCTTGACCACCGTGTGTGCTAGATGCACGCTTGGAACACTAAGAGCACCTTGTGCACTTTCTTACAAGCCTAGCACTCAAAATGAGCACATTGCCAAAAGGCTTTCCCCTTGGCGCTCAAAATGAACATGCCAACTAACCTCCACGCGAATCGATCGTGGTCACTTCCACTCTAAACGCTCTTGTGAAAGGCACGCTGCCATGGACCATCCTGTACAATGGGATTGAGGCCTTTACGCCCTCCCTTTTTGTATTTTACCTAGTGCTAAAATACAACACAAATTTGTCTTATTCCTCAACAATTTGCATGAATTACTATTTCTCTTGGTCGCATAAAATATTAATCTATGAAGGTAAGTTTTAATGTACTTTGGCATGGTATTTATATACAAGTTCTACCTTTGTCCATAGAAGTTAGTGCTCCACTAAGTTCGATGATTTCAGCACTTTTTAAAACCTTTTATAATATATAAATTATTTAAATTCTAAAATAATTTAAATTTTATAAAGTATATTTATAAACCTTTGATTTTAATAAAAATTAAAGCCTTCCTTGAGATAAAATTTAAAAATTTATTTGTAATCTGGTGAAAAGTATTCTACCACCATGGTTTTAATAAAAACCTTAATTCTGTCATCAATATTTCTAAACAAAAACCCTTATAGAATAATATTTTGATAAGTTTTCTTCAACTCTTCGCATTGCTCCTGGTGTTAATGATGGTACACTACATGGTATTAATGACAATTTCATGTGTTCATGTTGGCATCAATGACAAATTTTCACCTTAACATCAATGACAACTAAATGAGCTCAAAATGTCCAACAATATCCCCCTTTGTCATTGATGGCAATCCAAATTCTTTTTACCAAAAACTTGACCTTTTCTTTGTTCTGCTCCCCCTGGGACATTGATCCCCCTGGCTCAATGGTCTCTCCTCTTTTCACAAATACCAAATATCTCCCCCTTTGACATCAATGATAAAGGGTCACCTTTGGGAATTGGGTCTAAGAATGAGCCTCTTATCTTAGCCCCTCCCCCACCTCCTATTGAGGTGGTTAATTTCGGGGTGGGAGTATTTCTACTCCTAGAAAGAATTGTTCTTTACCTTTATTCTCTTTCCTTATTATCTGATCCTTATGATTCCTCAATTTTTTTCTTTCCATATCCATGTTCCTATTCATGTCTACATTTATATCCATGTTTCTATTTCTATTCCTATTCATATCCATATTCCTATTCTTGTTCATATCCATGTTCCTGTTCCTGTTCCTATTCTTGTTCCTATTTTTGTTCATATTTGTTTTTGGAATGTCTGCTCTACATCACTTTGTTGTGTGACCATCATTATTACACTTATAAAACTTAATGTTCTTATTCCTTGAAGGTTCAAATATATTAGTATTTCTCCTAGTGAAGCCACATCCTCGTCTTTAATGAACCCTGCAATTCATTGTCTTGTGACCAAACTAATTACATGAGTAGAAATACCCATGGAAAAGTTATATGTTCCCATTTTCCTATCCCTCATGTGTCCTGCACTATGAAGCCATGTGCCCAAACCTATGATATGAAAAATATATTCCATTTATTTTTCCTTGTCTTGACCTCATTGGTCTCTTAGTATCTCTTGACCTATTTTAATTGTTGTTCCATATGTATCTTCTTTGTTCATTGTTCCTATTTTTGTTGAACTCTCTACTATACAAATCATCCTTAGATGTCTCACTTTCTTTGACACTGTATTCTTTTTGAAGTATCTTCATCTAAATTTTCTTCTCCTCCAAAACTTGAGGTTGAATTTCCTTCCTGTTTCTTTTGATATTATTCAAATCCAAGACCTATTTTGATTTATGTAGTCCTTTGTATCTTGATGAACTTATACAAGTTCTTTGAGCTATTTTTGAACCCTTCTAGATTGACTTTGGAGTATTCTAAGTCTTATCTTAGTAGTGCCACTTCTTGTGCTAGCTTTTCACATTCTAATATCTTTGCTTCTAAGTTATCCTTGAACCTTTTTTACTTAGCCTTTTATTTTTCTAAATCCTCTATAAGCAATTTCCTCTATTCATAACATTATTGAAACTGAATTTCAAGTTTAGAGTGTTTATTTCTTACCTTATTTACTATGTCAAGAGCATAAATAAGTTCTCCCTTGAGATCATAGCCATATTTCTCTGAATATTCCTTTATTTTTTTACCTTTTTCCACATATTTGTTTTCTATTGGCTTGTCTTTTGTAGGATCATATTTTCCTTCTTCTAGTGCCATTAGAATATTCTCTTCTAGTCCTTCAAGTGTATATTCATATTCATAATCACTGAAAGTATAACCATCCCTTGTAAAAATATCTTCAAGATGTCCAAATTTACCACATCTAAAAAACTTGAGAATTACTGGAGTCCTTTTCTTAACATGCTCTTTTTCTTCAATCATAAATAAGACTTCGTATCTATCATTTTCTTAAAAACTAGCATCACTATCACTTGAGTACTTACTTGCCTTATCCACATAGTAGCTCCTATTTTATCTTTGAAAAAACTTATTTCCTTGTCTGATTTGTCCATATTTATTTTTCTTCTAGTGCCTATATCTTTATGATTCCCTATTCATGTGATACTATTTTTCTTCACCATTTTAATTCTTAGATTCTTGAAAATCTATTGCAAAATATCCATACTTTCCACAATTGAAACATTTAATATATTTTATATCTCTGGATCTTCTAGAATCCTTATTTCTTCTACTATAATTATCTTCTTCGTCACTAGATGACTCATTTCTTGATTATGATTTCTTACCCTTTGTCTTCTTGATTGCTTTGAAAGGTGCTTTCATCTGGGGAATAAGATCTTTTGTTATTATCTCAAATGTTGTAAGCATACCAAGAAAAATATCTCTTGTCAAATAATCACCATCCATTGACACTTCTATAGCTAAAATTTTTTCACTTAATCTTTTTGGAAGAGTTCTTAAGACTTTATCACAAACATCCAATTCATCGATCTTCATTCCAATTCCTTGCATATCATTAACAACCTCATCAATTTGAAGTATATAAGTACTAATATTTTCCTCATCCTTCATTCTTAATGCTTAAAATTATCCTTTGAGATTTTGTATTTTTTCTTTCTTGACACTTTTATCTCGTTCATATATATTTTGCAATTTATTCCACATTTATTTTATAGTTTGACAATGCATAACTTTCATAGACTCTGTTCTATGCAAACCTCTCAAAAGTGTATTCATTGTTTTTTAATTGTAAGGTTGTAAAAGCTTGCCTTCCTTATCTATAGGAGGATTAATTAAAGGATCGTATCCAATTTCAATTGCTTCCCAAATTTCATTTCCAAGTACCATCAGGTAAATATTCATCATCATACTCCAATATATATAGTCACTTCCATAAAATATTGGTGTTGAATTATCTAAGAAAATATTCTTAGAATCCATTGTGTTCTTGTTAGATTTTTCTTCAAGTTGTTAAACTCTTATGAAGGAACCCGCTCTGATACCAATTGAATAACACAAGCTTATACTAAGAGGGGGAGTGAACAATATAAGACCACTTTTTAATTTTCTTTTCTAATCAATATTATGCAATGTATAGATAGCAATATCAATAGTAGTAATAAAAGTAAGCATAAATTACCGCACATAATAGAGACATCAATTTAATGTGGTTCATCCAAAGATGGCTACTTCCACAAATAAAATATTTCTTATAACGTTTTATCAAATAAATTCTCTTGGGAATCCTTTCCCTACAATGTTTATGGACCTCTGTCCAAAGGATATGATAATCCCCTAAATCAAGTTTTTTGATCTCTATCCACATGAGAACTCCTCCTCTGCTCTAGTTGGTGATCCTCTAAAAGACTACTGCCTCCACTACATTGGCTTATGGATCTCTCTCCATTTAAGACTCTTATCCCCACTTAGAAGACCTATTCTCACTGCCCTGGCTAATGGATATCTATCCACTAGAGACTACTATCATCTTTGATATATCACATCCAAATATCTATCTCAAATCTACAATAAACATAATCCTTCGATCTAGTACAACTTTTCTCAATATCTATATCTGATCTGGCACAAACCTATCCTTAAATCTACACCAAACTCTCCTATTGAATCTACACTAAACATAGTCCTTCGGTCTAGCACAAATATGTCTTTGATATCTATCCTCAAGCCTTAACTCAAATCTTGACTCAAATTTTCTAGATCTACCCCAAACCTTAACTCAAGGTTTGAACAAATCAATGAAATTTGCTCTCAAGTATTCTCAAATACATATATCAAATCTACCTTGTAAGATTCCATAAAATCTCACACTAATCTATCCACAAGTTCTCTCTATAACTTATCCAAATCTTCTCCACAATTCCTCTCTAGAACTTGTTCAAATATGCTCTAAAAGTCCTCTCTATAAATTGCTCAAATATTCTCTACAAGTCCTTTCTAGAACTTGCTCAAATATGTTTAACAAGTCCTCTCTAGAACTTGATCAAATTTGCTTTACAAGTCCTCTATAGAACTTGCTCAAATATGCTCAATAAATCCTCTCAAGAACTTATCCAAATCTGTATTGTAAGCTTCCATAAAAGCTCACACAAAATCAATCCACAAGTCTCCTCAAAGACTTATCTCAAATCTGCTAAAAAAATTCCACACAAAACTTGTCCAATCTCATAGAAACATAAAGAGAATTGTTAGAGACTCAATATATTCTACACTTATCACAATTCTCAATTAATATTAATCACTCTCTTAGAAACATAAGGAGAATTGTTAGAGACTCAATATGCTTCAAATGCAACTCAATGTTTAATCACTTTCTCAACTCAATTTAGAATATATAATAGTTTGTTTTGTGGAACTTGAAAAATCACTTCACACATCCACTTGAATAGGCTCAACAAACTCTACTCAACCAATCACTCAATGAAACACCCCTTTCTTAAAAACCCTAATCTAAGCATATAAACACCAACTCAAAATTTTTCCAACAATGCTCAACAATAAATCTCACATATCAATGATACTCATGATCTTTGCAAACCCTAGTTCCAGTTATTTTCTCAAAAACTCACTCCAAAAAAAATGCTTATAAAATAACTCTCACATAACAATGATACTCATGATATTTTCAAACCCTAGTTCACGTTCTTTGCTTAGAAAATCAATTCAAAAATAATGCTTATAAAACAATATTCACATAGCAATGATACTCAAACCCTAATTCAAGTTCTTCACTCAACCAATGGCTTCAACAACAATGCTTATAAAACAAGGTTTTAACAAGAATTCTTTATTCCAAAAAACCTTGAAGCATTAACTTACAACACTAAATAGGAAACCCTAATCAAGTCCTTTTCGCTCCAAATTTATTTTCTAGAAAACCAATCATTCAACTCAACTATGGAAGAATGTGCTCATACATTTTTCTTGATGATGAAATGATCTCATAAATCTGCCGCAGCCACAAACACTTCTATGCCAAACTCAAAGAGGTTATATGATAAATATTTCTCACAATTTAATGCAAAAACTCAATTACACCTTATCACTCCACCTTTCAAAACAACCATCAACATACATAAAATATTTATCCAATAACACCTTATAATATCCCAATTAAAATAAATTTAACATCCACCAAAATTAACTCAAAACCTCTTTAATCATATTTAATAGAAAAAAATCAAATCCACTTTCCTTATAACTCCAATAACATAAATCAATTAACAAGAAAACAACATTTCATAAAACCTTATAAATCCAAATAACATAAATCAATTATAAATCAAACAACCTTTCATAAACCCTTATACCTCAAAATAACATAAATTAATTATCAATCAAACAGCCTTTCATAAACCCTTATAACTCCAAATAGCACCTTAAAAAAATATTAGGCAAATAAAATTTTAATTAAAAATACCTTTGCCACTAGTGGGATTCGAAACCACAATCACTGCCTCCTCGAGCACTCTAGCTGTGGGCTTGACCATCGTGTGCTATATTCATGCTTGGAACACTAATAGCACCTCGTGCTCTTTCTTCCAAGCCTAGCGCTCAAAACGAGCATGTGACAAAAGGCTTTCCCCTTGGAACTCAAGATGAACACACCAACTAACCTCCACGCAAATTGATCATGGTCACTTCCACTCCCAATGCTCTTGCAAAATGCACGCTACCAATGGGCCACCCTGTCCAATGGAAGTGAGGCCTTTATGTCCTCCCTTTTTGTCTTTTCTCTGGTGCTAAAAGACAACACAAATTTATCTTCTTCCTCAATGATTTTCACAAATTACTCTTTCTCTTGGTCGCATAAAATATTAATCGATGAAGGTAAGTTTCAATGTCCTTTGGTGTGGTATTTATACATGAGTTCCACCTTTGTCCATAGACCTCGGTGCTCCACTAATTTTTATGATGTCGGCGCTTTTTAAAACCTTTTATAATTTATAAATTATTTAAATTTTGTAAATTATATTTATAAACCTTTGATTTTAATAAAAATTAAAGCCTTCCTTGAGATAAAATTTAAACCTTTATTTGTACTCCATTGATTTGATGAAAATTATTTTGCCACCATGGTTTTAATAAAAACCTTAATTTTGCCATCAATATGTCTAAACAAAAACCCTTATATAATAATATTTTTATAACTTTTCTTCAACTATTCGCATTGCTCATGGTGTTAATGATGGTGTACTTCATGGTATTAATGACAACTTCATGTTAGAGTAATATTATCTTATTTGGTAATACCCCTAGTTAGGTTAGTCTTTATCTACCTAGGTTAGTTTACCGACATTCCTATGTCAGAATATAATCTTGTTAGCATATTATTTGGTTAGTAGTTTAGCGTATATTAAGGGGCTATCTTTAGCCTATGGTTTGTATTTATATACATTATCATTAATATATCAAATAAATAATTCTACTCGTCAATATGGTATCAGAGCGATTGAAGTTGCTCTGCATCTGACATGGGCTATTCCAAATTTTGTGTTTCTAAAACCTGACATGACAATGGTTCTATGGAGGAGATTGATGAACTAGAAAATTTGAGGATTGGCAACTGACCAGCTAGATCTGGGGGTTGGATATGACCAGACCAGACCAACCTTGACCAGCATCACTGGCCACTGTCGTTGGCTAACGAGACAAAGCCGACAGATCTAGGTGGCCAACCAACATGGCTGACCAAATCTGAGGATGCAGACCTAAGCCTCGACGAGGTGATACCTAGGAGGTGGAGGACATACTTGGTGATCATGTAGATATATGGAGGACTAGATGTAACAATAATTTTGTCAGCTCTGCTATCTAGACAATGATCTATACTGTGACTAGACGGAGGACCAACGGATGACTGGACCACTGGTTAAGTTGCTATTGTAGATGACACTACTGGTAAGGCACACCTGGCAGAATTTTGGGAGATTTGCAGATCAAGATACATCTTTCCCATAGACGACCAGATGGACATCGACAATGAATTGATCTAGTACCAAAGGTGGTTCACCTAAGGGCTAAGACAATTCCTGCATCTCATCACAGATGGCTAAAGTTATGTTTTATAATATGGATCGGCAATTGAATTGATTGTATACTACTTTGGGTTGGCTTCAGTGTATGTGTCCTCGAACCATTGCAAGCGATCCATGAATATCCATAGGCACGATTGGAGATCGTTTGGACAGGAGCATCCCAAAAATCCCATAGATCCAGACAAAAATGCAATAATAACAAGCAATTGAAGCCCGATGACAGATCGATAGATCTGCATTTACATACTAATTGATGGAAGAAATGACTTCTTGTTTGTAGTCTACTGGGTCATAGAATTACTATGTGTGCCTGCATGCAATGTTGTTTGGAAAACCTACAAAGCAACCTTGATCACCTATATCTTGCTGATGTTGATCTATAGAAATACGGTAGTCAGAACCTTGGATGTTTCAAACCAGATTTATAGACACCTATGGTAGTTTTGAAAATCTCGTGATAGTTTGTTTTTTTTTGCAACCTAGGATGCGGATCGACACAGATCACACAGCAACACCAGTTTTGTCGATGATTCTTGACATTCACAGCTATCCCCCACCAGTGGAGAAGTAGACACGATGGTATGGTCATTTTTTACTAGCTAAGTTGAAGGAGATCGCATCGATAGTTCACTTACAAACATCAACCCCTCATGAATCAGAGTGCGATGATCTATAGTTGCTTGCATGCCAAAACCTATGAGTAATCTTCAATTCCTGGGAACTCATGATTCATCCATCTGGTTTATAGCAACACATCAAGAATCAAGTTACCACCATGAATCATCTGGTATGCTGAGACAACTTGGAGAAAAGTTTCCAGCCCTAAAGAACCATAGTGTAAAGCAGGTGAATGTTTATGGTGAGGAGATGCCAACATAGAAAATAAATTTTCCTACACTTGGCCGCCAAGAAAGAGCCCACCGTTTCTGATGGAGAACTAGCAAAGCTAGCCGTGAAATTTGCGTCGCCTTGAGGAGGCCCGTGCTGCCCAGTAGAGGCAGTGTTGTGAGAAAATAATCGTAATGCTGCCATATGTGGAGCATCGTGCCGTAGAAAATACTTCAGTGTGTTGTACCCTTCAATAAGGATATCTTCTCCTTTATTACCCATCGGAGCAAGTAGCTCGGTTGGTTGAAGACCGAGCAATAAGGCGTTGACGACCGCAAGTCAGCGGTTCAAATATCCCTGCTGCCAATTGAGAAGGTATATTTTTTTAATTTGTTTGTTTGACAAGTTTTTTTTTAATGTTTTCAAAATTATTTAATTAAATATTGATATTTTTTTCTTAATTATTTTAAACCCAAAACAAAAATAATTAAGAATATTTATATTTAATTTCATCTAATTTTGTTTTCATTAAATATTATTGTTCTTTTCAATCATCAAATTTCAAAGTACTTTTTCATTTGAAGTACAAATCTCCAAACAAAACTTCAAAGTTTTTTTGTACCAACACAAAGGGGGGCTATTTCCTTAGATGCTTTATTGTTGCATATTTTGCACTAAGGGGGGATAATTCCTTTCTTCCTTCAAACACAATTTTTTGACAAGAGGGAGATAAAACTTATAAAGGCAATTAGAAAAGTAGAAGTCATCATAAAATTATATATTTTCTTTTAGACTTCATAATAGCAGCCATGCTTGAAGTACTTGCAATAAGGAAGGATTATTTGGTGAACTTTTTTGATAAAATTGCCTAGAAAGCAAAGTTTTGCACAAATTGTAAAAATGACAACCATGACACTATTCAGTGTTAGTTTCAAAACAAGCAAAACTAAAATGGCAAAGGCACATCATAGAAGCCATATTTCCAGTGAAGTGTCTCATTTTGATTCTAATTTTGGTTCAAAGAGAGCACACATAATGTTGATGGCTAAGACAGTATTGTAGAGGGAAAACACATTTGTCACCTTGAGCAATCACCATTTTCACTCTCTCTTTTTTAGGCTTCATAAATAGCATAAAGTTTTTGTTTGAAGTACTTGTAATAAAGGGGTGTTTGTACCTCTTTTTAGGCTTCATAAATAGCAAACTCTCATTTTTTGAAGTTCTTATAACAAAATGAGGGAATTTTATGGTGTAAAATTGCCTAGGAGGCAATATTTGTAAAATCCTTCACAAAGCTTCTTAAGTTGCACATCTTTTGCAATTAAGGGAGGATATACTTTCTTTTCTTCACATTTTTTTGTAAAAAGGGAAGAAGACTTATAAGGGTGCATTTTCAGTAGTGACCGACACCTTAGTCATACTTATTTCATAAATTAATTACACCATGTTTTGCAACAAGAAGGGGGGGAACTTATAAGGGTGCATTTTCGACAGTGACTGACACCTTAACTACCTTATATTTTGCAAACTCATATTGTAAACTGAATGAACCTCGTATGAAGTGATCTATTCTACTAGACCTAGCGATTTTAGCAGTTGGTTACCCATGTAATTTGGTTGGATGATGAGATTACTATAAGTACATTCGTTGATGAGAAGACAAAGTGAGGAATGACCCACTTTTTGCTTAGGAGTAGCCAGAGCACTGTGACAGAGCAAGAACCAGCAGATCGACATTTTCTTCCATTGTATTGGGGCAGTTATATACTTTACCCAAATATTTTTGTATAGAGGGATGCATATGTATTACCAAAATAATGTAATAAGGGGGGATGTTATATTAATATTACCTTATTTGGTAATACCCCTAGTTAGGTTAGTCTTTATCTACCTAGGTTAGTTTACCGACATTCCTATGTCGACATATAATCTTGTTAGCATATTATTTGGTTAGTAGGTTAGCGTAGATTAAGGGGCTATCTTTAGCCTATGGTTTGTATTTATATACATTATCATTAATATATCAAATCAATAATTCTGCTCATCAATACTTCATGTGTTCACTTTGGCATCAATGACAACTTTTCACCTTGACATCAATGACAACTAAATGAGCTCAAAATGTCCAACATCTACATATAGTCAACAATATTAGAGATCAAAGATGCATTCTTGTCATATCATATAGCTACAAAGGAAATAATATTCAATTTTTTCCTTAGATATGGATGTATATATGAAAGTACCTTATCTTCATAATTTTATGAATATTATTAAACATAGACACCTAAATTGTCATTTTATTTTTTATTTAATGTTAATGTTTAATAATAATTCAATTGCTCCAAATATCTAAATATTTGGATTTATAACCTTAAAAACATTAATACTAACCATTTTAAACCCTTTAAACCCATTAAGCTCCACCCTACACCTAGCACATGGTCACCATGTGACTAATCCTCTCCCCTTAGCCTATGTGCACATTCCCCTTGTCAATGTGCACATTTATCTAGTCTACCCTATCATCCTAGCCCAGACTAGCCTACACCCTACTCTCCACATCCCCATGCACCCACACAACACTAAGTGATATTTAATTCATATGGATGGGGTGAAAACTATCCTCACCCAATAACATTAATGAGACATACCCCTTAGGTGGGGTGAGGAATATCTCTACCCAAAAAAATTAATGAGGCATGGTGCACACATACCCCTTTGATCATCAAAGTCAAAAACCTAGATTTATTGTCCCCTTACTCAAGCTACTTGTATGCCATGTTACCTCCACATTATCCCCATTTCACCATTCCCTCACCCTTAATAGAATCTATAAATAAGCCCTCATTCCTTTAATTTGAATATGTGTATGATATATCTTAGGGAAACTCTACCAAATTTTATTTAGAATCTACTTGTATGAATTTATGAGGAGTCATATTCCTTGAGTGTTGGCCATGGACAACATTGTGTGCATCTCCTTACATATGTTTATTTTATAAATTCCTTGTATGTTGGAGCTCCAATACACACCTAAATTTGAGGATAACTTCCTAGCAACCTATAGAAGGTCCCCTTTAAAGGGAATATTACTTTTGGTCAATACAACTAAAATCATCCATAGTGGAATGATTTATAGTTAGAACTATCCCTATAGGAACCATTCCCATAAAAAAACTAGTCATAGTAAATCAAACTATAGTAAACCATATATAGAGGTGAGTAAGGTAATGTTATGGTGTTTTTATCTCATTCTAAGTTTTTTCAATGCTATATTTTAAAATTTTATTGTTTTCTCCTCTTATAAGTATGGGTCTAACTTAGGTGGACCCAAGAGGTGCTACTAACAATTGCTTTGATTGTGTAAGTGTCAAAACTTTGCTCAACCTTGGTGGTACACAAGCATAAACCCACCTCTTTTGAGGTGGTCAAATAAGATAAGAGTTCCAAAGAGTATATTTTTAAAGGTATTTCACTTTGAAAATCCACTTTGTAACCCATGGGGAATTTGAAAAGATCATTGTTGTAACATCTTCCAAGTTAATAAAATGGTATGTTTTGTTTACTATATTTTGGCGATCATGGTGGTACCCTTTTAACCCTTAACCATATATAGGTAAACATATTTTATAGGTTCTAAACTTACTATTTTATCACCACATGTTTTATTTTTTACCTTGTGTATTTTTTGTTGGTCTTTTATCAATCTTGCTAACATTCTATGTTCTTTGTTTGTACTTTCAAGTCTGAAAGTAGTAAAAAATAATCCAAATTGGGACCCACATAGAATGGTCTGAAAACAAAGTCCTTTGTTCAAAACCATTCTCTCTAGGATGATTCATAGTCAAACCCATCTTTTCTAAGATAACTCATAGTCGAAACTATCAACACTAATATGCTTTCTAGAAATTATCTAAATAGGGATGATTTTTGTTGAGCTTAGAACTGGGACCTATCCTTTTAAGTACCCACGTTCACATAGAAAAAAAATAGTTTCAAGTGAGTATTAGATAAGATCCCTTGATTTCTTATTATTCCTTGTCATTTATGGTTATCGTCACTAAGCATCTTCTTAGGCCAAGTAAATAGTCTTGGGGTTTGCAATGGTATCATTCCTTCCCCCACCAATAATTTAACATTCAGTCTACTTTGTTATTTTTATTTTAAATTTGGTATTTTGTTAGTTAAATTTTATTTTTGATAGGTTTAGTTGCTTTAAACAAATTCTAATCTCTAATTATTCAGGGTTATTACCTTTTTGTATTTATTTTGAATCAAAAGCTAATTTTTTAACTTTTCTATTCTCTAGTTTTTGTAGAAAAATTTAACAAACTCATATTTTGAGGTAGAAAAAATAGACCTAATTGAGAGGAGACTAGAAGTCTCTCCCAATATAAATAATCCATAGAAGGATAATTTTTATTGTAAACCATCCATAGAGGGATGATTTCTACAGTGAACCATCCATAGAGGAATAATTTTACCACAAACTCAATTTTAGAAAATAGGGTGTGTTTATGATAGTTCTAGCCAATTTCCAAATATTCTTTGGACCTTAGGTAGGCATTGTTTCTTTTAATTCTAGGCTAATTTCATAAAAAGTGCTTAATCTAGAATTTTTGCTTTTTTTGCAAGTTTGCTTTTCTAGTCTACATAATCTTAAGCAAAAGTTCCCTTATCATCTGTATGCTCTCCTCTCATGCTAAAAAGTGACCTTGAAAAATGATAAAGGTGGTAATAGATTTGAAGTCAAAGTCCTTTCCTTTGCTTTCTAGGAAATTAAATTGCATTGCATTTCCTACATTTCCACATTTCACATTAAAAATAAGACTTGACCCCCATATGCTCTTTCCTCACACCTTAGGATGATCTTGGATATTAAAAGTGGGTTATTTGTTCTAGGTTAATGAACCCCCATCACTTCACATTAAATAAAGGATTTGACTCTTGTATTCTCTCTACTTATGCCTTAGGGTGATCTTGGAGATAAAAAGGAGTCACTTTCTTCTAGGTAAAGGGACAACACACACATTCCACATCATATCACATTAAGAGGGCCCTTATATTGTGTATGCTCTTTCCTTGTGCTTGGTGTGACCTAGGGAATCAAAAGTTGGTAAGTCACCTCAATTCAATGAACCTCATCATTTACTTGCTTTATTACATTATATTTCATTGTGTGCATTTTCTTTACTTTCATAGAATACATTAGCATAGATTTACTTTCAAGTCATTTTGTTTCAAGTCACATATTGTTCTATTTTGCACATTTCTTTTATTAGAGTAGGATTTAATTTAATTGCATTTTTGATTACTTTATTTAGAACAATTTATATTTCTGTATTGCATATTTTTTTCATTAATCTAGTTTACTTTCTTGTACTTGCATTTTACTTTCATTAGAATAGAATTTCCTTCTTGCAATTTAGCATAGGAATTTACTTTCTTGCTGAAATAACATACATTTTTTTGTTTGTTTACATAGAGTGGGAGTTTATTATTGTTGCTTCTTAGATTACCTTATCTTTTCAAAAATAATTTTGTTTGGCTAGTCTAACTTTTATCTTTCTTAGGTACGGTAATCAAATTTTACTTTCCTATTTTAGGTTCGTTTCTTCTCATTTGATCTAAGAAATTCACATTTTTATTTCATAGGATAGAATTTTATTTCCTTGCATCGTAGGTAGTAAAATAGCATTCCTAGATTATAATTTGTTTTATTCCATTTAGGTTAAGAAAATTTTACATTTGCATTCCTAGGGTAGCTTTTGTTTGTGCATCATAGTTAGACATATCTAAATAAAATTAGAAAAATAAAACACATAGTGAAACATTTGCATATCATTTTAAAAACCAATTGACGATGTTGGATATCATCCCCAACCATCGGTTACCTCTTAGTCACCATAGTTAGTACGTATAATTTCTTGGACTTCATCACCAAGAAGTTGACTACCCTTGGGATTAGATTGGGGTAGTCTAAGGCTAGACACCCTCATTCATAGAGCTATAGAAATAGTGTGTCTAAATATATCATTTCTGATCAATCCCACATGAGGGTGAAGAAAAGGGTATATGGTCTAACGAGTTTAGAGAGTGTTTCCTCTTATATCCCATAACAAGGATATTAGAGGTATTTTTGCTTTTTAGATGCCCAAGCAACCCTTGCCTTAGAAAGCTCTTGATTTATTATGTACAAATTATATCCACATACTCTTGGGTATATTGGGGATCATGCATAGACAAACATTTAGATCTCATGTATCCACATTTTGTATATTTTAGGGGTAGTCACAAAAAAACACACAAAACCAAAAAAACATTAACACATAAGAAATATCAAACAAAATTCCATACATCATGTTCAAAATTATGCACACTAATTGTTTGATGTGTGCTTAATTGTTTATTATTTTAGGTAGGTTCTTATTAAAAACAACAACAACAAAAAAAATAGAAAAATACATAAACAAAAAAAAGAAAAAAAAAACTTCCCCTTTATTCTATTTTGTCATTCCCTACTTTGAAACTAGCCTCTACCACCATAACCTCTTCTTTTCTACCTCCTTCTCTATATCTAAGCTATTATGGTTGTAACTAGAAGTTAAGCTAGAGCATAGGATCATCATTCCATGGACCACTCTAACATGATCCCCCCTCCTTTGGTTACCCCTTAAACCTATCTATAGGAGGTAACCTTTACCCTACCTGGTAGCCTATCCACCATTCATCATGTCCTCTATCTGAGTGACACAAGCAATTATGGATCCTAGTATTATTAACAAGGCCTAATGTACTAGGCCACCCACACTATATTACCTAATACTCCTAGACTCAGACCCAAATACTATATACTATGACCCTAGAGGGTTTTGACCTTACTCCACTTATATTTCCCAACGATCATTCCTTTCTTCTCCTAGTTTACATCAATCCCTATTATCCCCTCATAATTTAGGAAACTCACCTTGAGTGTCTTTACCCCTACTCTAAGTTCCTAACCATTATTTTTCCTCTTTCTTCCAAGAGTAGATCCACTCTAACACCACCCATATCTCATCCATTCCTATTCCCCCTATCATGATCTAAGTTGTGGGAATTGTGTCCATCACCCATGTTACCTCTAACCCTCATGGTCACTTTTCTTCCCATATCACTTCCTTCTCATTAATTCCTTCCCCTCTTATGCCACCCTTGATTCCCTTATGCAATTCTAATTCATTTCCTAGTCAATGAATGAATGTTCCTTCACATACTACTTCTTCCATTCCTCAAATGACCTTCTATTTTTATATTCCACCACAAGATTCCACACCCTCCAATATGAGTCCTTTGGTGATTTTTTCTATATTCATAACTCCTTTGTCAGTTGGTATAAATGTTATTTATTCTTTTATCCCTAAACCTCTTTTTCCTACTTCTTATACTTCTTTCCTTCAACATTATTATTATCCTCATTATTATCCTCCTTTTCAAGCTACTTATCATATTCAACCATTTTATACTTACTCTTCTTTGTAGCATACCCTAGCAAACAATTCTTAGTAGCCTCCTTGTCTTACCTTCCAAATTTATTCTAACCCATATTTTCAACTACCACTAAATATTCCTCATCTTCCTCCTCCTCCTTCTAATCTACCTTCTTACTTCACTCAACCTCCTTTGTGGAATCCCACTCCACCTATCACTCCTTCGTAGCTACAACCTTTATTCAATTATTATCAATGATTGAACTCATAGTTCTAGGTTCCAAACCAACCTCCCATAATCTCAAATTAGCCTTCCCCATTCAACCTCCACCTATACCAACTAGTTTTTTAATTGTGCCACCACCATACTAACCTCATCCATATTCTTATCTTGTCCAATCCCTATATCCTCCACCTTTTTAGCCCACCCCTTATTCTTCTCACATGTCCCACATAACCTACATCCCATAGCCTCCCAATACATCTTGTCCTCCTCTTACCACTATCCTTAATCCTATTTTTATCCCTACCATTATGAACCTTCCCACTTCACTACCAATATTATCTTGCATAGGCACCTCAAGCCCTACCTTAGATCAATATTCAACAAGTGATGGAATGACTCAAAATTCTAGAGTTAAACTAAACTAGATATGGGTATTAGAAGCCCACATATAGCCAATTTTGCAATGAAACTATCAATCCATTGGTTCTAAAACATCAATACCCTTGTTGATTTGAGATACCCATATTTAATAAATTCAAGGGGAAATAAGATACTAAATAGTACTTGCTCTTCAAGTATTCTAACCATCTTATTAGTTGTAGTGATCCACTTATGTTACAAACCTTCCCCATGTCCCTTGGGGGACAATCCTTGGATTGGTTTAACAAATTTCCTCAACATAGTCTCTTTTATTTTGAGAAATTGGTCAACCTCTTCCTAGAGAACTTTTCCATAAACATCAAGAAGAAGACTTAACTACCTAACTTATATAGTCTTCACCATTTTTATGATGATTCAAGCAATGATTATGTATCTAGGTGATGAGGGGTTATTAATGAGTTGACATTATCTATCCCCTCAATTGAGTTGGTAAATATTTTTGATAGGATATTTGTCAAACATATTTCAACCACCATAAAAATCAAATAGAATTACTCTTTTGAGGAAGTTTTTACTCAAGCAAAGGTCATAGAGGAAATTAAAACTCAAGAAGAAGAAATTAATATTTGTAAGAAAAATAATTACCCCAATAATTTAAACAAGGAAAACAACAACAATAATCAAACTAAGGTCCCCAAAGTGAGCCACATAATGTTGAGTACCACAAAAACTCCCAAAAAATAAAGTACTCAACCTTAGAAACAAAAAATTCAACCTCAATCAGCCCCTATGTAAACAATAATCCTATCTTCTCATCACCAAAATTTTAATCATCCCTAGTGACCTCATCCACCTCATAATTGGATGCCTCTTTTTAATTCATTGTCAAATACATTTAAAAACTATATTATGTAAAAGCAATCACCTTGTTTGAAATTATACTAGAGGACCCTAATTGAGAAAATTTCAAGTGGTATAAGAAACATCCAAATTACATCTATCATTATTAGAGAGGTCATGACATTAATGACTATAAACATATAAAGCATTTTGTACAAGATATGATTGATCAAGAGGAGATCATAGTTGACAAATCCTTAGAAATCCCCAACCAACACCATGGTATCTATCAAAATTCCTTACCACAACATGGAATGCAACAATTACAAACAAGTGCCTCAACCAATTCAACCATACCTAAATAGATTAATCATGTAAATAGCATCCCATAGCACCAATATTTTGTGGGAATGATCCACATTATTAACAACAATCAATGACACCAAAGTCTACCACCCCAACAATATGACCCTATAGCTATGCCCTTATCATCGATTGCTTCTCTTGTGCAAGGAGCTCCTCCTCTATAACTAAAGGCTAAAATTTGCTACATATTTACTTAGCCAAATTTTTGGTAAATTTGACTAAGTATGGAGAAAGAAAACAAGAAAACACTAAAAAATAGAAAAGCTAAAAATAGCCACAAATGGAGAAGTTGGATGAGCCGCGATTTTTTATTACCCTTGTATTGAGTGCACAAACAAGAAAGCACTGAAAACCACAAAAGTGCTGAAAATAACTAAAATAGGGAAGATAGAGTGAGTTGATATTTGTGTTCCACTTTGTAACCCACACGCAAACAAGAAAGCATTAAAAAATAGAAAAGCATCGAAAACAACTGAAATTGGAGGATGCACCAATATTTTTTCTACTTGGTAATCTATGAGAAAACATGAAAGTGCTAGGAAACATAAAAGCCCTATAAAAATGAATAATTAGAGAAAGTGAGATAGTGATATTTATTTGAACATTCGAGAAAACAAGAAAGCATGGAAAATCAATAAAAATAGAGAAAATTTTGCTACACATGATTCTCTGACTCATTTTTAATCTACGCACAAACAAGAAAGTGCTAGAAAATAAGAAATCATGAGAAAAAGTAGAAAGTGGAGAAAAGGTTACCAAAGGGTGTAGAGCCATGATTCTCTACCCTCTTCACTATTGTCATGCAAATATGAAAAGCACTATGGATAGTAATCTACAATAATTTGATTTATAGATCAATGGTGATTATCAAACTCCTTTCAATGTAAATTTTTGGTGAAATTTTGCACATGCTTTATTACAAAAAATAGGGGAAAGATAAATCAGATGCCATAGAAGTTGATTCACTACTCCCATTATAAAAACTTCTAGAACCTTCTAATGAAACATATTTAGTTGTAAATCAATAAATGAAAGAGAGTTACAAGAACCATTGAAGAAAAATGTGATTTGAAGTAGAGGTTGGTTGTAACAGATCAAGAACTCATAGCTAGATGGCATCATGGATGGTGAGTGGCCAAGAAAATCAAGAAACATTGAACTCCTTGTAATACTTTGAAATGCTTATCATTGTAAAACTATATCTCAAAGTGAGGGAACTTCAAGGGCTTCCTCCTCACATGGACATAAAAAAGGTTCTAAGACTCATTCTTCACATAGGGATGACGAGACTGCCACATATCCATCCAAATGGAGAAAACATGTCACCACCAATCCCTCTTCATCAAGAAGGCAAATAAGAATTGTAACACCTCAAGACTCACAAAAAACATATGAAATAGGTATGCCCATTGAAGGGTAGGAAACTAGATCTATATATAGTCATGGCAATCATATAGAAGAAAACCTTCACACAAAAGGAAATATTCCCATAGACTATGACCTCAAAGGAGTAAATGGCACCCCACAGGACCAGCCATGGAGAATGAGATAGCTAGATAGGTTGGATCGATTTCATACTCAACCAACCCAAATAATTGTAGCTCTAAGAACTATGCATATGGAATCTCATGAACTATGACTTATAAACATACCTCCCAGTCTGGGGGTTCCTCAAAGTGACCCCACAGAAGACGCATGGAGTCTGATCATAGGGATACTCAACATTACACTAAAAAAGTCATATTAACTAGCAAGAGTACAGATACAACAAAAACCCCCTTGAGGAATCTATGAGTCAAAATAATAAGAACAGAGTCAGATAAACATGAGTCTTCTATGACAACACAAACTGACCGAGTGAGGTAGTTAGAAAATGTGTTACATAAAGAACGAGAGCTAGTGGAAGCTCTTGAACAAGAGAAACAAATAGAAAGACTCTTGCGCCAACATGAGTAGTGTTTAAGAGAGCAAGCTGAGCAGCTAGCTCTTAACAATTTACCAAAAAATAGTGGTGACCACCAAAGAACAAGACACGATGACTCACCTAAGGAGAGGCACACTAGACAAGATAGCCCACAATGAAACCCCCCACCAAATCATGAATGAAATCCAACTAATGGGGGAAGGGAAAACATAGCAAACCAAGATCATAATCTTGAGTCCCCTCGTAGGAGGGAGTAAAATGGAACAAATCAAATGGATAGAGAGTTACCTCCATTGCCAATGTGAATAGGCTTACATGAGGAGGAAATACGTGCATCAAAGGTATTTCAAGAGCTTGCTAAAAAGATGAAA
The DNA here is from genome assembly GCA_028583015.1 of Wollemia nobilis. NCBI lineage: Eukaryota > Viridiplantae > Streptophyta > Pinopsida > Araucariales > Araucariaceae > Wollemia > Wollemia nobilis. Next base: position 5,767,074 of record JAQPPZ010016936.1, read on the forward strand.
ACCTTTGAGAAACAAGAGGCAACTGGGAACTCACCAACATTGAGCAAGATACACAATAAACCATTGTGCCCATCAATACCTAGCTCTCCATATCCTAAACACTTTTATATGCCTAGGTTAGAGAATTTTAAAGGTGAAGAGGATGCACAAGAGCATGTCACCAATTTTATCAATGCTTTTTTCATCTTGAAGACAATGATGCTCTCATGCTAAGAACATTCATAATGATATTTTTAGGTGCTACCACTCAATGGTTCGACCAACTACCTAAGCATATCATAACCAACTTTGAACAACTAGTAAACACATTCTTGAAATGTTTCTCCTTTGGTTCTAATAATAAGGTGAACCTTTCAGACCTGGTGAACCTGAAACAATATGATTATGAGATAGTAATGGATTATGGGAATAGGTGGAGAAAAATCATGGCAAAATTATCATTCTTCATTTCCACAGAAGAGAAAATTTGTATGTTTACCAAAATTTGTTCTAAACATATCTCCATATTGCTACAACTCCAATAGTATCCCTCGTTCAAGGAAGATTTGGCATAGGAAAAGCTCATCAAAGAGATAAAAGTAGATGAGGGAACCATTAAGTTCTAAAATAAAAAGGAGTGGAACAAGAATGGTAAGAATGACAAGTACAAATAGAAGCAGAGTAACCCTACTCCATTCAATCAATTCATATTGGCTACACCCATGGATGGGGGTGCACAACAACCACATAACTATATAGCACATCCCCCACCAGCCAAATACGACAAAAAGAACAATAAAGGAAGAAACTGAGAATGCAAGCCACCTCATTATTTCATGCCTCTGAAAAAATCAATACAATCAATCTTTAATCAGTTGAGCGAGGCCAGGAGGATCATATTTCTTGATATACCTCTTGTAGATCCAACCATACTAAGACAAAATGATATAGGGAAGATCAATTTTGTCCTTATCATAGGATATCGGGGTATGACATTGAGGCTTGCATCAAGTTTAAGCATTAAGTGCAAAACATGATTGAGGCAGGAGAGCTCAAAGTTCATAACCCACTAGCTCTCGATAACAGAGACATGGGCATATACATAAACCCATTGCCCAATCATGAAGCCCCTCTAGAGTAAGGGGCCTAAGTCAATCAGGTTCGAGCTAACATACCTACCCATGGATGCATTGGGATGGTTGATATCGTTAACATATCAACAAGGACTAGGTGGTATGGTCAACCGCAACCACCTGTAGCTCCCATGAACATCCCATTTGCTTCTAGGAAAAGGCAAGACAACCTTCCAAGTCCACCAATGAGACCTGTGGTAACTATTCATAGTAGATTGGAGCAAAAACTACAGATGAATCTAGCTAAATTATCCATCTATGAGCTCATACAATAGTCTCCAAAGCATAGGGAGACTCTAATGGAGATTTTATGAACAATTGAGCTTCAACCACAAGATGTGAATGCATTTACTCACTTTATGGGACAAGTGCAAGAATGCTAGGAACCTATAATCCGATTCTATGATCATGAGATTAAGACAGTTTCTACTGCCTTACCAGACCCTCCTCTAAAAATTGTAGCAACTATAAATGAATTACCTTTCAAGAGGGTTTTGGTTGATAAATTTTCATCAATAAAAATCATCACAACAACTGCAATAGAGCACCTCAAGATACCCAAGACCAATATCATTCCAGGAACTTACACATTAAGAGCTTTTAATGATGCTTTATGCAATACTGTGGGAACGATAGTCCTACCCATCAATGTGGGGCACAATACCATACCCATGATCTGTCATGTCTTGGAAGGCACTATGCAGTACAACATCCTCTTAGGGTGCCCTTGGATAAGGGCCATGAAGTGTGTGCCTTTGATCTTGCACCAGTGTGTCAAGTATGTGCATGAAAGCAAATTCTATGTGGTTCTGGCCAATGAAAAGCCTTTTAAATACGCTAATCATGTGGATATTCTAGGAGAACTCATGATACCTTATACTCACCTATACATGGCACCTTCATCCCTAAACACACAAGTTTATAACAAAGACAAAGGGGTAAGAAAAAACCTAGGCACATCAACACCTCCTGGTGCACTCAAGATAGTCAATGCTTCTAAAGTACCATCAATGTCAAAACCAAAAGAAAATTAGAAGCTAAATGCCCCCTTAGTTAAGGAAGAGAAGTCTAAAGAAGTGCCAACTATAGCCATTGCTGAAATTCCAAGTCCTATGGAATAGGAAGATCCTCAAGATCCAGATGAAGATAGTGATTATCACCATGCTTTGCCAGTATCATCTGTGGGGTCATCCACATCGTATACATCAATACACTTGACAAGTACAGGCATAAGGGAGTACCTTATGTATAACATCACCTTTACACCTATCATTGAGTCTGTACATGACATAGGGAGGCATAAATACTTGAGGTCTCTAGTAGGAATAGTGGTTCCACTTAAAATCCCTCCCAACCAAACCAATTTTGTCTATGTCGTCCTGGACTATGCCCATAAGTCTTTAGATATAGAAGAGGACGATGATAAATTATTCATAGTTAATGTTCATTACCTCTCTAATCCTGAGTTTTCTCTAAGATATTTTGAGCATTGCCATTGGCATGGTTATGGCCTTGGTGTATATGAGCAGGGGTGCAGGAGGCCTTACGAGCCACTATATCAACTTCTCTCTGATAGATTTGGCTTAGGCTACTATAGCGAAGGTTGAAATGAATCACTTACAACGACATTGGAAATATTAAGCATAGGGTTGGGAGAAGACAATGATTTCATTTATTATCACCCCCTGAGAATATCAAAATTGAGCAATAGACAAGTGGCCATGGTAAACATACAATATCCAAAAACTTATCATCCAAAAACCTCAATTTATTCCATCCCAATAAGGTACAACTCGTGGGATGAGGAGAATGGATATGAAGCAGGTGATGATGAGGTGCAAATTGGCTTAGCCTATCAAGGGCCCCGCTATTTACAAATTTTCACATGGTCCATCCATGATGAGATTAGATATACATCAGATGAAAGTGACTATGAATCAGAAGACTCAACAAAAAGAGATTACATAGGCTTAAGACATCAACCCCTAACTTTGGGGCAAGAGACAAATGCAAATGGGTTCTTCATAAGTGACAAAGAATATGAATATGAAATAGAGATGGCCTAATTAGGGCCAAGACATAAGCCCTTGTCTTAGGGCCACATACCAATGCTAACAATTTTTGGATAACTGATTATGACTTTGAGGATGATACCGAGATGGTTTATCTTGGACCTCACCACTTGTGGCAAGTCAACAAGCTAGTAGAGAGAGAGGTGGCGCTTCGTGCCATAGATCCTTAGCTCCAATTTTTGGGGAGACCTGTTGACCTAGCTACCATTCATTGGATGGTTAATCTCCCTACGCCTACATTTAGAGAGTAGTTATAACCCAATGATCCTATTGTCTATCCTGCTAACGGGCTAGATCCAAAAATTTCCATTCCTCCAAAACCTCATCGCAAGTATGGAAGAGAAACCCTTGAGAAAATATTGCACCCATGTGGTCCTAGAGATTTCATCCCATCCATCAACATGATCTCCATTGATTTGACCACTCCACTTTATAATCTAGTAGATCCTACCAAATAATTGCATCTTGATATAGACGCTATTGATTGGGATCGTGCTAGTTCACCCATAGAGCTAGAAGACATCTTTCACAATGAAGATATGTTACAGTCATTCCATTTTACATCAATTTGTGTGTATGGTGTCTTCCATGTTGGTTTGGAACCTAAGTTAGTAGGTCTTTTGAATCGCACTAATGACATTCATTTGATACCCATGCCTCATTAGCTAGAGTATGAGTCACATGTGGCTATAGAAGTAACTTTCGAGGTGGACATTAATGATGATCCTACCCAACCAAGGAAAGTAAAGATTAGAGAAAGTCTATCTCCACAAGAACAAGCCATCTTGATTCCTCTCCTCAAGGAGAGGCCAAATATTTTTTCTTGGACTTACAAAGATATGCCAGGGATAGATCCAAAGTTAGTCATTCACAACCTTTCATTGGATCCCATGAAGAAGCCAGTCAAGCAAAAACTAAGGAAAATGCATCCAACTATTGCTTTTATGGTAAAGAACAAATTGCAAAAACTATTGGATGCAGTATTCATAGTTCCTATCGACTACCCTGAGTGGGTGTCAAACATGGTATCCATAAGGAAAATTGAAGGAAGAGTTTGTATCTGCATGGATTTCAAATATTTAAATAGGGCAACACCAAAGGATTAATTCCCATTGCCAAACATAGATGCTCTTGTAGATGAAACCACAGGTCATGAAATGCTCTCCCTAATGGATGGGTTTTTTGGATACAACCAAATCCGGATTAAGCTCGAAGATCAACATAAAACTACTTTCATTACTCCATGTGGAATATTTTGTTACAAAGTGATGCCATTCGGTATCAAAAATGCTAATGCCACATATCAGCGGGCCATGACATACATATTCCATGACTATATGCATAAGATATTGGAAGATTACATGGATGACTTACTAGCCAAGTCCCTATTATGGCAAGAGCATGCCGAAGTCCTTAGACAAGTCTTTGATCACCTCATAGAACACAATGTCCGATTGAATCCTAAGAAGTGCGTATTCGGCGTAACTTCTACAAGATTTTAGGATTCATCGTATCCAAGAGAGGCATCGAAGTAGATCCTATAAAGGTAAAGGCTATACTAGAAATGGCTACCCTTACCAACATTATAGAGTTGAGGAGCCTACAAGGCAAGATAGCATCCATCAAAATATTCATCATGCAATTATAAAAAAAATGCAGACCTATGAATAGGTTGCTATGCAAGGAAGTCCCCTTTCATTTGGATGAAGAATGCCATCAAGCCTTTATAGATATCAAAAATTATCTAGCAACGCCACCAGTATTGGCTCCACCAAGGCCAGACATACCATTTTTACTATATATATCAGCTACTTATTTCACATTAGGCACCATGTTAGCCCAAAATAATGCACAATATAAATAGCAAGCCATATATTACATTAGTCGCACCTTGGTGAGCTATGAGCTAGGATATATGTATGTCAAAAAATTGTGTTTAGTAGTGGTCTTTGCAACTTGAAATTTGTGACACTACATGTTGAGCCATACAACCTACATCATATCAAAACAAAATCCTTTGCAGTACATGATGAGCAAGACATATCACAATACACGTACCGCAAAGTGGATCATGCTATTGACAAAATTTGATCTAGATTTCATAAGCCAAAATTCCATCAAGGGACAAGTCATAACAGATCAATTAGTAGAGGTGCCTCTTCAGGATAATAAGCCTCTCACCATAGAGTTGCTTAATGATGTGGTATTTGCATTATCAGATCCACCAGAACTCGAATAACCTAAGAGAGAAAAATATATGTCATTGTTCTTCGATGGTTTGAAATGTGAACAAGGAGGCGGATCAGGGATTGTATTTATATTACTGCAAGGCATTCCATTGCCCTTATCATTCAAACTAGACTTCCCATGCACAAAAAATAATATAGAATATGAAGAATTGATCCTGGGACTCCAAATAGTCATAGCAATGGGCATTAAAATATTTAATATCTTTGGTGACTCCTTGCTCATAGTAAACGAGGTCAAAGGACTCTTCCAATGTAGGTGCCCACTCTTGAAGACTTACAAGGAACTTTTTGACAATTACTTAGATCGGCTGGAATGGTACGACATCGAGGTAATCCCTCGTACATCGAATAGGTTTGTACACACTATGGCCTCTTTGGGATCCTTAATCCCTCAGAATCTATCTGCTGATTTTACAACCATTCATGTGAAATTGCTTTCACACTCAATAATACATCATGAAGCTTTTGACAATCGATAATCAGTCAACATGATCAACCTCGAACCAAATCAGGATTGGTCCTTCACAGCCAAAATTTTCTTGCAAACATCACCTTGGGGGTCGTTGATCTCCCAAGGACCCATATAGTGTGGTGCAACCATATACCATAGAGTTGTTCCTCAATCCATGTTCACTACCTTGGAAATGCAAGAAGAGCAAGTTGTTTATTCTATAGAGGTTGTGGCCTATCAAGATTGGCTTTCCCAACTGTGAGACTTCCTAAAGCTTAGAATAATACCTCAAGGTTTTTTGCATATTGAAATGCAAACATTTAAACATAGAGCAACAAGATACATTTTTCTAGGCGAAATCCTCTACAGACGAGGATATGATGGAGTATTGCTCCATTGTCTTGAGCCCTAGGAAACAACTTGGGTAGTTTCACAATCTCACGACGAAACATGTGGAGGCCATTTCAGTGGCATGGCCATCGTTAAGAAAATCTTGAGAATGGGTTACTATTGGCCCACAATGTAAAAGGACTATTGCGAGTATGTCAGGAAATATAGTAAGTGTCAGCATCATGCAAATCTAACACAATTACCATCATAAGCTTTGCAGCCCATCCAAGAAGCATGGCCATTTTTGCAATGGGGACTAGAATTGATTAAGAAGATCTCACTCCCATCCTCAGGCTAACACACATTCATCATAATGGCCACAAAATACTTCACTAAATGGGTAGAAGTGATCCCTTTAACATCAACAATTGGACCAAGGATTGCGGAGTTTATACTCCACAATATCATAAGTCATTTTGGGGTCCCTTCTAAGGTAATATCGAATAATGGGACATATGAATAAAAATGTGTGCACTTTAATGAACAAATATCATATTCAGCATATTTTTTCAATGCCTTATTATCCAAAAGCAAATGGGCAAGCAGAAGCCTCAAACAAAACAATAGTCTCCATTTTGAGGAAGATAGTGCAAGAAAATCACAAGGATTTTCACATACAATTGCCTCTTGCACTATGGGCATACAAGACTAGTATACGGACACCCACTGGGGCAACACCGTTTTCACTAGTAAATGGCACTGAAGCCATCATGCCTCTAGAGTTGGAAATCCCGACTCTACGCATAGCACTAAAAGACTTCATAGATTATGAAGTTGCGTGGCAAGGCCACCTTGATCAATTGATGCTTCTTTATGAACACCGAATCAAAGCTTTAGAGCATCTCCATGTTTATTAAGGTCACCTTGCATGAGCTTACAATAGTAAAGTCCACCTAAGGGAATTCAAGGTTGGAGATCTAGTGCTCAAAGTAAACCAACAGAATTCAAATCTTCTGCCACATCTACGAGATAAGTTCGTGGTAAACTGGATAGGTCCATACATGATTTCATAGAGAGTTGGGCATGGATCATATCGCATTATATCATTAGATGGTGTTGAAGAGCCTAAACCTCTCAATATCATTCACTTAAAGGTATTTTACACATAAAAACACAAAAACATTCAAATATGTCAAAAATAAAAAACATTCAAATATGTCAAAAATAAAAAATATTCAAATATGTCAAAAACACAAACAAATCATAAAAGCATAAAATTTCAAAAATACAATCAAAGGCTCCAAGGGTAATTCATACCACTTGGTCAAACAATCAAATCAAAGGCTCCAAGGGTAGTTCACATCGCTTGGTCAAACATCAATTCAAAAGGCTCCAAGGATAATTCATACCACTTGGTCAAAATCAATTCAAAACACTCCAAGGGCATTCAAGATGCTTGGTCAAAAATAAATTCAAAGTCTCCAAGGAATATTCAAAAAACTTGGTCAAATCCAATCAATAAAAGGCTCCAAGGGTAATTCAAGCCACTTGGTCACACATCAATTCAAAATGCTCCAAGGATAATTCATACCACTTGGTCAAAATAAATTTAAAATGCTCCAAGGGTAATTCATACTACTTGGTCAAACATCAATTAAAAAGGCTCCAAGGGTAATTCATACCACTTGGTCAAAATCAATTCAAAACGCTCCAAGGGAATTCAAGCCACTTGGTCAAAAATCAATTCAAAGGCTCCAAGGAATATTCAAAATGCTTGGTCAAATCCAATCAATAAAATGCTCCAAGGGTAATTCATACCACTTGGTAAAACATCAATTCAAAATCCCCAAGGGTATTCAAACCTCTTGGTCAGAATCAATACCAAAAGCCCCAAAGGCATAATAAGCCCTTTGGTCAAATTAATCAAAAAATACAAAAACAATTGCACTTCACATTTTGCATCCACATCATTGCATTACATTTTCACATACATTACAATTGTATATGTCATGAGAGCCTTAAAAGTGATACCATAGTTTGTCTCACAAGTCATTCATATCCATACCTCCATCCACATGTGTGTAATTGTGTTTTTCAACACAACCATTATTTGTTGCTATACATAATATACTAAGGATTTTCGGTTAGTCAACAAAATCTAGTAATCTTATCAACTTTTGAGGAAAATAACTTTGATTAGTAGAAAACAAGGCCTAGCTATGATAAAGCCTTGGATATTCAAGATCTCGTCACTAATTGAAACACTAAAATCCTAGCTGGTACAAGGAAAATATGAAAGCTGCAAAATGGTCTAGATTACCTTAAGTGAAAAGGATTATCCTTGCTTATCCCCACATGCAATCGGTTTAAAGGTGCTAATAATTAGCAAAAGGACAAGCTTTACCCTATCAAAATACCTTGCTTAAATCAAAACAAGCAAAATCCTAAAGCAAAGTACATATTCAAAAGGCCAAGCATACAGTCCAGATTTCAAAGTAAAAATCCGATACACAAATCATATATTCAAAATACAAAAAAAACAAGCTCAAGAAAAAATCAAACAAAAATAAACAATGATTTTCATCACTCAGAATGAGCAAAATAAACATTGATTATCATCACTACAAAAAAATCCTTGCTCAAAGAAAAAAATCAATAAAAAATAAACAGTGATTTTCATAACTACATATGAGCAAAAATCCAAAGCAAAAAGAAGCCAAAAAGAAGGGAAAAAAAGTTTGGATCCCTGGAATTCTCAGCATTGTACAAAACTATAAGGAGAAATCCTTATGCATGACGATATGTTTATTACAATTTCTTCATGCATTTGTGTAGACCAATGTTTGAATAGCTTAGGTAACCAAATATTGCCTAGTGGTATAGTAAAACTATGTCCAACATAAGGATGAGATGAACACTTGAGAGTCCCTGATCTTAGCATTGGGCTGAAATAATCCCGCCTGACATCGGAGGAAATGCTTGAAGTTCTATTTCATAATATACAATCACATGCACACACAAAGATCATGAAAAACCAGGTCCATGGTAAAAGCATTACTTTTCAAAAGTCTAAGTGGTAAGTAGACAGTTGTTGATAGGGGAACTAGAGTGTTTGAATCTCCGAAAACCCCCAAAAAAAATTTACATAGCAACAAATCATAACATCATTCACACCATCATATAATTTATAAGATTCTATAAATTAGGGGTATCAACATAGTAGGACAAATACCGCATATATATTAGAAATAGTATATAGATGGCCACTAACTACTTTATATATTTTAATTTATAGAAACTTATTAAGAAGATACATTACACACCATTACATCTCATATATGAATACTTAATCAATTCTTATGATAGAAGTGATTATTTAAATTCATGATTATTTTTAAACTTTCTGTGGTATCACCCATTAAGATTGTCAATGTCATATGCATTTCGTATGTTTTAAGTGATTAGAGCATAAGGGTTCATTTATACCATTACATCACATAAGTTAGATGCATACAATTAAATCAAAAATTGAACATGCATTTAACAATAACATTTGCATCCATGAAAACAAATCATTAATCATCCATAAACCACATCATAAAATATATAGGCAATATTCATTTGCATACCATAAATTCATCATTCATCATCAAAATACATCACATCATATCATCAAATCATATAAGCATCTACACATCCATCTAAGCATCTTCAAATATCATCTATCATCTAACATATTCATCATATCATCATAATACCATCATCGCATCATATCATAAAATAAAATAACAACAAAAACATAAGCAATAAATGATACACATAATGAGTCATAAAAGGTAAATCTATCATAAAAATATGTGTCAAGTCCAATGGATATACAAAAATACATGTGGGCTATAGTTATATAGGTCAGTCGACCTCAAAAATGGATCAAGAACCAAGTAGAACATCAATCAAGTGTCGGGCCTGAGCCCCCTGCGCCATCTTCTCTAGTTCCACCTCCCCCTATGGCGATATCATGAGTTGAGTGACGTGAGCCTGTAGGTCTCTTTGTTCGATACTGGTCTGCTGGCTAGGATAGGTGGAAGACTACCCCGAGGTAGAGCGCCCGTTGGCCTGCGAACCACCTACACCTATTGGATCCTTAGGGACAAGCCCATGCCTCTTGAGCTGCATCTAAAGGAGGGTAACATGATTCGTAAGACCCCAGATATGTGTCTCATGCTCATACAATAAGGACTAAATCCGTCCCACATCTACCCTTGAGCTTGCTACTGGAACCTCCTATGGTGTAGAAGCAAGAAAAACAAACTGCATTCTAACATTGCCACCCTCAATAGTAGCCTACAAAGCCTGTATCTATGTTGTGAGCTGCTCAATCATAGCATCTCACCACTGTACATGGATCTTAGTAGCCTGGAGCTCAGCCTTGACCTTGTGCAATTGTGCTCTTAGAGGAGAGTCTCTCTCCTCAAGCTCTAACTCGTCCTCCTCCTCAGGAACATCAGGATCCTTTGCTGCCACCTACTCTATTGACTGGCCCTATACCTCGGTCCTGGATCGAACCCTACGTCTTGTCGTATCTACACCATCACCCCCACCATCATCCTCGTACCCTAGACTGTCGATGCCATGCCACATCCGATCACCCCACCACTAAGAGTAGGCCTTTGTAACTCCCCCAGCCACTGTAGGGTCTATGGATAGGGTATACTCCTCATAGACAATCTTTATGACCTATCGTGGAGGTAGGTCCCTCTCTGCTGTGAGGTGTCTATACAAGAATGGTACCAAGGGCACATCCTGCTATAATTCATACTAACAAAGAACCCAAGAGTAGAAGAAATACTCCCAAATGGCAATCTTATGGCCAACGAGCCATCACTTGTGTCGTGTCCTAGTGGTAAAACTAGCTAGATCATCCTAAACTTGACACTCATAGTACGACCACCACATGACATCTCCAGCCAACAGTTTGGTAAAAGCATCAGTATAGTGGGATAGCTCCCCTACAAAAGTGTGGCTCTTATGCTTATCATGATCATGAGCCCATATAGCAACATAGTACTGTATCTGAGCCTCAATATTTGTAATCTCTATTGGGAGCCCTTTAGGGTGATCTACCTTAATGTGCTCCCATCCCCAAACCTATAGGAGCAAGCTGTAGGTAATGCTGACACATCCCCTATGATAAATGTGGTACAACTCATTGTAGAACTAAGCCAATAACGATCTACCCCATGCATAGATGATAGGCTCCTCACTATCTAGAAGGTCTTGCACCATCTCCAGGAGGTTTCAAGGGAACCTCAAACTTGAGCAATCTAGGACAAGAACGTTGCTAATCACCATCAACAACATGGCATGTCTCACTGTGAAAACCTAAGCATCATACCAAGTCCCTCAGATCCAGTCTCCCAGAGAGCCTGTGTAGAACGTGCTCCAAAAACCCGAGCATAGACAACCACTTGATCAGTAGTGGCTGATGAAACATTGGGCACCCCATCGAACAAGATCCAAAAAATCTTGTAAACATCCTTCAGCGTGATAGTCATATCACTAGAAAAAATATGGAAGGTGTTGGTCTGTAGGTTCCAAAGATGGGCTAAGGCCATAATATATTCCTAATCGGCCACAATGTGGGGCAACTTGATAACGTACTATAGCCCATAGGCCTTTAACCACTTCTAGTCAGTGTCATCAAATCCAGGAAGCAAGTATAGCAGGAGCTTTGGGTCCCAAGCCCGAGAAGTGAGGATCTAAACAAAGTAGAAGAAAAACAAAACATAACTACAATGCATCTAAGGCATAATTCACAATAAACATGAAAACGGTGCAAAATAGTATGAGTTACTCTAAATCTAAGCAAGAAAAGAATAAATTGCACCTAAGCAAAGCAAAAATTCAAAAAATAATCATAAAAACCAATACACAAAATGCAAAAACAAGGCTTAAGCTTTAGCCACTGTCACCTATAGTGGTTGAAACCTAGCCACTGGAGGCAGCAGCGGACAAGGCCCAATGGTCAAATTTTTGACCGTTAGGATTCAAGCTTGGCCACTCTGAGTGATAGTGGCTTAGAGCTGACTGCTCGCAACATGGCAAACCCGTGAACCCTTGGCCAGAAAACAAAAAAAATAATAATTTTGACAAGATAGCTTCAACAAAACAACAAAAGTGAGGGAAAGCAAACAAATTGGAAAACAAATCCCCTACCCAAGCATCAAAACTAAGCTAAGTTTGAGAATGCCCAAAATTGTGGAAATAGGGGAATAATGGAAAATTTTCAAAAAACCTAGGCTAAAGCCATGAAAAAATTGTAGTATTGGGGACCAACCCACCATGGCAAAAAGGAACCTAAGCCCAATTATGGAGTTTGTTCGTTGCTAGTAGGTTTAGTGATGTTCGTTTTGCTCATTTCTTAGTGAAGTTCAATTTTACTTAGGCTATGAAAAGAGAGCTATGGTTTTGAAGAGAATTACCCGAGAAGCTTCGGCTCCTCTAGCAGCTGATGTCTCGTCCCATGCATCCATGTCCTCAACACCAAAAAGTTTCAAAGTCGCAACCGTCACCATTGCACAAGAGCTCTGAAAATAGAATCTTCAATAGTGAAAATGATAGGTCAAAACCCTAGAATTGCAAGTTTTATATTTCCTTAAATATGCCTTGGCCACTACTGACGTTAGTGGCCCGAGCTTCTTGGCAACTCAAGACGACAACGACCACAGGAAGGAAATTAGAAGCTGCTAGACCTGATAGCGGCCAAGCTCACAAATCAAAGTAAAGCAGTTATTTCAATGAGGGAATAACAAAAATAGAAAATAATCACACTTTTGATGGTTTAGGATCATCAGAATGTTCAAAATAATAAAAAAAAATCACATAAAATCATAATCTCAAGCAGGACTCGTATCCAGTTACCTACTCTATCCACTCGATGATTGTAGCGATTTGCGCTCCATGTATTGTGGTGAGATGAGTAGGCAACCATAAGGCCACTTGGGGCAAAAGCAACTCATTTTGGAATTACGATATGTCACCCTTCAAACCCAAATAATATCAAGATGGTCGAACTACTCCATGGGTGCGAAGGGGTCATTCTAATTCCCCTATGACATCAAAAATATTAAGTCAAAGTGATACAATCTAGGCATGAACAGAATCACTCATCCTAACTCCCTAAGAAGGCTATTGATAGGTGGACCATTCCTCGGGATAGGGATGGATGATTATCATAAGCAATTTTAGTCACACTTGGATGTGGGATTGCCCATTAAAAGCAGCAAATGCTAGAAAGGAACCAAATTAGTCATGTTGGTCAAGCGACTCGTCGCATCAATCATTATCATTTCTTCACCAATTCATTGTGTGAAGAGGTAGTTCAAAACTTCAACTTAATCATAATCAAAATAAAAAAAATATCACTTTATCATAGTAAAATTGTGTTCATCCTTCAAACCATTACATATAATAATCATAAATTTTCCTTGTTTGCTAGGAACGTAAGCAGACATGACATCTTCAATTATAGCTCTCCTACCGATCGAAATTGTTGTAGCAACTGAAGCTACCCAATTGAGTTTGAGGAATAAGTGCAATTTAACATGCAAAATCCACTGAGCTAAGTCCTCTAAAAATTGAGACAATGATTCAAGGGATGCACGCCATCTTGCATAATTGGGACATCCAACGTTTATCAGACCATTGATCACCATACACCCTACAAACGGATCAGTCTACGTTTTTGCTCAGCATTGTGTTTTCCACATAGTGCGTCATAAAAATGGGCATCTATAGACACCTAAATTGTGTCATGCTTAGGGGAGATACTTACATATACACACTCATAAGATCATAAGACATAATATTGGACTTTCCAAGCATCAACAATGGTTCTCGCCACTCATTTGGGGCCTTTTCAAGCCATCCAAGCTTGGTCGCTCAAGCCAAGAGTGACCAGATTGTAGCCGCTCAAGCCTAGAGCGACCAGACATAGCCATTGCAGATGATAGTAGCTAGATCATAGCCACTACAGACGATAGTGGCTAAGCCATAAGAAGTGGTTCATCGACAAATAGGCCTAATCTCAGGTGAAAGTGGCAATCTGCATGTAATAAAGGTGAGCAGGAGTGACTTTGCATTCCTTTTCACGACCAGTTCACATAGGAGACTTGAGTTTGCATTTAGACTTAAGTTAATTGACCTCCTAGCATAAACAAAGGACAAAAGCTTCTCATGATAATGAAAAATTCACATAGAAGACTCAAGTGGGTAGTTATATTTCAGTTAACTGGCCTTCAAATATAGACAATAGACAAGAGCTTCTGATGCTAACTTGCACTACGCATGAGAAATTCATTTCTAGGGCTTGGACATAGACCTAGGGTTTCACACTATAAAAGGTGTAAGCCTAAGAGCACCAGGGCAGATATAGAGAGTCTTATCATATCCATATATCCTTTAATCTTTTATCATATAGATAATAGAGACCCGAATCACATACAGGAGATCATTTCAGAGAGAGTTATCTTTGAGATCACGTGTGTGGCAGATATTTGAAAAATCAAAAGGCATAACACCTATTTTATTCAACATCAGATCATAGTCTTTGACTCACAACTTTGAGGTAAGGAGATCAAGGTTTTCTTTAGCGGTCACTGTCTTGGACAGTGGCCCATAGTCTTGGTTTAGATAGACATAGCATATTTTATCTTGTTTTCTTATATCATTAGCATATATTTACTTGATTCCATGGTATTGTTTTATCATATTTTTATTACATTCTTTGATTACTAACAACCTCATTTAGGAAGGAAATCTCAAACACCTAAAAGTGTGTTGTTGTTTCATTGCTTGCAGGGCCACAGGTACATCGGATGAAGGTTACAACATACGAGAGAAAAAGGGATCCCTCTAGGAGACAACCCTAGAGAATGAGGCGTTTGTAAGCCCTCATACATTTCCTTATGTAGAACCGGGAAGCTTTTATAAGCGCACCACCTCTTCGTGGAAGGGGTACTCCTTGCCCACTTGTAACTTATAGTATCAAAATGGGTATCCCTAAGAGAGACCGACATGTAACCGAGCTTCAATATCAATAAAAAGATCTGTCTTTTGTTATTTCATGTATATGCTTTTTCCTCTTGTCTTTCCATTTTATCTTTGGTATTATAAATAGCATTGCAAGTAGGGTTTTATAAAAGGGACCGATGCATGCGTTCATGGGGTCACTGCAGGTTCTTCCTCTCCCTCTAGACTGGCAAGTCTGTAAGTACCATAACCCACTCTTTGTGTAACAATGTATGGATCTAACCAATTAGCTACAAATTTATCATGGAGATTCGATAATGCATTGGTGTTTTGTTGGTTCTCTTTAAGAATAAGATATTCTACTTGGAATTCACATAGATAAAATTTTGTGTTGTAAGCACGTTTGAGGTGGTCTTGATAAACTTGTATAGATGATTGAAGATCTAGGATCAAAGCTTCATACTATGCAGTTTTTTTTGTGCATTTGAATTCAAGTTTGAATGATAAGGGAATAGGTACCCCATATGGTGTATGAAACATGACTCTAGTACCTTGACCTTTCATGCAATTAGATCCATCAAAGAATAATGTGATATCAATGTCTTCCTCTAGAATGACATCTTCTTATTGCTCAATGATATCAAATATTGAATTATATAAGAGCTCAATAATAAAAGGATGATCACTAGGTAGTGGAGCTTTCACAAGTTGATCGGCTATTACTTGACCTTTAATGGATTTTTGGCTAATAAATTCTAAATCAAATTCAGTAAGGAGAATTATCCATTTAGCAGTGTGGATGTTATTGTAAGTATGAGATATCATGTAACATAGTGTATTTTCTCTAGCTATGACATAAGTTATATGACTAATCATGTAATGCAGATTTTTTGAGAGGTAAAAACCACTACTAAGCACAATTTCTCCACATAAGCATAACTGGTTTCATAGCTTACCAATATTTGACTACTATAGTAGACAACTTGCTCTTGATTTTCCTCATTATTTTGTGCAAGCATTGTATCTAATGCAAAGTATGTTGCTAAGATATAAAGATAAAATAGGACACCTAGATGAAGAGGAGCTAATACTAGTGGAGAAGCTAGATATTTCTTAATGTCATTGAAGGATTTTTGGCATTTATCTATCCAATAGAATGGCACATCCTTTTGTAGTAGGCGATTGAATGGCCTACATTTGTCAAAAATTTGCACAAGAAAATGATGGATTGATTGAATATTCCTTGTGAACTATGCAATTGCTTAAGTTAGTTTGTTCGAGGTAACACCAAAGACACATTTCTTGGGGTTTAACCTTACATTATACTCTAGGAGTCAGTCAAAAACTTTCTCCAATACACCAATATGTTCTTGTCAAGTTTTAGATTTAGCAAAGAGATCATCCACATAATCTTTGATAATATTATGCATGTAGTCATGGAAAATGTATGTCATGGCACGTTGATAGGTGACGCCTATATTTTTGAGGCCAAAGAGCATCACCTTGTAATAAAAAGTTCCCCAAGGTGTAGTGAATGTTGTTTTGTATTGGTCATCAGGATTTATTTCAAATTGGTTGTATATTAAAAAATCATCCATGAGTGAAAGCATTTCATGGCCAATGTAGGTATCAATAAGAGTATCAATGTTTGGAAGAGGTAATTCATCCTTAGGACATACTTTTTTGAGATCTCAAAATTCAATGCAAACACGTATCGCTTCGTTAGACTTGTGATTGAGCACAAATCCACTCAGGATAGTCGATAGGAACTATGAAGTTCACATATAAGAGTTTTTGAAGCTTTATTTTTACCAAGAGGGCCATGGTAGGATGCATTTTTTGAATTTTTTGTTTGATCGGCTTAAAATTAGGTTGTAAGGTGAGATTATGGACAACCAAACTAGGTTTAATATTGGGCATGTCCTTGTATGACCATGCAAATATGCCCTTCTTCCTTTTGAGGATGGGTGATAAACTTTTACCAGGCTTGACAATTTGGGGATTGTCTTTGTCTGAACTAAGGTCCACATAGATAGTATCTTCAATAGACATGTGATAACCTTCCTCAAGTTGATGGGACATAGGAATCAAATGAATATCATATAAGATGTCATCACACTCTTCTAGCTTATCCTCATATATTTTTTCCTAGAAAAACTTAGGATATGAAGGTGAAGGTGAAGGTGAAGGTAGATGGTATGGAGGAATGTAGTTGTAAAAAGCTCTTAATAATTCCTCTAACAAGACAAATTTGGCAAAGGATGGAGGCCAAGAAATCCGATCCATATCAATGAGACTTATGTCAATTAGAATTGGGTTAGCCATATTGTATGTATTATGGAGTGGGGTAAATAAATCAATAGGATTCATGTTGACTTATGAGCAAGGTGAATGAGTTTATATGGAATAGACGGGACCTAAGAACTGGTGTTAGGGGCTTAGTTAACCTAAACAATAGAAAGCAACACAAGTAAATGCATTTGTCTGAATGATATGTACATGTGCAATGCAAATAAAAAAATATGTTTTTGTTGATTTTTGATTGATTTTTGATTTTTGGTAGTCGTGAAAACCACTATTTTTGTGTTATTTGCATATTTTACAAGTTGTATTATGAAATGGCTTAATGGAATGGAGGTGGTGGCTCACTAGTAAGGGTGGCTTGCTGCTATGGAAGAAGCAAGTGAAATATGGGCTCATGGATGGGGAACATATTGAGATAAAACTCATCTTGTTTTGTATGGGGAATTATGGGCTCTATTTGTTCTTCATATTCATCTAAAATTATTGACATGATCTTGAATTCTTCATAGATTTCATCATCGGAATTATCAAGATGGAGGGCTTCTTATCCTGAATTGAGATTAAGCCTTTGGAAGGCTTTTTCAAGAGAAGAGATGGTGGAAAGTGGGTGGTAACCTAGACCTGAATGGTCGTGCACCTCTTGATATGGAGAATTGATAGGTTGATCCACTCCTTGTTCATGCAATCCTAGGCCATGAACTTACCAATTGACTATGTGGAAATATCGAGATGAAAATATTGTCATGTTTGGAATGTTGGCAAGTGTTGGTTCTTCGAGTTCTTCTAGGGGACCTAGACTTGATGAAGAATAAATCCCCCATATACAAAATTTATGTTATTTAGAGCTAAACCCATGTTATATACTTCTCTTATGGCCAAAAGTGGGTCACATGGGCGATAGAAATCCCTAGCACTAGGAATGGTGAGGGTTTAAATGTTGATGTCTTGGACCACATATTCACCAATACTAGGATTATTGAGGTGGACCTCAACTTAGGATGACATGGAGGGACTATGGTCAGATGATGGCTTGGGAAATGGTGGAGATAGAGGTATCTCACAATCTATCAATTCGACTTGTGAATAATTCAGTGATGGTGATGGATTGGTTTGGGAAGGTTTTTGAGTGGATGATGATGATGAGGAGGGCAATGATGTTGATGATGTGGACTGATTGTGACCACATGTGCATGTAATCAATGATGAATATTATGCGGGTGTGAAAAAATGATGATGATTGGTGATAGGGAGCTCCTCAATAATGGGATCCTTTGATGAAGATATTGTTGAAGTGGTGTATGGATTGGATGATGGTGAAATAAAAAGGTGAGTGGAAGGAAGCATAGACTCATAAGTATTTGAAATGAAATTGCAATACTTAAATGGCTCGACATTCATCAATATGCAATGTACTTGTCCCTCATAAACATATTTCAATAATTGATGTAAAATATAAGGGACACATAACATTTCCCTCATCCAAGGTCTTCTAAGGAGTACATTGTACAACATGGATCCTTACAAGATGTGAAACATGGTGTGAAACATTTTAATTCCTGCTTCAATGGGAAAAACAACAGTGCCAACTGTGGAACACAAATCATTGTTAAATTCTTTGAGGATGAATTAGTATTTAGTAATATGATATGGAAGAAGGTTTAAATAATGAAGAACTAATGTGGTGATGATTTTGATAGAAGAACCGGTGTCAATTAATACTCTTTTAAAAGGCTTATTATTAATTAGATCCATGATATGCAATCGAAGGTCTACAAATTTTGATGATATTGGCTTAATATTAAAGTCATAGAATGTGATGGAAGTCTCCATGCATGTTTATGTGCTCCCTAAAAATTTTTTGAAGGTATTAGGATCTTGCGATTGTAGTTCAATGGATTTTAAAATATCCATTAATGCCTCACGATGTGGAGGATATTATTGGATTAACTTTTAGTTTGATAATTTTGTGGAAGACTTATTCAGAATTGTAGTTAATTAACTACTCAATGAGATGACTGGTCAAGGTGGACAATTTATGGCTCGATTTGGCAGATTTGATTGACTAGGGAAACATGGATGGGTAGCAATGTAGAAGGTTGTGATATACTTGCTTGAGCTGGTTGCCTTTTTTTGGTTGTTCCTTTGACCTCTAGTGACCACATGGATGGTCCCTACAAATCCTTGGTATTGTTGTATGTGATTGACTTAATTAGGAGGAGTTTTAATGTTAGCTCCCCCACATTTGGTTGCACCTCCTCATGATGAGGAAGTGGTTTTTGAAATATACCAAGGTTTTGGTTTTGTTGAGAGAGGGGATTGTCAAGCTTGATTGCCCCCAAGTCAATAAGATCTTGCATTATACCTTTAAATACATGGCAATTGTTAATGTCATACATTTTTTACCTATGATAAGGACAAAATATATGCTTTCGATAATGTTTATTATGTTTTGCAAGATCATCAGGTCTGATTTTGGATAAAGCAAGTTTTTTGTGTCATATAACCTTCAAAAAATGGAAGCATATGACTCAACTAAGGGGGTGTATTGGTTATTTTGTTGGATAGACTGTCTCTAGGGACAGTTCTCCATAGTTGGCACTATTTTTTGCATGGCTTGTGTTGCTAAGGGTACCGCATGATAAGTAATTTACTGTGGTGTTTGTTGCATAGGTTGTTATTGATCCATTACTAGTTGGCTCATGACCACTTGATTAACTTGATTGGGTTCATTGGTTGGGTTAGCCTATGTTGATTTTGGTTAGCCAAAGTAGTTGCTTTTGTATTGACCCTTATTTCTCCATTCTTTTTTTTTAGGCTTAAGTATGCCTTATTGGATTTTGATCTCCTCAATGATACTAGCTTGAGCTAAAGCTTCTTCAAATGATTGATAAGTTTGTAGTTGAAGCATCCAAGAGATAGGTTTTAATAAAATATTGGTGAATAGCTTAATTAGCTCATCCATTGGTAGGATGAATGTCAGTTTAGTGATGACAACCCTCCAACGGTTTCCAAAATAGTAGATAGATTCATCATCGTGTTGTCTTAAAGCATAGACATCAAACAATGAGATCTTCTTTTTAACATTTAATATAAAATGGTCAAATAATTGATCAATCAATTCCTCAAAAGTATAAATACTATGGCTTGGAAATTGATTATACCATTCTATGGCATCTCCTCCTAATGTTTGAGGAAAATTTCAAAGTATGAAAGCATTGTCATTTTGAATTATAAATCATGCATGTACAAAAGTGCTCACATGTTCTTTGGGATTCTTAGTTCCATTAAATATTTTAAACTTAGGTATCATGAAATCTACCAGATATGGCAAGGATGGTACCGAGGGATGAATTGGTTGATTGATCAATTAGCGTAAGGTTGCTTTCTGGTTTGAAAAACTAGGTGTATGTTGAATCAATTGATCTATCTATTTTTTCATGGCCTTAATTCAAGGATCTTTCTCAAGAATATAGAAGCCCTAAATTACCTAATGATTTTATGGTGGAGTGGATAAATTTTGTGGAGTGACTAAGTGATGATGAGATTGATAATGATGGCTAGGTGAATTTTATGGAAATTGATGAATGAGAGATTGTTGATGAAAATATGGGAAATTATATATTTAAGTTGATGGATGAAGGTTATGCCTAGGATATCCAATGGGAATAGGATGGGTGATGGTATGTATTGGTGGGGAATAGGGATAGAAATCATATAATACTATCGTACCCATGATGGACCTTGGTTAACAAGGATATTCTGAGTAGAGTTATGTAAAGCCTTAGGGTTCACCTGTACTTCCTATTGAGTGTTTTGATGTTGTCTAAGTAATTTATTTAGGTGTTCCCATGCTTCACTAATGTCTCTATTAAATTCTAAGGGTATGGAGGTAGACGGTATGGAAGATGTGGCTTGGGGACAAGTTAAACTAGGTATGGAAACTTGTGAGGTTGAAACTTGTGAAGCAACATTTACATGTGATTCATACAAACAGTTGGTGTAAGTGGAGGTGTATGAGGTGCTATGAGCACATGAGGGTTAGGGAATGGATATATATGGAAATAAAGTGCAATTGATGCCTCAAAAATAGGGTTAGTATACACTTGATTAAGGTGGATGGGGTAGGGAATAAATAGGCTCTTGTTGTAAAGTAGAATCCTATCTAGGTGAATTGGGAATGGATTCTAAGACATAACTAGAAGAATTCATGAGAGCTTCTACTACTGCCATGTCTATATGGGTAATGTGATGGTCTATGGTAGGGGAGGTTGACTCTTCTTGGGGTATAGCCATATGAAATGCTGTGGATTATAAGTAATGTGAAGAACTTGTAGATAAATATTCCTGTATCACATTTAGGGAATCTACCACAAAAGTGGTGGGGAAGGTGGATGAAGATTCCATTTGATTATATTTATTTAATTCTTGTTTTTTTTTTTTTTGTATTAGGACCATAAAGCAAATAAATCAAAGTATATATTATGCAATAAACTGAAATACCTAATTTAAATTTTCACAATAAAAAAATAACCAATGCTAATTTTTTTTAACACATGTATCTTACCTTGTTCATTGGTTATCTCATTTTAATGTGAGTTTATTTACTTAAGTTTCAATATTGTGTGTTTCAAATGTGCTAATCTAAATTAATCAAAAATAAAGGTAAAACTATGGCTAAGCTAAGGCAATGATATTCTTGCTAGTGATGAAATCCAACAAGTTTGCTTAGGGGTGACCGAGGGTTTATAACAGTAGAGATTGGTGTATGGAGATGAATTCCACCGTCACCAAATATCAAGAAATGGCTGGTAATGAAATCCAACCACTACTATTTTAAGTGAAATGTGCTGTGTTTGAATTGTTTATTTTAAGGTTTTCATTTATTAATGTGGACAAAAAATGTTAAGAGAAACTAGTTTCATAAATATAAGTTAGAAACCAACAAGAGAATACCAATTTCTCCAAAGGATGTGAAGTACAATACTTAAGAGCCCTTGTCAAAATAGTTGAAGGGTTCATCCACCCCTCTACCTAGAATCACCCAATGGCAGGAATACTCTTTGCACCCTAATGATGTTCCTACTTAGATAGATAAAAGAAGATAAGTATAACCCTAAAATGTAGCTCTAATTTATGTAGATTATCAATTCAAATGCAATCAAAATGCAACACTTTATATCTATGAAAACCTAAAATGTGAACTAAAATGAATTATTTTCCAGATTACTTAGTGATTGTTCATTTTATGCCTAAAATCTAAAAAAAAAACATTAAAGAACCCAAAATACATAAAATAGTAAAACTAGATTTTGGATAGTGGACTTACTGGACAACCTATGTATCTGCTCCAAATCATTGTAAAACACACCTGGGTACTTCTAAGATGCCTTGGTATGCTTCTAGAACATGTCTAGGTGTTTCTAGATGATCCTCGAGTGCTGCAAAACCTTCGCACACTTCTTGAAACTTTTGACAAGCCTTAAGAAACTCTAATAGGTGAAGAATGCTTGATTTGTACTCTTGTAAATCTACAAAATAAGACAACAAATAGTAATTTATATGGAAATATAAATTAAAATATGAAACCCTTAGGGAGTCCCACCATGATCACCTTTTGTAGAGCTAAAAATGTGACACCAAAAAATGCTAAATAAAACAAATTTCAAGTGAATCAAATATGCACAACAAAATGGAATTTATATTGATAAAGGGGGTGAGCCTAGAAACTTCATTGTTACAATAGTGGATCCAAGAATACCTTGATACAATATTATAAACTTTTCTAGGGTTCTCCAAAACCCTAGCCATAAATAATTGGTGGTGTCTTCAACTATGTCTTTGCTCCCAACAAGGTTGAGTGGGCTTCTGCATATCCGATATCGGGCCACTTCAAATTAAGTAGTTATTCAATGCTTCTGATGTATTGTAAAAACCTACACACAAAGAAACTAGATAATCGATAATAACAAATGAGGGCTCCACA
Source organism: Wollemia nobilis (assembly GCA_028583015.1). Classification (NCBI taxonomy): domain Eukaryota; kingdom Viridiplantae; phylum Streptophyta; class Pinopsida; order Araucariales; family Araucariaceae; genus Wollemia; species Wollemia nobilis. The sequence continues at coordinate 5,790,605 of JAQPPZ010016936.1, forward strand.
GTGTGAGCCCTTAGAAATCATAACTTAAAAACCCTAGTTATAGCAATGCAAATGTGAACATGATAAGACAATATAAAATATAATAACATAAAAAAATTTACCTTGCTCTTGCTTATTGTTTTCTTATGGATAGATCTGTTGTAGGTCAATGGTGGGGGTGTGACCTAGAAACACCCAAGGATCTTGCTCAACATTAGAATAGGGCTCTAAAGTACCTGTAAGTTATTTGGAATTGTAGTAGGGCACTCGAGAGGTCTGTAGAGTGTAGTGGGGCACTCGAGAAGTATACAGAGAGTAGTAGGGTGCTTAGGAGATCTGTGAAGAGTAGCAATGTACTCAATAAGTCTATGGAGAGTATTAGGGTGCTTGAGATATCAATTCAGATCTAAAAAGTTAGATCTAATGAGGGTGATGGATGCAACGGTGGTGGCAATGCATTCGAGAGGTAAAATCAGATTTACAAAAGTGGCGAGGGATGCAGTGATGGTGGTGACAATTGAGGTGATGGAGGAGTGGCATATGTATTAGGGTTAATTTAGGTTTAGGGTGCTAAAATCTTAGTTGGAACTCTAAGGCACTTAGGATATTCAAAAACTTAGAAAACTTAGGTCACTTTCCAACTAGTTAGGATTCCAAAGAACTTCTAGGGGGCTTGAGCCTTAAAATGACTCATATTAATAGTCCAAACTAGGTCATACTTTAGGGTTTCAAAGACACTAATCATGTGGTTGATATTAAAGCATATCTAAGGGTGGACAATCAATCTAGGATGTGCAATGGATTAAGGTAAATGGATGAAAGATATTAAATGAGATCGAATGACTAGGAATAATCCACTTTATAAATATATATCATATATTAAAATATAATATAAAATATTATATTTAAATATATATAAATAAATATGAATAATGGTCAAAAATGGTGGGAAATAGGGATGGTGGACAAATGGATGGTGGGAAAGCATAGATGGAGGATAAGTGGCTAGATTTTGGTGTCTACATGATTAAATAATATTCTTAGAAAACAAACTCAAGTTAACTATCTTGGAATTTAGGTTGTGACATATGGTATTAAAGCCCTTGGTTCATAAGTGATATAGGCTTATCTACGTAAACTTATATAAAAGTGAATAATAGGACACACAATGTAAGGATTACACTTTCATGAATAGTGTATTTGCTGACCTTTAACCTAATTGTATAGCTAAGTCAAATGGATACTTAGTTAATAGTAGGAGAGTTAATTCAAGAAGTGATTATGGTCTAACCCTCACTATCTCTCTTATGCATGGCTAGGAACAATGCCATTATGGATGAGGAGAGGGGTTGTCACCCCATCAATAAGACAAACATATAAAACTAATGCTGAGTCTAGAACCCCAAATATAGAAGTAGATAACCCTAATAATGTAAGGGAGGATCTCCCTGTAATAGTTGCTTTACTTCAAGAATATATGGAAACACAAAAACAACTATTAGAAGCGATAGTGAATCATGATACTCAAGCTAGGAACTCTAGGGTAGAACAAGTTAATGAACCCCTTTCAGAGGCACAATGGGCCAAAAATCGACTTGAGGTAGAATTGGGTAGGGATATGAAGCATTTAAAATCCTTCAAGTTCAATGGAGAGGAAGGTGGTGATGCGGCTAAAGCTTGACTAAAAGAGATAGAGACTTTCTACAATATGAAGAATTATTCCATTAGGACTTGAACATCTTATGCCACTCTACACTTGTAGGGTGTTGGCTTGGATTGGTGGGAAACATTTAGTGGGGAACAAGGAATTGAGGTTGTAGTTGACCTAAAATGGGAGGAATTTGTGGTAGTCTTTAAGAGAATATTCCTCATAGAACATTTTTACAACCAAAAATTTGAGGAATTCACCAATCTTAAATAGGAAAATAAGATGGTGGAGGCTTATTACCAAAAATTTGTCAAGCTATTGAAATATGTGCCCCCTATAATGAGAATATGAAGGTACATAAATTCATACTAGGAGTAGATCCCAGAGTAGGGCATGAAGTGAACATGCAAAAACCTAGAACCCTCTAGAAGGCCTATGACCTGGCCAAGAAAGCTAAAACTTACCTCAAGTCCTACTTTGACTATGAATGATTATCAAAATAGGACAGAGATACATTAAGGAAAAAAAATATTGTAGGCTTGATGATATGGGAAGGAGAGAAAATAAATAAATGCTCAAATAGTCATGAAAAAGAAATTACAAGAAGTAGAGAATGCTTAGAAGGAGGTTCCAAGGAAAGAACTGTAATGCTAATCACCAAGGTAATGGCAAACCATCACCTCAGGGTCAGACTGACCCCCATTAGCAGTGAAAGTGAAGAAGAGAAAAAGTATAAAACTCATCCAGGGCCTAATATTGAATGCTTTGATTGTGGTGGACCACACTATGCTAACAATTGTCCACTCAAAGTAGGACCAAGTTTTAAAGGAAAATATCCAGCTTACAGATAACCAACATGCAAGGAACCTGCTCACAAGATCTATGCAACAATAAGAAATCAAAATTTGGAAGGGCAATCCATGCCACTTATTTATAAGGGTAGGATTTTTTCTATAGATGTTATAATTTTGATTGATAGTGGCACCATGAATAATTTTTCTTCCTCTAATGTGATTAAAGATATATCAAAAAGACCAAAAATATTGGCTCAAGGGTGGAAGATCGAGTATGGTTCAGGATAAACCTACTTTGTGAATCAGTGCTATCCTATGACCAAAATTACCTTACCCAATAGTACGACCATTGGTTATCTGTATGTAGCACTACTACATGCTTTTGATATAGTCCTAGGAATGGATTGGTTACAAGCACATAAGGTTGTGATCAATTTTTAGGAAAAATGGATTGAGTACATAGAAGATGGAAGGAAAACACAAAGAGTGTATAGTCTACAAGGGGCATTTCAACCCCAAATCCTCTTGAAAATGCAACTTAAGAAATCCATAAAAAGGGGAGGAAAAATTTATGTAGTGAAACTAAATGAGATAGAAGATGAAGAGAAGGAAGAGGTGTTTGGAAAACACCTAATACTCCAAGAATTCAGGGATGTATTTTCAGAATATTTACCTGGATTACCTCCAAAATATGAATTTGACTTCACAATTGAGCTTAAACTTAGGGTAGAGCCTATTCATAGGGCTCCTTATAGAATGAACCCCATTGAGATGCAAGAGTTGAAAGTACAATTGCAAGGGTTGCTAGAGAAAGGTTTGATTAGACCAAGTGTATCACCTTGGGGTGCACCTATTTTGTTCGTAAAGAAAAAGGATGGTTCCTTGAGGTTATGCATAGATTATAGAATTCTTAACAAGGAAACTATTAAAAATAGATATCCTCTACCTAGAATTGAGGATCTATTTGATTAGTTGAGGGATGCCACTATCTTTACAAAGATTGATCTAAAATCTGGATACCATCAATTGAGAATCCATGAAGAGGATACCCATAAGACAACTTTTAAAACTTGATATGGACATTATGAGTTCACTATATTACCTTTTTGTTTAATGAATTCTCCATAAACATTCATGAATTTGATGAATAATGTTTTTAGGAATCACCTAGATTTATTTGTTCTTATGTTCTTGGATGACATTTTGATTTATTTTTGAAATAAGGTAGAGTACATCAGACACCTTAGGATTGTATTGGAACTACTAAGGGAGAATCAACTATATGGGAATCTATTCAAATGCAACTTCTATGAGTTAAAAGTGCAATATTTAGGACATATCATATCATTTGAAGGGATAGTTATGGATCCCAAGAAGATAGAGGCCATACTGAATTGGCTAGTACCTACAAGTGTGACCAAAGTGAGAAGCTTCATGGGTCTCACTAGATACTATAAGTGCTATGTGAAATATTACTCTAGGATAGTAGCTACAATAACAAACCTTCAGAGGAAGGGAAAGGAGTTCAAATGGATAGAAAAATGTGAGGTAACTTTTAATTTGCTCAAGCAAAAACTCACTATAGCTCCCATATTGAAAATTCTAGACCCTCAGGGTAGTTTTTATGTGTGTATAGATGCATCATTGGAAGGTTTGGGAGGAGTGCTCTCACAGAATGAAGTAGTGGTGGCCTATGGATCAAGGAAACTCAAAAGGCATGAGGTCAACTATGCTACCCATGACTTGGAATTGGTAGCAATAGTGTACACCCTCAAGATCTGGTGATATTACTTGGTAGGAGGACCCTTTGAGTTGAGAACAGACCACCAAAGTTTGAGATACATATTTACTCAACCTTTGCTAAATGCTAGGTAGAGAATGTGGATGGAGTTTCTCATCGAGTATGATTTTGACATTGAGTACATCAAAGGGAAAGAAAACAAGGTTGTCGATGCTCTTAGTAGGAGGAGACACATAGCTATTTTGACTCGCATCCATGTAGATTTGATGGGGACAAGTCAAGAGAATGCAACATTAGGGACAAGTCAAGATAATGCAACATTAGGATGAATATTGCAACCAAATAAAAACTAATATGGATGAGAAACTTGATGAAAGCAAATATTTCAACTTCAAGGATGTTTTATTGTGTTTTAAGGAAAGGGTACTAATTGTTGAGGTTGATTACCTAAGGAAGATGATCATGAATGAAGCATATAGATCTCCATATTCTTCTCACCCAGGAGGAGCAAATATGAGAGAGAATATGAAGAAAACCTTCTATTGGTTAGGGATGAAAAGAGACATCACTGAATTTGTTACCCAATGTCTAGAATATCAAAAAATTAAGGTTGAGCACAAACATATTGTAGGACTATTGTATCCTCATGATGTACCTACGCAAAAATGGTAGATGATTTCAATGGATTTTATTGTAGGGTTTCCAAAGACCAGGTTCCAACATGATGTAATCCTAGTTGTGGTCGATAGATTGACCAAGGTTGCACATTTTATACCCAAGAATACCAAGGATGATGTCATGGTTATGGCTAATAGATTTTCCAAGGAAATATTTAGGCTTCATGGTTTTCTAGAAGTGATTATTTTAGATAGAGACTCGAGATTCACATTCGAGTTTTGGTAAGCTTTACATCATGCCATTGGTACTAGGCTAAACATCAGTTATGCATACCACCCAAAAATCAATGAGCAAACTGAAAAGGTGAATAATGTGTTAGAGGATATGCTTCACATGTATTGTATGGATTAGAAGACATGATGGGAATGATTATCTACACTTGGTAGAATTTACCTATAATAAAGGACATCATTTGACCCTAGGCATGGTTCCATTCGAAGTTCTATATGGTAGAAGGTGTAGGACATCATTGTCATGGGATAATACAAAGGATAGGATTTTACTTGGACCAAACATGGTCAGGGATATGGAGCAATAGTTGAGGATGATCAGGGAAAGGCTTAAGGAGGCCACAGATCACCAAAAAATTTATGTCGATCTTAAGAGATCACCAAGAGAATTTGTTGTAGGTGATAGAGTGTTTTTGAGGGTGCGACCAATGAAAAGTGCTATTAAGTCCACAAAACTAGATCCTCATTTTGTTGGGCCCTTCGATATTTTAGAGAAGATTAGTCTTATGGCATATCAACTTGCCTTACCACCCAATCTATCGAAGATTCATGACACCTTTCACATATCTTTGCTTAGAAAATATATTTCTAATCCTGATCATGTGTGGGACTTATCTAATTTGTATATGGTGAATCCAAAGGCTATAGAGGTTCATCCAGTAAATATCCTTGATTTTTATTCCAAATCGATGAGGAAAGGGACTTTGGAGCAATGCAAGGTCTAGTGGGATTGCTACTCCAAGAGAAGTGCTACTTGGAAGAAAGTGGCAGATATGTAGAGACACTTTTTATTTCTATTTGAAGAATGATATGTAATTGATAATTTATGATTAGACTATGATGAAACACAGAGGATTGTGTTAAGCCTAAGGGGGTAGGATGTCATGATCCTCCCTTGGCAGACTATTCATTTGGATGGATTCACATTTTGCTATGTTGCTTTATGGATAGAATGAATGATATTTCATGACTAGTTAAGCAGGAATATTTTATGGAAAATGTAATATCTCTTATCAAAGGAATGATTAATGATTTTATGTTTACTTGTTATAGGAATATTCATTTTATAGAAAAGTGAGATGCCATTAACAAATTTGCATGCTTATAGGGAATAGGTTTATCTCAAGGAAAATAAATGATGTGATCATTTACTCTTTGAGTAGTTCAGGAAGCATGGATGAGTGCCTTTGTCCTAAAGTTGGCATATCAAGAATTGCTTAAGTATATATATATATATATATATGATATATATAGTATATATATACTATACTATATATATATATAGTTATAATTGCTATGAAAGATTCATTGAAAGTGAATAAATGTTGGAATCCTTTATTCTTTTCAAAGATATAAGGCAACTTGTCTTTTTTTGGTAGTAGATCTTAGCTTTAATTTGTTAAATGTTGTTAGGCTTGCTAGAAGTTATTAATGTAAAAGGGCTTGCATTAATATTTTATTTAAGTTGTGTTTCATTGACCATGAGCAAAAGAGTGTAGCTTGGAAAGGAAACCATTAAGAGGGGCTTATCGATTCGGTTTAGGAATGTTAGAGCCTGATCCCATTCCTTTACGAAGTTGGTAACTAAGGTGGTAAGAAAAAGGGATATCGTTGAGAATTTCAAGGAGGGACTCATTGCTCAGACGTATCCCAAAGGAAGTGGGCCATGCATCATGGGTAGTGGGAAGGTGTAAATGAGAAAAAACAAAACAATATGGGGAGCTAGTAGGGGAAAAAGAGAAATGAGGAGTTAGTTTTCTTTCTCTAGAGGAACATGTAGCGAAGGGAGGAAGGAAGAATGAGCTTGGCTAATTGGAAGGAGTGGACAATGAAGATGTTGTATTTCTACCTATGATAACTAGGAAGGTGCTACAAAGGGAGGAAGGAAGAATGATATGGGTGAATTGGAAGTACTAGACAACAAAATATGTTGTATTTCTATCTACAATAACCAAGAAGGCATAGTGAAGGGAGGAAGGAAGAATGAACTAGGTGAATTGGAAGGACTGGACAACAAAAAATATTGTATTTGTTCCTATGATAACCAGGTAGTCTTTATTGAATTTGTCATTAGAATAGATTTAAAGACATGGAAATGATACTCTCTATATAATAGAGCATATTTTAGTGCTTTCTTTGATACATTGAAACTTCTATGTGAAATTGGGTGTAAGGTTTGGTTCTTGTAAGGCAAGTTCAATACGAAACCCTCTTTCAAAAAAAAATCACTTTAGAAGATAGTTGTCACTTATGTTAAGAGAATCTCTTTGGGTTTTACTCTCTATAAGGTAATCCAAGTTATGTTTAGTTATGTGTTTTGTTTTAAATAAATTTGAGTGATGTTGTTGGGTGAAACTAGGATTAGATAATAGTAGTGTTAGTTACTCTATTTATCTCCAAGACTTGAACCTTAGGTATAGTTTGGTTGGTTTAGATACCATGCCGAGTGAACTCTGTGATCTACCTTCAGTGGAGTAAAATATTTATGGACATAGGATTGGTTTCTAGTAGGTTTGAAATAGGAAGGTATGTGTGCTTTGACGTTAAAGTTCTCTAGATTGAGCTCTGCTAGTTGATTTACCCCACTTCTTTCTAGACTTGAAGAGATGGGACTATCTCGATAACCATAGTAAGTATTGTATATTTATGTTGGTTGAAACTAGACTCAATGCTTAGGATTTAAGGTGCATCAAATTTTAGAAGTTATTGGTTTATTTGTTTAAATATATTAGCAGATCTTTGATGTAAAATATTTAGGGAGATTATTTGGTTTCAATCTCTTTTCCAAATGGATATTGACATCTCTGTAATACGCTAGGTCAAATAAGTGGTTTAGTAGGCTCTTAGTTGTGGTGTGGTTTTCCTTAGCTATAATTTATGTGAAATATTTCCCTAGAAGTATCCTTATTACTTAAAGTATTGGAAGGACCACGATGTGTGTTACCCGTTTCATGCTTGTATTTGTTGCATTATGGAAATAGTGAGTGCATTCAAACTTTGGGTTGGCATTTAGCTTGAGCTTATGCAAACTATAATTGAATTTAGTTTATGTTTTTAAAGGAAGGTTGATAATGCCATTGACCTCACATGAATTTTGGAAATTTCTTTATCAGGAAAGGCATACAGATTTGCCTAGGATGAAAATTGTGAGAAGAGTTCATACATGTATTAAGAAAATAATTCATGTTGCAAGTCCTCTAGACTATGCAAACCCTTTTTAGTAATGTAATGATATTTCAAGGTATTATTTTACCCATTGTAAGGAATCCAAATGAATATGAAATAAAGAAGCAAAACATTTCCAGGTTGGGTTTTTCCTTAGGGTTTCCTAGGATAAATATAATGTTGTGGAATGTGCAAAATATTCTCTTTAATGGTGCTTTATGATGATATTGTTAAGTAAACCTCTATGTTTTCATAAATAGTTATGTCATTGTAGATCTTTATATTTTGGGTATTATAATATATGTGCATATTGATTTCATGGTTTCTTTTAAACTTCTCTTCTAAGACTATGGAAATGTAAAAAGAAAATATTTCAGATTATGGTTGGAAAAGCACTTCTGAATATTGTTTCAATGATATTGAATGAATCATTATGTAAAATTGTTTGAAGGCAAATAGAAATCTCTTGTTGGATATTCTCTCTTAAATTATAGGACAACACTCTTAAGTAAGCTACTTCATAACAATAGATGAGATTCAATATTGTGTGAGAAGGGCACAACATATTTCATGAAGGAATCTTGTGGAACCTAGATAAATGGCTAAAATACTTAGGAGTGGATGTAAACCTTTGATTAAACAAGGAAGTTTTATTTTGTGTTGAGATGTTGGGAATTCATAGGGTATAAAGATAAATACACATGGATTCATTTATGTAGTGGATATTAAGTAACACTCTAATTCATCATAAGGAATCTTGACAAAAATAGGAGGCAAATGTATTTAAAGAATATGATTGCTCTAACAAATAAAGAATGGTAGTTCGTTTAAGTCTACCTTGGATTAGTAGGCTTGTGATGAGGTAAAAACCTACTAGTTGGTTAATCAACCTAGAGTAAGGAAATTATAGACATCCTAGAAAACATGAACACTATCCTTGTTGGGATATCTCTAATGTGAGAAAGGAACTATTATATTTTTGAAAGTAAGCTTTGGTAGAGGTCTATTGTTGGAATGGCTAGCTCACCATGAAATATGAGAAGGATAGTCAATTCCCATATGCTCACAACACCTACATAGAAGGATTTATGTAGTAGAGTTGAATAGCATGCTTCTTTCACCAGGATGAAAGAAGGAGAGCTAGCTCATTAGGGAAGTAATGAGAAAGATAGCTTGCAAATTAAATACTTACACCTAGTGCTCCTGCATAGCTAGATATATGTAGGTAGTAGGGATAGGTGTACCTCATATGGAATTTGGGTAGAAACCAAAATAAGATAAGCTTACTAAGAAATCTAGGATCGATACTTGTTGAAAGGATTAAAGAACAATCTTAGAAAAAATCTCTCACTATATTGGAATTTGAGTTGTGACATTATAGCTCTAAGTCCCTATTATGTTTAGTAGGTCATAATTTAATAGAATAAGAGTAATCAACTCCTATACTTATATGGAACTCTATTTATGGCTTCGGGTCCTTAAATATGGAATTGAGAAGAATAGGTATGATTATCTAAATTTTACATTAATACTTTCTATAGTGCATTGACTGTGTAGGTACATACAAGCTTGTATTATCCTTAAATTGATAATTAATAACAAGTCATTTAGTTAACAAAGTTCTATTTAAACATAGATTATACCTAGTTGGGTTCATTGCTTATACTAAAATTAATAATTCTAAAACTTTATTATTTTTATAAAATAAAAATCTAAACTTGAATAATTGATGGTCAGTGTATGAATACATATATAGTGACTACTCTCCCTCCTCATTAACCAACTCTTTGATTGTTTTCTAGTTGAATGAGATGATTTACTATGTCTGATATTCATGATTTAGCTATGGATATTTTTTTTTTGGTAGATTAGATACTATAGCATTAATACTAGGTTTTACAGGTTGACCCAAAACCTTTTACAAAAATTAGCCCAGGGCTATTGATGAACATGTCCTTACTAAGGATCTTATATATGTAAAATCTACATGCCGCAAAATCCATTACATATGGTTAGGCACATAGTCTGTTATAAAAAATAAACTTCCCATACAACATTTTGGGTATACCCCAAGAAAACACACCTACGTCATAATTACAAAAAAATAAACAGACACACATAGCAGAGTACTGAAAAAAACTCCCACAAGATCTGTATTGACAATTAATCTTAATAATTCTTTGGTAATTGTTTTCTTCCATATATGACATGCTTTGGGACCACATCCTGTCTTGGCCAATCAACCTTGGAGAAGTGAACCTGCTGGCTAGATTTATGGCGGTGGCTATCTGGTGGTCCACATGGCTCTAGTTCAAAGTCTTATATTGTCATTTCTTTCATGTCTATTGATTATCAACCAACCACAAATTACTAAGACGACTAGGAGCCATGTTATCTGACATGTGACTATCCCCATTAGTCTTTGTGGTATTTCCAAGCAACATCCACGAAGACTGACAACTCGGATAATTTTTATTGTGAGTCCATTTCAAAAAAGAGACGGGAATACTCATAGACTTAGAACTTATAGTGCCTTCATGACTCAATGGAATTAATGATTTCATTATGTTATAGAATGTATTTTATTTAAATATTTCATTATTTCAATGTTGTTTTATAAAACAAGAAATTGATAAACATATTATTTAAAATTTATGCAATTTATAAGAATATGATGGATAAACTAGGAGATTATATTAATTGATATGTTTTTATAAGGATGAAAAATATTTTGAGAGAAAGGTTTCCTAGAATATGGTGTTTTATAGATATAGTAAATGAAATTCACCATGAAGGAAAAAAAAACCATGTGCTTTTAAAATATAGAGGATTGAAGCAAAGATGGAGCGGAGTGGAGCAAAATATGAAGGGAGGATGGTTTCAACAAGGAAAAATGATAGTAGAACAGGACTCAAAGAGGAAAGTGGAAGCAAGGAGGGCAGGAAATCGGGTACCAAGGACTCTATCAAGGACAAGGACGATAGTTCTAAGCATAAGGAAGACTCAGATGTGGTTATTTTCTGGGGAGATGAACCTCCTAACACCAGGCCCCCTCCTTCAGCAAAGGGTCCCATTGTTGACAAAACCAAGGCAACTTCCTATGCCAATATCCTATCCAATAATGGACGAGGTCCTTACAAACACCCTACCACATCAATATTCTCTGGCGGTAAAAATATAAACATGCCTGACATTATCATCAATAGCTACCTAGCCATGGAATGTTTTGCCTTGGTGGGGAAGTTCGTTGGAGGAAGGCCTGATATTGAGACCATCCACAGGTGGGTTGTCACCAAATGGAAAACTCTAGGTGACATGGAACTGGTTGTCTTGTCTAGAGGTTTCTTTGCCATCAAATTGAGCAACGATGAAGACATGAAATGCATCCTCACTAGAGGCCCCTGGTTCTTAGGATGTAAAAGCTTATTTCTAAGGAAATGGGACCCATATTTTGATCTAGACACCCAAGATATAAACTTTGCACCTATATGGGTTTGCATCCCAAACCTTCCCTTCCATTGCTAGCATGATAATATCCTCCTTTTCCATTGTAAATGTCATAGGAGAACTCCTTGCAATTGACCTGATGACCAGAGCCCGTAAGTGTATGAACGTGGCTAAGATTTTTTTGAATGCTAATCTAGCCTCGAAACTACCAACTTATATCAATCTAATCCATAAGTCTTTCTACAAAAAATAGCCCTTGGAATATGAAAACAAACCAGCCTTCTATTTAGAATTCCATACCTAAGGACATTTGAGGTCTTAGTGCCCTGTCCTCAAAACCCAGACTCTCTTGTACAAATATCATGGGCAAAATATAGGAGCACACCAACCTAGTGGGGCCAACAACAACCATCTTAGAGGCAGTAAAAACTCACACAACAGTGGGTATTCCAAAAGACATAAAAAATAGTAGAAACAAAACCAGGTAGGTAAAAGCTATCAAAAACAACAAAAGCCTACTAAACCACAAGAAGAGCTTCAATATCTCAAAGGCAAGGAAAAGGTGAACTTGGAGCCCCATCAAGTAAGTTTGCCTTTCATCTCTCCTAACAGGTTTAATATCTTAAACAAATATGATAAATTGCTCCAAGAAAATGCCTCGATTTCCCCTATTCTAAAACATCCCTTTGAGGATTCTCAAATTAATGCTACTACCATTTCTCAAATCCCTTTGTCTTCCAAGCCTAGTCAACAAGAGTAAAACCCCCATCCCTTGAAAACCCAAGTTGAGCTCAATTATCAGCCTGATATTCAAGTGCCCACCGATCTAAACATTGAACTCTATTTTGTTAACACTTCCTCCAATTTTGGACTGTCTCATAGCCATCACGATGAAAGTGTAGCCATTCCCAATAATATTCCAATGGAGTAGATTTTATCCCCTAGCCTAAGTTAGAATTTTAGGCCTCAGAGCCCTATCTTGGAACAGATAATTCCTTACAAGTTTAGCCCCAAGAAAACCAGAAGCACTACCAAATCTCCCATCGACATCGGTAGTGAAAATAAAAGAGGGAGGAATTCCAGAGAGGATATATGGAATTCCAAAATAGCATATGACATTGCAAATGGAATTCATAAAACCCTTTTTCCAATATTACGTCTCAGCCTAAAGAAGAGAGCAAAAGTTATAAACTCCCTCACCACAATGGAAGAGGAGGTAGGAAAACCCTAAAATATTCTAAATGAAGATTCTATCATGGAATGTGAGAGGCCTCAATGGGCCATTAAAACAAAGAATTGTAAATTATATGAGAAAGGATATCAAACCTTCTATAATTATCATGCAAGAAACAAAAATCAATGCCAATAGCTCTGCTTTAGTTGCCAAAGTAATATGGAAAAATGTAGGTGTAGTTGTTAGTGATTCCAGAGGCACGTCTATAGGTCTTATGTTTTTATGGGATAAGCATAAAGTTGAAGGACGTCTCCTCCATTATAGTGATAGGCTTCTTAGCATCATTTTTTATGATGTCAACAACAACTCTTACTGGATCCTCACCAATGTCTATCTCCTAATACTATTTTTGGGAGAGATCAGCTATGGAATACCCTCACAAGTATGAAAGGTTCATTTGAAAAAATTCCTTGGATTGTTGCAGGTGATTTCAATACCCCCATTTATCCCTCAGACAAAAAAGGAGGATCTAAAACCCCAAATAAAAGCATGGAGGATTTTAGTTATTTCGTCAATGCAAATTTTTTAATGGACCTAAAAATTGGAAAGGCTAAATACACTTGGAGAAACTGGATCACATCACATTCAATTAAAATTAGATAGGATGTTCCTCTAATAGGAAGATGTTAAGTTTTTTGGTGATGCTGCTTTATATCCTATTCCAAAAATTGGATCAGATCACAATCCTCTTATCCTGGATATTGAAAAATATAACCCCTACAAAAGGCCATTTATATTTGAAGATACGTGGCTTCATCATACATATATTCATCAGAGTTTCTCACAGTTGGCAATAAGATATCCAAGGACTTCCTTCCTCCAAATTAGCCCAGAAAGTAAAAATACTCAAAGAAGACCTAAATATTTGGAATAAGAAAGTTTTTGGTGATCTGTTTGCCAACAAGCAATCTCTCAAATAAATATTAGATCACATCAAGGCCAAAATTCAAAATGGGCAAGCATATTTCCACATTAGATATGAGGAAAAATATATTCTAGCTGAGTATCACAATGTTATTTTCTGTGAAGATACCTATTGGCATAAAAAATCTAGAGCTCTCTGGATCAAATAAGGAGAATCAAACACTAAATTATTTCATGTATCCACCCTTAGAAACAGAAGCAACAACCGCATTAAGAAACTAACTAAAAGTGATGGCACTTACTAAAATAGATGATATCAGGAATGAAGATTGCACTTATTTCAAAAACATGTTTGAGGATGACAACCTATGCTTAGCTATAGCCCAAGAAGCTCTACTTCACCACATTCCTTCCAAATCTATTCCTGAAATGGTTAAATCCTCTCTTATTGCTCCTTTTTAGGATGATGAAATCAAGTCTACCATTTTCTCCATGAATCCTGATAAAGCCCTGGGACCTGATGGTTTTCCCCCTAATTTTTTCAAACCTTCTAGGATATTATCAGTCCTAGTGTTTGCTTGGCCATCAAAGAGCTTCAGTCCTCAAAAAGGATTCCTTGAGGCTTCAAATCCACATTCATTTCCCTCATTCCAAAAACTCCAACCACCAATTCTCTACTTGACTACAGACCCATAAGCCTCTGCAATGTCACCTACAAAATCCTCACCAAAATATTGGCCACTAGAATGAAATTCATCCTGCCCTCTATTATTGAACCTTACCAGGAAGCTCTTTTCAAGGTAGATCTATCCTCGATGGAGTCATATCCATCCATTAAGCCATCCATTCTACTTCCAAGACCAAAAATTCTACTTGCATACTCAAGCTTGACATGAACAAAGCCTATGATAGAGTCAACTGGAACTTCATTTTAGCTATTTTATATAAGTTCAGTTTCCATTCTGAATAGGTTGACCTCATCAGAAGTTACATATCTTCCCCCTAGTTCTTTGTCCTTATCAATGGGTCTCCAGTAGGTTACTTCAAAAGTAGCAGAGGTCTCATGCAGGGAGATCCTATATCTCCTCTCTTATTCATTATCATAGTTGAAGCCCTAGGCAGAACTATTCAAGACATGTGCAGAACTGGTTTGCTTTCAGGGATCAAGGCCTCCTCCCAGACCAATCAGGTTCCCACCAACAATTTGTGTATGACACCATTCAATCGACAAGTGCATCTGTATTTGAAGCTAAAGTTATCAGATACATCCTTCAAGTCTATGAAGTAGCTGCGAGCTAGAAAGTCAACTTCAACAAGTGCAAGTTATATTTCCTCAACACTCCCACATAGATACAAATCAAGATTGCAAGAATTTTAGATTGCTCTATAGTTGACCTCCCAACCACCTATCTAGGCCTGGCTCTCTTTTTTGGACAACCTGCAGCTTCTATGTGGAACAATATTACAGAGCGGATCCAAAAAAGACTTGCAAGATGGAAAGTAAGCCTTATATCCAAAGCAACTAAAAGTACTCTGAACATTGCTATTTTTAAAAGTATCCTCGTATACTTCCTATCCATATTCAAAGCTCTAGCCACAGTAGCTTCAAAAATAGAGCAAATTTAAAAAAATTGCTATGGACTAGAGCTAAAAATAAATAAATAATTCATCTTGTAGCCTGGGATAAGGTTTAATACCTAAAAATAGAGGAGGAATATGTCTAAGAAGAATTCATTCCTTCAACATCGCTTTGATTTCTAAGAAATCTTGGAGATTGGTTTCAAGAGATAAAAATGAGTGGATTTCCATAGCCAAAAGGAAGTACCTACAATTTTGTGATTTTCTTAGTGAGAACACTCCCAATAGGGGGTTAGCTTTCTAGAACTCCATAATTGGTACCAAGCACCTCATTAGTAAAGGAATACGGTGGAAAATGGGATATAGTAGAAACATTGATTTCTAGAATGACAAATGGATTACCCAAGAATACCTCCTCAATGATATGATCTTGTCCAAACTCAAACCCTTAACTGAAGATAGGATAGGACATAAGGTATCTAATTTCCTCAATGCTTAGAGTAGGAGCCCATAATGGATCTTCATTTCTAGTCTAACCTTTCCCTTTGAGTCCAATTTATTGAATTCCCTCCTCTCTTCCACTATCATTCCCTCAACTAATATTGTGGATCAGCTCATTTGGGAACATACTGAGAGTGGATATTTCTCTATTAAATCAGCCTATATTCTCCTCCTTAATAATGATGATTTGTTACTTCCATTTTACCGTGTTTGGATCAAGCATCTCATCCCCAAGATCTCATTTTTTTCATGGCTTGCTATCCAAGATAAAATCCTTACCATTGATCATATCATGAAAAAAGGCTTATCCATTTCCAATAGATGCTAACTCTACCATAATGCTTTGGAATCCACATCCCACCTCTTCCTCCATTATCCTATTTCCTCTTCCATCCTCGATTCCATTTTCCATTCCTTCCACATTCAATGGGTTAGACCTTGCTCCATAAGTGACCTTTTCATCCATTGGACTTCCCCCTTCCATCACCCCTACTTCAAGTTCCTCTAGAAAATATACCTTCACCATTTCCTTTGGTAGATTTAGTTTGAAATAAATAGTAGAGTTTTCTCCCTTAAGCCCAAGGTCCCTAAACTCATTACCTCCAAAATATTAGCCTTTGCATTGGAGAATGCCTCCATTTTTCCTCCATATTCTAGGACCCTTCCTAAGTTCAGTCTGACCTTGGAAAAGAGTTGGGCTTGTCCTTAGAATATTTCCACACCCCTCTCAACATTCATCTCGAGTCTATTTGGAGGCTTCCTCCCATGGGATGGCACAAGATCAATTTTGATGGAGCTACAAAGGGCAATCTAGGCAAGGTTGGGGCTGGAGGTGTTCTAAGAAACCACAAAGGAGAAATAATCCTTGCTTTTGTGGAAGGGCTAGGTGAGCAAACTAACCACGGTGTTGAATCCAAAGTATATGGAGAGGTTTATGCCTATCCAAGAAACATTCCACCAAACTAATAGTTGAAGGTGATTCCCTTAACATTATCAATTATATCAAGAACAAAAATTACAAACCTTCCTGAAGAGTTAGATATTATATTGAGGAAGCTAGAACCCTCGTCCTAGAATTGCAATAAGTTATATTTCAGCATACTTTCATAGAATATAATAGGGTTGTTGATAAGCTAGCTAAAATTAGGGTCAACATGGCCAGTTACTAGATCTGGTATGATAACATCCCAAAGGAAGTTCAAGCTATTGTAGATCAAGAGAGACAACAAAGCAACCTTCATCAGTAGGAGGTCCTTCCTTAGGAATACCAACTTTATCCTCATGCATAAGATCAACAATTTTACAGGATTTTTCATGCTCCACATGAATATTCCTAGTCATCATGGTTTTTGGAAGATTGACCACGTCATTTGCAAAGTTGATTGCTAGCTCTAGTCCCACTCACCCTACCACTTTTCTCATATCCACTTGTATATCCCTTCCACCCCCATTCTCCACTATTTAAACTCCCATTGGTAAATCCATGTTATCCACCACTACCTCCATAACTTACACCATTCCATCACCTGATGCCGCTTAGTCCCTCCCATTGGACCTTTTTATTTGGAATGCATGCTACCATTTTTGTCATTTATTGGCACTATATTTTCAACCTTTTTAGGTCCCGGTTTGTGGTTTCCAATGCAGGTAGCATGAAGATGTCCAAAAACACACTTTTTTCTAAACTCCACATAATTTTCATAGGCAGAGCCCTACCTACCATGGGATGGACACCTCCAACCACCAATTCACCACGAACATCCATGACGAGGTTATTTCCCACACTCACTATGGTATGATGTGGCATAACACAAAGATCTCCACCTTGGCCAATGGTCATGACATACTGGATTCAAAATCCTTAATGTTCATAACTCCTAGTATCTTGGGATGTGTGCCTTTATCTACTAGTTTCCATAGACCTATCCTGGTGGATTCTCCTGATAGTCACAGGTTTCCAAAGCACACCTTTTGCCTTGTCGAGCATCCTTATGTGAGATGGTTACCTTGTCATGTGTTTAAACCCCCATTTCCATGAGTCGCTTGACTTATGCCTCCATGCCTACCCTTCCCTGCTTTGTTCAGATATCCATCGCCTTTCAAAGCTCCTGCCCACTTCCTATTAAAACTTGTCACTTTTTCCTATACCCACTCGTGTCTCCCCATATCTGTTCTCTCCTTCAATACCTGTCTATGCTTCCTCACCAGTCACCCTCCCACCCCCACCATGTAAAGTGACTTCATTGAGCCTAACTCCCTTATCTGTGATGCCATGACAGAGAAGGTTCTTTAGGACAGGCACTTTTTCCCCTTCCTCCATATGTTTTCTAGTAATGACCCTGAAATTACCATTGCATTCCTTGAGTCTTGGGACAATGGGGCTGTCTCTATGCATGGGAGAAACTTTGTTGTTGATGTCCATATTTTAGCATCCATCACTGGCCAAAACCCTGAGGTTCATTTCATCCACCGTCACAAACACAATTGGGAGGTTGAATTAGCCAAGTTTCAAGGAAATGAAAAATCCTCAAAAATGCCAAGAGCCCCATGATTTTTAGGATTGACTTCAATTCTCCTTGGGAATCTATGATGAAACACATCATGGAATTCATTATTTTTGAAAACCCTGATAAATCTTTCAAAACTTATCACCTGGATTTCATAAACCACTTCAGAGATATCAATCCCCTCAGCATTCCCCTATTCTTTCTCAATTCCATAAACCATGCCATCACTTCCTGTAGATATAAGAAAATTCATGACCTACCCCAGCATCAAGGAATGTACAAAGTCATATATACTTATGTTTTTGCCAATAGCCCTAAGCCTAATCCTATCATGGCTAGCTCTGCTAAATCCCTTGCGGTCAAACCACATCTTCTTGAGAGGAAGAGAAAGGCCATTCATGACATTACCAAATTGAGTCCAAATAAAAGGATCAAATTTTATAGTTTAGAATAATGAGTGAGGAAGTCGGCTAGGCTTTAAAACCTGGCCACCAAGTGCAACATCATAGAAATCACAAATGATGAAGAAGAAATGCAGGATGAAAATAAACAACTCAAGGACTTCATCATTTTCTCCACCATAACAATGATGAATTCGATGGTCAATTACATGATGGACATCAGAGAAGGACTACCAAAACTCTTCTACAATGGCCAACCTACTTAGGAAGTCGATGGGGGTTCTAAAGTGGATAAAGTTATAGTGAATATCGAACCCAAGGAAGATGAGCCTGTGGATACTGAGAAGAATGATACTAAGGAGGAGGAAATATTGAATGAAGATTAAGGCCCCATTCCTTTTTTTGATGCTTCTATGACTACCATGAGTAATACCTAGTTTTTTTAGGCTAATATTAGTCTTTTTGGTTTCTCGTCTTCCCTGTGAGGAAACATGCACATCATTAGCCATAGCTTTTTTTTTAAGGGTTGTATCTATTCTGGTAGAATCCTCAAGTTTGAGGCTACATCCTTATATTCTAGCTTATATTTTAGTTTTTGGATTCTCAAGTCTGAGGCTGCATCCTCATTGTGTAGCTACTGCTTTAGTTTTTGGATTCTCAATTCTGAGGCTATGTCCTCATTATCTAGCTACTATTTTAATTTTTGGTTTATCAATGCTAAGGCTACGTCCTCGTATTTTGCTTATGTTAGTACTTGCTTTGCTAAGGACTTTCAACTCATCCCTTATTATGACATATCCATAAAGGTTATTTTTGTAAATAGGTTAAGGGATCCTTAAAAACCCTATCAACAATATAAAATATCCTATTTACCAAAAAAAAAAGCCATGTGCTTGTTGAAATGTATGCTTTCAATGTGAAAAGACTAGTTGATTTGTTGCAAAGTTTAATTGTTTGGTGTTTCTTCTTTTTAAATTCTTAGAATATTTGTGGGTGGCACATGATTTCTAGTAAATTTATTGGTCTTGTATGATATATATTTTATTTTCCTTTAATATGATTATAAGAAATTAATAAAATATTAATATAATTAAAAAGAAAAAAATAGAAATATATGTGTAGAAAGGGAAAAAAAAAAAAGACATTTGAGGTGAAAATTAAGAAGTGAGAGTAAGTGAAGAAATCAAGGGATGCATGGGTTGAAGGGAAGAAGGGAATTTTTGAAAAGGAAAGAATTATTATTTTTTGGTGTATTGCTAGGAGGAGGGGAAGAGAAACAAGGAAGCATAGGAGGCTAGAGGTGTAATAGAAAGGGAAGAAAGAAAGATAGGTACCCCTTGCCAAATAATAGATGGTAATTGTAATTAAGTATTATAATTTAATATTTCTCTTATCTACAAGGATTTCCACTATATTTTCTACTTTCTTGTAATATATTTGATATTGTAGACACCAAATTCTAGCCATTTATTATATATATATATATATATATATATATATATATAGTCATCCATCGAATTTGTATATTATTGTACCACATGGTAATCATTGCCAATATTTAATGTAATCCTTTTCATCGCAATCACAACCATACACCAAGATTTAATCTTGAATGTTCATTACTATCATCAAAACCCCAACATTAAATAAAATAATTATAAAATGTTATCCATTTTGGGAAGACATGACAAATGAAAAATATGAGAAGATAATCAAAACATAATAATACAACATAAATATAAAGTGATAGCATATGTGCAATAACACTTCAAACCCTCATATGCATAGATCAAGAACATATATTAATCACCAAGATCATTTTGTTTATGTATTTTTTTGTATAGTGTTCCATGTTTGCATTTATTCATATTCAAGGGTTTTAATAGTGATTTATATATTAGAGATGACTTCACACTATGGAAGCCTTCATATGCTACTAACCCCCTTGATATCATATTGTGTGTAGGTTATAGTTGTTGTGATGAATAGAGTGGCCTAGTTATGGATACACAAGCCCACTCATAACTTTTTTTGTGGTAAAAGAAGATCGAGGACACCAAGACTTGTTGGATGTGCTATAAAAGGGTTCCTACCTTTTATATATTTATAATATGGAAAAAGCAATACATTCTTGTAGTCCTCAATACATTTGGGGTATAAAACATTGTAATCAGAGATCAAATATCCATTGTTATTCAATACATATCATTTCTATATTGTGCATTGCTTGTTCTAGTGGTTTACTATTTGGTGTTAATTTTTATTGCTCACAAAATGGTGATCATGGTGGGACCCCCAAAGGGTTTTTGCTTTTGATCTACCTTCTTTTCTTCTTGTTTATTGATTTGTGATTTTTATTGTTGCATATTTTGAAACATAGGTTCATGCAAACTTTGTTCGATATTTTTGGGTTTTTTTAGGGTTCATTTTGTGTTTGCATAGATGCAAATATGTGTTTGGGAAGTTGGGGGAATATATAGAAATGCTTGCAAGTGAGTATTTCTTAAAACCATAGTTTTCACTATAAAAAAAAGAAGTTTTGTATTTTTATGTTTTTTGTCTGTTTTAAGTTCATTTTGAAATAAAAAACACAAAAAAAATAATAAAATAACTTTTTGTTTTATTTATTCTCTGTTAAGTATTTATCATGCTTTAAATTTTTGGAGAATAAATAAAAAAACATCAATGAGGGCCACAAGCCCCATGGGAATCAATTTTAGTATCAGAGTCAAGTTCTTTTAGAGTATCTAGAATTGTCTAAATGCTATTTACATTGTTCAATTTTTATTGTCCAGTATTGCAGAGTTCGTATATCTGAGTTTTTCTAAGTGGCTAACCAGACTCATTCAAAGCACATGGTTCTTCAAACAATCTGAATTAATTTACAATTTTAAAAAATAAATATTATTTTTTTTGCACAAAAAAAAAAAAAACTTGTCAAAAACAATTATGAACAAAAAACATTGTTTTTGCTCAACAAAAAATAAAAAATTCTTAGTAGGTATTTTAGGCATCTCTGTTTCTATTTTATTTTTCATAAAATAAAATAAAAAATAAAAAATAGTTTTGCATTGTAAACTAGGCATTTTGTTTTCTATTTCTTAGAGATTTGTGTTTGCATTTTATTTCTTTGTAGGCATTGTAGGAACCTTAGGCATTTTTATTTTTAGTTTTATTTTACAAAAAAATAAAGGAAAATAGTTATGCATTGAAAAATATTATATTAGCTGCACTTAAAGATAGAATCTACATTTTCTAGATCTATGTTATTTTATTTCTGATTAACAATAAAAAACATGAATTCATGTCTAGATAAACCTAGATGTGTTCTCGCATTTGCACAAATGTGGCCTTGCATCTGCATAACCCTAGATGCAATCTTGTGTCTAGTTCTATTTTTTATAAATAACTTAGGGCACATATCGAATCATATGTTACATTTAATTTAGAAATTTTCTAGGATATTTTCTTATTGTTGTGTGTTTCACTTGCATTTATAAGCAAAAAATTGAAATTACATCCTAGATCTGCATTTTAGGCTAGCCTCACATTTTGCATTTTTTAACACTAAGGAATAAAATTAACCACACACATTTGCATGTACCATCTAAACATTGGTAAGGTTGGATTTCATCACCAACCACCAATTGAGACTAATGATGTTGGGATTCATATCCTTCCACCAGCTCACCTCCTAGATACCATAGTAGCCCATGAGTGGTTTTTTGGACTTCATCACCAGAAAATACCCCTCTTGAGAGACCCTCGGAGTGGGTTACACTTTAGGAAGTCATTTCAACTTTCACAATTTATTTCTTTTTAGAGAGGTGAGTGTGAACATACCTTCTATCCACCTTGCATAAATTCTAGGTTTAGGATCTTGCATAAAACACACAAAATAAAAAACAAAATAAAAAAAAAACAAAGAAATTGCAAAAATATAAAATAATTATTTTCTTGGTTGATTTGTGTTTTTCATTGTTTGCCACATCTTCACACATGCTTCCTCGCATTCATTATCCTACCTTATCTCTAGCTTATTTTTTTGACCTATAATCAAGTGAGAGTCATAAGCCAACTATCCACTAGCCTATAATCCTCATTTATGAAGCATTTAGCTTAAATATCCCATAACCTAATCATTTCTATGGATAACCTGTCCACTAGATCCCTTCATCTAGCATCCACTTCAAATGTAGATATAATATAAAGGGAAATCCATACCTCCATTCCAAAAACCCCATGCATTGGATCATCTACACCCTATAAAAACTACATCAATTATATAGACTTTGATGTTACTATAGCCTATTTAAGAATGATTATTTTAGAACCTCTTAACATCCCACCCTGACCTGTTCTTATTTTCTAACAGGAACCTACCTTTTCACATTCCAACATGATTTTACAAACCATCACCAATCCATTGTTTGAACCTACATCAATAAACCAAATTCCATCATATTCTTACAACCCACATTCATCTACCTATATTGTCACTTATAACCCACTTTATGAAGCACAAGTAAATGCCATTATCCATTCCAACCGCCATATCCCAATCCATGGAATATAAACACCAATCCATTTTGTATTTAGTATAAATTACTTTTGCAACCTACCCTCCATTGACATAAACTCATCAGGCAACTTCTCACACAACCATGCAACCCACATCCATGGTTGACATACAATAAGCATTGCAAACTTTACAATAATTACTTATGAGTAACACTAACTACACTACCTACTCTATGTCACAACAACAATCACATGTGATAGATTTAAAATATCAACCCACTTCCAACCAATAAAACTTATTCACACCAAATTCATCTTGCACATCCCAACCACATATGGTTAACATACCCACTAATATATTCAATAATACCACCATATCTTCAATACAACACAACCAATCCTCCACATCACCATCAACTTCATTTAAACCAACCACTCCACAATAAAATCCAATCAAACGTATAGCATCATAAAAAATTTATTTCACCACAACACTTCACCATACAAAAACCCTATCCACAAGCATTCACCCAACAAGCTAGGGTCTCCAAACACAACTGGAAGACCCTAAATTCTAGTTTTTACAAAATCATATTGACAACTTAGCAATGCAAGCACATGGTTAAATATACCATAAGCCAAATTTAAGACAACTAGTCAATCACTCAATCCATCCTTTGATACCCTCACCACCTTATCCAACAAATTTCACTCTATCGAAGTTTAATAAATTCAAGGGAGATGAGGACCCTCGAGAGCATGTTAGTGGGTTTATAAATGCATGTTATTGAATACAACAGAATGATACCCTAATGCTTTGAACATTTTCTTAGACACTTTGGAGAGATGGCTTAGAATGGTACAACAATTTTTTGCACCATAGTGTGTATACCTTTGAACAATTGATGGACCAATTCTTAGAGCATTTTCCCTAAATGTTTGAAAGAAAAAAACACTAACTAACTTGAGTAATTTATGCCAATTTGAAGATGATTCAATTTATGATTTTGGAAACCATTGGAGGATGGTCATGACTAAGTTGCTTTTTTCCCTCCCATATCCAAATTGATCCAAATGTTCACAAGGAGTTATTCCAAACTAATTTCCTTGTTACTTCAACTTTAACAATATTGAGCATTCAATTAAGTCCTTACCTAAGCTAAAGTAATCGAAGAGATTAAAATTCAAGAGGGTGAGATTAATATTAAAAAGAAATAATGGCAACATAAAAACCAAAGGGGGAGTAACCAAGGTCAACCAAAAGTTAGCCAAGTTAATAATATGGTATTTATTCAACTAACATTGCAGACTCAACAACCTCAAGTCCATATACAACAACCCCCACCACAAAAAAAACCATCGTAAGTAACATATCAAGTAGTTCCACACCCACAATAGTTGAAAAATAAATATCCAAATTTAGATAACCATAAACACTAATAGTACACTTGACCATGTGGTAATTACACCACACTACCTGAATTCTATCCATCTATTTTTTAAATATTGTATAATGCACAAGATATCACCTTATCAAAGATAAAACTAGAAGATCCAACTAAATGTGGCAAGGATTATAAGGAGCACCTATATTTCACTTTCATCGATAAAATTTGCAATGCATAAATAAGTGCTACACATTTAAAGACATTGTGCAAGACCTACTAGAACTTGGGGACATCAATGTTGATAATCCCTTGGCACAACAAAACCAAAATATTGGTATTTATCAGACACCACTTCCTCATCATGAGGCAACTCAATAGGCAATAGGGGCACCAATTACTACAAGCCCCCCTAACCAAGTCAATAATATCCAAAAATTACAAGTTTTTATGGGTGCTATTAATGTAGTCACTCGAGGTTAGAGAAGAATGAATCATCAACAACAAACAAATGATCAACCACAAATAGTGCAACCTCCTATAGGCCCCACCATAAAATTTGTATCTACAGTCGAATCCCATTCATCCATATCCAACCATTCATACTCTAAGCCATCCATCCATTGAGACCCATCATCACCTTGAGTAGCCAGTTGACACATAGCCTAAAAATAGATTTAGCTAAGTTATCAATTTATGAGCTTATACAACAATCTCCTCAACATCATGAGGCTTTGATAGAAATATTAAAATCCATTAAACTTCAAACTCAAGACTCCAATACCTTTAACAATTTTGTAGGGAGTATTCAAACATGGATGGAGCCTTCGATTGTATTCTATGATTTTAAAATAAAAAAATGCCATAGAGTCACCTGATCCTCAACTACATATTATTTCTCATGTTGATCAGAAGACATTCAAAAGAGTATTTATCAACACTAGTTCCTCAATTAATATTATTACCACCTCAACACTTCAACATATTAACCTTCCACCTTCTCACATTTCCAAATCCACATTCACCTTATGAGAATTCAATGATGGTTTATGTTCCACAGTTGGAACTATTGTTCTACCGATAACTATGGGGATTAAAATAATGCACACTATGTTTCATATGCTAGAAGGGGAAATGGATTACCTAGGTGTTGTAGATGAGTTGGAGAGGAGAGGGTAATATTCCAAGGGAGGTCCTAGGTTCGAATCTCCACCCTACCAAAAATTTGAATTGGGTACCCAAAATCCAATTGGTAATATTGGTATGGGCAGGGTCAGGCATGACTCCCAGGTGACTTTGATGGTGTATAACCCCCTGGTTGTGGTCTCTCAGACCAAGGTGGACCCGAAAGGGGTTTTTTTCTTAGAAAAAAATAAGGGGAAATGGATTACAATTTACTTCTTGGATTCCCTTAGATAATATAAATGAAATATATTCTCTCAACATTACGGAAAGACATGAAATACATACATGAAATAAAAATACATTGCATGCCCACTAAAACCAAATCATTTAAATACTATAACTTCATCTCAACTCCATATGATCCAAAACTCCCATCCATACATCCATTTATATTTAGCTCCATCAACTACACCATCCACACCACATCACAACACATCATCCAAAGCACCAATACCAAAATATCTTCATGTCATTGACTAGAATTATGCTTCCATATCAATATATCATCACATTATCTCCATACATCATCAATAATCACAATCTCAACCATTTACATTTGGTCAGGCCCAATTTGTGCACCCCACATCCACACTAGGGGGACAAGATTCTACATCATATAATTAGCTCTCCAATGTATCATCATCACCTTCATCATCATACACATGTTCAATTTCATAAATTCATAATATCATTCCACCTCAAATTGAATTCCCAATCATCGTTCACTCCACTCAGAAAGGTCCATCACCCCCTCCACCATCTAGTATCTCATAGATAAGGCTACTTATATGGGAAGAACCATTGTAGCATATGACATTCCCTCCACTTGAGCCTCAAGACACCCTTGAGCCTTACACCTCCGTAAGTGAGTAATCTAAAACATCACCCAATCAAGTTGCAGTTCATCTTTCCAATCATGGTATTGGTGAATACGTGGTTTAGAATGTTGAAATTACACCACTTAGCATTACAATGGTTAGACACTATGGTCATCCATGCAACCCACCTTTAGCTATAGGAGTGGTATACAACATGGCTTCAATGCCTAAAAAATCAACTTAGTATATGGGAGGGTCAATTCATTATCTGATCCACTTCCCCAGATGAACCTAGGTAGCCATTATGTGCCAATATTGAGCACATGTCCAACTCTGATTTACCATCATGATATTTTCATCAAGTTAACTAGGAAGTATATGGTCTAGGATGATTTTAGCATGGCATGTGTGATATCATAGAACATAGAACCTTAGTATTGAGAAACACATGACCATTATGGCCTGGAATATAGTCCACAACCTTCCACATTCTCTTTCGAATGAGATTTTCAACAACTCACTCTAGATCCTGAACGGGATAGTGAAGAAGAGGAAAATCATGATAACAATGATTTTGAGGATGTCTTGTACGAGGTAATATTGATTACCTTAGATACATCTAAATAAGAATCAACTCCAATCACACCATTCATCAAATAATATGAGTACTATATCAGAATTTTTCCCATCCATAAACCCATATTTCATTTGCTCCTCCCATGAGAGCAACCTGAGCCACCTACAAAATCACCACCACCACCTTGGCCACCTCAGAAAAATTGATATAATCTCAATTGAACATCAAGTTTCTACTCAAACCAGAGCACACTTTTTCACTAAGAAAATCTTGAGTTTTGGGATTTGACTTTACCAATTCTAAACCAAACATGTTTCACATGTATTAATAAAATATTGCATCAAAGAGGGATGACACCATCATTAGGCTAAACTTTAAAAGTGAAAATTTTTTCTTTCTTGTCATATCATGCACATAGTCCAAAATAACAATAAAAATAGTGGTTTTACCATTTCCAACACTTCAAAATAAAAGAGTGAGTAGTAAGTATAGGATAAAATTATCATCACACCTCTATTGATAATTTTATTCCCAAAAGCTTTAACTCTTTTACAAACCATAAAACATGTCCCCAGGTAGTAAGGATAATATTACACTTCCATCTAGATGGTTACCTAGTTTGATTTTCCAAATATTAGAGATCATATCATTGGACTATGAAGCTAATATCCAATGGGGATATATATTATTGATTTGCAATGGAGTGCGTTCATGCATGTCAACACATCTCTCTTGAAGAGACCTCTAACTGCACATAAGGACAATCTTACTTTTTGGTTCTCTTTATTATTAGTATAATTTCACTTTACTCAAGATGGGTAAATGAACTCACTATTCACACACAGTGGTTATCAATTGGTTTGATTCATTACCATGATCATTATTGGTAAATGAAATTTTATTGCACATACATTTGGTCCTTGATAAATTTAGATTTGGGAAGACTAGTTTACTTGAGATCACTAGGATGTTTGAGTCTTTCGTAAACTATCCTAGATTTCCATCCCATATTGCATCCTAGGTCAACTTCATATGTTTACTATTATATATTGCTACCCCTTATTAAGATATAAAGATAATTTTTTCCAAACAAGAGTCTAAAACCTCTACAAATGATCATTAGAGCATCAACACCATTCCTTCATTTGCACACATCATCACCAATTGCATTCATTTCAAAACATGCATACCAAAATTCCAAAAGGCTCCAAAGGAACCAAACTCCTTTGGTCACATGCAATCTAAAAATCTCCAAATACACCTAACACATTTGGTCACATTTTAGTTCAAAATATCCAAAGGGCCTAACTCCTTTGGTCAAACAATCTTCAAGTGAACCTCGTATCTAGTGATCTACTCTAGTCATCTGGAGGTTGTAGTGATTGGTTATTCATTCAATCTAGTAGGATGGGTATATCACCATAAGGATACTTGTGCAAAAAATATCCATTTTATTCTAATCATTTTCACCTTCACATCTTCTTTGCCACTTTCATCATTTCATATCTTATCATGCGCTCATCTTCAAAAGCCCCCAAACAATCAAACACTCCACAAAAATATAAAATCACCATAAAAACATTCAAATCATAATATTGCATCATCATCATCTCAAGTGAATCTTATGTCTAGTTATTTACTCTATTCTTTTGGTTTTTGCAGTGATTGGTTATCAATGCAATCTGGTACAATGTGTAACTCACCATAAGAACACTTGTTCAAAAACCATCAACTCAACACACCATTGCATCCAAATCATTGTTCCACATCATATACATTGAAACAAAATCAATTTGGTACATTAATTCTTGAAGTGTGACTGTGCTCAAGCAACTTTGCCCAAGACTATCATCAATGCCCTCTCTGTGGGGTTATAAACATGAAAAAAATGTACTTCATTATTTTACACTCAAGAATTGTACCAGTCACTAGGAAATCCACTCCTAGAAATCACCCAATCATATTGTGATTGGTTCCTTTTAATTTTTCATTCAATAATTGTACCAAACACTAGGACATATACTCCTAGAAATCACCTTATCTAAGAGTGATTGGTTCCTTTTTCATCTTCATCATTTTGCATTTCAATGATACCAAAAGGCATTTTTTTGACAGCACATAAACACCCCAAAACTTGGAGTAACTTACTTGATCTTGATTTTCAACACTTGCATCCATAAAATTCACCACTTTTTACCATTCACATTTAGTCAATTATCTCTTGGGTTTCATTCTTCATCCATTCACCAATCGATGGGGTAAGCCAACATCAATTTTTTCCAAAAATCATTCTCCTTGCACATTAAGAAAATAGTTCATTACTCCATTATAGGTGTGTCTTGTTTTTATATTGCATCATGCTTCACACAATACAGTACAAAAAGGGCCATATGTAGACACCAAATTCTAGCCATTTATTATATATATCTGAGCCATCCATCAAAGTTGCATCTTATTAGGCCATGTGGTAATCCTTACCACTCTTTAATGTGATCCTTGTCACCACAATCTCAACCATCCACCAAGATCTAATCTTGATCACTTTTTGATATCGTCAAAACCTCAAAATTAAATAAAGTAATTATAAAATGTTATCCTTTTTGGAAAGATAGAATATATGAAAAAAGATAAGAGAATCAGAACATAATCACACAACATGAAGAGAAAGTGAGAGCATTTGTACAATAACACTTAAAAATCTCACATGCACATATTGGTAACATGTATTAATTAGGCAAATCATTTTTTTATGTATTATTTTATATCTTGTTCCATTTTTATATTTGTTCATATTCAAGGGTTTTAATAGTGATTTATAGATCAAATATGACTTCACACTATGGAATCCTTCACATGCTAAAAACCCTCTTGATATAATATTGTCTGTAAATTACAATTGTTGTGGTGAATAGAACAACTTGGTTATGAATACACAATCCCACTCATAACTTTGTTTATGGAAAAATAAGATCGAGGACACCAAGACTTGTTGGATGTGCTATAAAAGGGTTCCTACCTTTTATATATTTATAATCTAGAAAAAGCAATACATTCTTGTAGTCCTCAATACATTTGGGGCATAAAGCATTGTAATCGAAGATCAAATCTCCATTATTATTCAATACATATCATTTCTATATTATGTATTGATTGTTCTAGTGGTTTACTATTTGGTGTCAGTTTGTATTGCTCACATATACCTTTGGATTTTTGATATGGTTGTGCTGGTGCGATTGAATCTCTTTAGTAGAATATCAATATAATCTTCAAATGACTATCATAGATTCAATAAGTAATCCTTAATGGATCATGTACAATTATTGTGTAACTAAGGGCTTCTTATATTTTGGACAAATGATAAAATATAGGTTTATTTGAATTTATCAAGTTGAAGTATTGCTCAGTTATTGTACACTGAGTATATTTTGTATGTTAGATTTATTTGAAAGTTGAGTATGTTTTGTATGTTGCATATATTGGAATGTTGGTAATTATGTATTTATTGGTATATTTTTATGTTGGGTTCATTTGGATGTATTAGGATGGAATGCTATTTATTTATTTATAGTAAGTTTATTCAAATATAGGATAATAGAATGTTAACTATATTAATTCTTTTTAGGTATTGAAGGTTGGTATTGATCTTCTAGATGGAGGATGAGATGAAGAAAATTTTATGGAAAAAATATAAATTTGTGCTAGGACACCCTTGAGTATTGGTTAACCCTTGTGATTTGTTTCTATGATATGGTGTGCGATAATTTTCATTTATGTTGGGATTTATTAATTATTTTTACTATATTACTCATTTTCTTCTATTAGAATCCTCTATTATCTTATGGTATGGAATATTTTGTTGGTATACTATATTATTTCCTTGGCTTATGTGTGCATGTGAAATTGGTTTGACTATATTCAATCCAAAACCCATATCATTACAAGTTCCAAAGGTAGGACTAGTGCATAGATGGTGGTACAAGCCCTTTCTCTATTGTGCTTGTATCCAAGAGTATCCAATTAATATGGGAAGTTGTGTAGATAATTGAATCAATGCTAGAGTAAAAGTAGATCAATGTGTGCTTCTAGTGTTTTAGGGATATCTAAATTTAATTTTATCCTCTTTTTATTTTGATGCTTATGTTTTATAATGTTTTTTCAATTAGATTACATAGGTTTTTGTGAGGGGTTATGGTATCATCATACTAAGTGGAATTTGAACCTTAGACCTATCAAAGAGAGGCCAAATACCTTACCATTGCAGTAAGATTACAACTATTTTCAATGATTTTACACAAGTTTTAATGAGGGGTCTTGGTCCTCTCATAGTGAGTGGGATTTGAATCTTGGACCTCTCAAAGAGAGGCTAAAGCCCTTACCACTACAATAAGCTTAAAACTATATTTATGTTTTATAATTTGACTAGGTTACATACCCAAATTTATTTTAAAGTGAACTCAAATATTTTTCTTTAGAAGGGATCCATTCTTTAGATATTAATTAATGCATAAAAAAGCTTTCAAAATTCAATGTATTATGTTCTGCTACAAAATATTTGTAAACTATTGAATTACTTCCGCTATAATATTGGAAATTGATGTCTTCTAATTGCACTTGCATATTTTTTATTATGTCTCTGTATAATAGTAGAAAAAAAATAGATTAAGAAAAAAGAAGTGAAACTTTATGTTAGTTGGTTGATTGATTACCCTAGTATTTTCTAAATTTACCAATTGAAAATAAGTATGACTAAAATTGCATAGGTTGGCTAAATTGAAATGCACCTCTAGAATTATGAATTAAATATTTTGTTAACAAAAAATAGGGAGCGGATGGTGGGATAGTTGCATTAGAGTTTATGAAAAATATACATGGATCATGGATGATAAATACTTACTATAGAATTCAAGTATAAAATACATTAGAGGTAATAGAAAAATATATATAGAGTGACAAAATTAGCAAGTAACACATACATAAATACATACATACATACATACATATGCATACACACACACACACACACACACACACAAGCACGCGCGCGCTCGCATGGATGCACCCACACAATTAGTTAGTTAGACACACAAAATAGAGATAGTTAGATATATAGATAGAGAGAAATGGAGAGAGAGATTAACAATATAGACAATAAATATTTATAGTAAAATAAAACATAATGTAGGATAAAGAAAATAAAAAGGAAAAAAGAAATGAAAAATAAAAACCTAAATGATCATAAATTACATTAAGAATATAAATAGAAAAAAAATAAAAATAAATAAATATAGATTAAAACAATCATAAATTACAAGAGCATAGGTATGGAAGGTCTTGTGGTTACGACCATAAAGGGAGGTGTTGGGAAATTTTTTCCATATGTACACCATACAAAAAGAATATTCCTAGCAAATTTGATCTACATTTACATCATGTAAAAGTTAGGGGTACTAGTATTTAAACCTCACTCACACAATATGTAGAAGCCCTCTAGGTCCTCAGCCTAGTTGGTAAGATCATTGCTAAATGGATGCATGTTACCAACATGCCTTCCCAACAAAGAGGATGGCATACCCATAAGGATTGATGTATTCTAATATGCTAGGATGATAGGACATCCACCTTACCTACTAGAGATTAGGGGTCCAACTTTTGGTGTGGTCATGCATTGGTGCCCAACTATTCTCTTTTGGAAAAATGAAATTTTAATTATTGATTTTTTATAATTTTTGCTTTAATTAATAAAATACAAGAAGGATTTACACACACGTATATACATGCATACATACACACACATATATGGTATATATATATATATATATATATATATATATATATATATATATATATATATATATATATATATATATATATATATATATATATATATATATATATAATACAAGGAGTTACACACACACACACACACACACATATATATATATATATATACATATATATGAAATTTTAAAAACGAAAAAATGAA
The DNA here is from genome assembly GCA_028583015.1 of Wollemia nobilis. Taxonomy (NCBI): domain Eukaryota; kingdom Viridiplantae; phylum Streptophyta; class Pinopsida; order Araucariales; family Araucariaceae; genus Wollemia; species Wollemia nobilis. The sequence goes on from JAQPPZ010016936.1 coordinate 5,823,841, forward strand.
TATAGATTAAAACAATCATAAATTACTTAAGCATATGTATAGAAGGTCTTATGGCTACTCCCATAGACGAAGGTGTTGGGAACCTTTTCCCATGTGTGCACCATGCAAAGAGGATATTCTAGGCACATTTGCTACCACATTTACATTCGCTAAAAGGTAGGATCACTAGTATTTGAACCTCACTCACACAATATGCAGAAGCCTTATGGGCCCTCAACCTAGTTGGTAAGGTCATTGCTACATGGACGCATGTTACTACCATGCCTTCTCAACAAAGAGGATGTGAAACCCATAAGGATTGATGTATTGTAATATATTAGGACGATGACACATCCACCTTACCTACTAGATGTCAAGGATCCAAGTTTTTGTGGGGTCATGTGTTGGTTCCCAACTACTCCCTCTTGGAAAAATGAAATTTTAATTACCGATTTTATTCAATTTTTTCTTTAATTAAGAAAATACAAGAGGTACACACACACAATATATATATATATATATATATATATATATATATATATATATATATATATATATATATATATATATATATATATGAATGAAAAGATAAGATAAATAAAATTAAACAATTACGGAGTGGAATAAAAGGGAAAAAATTGAATAGATAATAATCTTATAGGATGGTTTAATATAAGAAAAGAGGAACATGTGTTGTCATTTCATGGGAAGTATTTAATAGAGAGAGAGTAGAAAATTGAAATCGAATTTTAAAATATAAGCTCTACTAAGTACTTGATTGAATATTTTGAACTAATATTGGATTAAAAGACCAATTCTAAGTGCTAGTGATAATAGTTGAAATAATATCTTTGAAGTTAAGGTAGTTATACAAAATTTGAATTAACTATTCTAGAAATGAAATGCATCTTAATTTATAGGAATTATAAATATACACGTTAGATCACTCTTTTCATCCAATTGAAATCAACTAATTTGTATATATATTTTTTATTTTTTATGAAAATAAATTAATCACAAAGCCTTAGTCTACATTACTAATCACTTAAAAATTTAATTTAAACCTAGATAACCTAGAGCTATAGCTTAGTAAAATATTAATATAATGTAATAAAAAATATATAAAAGAGATGGGTTTTATTCAATTATATGTTAAAACCATGTCTTATAAGTTTTGCAAATGAAAATTTAGGATTGTCTTTTTGTGTCCAAAGTGGGCATAATCACACATGGGTATTAGAGCCTAGTTGTAACACTCAAATATTAGTGGAAAAAAAATATTTAATTAATATTATTTTAAAAAATTCCATCGTGAGATAGTGGACAATGCAATGGAAGTTGCTAGGTTTTGAATTCTGATGGAATTGAGTCATTCTTGCAAGATAATTTACCACTAGAAGGATCTTAACAATTAGAGGACAATTAAGAACCATCATCAAATCCTATTTGGCAAGTATTGGAATCCATTTAAAACTTGACCATTGTAATTTTAGACTTGATTCTACACAAATAAGAGAATGCCATATGAAATTGGGATGTTGAAATACCTTTGACCAAGTATTCCAAGAATATAGAAATTGTAATGAACCTACCACTATCATATTATGTATTCTAATATTATATTTTAATATTATTCTATGCATAATTTATCCTATTACCTATTAAATGGTTATTTAATAAAGGGGTATCATGAAAAGTTATGTCCTATTATAATATAACCCTTGAATAAGATATATATCCTACATGGAGAGGGAACCCATATCAATCATAATTATTCATATCTCTTTTATATTAATTTTTTTTTATAGCTTTACATAATAGACCTATTGGTGTTGGAAATTTTGAGCTCATTTAGTTGTCATTGATGTCAAGGTGAGAAGTTTTCATTGATGCCATAGTGAACACATGAATTTGTCATTAATACCATGGAGTACACCATTACTGCCACCAGGAACAGTGCAAAGAGTTGAAGAAAAAGTTGTCAAAATATTGTTTTATAAGGGTTTGTGTTAAAACCATGGTGAAAATTAAAAGGTTTTTATTAAAATCATTAAAAGGATATAAAGTCTTCCTTAAACATTGTGATGGTAGAATTAAGGTTTTTATTAAAACTATGGTTGCAGAATACTCTTCATAAAATTAGTGGAGTACAATTTAAAGGTTTAAATTTCATCCCAAGGAAGGCTTTAATTTTTATTAAAGTCAAAGGTTTATAAATATAATTTATAAAATTTAAATTATTTTAGAATTTAAATAATTTATAAAATATAAAAGGTTTTAAAAAGGAGTGCCGAAATCATATTAAAGGAGCACCGATGTCACCTTAGTGGAGCATCGACGTCTATGGCAAAAGGGTAAATCGTGTATAAATACCACACCAAAGGACATTAGAACTTACCCTTCTTCGATTATATTATGCAACAAAAGAGAAAAATAACTCATGCAATCATTGAGAAAGAAGACGAACTCATGTTGTTTTTAACGCTAGGGAAAAATAAGAAAAGGGAGGAGAAGGCCTCACTCCCATTGGACAGGGTGGTCCATTGACAATACACATTTTGTGAGAGCGTTGGGAGTGGAAGTTTCCACGATCGATTCACGTGGATTTGACGTGTTTGTATTGAGTGCCAAGGGGAAAGGTTTTTGGCACATACTCATTTTGAGTACCAGACTTAGGAGAAATATAAATAAGTTCTCTTAAGGTTTCAAATGTGCATCTAGCATACACAGTGGTCAAGCCCGCTACTAGAGTGCTCGTGGAGGTAAATATTGTGGGTTCGAATTCCACTAGTGGCAAAGGTATTTTTTTAATTAAAATTTTATATGCCTTCTGTTTTCTTAAGGTGTTATTTGGATTTATAAGGGTTTATGAAAGGTTGTTTGATTTATAATTGTTATATGTTATTTGGAGTTATAACGGTTTATGAAATGTTATTTTATTGAGAAGTGATTTATGTTATTGGAGTTATAAGGAAAGTAAATTTGATTTTTACCAAAGTTATTTTGGCCATTAAATATGATTAAAGAGGTTTTGAGTTAATTTTGGTGGATTTTGAATTTATTTTTAATTGGGAGATTATAAGGTGTTATTGTATAAATACTTTATTATGTTGATGGTTTTTTTGAAAGGTGGAGTGATAAGGTGTAATTAAGTTTTTACATTACATTGTGAGAAAGATTTATCTTCTAACCTCTTGAGCTTGGCATAGAATTGTTTGTGGTTGTGATAAATTTATGAGATCCCTTCATCATCAAGGAAAAGGTATGAGCACATTCTTCCATAGTTGAGTTTATTGATTTGTTTTTTGGAAAATAAGTCTGGAGTGAAAAGGACTTGTTTAAGGTTTCCTATTAAGTGTGTTGAGTGAATTCTTCAATGTTTTATGGAATAAAGAATTGTTATTAAAACCTTGTTTGATAATCATTGTTGTTGAACCAATTAGTTGTGAGAAGAACTTGAATTAGGGTTTGAATATCATTGTTATGTGAGATTTTTTTTATAAGAATTGTTGTTGAAGTGAGTTGTTGAGTGAAGAACTTGAACTAGGGTTTGCAAATATCATGAGTATCATTGTTATGTGAGATTTGTTGTTGAGCATTTTTGGAAATATTTTGAGTTGATTTTTATATGCTTGGACCAGGGTTTGTGAGCAAGGATTATTTTATTGAGTGATTTGTTGAGTAGAGTTGTTTGAGCCAAGTCAAGTGGGTGTGTGAAGTGATTGTTCAAGTTCCATAAAATAAACTATTCTATATTCTGAATTGATTTGAAAAAGAAATTGAGCATTGTGATTAGTATAGAACATATTGAGTCTCTAAAAAATCTTTTTATGTTTCTATGATATTAAGAAAGTTCTAGAGAGGACTTGTAGAGCATATTTGAAGAAGTTCTAGAGAGGGCTTGTTGAGCAGATGTGAGGCAAGTCTTGAGGAGACTTGTGGACTAATTTTGTGTGAGATTTTGTGGAAGCTTACAATATAGATTTGGATAAGTTATTGAGAGGACTTATAGAGCAAAATTGGACAAGTTCTAGAGAATACTTGTAGAGAATATTTTGAGAAAGTTCTAGAGAGTACTTGTGGATATAGTTTGGTGCATATTTGAGGATAGGTTTGTGCCAGATCAAAGATAGATATTGAGCAAAATTATACTAGATCGAAGGACTGTGTTTAGTGCAGATTTGAGAAAAATATTTGGAGGTGATAGAGCAGAGAGGACAATAGTCTCTAGTGGATAGAGATCCATCAGCCAAGGTAGTAAGGATAGGTCTTTTGAGTGGGGACAAGAGTTTTCAGTGGATAGAGATACACAAGCTAGTGCAATGGAGGTAGTAGTCTTCTAGAGGATCACCAACTCGAGTAGAGGAGGAGCTCTCCTATGGATAAAGATCCACAAACTTGATTTAGGGGATTGGTATATCCTTTGGACATAGGTCCATAAATATTGTAGGGAAAGGATTACCAAGAGAATTTATTTGAGAACAATTTATAAGAAGTATTTTCTTTGTGGAAGTAGCCATATTTGGGTGAACCAAGTAAAATCATGTCTCTCATGTGTGTGATGCTTTTTGTGATGTTTACTACTTTAATACTACTGATTTTGTTATTTGTATTAAAAATCAATTTTTTTTATTATATATTGTTCACCCCTCCCTCTTAGTATAAGCACATGTTCTTCAATTGGTATTAGAGTGGGCCCCTCCATGAAAATACTAACAACTTGGAGGAGGATCCATAAGTAGTACACATGACTTCAAAAAATGAAGAGACTATGTTTGACATAAAAGAGGAATTCTTTGTTGCTCTCAAAAAGTTGGAAAGACTTAGATAAAATAATCCAAGATTGAAGGAACAAGTTCAAGAATATGAAGAATAAAGGATGGAACTCATACAAAATCTCATAGAACTCAGGATTAGTGTGGAAGAAGGAAATAAAATTGAGTAGGACATAACAGATCTGTTGAGAGACAGGGAAACAAAATGTGAAATATTGGAAGAAAAAATTGTCCACCTAAGCAATTAAGTCAAAAGGACCAAGGCTCTACAAGGTGTAGAATATGAGAGACAGAAAGAGGAAACAATTCTTCAAAAAGTAGAAACTTCAAACAAGGATAAACAAGAAAAGGATATAATAAAGGAATAAAGAAAAGGAGGAACTTGGATAAGAGTTAATCACAAGAGGAATATTACTTCACCACAAAATCCAATACATCCAAACAGGTTACATAATTTCTTTCATGGTTATTACTTTTCTTGTAATAAATATGGTCATAGAGTTGTACACTATATTCATCATGCAAGAAATAATGTCAATATAAATTTGAATTTCTTTGCACCTCGGATGATGATATTATATGTTACAAATGCAATAATTTTGGCCACAAGGCTATATGGTGTAAAATGATGTTTCTTGAGTTTATAAAAGCAATTCAACAACTAGAAATATGAAAGGGAAAATGTTAAGGGTAGATCAATGTTAGTTAAAATAGATCTTCATGCTCAGGATAAATAAGAACAATGGTATCTTGATAGTGGTTGCTATAGTCACATGACAGGAGATAAATATAAATTCATTGTACTAAAAGAAACAAATAGAGGATCAGTAAGTTTCGGTGATAATGGATTATCAAGGATTGGTGGAAGAGGAACTCTAAGTTTATATAATGGGAAAACAAAAACCAAAAAATGTATTGTATGTTAAAGGGTTAAAACACAACCTAATGAGTATAAGTCAACTTTGTGATCAAGGGTACATGGTTACTTTCCATCCAGATAGATGTGAGATAAGGAAATAAAAAATTGGAAAAATCATTGCCAATGCAAGAAGAACCCCAAACAACTTATACATGCTCAATGAGATCAAAGGAGAAAATTGCTTTCTATCACAAGAATATGAGAGTTGGCTATGGCATAAAATATTGGGTCACTTGAATTTTGAAACATAGTCAACATAAATAATAAATAGGTAGTCAAAGATTTACCCAAAACAAGAAGACCTCAAAACATAATCTATGCACCCTATCAACATGGAAAGAAAACTAGGACAACCTTTAAGTCAAAAGGATATATGTCATCTGAGCCATTGATCCTAATACATATTGATCTATGTGGTCCTACTAGAACACAAAGTATTCAGGGTGATAGATACTTTATATTTTTTATAGATGATCATTCCATAATGGTTTGGGTGGCCTTCCTAAAAGAGAAGTCAGAGGTCTTTTAAAAAATCAAAGCATTTAAGGAATTGATTGAAAATAAAACTGACAAAAGGATTAAGTGTCTGATATTTGATAGAGGAGGACAATTTACTTCAAATGAATTTGTAGAGTTTCATGAACAACATGGGATCAAGAGAGAGTACTCAGCAACAAGAACTCCTCAACAAAATGGGGTAGTTAAAAGGAAAAACAGGACTGTTGAAAATATGGCTAGGGTTATGTTAAATGAATCTAAGCTATCAGATGGTTTTTGGAGAGAATATATAAACACAATAGTATACATAATCACTAGGTCTCAAATGAGGGTAAATAATCACAAGACTCATATGATATTTGGAAAGTAAAACCTGACACTATAAAACACTTCAAAAATTTTGGAAGCAAATGTTACATATTATGGGAAGATCAAAACTTAGGCAATTTGATCCAAGATGTGATGAAGGATTTTTTTTTTGTTATTCCACAAGGATTAAAGCCTACAGATGCTTCAACAAAAGAACACGCACTATGGTGAAAAGTATGAATGTAACAATTGATGAGAAGATAGATTCAAGAGAACCAGTTCAAAAAATTATGTATCAAGAAGATGGATGTTGTAAAGAATAATTTTGTGAGGAATCATATAAAGAAGAAGAAGAAACACAAAGACTTTTTTCCAAAACTCCATCCAAGTATGTACATAAGCATCATCCAAAAGAGCAGATCATCAGGAATCCAGATGAAAGATAGACAAGGAGAAGAATAATAAAACCATATCAACAAGCAATGTTTTCTTTGCTATCTAATATTGAGCCAAAAGACTTCACTAAAGCAAGTGAGGATAAATTTTGGATTAAGGCAATGGATGAAGAATTATATCAGATAGAGAAAAAAAAAACTTGGGAACTTGTTCCATGACCAAAAGACAAAAATGTGATTGACATAAAATGGGTATTCAAAAATAAGTTAAATGAAGATGGGCAAGTGGTCAAAAATAAAGCAAGGTTAGTATGCAAAGGTTATGCACAGGTAGAAGGAATTGTATTTGATGAGACTTTTGCTCCAGTTGCATGGCTTTAAGCTATAAGTATTTTTTTAGCTTTCTCAATTTTCAAGAACTTCAAGGTATATCATATGGATGTCAAGTTAGCATTTCTAAATGGTGTTCTATAAGAAGAAGTTTACATTGAAAAGCTAGAGGGATTCATACTAACAGATAAACCAGATCATGTATGCATATTAAAAAAGGCACTATATTGACGCAGGACTGAGATTACACGTAGAAAAACCACCAAATTTTCATTAAAAGCTTCCAAAATCCGAATTACAGAAGTTACAAATGGCCAACCCCCTTACAATGTATGAACTGCCTCTTATAGCGGACCCGACCCCCTTCGGACATCATTACACAGACTGCGGAGTTTTCTGTAACCGCCCGCACGAATGTTCTGTCGCCGCCTGCATCCTATTGCTAGGTGCCTTGGATCATCATGGCATAGAGTGGCGGAGTGCTCTGCAGCCACCTGCCCATCGACCCTCTGAGTCATCATTCCTAGGAGTGCTCTGTAGCCACCTGTATTTTGCTGCCACGTGCCCTTCTGCAACGACCTCTGCAACCGCCTACCCGTCTGGAGTCATGAACGACCTATCGCGATATCGCGACATTTTTCGCTTCCTTGCTCTCTCTCTCCTCTTCGGTCGTGATATCACGACGTTTTGGCGTTCGGCCTCTATTCTCTCCTTTGGGTCGCGAAACCGTGACATGTCACGAAATCGCGACGTCTTCGCCTTCCGCACTTGTCTTCTGCCTTTGGGTCGCGAAACCGTGACATGTCACGAAATCGTGACGTCTTTGCCTTTCACGCTTGTCTTCTACCTTTGGGTCACGAAACCGTGACATGTCGCGAAATCGTGACGTCTTTGCCTTCCGCACTTGTCTTCTGTCTTCGGGTCGTGAAACCGTGACATGTCACGAAATCGCGACGTCTTTGCCTTTCGCACTTGTCTTCTGCCTTCGGGTCGCGAAACCGTGACATGTCATGAAATCGTGACGTCTTTGCCTTCTACACTTGTCTTCTGCCTTCGGGTCGTGAAACCGTGACATGTCACGAAATCGCGACGTCTTTACCTTTCGCACTTGTCTTCTGTCTTCGGGTCACGAAACCGCGACATGTCGCGATATCGCGACAGCCTTTCCCCTTGGCACCTATTCTCCAAATGTGTCGTGATATCATGACAACCTTTCCCTTGGCCTTCTTCAAATTGTCAGATATCTGACAGTTCCCCTTCCCACCCAATGTGTCACGATATCATGATAGCTTTTCCCCTTGGCGCCTATTCTCCAAATGTGTCGCGATATCATGACAGCCTTTCCCCTTGGCACCTATTCTTCAAATGTGTCACGATATCGTGACAACTTTTCCCCTTGGTGCCTATTCTCCAAATGTGTCACGATATCGCGACAGCCTTTCCCCTTGGTGCCTATTCTCCAAATGTGTCGTGATATCATGATAGTTTTTCCCCTTGGCACCTATTCTCCAAATGTGTCACGATATCGCGATAGCCTTTCCCCTTGGTTCCTATTCTCCAAATGTGTCGCGATATCGTGACAACTTTTCTGTCATGATATCGCGACAACTTATCCCCTTGCCAGCACTTAAATTTTTTTTTTTGGATGATGCAAGATTGCTCTGCCACCACCGGATGCTCCTGCATCAAACACCTGGGGTGAATTGAGAAGTGACCTTCACTTCTGTTCTGTGTGAGGTAGACCCAGGCGGTCAACCTCTGCCTTCGACAACCAAGTCGCATCTTCTACGGGTCTGCCCTTCCACTTGATCAAATATTCAGAATATCACCTATTCCTAGTACTTCGGCCCTCACGCGTGTCAAGGACTTCTTCTATCTCGTCTGTGACTGGGGTGGCTACTGGAATGCTCCACAAATCCGGGCTTGGGGTCTCACTGCTACCTCCTTCATGATACTCGACCAAATCCGAAATGTTAAAAACGGGTGAGATGTTAAGTTCACTCGGCAACTCCACCTCGTATGCATTGCCCGAATCCCATTTTCCAATGATTCTGCATGGCCCAAACTTCTTCATCTTCAGCTTGTTATAGGTCTTGGCAGGAAACCTTTCTTTTCTTAGATGGACCATGACGGCATCTCCCACTTCAAATTCTTTAGGCCGGTGCTTTTGGTCTGCCTTGGTCTTATATTGAGTATTCATCTTAGTGATCTGCTTCGTCACCTCTTCATGCAAACTTTTTAGGTGTTCTGCAAAGTCTTCGGCCTCAGCACTGCACTTTTCTCTTGTATCCATCCTCCTCAACTCAGAAGCGTTTCTTGGGCTGCTCCCATAAATTATCTGGAATGGAGATTTGTTGGTACTCCTATTGACAGAGTTGTTGTACGCGAATTCTGCCTACGACAAAACTAAATCCCATCCCTTGGGCTTGTCTCCTACCAAGCATCTCAATAGATTGCCCAAACTTCTATTTACCACCTCTGTTTGGCCATCTGTCTGTGGGTGGTATGCAGAACTGAATTTTAAATCCGTCTTCAGTTTCTTCCACAGGGTTCTCCAGAAATACCCTACAAACTTGGTATCCCTGTCCGACACAATACTCTTTGGTAGACCATGAAGTCATACCACTTCTTTGAAAAATAAGCCTGCCACATGGACCGCATCACTAGTTTTCTGGCAGGGAATAAAATGAGCCATTTTTGAAAACCTATCAACCACCACAAGTATGGAGTCGTTTCCCCTCTGCGTCCTGGGTAAACCAAGAACAAAATCCATACTGATGTCCTCCCATGGCCTCTCGGGTACAGGTAGTGGTTGATATAAACCAGTATGCTACCTCACACCTTTCGCCATCTGGCATATCCTACAACTTTGCATGAATTTTGTCACATCTTGTTGCAATTGTGGCTAGTAGTAGTTTTCATTAACAAGGGAAATGGTCTTGTCTCGACCAAAGTGTCCAGCCAAACCTCCACTGTGTTTTTCCTTGATCAGATTCTCCCTCATTGAACTCCTTGGAATGCATAATTGGTTCCCCCTGAACAACATTCCATCTTGGATCAAAAAATTCAACCACTTAGTCTTGTCTAAAGTAACAGGTGCAGAGCAGGCCTTCCAAGCTTCTGCGAAGTCAGGATCTGTAGGGTACAAACCCTTAAGTTCAGCAAACCCTACAACTTCCACCTTCATTTCCATCAATAAACATTGCCTCCTACTTAAGGCATCCACAACTCTATTGGACTTTCCGCTCCGGTGCTTCAGCACAAAGGTATAGCTCTGTAGGAACTCAACCCACTTCAGGTGCCTCTGATTTAGCTTTCCTTGACTATTAATATACTGCAGTGCTTGATGATCAGTATATAGAACAAATTCCTTTGGCAACAAATAATGCCTCCATTTCTTCAGAGCCTGAACTATAGCATAGAACTCCTGATCATACATCGAATACTTCTTCCTGGCATCATTGAGTTTCTCACTAAAATAAGCGATAGGCTTACCCTCTTGACTCAATACAACCCCTATGGCACTACCACTAGCATCACAGTCTACCTGAAATACCTTATTAAAATCTGGAAGTGCTAAGACAGGTTGCTCTGTGACCTTCTTCTTTAACATAGCAAAGCTCTTGTCTGCTCCGGTTGTCCACTTAAATTCCTTCTTATTCCCCCTCATTGTCTCCGTAAGGGATGCGCAAATACTGCTAAAATTTCTAATGAACTTTTTGTAAAAACTGGCTAGACCATGAAACGATCTTACCTCAGTCACGCTTCTTGGAGCAGGCCATTCTATGATAGCCCTCACCTTTTTTGGGTCCATTTTTAGACCGTCTCGCTGAGATGACAAATCCCAGGTATACTAACTCCCTCTTCACGAAGTTACACTTCTTCAGATTTATCAACAACTGCTCCTCCCGCAGCTTCTCAAAAACCCTCTTGATATGCATCAGGTGTTCCTCCAGGGTTCTGCTAAATATCAAGATATCATCCAAGTAGACAATGACAAATTTGCCTAAAAATTCTTTCAATACTTCATTCATCAGCCGCATGAATGTACTAGGTGCATTGGTTAGCCCAAATGGCATGACCAACCACTCATACAAACCCTCTCTGGTTTTGAAGGTTGTCTTCCACTCATCCCCTTCTCTAACATGGATCTGATGGTAACCACTCTTCAGATCAATCTTCGTGAAGTACTCAACTCCACTCAAACAGTCCATAATGTCATCCATCCTTGGCAATGGGAATCTGTATTTTATAGTGATCTTGTTAATTGCCCGAGAGTCTATGCACATTCTCCACTCTCCATATTTCTTGGGTGCTAGTACTGCAGGTACTGCACATGGGCTAAGACTCTCCCGAATCAACCCCTTCTTTAACAACTCTTGAACTTGCCTATTCAGCTCCTCAGTTTCCATAGGGGTCATTCTATGTGCGGCCTTATTGGGCAAGCTAGACCCAGGTACCAAGTCTATATGGTGACTGATCTTCCTTACAGGTGGTAAACCCTCAGGTACATTATCTGACATGATATCTAGAAATTCTTCTAACAGGCCCATGACTTCTACTGGGGTATCCTCGCATTCCTTTTCCCTAACCCTAGGGATTATTGCATAGCACATATGATCTGGCTTCAGGCCATCTAAAAATCTCCTTCCATCAACTAGACAGATTTGAGCACTGCTACATACCTTTTCGTCCGCCTCCTTCAGGGGTTTCAACTTATGGTGAACTCCATTCTTCGACAAGGAATACGTGTTGGCTCGACCATCATGTACTACACTCCGATCAAACTGCCATGGTCTCCCAAGCAACATGTGACATGCATCCATAGGCAGGATGTCACACAGGACCTCATCACGGTAAGTCCCAATGTTAAATTTCACCAGGCATTGCTCATTGACCAAAACCCTATGGTCCTTCTGTAACCATGCAATCCGATATGGATGCGGGTGTCTTCTTCTCTCTAACTGTAACTTGGCAACCATCTCCTCAGAGACCAAGTTATCAGTACTACCATTGTCAATAATGATGTTACAGACCTTGCCTGAGCACTTGCATCTCGTGCGGAACAGGTTGTTCCTCTAGTCTGGCTCCTTTTCCTCATTCAACAAGACTCTCCTTATGACCATCGCTTCTCCTCGTTCTGCCTCCTTAGAGTGCTCAGATTCGACACCTTCATCTGCTACAGCAGCCCTGGCCTGACCCTCAGGTCTCCGATTTGGCCTCTCTTGGCACTGTGGATAGTTGTATGCCCGATGCCCTTCTTCCTCGCAATTGAAGTAGGTCCCACGAAATACACCTCTCCCATACCCATGCCTAGGCCTACCTCTTCCTCTCGGGTAGCTGTTGTTCTGATTGCGTGGGCGGTGGGTATTCTCCTCTTTCTCTTCTTTCTGGTCTTGGCTACTACTTGTTTCACCAGTCTTCTTTAGATCTCTGTATCTTCCTCCACTGGTCCTTCCACCAGCTCTCCCACCATGATCCTTTCCTCTCTGCTTACCCTCAAACCTCCTATTCAGTTTCTCTTCCACTTTTAGGGCAAACTGGTATGCATCCTCAACCGTGCTCATCCGAACCAGACTCAGCTCTTCTTGAATGATGGTTCTCAATCCATTGATGTAGCGGGCGACCTTCTCCTTATTCACCTCAGAATGGCCGGTTCGAATTGAGATCTGGTAGAACTCCTCCGTGTACTCTTTGATAGATTTACTCGCCTGCCTTAGACTCTGCATCCTCCTCAACAGATCCAACTCATAATCTACGGGGATGAATTGCCTCTTCAATTTCTCAACCATCCGACCCCACCTGGTGATCTTTTCTTTTCCCCTCCTGTTCCTTTCTAGCTGTACTCCTTTCCACCAGATGCTAGCATGTCCCTTCAACTTTGTTTTTGCGAACCTGATCCGATTTGGATCTGAGATCTCCTCATACTCAAAATATTCCTCCATGTCGTTGATCCAATCTATCAACTCCTCGGGGTTGAGATTCCCAGAATATGTGGAGACGTCAAACTTTGGCTTCTTCCCGATCTGGGATATGGCCCTATACAGCCTAGCTTCTACTGGATCCAATGCTTCTTCCTCATCAGATGGACCCTCGTCTTCCCAAACTTCATCTTCACTGTGGTCCTCTCTTCTTGGCTCAACTCCTCTTCTCAATTCCTCCTGCAGGGCTTGCACTTGCCTCTGCAAGGCTCTGAGATCGACCTCTGCCCCCTATTCCTCGCACCACCATGGTTTCTTCATGGAGGCATCCTGCTCACTTCCTCACAACCCCCAACCATAGATCCTGGCACAAACTGCCTCACGGTCGATGATCTGTTCGCGCGCTCAAAACCTTCTAGCTCTGATACCACTTGACGTAGGACTGAGATTACACGCAGAAAAACCACCAAATTTTCATTAAAAGCTTTCAAAATCTGAATTACAGAAGTTACAAATGGCCAACCCCCTTACAATGTATGAACTGCCTCTTATAGCGGACCCGACCCCCTTCGGACATCATTACACAGACTGCAAAGTTTTCTGTAACCGCCCGCACGAATGTTCTATCATCGCCTGCATCCTGTTGCCAGGTGCCTTGGATCATCATGGCATAGAGTGGCAGAGTGCTCTGCAGCCACCTGCCCATCGACCCTCTGAGTCATCATTCCCAGGAGTGCTCTGTAGCCACCTGTATTTTGTTGCCACGTGCCCTTCTGCAACGACCTCTGCAACCGCCTGCCCGTCTGGAGTCGTAAACGACCTGTCGCGATATCGTGACATTTCTGCTTCCTTGCTCTCTCTCTCCTCTTCGGTCGTGATATCGCGACGTTTTGGCGTTCGGCCTCTATTCTCTCCTTTGGGTCGCAAAACCGCGACATGTCACGAAATCGTGACATCTTCGCCTTTCGCACTTGTCTTCTACCTTCGGGTCGCGAAACCGTGACATGTCACGAAATCGTGACATCTTTGCCTTCCGTACTTGTCTTCTGCCTTTGGGTCACGAAACCGTGACATGTCACGAAATCGCGACGTCTTTGCCTTTCGCACTTGTCTTCTGTCTTCGGGTCACGAAACCGCGACATGTCACGAAATCGTGACGTCTTCGCCTTCCGCACTTGTCTTCTGCCTTCGGGTCACGAAACCGTGACATGTCACGAAATCGTGACGTCTTTGCCTTCCACGCTTGTCTTCTGCCTTTGGGTCATGAAACCGTGACATGTCACGAAATCGCGACGTCTTTACCTTCCGCACTTGTCTTCTATCTTCGGGTCGCGAAACCGCGACATGTCATGATATCGCGACAGCCTTTCCCCTTGGCGCCTATTCTCCAAATGTGTCACGATATCACGATAGCATTTCCCCTTGGCGCCTATTCTTCAAATGTGTCATGATATCACGACAAATTTTCCCCTTGGCGCCTATTCTCCAAATGTGTCGCGATATCGCGATAGCCTTTCCCATTGGTGCCTATTCTCCAAATGTGTCACGATATCGCGAAAGCCTTTCCCCTTGGTGCCTATTCTTCAAATGTGTCACGATATCATGACAACTTTTCCCCTTGGCACCTATTCTCCAAATGTATCATGATATCGTGATAGCCTTTCCCCTTGGCACCTATTCTCCAAATGTGTCGCGATATCGCGACAACTTTTCCCTTTGGCGCCTATTCTCCAAATGTGTCAGGATATCATGACAGCATTTCCCCTTGGTGCCTATTCTCAAAATGTGTCGCAATATCGTGACAGCTTTTCTGTCGTGATATCGCGACAGCTTATCCCATCGCGAACACTTAAATTTTTTTTTGGATGATGCAAGATTGCTCTGCCACCACCGGATGCTCCTGCATCATATATGGTCTAAAGTAGTATCCAAGAGCATGGTACTCAAGATTGGATAAGTATATTCAAGAATAGGGATTCAAAAAAGGAATAGCAGACAGTAATTTATATATAAAAAATGAAGGGAGTGATCTACTAATAGTGGTTGTTTATGTTTATGATATCATTTTTGGGGGAAACAATGATAATGTGTGTACATAATTTCCTAAGAAAATGCAAAATGAATTTGAGATGTCTATGCTTAGTGAATTGTCCTTCTTTCTTGGACTTCATATTTCACAATCAGAAAGGGGAGTGTTTCTTTCACAAGCCATGTATATAAAATAAATGTTAAATAAATTCAGGTTAGAAGATTGTAAATTGATAAGTACCCTCATGGTCATAGGATGAAATTTGAGTAAGTATGATGAATCTCCAGAGGTAGATTAGAGATTATACAGATCTATGATTGGCAGTTTATTGTATGTTACAGCTACAAGACCAGATATTGTACAGTTAGTGGGATTAGTGGTAAGGTTTTAGGCAACACCTAAGGAAACAAATGTGGTAACAGTAAAAAGAATTTTTAGGTATCTAAAAGAGACTATGGATTTTGGGCTTTGGTATCCCAAAAGTGAGTTTTACACTGATAGCATATACAAATGCAGATTGGGCTGGCAACATTGATGATAGAAAAAGCACAAGTGGACGAGCATTCTTTCTTGGAGAATGTTTAGTATCTTGGATAAGTAATAAGTAGGTTTCAGTATCCTTATCCACAACAGAAGCTGAATACATTGTAGTAGTAGCCAGTTGTACATAGGTCTTATGGATGAAGATAACTGTGGAAGACTTCAAGATAAAATATGATCATCCTATTCCTATACTATGTGATAATACAAGTGCTATAAACATCTCAAAAAATTTAGTGATACACTTCAGGACAAAGTACATTCTTATTAAGTATCATTTTTTTAGAGAACAGGTGACAAATAAATAGGTCAGGCTAGAATATATTTCTACAAAGGAACATATAACAAACATTTTCACCAAGCCACTTTCAAGGGAAATATTTGAGTATCTTGAAGGAAAACTAGGAGTAAGACTTCCACCCTAGAATTAACCACCTCAAGAGGAGGTGGGGGAGGGGCTAATCTAAGAGGCTCATTCTTAGCCCCGAGCCCCAAAGGTGACCCTTTGCCATTGATGTCAAAGGGGAAGAGATTTGAGTAAGGGGGAGAGATTTGGTATTTGAAGAAAGAGGAGAGAGTATTGATCTAGGGGGAGCATTGTCCTTGGGGGAGTAAAACAAAGGAAAGGTCAAGTTTTCGGTAAAAATAAGTTGGGTTGTCGTCAACGACAAAGGGGGGGATTGTTGGATATTTTGAGATCAATTAGTTGTCATTGATGTCAAGGTGATAAGTTGTCATTGATGCCATAGTGAATACATGAAGTTGTCATTAATGCGATGGAGTACACCATTACTATCACCAGGAATAGTGTAAAGAGTTGAAGAAAAAGTTGTCAAAATATTGTGGTCAAGCCCATAGCTAGAGCCCTCGTGAAGGCAAATATTATGGGTTCGAATCCCACTAGTGGAAAAGGTAAATTTTTAATTAAAATTTTATGTGTCTTATATTTTCTTAAGGTGTTATTTGGATTTATAAGGGTTTATGAAAGGTTGTTTGATTTATAATTGATTTATGTTATTTGGAGTTATAACGGTTTATGAAAGGTTATTTTATTGATAAGTGATTTATGTTATTGGAGTTATAAGGAAAGTAGATTTGATTTTTACCAAAGTTATTTTTGCCATTAAATCTGATTAAAGAGGTTTTGAGTTAATTTTGGTGGATGTTGAATTTATTTTTAATTGGAATATTATAATGTGTTATTGTATAACTATTTTATTATGTTGATGGTTGTTTTGAAAGGTGGAGTGATAAGGTGTAATTAAGTTTTTACATTACATTGTGAGAAAGATTTATCTTCTAACCTCTTGAGCTTGGCATAGAAGTGTTTGTGGTTGTGATAGATTTATGAGATCCCTTAATCATCAAGGAAAAGGTATGATCACATTCTTCCATAGTTGAGTTGATTGATTGGTTTTCTAGAAAATAAGTTTGGAGTGAAAAGGACTTGTTTAAGGTTTCCTATTGAGTGTGTTGAGTGAATCATTCAAGGTTTTATGGAATAAAGAATTGTTATTAAAAACTTGTTTGATAAGCATTTGTGTTGAAGCCATTAGTTGTGAGAAGAACTTGAATTAGGGTTTAAGTATCATTTTTATGTGGGAGTTGTTTTATAAGCATTTTTTTTGAAGTGAGTTATTGAGTGAAGAACTTGAACTAGGGTTTGCAAAGCTCATGAGTATCATGGTTATGTGATATTTGTTGTTGAGCATTATTGGAAATATTTTTAGTTGATGTTTATATGCATGGACTAGGTTTTGTGAGCAAGCATTATTTCATTGAGTGATTGGTTGAATAGAGTTGGTTGAGCCTAGTCAAGTGGGTGTGTGAAGTGATTGTTCAAGTTCCATAAAACAAACTATTCTATATTTTGAATTGAGTTGAGAAATAAATTGATCATTGTGATTAGTATAGAATATATTGAGTCTCTAACAATTATCTTTATGTTTCTATGAGATTGAGCAAGTTCTAGAGAGAACTTGTAGAGCAAATTTGACAAAGTTCTAGAGAGGACTTGTTGAGCTTATGTGAGGCAAGTCTTGAGGAGACTTGTGGACTGATTTTGTGTGAGGTTTTGTGGAAGCTTACAATACATATTTGGCTATGTTCTTGAGAGGAATTATAGAGAAGAATTGGATAAGTTCTAGAGAAGACTTATAGAGAAGATTTGAGCAAGTTGTAGAGATGAATTATGGATAGAGTTTGGTGTATATTTAAGGATATGTTTGTGCCAGATCAAAGAAAGATATTGAGCATAATTATACTAGACTGAAGGACTATGTTTAGTGCAAATTTGAGATAGATCTTTGGAGGTGACAGAGCAAAGAATAAAATAGTCTCTAGTGGATAGAGATCCATCATCCAAGGTGGTAAGGATAGGTCTTTTGAGTGGGGACAAGATTTTTTAGTGGAGAGAGATCCACAAGCCATTTTAGTGGAGGCAGTAGTCTTCTAGAGGATCACCAGCCATAGCAGAGGAGAAGAAGTTATCCTATGGATAGAGATCCACAAACTTGATTTAGGGGATTGGTGTCTCCTTTGGATAGAGGTCCATAAATATTGTAGGGAAAGGATTCCCAAGAGAATTTATTTGAGAAAAAATTATAAGAAATATTTTCTCCGTGGAAGTAGCCATATTTGGGTGAACCACATAAAATCATGTCTCTCATGTGTGTGATGCTTTGTGTGATGTTTATTGCTTAATAAAATATATTCTTTTATTTGGATTAAAAAGAAATTTTTTTTATTATATACTATTCACCCCCCTCTCAGTATAAGTACATGTTCTTCAATTGGTCCTTTACAAGTGGTATCAAAGACAAGCTCTTGAATCTATAGTTTTAATTCAAAGTTGTTTTCTAAAATATCCAAAAAAAATAGTAATTATTGGGTATAGGTAACTTATTCCGCAATGGATAATACCCAACTACAAGTCATGATAGAGTCATTCCAAAAATACTTAAATCAAATAGTCTAAAAAATGAATGATAGATTAAACAAGATAGAGGAAAGTCTAAAAAACATTAATGTCATAATATTTGAACTCATAAACATCAACCAAAATGATGAAAATAAGAAGGTTGATAATAGCCCTCCAAAATTTAACCAAAATACTTCTATTCTAAAATAAATGAACCCCTTATTAATACTATTGGAACTAGTTTCTCAACCATTAAATTGAACTCTATATATGATTATATTAAGCATTATACAAAGAATCAACTATTTTAACACATAGAGGTGGTTCTAAAATCAAGTAAACTTCATGTGCATGTAGTAGAGGCATGGAATGAACTTTCCCACACACGCTACATTATGATCCAAGCCAATTCTAACACATTCCTCTAGTTCATAAAATGATTTTTAAACTCAAGTAAAAACAATTGGAACAATTTATAGGCAAGAATGGACAACAAAAAATATTTTAGAAGGAGCATAATATGAGACATTCAAAATGAGAAAAAAAATCTAATTCATTTTAGCCTCTTCGACATCACAATTATTCACTTATTTGATAGAAACCAAGACTATAAACTAATATACTATGGGAGGTAACTCTAAAAAGGAAAAAGTATTTATCACAAGATGTGAGTCCACATTAAATTCTTCATCTTGTGCATACAAAAGGACATCCATGGACAAAATCTTGTATGTCCTAGTACATTAAAAAAAAAAATTGAGAATCCTAGAAATTGTTTTCATTTCATTGTAGAAAATACTCAATAATAAAGAGATGGCAACTATAGGTGAGAAAATGTTCTCAGGTGAGCAGGTAAATTTTGGCTGGAAACCATCATCAGTACTAGGAGGAATTGTTCCTCAGAGCGACACTGACCAAGGTGATGCTGGTGGTGCTGAGTCACCCTAAGTCAGACCATGTTGGTCCTACCAATAGTGTTGGGAATGTGAAACCTATCAGGGGTAAAGTTTCCCTAGATAAGGACCCAAGAATGGTGGGTCCCCTTCTCAAGGTATCGTTATCTTTCTAACTACTTTCATTGAGAAAGTTAAATATTGTGTGCAATCCTCTTTTGGAGGTAGAAAATATTTACTCCCTAAGGGTGAAGATCTGGTTATCCGTGAAAACCTAATGGTGGATTACATTTCCCTAGAATACCATAATCTAGTTGGGAAATTTATCAAAGGCTGCCTTGATATAAAATCTATTCACCGGTGGGCCTATTTTAAATAGATAACAGTAGGTAATATGGAGCTAGTTGCTATTTCAAGGGGTTTCTTTCCTATCCACCTCAGTAACTAGGAATATTCCATCTAGATTATCATTGGGGGTCCTTAGTTATTCGAGAAAAAAAGTCTCTTCTTGCAAAAGTGGGGTGAAAATTTCAACCCTAAGATATAGAACATAAATTACACTCCCATTTGGATACGCTTGTCAAAATTTCCCTTCCAATTTTGGCACAAAGATATCTTGCAAGGCATTACCAAATCCATTGGTAAAATGGTAGCAATTGACCCTATGACCTACGCGTGCACATACATGATACATGCAAGAATCTGTGTCAATGCCAATTTTGGCTCCTATATTCCTACTCATATAAACCTGGTTTGTGAATCCTATCATAGATGTCAGGCTATCGAATATGAGAATAAGCATACTTTCTATATCGAATGTTAGGCTCAATACCATCTCAAATATCAGTGTCCTCTTAAAACCTTAAAGGAGATGATGAGGTTTCCCAACACTTCCAAAAATGGACCATAGATTAGGCAATAATATAGTAAATTCTAGGGAAAGCAGACTCAAAGAAGCCATGTTCAAAACAAGGACTCAATACTTGTAGTGCACAAAGAAAAATAGATTGCAAAACAATATTCAATGGATGACCAAACAAAGGTGAGTTCCCTCTTTGCTTTCCATAATCATTTTGATGTTTTAAATGGAAACCTTGTTCATGGGTTTGGAATTAGTGAGGAAGATCTCACCCTTAACTCATCTGTTTCCAAACCCTTTCCTTCTGCCAAATTGAAAACCCAATCCCCATCTAGATATGGGCCCTCTCATACTCATTCCAATTTGGCATCCATCCTTGATGGGCATATTGAAATTGGCAGTCCCATTTCAGAAAAGGCTAAGAAGAAATCTAACATAGCTAAACCTGAATTCAGCTCCATCAATACCAAAAGATTCAAGAAGACCTTTGTGGATATTTCTAGTGAGAAAAAAAAAAGGAAGACCTTCTATTAATGACCAGAAGAAAAAGGAAACAAAGAAAAAAATTGCAAATGGTATTCAAAAAACCTTATTCTAGGACTTGTTCAGTTAGGAGAAGGATGACTCAAAAATCCCAAACCTCCCTTGCAAAAATCAAAGGGAGGGTGAAAATTGTCCAAAATTACAAATGAGGATCCTCTCATGGAATGTGAGAGGCCTCAACAGTGCAGTCAAGAAAAGGCTTGCTTGCACTTTGATGAAACATCATAGACTTACTATCATGATTCTATAGGAAACAAAGATTGAATAAAATAAAATTCAAAAAATTGCATATTTTATTTGTAAGAATGGTGAATTTTATTTTTTCCTTTCTCAAGGTATGTCAGGGGGACTCCTTTGCATCTGGGATCCAGGAAAAGTGGAAGGTAGAATAATTTCATCATATGAAAAGGTCCTCAACCTAATATTTTTTTACAAAGACAATAAATTCTCTTGGGTCCTGTCCAACGTTTATGCCCCCAACAATCCAAACAACATAAGGGTTTTGTGGGATACCTTGAGTAACATGAGAAATGTGTTCAAAAACTTCCCATGGATTATTTCTAGATATTTTAACTCTCTTATTTTCCCCTTAGATAAGCAAGGGGGAATATTATTACCATAAAAAGTATTGAATATTGTCACAACTTTGTTACTAAAAGTGAACTAATGGATGTTCAAATTAAAGGGGAAAAATACACATGGAGTAACAATAGAATTGGGGATCAACACATTCAAGTCAAACTTGATAGGTTTTTCTTGTCCCAAGAAGCTATTCCTATGATGGGTGATGCCACTCTCATTTGCCTTCCTAGAGTCGTTTTGGACCATTGTCCTCTATTGTTTGTAGTTGATAAATGACCTATTTTAAAAACCCCATTCATGTTTGAAGGAATGTGGACACACCATACTGATTTGCATGATCAAATTGCTGACTGGTGGCAATAGGATTGTCTTTGATATTTTATTTTTAGAGTCTCCCAAAAGCTCAAGGTTATCAAAGAAAACATCAAAATATAGAATAGGGAAGATTTTGTTAATATCTTTGAAAACAAGGAGAAGATTCTAAAAAGGTTAAAAAACATTGAACATCAAATTCAAAATGGGCTATTGAGTGACCAACTCATAAATGAAGAGAGACAACTCCTTGCTAATTACCATAATGTGTTGGCTAAAGAAGAATCTTTTTGGAGGTAGAAATAGAGAGCCTTATGGCTCAAGGAGGGGGACTCAAATATGAAATTCTTTCATACCTCCACTCTCAAGCATAGAAGTTTGAACAAAATCAAAGAATTGACTAAAAGTGATGGATCCATTATTAGGGATATTTTTGAAATCTAGAATGAGGCTTCTTCCTATTTTGAAAATTTATTAGGGACCAACCCTTAGAATTCTAACCAAGCCAAAAGGCAACTACTCCACCATATTCCAAACTTGGTCACTCCTAAAATGAATTTGATGCTTATTAAACCTCTCACTTTTGATGAAATAAAAGCTCTTTTTCCATACACCCTGACAAAGCCCTAGCCCTGATGGATTCTCCCCTTAATTTTTCTAGAATTTTTGGGATATAATTGGCCAAGAAATATGTAATGCCATCATAGAACTCTAGCAGTCTAAATCCATACCCAAAGGTATTAACTCTACTTTCATAGCTTTGGTTCCCAAAGGGCCTGTGTGCAAATCCATCATGAACTTCAGACCAATTAGCCTATGCAATGTGATTTACAAAATTCTAACTAAAGCCATGGCTAAAAGAATCAAAGAGATCCTTCCCCATATCATAGACCCTTGCCAAGGTAGTTCTATCAAAGGAAGAAATATTACTGATGGTATTATTACGTTGCATGAAGTCCTCCATTCTACCAGCCTAAAAAAAAAAGCTATCCTATTTTTCAATATTGATATGAACAAATATTTCAACAGAGTCAATAGGAATTTTCTTGTTGTTGTTCTTCTCAAATTTGGGTTCCATAGGGAGTGGGTTGACCTTGTTCATGGTTGCATTTCTAATCCATGGTTCTCAGTTTTGGTCAATGGGTCTGTAGCAAGTTATTTACCAAGTAGTAGGGGCCTTAGGTAGGGTGATCCTCTATCCCCTATTCTATTTATTATCCTTGTTGAATATTTGGTAAAAGCACTTAAAAAATGCTTTCTCCAGTGGCATAATCTCAGGCATAAAATATGCATCTAACCTGAAGGTCCTTTCACACCAGTAGTTTGTGGATGACACCATCCTTGCTACTCATGCTTCCATCTAGGAAGCAAGGACAATAAAAAGTATTTTTGATACCTATGAAGAGGCTTTGGGGCAGAAAATTAACTATGTTAAAAGAAAAATTTTCTTTATCAATACCCCCAAATAGACAAGTCAATATTACTCGCATTATTCAATGTGTTATATCCCAGTTACCCACTCAATATTTGGGCCTACCTCTCTTCACTAGTAATCCTAAGGAATCTATGTGGAATGCCATTGAGAATCAATAAAAAAATTGTAGGCTAGAAGAGGACCCTCCTGTCTCAAGTTTCTAAGGTCACCCTAACAATTTCTTGCATACAAAGAATTCTTGTTTATTTCATATCAGTTTTTTAAGCTCCAACTACTGTCTACTCTAAAATTGAACAAATTTAGAAGAGGTTCCTTTGGGATGGTTTTGAGGATAGGAAAAGAATCCATTTTATTAGTTGGGAAAAGGTTTTATATCCTACAAATCAGGTAGGCCTTGGACTTCAAAGGATTAGCAACATGAACATAAACTTGTTGGCCAAACAAGCCTGGAAGGTTTTCACAAATTGTAACCTTGAATGGGTTTTGATTATCAATAGGAAATACATTCAAAATCATTGTTTCATGGATGAAGATAATCCCAAATATGGGTCTACTTTTTGGAAGTCAATTCTTCAAAATGGATCACTCATTCAAAAAGGGATCATATGGCAACTTGGTACATGAAGTAAAATTAATTTTTAGACTAACAGGTGGATCATAAACCAACCGCTCATGGAAAACAATGTGGTTTTTGTGCTTCAGCCCTTCTTGGATACCTTAATTGGAAGCAAAATTGAATATTTTATTGATATGTCCACTAAACCTAAAAGATGAAAATACTTTCATATTGCTAATGCCAATGCCCAAGTCAAATAAGCTTTAAAAATTCTAAAAACCATGTTGAATGCAATTGTTATCTCTACTGGTAATTCCCTTGATTCTCCATTTTGGAAAGAAACAAATTATAGGATTTTTTCAGTAAGATATGCTCATAGCCTAACTATTTATTTTCAAATTTTACACACTCCTTCCAACCTAGTATGGCTCAAACACCTCATTCCAAAGGTTTCATATTTCAATTGGTTGGCCATAAAAAATAAGATCCTCATAACTGATAACCTTATGAAAAGAGGTATGGTTGTCCCTAATAGATGTTACCTATGCATGGCTGCCTAGGAATATGTTAATCATATTTTTATGGAATGTTCCTTCTCCAAAATTGCTATGGATCATCTGATGTCCACATTCAAAATATCCTAGGTGTATCCAAAATCCTTGACTCATATCTTAATTCAATGGCCTACTCCCTTCAAAAATCTCATATTGTCCACTTTGTGGAAAGTGTGCATTCATCACATTTTGTGGTAATTGTGGCTCGAAAGAAACAATAAAGTTTTTTCTTCTTCTTCAAATGATCCTCTCTCAGTTGCAAATAAATCCATTTCCTTTTCTAGTGAAAAATATTAGCTTTTCCCTTGTCCTAAGCCCCTTGATTCTAGGTTGGAGTCTAATTTATTCCTATATTTGAAAACTCCCTATAATTCTAGCTCTAGTCCCTCAGTCCCCCATCCTAGAGTTGGTGCTCATTGGATACCTCCCCGTATAGGGTGACTCGAACTTAATTTTGATGGAGCTTCCAAATAAAACCTAGGAGTTGTAGGTGCAGGTGGTCTAGTTAGATATCACAGTGGTCAAGTTATTATGGCCTATGCTAGGTACTTGGGGGGTCAAAATAATCACTTCACTAAAAGGCATGCCCTTTGGAGAGGGTTAGAAATTCTCAAGGACTACAAAGGTAATATTCAGGTTGAAGGAGACTCATTGAATATTACAAATGCTATTAAAAACAACAATATTCCTTCATGGAATGTGAGGATTGTCATTCAGGAAGCTAAAAAGTTTATCCAAAATTTCAGCAATATTTCAGTCAGTCATGTGTATCATGAAGCCAACAAGCCTACTGACATTCTTGCCAATATGGGAGTTCTCCACAAAACTTTGTCCATCTGGTGGGAAAAATTTTCTCAAGAAGTTTTAAATGTTGTTGCTAATGATATGGTTTGAAATTTTTATTCACAGGTTATTATGGGCTAGCTTTATCAATGATGGGTCTGGTCTTCCCAGTGTGACTCCTTTCCTTGCAATCAATTCTTTAATCTGTTGCACTATGCTCCTTCATGTGAAGTACATAAATTTCCAAGGCTGGTTCCAGGTTTGTTTTTGCTTCAATTTGGTTATTTCTAAGCATGTCATGTACCAAAGTTGGTCTCTACCATGTAAACAGATTGTGTTAGCCAAATTCAGGTGTGTCAAGTTCTAAAAATACTCCATTTTATGTCTTTCCAAGCTTGGAGAATATATTTTTATCTATTTCTTTCAACCTTCTCACATAAATTTTTTCTCCAATATTAATTTTTTGTGCATGGTTTTTTATCGTGTTGTGTCAAAATCCCTTGGTGTCTCTTCCCAATGGAAACTATCAACTACCCTATCACCTATGCAATCAATTATATCGATGTGGTTGGCTTATGTATCAAAAATTTCTATATCTCCAACTCAAGCCCAAAACTCATAATTTGATTTTGGCATCACCTGTCTTCATGTGCCCTTGGTGATAAATAATGTTGTGTCTAGGTGTTTTGGTCTATTTGTTCTTTCCAAATTCCCAAGCCTTCCATAATAGCTCTAATTGAACTATCCAACCTATATCTTGATCCCCTATCCCACTCTTTCCTAGAAGCCCAAGGTTTCATCCTTTTTCTTAGAAAATTCAAAGGGGCTGAGTAGGATATTATGAAGGCTTTTATCAATTTGTGGAATAATATCTATATTTTAGTTTGTAATATCCAGTTTTGTACCATTGTTAAGCTGCTGGACAAAGTGACAAAATTACCTACTACTGGTTGGGTGGTGTAGATATATCATCACAACTGGGAACCTGAGCTCAAGGGCTTTTCGAACCATGCCAAAATTTTCAAGTGGAAGGGTATTGTTGTAGAGCACAATTCACTGTCTACTCCTTGGCCAATAGTAATTGTTCTCATCCTCAAAAACCTTCTAGTTTATGATCTTGCTAAACCTTTATATAGTTTTCATATTTATTTTTTCAATCACCTGAAGGGTTTCAACCCTATCAACATCCCTGACTTCCTTTTTCACTCAATTAGATATTCCATCCATAATGCCAGGAAAAGGAAGTCTCAAACCCCTCCTACCCATCAAGGTCTCTTTACCATTATTTTTTGCCATGTTGAATCCACCCTCCCACCTACCATCTCTGCCTCACCACTTCAATCCAATCCGACCATGAATTCGATTGCCCTTAGCCCTTACTAGTCCCTTCCTAAAGCAACTAGTGAAAAAGTTGGTTTTGAAACTCAATCCCCTAGCCCTAAGGTGAAATAGAACCCTGACCCTAACCCATCTCTTTTCAAACCTTCAAAATGTAAAGCCACTATTGAAGATATTTCAGTCTGGTTTAGAATATCTACTCGATTTAAAAATCTCAAGTTTGAAATGAGCTAGATCTCTCCTCATCATATATTGGATGATGACAACTATGATCCTGGCGTGAGCATTCACAACAAAGTTTACATCACCATCATCTGTAGCATCATAAATTCCATGGGCAAGATCAGTGACATCCTCAAGCTACTACTCAAGAACCACATCAAGAATATTCTTGCAAATGAAAATATTACAAATGCCTAGGCCTAGGGCTAGCTTGTGTAGTGGCTATTTTCAAATTGTTTTTCTTTGTATTTCTGATATTTTGATCCCTTGTGTGATATTTTAGTAGAATGTATTGGGTCCCTATGTTGCCCCTGCATGGGATTTATGATTATATTTTTTCATACCCCTATGTGGGCATTTTGGGTTGGTTTTTTGCAATTTGTAGATGCTATTTTCATCAACAACCCCTACGTGGGTATTTTGGTGTGGCTATTTTGTAAGTTTTCTAGATGCTAGTTTTTCTTCAGCAACCCCTATGTGGGTATTTCCTGGTTTGAGTCCATGTGTCTGAGGTACTCTAGGTGGGCACCCAACTTATTCTAATGGTATTTTGGTCTATTTTGTTTTGTTTATATTTAGCCCCTATGTGGGTCTACCTTATTTTTTTACTACTGTTATGCTATCAACTTATGTAATTGGTTTTGGGATCCATTTAAAACTCGTATATAAGAAATTCCACTTACCAAATTTTGTTTTTGCATCATTACACTCAAAAGTAACAAATATTGATTTCTTCTACTAAAATAGACAAGGAGACCTAAAAAGTAAAGGCAATGTTCAATTACATAAAAAAACTATATTTTACTACAACTTTATGAATCAAATGTATGATCCAAAAATTAAAGAGCGTTGGTGCATAATGTCTCATTGGAAACCTTCTCCCATAGTTTTGTTGAAGCAAAACTCCAATTTGATTGATAAAATTATTCTACAATACCACTCTCTCCTCCGTCCAAATATTAAAAAGTTTGGGCTTTACATGGATTCCAACCAATGAGTAAGGAAATGAAAAGCAAATATACCATCTCTTTTTTATTTTCCACTATGACCTATTTATCTATAACAATGTATTGTAGGCAAATTGGACTCCCTAGAGCTTGAAAAAATATTTATTTTGGGTAGTAGTTTTAGAGAATACAAGGAATAAATGTTTTTTTTTGCTATTAGTGTTCCTAGTTGTCTATAAATGCCTAGATTGTAAGGTACACCTTGTCAATCATTGAATATAACGACATGTTTGAAATACAAATTCATAAGATGTCCAAAACAAAAATTCAGATGGAAAGAAAAAGGGATAGGTATAAATAGCAATTCACTCATGTTACTGAATGTATTCCAAGGATTGGGGACCGTAACCTAAATATATTAGATACATATATAAGGGGTGGTTATGGTCCAACCCCAGAGGCCAGAAGGGAAAATAAATATCATACAATCTAATGCAAATAATAAACTTGCTTTACACAATGATGAAAAGGGTATCCTTATAATTTTAATATCATTTGGGTTTCTATCAAAGTACAATGGAAGTTGTTCCTTTCTCACAAGGACAATATCAATTTTAATAACACATAAAATATAGTCTTCAAGGTATTTCAAGATCTTTGGACTATAACAAAATAACATACTATATTTTATAAGGCCCTTTATGTTTGCATAATGGTTCAGACATAGAAAACTAAATTATAATACTGGAGATGTATAACTTAGAAACCATGAATTTAAATTGGAAAAATATCTTATAATATCTACAAACTATCAAATTATTCTAGGATGTTGTACTAGAAGAAAAATATGAACATATGTTAATTGAGCACATAATTGCATAAAATGGTGAAAAGTTTTGAGGGTCAATGACTTATTAAACATCCATTGTGGGAACTTATCCCAAAATAAATAGAATTTTATGTGCTTAATATATCACAATGACATGAGTAATTATTCAAAAAATTTACCCTTTTTGCATATGTTCCATTGGATATGCATATTAGAATGGTTGAGGTCAAAGAACACGTGTGTCATCTATAGATTGCTTTACCTATCAATGATCTAAATAAATTGATAGTGATTGGTAAAGGTTTTAAGAATATTATTAAGATATTTACTCTTTGGTCATATAGTCTAGTGTGACCCATTTTTGTCAAGCATGCATATAAAGTATCAATAAGTGATGCTTTTGCAGGTAATACTAAGATGAGTTTGCATGTACAATGTTCCAAGTCTAATGTTATTTATATAACAGATGCATTTAAGGACATATCTATATTCCTTTACTTCAATTTTACATGCTTTAAGGATAAAGAATTACTATCTAAGAGGGTATGTAATGAGCCTACCAGTGCTATAATATATAATTTAATATTTTATATATAGCTTATTCTATTAATAGCCTACTAAATTGTTACTTAATAAAGGGTGGGCATGAAAGGTTGTGTTCTTTTATAATGTAACCCTTAGATAAGATATATGTATCTCTTTCATGAAGAGGGAATCCATATCAATTATAATTATTCATCTCTTTTATATTTAATATTTTATACATTTTACATAATAGACCTATTGGTCTTGCAAAATTAAATATAGGAGAAATTACTAGAATTAAATGGAATAATATATTCCAAAACATAAATAATATTGAACCTCTAAATTTTTGTATGAAACTTAAATGGTTGACTGAAATACAAATTTTTTACATTGAAGAGTTATCTAGATAGTATAAGGCTAAGATTGTCATTTTGCATTTGGAGGGTGTAGCAGTTGTTTGGTGGTATATTATGATAGCATATAATCACATCAATGTCACCTAGGGATAGCTCAATTTTTTTTTAGAGGAATTATATGTCATGGCCCTCCCTTGGAAGACTTTTCTATGGATGAATTCTTGATTTACTATGATATGTTGTGATTGGAAGTATTGACTATCTCATGATTTACTTATGCAGGATAATGGGTATAATGAAAATACATAAAAGTATCTTGTTATTTGATTGTTTGGTAATTTCACATTTAGTTCTTACAAATATATATATATATATATATATATATATATATATATATATATATATATATATATATAATACATTTTGAAAAAGGAATGCGATGTTACTGATTTATTGTAATTTTACAGGAATAGATTTATCTCATAGATGGGAGAAAGACTTATCCACCAAAAATGAGATATTATTAAATAAAAAGAAAAATATGTGATATCCTTCCATCATTCATCTTGGCATTAAGGATGAATGTTCTTTAGTTATAATGACATTATGAATCCACTGAAAGGAAATGATATTGAGTAGACAAATTGATGTGGCATACTAACTTTATTTGGAATGTAAAGTTAACTAAAGGATTCATTGCCAATTGAAATGGATAGATAGATATTGTGTTCCCTTGCCTTTGTTTAGAATAGGAAAATATATCTCTTTGTTTTATAAGTGAACATGCATTATTGTAACATGATGTTATGAACAAGAAGATAAGTTAGTGATTTGTGCTTGATGTTAGAGTTAGAGTATATTACATCATTTGGGTCATGTAAATGTACCACCTTAGGTACATAGTTAGAGTAGGAGATTACTTTAGGGGGAAGTTAGCTAGTTACTTCAAGCAATGTAATAAATGCACAAGTGGCAATGTGCAAGTTGTAATGTGCAAGGTGTCCCCTTGTACAACTAGGTAGAGTGTTGGCCAAGGAATCTATCTTCCTATATAAAGGGCCTCATAGTGGTAGATCATATATCAAGTCAATATCAAGTTCTTATCAAGTGCATTGTAGTAGATAGTAGTAGTGCTCCTGTATGGAGCACAATGTAGCTCTTTAGCTCATATTAATGGAGTGACCATTTCCTCCATATTGCATTGTATTTTCATCATTTCTATTTATAGTATATTTCAGTCATATTGCAGACTCACTTGCTTTCATATTTATTGCATCTTATTAGGACCTATGTTAGATCTCTTCCACTGCATATATCCTCAAAAGCTAATAGTGGTATCAGAGCCATGGTAAATCGAGATAGGAGGACCTACATCCATCATAGTTCCTCTTTGCACTTTTGTAAATCGGATTCGCTAGTGTGCACCACCACTTACAAAAGTCATCACAAGAGAAGTCTAGTAGGTCAAGAGGAATAGGGAGAGTCACAAGTGAGGACTGAAATAAATCTTAGTTGCAAAAATTCTGAGATTATATTTGGCTAGAGTCTTTCCACAGAGTTGCAAAAAAACTCGTGAAGACTAGGACTCAACATTCAAGCCACTAGATTGACAAATCAACTAGTGAATATTATTATCTCCAGAATTACAAATTCTTCAATTCTAGTTTCTAACAACTTGTTGCAGGAAAAGGAGATTCAAAAAAAGGTTGGGAAGCTTCCTACAAGAGAGTTAGGAAGAATATCTTCTTAGAATCATTCCAACACTTGCAGCAACAAGGAAGAAGACTAAATATTTCAAAGACCTCGAGAAAGGTCCCATTACAAGAGTTACAATCCTACAAAGTGCAGAAGTGAAGAAAAGGCCATAGTAGCCTTATAGAAGACTCAAGGAAGAAGAGACTCTAGAAGTTGAGTCAAATAAGGAGATAGGAGATTGGTGATCTCCATTCAAGATCAATACCTATAGAGTGCAAAGTAGAAAAGGCCATAGAAGCCTTGATCAAGAAGAAAAAACTAATTTAGAATATAAATTCTTGATTCAGAAGAATACTCCAAAGAAGAGTTCCTAAAGAATACTTTAGAGAATATTTCCTGATTCAGAAGATAAATTCTTGATTCAAAAGAAAACTCCAGAAAGGAGTTCCTGAAGAAGACTCCAGAGAAGAGTCCAAGAAATAGGATATTGGTGATCTCCTTTATTGATTAAATATTTCCTTCAAGAAGGAGTTGAAGAGATCAAGAGAAGATCTCATTGAAGAACTTCCATTCTTGGAAGAAAGAGAAGGACTAGGAGAGTCTTGTACAAATCCAGAAGTAGCAGAATCAGAGATCCAAGAAGAAGATCTCATCACCAACACTTCCAAAAGTAGAAGGTTGAAGAAAAGGTCTCAATTGGAAGACCATAGAAGCTACAAGATAGAAGACCTTGGAGAGGTCTCAAGAAAAAAAGGAAGGCTTGGAGAGCCTTGTTGTAGAGCTCATAGAAGCATCATCAAAAAGATTCCTAGGAGAACTCATTGGAGAAATCCACTACCAAGGAGAAAGCACCTGATAGTGAAGGACTTGGGACAATTGTCACCATATAAAAACAAGCCCAAGAGAAGAAGAATTTGGAAAGGAGTGCCAAATCCTAGAAGAAGAATCCAGTGAAGACCTCAAGAAATTTAGAATCTTGAGAAGAAGAAGATCCTATTTGAAGTCAAAATTTGACAAGAAGTTTGAAGGAAGATTCAGATAGAAGAAGCCTACCAAATCCAGGAGATTTGGAGATTACCTCTCATAGAAAGAAGGCACAGTTTAGAGAAAGGAGTTCTCTAAATCTACAATAGAAAATCAAATATCACTAGAAGGATCAAGCCACCAAATCCAAGGCTCAAGATAGAAAGTTCAAGGCTACAGTTTGGTGAAGTAGGAAGCTATTCTAGATAGCCAACAAGAAGCTATGAATTCAACCATTACAAGGTAGCAACTTGGTGAATAAAAAACACCAAGATCTACATCTACTTTAGAAGCCATCAAAGAGGTAAGCAACTTGGGTGCAATTAGGTTCATTGATTAAACCTCAAATTGGATTATTATCAAACTTCATTAAGGCACCATATTTAGATTAAAAGTTGTAGAAGGATAGATTGCATTATAGTCTTCAAGTGCAAAAAGGAAAAATTCATTTTAAGGATTATTTGCACATTAAATAGGAGTTGGATATTTTTGAAAGAAATAAAATTATCATCTACCTATTTTCTATCTAGAAAGCAAGAAGACTATATCCTACAATATTGATTGTAGTGAAAAAATTGTAGAATATTCATTAAGGGTAAATTACAGATTACTCTTAAAAGTTGCAGATATTATTAAGTGCATATGAAATTATTTTGAGAGTTCATTTATAGGAGCAATAAGGTGAGATTATTGTTACCATTAAAAGTGCATTATTAATCCATTGGCACTATACTAGTTGATCTCTAACTAGTTACTCTCAAAAGGGTTAGTTTGTGTTTGTTGATTGTTAAAGATCAAGGACACAAAAACCAATAGATTATCAAAGTGTCTAGAGACACTATTTGGTGCATAAAACCTGCAAAATTTCATGGCCCAAAGAAGCCACAAAAATCATATCAGATTCCTCCAAGGAGTGGAGAAGAAAGCCACCATCAAAATCAGCAATAGAAGCTTCAAATCGAGACTTGGTGAGTCTCAGATTCAAAGTGCACTAAAAGCTATTTACAGGAAAAATAGTGTAGAAATTACCTCTACAAAAAAGCTTCTATCTTAGTGGTTATTAGCTTGGGTTTATTACCAAAGTAACCAAGCAAAGGAGAGAGTTGTCTAGCAAAAGAGACAACGTCAAATCAGCCATTGCCTACTTCAAAAGCTACCATAAAACCAAATATTGTAAAAGAGGTGCAAAGAGGTATTATATTCTCAAAAGTATTTACATTATATTGCACTACTCTAATCTACCCTACGTAGGAAGAAGGATAGGTTTTTAGTGCCAAAAGGGCACACTCTTCACAAGGAGAAAAATAGTCCAAGGTAGCCATGTAAAAGCATTCTCCAAGCAAGGTAAAAGGGTCTTCCAAAAGGCTCATATCTTCTATGATTTGGATAGTCAAACCTACAAGAAAACAATACAAAGAAAGGAGAAGCATTATATTCAAGGGGAATATTATCTACAAAAGGGATTTTCATAATAGGTTGAAAAAGAAGGCACAAAATATTACACTAGATGTACATCCAAGGAGCATCATTGGAGTATTTCAAACTCCACCATAGCATTTCTTGAAGCCTTCAAAATCATTTCTCAAATCGTTGCTCCAAGTTCCCAAGGTGTTGCTCACCATTCCAACTGGAAACAACTCACTCCAAATACCATCGAATGCATACAAAAAAGGTGGAGTTGGCCATGTTGTATTGTTAATAAGGGTATTGCAAAGATACATTGAAGAGGTATTACATAGAAATCTCATGCACAAAGATAAGGTGACACTTGTCACCTAGAAGGAAACCCTAACATTTCCCACATGAGTGCCCATCCATTGCAAGCTTGACCAAGAAAATATTACAGGGAAGAAGGTTGGTGTGAGCGCTCATCCAAGACTGTAATGCTCATCCTTTACCTAGAAAAAATTTACAAGTGGAAATAAGCATCTTCTCATCCCTCAAGCACTCAAAGATAACCGTCGTGACACTTGTCACTCACTTCAATATTCAACTCTTATTTGAGGTGCCAAAGACCAAGGAACAACAACATTCAAGGCTAAATTCATAGCAGCATTAAAAGTTGAGTTCATGGTAGACTTACGTAGTAGCATCAATGTTCATAGCAATAGTAGAAAGAGAGCATTTAAAGCTCCTAGTCAAAGCAATCAGATGTGAGGCATCCACTATCCAAGTATTGTCATCAAAGGTATCAAGAAACCAGCCACCATCCAAATTCAAGAGAAGCACTAAAGCCTATGCCCATACGTTGGAGATAATGATCAAAAGAGCACTAAAGAGTGTTATCATCTACATCTAAAAATTAGTACCAAATACGTAGAGGTTTGGGGTATTACAAAGGTAATACTTTACCTTATTCCAATTTGCTTTCATTAATAGGGAGATATAAGGTATAATATAAGGTTGAAACATTAAGGGAAATCAACCATATTTGAAAGCAATATTAAAAGGAAAAATATATATTAAATAGCCTAATATTTGTAATCTAAAACATAGGAGAAATAAGGATTTCTACCTAGATAGATTAAACATCTAATATTGCAAATATCATTGTTTTCTAATATTCCATATTAGGGAGTTATAAGGAATACTACACCAAAGTAGGTAATTGGAATTTAGAAACATTAAATATCAAATTATCAAAGGCTATAAAAGAAGGTTCTATTAAGGAATATCAAGAGTTGGAAACTAATTAATATACTTGTCTCAAACTTACATTAAAGGGACAAAGAAGATCCAACTATTAGAACCTCATAAAAATTAGAAAGTGCTTAAGTTCAATAGGAGAAATAAGGTGTAAAAGAAGTTGATTTTTGCTATTCACAAAACTTTACAAAATCAACCCAAAATTGAACTACTATTCTCAAAAGCACTTTATCTATCATTCAACATATCCAAAATTACTAGGGAGACATAAGGCATTCTACAAAACCTAGAATTTCACCAAGGCATCATCAAATCAATACTAGGGAAATTAAAAGAAGACCACAAGGATCATCATGGCATCAAAAAAATTCTTTCTTGTAGAATCCCAATTACTTAAGGGACCAAACTATTTCTCCTAAAAAAATAAGGTTAAAGCAATCTTAGTATATGAAAAACATTGGGAGATAACTCAAGGAACAACAAAAAGACCAAACACAGGTGATACTAAAATTTAGAAGTTTGATGAAAATGATGTAAAATCCCTAATGATAATAACCTTTGCTATCACTGATAAAATACAACCTTATATCAGTTCAGCAAAGACATCTATAGAAGCATGGAAAATCTTAGAAAATATATTTGAAGGAAAAAATAAAGCCACTATCCTTCATCTTCAAACTCAACTACATTCTCTAAAAATGAACAATGGCGAGAGCATAGAACTATTCCTAAGGAAAGTAGTAGATATTAAAGGGAAATTATTAACCTTAGGAGAAGAAATTAAATATGAACTTCTTACTCAAGTAACCATGAGAGCACTTCCAGATAGCTACAAACATTTGGTAACATCTTTACAAGTCCTAAGTAAAGATACTTCTTTTGATGACCTAATCAATATTCTTCAAGAATATGAGGTAGAGAATATAGTTAAAGATGAAATGACTAACACTGCATTGGCATCAAAAGATAATCCATAGGGAAATATTGCTTCATCATCAAAAGGATGAAGACCATGGTATAACAGGTATTGTCAGATATGCAAGAGAAAAGGTCATAGTACTAACTATTGCAGATTCAATCCTAAAAATAAGAATCAAGGAAATTAGATGAACAATGGAAGCAAATTTCAACCATGACAATATCAAAATTAGCAATAAGCTCAACATCCAACCAATTATCCCCAATTGGAGTATCAAAAAGTGAATTAGAAAGGACACCTAGCTCAAAGGATAGAAGAAATTGAAGAACTAGAAGAATCTACAGATGATTATGAAGTCAAAGCTCTTTCAGCAAGAACAATAGGTTATGAAGACACTAACTACTTGCTTGAACAGGTAACTGAAAATAGAGAAGAAGAATACAAGCATCCAAGACAAAGAAGAAGATCCATATTGAAGATTGAAATCTTCAATACCCAAATAATGTAATACAAGGGGGTGTTAGAGTTAGAGTATATTACATCATTTGGGTCATGTAAATGTACCACCTTAGGTACATAGTTAGAGTAGGAGATTACTTTAGGGGGAAGTTAGCTAGTTACTTCAAGCAATGTAATAAATGCACAAGTGGTAATGTGCAAGTTGTAATGTGCAAGGTGTCCCCTTGTACAACTAGGTAGAGTGTTGGCCAAGGAATCTATCTTCCTATATAAAGGGCCTCATAGTGGTAGATTAGATATCAAGTCAATATCAAGTTCTTATCAAGTGCATTGTAGTAGATAGTAGTAGTGCTCTTGTATGGAGTACAATGTAGCTCTTTAGCTCATATTAATGGAGTGACCATTTCCTCCATACTGCATTGTATTTTTATCATTTCTATTTATAGTATATTTCAGTCATATTGTAGACTCACTTGCTTTCATATTTATTGCATCTTATTAGGACCTGTGTTAGATATCTTCCACTGCATATATCCTCAAAAGCTAACACTTGAACGACTACTCTACTAATAATCCAAGTGCTCCACCAAGGGATAATTATGAACCCAATCACTTGTTAGGAAGGTGTGGGTGGTCATCCAAATAGGGAAGCATTAACACCCATGATCATTCTAGGGGGCATGGTGGGGATATTTGGATTCCTTGGAGAAAATAATGTAAGGAAGAGGAAGCGTCATTCCTTTATTTTTTGGGAGAAAAATCCATATGAAGTAAGTATGAGATATCATTGGTTTTGAATAGATAGAAAGAGGAACAACTAATTAGAGGGAGATATTATGGAGAACGACTATGTAAAACACTAGTTCAAGAAAAAAATTACTATGGGGTGACTATGTAAAACATGGATTCAAGTAAGATATTGTTGGGAGTGACTGTGTAAAACACTAGTTCAAGAAAGAGATCATATGTAGTGATTGTGTAAAACAACTAGTTTTAAAGAGATATTGTTGGCTTTGATTGAGTGAAAGTGACTAGTTTGAAGGAGTTGTTGTTGGGTTTCACTATGTGAAACTGCTGATTCATTGGAGTTATTATTAGGGTTGTGCACCATATTAGGAGCACCATCAAGATTGTCAAAAGTATTATATATTGTTGCTAATAGTTTTATTGTATAAATGTTAGTGAATGTATGGGAAGTTGTCAACAAACATATGGAAATATCTTAGTGCTTTTTTTGTAGTTTTAAAGTAATTTCATCAGGGTGGGTTCAACCCTCAAAATAAATATTTTTATTAATGATTTGTTAATCAATGTAGGTAACCAAATAGACGATCTTGGATGTAGTCAAAATTAGCCAAATAGATTTGTGTGGGTTGCTATTAAAAATCATATATTTTTGGGTTGAGTGGAAGCCTTAGCTATTATAGTTTCATTGTGGGATAACAGATGTATTAATGAGTCATTCAACAGTGGTAGAATATTATAGTTTTTTTGGTCATTTTTTCAAACTATAAGTATTTGTATTTGTGATATTCAAAACCCAACTATCCAACAATAATAATGGATTGAATTAGCCTTGCTAGTGTTGATTGTAGGATTTATTTGGTGATTTTAGCACCTGTTCAAGATGTCCTATCATTGGTCTTCTTAGAGAAGTGCACTGATATTTTGGTGAAATAGATTTAGGTTTGGCTTTGGCTTTTGTTTGGGAAGAATTAAAATAATGACTACTGCAACTCAAATCCAGCTTTAAGGAGGTGGGTGGAGATTTGGTTTTTCACCATCTAGATTAATACTTGAAAATGAAACAAGTGTGAGTAGACCATAAAACCATCTAGTGAAGGAAAGAGTATTACGATGTGAGTGTCTTAATGGTGAATGTAGAAGGAAATATAATGTATTTCTCTACTGGTTAAGCTTTGTTAAATTTGTTATAGAAATTATTGTTATATATTTTTCCTTCATTGAAATGAAATCGAGAAATATGATTAATTGAGTGTGTTTATATGGATTTGAAGCAATGGGTTCTAGAGCTAGGAACTCGTTAAATCCATGATAACGATTTTGGGTATGCATAAGTAATTGCCAATGCCTTAAAATATTTGTATGGTTTTAAATTTTTAAGTTAATATAGAATTTATAATGTTGTATTTAGATAATTAGTGACATCATGAGAAGTGTTTAGAAGAGTAGCTTCTTTTTTAGCAATAACAATTTTAGATAGGTTAACTCATAATGCTCTATATTTTTCAATGAAGATACAGTTAAGAACGATGAGCTATATGTTGGTTTTGGAATATACTTATACTATATGAGACAAGGGTGTTTTAAAGTTCAAATTGATAGCCTTGGAATTCATAGTGTTGAAAGCACATTATGCTATGCTTGTTCCAGTTTAATAGAAGTGAAATTGTATCCTTGCATATGGAGGAGTAAGCTATTGTGTAGAAACCAAGGGAAGACAAATTTTCCCTATTGAGAAATAAATACATGAGGTCATGTCTATTTCAATGTAAATATTTAGTATTTTATGGAAATAAAATGGAAGTGTTCAAGGCTAGGTTTTCCCTCTCGGGGTTTCTCCCAAGGTAAAAATGGTATTGTGTGAATTTGTGGTGTGTTCTCCTTTATGGTGATATGTTGTACTAAACAAATGAATTTTAGTTATGATATGGAATATTCTTTTAAAGTAAAATGATTCATTATGAGTTAATGCATTTTGTTACATTCTAGAAATCTGAAATGTAATTCCATGGATTGTTTATGAGGTTTGAATTCTTTATCTTGCTTATACTTGAGAAGTAGTTATTTTGATTTGGATAAAAGGAATCTAATTGGAATTATGAAAGAAACACTTCTCATATCAATTGTAGTTAGAGCTTGATATTTTACAAACAAATACACTTCTCATCTTAATTGAGATGCTATAGCTAGAAACCTACTTAATTTTACATAAATTATATGAATTCTCATTTTTCAATTTCTAGATCTTTTCAATTTTTTGTATCATCCTTCTTTAAAATTTCCTATATAACCTTCACAATGCAAGACTTAACCTCTACTATATATGTATTGCATTTTATTAGAGTAATAATTCCAAAAAATTGCACTATCATAGTCCACTTTACCAAATTTGGATTGTTATTTTCCTTCCTAAAACATAAGTGCAACCACAAAAATATAATAAATAGATTATATGAAAACACATTATTGTTACAAAATAAAGTATATATTACCAATTTAAAACATCAAAATAAATCTTAATAATTAATTGATTTAGGCAATCAACATTTTCTTTTCAACTTTAAATAAAATTATTACTTCTTCTAACCATGGAAAGGAGAATTTAACTTCATGATCCTCAATCAAAACACCTCTATTCGCTAGCCTATCTACACATTTATTTCCTTCTCTTAATGTATGTGTAAACTTGATTTCTTTAAATATTTTAGCAAGATATTGAATTTCCACAATTATCTCTTGTATGTTCCATGGAGCCTTAGCTTTCCTCAAAATTGCATTTATTACTACAAGAGAATCACCTTCCATCCATATTATATTCCATTTAATTTATTTGCATATTTTTAACCCTTCTAAATCCACTCAAGGTTTAGCTTTATTATTTATCTTAAATCCACTATTGAAAGCATAATAAGACAAAATATATCATTTATTATTTCTAATTATTTATCCTCCTATTGGTCCTAGATTTCCTTTAGAAGCTCCATCAAAATTCAATTTAATGCACTCCACAACTAGTGGTTTCCAGTTTATATTCTTTGTCTTATTTTTGCTTCTCTTGTACCCAAAATTATAATTCCATTTAATGACTTGACTCCATCTATCAAGGCACCCTCCTTCTATATTAGGGACTGGGTGAGTTTATAGGGTTGGTTTAGACTCCTCTATGGCTAAACATATCTTCCTTTTAATTACATATAAACTATTTTCCTTTACTTTAAATATTCTTCTCCTCATTTCTATCCATACAATCCAATGTATTGTATCTTTTGATATATCCCATATTGTCTTTAAAGCCTCACTTTTATAAGTGCTCTACCATTTCTTTAGCCAATATTCAATTCTACTATTCATCACCATGCATTTACTAAACATATTAAGAATCCATTTCCATAGATTCTAGACTATTGAGCAATGTCCTAAGAGATGGTCTATACTATTCTCCTCATTTTTATAAAGAACACTATGAGAGAGGCCATGAAAACCCATTTTCATAAGGTTATCCTAAGCAAATATTCTTCTATGACCTACTAGAAAAACAAATATTTTAACTTTAAGAATGCTTAGGTTATACCAAGTATCTCTCCATATTCTAGTGATATTATTATTTTTTTGGTTTTGTACATTATATCCACTTCTCGTTGTGTATTCTTCTGAGCTATTCAACTCCCAAATAAATTTATCCTTGGCTCATCTTGGAATAATCATAGTTGTTATATTTATACCCAAATACCTCTAGCATAAATGTATTGTATACTTGTAGACAAATATTTGGGATAATCATAGTTTTTATCTTTCTACTCAAATGCCTCCTAGAATCAATGTCTTGTATACTTGTAAAAAAATATTTTTTCCATTGCTATCTTCCTTATTGATCCTTGAAACCCTATCACCATATTTATCTTGAAGTAATATCATCTAAGGTTTCAAAATTGGATCTAAATTGAGTGTTTTTTATCACACCAAGTATCCATCCAAATAGATTTTTTTTTCTTTGGTTCCCACCACCCATCTTAAACTTTTAATCATAATATCAATAGATTTTTTTAAACCATTACAAAAAGAAAAACCATTTGATATAGATAATGAAATAAATATTAAACATGGGTCATTGGGATCAACATACTTAGTTAGAAGAATTATTTCCCATTGTCTTTGACTCTCTTTGTAAAATATCCAGATTAATTTTCCCCTAAGAGTTAAGTTTGCATCTATAAGAACTTTTAAACCAAGACCTCCCCTAGTTTTATCATCACACACCTTGCTCCATTTCACTAAAGTAAATTTCCTTTTATCATGTAAATCTAACCATAAAAAGGATTACATAAATATAGATTAAAATTTTTTCAACTAATTTCTGCATAGAATGCAATGATATATAATTGTTGAAATGGTATGTAAGACTAACTTAATTAACTGCATTCTTCCTACTAAAAATAACCATATACATTTCCAAGCTAAGTGTTTATTCTAAACTTTAATAATAACTGGATTCTATAAATCTATCTTCATTCTCCCCT
This sequence comes from Wollemia nobilis, assembly GCA_028583015.1. Taxonomy (NCBI): domain Eukaryota; kingdom Viridiplantae; phylum Streptophyta; class Pinopsida; order Araucariales; family Araucariaceae; genus Wollemia; species Wollemia nobilis. The sequence continues at coordinate 5,865,196 of JAQPPZ010016936.1, forward strand.
CAAATAAAGGCATCCCTAGATATGTTGTCGGTAAATTTTATTCCTCCATTTGAAGTAACTTGCAAATTTTTACTTTGATATTATTTGGAGAGTTAAGGAATTAAATTTTAGATTTTATTCTATTAACCTTTTCCTTGAAGCTCTTTCATATTCCTTTAAAAAGTTATTCAAATTTCTAGCCTCATTTATTCTTTTCCTTCCAAAAAGGGCTATATCGTCTACAAATTGTTGATGGGTGATGTTGTCAATGTTATTACTAACCTTAAGTCCACTTATAAGTCCATATTTGTAAGCCTTATTTAAGTTCCTACTCAAAACCTCTGCCATAATAATGAAAAAAATAAGGAAATAGAGAATCTCCTTGTCTAAAGCCTCTCTTGACTTTAAAAGTTATTGTTACTAACCCATTGACCAGAACTAAAATAAGAAGTCGTAGATACACAAGCTTTAATCCATCCAATCCATTTCTTCCTAAATCCAAAATATTCTCAAAATACAAAAAATAAATCCCATTTAATCCTATCAGAGGCTTTACTCATATCAAATTTTAAGATCATCGCTTTCTCTTTTCTTGAAGTTGTTGAATGTATAACTTCATGAGCTACTATGATCCCATATAGAATTTGTCTTTCTTTCATAAATCCTCCTTGTTCTTCTAAAATAATTTTTTCTAACAATGGCCTTAATCGATTTGCCATAACTCTTGATATAATATTATATGTCATATTAGATAGGCTTATGGGTCTAAAAGAATCAAACAACTTAAAATCCTTATTTTTTGGAATTTGGGTAAGATATATTACATTAATTTGATAAGGTATATATTATTTTACCTTATATTGTTCCATTGCCACCAACAAAGAATCCTTTACTATATCCCAATTATGTTGGTAAAAAGCTATAGAGATCCCATATAGACCTGGGGATTTATCCTTATTAAAAGATAAAAGAGATAAATGAACTTGTTCTAGAGTAATAGGTGCCATCAATTTTCTATTGTCTTTATTCGTTATAACTAAAGGAACATATTAAAAAAATCATTAACTTCAGTCCCCTTTGATCCTAGAATATTATGATAAAAATACTTTGCCTCTTTTATAATTTCACATTGATCTTCAATCTAAAATCCTTCTATTGATTGAATTCTACTAATTTTGGATGTTGATATTTGTGCTATAGCCATCCTATAAAAAAAATTTGTATTTTTATCTCCTTCTTTTAATCATTTTTGTCTTGATTTTAATGTCCATAATTTCTCTTCTTTACTCAAAATATTATGATATTTACTAAGAAACTCTCTTTATTTTAAGCTTGGATTATTATGATCACCTTTTTGGAATTTTTAAAGTTTATCTTTTAGTTCTTATTTCTTCTCAAAACTATTTCCAAAAGTGATTTTGTTCCATTCCTTTAACCTAGATGTCATATTTAATTTGATTTGGAAGAGCATACAACCCTCCATTACTTGAATAATTCTATGTTTGAGCTATCATATCAACAAAATAAGGATGGTCCTTCCACATCTACTCATTTTCAAAATATTATATTATTTGAATTTACTTACCACCATTTTAACTCTTATTGGCCAGTGATCTGAACCAATCCTTGTTAAGGTATTAATTTTAGCACAAGTTATTTCATCTAGCCAATGATCTAAGAGTATGCATTTGCTTATTCTTTTTTTGCTATTATATTTTGACCTCTCATATTTTTTGACCAAGTTTAGTTGTCTTCTTCAAACTCAACCTCCCATAGATTATTGTTTTGTATAAAAGCTAAGAAATATCTCATACTTTGTGTTAATTTTCTAATTTCCCCTAATTTTTCATCTAGCTTAATTATGGCATTAAAATATCCTATGATCATGAATCAGATTTCTTGGTCTTTACTTCTCATAAAGACTTAAATCCCACTTTAAACTTCTAATCTACCTGACTGAGTTGTAGGTCCATAGAAATTGATAAGGATGAAATGATAATTTGCAAAGTAGCAAGTGACTAAAGAGACTATCCAATTCCTACTTTTATGAATGGTTACACATGAGGTTCTAGAATGATTCTAACAAGCTAGAATCCTCCCTACCACTCCTTCAAAATCCATAACATCAATTCACATTTTTTTTTTGGTAAGTAAGGTACAAATTCATTACAACCAAGTTTTACAGGTTAACCCAAAACCTATTACAACAACAACACAAAGCTGAATCGGAACAAGGCCTCAATAGGGAAAATCTGGCCTTAGCCCCCTACTGAGGTTACACCACCAAAAAAGAGCAACACCCTTACAAAAGATGACCCACACCTCAGAACACAGGCAGACGACACTTTCGCCTCCTGACACTTTCTCTTCTCTTTTGGTCGCGAAACTGCAACATGTCACGATATCACGACACTTTTCCTTCCTCCTATTTCTTTTCTCTTTTGGTCGTGAAAAAGTGACATGTCACAATATCGTGACACTTTTCCATCCCGCTCTTTCTCTCTTCTTTTGGTCACGAAAATCTGACATGTCGCGATATTGCGACATATTTTCCTCTTGCTTATTCTCTTCACTTTTGGTCATGAAACAGTGACATTATGATATCGCTACACTCTTCCACATGTCACAAAATCGTGACACTTTTTCTTTCCTCCTATTTCTCTTCTATTTTGGTCATGAAAATGCGACATGTAGCAATATCGTGACACTTTTCCTTCTTGCTCTTTCTCTTCTCTTTTGGTTGCGATAGGATGACATGTCGCGAAATCATGACCCTTTTTCCATCTTGCTCTTTCTCTTCTCTTTTGGTCGCGATAAACCGACATGTCGTGATATCGTGACACTTTTTCCTTCTTGCTCTTCTCTTCTCTTTTGGCCACGAGAATCCGACATGTCGTGAAATCGTGACACTTTTCCATTCAAGCTCAACACATTGCCAAAAAATGACACTATTTCCTTCTTTCTCACCATGTCACGAAATCGCAACACTCTTTATTTCTTGCTAAGCATGTCACGATATCGCAATAATTTTTCTTTCTTGCTCTTTCTCTTTTATTTTAGTCATGAAAATGTGACATGTCATGATATTGCGACACTTTTTCCATGTCGCGATATCACGACACTTTTTCTTTCATCAACATGTCACGAAATCGTGATACTTTTTCCTTCCTCCTCTTTCACTTATTTTTTGGTCACGAGAATGTGACGTGTCACGATATCATGCCACTTTTCCTTCTTGCTCTTAGTCTTCTCTTTTGGTCACAAAAATATGACATGTCGCGAAATCGCGACACATTTTCTTTCTTGCTCTTTCTCTTCTCTTTTAGTCGTGAAAACACATGTCGCGATATCACGACACTTTTTCGCACTTGCTCTTTCGCATCAATTCACATCTTGATCATACTACTTTCATAGTTTTTCAAACTTCTTCTTTTATCATTTTAGTTTCCTAGATACAAAAATTATCAAACTTATTACTTAAACATAGGTACCTAATACACCTCTACTTTGAAGGGGTATTAGCACCCCTTATATTCCATGAGATAATAATCATGTCTCATTAGGGACTTTTTTAACTGACTATATATTACCAATATTATTTTTTTGTTTGGTAAATAGAATCTCAACCAATTTAGTTTATATTCCTTTCTCTATGTTTACTCTTGCTTCCCAAGATCTTGCTTCTGTAAGGAACATTCTTTCACAATTTTAAAGCTTCTGTAATAGAGTTAGAAGGGGATAAATATGATGAAAAATAAAATTGTGAAGAAATGTTTAGGGTTTTCCTCTTTTTCCTTGCTTATTCTATTCCTGAACATTATTTCATAATTTTATTTTTCATCATATTTATCCCCTTTTAACTCTATTATAGAAGCTTTTGACTTGTCTTATTCATTTTCTAGTATTTCCTTAATAATGGCATAGGTATTAACTTCTAAAACAACATTTTGTTTACCATTTGTTTTCTCATTAATGGTGCATGGTACTTCAAGAGAGTCTTCAAAATATGATGTTGAGATACATTCCTTAGGTTTATTGAGAAAGTTCTTCCTTAAATTAGGATCATACTGAATAGATGATTCCTTGTTAATATGTTGAAATTGTTGTACGATGTCCTCTAAGTTTTGATATACTTTTTATTCATAGGATAAAGCCTCAAAACAATCGGTATTTCTTCCAATATTTTTCCTTACTAGTCTCTAGTATTTATTTTATTTCATTTTTCTAGATCTATTTTTTGGAAGTTGAAAACCATCTTCATCCATAACCATTTGTAAGTTTCTCTTGTGGTTTTCTACATATATTTCAGTTGGGCTCTTCTTAGGGCGATCTCTTAATATACCCCATCTCATGAAATATTCTATATCTAAAATATATGGTTCCATAATCTATAGTTTGGATCTAAATCTTATCCTCATATGATGAGTACTGGAATGTGACTATGATATGAAGTTTACTTCTACATTTCAGCTACAAATATGCATGGTATATATGTGTTTTATCAATAATATGTATGTTTTATATATTTTTTGGATAAATGTGATATGAAAATTTTTATCCATTGAATGGTTACAATTTTATACAAATTTTATGGAAGTGTTGTGTTTTAGCAAGTAAATATTACAAGTGATTCATGAGGAATGCTATAGGTAAACATGGTTAGAGTAGTATACAAGAAAGCATGATAAAAATATGTTATGAATGCTATCTACTGAAAGAATCTATAAAAGAGGGATAAAAAATAGTCTACATAAACCCATTGTTATTCATAAACCTATTTTGTGTAATAAAAATGCCACGTGTACTGACAACTTGGTCAATTTCATGTGAGCCATTGGAACAGTCAGGCATGGATGATCTATCTTTATTTGAGTTGACCACATAAGAATTTTTTATGTTATTATGATTATGCATTGTAATAAATTTATTCTCTTCTAAAGAAAAGGATAAAAAGTTGTTTGGAATTGTTAATAAGTTACTTAGATCTTAAGTTCTTATTACGCATAGTTAGTATCTACACCTCTTGGAGAATATTTGTTCAAATATGTGTAACAAAGAATATTGGAATTTATATTGTAAGGGTATAATGTAGAATTATAAATTACAAAGTCCTCCATGCTAGAAAGTTCCACCGTCTATATAGGTGCATGAAGGAGAGATAAACCCTGTTACATTGTACAAGTTGGTATGGAATTTGAAATACAAAGTGTGATTTAACATTATTATCTTCTTTCATGAGTGTGGAAAAAAAATTCCATATTTATCTTATGCTTTGATTGTAGCAGCTATAGTTTAATTTTTATTTCCTACACATATGAATTAAGAAACATTAAATTAATTTAATGAATATAAATTACTAAGGTTAAAATAGAGTAGAAAGATTCTCATACCTCGAGAGATGGTAGAGAGCGGAATCGCAAGCGGGACCGCAAGCGGGAGGCACTCTGGGAGCCCTCCGGGATCCACCTCCCTAGTTTCTGGACTCGGCGGTCCAGAGCCTGATCCACCTGAGGAAGGGGAGATTCCCCCTCGAAAAACCCTCGATCCTTCTTCACCATCCCAGGGATCGTATGCGCATGTAGTTTCTAAAGGGACCCCAATCCCTTTTCCCTCTCAAACCCTGCTTCCCAACGGCTCTGTCCTGGTGATCCCAGGTGCATTGTTGGATAGCTTTGCGGCTCAGGACAAATTCACCCTCATCGGCAAGTTCATCGGAGGCAGACCAGATATGGAAACAATTCGTAAATGGGCGAGCAGCAAATGGCGCACTAGTGGGAGCTTGCAGCTTATAGCCCTGTCCAGGGGTTTTTTTGCGATCAGATTAAATAATGCAGAAGATTCATGCAATATCCTTGTTGAGGGGCCCTGGTTCCTAGGTAGGCGAAGCCTTTTCCTCCGTAGGTGGGGAGAGGACTTCAACCCAGACACGCAGAATATCAATGTGGCACCTATTTGGATTCGGCTTCCAAACCTACCCTTCCACTGCTGGCAAGAAGAAGTCCTGAGAGGAATTGCCCGCACTATTGGAGATCTCATTGCTGTAGATTCGTCTACTAAGGTACGCTCCCGCATGATCCACGCTCACCTGTGTGTCAATGCCAATTTGGAAACCGCCCTTCCTTCCTTTGTTAACCTGTTCAAGGATTCCATTCTCATCAAAAAGTAGCCCATTATTTATGAAAACAAACCCGCTTTCTGCTCTGCATGCAATACACAAGGGCATCTCATCAACCAATGTCCCCAAGCTCGAGTTCTGAAGCCTCCTTCGTAGGGACCTCTTGGTAAAGGCGAGTTCAATGTTCCTAGTCATGGCAGGGAAGTCCCAGTCCCGAAGGGGGAAACCCCCATCGTCCCTTCAGAAGTCCAAGGTCTGAGCCAGGAGGGGCTTCTCACAAGAAAATCTCTGGATTCTACTTCAAACCCTAGTGCCAACCTCGAACCATCCCCAGAAGCCCTCAAAGCCTCTGATTCCAATTCAGAATCCTTAAACCCCATCCTCCAGGAAATTGAGAACTTCCTACCCCACCAGTCTTCGTCTGGGAAGTTTAGTCCAATCAACACCAGAAGCAAAGGGCAAACCATGGACTCTGGAGCCGAGAGAAAAAGAGGTCGACCTTCTACAGCTGAACAGCGTATCAGGGCAATGGAGGATGACCTAGCTAACGGCTCCCAGCGGGCCCTATTCCTAAACTCTGACGCATCCATATCCGATGATCCTAAAGTATCTAAACCTTCCTTCCAGCAGGCGAAGGGAGGCAAGAAACCTCTTAGATCTTCTAGATGAAAATCCTCTCCTGGAATGCGAGAGGGCTCAACAGTGTAGCCAAGCTTAGACTGGCTGCTAATATGCATAAGGATATCAAACCCTCCATATTTATTATGCAAGAAACCAAATGTGACGAGAAGTCCTCCAGGAAAGCTGCCAGGTCCATCTGGTCTTAAGGTGAAGCTCTTCACAGCCCCGCTCATGGTTCCTGCGGTGGACTTATTTGCTTCTGGGACCCGTCCCAAGTGGAAGGTAGGCTCCTATCATCCTCCAGAAGAGTCATTAATATTCTCTTTCATTGCATCTCCAGTAATCAGTCTTGGATCCTGTCCAACCTGTATGCTCCTAATTCCCATCTCGAGAGAACAAAATTTTGGAAGTCCATCTCATGGATGAGGGACTCTTTCAGCAATATCCCTTGGGTGGTTGTAGGGGATTTCAATGGCCCCCTGTATCCGACGAAGAAAAAGGGAGGTTTGGCTGCCACTCACCATTCTATCGAGGATCTAAAGGATTTTGTGGACTCAAACGAGCTCATTGACATTCCTCTCAAAGGGACTCGCTATACGTGGAGCAACAGGAGAATTGGAGGTAGCCTGATTTAGGTCAAATTGGATAGGTTACTGATCTCCCAGGAAGCTATTTCTCTCTTTGGTGCTGCTTCCCTTTCGGACCTCTCTAAGATTGGTTCGGACCATAATCCCATTATCCTCCAGGTGGGCAAGTCTCCTGTGTTTCAAACCCCCTTTCGATTTCAGGCTATGTGGCTCAAACACAAGGACTTCCATGAGATGATGAGTCAGTGGTGGAGCCAGCATGTCCATGGATCTCCCATCTTCAGGATAACTCAGAAGCTAAAGTTCACCAAGGATAACTTGCGGAGGTGGAACAGAGAGGTGTTTGGCAACATTTTCAGCCAGAAGAAGCTTATTTCTGACCAACTCCGAGCCATTGAGAGAAGGATCGAAGAAGGGGAATCCAGGGATGCCGTGAGGAAGGAGGAAGGGAAACTTCTTGCTGAATTCCACTCCATTCTTGCCAGTGAGGAATCATTCTGGAGGCATAAATCCAGAGAACTATGGATCAAAGCAGGAGACTCCAATACCAGATTCTTCCAAGCTACAACCATGAGACACAAAGGCTCTAGTAAGATTAGTAAAATTCAATGCAGCGATGGTTCCAGAACTGAAGATATCAACGAGATCAGATCTGAGGCTGTCTCTTTCTTTCAAAACCTCCTAAGAACCTCCCCAGAAAGCTCTACCTCTGCCAAGGCCGCCCTTCTGGAGAACATCCCTAGTCTGGTTTCTGGCGACTTCAATTCTTCCCTCCTCAAGCCCTTCTTCGACTCAGAAATTAAGGAGGTGGTCTTCTCCATGCAACCCGATAAAGCCCCCGGGCCGGACGGTTTTCCTCCCCGGTTCTACCAAGCTTGCTATGACCTGGTAGGACTGGACGTCTGTGCTACCATTTGTAATCTCCAATCTCACCCCATCCCCCGGGCTGTTAACTCTACCTTCATTGCTTTGATCCCCAAGTCCCCTGATTGCCGGTCTATGGCTGATTTCCGCCCCATTAGTCTCTACAACGTTCTCTTCAAGATCCTCTCCAAAGCCATGGCATCCAGGATGAAGCCCATCCTCCCCATCATTATTGACCCCCACCAAGGAAGCTCGGTCAAAGGCAGAAACATTCTGGATGGAGTCATTTCCATTCATGAAACCCTCCATTCTACGGTCCGAAACAAAAAAGCAGGTCTCTTTCTCAAGCTTGATATGACCAAAGCTTTTGATCGGGTTAGTTGGGAGTTTCTTCGGGACGTCCTCTTGAAGTTCGGCTTCCACCCCAGTTGGGTTCAGCTAATCCATAATTGCTTCTCCTCGACCTGGTTCTCGGTGCTGGTCAATGGCTCCCCCACTGGGTTTTTTCCCAGCGTTAGAGGACTCCGTCAAGGAGACCCTCTATCCCCTCTTTTGTTCATCATTCTGGCAAAATCCCTTGGCAGAACCCTTTCTACGGCCAGAGTGACGGGGAAGATCTCTGGCATCCCAGTGACGTCCAACTCCACTCCCACTACTCACCAGCAATTTGTTGATGACACCATCCTTTCTACGCAGGCATCTGTCTTCCAGGCTAGGAACATCAAGCATATCCTCTCCCTCTATGAGAAAGCGGCTGGGCAGCAGGTGAACTTCTCCAAAAGCAAGCTATTTTTTGTTCACACCCCCCTGGACCGTCAGGGCAGGATTGGGCGGATCCTTGGGTGCTCTGCTGGAGCCCTCCCTTCCTCCTATCTGGGGCTCCCATTTTTCTGGGGAAGACCTAAAGAGAGTATGTGGAACAATGTTGTTGAAAGATTCCAACGAAAGCTGGCAGCCTGGAAAGGTAAACTTCTTTCCCAAGCGGCAAAAGCAACCCTATCAAGTTCAACCCTCCAGAGCATCCCCATCTACTTCATGTCAGTGTTCCCTCTTCCCAAGTCAGTGTGCAAGCTCATTGAACGCATCCAAAAAAAGTTTCTATGGTCAGGATCCGAAGACAAAGCTAAGATTCCCCTGGTGGCTTGGGACACTGTCTGTAGAAGTAAGAAGCAAGGAGGGCTGGGCTTCAGAAAACTGTCAGACATGAACACAACCTTGCTAGGCAAGCAGGCTTGGAGGATTATCTCGAAATACCCTGCGGAGTGGACCATGCTGGTGTGTAAGAAATATATGGGAAACCATTCCTTCCTTGATTCTGGCAACCACCCCAATGGATCTGCCTTCTGGAAGGCTATGACTCAGGCCAAAGCGCTCATCCAGAAAGGCCTCAGATGGGTTCTGGGGGACGGTTGGAGCATTGATTTCTGGAGCAACAGATGGTTGTTGGATGAACCCCTAAGCGACAGAGCGGACCTCGCCATGCTTCAAATGGTCTCGGACTCTCGGTTGGGAATGAAAGTTTTTGACTTCATAGTTTGGGAGGATGTCATCCCTGTTGGAGGCTCCTCACGGGCTCCTCTCCTGAGGTTGCTGCTCTCAACCTTTTACTCCAAGCAACTACCATTCCCAGTGAGCAGAAAGTTGACAAGCCTGCCTGGGCGGTTCTGACAAAGGGCTGTACACTGTTAAGTCTGCCTTCTCCCTCCTGAAGGACCACCCTGTCTCCCATTCCCATATTGTTTGGAAGAATAACCTCATTCCGAAAGTGGCCTTCTTCTCATGGATTTCCTTCCAAAACAAACCCCTCACCACTGAGAACCTCATCAAAAGAGGCATTCCCCTTCCCAACAGATGTTACTCGTGCTCGTCCGAGCTTGGGAATCCATCGATCACTTGTTCCTCCACTGTGAGTTCACCTCGGCTGTGTTTGGGTTCACCCTGTCTACCTTCCAGATCCAATGGGCTCCTCCCAAGTCTTTGTGTGGTGCCTTCTGCCAGTGGCCCCAACCCTTTGCTAATATTAAGCTTCGTTTTCTCTGGGACATCTGCCTTCACCACCTGATCTGGCAAGTCTGGCTTGAGAGAAACTGTAGGATCTTTGGGACCTCTTCCCGAGATCCTCATCGGGTGGCCATCAGGGCTATGGATTTCACTTCCAAAAATGCTAATCTCATTCACTGTTCCAACCCCTCTCCTCTGTCCCGGGAAGGGCGTATCCTCTCTTCTCTCAATATTTTTGTTTGTCCCCCCCTGGGGAACCCTCTGCCTCATCCCCGTATCCTTGCCAAGTGGAGCCCTCCCCCTTCGGGATGGATCAAGCTAAACTTTGACGGGGCTTCCAAAGGGAACCCAGGAGCAGCGGGGGCTGGTGGCGCGGTCAGGGAGCAGCGGGGGCTGGTGGCGCGGTCAGGGACCATCGGGGCATGGTTATCCTTGCTTTCTCTGAAGATCTTGGGGTTCAGACCAACCATGTTGCGGAAGCCAGAGCCCTTTGGAGAGGTTTAGTCCTCATTTTGGAGGACCCCAGAGCTATCATCATTGAAGGTGACTCCATGAACATCATAAACTACTTGAACAAGGATAAGACCCCTGCCTGGAGGGTCCATAACACCATCGAAGAAATTCGAAGGATTCTTCGCAGCAAGACCTACAGATGCCAGCACATCTTCAGGGAAGGAAATTCTTTGGCTGACCTCCTAGCCAACAGAGGATCTTCCTCCGAAAGACTCACCACGTGGGATCTTGAAATCCCTCAAGATGTTGCTGACATGGCTGCGTCAGAATTCCAAAAAGGTCAATGAGTCTCGCCAAATCAGCAAGGTGGGACACGTCAAGCGTTCTTGGAAAGGGGGACATTACTTGGCGGTTCAAGAAAGCCAAGGCCAAATTTGAGAACGAGCCCCCTCTCCACCTGAGCTCGGACTCTGAGTCGGTGCAAAAGAAGGAGCAGCAGAAAACCCCTCAGCATGCTCATCGATCTGGCCATCGACGCTATGGGAAACATCTCCAGGGCTGCTGATTCGACAATCCTCTGCCTCCGCAATCTCAAGGCACATTTTGAATGACCCTCTGGGATCCCGTAGAATCCTACTGCCAATTAAGGGTGCTGACGCTTCTTGGTCGGTTGGGTTTTTGAGCTAAGGCAGCTTCTCTTTTCTATGCTATAACAGTTTCTTTTTTCTGTCTTTCTGTTCAGGTCTGAGGCTCGCTTTGAGACCTCAACCTCGTGGCTGTAATGGGTTCACCCCGTTTTTGTAATAAGGTTTTTGGGATCCTCTAGAAAAACCCACTTTTGTATATAAATGTTACTTATTAAAAAAAAATAGAGTAGAAAGAGGAGAAGAAATTAATATTGACCTCAAGGAGGCAGGACCCACTCCAAAAGGTTAGTCCCTTGTTCTCTTCCTCCTAAAGCACAATAGATTTAGTTAGAATGTAGAATAGTCTTAAAATATAAATTTAATTTAATTGCATATTATCGAATTACAAAATATAATAAAATAGATAATGCATTATTAAATTCATAAAAATGGATTAAAAAACTAGCATAATTCTTAATTATGTTTCTTAAATTAAGCATATTTTAATTTATTGCAAATTTTATTTTATATTCATTAAATTAATTTAATGAATATAAATTATTGAAATTAAAATAGAGTAGAAAGAGGAGAAGAAATTAATATTGACATCAAGGAGGTAGGGCCCACTCCAAAAGGTTAGTCCCTTGTTCTCTTACTCCTAAATTACAATAGATTTAGTTAGAATGTAGAATAGTCTTAGAATATAAATTTAATTAAATTTCATAAGATATAATTACATAATATAATAAAATAGTTAATGCATTATTAAAGTCATAAAAGTGGATCCACAAAAATCTAGCGTAATTAATAATTACGTTTCTTAAATTAAGCATATTTTCTTTTATTGCAAATTTTATTTTTATGCTAGATACCAAGTGCAATAGACTAAAAATGACCCATGTCAATTTACCCTAAGTTCAAAACATTCAAAAATTCATTAAAACTACTTTCCAACTTCTTGCCTTGATTTTTGCACCCTTATCAAGTTTATTTTAAAATTCTTGATGATATTGGTTCTATTTGAATGATATTGGTCATCTGATACGATATCGGACCTACTCAGTACGAAATCAGCTTGTCCAATTTCATCCAATACCAAAAATTACCCAAAACAACAAAATAACAAAAATTGTTGTAACCCCCTTTGCCCATATCTGGCCAACGACATGAACATTATGGTATTGGATCTACAGATATCGTCCAAAATAAGGGAAATCATAACTTCCCTTGTCCTATAGCATAACCCCCTAAAACTTCCTTTACCTATTTAATATAGGCACCCTTCATGGATCTCCCCCGACCCCTGGTCTTTTTCGCTCCCTAATCTTATCGCACATTTGCTATTTCTTTGTTTATTGTAGGTTTGAAGATCCAAAACTACACATCATATTGTACAATACATTATCGGTCATCTGATTTCGTTAGAACTTATTAGATATCATCTAAAAATCACTTGGAGGTATATCCCAACCATTGTCTGCATCTTTATCACTTTACTTTGTATTTAGAAAACTTCATATGCTATTTATCACTTTATTCAAATATAGATTTTGTCATAATATCCTATTTTTATTAGTGTAGTATCATATTTACATTTCATTTACAATCATAGCATAGATTCATACTAAATTAATTTGAGTATTACAAATTATGCATCTTACCTAACTCAATCCATGTTTAATAAAATGTATGCTATGCTTTGAAATCGTATGTTGACATCAATATATGTATTTGCAGGTTTTTTGGCTATATCAAATCCTTGATACCATATCAGATCAATTTATATTATATCAGATGCCTGATATCGCCCTGCAATTTTTGATACCATATGGATCAGGTATAAATACTTCAAATCAGACATCTGGGTTAGGTACGCTTTTAATCTCTTTTAGTTGAGCATTGCATTATCTCTATTTTCCACATTCTGCTTTACATTATCTTCATTTGAAATAAAATTGCATATAGTATCAATTAGTTGCATTTGGCCAAACTAGGTGAATGTGAGTGAATTAAAATGAACACACCAAACAAATCCCAACCTAGGCATGGAAATTGTCATACAAATATTTCCTGGTAAACCCACCTAATTCATCGATAATCACCGAAGAGGGTAGGATATCAAGTGCTTCTCCTCCAAGGTGTAGACCCATCATTTTCCCATTCCCCTTCGAGGTACGGATCCATTAGCCTAAGGGAAAGGAGTGAAAAAATTTTAGATCTATATTTTTTGGTGAACCCATCGTGAACTACATAAGCATCATTTTGATTCAAAAACATAAAAAATAAAACATAAAACATAAAACATAAAACATAAAACATAAAATATAAAACATAAAACAAAAAAAATCAATCATCATTTAAACTTGTATGTTTTAGATTCATTTCTTAGATGGTAGATTCCAATATAGGAAGATCCACAATTATAGACATTAGAACACTATTATCTACACAAGAAATATCTTTAGTGGTTGAACACCTTGCTATCCCATCTCAAGAAAAGTGGGCTGAACTTTGAAAAATACTTGAAATCATTAAAACCAACACACAAAGACTTAGTCAAATCAAGAGGTTCAACATAGCTAGAATTATGGGGTCCGATCACTATTCTCCCTATTTTGATATACAAAGATCATGTGATAGGTGGTTAGCTAATAATAGAGCAAGCATCTCTTCATCTATCTACACTTTTGAGGATTATATTGAGAATATCATAACTATACATCAATTTCTTGCACATATAGAAGATCAAGAGATAATTTTGGAAAAGAAGAGAAGATATCAGAGGACTCCTAGAGCAGTTCATTTTCATGAATATTGTCATGAAATATGTTTTTATTCTCAAGATTCTAAAATTGATAGCATTACTATAGATCACTTTGTCAAACTTCCAAAAGTAAACTTTCAATTTGAATAAGAGCATTATATAACTCCTAAATAACTTGACATTCATAAAAAATTTCAGGAAGACTAAGCTTATTATCTAGAATATTATAATTCTTATTTTTATTTTCGGTTTCAAAATAATATATATATATATATATATATATATATATATATACATATCTACAATATTTCATATAGGTATATATAACATATATACCCAAAAATTCAAAACACACACATATATATATATATATATATATATACAATTTATATATAACACTGAAAGACAAAATATCCAAAGGCAAAATACCTAAAACCCTAAGAAATGGTAAAAAAATAGCATCTGACTCTGCAGAAGATCCAGATCAATAAAATATTGATGATAAGATATATATTGAAGATGATAGACTCACAGAACAATATGAGGATGACAATAGATAAGAGGAATAAGAAGATCCTACCAAGCCTACAATAGAACCTCAAGTAATGTCAGTTTCAAATCTGTCTAACAATTTACTAAATTTCTAAAAATTAATATATATGATATCAATCAAGTTTTGAAGATAGAACATTTACTCCCAAAAGGAGATTATTCAACGAAGACAACTATATAATTTGCTTTTTGAATGTACACAAATCCATTGACATACATGAATAGAATAGATCAAGATGATGATCAAGATGATCCATCTCAAAACATCAATCAAAACATGGTTTCTCTAGATATGAACTCTCAAAAACTAGCAACACAATCTACTACTATGAACACCAAAACTACCTCCAAACAAAAACAATTTTTTCTCTACCCTTTTCTCTCAAGCCCTTAATAAAAAAGAATCAACATCACAAAAAGCTAAAAAAATACAAAATTCTAACCATTATCAACAAAAAATTCAACAAAATGCAATTCCGTATAAACTTCACAATACTCTTCCTACAAATACTCTACATAATAGTGTTTTTGCTAGAAATCCTCATAAGGTGACACATTCATATCATCAAATGCACAACAATATGATGACACAAAATTAATTTAGTGAGAAACCACAAGGACTTGAAGCTATAGTCAAACAATTAGCTTCACACATGGATCAAATAGATCCTTACCATCCCATATATAGTTATAAAAATATGTGTAATCAACCATTGGATCCCATTGTTGTTTACAAACCTTATCCTAAACATTTGCCCATGCCAGTCCTTATGATATATAAAGGTATCTAATATTCTATTGAACATATTTGTATGTTTAGGATAGCTTGTCATGATATTTCATATGATGATTTGTTGTTATTAAAAATGTTTCCTAAAAATCTTAGAGGCATGGCTTTGGAATGGTATTATCAATTACCAACCAATTCCTTGAGAAATTTTGAAGAAACCGTAGTGCCTACATAGAAAATCATGTTACCATTAAAGACTTATATAATTTAAAACTAGGAAAAGATGAAAGTTTTTCTGAATTCCTAGATAAATGGAGACAACTTCTAGGGAAATTACACTTTGCTTTACCTCATCGATAAATGTTAGAAATATTCATCGATAACTTACAAGAATAGTTATCTTATGAACTCACCACTGCTACAGTAACTTCTTTTGACCAAGCTATAGACTTGGGAAGAAGGGTAGAATAAGCTCTTATTAGAAGAAGACAATTCAAAAAGAAGGATGGCAATAAATCTTCCAAAAACAAATATAAAAACAAACAAGTGGTTGGTGACAGAGTTAATAATAGTAGAAACACTCCAAATATTGTTGGCAATTTTGGGTACTTTGGGTACATTGCCTTTGCTCAAGTGTATAAGTTGTCATTGATGTCAAAAGGCATTTTTGTGTTGATATCAAAAAGAGTGTGATGTCAAAAATATCTTGAGAAGCTTCATAATGTTAAAGGGTTTTTATTAAAACCATGGTGACAAGGTTAAAGGTTTTTCTTAAAACCATTTGGACTCATTAAGGGTTTTTATTAAAACCAAGCTTAACTTAATGCAAAGGTTTTTACTTCTTGAAAAACCTTGAAGGTCCATGTTTATTATTAATAATTAAATTAACTCAAACCTTTGACAAGGGTCTAAGTTTAATTTATTATTAATAAAATAATAATAATTATTATTTTAATTATTATTAAAGGGTCTTTCAACCCTTAAGGACAGAGAAAAAAATATATTTCTTTCGCCGATGTATTGCCATCATTGGAGGAGCGCCGATGTCAAACAGTTAAGGAGAAATGGCTATATAAGTGGGGATGATTTTCTAAAGTGATTGTATCTCCGAGTAATGAAAATCGTAGCTCTGTGATCTTTGAGAAAGCGCTGTATTTCATTGAGATTTGATTATCGATATTGAGTTGCCCAAGTAATTTCTTGCATTTTTAGTTCGTGCTTTGACATCCGACAGATTGCGCTTCACCTACAATTGTTGGGACTGCACTCAAATTATGTTTTCAGTTTGTTCTTTAACATTCGACAGATTGCTTTCACCTACGATTGTTGGATCTGCACTCAAATTGTGTTTTTTTATTAGCGCTATGTGGATAATTATTTCTGTTGCCCAGTGAGTTACGTTTTGGACAGCGCTCACCACTTTGCATGTGGCTTGTGGAAGACATTTACGTTTTCCAGATTCTTGGTGTCAAAGGAAGATAAAATATAGGGCAACACTGTATTTCTTCATTGGGCACTTGTGACCCAACGACGGTGGCGTTTAAGCGAAAGCGCTAGAAGGCAGAGGTGCTGAGTTCAATTCTCTTCGTGGGTAATTTTCTTTTGGTCATGGTGTGCAAAGGATAGTGGTTGTGAATGCGCTGGAGGTATAAGGTTAAGTTATCATATTTGCTTTGACATTGTTTTATTGATGCTTAATGTTTATGTGGAGTAATAAGGTGTAAAGAGGTTTTACTTTGTATGTATATTATACTTCTGGTGGTTTTTATTAAGTTGGATAAATAAGGTGTTAATTTGGATCTTTATTATTGTTTATTATTGTATAGTTGCTAACTCTAATTGGTGGCAAATTGAGAGTTAGTGTTGTGATAGATTTTGAGTTCTCCTTCTTCATCAAAGTAAAGGTATGGGAAACTTCTTCCATGTATATTGTTGATGGTATATTTTCTGAAATTGAGTTTGGAGTGAAAAGGTTGTCTACTAGGTATTTTTGGTGTAAATCCTATTTTTTGGATATTGAATATTGTTTATGCATTAAAATCATTGATGAGTTTTTGGGTGAATGCATAATTCTGGTTGAGGAAGAGAAAGCATTTTTTGCACTAGGGTTTATGTTAGTAAGTCTTACTACTTGCATTGAGATGATGAAACCCTTAGTTGGCTGTTTTGATATTGATGGTTGAGTTGCTTCCATAGAGGTTGTTTTGATCAAGTTAGTGCTTTACTTGATACATGATATTGGGCTTACTCCATTGAGTTGATTTGAGCAATTTATTCTTTGCATTTGGTGATATTGTGTTGGTGGCTGTTTTGTTCAAATATCCTTAGAGGGAAAATGATTTCTACTTGTTTCCTTTTCTTGTGATGATTGGTTGAATGCTTCAAGGTTGATGTTGAGTTGAATTGTGTTGGTTGACTAAACCTTGTTTGATGAGCATTGTTGTTGAAACCCTAATTGTTGGTAAAAATAATATGAGTATCATTGTTATATGAGATATTGCATGGTTGGCAATTTTTGGGTTGTGTTTCATATTCTTGAGAAAAGCATACTACATCTATCTTATTCTTTTGAGATTGAGATTGAGTTGAGATTGATATTGGGAGTTAAGTATAGAACATATTGGGTCTCTAACAATTCTCTTTATGTTTCTATGAGACTTGAGATTGAGATTGGGAGTTAAGTATAGAACATATTGAGTCTCTAACAATTCTCTTTATGCTTCTATGAGGTTTATGAATCACATTGGGTCTCTAACAATTCTCTTTGTGGGTTCATGCTAAGAAAGTTTTTCTTGGTGAGCTTGCTGAGGTTTTGGATAGGTTTCGGTGGGGACTTGTGAGCAGGTTTTGGACAGGTTCTGGTGGGGACTTGTGAGTAGTTTTTGGACAGGTTCGGTGGGGAATTGTGAGCATATTTGGATAGGTCCTAGTAGAGGACTTATGAGCTGAGTTTGATAGTTCTATTAGAGAACTTGAGGATAGAGGTGCATTGGTTCTTTGAGAAGAACCTGAGGATAGATTTGGCAAGTCTTTGAGAAGGCTTGTATGCAGAGGATTGATTTGTTCAAGTGTTGGATAGATCTAACAGACAGAGAAAGACTTGTACTAGACCAACTGACTATGTTTGGTACAGGTTGTTGAGCTACTGTGGACATGATCATAGAAGGTAGAGGTCTCTTAGGCTAAGCATTGAGGATAGGAGGTCTTCGGTGGAAAGGAGTTCCACATTCTGGCAAGAGGTAGAGGTAGTTGATAACTTTTAGATAAAATTGGGAAGGTTTCCCAAAGAACTTTTAGATAAATTTTAGAGAATTTTTTTGTGGACGTAGCCTAGGCTTTCTGGGTGAACCACGTTAAAATTGGTGTCACTTTGTGGATGATATTGTGCATTGTTTTGATATTGCTTTGGGTATATTGCTTTACTATTTTGAAGTATAAAGGAAAAAGTAAAAAGAGGTCTTATACTTGTTCACCCCCCTCTCATTATAAGCTTGTGTTCTTCAATTGGTATCAAAGCGGGTGCCTTCGAAAAGTTTAACAGCTTGAAGGAAAATCTAGTAAAGAACACAATGGATCATTCAAGTGGCAATGCAGCACTTATTCTTGATGGGTCAGATTTTGGTCTTTGGAGTGCAAGGATGAAGGTTCATCTAATGGCACTTGGTAATGAGGTATGGGAAGTGATTGAATATGAGTACACTATTCTTGTACATGGTCCTAATACTAAAGAAGAAATGCTCCTACATCACAACAATTCAAAAGCAATGAATGCAATCTTGAAAGGCTTACAGAAAGTAGATCTCACCAAAGTGATTCACTGCAAGACAGCTAGTGAAATGTGGAATCAGTTGAAGGTGGTTCATATAGGTGATACAAATGTCAGAAAGGCTGAGATACTTCAAAGGTATGTTTGAACAACTCAAGATGAATTATGATGAAAAGATTAGTGACTACATGCTTCGTATGGATGAAGTTGTTAACTCCATGAAAAACTTAGGTCTTGAGCTTGCTTAAAATGATGTTTGTGATAAGATTTTAAGATCTGTTCCTAATAGATTTAGTGAAAATATTTTTGCTATTGAGGAAGCTAAATATTTGGATAAGTTGAAAAAGGATGAGCTCCATAGTATACTTGCAGCATTTGAGTTGAGAACTCAAGTGAAGGTTGATGTCAAGAAAGAGGTAGCTTTCAAGGCTACCAAGGAATCCAAGCGTAAACAACTTCAAGATAGTAATGAGTCTTCTAGTGATGAACAGGCATATTACAACAAGAAAGGCAATTTCTCTAGAAAGCACAAAAGTATGAAAAATATAAGATGTTTCAATTGTGGAAAGTCTGGTCATTATGCTACTAACTATACTGTTCCCAAGAATGAAAGTGATGAAGATAAATAGGATTCTAAGAGCAAAGATTTTGAAAAGCACAAGCATCATAGGAAGAACAAATATGAGCACAACAATCAAGGAAAAAGGTACTCTCACAAGCACAAGAAGAGTTTCTACCTAGAAAAAGCAAGTAAATGTTCTAGTAGTGATAGTGAAAGTTCTTCAAGTGATAATGAAAATGAGATGTTGTTCATATCAGAAAAATAGGAAGAACCAAAACATAGATTCATTATCATGAAATGTATTAGATGTAGAAATTTTGGTCACCTTGAGGATGATTGCACAAATAATTATTTGGTTTCTAGTATGTATGAGGATGCTTCAGAAAACTATAAGGAAGATGCATGTATGGTTTTTGAAAAGGGTAGCACCTCTAGTGATAAGAAATATGAAAAAGGATTTGATGATTAAAAAAGCAAACATATAGAGGAAGGTGAAGTAGATCTTAAAGGTGAACTTATTAGTGCTCTTAGTGCTTTGAAAAAGGAAAGAAAGAAGAATGCTAGACTCAAGGATAAGTTAGATGAATGTTGTATGGAGAGAGATGATCTTATAGAAAGTCTTAACTTCTCTATAGCTAAGACACAAGAACTCAAGGATGAGTTAGAATCTAAGGTTCTTGAGTATAGTGAGTTAGAACAGAAAATGGCTTCTTTGAAAGAGGAAACTAAAGAGTACAAGGATAAGCTTCACAGGTTTCAAGATAGCTCCAAAAAGGTTAAGTCACTCATCAAAGGTCAAATAAAGACAACAGATAAAATAGGCCTTGGTTTTGTTATGCATCACAAGGAACAAGTTGGAGAGTCTTGTAAGAGACTCCAAAAGGAAGAGAGTTCTGATGAGGAAAGTATTTCAGATCATGATTCCTTGAATGATAGATGCACAGAAACAGAAAACAGAATTCAGAATGAGAAGAAGAAGTTTTTAGAGCCTAAGATGTCAAATAAAGGAAAGTTTCAAGGTAGATGTTTTGCTTGTCACAGGTTTGGTCACATAGCTTCACATTGCAAGGCTCAAGTGAAGAAGGTAAATGATAGTTTTAGAGGTGGTAATTTATTTCAAGGGTATTGCTACTCTTGTAAATAGTTTGGGCACAAGGCAGTTTATTGCAAGGCAAATATCAGGAATAGGTTTGATCAGAACAGGTTTGGTCAGAACAGGTTTAGTCAGAATAGGTGGATTCAAAGAACAGGTATGCCTAAAAGAAATAACATTGTTACTTGTTATAAGTGCAACAATAAAGGTCACATAGCTAGACATTGTAGAGCTGAACTTCCAAGGTATAGGAACAGGAACAATGGTATGAACAGGTCCAAGGATCAAGGCATGGATAAGAATAGGAATGATAATAGGGACAGGAACAGTGACAGGAATAGGAACAGGAATATGGACAAAGAGTTCAAGAGAAGGCCCGAAAAGGAAGTTATAGACGCTGATGATGATCAGTGCCTAATGGGAGTTTTACTCCCACCCCAAAATTAATCACCTCATCAGGAGGTGGGGGAGGGACTAAGCTAAGAGGCTCCTTCTTAGTCCTGAGCCCCAAAGGTGGCCCTTTGCCATTGATGACAAAGGGAGAGAGATATGAGTAAGAGGGAGAGCTTCAAAGTGAAGAGGAAAGCTTCAAGTTAGGGGGAGCAAAACCTCAAAGGAAGATTCTCAGTTGTGGGCACAGTTGGTCAGTTGTTAGCATAGTTGGTTTCATTTTTGGCTCTTGAGAAGTGTTTTCAGTAAAGGTTTGCCATCAATGACAAAGGGGGAGATTGTTGGCCATTTTGGGTACTTTGGGTACATTGCCTTTGCTCAAGTGTATAAGTTGTCATTGATGTCAAAAGGCATTTTTGTGTTGATATCAAAAAGAGTGTGATGTCAAAAATATCTTGAGAAGCTTCATAATGTTAAAGGGTTTTTATTAAAACCATGGTGACAAGGTTAAAGGTTTTTCTTAAAACCATTTGGACTCATTAAGGGTTTTTATTAAAACCAAGATTAACTTAATGCAAAGGTTTTTACTTCTTGAAAAACCTTGAAGGTCCATGTTTATTATTAATAATTAAATTAACTCAAACCTTTGACAAGGGTCTAATTTTAATTTATTATTAATAAAATAATAATTATTATTATTTTAATTATTATTAAAGGGTCTTTCAACCCTTAAGCGACGGAGAAAAAAAAATATTTCTTTCGTCGATGTGTTGCCATCATTGGAGGAGCGCCGACGTCAAACAGTTAAGGAGAAATGGCTATATAAGTGGGGATGATTTTCTAAAGTGATTGTAACTCCGAGTAATGAAAATCATAGCTCTGTGATCTTCGAGAAAGCGTTGTATTTCATTGAGAGTTGATTATCGATATTGAGTTGCCCAAGTAATTTCTTGCATTTTCAGTTCGTGCTTTGACATCCGACAGATTGCGCTTCACCTACAATTGTTGGGACTGCACTCGAATTATGTTTTTAGTTTGCGCTTTGACATCCGATAGATTGCTTTCACCTATGATTGTTGGATCTGCACTCGAATTGTGTTTTTTTGTTAGCGATGTGTGGATGATTATTTATGTTGCCCAGTGAGTTACGTTTTGGACAGCTCTCACTAGTTTGCATGTGGCTTGTGGAAGAAATTTACGTTTTCCAGATTCTTGGTGTCAAAGGAAGATAAAATATAGGGCAACACTATATTTCTTCATTGGGAACTTGTGACC
The DNA here is from genome assembly GCA_028583015.1 of Wollemia nobilis. NCBI lineage: Eukaryota > Viridiplantae > Streptophyta > Pinopsida > Araucariales > Araucariaceae > Wollemia > Wollemia nobilis. Next base: position 5,887,574 of record JAQPPZ010016936.1, read on the forward strand.
CAACTGCGGTGGCGTTTAAGCAAAAGCTCTAGAAGGCATAGGTGCCGAGTTCGATTCTCTTCAAGGGTAATTTTCTTTTGGTCACGGTGTGCAAAGGATAGTGGTTGTGAATGCGCTGGAGGTATAAGGTTAAGTTATCATATTTTCTTTGACATTGTTTTATTGATGCTTAATGTTTATGTGGAGTAATAAGGTGTAAAGAGGTTTTACTTTGTATGTATATTATACTTCGGTGGTTTTTATTAAGTTGGAGAAATAAGGTGTTAATTTGGATCTTTATTATTGTTTATTATTGTATAGTTGCTAACTCTAATTGGTGGCAAATTGAGAGTTAGTGTTGTGACAGATTTTGAGTTCTCCTTCTTCATCAAAGTAAAGGTATGGGCAACTTCTTCCATGTATATTGTTGATGGTATATTTTCTGAAATTGAGTTTGGAGTGAAAAGGTTGTCTACTAGGTATTTTTGGTGTAAATCCTATTTTTTGGATATTGAAGATTGTTTATGCATTAAAATCATTGATGAGTTTTTGGGTGAATGCATAATTCTGGTTGAGGAAGAGGAAGCATTTTTTGCACTAGGGTTTATGTTAGTAAGTCTTGCTACTTGCATTGAGATGATGAAACCCTTAGTTGGCTGTTTTGATATTGATGGTTGAGTTGCTTCCATAGAGGTTGTTTTGATCAAGTTAGTGCTTTACTTGATACATGATATTGGGCTTACTCCATTGAGTTGATTTGAGCAAGTTATTCTTTGCATTTGGTGATATTGTGTTGGTGGTTGTTTTGTTCAAATATCCTTAGAGGGAAAATGATTTCTACTTGTTTCCTTTTCTTGTGATGATTGGTTGAATGCTTCAAGGTTGATGTTGAGTTGAATGGTGTTGGTTGACTAAACCTTGTTTGATGAGCATTGTTGTTGAAACCCTAATTGTTGGTAAAAATAATATGAGTATCATTGTTATATGAGATATTGCATGGATGGCAATTGCTGGGTTGTGTTTCATATTCTTGAGAAAAGCATACTACATCTATCTTATTCTTTTGAGATTGAGATTGAGTTGAGATTGATATTGGGAGTTAAGTATAGAACATATTGGGTCTCTAAAAATTCTCCTTATGTTTCTATGAGACTTGAGATTGATATTGGGAGTTAATTATAGAACATATTGAGTCTCTAACAATTCTCTTTATGCTTCTAGAGGTTTATGAATCACATTGGGTCTCTAACAATTCTCTTTGTGGGTTCATGCTAAGAAAGTTTTTCTTGGTGAGCTTTCTGAGGTTTTGAATAGGTTTCGGTGGGGACTTGTGAGCAGGTTTTGGACAGGTTCCGGTGGGGACTTGTGAGCAGTTTTTGGACAGGTTCCAGTGGGGACTTGTGAGTAGATTTGTACAGGTCCTAGCAGAGGACTTGTGAGCTGAGTTTGATAGTTCTATTAGAGAACTTGAGGATAGAGGTGCATTGGTTCTTTGAGAAGAACCTGAGGATAGATTTGGCAAGTCTTTGATAGGCTTGTATGCAGAGGATTGATTTTTTCAAGTGTTGGACAGATCTGACAGATAGAGGAAGACTTGTACTAGACCGACTGAATGTGTTTGGTACAGGTTGTTGAGTTGTTGTGGATGTGATCATAGAAGGTAGAGGTCTCTTAGGCTAAGCATTGAGGACAGGAGGTCTTCGGTGGAAAGGAGTTCCACATGCTGGCAAGAGGTAGAGGCAGTTGATATTCTGAGGGATCATTTCTAGAGCAGAGGGGAAGGTATCTCATTTGAGCAGAGGCTCATAAATTTAGATTGGGGGAAGGTATCTCCTTTGAGCAGAGGCTCAAAGATTCAGATTGGGGGAAGGTATCTCCTTTGGGCTGAGGCTCATAAACATTGTAATTGGGAAGGTTTCCCAAAGAACTTTGAGATAACTTTTAGAGAAAAGTTTTGTGGACGTAGCCCAGGCTTTTTGGGTGAACCACGTTAAAATTGGTGTCACTTTGTGGATGATATTGTACATTGTTTTGATATTTCTTTGGGTATATTGCTTTACTATTTTAAAGTATAAGGAAAAATTAAAAATAGGTCTTATACTATTCACCCCCCCTCTCAGTATAAGCTTGTGTTCTTCAAATATCAATACTACCAAATCCATAAAGAAAATTTTATTAAATATTCCTGATAAACCTCCACAAGAATTCACAATATTGAACCAACCTTTAACCTTAATTCTACCCTAATTATTGTAAAAAGGTTTGATATGATTGCTATAAATATGATAACCAGACACCACTTTACCTAGATATAGATCTAATTTAAATTACAATTTTCATCAAGTAGATGGACATTCAACCAACTCTTATAAAATATTAAAATATTTTATACACTATCTAATCGATAAAGGTGCAATGGAAGTAGGAAAAACCCCCTCCAAACAATAATCCTCCAAACAATGCTCAAAAACAACAAATGTAAAATACTAATCAAAATTTAGACTTCTTCCAAAATTCTTTATCCAACCATGGTAAATAATTTGTGAATAAATTAGACCACAAGAATGTCCCTCCCCCAACTTGATTCGTGGGAACCATCAACAATTTCTTACCTTATCAAAACTTTCAAACTTCTTATGTGCCTATTTAATCTGTAATAACAATTAGGCCAATTCAATATTTTCAATATTCATCTTCAAAATATACAATAATTAATTCAAAAAGTAAAACAGAAAGTGAAATAGACATTAATTCTAATAGTTTCGAAGATGATTTAGAACCAATACTTCCTATCACAGACTTATTGGTTCCAAAAGAGTCATTTCCTAGAAGAATGACTACATGCCCTTCCTCTCAACAAATACTTCTAATTGAACAAGCAGTGAATGCTAGACCTCACTTTGGTCACTCACAAATCAACAACATTGTGGGCACTATCAGAGTCATCACTAGGCAACAAGTTTAGAATCAAAATTCCCAATCATAAACTCAAACAATGAATGAAGAACCACCTCCATTTGTGTTAAAAGCACCCACAAAAGGAAATAATCTATCAAAACCACAACAAAAACCTCCCTATGATATTAATGAACAATTAGCTAATACTACAACCAGAATTTTTCTCCTAGATATCTTAAGAACTTCATCTATACATTGAGAATAATTAATGGGTACCTTAAGAAAAATGATGGTACCTCAAGACATAGAACCCACTACTATAGTCAACGTTGTAGTTTCCCATAGTACAAACTATATATAATTTCATGATAAATACATTCCTCCTAAAAGCATGTATAGATATAATCCTTTATATATTACAACCCCAATTGGGGATGTGTGTGTCAAAAGATTCCTGATTGATAATGGTTCATCATGAATATATGCACATATGATTTCTTTCAAAGGTTTGGATTTAGAGCTAAATATTTAAGAAAAATGGAAATGATCATCAAAGCCTTTAATGATGAAACCCAAGAAACTTGTGGAGTGTTGTCAATCCCATTGCAATTTGGTCCAAGAATCTTAGATACAATCATGTTTGTTGTATCTTGCCCTAAATCATTCAACATTCTCCTAGGTTGACCTTAGATTAATGCAATGAGAGCATTCCCTTCTACTTTACATCAATGTGTCAAATTTGAATTTAAAAATCAACTGGTCACTATCCATGGTGACCCTAGACCCTTTGATATGTGTGCAATGGTAGAACCAATCGACATCCCATTATGTATTGATTTATATTCAACAAATCCTACCCCTCTAAAAAATCTTCCCTCACAAAATAAACTTATATCACCCTGTATCACAAGTAAATTAGATAATCCTTCTACTTCGTATCCCCTTTTAGATAAAGTTTTATCGGATTTATTTGCAATACTATCAACCATAGAGTGTGCTAATTTTTTTGTACAAGAATCTATCATCTTGTCCCAATTACCACCATCTCCTTGAATTATGGGCTTGCCATGAAGGTAAGGAAACATCTATGATGTAGGTAGTTGCATATTTATCTCTGTAGGGTATGACCCTGGCAAAATTAATATTCAAATGAGATTTACATTTGATCAATATTGTTTTTCTCAATGCTACTTCTCTCATGGATATGTGAAGTCAAAACAAATGATGTGTAACATGGGTTACAAAGGTAAAGGTCTAGGTTACTTTGAATATGGCATATATGAACATTTTGAAATAGAGGAATGGCCTACCCAATGTGGTATAAGTTATATCCCTATAAAAATTCAACCCTTTCCTTTTGACAACAATAACCATCTTGTGACATACGAAGAGTACTTGAAACAAGAAATTTTAAAATAAAATAAGAAAATACACTCTTATAACATGTTGTCAATAGCATATCCTAAAATTATTGCTTCCCTAGATGAATATTTAGAAGATGTTTTTTACAATATCTCTCTTGAAGAAATTTTGAGGAATAGATTTTTCTTTGATGCCTCTATACCATGTATAGCCCACATTCAAACGACTACCCCATAATATGAATTAGCTAACTTAATTTTAAATGAAATCCAAGAAATGGGTGTCTCACCTGCTCCTCCTAATTTTGAAAGAGAATTGAATATTTTAGTATAAGATATTCTAAAATTCAATATCGGTACCAAAACCAATCCTTACTTGGTTAAAATTGGAGCTAAATTAAGTGAAGAAAGACAAAGTCAACATATTGCATTCCTCATAGAATATATTGATGTCTTCGCTTGGACATATGCAGATATGCCTAACTTATATTCCTCTATAGTCATGCATCATTTAGTGGTGCACCCAGATGCAAAACCTATAAAAAAAAACTTAGAAAAATGCATCCTAAAGTAGCATTGTTATTTAAAGTTGAATTACAATTTTTTTTGGATGTTTAATTCATCCAAGCTATCAATTACGTTCACTCGATATCTCATGTCATTCTAGTAACCAAGAAAGAAGCTACTAAAATAAGAGTATGCACTGATTTTAGAGATATCAACATTGCATGTCCTAAAGATGATTTTTATCTCCTGAACATGGATCAAATTATTGATTTTATAGTTGGAAGTGGAATGTTATCCCTTATGGATGGGTTTTTAGGATATAACCAAATTCGAATAGCTCCTGAAGACCAACCTAAAACCGCTTTCATTACACCTTGGGGAACTTTCTATTGGAAAGTAATGCCCTTCGATTTAAAGAATGTAGGTGCAACTTATCAATGAGCTATGACTTATATCTTTCATGACATGATGTACGAAATTCTACATGACTATGTGGATGACATCATAGCTCACTCAATTAAATAAGAATATCATATCGCTAATCTACGATGAGTATTTGATAGGCTTAGAGAATACAAAATTTACCTAAATCCAAATAAATACATATTTGGAGTAAAATATTGCAAATGGTTCGGATTTATCATTTCTATGCATGGCATAAAGATATATCCCATAAAAATTAAGGCTATCATTGACATGTTTCCACCTAAAAATATAATAAAATTAAGGAGTTTGCAAGGCAAACTTCAATCCATTTGTCGGTTCATCGATAAATTGGTAGACAAAACTCAACATTTTCTTAAGCTACTTAAGAAAAATATCTCTTTTTAATGGGATAATGAATGCCAAGAAGCATTCAAAGCTCTTAAGAAATATCTCCTTACCCCTCCAGTAGTCGTTCCACCTAGACCAGAATGCCCTTTTAACTTATATATTTTTGCTTTTGAGCTTGCATTAGGAGCAATGTTGGCTCAACTTGATGATGATAAGAAATAACAAGCCATTTATTACATAAGTAGAACACTAATAAGTTATGAAATGTGTTACACACTCATAGAGAAGATTTTCTTGGTGGTCATATTTTCTACGCAAAAGCTACCCCATTATATGCTTAGCCAAATGCTATTTTTCATTGCTAAATATGATCCATTAAGATATCTAATGAGTAGACCTTACTTATCAAGATGCACATCTAAATGGGTTCTTACTCTAAGTGAGTTTGAACTCACATTTATTGGTCAAAAATATATCAAAGACCAAGTCATAGCCGATCAACTTGCTTCTGCTCCTCTTGAGTCTACTTATCCTCTAAACATCAAATTTCCTAATGAATATCTTAATTTAGAAGAAGATCATTTTGAATCTTGGTCCTTATATTTCGATGGAGCTAGATGTATGAATGGTGCAAGTGCTATAATCATATTAATATCTCCTAAAAATCAAATTATTCCCTTATCATTCAAACTTTAATTTTCTTGCACAAATAGTATTGCAGAATATGAAGCCCTAATCTTGGGTTATGAGCAACTTTAGCTCTAAAAATTAAAATCTTATTAGTCCTTGGAGATTTACAACTCATCATAAATCAAATCAATAATGTGTATCAAACACGAGATAAGAAGCTTCATCCCTATAATAATTACATTTTAAAACTTGTCTCTTTGTTTGAGAAAGTAATTCTTGAAGCTATCCATTTTACTAGCAATCATGCTACAAATGCCATGGCTGCTATCGCTTATTTGTTGCCTTTGGAATTGGATTATGAATATGCTACGATCATAATTCATCAAATTCAAGATCCAGCCTCATCTAAATCTTTTTTGGAACCTTTATATGTGTTTTTAATCAATGAAATAACTCCAAATCAATGGTATATAGATACTTTTAACTTTATTTAAAAGGTGACTTTTCCATAAGTATTATATAGAAACCAATGCAGGTTATTACGTAAGTGAGTTGTTCGCTTTGTGATTATTTGGAATACTTTATATAAAATATCTTTTTAAGGTATTATTTTAATATACCTCAATTTATATGAGTCTAAGAAGGTGCTAAGTAAATTCCATTATGGATCTTGTGGAGGCCAGTTTAGTGGAAGTGCTATTGCTAAAAAACTTCGAAATGGGGTACTTTTGGCCTTCCATGGAAAATAATTCCAATGATTATGTGCACCATTGTGACAAGTGTCAACAACATGTAAACCTTGTCTATTATCCTGATCAAGAACTTCAAGCCATATCCTCTCATTGGCTCTTTTCCAAATGGGGCCTAGATATCATTGGCAAAATCAATCCCATATTTTCAGATGGCCATAAATTCATCATTACAACAATTGAGTATTTTACAAAATGGGTAGAAGCTATTCCACTAGCTTCTTGCACAGGAAATAAAGTCCCTAAATTCATTTTTAATAAAATTATTTATATATTTAGGATCCCATCAACGCTTATTTTTTTATAATGGAACATGTTTCAAGAACAAATATATTAAGAAAATTTGACAAAAAAATAAGATCCAACATCGATGGTCCACTCCATATTATCCACAAGGAAATGGTCAAGCTAAAGCATCCAATAAAACTTTGATCAATATTTTAAAAAGGTTGGTTAATAAATTAGGCCATGATTGGCATACTAAATTATATCCCACCTTGTGGGCTTATCGAACCAACATTCACACTCCTATAGGTGCTTCCCCTTTTGTCTTGGTTTACGGTGCTAAAGCTATCTTACCATTTGAATTAGAAGTTCCTTCTTTAGCTCTTCTACTTCAAGATGTCAAAGTAGGAGATGAATATCATGCTGGAAGACTAAGTTAGTTGGAAATTCTAGATGAAAATCACATTCATGCTCTATAACATCTTCACACTTATCAAGATAAACTCAAAATATCATATTCAAAAAAAATTCATAATCTATATTTTGAAATTTGTGATCTAGTTATTAAAGAAAATTAGAAAAATACTAATGCTAGAAAAGACCTTAGAGATAAATTTCAACCCAATTGGCTTGGACCATTCATCATCACTACAAAATTTGGATCTGGTGTATATTTCTTGGCTACTTTGGATGGAAAATATCTCAAAGAACCAATGAACATCATGCATCTAAAGAGATATTATGCATAAAAGCAAAAGTTCTATCATTGTATATAATTGTAAATAGCTTCTTCATATATTTTATCATTTAGTTTGCAATTATCATATATTTTATTCATAAAATCACAAAAAAATAAAAAATAAAAAGATATTTTTTTCAAAAATATGTCAAATTGTTGTTAAGTCATCATTTTGCATCATTAATTGTTGTTTTTCAAAATTCAAGTTATATTTCATGTTCTTTCAAATAAACTCAAAAATTACCTTGAACCTCTCACCTAATTCACATTTCTACTAAATCTTGATTTGTAATCTTGATTATAAATCTCTCTTGATCCAAAATCACTATTACTTCACTAAATAAAATTTTGAGTTTTGAGAACTGGTCCTGGTACTTTTTGAGCCAAAAACAGATTTCACATCTTAAAATGATTTTTGCAAATTCAAAAGATTTAGTTCCTTAAGTGAAAATTTTCCCTTGATATCATATTATGCACATGGTCTAGAATACTAAGAATTGGCAAAAGGACAAGCTCTCCCCTACCCAAATAAAATCCCTTGCTCCTTGTCTAATCTAAGCAAGTATCCAAAAAAGAGCAAAAAACAAAAAAAAAGAAAAGAGAAAAATTAGTTTTACTACAAAAGAAATAAAATCCCCTTGTTCACAACCAAAATGAACAAAAATACCTACTCAAAGAAATCAAAATAAAGGAAGGGCATAATGAGCTTGAATACCTAGAATTCCTTAGTCATTTCAAAGCCATGGGGTGATCCTCATTACAGGTTATGTGGTATCAAGTCATCTTGGCAATGGCGGTATCCTTATGTGTGGTGACATGTCTATCACATTAGCAACTTATTTTGTACAGATCAATGTACGCTTATGGATTAGCTAGCTTTTGGTGACTTGACTTACATAGTAGTTTAGTACAATTGTATGCATAAAATCATGGTTAACAAATATTTCACTTGCACACACATTGGTTCATAAAAGCTATATTGTACCATTACCTTACTCAAAATTGGTAAATCAACTTCACAATCACACACATTTGATCCTTGAGAGATTTTGTATCAATATTTGAATCAATATGGATAATGAACTCACACATCACACATTGGTTCTTGATAAATTTGACTTTATCCTTGAAATACTTTAAAATATTTCTTTGAAATTTGCTATAAAACATAAGTTTTTGTAACCATTTGCATTAATCCCTAAAAATCACTTCATTTTAGAAATTATAGTATATATTGTCTTCAAAATTTCAACATACAACTTCATGATTTATTTTCAAATAAACCTTGCATTTTAAATCACACATAATTATCTTATCATGCATTTATATTTTTGACTTCATGATGATGGTATATTTCCTAGTAATAAATCTCACTTCAAAATTCACACTAGGAATTCTATGCATAACGCAAGTCATCCTTCTCAAAATTTCATGCTGAATTTACTCTATATTTCTCACAGATACAATCTTTATCAACCTATTTTCTCAAAATCGGTTCCTATTAAAGGAATCACCATCCTTTTTCATAATCATAAGCCTCAAGTTTACTCTTGAGCCCAAACTCTTTTTTGGCATTAGTAATACAAAACTTCCTTACAATAGAATGTGCTTCATAACCTAGTGAAAATTGACCTCCATGAACAGTTATATAACAACACAACATGCTTTCGAGATTCATTGCTAATCCATAAATTGTATCACTTCACAAAATATCTTTTGTCTTTCAAACACACTTTGCAAAACCATTATTTTTTCAAGTTAAGAATGATGAAAAATGTTCAAAAATCAAAGCATGATTACAAAAATCATGTAACACAACCATCATAAGAAAATGCAATATATCATCCAATCAAATCATACAATATTTCATAAATAAAAGGATCAATATATATATCCCAAAATATAAGTACAAAATGAAGACAACTGACATGCCACAATCTCCAAAATCAACATACTCAATCACTAGGAGATATACCACAAAAACAATCTTAGTATATCACCCCTATACTCCCCTCGACACTCTAGAGCTCTGAGCATCGTCATCTCTACCAGGGGGTCAAGGTGATCAAAACTGGGGGACCTCTAAGGATATCCTATATGTAGAGCGAGACACTGATCTTGAGCGGCTTGGAGTCACAAAAGCCTTAGGCAGTGGAACTCTCTGATCCTCAGGCATGATGAGCCACAAAATTGTTCATTTTTTGTAATATTTTTCTCTATAATGTGCGACATATATTCTTGTAGATATAAATTTTTTATGGAAATTATATATATAATTAACCATTTATTTTACATGTTTTTTAATATTTTTCTTTAAATGCAATTTGTGTAGATTTAGTGGAAATTGTTGCATTTTGGCATGTTTTCATTGAGGTCCCACTCGGACCTAGCACTTGCAATTTAATGAAGGAATAACATCTACGAAATATCGATGAAGAGGTACAAATTCATGCACCCGAATTCCTTTGAAGCACCTGACTTGTATTTGGTACTTAATTGTTAGATTCTTGCTTTCTGTTAGGTTCCTGCTTACCATTGGACACCTGCTTCCTATTGTACAGTGGAAGGCACCTTATTGCCATTGTATGGTAGAAGACACCTACTTCCTGTTGTATGGTAAAAGACACCTGATTTTCGTTATACTATGGAATGCACCTGCTTCCTGACTTATTCAATTGTGATGCCTAATTTCCATTAACACCAAACTTAAGCATGGCTCTATTGTCGATAGAATAGAGTGAAGGGATTTCCAACATTTGAAACTAAAAAATGGGACAATGTCAAAGGTGACTCATCACCCACCTTCTAGTTGATACGTAAATAAATTTTGTAAGTCGAGTAAATAGTTGTAACAGTGAATCAATTGTTGATTTGTTCTAAAAAATGTAATAGGGCTAGCCGCATACTTTATAAATATGTAGGCCAACCCTAAAAAATACCCCTTAGACTTTTTATGTAATTTTCTTTTGCTACAAACTATTAATAAAATATCTATATTTTTATCTATAAAAACATCTTCTAAGTGTTTGGTGATCATTCTACCATTGGCAGAACCAACTGGAAGTGTGGGCCCACTTAAAATAGAGTTTTTCCCTATTTCCCCTATTTTATGTATTTGTTTATATATATTAATTTATTTCCAATTATTTCCTCTATTTTTTGTAATTTCTAGCAAGGTAGTCATTTAGATTTTAATTGTTTTCAGTCTTGTTTTCTTATACTTATCATGATATTATTGGTTTAAATATAAATTCAAATGAATACCAAATACCCCCCAAACCATAATCCAAGGGACTCATCTCCGAAGGAGAAATTACAAGAATAGATTTTGCATGGCTTCTCACAAGACTACGAGCTACCCCATGATCACAATTAAATGGAGTCAATTAATTGAACCATAGAAAAACTAACCAATTTGTTTCCCAATATTTTGTTGTCATTGCCAAGGAGTAGCCATTGTAATTTCTTATTCTAAAGGAAACACAATTACAATAGTTTAGAGTATTTTCTCCAGAAACCTTCATCTGAAATGAGTCCACCAAAGAATAGGGGACCAAATGGTCATTTTATAAAAAATAAAGAGGTTGTTTCTCAAAATACTTCTGCTTCAATAGAACCTCAAATTGATACTAAACTCTCACCATCTCAATATCTAGTTGTGCATTGGTGGGAACACCCACTATTTGCAAGATCCCTCTGAAACAATTCAACAAAATCCTAGAGTAGGATCAGAGATAAGTAGAGTTCAATCTAAATAAGATCTACTTAATGCTAAACATTTGCAAGTAGTATTAGATAGAACTGTTTCAAACACTAACTTATCCATCCTTCTGAAGGATAAAAGAAACAAACTAGAAATACTGATAGCTACTTTGATGCAGTAGGGGAAGAAACACTAGTAGTGAACATAATGGCAAAAAATACAGAGGAAACATCCACTAGTTTTAGTTTTTAATAGGAGAGGTAGGAGAGATTGCAGGATGAAACACATATCTCCTGCCGACCTTCCAATATTTAGAGGACTAACGATAGAATATATAGACTTGTTTTTGTTTAAATTTGATGTTTTATGCAGATCTGTGGAATACACCATAGATGGTCAGAAAATGATATTATTCCCTTCCACCCTTGATGATTCAACTTTGCACTAGTTTATCAACTTGGGGGATAAACGGATAACTACTTGGGAATAGTATTGGGATAGCTTGGGAATAGTATCACCATTAGTGATAGTTCTCAAGAAGAATGGAAAGTGGAGAATTTGTGTTGGTTACAGGTTGCTGAATAAAGAAACTAAAAAGGACCACTTTTCTTTACCATTTATAGATCAAGTCCTTGACACCTTAGCAGGCAAGAAGTACTTTTCTTTCTTGGATGGGTTTTGTGGATACAATCAAATCCAAATAGGGGAGGAATATCAAGACAAAACCACCTTCACTTGTCTATGGGGGACTTTTGATTACCGAGTTTTACCATTTGGCCTATGTAATGCACCTACCACATTTCAGAGGGCAGTTCTTAGCATTTTAGTATACATGGATGATTTCACTATTTATGGTGAAAATTTTGAAATTTCCATAGAAAATATGGAAAAAACACTTAAGCGTTGTGATGAAACTAACCTGTCCTTAAGCAATGATAAATGCTATATGCTGATGTAGGAATGGATAGTTTTAGGACATCACATTTTTCAGAAGGGATCAATGTAAAAAAAAAGAAAATTTAAGTCATCCAAACCTAGCCTACTCCTAAAATACAAAAGGATATCTATAGTTTCATAGGATCAACCTATTACTATAGGAGGTTTATATAAGACTTTAGCAAAACTGTTAAACCTCTTACCACATTGTTAACTAAAGACACAGAGTTTTTCTAGACTGAAGAATGTGAATAAGCATTCAACACTTTAAAGGAAAAACTAATTACTACTCCAGTACTGAGAGGTCCAAATTGGACCATACCTATTCACATATATGTTGATGCATCTAACAATGCAATAGGCTCAATGCTAAGAAAAAAATATGGTGATGATTTTTATGCAATATATTATGTTAGTAAAAAACTCATAGGTGCTGAACTAAATTATACTATCATAGAGAAAGAGTTTCTTGTAGTAATACATGATCTTAACAAGTTTCATCATCATATTATAGGTTATCAGGTATTTTTACACATTGACCACTTAGCAATTAGATGCTTGATAAAAAAAACCTAGGATTAGTTGTAGAATTATCAGATGGTTGTTGCTCTTACAAGAATTTAATGTGAAAATAGTGGACAAGCTAGTAAAATACAATGTGGTAGTTGATTTCCTATCCAGATTAACACCTCTAGACTATGCAGCTATAAAAGACCAATTTCCATATGAGTATTTATTTGCTCTAAATGATCAGATAACTTGGTATGTAGACATGGCTAATTATTTATCCATTGGTAGAGTATCTCGTGCACTTTTACCTAATGAAAAATAAACTTTAATTGAGAAAAGTGTAGATTTCTCATGGATTTATGGGTGCCTGTTCAAAATAGGACCTGATCAAATCATGATAAGATGTGTTTCTGGGAATGAAATAATTAAAATACTGAAGGCTTGCCATGATGAACCTTGTGATGGCCATTTTGTAGGAATAAGGACTGCAAATAAAGTGTTGCAAACTAGTTATTATTGGCCTTCACTATTCAAGTATGCAACCAAGCATGTGATCCAGTGTGATCAATGTTATATGGGTAGACCTACTCTCAGAGATGATATGCCACTCCAACCACATGTTCATATTGAACCATTTAATAAATGGGGGATGGACTTCATAGGAACAATTAATTCATAGTCAAGAGGTAAGAGATATATCCTAGTTTGTACTTACTATGTGATAAAGTGGGTTGAAGTACATGACTTGCATGATTCAAAGGATAAAACTATAGCATATTTCTTGTATTCATCAATTTTTACAAGATTTGGTATCCCAAGGGAGATCACAATAGATCAAGGACCTTAGTTCACTTCAAGGATTATCCAAGAACTCATGCAACAATACAAAATCAAACATAACAAAACCACTCCCTACCATCCACAGATGAATTGTCAAGTTGATGTGACCAGCAAAGAGTTGGAGAATATCATGAAAAAGATAGTGCATCAACATAGGAAGGACTGGGCTACTAGATTACCAGAAGCAGTGTGGACCTATAGGACCACCTGGAATACTACTACTGGTTTCACACCATTTCAATTATTCTATGGAAAAAATACCATGATGCCTATAGAGTTTGAATTCAAAACACTTAGGACTACTATAGAATTGAATATCAACCTGGATGATGCACACAAATATATAATTCAGTAGCTTAATCAGCTGGATGAATACCGCCTTGAGGCTCTGCAAAAAATAAAGATCATTTAGAAATACACCAGGCCAAAGTAGCTTAAAGTGAGAGAATGAGCATTAATTTATGATTCTCAATTAAAATAAAGGAAGGGAAAGCTCATGCATTGTTGGATGGGGCCATATGAAGTGACTAAAGTTATAAATAATGGGGCTCTAAGAGTTAGAATAATAGATGGCAGTAAAATTACCTTAACAGTCAATGACCACCGCTTGCATCCATACCATGTGTCTAAAGCATATATGATTGAGTATATATTAGGCATGGGGGAGACCCCAATTTATTCTAATTTTATCTTGAGTCAATGAGATGTGGACCTAGTCCACATAGTCCCAAAGATAATTATTCTTTCAAAGTTTTTTTTAGTTGTGTTTTTATTTTGCAAAAACAATGCCCTTTGTGCAATCATTAGGTATCTTGGGAAACCTAGGCCTAACAAGAATAGGATCCATGAATTTGTGCATTTACAAATTTCTAGGAGTAGGAGTAGCTCATCCCTCAGAAGGGGTATACTAAACCTGAACCTGCACAAGATTTTTTGGATTGGTCTCTTTGGACAATAAAACACTCAATTGCTGGTTTAGGTATGGATGCTAAATTTATTCCTATTTTTCAATCAAAAGCACTAAAGGGCCTGATCAACCTGACAATGCATATAAAAGTATAAGTTAGCACCCATTGAATAAAAGAGAAGCACCAATTTTTTGTATTTTATGGGAAGGGTCTTGCTTCCCATTGATAGAAGGTGTCTGCTTCCCCTAGTATAGTGGAAGGCATTCGCTTCCTGTTGTATGGTGAAAGGCACATACTTCTCATTATATGGTGAAAGGTGTCTGCTTCCCATTGTACAATGGAAGGTGCCTACTTTACATTGTATGGTGGAAGGCACCTACTTCCCATTGTATGATGTAAGGCACTTGCTTCTCATTGTATAGCAGAAGGCGCTTGTTTCCCATTATACACTTCATGGTGCTTGACTCCCAGTATTTTATGAAGATGGTGCTTGTGTCCCATTTTATACAGATCAATGTATGACTCCCAATTTTTTAGAAGAATGGATAGCTTTCAGTTTTTGGGAAACTGAAACCAAATCTTCTTAACATATGTAAATAAAAAAAAGTGAATTTTGTATAAAGTTTGTTTTATAAGTACAACACCCAACACTTAGCAAAAATATGTCTACTTCCCATGTTAGGCATAAGCACTTGATTGCTAAGATGTATGCTTCCCATGCTAAGTAGAGTGTCTGACTACTAAAGCACTTGCTTCCCATGTTAAGCAAAGTGCTTAATTCCTATGACGCCTATTTTTAGTTTCCAAGGCACCTATGCACCATAATTCAAAAATAAGGTGCCTAATTTCCATACAAAAAAAGTGCATAGTTTCTATTTACTACATCCATTTTCTAGCTTGATAGAATAACACATCAAAATTAGGATGTGGTCCATGCCACATCAACTTCCCAACCATGTGCAAAGTCAAATATACTATAGACAAAATTAAAAGTTGACATATACCAACTTCAAAGGAGGGGAAACTTGTTGTCCCAAGGCGATACATTTTTTTAAATTTTTGTTTTTAATTTTGCAGGATTTCTTGAATAACCCATAGTGCAGATACCAAGAACCAATCATGTTGAAGAAAATTCATTGCATGGGAACCATATCCATTATTGTACATTGTAGTTTGCCCCATCATCAAATACCAACCAATAGAGATGCACCACAAACATATGTGCATATGCACCCATGGAACAAATTTAGGTGCATGTTTAAATTTTTTTCTTCTTGTCTATATTGTTTTCATGAATGTGTGTGTCTATGGAAATTTTTTGACACAACCCCCCTTTATTACCTTAACCACTTGAAAAAATTCACTTAGCATGGTGTTGCATGACATGCCTCTGATTGGTCGACATTTTATGTTTATCATCTTCACACAATCGGGCACATGCTCAAAGGAAATTTACTATAGATAACCATAATCACTGTTGATTATGGTAATTAACTACCTACATGCATGAATGTAGTTGTTTTAAAAATCCATTTACTAGCTACTATGAAGCCACATTTAGAGAGAAAAAATAGAATAGTGAGGCACAATAGTAATTCGAAGGGGAAGCGGTAGCATTGTTGAGTGAATTGTGACTGAAAGGTAAAGCATGGGGGGGAAGTAAAATAATCATGATCTTAAGAATAGTGACCTAATTTATTGCTTGGGTATTTTTGTAGATGTCCAAACATAGTTGGATGTTGCAAAATGGATGAACTATTGTTAACTAGTTAGTCAATACCAAGATGAGATGATCATAAATGAATTTGCAGTGTTGATAAGAGATGTGGTCATGCACATGCGGGGACTGAAAATCCCAATCACTGAGGACTACATCGCCATAGTTACAGGCCTCCCTATTATAGGGGAACACATGTACAAGGAGGATAACCTTGTCCTCTATATGTAGAGATTTTTTGGAGGACACCTGATGTGCACTAGCTTACCAAAATGACACATTCTCAAGCTTTGGTAGGTAGTTTTTGAGCAAGTTACCTATTTCTTCACATGCTTTGGTAGGTACTCCCATATGAATGCCAACCACTTTTGTTTCCTCGATCACATTATGCATGGGAAAAAATAAGCGTTCCCCACTACCTTACATGCACCTTGAAATACGAGGCCAGGCGATACTAGGCAGGAACAACCTCTGCCTTGGCTCGCCATGGCTTGATTTTAGCCTTGGTGTGATATGCAAAGTCACCTATAAATATGAAAATTGAGGAATTTATGGAAAATAGTGTAGTGGCAGGGGCACAATAAGAGGAGGAAGTGCCAATTCAAAATGAATAGTCAGTCCAAGAGGTGACATAACAAGAAGAGACAACACATGTGTCCCAGCATGTAGGAAATATAGGGGAAGGAGGACAGGCCTTGTTCCCTAATTTTACCCAATTTGAGAAGGAAGTAAGGTAGGTTGTATCTCCTTCTGCACTCCAATTAAAACATGAGGTAGAGTAGGAGTTCATGCCTATCTCTACCAAGATGCAATGTAGAAGAATGAAAGCATAAAGGGTGGTTTCAATCTCATCTGATGAGGAGACACCAATCAATGAGCTTAACAAAAAAGAGTACTTGGCCCACATTTTGTAGGACATTTCTTATGGGCGAACTCCTCAATAGGAAGTGGCCATGGAATATGTACCACCAGAAGATCGAGCAAAGTATTTGCAACAATACATGTGGTTTTTGAGAGAATAGGCTTCCACATGGGAAGCAAAATTTAAAGAAAAATAGGCCCTATTTGAGGAGTATCGCAAGGAGGCTGCATCAAAAATGCATGAATTGTATCAAATAATTTGGCAACTGCAGAGAAAATTGTAGTTGTAGGGTAGACTAGGATGAGCTGAGAAACAGACCAGAGTTGATGTAGTAGTGCAGTCTGATGGGGTAATATAAGTACCCCTTGCTAATACATAAATAGAATAGGGAGATGCTAATACAATGGAAGTAGAGCAAACCTATTCTATGTCTCCCTTTACAGAGTAGATACCCTAGGAGGATGAAGTTGAGGATGAGTAATATCAAACTATAGAACAACCTGCAAAAGAAGGAGATTATGGAGAAAAGGATATGGATGTCGAAGAGCCTCAAATTTTAGGCACAGAGGGATAGGCAGAGCACTCTCTAGTTTATGTAGGGGTTGTATAGCCTTAGAAAGAAGAATCAGTCCCTATTGTGTAGCATGTTGCTACAAAGAAAAAGGAGGCTCAACAACTTGAATCCCCTGTACCCCAAGAAACACCAGTTGCACCAACATACCCTAGGATACAGTAAATCAAACTGAGGTCAAAACAAAAATCCATGAGGCCATCTCAGTGATGATGCAGAACCAGAGCAAGAGTTACCAAATTGAAGGCACTAGGCATCAAATTTAATACAGAATCAGAGCTAGATTTCGATGAGGAATGAGAGGCAACAAAGAATTTATTTGTGAATTTATTTTCTACTCAAAAATAGAAATTTGAGGATCTTCAGGAGGAAATTAAGGTAGACAAGAAGAATTGGAAGTAGACCTCCAATAAAGTCCTTAAGGAAGCAAAAAATGAGGATAGGAAGCAATCTGGAAGACCTCGCAGAAAAATTCAAGTTGCTCAACCTGAGCAGTTCTAATATTTGTATGGGTCGAAGGATGGAAAGCCTTTAAGGATGAAGACATATTTTAAAAGGATGGGATTTTTAGGCCTTATGCAATAGGAAGATCTATAATCAAGCAGAAGAACTCCCTCGATGACAAAAATATAGGTCCAAGATAAACTTGAGCTTGATCCAATAGGGGTATTGTTGAGTGGTATTTTCACTCGATTGTGAAAACACACTCTCCAATAGGATTCGAGTTCCAAATCCTCTACTTGCAAAGAAATCCTGTAAATAATTTCTCCAAGGTCTCCGCTATAATAGCATTTGGCATAAATAGTAATATTCAATTTGAATTCTCGAAATACCTTAGTGGTTGCAAGTAACTATTAACAAGGGGCACTATGGTTTATTTTATTCTGAAATTGCAATGAACTCAATGTGAATTAATCTTAATGATGAAATTATTTTATTTTCGATTTCGGTAAATTTTCAAGTACCTTATTTTAATGACTGTGAATTAAACTAAGATTAAACTTTTGGGAAAATAAAAATGTAGAGAATTTAAAGAAATGAAAACAAAATACAAAGAAACTAAAACTAAAGTGCATTCAGAGCGTTACGATTCCTATTTTGACAAAACCGAAGATAATGAGGTTTTCTGCATACAACCTAACCTATTGAACCTGCAAACTCGCACAATCTAGATAAGTTAGGTGCTAGTTTCTTGGATTTTAACTGTGATTTTCATATTTAGACATTCACATGAAGCAACCAAGAAAACTTGCATTAAACTTCACCTATAAGCCTAAAGATCTAAAAAGGGGAAAAATGAACATTAAATCTAGCATGCAAAAAATAACTCCTTTCTTGTCAATGAGATGCAACTCTCTGTAATTCTATATTAAAAATAATGTATCAGTTTACAAGAACATAATGTTTTCGGTTTTAACAAAACCAGACAAAGTGGAGGAAAATGCTCCAAAAGCAGGTCCAAAATGGCCTATCACCTTCATCTCTACAACTCTGCCCGCAGTGGTTTTCGACCCCTGTGCCTGTCTTCGTTTCTACTTTTAAAATTTCTTTTATGGCCCTCTGATTTGCTCTGTGATGCTTCGTTTCATCTCCTAGGTCACTTCGTTTCATCTTCCCACCTCTTTGCTATTTTGGCTTTTTGCTCGGGTTTGAAACGTTTGGTCTCCCCAGCGAACTGTAACTGATGATCCTAAAATATTATCATAGCCCCTCTGTATCTATGACACATGTTCAACACTTCCCTACACATTCTGTAATGGCCCAACATGAATCACGGCAAAAAAAGCATGTCATGATATCGCGACATTTTTATATCTACAGCTTTGCTCCTCTACCTGTATCACAAAAACAAGACATGTCGCGATATTGCAACGTTTTTATGTCCACAGCCTTGTTTGCCTTCATGCATCGTGAAAATGAGACATATCGTAAAATCATGACGTTTTTCTCCTTCGGGCCACGTGGATGCAACCTGTCGCAAAATTGCGACGTTTTTCTCCTTTGTTGTGTTTTGTTGTACTTAGCTGCAAAAATGTGACATGTCACGAAATCTCGACACTTTTTCATTTCGTACCATCTCACTGCTTTCTGTCGTGAAATCGTGACACTTTTTCATTCCGTACCATCTCGCTACTTTCTATCACGAAATCATGACGCTTTTCTCTTTCGGGCTGTGTAGATGCAATCTGTCGCAAAATCACGACGATTTTCTCTTTAGCTCTATCTTCCTGCCTTTGGTCGCGAAAATCCAACATGTCACGATATCACGACACTTTTCCTCTATGTTCACTTTGGCTGCTCCAGGTCGTGAAACTTCGACATGTCGTGATATTGCGACATTTTTTCTGTTTGCCCTTCATCTCGTCTTTAGATCGCAAAAACATGACATGTCGCGATATCACGACAACTTTAGTGCCTTGCCCTGTTTGACTGGTTTGACCATGATTTTGTGACATGTTGCGATATCGCGACAATTCTAGCACCTTATCTTCTCTCTCCTCTATGAACCATGATTTCATGACATGTCACGATATCGTGACGTTTTTCACTTTGTCTTTCTCTCTCCTCTATGAACCGCGATTTCATGACATGTCGTGATATCGCGACACTTTCTATACTTGGTTGTTTTACCCATCAAACATTGCGAAAGCACAACATGTCACGATATCGCGACAGCTTTGAGTCTTCAACTTAGTTCTTTTTCCTACATCATGAAAATGAACGTGTCGTGATATCGTGACATTTCTAGCATCTTGTTCGGTTTGACTGCTTTGACCGTGATTTCACAACACATTGCGATATCACGACATTTTCTCATCATGCTGCATTCTATTGCTCTTAGCCGTGAAAACGTGACATGTCACGATATTGTGACAACTTTTCATTTCTGGTCGCGACGGAGCAACATGTCGCAATATCGCGACAACTTTTCATTTATGGTCACGACGGAGCAACATGTCGCGATATTGCGACAACTTTTCATTTCTGGTCATGATGGAGCAACATGTCGCGATATCGCGAAAACTTATCATTTCTGCTTTTCTTTGCTCTTTTAACATCTGGGCCACTGCAATCTTCTTTGAAAGTGTGCAAAAAAAAGGGGGGTCCCCAATTTTGGGGTGTGTTGTGGAGCAGCCACAACAAATGGTGACTCTGCTGGGAAATGCTCCTGAGCATTTCGGTGAGAACCTAACCTGAAATACACAAGCTTAGATACAAGCGTCAACACATAAAAAACAAATGCCGATAGATCAGAAATACATGAACCATTAGAATCATTAAGTATCAGCTCGGTGTGTGTAGTGTGTTCCATTCTTTATCGTTTGAAATTGATCCACATTCCATTGTCAGTTTTACATGAATGCATATGTGAGGTTGTGAATGATTTGCATAGCCTAATTAATGGTCTAGAGATATAACTACCTGCTTTATAAAATCTTTAAGCCTTGTAATATCATATACAAATATTTAAAATTATCAAACCCTCTTAGGATCAACTATATGTATAATGAATTGATTTATTAGATCCCAAAGTTGGTTATGAGTCACTACTATCTTGAACCCATGTGCAAGTGAAAGTGAAATCAGAGCTTTAGGGAATCGGACTCCCAACCTAAGCGAGATGGGAGCTTAACCCTATCCTTACTACTTTGATCTGGAATTCATTACCTCACTTTGAACAAAATAATTTAACCAGTTATGGATGAAATGGTCGGGCTAGTCTATCCGTTTGAACAATCAATGGTCTTGTTTTAGACAAGACATGCTGCCATGCATGGGCATACTTAACCTCATAATCCATGATTTGGCTTCATTCATTCTCTTCTTCTTTTTTTTCTTGGATCTTTGGGATGACTACCCATCCTTGCAAGGGACATGTAGTACGATCCTTCCAATCCAATATTTAGATGAAAATGGGAAATATTAATTTTAATTCTTGGACCTTGGGGATGACTACCCATCCTTTATAGAGGACATGTAGTATGATCCTTCCAATCCAATATAAATATGAAATTGGAAATATTTAGTTTTTATTTCTTGGACCTTGGGGATGACTACCCATCCTTTGCAGAGGACATGTAGTACGATCCTTCCAATCCAATATTTATGATGAAATGAGACATAGGAGCTTTGGGGAATCAGATTCTCAACCTAAGCAAGATGATAATTATGCCCTATCCTTACTACTCCATGTAGGTCAAATCAGAGCTTTGGGGAGTTGGATCCTCAACCTAAGTTCGATGAGGATTTAACCCTATCCTTACTACTTTGATTTTAGGCTTTAAGCTTTATGGAAGTGGTAAAAACCACTATTTTAAGGATCATGTTGACATGAAATACTTGTTTCACCTGACATTTTCTTCCAAGCAAGGTTTTGATCATTTTGCTCAAGATCCTTTTTAATGTGTATAAAATGTGCTTGGTTCTAGATATCTCGGGCCTCAGTTCCCAACCTTAGGATTTTTTTCTTATTTATGTTATAGCATAACCCTAAGAGGATTTGACACACTTTAATGATTTGTATCTGAAATGCATATGCAACTAATATGGCATGTATATGCAAAGTGAGATGTAATATGAATGCATTGCCCTTTGAATTGCAGATGGAGTATTTCCATAAAAAATATAAAACTGACTACTTCATGCATCACAAGTTTCAAATGATATTATTAAACTGTTTGTGTTTCTTGCGAAGCTTTCTAAAACATAATTCCAATGTTCCATATTTCCCTGATCTAAAGCATAAGTTAGCATCTCAAGACAACTTTTTCATCAGTTTTTTTTTTATAGACCAACAAAACATGTCAAATAAACACACAACTTAAATAATAAAAAGAAACAAAAACTTGAAAATTCATACCAACACAAAAAATATAATTCCAATATCCTACGACTTAAGGGCTAAAATAGTGCTTTAAAACATGCCCATTAACTGGTAACGTCAGATCCTTCCATTCCATACTTGATTAGGTGAGTTCAGAACCTTTATCAATGCTTCTTTTTGGCCAGGCAACCTGGCCACTTCTAAGAACAAAAGGCTTGATTTGGACTTCTTTAGATCCTCCACTATGTCATAGTTTGATTTTTCAAGTTTGACTGTCTTCTGCGTGTCATTAGACGTTTCTCTTCTAAGTGGAGGAGGAGGATTATTATCTACCTTAGTATCCGGAGGAAGGATAGAGTTATTTTGTGGTGTTGATGATGTTTTAGGGGCTTTAGATTTACTTCTCAAATGATATCCATGATTCCCCTTTCTAAACTCTCAAAAAGCTTGCACCTCCTGTTCCAAAATTTCATCTTCTTCTTCCTCACTCTCACCTTCTTGACGGTATAAATTTTCCACCACCATAATGTTATCATCTTGATGTTGGGGTGGACCCTCATTTGGCACAAGTTCCAGGTCATCTTGGGATTGGAGACAATGAGTGTATCTAGTGATTTCAGGACAATTCCTCTCATTGTGCTCTTTTGTATTGTGCAATCTGCACCCATTTTCCCACGCAAAATCAGAAAGATTCAAAAGGGAACTGGATTGACTGGGTCCTGCAGAAGTATCTAGTTGATTGGCAATAGCGGCAGGTACTCCTCCATTGTTTGGATTTGTATTCCAATGTCTCCCTCTATTGTTAAAATTTTGATTTGAGTGAGGGGCATGGGACTCATACTTCTATTTTTGAACCATGTCATTACTCAGTTTATGAACTATCTTCTTGAGCTCTTCAACATCCGAATAAATCTCTTTCGGTGGAGCTACATTATTGTTAGTTCCCGTTGGGTTTGCATAATTCGTGGGATCTTGATTTAACATTTGAGTCGGATTTTGAGGAATTTGATTCATATATGGATTTACACTTTGGATCGGATTTGGATTTGGGAAAGGAACTATAGCCTGAGAATTAACCTGGTTGGTTCCTTGCATAGTCGATTGACTATTTTGCAAAAATGCGGGGATGGGTGGAATGGATGTGATCGGTTGGATTGGGATGTGTGCATAGGCAGGTGCTGGTGAATATGGTTGTTGATATGGGAAAGCATTCATGTTTGGCATTTGCGATGCCATGACCTGATTTACCATGGGAGCTTGACCATATGGAGCATATTGTCCCATCATAGGCATCTAGGGAAACCCATAGCCCTGTGGTGTCATTTGCTACTCGATGGTCATAGCTTCGTTGTAAGCTAAGGTGAGCATGGTGACTTGAGGATTTCACCTAGCAAACATCGCTGTCATCGAATCCAATGCCCCAAAATATATTTGTAAAGCTACTGCAGGGTCTATGGCAAAATGTCGAACTGCTCTATTATAATATTTTTGGAATCTCTGATTAAAGGTTTTGATTGGTTCACCCTGGCCCCTTTTGCCTATAATAAATTGATTGTAGATGGTTGCGGGATCCAAAGGTGACCTAAAATTATTGACAAATGCGTTCTCCATTTGTGTCCATGAAGTGATCGAGCCAGTAGGTAGGCAAATATACCATTCAGAGGCCACTGGGTCTAGGCTCATGGGAAAAATTCTACAAGCCACATATTCATGTTGAACTTGCAATCTTATCAAAATGTCCCTATAGGCCTGGATATGCTCCTCTGCGGTCCTTGGGCCATCTGGTTTATATTTGGGCAAGAATATTTCTATGTTCTTAGGGATTTCATGGATGTCCCCTGCAATATTCAAAGGAATATTATTAGCTCCGTACCAAGGAGCTATCGGAGGTTGGGCCATCTGATTTAATATTGATTAGGATAACCCTACAAGCATGGTGGAAATGGTACTGACAATAGGTACACTGGTGGCAATTGATACCATCGGTTTAGGTCCGCTCAGTGCTTCTGAAACAAAGAGGTCTTCTGGGACAAGGTTGTCTGATGGGTTCACAACTTGCTTGGTTTTATTTCTTGGAGTCTTACAAGTGAGTGTAAGGTCATGAAATATGGTTTCCCCAGTTTTTCTAGACCTAGTTGCGATTCGACGTGGTGGGTCCAGCTTGCCTGACGAAACTCTCGGTACCTCCAAGAGAATATACAACACAACAAAACACTACAGTTATAACCGTTACTAATATTGAAAGAATAACGTTAAATCAAAACACATTATTTCTATATGAAAATCAAAATAAAGTAAACCAATTCGGCCCTCCTTCTAGCGCCAATCTGTTGAGTGGTATTTTCACCCGATTGTGAAAACACACTCTCCGATAGGATTCGAGTTCCAAATCCTCTACTTGCAAAGAAATCCTATAAATAATTTCTCCAAGGTCTCTACTATATTAGCATTTGGCATAAATAGTAATATTCAATTTGAATGCTCGGAATACCTTAGTGGTTGCAAGTAACTGTTAACAAGGGGCACTGTGGTTTATTTTATTCTGAAATTGCAACAAACTCAATGTGAATTAATCTTAATGATGAAATTATTTTATTTTCGATTTCGGTAAATTTTCAAGTATCTTATTTTAATGACTGTGAATTAAACTAATATTAAACTTTTGGGAAAATAAAAATGTAGAGAATTTAAAGAAATGAAAACAAAATACAAAGAAACTTAAACTAAAGTGCATTCAGAGCGTTATGATTCCTATTTTGACAAAATCGAAGATAATGAGGTTTTCTGCATACAACCTAACCTATTGAACCTACAAACTCGCAAAATCCAGATAAGTTAGGTGATAGTTTCTGGGATTTTAACTGTGATTTTTAGATTTAGAAATTCGCATGAAGCAACCAAGAAAACTTGCATTAAACTTCACCTATAAGCCTAAAGATCTAAAAAGGGAAAAAATGAACATTAAATCTAGCATGCAGAAAATAACTCCTTCTTTCTTGTCAATGAGATGCAACTCTCTGTAATTCTGTATTAAAAATAATGTATCAGTTTACAAGAACATAATGTTTCTGGTTTTAACAAAACCAGACAAAGTGGAGGAAAATGCTCCAAAAGTAGGTCCAAAATGGCCTATCACCTTCAGCTCTGCAACTCTGCCCGCAGTGGTTTCTGACCCCTATGCCTATATTCACTTCTACTTTTAAACTTTCTGTTACGGCCCTCTGCTTTGCTCTGTGACACTTCGTTTCATCTCCTAGGTCGCTTCGTTTCATCTTCCCGCCTCTTTGCTATTTTGGCTTTTTGCTCGAGTTTGAAATGTTTGGTCTCCCCAATAAACTGTAATTGACGATCTTGAAATATTATCATAGCCCCTCTATCTCTATGACACATGTTCAACACTTCCTTGCACATTCTGTAATGGCCCGCCATGAATCGCGATAAAAATAGCAAGTCATGATATTACGACGTTTTTATATCTGTAGCTTTGCTCCTCTACTTGTATCACGAAAACAAGACATGTCACGATATCGCGACATTTTTATGTCCACAGCCTTGTTCGCCTTCATGCACCATGAAAATGAGACATGTCATGGAATCATGACGTTTTTCTCCTTCGGGCCGCATGGATGCAACCTGTCACAAAATCATGACATTTTTCTCCTTCACTATGTTTTGTTGTACTTAGCCACGAAAACGCGACATGTCATGAAATCGTGACACTTTTTCATTTCGTACCATCTCACTGCTTTCTATCGCAAAATCGTGACACTTTTTCATTTTGTACCATCTCGCTGCTTTCTGTCGTGAAATCGCGATGCTTTTCTCTTTTGGGCTATGCAGATGCAATCTGTCACAAAATCGCGACGTTTTTCTCTTTAGCTCTATCTTCCTACCTTTGGTTGCAAAAATCCAACATGTCACGATATCGCAACACTTTTCCTCTATGTTCACTTTGGTTGCTCTAGGTCGTGAAACTCCGACATGTCACGATATCACAACGTTTTTTCTGTTTGCCCTTCATCTCGTCTTCAGATCGCTAAAACATGACATGTCGCGATATCACGACAACTTTAGTGCCTCGCCCTATTTGACTGGTTTGATCGTGATTTTGTGACATGTCACGATATCGCGACAATTCTAGTGCCTTATCTTCTCTCTCCTCTATGAACCGTGATTTCATGACATGTCGTGATATCGCGACGTTTTTCACTTTGTCTTTCTCTCTCCTCTATGAACCGTGATTTCATGACATGTCATGATATCGTGACACTTTCTATACTTGGCTGTTTTACCCATCAAACATCGCGAAAGCACAACATGTCGCGATATCGCAACAACTTTGAGTCTTCAACTTAGTTCTTTGTCTTGCATCGCAAAAACGAGACATGTCACGATATCGTGACATTTCTAGCATCTTTTTCTGTTTGACTACTTTGACCATGATTTCACATGTCACGATATCGTGACATTTTCTCATCATGCTGCATTCTGTTTCTCTTAGTCGCAATAATGCGACATGTCGCGATATCGTGACAAATTTTCATTTTTGGTCACGATGGAGCAACATGTCGCGATATCGTGACAACTTTTCATTTCTGGTCACGACAGAGCAACATGTCATGATATCATGACAACTTTTCATTTCTGGTTGCGATGGAGCAACATGTCGCGATATCGCGATAACTTATCATTTCTGCTTTTCTTTGCTCTTTTAACATCTGGGCCACTACAATCTTCTTTGAAAGTGTGCAAAAAAAATGGGGGTCCCCAATTTTGGGGTGTGTTGTGGAGCAGCCACAACAGGTATATTTAACCACAATCAGGATTGGTAAGGAATCAATCATCCCATTCGGTGATAAAGAATCAATGCCTATGGGTGAAAAATTGCCACTTCACCATGAGAACTGGAAAATTGTTGAGCCTATATTCCAAAAGTATGCCACCAGTTTAACTGGTTATTATTTGAACATTGATAAGGGCAAGGTGGCCTAGACCAAAGAACCACCCAAGAAGAGAGCAGGGCCAAGTGAACCACTTTGGCATAGCAAACACAAAAAGCAGTAGGGTTAGGAGACAGTCGCTCACAAGGCATCGAAGGGTCAAAATGGCCTATTGTGTTGAAGTGAATAGAACTGGTAATTACCAGTTCAAAGTGGCATAGGGACGTGCCACCCCTTAAGCATGGGGGGATGATGAGCCACAAAATTGCTCAATTTTTATACTCTTTTTCCCATAATGTACGACATATATTATTTTAGATATAAATGTTTTATGGAAATTATATATATAATTAATAGTTTATTTTGTATGTTTTCTAATATTTATATTTAAGTGCAATTTGTGTAGATTTAGTGGAAATTGTTGCATTTTGGCATGTTTTTATCGAGGTCCCAATCAGACCTTGCACTTGCAATTTAATGAAGGAAAAACATCTACATAATATTGGTGAAGAGGTAAAAATTCAAGCACCCAAATTCCTTTGAAATGCTTGACTTTCATTTGACACTTAACTATTAGGCACCTGCTTCCCGTTAGGCACCTGATTCTTGTTAGGCACTTGCTTCCTATTGTATGGTGGAAATCACCTTCTTCATGTTGTACAACAGAAGGTGCCTACTTCCCATTGTATGGAAAAAGGCACCTACATTCCATTATATTATGGAAGGTGCCCACTTCTCAACTTCTTCAACCATGGTGCCTGTTTTCCATTAACGCAAAACTTCATCAGAGCTCTGTGGTCTGCAGAACAAAGCGAATCTTCAACAACTAGTGTGAAGAGATTTCCATCATTTGAATCCAAAAAATGGGAAAATGTTAAAGGTGACTCATCATCCATCTTCTAGCTGATACGTAAATAAATTTTGTAAGTCGAGCAAATAAAATATTAGCACATTCTAGAAACAAAATATGCTGAAATATCACAATATTTTGCCTTATTCCTCTAATAAATAAAATAGTTGTAACAACAAATCAATTGCTCATTCATCTAAAAAATTGTAATAGATATGAATGCATACCTTATAAAAATTAAGCCACCCTTTAAGAATTCCCCCGAAACTTTTTATGTAATTTTATTCTACTGCAAACTATTAACAAAATCTCTATATTTTTTCTATAAAAACATCTTCTAAGTGTTTGATGATCATTCTACCATGGGCAGAACATACTGGAAGCGTGGGTCCACTTACAATATATTTCTTCCCTATTTCCCTTGTTTTTTTTATTTGTTTAAATATATTAAGTTATTTCCATTTATTTCCCCTATTTTCTATAATTTCTAGCAAGGTAGTAATTTAGATTTTAATTGTTTTCAATCATGTTTTCTTAGACTTAGCATGATATATATTTTTTAAGTGAAAAACCCCTTGCGGGACCGCCTTGGTCTGGGAGACCACGAAAAGGGGGTTCTAAACTATCAAAGTCACTCGGGAGTCGCACCCGACCCTTCCCACACCAACATTATCAATTGGATTTTGGATACCCAATTCAAATTTTTGGTAGGGTGGAGATTTGAACCTAGGACCTCTCTTGGAGGATTTCCTTCTCCTCTCCAACTCACCTAAAACACCTGGGTTTAGCATGATATTATTGGTTTAAACATAAAATCTAATGAATACCAAATATCCCTCACACCATAATACAAGGGACTCATATCTGAAGGAGAAATTACAAGCATAGATTTTGCATGGCTGCTCACAAGACTATGACCTACCCCAAGTTGAAAATTAAATGGAGGCAATTAATTGAACCATATAAAAAGTAACCAATGTTTTCCCAACAAGGTACTACTTAAAATTACAATGCTTGATAAAATTTTTCTTACTAGGCAGCCCGAGATACCTCACTCCTTGAACTGCTCCTCCCAAACTAAACTGACTGGGAAGATGTCAAAATAGATACCCATGGTATGGCTCCCTAGGCCACCTAAGCCCATGCCTGTGTAATATCTGTCTCCAAGATCTGGATCCTAGTATTTTGAATCATAATATACTCTCTCATACCTACATTATCTACCCTTAGAGTTGACATCTTGCTTCTCTCTCCCGCATCTATGGCCATGCCCTTCCCGATCAAATAAGGTCTCACCTCCTACTAAGGAGAGGCTCTCCTCTCCTCCTCTACCCTCCTAGATCTCTCCTCTATTCCAAAGACCCTATTTGGCCTAGTAATCCTTTGGATATAATGCCCTCCTCTAGTGTGAGGCCCCTCTATCCTAGGGTGTATCTATGTCTTCCTTTACTATTGTCCAACAGAGCGTCATTGTTGAACAACCAGCCCAACTGCCTGATGAACTACGCCCATTAACCTAGTAATATGTGCAGGATAAATGCTAGCATACCACTATGAATATCTTGTAGTCACTCTAGCATCATTATACTCTATCGTGGCCACCATATTATCATATGCTAAAGTATCCATAAAGCAATCCATGTTTGAGCACCACTCACTATCGTGGTATGTCATGTAACCCTCAAAAATGTAAAATCTCTAGTATCAGGGATATCCTACTAGAATCCAAACTATCATAGAACCTAGTCTACATGGTGCAACTCCACCTCACCTCACTCCATATGAAGCTAGATCACTCACCTCACATGATCCAACTCAAATTCATCCTTTTCCCACCCTAGAAGCCCTCTCTAAGACTTCCATTAGATGTTATCCATAGTCATCTCATCCATCAGGCTCCTAGCCGTATCGAGGCTAACCCACCTCAGGTGTTCTCTGTCCAAGTAGTAGTAAAACACTCTAGGCCTCTTTGCCACCAATACCATTAGTAATAGCCCTATAGGTATCCTTACTACTATGTGCTCTCATCACCATAACTATAATAAATAAGTACCAATGTTGCAGCTCCTCTGTATACAACCCTAAATATAGTCATGTACAATTGGCATAAAATGTATGGACCACATGCAAATTGTTGAATTTGATCTCTCATGTTAGCCAAAACCTCTACCAAAATCCATGGTAGGTGGAGACCACTCTGATGGCACAATAACAATATTGCCACCACACTGTTGAGAAGCATTATCAATAAAGAGACCTCATTTATCTGGCAGAGTATCTCGATGCTAACTCCACCCTTCTCAATCAAAGCTTGAATCTCCTAATAATCATTGCATAACCTGACCTTAATTACTCGATGTAGCAATAAACATACCCCTAATGGGAACCCTTAGTATCCTCAATACATCCTCCAATGTTAGGGTCATCTACCATATTGGTAGCTGGAAGCATGAAGACCTTGGATACCATTGCTTGGTCAATATCATTAGCAAACTAAAATTTATTGAGATCTATTGTATCTCTACCACATGTCTCAAACCAATAGCCTCTAGAGTTTTTCTCTTTACATCTATGAGGCCACTCAAATACCCATGGAGACCACTGTATCTCCACTGCATGTTCTTAAAAACTTATCTCTGTCACCAAAAATTAAATTAGCAATTAGTAACCATTATTAGACCTAATATTACAATATCGACCATATTTTGATGATATCATATTCCTTGATATCGCCAAAATTTGGTCGATATTGCCAAAATCAGACCCATTTTAATGATATCAAAAAATTTGATATCATTAAAATCGAGATGATATTGCTAAATCAGCCCGATATCATCAACATGGCTACAAAATGGCAACTGTACCCTAAAAATCCAAAAATTACAAAAATCAAACCCTAAAAATAAAAAAATTTCTAAGTTAAAGAGGTTCACGATCCTTACCCGTATCCTCCTTGCCCTCATTCACACCTCATCATATTGGTGAGTGACCTCAACCATTTTTCTCCAAAGCAAAGTTTCAATAGTAGTAAAATGAAAATGAGTTAGGTTTTACCCTATTTTTTCATTTTATTCACTTTTACCCTAAATTTCAAAAAAATTGAGTTTTCCACCAAACATAGAATTTGGTGCAAAAACTTGAAGGGGGTATCATACCTAATATAGTTTTACAATAAAATTTCAACAAACTTTGCAATAAATTATTGCTTTCTTGTAAAACATGTCATCTTTTCTTTAATGCATTTTTTCAAAAATGCGCTAAAGAGGGGGAAAAATGTAATAGGCTAAAATTGACCCATGTCAATTTACCCTAAGTTCAAAATATTCAAAAATTCATTAAAACTACTTTCCAACTTCCTACCTTGATTTTCACACCCGTATCAAGTTTATTTTAAAATTTCTAATGATATTGGTTCTATTTGAACTATATCGATCATCTGATATGATATTGAACCTTCTCAATACGAAATAGGCTCATCCGATTTTGTCCAAAACCAAATATTGTCTAGAACAACAAAAGGACAAAAATTATTGTAACCCCATTTATCTGTATTTGGCCAATGATGTGAATGTTACGGTATCGGGTCTACCGATATCATCCAAAATAAGGGAAAGCATAACTTCCCTTGTCCTCTAGCATAACCCCCCAAAAATTCCTCTACCTATTTAATCTAGGCACCCTTCCTAGATCTCCCCTGACCCCTAGCCCTTTGCACTCCCTAATCCTATTGCACATTCACCATTTTTGTGTTTGTTGCAGGTTTGAAGATCTAGAACTATGCATCAACTTGTATGATACATTATCGGTCATTTGATTTCATCATATTTCATATGATATCATCTATAGATCACTTAGAGGCATATCCCAACCACTGTTTGCATCTTTCTCACTTTACTTTGTATTTAGAAAAAAATATATGTTGTTTATCATTTTATTCAAATATAGATTCTGTCATCATATCCTATTTTTATTAGTATAGTATCGTATTTGCATTTTGTTTGCAATCATAGCATAGATTCATACTAAATTCATTTGAGTATTACAAATTATGCATCTTACCTAACTCAATCCATGTTTAATCAAATGCATGCTATGCTTTGAAATCGTATGTTGGCATCAATCTATGTAGTTGCAGGTTTCTGACTGTATCGGATCCCTAATACCATATCAAATCAGCCAATACTATATTAGATACCCAATATTGCCCTACAATATCAGATATCATCTAGATCAGGTATAAAGATTTCAAATCAGACATCCAACTCAAGTACATTTTTAATCTCTTTTAGTTGAGCACTACATTATCTCTATATTCCACATTCTGCTTTACATTGTCTTCATTTGAAATAAAATTATGTATAGTATCAACTAGTTGCATTTGGCCAACTAGATGAATGTGAGTGAATTAAAATGAACACACCAAACAACTCCCAATCTAGACGTGGAAACTGCCATACAAATATTTCCTAGTGAACCCATCTAATTTATCAATAATCACAAAACAGGGCACAATATCAAGTGATTCTCCTTCGAGGTATAGACCCATCATTTTACCATTCCCATTTGAGGGACAGATCCATTAGCCTGAGGGAAAGGAGTGCAAAAAATTGTAGGTCTACACCAAGAAAAAGGAATAAAAATCAATGGTCAAAATTGTGGATATCTATACGGGATAACTATTCTTTAAATCTAATATTGGTTTGACAAATTAAATGTGAGACATCATAGCTCAACATTTTGGTTTCATTGTTGGGGATAATAGTGCCATAAGTTCTGATTGGAGATTACTAGATTGTGTGAGAAGGAGACTTACTTGCATGGAGGACAGGAGTGGCACAAGAAGTTCCACTTAGTATATTCATTTCAACATTTTCAGGTTCCATTTTCTTGGGTTCAATTTCATCGCTTTTTAAGTTAGCATTTAATTTTAGCAAATTATTTTTAGTATTTTATGGTTGACACATATTTTACTTGTATACAAGTCATTGGTGTGACAATATCATATTGGGTGTTTCCTAAACTAAAGTAGGGACAACATTAAGTGTTCATTTTCAGCATTTCAAGTTTATCATGGCTTGATTGTCACAATTTTATTTGAGGAACTTTACTTGTATACACAGCAATGGTGTGACAAGATCATACCGAGTGTTTCTTAAACTAAGTAGTGGAAACATTAATTAATATTTATTTTAATCATTTTGCTTTCAACATTTTATTTTTAAAACTCTGTAGTTGTTACATATTTGTTTTTTGAAACTTTACTTGTATACAAGTCAGTGGTGCAACAAGATCATACCGAGTGGAATTATCTTGAGGATTCCCTTGCTATCCATAACTTCTTAGTAGACACATAAAATAGAGAGGTGAGTCTGGAATATAATAAAAGATACCATAAAGCACCAAGGATTATACACTTAATAACATTATGTCAAGACTTACAGTTTGAAAACCATATTTCTATACAAGGACACACTTGTTTTTTTGACAATTTAAGTATTTCATTAATAGCGGGTTTTAAAGGTTGACCCAAAACCTATGTACAAAATTAGCATATGTACTGAATATCAAAAAATAACATCTCTCGAGGATCCTTAGTCTTTTGTCCTAACTAGCCATCTACAACCTACATCAACCAAAAGCCAGACCACATGAATAACCCTAAAAAATAGATGAACACGCTCATATGCATGACTACGCTTGAAAAACAAAGCATTGTAACCCGAGGATTCCAACTAGTAGGAAAAACATAAAAACCAACAAATATGAAGATAACAAGCAAAAACGTAATAAACCCTAGGTTATCCACATAGGATAAAGATAAAATTTGGCAAATTTCATGCCAATCATCATTCTCGTGTATAAAAATTAACAATAAAATATTCCTCATCATCCTCATCCTCATTTTTCTCATCATCCTTGTCCTCCTCTTGATCTTAAATCTTTGTGTTGGCCTCCACAGGCTTGTTGCTCTCATATCCTTCATTGAATAAAACTTTGGTCAGTGCCTCATGGATATCCTACATCCGATTGATTACATTCATCGATGAAATCAACACAAAATGCTTAAGGACCATGGTGGTAGGCTCAGGACCCTCATACTCAGACTCAATGTCAAGGGTTTTAGAGCTCCATTGCACTTGCTTGTTCTTCAACCTTAGTGAGGATCTCTTAGGTCCTCCAGGTTTCTTTATTTTCAATTTTTTCTTAGTCGATCCTCCCCTCATGGATAGGTCCATTCCTATTTTCTTTACCAAGGATGCAGAGTGAGGTTTGGGCAATCTAGGGCTATCATTACCCCTAGAGATTTCACCAAAGGTTTAAACTTGAAGTATTATAAGGGGTTTGGATTGGGGGGAAGTGAGCATGACAAACTTGTAAATGACTTTGTAGAGCCCTTGGTGTAGAGGCAAGGTAGAACCCTTCTTACTCCGGCAAGAATTAATTGTGTAATTCATTGAGTTGAGTAGAAATTGGGGTATACTTAAAGGGTTGACATCACAAAAGAAATTTACAAAGATATAATGGAAGCTCAGGAGGACCTTTCTAGGCTCCTCAATAGTAATAAACTCCATCACATTTTTCATGACCGAGTTCCACGGGGTAGGGAGGTCATTCCTAGTCAAATTGTTCTTTGCCTCCTTGAATATTTTAGGATTATCCTTGAATTCGCACAACTCCACCTACAAATTATGTTTCTACCTATAGATGGATCTACCTTTCACCTTTTGTCCAATGATGGTTGCCAGAAAAGTGACATCAATAAAAATCACCCACCACCAAATCTTGACCTTGCCATCTTCCCATGACTCCATGACAAGAGTAATATCTTCCTTTGCCCCTAAAAAAAGGTTGAATAATTGGGTTAAACGTAGCTCAGTGAGGATGACCTGAGCCACAAGCTCAATGACCACCATGCATGGCTCGATGTAAGTCATATTATTTTAAATTTTTGAAGCCTTAAATACCTGCATAATTCACCAACCAACTTGCAATGTGCTTGATGTTCTTCCGCATTTGAAATAAATAGAAAGGTGGTGCAATCTTTTGGTGCCTTCGTTAATTGGGAATAAATATTTTTTGTGATGTATTCCATGCCTAGGATAATGTTGCACTCTACCTACCATCTGGATAAAATGCCACCTATCCTTGGTAATCAGTAGTTTGAGCATGCTAGTGTGACCCTCCTTGTGGCTTTTAGGATCCTGTCATTTGGTAATTATGGAAAATCTGGATTTTGCTGGCTTGGCACAAAAATGTTGTCCTTCCCCCACTTCCAATCCCCTAGGCTCATAATATATGTTTTCCACTCACTTCAAGACCATGATAATCAAAAAATATTTTCCCTCGAAAAATTGCTGACCACTTTTCCACCTTGTCACTGGCACACATCCCTATATATCCAGATTTTCTTGCTAGACACTCTCTTACCATTGGTAGGAAAACTACACCAATTTTACCATCTTATATCTATTTGGCCTTAGACATGGTCCCAATTTCCACCTGGGAAACCTTGGGGATTGAGTTTACCAATGATCCACATTATATAGATAATTGGTTCTCATTTTGAATAATTCTTTCCATGTGATACAAAATAATTTGTGTCCACATGATCAGACCATTGGAATCAAGTCCTACATTCACCAACCTGTCAGCTGATTTATTGGCTTTGTGGAATATGTTGAGAAATCCTATACTTTCTATCAAATATAATCATATCTTCCTTTATGCATGATTCAATCCTCCACGAAGGTTCCTTATCATTCCTTAGAAGGTTGATTATTATTTGAGAGTCTCCTTCGATAATGAATTTACCTTAAAACTCTTGCATTAACTCCAAACCATGCCATAGGGTCCATGCTTTAGCTTCATTGTTGGTCATGGTTCCCAATTTTTTAGTATAGGCTAGCACCAATTATCCTTTGTAGTTCCTAATAACTCCTCCTACTCCTGCTCTACCTGGGTTGTCCTTGGCAACACCATCAAAATTCAGCTTGAGTCGGTCCACTAGGGGAGGGGTTCATTGGAATATAGTCTAGGATTATGCTTACAAATACCATCCTCAAGGGGAATTCCTAGGGATTGAGCTAAAACTTTCTCTTGTGTGGGGATTGGTTGGGCCTCTACAGAATGGATTAAAACATTTTCAATTGCAAAGGCAATGATTTTTTTAATAATTTACCCAGGATCCCTATTGGACTCTTTGAACGCTATGAAGTTTCTTTCTAGCCATATTTACCACAAGAAATGGTGTAAACAAATATTCCATAGGAACCTAAGCCTTAATATTTGAAAGGGATTGGGCCATTGCTGGAAAAGATCGAGGATGGACTCAGGTCTAGCCCAAGCAATGTTGAAAGTATTGAACACCCCATTTAGGATAGTGACAGCTATGGGACATTCAAGGAAAATATGATTTATGGATTCCCAGCTTGCCCTACACATATAACATCTGTTAGGTACCATAATTCCTTTATTTAACATATTATCAATGGTGAGAATTTTCCATTGGATGACTAGCCATGAAAAAGGATATTTTGGGAATTAAATATTTGATCAACACAAGTTTAGTTTGGATCCAAGGTTCCTTAGGATGGAGTTGTATATTGTAGGCAAACTTGACAGTGAACTCTCCACTCTCTTATTTTGACCATCTTAAATGATCCTATTTAACTCTTGTAGGGATAAATTAATATCTTAGTATATTTTCAAGTTCCTTCGACTCTGCTTCCAGGCTCTAGATTCTAATTGGTTTCCATTTGGATCTATTCTTGTCCTGGCTAATGAAATTTACCACCTTTGGCCACAATTTTATTACTCAATTGATTCATATTTTAAAACAATATTTCACATTTTAATAAGAGCATTACATGACCCCTAAATAGTTAGAACCAATCAATAACATCCATAACCTGTTTAAAGAGGATTTAATGATTGTAATACACTTAAACATGTTGCAAAAATTAGGAGCTTTGAAAATTTATGAGTAGACCTAGAAATTTGAAAGGAAGGTTTATCAAAGTCTACAAAGAGAAACAAGAAGACCACTTTAGGAGATAATCTAGTGAAAATATTGACATTACTGGATTAAAAGAGACTGAGATTGTAGCAACTGAGGATTCTTCAAAAGAGCAAACTGAGTGTTTATTAATTCCACTAGATCCATATCTTGAAATATTTCTATTACCTAAACCTAAATTTGAGAATCATATTGACATTTCCACTATATTTTTTGAACCCATACCTAGTCAAATCCTTGAATACCTTTAATTTGTTATGGATGATCAAAGTAGTGAACATGATAAAGTAGAGAAAAACCAAATGAATAATAGGTAAAGAAATGGCGATCATGGAGAAGTAGAAGGAAACTAGAGGAGAAATAAGAAGAAAAAACTTTTGCCTTTCCAATTCCTTCTCTAGAAGATAGGATAACAAGAGAACCAAAGCATGTCTATATTCCTATTTTGCCTACCTTCCATGGAAAACCATATGAGGACACTGATGCATTTATTTTTGAGATCAAAGTGGTATGCCAAGCTTATTTCTACACCACTAATGAACAAAAGCTATGATTATTTCCCTCTACACTTAAGAATGCAACTTTGAGATGGTTTATGGATTTAGGTGAGAGTGGTTGTAGATGAAGGGAAAGAGAGAATGGATTGAAGGATATGTTCCTTGAAATATATAAATATTATTGTACAGTTAGGTACAAGAAATTTGAATTATTTTGTATGAAACAATGAGAGGAATATTCCATTGAAGATTATCTTGAAAGATTTTAGTTTGTGGGATCTAGAGTTAATATTGAGGTAGATGATGAAATCTTAAAGGAACTCTTATTAAAGGTATTAAAAGAGGATATACTTGGTGTACTAAAACTCGTGGCTAAAGGAGATATTAATCATATGACACTTGAAGAAATTATGAATATTTGCAAGAACTATTCAAGAAATAAGCCTCTTAGGAACAACAAATTATTGGAAAATATGGCTATTACAACATTTTATTATTTTCTAATGTACCCTCATGAGTGAATATTTAGTTTAGGATTATATTATGAGTTATTTATTTATTAGTGTAATATAATAAATGCACAAGTGTTAGAATATGCAATGATGTAAATGTGCATGTAGTCCACATGTACACGAGTCTTAGGGTTGAGTGAAAGGTAAGTAACCTATCCTTCTATATAAAGGCCTCATTATGAGTGATTTTAAGAGAGTCGAAGTAGTGCAAAGGTGTGAGTAGTAGTAGGCACAATGTAGATCCATTTTGCTATCATGGAGGAGTTGCAAACTCCATGAGAGGAGCATTGTAATTTTTATGAGCTTTCTATATGAGCATTTCTAGAGCATTGCATCAAGTCTTCTATCATATTTTCATGCATGTTTTTTTGCTATTATCATAGTCGTATAATTATATATTTATTTATATACTTGTAAATGTATTTCCTTTATGTTTAAGGCTCCAAAATATAATAGTGGTATTAGAGCCATGGTGGATCAAAGGAAAGCCACAAGTACTCTTATTGAGTATTTTCAAACTAGATCAGCCATAGTGTGTCACTTCATGCAAATACCATCACAATAGATTTTTTATAGAAGTAGTTATAGGTAGAAGAATAGAAAATAGATAAATCCACATGATAGATTTAGCTAGAGTTTTTCCATAAGATTTGTAATGCTTGTGAAGACTAGAACTCAACATTGTTCCATTATATTAGCAATCCAACTAATGAAGTTTATTTCTCATAGGGCCATAGAAAATTTTATTATCTCTAATATTTTATTACAAGAGATAAAATAAGTTTTTAGGAGAACCATTTTGTTACTATCGTCTATGTTTTTCTTGTTGTAAAAAAATAACTCAGAAGGTAGGAATATTCATACAATAGATAGAGAAGAACTTCATCTTGGTTACCTGAAAGTCAAAGTTACTTTCATCATGCATAGATTAATTGTTTATTGCAAAAAAATAAGGATTGACAATTTGGAGGCCTAAGGAGAAAGGTCTCATTGCAATATTTTCATATGGAAGACTCCTAGTTGAAATATCGAGGAGAGAGGTAGTGGCAAAGGAATCCACATTGAAGATTGAAAAACTAGGAAGGAGGTCCTAGAAAGAAGACCCCATTGAATATTGAAGAGACTCAAGGAGAAGAGTCTTAGAAATATATTGGATATTAGTGATCTCCATTGAATACTGAAAACTTTTGATTGACAAAGAGGTCCATTAAAGGCCATATTGAAGAAGAGGTCCATTGAAGGTCCTATTGAAGAAGAGATTCATTGAAGACTCTATTGAAGAAGAGGTCCATTGAAGATCCTATTGAAGAAATTCCATGTGGAAGATTGAGCTTTGAAAAGAACTAACAAAATTTTCTATTGTATATTTCAGTAGCAACAGATTCAAGAGATCCTAGAAGAAGATCTCATTTCCTTAGTTGAATATTGAAGAGGCCAATGAAGGTCTCATTGAATATTTAGAAGCTACAAGATTTAGAACCTTGTAGAGGTATAAATAAGAAGGCTTTATGAGCCTTATTGAAGGATGTCATATAAGGAATCATTAAATAAATTACTACTAAAGAAGAATCTAAGGAATTGGGATAATAATCACCATCTGACGATAAGCCCAAAGGAGAAAGTTTGGCAACAATATTATCAAATAAAAAAGGTAGTATTGAATAGATATCAAGATTGATATATTTTTTGATGAGGAGATCTACTTTGAAGTCAAAATTTGGCAAGTGAAATGAGATATAAGAACCACCAAATCTATGATATTTGGTGGCCATCATTGAAGGAGGTTCTTGAGCAACATATCAGCTATGGTTTGGGGAGAATCCTACCAAAATTTTGGGATTCAAGGATAGCATTTCAGTGATGGTATTGACTGCCTTACAATATGGAAAAATTTCAGATTTGAAGATAAAATAAAGGGCAGCATATTAATAGCACTCATAGCTACAAAATATAGAGTTCATGGACAATGAAAAATATAGAAAATCAAAGAAATTAAAAGCAAGAGTGAAGATTGCTTAGTACTAAAAATTTTAGAAATTATGGGTAGCATTAATGATTGCTAAAAATAAGATTCCATAAGCACATTCTGAAGAAGTTTTGAAGCCATCAAATTAGAGTTTAGAGAAGCAATTTGATAAGGCATTAAAGCTACATAAAGGTGAGCAAAGAGTAATTTTTGGACAACATAAAATATATGCAAAATCATCCACAAAATTCAGACATTGAGGTAACTTAAATCACCACTATCTCCATCATCTATGAGAGAAAAAGGTATGAAACAATAAGGTGCAAAAATTTCATGTTTTCAGCTTTCGTATTTGGTTTTATATTAAGGTTTTATTAAGCACCATTTTTTCAAAGGATCAAAAGTTGCATTGTATAGTTTTTATTTCAAGTCTTTAAAATAGTGTAGAAGTTATAATTTACAAGGAGCAGACCTGCACATGAAAAAGTAGAAGTTAGGAAGACTGTATTTGCATAATAAAGAATGTAAAATATTACATTGAGTAGCTTGGGTTAATAAGTTAAAGAATAATCAAGCAAAAAAAATATTGTTAAGAGTTAAAGATAATATTCTAGTTCAGCCAAACGAGTCATGAAAGGTAGATTTTTTAGAGCTCTTTTATAAAATTAAATGGTAGATTATTGTGGAAATAAATAGCCACCAAAAAATATAACAACACCTCCAAAATATGGATAAGAGAATCCAACAAATTGCAGTTAGAAAAAGATCTTAAAATGAAGAATAAATTCAAAGTGTAAGTGCACATCTCCAAATGGATTTACATGATAGTCTTGGAGAAGGTTAAAATAGTCTTAGGGAGCATACATTCAAACAACCACATAAATAGATTAAATCCCATAGTCTAAGCAAGGTAAATAATATATTTTAAAGCATAGGGGGGTAGTCATAGTATACATTTGTGAGTCACCCAAAGAACTCCATGAGTGCAGCAAAAGAGCAAGTTTTACAAAGGAAAATTAAGTGTTAAGAAATCCTTAAAAAGGACACTCTACAAAAACTTATGAAAAGAGCCTTCAAAAATCAATAGAAGGTGCATTCAAGAGGTTGAAATTCCATATTATCTAAGGTTTCAAAATGCTCCCAAATAAGTATCGTAGCCATCAAAATTACCACCCATATAAAGCATGAAAATATACCTACAAAAAGAGAAAAGATAAGTGGAAAATACAAAGGTGAAGCTAAAGTAATATTGCAAATAAATTATCATCAACAAAGGATGCACCATCATAATTGAAGCAAGCTAAAAATAATAGGTTTTCCACATCCAAGAGCACCATTGAAGATAACACAAATATTCTTCCAAAGAGAAAATATTTATAGCAAGATAATTCATAGGAATAGAGCATTGGAGAGTGCTAGAAAATTCAAAGGAAGATAAGAATCATTGGCCACATAGAAGAGTTGTTCTAAGCACTCAAGGAGAAGAGTGCCACATTGCAAAAGGAGTTTACAACATTAAAAATTATAGTTTAACATATTTCAAGTAAGGATAATATAAAGGAGTGCCCAACATCATAAATTAGTACTCCTCCAAGCCAATATAAGACAAAGGAGCACCCAACATGTAAGTATAAGGTAATATCATCTATAGTATCCATCAACCACCAAGGAGTAATAAGATGAGTGTCACTTATCATAAGCGCTACAAGGAGGTGCAAGTATAAATATTTTAAAGAAGGTGAAGAGGATAAATGCCATTTGGAACTCCCATGT
This sequence comes from Wollemia nobilis, assembly GCA_028583015.1. Taxonomy (NCBI): domain Eukaryota; kingdom Viridiplantae; phylum Streptophyta; class Pinopsida; order Araucariales; family Araucariaceae; genus Wollemia; species Wollemia nobilis. Next base: position 5,929,862 of record JAQPPZ010016936.1, read on the forward strand.
TATATTGCACCAAGTAAAAAAGTCTCTTATGTATGTAAACAAATGAGGAGAGCCCAAGGTTGTATCGAAGACATTGAAGAAGTGAAAGGTTGTTGTTTTAAATATACATAGAAACCAGCAAGTGATATACGACTACGTACCAAAAAAATATCATTTTTAAAGAGATATTTCAAACCCAAAATAGTGCACATATCATCTAAGTTGAAGTGTGAAGATTAGATCATGTATCCATCCAACATTTTGTTGAAGGGAGAAAAGGAAAATAGTCCTACAAGGAGAAAAACATTGACAAGCAAGGTGAAGAGAAACAAGAAAATCAGCCCTTGCAAACCGCATACAAACAACTTGTAAATCATAAGTAAGAAGGTGAGAAACATTTATCATTATATTGCAAGTTTGATATCAAGTTTTATTAAAAATTCTAGAGAAATTAATAGGAGCAATAAGGTGTTAAAAATATCTCTAGAATAGAATATTGGTTTTAAAAGACGTAAAGTGAAACTAGAAGTATTTATATAATTTCCATTGCTTCTAAAGAATAGTTGCAAAATATTAACATAGGGAGATATAAGGAGTAGTAAACAAAAATTAGTTTGCAAAAAAGAATTAATATTTCTAAAACTTCTAATTAGGGAGACATAAGGAATCCTACTTCAAATTGAATTTCTATAAGTTTAGAACCTATAATTGCATCAAGTTTTAAATACATATTATTGAATATTGCATTTCTAATAGCTTTATACAAGTACTTGATTGTAAGTGATAGAGGTGAATCATATTTATAGCATATCTCATTACTATGGAGTTATAATGAATACTACTGCAAAGGTTAATACTAAAAAACCTAATCAAAAATGGGGAAAATAAATATTTCAACCTCAAATAATGAAATAAACAATAGCATGAAGAATACCATTAGAAGAAAAAAGATTAATGTTATTAAATTAGGAATCAATAATCTTCTGAATAAAACCAAGAACTTAGATCTTGGTTCAAAATTGATCTATAATGAAGTACTAAAAGAATATTTCACTACTATATAATCTTACCTTCATGATAGAATTACTGAAGCAATTAAGAATGAAAAGAAAAATATTCCAGTATCCTTAGTATTTGGGAGCATTCTTTACATGGTATTACTCTCACTTCAAATTCACAAATAAGTGGTTGCAAAGTAAAAAGAACTGATTGAGCCTCTCAAAGTAAAAACAAATATAGATGAATCATTCCTAGAGAAAATATTTCAAGCATCATGTAGTACTAATACTTCAAGTTATACTAACACAAAATTTTATTATGATGTTTTTTCAAAATTTTCTATACTCAGCAAGGATAGTAGGAAAAAAAATGGTAAAAACAAATTTTGTTGCTGGAATTAGGTGATAGTGCAACCACATATGAAATTTCAATAACTAGAATCAACGACAAGAAAGAAGAAGAAAAGGAGGAGGCATCAGATCAAGGAGGAATACAATGCAAGTTAAATTAAAAATAGCAAGAAGTCACCACATCAAGATGAAGACTACTCAAGAGTCAAATATCCATATTGAATACTTATGTATTCAAACCAAATAATGTAATACAAGGGGTGCTAGAAAATTGACTATTACATAATTTGGTTATTTCCTAATGTACCCTCATGGGTGCATATTTAGTTTAGGGATATATTATGAGTTATTAATTTATTAGTGCAATAGAATAATTGCACAAGTGTTATAATATGAAATTATGTAAATGTGCATGTATTCCACATGTACATGAGTCTTAGGGTTGAGTGAGAGGCAATTAACCTATCCTTTTATATAAAGACCTCATTGTGAGTTATTGTGAGATTTTCGAAGTAGTACAAAGGTGTGAGTAGTAGTAGGAACAACGTAGCTCCATTTTGCTATCATGGAGAAGTTGCAAACTCCATAAGAGGAGCATTGTAATTTTTGTGAGCTTTCTATGTGAGCATTTATAGATAATTATGTCAAGTCTTCTATCATAATTTCATGTAAGGTTTTTTGCTATTATCATAGTTGTATCATTGCATATTTATTTCTATACTTGTGAATGCATTTCCTTTATATTTAAGGCTCCAAAAGCTAACACAAATACTCATAAATAGAGGGAGGAGTAACAAGAGTAGAAATTGGCAACATGTTGGAAAGTCTAAAGTCTTATTTGTTGAGTACATTAACTACATATCTTGACCTCATGGAAAATAAACTAAAAGAGCAAGATATTGAGGAGATATATTGTCATATATGTAGGAAAAGACACAATCTAAGGGAATTACCTCTTAACATCACAAATATCTCCAACAATTTTTCTAATTATAAAATTTGTGATAAGAATCATAGTACTCAAAACTACAAGTATATTTCAGCTAACAAATCTACTATAAAAGAACCTGAAGTTGAGAAAGTAGAGGATATTTATTTTGTAGCCCAAATAAAAAGCAGTCCATTCAATGGTCCATCTAATTGGTCAAATTCCAATTATTCCAACCTGCAAAGACCTAACCATTGGTCAAATTCTTCAAAATAGACAAATTGGAACCTATATCATTACCCAAACAATCAAGAATGAAATATGCCTCCATGGGCTCTATTTATGTCCAAATCATATGGGTGTCAACCTCCATGGACTCAAGGAATATCAGGTAAAAATAAGAATATGCCTAATTGGAACATGAATGGACAATATAACCAAGGAGGACCTAGTTGGTCTCAAGGTCCACCCCAAAATCAAAACTTTCAAAATCAATTTAGGGGTTAAGACTCTCAAAACTAGCCTCAAAATAGACTCTTACCACTGCTAAAATGTGAACAATCCTCCTAGATAGCCACCCTTGCCATACAAAATAGTACCCAATCCTAACAACAACAAAATAATTCAACAGGTATATGAAGTCAATTAAACATGTTCAATATTTGTGGTACCTTCTCAATAGATACATTTGAGGATAGAAAGGTGTTGGATAATATAGACATGGAAAATTGATCCACTTTAGTGGGAAGTATTCCTAGAGCCTCCTGGGAGACCCCCTAGACTTGCCTAGGGCAAGGGTTAGGCTTCTTCCCCCCTTTTCTACCCTTTTTCTCCTTCTATGTGGAATCATGGTCATCCTTGATAGGGCACAATTTTGAAAAGGTGAAATTGTGGTTCATATTTATGAGGCACAATTTTGCCTTTTTAGGTTGTGTTACAAGAAAACCTTAATTCTTTGGGTTTGGCATGTTTCACGTCAGCCCTCCTTGGTTTTCCTACCCATATCATATTCAAATATGCTATATAAGGAGGGTTTGAATTCATTATTTGAGCACGATGAATAATGATAATAATGATTGATGATTATTATTGTAAAAAGTTTAAGAACTCACTAATTGATATGCATCCTTATCCTTCTTCCACAAGCAAGTTAACTTTGGAGTGTGAAGTCTGATTGGTTTTCTGTTGCATTGGATTATTGATTGATATTGCTTGCTCTTGGTGGATTTGTGTTGAATCCCTAAGGAGAGATCAACTATTCAGCAAATATCAACCCTTCTATTTTGCTTTTGCACTCTCTACTAGGTGAATCGCTCTTCTGCAAGCATTTTAGATTTTTTAAGAGGCATAATCAAGTCATCACCTCTATATTTCATTTTTTATATAGTATCTATGAAATCATGCTCAGCTCTCTACAAGGCATGATTCTGCCTGAGTGAAATTGTGGTTGCTTTTTATGGGGTACAATTTCACTCAGATAGTAGATGGGGGTAAATTTCTATCCCAAATCTTAAAACTACATTTTAGACTGCACGTAGGGCATAGTGTTGTACTCTATTTTGTGTTTTCATCTTTTTATTTTGTTATATCTTGATATGTTTGATTTCTTCCAAATGTTAATTTTTACTTTTTTTTATCAAAGGTTAGCTAAAATGACCTAGGGGGATTGACTAATGCAACTCCAAGTATTATTGTATAGCAGCCTCAATAGGCCCCCTAACGTTAATCATATTTTTCAAGTGTTTTTTTAAGTTATTGCCACACACCACCTTGGAAGAACTCTCTTAATTTATTATTTATGTATTCATAGTTGGTTTAAATACCTTATATATTTAAAATATTATTATTTATTTTAAGATAAAATGATGTTGCATTGCATTAATTAACTGCAGGAGTAGGTACTCTCATAGGTGGATATTGACCACCAGATATGAGAAGGGAAATGATGATAATGACAACTCAACCACGTAAGCACTCATGTTCAATTCATTTCTAGTCTCCTTCATGTTGGGTGGTGATAACTAAGATCATCTTAAAAGACCCACTTACTTAAGGAAAAATGGTGATGAGGAATATTGAGCATGCATCAATTGCTTGTGTTTGCCATATATGTGTGATATGCTTAATTGCACAATCAATTTTGTGATAAAATTGGCATCCTTGAATCTTATCTTGGAAACTACACATTAAAGTGATAATTTTGCACTTTTTATTTAGAAATATGTGGAATGCATAAAAAAATATCATAAATTTTTGAAAGTTTTATTATGATTTCACAAAAAGAAATCTATTTTTCTAAGTATGATTATTTAACCTAATTGATTTCACTTTAGAAAGAAATTAGGTAGATCTAATTTTTATATAAATTGTCTAATTTTGATTGGACAAAAATAAAAAGAATATTTTCTTGTACCAAGGGATCATCCTTTCCTCCACATGGCTGCTTCATAATGGCAAAAATGGAAGAAGAGACTTCCTTCTTATCTCTAATAGTCTCAACTTTGTATCATCCAAATGCCTAATAGTAGTAGCTTTGTAATTGCCCTAGGGATGGGGGACACAAGACAAATAAACTACCCTTACCTTATCTCCATGTGTACCCTTCCCATTATAATATTAATTTTAATAGAAGCCTGCACATGGGGGGAGAGAAAGAAAATTAATAAAATATTGATAAGGCAAAGAAATGGAAGGATACACAAGCAACCAATACCTTGCAGGAGCACTAGGTGGGATCTTTCAAATCTCTGTTTATTAAAATAGACAATGTATGAATATTTTAGTCTCTGTTTTATGATTCGATTGGAATTATATTGATAAATTAAAATGTGAATATATATATGGTTTTGGTGCAGTAATTAAAATTGGCCTTATTAGCCGTTAAAACTGGATTGGTGGTCTAGTCTCTAAAATGTTCACATAGTGACTCTTTGGCCTGTGATTTTGGATGTTTGTGCCCAAGGAGGTTATGGATTTAATAATGTTAGACTTAATATATTCTCTTATCTGTATATTTTTTATCCTTCATCAGCAAATGTAAATGCCAACCAACTTCTAATTTTTTAGATGCCAAGTTTGCATAACCTATTGGATTATAATATTGAGTTTTGGACTAATGCTATATCGAGTTCTTAGACCAAGCCTATAGGTGTTGGGTTAATTCGATCTTGGGTAGCCCAACTTGATATTCAATCAGATTTTATAATTAAATATGATTATGAATTGATGGTGTTTAAGCTTGAATAATTCGTAAACCTCTATTTATTTCTTGAATTAACCATCACTTGAGGAATGATCGTTCTATCAGCATAATCCTTTTGATGGTTGTATGAGGTAATTATCTATGAAATGGTTATTGAAAATATTGTGATGTAGTTTTGTGATAGATTTTTCAAATAGGTATAAAGCCTTATATTTCAATTGACATCACCAAACTGTATTCTATCCACTTGTGTATATAAGTTAAACCCTATGCTCTGATAACTGGTTGTGTACATCCTTACTAGATGAACTAAGCCTCCATAATGTATATGCTATTTGATATCACAAGCTCCTTGTACTAAACAATCATCAACCGTATATCAATGTGAGCAAAGGAAGAGCCCTAGGAGTCACTAGAAAATGTAGGAGGTTGTTAAATGGCATTACACATCTTAGTTTTCCTCTACCCTACTCGAAATTTGTACTGGTGTAGTGGATGAATATAAGCAAATTTGAATATTTAATATTTCTAAAAGAGCCTAACATGAGTACTCATACTTGTGATCAATGATCACCTACTTGTGGGTATACATTAAAGACTTGATTTGTGTATAGACTATCAACTGTATATGACCAAGTACGAATATTTTGTATGGTTAAACCCCTCCATGTGTTCGATAGGTTTAAAATCCTTGTATAAGGAGAGGTATTTGAGTGGAATATAATTCTAGCATAGAAATACAACACTAAAAATAAACTATTTGTTTGGAAACACAATATTACATAAACAATTGGATATCCGATCTATATAGGGGCAGAATGTGTAGATTTTCGACAAGTTATGTCCAAGTATAAATCCCCCTGGTTGACCTAACTCCTCTAGATTAACCTACCATACCCATAGAACACAAGAGTTGGGATAACATAATAAATTATGTTTTGATATAGGTAAAATCCATCTTTGGGGTTAGTATTTGTGTGAGTTTGGAACTGTCTCAATGGCTGTAATATGATATTCTAAAAATATTATATTTGGTTAGTGATAAATAAGCTTACTACCATAATATTGTATATTTCACACATGGCAATTACCATGAGGATTATAGAACCATTGACCGTTGTATGTTATCACATGGAAATTTATGGTTTACTTTGTAAAATAAATAGTGATGGTAAGATTTGATTTCTATAACCTTACCATATGGATATTTATGGTTTTATTTGTAAGATAAATAGTGATGGTAGGATTTGATTTCTAAAATATTATCATATGGAAATTTGTTATTTGTTTTGTAAAATTAATATGGATAGTAGGATTTGATTTCCAAAACCGTAGCATATGGAAATTTAAGGCTTGCTTTGTAAAATAAATATTGATGATAGGATTTGATTTTTGAGAATTTTTATGTTTCATATTCATGTGAATGTTATTTTTTATGGAGGTACTTTGTTGTAAATATAGCAATATTGGGAATTTCCCTTGGTTGTGGTAACAACTAGATGGATTTCCATTTGAATTAATGGAAATGGAGAAAAAATAGGGTGGAAAAAATATTAGGAATAGATATATGATTTTGTAAACTATGGAAACAAATATTGAGTAATTTGAATAAATTTGTGAATTCAATTTAATAACCTGGGTGATCAAAATAATTATATGAAAGAATTCATTATGTTATATATGGATAGTGAGCTGAGGTTTAGCGGGTACGACAGGAGTGAGGGTTTGAATTTTTTGGGTAGGAATCTCAGCCAAGGCGGTAGAGGTAGAGCAGGTACGAAAGGTGCGGGTGGGAACCAGGAGCATGGATCAAGCGAGGATCCTGAGGAAGGCGATCAGGCTACAGTAGATTTGAAGTTGAGCATCACGTGGGGGCCTGACCCTCCTCAGAAATACCTTGACAAAAAATATATGGACAATGCAGGGCCCAAGAAGTGGTTGTCTTTTACTGAGAATCTTAGAGGAAAAATAAAGGAGGTTCTCTCTCTTCCACCCCTAGTTCCAGTAAATAATAAAATTTAAGCCCTGACAAGTTCCATGAGCTCTTTTATTTAAATGGAAGAATTCTCCCTGGTAGGCAAGTTCTTGGGAGGTAGGTCAGACATGGAGACTATTAGGGCTTGGGCGATGGGTAAATGGCAATCGATAGGTAGCTTGGAGTTGGTATCTCTAACTCGAGGGTTCTTCATTATCCGTTTTAACAATATGGAGGATGATAACCACATTTTAATAGGAGGTCCTTGGTTTTTGGGCAAAAGGAGCCTTTTTCTTAGATGATGGGGTGAATATTTCGACCCTAAAAAGCAAAATATTAACATTACCCCTATTTGGGTTTGTCTCCCGAGTCTACCTACCCAGTTATTCAATGAATATTGGCTACAGGGCATAGCCAGAACTATAGGGGACCTGATATCCATTGACCATGCGACCTTGGCTAGGACAAGGATGACTCATGCATGAATCTGTGTAAATGCTAATTTGGATAATGAATTACCAAGGTTTGTGGAGCTAGAGTATGGATAATACTATCGAAAATAGCTAGTAGAATATGAGAACAGATCGACATTCTATGCAGAATGCAAAAATCAAGGACATCTATGCAATCAGTGCCCTAACCTAGAAATGAATAGAGAAAAACAAAAGTAGGGAATGCTAGATAGAGGAAATTTGAGGAGTTTCCCTAGTAGAGGTGATTTCAATTAGGAAAACTATGTCTACCAAAAAAAGAAAAGAGAGGGTGCAGGGTCCCAACAAGACAAAGGAAAACAACAGGTTGTTGGAAACCAAAATACTCAGGTAAGTTTCAATCCTCTAGTTTCAAATAAATTTTCAATTCTATCAAATATGGGAGTAAGAGGATTATTGAAAGACATGGAAGCCCAGAACCTTCAAGCTAACCTTTCTGACTCTCTAGAATCCCCATCCAAGTCAGGATCCTCAAACCCTAATGTTGAAATTAATGTAAGCCCCGTGGGAATCACAAAGCCAAACCATAATTCCTAATCTCTAGAATCCCCATCCAAGTCGATATCCTTAAACCCCAATGCTAAAAATACTTCAAGCCCAGTGGGCATCCCAAAGCCAAATCCTAATGCTAAAGAGCTTAGGAAGAAATTTGAGGCATTGGAAATAAAAAATCTCATCTCCCTAACATCATCACTAGGATCCAGGTGAAACCTACTAAGGGGCCCTCCTGCAGAACAGGGAAATATAGGAAAAAAGGAGAAGATTTGGATGTAGGGGTGGAGATATGTGAAACTCTTTAGACTGAGGAATATGATAGTCTGGTTCTACAACAAATTGCCTCCCCCAAGTTTAGTCCTAAACAAACTAGGAGCACTGTGAAGTCTCCTATACATTTCAGTAGTGAAAAAATAAGAGGGAGAATATCAAATGTTGAGCATCAAAAAATTAAAATTGATAATGACATTGCCAATGGAAAATAGAGAACCTTGTTTCAACAGGTTCTAGGTTCTGAAGACAATAGATTAGGAAAACCCCCTCAAGGGAGGGGTAGAGGAAGAAATCCCAAAAAATATAAATGAAGTTCCTCTCATAGAATGTGAGAGGCCTCAATGGCTTGCCCAAAAATAGGGAAGTTAGTGCAATAAGAAATCAAGTGAATCCAACTATTATCATGTTGTAGGAAACAAAAACTGATGAGATTCAATAAAAAAATGTAGCAAAAAAAAGTTGGAATCAATGGGATATGGTTTGCAAATTAGCCAAAGAAGCATCTGGAGGCCTTATGAATTTGTGGGATCCTTGGATAGTAGAAGGCACCATTCAAAAATATGACATGGTTTTTAGTGTTTTATTTAAGGAAATAAACAACAAGTCATGGATCCTTTCAAATATTTATGCCCCGACTTCAATTCAAGGGAGAGCTCTACTATGGGAGTACTTAGGCAATCTGAGTGAAATCTTCCATGATGTCCCCTAGATTCTGGCTGGGGATTTTAACACTCCTATTTATCCTTTAGACAAAATGGGTGGAAATGGACCACCTATCAGGAGCATGGATGAGTTCAATGAATTTGTGAACTCCAACATGTTGATGGATGTAAAACTTAGAAGAGCGAATTATACTTGGAGCAATCGACAGATAGGGTGTCATATCATTCAAGAAAGGCTTGATAGGTTTTTTCTATCAAAGTAGGCTAAAACTTTTTTCGATGATTCTACCCTGCAAGCCCTTCCTAAAATTGCCTATGATCATAATCCCATTTTTTTGGAGATCCCTAACTCTCTGTCCTTCAAGAAACCTTTCAGATTTCAATCTATGTGGATCAAACATTCCAGTTTCAGAGATAACTTAATTCACTGGTGGCAGTAGCCTGTCAAGGGTAGTGCAAATTTTAAACTTGATGGAAAATTAAATTTTGTTAAGGAAAAGCTTTAAAATTGGAACAAATATGTCTTTGGGAACCTCTTTGAAAATAAAAAATAGGTTGTTGAAATTTTGAAGATAATTTATCAGAGGATTCAACATGATGATGTTGATGAAACTACTAGGCAGGAGGAACAAACAAAACTAGCAGAGTGTCATAACATTTTGGCCTATGAGGAAATCTATTGGAGGTAAAATCAAGTGCTCTTTTGTTGAAATATGGAGATTCAAATTCCATGTTTTTCCACGTCACCACGCTTAGAAACATGAGCAATAACAAGATAATTTTTTTTTTTTAAATAGATGGTTCTATTACTTAGGACTTAACATAAATCATAAAGGAGGCAATAAATTATTTCAATTCTATCCTTGGTCAGGAATCATAGTGCAATGAGGAGGCCAAATATATTATCTTGCAATCCATTCCTAGCATAATAAATGAGGATATAAACCTTAAGCTTCTAGCTCCCTTTTATGATGAGGAAATTAAGGAAGCCTTGTTTAGCATGGATCTAGACAAAGCCTTGGGACCCGATGGCTTTCTCCCTCGTTTCTATCAAGATTTTTGGGACATCTTAAGTGAGGATGTAATTTTTGCTATAAGATAATTCCAAGAAAGTAATCATATCCCAAAATGTCTCAAATATAATTTTATTTCTCTAATTCCTAATAAGAAAACCCCTGAATTGATGGCTGACTTCAGGCCAATCAGTCTATGCAATGGTTCTTACAAGATCCTAACTAAAGCCATTGCAAATAGAATGAGAGATGTTCTACCCCACATCATATATTAGTGCCAAGGAATCTCTGTCCATGGCAGGTCAATATTGGATGGAGTTATCACAATTCATGAAGCTCTACACTCTGCTCATAAGACTAACAAGTCTATTTTTGCCCTCAAGCTTGATATGAAAAAAGCATTTGACAGGCTAAATTGGGACTTTTTGATTGTTGTCCTCCTTAAGTTTGGTTTTCACCACCAATGGGTTAATTTTATCAAAGAATGCATTTCTAAAGCATGGTTCTTGATTCTGGTTAATGGAACAACTACTGGTTACTTTCAAAGTCATAGAGGAATTTGGTAGGGGGACCCTATCAGCCCCATGTTATTCATCATTGTGGTAGAATATTTAGGCAAAACCATAAAAAATACTTGTAGTTCAAGGCTAATATCAGTAATCAAGGCAACATATCTCACTAGGGCTATTTCTCACCAACAATTTGTCGATGATACCCTTCTATTGACTAAGGCATCGGTGGTTGAGGCCAAAAGAATTAAATACATCATGCAACTCTACGAGGACGTTGCTATTCAGAAAGTTAATTTTAGTAAAATCAAGTTATATTTCTTGAACACCCCCATTCAGAGGCAAGGAAGGATTGCAAAAATTTTAAGGTGTGATATAGCAAACCTCCCCAATTCGTATCTTGGTCTCCCTCTTTTCATTGGTTTTTCGAGACAGTTAATGTGGGATAGGGTTATTGAAATAATTCAAAAAAACCTTGTTGGATGGAAAGGTCATATTATATCTCAAGTAGGAAAGCTGACCCTCACTAAGGCCTCTATTCAGAGAATTCCAGTCTATTTCCTCTCCGTTTTCAAAGCCCCTGTGAAGGTTTTCCAAAAATTTGAGAAACTCCAAAATGCATTTTTATGGATTGGATTAGAGGAGAAAAAAAGGATACACCTTGTAGGATGGACCAAAGTGTGTAGACCCAAGGAAAATGGGGGTTTAGGTCTGAGGAGAATTTTTCATATGAATTTAGATTTACTAGCCAAGTAGGCATGGTGCCTCATTTCTGGTGAAGAAAATGAATGGACAACTATCATCAAATGAAAGTATCTTCAAAATATGGAATTTCTAAGTGACTCAGATCCAATCAGAGGTTATGCTTTTTAGAAAGCAATTCTCAATTGTAATGAAATCATTAAAAAAGGATTAATATGAGTTTTAGGCAATGGTGAGAGGATAAATTTTTGGAATGATAGGTGGGCTAAGGATGAACCATTGATGCAATATCCTAACTTATCCTAAAAATGACGAACCACTGATGCAATATCCTAACTTATCCTAACTCATTGGTAGAAAAGTGTCTGATTATATGGTTGAGGACAGAGGCAGAATAAAGTGGAAAAAAATAAGGATTAAAGGATTTCAAGTGAAATAAAATTATATTTGTAACATTATTGGGCAAAATTTTATCCCCATGAGATCGAAGGAAGATCAAGTGACCTGGGCTCCTACGAAAAATAGGAAGTTCACTGTTAAATTAGCTTACAAGCTTCTTCTTGATGACGAGGATTTTCTCCTCCAAAAAGACTTAGTTTGGATAAAAAATTTAATTCCAAAAATTACAGTCTTTTCATGGTTGGTTATCCAAGGAAGAATTCTAACCATTGATAATATGATGCGTAAAGGTATTTGTATAAATAATTGTTGTTATCTATGCAAGGCTAATTTGGAGACCATTTATCACATTTTCCTTGAGTGCCCTTTTTCCTTGACTATCCTAAGTGGGGTTTTTTAGGCCTTCAATATTTCCTAGGTTAAACCAGCCACTGTACTTGATTTGTTCATCCAATGGCCTTACCCATTTTCAATCCAAAGACTAAGATACATGTGGAAAATTTGTCTCAATCACTATCTTTGGTATGTGCGGTTAGAAATGAACCATAGAGTATTTAATGAGTCTATCCATGATCATCAAACTATCATTGCCAGGATCCTATCCTTTGCCAACGATAATGTGAACCTTATCCCTTTTAATAGCCGTAAACCTCATCTACATGAGACCCCGAATGCTCAATATTTAAGCTTAAACTTGTTAGATGAATCTTTGCCTAGGGTAGTCAACCCCAGAGCCAATGTTAAGTGGTACCCATATCCTACGGGTTGGTTTAAGCTTAATTTTTATGGATTACCTAAGGACAATCCTGGCAGAGCAGGCACTGGCGGCATTGTGCGAGATCATAAATGGAATATGATGCTTGCATTTTATGAATATTTAGGAACAAGGACGAACAATGAAGTTGAAGCTAGAGCTATGTGGAGAGGCCTTCAAATGACTCAAGAGACTTAGAAGGCAATTTGATCATAGAAGGGGACTCTATGCATGTTATAAATCTCCTCAATAATTGGAAAACACCTCCTTGGAGGATTCAAACAATTGTTGAAGAGACTAGGATCCTTTTCCAGGGAAGACAAGACAGAAAATCCCAACATGTATTTCGGGAAGCTAACAAAGTTGTTGATAAGCTGGCAAAATTGGGTGTCGATGGTGATGAAATTTTCAAATGGGAACACGGTGTCTCAAGTGAATTAGAGGAGCTTATTCAACAAGAATACCAAGAATGATAGTCGAATTTACCAACATGTAAGGCATCGTAAGTTTGAAGGCTATGAGTATTCTTGTCTCTTTTTTGAAATGGACTCACAATAAAAATTATCCGAGCTGTCAGTCTTGGTGGATGCTGCTTGGAAATACCACAAAGAATAATGGGGACAGTCACATGTCAGATAACATGGCTCCTAGTCATCTTAGTAATTTGAGGTTGGTTGATAATCATAGGGTAGGAAAGAAACGACAATATAAGACTTCGAACTAGAGCCACGTGGACCACTATATAGCCACCGCCATAAATCTAACCAGCAGGTTCACTTCTCCAAGGATGATTGGCCAAGACGGGATGTGGTCCCAAAGCATGTCATATACGGAAGAAAGCAATTAACAAAGAATTATTAAGGTAACTGTCAATACAGAGCTTGTGGGAGTTTTTTTAGTACTCTACTATGTGTGTTTGTATCTTTTTGTTTCTCCACTATTTCAAGGAAGGGATTTGTGTCTATTTATTTTTTTGTAATTATGATGCAGGTGTGTTTTCTCGGGGTATACCCAAAATGTTGTATGGGAATTTTCTTTTTGATAACAGACTATGTCCCTTACCAGATGTAATGGTTTTTGTGGCATGTATATTTTACATATATAAGATCCTCAGTAAGGACATGTTCATCAATAGCCCTAGGCTAATTTTTGTAAAAGGTTTTGAGTCAACCTGTAAAACCCGGTATTAATGCTATAGTATCTTATCTACCAAAAAAAAATTAATAACCTGGATGAAATTTTATAAATATAGGTGTTGCCTGTAAATATCTATGTTAATGAGTATGATTAGATAGTAAACTATCCTATGCTTTATGATGAATTTTGTAAGTGAATTTAATCAACTAAAAGAATGCAAAGTAGATCTTCTAGTTTTGGAAGGGTGGATTGGCATCCATCCTTGGAAGAGGTATGAGAATATTCCTTGTATTTAAAATAAAATGAATGACATCTGTGATAGATGGGATTAATAGAATACTCCTTGTGATGAAAATTATTAATGATGGGTGGAATGTGGAAAAAAATTCATGCCTAGAGATATCTATGGATTAAACTGTAAAATACATTATGATAAATAATGATGCATGGTTGCATGTAAAATGAGATAAGCATGTGTTTCTTGGATTGCATTTTGCATATATGCATCATGAGTTGTCCTGATCCCTTCACCATCATCTCTCACACCATGGACAATCAAGGAATCTATAGAAGACTCAAACAATACTATTGAAGACCATTGTGTTACTCATATAGTTAAAGCTTACTTTGAGAAAAGTGATTGTATTGTAAATGACTGGAACAAGTGTTGATTATCCAACCATGAATTTGTAATATTTGATGTATCTATTGTAGAAGCTTATGTATAATAGAGATAAATACTTAATAATGTAGTATTCACCTTGGAAAGTGATAGGTGATATATTCCTACAAAATAAATGGAAATTGATAGAGTAAATAGAATTATTTTAGGGTATTGCATCTTGAGAATTGTAATGTTTTTAGATGATGAATGGATATACATATTTCTATATTTTATTAACTTAATTAAATTAGAATAAATCTAGTTGGTCTTCCTAATTAATAATGTGTGTCAAATTGTGTACATACCAATAGACTAAGAATATTACTAACAATGAACAAACCTCCCACACCTTGTAAATGAGTAGGGATTATAATGGTGCTTAATACATATATCCCAAGGTTTAAGTAAGTTATTACAAGGAATTATGATTAGTGGTTACCTTATTTTGCAGATGAGGATAATAACTAAACATATGAATTGGATGACCACCAAGGAGGTGTATCATCTAATCTTAAAGGTAATCTCCTAATTACTAGTCTTCATGGATAGTATGGAGAAGGGGTGAATTACTTTAGTGAGGGATAGATCTCATAACATAATGGTATATCCATTGAAATATCCTCATATTGTTTGTTAGCGACATGATTGGTTTGTATAAATCGGTGCTTCTACTCGAGAGTAATTGTGAGCAAGTCACAATACCTGTCGATATTTTATTACCTTGATAACTTACTATTCATTAGGGATATCATGGATTAGATCATGATTATATCCTTTAATCATTGAGAGGTATACAACGATTAAAAAAATTATGTAGTTGTTTAGTAGTAGAAATTGGGGTTGTTACAGTTGGTATCAGAGCACAATTCATAGGGATAACTACTTCCATGAGGAGAAACTCAAAAGTATAAGTTCCATAACTCTAAATGATACATGCTTGGTAAGGACAATACTAGTACTTGAGGCTTCTGATGTTCAATTTTATTTCCACCATGAATAGATCTTCAGTCATTTGAAATTCGAAGAGCTAAGCAAACCCTCCATATCTCATGGGTTTTAAGTAGTGTACCTTAGATGCTTTTGGAAAATTACTTTGCATATGTGTCTTTTGGCTCTTCTTATTTAGTTCGTATAAATAACAACAATATTTGGTGGAATACACTATGGAATGAACCTAGGAATAGTAGACTTATTTTGGGATTCTATATTTAAATCTATGCTTAGGTCAAATAATAAACGATAGTAATCTAGAATGTCAATTGGAAAAAGATTAAAATTTGACACAATTCTTTCTTTTAGGAGAAACATGATGACAAAATTGTGAAGTAACAAAAATGGAAGTTTACAACAAGTTAGACCAGATAGTACCGAGCCTATATATAAGAGAAATTTTATAGAACTCCACCAAATATATGGAGAATCTTACTGTGGTTGCCTCCATGATGTAAGGATAGATAAACCAAATCCTGCAAATGATTAGTTCTCAACACAATAACCCTGAGATGGGGAGTCCAAAAGTTGGGAATCCTATTAATGATGTGAATGGAGACCCCGAGGACACTGAGTTTAGGTAACATATATTTGAATCTATATTTTATCCAAAGATAGATGACCAAGAAGATATGGCCCACATTGAGATAGAAATGGGTAAAGATATAAAGAATATTAAGGTGACTAAATTTACTGGAAAGGGAGGTAAAGATGCAACTGAATATTGGATAGATGAACTAGAAAATTTTTCCCCTAATAAATTATTCCTCTAAAACCAAAACCACATTTTCTGCCGTTCATCTAGGAGATGTAGGATGTACATGCTGAAATACCTACATAATCAGACATAAGGTCAAACCAAAGAAGCTAAAATGGGAAATCATTGTGGATGCTTTCAAGAAAATATTCCTCGTGAAGCAATTATACCCAAATAAATATAAGGAATTTTCTATGCTTAAGAAGAAAAGGAAGTAGGAACTCAAAAATGGTCAGAAGAACAGAGGAAATTCAAGGTTTGAAAAGCAAAACAATGGGGGTAAAAATAATTTCAAGAAAGGATTCCACCAATGGAATAACTACTCCAACAAAAAAAATAGAAACTTATAGATACCAAAGCAGTAATTACCATTACAAGTCATGGATATAGGGAAATAGGCTCAAGAAGGGGACTCAATTTGAAAAATTAAGTGATTCAATTATGGAGGTCCACATTTTTCAGTTTAATGCCCACTTTTTATAGGACCAAGCACTAGTATAGTCGGGCCTAACCATAAGATATATGCAACAATATCAATGCAAAACTTGGATGGATAGGCTATAACTTTACTCGTAAATGGTAAACACTTTGATAAATAAGTTAAAAGTTTAATTGATAGTGGAGCTACTGACAACTTTATTTCTAGTAATTTAGTCAGGTATATTCTAGAAAAACCAGGATCTTTGGCACAAGGATGGAAATTTGAGCATGGATCTAGGTAAACTTATTATGTTAACCAATGTTTCTTCCCAACTAGAATCACTCTACCCAATGAATATACTAGGTGGTATTTATATGCAGCACCTCTTCATGCTTTTGACATCATCTTGGGAATGGATTGGTTGAAGGCCCATAAAGCCTTGGTAATTTTCCAAGAGAGGTGGATTGAGTTTACCAATGAGGATAAGAAATGGTTGACGATGTATAGTGAAGTAAGGGAGTTTCAACCACTGCTAATATCAGTAATGCAATTGAAGAAAACCATCAGAAAAGGAGGATTAGTTTATGTGGTCAAACTCAAGAAAAATGAGAAAGTCTCAAATGAAGAAGTAATTAAAGACTTTCCAATATTACAAGAATTTAAGGATGTTTTCCTTGATGAACTACTTGGATTACCACCAAAGCGTGAATTTGATTTCACTATAGAATTAATGCTAGGTACTGAGCCTATTCATAGAGCTCCCTATAGGATGAACCCTATAAAAATGTAGGAGTTGAAAGTGCAAATTCAAGAGTTTCTTGAGAAAGGGTTAATAAAACCAAGTGTATCACCTTGTGGAGCACCTATTTTTTTTGTAAAGAAGAAAAATGGCTCACTAAGGTTGTGCATAGATTATATAATGCTTAACAAGGCAACCATAAAGAATAGATATCCTATACCAAGGATAAAATATATATTTGATCAACTAAAAGGTGCATCTATTTTTACAAAGATTGATATAAAATCAAGATACCATCAACTAAGAATATGAGAGAAGGACACTCATAAGATTACTTTCAAGACTAGGTATGAATATTATGAGTTCACAGTCCTACCATTTGGATTGACCAATGCACCAGTAGCCTTCATGAATTTAATAAATAGTGTGTTCAAGAAAAATTTGGATTTTTTTTTCCTAATATTCTTAGATGATTTTTTTATTTATTCCTGCAATATAGATGAACATGATACGTACTTGAGAATAGTGCTAGAGTTGTTAAGGAAAAATAAACTCTACGGTAATTTATCTTAGTGTGAATTCAATGTTCCATAAGTACATTACTTTGGAAATATCATATCCACAAATGAAATTGTAGTATCTCCAAGGAAGATCAAAGCCATTGTGAATTAGCCACCCCCTAAAAATGTGATAGAAGGGGTTTCATGGGTCTATCAGGTTACTATAGGTGGTTTGTAAAGGATTACTCCAAGGTTTCTTTCCCAAAAACCAACCTACAAAAGAAAGGAAAAGAGTTTAAATGGATAGACATATGTGAAGCTACTTTTAATTTTCTTAAACAAAAGCTTACCTCAACTCCCATATTAAATATTTAATATCCCTCAGGGAATTTTTTTGTTTGCACTGATGCCTCTTTGGAAGGATTAGGAGGAGTCCTATCCCAAGATAAATTGGTGGTAGCATATGAGTCTAGAAAACTTAAGAAACATAAAGTTAATTAGGCTACTCATGATTTGTAATCTACTGTAGTTGTTCATGCTTTAAAAATTTGACGATATTATCTAGTGGGTAGACCATTTGAATTAAGAACCGACCATCAGAGTTAAGTATATTTTTACTCAGCTATTATTAAATTCTAGGTAAAGAATATGGATTAAATTTTTAGTAGAATATGACTTTGGTATTAAATATATCAAAGGTAAGAAGAATAAAATCATCGATGCCTTAAGTAGGAGGAAGCACATAGTCACTTTGACTCGTAGTCATGTAGATTTAATGGGGTAAATTAGAAAAATGCAATGCCAATATTAGGGATGTAGTGAGATCTGAACTAAAATAGAACAAAACCTCAATGAAAATAAAGATTATAGCATCAAATATGGACTTTTATGCTTTAAGTATCGAGTAGTTATACCTAAAATTGGTAATTTGAGGAGATTAATTATGTGTGAGGTACATAATTCTCCCTATTTCACTCATCTTGGAGGAGCCAAGATGAGGGAAAACGTGAAAAAGACATTTTATTGGTCTAACATGAAGAAAGGCATTACAAATTTTGTGGCACGATGTTTACAATTTCAGAAGGTAAAGGTCGAACATAAGCACCCAGTAGGAAATTGTATTCCCATGATATAACCATACAAAAGTGGTAGGTTATATCAATGGATTTTATAGAGGGTTTGCCTAAGACTAAATATAAACATGATGCAATTTTTGTTATAGTAGATAAACTAACCAAGGTTGCATATTTTATACCAGGGAGTACTATGGATGATGTTGTAGTCATTGCCAAAATATTTTCCAAGGAAATTTTAGGTTATATGGATTTATTAATATGATTATATTTGACAGGGATTCTAGGTTTACATCAAAATTTTGGTAGGATCTCCATCATGTAATTGGCACAAATTTGAATATTAGTTATGCATACCATCCAAAAATGGATGGATAAACGGAAAGGGTTGACCAAGTCTTGGAATATATGTTGCACATGTATTGCATGGACTAGAAGTATCTATGGGAAGACTATTTGTATCTGGTTGAGTTTGCTTATACTAATAGCTATCATTCATTCTTGAAGATGGTTCCTTTTGAATCCTTATATGGCATAAGATGCAATATTATGTTATCTTGGGACAATCTAGAGGATCGGGTTGTCATTAGACCAAAAATGGTTAGAGTAATGGAGAAGCAACTAAGACTAATCAGATAGAGGGTCAAGGAAGTTTTGGATAGACATAAAATCTATGTTGATTTGAAAAGGATGCCTAGGGAATTCTCTGTGGGTGACAAAGTGTTTCTAAGGGTAAAACCTAGGAAAAGTGCCATCAAATCGACTAAAATGGATCCCATATTTGTTGGGTCGTTTGATATTGTGGAGAAAATAAGCCCAATAGCCTACAGGATTAACTTACAACCTAACCTATCAAATATTCATAACATTTTTCATGTATCCCTACTTAGGATATATATTGTTGATCCTAACCATGTGTTAGATGTTTCTAATTTGTATATGGTAGATCCAACAACCGATGAAGTGAAATCTATGAAGATCTTGGAATTTCGTTCCACGATAATGAGGAAATGAAATATAAATCAATGCAAGGTCTAGTGGGACTAGTATTATAATAGGAATGTCACTTGGGAAAAAGTGGAGGATACAAAAACTATTTTCCTTATTTATTTGATGATATTATGTAATAATATAGGTTGAACAATATACCACTTATGGAAAGTGGAGACTATGCAAAACTATGTTTTATTTATTTTATGTAATATTGCAGAGAAAAACACAAGGGAATGTGTCTAATACAAGAGAAGAAGTATGTCAAACCCCACATTGTAAGAACTCTATTAAATTATTATTTATGTATTGATAGTTGGTTTCAATACTTGATATGTTTGCATAATGATTGTTTATTTTAAGAGAAAATGATGTTGTATTGCATAACTTGACTATTGGAATTTTGAGTAATAATGTTGTCATTGATGTCAAGTGTTTGGTGCAAGGCAAAGTCCATTTTGGTACAAGAAAAGTGGTAAAAGAATTGGTTATAATATTTTATATTATAAGCTGAAAATTTTGGAGACAAAAGATTAACCCCATGGTTTTAAAGAGAAAAGAAGATATTATAATATTATAATATTATAATAATTAATCTAGAAGGGGTTATTAAAAAGAAGAAAAAATAATTGACGAAGACCCCCATGCAAAAGTATTATTTAATACTAAATTAAATAATATAGTATTTAACCTAAAGTTAAATATTATATTAAATAAATAATTAAATTTTAAAATGGCTAAGGCACCAAAAATCAAATTTAATTTGAATGCATTTACAATTTATGCCAACATCATGAAATCACCTTGGAAGCATATAAAAGGAGGAAAATAAAATAATTAAAATTAAATTTCAAAATGACTAAGGTATATGCACATGTGACTAAATTCAAACAAATGGGATAAAGGAAATGTGGAGGTTTCTCATTTTATGAATGAGGGCAAAGAAATAAAATAAGGATTGAGTGCTTTGGTGCAGCAAGAGTTGGTAGCCTCAGTGGTAGGTGGGTCTGTTGAGAAGCAACACACCCCCACTGAAAAATGAGATTCCATCCTTAGAAAGCCCTGAACTTCCATTTTTGCAGCAGGGACCCTCTTGATAATTTTTAGGTTTTAAATCCAAATTTGCTTGCCTCCTTTTTAAAGTTGTGCTTTTTCTTGCATTCCAACTGTGTTATCCAAGAATTAACTTTCTACATGCTATAATCATTCATGCACAAACAAAATCTTGCATCGGTACGAGAAAAATCCAGAAAATAGTTGCATAAATTCATGAAAAATCAAACTTTCCATTTTTGGTAGTGTCGCGATATCGCGACACTTCCATTTTCGGAAATGTCGCGATATCGCGACGGGTAAATCAAAAAGCAGCTAAGTCATTTTAGTGTAGCGAAATCGTGACACTTTCCATTTTTGGAAGTGTCGCGATATCGCGACATTTCCATTTTTGGAAAGTGTCGCAAAATCGCTGTCGACCGGAGGAGAGAGAAGAAAACGTACGGAAGGGCGCGATTTTGCGACATGTCGCGAAATCGTGACATGTCGCATTTTCACGATAGGAGAGAGAAAGTGGGTGCGAGAATAAAAAATTGGCTAAGTCAAATGTGCAAAATGGTCACGCGGTCAACGCATGCGCGAGGCGCGACACGCGACGAAGAAAGATCAACATGTCGCAAAATCGCGACATGCCTGAAAAAGTTGGTCGAGCGGGAGGGTCGCGATTTTCGCGACATGTCGCGAAATCGTGACATGTCGCGTTTTCGCGGCCGACGGGGGAAGAAGTTGTCGATGAGCCGGGGACGTCGCGATTTCGCGACATGTCGCGAAATCGCGACATGTCGCAGAATCGCGATAGGAGAGAGAAAGTCCTCAATGAGCCTGAAGTGCATTCACGGGAAACAGAAGGCATCCTGGGGTAGCGACACGTGTCAAAGCGTGAGGCAGACAAGCAGAAGCCGACATGCAAGCTTGCTTTGCGGTTTTAATCTGATTTTAATTGTTAAAGCTTTGATTTAATGTTTATTAAAGTGCTAATATAATCTTTTTGTCTTTCATGCAGGATTCCATCGGCACTTGCGGGACAACGGGAAAGGCCATAAAGTCAAAGTTAAAGTGCAGATTTGATCGAGGACCGCCATGCTAGAGGAGAAGATGCCGGTGAAAGCATTCAATGACAAATTTATTGCAGAATTAATAGCATGGAGATAATTTCAACTCGGGGATGGCTTTGCGGAGATCAAATTGATGGAGAAGTGGTGACTCATCCGGCTCACCGACAGAATTAATGGAGGCATTTATTTGCAGTTGCGGATGAATGCAAGTGGCTTTAGATTTTATCTTCTCCATTTATGGCAGCTGACTGCATAGATTTGCCGAAGGGTTAAGTTCTATCCGGACTTTGATTTTAAATGGATTTTTATTGTAAAACCCGGGTCCTAGGGTTTAGAAAGATAAGATTTGCGGGTTTTGAGAAGAAGATATTTCTGAAAAGATCGGGGTGCATCACTGAGTCTATAAATACTTCTTCTCAATGTAATTGTGGGAGGCGAAGACTTAGAAATAAAAGGCTTATAAGCAATTTGTTGCAAATTTTGTGAAATCCTTTGTTTATGGACTTGGAGTTGATGTGCTTTAGATTTTCCGTGATAGCATGGCCAAGAGCCTAATCTTTTGCGAGTGTGATAAGTGTATCTTCTTTTGTTATCCGTTCCATTAAAGTTTGTTAGATATATCTTGTAAATCTGCCATTATCAAGTTTAAATATCTTTGTTAGGCTTGAGTTGTTCTCTTGTACTGCTAGGGGAAATTACAGATTTGAGGTTAAGTTTGTTCTAATTGCTCTGTCTTCCTTTGTGTGAGCTAGGCTGCCGGTGAAAGATACCAGTTTTAACCAGCTGCCCTTGGATTTATAATTTTTTGCTAGATCTGTTTCACTCTGCCTTGTGCTCTTAGTTGAAAGTGATCTTAGGTGAGTGGACACTTTCTTCTTTGATTTGTTCTGTTGTGAAGGTGATAGCATAGATAAGATTGATAGTTTAGGGTTTCCGAGTTGATGTTTGATAAACTTCTCTTTACGCCCTACCCTACCCTCTCTTTGTTTTCGGTGAATGATCCATTTTTATTTTCTTTGTTTGTCTTTTATTTAAATCTGTTGACCCATGAGAGCTAGATCAAGAATTCAAGTTAAATACGATCAACAACTTTTGCAACTCTGCGAACAAGTTCGGGAACCCCCTGTAAGGTAACGGAGCAATCCATATTGAAATCTATTCCAGAAGTGGAAAAGAGTGAATAGCCATTTGACCCAACTACGTAACTCGCACCTTGGATAACCAGCTAGATCCTAAAGTGAGTGGGATTCGTCCCGTGGGTGTCTCCGGGGCTTCCTTGCCCATCCTTTCGCGGGGTGTGCATGAAAGCCGGACCAACACCTAATTGGCGCTAGAAGGAGGGCCATGAACTCAGTTCAAGTATTGTAAGGGCATAACAACAACATTTGTAAGGACCCACAGTGAACTCCGGACAGTTTTGTAAATTGTCAGTACAGTTTTGTAAATTGTCAGTGCAGTGTTTTAAATTTCCAAATTCAGAACCTGTTGAGAACTGCAAAGTTATAAGTGCTTGTGAAAACTGGATTCTACATACAGGGTAACAAGGTCCCACCCCAGAGTGGAGAGCTCCTTGTCCCTGAATTAGAAACTCCGAGAAGAAGTAGCCTCAGAAGGGCCAAATCTCTATCACAGATAGTTTTATCACCATTGATTGTTACTCCAACCAGAGCTCAGAATATTCCTGTTAATCCATTAGCTATGGCAAATTGGTTGGGCTCCACAGCTTTGAACATTTCGGGTATAGCCCATGACTTGCCCAGAAATCCGAGAAAGATACCTCCCTAGGTATAAACATGATGGGACAAGAAGCTGAGAGGAACACTTAGTTGCATTCAAGAATGCCTGAAGTTATTAAATGTACAACATGAGGATGTTGCCTGCAGACTCTTCCCGTTTACTCTCCGAGGAGGGAGCCTATGATTGGTTTCTAAATCTTACCAATGATTCCATCACCGGTTGGAATGATTTAGAAAAAGTCTTTGTGTCACGGTTCGGAGAAGTGATAGATCCCGACATTTTATATCAGCGATTTTCTAGCATCAAAAGAGAACTGAATGAGTCTATTAGATCCTATAATGTCAGATTCCAGAAAGCTTATGGTAGACTCACTGGCTATTATGTGCCTAATGCAGACCTGGCATTAGAGATTTTCAGGAACTCTCTAGACCCAATGACCTCTGTCTTCTTGAAGAGGGATGCCACTGTTACCAACTTGACAGAAGCTTATAAAGAAGCTTTAATCCTGGAAAGACAGTTGGGACCCCAGCCTCTAAATCTTCAGCAAACTCCTCACGATCACTCAAGCTGCTCCTATATTCAATCCTATTCCACATCGAGATGATGCTGCCAGTTTGTCAGACTTTACCATCAGCAGCACCAGTGGCTGCTGCACCGGTTGAGAATGTACAGAACCCTGTGAAAGAAGCTGACAATGCTAGGATTGAAGAAGTCTCAAAGATTGTTCAAAAGCTGGCCAATGATTTTTTGAGTTTTAAAAGGCAAACTTCTACTGGAGACAATCCCAACAGATATTCATATCAACCAAACAGATTTAACAGGCCCCCATATGAGCCTAATAAATATTACAAGGGTAAAGCTCATGATGTGAACATTTGTGACTTGGCCCTACCTAGCTGAGTGCGAGAATTCATGCCACTTCTCGGAATGGGGAGTTGGATTGTGTGGAATTTTGTAATGTATTTGAAGCCTTGTCAGGAGATTTGATCTCCCCTGAAAATCAAAGAACTGCTGATGGCCCAAGTTCATTCGGCCACGGTGCAGCTATGGTCCTGGATTCTTTCTCTTTCCCGGATGAATCTGAGAATGTAGTTGAAATGCCCATGGATGAAGTACAGGCTTTCCAGCAGTACAGAAGAGATAATTACAACCTGAGAAACAGGAATCCTGAGCCTAATACCACATCAACTCCTCCTGACAACTCTCACAATATTCCTCCTGACCCCTCTCCAAGCAATAATCCACCTCCACCAAAGGGAGGAGCTCAAAGAGTACCAGATGTTGCTATTCCTCCACTTAACAAAGGATATAACATAGTGGAGGATATGAAAAATATTAAGGCTAACATTACTTTGCATGAGTTGGCACAGATTTCGGAGCGAGAGAGACAATCGATAAAGACATACTACGGCCTGTCTGCTAAACACTGTGGATAAAGGGAAGAAAATAGCCAATGCCAATCTGGCCATGTACAAGGAAAAGGCTGAAGTTCCCCCATTTTCTTGATTATCAGAATTTTTGGGAAGAATTTACATAATTGTTTGGTAGATTCGGGTGCATCTGCTAATGTCATGCCATTGGCAATTTGTCAGCGAGTTGGGGCTGACCCCAATGAAGTACGAGAGGAGAGTTGTCCAATTGGACAAGTCAGAAGTTAAGGTTGTGGGAGAGCTGCAAAACATTCACATTCAATTGGCATATGAGCCAAGGGCTCAACATAAGATCGAAATCCAAGTTGTGGATATCCCGAGTGGGGTATGGAATCGTTGTTGAGTAGGGATTGGTCTAAGTCTCTAAATGGATATATGGCAACAGAATTTTCACACATGTGGTTGCCATGGAAGGGTGTGGCCAATCAATTGCGGGTTGACGAGAGAACCCAGGTACAAGCACACGATTACAGAGTACAATGCTGCAAATGAAACTGTCAATATTGCAGAAGTAGACATTGGAGTCTACAATTTAACAATTGGGCAGAATAACAAATTTAACAAAGCTCATCCTGTACATACTAATGAAGTTTGGACACTTCATGTGGATGGAGCAAGATGTAAGCGGGGTTACGGAGCAGGGCGAGTCCTCAAAGGACCTCAAAGTCGGACATTTTTTATGTCTTACCGCTGCTGATTCCCATGTACTAATAATTTAGCGAGTATGAAGCTCCGATTTTAGGTTTAAAATTTGCATTGGATAGAAATGTGAAAAACATTCAAGTTTTCAGTGATTCGAGAATTAGTGGCAAGCCGAGTCGGGGGTAAGTTTCAGTGTAAAGCCTCTTATATGAAAGGATACAAGCACAGAGCTTGGGACCTGGTAGAAGGCTTTGATGCCTTTAACTTAACACATATACCCGAGGGAACAAAATTCACATGCGAGATGTCTTGGCATCTTCGATTGCAAGTTTAAAGCCATTGGAAGATTTTAAGTGGGATAAGTTTTCAATTGAGTTAGTCCCTGTCCTTCGGTTCCAAACAATATAGATAACTTTCAAGTTTTCTCGGATGATCAGCGATTGTGAACTTTCTGCGAGTACTAATACCTTTGAGAATGCTATAATTGATGAGGGCCAAAGGGACACCACTGATGGAGCAGTTAGATGATGACAGGGGAATCATGAGATTGAAGGACAACGGAATCCCAAAGGGAATGGTAGAGCTGGAGAGGTTATTTGATGTTGACAAGATCGAGGCAGAGGGTGAATTCTGAGGATTATGTGGGCACCACGAGACAATGAGACTAAAAATTTGAATGTAGGAAGCTGAAGAGGATCCAAAGAACATCAAGTTGGCAAAGGACTGTGATCCAGAGATAAAGAGAAATATGATTGATTTCCTGCACGGGTCTAAGGATGTAATGGCTTGGTCATACAAGGATTTAAAGGTATTTGATCCAAAAGTTTACACCCACATCATACCTTTGAAAGAATCTTGCAAGCCTTTCAGACAAAAACAGAGGCATGTTAATGCTCTGTTAGAACCCCTTATTCAGAAAGAAGTGGAGAAGCTCTTGAGTGCGGCAATTATTTTTCCCATCAGGCACTCTACCTGGGTGGCCAATCTGGTGCCAGTCGGGGAAGAAAAATGGGGAGATCCACCTTTGTGTGGATTTCAGGAATTTAAATAAGGCATCAGAAAAGGACAACTATCCCCTGCCTTCTATGGATGAAGTCCTGCAAATTGTTAATGGATCGGGAGATGATGTCTTTCTTGGATGGCTTCTCGAGGCTATAACCGAGATACTAGTTGAGAAGGAGGATAGAATGAAGACTGCTTTTACAACCAAGTGGGGGACTTTTGCTTACAAAAGGATGCCATTTGGGTTAATAAATGCTGGAGCAACATTTCAGAGAGCAATGGACCATGCCTTCAAGGGGCTTATGGGCAAATGTATTGTAGTTTACATAGATGATCTAACAGTCTTTTCCAAATATAAGTTTGACCATGTCAAACACTTAGAGTCTGTGTTTAACAAGTGCAGGGAGTTTGGCATTTCTATGAATCCAAAGAAATGCATTTTTGGTGTAACGAGAAGGCAAGCTGCTTGGGCATTTGGTCACAAAGGATGGCATTTCTATGGATCCGAGCAGAGTTGAGGCCATATCGGCATACCATTTCCCAACTCCAAGAAAGAGTTGAGATCATTCTTTGGAAAGATTAACTTTGTCGGGAAAGTTTATCTCAGGCTTTGTAGAGATAGTTAAACCAATGAATGATATGTTAAAGCAAACTGCCCAGATTTCCTGGACCACTGAAGCTAAGACTGCTTTTCAAGAAATCAAGACAGACATTAAACAAGCACCAGTCTTAGTAAGCCCAGATTTCAGTGCAGATTTCTATCCGTACACATTCTCTTACGAACATACACTTCGCTGCAGTCTTGACTCAACGAAGAGATACAGGAGAACATCCAATTGCTTTTAAGAGCACTAATTTGAATGGAGCTGAATTGAAATATTCCTATTTAGATAAACAGGCCTATGCTTTGGTAAGGGCTGTGAAACAGTTCAGACATTATATACTCAGAAGCAAAACTCATGCCATAGTGCCAGACCTAGCTGTGAAGTATCTTCTATGTCAAAATGAGTTGGGTGAGGCGAGGGGCAATTGGGTCACCAGGTTGCAAGAATATGACTTGGAAATTAGGCATGCTAAAGTGATCGAGAGGACTTGGCTTGTCCGGGCACATTGCTTGAAATACCTCTACAATGAGGAAGTTAATCAATTAAACTATGAATCTGATGATTGGTATGGGGATATCATTCATATGCTACAGTTTGGAGTTTGCCCATCCCATTTGAACGAGAACTCAAAGGAGAGCATTAAAGTTAAAAGCTGCTCACTATCTCCTCAAGGCGGGTACTCTGTACGGGGAGAATTATCTTTGGCATCTTTCTAAGGTGCATTTCTCCCGGTGAAGTCAGTGAAGTCATGGCTAGTTTTCATGAAAAACTAGGGGCGGGACATTCATCGGGATCTGCCACTTGCACATAAGATGCGAGAGCGAGGCTATTCTTGGCCTACACTTTTTAAGGATGCACATCAACATGTCGAGAACATGCCATCGATGCCGGACATTTGCAGCCAAAGAGGCAAACCGAGCCACTGCCATTGCAGCCGGTGGTGATAAACAAACCTTTCATGCGATGGGGACTTGATTTTGTGGGGGTCATCAATCCAAATTCCTCGACGGGACATAAATATGTCTTGACGACTACGACTATTGCACAAGGTGGGTTGAAGCAGCAGCCACCACAAGAAGTACGACTCAGGAAGTCATTGAATTTCTTGAATCAAATGTCATAACTAGATTTGGGGTTCCCCTGAATTTGGTGTGTGATAATGGACCAGCCTTCCAATCATTGGAGTTTGCAGACTGGGCATACCAGATGGGGATAGTTATCAGATTCTCATCCAACTACTACCCCCAAGGCAATGGATTGGCTGAGTCAACAAACAAGAACTTAATGAATGCCATCAAAAAGTCTACGACGAGATAAACCCAAGCAGTGGCATACATTGTTGAAATATGCACTGTGGGCTGACCGGATAACACACAAGGTGGCTCTTAAGACCTCTCCCTTTGTTTTGTTGTATGGTACCCAGCCAATTGTTCCCATCTCCTTGAAGTTGCCCACCTACCAATTTGCCTTAGATTATTTTGAAGATCATGATGATGCGAAGCCCGAGTTTTAGATTTGACTAACTTGCGGGATGAAAGACTCCAAGCCCTGGAGCACTTCGGTAGACACCAAGAAACTGTCAAGCGGTGGTTTGACAAGAGGGCCAAAGTGAAGGCTTTCAGACTGGCTGACTTAGTGCTTCTGTGGGACAAGGCCCATGAGAAGAAGGGTAAGCACACAAAGTTGCAGCCACTGTGGATAGGCCCCTACCAAATTGCTGAAATATTGGGTAACAATGCTTTCCGCTTGCAAGACCTGGATGGTAATTTTTTGGACCTCCTTGTTAATGGTCAATACTTGAAACATTATTTTTCCGCTGTTCCATCCAATGTATCATTTGAGTAAGCTATGAAGAAGTTGTAACATGTGTACATATTGTGAATAGCTCTCCCGATTTATTTGCTTTAGTTCTTTATTGTAGTTCTTTTTCTTTCGTTGTATATACGATTGCTTTAGTTTATTTAGTCTTTTAGTTTCTTTCTTTTGTTTATCTTTTGTTTTAGCTTTTTTTTATCTGTACAGTCTTTTGTTTCATTCTTTTCTTTCTTCTTGTTTATTTTATTCCCTTGCCTGTACAGTTATGTGCTTTAGTCTGTACAGTTTTATTTTGTTTTGCTTTAAAGCCTGTCTGTCCTTGGAAGTCTGTGCAAAGTCCTTTAGCTTCTAAAAATTCTGTCCTTTAACCTCTGCCTGAGCAATCAATGAAAAGTCAGCCTGCTGAAAATTGTTTTATTCCTAGCTGATAAATCCACAATCCAATGCCCATTTTGTTCACCATTCTAATTGAGATAGTCTGCTTGCATTGAACAGTAGAGCTATTTTGTTATTCAGGACAAAGGTAGAGAGATGATTGGATCTTGTGTCTTACTTGCCACAATTGTTTTAATGATAGAAAAACTGCTATTTTGTTTAGTTGGAGGAACTCCCGGGGAATCCAAGAAAAGCTGGTTATAAGAGGGGACTATGGTTCATGCAATTATTTGGGTGTCACCAGAGGCTATCAGTGCCTAGACTGAAACAGTTCCAGATTGATCAAATGATAAAAGAAAATTGTGATTTCCCTAAAAGCATTTCAGATATTGATATATTTCAGAGGGAGAGATATAAAAAAAAAAAAAGAAAAGAAAAAGAAAAAAAGAGTTACATGAAGAAGAGGCAGCCAATATTAGATTACGCCCTACAGTTGTAAATTTGGGTCGTGTAAATCTAAAGGGTAACTCTGTCTAGGTTGTAAAAGGCTAAACTAGTAAACAGAGCTCTACTCGGTTTCCCCTTTTACAATCTAGAAAAGTTGATCAGTCCAAAGTTCATCATTCAATTCGGTCATCCTTGAAGAAAGTTTTATACCCTTTGTAATTGCACCATCAAAAATCTTTCTTGAAGTAATCCGACCTAGTATGTCCTTGGGAAATTTTAACGGCTAGCGAGTTAGCGAGTCAATTTATTGTGAAGAATGTACGTGGCAAGGCATGATGCATGGTCTTTTTGTTTTGAAGCCGAGTCTTGGGTTCTAAAATAGTGCTACTATTTTACCCATAGATATCGCCATTTGTTGAGAAGCAACACACCCCCACTGAAAAATGAGATTCCATCCTTAGAAAGCCATGAACTTCCATTTTTGCAGCAGGGACCCTCTTGATAATTTTCAGGTTTTAAATCCAAATTTGCTTGCCTCCTTTTTAAAGTTGTGCTTTTTCTTGCATTCCAGTTGTGTTATCCAAGAATTCACTTTTTACATGCTAGAATCATTCATGCAAAAATAAAATCTTGCACCGAGTACGAGAAAAATCAGAAAACGAGTTGCATAAATTCATGAAAAATCAAACTTTCCATTTTTGGTAGTGTCGCGATATCGCGACACTTCCATTTTCGGAAATGTCGCGATATCGCGACGGGTAAATCAAAAAGCGGCTAAGTCATTTTAGTGTAGCGAAATCGCGACACTTTCCATTTTTGGAAGTGTCGCGATATCGCGACATTTCCATTTTTGGAAAGTGTCGCAAAATCTTGCGGCGGAGGAGAGAGAAAGAAAACGTACGGAAGGGCGCGATTTTGTGACATGTCGCGAAATCGTGACATGTCGCATTTTCATGATAGGAGAGAGAAAGTGGGCTAGAATAAAAAATTGGCTAAGTCGCAAATGTGTCACAAAATGGCAGCGACCGAGTCGCGACACGGACAAGGAGGAAAGCTAAGTGCAGGGCGCGATCGCTAACATGTCGCAAAATCGTGACATGCTTGAAAAAGTTGTGCGGTTGACGAGAAGGGCGCGATTTCGTGACATGTCACGAAATCGTGACATGTCGCGTTTCGCGGCCGACGGGGAAGAAGTTGCCGATGAGCCGGGGACGTCGCGATTTCGTGACATGTCGCGAAATCGCGACATGTCGCGAGAATCGCGATAGGAGAGAGAAAGTCCTAAGTTGACCAGAAGTGCATTCCAGCGGGAAACAGAAGGCATCCTGGGGTAGCGACACGTGTCAAAGCGTGAGGCAGACAAACAGAAGCCGACATGCAAGCTTGCTTTAGGGTTTTTAATCTGATTTTAATTGTTTTAACCTTTAAATTTAATGATTTATTAAAGTGCTAATCTAACTCTTTTTGTCTTTCATGCGGGATTCCATCGGCACTTGCGGGACAACCGGGAAAGGCCATAAAGTCAAAGTTAAAGTGCAGATTTGATCGAGGACCGCCATGCTAGAGGAGAAGATGCCGGTGAGAGCATTCAATGACAAATTTATTGCAGAATTAATAGCATGGAGACAATTTCAACTCGGGGATGGCTTTGCGGAGATCAAATTGATGGAGAAGTGGTGACTCATCCGGCTCACCAGCGAAATTAATGGAGGCATTTATTTGCAGTTGCAGATGAATGCAAGTGGCTTTAGATTTTATCTTCTCCATTTATGGCAGCTAACTGCACTGATTTGCCGAAGGGTTAAGTTCTATCCGGACTTTGATTTTAAATGGATTTTTATTGTAAAACCCGGGTCCTAGGGTTTAGATGAGATAAGATTTGTAGTTATGAGAAGAAGATATTTCTGAAAAGATCAGGGTCTATCCTGAGTCTATAAATACTTCTTCTCAATGTAATTGCGGGAGGCGGAGACTTAGAAATAAAAGGCTTATAAGCAATTTCTTGCAAATTTTGTGAAATCCTTTGTTTCTGGACTTGGAGTTGATGTGCTTTAGCTTTTACGTGATAGCATGGCCGGGGAGCCTAATATTTTGCGAGTGTGATAAGTGTATCTTCTTTTGTTATCCGTTCCATTTAAAGTTTGTTAGATATATGCTTGTAAATCTGACATTATCAAGTTTAAATATCGTTGTTAGGCTTCGGTTGTTCTCTTGTGCTGCTAGGGAAATTACAGATTTGAGGTTAAGTTTGTTCTAATTGCTCTGTCTTCACTGTGCGAGCTAGGTTGCTAGGTGAAAGATACCAGTTTTAACCAGTTGCCCTTGGATTTATAATTTTCTGCTAGATCTGTTTCACTCTGCCTTGTGCTCTTAGTTGAAAGTGATCTTAGGTGATTGGACACTTTCTTCTTTGATTTGTTCTGTTGTGAAGGTGATAGCATAGATAAGATTGATAGTTTAGGGTTTTACAGTTGATGTTTGATAAACTTCTCTTTACGCCCTACCCTACCCTCTCTTTGTTTTCGGTGAATGATCCATTTTTATTTTCTTTGTTTGTCTTTTATTTAAATCTGCTGACCCATGAGAGCTAGATCAAGAATTCAAGTTAAATACGATAAACAACTTTTGCAACTACTGAACAAGTTCAGGAACCCCCTGTAAGGTAACAGAACAGTCCATATTGAAATCTATTCCAGAAGTGGAAAAGAGTGAATAGCCATTCGACCCAACTACGTAACTCGCACCTTGGATAACCAGCTAGATCCTAAAGTGAGTGGGATTCGTCCCGTGGGTGTCTCCGGGGCTTCCTGCCCATCCTTTCGCGGGGTGTGCATGAAAGCCGGACCAACAGGTCCTTCATTAGTCATTGGTAGAAGGAAGATTCGAGGTTCGATTCCTCCTAGCACCAGATTGAAGGTTTTAGTTTTTGTTTGTTGGAGGCAACAAGTATAAAGTGGGTGAGGCTAAATATTACTCTCAATCGCTTGTCTAGCACAAGCGATCGATCACTACACTTGGTGGGCTGAGGTCAAAGGGTCGCTTCCCATCCGTGTCAAAGCAATTTATTTTTATTTTTAAAATGTATGCACCATGATTAATTTGTAAGGTTTGTGCGATGTGTTGAATTGTTGGATATAATGATATTTGGTGAATGATATTTGAACCTATAGTTTGGAACATAGGAGATATAAGGGGAAATATTTTTGGCATTATAAATTAAAGGGTTAAGCGTCATTTATTTTATTTGTTGAGATTGGAGTGATAATTTTGTGATTGGTTTATTTATCATTGTAATTCTTTGTTCTTTGAAAATAAATTGGAGTGAAAATTATTTTGAAAGAGTGGAGACAAAAGGTGTAAAATTCTTGTTTTATAAAAAGGAATATTGTTGAGAAATGTTTTGCATTATCCGTGAAAAACAAAGAATTCTAGAATATTATTTTTAGAATTCTTTGAGCATCTTGTTGAGGGAATATTCATGTGGAAGTTTTGAGATAGACTATTGTTATCTAACCTTTAAGTGGCACATAAGGAATTGGTTGTGAGTAAGATATATTTTGAAGACATATCTCCATCAAAGCAAAAATGTATGGGCGCATCATCCTTTATTTGAAGTGTTTTTTGGATTGAATGTTGTGAAACATAAGGTGGAGTGAAAAGGATTATTTTATGAACATTTTTGGAAATATTTGAGTGATTTTTATGTGCTTCATTGTTTAATGTTTGGAGAACATTTGAGATAGATATTATGAATTATTTGAGTTAGGTTTCACGACATACATTGTGCTCTTTGTTTTAAGAAGTGTGAAAATTTTGGTTAGGGTTTGTAAGAAAGTTGTGCTTCATTGGTTGAATGATTGTGTGAAAATATTGAGCATTGGTTTTGAGTGATACTAGAAGTGAATGTGCAAATCAGGAAGATAGGTGTCATTTGCTAGACTAGATCTATATTTAAAAGAGCAATAAAAGTAAGACATGTGGAAGTGACAAACTTAATGATTGAGTAGAATATATTGAGTTTTTGATAGAGTACATCATTCTCTATATGTTCTAGAGGTTAAACAAATTCTAGATAGAATATGTCTAAACTGCTTCAAGTTACTTTGAATATTAGACAAAGTATTTGATAGCATTGTGTGCAAGATTTGAGATTGATTAAGCATATCTTGTGATATATTTTGAGCATGTGATAGAGCAGGTTTGAGCATGTTCTAGAGCAGATTTGAGCAAGTCTTTGTGAATGCTTAAGAGAATAATTGAGCAAGTTCTTGAGAGGGCTTTAAGGTAGAATTGAGCAAGTCTTTGTGAAGACTTGAAGGTATATTTGAGCAAGTCTTATGAAGACTTGAAATAGTATTAAGAGTAGGTTTGATTTGTTCAAGCTTTGTGTTAAGGCTTGGGGTAGATCTAAAAAGAGTTGATTGATGATTTGTTCAAGCTTTGTGTTAAGTCTTGGGGCAGATCTAAACAGATTTGATTGGTGATTTGATCAAGCTTTATGTTAAGGCTTGAGGACATAGTTGAGATAGATATTAGTGTATATTTGTGAGCAGAGTTAGAGCAGATTTGTACTAGACTTGGGATAGAGTTTGGTGCAAATTTGATATAGAGTTGAGAATAAGCTTTGGATGTGATAGAGTAAAGAGGACAATAGTCTCTAGTGGATAGATATCCATTAGCCAATGTAGTGGGGATAGAGGTCTCATATGGAGAGATATCCACAAGCCAGAGCAATGGGGATAGAAATCTTCTACAAGATCACCAGCCAGAGTAGAGGGGATAGAGTTCTCCTATGGATAGAGTTACATGAACCAGAGCAAGGGAAAGAGTTATCCTGTGGAGTGTGATCCATGAACTAGTTAGAAATATAGAGTTCTTATATAGAGAGAGATCCAGGAACTAGTTTAAGAGATAGAGTTATCCTGGATCAATTTCCACAAACCAAAGAAAAGAGGAAAGAGTTCTCCTATCATGACCCGTAACCCTTGAACCCTATCAAAAGGATATTAATTGATCATGGGATCAATTAATGCTCAATAGGAAAGGGTCATAGACCCTAAGGAATTCTACAAAAATCCAATTTAGGGATTTTCAAGGGTTTAAGAGGAAAAATAATGAAAATTTAATTAATCAAATTTTATGGTTAATTGCATTTGATTTTGAATGCAATTAAATGTCCAATTTTTATTGGACCAAATTAGACACTAGTATTATTTAATGCTAAAGGCCTATCTTATTCCCCCTCATGACATAATTTGTTGGTGGAGAGAAAAGTGAGATTTTCCTTCCATTTTTAATTTAGGGATGATTGGTGGCATGTGGACCATAAAGAGCACAAAATAAAATAAGGTCACCTACCTTATCCCTAGTGTACCCTTTTCTACTCTTGAATTATCCTCCACATGACATGATAAGTCTTAATGAGCCCAAGGTATTTTTTAAACATTAAAATAATAATGCCACTATTTGGCCCATGTGAGGAGAAGTTTCCCTATAAATAGAGGGCAACTTGGGAAAATAAGAGAGCTAGGAGTTCTTGAAGGTCTAGGGAGAATGATATCCACCTTGGGTGGATCAGAAACTAGAAGGCTTGAAAGATTTCTTAGTTGAAGAATGAAGCATTCTTGGATGAATAGAAGAAGGTAAACAAGAAGAAGCTTGAGGAGACCAACCTTGTGGGAGTTTTATGTTGGTGGTTTCTTATTTTTCCTTGTTAGAGGATACTTCATTAAGATGAATTTTCTATGCTAGTTAAAAGCTTCATTTGTAGCTCCATATGCTATTTAATTAAGATATTGTAGTCTCCTCATTAAGCATTGGTTGAAGATTTATAGGGTTACATATCCTAAGTACTTGTGCTTGTGTTTTAAAATTTAATTTCTTATTGACTTAATGACCCTAGTTACATATTGAACTCATGTTTTTATGATTAATAATTTAACACATATTATTATATTCATGAAATTAGCTTATTATAGTTATAAAAGAGTACCATAAGCTAGCCATAATCTAGCACTGGTGGGGTTTAACTCTTTGAGGGTTGTTATTAAGAGTTATATAATATAGAAGGCCATAGTAAATCCAATCAGTGAGTGCATGCCACAATCTAAGCTACAACTAAGCTCAACCACTAAATCCTTCATTGATCAAATATGACCACCACTTGGTGGTTACTACATTAATAGCATGTAAACCCTCTTATAGTGTTATCTACCCATGACACAATGTATTTGGAATCCACATCTATACTTCTAAGATCTTCCCTATTTATATTTGATGAAACAGTAGGAGAAATTGTAAAATTTGAGGTGGATCACCATATTACAAACATTATATCATCCAACTACCATTGCTAAAAACTAGGGAGTGCCCAAATCTAGGTTGTGTGACCCCTGCATGGGATTATGTTATTCTATAAATTCATTTTTATACCCTTTAATTATTTGTACAACTGGAGTTGGTTTCAATTTTGTTAAACATTTAGGTGGTCCTATCAGTCGTAGATGTCCCTATCTGCATGCTCACCAATTATGACTTCCTAAACTATAATCCTATGCCTGTATGGCTTCCTAAACTGGTTAAAAATACCAAACCACTTGCATGTCAAATGTAGACTAGAATTTTCCACCTCTACTAATAAAATTGTAGTAAACTGTTGGATTAGATATTTATCTCAATATTGCAATACCTTTGTGAAGTTTGTGATGATCATTTTGATACAGAGTCTCTTTGTATTTGAAATTATTGCTAATATGGCTTAAATCCTTTTATAAAACCATTAGTTCATCCTTGCTTCAATGATTATAATTAGTTTAAAATAGGTCATCTTTCGGTATATGGTAAGGGTTTTGGATATTGTTAGAAGCCACTATGGTGACTGTGTTGCACTAGGAAGGCTTGGGCGATAGCAGATGTTTTAAAAGAACACTTGCATTTGTACCACATATCTCATATCATAGGACAAAGGATAAATAAAAGGGCATATATACACAAAGGCTAATAGTCAAGCACCTTGGCTAAGCCTCGCTGGATCCTTTGACCCTATGTGACATAACTAGTATGTTTAATCCTTGATATATATGTTGATTTAATTATTCATTGGGTGATTTATGAATTTCATTACATGCTTAGTTCATCACAAGATTTATGAGTGAGAAGTGCTCATGGGACCTAACTAAATATGTATGGATGAATATTTTTAGAGTCGAATAGTATGGCCAATGGGTCGTAGGTTGTCTTACAAATAATATGTTTGTGGTGTGATATATCTTATACTTTACTAATGCTATGGCCATTGGACCATAAAATGCTATGACCATTAGACCATAAAATAGTAGAATTAAATAGGGAAATATGAATAAACTAAAATTTTTAGTGAACTTTTGTAAAAGAGGTGCTTAGGATCAATTAAGTAATTCATGGTTCCACATGGACATGAGTAGGGCCATAATGGGAGTGGGACCCCCAATCCACTCGAGCATTAGTTGGTGGTCATCACAGTGACCAATAATATGATGTGGGGGTGTTGATTCTGCAACACCTAATTGGAATTAATCTTGGATTATAAAGCATATTGACTAACTATTGGAATTAATACTAGTTAGATAAATTGATGTAGAAAGCATATTGATTAGTTATTGGAATTAATATTGGTTGGATGAGTTAAGTAGTAAGCCAATTGATTAAAATATGGCTAATATTTGATTTGCATTGTATTCAATTGGGAATTAGACCCCAATTGGTTTGTATACAATCAAAGAAAAAATAACTATAGGATAATAAGCTTTATATTATCCAAACTCATCCTCTAAGGGGTTCTTCGTTATACTATAAGTATAAACTTGATATTACGAAGATATATTGTCGACTTGGAATATTTTTCAATAGGATACATCATGACAATTTAGGTTATTTTTACAAATAATGAACTTAGATTTTTAATGTTGAAGGAACAAATGTTTAGGGATTTAAAGGTATGGGACTTTAATTCATTATGCAAGGGATTGATTATGAATCAATCATGAAGAATGAATTTGGAAATTCATTCTTGAGGGAATTTATAAGATTCCCTCTAATGTCGATAAGACTTCTCCAAAATATGATTCCAATGATTATCATAAACATATGTAAGATATTATAAAATTCTTAAGATGACTTAGAGAAAGGAATTAGTAGATTCCTTAATTGCATCATGAATTTTAAAGGAATAGATGGATTCCTTATTGGTATGAGAAATACTTAATGTTAAAATGATGACTTAGAGAAAGGAATTAGAAGATTCCTTAATTGCATCATGGTCATTAAAAGGAACAATTGGGTTTCTTTAATTGTATAATTGATTGAAAGGGATCCATAGATGCCCTTCTATACTTGTAATATTTGACATCTTAAGTTTATGAATATGAGGAAAGTACATATTTTGGAGGTTGGGTTTATTCCCCATGAGGGTTCCCAAGATAAACAATGTGTCACTTATTTGTGGTTTGATTTGTTAATTCTTGTGAATGTTGCATTTACTTTCAAATGAGAATGTTATAAGTTGATGAGATGTTAATTTCTTTGATGAAATGAAATGCAAAATCACTTTAAACGATTATGACAATGTTTACAATGGTGAACTACTATTTGATTTGTAGTCAAATTGTGATACAAATAATGTATGCTTAATTTTAATATGTTGTTGGTTTAAAAAATATGATTATGTCATTTTATTTCTAAAATGTTATTGTTTAAATGATTTATGAATGATGTACTTATCATAGTCAATTTTGGAATAGATTCAAAAAGTATAATGTATTGAAACATATATCTTGCTCAAGTGGTTATCTCATGTTTGGTTACAATCTCAAGAATTATAATGTAATGGGTTCTATTCCTTAAGGATTAATTGAATTATGTTCACTTCATAAACATTCATGGATGGTTTAACCTGAAACACATAAGTAATAAAATGATTCGAGTTGGAACTCGGAGTGGGTTGGAGCCCACAAATGGCAATTTGGACTTGAGTTGTAGACCAAGTCAGACCTTACATTCTGAGTTGATATTTGAATGTACATGAGGAGTAGGTGCTCCCATGATGGTGAAATAATACCCTTTTTGTAATGAACTTAATTGATTCATTTATATAACAAAAGGGATGCCTAAATAAAAAGGTGATCAAATAAGCCTTAAGAGGAATAAGGAAATATAATCATGCTTAAGATGACCAATCCAAGGATTGTGTAAGTTTGATCACGTGTAGTGATTTTGTTATCTTAGTGGCCCCATCGAGGAGATGTGGGTAGGAACTAAGATTGATGATAACCATTGGTGTGGTTACTTCATCTATGATGGATTTACATTGGTGTGGTTTTCCATCTTCAAGGTATTCACCTATATACTGGTCTTGGTGGATAGTATGGTTAAGGGTGATTTCCTTTTATGAGGGATGAAACCTAACGCTTTGGTGAGTGTTCTCATATTCGAGTGGTATGAGGGTTTTGTAGAAGCTGATCACTTCTACTCAAGAGTGACTCTGATCAAGTCTTAATATCTCTTGATGATATTTGCCTTGATAACTTACAATCCAGTTGGAATGATTCTATCTTAGATCATGATTATGTTCCTTGCCTCATGAAATATGAATATGTATATAAAAATAATTGTGGATAAGAAGTGGTAACAATTGGGGTTGTTACAATTGGTATCAGAGCCTAGGCTAACTAATAGATTCTAGTTAGATCTAGGTTAGCAAAATATTTGGGCATGAAATAAAACTTGAGAAAAACTCAAAATATAAATTCCATAACTCTAAACAATGCACACTTGGTAAGGACAAGGTCAGTACTTGAGATTATCGATGTCTGAGTTTCTTTCTCCCATGAATAGATCCATAGTCATTCGAAAGTGGAAGAGCTAAGTGAACCCTCCTTCCATGGGTTTTAAGTGGTGTACCTTAGACTCTTTTGGAAAATTACTCGACATCTATGTCTTTTGACTTACTTACTCCTTATTCTCAAGTGTGTATGAACCAGAGGTTCAGATTTACTAAGGGATCACTTGAACTATGATTGTCAAACTATTATGGACAACTTAAATGGCTATAGTCATGTATAGAAGTGAAACCTTATGGGATACAAGTGTAAATTAAACCATGTAAGTTAGTTGAAAACTAACTAGTGGAAATTTAAGATCAAGAGATAAACAAAACAATGTTTTCTTTATTTTTATTTTTGATCAATGTTACAATACACTTTGGATTTTTCCAATCAGAGGTTATGGTGTAATGGTAGAAGAAGTTTCCCGACAATACTAGAACCTAAAACTCTGATATGTTGGAGGAGAACAAGGATGGTGAAACCTCACATCTAAGCATGGAAATATCCCAAATCTCACCAGACTCATCTTTGACATGAGAATTAGGGAACTCCACCAAGTAAGCTCTAGAATCCCAAGTATCACCACCACATGTAGCTTTGCCAACCTCCCTAAGTATCTCGACTCCTTAGAAAAGTATGCACCCGACCACCCAGGTGGTGGTTGAATGTAATAAGGTGTGCTAAGCTATTTAAAATGGGAACTGACCACTATGTCATGCATGTGGTATTAATATCATAAGAAAACTAGAGTATAGTTTTGCAATAGTTGTTTGAAACATAGAAAACTACGTATATGAAACCGATGTTAAACCAAATACTATGTGATAGGCATGCCTTGTCAATAAAGCAATAAAGTATCAAGGAAAGGATACTTGCATAAGTATGTAAAAAAATCTATTGGAGTCATCGAAGGGTCGATGATGGGATATTATGCAAATTAGAAACCATAATGGAAGGACACGTGTGTCATGATAATGTTTTCTATGGCACATCAAAAGAAGTTACTTCCTTGGGAACTGGAGAAGAATCAAATAACTCAATATGATTGATCTACGAATCTACGAAAATGAATAGACCTCAAAACACTATCAAGCAAATGAAATCGAGGTAATAACTCCAACATCGTAGAATGGATAAAATGGTGTAAAGTTGTAACTAGAAATTTTATCTTAGTTTTAGATATAGAATTAACCTATCCATTATTCATGGCAGTGAATACCATACTACTTGTATTAGGGTTTACCCTATTAATACTGATGATCTCAAGAATGAACACCATAGTGTGTCTCATAATTCTCTTATTTTTGGCAGCTGATCTATTGGTACATACTCTTTGAGTGATGGCTTCTGACAATATCTAGAACCGGTAGCGGTGATCCTATAGAGATATCAAAAATCTGACCATTAAAGATCATTAGGGCATGACATCCTATTAGATAGATCTTTCAAAATTACAAGGATAAGATGGATGTAAGCGACTAGCAATGGCTGAAAGAAGTTGGATTGGAAGGAGTAGCTCGATGGGAGCCAATACATGTGGATAGGTGTTATCTATCAACCCTAGTAGAAATGTGGGATCCCAGTAGAGGGACATTCCAGTTACCCACTGGAGAAATGACTATTACATTAGAAGATGTGTATCGGATATACCGAATACCGGTAGAAGGTCACACAATGACCATTGCTAATGAAGAAAAAATGGGGTATATTTTGGAAAGAGTGTTTGGAGCAGAATGGAGAAGCGTGAACACCGATAAGGGGGGTATAGCACATGAACTACACTATGTGCAGGGTAGATTGACACATAGGCATGCTATAATAATGGAGCTCTTATCGGGTGTCATTCTTCCTGAATCAAGAGGTGCATGATTTCCCTAGAATTTATTGGGAATAGTGCAGGATTTAGTTGAGGATTCAGTTGTATATGCATGGGCACCAACATTGTTGGCTCAAACCTATAGAGAGTTGTTTAAATTAAGAACAACGATGAAAATTGGATTGAGTTGTAGTACCCTACTACAAATCTGGGCATGGGAACACATAGTGGTAGCAAGACCCCAAGGGCTACCTTATGATGCACACAAATTTATGGGGCTAGAGATACCCTATGCATTAAGGTGGCAACGGGAAAAAGAGTGGTCTAGCCATAGACCACTTGAAGGTAATAGAGAGTGATTCCGCTCTATTTGGGAGAATCTGCACTCTCGAGATGTTATTTGGAGACCTTGGAGAGAGGGCCCAGTATGGGCAGAATATGGATTACAACTCGCTCATGTAAGACGAGCAAGGTGGTTGATTGGATGTACAAGTATGCAATACGAGTATTTTTAGTATACTTGGGTATTGTGATAGTTTGGTATTATGCAATGGATATCGGACCCATCCAAGGTTTATACAAGGAAGGGGAGAACAATAGTGATACCTCCACAAATGGAACCATTAGCCTTAGAACCCGATGAGGCTATATGGACACCAGAGGAGGATGATGTAGGTACAACCCCTAACTTTGATATTTGGTGGGCTACACAACGACAATGCCAAGAGGAAGATTCTGATGAGGAAGAAGATAGTAGAGAAATAGCCAAGGTTGTTGAGGAAGAGCATTCATCTAGAAAGGGAGAAGAGGAAGAATATCCCAAAATATGTGTACGCCAATGGGTGGATATAGAAGCAGGACCATCCAACATAGGAGGAGATGAACCTATGAGAAAAGTGCAACACGAAGTGGAAGCGCTAAAGGAACGAATTTGATTGTTAGAGACCCAATAGTTGAAGCTAGTAGACAAATGGGCACAACAAAGGTTTAAGTTGGAGACTGAGAGAGAAGCTACCATTTCAGAGAAGGATAGGCTTCAACTAGAGTTAGCACAAATGCACTACTGGAGGGATACAATAGTAGCAGCCTTGCAAGTAGAGAATGCACAATTACGCCAAGCAAGGGATGACTATAGAGCTACATTCTTGACTTCTTATTTTAATGCACTCATAAGCCATGGTTTACTTCTCCCATATCAACCAACTATTGGTGTACAACGTGAACATGGGAGTACAACTCAAGCAACTCGGGCAATAGTCAAAATAGAACTCGAGCCACTTCTCAAGAAATTTCTCCAATAGTTTCTCAAACTAGTAATGTAGGTGTAGATCAGACTGGTGAAAGATCCGAGGGACAACAACCTTGAGATCTAAAGCCACTACTCTGTGGACTATATGTATGTGTAGTATGCCAAGGTATTTGGAAAAATGTAATTAGAGAACATTTGAATTACATACTTCTATTTTGTGGAAAATGAAATACTTTGTGTGAACTTAATTAGTTTAAAGTTTTTATTGTGAAACTCAGAGTAGCTTATGAATGTTTGTGACTTATAGATTTTGTTTGTATTCATAAGCATGAAAAGTGAACTTATTTAATTAAAATAAAACTAAATGAATTTGAAGAATGGATTGGTGTCCATTCTTGGAGAAGGTATGGGACTTCTCCATGATTTTATGATGATGAAAACCAGGAGACATCTAGGTGGATGCTCTGGTGATGGCAAAAAGGTTGCCAAAATGCATCTTAGGATATATGTGAATATCCTAAATTGAGATTCTAAAATTATGATGTGTCTTTGTTGACACTTAATTTTATCAGGTTAACTCATGTTAAGGGTTAACAAATTATACTGTGATACTCCTTGGTGGGAGTTTTGATAAAATTAATAAGAACTTTTATGTCTAATATAGTACAAAAGCATAATTTCATGATATCTCTGTAACACCATTTTGCAAATTCTATTATTGTAGTGCTTTAAATTCAGTATTTGTGCAGTAATAGATGGTTTAAAATTGTAATCTTTGTGATGAGATTATGTATTGATGATGTTTTCAATACTTATTGTTATGCAAAATGGATGTTATGTTGTTTATAAGGACATGGTACTGCTGATATTTTGCATTTTTGTAGGTCCAGGTACTCTCATGGATGGAATATGAAGCTTACCATCAAGGATGAGATGCTGAAAGTTAAGAAAAATCTGATGACTCAGATTGTAAAATAGCAGGATAAATACTAGCTTTGCTAGATAAATATACTCACTAAGGTAATTGTTCAAACACAGAGGACTGTGTTTAATCTAAGGGGGGTGTATGTCATGACCCGTCACCCTTGAACCCTATCAAAAGGATATTAATTGATCATGGGATCAATTAATGCTCAACAAAAAGGGGTCATAGACCCTAAGGAATTCTACAAAATTCCAATTTAGGGATTTTGAAGGGTTTAAGAGATGAAAATTTAGTTAATCATATTTGATTAGGTTAATTGCATTTGATTTTGAATGCAAGTAAATATCCAATTCTTATTGGACCAAATTAGGAACTAGTATTATTTAATGCTAAAGGTCTATCTTATTATCCCTCACGGCATAAGTTGGTTGGTCAAGATAAAAGTGAGATTCTCTCCTCTATTTTATATTTAGGGATGATTAGTTGTATGTGGACCATAAAGAGCACAAAATAAAATAAGGCCACCTACCTTATCCTTAGTGGACCCTTTTCTACTCTTGGATTATCCTCCACTTGACATGATAAGTCTTAATGGGCCCAAGGAATATTTTAAACATTAAAATAATAAGGCCACTATTTTGCCCATGTGAGGATAATTTTCCCTATAGATAGAGGGAAAATTGGAAAAAGAAGGGAGATAGGAATTCTTGAATGTCTAGGGAGTATGCTCTCCATATTGGGTGGATCAGAAACCATAAGCCTTGAGAGATTTCTTAGTTGAATAATGAAGCATTCTTGGATGAATAGAAGGAGACAAACAAGAAGGAGCTTGAGG
Source organism: Wollemia nobilis (assembly GCA_028583015.1). Classification (NCBI taxonomy): domain Eukaryota; kingdom Viridiplantae; phylum Streptophyta; class Pinopsida; order Araucariales; family Araucariaceae; genus Wollemia; species Wollemia nobilis. The sequence goes on from JAQPPZ010016936.1 coordinate 5,974,710, forward strand.
AGACAAACCTTGAAGGAGTTTTAGATTGGTGGTTTCTTATTTTTACTTGTAAGAGGATACTTCATTAAGATGAATTTGCTATGCTAGTTAAAAGCTTCATTTGTAGCTCCATATGCTATTTAATTAAGAGATTGTAGTCTCCTCATTAAACATTGGTTGAAGATTTAAGGGGTTATATATCCAAAGTACTTATGCTTGTGTTTTAAAACTTAAGTTCTTATTGATTTAATGGTCCTAGTTACATATTGAACTCATATTCTTATGAGTAATAATCTAACATAGATTATTATATTTGTGAAGTTAGCTTATTATAGTTAAAAAAGGACCATAAGCTAGCCATATTCTAGAATTGGTGGGGTTTAACCATTTGAGTGTTGTTATTAAAATTTATATAACCTAGAAGGCCATAGTAAATCCAATCGGTGAGCACATGACACAATCTAAGCTACAACTAATCTCAAACACTAAATCCTTTGTTGACCAAATATGACCACCACTTGGTGGTTACTCCATTCATAGCATGCAAACCTTATTATAGTGTCATATACCCATGACACAATGTATGTAGGATCCATGTCTATACTACCTAGATATTTTCTATTTAAATATTATGAAATAGTAGGTAAAATTATGAAATTTGAGGATGATCGCCATATTAAAAACATTATATCATCCAACTACCATTTCTAAAAACAAGGGAGTGCCCAAATCTAGGTTGCATGACCCTTGCATGGGCTTATGCTATTCTATAAATTCATTTTTATATCCTTTAATCCTCTATACAACTAGAGTTGGTTTCTATGTTTACTTGTATAAGTTTGTTAAACATTCAAGTGGTCCTGTCAGTCACAGATGTTCCTATCTACATGCTCACCTATGATGAATTCTTGAACTATAGTCCTCTACATGTATGGATTTATACATCGATCAACAAACATTGAACCACTTGTATATAAAATGTATATTGGAATTTGCCACCTCTAATAATCAAATTGTAGTAAATTGTTGGATTAGATATTTATCTCAATATTACAATACCTTTGTGAAGTTTGTGATGATCGTTGTGATACAGAGTATATTTCTGTTTGAAATTGTTTCTAATATGGGTTAAATCCTTGCATAAAACCCTTAGTTCATCCTCACTTTGATGATTACAATTAGTTTGAAATAGGTCATCCCCCGGTATATGGTAAGGGTTTTGGAGATCACTAGCAGCCACTATGGTGACTATGCTGCACCAGGCAAGCTCAGGCGATATTGGATGTTTTAAAAGAACACTTGCCTTTGTCCTAAATGTATCATATGGTAGGACAAAGGCTAAATAAAAGGCCATAGATACACAAAGGCTAATAGCCAAGCACCTTGTCTAAGCCTCATTGAATCCTTTAACCCGATGTGACATAACTACTATGTTTAATACTTGATATATATGTTGATTTAATAATTTGTCGAGTGATTTATGAATTTCATTACATGCATAATTCATCACGATATTTATGAGTGAGAAGTGCTCATGGGCCCTAACTAAATATGTATGGATGAATATTTTTAGAGCCGAATAGTAGGGCCAATGGGTCATAGGTTGTCTTATAAATAATATGTTTGTGGTGTGATACATATTATACTTTAATAATGCTATGGCCATTGGAACATAAAATTCTATGACCATTGGACCATAAAATAGTAGAATTAAATAAGGAAATATGAATAAACTAAAATTTTTAGTGAATTTGGTAAAATAGGTGTTTAGGATCAATTAAGGAATTCATGGTTCCACATGGACACAAGTAGGGCTGTTGGCAATTTTGGGTTTGAGATCTTAGCTTCTTTTCTATGAGTTGTCATTGATGTCAAAAGGAACTGGCATTAATGTCAAGAGGATTTATTGGCTTCAAAGGTTGAAGATTCCAAATAATCTTTTCTAGAATATTTCGGAGAGATTCCATGTGGAATATGAAAAGGTTTTTATCAAAACCATGGCAGGTTTAAGGGTTTTTATTAAAACCAGGTGGATGCATTAAGGGTTTTTCTCAAAACCACCTCGACTTAATGCAAAGGCTGGAGACACTTATTAATTAAATAACTTAATTAATAAAACCTTTTTAAGGTTTTTTAATTAATTATTTATTTGATTTAGTGATTAAATTATTTTAATAATTTAATGGGTTCTCCACCTAAGGTCTAAGGTCTAAAAGACCTTTGATTATTTTTAAATAATCAAAAGGGTTTCATAAACCCTAAAGTTGTTTCGAAGGCGCCAAAATAATCTTAATTTTAAAATTTTGAACTATCCTCCCGTCGATGTCGTGCATAGCATGAAGTTTGGCTATATAAGCCATAACCTATAGTCCAAAGCAATGGTGTGAAAGAAATTTGAATTACGCAAAAGTTGGGAAGTAAAAGCTACAACTATCATTTTTTTTGCCATGTTTATCCATCGCCAAAGGGTTAAGGAGAAGGAGACTCTTGCTAGCCTTCAATCTAGCATCATTGGCCTAGTGGCAATGACTGTTCTACGAAGGCGCTTGAAGGGAGGTCAAGCGTTCGACTCTCGTCGTGGAGTGTGAGAAGAGTTTTTGTGCTCCGATTTTTTTGGAGGCACTGTTGACCCATGATTTTTAGAAGCATTTTTTTGTTGGTAAGGTTTTTTAAATAAAATCTAGATTTTGTTAAAGAAGAAGTGGTTGGGCAGATTTATTTAAAATTATTTTTAAGGTTAAATGCTTCTTTGGAGATATAAGGTTGATAGTGTGTGGTTGAGATTTTTGGCTTGATTTTTGAGTGAGATTTGCTTAGAAGCTATTATTCCTTGAGCATGGTTTAATTAATTTGGAGAAATAAGGTGTAAAAGGATATATTTTTTGTATGCTTTATATTTTTTGGTAGTTGACTTCTAAGGATTGGAGTCATAAGGTGTTTTATGGAATAAATATTTTTGTGGTTACTTCTATGATCCAACCCTAACTTGGTGGCAAATTTGAGGGTGGTGTTGGTAACAGGTTGAAGAACTATTCTCTTCTTCCTCAAACAAAGGTACGGGCAACTTTTTCCATGTATATTGTTGATGGTGTATTTTCTGAAATTGAGTTTGGAGTGAAAATGTTGTCTACTAGGTATTCTTGTTGGTGTAAATCCCATTTTCTGGATATTGAAGATTGTTTATGCATTAAAATCATTGATGAGTTTTTTGGGTGAATGCATAGTTCTGGTTGAGGAAGAGGAAGAATTTTTGCACTAGGGTTTATGTTAGTAAGTCTTTCTACTTGCATTGAGTTGGTGAAACCCTTGGTTTTTTTGATATTGATGGTTGAGTTGCTTCCATAGAGGTTTTTTTGATCAAGTTAATGCTTTACTTGATACATGATTTGGGCTTACTCCATTGAGATTGATTTGAGCAAGTTATTCTTTGCATTGGTGATTTATGTTGGTGGTTGTTTTATTCAAATACCTTTGGATGGAAAAGGATGTCTACTAGTTTCCTTTTCATGTAGTGATTGGTTGAATGCTTCAAGGTTAATGTTGAGTTGAATGATGTTGGTTAAACCTTGTCTATAAGCATTGTTGTTAAAGCCCTAATTGGTTGAGAAAAGATATTGGTTGTGGAAAGAACATGAGTATCATTGTTATATGAGATATTACATGGTTGGCAATTGTTGGGTTGTGTTTCATGTTCTTGAGAAAAGCATACTACATCTATCTTATTATTTTTAGATTGAGATTGAGTTGAGATTGAGATTGGGAGTTAAGTATAGAACATATTGAGTCTCTAACAATTCTCTTTATATTTCTATGAGATTTGAGATTGAGATTGGGAGTTAAGTATAGAACATATTGAGTCTCTAACAATTCTCTTTATGCTTCTATGAGGTTGATGAATCACATTGGGTCTCTAACAATTCTCTTTGTGGGTTCATGCTAAGCAAGTTTTTCTTGATGAACTTGTGAGCTGATTTGGATAGGTTCTAGTGAAGACTTGTGAGCTGATTTGGATAGGTTCTAGTGAGGACTTGTGAGCTGATTTGGACAGGTTCTAGTGAGGACTTGTGAGCTGATTTGGACAGGTTCTAGTGAGGACTTGTGAGCTGATTTGGAAAATTTCTAGGGAGGACTTGTGAGCTAATTTGGATAGGTCCTAGCAGAGGACTTGAGGAAAGAGTTGAAGTGGTTCTTTGAGAAGAACCTGAGGATAGTTTTGAAAAGTCTTTGAGAAGGCTTGTGTGTAGCAGAGATTGATTTGTTCAAACTTTATGAGTTGAGCTTGGGACAGATCTGATAGAGTGAGGAAGACTTGTCTTTGGACCGATTGATTGTGTTTAGTATAGGTTGATGAGTTCTGTGGAGGTGATCGGTGAGGACGAGAGGTCTCTTGAGGCTGAGCATTGAGGATAGGAGGTCTTTTGTGGAAAGGAGTTCCACGTGCTAGCGAAATAAGAGGCAGGTGATCTTCTGAAGTATCATTTCTAGAGTTGAGGGGAAGGATTCTCCTTTGGGCAGGAGGCTCATAAATTCGTGAGGAGGGGAAGGATTCTCCTTTTGGCAGGAGGCTCATAAATTCATGAGGAGGGGAAGGATTCTCCTTTGGGAAGAGGCTCATAAATACTTGATTAGGGGAAGGTTTCTCCTTTGGGCTAAGGCTCATAAACATTGTAATTGGGAAGGATTCCCAAAGAACTTTGAGAAAGCTTTTTAGAGAAAAGTTTTGTGGATGTAGCCCATGTTGGGTGAACCATGTTAAAATTGGTGTCTCATTGTGTGTTGCTTTATGCATTGCTTTGATATTGCTATTTGTTCATTGCTTTGCGAAGTTGAAGTTAAATAGAGAAAGTAAAAAGAGGTCTTATACTGTTCACCCCCCCTCTCAGTATAAGCTTGTGTTCTTCAAGGGCAATAATGGGAGTGGGACCCCCACTCCACTCAAGCATTAGTTGGAGGTTGACATAGTGACCAATAGAATTATGTGGGGGTGTTGATGCTGCAACACCTAATTGGAATTAATCTTGGATTAAAAAGAATATTGACTAACTATTGGAATTAACATTGGTTGTATAAATTGATGTAGAAAGCATATTTATTAGTTATTGGAATTAATATTGGTTGGATAAGTTAAGTAGTAATCCAATTGATTAAATAATAGATAATATTTTATTTGTGCTATATTCAATTGGAAATTAGACCCCAATTTATTTGTATATAATCAAAGGAAAAATAATTATAGGATTGAAATTAGAAATTATTAGATTTTCCATTGATATTCCAAGGTGTTAAATACATGAAGCTAAGGCTAAAGATAGCCTTAGTTATTGATCAAATAATATTTCCCCCTATGCACACAAATATAAATAACCAAATATATTTGCTAAACAATATCAACATATGATATTGAATGAAAAATAAAATATCACCTAATAAAGTTACAGTAGGAAAATAAAGTAATAAAATGTATGCTAATGTCCCCCCTTATTACATTTTTTTGCAATATAAAGTGAGTTGTGAAAGAACTCAAACTTGATGCGTTCAAATGCCTTGGTGAAAATATCTACAACTTGATCACTGGTGGGAATGTATTAAAGTTGAATTATGTGCCTTGGAACCTTATCTCAAATGAAGTGACATTGTGTATCAATGTGTTTGGTTCATTCATGATGCACTAGATTCTTGACTAGTTTTAGAACACCTTGGTTGTCACAAAACAAGTGAATTAGAGATTTGGATGGATGAAACATACTTGTCAAGATACAATGTAACCATATCACCTCACACACTGCTTCTAGTGCAGTGTGATACTCTACCTTTGTATATGAGATAGCAACCACTTGTTGCTTCTTATTGTGCCAAGAGATAGGACCAGATCCAAGATGAAATATATATCCTAAAGTTGACTTGTGATCATCATATGATCCAACATAGTCAAAGTCTGTGTCTCCTTGCAAGAAGAATTTATCATTCTTCTTATACTCTAGATCATACTCAATAGTACCATGAACATAGAAATAACACATTTTGTTGCTTTCCAATGAGTGGTCTTATGCTCTTGCATGAACCTCAAAAGATAGTTGACAACAAAAACAATATCTAGCCTAGTGTTTTTAGATATATAAGACTCCCAATTAGTTTTTGATAGAGAGTACCATCTATCTGAGGTGAATCATCATATTGTGATAAGTTAATTTTTGACTCCATAGGAGTTGCCATTGGTTTAAAATTAGTCATATGGTATTTTTCTAATAATATCTTGGCATACTTTTGCTAGGTCACCTTGATGTGATGTTTTTTTTGGTTCACTTCCAAGCCAAGATAATAGTGGAGAAGTCCAAGATCTATCATCTTAAAATATTTGCACAAGTCACTTTTGACAGCAACTATCAAATATTTAGAGCTACCTGTGATAATTAGATCATCCACATACAATACAAGTAGCACTATTTTAGAACCTTGTTTCTTGAAATAGAGATTTACATCTATATAAATTCTCTTAAATCCATGCTACATAAGGTGATCATCCATATTAATATACCAAGCTCTGGGATCTTGTTTCAAACCATACAAGGATTTGACCAATTTACAAACTTTTTGTTCTTGGCATTCCACTTGAAATCCTTTAGGTTGGGCCATATAGACCTCTTATTTAATATCACCATTTAGGAATGCACTCTTGACATCCATATGATGAAATTTCCACCCAAAATATGCTACCATAGCACAAAGAACTCAAATGGTTTTCATCCAAGTAGTAGATGCACAACTTTCCTCATAGTCAATGCCTTCCTTTTGTACATAGCACTTTGACACAAGGTGGTACTTATGCTTATCAATTGTTCCATATAACTTGTACTTGAATTTGTACACCCATTTGTAGCCAATGGGCCTCTTTCCATGCAGTACATCAACAAGCTTCCATATTTGATTTTTATTTAGAGACTTGTACTTTGTGTCCATATCAGCATTTCATTGTGGCTTACCAAGGGCATATTGTACTGTTGTGGGTTCATGTTCATCAAGTGAAGACATAAACACCCTTTAATTTTCTACATCCATATCTTCAGGTTCTACAGAAATTTCCTCAAAATATTGGTAAAGTTCATCAAAATCAATAGTCTTTGCTGCAACTTTCTCTTGATGAGCCATACTATGAGTATCAGGTCTATTCAAAGTCATATCTGATGGAGTGGATATATTTGAGTATTTGATAGCAATTTTATACCACTTAGGAATATTTTTCTATGGAGAAGAAGGAGATCCTCCCTTCTGTAATGAAGAAGGAGACTTATCATCCTTAGATTATGCAAAATCTAGGTATATATCTTATGTATTTTGTGATGTGAAAGTCTCATCAAAAACAACATATCTACTAGTATGAATCTTCTTGGTAAAAGGATCAATCAACAAATAACCCTTTGAATGCTCATCATATCCAAGAAGAACACATTGCAAGGTCTTCTCATCTAGCTTCTTCCTTTTATCTTTAGGTATATGCATAAAAGCTTGACATCCAAAAACACGTAGATGAGAGATGGAGGGTTTCTAACCACTCCATACATCCTATGGAGTTATTCCCTTTAGGGCCTTGGTGGCTGCCCTATTCAGCAAGTACATTGTTGTGGTGTCAACGTTTGCCCAAAAAAATTTCTTTAGATGGGCTCATGTTAGCATACAATGAACCATTTCCATGATGGAATGGTTCCTTCACTCAACAAATCCATTTTTTCAAGGAGTATAAGTAGTAGTGAGCTATCTTTTTATCCCTTGTGCATATAAATATGTAGAAAATTATTTATAGGTGAACTCCCCCCTCGATCTAAGTGGAGGGTCCTGATTGAAGTCCATAACTCCTTCTCAACATATTTATTGAATTGTAGGAAGTAATTGAAAGCTTAAAATTTTAGATGAAGAAAGAACACCCACATTTTCTGTGAGTAGTCATCTACAAACAACTGAAAGTACCTCTTACCCCTAAAACTATTTGGGGTGAAAGGACCGCACATATTGGTGTGAATTAACTCTAGAGGTTTCTTTGATCGTGTAGAGATATTTTCAAAAGGTACTCTATGTTGCTTCCCTGCCAAGCAATCAGAGCACACTAGAAATGTAGAGGAAAGGGAGGGAAGGCCCTTTACGATCTCATATTTACTTAGCTCAAGTAAATATCTAGAACTGATATGCTCGTATATCCTATGCCAAAGTAAAGTTTCATCATTTTTAGAGGCTATCATGGCTACATGAGGGGTGGAGATAGCATCCAATGCAAATAAGCCATGCTTGTATGAAGCAGTTGCAATGTTTTTACCCCTCTTGGTGATAAAGCAATGCTTCTGAACATCCTCAACACAAAAATAAAAAACCATCTTCTTGTCCAAGATTTGTGGTACTAACAAAAATTGTTCGCTAATCCTGGAACATAAAGGACTTGTTCAATCTAACACTTGCCATCTAGAAGTTTGATTGAACTATACCCTCATCCTAAACCTTGTAGGTTTTATCATAATCAATGGTGATGGGTTTTCCTTCCTTGGATTCATATATTGCAAACCATGACTTATCACAAGTCATGTGCTTACTGGAACCAGAATCAATATACCACAAAGTATACTTTGGATTGGAGGTTGTGGTAGTCGTGAGAACCCTGTGTGTTCACTCAAACTCCAAGTCAGATTCTTCAACAACAACATTCATCTTTGGTTGCTTGTTTTTGTTTTGGCCCTTGTTCTTTGGTTTCTTATTCTTATACCAACATCGATTGGTGTCATGGGTATCCTTATCATAAATATTGCAATAGCACTTCTACTATTGATATTGTTGAGGTTATTTTCCCTTATCCTTGGAAGATAATACTTCCTTCTAAAAATTACCTTTCTTATTAGATCCCTTCTTGTTGGAGTAAAGGGTTGTATTAGAAGCATCATCATTTTGAAGTTGGACTGCCTCCTAAGTTTGAAGTAGATTGATCAACTCCAAAAAGGTAAATTTTCTTTGTGAGACTTGAATTATAGTGATCAATGTTCTATATGAAGAGGGTAAAGCTCTAAGAATCACTAAAGTGAGGAGATTATCCTCTACAATATCTCCCATAGAATTCAACTTTATCTTCAACTCGTCCACACAATATAGAAATATGTCAACTATCTCACCATGCTTCATACTCAAATTGTGGAGTTGAGTTTGAAGGTTAAGAATGGTGGAATCATTCTTACCCTCATAAATGGTCTTAAGGGCATCCCATGCCTCCTGACCATGTTCTTTGTCAACAATGTGAGGTTGAATTTCATTTGACATAGCTAGAAAAATGAGCACTCTAGCCTTACTATATTTCTTGTCAAATTCAATCATCTTTTTAGTTGGACGTGTTGGTTGAGTTGATGTTGTTGATGGTGAAGGATGTGTTTCCTTACTTGAAACTATATCCCACAATTCTTCCATTTGTAGAATAGCCCTAATTTTTGTTCACCATGGTATATAATTGGAACCTCTGAGTAATTGAGCATCTATCATGTATTTGTGGATAGCAGCCATGATGAGGGTTCCTTATATCACCAAATGTTCCTCCTTTCTTTATATCTTTGCCAGGACTTTATACTAAACCTATCTATATACCCACCCTTATGTGAGGGAGACTATAAGTACATGAGAGTAGAATGATACATGGAACATAGGCGGTACTAAAAGGGAATCATTTTGTTTATGACACCTACCATAGAAGGTCTTTCCTCATGCATGGGGTGTAAATTCCCCTAAATAATTTGGAAAGCACTTTGTCAAGATTTATGTATAACAACAATAATTATTAGGGTATGAATGGAGTGAAAATAATGATAAAATGACAAACTTATATCTCCTCAATAATTTTTAGAGAACAATCTCAGACATCATTGTTGCAACTATGTTAGGCAATAGATACAATAGCCCAAAGCACGACAAAATTACCTGTAAGTGTGGGCTAGAGGTCTTATAAATACCAAAAAATTATTGGGTTTAATTACACAGATGGGTTCAATTTTTGGGTACTTATTAGTGCTTGATTTTACTTAATGAAGTAGTGCAATAAATAATGAAATACAACATACATCAGAAACTGCCCACAAAAAATGAACTTAAGGTGTTGGTTTCCACCGAAAATGCACCTTATTACAAATGCTAATTTTTTTTTCAAAAACTAAAAATTCACTCACTATTCTCCCCTTGTCATTCTCATTTGATAAAGAAGCAATAAAATAGCATGTAAAAATGCCCCCCTCAATTTTGCAATCTTTGTGATCAATGGGAATTGAACCCCAGATCTTGTGGCTGATAGCGCGTTAGCTTCTAACATCCAACCGTTTGGGCTAGCTCATAGGTTAGGATAAGAGGGGAATATTCCATTACTTAGCCTCTCCCTAGGTTATGGGAGTAGGGGGTGAAGCGATATCTTTACATATGGTCCGTTGATAGCATGGCAGCAACGCTTGATAGCGGTGGTGGATCTCACATCAGCAATGATGTGGCTCATGCACGGTGGTGGTGGGATTCACATTTGGATCTGTGATGGACTTTGTCTTCAGTGTGGTATACTAGTGTGTCTTTAGTAGAATGCCCGATCTAGATTTACAAATCCACTACTGCTGAATATTTTACTTTTAGAGGTATACTTTTCTTTTAAATCCACTTGCAGGAGTGATGATCATTAAATAGATGATGCAGTCATTTTTCCACACACTAGATTAGAGTGTAAAAATATCTGATGGATATGTTTGCAATATCTTCCTCCATATACAGGTAATGATGTTGTCAACAAATCTTGGATGTTTGCTAGATCTTCCTTCACCTACAATCGATTATCCATTGAATCTGGCCATGCTATCCTATGCAACAGAATCTGCCAATGTTCAATTCTACTTTGATGGAGCCAACAACATTCAAAAAAATGCTCAAAGATGCTGCAATGGCCAACAAAATTTTAATATTTGTAATCCGTACGTCATATGTATGTATTAGAATATCCCCTTTGAAGAATTTATAAGCATTGAAATTCAAAGAAAAAAACAATAATGCACAAAAGAAATTTGATTTGGGATAATTATCCCATACACATCATACTAAGACAACAATAGAAGTTTAAAATAAAAACTCACTCAATGTGAATTGTCTACATTTGGGTAGGCTGTACCCTATCATCAATTTGACCTTCGCATGAACTGTCATCCATGTATGGGTAAATTTTGTCCTCATATGCTGCTAGGTCTTGTCTAGTAATTGCCCAGGTGTCCATCTAGGTTAGCAGTGGCCAAAAATTCTTCCATCGTCATGTCTGAGTCATCCTGCATATTAGGTAGCCACGTGTCTTAGGGTACACACAACTATCCATCATGGAATCGCAGTCCACCATAGATCACATGGGTCTATCAGGTCTAGTATATGTCACATTCAGTTAGGTCCAGACTACCTTGTCCATGTGTAGTGTCCAGTGTCTCCAGATCCATCTGATCTAAGCCTGAGTCTGGTCTAGGTTACATCTAATCAGGTATAGTGGCTATATGCCACTTTTTCACATCAGGTCTATCCTCGGTACTCGCACCACATCAGTCCAGTGGTCTGAGTACCTCACGATGCATGCCTAAGTTACAGGTCTAGCCCTACCTTGGGAAATATTCCCAAGTAGATCACAATTAAGGCTATGAAAAAATTGAGCCATTAACAACGTAAGCTCTGATACCATGAAATCGGAGCAAAACATTATATTTTCCATTGATATTCCAAGGTGTTAAATACATCAAGCTAAGGCTAAATATAGCCTTAGTTATTTATAAAATAATATTACCCCCTATATGCACAAATATCAATAACCAAATATATTCTCTAAACAATGCCAACATAGGATATTGACCGACAAATAAAATATCACCTATTAAAGTGATGGTAGGAAAATAAAGTAATAAACTATATGATAACAAGGATAATAATATTTATACTATCCAAAATCATCCTCTAAGGGGTTTTTATTTATACTATAAGGATAAACCTGATATTAGGGAGAAACATTGTCGACTTGGAATGTTTTTCAATAGGAGACATCATGATAATTTAGGTTTTTCTTTACAAATAATGAACTTAGATTTTCAAGGTTGAAGGAACGAATATTTAGGGATTTAAAGGTATGAGACTTTAAATTCGATATGCAAGGGATTTATTGTGAATAAATCATGAAGAATGAATTTGGAAATTCATTCTTAAGGGAATTTATAGGGTTCCCTCTAAAGTCGATGAGACTTCTCCAAAATGTGACTCCAATGATTATCATAAACATATGTAAAATATTAAAAATTCATATGATGACTTAGAGAAAGGAATTAGTAGATTCCTTATTTGCATCATGGATTTTAAAGGAATGGATGGGTTCCTTAAGTGTATGTGAAATTAAAATGATGGCTTAGAGAAAGGAATTAGAGATTCCTTAATTGCATCATGTTATTTAAAAGGAACAATTAGGTTCTTTAAATTGTATATTTGATTGAAAGGGATCCATAGATACCCTTCTATAATTGTAATATCTGACATCTTAATTTTATGAATATGAGGAAAGTACATATTTTGGAGGTCGTTTTTATTCCCCATGAGGGTTCCCAGGATAAAAAAAGTGTCACTCTATTTGTGGTTTGATGTGTTAATTCATGTACATGTTGCTTTTACTTCAAAATGGAAATGATATAAGTAAATGAAATGGTTAATTGCTTTGATGAAATAGTTATGCAATCCTTTAGATTATGAAAATGTTTACAGTTGTGAATTACTGATTGATTTGTAGCCAAATTGTGATGCAAAGAATGGATGCTTAATTTTAGTATGTTGTTGATTTAAAAGATATGATTATGCCATTTGCTTTGGAAATGACATTGGTTAAATAATTTATGAATGATGTACATATCATAATAAATTGTGGAATGGATTCAAAAAATATAATGTATTGAGACATATATCTTGCTTAAGAGGTTATCTCATGTTTGGTTACAATCTCAAGAGTTATAATGTAATGGATTCTATTTCTTAAGGATTAATTGAATTATGTCCACCTCATAAACATTAATGTATGGTTTAACCTGAAACACATAAGTAATAAAATTAATTGAGTTGAAACTCAAAGTGGGTTGGAGCCCACCAATGGCAATTTGGACTTGAGTTGTAGACCAAGTAAAACCTTACATTATAAGTTGATAAATGAATGTACATGAGGAGTAGGTGCTCCCATGAAGGTTAAATACACTCTTTTTAGAAATGAACTTAATTGATTCATTTATATAACCAAAGGGATGCCTAAAATAAAAAGGTGAATAAAAAAATAAGCCTTAAGAAGATTCAGGAAATATAATCATGCTTAAGAAGACCAAACCAAGGATTGTGTAAGTTTGATCACATGTACTAATTTTATTATCTTAGTGGTTGCATTGAGGAGATGTGGGTAGGAACTAATATTGATGATAACCATTGGTGTGGTTTTTCATATTCAAGGTATTCACCTATATATTGGTCTTGGTGGATAGTATGGTTAAGGGTGATTTTCCTTTTATGAGGGATGAAACCTAAAGCTTGGCCAAGGATATCATATCCGAGTGGTATGAGGGTTTCATAGAAGTTTATTAATTCTACTCAAGAGTGACTATGATCAAGTATTAATATCTCTTGATGCTATTTGCCTTGATAACTTAAAATCCAGTTGAAATGATTCTATCTTAAATCATGATTATGTTCCTTGCCTCATGAAAGATGAATATGTACATATGTAAAATACAATTATGGATAAGAAGTGGTAGCTATTGGGGTTGTTACATCTCCTATGGAGAGAGATCCACAAATTATATCTTAGGGGATTGGTGTCTCCTTTGGACAAAGGTCCATAAACATTGTAATAGGGAATTAATTCCCTAGCATATTTGTTGAGAAAATTTAGTAGAAATATTTTCTTCATGGAGTAGCCCACATTGGGTGAACCACAATAAATTGATGTATCTATTGTATGTGATTATTTATGCATTGATTTTATTACTGTTGTTGTTGCCATTGATAATATTGGATAATATTATTTGGGAAATAAAAGTAAAATTTGGTCTTCTACTGTTCACCCCCCCTCTCAGTATAAGCATGTGTTCTTCAATTGGTATCAAATTGGGTTCCTTCAGAAGAGTCTAACAACTTTAAGGAAGAGTGTACAAGAACACAGATGGCATATCATATTGGATATTCAAAAAATAAATTACCTTTGTTCAATGGGAAAAATTATGATTTCTAGAGCATAAGAATGAATACTTACTTGATGACACAAGGATATGAGACATGGAAAGTAGTTGAGGATGGATTCACACCTACAACTAATAATACCATAGATAAATATGGTAAGCTATTGTATGTGAATAATGCCAAGGCTAAGAATGCAATCTTAAGTGGTTTACATGAACCAAAGTTTGTAAAAGTTATGCATTGTGAATTAGCAAAAGAGGTTTAGGAAAAACTAAAGCAAACATATGAAGGAGATAAAAATGTCAATATGGCAAAATTGCAAAATCACAAAAAGACATTTGAAGACTTGAATATGAAAGAAGAGGAAGACATTGATACATACTTACTTCATGTGTATGAGGTTGTTAACACCATGCAAAGACTTGGATTTTAAATTGAATAATACAATGTTTCTAAAAAGTTTTTAAGGTCACTTGCTATGAGGTATGATGAAAATATTTCAACTATAGAAGAAACAAAAGATATTGAAAATTTGACTATGGATGAGTTACATGGGACTATCACAACTTATGATACGAGAATAGTAAAGGATATTATTCCAAATAAAGATGCAGCTTTCAAAGTGACAAAGAAGATAAAATATAAGAAACAAGAATTAAACAATGAGTCATGTAGTGAAGAAGAAGATAACTATGGCAGAAGAAACAAGAAGGATTCAAGAAAGTAAAAAGGTACAAAAAAAAGTAGTGTTTTAATTATGGTAAATATGGTCACCATGCATCTAACTATCCAGAATCTAGAATCAGTAGCAGTGAAGAGAAACAAGATATTAAGAAAAAGGAAGCAAGAAAATATAGGTATGAGAAGAAAAATAGGTATGGATAGAGCAAGCATGAAAATAAGTTCTTTCAAATACATAAGAAAAGTATCTGTATAGATAAGATAGGTAAGGTTTCAAGTGATAGTGATTAGAGATCCTCAAATAGTGAAGAAGAAGAAATTCTCTTTTTAGCAATAGAAGAGGAAGGATGTTCTCCTGTTGAAGATAAATATGAAAAGTATGAAGATGCTCTAGAGGACCAATAACTAGAGAAATATTCAAATAATGAAGAGGAAGGTGTAGTAGATCTAGAAGCAAAACTTATTTCTACTCTCAAAGAATTTAAAAATGTTAGAAAGCAAAATTCAAGATTCAAGGCTCAATTTCAAGAATGTGATGAAGAGAAAGGAAAGCTTATACACGATCTGACAAACTCAATAGCTAAGACAAGGATATTTAAATAAACACTAGAGGATTAGAATGTGATAAATTAGAACAAGAGGTAGTTTATCTAAGAAATAAAATGGAAAAGTCTAAAGACAAGCTACACAAGTTTGGAAAAAGTTCAAAGACCTTGGATAAGATTATCAATGCACAAAGACCTTCATCTATCAAAATAGGACTTGGTTTTGAAGAAGGACAAGGGCAACAAGAAGAAGGGTTAAGTTCAAGCTCAAAAGAGGAATATGTTTCAAAGGAAGAGAGTGAAGGAGAAAGTGATACCTATGTGAATAGAAGTTTCACCAAAAAAGAAAACAATGTACAAACAAGGAACAAGGATCATCACAAAGAAGAAAGGACTAAGATACTGGTGGGTCTAAGGAAATATTTCTTCAAAGGACATTGCTTCTCATGTAACATGTTTGGTCATAAGGCTATGCAGTACAGGACATATGGAAAGAGGTAATATGTTCTACCAAGAGAAATTTCAAAAATGGACATCTCTTTCAAGGGTATTGCTACTCTCGTAATAATTTTTATTATAAAGCAATTTATTGCAGGGTTCATGACATGAATGGGTATAATTTCACCTTCTAGGAACCATAAAATTAAGTTTTATAAGTGCAATAATGTTGGGAATAAGGCCAAGTGATGTAGAACAAAATTTCCATAGATAAGCAAGAATAGGGACACTCAAAAGAATCAAAAGGGTATGTTGAGAAAGAAGGTTGGCAAAGGAAAAGAGCATTGTATGCTAGGAGTAGAGATAATCCCACCCCAAAATTAATCACCTCAAAGAGAGGAGGTGGGGATGGATCTGAACTAAGATTATTATCTTTAGTACCAAAGGAGACCCTTTGCCATTGATGACAAAGGTGGAAAGATTTGAGTTAAGGGGAGAGCATTTAATTAGGGGGAGCAGTTTCTCAGGGGGACCAGAATTGGAAAAAGAAAAAGGGATGTTTAAAAATAAGGGGTTGCCATCAATGACAAAGGGGGAGATTGTTGGAAATTTTGAGTAATATGGTTGTCACTAATTTCAAGTGTTTGGTGCAATGCAAAGTCCATTTTGGTACAAGCAAAGTGGTAAAAGAATTTATTATAATATTTTATATTATAAGCCAAAAAGGTTGGAGACAAAATATTAACCCCATGGTTTTAAATATAAAAGAAGATATTATAATATTTTAATATTTATAATAATTAAGCCAGAAGGGCTTATTAAAAATAAGAAAAATGAATTGACGAAGACCCCCATGCAAAAGTATTATTAAATAATATAATATTTAGTCTAAAGTTAAATATTATATTAAATAAATAATTAAATTTTAAAATGGCTAAGGTGCCAAAAAAATAATAATTTGAAGGCATTTACAATTTCTACCGATGTCATGAAATAACCTTGGAAGCATATAAAAGGAGGAAAATAAAATAATTAAAATGAAATTCGAATGACTAAGGTATATGCACATGCGATAGAATTTGAATGAAGAGGGTAAGGAAAACATGGAGATTTCTCATTTGATGAATGAGGACAAAGAAAAAAATAAGGGTCGATCGCTTTGGTGCAACAAGAGTTGGTAGCCCAACTGGCAAGTGGGTCTTACATTAGTCATTATCAGAAGGAAGATTCGTGGTTCGATTCCCCCCAGCATTGGATTGAAGGTTTTAGTTTTTGTTTGTCAGAGGCAACGAGTATAAAGTGGGTGAGGGTAAATCTCAGTCTCAACCGCTTGGCTAGAACAAGCGGTCGAGCATTGCGCTTGGTGGGATGAGGTCGAAGGGTTGATTCTCGTCCACAAAAAAGCAAGTTATTTTTTTTTATAAAATTATGCACCATGAATAATTTTTAAGGTTTGCACTATATTTTGAATTGTTGGCTATAATGGTATTTTGCCGATGATATTTGAACCTATAGTTTGAAACATAGGAGATATAAGGGGAAATATTTTTGGAATTATAATTAAAGGGTTAAACGTCATTTATTTTATTTTTTGATATTGGAGTGATAAGTTTGTGATTGGTTTATTTATCATTGTAATTATTTGTTCTTTGAAAATAAATTGGAGTGAAAATTATTTTGAAAGAGTGGAGACAAAAGGTATAAAAGTCTTGTTATTTAATTGTAATTCTTGTTTTATAAAAAGGGATATTGTTGAGAGTGTTTTTGCATTATCCATGAAACCTAAAGAAGAATTCTAGAATATTAATTTTAGAATTCTTTGAGCATCTTGTTGAGGGAATATTCATGTGGAATTTTTGAGATAGACTATTGTTATCTAACCTTTAAGTGACACAAAAGGAACTGGTTGTGAGTAAGATAGGTTTTGAAGACATATCTCCATAAAAGCAAAAAGGTATGGGTACATCATCCTTTGTTTTAAGTGTTTTTTGGATTCAATGTTGTGAAACATAAGGTGGAGTGAAAAGGATTGTTTGATGAGCATTTTTGGAAATATTTGAGTGAGTTTTATGTGCTTCATTGTTAAATTTTTGGAGAACATTTGAGGTAGATATTATGAATTATTTGAGTTAGGGTTTGAGATCTACATTGTGCTATTTTTTGGAATAAGTGTGAAACATTTTGTTAGGGTTTGTAAGCAAGTTGTGCTTCATTGGTTGAATGATTGTGTGAAAATCCTGAGCATTGGTTTTGAGTGATACTGAAAGTGAATGTGCAAATTAGGAAGATAGGTGTCATGTGCTAGACTAGATCTATCTTTAAAAAAGAAATAAAAGTAAGACATGTGGAAGAAACAAACTTAATGATTGAGTAGAAGATATTGATTTTTTGATAGAGCAAATCATTCTCTATATGTTATAGAGGTTAATTTTTTTTTGGATAGAATATGTCTAAATTGCTTCAAGTTAAAGGAATTACTTTGAATATTATACAAAGCATTTGATAGCATTGTGTGCAATATTTGAGATTAATTGAGCATATCTTGTGAGCTATTTTGAGCATGTGTTAGAGCAACTTTGAGCATGTTCTAGAGAAGATTTGAGAAAGTCTTTTTGAATTCTTGAGAGCAGAATTGAGCAAGTTCTTGAGATGGCTTGAAGGCATAATTCAGCAAGTCTTTATGAAGACTTGAAGGAATATTTAAGAAAGTCTTGTGAAGACTTGAAATAAAATTAAGAGCAAGTTTGATTTGTTCAAGCTTTGTGTTAAGGCTTGGGGTAGATCTAAGTAGAGTTGATTGATGATTTATTCAATATTTCTGTTAAGGCTTGGGGAAGATATAAATAGAGTTTATTGGTTATTTGATCAAGTTTTGTATTAAGGCTTGAGGACAAAGTTGAGATAGAGATTAGTATATATTTGTGAGCAAAGTTAGAGTAGATTTGTACTAGACTTGGGATAGATTTTGGAAAAAAATTTAGATAGAGTTGAGAACAATATTTGGAGGTGATAAAGCAAAGAGGACAATAGTCTCCAGTGGATAGAGATCCATTATCTAGTGTAGTGGGGATAGAGGTCTCCTGTGGAGAGATATACATAAGCGAGAGCAGTGGGGGAAAAAATATTCTAGAATATCATCAACCAAAGTAGAGGGGATAGTGTTCTCTTGTGGATATATTTCCATGAACTAGTGCAAGGCGAAGAGTTCTCCTATGGAGTGTGATCTATGAACCAGCTGGGAAGATATAGTTCTTCTGTGGAGAGATATCCATGAACTAGTTGAGAAGATAGAGTTATCCTGCAAGTTCCATGAACCAGAGAAAAGAGGAAAGAGTTCTCCTATGGAGATATATCCATAAATAAGAGCTTAGGCAATTGGTGTCTCCTTTGGATAGAGGTCCATAAAAATTATAATAGGGAATTTATTCCCAAGAATATGTGTTGAGAAAATTTAGCAGAAATTTTTTCTCCGTGGAGTAGCCTTCATTGGGTGAACCAAATTAAATTAGTGTCTCTATTGTGTGTGATTATTTGTACATTGCTTTTATTATTGTTGTTAATATTGTCATTGATAATATTGGATAATATTGTTTGGGAAATAAAAGTAAAATTTGGCCTTATACTATTCATCCCCCCCTACGTATAAGTCTGTGTTCTTCATTGACTGTAGGAGCAGGGTCTCTCGTAGGTGGAGATTGACCACTAGAGATGATAAGGAAAATGATGATAATGACAACTCAACCAGGTAAGTGCTCATGTTCACATCATTACTAGTCTCCTTCATGTAGGGTAGTGATAACTAAGATCATCTTAAAAACCCACTCACTTAAGGAAAAATGGTGATGAGGAATATTTATCATGCATCGATTGGTTGTGTTTGCCATATGTGTGGGATATGCTTAATTGCATAATAAATTTTGTAATAAAATTGGCATCCTTGAATATTATCTTGGAAAATGCACATAAAAGTGATAATTTTGCATTTTTGCTTTAGAAATATGTGGAACGCAAAAAAAATGGTCATAAAGTTTTGTAAGCTTTATTATGATTTCACAAAAATAAATCAATTTTTTTGAGTATGATTATTTAACCTAATTGATTTTAGTTTAGAAATAAATTAGGTAGATTTTTTTTATAGAACTTGTCCAATTTTGATTGGACCAAAATAAAAAGAATATTTTCTTGTACTAAGGGATCATCCTTTCCTCCACATGGCTACTTCATGATGGCTAAAATGGTAGAAGAGACTTCTCTCTTATCTCTAATAGTCTCAACTTTGTATCATCCAAATGCCTAATAGTAGTAGCTTTGTAATTTCTCTAGGGATGGGGGACACAAGACAAATAAACTACCCTTACCTTATCTCCAAGGGTACCCTTCCCATTATAATATTAATTTTAATAGAAGCTTGCACATGGGGGAGAGAGAAAAATAATAAAATATTGAGAAGACATATTTCTTGTTAGAAGGAGAGATTATTAAATAGAGAGGAATGGTCTAGGAAAGGGAGAGGCTAGAAGAAGAAGAAATAAGAAAGGAAAGGATACATGAGCAACCAATACCTTGCAGAAGCACCAAGTGGGAGCTTTCCACTCTTTGTTTATTAAAATAGATAATGTATAAATTTTGTAGTCTTTTTTTTTATGATTCGGTTGGAATTATATTGAGAAATTAAAATGTGAATATACATATGATTTTGTTCTAATAATTAAAATTCATATTATTAGTCATTAAAACTGGATTGGTGGTCTAATCTCTCAAATGTTCACATAGGGACTCTTTGGCCTACAGTTTTGGATGTTTGTGACCAAGGAGGTTATGGATTTAATAATGTTAAACTTAATCTATTCCCTTACCTATGCAATTATGAGCTTTCATCATCAAATGTAAATGCCAACCAACTTCTAATTATTTAGATGCCATGTTTGCATAATCGATTGGCTTATAATATTGAAGTTTGGACTAATGCTATATTGAGTTCTTAGACCAAGCCTACAGGTGCTAGGTTAATTCGATCTAATGTAGCCCAACTCGATCTCTGATCAAATTTTATAATTGGGTTAAGTTATGAATTGATGGTGTTTAAGCTTAACTAATTCTTAGACCTCTATTTATTCCCCTAATTAACAACCAATTGAGGAATGATCATTCTATCGATGCAATCCTTTTGATGGTTGTATGAGATAATTGTCTATGAAATGATGATTGAAAATATTGTGATGTAGTTCGGTGATAGATTTTTTCACTCAAGTATAAATCCTTATGTGCTCATTATTTCAATTGACATCACCAAACCATATTCTATCCACCTATGTATATAAGGTAAACCCTATGCTCCGATATTTGGTCATGTACGTCCTTACCGTATGAACTAAGCCTCCATAATATAGAAGCTAGTTGAAATCCCAAGCTCCTTGGACTAAACAATCATCAACCGTATGCCATTATGAGAAAATGAAGAGCCCTAGGAGTCACTTTAAAATGTATGAGGTTGTTAAATGGTGTTACACATATTAGTTCTCCAATGCCCTACTTTCAGACCCTAATCGTGCCCTTCTTAGCCTTTGTACTGGTGTAGTGGATGAATCCAAATGAATTCGAATATTCAATATTGCTAGAAAATCCTAACATGAAAACTCATACTTGTGATCGATGATTTCCTGCTTGTGGGTATACATTAAGACTCAATTTGTGTGTAGACTATCGACTTAATATGACCAAGTACAAATATTTTGTATGGTTAAACCCCTCCATGTGTTCAGTATGTTTAAAATTCTTGTAGAATGAGAGGTATTAGAGTGGAATGAAATTCCAACATAGGAATACATCACTAAAAATAAACTGTTTGTTTGGAAACATAACATTACATAAAAAATTGGATATCCGATCTATGTAGGGGCAAAATGTGTAGATTATCAGCAAGTTATGTCCAAGTATAAATCCCCCTGGTTGAACTAACTCCTCTAGATTACCCTACCATACCCCTAGCACACAAGATTTGGGATAACATAATAAATTATGTTTTGATATAGGTAAAAACCATATTTGGGGTTAGTATATGTGTGAGTTTGGAACCGTCTCAATGGTCATAATATGATATTCTAAAAATATTATATTTGGTTAGTGATAAATAAGCTTACTACCATAATATTATATATTTCACACATGGCCATTACCATGAGGAGTATAGAACCATTGACCATTGTATGTTATTACATGGAAATTTATGGTTTGATTTGCAAAATAAATAGTGATGGTAAGATTTTATTTCTATAACCTTGCCATATGGAGATTTATGGTTTTATTTGTAAGATAAATAGTGATGGTAGGATTTGATTTCCAAAATATTATCATATGGAAATTTATTATTTGTTTTGTAAAATTAATATGGATAGTAGGATTTTATTTCCAAAACCTTAGAATATGGAAATTTAAGGTTTGCTTTGTAAAATAAATATTGATGATAGGATTTGATTTTTGAGAATTTTTACGTTTCATATTCATGTGAATGCTATGTTTTATGGAGGTACTTTGTTGTAAAGATAGAATAGCAATATTGGGAATCTCCCTTGGTTGTGGTAACAACTAGATGTATTTGCATTTGAATTAATGGAAATGGAGAAAATATAGGGTGGAAAAAAATTTGCTTTATAGGAAATTTATTATTTGTTTTGTAAAATAAATATGGATAGTAGGATTTGATTTCCAAAACCTTAGCATATGGAAATTTAAGGCTTGATTTGTAAAATAAATATTAATGATAGGATTTGATTTTTGAGAATTTTTATGTTTCATATTCATGTGAATGTTATGTTTTATGGAGGTACTTTGTTGTAAATATAGAATAGCAATATTGGGAATCTCCCTTGCATGTGGTAACAACTAGATGGATTTGCATTTGAATTAATGGAAATGGAGAAAATATAGGATGGAAAAAAATTAGGAATACATATATGATTTTGTAAACTATAGAAATCAATATTGAGTAATTTGAATAAAGATGTGAATTCAGCTTAATAACTTGGGTGAAATTTTATAAATATAGGTGTTGTCTATAAATATCTATGTTAATGAGTAGGATTATATAGTAAACTATCCTATGCTTTATGATGAATTTTGTAAGCGAATGTAATCAACTAAAATAATGTGAAGTAGATATTCTAGTTTTGGAAGTATGGATTGGCATCCATCCTTGGAAGAGGTATGAGACTCTTCCATGTATTTAAAACAAAATGAATGACATCCATGATAGATGGGATTAATAGAATACTCCTTGTGATGAAAAGTATTAATTATGGGTGGAATGTGGAAAAAAAATTCATGCCTAGAAACATCTATGGAATAAATTGTAAAATACATTATGTTAAATGATGATGCATGGTTGCATGTAAAATGAGATAAGCATGTGTGCTTGGATTGCATTTTGCATATATGCATCATGAGTTGTCCTTATAAATTCACCATAATATCTCACATCATGGAGAATCAAGGAATCTAGAGAAAACCCAAAAAGTACTATTGAAGACCATTGTGTTACTCATATAGTTAAAGCTTACTTTGAGAAAAGTTATTGTAATGTAAACGATTGGAACAAGTGTTGACTATTCAGCCATGAATTTGTAATATTCATTGTATATATTGTAGAAGCATATGTATAATAAGGATGAAGACTTAATAATGTAGTATTCACCTTGGAAAGTGATAGGTGATTTATGCATACGGAATGAATTTTACATTGATAGAGTAAATAGAATTATTTTTGGGTTATTGCATATTGAGAATTGTAATGTTTTTAGATGATGAATGGATATACATATTTCTATATTTTGTTATCTTAATTAAAGTAGAATAAATCTAGTTGGTGGTCTTCCTAATTATTAATGTGTGCCAAATTGTGTACATACCAATAGACTAAGAAGATTACTAACAAATCAAATAGACAATATAATTTGGAATATGATGAACAAACCTCCCTAACATTGTAAATGGGTAGGGATTATAATGGTGCTTAAGACAAATATCCCAAGGCTTAAGTAAGTTATTACAAGGAATTATGATTAGTGGTTACCTCATCATGGAGATGAGGATAATAACTAAGCACATGAATTGGATGGCCACCAGGGAGGTTTATCATCTAATATTAAAGGTAATATCCTAAGTACTAGTCTTCATGGATAGTATGGAGAAGGGGTGAATCCATTTGGTGAGGGATAGATCTCCTAACACTATGGTATATCCATTGAAACATCCTCATACCATTTGGTGGTGGCATGATGGTTTTGTAGAAGTCGATGCTTCTACTCGAAAGTAACTGTGATCAAGTCACAATGTCTCTTGATATTTTGTTGCCTTGATAACTTACTATTCATTTGGGGTATCATGGATTAGGTCATGATTATATAATTTAATTTTTGAGAGGTAAACATAAAAAAAATGATGTAGTTGGTTAGTAGTACCAATTGGGGTTGTTACATTTATCTTGCAGGAACAAGAATTATTGATAGAATTGGATAGAGGATAAAAGCAAGGATAAAATCACCGGATAAGCTAAGTTTTATGATTAGTATTTAGGTTGTTTGTTGAGTATCGTTTATTTCTGCTATAAACCGTAGATCTGATTTATAAGAAATATATTTTATTAATTTCTAAGTATTTGAAAAATAAACAACATATAGTGTCCACTTAGGATTAATTATATTTGTGCAATCTCTTGAGCCCTTGATTAAAGGTTTTCTATTTGAAACCCTAGAGAAAGAATTCAAATAAAGAATCATTCTAGGTTTAGCTTTTGTATTCTTGCATTCTATATATTTTCTTTGTCATTTATCTTTTATAGCATGGATATAGAAAGGCAAAATATTGGTGATTGTCTTGAGTCGAATACATCAAACGTTCTTGAAAAATAGAGGATTTGGAGTGAGTCCTTAAACCGTTCCTAGTGAATCCTTCTCCCTATTTTAGCATCAAGTGTAGATAACAAAATAGCTCCTACAATTCACCCCAAAGGCTCTCTCTCTTTGTAGATCTAGCCTTTGAGATTTAGACGTGGTAGGGCAGTTTTCCCCCTCTATATATTTGGTGAACCCAATGTGAACTCCTCCTTTCGTTTTAAAACTTTAAACAAGAACATTAATTTTATGTGTTTAGATAAAAAAACATTAAAAATGTAATTTCTTGTGCTTGTTTTTTTGAGTCTTAGTTCCTTATTTTTGCCCTAGTATTTCTCTCCTTTTCCAATGGCTTCCAACCTTGGGAATGGAAGAAGGATTTTAGGATTTGATGAGATCTTTCAAGAGAATGATAAAGTTGATAGAGAAAATCCTAACCTTAAGGAAGAAGAGATTGAAAATATTCTTGATCCTATTAAGGAACCTGATGGGAATCTTATTTTTAAATCCTTTGAGCATGTGTGGACCTTTTATAAATATCATAAGCATGCTTTGGATGCAGCTTTAGAGGAATAAGCCCCACTTGAGGAAGTTATACCATTGTATGATAACTCTTTAAGTAAAATATGAATCATGGTAAGCCTATTTATCACCCAAATTATGCCACTACTGTATCCACCAACGGTGGAATGAATCTACAAGTCCCTACAACTAGTAGTGTCATTCAAAATTTTCAATTTCCTCCTCAATATTCTTATCTCAACACTGTTGCCTCTATTCCACAAAAATGTTAGTTACCCTCTTCAACAAGATACCACATACCTCATTAGTATCAATATGTCCAACTCTCCTCCTTTAGGGAATCTAGTGACAATGCATAACAATGATCAAGAAGTGCATAATTTAACAAATATGGTAAAGTAATTGGTTTTGAAAGTTGAGATGATTCAGCCTTCAAGTTTTTCTTACAGTTATAAGGAAATTTGTAATCAACCATTGGATCCTATTATTACTTCTAGACCTTATCCTAAGCATTTTCCTATATCATTCTTGCCTATATATAAGGGGATATAGAATCCAATAGAGCATTTAAGAAGATTTAGAACAATTTGCCATGATATAATTTATGATGACATGTCACTTAAAATATTTCCTAAGAGTCTTGGTGGCATGGAATTAGAGTGGTATTATTGGTTACTTGATTATTCCTTGAATTTTTTTGAAGAAATAGTAGAATTATTTGTTCAACAATTTGGTGATTATATTGAAAAGGAAGTGATAATGAAAGATGTTTACAATATAAAACAAAGAAAAGAAGAAAGATTTTCCAAAATTTTGGATTGTTGGAGAAGTTTAGTTGAATGTTTGAGGTATAATTTATCTCCAAAGGATATGCTTGAGATATTTACTAGTAATTTACAAGAATAGTTAGCTTATGCACTACAGACTACTACTATTACATATTTTGATCAAGCAATTGATTTAGCAAGAAAAATAGAAAAAACACTTTTCAGAAGGGGTAACTCAAAATTAAAGAAGAGAAACCTCCTAATTATTAACATAAGAATAAAAACATAGGAGGTGATAGTGGAATGGATAGTAGTCCTATTAATAATGTTACTAACAACCTACAAAATATAGTACTTCCAAAACCTCCACAAAGGAATTTTACAAGGCTTAATATATCTATGGAAGCAGTTTTGAAATAAATTTTAGAAGACAATGAAATTGAGTTACCTCCCATTAGACAACTAGATACTACAACTCATAATTATAAGATAGGACAACACTGTGCATAACATAGAGTGGAAGAAAATTGGACAAATTCTTGTAATAAATTAAAACATGTGGTTCAATATTTCATTGATGCAGAACATCTTGATGTGGTAAATTTACAATAAAAGCCATCTATTAAACATAATGTAATTAGACAAGCATATAATTAAGTATATTATAGAATTTTACCACACCATTATGATAATAACATGGTTGTTATGATAATAGCTACTTCAAAAAATTCATTACAAAATCAACAAATACATAAATATCAATAGGAGATCAGTTTATTAATAGATATATCTCTTTTGGAATTATTGTAGACTTCTCATACTCATGGAGAAGCCTTAATAAATATTTTGAAACAATAATATATCCCTCCAGATACTTACCCTTGTGATATGGCCAATATTGTAATATCTCTTGGGATACATCATCTCACATTCTCGGATGTTGATATTTCTTTCTCAAACTTGCAAAAATATTCTCCTCTTTACATCATTGCATTTATTAGGGATAATTTTATCAAGAGAGTTATGATTGATATTGGTTCTTTCTTTTATTTATGCTAATATAATTTATTTCAAAAGTTTATATTAAAATATGAATATAAAACTAAATCTGATGATATCCACAAAACTTTCAACAATGAGTCCCAATAAGATTATGGTACAATATCACTTCCCCTCAAAGTTGGACCTAAAATTTTGGATACATTGTTTTATGTGGTATCTTGTCCTTCATATTTTAATCTTCTTCTTTTACATAATGGATCCATGCAATGGAGGCTATCCCTTCTAATTTTCATCAATGTGTAAAATCTGGATTTGAAAATCAACCTGTCTCTATCTTGGGAGATCCTCATCCATTTGAATTTTTCTCACCAGATAATATAGCTTAGTTTCATTCATCATATTTCTTATCCAAAAAAAAAAACAAAACTAAACATTTTGATAAGAAATTATCCATCAATATATCATCTCAGGATCAAGTCGGCTCTTCTTATCAAGAATCTCTTAGATAAATCTCATCAATATTTAGAGTGGAGTTTTGAGGATGAGAGGTCACCCTATCCTTCTTTGTCAATCATAACCTCTTATCGGTATGTTAAAAATGAGGATCCTTACCAGAATAAAATCTAATTTTATGGTTCTATCCCTTGCGTTGTGTAGGTTAAATTCTCTAGTTCTCAAGTGGACTTTTGTTCTATGTATCTCGAGGACCTTGAGCACTTAGGAGTGATTCCTTCGTCACCTCCTCTTGAGGATGATTTGTCCATTCTTATTAAGGAGACCATAGATGTGAACATTGGTTTTGAGGAAGCCCTTAGAATCATTAAGCTAGGTAAAGCCTTGTCCATGGATGAGCAAGAGAAATTAACCAATTTATTAAGATGATATCAGGATATTTTTGCTTGGTCATATGTCAACATGTTAGGGCTTAATCCTTCCCTTGTCAAGCATCATTTGGTAGCTAAGCCTAGTGTTAATCCTATTAAGCAAAAACTTAGGAATATGCATACTAAGGTCACCCTCTCAATCAAGGAAGAGCTCCAAAAACTCATTGACATTAGTTTTATAAAAGCTATCGACTATTCTAATTGGATATCCAATATCGTTCCTATAGCTAAAAAGGAAGGAACAATCAGAATATATACCAAATTTTGGGATATTAATTTAGCATGTTCCAAGGATGATTTTACCTTGTCCAACATAGATTAGATTTTATATTTCACTACAAAATGTAGAATGCTTTCACTTATGGATGGTTTCTTAGGTTACAATCATATTATGATTGTCCCTAAGGATCAGGCTAAGATATCATTCACTACTCCATGGGGAACCTTCTACTAGAAGGTCATGCATTTTGGCTTGAAGAACCTAGGAGCTACTTATCAGTAGGCCATGACTTATATTTTCCATGACATGATGTATGATATTCTCTAGGACTATGTGGATGATCTTCTAGCTCACTCCATAGAATGATAGGATCATGTCTGTGGTTTAATATGAATATTTGAAAGGCTTCACCAATACAATGTTTGTCTTAAACCTGCTAAGTGTGTGTTCAAAGTCACATTTAGCAAGTTTTTAGTCTTCATAGTTTCTAGGAAAGGTATTGAAGTGGATCCAACTTAGATAACAACTATCACTGATATACCTCCACCCTGCACCCTGGCTAAACTACGTAGTCTACAAGATAAAATTTAGTCTATCCATTGGTTCATTACCTAGTTAGCCAATAAGTGTTAGCCCTTTTTTAAGATTCTTAAGAAATATGTGGTTTCTCAACATGACTCTATGTGTCAAAAAGCATTTGATTATCTCAAGTAGTATCTCACTTACCCACCTATTTTAGTTCCTCCTATACCTAGGAGGCATTTGATGCTTTACATAGCACCCAATACTCATGCTTTAGGAGCCATGTTGGCCCAACATGATGATAAAAATAAAGAATGAGCTATCTACTATATCAATATATATTTGGTCAGCTATGAAACTAGGTACACTCCCTTAGAGAACCTTTGCCTTTCTATAGTGTTTACTTATTAGAATTTAAGACACTACATGCTCGGCCATAAGACATTGCTAGTTGCAAATTTTGATTCTTTGCATTATTTAATGTCTAAGCCCCACCTTTTAGGTCATGCTACTAAATGGGTGTTGGTCCTTAGTGAGTTCGACTTGATTTTTCTAGTTCAGAAGGCTATTAAGGGTTAGGTGATTGCTGATCAGTTAGCCTTCACTCCCCTAGAAGTTACCCATCCTATAGTTGTTGAGTTTCCCAATGAGTTTTTCAATATAAAAATTTAAGAGTCTGAGTCTTGGAATTTTTTTTATGGAGCCTGATGTATGAAGGGTGCTGGTGCTAGAGTAATTCTAGTCACCCTACAAAAGCAACTCATCCCCTTGTATTTCAAACTTCATTTATCTTGCATGAATAATACTCTGAGTATGAAGCTTTTATCCTTGGTCTTAGAGTAGCCTTAGCCTTGTAGGTTAAAGTTATTTTAGTCTTTGGAGACTCTTAAATTGTGGTTAATAATATTAATGATGTTTATCATACTCGGGATGATAAAATTAAACCATACAAGGATATTATTACTAAGTTGTTCTCATTTGAGGAAGTAACCATAGAGTCTATTCCTAGATCCTCAAATTGCCATGTGGATGCCATGGCTACTGTTGCATTCATATTCCCTCTGGATTTAGAATATGATCAGGAATCAATTATTATTATACAACTCTAGAAACCTATGTTAATTGGTTCTTGTCTTGTCCAATTATATTGTTTGACCATCAAAGACTACCCATCTGATCCATGATATAATGACATATTTATTTTTCTTAAGTATAGTTTGATGTCTGATGGTTTAGATCGCAATTAGTGTAAATATTTGTGCAAAAGAGCATGTCAATTCATCATAGTTAGAAAATACTTGTATCAATGTTCTTTTAAAGGCATCCTATTGCGATGTCTTAACTCCAATAAAACTTGGTTTGCTCTTAGTGATGCTCATGAAGGTTCATGTAGAGGCCATTTTAGCAGTAATTCTATTGCCAAAAAGCTTCTTCAGATGGGGTACTATTGACCTTCCATGGATAAATATGCACGTGACTATGTTCAGTGCTGCAATAAGTGTTAACACCATGATCACATTATTCATGCTCCTTCACAAGACCTTTAGGATATCTCTTCCCCTTGGCCATCCTCCATGTGGGGATTGGATATTATAAAGAAAGTTAACCTAATATCATCTAATGGTCATAATTTTATCATTACTATAACTAAGTATTTCACTAAGTGGATTAAATCCATGCCCCTAGCTACGATGATTAGAACTCAAGTTTCCAAGTTCATCTTCAACCAAATTATTTTTAGGTTCAAGATTCCTTCGATCGTTATTTCTGACAATGACACCCCTTTCAAGAAACTAAGTAAAATATTTAGCACATGTGGTCAACTCCTTATTACCCCCAACATAATGGGTAATACAAAGCATATAACAAGTCCTTGATTAGTATATTAAAAAATTTTGTTAGTAAAACCAGTCATGACTAGCATGTCCAACTTTATCCTACCTTGTGGGTCTATCATTCTAGTGTGTGTACTCCCACAGGGACCTCACCATATGTCTTGATATATGGGTCTGAGGTGGTGTATTCTTTTGAGATTGAGATTCCTTCATTGTGCATCTTGTTGCAAGATGTTGAGGTTGACGATGAACATCATACAGACCGTTTAAATCAATTAGAGTTATTGGATGAAAAGTGTATTCATGCCTTAAAACATTTCATATTCTATCATGATAGACTCTAGTGCTATTATTCTAAGAAATTTTGCAATCGCTCTTTTGAAAATCAACTTGTCTCTATCTTGGGACCTTATCATTAAGGAAAACTAGAAGAACACCAATGCTCGTGTTGATATTCAATGTAAGTTTTAGCCCAATTGGTTAGGGCCCTTTGTCATAACGATCAAGTTTCTCTCAAGTGCCTATTGTTGAGCTTCTTTGGATGGTAAATAACTTAAAGAACCTATGAATATAATGCATTTAAAAATATGTTATGCTTGATTTATCATCGGCATTTACATTTTGCATTTAGCTTAGATCATATTGCATCTATTTGCCTACTCATATTGCATGACTACCTGTCATACTTTGCATTCTTGCCTAAAATTCTATTTCTCTTGCATTTCTATTTCTTATAATTGCATTGTTGCTTGCACATGACTACTTGTTCATATAGCTTTTGGAGATTCATGATAATGACATGTGATGATATCTAGTTAGCTCACATGCATTGCACTTTTTACTAGGATTTTTATTCCTAGCGAAGCCCCAACCTAGGGTCCATGCATTTTTCATTCCTTCTTATCTTCTTGACTTAATTTGCTCTTTTTATTATCCTCTCTTATTATTGTGTCCCTTGAGTTTGAAATTTTTTACAACTATCATTTCTCTCCAATGTTAAGGAATGCAACCTTCTTTTGGTATGTCCTTGTCTTTTGCATAATTATTATTTCTCCCTTGTCTTATTTTTTAAGATAAGGATATACCTTCTTTCCTTTGTTTACACATTTTCTGCCTCTTGAATTTTCAATACCTAAAACTTCAAGTAGGGGGTATACATGCATAAAATATTTACTCCTCATTTCCTTCCTCTATTTTTCTAGCACATGCACACACTCACATTGTGTTATGCTCATATTTATTGGTTTATATATATTATTACATACACCTATCAGGTAGTACTTGATAATACATTATTTACAATAGTAATAATTTGTTTCCCTATTAATCATAATCCAAAAAACTAATTTTGTCTTACAGAGATGAGGAGCGGTGGAGGAAGCGGAGGAAGCGAAGGAGGAGCAAAAACGACAGGCAGGAATTTTGAACCAATGGAAGGAGAAGATATAGAGGCAGGGTAGAATGTTGTATCTGGAAAGGAAAAGGATTCCCTGTCAGCTCAGTTTGAAAATGCTAAAGGTACAGATCCTCCAGATAAACCCTCAGAAAAAGGGTCCCATTGGGAGTCGGGAGCTGGCAACAAGGGCCTAACTTTTTTGGAAATGCTAAAAGGGAAAAATAAGGAGCTAGTTAGTGAACTACCGCCCCTAATACCAAAAAATAATAGGTTAACTATGCTAGTGGATATTATGGAAATATTATTGGATATGGAGGCATCATCCTTAGTTGGCAAGTTTTTGGGAGGAAGGCTAGACATTGAGACTATTCGCTCATGGGCTGCGACAAAGTGGAAAAATTTAGGAAGCTTAGAAATTGTAGCCATGTCAAGAGGTTTTTTTATGATAAGACTCAACAAAAAATATGATGCGAAGCACATCTTGGCAGGAGGACCCTAGTTTCTAGGAAGGCGTAGCCTCTTTTTGAGGAAGTGGGGGGAGGATTTCAATCATGAGAAGCAGAAAATTAATATAGCACCCATTTGGGTCCGCATACCAAACCTCCCAACCCAATTTGTTAATGAGTACTGGCTTAGTGGCATAGCAAAGACGATAGGAGAGCTTGTGGCAATAGACCATTCAACGCGGGCAAGGACTAGACTGACGCATGCTAGGATCTGTGTAAATGCAAACTTGGATTCTGATCTACCTTCTCAGGTGGAACTAGAATATGGAGAGTTTCTAAGGATTCAGCCTGTGGAGTATGAGAACAAGCTAACATTTTGTAGTGTGTGCAAAACCCAGGGCCACCTTCAAGCCCAATGTCTGACAATAACTTCAAACAAGGAAGTCACGAGCGAATGTTTTCTAGGGAAAGCTAATGGGAGAGGGATCCCAAATTTTCAAGGATCGTGTCTTAACTTGGAAGGATACAGACAAGTTAAGAATAACCAGGCTGACCAAGCCAATACAGAACTAGAAAAAATATAGGAGAAAGGAAAGCAACATAATGAGGGAGGCAAAAATCATAAGGTATGTAATAAAGATCCCAGCTTGAACATGTTTGATATCCTAGCAAATATAGAATTTTAAAAAGAAAATAGTAAGGATGATACCATCAGTGTCAATTTTCCTGAAACCCTAGAATCCCCATCCAAATCGGGACCATCCACAGCTATGAAAAAAATCCCCAAAAGCTATGCTCAAAATGAAGAAAAATTTCTAGGTCATTTCAGTTTAAACATGGAAAAAATAGAGTCAAGAGTCAAATTTATGGAAACAAGAGCTAGGAATGTAGCTCCTAATTCGGTAGTGGAGCAAATTATCCCTTATCAGATGAGCCCAACGGTAAAAGGTTCCTTGAGAGAAAGCCCCCTGTTTAGGAACCAGATAGGAGAGGTGAACCAAAACAAGGCTGAGGATGAAGAGGTAATTGAAAACCCCAAAAATGAGGAAGAAGGTTCAAGCCCTATACTATCACAGTATATGCCCCCTCATTTCAGTAAAAAATAGACTAGAAGCACTACCAAGCCTCCGATAGGTTATGGAAGTGAAAGAAAGAAAGGGAGAGTATCTACAGCAGAGCACTATAGAATGAGAATCAATGAAGAAATTGCAAACATAAAGAAAAGAACATTGTTACAGCAAGATATTCCTAGCCAGGATAATAGCAAAATTGACAAATCCCCTTTGGATCAGGGAAGGGGGTAGAGAAAAAATATCAAACAGTCTAAATGAAGGTTCTCTCATGGAATGTGAGAGGCCTAAACGGCCCATCAAAACAAAGGATGGTGAAGTCTATAAGGAAGGATTGGAATCCTACTATCATTTTTCTTCAAGAAACTAAAACAGATGCGGCACAATCAACACTTATAGCTAGAAGAATTTGGAAGCAAGGGGAAGTGGCCTTTCAAAAGGAGAGAGGAGCATCTAGGGCCCTCATGATCTTATGGGATCATATTAAAATAGAAGGAAGTATTATTCAGGCAAATGAAAGAGTCTTAAGCACATTATTTCATGATTTTGATACTAATAAGAATTGGATTATGTCAAATGTTTATGCCCCCACTTCTGTACAAGGGCGGTCTCAACTATGGGAGTTTTTGGGGCATTTGAGTCAAGATTTTAAAGACATTCCTTGGGTTATTGGGGGAGATTTCAATACCCCACTTTACCCATATGATAAGAAATGAGGATCTGGGTTTCCCTCAAGGAGCATGGAGGACTTCAATGAATTCATTAACACAATTGAATTGATGGATGTAAGACTAAAAGGAGCCAAATTTACATGGAGTAACAAGAGGATAGGAATTCATCTGATTCAAGAAAGGTTGGACAAGTTTTTTTTATCCAAGGAAGCTACAACAATGTTTGGTAATTCAACGTTACAAGCCCTTCCTAAATGCGCTTCAGACCATAATCTTATTCTATGGGAGGTATTTTAGGCTAAATCCTTTAAAAATCCATTCATATTTTTGTCAATGTGGGTTAAACATCCGAACTTCAAGAAACGAATAGAGGAATGGTGGCAGCAGCCTATCCAGGGAAGTGCTTCCTTCAAACTATCTCAAAAACTTAAGATGGTGAAAAACAACCTTAGAATATGGAATAAAGAAGTCTTTGGAAATATTTTTGAAAATAAGAGAGTAGTGGGGGAAAAACTGAGAATAATAGAAAGCAAAATCCAAAATGTAACCTATGATGAGGCGACAAGCACTGAAGATAAGGAAACCCTTTGTGAGTTTTATAATATTTTAGCTTTTGAAGAGATGTATTGGAGGCAAAAATCAAGGGAATTATGGCTAAAGGAAGGGGACTCTAATTCAAAAAATTTCCATGTTACCACATTGAGCAATAGAAGCAACAATAATATTAGAAATTTAACTAAGGTGGATGGATCCTCAACTCAAAACATTCAGGAGATCAAGGACGAGGCTGTTAATTTTTTCAGTTCATTATTGGGTGAAGAACGGGCCTGTAATGCCCAAGCAAAGGACTCTCTCCTTCAATTCATTCCACAAATCATTGATGAAATGATTAATGAGTCTCTTAAAATAGATTTTTTAGACGAAGAGATCAAGGAGGCTTTGTTTAACATGGATCTTGACAAAGCTCCTGGGCCGGATGGGTTTTCACCGCAGTTTTTCCAAGTTTGTTGGGATATTGTTGGAGAAAAAGTTATTACTGCAATCAAGGAGTTCCAAAGTTCAATTAATATTCCAAGGGTTTTCAATTCAAATTTTATTGATTTGATCCCTAAAGGTCCCAATCCCAAAACTATGGCTTACTTTAGGCCGGTTAGCCTGTGTAATATATCCTATAAAATTCTGTCCAAAGTTTTAACCAACCGTTTGAAGAAAGTTCTACCGGTTATCATTGATCCAAGTCAAGGAAGTTATGTACAAGGAAGATCAATCTTAGATGGATTTATTATTGTTCATGAGGCTCTTCATACAACCGCTCAGACCAAAAAAGCAGTCATGGCTTTAAAGTTAGACATGAACAAAGCTTATGACAGGATAAATTGGGAATTCCTAGAGGCAGTTTTATTAAAATTTGGCTTCAACATGAAATGGGTCAAGTTAATGTTAGTCAAAAAGTGACTAACTACAAAAAAATAGCTGATGCACCTTTTTGCATATTTTCCAAGAATACCGAAGTGGTCCATATGCTAAAGATCAAAGAAAAAACAAAACACCGTAAGAAGGAAAAAGTGTCGCGATATCACGACATGTTGCGTTTTCATGGTCTAAAGCAAAGAGAAAGAGCAAGAAGGCCCTTTTGTTGCTCTTAGCCATGAAAATACAACATTTCGTGATATCGCAACATGTATTTTCATGGCTAAGAGCAACAAAAGGGAGCAAGGATGCAAAAGTGTCACGATATCGTGACATGTTGTATTTTCGTGGCTAAGAGCAACAAAATGAAGCAAGGAGGAAAAAGTGTCACGATATCGTGACATGTTGTATTTTCACGGCTAAGAGCAACAAAATGGAGCAAGGAGGCAAAAGTTTCGCGATATCGCGACATGTATTTTCACGACTAAGAGCAACAAAAGGGAGCAAGGAGGCAAAAGTGTTGTGATATCGCGACATGTTGTATTTTCGTGGCTAAGAGCAACAAAATGAAGGAAGGAGGCAAAAGTGTCGTGATATCGCCAAATTTTGTATTTTCATGGCTAAGAGCAACAAAAGGGAGCAAGGAGGAAAAAATGTCGTGATATCGTGACATGTTGTATTTTCGTGGCTAAGAGCAACAAAAGGGAGCAAGGAGGCAAAAGTGTCGCGATATCGCGACATGTATTTTCGTGGCTAAGAGCAACAAAAGGGAGCAAGGAGGCAAAAGTGTCATGATATCATGACATGTTGCCTTTTCACAGGAAAAAGCAAAGAGAAAGAGCAAGGAAGAGATGAATGTCATGATTTCGCGACATGTCTCATTTTCATGACTGGAAGCGGTAGATGAGCAAACTAAGAGACGAATGTTGTGATTTTGTGACGTCTCATTTTCGTGGCAGGAAGTGGCAGAAGAGAAAATCAAGATACGTACGTTGTGATTTCATGACATGTCTCATTTTCACGATGGGAGGCAGCAAAAGAGCAAAGTAAGAGACGAATGTCACGATTTCGCGACATGTCTCATTTTCATGGCTAGAAGCGGCAGAAGAGCAAAGCAAGAGATAGATGTCACGATTTCGCAACATGTCTCATTTTCACGGTGGGAGGTAGCAAAAGAGCAAAGTAAGAGACGAATGTCACGATTTCATGACATGTCTTATTTTCACGGCTGGAGGCGAGAAAAGAGCAAAGAAAGGAAAGAATGTCACGATTTCGTGACACGCCAGCTGTAAAGGAATAAAATGTATTTTTGGCAATAAGAGGCATGCACTAACACCAATAAGTGATTTTTGACATGATTATCAAAAATCTAGGATGGAGCAGGCTTGCCAGATGATTGAAAATGTGACAGGCTCGTCTAGAATCTAATCTGTAGAGAAGATATCTAATTCATAGAAGACTTGTTGTGTATTATTAGAAACTGCATATGATTGCTTGTAAAATAGTAAGATGTACTTATAAAAAGATACCCTTTTAGGGTATATATAGGGGTGAGCAACTCCAGAAAAAAGGGTCGGCTCTTGGACGTTTACAAGCTTGATGTACATGTACTGGATTACAAGCAATAAAATATTTCTTCTTCTGGCTTCCGAAACTTCTGTGTGCAAATGTATGTATCTAGTGTTTTAACTTTTATTCATTCTAAGTTTTATAATGTATCTGTTCTAAAATCTGGATTGTGCACGTATAAATCTTATTTCTAGAGTTGAACATTAAAAGATATTTACATACTTTTAGACGAACATCTAAAAGTCACACTCAGGAATTCGTGTTTTCTATAAAGAAGATATAAAGAAAACTCTGAAAGTAGTAATCTGCATCATCAATGTTTGTTGTTGTCTAATATGTACCGTGATAAAAGTTCTAGATTAGGCTATATTTACCTTATCTCTTGTTCCCCTTTTCTCTAAAAAACTTAAAGGAACCAACCTTCTCTGGAGACTAGACAAATTATCTCAAGCAAGATTTGTCTATTCAATGTTGGCAAAGTCTAAGGCGCAATACTATTAACCGAAGGCAGATTTTGTTCCAACAGTTAATAAGAGAGTGTATTTCTAAGCCTTATTTTTTAGTTTTGGTTAATGGGTCTACTGTAGGTTTTTTTCAAAGAAAATGTGGTCTAATACAAGGAGATCCCATAAGTCCTATGTTGTTCATCATTGTAGCTAAGGCCTTGGGAAGAACCATTAAGGCAACAATGGTAGCTGGACTCATATCAGGTATCAAGGCCATGTTGCTAACTATCCCGATGACACATCAACAATTTGTTGATGATACATTACTACTGACTTTGGCTTCTGTGGTTGAGGCAAGAAGGATTAAAAATATTCTCATAATGTATGAAGAAGTGAGTGGATAGAAAGTTAATTTTGATAAGAGTAAACTTTATTTCATCAATACCCCCATTTCTAGGCAAAACAACATAGCAAGGATCATAGAATGTCAGATTGCATCCTTTCCCACCTCCTATTTAGGTCTTCCCCTATTTATGGGGAAACCTGAAGGATCAATGTGGAACATAGTTCTATACAGGATCCAAAAAAAGCTAGCAGGTTGGAAAGGACATCTGTTATCTCAAGCAAGCAAAGCAGTTTTAACTATGGCTTCACTTCAAAGTATACCCGTTTACTTCCTATCAGTCTTCAGAGCTCCCAGCAAGGTGTATCACAAAATTGAGCAGCTTCAAAAAAAATTTCTCTGGTTAGGGACTGAGGATAAGAAAATGATCCATTTAGTAGGTTGGAACAAGGTTTGTAAACCTAAAGTTTATGGGGGGTTAGGATTGAGGAGAGTTGCTCATCTCAATACAACTCTGTTAGCCAAAAAAGCATGGCGGTTATTGACTAAGGTCGATAATGAATGGATTGCCATAGTTAGGAGGAAATACCTCCAAGGTGTGAAATTCCTTAATGACAACTTAGCAAGCAGGGGGTCTACTTTTTGGAAGGAAATCCTCATGAGCAAGGATCTTGTCAAGAAAGGTCGTAGATGGATTCTATGAAATGGGCAAACAATAGACTTTTGGAAGGATCGGTGGGTGAGAGCTGAGGAGTTATCCCAAAATCATCGTTTGGCTAGGATTCAAGAGCATATGGAACAACATATTGGGAAGAAGGTTGTAAATTATATGTGGCAGGATATAAATATCAACAGGTGGAAACACATCAGAGTACAGGGTTTTTAAGCAGAGTCTGAAGAGCTTTATAACATTTTAACTCAAAAAATTATTCCCTCTAGAGAGGATGAAGATCACATTGTTTGGGCTGAGACTAAAAGTGGTGACTTCATAGTTAAGTTTGCCTATAATTTTCTTCTCAATGTGGAAGGTCAATAATTTCAACCGAGTTTGGTTTGGATCAAAGGCTTAATTCCTAAAATATCCTTTTTTTCATGGCTGGTGATTCAAGGAAAAATCCTCACTATGGACAATATGTTATCCAAAGGTATGGTTATTGCTAACCGTTGCTACATGTGCAGGGCAGGATGGGAGACAACCCAACACTTGTTTTTGGAGTGTCCAGTAGTGGAGTCCATCCTGGATGAACTTTTCGAAGCCTTTAGGATCTCGTGGGTTAAGCCTGCTCTTATATCCGAAGTTTTCCATCAATGGCCTCAACCCTTTGTTAGCCTAAAACTTAAGTACCTATGGAAAATCTATTGGCATCATTTTCTCTGGCAGATTTGGCTATAAAGGAACCATAGAGCCTTTAAGGATACCATTCACAACCCAAAAACCATCCTCAACAAGATTATTGTCTTTGTGAAAGAAAACCTTAGCACCTTGGTGGATGAGAACCACTCAATTCTTCCCCAAGAAAAACAATTAGCTCGAGCCTTAGGTATTGAGGACAAACCTTCCTTCCTTTGTGCAGTGCTAGAAATGGGATTTATTAGGAGCCACCCCCCAGGGTTGGTTTAAACTAAATTTTGATGGTGTAGCCAAGGAGAACCCGAGAAGAGATAGAGCTAGAGGAATAATCAGGGATCATCAAGGAAATCTGGTCAAGGCCTTCGTTGAACCATTGGGAATCAAAACTAATAATGAAGCAGAAGCTAGAACCCTTTAGAGAGGTTTGCAAGTAGCCCAAGAAACTCAAGGTAACTTTATGATTGAAGGTGATTCTATGAACATCATCAACCTGTTAACCAATGGCAAAAAACCTCCATGGAGAATCGAGGGAGTCATCCATGAAGTGAGGATCCTTTTTGTGGCAAGACAGAACATGAGGGCTCATCACGTGTATCATGAGGCCAACAAGTCAGCTGAAAAATTAGCCAACATAGGTGTTTATGTTGGTAGTTTGGTGACATGGAAACAAGGTGTGCCACGTGAAGTGGAAAACATTATTAGTCATGAAAAGAAACCTACCCATTAAGGAGAAAGATGAATGGGTGTTCTTTCCCCATGGAGATAGTAATAACTATGGGGTTTCCCTCTAAATCATACCAAATTGGAAATGAAGGTAACAGGGTGTAAGCCTTGGAAGATTTTGACAGAGAATAGGAAATGGGCAAGCAACAGGTTTCACAAGTGTAAAGTTCCAAACTTCAATTCCTATCAATGTAAGTAATTTTTATAGTTATGTTTAGGTATGGGTGTGCTTTGTTAGTAAGGTGTTGTAGGGGATTCAACACAATTTTTGGTAAGAAAGTTTCAAGGATGACTAGGATCTACAATCTTAGCAGAAGGTTGGATATTGTAATAGGTTTTGGGTTAACCTACAAAACCCGGTAATTAATGAAGACTTTTATTTACCAAAAAAAAATGTGTTTCCCTATTGGGTTATACTTATTTTGACTTAGTAGGCTCAACACCCCATTACAAGATAAGCTCCTTGGCCATTTCAGTATGCCTTAACATACATCCTAGCGGGTAATCACTCCACAATAGTCACTAGTGAGAAATCATCCATAGTGGGATATGCTCCATCATTTAATCATTTTATAAATCACCCATAGTAGATTACGCTCCATATTTTGCTCATCTTTCCATATTAGTGAGTACTACACCCATAGTGGTTTTCACTCCATACCTGGACCATCATTTTGAGTATAACACCCTTCATCCAAAGTTATTTGATTGGATTTTCTCACTGTCTATGGTTGAACTTTGGATTTTCTTCTACTTATTTTTGTTCCTCTTATTCTCTCCTTTTTCCTTCTTTGTTCTTTTCCTTTCTTCTACTCATACATGTATTGTGCTACCTGTATTATATTCATGTTGTACCCCATGATATTTGCTCTACTATTTGTTTGCTTACTTTTTTCTTCATGTTTTTGTGTTTTTCTCTTTATTTCCTTACATTTCTTGAGTTTCTTAAGGAATTTTAATTCCTTTTGAAACTTGAGGGGGTACCCTACCCATAGAGGCATTAATGGTAGTAATGTCTAACCTAGTGTACAAAAGTGTACTGTCCTTTGTAATCCTTATTTTGTATCATCATTTCATACAAACTTGGTCACTCATTTTCTATGCTTGTTGTTTTCTTACCTATAGGGGTCTACATCTTTCTTTGATGCATTTACTTGCCCTTAAATGAATCAAATAGGGGGGAAATATAGACATGAAAAATTGATCCACTTTAGTGGGCAATCTTCCTAGAGCCTCTTGGGAGATCCCCTAGACTTGCCTAGGGCAAGGGTTAGGCTTATTCCCCCCAATTCTACTCTTTTATCCTTCTATGCAAAATTGTGCTCATCATTGATGGGGAATAATTTCACATAGGCGAAATCATGGTTGGCCTTGATGGGGAATGATTTTACCTTTCTAGGGTTTGTTCCAAGAAAACCCTAAATATTTAGGTTTGGCATGTTTTACATCAAACCTCGGTTTTTCCACCCATATCGCCTTCAAATACGCTATATAAAAAGGGTTTGAATTCATTATTTGAGCATGATGAATAATGATAATGATAATTTATTATTATTATTGTAAAAATTTTAAGTGCTCACTAATTGATCTGCATCCTTCTCCTTCTTCTA
Organism: Wollemia nobilis; assembly: GCA_028583015.1. Taxonomy (NCBI): domain Eukaryota; kingdom Viridiplantae; phylum Streptophyta; class Pinopsida; order Araucariales; family Araucariaceae; genus Wollemia; species Wollemia nobilis. The sequence continues at coordinate 6,016,248 of JAQPPZ010016936.1, forward strand.
CAAGAAAGTTAACTTTGGAGTGTGAATTATGATTGGTTTTCTACTGCATTTGATTGTTGATTTCTATTGCTTGCTCTTGGTGGATTTGTGTTGAAGCCCTAAGGAGAGATCAACTATTCGGGAGATATCAACCCTTATGCTTTTCTTCTACACTCTCTATCAAGTGAATTCACTCTTTTGCATGCATATTTAGATTTTATGAGTGACATAATTGAGTTATCACATATATCTTTTATTTTTTGTATAGTCTCTATGAAATCACACTTAGCTCTCTACAGGGTGCGATTCTACCTGAGCAAAATTGTGGTTACCTGTTACAGGGCATTATTTTGATCAAATAGTATCTAGGGGTAAATTGTTATCCCAGATCTCATAAATACATTTTAGATTACATCTAGGGTATAGTATTGTATTCTATTATGTATTTTCATCATTTTATTCTGCTATATCTTGATATGTTTGATTTCTTCCAAAGGTCAATTTTTGCTTCTATTTATCAAATTTCAGCTAAAAGGACCTAGGGGGCTTGACTATTATGCCTTCAAGAACTATTGTATAGTGGCCTAAGTAGGCACCCTAATGCTAATCATATTTTTCAATTATTTTGTTAAGTTATCTTGTAGGAACATGAATAATTGATAGTATTTGATAGAGGATAAAAAAAAGGATAAAATCACTGGATAAGGTAAATACTTTGATTAGTATTTAGGTTGTTTGTTGAGTGTCCTTTATTTCTACTATAAATCCTATATCATATTTATAATAAATATATTTAATTAATTTCTAGACATTTGAAAGATAAACAACATATAGTTTGCACTTAGGGTTAGTTATGTTTGTGTATCATCTCTTGAGCCCTTGCTTAAAGGTTTTTTATTTAAAACCCTAGGGTTATCTCTTGTATTCTTGCATTCTATATTTTTTCATTTTCCTTTATATTTTATAGCATAGATATATAAAATCCAAATATAGGTGATTATCTTGAATCTAATACATAAAACATTCTTTTATATTTTATAGCATAGATCTAGAAAAGCCAAATATAGGTGATTATCTTGAATCTAATACATCAAACATTCTTGAAAACTAGAGGAATTGGAGCGAGTACTTAAAAATTTCTTGGTGAACCCTTACCCCCTTTTAGCACTGAGTGTAGAGAACAAAATATCCCCTATGGTTCACCCCAAATTATTTCTCTCTTTGTGGATCCAAACTTTGAGAATTGTACATGATAGGGTAGTTTTCCCCCTCTACAGATAGTAATAGAGTGAATTTCACAAAAAATGAGAAACCTACACAAAAATCATTTGGAAAAGGAGACACAGATGAAAAATTAGAAGATGATATATAAAATTTACCATAGAATATAACAAGAAATAAAAAAGAGGTTCAAATCCCTCAAAGGAAATAAGTGAAATTTCCATTTCTTGAAATATTGACAATAACTAAAGAACCCTCGAAACCAACTTTTAATTTCCTTCAAGAACTAGAAAATGTTACCATTAAAATTTATCTTTTACAAGCTATAAAGGATATTTATATTTACTCCAAACTAATTAAAAGTATGTGCACAAAAAACTCAATAAGGAAAAATAAAAATGAATATCAAACTATCCAAGTTATCAAGTAATTATCTGAGATAATGATTGGAGGAAGGTTACTACTAAAATATGCAGATCCTAAAGTACCTATACTCATAGTCCACACTGGTAGAACAATATTGCAAAATATATTAGTAGATTTAGGGGCTACCATCAATGTTATGACTAAGAAAATAAATGAATATTTAGGGGTATAAACATTACAACCAACATCTAGTGCTTCAACTTACAAACATATATACCATCAAATCAGAAGGAAAGTTAGAAGACGTTATAATTTTGGTAAGTTCATGGGAGTATCCTGTAGACTTTGTGGTTCTACGACCTAAGAAGAAATTAGGGGGACATCCTTTAATTCTACGATACCCATGGTTTGCAATAGTTGATGCCTATATAAGTTGTAGGCTTAAAAATATGACTATCTCCAATGGTAAACACACTACAAACCTCAGCTTATTTCCTAAGTCAATATTGAATCAAGGTTTTTTAGGACAACTTTGGTATAATTTTCTTGATGAATTGGCTGATGTTAAAACTTTATTGGTCAATGTATTAAGTGATTATTTACAACAACAAATTGAAGTATCACAACCAATACTTTTAAAGGATCAAAAGAAAGATCAAGAACAAAATGCTAATTGTTCACTCAAATCTACCATGTCTAATGACAAAGAAAGTGCAAGTCAATATCATAAATTGGTGCCTTATAACTATCAATTAAATGTTATTGAACATGAGATAGTCGGAATATATGTAAATAATGAGAACTACAAAAAAGTAGACATTATATATGGAAAAAAATTAAAAATAAAAATGCACTCACAAGCATACAAAAGTCACAATTGATAGACGTACATAGGAAAAACCAAAAAAAAATTGCATGGAACTATAGGGATATGAAAGGAATACATCCAATTTTTTGTAAACACCATATATTCATCCAAGAAGGTTGTCATCTAGTGAGACAACCTCAAAGAAAGCTAAATCCAACCATGAAAGACATAGTTCAAGAAGATATTGTTAAGCTATTGAATGTAGGATTTATATACCCAATATTTGATAGCCAATGGGTATCACCATTAGTAATAGTTCTCAAAAAATAATGAAAAATGGAGAATTTTTGTGGATTATAAGGAATTAAACAAGGTTACAAAGAAGTATTATTTTCCTTTACCCTTCATTTATCAAGTTCTTGATACTTTGGTTGGGAAGAAGTACTTTTGTTTCTTGGATGGATTTAGTGGGTACATTCAAGTCTCAATAGTAGAAGAATATCAAGAGAAGATAATTTTTACATGTCCCATATTTACCTATGCTTACAAAGTTCTACCCTTTGTACTATGTAATGCACTTGACACTTTTCAAAGATCTATGTTGGTTATTTTTCCTGATTTAATCAATGAATGTGTAGAAGTCTACATGGACAACTTCACAGTTTATGGTAACACTTTTGAAGAAATATTTTTGAGCTGACATAAAGTTCTTGTTATATTTCAAGAACAAAATATCTTCTTGAGTCATGAAAATTGCTTCATGATGATGAGAGGATATATTTTATTAGGACATTATATATCTGAGGAAGGTGTTAAAGTAGATCCTATAAATATTTAGGTCATTAAAACCCTCCAATATTTGAAAACAAAAACTAAGGTAAGGATATTTTTGGGATATGTAGGATATTATCATAGATTTATTAAGGAATTCATAAAAATTGTCTTCCCTATGCTTAAGCTCTTAACAAAGGAAAGTGAATTTAATTGAACAAAGGAATGTCAAAAAACCTTTAAAGTTATAAAAGATAAATTGGCTACATATCCTATTTTAAGGGTACCAAATTGGGAATTATACTTCCATATACATTGTGATGCTTCAGGTTATGCAATATGGATAGTACTACAACAAATTGAGAATAAAATACCTTATGCCATCTATTATGTGAGGAAAAAAATGCATGGGGTGGAACTCAACTATACAATAACTGAAGAAATAATTCTTAGTTATAGTTCATGCCATTAATAAATTCAAAAATTATATAACTAGGCATAAAGTATTTTTTCATACTTGACCATTCTACTATTAAATATCTAATGAAAAAAATCATAGTTGGGAAAAGAGTGGTTATATGGTTTCTCTTATTGCAAGAATTTAATGTTACAATTCTAGATAAAGTAGGTAAAGATAATGTCATTGCAGATAATTTGTCTCGTATGCATATATTTGGTGATGATGAATTGATTCTTGATAATTTTACAAATAAATATTTGTTTGTTTTTATTTTTTATTTTTACTCCTTGGTATGTTGATATTGTAAACTATTTAATAATAGAAAAAATGCCACAAAGTTTCACACTGTATGAGCGTAAAAATTTAATACATCAAAATATCCCTTATATGTGGGTCAATGGAGCATTATTTAAGTCTTGTCTTGGTCATTTGATTAGAAGGTGTGTGCAAGAGGATGATGTTTATGACATCATTACAACAACACATGAAGAACCTTATGGAAATCATTATGTCGCTCAAGGAACTGTTAGTAAAATATTTCAAACATGTTATTTTTGGTCTACTATGCGTAGGGATACCCATAGGTTTTTTGAATGATGTGATGCTTGTCAAAGGGATATAAAACCTACACCCATAATGGAGATGACTTTAGTACCACAAATAATGTTTATACAATTCAAGAAATGGGAAATTGACTTTGTTAAACCAATAGATCATCCAATTAAAGGTAATAAACATATACTTGTGTGCACAAATTATGTTACTAATTGGACTAAAGTAAAAGCCTTGCTATGAACAAAAGCTGAGGCTGTAGTTGATTTTCCTTATTCACACATCATGTAATGCTTTGGAATGCCAAGAGAATTAGTTTCAAATCAAGAGACTCAATTCACCTCTCATATGATTCAGTATTTTGTTAAACTATACCAAATAAAACATAGAAATACATCCCCATATCATCCTCAAACTAATGGGTAAGTAGAGGTTACAAATAGAGATCTTGAAAATATGATAACAAAAAATGTAGCCATGAATAGAGTTGATTAGGTAGAAATATTGAAAGAAGCTACATGAGAATATAACAAAAATTGGAAAACCTCCATAGGACTATCACCTTATAAAATGGTCTATGCAAAACAAATCATTATGCCTATTGAATTTGAAATCAAAACTCTTCTCATAGTGGTAGAACTTGATATGGATTTGGATCAAGCACAAGAGGCTAGGTTGGAACAATTAATTGTTCTAGATGAAAGAATATTAAAGGCACTGCATAGGATATAACTAATGCAAGTACAAAGAAAAATGGCATGACAAATATATTGTACCACAAATATTTCAACCAAGATATTGGGCCTTGCTATTTGATTCTTACTTCCAATATTTCCAAGGAAAGCTAAGGACATGATGGCTTGGACCCTATGAGGTTGAAGAAATATTTGGGAATGGTACAGTCAAAATTAAGCCCATTGATGATTCAACATGAATATTGTTAGTTAATGGAATATGATTAAGCTCTATATGAAACCATTTTATAAAGAATATTTCTTAAACTACCGTAAGTAATAAGTTGATTTTTAGTGCATATCTAAACTGCAATCAACTACTATTAAATAAAGAAATCCTTCCTTATCTAAAACAAAAAAACAACTAGTAAAGTAATAAATAAATTATTGCTCTATAATTTAATATATGATAAGCAAATAAGTGCAATGATTAAAAGAATGCAGTATAATCAATCCTCTTGTCTAGATGTATAAATATCAATAAATAATATGAAAGGCAAACATCACTACTTGACGAATGAAGGATATTATCATGGAATAATAATACTTCTTGAAAATGAACTAGAACATCACACTATGTTCTTTAAATATGCTTCCTTTATTTCATGATGGAGTTCTAACATAGAATATTTTTATTCATTTTGTCATTCATCACCTTTTAGTCATAATATTAGGTTTTAAGGAAGAAGTCAGATTTAGTGTGTGAAAATATATTCTTACCTTATGAAAGGGAGGTCATATAGTCATTATGGTATCACAAATTAATGAAGCAAGGTAGTAAAAAGCCTTTTTTCATATAGCCCACAAGCAATAAAGGGAAGGAAGAATAGTAAGGATAGGATTACATTTCCATCTAGATGGTTATGCAGTCTAAATTCCCAAAGTTCTAATTTCTTCCCTAAATAAAAGAGATGATAATAAGGATAGAACTACATCTCTATCCATATGGTTATGTGGTCCAATTATCCAAAGCCTTAGTTCTTACTACTAAGGGATAAAAGTAGTAAGGATAGGGTGACAATTCCAATAAATACTTTGATAGAGTTGTTGGGAATATAATTTCCCAAAGCTTTGCATCCCTAAAACTAAAAATTATATCTATATTTATGAAAAATTAGGCAATAAAATGGTAAAATGATGCAGGAGCATCCGGAGGCAAAGCTGGCAATCTTGCGTCACCCAAAATGTATTTTTTTTCTTAAGTACTAAAACTGTCGCGATATCGCGACGCTTTTTGAAGAAGGGCACCAGCGGGCCAAACCGTCGCGATATCGCGACGTATTTTTGAAAAGCACAGTCGGGACGCCAAACTATCACGAAATCGTGACATTTCTGAAGACGCACGGTCGGGACGCCAAACTATCACGAAATCGTGACATTTCTAAAGCAGCGATCGGGATGCCAAACTGTCACGAAATCGTGACATTTCTGAAGACGCACGGTCGGGACGCCAAACTATCACGAAATCATGACATTTCTAAAGCACAGTCGGGACGCCAAACTATCACGAAATCGTGACATTTCTGAAGACGCACGGTCGGGACGCCAAACTGTCACGAAATCGTGACATTTTTGTTGCAACGTGGTCTGGACGCACAATGGTCGCGAAATCGTGACACTTTCAGAAGCAGGATTTGAAGGCACAGGGACATCTTTGAAAAAAAGGTTCTAAGGCACAAGAATGGTCACGAAATCGTGACACCTTCAAAGGCAAGCTTAAAGGACGTCGCGAAATCGCGACACCTTCAAAGATAAAGTTTAAAAGACGTCGCGAAATCGTGACACTTCTGGGAGGCAAGACTTGGAAGCATAAAGACATCGCAACACCTTCGAAGGCAGAGCTCAAAGATGTCACGAAATCGCGACATATCCGGAGGTAAGGTTCCACAATGCAAAGATGTCACGAAACGCCATCAAGGACGAAGAAAAGATGCGCGAAATCTGACATATCCGGAGGTAAGGTTCCACAATGCAAAGATGTCGCGAAATCGTGACATGTCACGGTTTCGTGGCCCAAGGGAGGAAGGCGAGTAAGAAAGGCCTAGACGTCGCGATATCGCGACGTGTAGCGGAATCGCGGTCCCAAGGAGGAGAGAGAAGCCTAACGTCAAAACGTCGTGATATCGCGACCAAAGAGGAGAGAGAAAGTGTTGGGGCAAATACGTCGCGATATCGCGACAGGACGCTCACGACATTGACCAGTCGGTGACTGCAGGGACCAGTGCAGAGGGACACGTGGCATGAAGTTACAGGTGGCCCGAGAGTATGAAGCGATTACAGGAAGCATGGCAACAGGACACGTGGCATCAACTGCAAATGACCATGGCGCATTCTTATGAATGATTGACTTGGCAGTGGATCGACAGGCGGCTGCAGGGCATACCGCCACTACAGGCTATGATGTTTTGATGCACCTGGCAGCATCATGCAGGCGGGACAGAGCATTCGTGCGGGCGGTATGGGGAGTCTCGCATTCAAGTAATGATGGTCCAAAGAGAGTCGGGCCTGGGGATGAAAAGGACCCGCACTTTGCGTAATGATAAAGAAGGAGGTGGCGGCCGAGGAGAAAAGGCGCGCATGCATTGTATCAAAAAAAGAAAAGACCTTTTGGCCATTTATTTTTTTTGGTTTTTTGCATAGCTGTGTATTGGAGGAGAGACCTCTGTTTTAATGAAACTTGCTGAAATTTCGTCTGTGCATTGTTAATTCTGCATTCTTGTTGTGTGTTGTGTGCGGCTCTATACCAAGTGGTATCAGAGCAGGTTGGTTCTGAGAGTGCAAACCGATCACCGAACAGAGAGGCAGTTTGCGCCAGGACCGTGGTTGTGGGGTTGTGAAGAAGAAGCAAGATGCCTCCGTGAAGAGACCATGGTGGTATAAGGCACAGACGAGCAAGAAGGGAGGAGGTCGATTTGAGAGCCCTGCAGAGGCAAGTTGAGGCTCTACAAGAGGAAATTAGAAGAGGAGTCGAGCCGAGAAGGGAAGAACCCAGCGAAGATGAAGTGTGGGAAGAAGAAGTTCCATCTGAGGATGAAGAGGCTTTGGAGCCAGCAGAGGCTAGGCTGTACAGGGCTATCTCCCAGATTGGGAAGAAGCCAAAATTTGACGTCTCGACTTACTCTGGAAACCTCAACCCTGAGGAATTAATAGACTGGATCAACGACATGGAGGAGTACTTCGAATACGAAGAGATCGCAGATCCAAATCGGATCAAATTCGCAAAAACCAAGCTGAAGGGGCATGCTAGCATCTGGTGGAAAGGAGTGCAGTTAGAAAGAAATAGGAGGGGAAAGGAAAGGATCACCAGATGGGATAGGATGGTAGAGAAACTAAAGAGGCAGTTCATCCTTGTAGATTATGAGCTGGATTTATTGAAGAAAATGCGAGAGTCTTCGACAGGCTAGTAATTCTGTCAAGGAATATATAGAGGAGTTCTACCGATTTCAATCGGAACCGGCCATTCGGAGGCGAACAAAGAGAAGGTCGCACGTTACATAAATGGATTGCGAACCAGACATTCAAGAAGAGTCGGGGCTGGTTAGAATGAGCACGAGTGGAGGATGCATATCGGTTTGCATTAAAAGTGGAAGAGAAACTAAATAGAAGGTTTGATGGTAAGCGAGAGAGGGAAGGATAGGGGTGGAAGAGGCTGGTGGAAGAGGCGAGTGGTGGAAGATACAAAGATTTTGGAAAAGCTGCGGAAGCTAGTAGCAACCAGAAATAGAAAGAGGTGAGAGAAGAGGATGACCGACGCCCACGCAATCAGAGCAACAACTACCCAAGAGGAAGAGGTAGGTCTGGGCGAGGGTTTGGAAGAGGTGTTTTTAGAGGAACCTGCTTCAACTACGGTGAAGAAGGACACAGGGCATACAACTGCCCACAGCATCAAGAGAGGCCAAATCGAAGACCTGAGGGTCAGGCCCGAGCTGCTGTAGCAGACGAAGGTGTAGAGTCTGAGCATTCAGAGGAAGCAGAAAGAGGGGAAACCATGATTATCAGAAGAGTCTTGCTGAATGAAGAAGAAAAGGCAGACCAAAGGAACAACCTATTTCGAACAAGATGCAAGTGCGCAAGCAAGGTCTGTAATATCATCATTGATAATGGAAGCAATGACAATTTGGTTTCCGAGGAAATGGTTTCCAAGCTGCGATTGGAAAGGAGAAAACACCCGCACCCTTATCGGATTGCATGGCTGCAAAAGGACCATCGGGCACTAGTAAGCGAGCAATGTCTGGTGAAGTTCAATATTGGAACTTACCGAGATGAGGTTTTATGTGACATCTTACCTATGGATGCATGTCACTTGCTGCTTGGGAGACCTTGGCAGTTTGACCGAAGTGCTTTTCATGATGGTCGAGCCAACACATATTCTCTGTCAAAGAATGGAGTTCGCCATAAGTTAAAACCCCTGAAAGAGGCGGATGAGAAAGTATGCAGCAGTGCACGAGTCTGTCTAGTTGATGGCAGAAGATTCTTGGAAGGCCTGAAGCCGGATCATGTGTGTTATGCTATAATCCCCAGAGTTAGGGAAGAAGGATGCAAGGAGATTCCAATGGAAGTCATGGGACTGTTAGAAGAATTCCCTGATATCATTTTTGACAATGTTCCTGAAGGTTTACCACCTGTTAGGAGGATCAGTCATCACATCGACTTGGTGCCTGGATCGAGCTTGCCAAACAAGGCTGCACATCGAATGACACCGGTGGAAACTGAAGAATTAAATCGGCAAGTTCAAGATCTGTTGAAGAAAGGCCTGATAAGGGAGAGTCTTAGTCCTTGTGCTGTACCAGCAGTATTAGCACCCAAGAAGGATGGAGAATGGAGGATGTGCACCGACTCTCGGGCAATCAACAAGATCACCATTAAATACAGGTTTCCTCTGTCGAGAATGGATGATATCATGGACTGCTTGAGTGGAGCTGAGTACTTCACAAAAATTGATTTGAAAAGTGGATACCATCAGATCCGCATTAGAGAAGGGGATGAATGGAAGACAGCTTTCAAAACCAGAGAAGGGCTGTATGAGTGGTTGGTTATGCCATTTGGATTAACCAATGCACCTAGTACCTTTATGAGGTTAATGAATGAAGTTCTGAAGGAATTTTTGGGCAAATTTGTTATTGTTTACTTGGATGATATACTGATTTTTAGCAGAACCTTAGAGGAGCACCTGATGCACATCAGGAAGGTTCTTGAGAAACTGCGGGAGGAGCAGTTATTGATCAATCGAAGAAGTGCAACTTTGTGAAGAAGGAGGCTGGTATACCTGGGATTTGTCATATCAGCAAATGGTCTCAAGATGGACCCCGAAAAGGTGAAGGCTATCCTCGAATGGCCTGTCCCAAGGAGTGTGACCGAGGTTAGATCATTTCATGGTCACGCCAGTTTCTATAGAAAATTTATTAGAAACTTCGATGAGTATTTGTGCATCTCTTATTGAGACAATGAAGGGAAACAAGAAGGAATTCCAATGGACAGTTGGAGCCAATAAAAGCTTTGTTATGCTGAAGAAGAAGGTCACTGAGCAACCCATTTTAGCACTTCCAGATTTCAATAAGGTGTTTCAGGTAGACTACGATGCGAGTGGCAGTGCGATAGGAGCCGTCTTGAGCCAAGAAGGTAGGCCTGTAGCTTATTTCAGTGAGAAGCTCAATGATGCCAGGAGAAAATATTCGGTATATGATCAAGAGTTTTACGCCATAGTTCAAGCACTCAAGAAATGGAGGCACTATCTATTGCCGAAAGAGTTTGTTCTCTATACCGACCATCAAGCGCTACAGTTTATTAACAGTCAGGGAAAATTGAATCAGAGACACCTGAAATGGGTAGAGTTCCTGCAGAGCTATACCTTTGTGCTGAAGCATCGAAGTGGAAGATCCAATAGGGTGGCAGATGCATTGAGTAGGAGGCAATGTCTGATGACAGAAATGAGAGTGGAGGTTGTAGGGTTTGCTGAGCTCAAGAACTTATACCCTACAGACCCCGATTTCGTAGAAGCTTGGAAAGCCTGCACTGCGCCTGTTGCGTTGGACAGGACTAGATGGTTAGATTACCTGATTCAAGATGAAATGTTGTTTAAGGGGAATCAATTGTGCATTCCGAGGAGCTCAATGAGAGAGAACCTCATTAAAGAAAAGCACAGTGGGGGTTTATCTGGACACTTTGGCCGTGACAAGACCATCTCATTGGTTAGTGAAAACTATTACTGGCCACAATTGCAGCAGGATGTGGCAAAGTTTGTGCAGAGTTGCAGGATTTGCCAGATGGCAAAGGGCGTGAGGCAGCCTCATTGGTTTGTATCAACCACTACCTATACCCGAGCGGCCGTGGGAAGATATTAGTATGGATTTTGTGCTCGGTTTACCCGGGACGCGAGAGGGGGCACGATTCCATATTTGTGGTAGTGGACAGATTTTTGAAAATGGCACATTTTATCCCGTGCCGAAGACTAGCGATGCGGTCCATGTAGTCGGTCTGTTCTTTAAGGAAGTGGTATGCCTTCATGGGCTACCAAGAAGCATTGTGTCGGACAGGGATACCAAGTTTGTAGGTTATTTTTGGAAGACCCTGTGGAAGAAGCTGAGGACGGAGTTAAAGTTCAGTTCTGCTTACCACCCGCAAACAGATGGCCAAACAGAGGTGGTTAATCGGAGTTTGGGCAACCTACTGCGATGCTTGGTAGGGGACAAGCCCAAGGGATGGGATCTAATTCTGCCACAAGCTGAGTTTGCGTATAACAACTCGGTCAATCGGAGTACCAAAAAGTCACCATTCCAGATTATCTATGGGAGCAGCCCACGAAATGCTTCAGAGTTAAGAAGGCTGGAGACAAGGGAGAAATGCAGTGCTGAGGCAGAAGACTTTGCCGAACACTTGAAAGGAGTGCATGAGGAAGTGACAAGACACATTGCCAAGATGAATGCTCAATATAAGGCGAGGGCGGATCAAAAATGCAGAGCTAAGGAGTTCCAAGTAGGAGATTCTGTCATGGTCCATCTACGGAAGGAACGGTTCCCTGCCAAGACATACAACAAACTCAAAATGAAGAAATTTGGGCCATGCAAAATCATTGGCAAACGGGATTCGGGTAATGCCTACGAGGTGGAGTTACCAAGTGAACTTAACATCTCCCCCGTGTTTAACATCTCAGATTTGGTTGAGTATCATGAAGGAGAAAGCAGTGAGATACCCAATCCAGAGTTATGGAGCATTCCAGCAGCCATCCCAGTTGTGGACGAGATAGAAGAAGTTCTGGATATGCGTGAGGGCCGGAGTACTCGGAACAGGAGTTATTCTGAGTATTTAATCAAATGGAAGGGCCGACCCATAGAAGATGCGACTTGGCTATCCAAGGCGGAGGTTGATCGTTTGGGTCTACCTCAATCAAATCAGAAGTGAGGTCACTTCTCAAACCCACCCCGGGTGTCTGATGCAGGAGCATCCGGAGGCAAAGCTGGCAATCTTGCGTCACCCAAAATGTATTTTTTTCTTAAGTACTAAAACTGTCGCGATATCGCGACGCTTTTTGAAGAAGGGCACCAGCGGGCCAAACCGTCGCGATATCGCGACGTATTTTTGAAAAGCACGGTCGGGACGCCAAACTGTCGCGAAATCGTGACATTTCTGAAGACGCACGGTCGGGACGCCAAACTGTCATGAAATCATGACATTTCTAAAGCAGCGCAGTCGGGATGCCAAACTATCATGAAATCATGACATTTTTGAAGACGCACGGTCGGGACGCCAAACTGTCGCGAAATCACGACATTTCTAAAGCAGCGCAGTCGGGACGCCAAACTGTCACGAAATCGTGACATTTCTGAAGACGCACGGTCGGGACGCCAAACTGTCATGAAATCGTGACATTTCTGTTGCAACGTGGTCTGGACGCACAATGGTCGTGAAATCGTGACACTTCCGAAAGCAGGATTTGAAGGCACAGGGACATCTTTGACAAAAAGGTTCTAAGGCACAAGAATGGTCACGAAATCGTGACACCTTCAAAGGCAAGCTTAAAGGACGTCGCGAAATCGCGACACCTTCAAAGATAAAGTTTAAAAGACGTCGCGAAATCGTGACACTTACGGGAGGCAAGACTTGGAAGCATAAAGACATCGCAACACCTTCGAAGGCGAGCTCAAAGATGTCGCGAAATCGTGACATATCCGGAGGTAAGGTTCCACAATGCAAAGATGTCGCGAAATCGTGACACCAGGACGACGGAATGAAAAGAGCGCAAAACAGACAGGGCAAGGTTCCACAATGCAAAGATGTCGCGAAATCGTGACATGTCACGGTTTCGCGGCCCAAGGGAGGAAGGCGAGTAAGAAAGGCCTAGACGTCGCGATATCGCGACGTGTAGCGGAATCGCGGTCCCAAGGAGGAGAGAGAGGCCTAACGTCAAAACGTCGCGATATCGCGACCAAAGAGGAGAGAGAAAGTGCTGGGGCAAATACGTCGCGATATCGCGATAGGACGCTCACGACATTGACCGATCGGCGACTACAGGGACCAGTGCAGAGGGACACGTGGCGTGAAGTTACAGGTGGCCCGAGAGTATGAAGCGGTTATAGGAAGCATGGCAACAGGACACGTGGCATCAACTGCAAACGACCATGGCGCATTCTTATGAATGATTGACTTGGCAGTGGATCGACAGGTGGCTGCAGGGCATACCGCCACTACAGGCTATGATGTTTTGATGCACCTGGCAGCATCATGCAGGCGGGACAGAGCATTCGTGCGGGCGGTATGGGGAGTCTCGCATTCAAGTAATGATGGTCCAAAGAGAGTCGGGCCTGGGGATGAAAAGGACCCGCACTTTGCGTAATGATAAAGAAGGAGGTGGCGGCCGAGGATAAAAGGCGCGCATGCATTGTATCAAAAAAAAAATACCTTTTGGCCATTGATTTATTTTTTTGGTTTTTGCATAGCTGTGTATTGGAGGAGAGACCTCTGTTTTAATGAAACTTGCTGAAATTTCGTCTGTGCATTGTTAATTCTGCATTCTTGCTGTGTGTTGTGTGTGGCTCTATATCATAAAAAAAAGATGATAGTAGAATGAATATCTTACTTTCCTCTTACAAAATAGGTTTTGAATGTGTACAACCATTGATAAGACATATTTATACAAACCAAAGTATTTATGGTTGACATTGGTTTAAGCTCAATATCATTTTTTTCTTATAAAGAGCTCCACGATGATGCTAAAGGAAGTAGAACAAAATAAATTGACCTCTAGGACATTAGAAAGGTTTTTTATGAAACCCATGGAATATTTTATCAAAGGTCAAGGAAGACATCAATATTTTTGTAGACCATCTTGATATTAGGAATAAACATATCTGTTTCAAGGAGATAATTATCTTACAATATTATTTAAATGGCTGCTATACATAAGTAAATACTCTCCATATTCTTAATTATATATATATATATATATATATATATATATATATATATTTATATTTATATTGTATTATAATTAAGATTTTCTATGATATAAACCCCTATGAATAAAAACTTTTCTCCTTATTTGTTTTGGCTATATAAAAAAAAAAATTTATTTGGGGGAGGGGTTAAGGAATCATATAATATTTTATATAATATAGTTTGGGGGAAAATAAAAAATAAAAATGAAAGCAATTAAAATATTTTTACAACATTCTCTTCTATAACATATTTCTGTAGTATATTTCTATAGTTTATTTATGTAGTTTAGTTCTCTAGGTCATTTTTGTAGCTAATTTCTGTAGTTAATTTCTATAGTTGATTTTTGTAGTTTGTTTTCATAGTTAAGTTTTGTAGTATGCTTTCATGGTAGATTTTCATAAGTGTATCTTCACATAAAATTTTTCTAAGTATATGACTATAGTGAATTCACATCAGAAGCACCACAATTGAAACCATGTGTCATGTAGTAGCAAAAGGTAATAAGGCTCTATGGGATAGCCATCTTCAATTTTAAATTGCATACAAATTATTAAAAGCAAAATACTCATGTGCAATATGGGTACGTGTAATATGCCCCATGAAGCCTAGCACAAATTTCATAGAAATTAATACCTGGTGCGGAGCCATGGATGCTTGCCACTCATTCTTGAGGTCACAAGATGTCAAATCACAAATGACAAAAGCTTGAATGCATGCCATTTAAGAGGGTTTTTGCCTATCATCACAGATAGCAAAACTTTAAGTATAATCAAAGACCAAAGGATATAAAACAAAGGAAATACATAGGTATCCTTGAGCCAATGGGTGTACAAGTGGCAAACAACTCAATTGAATTTCACATGTAGTATTTATGCGACAATTTGAACATGACTCTTTGATCATCACTGGGAAAGGAATTCGTGCTTGAAAATCAAATATGTGTCCAAAACTTAGGATATTGTGATGCCAAATCAATGTTAAAATATACACACACCTTATACTCATAAATTACATAATTATAGGGACCACGAAACAAGGCTATTAATGTTAATAGAAGAAAAAAAGAGTAAAATTAAAAGCTTTATTTTGATAAATCATGGGCCTTACTTGGACATGCCATAATTAGAGATGACTTCACCCTAAGTATTTTTTGCAATGAAAATTATCATGATAACACCCATGTTTATATAGTCCTTATCATGTTGCGGATATGTTATGTAATGGTTCCCTCGTGGTCACAGTCTGTTTACCCCTTGTGGCCACCACCAAAAAAAAAATATATATATATAGTCCTTATCATTTTATTACGAATTTTTGTTGTATGTGGCCTTATAGGTGAGCACCACATGTATGATCCTTGATGACAAGGCTTCTTACCCATGTATCATAGTTGGCATAACGAGATTAAACGAGGCTTCTCACTTGAGTATCGTGCATCACAAAAAGGTGGTAGGGTGTTAGCATACCATGGTAGAAACAACACCCATTTCTAAAGGGGGTTACCACTATGCAAGTTTAATCACCGATCACCAACTCCTAGTCAACTGAACCACATAGATTAAATAAGAACATACATCACACATTAAACATACAAGCTATCGATCAAAATAATGATTGATGACTATGCTTTTTTTTATCTTAATGCACTATGGGATATAGGAGAAACCCTAAACTTCATGCGTAATATAAATTCTCCATCTCTACAACATAGCTAGGGTAAAATATTGATAGTTTAATGATGATTACACCTTGCAAATATAAATTAACCATGACAAGTTTTGCAAAATTTAGTTACAATTGCACCCGAATATGCTGCATAGAGGGTAAATTTGGACAAAAATGACTTAGTTAAGGGCTAACAATGGATAAGTTGAAGACATACACTAAAAATGAGGTATAAGGGTCAATGAATCAATTGTCAACTGATTGTAAGTGCCAATTTTTAAGTTCTTAAATAACTTCAAAATGAGATATAATGAGATTATTTTTGAAATGTAATAAAAAATTTAAAATGGTGAAAATTTTATCATGTCTTCACACCACTTTCTTCCATATGAATTAGGTTTTTTTTTCATAATGGTGATGAATGAATATGTATATTCAATTTAATTTTTCTACAGGGTATTCATCATGACTGTATGAGTGCAAATTACAAAGCCAAGCTAAAAACAAAAACTATTCTAAATACCTTACCCATAGTATAACCCTTGTAGCCTTGACAAAATATATGTTTTAAAAAATTAGCGAGCCTTTATCCATTGCAACCCAACTACCAAGTTAATTTGTTAAAAATATTTTTCAAAAAGCAAGGTGGTGGGAATCCTTGACTCGGTTCTAATATCATGACCAAGGTGTGGTCGAGTGGTTTATTTTAAACTACGACCCCAACCTAATTTTTGAGGTCCTTCACCTACCTAAATTAGGCCAAAAATATTTTAAATCAAGTGACATGGGAGTCACCCAACTACTTGAAAGGCTAGGTGAGAAGTGCTCCATGATTTGAGATAGGTAAGGATGTATTAAAGGAGTAAAAACCTCCTCCTTCCCACTCAAATGGCAATAAGTCATCAACATATTGATGTAGTTTTTCACTATTGAGGGGATATTGTAAGTTTGTAGGGGCTACTACCTAAAGCTACTTCTCAACCTTAAGTTTCCTAACCATTAAGAATATGTAATCAACCTACCTTATTTCATATACAAGTCCTTGAAGGTTGTTGTTGAGAAATTTTAGCTAGTAAAATTTTGGGATGCACCTAAACTACATTTGATTGCACAAATGGTCTCATTAAATTGCTTATCTTGTATGAAAACCTTGGCACCAAAATCACATGGTATAAGGTCGTAGAGGAGTCTAACCTATTCATAGAATAATCTAAGGAAGATTTTTAACTTGATGTTAGCTCTAAGTATAATATCAACTAGAATGAATATGAGCCTCTTGTGCACAAATGGGTCACCCAAACTAAAAATACCAAGTTTTCAAAACCTTCCTCACCTACACAAACCAAAAAGATGTAGTTTGAGGAATTTAATCCAAAAAAGCATAGGAAGGGTGAAATTTCTAGGTAATATGATAGCCTGTAGTTGAGCCTAATACCTACAAGCCCTTAATAAAAATCTATTGATACCTTAGCTCATATATATGCCTAGAAGACCCTATTACGAATTTGGTTGTATAGTTTTCACAAAGAGTTTGTGGAACACATAGCTTTAGTGGAAAATGTCATATCCATATAGAATGATATTTTGAGGTAAATATATATGGAGGTTAAAGAAAAGGTAGTAAAACTAACTAACCAAGTCTCCCAACCTTCTATCACTAGTGCCTCCTTAAATAAAAGTTCAATGAGAATTATGTGCTTAGTCAACTTTAGTAAGCAATTTGCTTTGTCCAAGGTGCTCGATGGTGATAGCTCACCAACATTGTCCTCGATGTTTGGAGAATTTTAGTTTCAAAAGTGAGATGATCAAACACATGTCACATAGAATATGGGCCCAATTATGGAGCTAGAGATTCCATTGGAGGTTGTTAAGGTGATCAACACAATCATCGAATCAGTAGGATAACTATCCCCACCAGTGGAAAAAACAAATGCAAAGTCTCTAGGTGTAGGGGGAGTAGGAGGGTGTGACTTACTTGAATACTATGGACATCAAGCATGCACCAACCCTTGATACAACTAGAACACATGTTCAAAGGTTCAAACATGATAAGTTGAAGATAGAATATCACCCTACTCTAGTTTAGATTTCATTCAATAGTAGAGCTAAATATATATATTTTTTAATATTATCATAAAAAATATAGACTCATATTTATTTTTATTTGTTTATGGTATGTTCTTATGATTTTAGCAGCACTAATTTTGTGCATGAGACATGCACCCACTTTATTTTAGGGAAAATTGATGAGTAATGGAATGTGACAATGATATGAAGTTCACTTATATATTTTAGATATAAATTTGTATGGTATATATGTATTTTATCAATAATGAGTATGCTTTATATGAATTTTGGATAAATATGATCTGAAAAATGTTATGCATTGAATGGCTGTAATTTTACATGAATTTCATAAGTGTTGTAAATGTTACGAGTGATTCACGAGGAATGCTACAGGCGAACATAACTAAAGTAGTCTATAGGAAAGCACGACAGAAAAAGGTTACGGATGCTATCTATAAAAAAAATCTATAGAAGGGGGCTATGAAAATAGTCTATAGAAACCTATCATTATTCTTAAACCTATTTTGCGCAATAGAGATTTACATGCACTGACAACTTGGTCAATGCCACATGGGATGTTGGAATAGTCAGGTTTGGATGATATATATATATATATATATATATATATATATATATATATATATATATATATTTGAGTTGACCAAATAAGAATTTGTTATGTTTTTACGATCATGCATTTTAATAAATTTATCCTATCCTAAATAAAAGAATTTTTTTTTTTTGTATTGTTAATAAGTTACGTAGATTTTAGGTTCTTATTACACATATTTAGTATCCATGCCACTTGAGAAGATTTGTTCAAAACCGTGTAACAAAGACAATATTAGAATTTCTATTGTAAGGGTAAATGTAAAATTATAAATTTCAAAGACCTCCATATTAGAAATGTCCACCATCTATAGAGATGCACAAAGGAGAGACAAACCTTGTTACATTGTACAAGTTTGTATGGAATTTGAAATAAAAAGTGTGATTTAGCATTATTATCTTCTTTCATGAGTGTGGATACAAAATTATGTATTTCCCTTATGATTTTATTGTAGAAGCTATAGTTTACTTCTCATTTACCGTACATATGAATTAATAAACATAAAATTAGTTTAATGAATATAAATTACTAAAGTTAAAGTATAGTAGAAAGAGAATATATTAATACTGACCTCGAGGAGGCAGGGCCCACTCCAATAGGTTAGTCCATCGTTATCTTCCTCCTAAAGTATAGTATAAATAGTTAGAACATAGAATAGTCTTAGAATATACATTTAATTAAATTACATATTATAGAATTACATAATATAATAAAATAGATAATACATTATTAAAATAATAGAAGTGGATCCACAAAAACCTAGCATATTTCATAATTGCATTCCTTAAATTAAGAATATTTTCATTTATTACAAATTTTATTTTTATGTCAAAAACCAAGTAAAAGGAATAAAAATCAATGGTCATAATTGTGGATATCTATATGGGATAACTACTCTTTAAATCTAATCCTAGTTTGAAAAATTAAATGTGAGACATCACAACTCAACATCATACTTAAGAATAATTGATTATGGTAAATGTTTACTTATATCAATCATGAACAATATCCAAGTGTAAATAGCCAAGAATCCATGTTTCATCATATTTTAAATCTAAAGAAATTCTCTTAGAGTGTTTCTATATCACAACCCTCCCATTAGGACTTTCTAAAAGATATTAATTGATCCAAAGGATCAATTAATACTCAAATTTTAATATTAACCTAACCTTACTAATGCTACCTAGCATTAATAAGAGGGTCTAATTGATAAAATCTAGAGGATGGTAAACCCTAATTATCCTATAAAATCCCTTAGTAAAACTAATTACACTCTACCCAATTTTGGAATGCAATTGGGATTTTGTAAGGTTTTGGAGAAATTAAATAAGGTCTTTGTGAAAGATTAATTTGTGAATTTATCTTTTACAAAAAGCAACTAATCTAATTTAATACAATTAGGTTCTCACAATATTTATCCAATTTTTTATGGACCCAAAAGAGCAATGTCATGATTTAATAATAAAAACATATTTTACTAGTGGATGAACTATTTTTCCTTCCACCATGAATACTTCATAATAGTTCCAAGGTTGACCCTTTCAAGTTGTCCTAGGAAAGGGGAGGCCCAAAATGAACAAGGTACTCCCACCTTACCTCCTCTTGTCCTCTATCCTAATTTTTACATAATAAATGGGATTTCAATATTTTGGGTTGACTTCAAAATGGCTCCTTTTAATAATTTAAAAATAAATCCACCTTCTTGACATTTTGGGTTGACTTCAACATGGCTCCTTTCAATATTTTAGGTTGAATTCTTGAAAGCTGAGAAGAATTATAAAATGGGGGACACGTAATGGGGAAGAGGATAAAAATATTAGGCTTAGGGAGTATGCTCTCTACCTTGGTATATCAGAAACCAAAAAGAGTTAAGAGAGTACTAAGTTTTAATAAAAGGCTTCTGATCTAGATGAGCAATTTTGGAGAATCAATATTGAAAGGGGGAGATTCAGAGGCAAGAATGATTCCTACCATGCTAGACAATAAAGTTTGGATTTCTCCATATACATGTTGCTTTAATTAATTTTGATACTAGTATGAGAATTTATAAAACTGATGTTAACTTTTGTATGCTTTGAATGGTTATGCACACTTTATATATATAACCAATATGCTTTGGTTGATTAGATTTCTGTAAAGGTTTAGGCCTATTTTTTTTAGGTGCTTTATATCCTTTAATTAAATAATAAATTGATGTGCTTTGAATTCACAGTTTGAATCCATATTGGGTACTTTGTGACTTTATGTGGACTGATAGGCTAAATGTGATGATAACTGTATTTTGGACAATAGTCATGATAAAATTCTAAAACTGTGTCACAACCCATCCATTGGAACTTACTAGAAAACATTAATTAATCTAAAGGATCAATTAATACATACAATATAATATTCACCAAACCTTACTAATGCTTTCGAGCATTAATGAAAGGGTCTATTTGATAAAATATAGGGGATAGTAAACCCTAATTATTCTATAAAATACCTAATTAAAAATTAATTAAACTCTACCAGGTTAATTGGAAGGGATTTGAATGTAATTGGGATTTTGGTAAGGTTTTGGGGAAAATAAAATAAGACTTATGCAAAAGATTAAATTGCGAAAATTATATTTCACAAAAGTGACTTATTAGGATACACCTAATTTATTACAATTAAATGTCCACAAAGATTTATCCAATTTTAAATTGGGCCTAAAAAGGACAAGGTCATAAAAATGTACATATTGGTCTAATGGATGAACTATTATCCATTCCACATGACTCCTTCCCAATAGTAATAATGCAGGCTTTGCAGTTGCACTAGGAAAAAAGGGAAGGCCAAAAATGAGCAAAGTACTCCCACCTTACCCTCTCTTGTCTTGTCCCTAATTTTTAAATGATAAAATGAAATATCACTATTTGGGTGAACTCCAAAAAGGTTCCCTTTTAGTATTTTATTAATAAATCCACTCTCTTGCTCATGAAGGAGGATGAGCTAGAAAAAATATAAAAGGGGAGGCAAGCAATGGAATAGGGAGGAGTAATTCTTGGTCTTGGGGATTATGACCTCTACCTTGGTATATTAGAAACAAAAAGGTCTTAGGAGAGTACTAAGCTTTATTCAAAGCCATTTGGCCAATATGAACGAATTTAGAAAGCAATTTGGGAAGAGGTAGCCTTGGAATGGACAGAAACATAAATAAGACAAAAGGAGATTTTGGAAGACATGGAGTTTCATTTAATTATATTCAAGGTTGGGTCTCTCCTTTCTCTTGCATTTTATATGCTATCAATATGTGTTAAATATTGGTAAAGAAAAAAAATAGAGATAGAACTTCGCTACTTGCTTTTGATGTAAAATTTAATCTAGGACCGAGAAATCACTTTCTCTATCATATTTGATTTATCACTCTAGTCAGTGAGGTAGATTAAATAAATTGCTCTTAAAACCCCCTTTTCAATCATTGTGATATACGATCGTCGTGATCCAAATATGTATTATTCGGATCCCTTTAGTCTATCTCCAAACCCCTTGTTTAGGACTTGGGGACTATATTTTAGTTTTGCATTAATAACTCATACACCCAAATAGGTTAAGCCTGCACCACAAGAACCTTCCAATTGTGTTGGTTTAAATAAAATATTTAAATTTAACATAGGAGGAATATCTATTGACACAAATAATCCTATTATAACTCCTCTATGACCATCGATTGGTGGCTATCTTTTATACCATGCGCAAGCAAGCTTATATGATCTCCCTTTTCAAACACAAGGTATATGGTAAATATATATGTATATACCCACATTTTAGTTGTACAAAGGTTCTTGGTGTTCGATGTGGGTTGTGATTACAATATTGATCTATGGTATTGCCCAAGGAATCGAAGACTATGATGAGAATTCCCCTACGAATGGTGTCCCTTTATTAGGTAAATCCCATGCATACTTTTTGGCTAAAGGGTTCTTTTTGTCGTACTATAGATATTTTTGACTCATTGATATACCTAGAGTGTTTTCCATTTTCTTAGAAGCTTTGAATCAGGTCTATGCCTTGTATCGACACCCTAGGTTACATGGTTTGGTAGAAAGTTCATAGATCCTAGCATGAGTTATCATTTGACACCCCTCCTATTTTTTTAGATGTTACCTCATTAAGTTATGATAACTTTTGATGAATAGTTTTTTTGGAAAACCCATTTAAATATAGTCAAGCAATGTTTGAATTGATATAGTTATGGGGTAAAAACCGAGCTAGACTTCGCTTATGGTATTCTACCATTGAGGGTTGATTTTTTTTGTCGGTCACTTGTATTAGTAAGGTGCTTTCAATAAAAAAATTACTCCTTCCCAAAATTGAGTGTCTTTATGAAATTTTGTTACCTTTTCTTGAGTTAAAATATCACTCTAGGGCCACTAAAATTTATTTAAATGGATGCAATAAACTTCCTATTTTTGGCACATAGAACACTACTATAACTTTCTCTCACCTAGACATCCTCAAATCTAAACAAACACGATACTAGACCAATTGTATCTATTGGGATTATCAAGGGAAAATTTTTAAGAGATAGATAAAATTTTACCTATGCTGCTCTTTTTTTCTCCTCATGGATCAATGACACTTTTTCCCTGCGTGTAATTTACTATAATTAAAATGGAACCTTGAAAATCATAACCTCTAGGGATGTGCAAGGATTTTTAGACTTGTGGCAATAGTTATGTGGTTTACGAGAAGGTACCTTCACTGTGTAGTTATGGTTTTATCCCACATGGGATAGATCGGGGTTGTGGGATGGTTTTCAAGAATGAATGCTCACATAGAAGGATAGCCAAGCACCCCAAGTGCTTGGCTGTCCCATTTCTAATCATGTGTTTGGTTGACTAGTGGTGGAAAGAATCTAAATGATGATTTTGTTTGAAGTGTTGTCATTCGTAGTTTCTCATAATATTTTGAATATCCCCCTTTTAGCAAATTATCAATACCTACTTAATTAAGGTTAACCACAGTAAGTAACCACCATAATTATTGGGCTATGCTCTGCATGATCGATTAAGGTTGCTGATAATTTGAGGACCAAAATCTTACTTAATGATGGTTGCATTGAAGATATGGGATTGAGGCTTTTGACCATAAAGGTATAAAATAAGTGTAAGGTTGGTTGCAAACCAATGGACCCCCCTGTGGTGAAATGATCTGTTCAAAATCTCTAAATATATCTAAAGCCTTTGTATATAACATATAATACTAGACCAAGTCTTTGAGGAATATTTGGTATTAAAGGATGAAGTAGAAAGCATCAGGATTAGACCCAAACTTGGTAACAGTTTGGAAATAATTGAAACTAGAGAACTATAGCTTAATCCTCTTGATATATTACAAGACCAAATTGCATTTAAAGGTGTAATATTGTGTGGAAGTTTATAAGGTTGATTTGTAATCTTGTATGATAGGTTACAACGTTGATTTGAGTTTAAGGGTGTAATCTTGTGTGATAGATTACAAGGTTGGTTTGTAATATTGTGTGATAGATTACAAGTTTGATTTGAGTTTAAAGGTGTAATCTTGTGTAATAGATTACAAGTTTGATTTGATTCTAAGGGTGTAAACTTGTGTGATAGATTACAAGGTTGATTTGTAATCTTGTGTGATAGATTACAAGGTTGATTTGTAATCTTATGTGTTAGATTACAAGGTTGATTTGAGTTTAAAGGTGTAATATTGTGTGATAGATTACAAGGTTGATTTGAGTTTAAGGGAGAAATCTTGTTTGATATATTACAAGGTTGTTTTGTGATCTTGTGTGATAAATTATAAGGTTGATTTGTGTTAAGGTCTAATATTTTTTGATAAAATATAAGATAATATATGTTTGACTATGAGGTAACCTTGTTTGATAGGTTAGAATATAAAGAAGATGTAATTTTATTAATTGGTAAAAAATTATAGGGTACCTAGTATAACCATTGGAGGATCCTCTTGATGGATCATGAGAATGATAGTTTGATTTTGATCAAATGACAATGTGATGGGTATTGTATAAATCATGGAAAATGAGTATAGGAGATTAGATATGGAGTCTAATCATGGAGAAAGTATGGGATATCTCCATATGTTGTTAAACCTTAGATAATTGCTATAATAGCATCTTGGTTGGAAAATAAAAATGGATTCATTATCGAGATAATTATGGGGTTCCCTCTCGATAATTAATGAAATTTCTCCTTAATATGAAATCGATGATCATTCATAAATATATAAATATAGGAATTTGTGAGATTTTTATTGTATTGATGGATTATATAAAGGAAATGTGGTATTTTCTTATTTGCATCATGATTTGAATAAGGAATAAATTGGTTCCTTTAATTGCATATTTGATTTATAAAAGTATGTATGGAATACCTTTCTATGATTATATATATAACAATTAAATTTTATGAAATGAGAGGAGAAAAATAATTTGGAGGTTGGGTTCATTCCCCATGAGGGTTCCCAAGGTATATGCTATGTAAACTCTACTTTGTGGTTTGCTAATGTTGTTATGGATGGATGTTGTATTTACTCTCCAGTATGATGTTATCTAGATAGATCATGGATATTGAATATGATGAAATAAGTAAATGTTTTTTTATTTCTAATGGAATGATTTGTCTACATTATTATAAAGTAATTACTAGAATGTTAAATGATGTAATATTTTGTTAACAAGCAATGTTCTATAGATGAGGATGGACTATGATTATTCTTGTGATTGTAATAATTGAGGCCTATGTGTTTTCCAATGAATGGTTATCTTGTTAATACTTTAGATCAAGTGAAAGTATCGATGTGAATAAAGTAACCGTTATGTATTATTTAGAAAATAGACATGATATTTTGCTACAAATAATAGAATTAGGAATTAATATTAGAATGACAGTCAGTTTATTAAGTAACAAAACTTCCTAATAAAATAAGTAGAAATAGTTAAACCAAGGGATCATACATATAATGATGAGATTTAAGGTTGGATAGGAGTTGGTCATTCCTATCCCAAGATTTGATACTGACCATGTCATAATCCTCTCTATTACTTACTAGCCTGCATGATGTTGATTCAAAACATACTTGGTTCTAACTTGACATGTTAGACATGCACCAAAAAAAAATCTATCTTAGGTTGGTTGGTAATTTGGGGATGTTACAGTTGGTATCAGAGCCCAAGATAGTTAATAGAATCTTATGATAGGTCTAGAGTAGCGAATAGATAGGCTTTGTTTTTAAACCTATAATGGTTCTTGATGGACTTTAAAATTATAAATGCATGGTAAGGGAAGAATACATGTATTCACTACTAAATAAAAAATGATAAATGGTTCTTAGAAGCTACTTATGTGCAAACCTTTTCTACCATACATGTATACACTAATGAATCAGAATGGAAGGGTGAGGGAACCTTACAAAAACTTATGGAGTACCCAATAGATAATGGAGAAAATACATTTGAAATTTGTGGTATGTAGCTAAGCCTCTCCTTACTAAAATTTTGTGTGGAAAAAAAATTCAAGAATAATCAAGTGGAAAATATTAGATTTTATCTCATATCATGGAGATTAAAATTTGATTAGAGCAAGTAAGTAAAAATGGTAGACATTGAGTGTTTATGAGGGTTTGTGTGATAACCTCCTTAACTCCCATTATGTGATATGGGAAGGAAGTTCAACATTGCAAATGCTTAATTGTCTATCTTTATGATAGGAGGTTTAGTCTTCAAGGCATATGCATATTGTACAGGTTGAAAGAGACCTAACATGTGTCTAGCTTAATATAGAAAGGGAAATGGGTATTCTTGTTGAAATAGACAAGAAATTTCCCAAGAGCATGGTATGTTTTATTACGTACTGGTCTTAATAGGAGGGTTGGCCACTCCTATCGACAAGATATACATTGACCATATTGATTTCTATGAAGTGTAGCCTTGGACTTACTTGAGTCTTCATATTTAATATAACCACATGGATATTGTGCTATAGTTACCCCTTGATCATAAACTTATCTATGTTAGCTACAAAAGATTCCCAAAACAATTAAGTGTTGAAAGTTATCTATGGAGAAATAATACATAGGGTAATGGAAATATAGGATACTATTTAAATTTGCAAATGGTAATACTACCTTGAAATAAGGAAATATGATGAATAATATCATGATATCAAAAAAATAATATTTATTTATTCATTTTTTTATTATTACAATGTAATCATGGCCTTTGGCTAGAGCAAGGAGCTGAATATCCCAACAATGGCCATGGAAGGCAAGGATAGAGCCAATGGAAGACCACCAGGATGGAGATGGAATCACCATACTAGCTCCACCTGAAACACTCCTTGAAATGGTATTTTGGTGGAGAATTATGTCGAAGTGCCACCAAATAGCTATATAGTATGCCACCCGACCACCCGGGTGGTGGTCGAGTCTAAAAGGGCATTATACACTATTTAAATGTGGGATGGCTCCACTACATGATAAATGTGGTATTAAAACTTGCATAGGAATATTTGGTGTTACACCTTGAAAATAGTAAAACAAATTTTGAAAAGGGAAACCTAAATTAAGGGAATATCGATACACAGTTCTGAAAGGGATAAGTTTAAAAGAGGATATTAGATGGCTCAAAGCCAATATCATTACCAACAAAGAAGTCATGGTCAAAATAAAAAATAATACCTAAGAGTGTGGTGAATATTTAAAAAAAGTATTGAAAAGACACTAAATAGTTAATGTGTCAGATGTGTAAAGGAATAAACAAGGTTTTTAAGTACAAAAAGGTACAATAAATCCCAAAAAGGTTGATTCAACCAAAGCATAATTCTTGAAAGATGCTTGATATGACGGTTGAATAATCAATTAAAGAACATGACGTAAAATTTCATAAAAACAAGTAATTCTAAATACTTTTATAGCAAGGAGAATCATCCTATAGAATTCAATATGGTTAATTAATTAGGGATTTTACTCAAGGTAAACCTCATAGTGTGCTTCTTGCTTCTTCTGTTGGATGTGTCTCATCCTTTGTCAAGTAAATACTGTACGGTAGGCATGAGAGGGTAATAGGAGCGGAGCTCCTGAAGAGGAGGGCAAAGCCCTCCGTGGGGGTTCTAGGGGGGTCCGGGGGTGCGATAGCCCCCACCCGACCATGCTGAAGGCATCTGCCAAAGGCGATTTTCGGTAATGCCAAAATTTTTTTCCCCCTTTTTTTAGAGTGATTGTCGGGATTTCGACGGTTGGTGGGTGGTTGGTGGGTGTGGGTGGTTTAGCCCATGGTATTGTTCCCATAGTATTCTAATACCACCTAGTGGTTTAGGGTTGTGAGAGTTTCCTTTATATTTTATTGTAATGTCCCATTTTCAGACAAGAAAGGAAAATAATAATATTAATGAGGAGTGGCTCATGTTTTTCTGGAGTAGCCCACATCGGGTGAACCAGGGTAAATATCGTGTGTCATATGTGCATTGTGTGGTGTTATTTCTTCTAAGTTATTTATTTTTGCATTATTTCTGGAATAAGTTTCTCTAGATCTCTTCATTTGGTATCAGAGCCAAGTTGTTAGCCATAGGGA
Organism: Wollemia nobilis; assembly: GCA_028583015.1. Taxonomy (NCBI): domain Eukaryota; kingdom Viridiplantae; phylum Streptophyta; class Pinopsida; order Araucariales; family Araucariaceae; genus Wollemia; species Wollemia nobilis. The sequence goes on from JAQPPZ010016936.1 coordinate 6,044,496, forward strand.
GATGCCTTTATTGCTAGGGTTTCATTTCATTTGAAGGGTTTTCTAGGGTCTCTAGGAGGTAGATAAAACCTATTTCAGAGTGTAATTTTTTTTTGCATAAGAAGCTTGAAGGAAAATGATAGGAAATCATTCAAGGATAGAGATCGAGAAATTTGATGGAAAAAACTTTAAGCTATGGAAGTTGAAGATGGAGGATCTGGTCGTGGATAGAGATCATTGGGATGTTATTTTTGAACAAAAAAAATTGGTAGGAACATCCGATGAAGATTGGGAAAATATGAATCAGAAAGAAAGGAGTCTAATTTGACAGTGTCTTGCAGATTCAGTCCTAATCAACATTTTTGGAGAATCTACTACAAAGAATCTCTGGGAGAAATTAGGGGCTTTGTATCAATCTAAGTCCCTGGTGAACAAATTGTTCCTTTGAAAGAAACTGTACAATATCAGGATGAATGAAGGAGATTCAGTTGCAGATCATCTAAATTCATTCAATACAGTGGTAATTCAACTTACATATGTTGATATTAAGTTAAGTGAGGAAGATAAATGTATTACCTTGCTATGCTCTTTACCAGATTTATGGGATAACCTAGTTGTAGCAATTGGTAGTACAACTTCATCTACATTGAAGTTTGAAGATATTGTGGCATCTCTAATATCAGAGGATATGAGGAGAAAAGCCATGGAGGGCACTTCAAAGGAAGCCCTAACAGTGAGAGGGTGTGCCAAGGAAAAGGATAAAACAAGATACGATGATAGATCTAAGTCTAGAGGTAGATCCAAGTCTTGTGGAAATTTTAAGAGAAAGTGTTGGAAGTGTGGCAAGCCTGGTCACATGAAGAAGGATTGCAGATCAAAGAATGTTTATTCTGGAAAGAGGTATGATGAATCCACTTCCATAGAGAAACATAAATATACTAATGAAGGAGAGGATGTATATTTGGCATCCTGCTCCACATGATCAGATAAAAATGATTGGTTGATCGATACTGGTGCCTCTTTTCATATGACTCCTCACAGGGGGTGGTTCAGTGAATATGAAAGATATGATGGAGGGGAGGTACTATTAGGATATGATTCACCACTTAAGATCATTGGTCGTGGAAGGATGAAAATATTGCAGGATGGTAGGGTTAAGACCCTTCCAGGTGTGATGCATATTCCAGGCCTTGTTAGAAATTTAATTTTTGTAAGCAAAATGGCTGATGCAATAGTAAATGTTAGTTTCAGCAAAGATTCATGCAAAATGGTTCGAGGATCAATGGTGTTAGCAAGAGGAGTTTGTATTGGAACTTTGTACAAGTTATAGGGAATAACTATGAAAAATGAATGCAATAGATCAACTATTTTTGAGGTTGAATCAGATAAAAGCTCAAAACTCTAGCATCAAAGAATGGGACATATTGGAGAAAAGAGATTGCATACCCTGCACACAAAAGGTATGGTTCATGGTATCCCTAATTGTTCAATGATTTTTTATTTCTGTGAACACTGCATTTATGGAAAGCAGAATCATGTGAGTTTCCCATCTGGTGCTGCTAGAGCAACAAGGACATTAGATCTGATTCATAGTGATATATTTGGTCCTGTCCCTATACCATCACTTGTAAAATCATGGTATTATGCTTATTTTGTTGATGATTTTTCATTATATGCATGGATTTATTTTCTTAAGAGTAAATATGAAGTGTTTGATAAATTTAGAGAATTTAAAGCACTTGTTGAAAATCAAACTGATAAAATAATTAAGGCGTTGAGGTCTGATAATGGAGGAGAGTATTGTTCAAATAAATTTGAGGTTTTTTGTAAGTAATGTGGTATTGCAAGACAAAATACTACTCCATAAACACCTCAAAAAAATTGAGTTGCAGAGAGATTGAATAGATCTCTGATGGAAAAGGCTAGAAGTATGCTTAGTGGTGCAGGTTTGACATAGGAATTTTGGGCTGAGGTAGTGAGTGCGGCATGCTACTTGCAAAATTGATCTCCTACATCAACATTGCCAAATAAAACTCCATTTGAAGCATGGTTTGGTAAGAAACCCTCTCTCTCACATATTAGAGTTTTTGGCTGTGATTCATACATGCACATTCTAAAGGAGAAAATAAGTAAGCTTGATAATAAGGCTATTAAATGTATATTTATTGGTTATAAAGATGGTGTTAAAGGATATAAAATTTGGAATCCAAAAACTAAAAGAACGGTGTACACTAGAGATGTGGTGTTTAGGGAAACTAAAAGTGATCACAGGAAGGAAATAACAGAAGAAGAACCTGAAAAGGTCCAATTTGATCTTATGGAAGAAGATCACACAAAAGAGGATCTGGTAGAGGAGCAGACAGATGAGGATCTGGATGAGGATTTGAATGAGGATGAAGAAGAGGTTCATACACCTGTGGTAAGGAGATAAAAACGGGAAAGAAGGCAACCTGAACGGTATAGTCCATCTGCATTTCCTACTTCTTTTGTATTATCTATTACTGATGAAGATACTAGAATTGTTAGAGAAGCTATAAATTCTGAAGAGGAAAACCTTTGGGAAGAGGCCATGGATGAGGAAATGATGGCCCTGAAAAAGAACAAAACATGGGATTTAGTGAAATTACCTGGTGGAAGAAAAGCAATAGGTTGTAAATGGATTTTCAAGAAGAAGTAGAATGCTGAAGGTAAAGTGGAGAAATACAAAGCTTGCTTGGTGGCTAAAGGTTATTCTCAGGTAGAGGGAATTGATTATGGTGAAGCATTTTCTCCTATTGCAAAGCTAACCTCAATTAGATTTTTGTTATATGTTGTTGCTACTTTTGATCTTGAAATAGAGCAAATGGATGTAAAGACTGCATTCCTTCATGGATATTTGGAGGAAGAAATCTATATGAGACAACCTGAATGTTTCACTATTGTAGGAAAGGAGGATCTTGTATATAAATTAAAGAAATATCTGTACGGACTGAAACAATCACCTAGAATGTGGTATCAAAAATTTGATACTTATGTCTTAGGAATTGATTTTTTTCATAGCAATGCTGATCACTATGTATATTCAAAGAAAATTGGTAATGTACTTGTCATTATAGTTTTGTATGTTGATGACATGTTACTAATTGGAAATAGTAAGAAAATGATCAGGGAAGTGAAGTCTCAGTTAGCATCATAGTTTGATATGAAAGATCTTGGCCCTACAAATTTTATTTTAGGCATGAAAATAAATAGAGACCGTTCTAATATAAAGCTATGGTTGGATCAAAAAAATATGTTGAGATAGTATTAAAGAGATTCAATATGCAGGATTGCAAACTAGTGAAGGTACCTATTCCTTTGGGGGAAAAATTATCTGTTGAACAATGTCCAAAAATAGAAGAAGAGGTAGAAGAAATGTCCCATGTTCCTTATGCAAATGTTGTAGGTAGTTTAATGTATGCCATGGTTTGTACTAGACCAAACATTGCCCATGCAGTGGGAGTTATAAGCAGATATATGTCCAAAACTGGTAAAAAGCATTGGACTATTGTGAAAAGGGTTTTTAGATATCTGCGTGGTACTTATAATTTTTCAATATGTTATGAGGGTACAGGTAAAGAAGATAGATCCTTGGATATAGAAGGGTTTGTTGATGCAGATTAGGCTGGAGATCTGGACAATAGAAGATCTACTAGTGCTTATGTATTTAATTTATTTGGATGAGCAAAAGTTAAATTATTGTTGCTCTTTCAACCATTGAAGATGAGTACATGGCAGCCACCGATGCCAGTAAGGAAGCAGTATGGCTACAAAGACTATGTGCTAAAACTGGGTTCTTTCAAGGAGCTATGAAGATAAATTATGACATTCAAAGTGCTATATTTCTAGCAAAGAACCCTGCTTACCATTCCAAAACAAAGCACATTGATACAAAGTTCCATTTCAGCAGGGACATGATTGAATAGAAGAAAGTGTTGCTAGAGAAAGTGGATACAAAGGAAAATGTTGCAGATGCTTTAACCAAGGTAGTTAGCACAGAAAAGTTCAGATTTTGTATAGTTGAAATGGGTTTGGCAAAGTATTCAACAAGTGGGAGAATGTTGGATGTGTCTCATCCTTTGTCGAGGAAATATTGTACGGTAGGAACGAGAGGGTAAGAGGAGTGGAGCTCCTCATGAGGAGGGTGAAGCCCTCCCCGGGGTGTCGGGGGGTCTGAGGGGGCGGTAGCCCCCCCGACCACACCAAAGGCGATTTCCAACAACGTCAGAAAAATGTTTTCCCCCTTTTTATGGAGTGATTAGCAAAGTGATTGTATGTATTCCTACGTTTGGTGGATGGTTGGTGGGTGTGGGTGGTTTAGCCCATGGTATTATGCCCATTGTATTCTAATACCACAAAGTGGTTTAGGGTTGTCAGAGTTTCCTTTATATTTTATTGTAATGTCTCATTTTTGGGCAAGAAAGGAAAATAATAATATCAAGGAGTGGCTCTTGTTTTGTTGGAGTAGCCCACATCGGGTGAACTAGGATAAATCTCATGTGTCATATGTGCATTGTGTGGTGTCATATATTCTAAGTTATTTATTTTTGCATTATTTTTGGAATAGTTTCTCTAGATATCTTCATATTCTAGAACACACTCTATAAGAAGATGACTGCTAACAAATTCAGGAAGAGCCATAAAGCTAAGATAAATCCATTGAAGGTTATCAAAGCCTATGCTACCTTGAGATCAACTTTTCAAGGAGCTAGGAGTGTCTAGAATATTAGTGATTGGAACTAGTTAAGCGAGATATGTTTAGCAATATTTGCCTACTTAGAACCAGTACTGGTTGATAGGGGATACCTATCAATACTAATGGAAATATGGGATCCTGATTGAGGTACTTTCCAATTACCTACTAGAGATATGACTGCTACCCTAGAGGATGTTTACCAGAACTAATGATTACTAGTAGAAGGGTGTATAGTAATGGCAACAAGAAAAGTAGAAAATTGATTATTTTTGGAAAGAATATTCAAATTTATATCGAAAGACACCAATACCGATAAGGATGGTATATTGTATGAAATAATTTTTACTTTGGGTAGACTGTCACCTAGACAATCTTTGGTAATGACACTTGTAGAAAATGTCATTCTACCTGATGTACTAGATGTACAATTCCCTTGGAATATGCTAGAAGTTGTGCTAGACCTAGTAGAGTTTTCCATTGTGTTTTCCTGGGCACCAAACCTACTGGCCAAAATATATAGAGAGTTATCGTATTTTTGAACAACAAAGTGGGTAAGAATGGAATGTGGCATTTTGTTATAGATATGGGCCTAGGAGCATGTAGCTATAAGGAGACCCCAAGGGTTACCTTATGATGTACACAACTCAGGAAACCCATAAGCCCCTTATGCACTAAGATGACAAAGGATGAAGAAGCCTCAGTTAAAGAGGCCATGAGAGGAAAATTAGGAACTCTATCACTCCATATGGAAAAATTTGAAACCCCAAGATGTGATCTGGAGACCATGGAGGATAGGTCCAATATGGTCAAAATATAGTTATCATCTAGCTCATGTGCGAAGAGCCATATGTATGATTGGGTGAGACAACATGCATTACGAGTATTTTTAATATACTTGAGTATTATGGTATTTAAACATCAAACAAAGGATACCAGACCCTCCTGTGGTTTACACAAGAAAAAGGAGGAAAGAAGTTGTACCCCCATAAATGGAACCATTATCCTTGGTAATAGATGAGGATATATGGATTTTGGGTGTGGATGATGTAGGTACAACCATAGAATATGATCGATGGTGGTCTACCTAGCAAGGATAAAATGAGAAAAGTCCAAAGGAAGTAGAAGAGATTCCTAGGATTCAAGTACACCACCAACTAGAATATGAGGTAGGACATTACAACTATTAGGGAAATGATAGTGGGAATTCTGAGATAGATTCCTTAAAGCCATGAATTTGATAGTTGAAGTCATAAATGAATGTTGTTATAACCGAACGAGATATACTCCAATAGGACTTAACTCAAAGGAATAGTTAAGAATCAATGATGGTCATCTAGGTCAAGAATTCACAACTTTAGCAAGTGAGGGGTGAGTACAGATCTACCTGCTTGGCATCCTACCTTGATGCTTTAGTAAGTCATGGATTGATTGCAACTGATATTCCATGTGGACAAAGAAGTATTAATCACTGATTTAGACCTCAAACCACTTCCTTGTAAGAATTGGGTCTAACCTTGACTGATGAAAGGATAGAAAATTGATAGCCATGAACTCTACCTAATTGTATAAGCTGAAAAGCCAATCCTTGTGTATTATAAGGTTACATATGTAAAGCCAGGTTTATCTAATGAAAAATTTAGATTATTATACTTGATTGTATTTCATTAAGAGTTGGACTGAATGATACATAATACTTAGGAATTCTTGTTTTTTATTCTGAGTAGTGGATCAAAAGGTTCCAAATAGTAGGAACCTTTTGGAAGATCCTTGGTGGGTAAGCTTGGGATAAATATCTTATCAGGCATATCAACCACTTGAGTGTCATCTGCAACAACCAGTACTCAGGTAAGAAAGGTATTGGATAATAAGAAGAGGTATTTTGGGATGCATCCATGTGAAAGTCCAATGAGTTTAATGAAATAAAATCTTATTCTAAGTTAAGACTTAAAAATTAACTTAAATAAGCAAGGTTAGACATGAAAATTCTAGATAATATTGGAACACTCTTAAGAGGTATAAGAAGAGTGTAGGATCCTCTCTTACAATAGAATAAATCATGTTCTAATGACTGATATGACACCTTACATGGAGTAAGTGTGGTCATAGGTACTATCGATGAGTGATAGTATAATTTTTATGACACCTTATGTGGAGTAAGTGTGGTCATAGGTACTATCAATGAGTGATAGTATGTATGGTATGGAAATTTTTCATTGTACCTTACAAGGGGTAAGTGTGACCATGAATATCAGTATGGCATCATAAGCATAGTAAATATGATCATTACTATTGGGTTTCATTACTCAAATACTACATATGTTCAAGTTTTTTTCCTCCCACTATTGAGCCATTGATGAATCAAAGTGGAAGAGCTAAGTAAACCCTCCATATTTTATGGGTCTTAAGTGGTGTACCTTAGGATATTTTGAGGATTGCACTTGGTATTTATAACTATTGAGTTATGAATCTTGTAATAGGCTAATTAAATATGTGAACCAAGGGACATCAAGGGTGATGCACTGGTGGTGGCAAATGAGTTTGCCAAGGTAATTTAAAGATATATATGGGGAATATAGATGTATATACCCACCTTGAATTTATACATAGGTTCTTGGTGTTTGATGTGGGTTGTGAATAAAATATTGATCTATGGTATTGCCCAAGGAATTAGAGACTACGATGGAAATTCCTTTAAGAATGGTCCCATTATTAGGTAAATCCCATTCATACTTTTCAGGTAATGGGCTCTTATTTTCATCCTAAAGATATTTTGACTCATTGATATACCTAGCAATTTTTCCATCTACTCAAAAGCTTTGAATCAAATCTATGTACTATATCAACACCCTAGATGATGTGGTTTGATAGGTAGTTTGCAGGTCCCAACATGAGTTATCATTTGACACCTATACTATTTTTTTAGATGTCACCTCATTAAGTCATGATTACTTGTGATGAATGGTGTTATTGGAAAAACCATTCAAAGGTAGTGAAGTAATGTTTGAACTGATATAGGGATGGGGGAAAAACTGAGTTAGACTCGTTTATGGAATTCTACCATCGAGGGTTTATTTTCATTGTCGATCACCTATATTAGTAAGGTATTTTCAACAAATAAATTACTCCTCCCCAAACTCGAGGCTCTTTATGAATTTTTTTTACCCTTGCTTGAGTCAAAATATCACTTTTGAGTCATCAAAATTTATGGAAATGCATGTGATAAACCTCCTACTATTAGCCTAGAGAACATTATTGTAACTTTCTCTTGACTAGGTACCCTCAAATATAAATTAGCATGATACTAGAAAAATTTGATTTATTAGGATTATCAAGCAAAAATTTTTAAGATATAGATAAAATTTTACCCATGCTACTCTTCTTTTCTCCTCACAGATCAATTTTTTTTTTCCCCTATGCGTAATTTACTAAAATAAAAATGGAACCTTGAGAATAATAACGTATAGGGATGTGTATAAATTTATGGACTTGTGGCAACAATCAAAGGGTTCATGGGAAGGCACCTTCACTGTGTAGTCACGGTTTGTCCCACATGGAATATATTGGGGTTGCAGGATGGTTTTTAAGAGTGAATGCTCACATAAGGGGATAGCCAGGCACCCCAAGCACTTGGTTATACAAATTATAGTCACATGGTTGGTCAGCTAGTGGTGGAAGAAGTAGACTCAATGATGATGTTATTTTAATTCTTGTCATTTACAGTTGCTCATAAGAGTTTGACTATTCCCATTTTATCCAATAATGAATACCTACTTAATGAAAGTTAACCATAGTTAGTAACCACCATAATCATTGGGATATAATTTGCATGACTGGCTAATGTTGTTAATAGTTTGAGGGTCGAATTTGAAGAACACAAGCTTATACTGAGAGGGGGGGTGAACAGTATAAGACCACTTTTAACTTTATCTATCAATACAACTTTCAAACCATTAACATGCAGAATAAAGATAGCAGTAATAACAACAGTAAAACAATGCACAAAATGCAATCCACAAAGAGACACAACAATTTACGTGGTTCACCCAAGGTGGGCTACTCCACGGATAAAACTTTTCTTATAAAAGTTGTATCATAGTCCTCTGGGAATCCTTCCCGATTACAATGTTTATGAGCCTCAACTCAAAGGAGACACCTTCCCCTAATTCTCGCTTTGGTGATCCTCTAGAAGACCTCTACCTCCTCTCGCCCTTAGCAAGTGGAATTTTGTCCATAGAAGACACCTGTCTTCCCTGCTCTGGCTGGAGATCTCTATCCTCAACTCTATCACTGCAAAGCTGGTCCTCTTTTCTATACCAAACACAGTCCTTCGGTCTGGCAAAATTATGTCCTCTTCCTCTGTTCTTTTCTGCACTTGGTCAAAAACAATTTTTCACTGACTACGCAAATACAACACTCAATCAACTTATTTGCTTTTGCAAAAACACAGTAGCACAGACTTCGCGTGTTTCTATGAAAAACACAGCAGCACAATCTTTGTAAAATATATAGCAACAATTGATCATAGTTCGTCCTTCACAACAATTCACAATTACAATAACATCTACTTCACGCACTTTGCTTTCTTTACATAGACTGCGTGAACTCAATCGCAATCACAGCTACCCTTGTTCAAATTCCAACCTCTACACAGTCTTCGCAAACACTGCAACACTCTATCGCACAACAACTTATGCGCCTATGTGTAATCACAATAGCACTCTCTTCGCACAGTCTGCTTCTCCTCGATCAAACTTCTTCCCGCACTCTGCTTCTATGAAAGTCACACTTACGAATGCACACTTCGATCGATTCGATACGACTGCTCTTTGCGCACAGTAGACTTCACTTGCGCAAACTCAACACACACATTCGATCCTTGACACTCAAAAATAGTCCTCCTTTTATAGCAATAATTCATGATTAAATTCTTGATCTTAGTCGGCTGTATATCCTTAAAACAATCGTCGGCTGCACAACCTTACACTTCGTCGGCAAAGGTTAACTCTGTCGGCTTCAACCGCCTCTGCTGTTCTGTAGCTTTCCTAGCACGAAACTCAAACATGTCACGATATCGCTATGCCTTTGTCCGTCGTACACCTTGTATTACTTGCTGTCACGAAATCGTGACACTACTGCTTGTTGTGCGCCTTCTTTGGTTTGTTGTCGCGAAATCGCTACGCCTTTTGAATTTGCTGACGTCATCATGATTCTTGTCATGAAATCATGACGCTTTAGTCTGCAAGGCCTTACTCTCTGCTCTTGTCATGAAATCGTGACACATCTGCTTTTGCTGACGTCATCAGCAACTCTGTCGCGAAATCGCGACGCTTCTTGCTTCTTCAACCTTTTCTCGGTTTGCACTAGCAAAAATGGAACATGTCACGAAATCGTGATGCTTTCGCTGCCTTAAGCTCTTTTCTGCCAACTTCATGCGAAACTGGAACATGTCACGAAATCGTGACGCTTTCGCCATCTGCAAGCTGCCAACTCAACCTGTCGCGAAATCGTGACACTTTCTGCATCCATACAACTTCTTTGAAACCTGTCATGAAATCGTGACACTTTCTGCAACTCAACACTGCCAACTCAACTTGTCATGAAATCATGACACTTTTTGCATCCATACAACTTCATTGAAACTTGTCGTGAAATCGTGACACTTTTGCCTGCTTTGCCTCTACCTTCCAGCATGTCGCGAAATCGTGACAGATTTGCCCAAACTTTCTCTCTCCTAAAACATGTCGCGAAATCGTGACAGTTTTTCCAGCTTTGCCTCTGCCTTCCAAGATGTCGCGAAATCGCGACGGTTTTGCCGTAACTTTCTCTCTCCTAAAACATGTCGCGAAATCGCGATAGTTTTTCCAGCCACCTGCAAACTTTTTCTAACTTATCTTTTTCTTGATCTTTTGCAATTGGGCTACTCTGATTTTCTTGGAGACTTATTGACCAACTGAAACCTTCATCAAAACACATACTTAGACAACAAATCAAATTGCTTCAAGTATTCCTTGACATCAAAGACAACAACTACCAAGAGCTCCTTTGACATCAATGACAACAACTATACTTGAGCAAAGGCAATGTACTCAAGGTACCCAAAATTGCCAACAATCTCCCCCTTTGTCATTGATGGCAACCCTTAACTAAAAACATATCTCAAGAGTCAAAACTGAACCAACTGATCCAACAACTGAGAATCTGTATTTGAAGTTTTTGCTCCCCCTAACTTGAAGCTCTTCTCTTCACTTGAAGCACTTCCCCTTACACATATCTCTCCCCCTTACTCAAATCTCTCCCCCTTTGTCATCAATGGCAAAGGGTCACCTTTGGGGTTTGGGACTAAGAATGAGTCTCTTAGCTTAGTCCCTCCCCCACCTTCTATTAAGGTGATTTAAAATAGGGTTGGGAGTGAAACTCCCATTAGACACTCATCATCATTAATGTCTACTATTTCTTTGTCGGGCCTTCTCTTGAATTCTTTTTCCACATTGCTATTCTTGTTACTGTTTTGATCCTCGGACCTGTTCATACTGTTGTTCCCTGTTCCTTTCATCATTCCTATTTTTCTCCATACCTTGATCCTTGAACCTGTCCATATTACTTTTCTTGTTTCTGTTGTCATTCCTGTTCTTATCCATGCTTTGATTCTTGGACTTGTTCATACTGTTGTTCCTGTTCCTGTATCTCGAAAGATCAGCTCTACAATGTCTAGCTAGGTGACCTTCATTGTTGCACTTATAGCAAGTAACAATATTGTTTCTTTCAGGCATGGCTGTTCTTTGAATCCGCTGTTTTGACTAACCCAGTTCTCGTTATTTGCCTTGCAAAAAATTGCCTTGTGCCCGAATTGTTGACAAGAGTAGCAATACCCTTGAAAGAAATTACGTCTCCTGAAACTGTCATTTACTTTCTTCACTTGAGTCATGCAATGTACAACCATGTGACCAAATCTATGACACGCAAAACAAGTGCCGTGAAATTTTCTTTTATTCGACTTCATGGGTCCCGAAAACTTCTTCTTCTCAATCTGAATATCGTTTTCTATTTCTGCGTATCTATCACTTACGGATTCATGAACTGAAGTACTTTCTGCATCAGAACTCACTTCCTATTGAAATTTCTTGCTCGATTCCCCAACCTGTTTCTTGTGCGGCTCAACAAAACCGAGACCTATTTTATCTGTTGGACTTCTTTGTCCTTTGATGAGAAATTGAACCTTCTTGGAGCTATCCTGAAATCTGTAGAGCTTATCCTTGTACTCTTTATTTTCTTCTTTCAAAGAAGCCATTTCCTGTTCTAACTCACTATACTCCGAATTTTAGAATCCAACTCATTCCTGAGTTCTTGTGACTTAGCCATAGAGACTTCAAGATTTTCTATAAGTTCATCTCTCTCCATACAACATTCATCTAATTTAATCTTGAGTCTATCATTCTTTTTTCTTTCCTTTTTTCAGAACACTAAGAGCATTATTGAGTTCACATTCAAGATCCTCTATTTGATGGCACTTTGAATTATCATGGCCTTTTTCAGATTTCTTATCACTAGAGGTGCTACCTTTTTCAAAAACCATACATGCATCTTCATTGAAGTTTTCTGAAGCATCCTCATACATACTAGCAGCCAAATCATTATTTTTGCAATTATCCTCAAGGTGCCCAAAATTTCCACATCTAAAACATTTCATGATAATGAATTTATGTTTCGGTTCTTCCTCCTTTTCTGAAATGAACATCTCATTTTCATCATCACTAGAGGAACTTTCACTATCACTGCTAGAACACTTACTTGCTTTGTCTAAGTAGAAGCTCTTTTTATTCTTGTGAGAATGCCTCTTTCCATGATTGTTGTACTCATATTTGCTTTTCTTGTGATTGTTGTACTCATCTTTGCTCTTATTGTAATACCTGTACTTTTAGAATCCTTGCTCTTAACATCCTGTATATCTTCATCACTTTCATTTTTGGAAACAGTACAGTCAGTAGCATAATGACCAAATTTCCCACAATTGAAACATCTTATATTTTTCTTGCTTTTGTGCTTTCTGGAAAAGTTGCCTTTCTTGCTGTAATATGCCTCTTCCTCACTAGAAGACTCATCACTTTCTTGAATCTGTTTGCCTTTTGATTTCTTGGTAGCTTTGAAAGCTGCTTCTTTCTTTACATCAACTTTCACTTGAGTTCTCAACTCAAATGCTGCAAGAATACTATGGAGCTCATCCTTTTTCAATTTATCTAAATCTTTAGCTTCCTCAATAGCAGAAATATTTTCACTAAATCTATTTGGAAGGGATCTTAAAATCTTATCACACACATCATTTTCAGCAAGTTCAAGACCTAAGTCTTTCATGGAGTTCACAATCTCATCCATCCGAAGCATGTAGTCACTAATATTTTCATCATCATTCATCTTGAGTTGTTCAAACATACCTTTAAAATGTCTCAATTTGGCCTTTCGGACATTTGCATCACCTGTATGAACAACCTGCAATTGTTTCCACATTTCACTAGCTGTCTTGCAGTGAATAACTTTGGTAAGATCAGCCTTCTGTAAACCTTTCAGGATTGCATTCATGGCTTTTGAGTTGCTGTGATGTAGAAGCCTATCTTCTTTAGTGTAAGGACCATTTGCAGGAATGGTGTACCCATCTTCAATAACTTCCCATACCTCATTGCCAAGAGCCATAAGATAGACTTTCATTCTTGCACTCCACAGACCGAAATCTGATCCATCCAGAATAGGTGCTGCATTGCCACTTGAGTAGTCCATTGTGTTCTTTGCAAACTTTTCCTTCAAGCTGTTAAACTTTTTGAAGGCACTGGCTCTGATACCAATTGAAGAACACAAGCTTATACTGAGAGGGGGGGTGAACAGTATAAGACCACTTTTAACTTTATCTATCAATACAACTTTCAAACCATTAACATGCAGAATAAAGATAGCAGTAATAATAGCAGTAAAACAATGCACAAAATGCAATCCACAAAGAGACACAACAATTTACGTGGTTCACCCAAGGTGGGCTACTCCACGGATAAAAATTTTCTTATAAAAGTTGTATCATAGTCCTCTGGGAATCCTTCCCGATTACAATGTTTATGAGCCTCACTCAAAGGAGACACCTTCCCCTAATTCTGCTTTGGTGATCCTCTAGAAGACCTCTACCTCCTCTGCCCTTAGCAAGTGGAATTCTGTCCACAGAAGACACCTGTCTTCCCTGCTCTGGCTGGAGATCTCTGTCCTCAACTCTATCACCGCAAAGCTGGTCCTCTTTTCTGTACCAAACACAAGTCCTTCGATCTGGCAAAATTTTGTCCTCTTCCTCTGTTCTTTTCTGCACTTGGTCGAAAACAATTTTTCACTGATTGCGCAAATACAACAGCACTCAATCAACTTATTTGCTTCTACGAAAACATAGTAGCATAGACTTCGCGTGTTTCTATGAAAAACACAATAGCACAGTCTTTGTAAAATATACAGCAGCAATTGATCATAGTTCGTCCTTCACAACAATTCACAATTACAGCAACATCTACTTCACGCACTTTGCTTTCTTTACACAGACTACGTGAACTCAGTCGCAATCATAGCTGCCCTTGTTCAAATTCCAACCTCTACACAGTCTTCACAAACACTGCAACACTCTATCGCACAACAACTTATGCGCCTATGTGTAATCACAACAACACTCTCTTCGCATAGTCTGCTTCTCCTCGATCAAACTTCTTCCCGCACTCTGCTTTTGTGAAAGTCACACTTACGAATGCACACTTCGATCGATTCGATACGACTGCTCTTTGCGCACAATAGACTTCACTTGTGCAAACTCAACACACACATTCGATCCTTGACACTCAAAAATAGTCCTCCTTTTATAGCAATAATTCATGATTAAATTCTTGATCTTAGTCGGCTGTATATCCTTAAAACAATCATCGGCTGCACAACCTTACACTTCGTCGACAAAGGTTAACTCTATTGGCTTCAACCGCCTCTCGCTGTTCTGTAGCTTTCCTAGCGCGAAACTCAAACATGTCGCGATATCGCTACGCCTTTGTCCAGTCGTACACCTTGTATTACTTGTTGTCGTGAAATCGTGACACTACTGCCTATTGTGCACCTTCTTTGGTTTGTTGTCACAAAATCGCTATGCCTTCTGACTTTGCTGACGTCATCATGATTCTTGTCGTGAAATCATGACGCTTTAGTCTGCAGGGCCTTACTCTCTGCTCTTGTCATGAAATCGTGACACATCTGCTTTTGCTGACGTCATCAGCAACTCTGTCATGAAATCGTGACGCTTCTTGCTTCTTCAACCTTTTCTCGGTTTGCACTAGCAAAAATGGAACATGTCGCGAAATCATGACGCTTTCGCTGCCTTAAGCTCTTTTCTACCAACTGCTCGTGAAACTGGAACATGTCACGAAATCACGACGCTTTCGCCATCTGCAAGCTGCCAACTCAACCTGTCACGAAATCGTGACACTTTCTGCATCCGTACAACTTCTTTGAAACCTGTCGTGAAATCGTGACACTTTTTGCAACTCAAAACTGCCAACTCAACTTGTCGTGAAATCGTGACACTTTTTGCATCCGTACAACTTCATTGAAACTTGTCACGAAATCGTGACACTTTTGCTCGCTTTGCCTCTGCCTTCCAACATGTCACGAAATCGTGACAGATTTTCCCAAACTTTCTCTCTCCTAAAACATGTCGCGAAATCGCGATAGTTTTGCCAGCTTTGCCTCTGCCTTCCAAAGCATGTCACGAAATCGTGACAGTTTTGCCGTAACTTTCTCTCTCCTAAAACATGTCACGAAATCGCGACGCTTTTTCCAGCATGCCCGCAAACTTTTTCTAACTTATCTTTTTCTTGATCTTTTGCAACTCGGGCTACTCCGATTTTCTTGGAGACTTACTGACCAACTCGAAACCTTCATCAAAACACATACTTAGACAACAAATCAAATTGCTTCAAGTATTCCTTGACATCAAAGACAACAACTACCAAGAGCTCCTTTGACATCAATGACAACAACTATACTTGAGCAAAGGCAATGTACTCAAGGTACCCAAAATTGCCAACATAATTCTTACTTAATGATGGTTGCATAGAAGATATGGGATGAGGGCTTTTGACCATAAAGTTCTAAAATAAGTTTAAGGTTGGTTGCAAACCAAAATTGTACCCCCCTATGGCCAAATGAGCCATTCGAGCTTTCTAAATATATCTAAAGCCTTTGTATATAAGGTATAATCTTAGACTAAGTATTTGGGGAAGATTTGGTATTAAAGGATGAAGTAGAAAGCATCATGATTAGACCCAAACTTGGTAACAGTTTGGGAATAATTGAAATTCAAGAACTGTAGCCTATTTTGTTTTAATAAATTACAAGACCAAATTGCGTTTAAAGATGTAATCTTGTGTGGAAGTTTATAAGGCTGATTTATAGTCTTGTGTGATAGATTATAATATTGATTTTATTTTAAGGGTGTAATCTTGTGTGATAGATTACAAGGTTGGTTTGTAATCTTGTGTGCTATATTAAAAGGTTGATTTGAGTTTAAGGGTGTAATATTGTGTGATAGAGTACAAGGTTGATTTGAATATAAGGGTGTAATATTATGTGATAGATTACAAGGTTGATTTGAGTTTAAAGGTGTAATCTTGTGTGATAGATTACAAGGTTGATTTAAATTTAAAGGTGAATTTTTTTTTGATAGATTACAAGGTTTTTTTTGTAATCATGTGTGATATATTACAAGGTTTATTTGTGTTAAGGCATAATATTTATTGATAGATTATAAGATAATATATTTCTGAGAATGAGGTAACCTTTTCTGATAGGTTACAAGACCAAGAAGATATAATCTTGTTAAAGGGAAAACATTTGTAGGGACTCTAGTATAACCACAAGAGGATCCTATCGATGGATCATGAGAACTATAGTTTGATTTTGATAAAACCACAATGTGATGGGTATTTTATAAATCATGGAAAATGAGTATAAGATATTAGATAGGGAGTCTAATCATGGAGAAAGTATGGGATCTCTCCATATTTTTTTAAACCTTAGATAATTGCTAAAATGACATCTTGGTTGGAAAATAAATGTGGGATTCATTATTGTGGGAACTATGGGGTTACCTCTCGATGATTAATGAAAATTCTCCTTATTATGAAACCGATGATCATTAATAAACATATAAATATAGGAATTTGTGAGATTATTATTGTAATTATGACTTAGAGAAATGAAATACATTTCCTTATTTGTATAATTATTCGAATAAGGAATATATTGGTTTCTTTAATTGCATATTTGATTTAGAAAAGGATCAAGGGGATACCTTTCTATACTTGTATATATAACAATTTAAGTTTGTGAAATAAAAGGAGAAAAATATTTTGGAGGTTGGGTTTATTCCCCGTGAGGGTTCCCAGGGTATATGTTGTGTAAAATCTACTTCGTGGTTTGCTAATGTTGTTATGCATTGATGTTGTATTTACTCTCTAGTATGATGTTATCTAGATAGATCATGGATATTGGATATGATGAAAGAAGCAAATGCTATTTTATTTCTAATGGAATGATGTATCTACATTGTTATAAAGTAATTGCTAGAATGTTATATGATGTAATATTTTGTTAACAAGCAATGTTCTATGGATGAGGATGGTCTGTGATTATTAGTGTGATTATAATAATTGAGGCCTATGTGTTTTCCAAAGAATGGTTCTCTTGTTTACACTTTAGATCAAGTCAAATTCTTGATGTGAATAAAGTAACCTTTATGTATTGTTTAAAATACATGCATGATCTTATATTGTAATAATGGAATTATGAAGTAAGATTGAAATGGCATTCAATTGATTAAGTTACTAAAATTACTAATAAAATAAGAGGTAGAAAAAATTAAACCAAGGGATCATACATATAATGATGGGATGTAAGGTTGGATAGGAGTTGATCACTCCTATCATGAGAGTTGACACTGACCATGTTGTAATCCTCTTGGTTACTTACTACCCTGCATGATGTTGATTCAAACATACTTGGTTGTAACTTGACATGTTATGTATGTATAAAAAAATTCTATCTCAGGTTGGTTGGTAATTTGGGGTTGTTACAGTTGGTATTAAATCCTAGGCTAGTTAATGGACTCTTATGATAGGTGTGGACTAGAAAAGATATGGGTTTTGTTTGTAAACCTATAATGGTTCTTGATGGATTTTAAACTGATAAATGCACGAAAAGGGAAGAATAAGTGCTTAGAAGCTACTTATGTGCAAATATATACCTATATTCACTACTGAATCAGAATGAAAGGGTGAGGGAACCTCCCACAAACTTATGGAGTACCCAAGAGATCATGGAGAAAAGACATTTAAAATTTGTGGTATGTAGCTAAGCCTCTTTCTTACTAAAGTTTTGTGTGGAAAATGTATTCAAGAATGATCATGTGGGAAAATCTTAGATTTTGTCTCATATCATGGAGATTAAAGGTTGATTAGAGCAAGTAAGAAAAAATGGTATACATTGAGTGTCTATGAGGGTTTGTGTGATAACTACCTTAACTCCCATTGTGTGATATGGCAAGGAAGTTAAGAATTGTAAATGATTAAAATTATATATTTATGATAGGATGTTTAGTCTTCACGGTATATGCTTAATGTACAGGTTTAAAGAGACCTAACATGAGTCCAGATTAAGCTAAAAAGGGAAATGGACATTCTTGTTGAAATAGACAAAAAAAAACCCCAAGAGCGTGGTATGTTTGATTACTTGATGGTATTAATAGGAGGGTTGACCACTCATATCCATAGGATAGATATTGACCACATTGATTTCTATGAAGTGTAGCCTTGGACTTACTTGATTCTTCATATTTAAGAGAACCATACAAATATTGTGCTATAGTAACCCCTTGATCATAAAATTAGCTATGTTAGCTACAATAGATTCCAAAAACTATTGGGCATTGGAATTTATCTATGGAGAAATAATACATAGGGTAATGGAAATATAAGATCCATTTTTAAATCTGTAAATGATAATACTACCTTACAATAAGAAAAAAGGTTGGATATGATCATGGTATCAACAAAATAATAAATTATTTATTCATATTTTTGATCAATGTTACAATGTACTCATGGCCTTTGGCCAAAGCAAGAAGCTAAATATTCCAACAATGGTCATGGAAGGCAAGGATAGAGCCAATGGAAGACCACCAGGATGGAGAGGGAATTACCATACCAAATCCACCTAAAATACTCTATAAAATGGCATTTTGGTGGAGAATTATGTCGAAGTACCACAAACTAGCTATATAGACTACCACCCAATCACCCAGGTGGTGGTTGAGTCTCAAAGAGCATTATACACTATTTAAATGTGATATGGCTCCACTACTTGATAAATGTGGTATTAACATTTGCATAGGAATATTCGGTGTTACACCTTGAAAATAGTAAAACAAATTTTAAAAAGGGAAACCTAAATTAAGGGAATCCTGATACATGGTTTCAGAAGGGACAAGTGTAAAAGAGGATAGTACTTGGCTCAAAGCCAATGTCATTACCAACAAATAAATAATGGTCAAAATAAAAAATGATGCCTAAGAGTGTGGTAAATATTTGAAAAAGGGATTGATAAGACACTAAATAGGTAAGGTGTCAAACACATAAAGGAATAAATAAGATTTACAAGTACTAAAAGGTACAACAAATACAAAAAAGGTTGATTCAACTAGAGCATAATTCTCAAAATATGTTTGATTTAACGATTGAATAAATCATTACCGAACATGACTTAAAATTTTAGTAAAATAAGTAAATCTAAATACTTTTAGAGCAAGGAGAATCATCCTATAGAATTCAACACAATTATATTAATAAGGTATTTTGCTCAAGGTAAACCTCATAGTGTGCTTCTTGCTTCTACTAGTACACATTCTGTAATAATATGGCCACTAACAACATTAGGAAGATCCATAAAGCTAATACAAAGACATTAAATGTTATTAAATCTCATGCTACCTTGATACTAATTTTTCAAGGAGATAGGAGTGTGTTGTATATTAGTGATTGGAACTTGTTAAGCGAGATAGGTTTAGTAGAATTTGTCTACTTAGAACCAATACTGATTGATAGAGGATACCTATAAATACTAATGGAAAGGTGGGATCCTAATCATGGGGAATTTCTAGTTACCTACTAGAGATATGACTATTAACTTGGAGGATGTTTACTAAATCTACCAATTACTAGTAGAAGGATGTATAGTAATAGCCACAAGAAAATTAGCAAAAGAACTATTTTTGGAAAGAATGTTCAAATCCAGGTGGAAAGATATCAATACCGATAAGGGTGGTATATTGAATGAAATAATTTTCACTTTGGGTATATTATCACCTAGAAAATCTTTTGTAATGACACTAATAGCAAATTTTATCCTATCTGATGTATTCGGTACATAATTCCATTCGAACATACTAGGAGTTGTGTAGAACCTAGTAGAGTTTTCCATTGTGTTTGCCTGGGCACTAGCCCTACTAGCCCAAGACTATATAGAGTTTTATAATTTTTGAACAACAAAGCAGGTAAGAATGGAATGTGGACATTTGTTATACATATTGGTTTGGGAGCATGTAGCTATAAGGAGACCCCAAGGTTTACGTTATTATGTACACAAATAGGGAAACCTAGAAGCCCCTTATGCACTAAGATGGCAAAGGATGAAAGATCCTTAGCTAAAGATGCCATGATAGGAGAATTGGGAACTTTATCGATCCATATGGGAAATTTTTAAACCCTAAGATGTGATCTAGAGACTATGGAGAAAAGGTCCATGATGGTCAAAATATAGTTATCATCTATCTCTTGTGTAAAGATCCAGATGGATGATTGGACAAGATAGTATGCATTATGAGTATTTTCAATATACTCGAGTATTGTAGAAGTTTTATATAAAACAAAGGATATCAGACCCTCTTGTGGTTTACACAAGAAAAAGGGGGAAAGGATTTGTACCCCCACAGATGGAACCATTATCATTGGTAATAGATGAGGAAATATGGGTTCTGGGTGTGGATGATTTAGGTACAACCCTAGAATATGATTGATGGTGGTCTACCTAGCAAGGACAAAATGAGGAAAGTCCAAGGGAAGTAGAAGAGCTTCCTAGGATTCAAGTACACCACCAAATAGAAGATGAGGTGGGACCTTCCAACTATCGAGGAAATGATAGTGGGAATTCTAAGATAGAGTACCTAAAGCAATGAATTTGATAGTTTAAGTTAGAAATGGATGTTGTTATAATTGAACAAGATATACAACAATAGGAGTTAACTCAAAGGAATAGTGAAGAATCAATGATGGCCATCTAGGAAGAGAATTCATAACTTCAGCAAGTGAGGGATGAGTATAGATCTACCTACTTGGCATCCTACCTTGATGCTTTAGTAAGTCATGGATTGATCACAAATGATATTCCAAGTGGGTATCGAAGTTCACTCAGTGAGATAGACCTCAAACAACTTCCTTCCAAGAATTGGGTCTAATACCGATTGAAAAAAGGACATAAAATCGATAGCCATGAAGTATGCCATATTGTATAAGTTGAGAAGCCAATCCTTGTGTATTATAATGTTACATATGTAAAGCCATGTTCATCTGATGAGAAATTTATATTATTATACTTGATTGTATTTAATTAATATTTGGACTAAATGATCTCTAATACTTAGGCCTTCTTGTTTTTCTTTTTTTGAGTAGTGGCTTAGAAGGTTCCAAATAGCAAGAAGATTTTGGAAGTTCCTAGGTAGGAAAGCTTGGGCTAAATATCCTATAAGGCATATTAACCACTCGAGTGTCATTTGCAACGACCAATACTCAGGTAAGAAATGTCTTGGATAATAAGAAAATATATTTTGGGATGCATCTGCATGAAAGTCCAAAAAATTAAATGAAATAAAAATTTACTCCAAGTTAAGACTTAAAAATTAACTTAAATAAGCAAGGTTAGACATGAAAATTCTAGATAAGATTGGAACACTCTTAGGAGGTATAAGAAGAGTGTAGGATCCTCTCTTACAATAGAAGAAATCATGTTCTAATGACCGATATGACACCTTACATAGGGTAAGTATGTTCATAGGTACTATCAATGAGTGATAGTATAATTGTTATGACACCTTACATGGAGTAAGTGTGGTCATAGGTACTATCAATGAGTGATAGTATGATTGGTATGGAACTTTTGCGTGGTAAATTACAAGGGATAAGTGTGACCATGAATATCATTATGACATCATAAGCATAGTAAATATGATCATTACTATTGGATTTTGTTCCTCAAACACTGCATATATTCAACTTATTTTCCTCCTACTATTGAGATACTAATAAATCAAAGTGGAAGAGCTAAGTGAACCCTCCACATTTTATGGGTTTTAAGAAGTGTACCTTAGGATATTTTGAGGATTGCACTTGGCATTCGTAACTCTTGAGTTATGAATCTTATAATAGGCTTATTAAAGATGTGAACTAGGGGACATCAAGGGTGATGCATTAGTGGTGGTAAATGAGTTTTCCAAGGTAATTTCAAGGTATTTGGGTATCTTGAAGTGATATTTATGAGGTTATATCTTTTCCTTTGATGACAATTGTTTATAACTTATATAAAGGAGCTATCAATGCATAGTATGATACTCCTTTATGAGAGCTTTTGATGCATTTAATTAGACAAATTGTGTCTAGTTTATTTTTAAAAATAAAAATTTATGTCATCACTATGGAAATAT
The DNA here is from genome assembly GCA_028583015.1 of Wollemia nobilis. Taxonomy (NCBI): domain Eukaryota; kingdom Viridiplantae; phylum Streptophyta; class Pinopsida; order Araucariales; family Araucariaceae; genus Wollemia; species Wollemia nobilis. The sequence continues at coordinate 6,066,998 of JAQPPZ010016936.1, forward strand.
TCAGCAGTTCTCTTGTTGCAGTACTCTACTATCATTGACTATGTTGTGATAAATGCTTTTATGCTTTGTTGTTATGATGAAAATTATGTATTGATGATGTTTCCAATATGTCTTATTGATATAGTATGGATATTTTATTGCTTAAATAATATGGTACTGTTGATAGTTTACACTTTTATAGGTCTAAGTACTCTTGTGGATGGAATATATTGCTTACCATCAGGATTGAGACACAAGAAATAAGGAAAATGATGATGATTTTATTTAATTTGTAAAATACTAATGCTGATTTTATTGATTTTTGCATTAACTAAGCTAGGAACTAATGAGAAACACTAGGGACTATATTTAATCCAAGGGGGGAGTATGTCACAACCCACATGTTGAAACTTCCTAGAAAACATTAATTGATCCAAAGAATCAATTAATACTTACATTCTAACATTAACCAAACCTTAATAATGGTGTTGAGCATTAATGAAAGGGTCTATTTGATAAAACCTAGGGGATAGTAAACCCATTATTCTATAAATCCCTAAATAAAAATTAATTACACTCTACCAGGTTAATTGGAAGGGTTTTGAATGTAATTAGGATTTTAGTAAGGTTTTGGGGAAAATAAAATAAGACTTATGCAAAAGATTAATTTGGGGAAATTATCTTTTACAAAAGTGACTTATTAGGATACACCTAATTTATTACAATTAAGTGTCCACAAATATTTATCCAATTTTAAATTGGTCCCAAAAAGGACAAGGTAATAAAAATGTACATATTGATCTAGTGGATGAACTATTATCCATTCCATATGAATTCTTCCCAATAGTAATAATGCTGGCTTTGCAGTTGCACTAAGGAAAAAAGGAAGGCCAAAAATGAGCAAAGTACTCCCACCTTACCCTCTCTTGTCTTGTCCCTATTTTTTAAATTATAAAATGGAATATCACTATTTGGGTGAACTCCAAAAAGGTTCCGTTTTAGTATTTTATTAATAAATCCACTCTCTTGCTCATGAGGGAGGAATACCTAGAAAAATTATAAAAGGGGAGGCAAGTTTTGGAATAGGATGGAGGAAAGTATTGGTAATAGGGAGTATGCTATTTACCTTGGTAGATCAAAAACCAAAAGGTCTTGGGAAAGCACTGAGCTTTATTCAAAGCCATTTGGCCAATATGAATGAATTTAGAAAGCAATTTGGAAAGAGGCAGCTTTGGAACAGAGGGGAGCATAAAGAAGTCAGAAGTATATTTTGGAGAACATGGAGTTTCATTTCATTTGATTCAAGGTTGGGTCTCTCCTTTCTCCTGCATTTGATATGTTATCAAAATATGTTAAATATTAGTAAAGCAAAAAATGAGATAATAGTTCACTACTTGATTTTAATGTAAATTTTAATCTATGACTGAGAAATCACCTTCTCATCATATTCAATTTACCCCTCTAGTTGGCAAGGTAGATTAAATATATTGCTCTTACCTCCCCTTTTTTTATCGTTGTGATATGTGACCATCGTGGTTCGAATATGTCTTAATTAGATCCCTTTACTCCATATCCAAAACCCTTGTTTAGAACCTGGGGGTTATATTTTGGTTTCGCTTCAATAAATCATACACCCAAATAGGTTAATCCTACACCACAAGAACCTTCCAATTGTTTTGGTTTAATTAAAACATTTAAATTTGACCTATGAGGAATATCTATTGGTGCAAATAATCTTATTCTAACTCCTTTGTGACCAAAAATTGGTGGATATATTTTATACCGCACATAAGCAAGCTTATATGAACCTATTTTTTCAAACACAAGGTATGTGGGAAATATATATGTATATACCCACCTTGAAGTTGTACACAGGTTCTTGGTGTTTGATGTGGGATGTGATTAAAATATTGATCTATGCTATTTCCCAATGAATTGGAGACTACAATGGGAATTATCCTGAGAATGGTCCCCCATTATTAGGTAAATCCCATGCATACTTTCCAACTAAAGGGCCCTTCTTGTCATCCTATAGGTATTTTGAATCATTGATCTACCTAGTGAGTTTTCCATATGCTTAGAAGCTTTGAATTGGACCTACACCCTATATCGACACCCTAGGTGATGTGGTTCAACAGGTAGTTTGCATGTTCTAGCATGAGTTATCGTTTGACACATCTATTTTTTTCAAATGTTACCTCATTAAGTCATGATAACTTGTGATGAATGGTGTTATTGGAAAACCCATTTAGAGCAAATCAAGTAATGTATGAAATGATATAGGGATGGAAGAAAACCTGAGCTAGAATTTGCTTATGGTATTCTACCATCGAGAATTAATTTTCACTATTGATCACCTGTATTAGTAAGGAATTTTAATAAACAATTTAATCCTCCCCAAACTTGAGCCCCTTTATGATTTTTTTAACCTTTTCTTGAGTCAAAATCTCACACTAGGGCCACCAAAATTTATGGAAATTCATGCAAAAAACTCATAATGTTAGCCTAGAGAACACTACTATAACTTTATCTTGGCTAGGCATCTTCAAATATGAATAAGCACGATACTAGACCTGTTAGAGTTAAAGTGCACTATGCCTTCACCTTGACACTTGTCAGTTTCTCTTGACAAGTGTCATGTGTTGAATATAGGCCTTCTACCTATATATGTAACTCATTTTTATCAATAAGATATCCCATTCGTTTCCCTCCTAACATTTGGTATCAGAGCAGGTTCCCTCTCCTTCCTGTGAAACCCTTGAGGGGGATTTCCCTCATGGAAATCCTCCCTCCCCTTGATTTTTTTTCAATATTTTTTTTTTAAATTTTTTACCGAGGGAGTATGCTCTCCATCATTTGATGGATCAGAAACCAGATGGTAAGAATTTTATTATTTTAGTTTTTTTTTTAGATCTGCAGAATGGTGGACTTTCAGTTTTCCTGTTTGCAATATGTGGGCGTCGGAGGGTTTTGTTCAGTAATTTTTGATGTCCGAGGGTGCATGTTTGAAACATTAACTACTAAAGGTTGTTGTTGAAGCATAAATGACTTTTGTTGCATAGCAACTTGCTACGATTGGTGATGCCTAATGGCAGACTACTGATGTTGTTGATGCTGCTGAAGCAGAGATTGAGAAGTTTGTTGGTAGCTAGTTTTGTTGCATGATAGGTTGTTGATGTTGCTGTTGCTACTGAAGCATTGATGGCATGAGTTGTGACTGTTGTTGAAACTTCTATTTGAGAAGAGCCTGCTGTTGCTGTTGTAAATGTTGTTGATACAGTAGCTGTTGGGGTGCCTGTTGGTGCTGTTGAACTACTTGCTACTGATGTTGCTGCTGTCTTATGGGCATCTGTCTCTGAAGAAGAGCACCTTGATTTAAAACTTGACCCGTTGAGTGATTTACTATGCTCCTTTGAGAGAGATTCTCTATAGATAGTCTTGTTGATCTGTTTCAGGAGAACAACCTATAGAAAATATATTAGAAGCTGATTATCGCTTTTCAATGCTAGACATATTTATCGGATGTGGTGGCCTGTCAGAGGGATTGCAGAAATCAGGAGTAAGCATTACCAAGTGGGCTATTGAATATGATGATCCTGCTTCAGAGGCTTTTAAGCTTAATCACCAAGAAGCTGAGTTTTTTTGGTGAGAACTGTAATGTTACATTAAGGTCAATCATGGAGAAGGGAGGAGATATTGATGATTGCATTTCAACGCCAGAGGCTATTGAGCTATCTTCAAAGCATATTGATGAGCAAAAGGCTAAGTTGCCTTTCCTAGGCCAAGTGGATTTTATCAATGGAGGGCCACCTTGTCGGGGTTTCCCTGGAATGAACAGATTCAACCAAAGAACATGGATCAAAGTGCAGTGTGAGATGATTTTGGCTTTTCTCTCCTATGCTGATTATTTCAGGCCAAGATTCCTTTTACTGGAAAATGTCAGGAATTTGGTTTCCTTTAATAAAGGGCAAAAATTCCACCTTACTTTGGCAACTCTTTTGGAGATGGGATATCAGATGCAATTTGGGGTTCTTCAAGCAGGGAACTATGGCGTTTCTCAATCCCGCAAAAGGGCTTTTATTTGGGCAGCTTCACCTGAGGAATCTCTTCCAAAATGACCAGAACCTATGCATGTTTTTTGTTAGCTCTCAGATAAAAATATCATTGCCTGGAAGTTTACAATATGCTGCGGTGAGAGATGCTGCACTGGGTGCCCCCTTCCGGACTATAACAGTGAGAGATACAATTGGTGACTTGGGTTAAGGAAGAATTCAATGTCGCCTCTGAATTTAGCCTGTAAAATGCCGTACTCTGCGCAGATGCGGCTCTAATACCCAACCTGCACTGCAACTGCAAGTGTAGACTTCCAGCAGAAATGGCCCTGTCCATGGCAACGGTAATGGTTGTGGTGTCCACATTTGAAATGAGGAGATCTATAAGAATGTGGGCGAGGCGGCTGCTTTCACTGTTCTGGTCAATAGGATGATGTGGTCAATATGATGGAGATCATGGCGTTTTCCTTGAATGTTTGGACGGATCTGAAATTAGGGCAGGATGAATTGGAGGCATGTACAGCCAAAGGAATGGCAAAATCGTCAACAACAATGGAGCGGCGATTTTAATGTTTTTTTCAAATGATGGAGCTGAAGTTTAAATGACATTATTCCATGGTGTTAGAGCACCGAGCGACTAATCGCCATCAGGGAAGGCCAAGCAGGAGGCGATGGCGGAGTGGTACATGAGATCGTGCCATGACTCCGTTGCTCTGAGCTCGCGCTGCAAAAGCCGCACCTTTTGGCCCATGGAAGCTCCTCCGCCTCCGCTGTCCAAGACATCCTCGTGGGAGATGTCAGATCCGTGGCACGCTAGTGGAAGGGTGAGTGCAACCGTGTGTAATTTTTTGAATTTTAAACCCATGAAATTTGCTCCCAAACTGCCTGTGTTTGTTTGAGAGTTTTTTCACATTGTTTTTATAGCCGTCGCCATAGTCGTTATTGTGCAGTAAAATTTTCCTTCATTAAATGAAGCAGTAGCAGCCAGTACTACGTGATTATAGAACAGCCGATGTGTCCTCATGGCGCTCAAGTGCTTTGTAGTGGAGGCACCGGGAAAAGATATGGTGACAGTGCGAAGACTAGTTTTTTGTGGTGATAGGATGTTTTGTTGTCAAGGATACAGAAATACCCTGATCACAATATTTGGACTGACAGAGATTTCTGCGTTGTCGAGTTTTTCTTATTGAAGTTTTTTATTATTTTCAAAACAGCTGTTGTGCATGAGCTGCATCTGTCGGCCACTTGCGCATGAGAAGATGGTGTTTTATTTATTTTTTCAGTGAAGAAGTACAGTGTTTGGAAGTCACACGTCATAGGGAGTGCAGATGCGAAGTACAGTGTTTGGCCTTGTGTGGTTTGAAATTATTACGTGTTCACTTGTTGAAGGCACGTGTTATGCTTTATTATCTCCATATCAAGGAGGAGGATTGAGGCATTAATGTTTTTTTTGTATTGCAAGTGGGTGGGTATTTTTTAAAAGGGACACTAAACTCTTTAGATCATAATGGTTCAAATTGTTTTTAATCAAAACAAAAGGAAATATTTCATAAAGTGGAGGAGCACTTTATTGGCATGTAAGACAAACATGAGAGTGGGTGGTTTATATAGGCCCATGTAATTCCTTTGTGAGGGAAAATTGAGAGACTATTTTTTTCTGCCAGAGAGCGATGCCGCCACAGTGCGAGGTTTTAGTTGTTGTCTTGGAGAGGCATGTTGTTTTTCATTATGATGAAGGCCCCTTTGATAATGGAATATAGGGGTATTTATAGTCGTTGGAAATGTTTTTCCATGACGGACACAATGGTGGTGTCATATTGTAATTTTGAGGCTGTTTCAATTCAGTTTTTTAGCCTCAAAGTTTTTTTACCTTGGAGTGCACTCTCGGTTGTACCCGACACTCCCAAGGTAATTTTATATGTGATCCTTGTATCTAGTGATATTTTCTATACACTTGGCGAATGCAGTGGCTGGTTACCCATGCATTTTGGTGGGATGACATGGTCACCATAAGGACACTTATACTAGGGACTACAGACAAAGACACCCTAGACTCTATCCGAGGTTTTTTTTGGATCTACTTCTGAAGACTACAGACAAAGACACTTTAGAAGATTCTCTTATTTTCTTCTTCTCTCCTCCTATTTGGATCTATGGCTCATTTTATTGTATTGAGTGCATTTTCGGCAGAGACCAACACTCTTATATGGCTCATTTTTCCTTTGTATTAGGTGCATTTTCGGTAGAGACCGACACCTTCTAGATTGAGTTCACCATGAGGAGGGATTTCATACTCATGGTGAATCTAGTCAGTGACCTACGAGAGGCAACATCCTCTGAGGATGACCTGTAGAGGCAACAGACCCAGATGTGGCTGACCCTGAGGCACCCATGATGACCCTGAGGCACTTAGATGACTGACCTAGTGGCAACAGACCCGTTGAAGTGGCTGACCCTGAGGCAATAGACCGATATGTATACACAGTGGATCTAGCGTTATTCACAGTTGGAGAGCCAAGCGCAAAGAGCACGAGCCTAGACCAAATCAGCAATAAAGGAGGATGTAGATTTTTTTAGAGAAGTCAACATTAAGGGGGAATGTTACCTAATGTTGACTTGTTTTTTTCTTTAGTTAGGATAGTGCACTTTAAGGGGGAATGTTAAAGTGCACTATGCCTTCACCTTGACACTTGTCAGTTTCTCTTGACAAGTGTCATGTGTTGAATATAGGCCTTCTGCCTATATATGTAACTCATTTTTATCAATAAGATATCCCATTCGTTTTCCCTCCTAACATGACCAATTGGATCTGTTGGGATTATCAAGGAAAACGTTTTAAGAGATAGATAAATTTTTACCCATGTTACTCTTCTTTTCTCCTCATAGATTGATGATAGATTTTATCCTGTGCACAATTTACTAAAATCAAAATGGTACCTTGAGAATCATAACCTCTAGGGATGTGTAGGTATTTGTGGACTTGTGGCAATAGTTAGAGGGTTTGCGAAAAGGTACCTTCACTATGTAGTCATGGTTTAGTACCACATGGGAAAAATTGGAGTTGCAGTATGGTTTTTAAGAATGAATGCTCATATAAGGGGGTAGCCAAGCACTCCAAGTGCTTGGCTATCCCAATTCTTGTCACGTGGTTGGTCGGGTAGTGGTGGTAGGAGCATACTCTATGATTATGTTATTTGAAATCTTGTCATTCGTAGTTGCTTACAATAGTTTTACTATCCCCCTTTTAGCCAATAATAAATACCTACTTAATAAAAGTTAACCACAATTAGTAACCACAATAATTATTAAGTTATTCTCCACATGATTGTTTAAGCTTGTTGATACTTTGAGGGATGAACTCTTACTTAATGATGGTTACATTAAAGATATGGGATCAGGGGCTTTTACCATAAAGGTCTAAAATAAGTTTACGGTTGGTTGCAAACCAATATTGGACCCCCCTATGGCCAAATGACCCATTCAAGCTCTCTAAATATATCTATAGCCTTTGTATATAATGTATAATATTATACCAAGTCTTTGAGGAAGATTTGGTATTAAAGGATGAAGTAGAAAACATCAGTATTAGACCCAAACCTAGTAACAGTTGGGAATAGATGAAATTCAAGAACTATAGCCTAATCCTTTTGATAAATTACAAGGCAAAATTATGTTTAAAGGTGTAATCTTGTGTGGAAGTTTATAAGGCTGATTTGTAATCTTGTGTGATAGATTACAAGGTTGATTTGAGTTTAAGGGTGTGATTTTGTGTGATAGATTACAAGGTTGATTTGAGTTTAAAGGTATAATCTTGTGTGATAGATTATAAGGTTGATTTGAGTTTAAGGGTGAAATCTTGTTTGATAGATTACAAGATAATCTATGTCTGAGTATGAGCTAATCTTGTTTGATAGGTTACAAGACAAATAATATGTAATCCTGTTAAAGGGAGAAAATTTATAGGGACTCTAGTATAAAAATAAGAGGATCCTATTGATGGATCATAATAACTATAGTTTGATTTTGATCAAATGGAAATGTGATGCGTATTGTCTAAATCATGGAAAATTAGTATAGGATATTAGATAGGGAGCCTAATCATGAAAAAAGTATGGGATCTCTCCATATTTTTTTAAACCTTAGATAATTGCTATAATGGCATCTTGGTTGGAAAATAAATGTGGGATTCATTCTCGAGAAAATTATGGGGTTCCCTCCCAATAATTAATGAAATTTATCCTTAATATGAAACTGATGATCATTCATAAACATATAAATATAGGAATTTGTGAGATTTTTATTGTATTGATGGCTTAGAGAAATGATATTTGGAATTTTCTTATTTGCATCATGATTTGAATAAGGAATAAATTTGTTCCTTTAATTGCATATTTTATTTAGAAAAGGATCCATGGGATACCTTTATATACTTGTATATATAACAATTTAAGTTTATGAAATTAGAGGAGAAACATACTTTGGAGGTTGGGTTTATTCCCCATGAGGGTTCCCAAGTTATATGCTATGTAAAATCTACTTTGTGGTTTGATAATGTTGTTATGGATGGATGTTGTATTTAATCTCTAGTATGATGTTATCTAGATAGATCATGGATATTAAATATGATGAAATAAGTAAATGCTATTTTATTTCCAATGGAATGATGTATTTACATTCTTATAAAGTAATTACTAGAATGTTATATGATGTAATATTTTGTTAACAAGCAATGTTTTTTGGATGATGATAGAGTGTGATTATTCTTGTGATTGTAATAATTGAGGCCTATGCGTTTTCCAATGAATGGTTCTCTTGTTTGTACTTTAGATCAAGTTAAAGTCTCAATGTGAATAAAGTAACCTTTACGTATTCTTTAAAATACATGCATGATATTCTATTTCAAATAATGGAATTAGGAAGTAAAAATAAAATGACATTAAGTTGATCAAGTAACTAAAGTTTCTAATAAAAGAAGAGGTAGAAATAGTTAAGCCAAGGGATCGCACATATAATGATGGGATGTAAGGTTGGATAGGAGTTGGTCACTCCTATATTGGGAGTTGACACTAACCATGTTATAATCCTCTTGATTACTTACTACCCTGCATGATGTTGATTCAAAACATACTTGGTTGTAACCTAACATGTTAGACATGTACAAAAAAAATCTATATCAGGTTGGTTGGTAATTTGGGGTTGTTATACACTATTTTGGCCCAAGACTTCCTATCCTAGTCAAAATAGATTAATCCACAAATGAGGGTATACATATTTCAATATCTAGATCAAAGCCATCGCCACCATCACCATTGATGGGGTCTATAACCACCATTTGGTTGTTAATTACCAACATATAAGTATCTTTATAACATCCTCTTCCCATAGTACAATAAATGTAGGACATCCAAATCAAGAATTCTATAATTTTACGGTGATTATGTGTCTCCTAAAATAAGTTTATAATATTTCATTTGGATTAAGAGAAATTTTTTATCTAGAACTGAATCGCAGATTTGACCCTTCTAGTCTATTGATAATGTTTTGGAATGAGTAGATATGAACATCATAATAAGGCATCTACATAAATTATACAATAGTAATAGAGGATTGTCCAATCCCACTCTCTAGAACTACTTTATAATGCTAATGGTGACTGGGATGCATGTGATTAAGTTTGACCTTGAGCCAAAATAAGGTAAATATTTATCTGGGTTTGATTGATACCTGAGACTACTAAACTCCTATAGTTCTATGTAATGGATCCCTCGTCTTTCAATGCTTATTAATCGACCTTAATAGGGATATATTTTGACATATTGAAATATAAGAATAATAACTATACCGATGACTTAAAAGGAATTTATAGGTATCTCATGGTATTTTTCTCTTCTATAATAGATAACTTATCCTACATTATATGCATCGAATTCACCCTACCATTTTTGTAATTCAGGAAATAAGGGATATTTCTATTGTTTGAAGCCTTGAATGGCCTCCCTGAGAGGTGTATGGTGAAAGGGATTCAACCTTGATCAGTGGATGTGTTGGACAATGCTAAATTCAAGGGGGAAAATGCTTTTAAAAGAACGGTTCTCAAGCCATATTCCACATAGAGTATGTTTGAGGTTTGAAGCCCCTTAAAGGGGTCAATGTCTCCTTAGATAGTCAAGCACATGGTGGTGGGGAACCAAACCCCAGTGGTCACTTAGTGCTAGTGAGAGGCACACGAATAGAGGGAGTTGTCATAAATTACCATATTATGATTCATCCCCAACTAATGACATCACTTGATTAACGTGTTTACCTATCGTCAACCACATGCTAGATTAACACCTAGTTTTGCACCCAAAAATTTGAGGTAGACTCTTTTTTAAGTCTTAAATAAAAATAAAATTTAAGATTTAATGAGATATAAGGATACATATTTTAAGGTTTGATTTTTACCCATTGGGGTTCTCCTAGGATATATGTTGTGTATCTCTATTTTATGACTTGCAATTGATGTTATACATAGATATTAGTTGCATTTTCTACTATGATGTTAATTAGATAGATAGTAGATGTTGCATGAGATAGAATTTAAATGTTACTTAATTTCCAATAAGATAGTGCATTTACCTTTTTATAAGATGATTGCTAAAGTGCGATATGATGCATGATTTTGTTAACAAACAATGTTCCATAAGCAAGAGTAGTTTATATTTTCACTTGAAGTTTATTAGATCTAGTAATGGATATCATACTTGTTTTTACAATAAATTGCTCTTTTATTATGATGTAATGTTTTATGCTTTGATTCAAGTATCGGTCTTAAAAAAGTGAAGCAAACTATATGTATTATTTAATAATACATGCATTTTATTCTGTTATGAAATAATTGAATGCTAAACCAAAAAGGAAGTAAGATTGAAATTACATTCAATTAGTTAAGTAACTAAAAGTAAAGGAGATATAGAAACAATTGAACTAAAAATCATTATGGAATGTAAGGTTAGATAGGAGTTGGTCACTCCTATCATGATATTTGATACTGACCATGTCGTAATTATCTTGAATACTTTTTATCCTAATTGATATTGGTTTAATCATACCTGAATGTGAACTATAGATGTGTTATGATCAATTTTTTTTTCTATATCAATTTGGGTTGGTAATTTGGGGTAGTTTTAGTAGGTATTAGAGCCTAGACTAGCTAATGGATTCTAATTTTAGGTCTAGGCTAGTAAAGACATGGGCTTTTTTAAACTCCTAGTGAACTCTAAATTGACAAATGTGTGGCAAGGGAAGAGTTAGTGCTTGAAGGCTACTAATGTTTAAATATTTTTCTCCCATGTCTAAATTCACTAGTGAATCATAATGGAAGAGTGAAGGGAATCTTCCACAACTTGTGGAGTACCCAAGAGATCATTGAGAAATGGTACTTGGCATTTGTAGTATTGAGCTAAGCCTCTTCCTTACTAAAGTATTGTATGTTGAATAGATTTAAGAATGATCAAGTGGAGGAAAAACTTAGAGATTAAAGCTGAATAAAGCAAGTAAGGTAAAATGGTAGACATTGGAGTGTCAATGAGGGTTTGTGTGATAAACCCCTTAACTCCACTTGTATGATATGGGGAGAAAATTAAGTATTAAAAATGGTTGATGTTCTATCTTTATTGTAGGATGTTTAATCTTCAATGCATATGCCTAATGTATAGGTTGAAAGAGATCTAACATGAAACTAGCCTAAGCTAGAAGGAAAAAAAGGCATTCCTATTGAAATATATGGGAGAATTACCAAAAGTGTGGTATGTTTGATTACCCACTGGTATCAATAGGGGGGTTGGCCACTCATATCCATAGGATAGACATTGACCACATTAATTCCTGTGAAGTGCAACCTTTGACTTACTTAGGTATTCATATTTAAGAGAACCACATAGATATTTTCATAAAATAGCCCATTGATCATAAACTTAACTATGTGAGTTATAAATTCTTTAAGAATATTTGGTATTGAAAGTTATCTATGGAAAGAAAATACATAGGGTAATTTTTGGAAAATAGAAATATAGATTTCATTTAAAATTGCAATGGTAATGCTACCTTGCAATGAGGCAAGAGTCTAGATAAGGTCACGGGAATAATAAAATATTGTTTTTTTTATTTACATTCTTGTAGAGAAAGAGATAGATAGTGGAGAAGACATGGAGATTGATTATGATAGGGTTTATATGTCTTCATATGATGAACATGAACCCTTTACGGTCAAATAAGCACTTAGTGAGCCACAATGGAGGGTAGCTATGGATTATGAATATAAATATCTCATCAATAAAAACACATGGAAGCTGGTTAATTTACCTTCAAGTAAGAAACCCATTGGCTTAAATTGGTTTACAAAATGAAATACAAGGTATATGAAACCATTGACAAGAATAAATCCCACCTTGTGGCAAAGGGCTATGCTCAAAAGGAAGGCATCAATTATGAAGAGATATTTGCACCTACTACAAGGATGACCACCATTCATGTTCTTTGTGCTATGAAAGCAAATTATAGATGGAAACTTCATCAAATGGATGTAAAGAGCACATTCCTAAATGGTGATTTGAAAGAGGAAGTATACATCACTCAACCACAAGGATTTTTTGAGGAAAGCCATGAGCAACAAGTTTACAAACTGGTTAAATCCTTGTATGGGTTAAAACAAAGCCCTTAGAGCATGGTATACAAAGATAGACAATCACCTTATACAACATGGATTTAAGAGAATTCCTTCAGATGCAAATATCTATGTTAAGAATATTGGTTCTGAGATAGTGATACTTGTACTCTATGTGGATGATTTGATCATAACCGGTAACTCAAAGATATTGATAGACGCTGTGAAGCATGACTTGAAAGAGTCATTTGATATGATAGATTTGGGACTTCTCCACTATTGTATTGGTATAAATATTGAACAGAAAAAGAATTACCTAAGGGTAACTCAAAATAAGTATGCTAAGACACTAATAGAAAAGTATCAAATGATTGATTACAATCCAAAATCAATACCAATGGGAAAATCACTTCAATTATCACGATATGATGATTCACCTTAGGTAGATGGCACACTTTATTGTAAAATTATTGGGAGCCTTATATACCTAAAAAATACTAGGCCAAATATCACATTTGTTATGAATTATATTTCTCGGTTCATGCAAGAACCCAAAGTTTCTCATTGGAAAGCAACAAAATGTGTTCTCCACTATATCAATGGTAGTGTGGAGTATGGTTTAGAATATAAGAAGAATGAAAATTCTTCTTATAGGGTTTTTCATACTCTAACTATGTTGGATCAATAGATGACCGAAAGTCAACAACTAGATATGTTTTTCATCTAGGATCTAGACCTGTCTCATGGCACAACAAGAAGCAATAGGTTGTTGCTATATCTTCAATAGAGTTAGAATATCGTGCAGCATGAGATACCATGTGAAAATCTATATGGTTGAGTTGCATAATAGAAATTATGGTTTTACCCAAGAAAATTTCAATTAAATTATACTGTGACAACCAGGATGTTTTGAACTTAGTGAAGAATCCAGTTCACCATGAGTGCACCAAACATATTATCCATAACTTAGGATATTGTGATGCCAAATCAATGTTAAATATATACACACCTTATACTCATAAATTACATCATGATAGGGGCCATGAAACAAGGCTATTAATGTTAATAGAAGAAAAACGTAAAATTGAAAGACTTATCTCAATAAATCATGGGCTTTACTTGGATATGCCATAATTAGAGATGACTTCACCGTAAGTTTTTTTCCAATGAAAATTATCATGATAACACCCATGTTTAGATAGTCCTTGTCATTTTATTATGAATTTATATTGTATGTGGCCTTATCGGTGAGAACCACATGTATGATCCTTGATGACAAGGCTTCTTACCCATGTATCATAGTTGGCATAGCAAGATTAAACAAGTCTTTTTACGTGAGTATCATGAATCACAAAAATGTGGTAGGGTGTTAGCATACCATGGTAGCAAAAACACCCATATTAAAGGGGGCAACCACTGTGCAAGTTTAAACATTGATCACTAACACTTGGTCAACTAAAATACATAGAGTAAATAGGGACGTAAATCACATATTAAGCATAAGAGCTATCAATCAAAATAATGATCAATGAATATACTATTTTGATCCTAATGCACTATGGGATATAGGAGAAACCCTAAATTTCATGCATAAATAAAATTCTTCTTCTCTACAACATCGCTAGGGTAAAATATTGATTTTTACATGATAATTATACCTTACAAACATGAATGAACCATGACAACTTTTACAAAATTTAGTTGTAATTACAGTCGAAGATGCTGCATAGAGGGCAAATTTGGACAACAATGACTTCGTTAAGGGCTAACAATGGAGAAGTTGAAGACATACACCAAAAGGAAGGTGTAAGGGCTGATTAATCCATTGCAAACCAACTATACGTGCCAATTCTTAAGTTATTAAAGAACTTCAAAATGAAATATAATGAGATTTTTTTTTAAATGTAATAAAAATTTTAAAATGGTAAAATTTTTATGATGTCTTCACACCAATTTATTTTATATGAATTAGTTTTTTTTTTTAGTATGGTGATGAATACATATGTATATTGAATTTAATTTTTCTACAGGGTATTCATAATGACCGTTTGAGTGCAAATTGCAAAGCCAAGACAAAAACAAAAACTATTATAAATACCCTACTTATAGTAGAACCCTGTTGAATGGTAATTTTGCCCAAGTGCAAAACCACACTCACGGTTAGGATTTCATTAGAAAACCCTCTGTTTCAAAGAAGTATAAACTTATCCAATGTTACTTTTACTTTAATATGTGCATGTATGTTTGTATAAATGTATCAAAAAGTTCTTGGAATACCTTAGTGCTCTGCAAAATAACTGTTAACAAGGAGCCTGTGTTGGGGTTACTTTAGTACATTATGCTATCATTGTTCATGAAAATAAAAATAAAAATGAGTGTGATTGGCCCTCATATGACCACGATGTAGAAGTGAAAATTCTTTTATCTTAGAATGTGTTGGCCAGAATTCATCTTCTTCATTAAGCCAATTTTAACCCATTTTATACTTTATAAAACTTGATTTAGACATAAAATAAAAGACAAAACCTACTTCCAAAACATGAATCTAAAAATGATGCAAGAATTCCTTTATATTACTTCAAACATGGAAATGGAATGATTTTGGATGATTAGCTTTGTAGCTCTAATAGCCTTCAATATGCTAAATTGAGGGCGGGGGTGGGGAGTAACTACAACCATCTATCTTTAATGAAATGGATTTCCATAAAAAAAGTTAATGGAGGGCTTGAACTGTCCTATAAATAACCCATTTTTTAATGAAATTGTAATTTTCATGAAGGAAGTCAATTTCTTGCTTTTAATGTAATGGCCTATGAGATGGCAAAGAAATTACCCCTTTTGTATGAAATTGGAATTTTCATAAAAGGAGGCTAATTTATGCTCTAAAGAAAATAACCTTTAAAAATGCCTCAGTAAATTATTTCCTTTTAATGAAATCTAGGTTTTCATAAAGGAGTAATAACTTAGAATAACTTATTGCTTGTAGATAAAAACATAAATATTAAAGTACACACCTCATGGAAAACCTATAAAAAAAACAAAAAATTGTAAAATTCCTTTAAAAACTATAAACTTGAACTTTTACATTTTTTGCCTTAAAACCAAATCGACTTTGCTATAAATGGGACTTTAGAGCTTATTCTTGTGAATTGTGCAACATGTTTTTGGATTTTTTATATATTTTATATTATTTTATTTTATTTTGTTTTGGAAACATTGAAAAAAATGAAAAGACAGGGTTAGAAAAAAAAATAAAACAAAAAATGAAAAGGCAGGGTTAGAAAAAAAAATAAAACAAAAAATGAAAACTAAAATAAAATAACAGCTGCAACTTTGAAATTCACCCAGACACTGCAAATATTAATGTCCAATAAAAACTACATTAATGGGATCTGCATTTATGCAATCCAACATTAAATGTAGTGTGATCTTCTAAGGAAAAAAACATGCAAAATATTAAAAATAGTATAAGAGTCCACCATTTGCATGCATGAAAACTCAAAATATTTCCAACATATTGCATAAGACAAATTTTCAATAATGCTCAGAAATATAGAATATCAACCCTGAAAGGCATCCGTGGTAAAAAAAAAAAAAAAAAACAAGCCCAATGAAATGGAAGAAAAAATAATTTAAAAATAGGCCCTGTCAAACCTACAACCCTATTCCAAACAGTTTCCAACCCCTCATTTAATCTTTCAGTCTGTATTTAAAATCTTGGTCTCCCTTCATCTTTGAAATGCCCCTGCTTGTTTTATAACGCTCTCAACTATTATTTCGTAACTTCCATAATAAAATAAGAAGAGGGTATTTGATTTATCCCATGGTGATATATGTTTTATCATATTCAACACGATCTTATTGACCTTGTACCAATGTTGGGCAAACACCTCACATTGTAATTGTCGCTTTTGTAGTATTCTTTTATTCACTTTGGGCTACTTTTGATATATGGTGCAATATTATCATAATAAACTATACCCATCATCCACTAATGTGTTTCCTTATATCACCAGTGGTATAGACTGTTGTGTTCGTTCTCTGCACTATATCATCCACACTCACCTAACATCCCCTAATATTCACTAACTAAAATGCCACTAGACTAGACTGAGAAAAATTTCCTCTCGTTGCCTTGCTAGTGACGTGCCAGTTTTACTATCAATGAATACAACCACCTTTTGGATGACTATGTTTGGTACTCTATGTCTAACGCTGATGCTACCTATGATGCGCACACAACAAGGCGGTGACATAACGGCTGCACCTTCTGCTCAACCCTGGCTATCACACTGTCAAAACATCCGCAGAAGGCCTACCTTAATTCACATTTGTCTTCACCTAGCAAGTGATAATTTTCAATACTCTCCTCCCCTCACCGCATGGCAAATCATTGTAGTCAATCCATGTGACCAGGCCATCTGACCTACCATCCATGCGAACCCATATCTATACATTTTTCCAGTCTACGACAGTCATCTATGGTGGATGCCAGTAATGTTTGGTTACTTTAGCGACCATCGCCTTGCCATGTGATTGTCGTAGGCTCACTGTAGCTAAAACGATGGCGCTCCCTATGTTTTATACTATCCAATTCGATGGGTTCTTTGAAAATCTATCTCCACGTAATCCGCTCACTCAATATTTGCTTGATCATGTGCATCTATCTCTGTACTTGATGATAATCCTAGTAGGCTTAAATTTGCCACATCCGACTATCTTTCTCCATACTATGATGAAAATATTTTATTATCAATGATGCAATCCCATTTTATGCCCTTTAGAAACATTCACTACACTACCAAGGCGGTCGATGTTATCCCAAAAAATCAATCCTTGTTCGCTAACTTTTTGGTTTGCTTCTAGCTGCTAGTTTTCATTTAATCCATTTTTAAAACTTCCATAAATTCCTTTCTATAGACTATCTTCGATGTGCTGCTTACTGTAATTCCATATCAGGCTATCTCTATAGTGCCCTTAAATGCATGTTCCTCTGCAAATGATAGTTTCTCTCTCAGTGGATATCACACGAGTATTTTTTTGAATTCTCGATGTATAATTCTCTGTTAATCCTGTTTACACTGCACTTTCACCGAACCTATCAATTTCTTATCCTATTGCAAGTTGAAATTAGTGTGTCGTAGTAGTGGTTTGCTATGTCTAATATGGTGTATGAGTTTAGTCCTTGGTATCGTCAATGTATCCATTGCTTTATTTGAATTAGCATGCCATTCGACATTCATTGTTCCATGTTTACCTGCTACCACATGGAATACTGCTCTATGTCTTTATCATCTGCAATGTAAGACCATACGTAGCTTTGGATACCTATACAGTATTTCAAAATGTGCATCCAACCTCTTACCTCTGTGAAATTTTAATGGTACGGTGCGTGGGAATGTAACCTCCTTTCAACACTTTCAACGTTTGTAAACAACTTCAATTCTTCTCCGACGTCATGGTGATCTCAACTGCTGCATTAGGTACATATCCTAGGAGACATGGAAAATACAACTCCTATTTGAATAAATTTATATTCACAATTTTAATATCGCTATATTCTACCATGTTCAAACCCTTTTTCCTATAGAAACCTTCGTTCATCTACCAAACTCTAAAAAATTTCATTCAGCTCAATACACCTTTTTTGCATCATAAAAATTTTGTCAAGCCACTGCCAATTCGTTATGCCAGGATTCCTTGGTGGAGGCCACTACCGTCACATAACACCTAAACTCTGTTGTAACTTTCCACTGTTCATCACTGAATTACTTTCTCGCACCATACACATATAACCTCGGGTGCCCTTGCTTCATCTCTTATTTGGTTACCATTGCTCCTCGCTGGATCTCACACTCTTGTTTCAACAAACTTGTCAACTCCCATGAAGTGTCTTGGTCATGCGATCCGAGTGGACAAGAAAATCTCCATAAAATCAGTGATTATACCCATCCAATCCAGCTTATGATTATAGCGATGTGCTATCTGGTAAATATTTGATGACAACAATCTCTTCATCGTCATCATTATTTTATAAAATTGAGTCCGATTAATGCCCATATCGTAGTGGTAACTATCCTCAGAGGTGCCTATGATGGTAACTTTAGTTGTTGTCTTCATTATCAACTTCGATGAGCAATTTTATCCAGTAATATGCCATCTCAAGAATTGCCCATTTGAAACTATTGCAAAACCACTTCTCAATCCATCCATGACACTGCCACCTCGAATACCCCCATCCACCATGTTCACCATTGATATTCCCATGAACTATCACTGAACGCTGGTGCCTGCTGTGCGAATGTGTCCAATCTGTAGTGATATTTCTGCCACATCAATACAGTCCATCCAATCAGCAGATGTTCATATCCGTCCGAGCTATCTTTTGCTTCCATGGCATTTTCCGTATTTGGACCTTACAATGCCATCCACCTCAACCATTGTCCATGGGTTAGCCATTGCGTCAAATCCGAAATTTTGATGATATTTAACTCCAATTCTACGCTTTCGAAATATCTGTATAGTTGTGATGTCTGTATAAATAAACTTCCGTCATTCGCATATCTCACGTTTTGGTCCATCATCATCACCATCTTCGTTAAATGTTAGCTACATGAACCCTACAAAAACACAGACATAAGAAGATTTAAAATTTTAATAAAGCTAAATATAAACACATTAAAGTGTAAACTTTTAAAATTTCAAGCTTTATTAAAACTAAACATTAGAATCAAGATTCAAAGACATGGATGCCAAAATAAATTTCATCTTATTATTATTATTATTATATTGTTTTATTTTTTATTTAGTTTTTTAACTTTTTTTTTTTATATTTATTACCATTATCATTATAATATGAAATATAGTAATAAGGTATATATTTTTTTAAAAAATTGATTTAATTAACTTTTCAAAAATTTAAGTTGGTCTAATTTAAAACATTAAAATCTACAATCACAAGATATTAGACCAACAATTAAGACCAACCACAAACAATTAATTAAATCCAAATGCTAACACCATATGGTGAACTCAAAAGATGCAGACCCAAAATGAACCTTGGCATGCATGAGACAAAAATCCAAGGGGAAATATTTCCCAAAATTGACACCTGCAACCAACCTAAATCCTAAAAGACAAAATTTGAAGGTGGGTCCCCAAATTTGGGGCTATTTGTGGAGAGGCCACAACAAATGGTGACTCTATTGGGGGAATTCTCCTGAGCATTCCAGATGAAAAACCTAGAATATTTGGTTCTGAAATCAAATAAACCAAAGGTTAGAAATAAAATTTTCTAGCAACACCCAAATATGATGGGGAATAGACAAATTTAATTGAAAATACATGAACTATTACTTTAGCTAAGTGTGTGAAAGTGCTTTCATTTTGACCTTCTTGAAAATTATCCAGATTCCATCACCTGTTATGCATTAGGCTATAAATATTACTAATAAAAGATGTGCCTTTGAATTACTCCACAGTAAGTCAGGCATTCATAGCCCCAGTGGAGATGCTTCACTCACCCAAGTGTTATATCAAATTTACCTCTTTTGTAGACATTGCTCCACTGCCATCCAGGCGTCTATAGCCTCAGTAGAGATGCCCTAAGCCTTTTTATTAATCTAGATTTTTTTCTTATCATTTTATTACTTCACAAATTTCACCTACCAAATTGGTTAGAGATCAAATAAGGTTAAAGATTGAGTATATAAAATATTTTCACCTTAGTTTCAAACAAAATAACTTCACCTTTCAAGATTCCAAGAATTCCCCTTAATATGATGTGTTCATGTCTAGCCTTTAGAAAAATGATTCATGGTTCCCAAAAGTCACCACCTTAGTCCCCAAAATCTAGGAGCAATTACTAAAAAAATTTATCCCACATGATATGCAATTCATCCTTCAAGAGGCCGTAAATTAGTAGTTATCCCAAAACATATCCACAAATCAAGGGAATAAACCAAAATGCAAAACTCCAAAACCCAAAATAGGAAACAAAACCAAAACCTAATCTAATACAACCTTGACAATGAAACAAACACACAAAACTCATCAAAACCAAAAATTTGAAACAAAATCCAAAACATAAAACCAAAACAACACATGAAAATAGAAAAATAATATGCAATATTGTACAAGAGGCAAAAAAATTGGACCGTCACTTCCCTGGGTCCCAAATCCGATTAGCACACTTTAAAAGAGATGTATTATGAAATGTATACCAAGCTTTCAAAAAATCCTAGCAAAAAAGGTTAGATCAACCCATACAACACCTCTCATCTTGCCTCTCTCACACAACCATTTTGGTTGAAGTCTATTAGCAATTTCATGCGGAGCATTTAATTCATTAAACTTGTAAGTGGATACATACTTTTTAGCTATATTTTGCTTATTCGATGAGATGCAAATTTTAAAATCAGATTCATTTTCACAAGCATGTAGGATATCTTTCAAACAAAAGGCTATTTCTAAAATTTTTAAAGCAACATCATCATCCATGTCTTTAGGCCAATCATATTCATGCAACAATTTACAAGCATCTAGAATGTCTACTAAATGAGGATCATTATAAGATTGTATCCTAGATTCAATTGTTAGTTGTTGATGAACCTGATTTAAAAATTCAAGTATGTCTAGTTCTCCTTCATTTACCAAAGAAATCTCATTAATTGTGTGAGAAATAATCCCCTCTAGTTATTCATTCATATCTAATGGATTTTCATCATAAATAGCATTTGAATCCCATAAAATATTATGCAAAACATCACCTACAACCTGGATGTTTGGACATACAAGGTTAGATTCTACCTATTGTATGTTTCCATTTACCAACACTTGGTGAGCCATTATGATCTTTTTTTCTTCTTCATGGGCTTCATCATCATCATCTTGTAACACTTCATGTGACAAAAATTTCAATATCTTGCATATCAAATGAAACAATGATTTCATCAATAGGAACATGAGAAGCAAATAAGTCCTCATATTTATCCCAACCATTATAATAATCATATTCTAAACAAATGGGATGCAATTCTATCATGTTTTGAAAATGCCTATGCTTCTCTAATCGAACAGTAATTGTAGGCTCTTCATGCAAGATAGCAACTTCAGTGTCTTGTCTATGAGAGGAAGAAAAAAATTTATTAGGATTTGTGAAAGGAAAACACTCCTCACACATTTCCCAAACATCATCATTATTATCTTTAAAGATCAAAAAATTAGATTTTATCAAACTTTTTGCATAATATTTAGATTCAACTATTGATTCACCCTCTTCAACTTCAAAGAATTCATCTTCCTCAGATTCATCCAACTCAACTTCAAAAAAATCATTTTTCTCAGATTCATCTATCGGTGGTTCAAAGTTTTCTTCCATGGGGTCCATTATATTTTGCTTTCTATGATTCTTCCAATCCTCCTTTGTGAATAAAAATGAACCAATCTCTATGTCTTTATGGGTTTGCTTACTATAATCCTCATTGGTGGACATTAACCTTGATACTTGCACCTCCTCTTGGATGATATCTAAGGTGGTTCTAATATATGGACGCTTAACCCTATCCCCTTGATTTCTCACATTAGACCTCATTAAATTCAAGGGTATTATATTATATGGTTGGTATTGGTTGGAATCTATAGCTCCTGAAACACAATCCATCATGGGGGAAGGTGGAATCTCAACTTGACTCATGGATTCATTTAGTTCTTTACACATGGAGAAAAATTGATTTGATATCATATTTGGGTCAACAAGATTTCTAAAATTTTCAAGAAATGTTGAGTCTAATTGATCCCAAGAAGTGATAGAACTTGCAAGTTAACCAAGATACCAATCATAAGCAAATTCATCTAACATGAATAGAAATATGTTACAAATGATAGCTTCATGCATCTTTGACCATTGAATTAAAGTGTTCTTGTATGCATGAATATGCTCCTCAGCCTGCACTATTCCATCATATCTAAACTTAGGTAGATGATCCAAACAATCTATAGGTAAAGGATGTGAAGGCCCAGGTATGTTTAAAGGAAAACCTACCCTTAAAGAAGTAAGGAATTGCATTAGATAACCTCAAAGAATATGAATTTAACACTAAGTTTTTTAATCAAAGGAATGTCTTGTAGAGAAACACAAAATAACTAACAAACCTCAAAAGATATGCATCAATTAAATCATGACATTAGAGATCATTCTCTAATTAATAATAGGTTAACATCAATGCATCATCAATTCAAAATTATAAATTAATGAATATGATCGATAAAACCTCATTAGTCAAGATAAATACCTTTAAATCACTCTTTCAAATAACATGAACAAGTTAGCATTTATAACAAAACAACCAAATCAAACCCTGCTTCTAGCACCAAAATGTTGAGTGGTAATTTTTTCCAAGTGCAAAACCACACTCACAGTTAGGATTTCATTAGCAAACCCTCTCTTGCAAAGAAGTATAAACTTCTCCAAGGTTCCTTTTACTTTAATATGTGCATGTATGTTTGTATAAATGTATCAAAAAGTGCTTGGAATACCTTAGTGCTCTACAAAATAACTGTTAACAAGGGGACTGTGCTGGGGTTGCTTTACTACATTATGCTATCATTGTTCATGAAACTCAAAAGAAAAATGAGTGTGATTGGCCCTCATATGACCATGATGTAGGAGTGAATTTTTTTTATCTTGGAATATGTTGGCCAAATTTTATCTTCTTCATTAAGCCAGTATTTAACTCATTTTATCCTTTATAAAACTTGCTTTAGACATGAAATAAAAGATGAAAAATGCTTCCAAAATGTGAATCTGAAAAGGATGCCAAAATTTATTTATGTTACCTTTAAACATGGAAATAGAATGACTTTGGATGATTAGCTTTGTAGCTTGAATAGCCTTCAATATGCCTTATTACTGACTATCTTTAATGAAATGGATTTCCATAAAAAGAGTTAATGGAGGGTTTGAACTGTCCTATAAATAACTCCTTTTCAATGAAACTAAAATTTCATGAAGGCAATTTCTTGCTTTTAATGTGATGGCCTATGAGATGGCAAAGAAATTACCCCTTTTGTATGAAATTGTATTTTTCATAAAAGGAGGCTAATTTATGATCTAAAGAATATAACCTTTAAAAATTCCTGAATAAATTATTTCCTTTTAATGAAATAGAGGTTTTCATAAAGGAGTAATAACTTAAAATAACTTATTACTTGCAGATAAAAACATAAACCTTAAAGTACACACCTCATGGGAAACCTATAAAAAAAAACTGAAAAATTGTAAAATTCCTTTAAAAAATGGAAACGAACTTTTACATTTTTTGCCTTAAAATCAAATCAACTTTGCTATAAATGGGACTTTAGAGCTTATTCTTGTGAACCGTGCAACATGTTTTTGGATTTGTTATATATATTATTTTATTTTATTTTGGAAACATTAAAAAATGAAAAGGTAAGATTAGAAAATAAAATAAAATCTAAAATGAAAACTGAAATAAAATAATAGCCACAAATCTGAAATTCATCCTAACCCTGCAAATATTAATGTTCTGCAATAAAAACTGCATTAATGGAATCTGCATTTACACAATCCAGTAATTAATGTAGTGCGATATTCTAAGAAAAAAACATGCAAAATATTAAAAACAGTATAAAAGTCACCATTTGAATGCATGAAAACTCAAAATATTTCCAACATATTGTATAAGATAGATTTTCAATAATGCTCAGAAATACAAAATATCAACCTTGAAAGGCATCCGTGGTGAAAACAAAACAAGCCCAGTGAAATGGAAGGAAAAATAATTTAAAAACAGGCCCAATATATCTATTGCTCTCAAACCTACAACCCTGTTCCAAATAGTTTTCAACCCCTTATTTAATATTTTAGTCTGTATTTAAAATCTTGGTCTCCCTTCGTCTTTGAAATGTCCCTGCTTGTTTTATAACACTCTCAACTATTATTTTTTAACTTCCATAATAATAAAAAAAGTAGAGGGTATTTGATTTATCCCGTGGTGACATAAGTTTTATCATATTCAACACGGTCCTATTGACCTTGTACCAATGTTGGGCAAACACCCCACATTGTAATCATCACCTTTGTAGTTTTATTTTAATCAATTTCGGCTACTTTTGATATATGGTGCAATATTATCATAATAAACTATACCCATAATCCACTAATGTTTTTCCTTATATCACCGGTGGTATAGGCTGTTGCGTCCGTTCTCTGCACTATATCATCCACACTCACCTAACACCCCTTGATATTCACTGATTAAAATGCCACTGGACTAGACTGAGAAAAATTTCCCTTTGCTGCCTTGCTGGTGATGTGCTTGTTTTATTGTCAATGAATACAACCACCTTTTGGTGACTATGCTTGGTACTCTATGTTTGATGCTAACGCTACCTATGATGCGCACATAGCAAGGTGGTGATGTAATGACTGCACCTTCTGCTCAACCTTGGCTGTCACACTGTCAAAACATCCATAGAAGGCCTGCCTTAATCCACATTTCTCTTCACCTAGAAAGTAATAATTTTAAATACTCTCCTCTCCTCATCGCATGACAAAGCATTGTAGTCAATCCACAAGACTAGGCCATCTGACCCGCCATCCACGTGAACCCATATCTATACATTTTTCCAGTCCACGGTAGTCATATGTGGTGGATGCCAGTAATGTTTGGTTACTTTAGTGACCTTTTCCTCTCTATGTGATTGTTGTGGGCTCACTTTAGCTACCATGATGTCTCTCCCTATGTTTTTTGCCATCCACTCCGATGGGATATTTGACAAACTATATCCATGTAATTCAGTCACTCAATCCTTGCTTGACCACACACATCTATGTCTTTACTTGATGATAATCCCACTAGGATTAAATCTGCCACATCTGACTGTATTTCTCCATACTGCAATGATGATCTCTGTTTATCAATGATGCAATCCCATTTGCTGCCCTGTAGAAATATTCAGTACACTACCAAGGTGACCGACGCTCTCCCAACAATAAATCCTTGTTCTCTAACTTTTCGATTTGCTTCTAGCTGCCAATTTTTCATTTAATCCATTTTTAAAACTTCCATAAATTCCTTTTGGTTATGCTTTGTCAACCATATTTGACATGCTTCTTACTGTAATTCCACGTCAGGCTATCTCTACAGTGCTCTTAAATGCATGTTCCTCCCCAAATGATAGTTTCTATCTCAGTGAATATCACACAAGTGATTTTTTGAATTCTCGATAAAAAATTCTTTGTTAATCCCGTTTACACTGCACTTTCACTGGACCTATAAATATATTATCCTATTGCAAGATAAAACCAGTGTACCACAATAGTGGTTTGCTATATCCAGTATGGTGTATGAGTTTAGTCCTTGGCATCGTCGGTGTATCCATTTCCTTATTTGAATTGTCGTGCCATTCAGTATTCATTGGTCCACGTTTACCTGCTACCACATGGAATATTTATCTATGTCTTTATCATCTGCAATGTAAGACAAAACGTAGCTTTGGAGACCTATACAATATTTCAACATGTGCACCCGACCTCTTGCCTCTATGAAATTCTATTGCTATGATGCTTGGGAATGTAAGCTCCTTTCAACACATTAAACATTTGTAAACAACTTCAATTCTTCTCCAACTTCATGGTGATCTCAACTGTTGCATCCGATACACATCCTCAGTAACATGAGAAATATAACTCCTATTTGAATAAATTTATATTTATAATTTGAATATCGTTGTATTCTACCATGTCCAAAATATTTATCCTATAGAAACCTTTGTTCGTCTACCAAACTCTAGAATTTTTCATTCGGCTAAATACACCTCTTCTGCATCATTAAAATTTCGTCAAGCTACTACAAATTCATTATGCGAGGACTCCTTTATGGAGGCCACTGCAGTCACATAACACCCAACCTATGCTGTTACTTTCCACTGTTCATCACTAAATGGCTTCCTTGCACCATACACGTCTGACCTTGGGTGCCCTCGCTTCATCTCTTATTTGGTCACGGCTGCTCCTTTTTGGATCTCACACTCTTGTTTCAGAAAACTTGTCAACTCCCGTGAAGTGTCCTGGTCATGCAATATGAGTGGGAAAGAAAATCTCCACAAAATCAATGACTATACCCATCCAATCCAGCTTCTGATTACAATGATATGTTGTCTAGACAATATTCGATGACAACAATCTCTTCACTGTCGTAATTACTTTATAAAATTGAGTCTGATTAATACATATGTCATAGCGATAACTATCCTCAAAGGTGCCTACGATGGTAACTTTAGTTGTTGTCTTCATTATTGGCTCCCACGATCAATTTTAGCCAATAACATGCCATAATGAGAACTGCCCATTCGAAACTATTGCAAAACCACTGCTCAATCCATCCACATCAGTACTGCCTCAAACACTCCCATCCATCATGCTCACCATGTATATTCCCATGATCTACCACTAAAAATTGGTGCTTGTTGTGCGAATATGTCCAATCTATAGTGATATTTCCGCCACCTCGATACAGTCCATCCAATCAGTAGATATTCATAGTCATCTGAACTATCTTTTACTTCCATAGAATTTTCTATATTCAGACCTTACAACGCCATCCACCTCAGCCATTTTCCATAGGTTAGACACTGCATCGAATCCACAATTTTGATGCTATCTAACTCCAAGTCTACGCTCTCGAGATATTTGCATAGCTGCAATGTCTATTCGGCTAAAATCATGTTGTCTGTGTATCTCGCATTTTGGTCCATCGTCGTCGTCATCTTCACTAAA
The DNA here is from genome assembly GCA_028583015.1 of Wollemia nobilis. NCBI lineage: Eukaryota > Viridiplantae > Streptophyta > Pinopsida > Araucariales > Araucariaceae > Wollemia > Wollemia nobilis. The sequence goes on from JAQPPZ010016936.1 coordinate 6,094,473, forward strand.
TGTTAGCTACACAAACCCTAAAAAACACAGAAGGTTTAAAATTTTAATAAAGCTAAATATAAACACATTAAAGTGTAAACTTTTAAAATTTCAAGCTTTATTAAAACTAAACATTAGAATCAAGATTCAAAGACATGGATACCAAAATAAATTTCATCTTATTATTATTATATTTGTTTATTTTTAATATATTTTTTATTGTTAAACGTTTTCATATTTATTACCATTATCATTATAATATGAAATATAGTAATAAGGTATATTTTTGTTTTTTTTTTTTTTTAAATTTGATTTAATTAACTTTTCAAAAATTTAAGTTGGTCTAATTTAAAACATTAAAATCTACAATCGCAAGATATAAAAAATTAATTAAATCCAAATGCTAACACCATATGACGAACTCAAAAGATGCAGACCCAAAATGAACCTTGGCATGCACGAGACAAAAATCCAAGGGGAAATATTTCTCAAAATTGACACCTGCAACCAACCAAAATCCTAAAAGATAAAATTTAAAGGTGGGTTCCAAAATTTAGGACTAGTTGTGAAGAGGCCATAACAAACTCTTGTATCCATGATGAGATCTATATTTCAAAAAAGGAGTGAGCCTTCCTCCATTGCAACCCAAATTCCTAGTGACTTTGTTAGAAATATTTTTTAAAAAGTAAGGTGGTGGGAAGCCTTGACTCAGTTCCAAGGCCATGACCAAGGTGTGGTTGAGCAATTTATTTAAAACTATGACCTCAACTTGATTTTTGAGGCCCTTTACTTACCTAAAGTAGGCCAAAAATATTTTAAATAAAGTGACAAGGGAGTCACCCAACTAGTTTAAAGGCTAGGGGATAAGTACTTCATGATTTGAGACATGGAAGGATGGATTAAAGGACTAGAAACCTCATCCTTCCCACTCAAATGACAAGACCCCATCAACATAGTGATGAAGTTTTTCACTATTGAGGGGAGATTGTTAGTTTGTGGGGGCTACCACCTAAAGCTACTTCTCAACCTTAAGTTTCCTAACCATGAGGACTATGTAATAAACCTACCTTATTTTATATAAAAGTCCCTAAAGGTCATTGTTGAGAAAGTTTAGCTAGGGAAATTCATAGAAATACCTAAACTACATTTGATTGCCTATAATGGTCTCACTAAATTGCTTATATTGTATAAAACCCTTGGCACCAAAATCACATGGGATAAGGTGGTAGAGGATTCTAGCCTATGCATAGAATAATCTAAGGAAGAGTATGAACCTGATGCTAGCTCTAAGTATGATGACAAAAAGGATGAAGATGAGCCTCTTGTACATAAATGGGTCACCCAAACTAAAGCTACCAAGTTTTCAAAACCTTCCTCACCTGCATCGACTAAAAATATGTAGTTTGAGGAATTTAATACAAAAATCATAGGAAGGGTAAAACGTCTAGGTAATATGATAGCCTATAGTTGAGCCTAATACATACAAGCCCTCAATCAAAATCTATCGATACCTTAGCTCAAATTCATGCCTAGCAGACCCTATTGTAGTTTTTGTTGGATATTTTTTGCAAAGAATTTGTGGAACACGTAGCTTTAGTGGATAAGTCCATATCCTCCTAGAATGATCTCTTGAGAAAAATATCTATGGAGGTTGAGGGAAAGGTAGCCAAACTAGCTGACCAAGTCTCCCAACCTCCTATTATTAGTGCCTCCCTGAATAAAAGTTCAATGAGAAAAATTAGGTGCTTAGTCAACTTTAGTAACTACAATGAGGAATTTAATCTGAAAAATCATAGGAAGGGTGAAACATCTAGGTAATATGATAGCCCGTAGTTGAGCCTAATGCATACAAGCCCTCAATAAAAATCTATCGATGCCTTAGCTCATATATGTGCCTAGCATACCCTATTGTAGTTTCAGATGGATATTTTTTGTAAAGAGTTTGTGGAACATGTAGCTTTAGTGGAGAAGGCTATATCCACCTAGAATGATCTCTTGAGGAAAATATCTATGGAGGTTGAGGGAAAGGTATCCAAACTGGCTGATAAAGTCTCCCAACCTCCTATCACTAGTGCCTTCTTGAATAAAATTTCAACGAAAAAAATTAGGTGCTTAGTCAACTTTAGTAAGCCCTTTGCTTTGTCCAAGGTGCTCAATGTGGATAGCTCACCAACCCTATCCTTTATATTGGAAGGTTTTTGGTTTCAAAACTGAGATGATAAAACACATGTCACATAGAATATGGGCCCAAATATGGAGCTAGAGATTTTGTTGGAGGTTGATAATATGATCAACATTATCATTGAATTAGTAGGGTAGCTATCCCTATCAGTGGAAAAGATAAATCTAAAATATCTAGGTGTAGAGAGAGAATATGAGAGTGTGACTTACTTGAAGACTATGGCCATCGAGCAACCACCAAACCTTAACATAACTAGAGAACAAGTTTAGAAGATCAAGCATGAAAATTTAAAGGTATAATATCATCCTACTCTAGTTCAGGTTTCATCCTATATTAGAGCTAAAAATATTTAATGTTTAATATTATCATAAAACTACAAAATCATATCTATTTTTATCTATATATGGTATGTTCTTATGAATTTAGAAGCACTAGTTTTGTGCATGAGGACATTCACCCCCTTCAGTTTAGGGAAAATTGATGAGTACTAGAATGTGACTATGATATAAAGTTTACTTCTATATTTTAGCTATAAATATGCATGGTATATATGTATATTATCAATAATGAGCATATTTTATATGAATTTTGGATAAATATGATTTGCAAAATGTCACGTATTGAATCGTTGCAATTTTACATAAATTTCATAGAAGTTTTTGTTTTAGTAGGTAAATATTACAGATGATTCATGAGGAATGCTACAAGTGAACACAACTGAAGTAGTCTGCAGGAAAGCACAATAGAAACATGTTATGGATGCTATCTACAAAAAACATCTATAAAAGGAGGCTACAAAAATAGTCTATAGAAACCTATTGTTATTCATAAACCTATTTTGTGCAATGAAAATGCGCATGTACTGACAACTTGGTCACTGCCACATGGGTCATTAGAATAGTCAGGCATGGATGATCTATCTTTATTTGAGTTGAACACATAAAAATTTGTTATGTTGTTATGCTCATGCATTGTAATAAAATTTTCCTATCCTAAAGAATTTTTGTATTGTTAATAAGTTACTTAGATATTAGGTTCTTATTACACATTTTTAGTATCCATGCCACTTGGAGAAGATTTGTTCAAAAACATGTAACAAAGAATATTATAATTTTTATTGTAAAGGTATAATGTAAAATTATAAGTTACAAATCCCTCTATGTTAGAAAGGTCCATCATCCATATAGATGCACAAAGGAGAGACAAACCTTGTTACATTGTACAAGTTGGTATAAAATATGAAAAAAAAGTGTGATTTAGCATTATTATCTTCTTTCATGAAGGAAAATAAAATTATGTATTTCCCTCATTATTTGATTGTAGCAACTATAGTTTACTTTTCCTTTATTGCACATATGAATTAAGAAACATTAAGTTAATTTAATGAATATATATTACTAGAGTTAAAGTGGAGTAGAAATAGGAGAAGAGATTAATATTGACCTTGAGGAGGTAGGGCCCACTTCAAAAGGTTAGTCCCTTGTTCTCTTCCTCCTAAAGTACAATAAAATTAGTTAGAACATAGAATAGTCTTAGAATATAAATTTAATTAAATTACATATTATAGAATTCCATAATATAATAAAACAAATAATGTATTATTAAAATCATAAAAGAATTAAAAACTTCTAATAAAACTTATTAGAAGTTAAAATCATAAAAGTGGATCCGCTCATGTAGAGGAGTTGGAGAGCAAGTGGGTATTAAAACTCTTCAGTTGAAATCGAGAGGCCCAGGTTCAAATCTCTCCCCTCACATGTTGCAAATATGCTATGTAATGGTTATATCATGATCACATAATAATATTTACCCCTATTAAAAAATCATTAAAGTGGATCCACAAAATCCTAACACAATTCATAATTGCATTCCTTAAATTAAACATATTTTTATTTATTGCAAATTTTATTTTTATGCCAAAAAACCAAGAAAAAGGAATAAAAATCAATGGTCATAATTGTGGATATCTATATGGGATAACTATTCTTTAAATGTAATCCTAGTTTGAAAAATTAAATGTGAGACATCACAACTCAACTTCATACTTAAGAATAATTGATTATGGTAAATGTTTACTTATATAAAATATGATCAATATCCAAGCGTAAATAGCCAAGAGTCCATATTTCATCATATTTGAAATCTCAAGGAATTATTTTAGAGTGTTTCCTTGTCACAACCCACCCAATAGGACTTTTTAAAAGATATTAATTGATCTAAAGGATCAATTAATACTCAAATTTTAATATTAACCTAATCTTACTAATGCTTCCTAGCATTAATAAGAGGGTCTAATTGATAAAATCTAGAGGATGGTAGACCCTAATTATCCTATAAAATACCTAATTAAAACTAACTACACTCTACCAAGTTTTGGAATGCAATTGGTATTTTGTAAGGTTTTGGAGAAATTAAATAAGACTTTTGTGAAATATTAATTTGTGAATTTATATTTTACAAAAATAAATTAACCTAATTTAATACAATTAGGTGACCAAAAAATTTATCCAATTTTATTTAGACCTAAAATATCAATGCCATGATTTAATTATAAAAATAGATTTTGCTAGTGGATGCACTAATCTTCGTTCCACTATGACTGCTTCATAACAGTTCAAAGGTTGACCCTTGCAAGTTGCCCTAGGAAAAAAGAGGCCCAAAATGAACAAGGTACTCCCACATTATCTCCTCTTGTCTTCTCTCCTAATTTTTAAATAATAAAAGGGATTTCACTATTTTGGGTTGACTTCAAAAAGGCTTCTTTTAATAATTTAAAAATAAATCCACCTTCTTGCTCATGAAGGAAAAAGAAGGAAGTTGAGAAGAATTATAAGAGAGGGAACAAGCTATGGAGAAGAGGAGGGAAATATTGGGATTAGGGAGTATGCTCTCTACCTTGGTAGATCTAAAACCAAAAATCCTTAAGAGAGTACTAAGTTTTAATAAAAGGCTTCTAATCTAGATGATAAATTTTGGGAAATTAATCTTGAAATGGGGAGATTCAAAGGCAAGAAGAATTCCTACCATACTAGAGAATAAGGTTTGGATTCCCCATAGACTTAAATAAGTTTTGATATGAGTATGAGAATGTATAATACTGGTGTTAACTTTCATATGCTTCGAATGGTTATGCACACTTTATATAACCAATGGTTATAAACACTTATATATATAACCAATATGCTTCGGATGATTTGATTTTCGTAAAGCTTTAGGCCTATAATTTTAGGTACTTTAGATCCTTTAATTATAGAATGTACTGTTGTGCTCTGAATGCACAGTTTCAATCCATATTGGGGACTTTGTGACTTTATGTGGATTGATAGGCTAAATGTGATGATCATTATATTTTGGATAGTAGTCATGATAAAATTCTAACATCGGTTTGATCAGAGACTTCCTATCCTATTTGAAACAGATTAATCCACAAAAGAGGGTTTACATATTTCACTCTCTATATCAAAGCCATCGCCACCATCACCACTGATGGGGTCTATAACCATTGTTCGATGTTTATTCACATACCAATAATAAGTATCTTTATAGCGCCCTCTTCCCATAATATAACAAATATGGGATATCCATGCCAAGTATTCTAAAGTTTCATGGTGATGATGTATCTCCTAAAACAAGTTTATACTATTACATTTGGATCAAGAGAAATTTGTTTATCTAGAATCAAATCGCAGATTTGATCCTTACAGTCTATTGACCATGTTTTAGAATGAGGAGGTATGAACATCATACTCAACCATATACATAAATTATACAATGGTAATAGAGTATTTTCCAATACCACTATATAGAACCATATTGTAATGCTAATTATGATCAGGACACATGTCATAAAATTTGGTCTTGAGCCGAAATAAGATAAATATCTATTTGGGTTTGATTGAAACCTAAGACTACTAAACTATTGTAGTTCTCTATAATGGATCTTTCTTATTTCAGTGCTTATTTGTAAACCTTCGTAGGGAGCTATTTCAACATGTTGGAATGTAATAATAATAACTATACGGACAACATAAAAGGAATTTATAGGTATCTCATGATCTTTTTTCTCTTTTGCAAAAAATAACTTATCCTACATTATATGCATTGAATTCACCTTGCAAGTTTTGAAATTCATGAAAGAAGGGATACTTCTATTGTTCAAAGCCTTTAATGGCCTCCCTAAGAGGTGTATGGTGAAAGGGAGTCAACCCTAATTAGTGGATATGTTGGATAGTGCTTTATTCAAGGTGGAGAAACACTTTTAGAAAAGGTTTTCCAAGCCATATCCCAAATAGAGTATGTTTGGGATTTGAAGCCCCTTAAAGGGAGCAAGATCTCCTTATATAGTTGACCACATGGTGGTGGGGAAACGAACCCTAGTGGTCACTCAGTGCTAGTGGGAGACACTCAAATATAGGGACTTGCCATAAATTACCATATGATTATTTCTTCCCTGCTGATGATATCACTTGATTAACCTGCTTACCTAGAATTTGCCACATGCTGGATTAACATCTGGTTTTGCAGCCAACAATTTGGGGTAGACTCTGGTTTAATTCTGAAATAAAACTAAGATTTAATATCCCAAGTGGTCTCCATAGGAGTATGTGGAAATTCATATAATAAGTAATCATTCATTATTTAAGTGACCACACTATGGGAGTCATATTAGACTCAAAATTTCAATTAAATTACCCCATCATAAGATGATCGACCCTAGTTTGAATTTAGTTCATGCGATGTTAGAGACAAATAGGGTTTAGGTTGATTTTAATAACCACCCATTTTGGGTTATATCACTACTTATCTAGGGAAAATATGAATAATATTCTTTGGAGAAATTTTATAGATTAATAATCCATATCTTTGTAGAGGATATATAGTACTTGGAGTGCTACATCAAAAATGAAAGAATGATACTCTAACTGTATGAGTTTAACCCTCACTCTTTTAGTTTTGTAGATAATGTTGATTTTATCTTAAAAGAAAAGGGGTTCTGAAAATGAAAGTAGGAAATAAGGATTATGATAGCAATAGGAGAATATAATACTCCAATTAGTAGATCTATTGCTAATATTTGTGGAACAAAGTTGGAGGTAAATTTTATTTCCTTTAATATTTAATTAGATATAATTCTAGATCAAAATTTAGAAGGAAATCTTGATAGCTACTGATACAATATTGAATCAAATTTGTTGGAAGAAAGGACTTTCCTTAAAGATACAATTTTTGTGAACCACTCTTAATATTAATCCTAAAATAATAAGACAAATTTGTATCTAGCTAATATGTAATCTTGTTTGATATATTACAATACAATTTTATATTTGAAAATAGATTACTAGACAAATTTACAAGGTAATTTTGTTTGATAGATTACAAGGTAAATTGAGACTAGCTAGATTATGAAAACCATAATACAATCTTGTTAGTAGATCAAGTGATAGAAAAAGGTCTAACATTGGGAAGAATGGATAAAGAACTTAATGTAATTCTTCTAGTTTTGGAAGGATGGATTGGTGTCCATCCTTGGGGAAGGTATGGGACTTCTCCATGGTATTATGAAGACTAGAATGACTTACATTTGATATGGATTGAATTATGAACTTATCCTTATGTGGAATAAGGATATAATTTATAGGATGAATGTGGAATTCATGCTTGGTAAAAGTTATGATGATCTGAATGATATATGCATAACAACATTGAAATAAAGATATAAATAGTAGGATGAATGTGGAATTCATGCCTAAATAATATTACATAGTACTCCCAAAATGCATCTGATGATAAATACATGTAAGGATTCATTTTGAGAAAACATGAATGAACATAGGAAGATTAGATGTGGGATATAATCTTGGAGATATTATGGGGTCTCTCCTTGTAGTATAAAACTTAGATTAAATGGACTATTAATATCTAGGTTTGAAGAATAAATGCAAGAATATTCTTTGAGGATACCATGAGGTTTCTATTAGGAATTGTAATTGAGTGAACAAGATGAGATAATATTATACAAGAGAAGGTTACAATATATAGACATAAGCCTATATGAAAAGTGTCAATGATTATGTAAAGTGTCAAAAAATAGGTATAGTGCACATTAACAATATTTTAACATCCCCCCTTAATGTGTGCTATCCTAACTATAGAAAAAACAAGTCAAAATTAGGTAAATTTCCTCCTTAATGTTGAATTCACTAAAATAACCCTATCATACTCCTTTATTACATGATTTGGTCTAGGTTCGTGCTCTTTGTGCTTGGCTCTCCAACTGTAAATAATGATAGATCAATGATGTATACATATTGGTCTGTTGCCACAGGGTCAGCCACTACCTTGGATTTGTTGCCACAAGGTCAACCATATAAGTGTCTTATGGTCATCCTATGTGCCTCAAGATCAACCACTTTTGGGTTTGTTGCCTTTGCAGGTCATCCTCCAGGTACATTGCCTCTTGCAGGTCATTGAATAGATTTACCATGAATAATATCCCTCATGGTGAACTCAATCTAGAAGGTGTTGGTATTTGCCAAAACTACACCTTAATACAAAAGGAAATACGAGCCATAAAATACAATAAAATATGAGCCATAGAAACAAAATATGGAAGAGAAGAAGAAGAGAAAATAATTTTCTAAAGTGTCTTCGTCTATAGTCTTTAGAAGTTGATCCAAAAATATCCTCGGATAGAATCTAGGGTGTCTATGTTTGGTCCCTAGAGTAGATTTTTTTATGGTGACCATCTCATCCCACTGGAATGCATGGGTAACCAGTTGTTGCATCTGCTAGGTGCTCTAGAGAAGGTAACTAGATACTAGGATCACTTACAAATTCCTTGGGAGTGTCGGGTTCCACCAAGAGTGCACTCCAAGGTACAAGATTTTGAGGCTAAAAAATACAAGAGTCTTAAAATTATAATTGGACACCACCAATGTGTCCATCATGGAAAAATATTTCCAATGACTATAAATACCCCTATGTTGCATTCTCAACGGGGCCTTCATCATGAAGGAAAAAATAGAATGCCTCTCTAGGCAGCAAACATCGCTTAATGTCGGAAAAAAAAAAACAACTTCAGTTTTCCCTTATAGGAGAAATTATATAAGACAATGTGGATAAATAATGTATCTTACCCACTATCAATGAGATAAATTTGGGTTTACATAAAATGTGCTGTCCACCCATTTAAATGGAATGTACTCGTACACATGTTTTTCTAGGGAAAAATTATATGATGTGGGTAAACAATATGTTCCACCCATTTAAATACTTGCCCATACAATATTATCTTATATTTTAACTCCCCTTACAATGATAAATTAAGTGGCCCTCCCACTTTATATAAAAAATAGCCCTTTCAATAAAATGTGGATCTTATGTGGAGAAAAATAAAATACCTAATAAACTTCACATCCTTTTTTACTGACCACATGCATATTCATAACAAAATAGCAAATAGAAATAATGTAACAACAGAACATGTTAGTATTACTATAGTAATTCTATATTATTACCTTATTATAAGTTATTAGGGCAGTTAGTTAACTACCTAGGTTAGTTACGCTAACAACCATTGTTAGCGTATATTAGGTTTACTATTTGTTAGAACCTAACATTAGCCTATATATTACGAGGACTAAATTGTTATTTAGATCCTATGAATACGGGCTAATTTGAGCCCTAATTGTTCTATATATTACAATGATCAATATTAATCAATTGTTATTCGTCCTTCATGGTATCAAAGCAAGACCTGCTTGGGCACGTTTTTTGAGATCTGAGAGGAGATCGGCGTAGACGCGGGCACATTTCCTGAGGTAGGGCTGGACCTGCTCGGGCATGCATCCCGAGGCATCGAAACTAGACCTACACTCAAAACGAGGGCGGTTGGACTGGCTTGACCGGGCATGGATCTCGAGGTCGATCTGGACTATTGGGCAACCGAGGGACTCGGGCACATTTCTTGAGGTTGATCTGAACTATGTGACCAACGTGGACTGACAGATCTAGACTGGCATGCTTCCCAAGAAAGCTGACTGGATTGATGAACATGACTGACATGTGGACGCAGACCTGAATGACACGTGGACCCGCTGGACTGTATGCTAGACTGATGGACCTGACCGACACGTGGACGCAGACCTGACCGACACATGGACCCATCGGATCGGATGCTGGACTGACCGACACGTGGACCCGCTGGACTGGACACGGACCTGACTCGGACCCTCTCATCGCGCCAAGTGGCAGCAGCAAAAGGGCCGCCTATGGACACGACTGCCCACAGGCAGTCAAAGCACACAGTGTGCTTTACTGGTTTTAAACCAGTGTGAGCATCGCACATAGGCGATGTGGGACAAAAGTCCCAAGAGCGCCTGTGCACGCGCTCTCAGCAAAGGGGAGGAGCTCCGCCTTTAAGTGGAAGGCGGCCCCTTGCCCTTAGCGTCGGGCTAGCTAGCCCGACTGGCTAGCGCGGCCAGCCTTAAGGCGGAAACCCCCCCGAGAGGTCAGAGGATCGAACCTCGTCGGGGTCCTCCCTCCTTTTTTTTAAAGGTATGATTTTTTTTTTTTTTTTTAATTTGTTTTATTTATTTTTTTAATAATTTAACATATGTTTGGTTTAAAACAATCATTTTAGATATATATTTTTTAAAATGATTTTTTTTTTCCAAATCTTGTTTTATTATTAATTAAATAATGCTAAAATTAATTAGAAAATTACATTAAAGAAAATCTGAAAAAAAAAAGGAAAAGTGAGTTTTTTTTGAAAAAGCAAATTTGGCATTATTGTAAAGGTGCATTTTCGGCTGCGCCCGACACCTAGTGGTTTATTTTTGTGGGCACTTTTATGTTGTATGTTGCATTTTTCTTACTTTGCACTACATCATTAAAAGTTAAAATCAAATTCACTCCCTAAGTCCCCGAAATAATTAAAACCCATCCGTGCAATTTATTGCACTACAGCGTTCGGTATTTGTGATACCTCTAGCCAGCACTTACAGGTAAAGCTATCGTGATTGCGCTACTGTATCCACCGCCTAATATAGCTGCCAAAATGACGTCTGAGCTTGTTCTCTATAAATCATCGGGGAGAGATAAGTTTGCCATTTTGCTATTTTTTTACTCCATCCACTACCCTAATCGTTCTTGTGTTTAGGCGTAAATCCTGACGAGAGTTTTGACATCCATAGTGTTTAGGGGAAGTTACGCCCCATGCATGAGGATTGATGACTTTCTATGGTAGGTGCCATCAACAAGTCGATTCCCTTTTAGTACCGCCTAAGTACCACGTATCATATAATCTTTAAAAATTACCTATAGTCTCCCTCACGTAAGGGCGGGTAATTTTTTTTTATTTTTCAAAATACCTATAGTCTCCCTCACGTAAGGGCAGGTATTTTGTATGGTATAACGGCCTGGCATTAAGGTATATAGAAAGGGTGACCAATTGGTGATATAAGGAACCTTCACTATGGCTTCTGCTGCAAAGTTAATGACTGATGCTCATCAGTTATTGAAAGGTCCTAATTATACACCATGGAAAAAAAAAATGAAGGCGATCCTCATCATGGAAGATTTATGGGATGTTGTTTCTGGAGCAACAACAAGACCTTCACCAGCAGCTGGATCCACAACTCTTACTGCTGATCAGATAGCATTTGATAAGAAAGACAATCGAGCAAAAGTGCTCATTTTGTTTGCTGTTTCAGATGAAGTTCAACCTCATATCGCTGACAAAGCGAGTGGTAAAGAGGCATGGGATGCCCTTCAAACCATTTATGAGGGAAATAATGACTCCACCATTCTTCATCTTCAAAAACAACTTCACAATCTGAGTTTGAGACAGGGTGAGACAGTTGAACTCTTTCTTTGTAGAGTTTCTGAATTGAAAGGCAAATTGAATTCTTTGGGAGAGCAAGTAGATGATAAGCTCCTCACTTCAGTAGTGATGAGAGCTTTTCCTGATTCCTTTGATACGTTGATCACCTCCATTCAGGTGTCACAATGTCAAATTACCTTCATTGAGTTGGTCAATCTGCTTCAACAACAGGAGGCACGCCAACTTCACAGGGATGATTCTTCTAATACAACCCTATACTCCAACCAACAAGGTTCTAAGAAGAAAGGTAATTTTCAGAAAGGAGGCAATTCTCAACAGGATTCAAAAGGAAAAGGGAAACAACCTCAACAGAAGAAGAGGTATTGCAAAATTTGTGATAAAGACAACCATGACACCAACAGGTGTTGGCATAAGAATAAGCAAAAAGGCCAGAACAAACCACAAAACAAGAACAAGCAACCCAGGGTGAATGTTGTTGTTGAAGAATATGACTCAGATTATGAATGGGCACACAAGGTGCTCATGACTACCACAGCCTCCAAGGAGAAGGATCCTGTATGGTATGTCGATTCTGGCGCTAGTAAGCATATGACTGGTGACAGATCATGGTTTGAATCATTTGTGGCCAAAGAGGGCAGACCTGTCACTATTGCTGATGACAAAACCTACAAGGTTCAGGGAGAGGGTACAGTTTTAGTCACTCTTCCTGATGGCAAGTGTCAGATTGACAAAGTCCTCTATGTTCCAGGATTGGCTAACAATTTGTTGTCAGTCACACAAATCCTGGATAAAGATATGGTTGTCAACTTTCGTGTTGAGAATGGCAAGAAGTGTTGTTCTATTACCAGGCAAGGTAAGAAGATTGCAACAACTTCATATAAGCATGGCTTATTTGCCCTAGATGCTATCTCTACTCCCCATGTTGCCATGACAGTCTCTACCAAGGAGGCAACTTCCCTATGGCACAAGAGATATGGGCATCTTAGTTTTGGCTACTTACTTGAGCTTAGTAAGTATGAGATGGTAAAGGGTCTTCCTTCCCTTTCTTCCACATTGCCAGTGTGCTCTGACTGCTTGGCAGGAAAGCAACATCGAGTACCTTTTGAGAAGAGCTCAACAAGAGCATAGAAACCTCTAGAGTTGATTCACACCGATCTGTGCGGTCCTTTCACACCCAACAGTTGTGGAGGGAAGAGGTATTTTTAGTTATTTGTAGATGACTACTCACGCAAGATGTGGGTTTTCTTTCTCCGACTGAAATCTGAGGCTTTCGCTTTCTTCCAGCAATTCAAGAAATCTGTTGAGAAGGAGTCAGGGGCTTCTATTAAAACCCTCCACTCAGATCGAGGGGGGGAGTTTACCTCTAAAGAATTTTCAGCATTCTTAACTGAGCATGGAATCACGAGACAGTTAACAACTGCCTATACTCCTCAGCAAAATGGAGTTGCTGAGAGAAGGAACCGTTCTATTATGGAAATGGTTCGTTGTATGCTCATAGGAGCTACTCTTGGGCAACAATATTGGGTAGAAGCTGTCACCACTTTAGTATATCTATTGAATAGGGCACCCACAAAGGCCCTAAAAGGAATGACTCCACAGGAAGCATGGAGTGGTCGAAAACCCTCCATATCTCATCTTCGTATTTTTGGATGTCAAGCTTTCATGCACATACCAAAAGAGAAAAGGAAGAAGCTAGATGAGAAGACATTGAGATGCATTTTTCTTGGCTATGATGAGCACTCTAAAGGTTATCGTTTGATAGATCCTTTGACCAAGAAAATTCATGTCAGTAGAGATGTTGTCTTTGATGAAGCTTTCACATCACAAAGCACATCTAAGGTATACCTAGATCTTGTGGAATCTAAGGAAGAGAAGTTCCCTTTGTCAACATAGACAGGAGGTCCTTCCACATCTTCTTCAACACCAAAAACGAAGAATCCAAAATGGTATACAAGCACAATCAGGGACGCCAAGTTATCCACTCCACCAGATTTGACTTTGGATAGACCTCGTACTCGTAGTATGGCTCAAAGGGAAAGAGCAGCCATAGAGACCAGTGAGGTTGATGATCTTTGTCAATATTTTGAGGAACTTTCTGTAACTCCACATAAGGAAATAGAGGATATGGATATAGATGATGATAGGGTGTTTTTGTCTTCAATGAATGAACATGAACCTGCTTCTGTACAAGATGCTCTTAGCAAGCCACAATGGAAGGATGCTATGGATGCTGAGTACAAGTCTCTAAAAAAGAACAAAACTTGGGAGCTTGTCGATCTGCCACAAGGAAAGAAGCCCATTGGCTGCAAATGGGTGTACAAAGTCAAGTACAAGGCAGATGGGACAATTGATAAGCATAAGGCCCATCTTGTTGCAAAGGGCTATGCTCAAAAGGAAGGCATTGACTATGAGGAAACTTTTGCACCTACTGCTCGGATGACCACAATTCGAGTCATTTGTGCTATGGCAGCACAATATGGGTGGAAAGTTCACCAAATGGATGTCAAGAGTGCTTTTCTAAATGGTGATCTCCAAGAAGAAGTATACATGACTCAACCTGAAGGATTTGTACAGGAAGGCCAAAAACAAAAAGTGTGCAAATTGGTCAAATCCTTATATGGCTTGAAACAAGCTCCTCGAGCTTGGTATATAAAAATGGATAATCACCTCCTGCAACATGGATTTAAGAGATGTCCATCAGATGCAAACCTCTATTTCAAGAAACAAGGTTCTGAGATAGTGTTGCTTGTACTGTATGTTGATGATCTGCTCATTACAGGGAGTTCAAAAATTATGATCTCTACTGTCAAAAATGACTTGTGTAAAGATTTTGAAATGACAGATCTCGGACTTCTCCATTATTGTCTTGGTATGGAAGTGAGCCAGAAGGAGCACTACATCAAAGTGTCTCAGACAAAGTATGCCAAGACATTGTTAGAAAAATATCGCATGACTGATTGCAAGCCAATGGCAACTCCGATGGAATCAGGACTTCAGTTATCATGGTATGATGATTCACCTCAGGTAGATGCTACTCTCTATCATCAGCTGATTGGGAGTCTCATATATCTGACTAATACTAGGCCAGATATCGTATTTGTTGTCAACTATCTTTCGAGGTTCATGCAGGAGCCTAAGACCACTCATTGGAAAGCAGCAAAGCATGTTCTTCACTATGTCCGTGGTACTATAGAATATGGCCTAGAATACAAGAAGAACAAAAAATTCTTCTTGCAAGGATACACGGACTCCGACTATGCCGGATCATTTGATGATCGCAAGTCAACTTCAGGATATATTTTTCATCTTGGATCCGGTCCTGTCTCTTGGCACAACAAGAAGCAACAGGTGGTTGCTATCTCATCAATAGAGGTAGAATATCGCACCGCACGTGAAGCTGTGTGCGAAGTGATATGGTTGCGTCGCATTTTGACAAGTATGGGTCTTCCATCCAAATCTCCAATACACTTGTTTTGCGACAACCAGGGTGTTCTGAACCTAGTCAAGAATCCAGTCCATCATGAACGAACAAAGCACATTGACACACAATGTCATTTCATTCGTGACGAAGTTTCGAAGCACCGAATTCAGCTTCAGTACATTCCCATCGATGCTCAAGTTGCAGACATTTTCACTAAGGCACTTGCACGTGTCAAATTTGAATTGTTTCGCAGCTCACTTTGTATTGCCAAATGATGTAATCAGGGGGGATGTTAGTATAGCTAGTAGTTCTTCAATTACCTAAATAATGTAATAAGGGGGGATGTTAGAATTACTATAGTAATTCTATATTATTACCTTATTATAAGTTATTAGGGTAGTTAGTTAACTACCTAGGTTAGTTACGCTAACAACCATTGTTAGCGTATATTAATTAGGTTTACTATTTGTTAGAACCTAACATTAGCCTATATATTACGAGGACTAAATTGTTATTTAGATCCTATGAATACGGGCTAATTTGAGCCCTAATTGTTCTATATATTACAATGATCAATATTAATCAATTGTTGTTCGTCCTTCAGAAGAGCAGGGTAATCGCGATGGCGTCTTCAATCTGTGTGCACAGTAGTACAAAATTCACATGTTATGGGGCCCGCTGCTCATTAAAAAAAAAAGCTCTAAAATATAATGTTGGCACTTCCAGATAGCACCAAAAACAATAGTCTTTTGAAATGTTAGAAATATTTTACTTCTTGAAACTTATGGTTTCATTTATGATGCTCCTTAAAAGGAACTTATAGAGACATTTGTAAACTAGCTTTGCTAGAGCACTTTGAAATCGAGCATAACATGGAAGAGGATACACTCGACTGAGATAAGGGTATCACATTTTTAGGGTTTTTATGATAATGAATTGCATTCGTTCAAGATGCACAACACTATAGTAAAATGTGCAGCCACCTGTATATTGTTATTCAATATCTACAGATCGAATGGGGATTGCGAAGTGGGGATAAGAATGGTAACTTCTCTGTTGTTCTGAGAAGGAGAGCACTGCCAGCGTGTACATTCCTGAGAGTTATGATAGGATCCGAGAGTGTTAGCTGATGATGGTCAAAAGACATAGAGGTTATCTATTTTTCTCTTTCTAGATCTCCAAGTTTTGCAGGAGAGATCAAAAGTGGCTAGTTTGTTTGCTAATGGTCAAACTATTCATGCAACTCTAGTAGTTTTTCGAAACAACACTCTACACATAGTATAAATCGATGCAAATATCAATTTAATGAAAAAAATAAGATTTTTTAGTGGGCATCCGTCGTAGACTGGTAGCAGTTCTTCAGTTTCGAGCTCCGTGAAACACTTTCCTTTCAAATTTCAAGGTGTTAAGTTTTTTATTTTTCTTCTATGAGAGCAATGTAATTTCTAATATTTGTCCATATTTTTGGCTGTTGTATGGTTTTTAAAAGTTATACCGATGGTAATATTAGGCAAATCTTGGCTGATTCATTGTATTTTTCAAATGTCATATTTTTTCTACATTGAGAGAATGCATCGAAGGACACTGTTGTTCGGGAGTAGTAGTTTTGCAATTTAATGATGGAGGCGATTATTTTTTGTTTAGCTTTATTCACCGGATCTTAACAATCAAAGAGACCATTTTCCATTCTATGAGAATAACATTGTGGCATTTTTTTTTACATAGCTACCTAGATTTTTGCTGGACGAAATTATCTCCCTAGAGGAAGCAAAGAGTAAATGTGAAGATGAGATGGACCAAGCAACGTGGTTGTGCAGTGTTGAGGTGAATTGTGCTGAATATGCACACTTGTTTATTAGTCGAACCTCAAATTTGACAAGATGTGTGCACCTTGCAAAAGAGGAGTTTCAACTATGTTCGAGTGCTTTTTTGGCATCGTCGGGTGAAGACGAGTGTTGCAATGCAAAAGATGTGCAGTTTGTTTTGGTGTAGTTTACGTTTGAGGAGGCCGACGAAGCAAAATCTCCACCTATATGGACTGTTGAAAGGGAGATTTGCGATATGTGGTGCTGGGACTAGATGCCAATGAGAAGATGATTTGTAAGAATTTTTGGATGGATGTTTGATGCATATAATGCATATATTTTTATTTTGCAGGATGCATAGCTCTCGAATCGAGGTATAAAAAAACCCGTAAAATCACTACGTTTGGGGATTCTGTGGAAGTCGATAAATTTTTAGTTGGAACATGTAGTACGAGGGCTATAAAATGGTGGATACATCTACGTCGTTTGTGTTTTACAATACTAGTTTTATTTTCATTTGCGAGCTGTGAGCCCAGGATGGTCTCACTTTGTGATGTCAGTAATACGTACAAGTGTGGAGGCTCTACGGATCTGCTCGTAGTTGTGGCATCGAAGAGTAGTCGAGGGCTTCCAATTCAAGATGGACTTTCTTGATTGCCATGATTTGTTGTGGAGAATCTCATAGGTCAAACCCAATTTCCGACCACCGAGTTTGCCCATGCAGTTTGATGAATCCCAATGTGGGAATTCACCACCAAGAGGATAGATAAGTTGTTTGAAATTAGTGCGCAACATGCACCTTTTGTTTGATGGGGATTTGATGGGCGTGTAATGGATTGACCCATTATCATTTTAAGGATAATGAAGGGGGCTATAAATTTGAAATCGGTAATCTTTGAAATCAGTGTACAACATGCACCGTTTGTTTGACAAGGCTTTGATGGGCGTGTAATGGATTGACCCGTTGTCGTTTTATTGACCCATGAGAGGTTATTTATTTAAATGGGCATTTAAGGAATATTCAATGTCATGAGAGATTATTATTTGCATTTAAAGTGGAGGAAACCACATTATGGGCATTTTTTTAGCAAAGCCATCGTAATTACTCCGAAGAAGATTAGGAATATTCTCATGAGAGGGAAATAGAGAGGCATGTTTTTTTTCCAGCAAATGAAGGTCTCATTGATAGCAGAGCATAGGAGTATTTATGTCGTCAGAAAGGTCTTTCCACGACGAACACATTGGTGGTGGCCATTTGTAATTTTGAGGCTGCTTCATTTGATTTTTTTAGCCTCAAAATTATTTTACCTTGGAATGCACTCTCAATTGTACCTGAAATTCCTAAGGTAAATTTATATGTGATCCTTGTACCTAGTAACCTTCTCTATAGACCTAGCAGAAGTAGCAGCTGGTTACCCATGCACTTCGATGGGATGAAATTTCATTATAAGGACACCTAATCTAAGGACTACATCCATAGATACCCTAAACTCTATCCGAGGACTATTCTGGATCAAATTCTGAAGACTACAGATGAAGACACTTTAGAATATTCTATTCTCTTATTTCTTCTCCTCCATATTTCGATTCTATGGCTCATTTTTTTTGTATTTCATGGCTAATTTTTTCTATTGTATTAAGGTGAATTTTTGATAGTGACCTACTTAATATTTTATTATAAAATTTTACCTAATATTTATAATTATTTTTTTGTTTTTTTTTTTGTTAGTGTGAGAACCTCCTATGACTAACGCATAGGGTTGAGCAATCTCCTTCCAACCATGACCTCTCGTAAAATAACCCCTCGTAAAGTCGAGAGCTATACTTATCAATAGGTAATTTAACATACAACTACCACACACTCACCCCTTCATACACTCATTCAAACTATGATTTGAACCTTAAACCTTTCAAACAAAACCAAAGTCCATTGTCGTGCCTTAATAAATATAAATTTAAAATATAAATTCCAAATACATGGGACTAGGAAATTAAACTTAAGTCAAACGGAATTTTAATTATAATGTTGATCTCAATCACACAATCATAATATGGTCCATTTTAAACAAGTTAATTTCATAAGACTACAATCTTATGTATAATTAAAATAAGCTTTACGATATAAAGCATTGTCGTACGTATTTCTTCATACATAACAACTTCGATTCAAACCTTGGTGGTGCCATTTTGCAAAGGAAGTAGTGCTCTGAATCCTCTAAATGTGTGCCAGATCGATAATAACAATACGAACCTCGAGAGATCGGCGGTCACCATCTCACGCTGGGTCAACAATTAAGGAGACGGACATGTTTGGTGGTTGCAAGGATTTGAAACTCTCACGCTGGATCAACAATTAAGGAGACGGATATGTTTGGTGGTTGCAGGGATTTGAAACCCTGGCAGCAATTAAGGAGACGGATATGTTTGGTGGTTGCAGGGATTTGAAACCCTGCGCTGCCAGTTACTAAAAATAATAGTTGTACCACCCCTCCTATGTAACTGAAAAACAAAATAAAGTGAACATATTTATTTTTATTATGCAATCTAACCAATTTATCATTTAAACTAAACCAGTACACGAAAACTTAGAACCATTAAGAAGAGCTCGAGCTAAAGCTGGTGGTACTGTTTGCCGCCAACCCTTTTTATGCGGCGAACCACATCTTTGAAGAAACTTAAAGCCATGGACGGATCATCTTCCAACTTCTTGAATGTCATGTTTAACAGCTTGTCCCCGGGATCATCAGCAATCATTTGCAGGGCTGCATGTTTAGTTTTGTCTAGGTCATATACGTATGCCATCTTCACTACACCTGCCATCTTCGCTACACTTCCTGTTGGCATGACGTTTTCAGAAATAAATGCATCCAACATTAAAAGGAGGCACTTGACCTGATAGAAATGAGAGAGTTTGACAAGATCCCTGTAATTGGAACGGATTTCATCATCACTGACATGGCCGGTGTATAGAAACTTCACAAACACTTTAAGGATTTCGCCTCCCACCTCATTTATTTGTATTTCTCCTGTTCGTTTTTCCTTCATATCTGTCTCAAACATGGCTTTATATACAGGGGAACGACCAGCCTGCATACAAACACCATACAAGATCAAAATAGTGCTCATGCTATTTAGTAATGTAGATTAAGAACAAAAATTACTCACCAATATGACACGGTGTGCCTCTATGCGGGATCCATCTGAAGTGCAGAGAACAACATCTGCAAAGTCAGTTTGTTCGCCTGGAAAAAAATACCATTCTTTCAAAGATGCAATCTGTGATTTCAAATTCGGAATGGTGTTGCCCTTCACCTCCGCATCTATGTAGCATTTCCTGTAACAATCGGAGCAGTAACTCAAACAGTGAAACTGGAGGCAGCAACAGCATTTCAACATTGTAGCCTATGATGGCGTGCACTAAGATTTCAGATGAATTCCCTCTCCTAGATGAGGCAGATAAAAGATTATTGGCCTCTTTGGGAGAATTAATTGAACTTATAGGATAAAGGTTCTTTCGACATTGGATAGGTAGGTATGGAGGCGCGACGTTTAAGTTTGGTGAGTCATATCTTAGTTATATGTTGCTTATTTTTATGAGAAGATTTAAAATCAATTCTTTTATGCACTTAAAAAAATTAAATGCTTAAAATAAAGTTGTAGTATGAAAAATAAATATATTATTTAGATAATTAATTATTATTATTATTATTATTATTATTTAATAGAGTAATTGGAAATTATTTTTCTTTTTTGAACAACTGGTAACAGGTTTAGGTACATTGTCTCCGATACTAACGTCAAATCATGATGCGACCATTTAACCTCTATCTCCCTTCTATAAACATGATATGAAGTAAGGGGTTAGTACCACCTTAAATCTCGTCCTGGTAAGTGCCCAACTTCTTATCAATCCACTTTGGTTTGTGATGAGAATGACACTAAAGAAACCCTTAGATCCCTTGTGGATAAAACTTTGGTTTGTGGTGAAAACGACACCAAAGAAACCCATAGAACCCTCTTGGACAAAACTTTGGTTTGTGGTGAAAATGGCACAAAAGAAACCCTTAGACCCCTCATGGACAACACTTTGGTTTGTGGTGAAAATGGCACCAAAGAAACACTTAGACCCCTCATGGAAAAAACTTTGGTTTGCGGTGAAAACACACCAAAGAAACCCTTAGATCCCTCATGAACAAAACTTTGGTTTGTAGTGAAAATGGTACCAAAGAAACCCTTAGACCTCCAGCGAAGAATGAGTTTTTTTTGTGTCCGCTTCACATCACAGAGGTTCGAAACTTGGACCTTCCGTTCAACAAGCCTCGCCTTCTCCAACTGCGCAACAAAAGTGAACATTCCCCTGGCCACAACCAACGAAGAATGAGTTTTTTTTTGTGTTCCCTTCACATCCCAGAGGTTAGAAACGTGGTCCTCCCATTTCAGCGGGGCTCCCCTTCTCCAACTGTGAACATTTAAATTATTAATTATATTATTGTTATTTTTGTGAGTAATACTTTTATACGCATCCATTGTGGGGATTGAACCATTGAACCCATAACTTTTAAAATATATTAATTAAAACTTTCTAGTTGAAATCGATTAAAATATATTGCAAATATGTAAATATGCTATCTACATAAGGGATTAGAGATAAAAAAAATATACATATATTAATTAATTAAATATTGATTAATTGAATTGCAAACTAATAGTTACATGGTATTAAAAATATATTTCAATAAAATATTAAAATATTTGTTAGGTTAATAAAGATATTAAATTAGAAAATAAAAACACGTAAATTTAATTTTCTTTTAACGTGGTATGAGTTTAGTTCAAGGTACTAAATGTATGTCGCATGTTTCGAACTTAATAAATATTAATAGATTTAATTTAAATTACTTAATTAATTTTAATAATAGTTAAGAAATATATGTTAGTTTTTTGGAATGAAAAAAAATATATCTCATTTTTTAAGAGTAATATTTTTGTGAAGGTTTTTTTATTCAACTGATTCTTAAATCAACTTGTACAGAATTTGAGTAGCTTTAAAATGAGTGGTTATATGAAGGAATCCGAGCAATATTGAGGAAGATATGATCCTATGAAGTCAATCATCTGAAACAACGGTGGTGATGCTTTTTGAAGTCACAAAACAAAATTGAAATTTTTTGTCAGTTAGGGTTTGGATGATGGGAAGAGCAATGAAAGGCTAGGACTTTAGTGAGGCAAGATATTCTATCTAAACATAGAATATTTGAGCTAATTTTTTTCCGTTCTTCATCTTAGAAAATTTACATGAAAATTATTTTAATTTTTTATCAAATATTATATTTGTTATAGGACATTCTCACAAATTTCAATATATTTTGAGATTTAGTTTCCTTTTCATGGACCATTTTTTACTTAAATATTTAGAATGATCTCTAGTGTTAGAGGTTAGTGATCACACCTTGGAGAGATCCTCATTACTCCAATATAGGGAAATTTTTAGTAAATTTAATGGGTATTGATGAGGGGCTTTAGTCTTGAGAAAATGGATTGATAGGAGTTAGAAGTTCCCATGAGTGATTATATCCTTTCTTCTCAAAGGATTCTTCCTAGTCATTTTTAAGGAAAAAAAGAGAAAAAAATCTAAAATGGGGTCTTTGCTTTATGGTAAAAAATGACTCTTCCTTAATCGTTGGTATGAAGGTTTTTCACCTAAAAATGTAAATCTCTCCCTAGTACTAGTCTAAGTTATGATGTTTGAGTTATCCATTAAATTTTGAAAAATAGATACCTTCAAGGCAATAGGAAACACTCTAGGAGAATGCTTTCAGATTTTAGATACTATGAAAGATGGATTCTTGGTTATTTATGCTTAGATATTGGTCATGATTGATATAATCATATAAGTAAAGCTTTACCAAAATAAATCATTCTTACGTATGGGGATAATATGTGGGTCCAAACCATAAATTATGAAAACATATCTTTTAGATATAGAATATTTCATGAGGTGGGGCATATTGAGAGATCGTACCCTTAGAAAAGCCCAACATAATCATATGTCGAAAACCATAAG
This sequence comes from Wollemia nobilis, assembly GCA_028583015.1. NCBI lineage: Eukaryota > Viridiplantae > Streptophyta > Pinopsida > Araucariales > Araucariaceae > Wollemia > Wollemia nobilis. Next base: position 6,117,768 of record JAQPPZ010016936.1, read on the forward strand.
AGAAACTTACAAATGGATATGGAAGAAGAAGGTTTTCAACTCCCAAAAAATAGATCTAGGAAAATAAAAGAAAATAAATAGTGGAGATCAATAAGGAAGGATATTGGAATAAATACCAAATCTTTTGAGTCTTTAGCCTATGAAGAAAAAATAGATCAAAACTTGGACACGATTTAATAGGTTCAACATATTAACAATGAATCATCTATTCAAATGATCATGATTTAGGGAAGACCATTATTGATGAACCTAAGGAATATGTCTCATCAGATTTTAAACTCTCTTGAAGTACCATGCACCATTTAAGAAAAAAATTTGGTAAAGAAAATACAGTTTTAGAAGTTAATACCTCTATCGTTAGTAAGAAAATACCAAAAAATGAGCATAATAAGCCAAAATATTTTGTAGTAGAGATAGGAGAGGATAAATATGATGAAAAACAAAATTGTGAAAGAATAGCGAGGAATAGAATAATAAAACCTACTCCTAATATAGGAAAGGAAAAAAGAAGAAAACCCTCAAATTATTAAGCAAGATCTAAGGAAGCAAGAGAAAAACTAGATAAAGGAACAAGAACTAAGTTGATTAAACTTATTTTATCAAATGATAAAATTATATTGGTAATAAGCAAGTGCGACCATTAGCCCCTAATGAGCGATGATTATTATCTCATGTAATATAAGGGGTTCTAAATCACCCTCAAAGTAGAGGTTTATCAAATATATCTATTTAAGTAATAAGCTTGATATTCTTTGTATCTAGAAAACTAAAATGATAAAAGAAGAAGTTTCAAAAACTACGAAAGCAATATGGGCAAGATGTGAATGGGATGCTATGGATTCTGAAAGAGAGGTACAAGGAATTCTAACTTGTAATCCTTATAGAACCTCTTGTGAATCCATATGTAAAACTAGGCATTGGATAGCCTCTTTAGTTGCTACTTTTATAATACTCATTTCATCCTTATCAGTGTCTATGGATCTACAACTCAATCAAGTAGTGTCACAACCCTTCCTTGGAAGATGCCATTGTTGATCTAGATTTGGTATGTTTGATCATGTTTTGTAATTGCTAAAATAATGAATGGTTAAAAATAGTTGATGTTTTGAATATGGTATTGCTAACATATCATTGGTTTATAGGTATAGGCACTCTCAAGGATGGAAGGGAAATCAACCATCCAAATCGAGGTGATTGATAGAGATAAATTCCTGCAAAAGATTTATTAAAAAGGAGAATGCTAATAATTGACATTGATTATTGTTTAAAATTTACCTAATTGTGTTTAATACCTACATGGTAATTAATAAGTCATTTTGTTGTTACAAAATGAATTAAAAATATTGTAGAAAAGGGGACTTCTAGAAGGGGAATAAAAATGGAGCTGAATTCTAGAAGAGGTAGAAAATTGGGATGACTTCTAGAAGAAGGAGAAAAAATGAGCCAAGGGGTACTAGAAGGAGAAAAATTGAGCCATGGCCATTTTAGTCTTCATATGGTAGTCACTATTGGTTCAGTGCTACAATGAGTTGTACCACATCCATCGGTGCGGACGTGTCAACATTGCCTACAACTTACTATTACAGGTTTGGGGAGGGGATCACATTATAGTAGATCACCCTAAGGGGCTCCTGGTCATAATCATAGTGATCGATCCTCGAATATAGTGCTATGCTTCTAGATGGGCTCAAGAGCACGAGGAGCGTAAGAGCCACATTTTTGCAGGGGAGTTGTCCCATTATACTAATGCTTTCACCATATTGTTGGCCAAAGATGTGTGGCAGCCTTACTATGAGTGTCCTGCTTGGGATGATCCAACTAGTTTTATTTCCAGGACATGACACGATTAATGGCTCATTGGCCGTAAGATTGCCATCCAAGAGTATTTCTTCTACTCTCAGGTTCTTCTTCAGTACAAATTATAGGATGATATACCCTTGATACCATTCTTGTACAGGCACCTCACAATAGAGAAGGACCTACCTCCATGATAGATTACCGAGCTCTAAAATAAGGAGGATGACCCAGTTGTTGACCCTATAGTGGCTGTGGGAGTTATAGAGACCTACACTTAGTGGTTGGGTGATCAGATGTGGCATGGCATTGGTACCCTAGGGCACGAGGATGATAGTGGGGGTGATGGCGTAGATCCGATAGGATGTAGAGTCTGAGCCAGGATCGAGGGATGGGACCAGCCAGTAGAGCAGGTGGCAGTGGAGGATCCTGATGTTCCTAAGGAGGAGGAGGAGTTAGAGCTCAAGGAGAGAGACTCTCCTTTGAGAGCACAACTACATGAGGTCGAGGTTGAGTTTTAGGCCATTAAGATCCAGGTACATCAGTGAGATGCTACCATTGAGCAGCTCTTAGCACAGATACAGGCTTTGTAGGCTACTATTGGGGCTGGTGATGTCAGGATGCAGTTTGTTGTTCCTCCTTCTACACCATAGGAGGCTCCAAAGGTAGGTTTAAGGGTTGATGTGGGACATATCTGGTCTCTATTGGATGAGCATGAGGAGCAAATATGGGGACTTATGGATCATGTTACCCTTATTCAGATGCAACTTAGGCGGCATGTGATTGTACCTAAGGATCCAACAGGTGCGGGTGGTTCGCAGGTCAGTGGGTGCTCCACCTTGGGGCAGTCTTCTACCCATCCTAACCAACGGGCCTAGACTTGGATAGAGAGACCTACAATATCACATCACTCAACTCGTGATACTGTCACATGGGGAGGTAGCACTAGAGGAGGTGATGCATAGGGCTCAGGCCTAGTACTTGACTGATGCTCTACTTGGTCCTTGATTCATTTTTGAGGTCAACTGACCTAGATGACTGTAGCCCACGGACATTTTTGTATATCCATTGGAATTGACACACATACTTTTATGATAGATTTGCTTTTTATGTCTCATTATGTGTATTATTTATTGCTTTATGTTTTTGTTATTATTTTGTTTTATGATCTTATGCAATAATGGTATTATGATGATTTGATGAAAATGCTAGATGATAGATGATATTTGAAGATGCTTAGATGGATGTGTATATGGTTATATGTTTTGATGATATGATGCGATGTATTTTTCTGATGAATGATGAATTTATGATTTGATATGCAAATGGATATTGCCTATATGTTTTATGATGTGGTTTATGGATGATTAATGACTTGTTTTTGTGGATGCAAATGTTATTGTTAAATGCATGTTTAATTTTTGCTTTAATTATATGCATCTAAATTATGTGAGGGAATGGCATAAATGAACCTGTATACTCTAATCACTTAAAACATACATAATGCATATGACATTGACAATCCTAATGGGTGATACCACAGAAAGTAAAAAAATAATCATGAATTTAAATAATCACTCCTATCATAAGAATTGATTAAGTATTCATATATGATATGTAATGGTGTGCAATGTATTTTATTAATAAGTTTCTATAAATTAAAAGATATAAAGTAGTCAGTGGCCGTCTATATACTATTTCTAATATATATGTGGTATCTGTCCTACTATGTTGATACCCCCTAATTTAAAAGATATTATAAAGAATATGATGGTCTGAATGATGTTATGATTTGTTTCTATGTAAGAATTTTTGGGACTTTTGGAGATTTAATCACTCTAGTTCCCCTATCAACAACTATCTACTTACCACTTAGACTTTTGAAAAGTAAGGCTTTTACCATGGACTTGGTTTTTCATGATCTTTGTGTGTGCATGTGATTTTATATTTTGAGGTATAACTCAAGCATTTCCTCTGATGTCAAGCGGTATTCCTTCAGCCCATTGATAATATTAGGGATCCTCAAGTGTTCATCTCATCCTTATGTTGGACTTAGTTGCACTATACCACTAGGCAATATTGGGTTACCCAAGCTATGTCATCAACATTCAAACATTGGTCTACACAAATGCATGAAGAAATTGTAATAGACATATTGTCATGCATAAGGATTTCTCCTTCCGATTTTGTACAATGCTAAGAATTCCAGGGATTCAATCTTTATTCCCTTCTTTTTGGCTTTGGATTTTTGCTCATATGTAGTGATGAAAATCACTGTTTATTTTTATTTCATTTTTTCTTTGAGCGGGGATTTTTTGTAATGATGATAATCACTATTTATTTTACTCATACGTAGTGATGAAAATCACTGTTTATTTTTGATTGATTTTTTTGAGTTTGATATTTTTGGAATTTTTGAATTTATGCTTTGTGTATCGGAGTATTGCTTTGAAATTTGGATTGTATGCTTGGCATTTTGAATATGTACTTTGCTTTGGGATTTTTTTTATTTTTATTTAAGCAAGAGATTTGGATAGGGTAAAGCTTGTCCTTTTGCTAATTCTCAACACCTTTAATCTGGTTGCATAGGAGGATAAACAAGGAAGATCCTTTTCGCTTAAGGTAACCTAGACTGCTTTGCAGCTTTCATATTTTCCTTGTATCAGCTAGGATTTTAGTGTTTCAATTAGTGATATAATATTGAATATCCAAGGCATTATCACAACTAGGACATACCTTCTACTAATCAAAGTTGTTTTCCTCAAAATTTGATAATATTACTAGGTGTGGTTAACTAACCAAAAAGCCTTATTTATTATGTATAGCAACAAATAATGGTTGTGTTGAAAAAAACAATTACACACTGATGTGAATGTAAGTATGGATATGAATGACTTGTGCAAAAAATTATGGTATCACTTTTAAGGCTCTCATGACATATATAATTGTAATGTATGTGAAAATGTAATGCAATGATGTGGATGCAAAATATGAAGTGCAATTGTTTTTGTATTTTTGATTTTATATTTTCATATTTAATAGCAATTGGTGAAGGCATCACGATCCAAACTCAACCACGAGTAGTAAAAGCAATGCAGGGTTTGATCTACGTAAAATAAAATATATACAACAAAATCATCACCAATGAAGAGTAATCTTTCCTCTTATTCGAGTAACCACAAGCTGAAGTACCATTATCACTATTAATTATGATAACACGGCATTTTTCATGGACAACAATGACTTGATAAGTTTCATCTTACTCCACCATATCTTTATCGCTTCTTTTCTCCTTATCTGTTGTAGGAGTTGATGTATTATCTTCTAAATTATCACTACTATTGGTGACCTCGACCATCAGCCTCTTTTCCATGCCTAACCTCTTACATGTGGGTATTAAAAAGTTCTAAAATGAGGATTTTTAGCATCATGACCAAAAATTTCCCTATCATGTTCTCCTTATTCTACCATAGGTACTTCCTCAGTTTTGACTTGTTCAACTGGTTCAGATGTATCAAACCTATGGGTATGTTTTAGAGGTAAGTGCCTCTAAGAGTTTTTCTTGCAAATATTATGTAATTTCAGTTTATGAAGAAGATGTTTCTCATTTAATTATTTCAAGAAGTTCATATACAATAAGATATTCACCTAATCATGGAGAACGCCTTGGTGGAAAAGAGCCAGTTTTGATGAACCTTCCTCTTTCGTCTCTTGACCTATGCGTTCATGCTCATCCAATGTATGAACTAGAATTCAATTTTTAAGAATTGTTACCTATAATAGGACAGTTCTTGGACTGTTATACTTCTCCTAATAGCACCTAAGTTTTCCCTAACAACGATGTCAAAAAATATGAGTGTCGTCAACTCTTCATCATTTAATCATTATGTTTGTCAATCCAAGGCGGTGTCCAAGGCTATATATGAAAGCAAAGGTGAACAGTCTAAATATTATTTCATCCAGGTCATAGATTTATTCATGGGATAGTTAGTAATTGGGGGTGTTTGTATCTCCTTTTTAACTCCTTAAAAACTAAAACTAAACTGCTAATTGTCCTTGCAAAAATAAAATTGTAGAGATTCACACTATTGCTAAAAATAAAACTAAACTATTGTTGCAGAATTTAAATGACAAAATTAAAATGATAGAATTGGAACTTAAGGATTTGAAGCATCACACCTTTCAAAATGAAATCTTAACACAGTAATGAAATTCAAAAGTTAATAAGCAAATATTGTAAAACTTGAACAAACTGAAATAACAAGAAATTATCTCATGCAAACTGGAAATACAAATTAGAAATGTTGAAACTAAAACAGAAAGTTTTATGCCATAAATTCTACTCTAGATGACTTAAATACAATGTATTAATTTACCAAATGTTATATGCAATTTAACTCAACATTTAATCATGTAATAAGATGTCAGATTCCTACTGATTTGTTGTAGTAAGAAATGAGTAGAATTCTGCCAAAATTAATCCTTCCCTTAGGCCTGTAAGTGGCCCTTGCTTCCTGAACTAGAATAAGGTGAAATTACCTATCCTAAAATACCAAAGCTTCACACTAAACTCTAAATTCCAACATAAATAATAAAACTGCATCTTTTATTAAATCTATAGTACCATAATAGTAATGCAGGGGAAACCTGTAGAATACTGTTCTGCTATAGTCTAATGTTACAACTCTTAAAATTTTTCTATTATTTATCCTCTAGATCCTGTATGCTCACCCAAATGGGAGCTATCTTATTTATACTAATGGGTTACAATATTGATAGGATTTTGTGCTACTATGTAGGGCTGCTACAACTATTGCAGAACTGTTTCCCAGAATGCAAGGAGTTTTTCTATTATTCTTTATTTATTCCTTATGTTGGGCTTCATGCATTGAGGGACAGGTGTTGGGAAGAATAATGGTATCCCTTAAACATCTACAACCACCATTTACCACACTTCTATTACTGTTATAGGTGCTTTTGACCAAAACTATTCTTACTGCATTCATTCCGGAGCTACTACGGAATATCAAACAGGATAACATAGTTTTTTTTAATTCATGCACCAAATGTGCATTAAAATAGTTGTGACAGTGTGAATAGTCTTTATAATTTCCTAGAAGACTTATTCCATCCTTTGCATGAGCTGGAGTGGACCAATTCCAAGCCATGTTGTATATGTACAACTGGCTAGAATTTGAATGGACAATTTCCTGTTTCTGCACAGTCAAACTATTTTGAACAAGTTGTGGCACTTTTTTGGTCATTTGAAATATTTAGACGGTGGGGAAAGCTAATAAAATAAGCACAAAACCAAATACATATTAGCAACTTAGTATTACAATTTTTAATTAAATGTAAAATCTACTAAATAATTCAGCTAAAATATATTATAAAACACACAAAAATAGTCAAAACATGATACATGCACTTTAACATTTACACATGAAAACACTATCATATAATGCATTTTATCACCAGATTAATATCAAAACATAACATAAGTTGTTCCAAATAGTTTTAAAAGTTATAAAAAGTAGTCATCATAAAAAGTTATAAAGTTATATAATAATTTTAGTTTTGTATGAGGCAATTTTTTGCCTCATCACTAGTCGAGAGAAAATATTATAAGAAGGATTCAAAATTGTACTTGGATTTCAGGATCCTACACCAAAGGCAGTCATCATTAGAGGTAACCTTCCAACCAAGCTTCACCACCAAGGCCTTGTTCATCCTAGCCATATTCTTCAAATTCAACCCGCCATCATTCTTTCTTATGCAAATTTTCTCCCATGAAACCAAGTGGAATTTTCCTTTCAGCTTAGGGCTAGCACAAAGAAAGGCCTTGCATATACTATCCAATTTTTCTATAATTTACTAGGGATATGAAAAGAGATAGGAAATAGATAGGAATTCTCTACAAAGTACTTTGAAATAGCATGACCTTTCCAGCTTATCTAACAAGGGTCCCTTTCCAGGATGTCAAATTCTGTTGGACTCTATCAACCATCGAAGTCCAAAGAGAATCTTTAATATGGCCAACAAAAAGTGGAAGACCTAGATAAGAGGCCCAAAGAGAAGCAATCATGTAATTCAAAATATTGACAATTTTATTTATGGGCCTTCAGAGTATTTATGAAGAAGATGTTGCTTTTTAGGAAACTTATTTCGTGATTGGTCACCCTCTCACAATAGTCTAGAAGATACTTCACTTCCCTAGCAAAGATCACTAAAGTAAAACAAGAGATAAGGGTATCATTAGAAAATTACAGATGTAAAATAAGACTACAAGACAAATTCAATTGTAGGACAAACTCATATCATCTCCAAGAGATAGATCTACCAAGATATTATATCATTAGGATGAATGATAATGGAGATAACATGTCACCTTGACAAATTCCATGATTAGAATTAAAGAACCTAGTAGGAGAGCCATTGACAAGGACCAAAAACCAAGCTATTGAGATGTAGGTCTCCACCAACTTAATACAAGCATCACTAAATCCAAATTTAATTAAGATACTGAATAATAATGGCTAGGATACCTGATCATAAGCCTTGTTAGCATTCAAATTAAGAAAAAATGCTGCTCTACCACTCTTCTAAATAGAGTGTGATAGCTCATGAATTACAATCACCCTGTCCTATATTTGCCTCCTTGAAACAAACCCAATCTAAGAAGAATTAATTAGCAGTAGGAGGAACAACTTGATTCTATTGGCCGTTACTTCGGTAAGAATTTTTTACACCATGTTGCATAAGATTATCAACATAAATTAATTGAAGGAAGATGTAAAATCTTTCATAGTAATGATATCCAGAAGGGTTGAATTCACTGCTTCAAAAATAACAAAAGAACGTTGGGAGTCTTTGATCATCGAGCATACATCTTCACCACAAACATGCCAAAAATTCTAAAACAAAATAGGGTAAAACCAAGTGTTAATATTAATTATTAACTCTGATATTAATATTTCAAGTATTAATATCATTATCCTTATTAATACTTTATTGAACCAATCAACCAAAACCATGCTTCCAAACTCAAGCAAATGCAAATATTTTCCAAACAATAATACACCATGTTGCTTTATCCTTAAGTACGTGGATATTTAAGATAACTAAAATGTTATCCTCACCCTACTAAGGGTGAATCCTTTTCCATTAGCAACCTCATAATCCAATGGTGTATTTAAAAAATAAGCATATGTATAGTGTATCTACATGAAGGGTATCCTTTTACCATTGAGCCATCAATGAAAAAATCATCACCACCATTTCCCATATTTTCTATCTATTTTGATGATTATCCCATGTCACTCTATCTATGAGAGTACCTAGTCCTACATCCTTAAATTTTATTAGAAAAACCATATTCTCCATATATCTTAAACAAATAATAAAATGCAATACCAACTCATCTTGATAACATAGAAATAAAAACATGTATTAGATATCCACACATCAATACATAATTTAGTATCAAGATCAAGTTCTACCAAGGAGGGTCATTACATACTCCCCCCTTGGACTAAACATAGTCCTCTATGTTTGCTGCAATTAATCATACACATATTTCAATAAAATAAATATGGGATTTGTTTTCTCATTTCTTTAGCATCTTCCCAATTTGCACTATTTTTAGAATACTAGTCCTATTGGACTTTACATTGATCTAGGGTTTGTTTACTTAATATCTTGGTATGAAAGCCTAGAACCTTTACCAGTTTGACATCAATAGTTGAAGGATCTACCATATACAATTTATAAATATTCCAAACATGAGAAATATTAACAACATATTTCTTAAGTAGGGATATGTGGAAATTATCATGGATATTTGATAGGTTAGGTGGAATGGCAAGCCAATAGGATACTAAACTAATCTTATCAATGATCTCAAAAGAGCCAACATAATGAGGATCAAACTTAGTTGACTTGATGGCACTTTTCATGGATCTTACCCTCCAGAAAACCTAGTATCCCATAGATAATTATCTTGGTGATATTTCTATATTAGCATAACTCTTCTAATAATCAATCACTTTCTTAAGCCTAAGCCATATTTCTTTGAGTCATTTATCTATATCTCTGATAGATTCTGATTCAATCACCACTTGATATTTTGGATTGTCCCATGATAGATGTGTGTTACATTTTTTATCATATAAATACTTGAACAAATTCATTCCCAATGATGCATGGCGCCCATTATTATCCGCAAACTCAACTAGATACAAAAAATATTTCCACCTAGACTATTGATCCATGTAGTACATGCAAAGCATGTCTTCTAGGATTTGGTTCACCTTCTTTATTTTCACATCTATTTTTGGATGGTATGCATAAATAATATTCAAATTAGTGCCCACCACATGATGAATATCCTACCAAAATTCTAACGTAAACCTAAAATATCTATTTGATATGATCACCTCAAGAAACCCATGTAACCTAAACATTTCTCTAGAAAACTTGTTTGCCACAATTGGTGCATCATAATTAATTTTTTCTTGTATGAAATGTGCAACCATGGTTAACTTATCGACCACCATAAGAATTGCATCAAGTTGGTACCTAGTCTTAGGTAAGACCATAACAAATTCTATAGATATTACCTACCATTTTTATCTAGGTATATCATGTGGGTGTAAATTTCTTGTTGGGTATCGATGTTCTACCTTAACCTTTTGGCACTCTAAACATATTGTAATAAAAATAGTGATATCCTATTTCATTCCTGCATAATATAAGGTATTTTTCATGTTTTCTATCATTTTTTATCCTCATGGATGAGCAAAATATTGAGAACTATGTACCTCTTGCATAATCATTCTCCTCAATTTACCAGTTTTGCATATGACACCCCTATCCTTGAAATATAAAAGTCCATATTTTATGTTGAAATCATTATTTTGCTCAATATTTCTCTCAATTTTAGCCTCGATTTCTATGCAATACTAATATCGTAGTTGCATTTATTTGACTTTGTTCATCAATTCTATATGACTCTAGGTTAATGTTGTTAAGTTCCTTCTCCTACTCAAAGTATATGTAAACTTACTTTATTTCCCTTCGATATACTCAATACCAAAGTCATATTATGCTAAGAACTCTATCCATCTTCTTTATCTTGTATTCATTATAGGTTGGGTAAAAACTATACCTTAGGTTTTAATGATTTATCCTTAGCTTAAATGGTTTTCCCAACAACTAGTACCTCTAAACCTTTAGTGCATGCACAACTATTGTAAACTATAGGTCATGTGTAGCATAATTTATCTTATACTTCTTGAGTTTTCTAGACCATTTTGGGATAATACCCCACCCAAATCTTCTAAGGAAGCATTTGTACATACTATAAAATTACTAAGAGTTTCTAGTATGTTGAGAATTCGTATTGTAGTTAGCTTATTATTTAGGGTTTAAAAGGTAAACTCACACTTATCTGACCATTTGAACTCCTTTCCCTTTATTTTAAGGTTGGTAATGAAGTAGGAAATATTTTAATAATCCTTAACAAAACATCTATAATAGATAGTAAGTGCCATGAAGCTTCTTACATCAAACACATTTTTTAGTGTAGGTCAACTTAAAGTAGCCTCAATTTTCTTAGGGTCTACAATAATCCCTTTTTATGAGATGATATACCCCAAACAATTAACTTGTGAGGTATAAAAATCATATTTAAAAAACTACCCATAAAATTAGCTTTTCCTTAGCACCTCTAACAATAAACTTAAATGATGCTCATGCTTTTATTTGGTGCGAGAATATATCAAGATATCATCTAAAAATATGAAAATAAATTGATATAGATATTTTTTGAACACATTGTTCATTAGATTCATAAAAGTTGTTGGTACATTTGTGAATCCAAATGGTAATATTCTGAACTCATAGTGTCCATATCTAGCGGTAAACATTATTTTATGAATATCCTCTCAAATCCTCAACTGATGATATCCATATCTCAAATCAATATTTTAAATATAGTGGTATCCTTTAGTTGATAAAAGAGGTCATTAATCCTTGGAAAATGATACCTATTCAAAGAACCATCCTTCCTTTTTACAAATAATACTAGAGCAACCCAATGTGACACATAGGTTTGATCAAACCCTTTTCTAGCAAATCTTGGAGTTGCACCATTAAATCTTACAACTTAATTAGGATCATTCTATAAGGTGTTCTTGCAACGGGTTGTACCCTAAACATTAGTTTAATGGTGAAATCAAATTCACATTGAGGTGGTAGGTCTCGGATATCTTTTGGAAATACATCCCCTGAAATCATACAAAATGGGATGTATCTTAAAAATTTGCTCATCCCCTTTACAACTCATCTTGCCATTAACCTTGACTACATACAACATACCACCTATTTTAATGGATTTATGTAGTTGCATAGCTGAAAACAAATGAGTTCAAAAAGACCCTTGACTACTTTGAATTGTTACTCTCCTTTTATCCTTATAAGTGTAACTCATCCACCTTTTTTGGAAGTTGATTAAGGATCCCAAGGATAATATCAAAATCATGGAGTGGTGCTTCATATAAGTGTCATATAGATATCCATTGGGTAAGGTAATATCAACTGTAGGCAAACATTAACCCATTGAGTACGTCTATCTAGAACCATACTTTAATTTCCATCCTTATGCCTACAATCCAAGTCTTTTTGACATATCCTCAATAATACTAGTGGAAACAAAACTATATATAGCCCCACTACCCGTTAAAATTTTAACATCCTTGTCAAGAAACTTACCATTTAGTAACATAGGTGTTGCTTATCCATCTAGGTTTTGATTTCCTATAGTAGCATAGATTTCATGTGGTTGCTACTCTACTATGTTGCTTTATTATGGCCATTGGGGACACTTATTAGAATAATGAATATCCACATAGATGAAGAAACTTGTACTGTTTGCCTGAAATATTTTTTTTCTTTTTCTCCCATGTTCCCTCTTTCTATATCAAATTATTCTACTTTTATGGTTAAGGGTTAGAACTATTATTTTTCTAAGATTTATTATTATTTTGCCCTTGGTTCCCATTGTTCTTATTACTAAAATTTTAGTTCCCTTTGCTCTTCTTATTTTTTACCTTATCCCATTTTGTAAACCCTACACTCTCTTTTTTCTTAAGCTCCTACCTCTCTACATCTATCAACCATGAATATTTGAAGGAATGTTTGGTTTGAAGATTTGTCTCTTCCTATCTATCCAAATAATAAGTTTTTTACAAATTTTTGGGTTTAAGAAAACTTATTACTATCCTAATCTTGGTATCCATCCCTAGTATGAACTTATGCACCTTTAGTTACTCATTGTTCTCATACTCTAAAACATACTTCAAAATATTAACATATATTGAAAGCATACCTCTATCAAAAATGAACCCTACTGAAGTGTAGAGAATTCCTCAAACTTCTTTACATTAAATGAATATAAAGTAAATCATTCCTTAAATGCCATAAGGAAACTATCCCATTTAATATCTATATCTTGAAATTTTTAGCCTATATTGAATTTGTTCCACCATTATAAGGTTGTATGCTAAATATGAAGGATAGCTCACACATTTTGGGTTTCAAAAGAGTAACTCTTCATTAAAATTATTTCTAAATCATTCATTTATGACTCCACTACATCACCCACTTCCTTTCTATTAAATTTCGCTACTTTAATATTCTTAAGGTTCTTATCTAGCTCAACCTCTATCTAAGATTTACTTTCATGGCTTCTCCTAATAGGATTCTCTTCCTATCTACCCTCTAAATCCTTTGTACTAGTTTACTTATCGATCGGGGCTTCTAATATTTTTTTATTGTTTTATATATTCCTCAACCAACATAACTATGGAAAAAAATCTTCCACCCTCTCATTGAAACCTATTGTTCCCATGGTTTTCTTGTTGGAGTCTACTGTTCTTCTAGATTTTTTACTGGGGTCCATTATTCTCCTTATTCTCTTGTTGGAATCCATTGTTCATACAAACTTCTTTTGGATTTGAGCTATAGTGTCTTTTATACAATTGATCTCACCTTATTAGATGATCCTTGTTGGAAATTTGAGTTATTTTATATTATCATTGATGTCACATGGATCACATTGTATTTTGGTGGCCAAAGCATTTCATAAATAAGCATTTATGATATTTCAGAGAGCATGGATATATACATGGTTTCTGTGAAAACCAAGGCAGGCAAAATAAAAGGTTTTATTTAAAACCATGGATGGAAGATTTGAAATGTATTTTTCGTAAAACCCATATTGGATTTTCGTTTCATCGAAAAAGTGCCCCACTGATGGAGATATTTATTTTTAAATATTTAGTTTAAATTTTAAATTATTTAAAATTAAATATATTAATTATAGCACCGACTAAAGAAAGGAGGAAAGGCTATATTAATTTATAGCATCGATGTCTAAATAAATAGGAAAGGCATATATATGCCAACAAAATCTTATACTTCAGGACCCCCAATGCTTATTTTTTGAATGCCTTCAATTGGGGAACAAATTGCAAAAAGAGAGAGAAGTGTGACTTAGGTCTATTGAAAAATCATTCACGAAGTTTAATAAGATGCATAGGCATCTTTGGCCTATGCGTTCATGCAATGTGTGTTACGTAGGAGGTCCTGCGATCGAATCCCATGGTGGTTATTTCCTTTGTTGAATTGCTCGAAGTGCTATTAAGTTTTTTGAAGGGTGTAGAAGTTTATAATATAAGTTTTTGTTCATGTCCCTTTGGACATGTGAGGGCGTGTGGCCCAATGATAGGCTGGTTGTTTTTAAATCACTAGGCAAGGAGACATCACGAGATCGAATCCCGTCAGGGACAAAGGCAGGTTAATAATTTTTTAAAATATATTTTATTTTTCTAAAGTTTCCCTAGGAGGAATAAGGGTTGTGATGCATGTTTAGAAAAAAAGATATTTCTAGTGTTTCTCCTTTTTAAAGTATATCATATTATATATCGTTGGAAAGCTTATTTCGAGGGATATTTGATTAAATTGCTTAGAGGGAGGAATAAGGTGTATATAAAGAGATATTTCTATTTTTGTAAAGGGTTTCAAAAGTGAAAGTTGTTTTATTCTTTTTCATAGGTGATTAATTATTTCAGGATGGGACATGTCGTATATTATTGAGTAGGAGTGATAAGGTGTTATTTGGATATTATGTTTCTGATATTAATCATGACCTCTAAGCCTTGTTAAAAGTTGAAAAATAATTTTTTTGAGTGTGGTAGATTTAGTGGAAATCCAATAAGGCATCTAAAGGTATGAGCAATATTCTCCATTGACTTTATTTATGGCAGTTGATTTCTGAAATATCATTGGAGAGAAAAGGATTGATTGTGGTTTCCTTTTCGAAAGTGGTTGGTTGAATGCTTCAAGGTTTTCTGGTTTGAGAGTTGTGTTTAAACCTTATTTTATAAGCATAGTTGTTGAAGCCCATTGGTTATGCAAAGAACTTGAGTTAGAAAAGAACATGAGTATCATTGTTATGTGAATTTGTGGTTGAGCATTGTTGGAAACATTTGAGTTGGTTGATACATGCTTGGACTAGGGTTTTGTGAGAAATATTTGTCCCTTGTGGTGATTGGTTGAGTCAAGTTTATTGAGCCTAGTCAAGTGATTGTGTGAGGTGATTGTTCAAGTCCCATGAAACACACTATTCTATAATTTTAATTTTAATTGAGATTGAGCTTTAATATTAGAACATATTGAGTCTCCAACAATTATTTTTATGCTTCTATAATATTTGAGTTGAGTTAAGATTTACTTGAGTTGAGTTGAGATTGATTTGAGTTGAGATCATTGTGGATCATTGTTGTCATCCATTGAAGAGTGTATTTCCATTTATTTTTTAATTCATCATTGAGCCTTGCCTTCATAGATTTTTGGATGATATTTTAGTGCTACTTGAGCATGATTGGTTTAGTCTTTGAGAAGTCTTTTAGGATAGATTTGTGATAGTTTTTATGTATGATTGATTGAACCTTTGAGAAGGATTTTGGGATAGATTTGTGTACACATTTGGGACAGGATTTTGAGCAAGTTCTTAGTGATATTATTGAGAATATTTTGAGCAAGTTCTTAGTGATCTTATTGAGCATATTTTGAGCAAGTTCTTGGTGAGCTTATTGAGCAGATATTGAGCAAGTTCTTAGTGAGATTTCTAGAGAATATTTGGGAAAGTTCTTGGTGAAATTTCTAAAGTAGTTTTGAGCAAGTTCTTGGTGAGCTTGCTAGAGCAAATTTTGAGCAAGTTCTTGGTGAGCTTGCTAGAGCATATTTGGGTAAGTTCTTGGTGTGCTTGTTGAAGCATATCAGTAGATTGCTTACCTGAGCAGATCAATATTACCTTACTGAGCATATCAATGGATTGCCTACCTAAGCAGATCAATATTACCTAGTTGAGTAGATCAGTGGATTACCTACCTAAGTAGATCAATGTATTGCCTAGCTTTGATAAGATCAAAGTAATCATTTGTATTCGGATAAGGATCCTTATTTTTGTGTGAAATATTATAAGGATATTATCTTGTGGATTACCCCACATTGGAGGAACCACGTCAAATCTTGTGTCTCAATTGTGCGTGGTGATTTGTGCACTTGTTTACTATTGCTACCTATGTCATTAATGCACACTACTATATTTGGTTATTGCAATTAAGGATACTAATTGATATTGGTTTGGAAAGAAAGTAAAAATTGGGCGGTATACTATTCATCCCCCCTCTGAGTATAAGCTTGTGTTCTTCAATTGGTATCAGAGCGGGTTCCTTCGAAAAGGCTAACAAATTGAGGGTAGATTCTACAAGAATATAGATGGCTTCACAAAATGGATTATCTACAAATAAGGCTCCACTATTTAACGGTAACAATTATGCTTTCTAGAGCATGAGAATGAATAACTACTTAATATCACAAGGATATGAGGTATGACATATGGTTGAAAAATAGTATAAGGTTAAAGGTGTTATTGAGGTAAATAAGACTATCATGAAATTGGTTGAGATCAATGCAAGGGAAATGAATTGTATTTTGAGTGGGCTATGTGAAACAAATTTTGCAAAGGTTATGGTAAGTAATTCAGCTAATGAAATGTGGACCAAGTTGTGAAATACTTATGAAGGATATTCAAAGGTAAATTTGACAAAAATACAAACTCATAGAAAAGTATTTGAGGAATTGAAAATGGAAGATTCTAAAGATATTGCAAAGTTTTTACTTCGAGTTGATGAGATTACTAACACCATGAGAGGCCTAGGATTTGAGATGAAATAATTAGAAGTTACTCAAAAGGTTAAGATGAAGAGAACAATGCTTTGTGTGTGGTCAAAGATATCACATATCATGATATTGCAATTTCTTTAGTGATAGCGAAGATGAGATGACCCATCAAGAAAATAGGCATGGTCAAAGAAATCACGAAAGTTTGTTTGCTATAGAAGATTATAATGATCTTAGTGATAATGAAGATGAAGAAGGATTTTTCTATGGGATAAAAGAAGTAGAAGAAGAATATTCATTCCAAATAGAAGAAGTTAAGCACGAGAAAATTGTAAGAAAGACAAACGTCTCACTTTATCTAAAGGAAGACTTCAATGATATCCATGAGCAACTATAAGAGGTTAAGGAGAATCTAAAAGAATTGAGATGTTTCATACTTGAGAATTTTGATCCATCAAATGACTCAAAAGGTCAAGATATTTTCACTAAGAATGAAACATGTATTTAAGAGACAATAAATATGGATGCCAATAAACAGAAAGAAGAGGAAGGTCCCAAAGCACCAAAGGTCTCATATTTCAGGTCTAGGGAATCACACTCAAAAGGAAATGAAATTTTAAAATATGAAAGCAAGGAAGCACCTAAGTGTTATGAAGAAAGTTCTAAAGTTCCTATGGCTCCAAATATTTAGTTTGAATCTTGTTTTGATATAGGTGAATCAAGTTCAAAAGGAAAAGAAATACTTGAAGAAGAAAGCATGGAAGAAACTAAGGAAGAGGATTTAGATACTACAAAGAAGTTTCAAGGATGCAATGCACAAGTTTAAAATGATCATAAGGGTAATGGTCAAGAAAAGTATGAGGAACCAAGGCATGAACAAAGGGTTTTTCAAGGACATTGTTTTTATTGTAATGGAATTGGACACAGGGCTATACACTGTAGGATCCATGGATCAAAGAAGTTTGATTTTTCTAGAAGAAAATTCAAAGGAAAAAGATATGGTTTTCAGGGACATTGCTTCTTATGCAATAGGATTGATCATAGATATTCTCAGTGCAAATTAAATTAGCAACATGGTTTTTGTTTTAGAGATACACAAATAAGAATTCATGGTCATAATGGTCATGAAAATATTACAATACAGGGTACATGAAAGGAATGGATATGGAAATTATTTCAAGAAAGAATCCAGGATATGGGCACCATCCAAAGACTACAATATCAAGTGTTTTAATTGCAATAACTTTGGACATATTGTAAAATAGTGTAGGACTCAATTTCAAACAAGTTCAATGCAAGAAGGTCAAACAGGTTCAAGACAATAATATCAAGTAATTCATCAAGAGAATGATATCAAAAAAATATGGAAGGAAGTTGACAGAGGAAAGAAACAATGTAATATGGGAGTAAAAGTACTCCCACCCCAAAATTAATCACCTCAATAGAGAAGGTGGTGAGGGGGATAAGCTTAAGAGTCATATCTTTTAGCCCCATAGGTGTCCCTTTTTCCATTGATGTCAAAGGGGGAGAGATTTGAGTAAGGGGGAGAGCATTGAGTTAGGGGGAGCAGCCTCCAAAGAGAGAATTAAGTTAGGGGGAGTAGCCTCCATAGAGAGTATTGAGTCAAAGGGAGTAGCTTTGATTCTCATAGATGGTTTTTGCAATGATTGTGGTTTTTGCATTAGAGGTGTTGCCATCAATGACAAAGGGGGATATTGTTGTCAATTTGAGTTATTTTATGTTTTCATTGATGTCACATGGATCACATTGAGTTTTGGTGGCCAAAGCATTTCATAAATAAGTATTTATGATATTTTGGAAAGCATGGATATATATAGGATTTTTTTGAAAACCAAGGCAAGTAAAATAAAAGGTTTTATTTTAAACCATGGATGGTAGATTTGAAATATGTTTTTATTAAAACCTAGATTGGATTTTTGTTTCGTCAAAAAAGGTGCCCCGATGATGCAGATATTTATTTTTAAATATTTAGTTTAAATTTAAAAATTAACTATATTAATTATAGCACCAACTAAATAAAGTAGGAAAGGCTATATTAATTTATAGCACCAATGTCTAAATAAAGAGGAAAGGAATATATATATGCCAACAAAATCTTAGACTTCAGGACCCCTAGCGCTTATTTTTTGAATGCCTTCGATTGGGGAACGAATTGCGAAAAGAGAGAGAAGTGTGACTTTCGTTTATTGAAAAACCATTCATGGAGTTTAATAAGACACATAGGAATATTTGGCCTAGCATTTCGTGCACTATCTATTATGCAGGAGGTCCTGTGATCGAGTCCTGCCATCGTTATTTGCTTTGTTGAAGCGCTCGAAGTGCAGTTAAGTTTTTCGAAGGGTGTAGAATTTTATGATATAAGTTTTTGTTTGTGTCCCTTTGGACACGTGAGGGCATGTGGCCTAATGGAAGGCTGGCTGTGGTTAAAATGTTGAGCAAGGAGACATCATGAGATGAAATCCTGTCAGGGACAGAGGCAAGTTAATAATTTTTTTTAATATATTTTATTTTTCTAAAGTTGCCCTAGGAGGAATAAGGGTTGTGATGCATGTTTAGAAAAAGAGATATTTCTAGTGTTTCTAATTTTTAAAGTATATCATATTATATATCGTTAGAAAGATTATTTCAAGGGCTATTTGATTAACTTGATTAGAGGGAGAAATAAGGTGTATATAAAGAGATATTTCTATTTTTGTAAAGGGTTTCAAAAGTGAAGGTTTTTTTGTTCTTTTTCAAAGGTGATTAATTATTTTATGATGGGACATATTGTATCTTATTGAGTAGCAGTGAAAAGGTGTTATTTGGATATTATTATTGTGATATTAATATTGCTCTAACCCTTGTTAAAAGTTGACAAAGAATTTTTTTGAGTGTGGCAGATTTAGTGGACATCCAATAAGGCATCAAAAGGTATAAGCAATATTCTCCATTGACTTTGTTTATGGTGGTTGATTTCTAAAAAATAATTGGAGAGAAAAGGATTGATTGTGGTTTCATTCTTGAAAGTAGTTGGTTGAATGCTTCAAGGTTTTCTAGTTTGAGAGTTGTGTTTAAACCTTTTTTTATAAGCATAGTTGTTTAAGCCCATTTTTTATGTAAAGAACTTAAGTTAGAAAATAACATGAGTATCATTGTTATGTGAATTTGTGGTTGAGAATTGTTGGAAATATTTGAGTTGGTTGATACATGCTTGGACTAGGGTTTTGTGAGAAAGAGTTATCCCTTGTGGTGATTGGTTGAGTTGAGTTGATTGAGCCTAGTCAAGTGATTGTGTGAGGTGATTGTTCAAGTCCCATGAAACAAACTATTCTATAATTTTGATTTGAGTTGAGATTGAGCTTTAAGATTAGAACATATTGAGTCTCTAAAAATTCTCTTTATGCTTCTATAATATTTGAGTTGAGTTAAGATTGACTTGAGTTGAGTTGAGATTGATTTGAGTTGAGATCATTGTGTATCATTGTTGTCAGTCGTTGAAGAGTGTATTACCATTAATTGTTGAATTCATCATTGAGCCTTGCCTTCATATATTTGTGGATGATATTTGAGTGCTACTTGAGCATGATTGGTTGAACCTTTGAGAAGGCTTTTGGGATAGATTTGTGGTAGTTTTTTTGTATGATTGATTGAGCCTTTGAGAAGGCTTTTGGGACAGATTTGTGGATAGATTTGGGATAGGATTTTGAGAAAGTTCTTAGTGAGCTTGTTGAGTAGATTTTGAGCAAGTTCTTAGTGAGCTTGTTGAGAAGATTTTGAGCAAGTTCGTGGTGAGCTTGTTGAGCAGATCTTGAGCAAGTTCTTAGTGAGATTGCTAGATCATATTTGGGCAAGTTATTGGTGAGCTTGTTGAAGCAATTTTGAGCAAGTTCTTGGTGAGCTTGCTAGAGCAGATTTTGGGCAAGTTCTTGGTGAGCTTGCTAGAGCAGATTTGAGCAAGTTCTTGGTGAGCTTGCTAAAGCAGATCAGTGGATTACCTACATGAAAATATCATTATTTCCTTTATGAGCAGATCAGTGGATTGCCTACCTGAGTAGATCAGTATTGCCGAGTTGAGCAGATCAGTGGATTTCTTACCTGAGCAGATCAGTGTATTGGCTAGATTTGAGAAAATTAAAGTAATAATTTTTATTAGGATAAGGATATTTTCTTGTGGAGTATCCCACATTGGGGGAAACACGTTAAATCTTGTGTCTCAATTGTATGTGGTGATTTGTGCACTTGTTTACAATTTCTATCCATGTCATTAATGCACACTACTATATTTGGTTATTGCAATTAAGGACACTAATTGATATTGGTTTGGAAAGAAAGTAAAAAGTAGGTGCTATAATATTCACTCCCCCTCTTAGTATAAGCTTGTGTTTTTAAATCCTCCTCTCAAAATAGGTGTTATCTCCTATCTACATAAAGGATTTGGATAAGTCATTTAGTTTCATTTTCCCCATGAACTAACTTAGACCATTATCACTCATTTAATAATGATCGTGGTCATGCTTACCTCACTACAAGGTGTCATTCCTTAACAATAAATAATACTCTATAGGATTTTTAATACTTGGTCTAATTTTTCTATTTGATGTGTAATACTTGACTTATCCGAATAATGTTAAGATCCCTAGTAGAATAAATTTCCCCAAAATAACATATTAAGTCAACGCTGATCCTAGGTGCTCTCCATGGAAGATTTTTCACTATGACCTAGAGCTTTGATACCTACTATAAAAATCCACCAAAACCAACCTAAGAGAGAGGTAATATTTGTTTTATAAGTAGGTTCATGAAATGAATTATAATACTATTTTCAACATTCACAAATCATTACCACATTTGAGTTCAATATCATTGTAGACAACATTCAAGTGGTATGAATGACCAACATCCCATATAATTGGGGTTAACCTTACTAAGCATCATAATTTAGAAGGATGTAAAAGTCCTCCCCCCTAGATTTTCCATAACCTCATTGGTATAGGAAAATTTGACCATAGTGTAGAGATTATCATTTAAGGTCCATAACAGTTAAAGAGAGATGCCTATCCCCTAACCTATCCATGCATCCATCTATGTAGGTTATTCTATAATAAAGTCATGGTGCTTAGTTACCACATCTCCTTAGGCTATCTAAGGTCAAAACCACATGCCTGGTAAAGGGAATAGTGACTTGAACTTCACCATTCAAGGCATCACCACCACTACCTTGTGAATGATTCCATTAACATCATGGTTATGGAACACTCAATCCTCATCATTTAAGGTTTATCAATCATGACTATTTGACTATTGCATCATTGTAACTCCTTATAGATTTAAGAGTACCTATCTATTGCATAATTGTAACTACTTAAAGGACTCATATACCCATGCATAATACATTTCAAAAAATCTAGGAGAGATTTCATACTTCTTTCTAGAATGATTTTCCATCTACTCAAGTCCATCAAAACCATTATAATATGTAATTTAACATACTCTATGTATAAATGCAATCAACCATGCACAATATATTTCAAAAAATCAAGAAAGGAATCCCATTCTTCACTCTATAATGATTTTCCTACTTACTCATGTCTTAGAGAACCATTACAATTTTCTCAACATATCCAAGTTCTATTATATAAATTATTTCTTCTTATTTTTACAAAAGGTATCTCGTAAATAACCAATCAATCAATGTTAAAGGATCTTTATATTTCTTCATGATTAAACACCACCATTTATTTTAAAATATCTTCTCTAAAACCAAAGTTCTATCACTTTCTCAAAAAATTTTAAAGACATCAAAGCAATAAGATAAGATTTATAATCAACTGGTATTAGCTCAACAAGTTAGATTTCTCAACATTTAAGGAGGTTACTGAAGTTCAAATCTTGCAAAGGGATACATGAATAATATCCAAGATTTTTTGTAATACCACTATGTGGCGATGATGTAATAGGATTGGGACCGATTTCAATCACATATAACGAATTACAAAAATAAGACAAGCTTTATATTTTTATAAAAGAATAATATAATAATATCCTATATTTATTATAAATAAATAACATAATAATATCCTATCCTTATTAAAAATAAATAACATAGTAGAATTTCTATTCTTCATTTTTAAATGAAAATATCATCAACATAAAATATCCTACTTTACCTTTTTAAAGCAAGAAGAAGCATCTTACATAAGAGGATCTAATTAAAAATTAATAAAAATATTCACCAAAGGTTGGTGCACTCACAACACACAAAACATAGACACATTCGAACATATCCAATGTAATTTCCACAAATGAAGGTGCTCACAACCACAACCCAAGAAAAGCAAGTTATTGATAAGACTTACAAAGAGAAAAACCACCCAAAGTACTAAGGCAAAATAGAAAATCTAAGGATTTTAGAGAGCACAAAATGAAGTAGCTAGACCAACAAAAAGAACACACCACTTTGGTTCACATAAAATAAGAAATAGGAAACCAAAACAATAATAGAAGTGCAACCATTTTCACCAAGAAAAGGGAATAAAAAAATATGCGCATGCTCTACAAAATATAACATTCTCTCACAAGCAACAAAAAAACCATATAGAACCTTGAAACAACCTTTAAATAGTAGGGGTTGGATGTCTCCAAGCTTATATGACACTCACTAAAATGAGATAAAGTAGGGAAAAGTTTCCACATAAACTTACATTAAAAAAATAAATAACCATCAAATAAAGAATTGAGTCTTCTTAGGTAAAGGCTTCCAAAAGAATGTCTACGCATAAAGGAGAATCATATAGAGGAACCTTATAAGGAATGTAACCAAGAACTTGTTACCTTTAAAGAAGTCCCTCTAGTATTCATTACCTCCTCCAAGATAGCTCATCCCAATATTCTTCATGAACATCTTGCATTGAGTCCTCCAACCAACATTTTTATTGACACCCCTCACCCTTAAAGAAATATTATGCCCAGATTTACATTGAATTTTTTATCTTTGCATACCCAAATGTAATGTAGATTCTTCTACATTACAAGACTTCCTCATGTTGCCTCCCAATACAATGTTTCATTAATAGCCACCTTACTTAGCTAAGCCTTAAGGTTAATTAGATATTTTGTTTTATTTGCAGCTTTACCTAAGGTAAAGTAATAATTATTTAATTAAATAATCCAATCAAAAAAGCTTCAAACATTAATCTAATCTCTTAATTTTTTTAAGCTTAAAAAATAAAAGCAATTAATCTAATAATACATCCAAAGCATTATTACCTTTTAAAGTTAATTACTAATAATAAGGCAACTAGTTTAATTACTAATGAATTAACACCATGCTTAATATTAATTATAAACTCTGGTATTAATATTTTGAGAATTAATATCATTATCCTTATTAACACTTTATTGAACGAATCAACTAAACCATGCTTCCAAACTTACGTAAATGAAAATATTTTTCAAAACAATAATACACCATATTGCTTTATCCTTAATTATATTGCTCTTTAAGATAACTAAAACTTATCCCCACTCTATGAAGGATGACTCCCTTTCCATTAGCAACCTCAAGGCCCAATGGTGTATTAAAACAACAAGCATATATGCAATGTATCTGCATGAAGTGTATCCTTTTACCCTTGAGTCATTGACGAACAAGTCATCACCATCATCGTCCATTTTTTTCTCTCCACTCTCGTGGATGTCCCATGTCAATCCATTGATGAGAGTACTTGGTCCTACATCCAAAAATTTCATCAGTAGTACCATATTACCCCTATAACTTAAGCAAAGCATAAAATGCATTATCAACTCATTTTGATAACATAGAAATAACAACATGCATTAGATATCCATACATAATTACATAATTCAATATAGATATCATATCATGGCAAGGGTCATTATTATAGTTTTTTTTAAAACATTGATTGCTTCATTGAGCCTTTGTTGAATCACCATGAGTTACTTCTCCATATCCTTTATAGTTTCTAGATCGATCACCACCTGATCTTCTAGATTATCCTAAGATAAAGGTGTTTTACACCTTCTATAGAAGACCTCAAATGGAGCCATTCCTAAGGATGCATGGTATCTATTACTATATGTAAACTCAACTAAATGCAAATAGTCTTACCTCTTAGACTTTTAATCAATACAATACATGCAAAGCATATCTTCAAAAACTTGATTAACCCTATCTATTTACCCATTTGTTTTTTAATGGTAAGCAAATTTGATATTTAATTTAGTGCCCAATGCATGATGAAGAGCTTGCTAAAATTTCAACATAACTTAGGAGTCTATTTGATATGATTACCACAGGAAAACAATATAACATGATTATTTTCTTGATAAACTTATTTGTCATAATTGGTGCATTACCCCTAATGTTCCCTTGTATAAAATGTGCAATTTTAGTCAACTTGTCTACCAACACAAGTATTGGATCATGTTGGTGCCTTATTTTAGATAAACCCATAATAAAATTCATAGATATAACCTACCACTTCTAAGTAAATATATCATGCGGGTATAATTTTTTCTGTTGAATGTTGATATTTTACCTTTACCTTCTAGTATTCCAAACATCTAACAATGAAATCATTAACATATTGTTTCATTTCAAGCCAATAAAAAGTCTTTTTTCATGTTCTCTTTCGT
This sequence comes from Wollemia nobilis, assembly GCA_028583015.1. Classification (NCBI taxonomy): domain Eukaryota; kingdom Viridiplantae; phylum Streptophyta; class Pinopsida; order Araucariales; family Araucariaceae; genus Wollemia; species Wollemia nobilis. The sequence goes on from JAQPPZ010016936.1 coordinate 6,143,463, forward strand.
CTTTACACCCCTCAAATGAGCAAAATATGGAAAACAATATATCTCCAACATAATTATTCTCTTTAAATCACTAGTCTTGGGTATAACAACCCTATATTTGAAACATAAAACAGGCGGCCGTGCACATGATTGCGGATGATCCTAGGGAAGATGATTTGTCCATGGCTTTAGATCTCTGTAAAAGTGTTGTTCACCTCACAAAAAGACTCGCCCCTAATTTTGTCCCGAAGACCTCGACGTCTTCTAAGTGGTTTAAAGTTCATGTGTACATGTTTCATATTTTAAATATTTTTCGCAGTATTTTTCTTTCTCAGTGCCATTTTGCAATTTTTTAATGTTCGTGTCCGCCCTTTGGTGCGTGCTTTGTTGGCTTTAGTCTTGCGGCACAAGTTCAAGCTCCAAAATCACCCACCAGGTAAAATTTAAGACATAGATATGTAAAGTTGATGGTTTCGATTTTAAATCAGTTATTTATTTATTTAAAATAAAAATTTTAAAAATAATTTTCGGATACTAAATAGTATCTTTGTATAAAAATAAAAATAAAAGGAATCTTTCGAGATTCTATGAGTCCAGTAAAATTTTACTGACTGCAAATAATTCCGACATAATTTTGAAGATTTTATGACAACAATTGGTAAACAGAAACCGAAACATTTTAAAAAATAATTTAAAAAATTTATATTATTAAAAAATTATGAGTATAAAATTTATGAATCAGCTAAACCTTTTCCCTCTAATAAGTTTGTATTCTATTAAAAAAATTCGTTTTACTTTACATCTTTTATATCTTGTTAGATGTAATCATTTGGTACTTATGCTCAGACCACGAAGCCATTACAACGTAATTTGTAATCGGCATAGATGCGGTTTGTTGTTGTAACGGGTAATTACACATAAAATTGTAGTCTTCTAAAATTAACTTGTTTAAAACGGATATATGTACGTTAATTATGATTAAGATGTCGCTCAGTTAAATAGTTTCATTCTAGTTTGAGTCTTTAATTTATTATTTTAAATGTAATAACAATAATAAAACTTCCCAATGGCTTTTACATATTTTATATTTTGATAAAATTAATTAAATAATTTAAATCATGCATATTCATATTTATTAAATTTAATATATATTTAATATTTAAAAAAATTAATTTTTTATATATTTATTTATTTTGTAAGTAACGTTTTATTCCCATATGCTATGTTTTAACTTTCTCGAAACGAATAAGTTTAATGAGATTAATGAGAAAGAAGTCATCAGTTAATCTTTGGGATTGGACTTTTCTTTAATCTCTTACAAAGGGATCGGACTTTTCTTTAGCTTGCACAATATAAATATGGTGGTTCTCAGAGGAAAATAAAGAAAATATATTTGCATGGAAATTTATAATCTAATGTTCATTAATTTTTAATTAAGTTGTTATTGTTAGATATTTAAAATTTTAATTTTTTATATATATATATATATTTTAATTTAATTTTTAAATAAAAATAATTTAGAATTCATCACACTTCTTGATATTTTTATATAGAGTTCTCAAAATACTGAAATTCCACCTTTATTATATATATACACTACTTTTTAGTAGAATAATATTTCCAAAATTTAGTGTTGTCATCGTTACTAGCTCTTAATTATTATTTTCCTTCGTAATGCATAAGGGCGATCATAAGAACTATAATAAATAGTTTTGCAGTCTAAAAATGTTAAAATTTTATGATGAAATATTATCAAGGAATATATGCATAATAACTAAACTACAGATCATTATATACTATAGGTAAAATATATGTTAATCCCAAATAACCAGCTAAAAGAGTTATTTTATCATTTGAATGAGTTATAAAAAGAATCTCATTTATATTATAATGGTATTTTAACAAATCATAGTACTATTGTTTTAATAAAAAATTTAGAGTCTTAAAAAGTAGAAAATTCGAATCCATACCCTAATCTCCTATTCCAACCAATAACCAACAACTCAAATAATCCCTTCAGCCATGAAGTCCATATTATGTCCTCTTCTTTTGCTTTAGGATACATAAATTCTACTCATCCATAAAATTATAGTTTTCTTTACCAAATATGGACTATTATTTTTCTTCTAATGCATTGATCAATAAATAGAACTCCTAAAACACTTTGTAATCCTCTCAAACATTGTTTTGAATTTATTTCTTCCAATTTTTTTTTTAGCTTTAGCTAAACTTACTCCTTCCTCTAATTATGAAAAATATAATTTAACTTCACAATCCTCTATTAAAACCCCACTACTAACTAGTCCATATGTACATTTATTCCTTTCTCTTAATGTATATACAAACCTAATTTTTCAAACTTTGTAGGAAGTTCTTGTATTTCATAATGGCCTCTTATATGTTCCATAGAGCCTTTGTTTTCCTCAAAATTATATTTATTACTATTAATGAATTTTCTTTCATCCATAGTTTGTTTCATTTTATTTGTATACATATTTTTGACCCTTCCAAAGTTGCCCAAGCTTTAACTTCATTATTTTTTTTCAATCCACAACTAACAATGCAATGTGACAAAATCTCATCCCTATTAGTTATGAGTATTCATTCTCCTCTTGCTCGTCTTGAATTTTATTTAAAAGCTTCATAAAAATATATTTGATCAACTCCATTTTTTTATGATTTTTATTTTCTATTTTTCTTTCATTTTGTTTCTCTTATACCCACCATCATAATTCCAATTGATGACTTAATTGATCTATCAAGGCTTGTTGCTTCAATAATAGGCATTGGGTGGTTAGGGTACTATAGACTCTTGTATGGCTAAAAAAATATTCGTTTTCATTACCTCTAAACCACTTTGCATTCCTTTAAAATATTCTTTTATTTTTCTTCCTCCATATTGTCCAAATTGTTATATATTTCTATGTATCTAAGATTGTTTGTAATGGCACACATTTAAAAGTGCTTTATCTTTTCTTTAACCATTCTTTAAATTTTCTGTAAATCACCATGTATTTATAAAACATGTTAAGATTAAATTACTATAGCTCCAAAACTATTGAGCACTACCCCAAGATATGGTTTATACTCTTCTTTTTTTACATTATATTCCACATGTGGTATTCCTATTTTGTTTGGTGCTTTACATTATATTCACTTTTGTTGTGCACTCTTGTAAGCTATTCAACTCTCAAATCAGCTTATCTTCTTAATAAAATTTTCACCTTTTTCAAAAAAAAATAATTTCATTTTAATTTTAATCTTTAATAAATTATTTTAAATATATTAAAAAAATAAAACTAACTTTTACGTATTTAACATAATATTTTTTATTTTATTAAAATTAATTAAATAATTTAAATGATGTACATTTGGTGCCTTTAACCAACCTCATACCACTTCAAGTAAAATCAAATATACTTGTCTTTATTTTCTAATTTAACATGCTTATTAACCCAACAAATAATGTAATCCGTTACTTACTTACTTACATTCGTAAATGAATATAACTCCGCATAATGTCATTAAATATTATTTATTTAAATGTTTTATTTTAATATAACTACGCGTAATTTTATTCGTCTTGTTTAATTTTTTAATTAATATTAAATATTATTTAGTTGTTTTTTTTGACGAGGCTTACATGGTAAACTTGTTTAATTTTTTAATTATTATTATATATTATTTATACAGGGTTGTGGGTAACTTGTTTAATTTTTTAATTAATATTAAATATTATTTAGTTGTGGTTTTTTTTACTAAACTCACGTGAAAAAAATATGCATATGTATAGGGATTCGAGGTCCTCCATTCTTGATCATTTGCAGACAATTGTGACCTGACCGAGGTTGTTTTAAGCAGCGATATAGTTTGACCCGTCCCAATTGGTTTTACATTCAAATTCGGACACGAACAAAATAAGATGCTCCACACAACACTTTGAGCAACTGTTCGTGACCGTAAATTCATATGGCTCTTATTTTTCGCCATTGTAAAGTCGATGCTTCTTTCTTCTATGTCTCTCCTTTTTTCGCAATTGTAATGTCGATGCTTCTTTCTTCCACGTCGCACTTATCCTTACAGTTTACACTGCCCTGCAACTTCAAACATCCACCATTAAAACAATTTTAAAAACTAACAGGTCGACATTACATACGTAAGTTCAGAATAAATAAATATAACGGAAAGATTTAATGCACAGGAGCGGATGCGGAATCGCACTCAAACCAAATCCCAAGGGTTTTCTTTGAAAACGGAAGCGAAATGAAATTATAAAGGAGAGTGGCGGACAGCAGAAATTTTGAAGTGACGTCACTTATGCCAAGAAATTTGTGCGGAATGGCAATCCGTTAGAAAAGAGAAGAAAACAAAGCGGAATGAAATCTGTGGGAAATACACGGGCGCGGGAGCGGACGGAATTCCGCTTGGTTTAACTCTGCAAGGAAAGCGGATTGGAGAGGAGTCTAATCCGCTAATCTTCACATGCAAAAGTCAGCGGATTGGAAACTTGGCTACACGGGGGCGGATTGGAGATAAATCAATATCATGCATTAAATTCAAAATTAGCGTTTTCATACAATCGACCAGTAAACTGACAGTTTTAACTGCCAGTAATATCTGCGTTGAAAGTGGGCAAACCAATTTGAACAATAAGATATGTCACAGATCTATCAAATGTAAAATCGAGCTTAATTTTTAACGCCCTGTGGCAATGCTAAACTGAAGATGGCCTCAATGCTAAACTGAAGATGGCCGCATGTAGACGGAGAAAAAGGGGAATGCATAAATATCAAACCTGTTTTCTGCCAAAGTTTTTTCCATGCCAAATGGATTGCAATCTTTTAAATTTTTATTTAATTGCTTTTCTCTACTTTTTCAACCTTTTTTTAAAAGAGATCCACTTCTTTTTCAAGCTAGAAGAGGGATTCAATCTATTCGATCTGAAATCTGCCATGTCGCAATTCCTGTCTGTCCTCCAAAACGTTTACCGCCACGCCATGTACTGTACGAATTGCTGCTTCAAAGTGAAAAGAAGTTCGGACGAGAAGAACAACACTATTCAGAGTTTGAAATCAGAGATTTCATGTTTGAGAGAATTTAATTTTGTTCCGGAAGAACAATCTAACTTTGCAGATGTTGTTCTCTGCACTTCAGATGGATCCCGCTTTGAGGCGCACCGTTTCATATTGGTCAGTCTTTTTGTTCTTATTTCCTTTATAATCTACATTACTGTACAGCATTAGCAATATTTTAATCATGTATGGTGTATATATATATATATGTAGGCAAGTCGTTCCCTTGTATTTAAGGCCATGTTTGAGATAGACCTGAAGGAAAAGCGAACAGGAGAAATACACATAAATGAGGTGGGAGGGGAAATCCTTAAAGTGTTTCTGAAGTTTCTATACACTGGCCATGTCCTTGATGATGAAATCCGTTCCAATTACGGGGATCTTGTCAAACTCTCCCATTTGTATCAGGTCAAGTGCGTACTCTTAATGTTGGATGAATTTATTTCTGTAAATATCCTGGCCAAGCAAACAGCAAGTGTATTACTGAAGATTGCATACACATACGAGTTAAACAAAACAAAACAGGCAGCAGTGCAGATGATTGCGGATGATCCTAAGGAGGATCTCTTTAACATTACGGTCAAGGAGTTGGAAGATGATCCGTCCATGGCTTTAGATTTCTGCAAAAGTGTTGTTCACTGCACAAAAAGGACTCGCCCCTAATATTGTCGTGAAGACCTCGAGCTCTTCTAAATGGTTTCAAGTTTATGTGTACATGTTTCATATTTTAAATATTTTTCTCAGTATGTTTTTTTTACAGCATTTAGTAATATTTGGCTTTTTTTATTTTAGGTTGGCTGCGGTGAAGGAATATATTGCATGGCAGGAAAATTATCATTTTTTTTTTTTCTCGCAGTTTATGTGTACATGTTTCATATTTTAAATATTTTTCTCAGTTTTTTTTAAAGCATTTACTAATTTATATTTGTCTTTTTTATTTTAGGTTGGTTGCAGTCAATGAATATATTGTTATTGTTTTTTTTGCATGGCATTTTAATGTGTTAAAAATATTGTCATTTGTTTTTTGCATGGCAATCTAATATTGAAAGCGTGAAGAATCCAACATATAGCGTGAAGCATATGAAGTGTAGTGGATTATATTGTATGGTTTATTGAAATGGGTTTAAGAAAGTTATAATATAATATAAATTAAATTATATTATGTAGAGTGAGATGTTGATAAGATTTATATAAAATTTATAAATAAAAATATTTTACAATGTTTTACAATAACTGTTTTAACAATATTTATCCTTGATTTTCTGTTATATATATTATTTTACACTGTTTTTACAGTAGTAATTTATGTGTTTTACAATAAAAATTTAGCAATATTTATCCTTGATTTTGTATTCTATATTTTGTTTTACACAGTTCTTACCTTTTTTTGATCCAACAACATTTTTAAGCTTCTACATAACCCACTAAGTAGAATCTAAAAAACCACCATTAAAATCTTTGTCCTGTGAAATTAATGATTCCAACCACCATAAAAAAAATTTTTTTGTTAACTTGAAATTAATTTTTCCAATTTTAAATCTGTTTGAGGTCCCCTTTAAAAATAAATTTCCTATAGAACCGTATCTATGTATAACTTATAAAAAATACAAAGAAGCTTTCGACATCCTAATATTCAAGAGAAGATTCCAACTCTATTTTTATGCTTTTCACTTTCTATTTTCCTTTCCTTTTGTTTCTCTTGTACCCACCATCATAATTTCAATTGATAATTTAATCCATCTATCAATGATCATTGCTTCAAGATTTTTTTTTTACCCACCATCATAATTTCAATTGATAATTTAATCCATCTATGAACGATCATTGCTTCAAGATTTTTTTTTTTTACCCACCATCATAATTTCAATTGATAACTTAATCCATCTATCAACGATCATTGCTTCAAGATTTTTTTTTTTATTTAGGCGAAAAACCCCTTGCGGAGCCGCCTTGGTCTGAGAGACCACGAACAGGGGTTCTACACCCTCAAAGTCACCTGGGAGTCGCACCCGACCCTTCTCGCACCAATATTATCAATTGGATTTTGGATACCCAATTTAGCTTTTTGGTAGGGTGGAGATTTGAACCTGGGACCTCCCTTGGAGGATTTCCCTCTCCTCTCCAACTCACCTACAACACCTGAGTTGTCATTGCTTCAATATTAGTTATTGGATGGTTAGGCCGGTTTAGACTCCTCTATGGCTAGAAAAATCTTGCTTTTTATTACCTCTTAACTACTTTCATTACATAATAAAATTTTCTTGTGATCTATTATCCATATAAAAATTTTAAATTTTGGAATATTTAGGTTATACCAAATATCTCTCCATATTCTTGTGGTATTTCTATTTTGTTGATGCTTTACTTTATATACACTTTCTGTTGTGTACTCTTGTAAGCTATTCAAATCTCAAATAATATTATCCTTGACTCCCATCAACATAATCATTTTTGTTATCATTTTACTCAACTACTTCCTAGCAACAATGCTCTATATACTTGTAAAAATATATTCTTTCCATTTGTATCTTCCTTCTTAATATTTGTACATAATTTTTGAAATCCTATCACCATAATTATAATTATGTACTCTCATCCATGTCTTTAAAATAAAATCTAAATTTATTGAACTTTTATTACACCAAACATCCATCAAAATAGAAAAAATTCTCTAGTTTCCACCACCTATCTCAAACCTTTTATCACTAGATCAACTATTTTTTTTAAACCATTCCATAATGCAAAACCATATGATAGTAAGAATATAGTAAATATTAGGCCTAGGTCATTGGGCTTAATGTACTTACTTAGCATAGTTCTTGCCCATTGTCTTTGAATCTATTTGTATAATCTCCAAATTACTTTTTTCCTAGGAGCTTAGTTTGCATCCATAATAACTCTTAAACCAAGACCTCCCTTAGTTTTATCATCAAATACCTTGCTCTATTTCACCAAAGAAAAAATTATTTTTATCATGTAATCTTGACCATATAAATGATCACATAATATGGATTAAAATTTTTATTACTAATTTTTGCATAATATAAAAGCACCGATAATATGTTGGAATGGCTTGTAAGACTGATTTACTTAGTTGCACTCTTCTAGCTAATGATAAATATGTATATTTCCATGTTGGTAGTTTATTCAACCTAACAAATATATTAGTATTTTTTTGAAATATGTTTTTAATATCGTGATAAATTCATAGCAAACAATACAATTAATTAATCAATATATTTATAAGATCATATAAGATGATATATTTAATTATCTAAATACTATATGTACCTAGTCATAAAAGAATATAGTGTGCAATCATACCTTTACAATTTAATCCTTGAACCTCATATTATAAGTTAAAAATCTTAAGTATTAAACCTAACACCTCCCAACTCCATGATTTGTATGGCTTCCTAATTTTTTAATTTCAAAAAACCTATAACCTATAAATTAAATTAGAACATATTTTCAAACCACCACTTTTATTTTAGTCATTTTTAGTTGTAGGTTTTAAATAAAAACCAAGAGATTTGATGGTTTCTTGTGAAAATATTCTTTAAAGAAATAATTATTGGTTTATATAAAATAAAAAGTATAGAAAACAAGGGATAAGGTACAAATTGATGCAATACAACATAGAATTGTATTCATTAAATAACCACATTGCAATACAATGTGACCATATCACGTCACTTGATAAAATCTAATCCAACTATGGATGAGGTATAGGTTGGATGATCCACTAGAGTAAGGATAGGTGGATTAACTAGTGTTGAATAAAAATTATATAGGATCATTATAAATAGCTTTTTCTAAAATAGTAGATCATGTTTTTCTATCATTTGATTTATCTTTTTACCTTTATTGTAACCTTTTTTATTTTACCATGTGTATTTCTATATCAAAATAGGTTTTGTCTCATTTTCTTCTTATTTAAGTAAAGCAAATTCATGTGCTTTTACAAGCATTACTTTTCCAACATTGTTTCATGTTTAATGTTCCAATCTTTAATTTCTTGAAAAAAATTCTCAATTTGCTATTGCACATACACCTACACTATTATACATTCATATTCACATATTTATAAACATCCTACTCTTCTTCTTCAATATGGATGTGATCACATGATTCAACCAAAAGTATCCTTAATATAACCTTCTCATCCTATCGAACAACATAGAAAACCAATCACAACAACGCAAAGTGTAATAGAGTAGATCATTTCTTACAAGGTTCACTTTTTTGTTTCCACATCACTCCTTCATCTTTTTTCTCCAATGTGTGGGTCCTTGGTTTTAGCACACATAACCTTCATCCAACAATTCTCATCAATATTTATTTTTCCTTTGGAGATACTCTTGCTACTACACTTTCTCTTCTAAGGATTTTCTTACTCCATGCTAAAATTATGGACCAACTAGAACTTGAATGTATGACATCCATGCATTGAGGTTGCTCTAATGAAAATCAAAATCAAATGATCTTTCAATCAAATTTTGGCTCCTCCTTGAATACCCTATAATTCAAATGTATGATTGTTTATACTCATTACTCCACCATATCCCTAAGCCCCTCCATGAGTATTCAAGGCTCTTAGCTCATAACTAGACTTGATACCAAATTATCAAGATTGGACATGGTATAATTTTTCTATATAATGCTCCAAAAAACATAATTCTTTCCATCAAATATAGCAATCTAAAACTAACTAAGATTTAAATTCGTGTAGCTAGTATCCATCTTAACCAAATATTACTACTATTATATTTTCCTCTCTTCACAATTATACATATGAACTTCTATAGGGTACGATCTCCCACAAAATAAATATACCCATGTTTACAAAAAATAAGCTTTGTAAACAAAATATGAATCTCTTTCATCGTAGACAAAGCTTGCTCTAATACCAAATGTTGATTTACATAAAAGTAAAAATAATAAAACATTTTTATTTTACTTTAGCATACATTTTTCATTTTACTTAAGTGAATCCCTAGAAGAGAAAGTGCAACATAGAAGAAAAAAATTTAGGACTTCCTTTTCTTACTTTAACATGCATTTTTTTTTAACTAAAGAGAGTCCTGGAAGAGAAGGTGCAAGAATAATAAGAGAATACCTAAATGATATAGTGTGATAGGATTCATTGGATAAATATTATGTGTGATAGAAGCAAGGTCCCACGTATGATAGAGAAATATGAAGGTTTGATAAGGAAACAACATAGTGAGCCTTGTAAATAGTGATATACTATATTATACCTAGTAGTTGTAGTGATTGGTTATCCATGCATCTCATTAGGATGAGAAGTTTACCATAAGGACACTTCTGGATGAGTCAAACGAAAACACCCTTGTTGAAGAAGAAAAATAGTCACTAGTGGAATGCTTAGAAATATGTGAATGTAAATGTACAATAATGCAGGTGTATGCGCAATAGAAAGTTGGTAATAAAGTTTTTTTTAAGAAAATAAAGATTTAAACATTATGAATTGAGGGGAAAATGTTAAAAAAGTAATGATTAATCCAAAAAGACACATGAAAGTGTCCTTATTAAAGAATAACAAAATATGTTTTAAAAAAAAAAAGCATTTGTAATATAGAAAGTAGATGACAAAATAAAAAATGTGAGTGCAAATATATAAAGATAAATCTAAATATTGAAAATCACGATCTATTAATTTAGAAGAGTCATTTGTAATGACTCTATTTTATCTTCTATTCAAAGTTAGTTAATCCATCCAGCTTGACTTCAGTGGATCATCCAACGTATAATTGTCCATAGTTAGATAATATTATATAGAGTAGTGGTTATAAATTTGAAAGTGGTGCAACAACATCAAGAAACAAAAGGATCAATTGTTTTAAATGTCAATATGTATTAAGGAATATTATAATATAATCAAGCAAATATATCAACAAATAAAATTCAATGTAATGTAACACCAACAATGACAAAAAAATATCTTGAAGAAGATATTATTAACATTGTAATAATTCTATATATTGGTGTAACCCCCACCAATCATGTATTCATACCTTTAAGAGGGTATGAGAGACAAACAAATCAAATTGAAGAAGATAAGCTAAAGTAGAAGCATCACTAAAATACAAAGAACGTCTCATTAGTGAATTTATTTTCTTCTTCAACATGGGTATGATCTCATGACTCAACCAAAAGTGTCCTTATGATAACTTTCTCATACTATTGAACTGCATCAATAACTAGTCATTGGAATTGCTAGGTATAATAGAGTACATCACTACTTATGAGGTTCACTCTGTTGTTTCCATATCAAAACTTCATCTTTTTTATCTCATGTAAGACCTTACTTCTAACACACAACCTTCATCCAATGGTTCTCATCACTCTTAATTTCTCCTTTAGAGATATTGTTGCTACCACACTTAAGACTTCTCTTACTCTTTTTTTTCAATAAAACATATAATTTCATTTATTGATTTTTTGTATTATTATACAATATTCTTCAATACAACTCATAAGTATTATAGCCATATCACTCCACTCTACATAATCTAATATAACTATAAATGATACATAGATTCCACTTCACATAATCTAATCCAACTATAAATAATATATAGATTAGATGACATGGATTAATGTTGAATACAAACAAATCATACTTTTAAATATTTACACTCGTCTTCCTTATTTTACCACACTTCTTTCATTATCTTTAAATTTTTTATCAATATTCTAATTGCTATCCTATTATTTTATTTTATTTATTTATTTTTCTATTATTTGAGAAAAAAAAGCACTCCAAAATATTTTTTCCCATAAAGTATTGTTTTTTCAAGAATTTCCATGACCTGCGATTGGCGCTAACTCCCAATAATAGTTGCACTACTTCTACGAATTATAAAGGAGCCAAAACAATAATTTCTCTAATTCTTCCAATCATAAAGAGGTCAATAATATTTCATCTAGAAGAGGGATTCAATCTATTCGATCAATGCAATTTATGATTTCAAACTCAGAGTGGTGTTGTTCTTCTCCTCCCCATCTCTTTCTGTTACACTTCTGTTGCATGAAATGATTGTTCAAAGAGAAAATAGATGGGGAGGAGTAGAACAACACCATTAAGAGTTTCAATTTAGATATTGCATTTTTAACTGAATGGTAGTTTGTTCTGGGAGAACAATATGACTTTGGAGATGTTGTTCTCTACACTTTAGATGGATCTCGCATAGAGGCACACCATTCCATATTAGTGATTTGTTTTTCCTTTATAATCTACACTGCTAAAAAGCATTAGTAATATTTTTATCTCGTATAGTGTATATTTATGTAGGTAAGCCATTCCCATGTATTTACGGCCATCTTTGAGATAGATATGAAGGAAAAGTGGACATGAGAAATACAAATAAATGAGGTGGGAGGGAAAACCTTAAATGTTTTGTGAAGTTACTTTACAATAGACATGTCAGTGATGATTAAATTTTTTGCAATTGCAATTACATGGATCATGTCAAACTCTCTCATTTGTATGAGATCAAAAGTGTCTTCTTAACGTTGTATGAATTTATTTCTAAAAAAAATCCTTGCTCAGGAAAAAAAAAGTGTATTATACATATATGAGTTAGACAACACAAAATAAGCATCTCAATAGATGATTGCGGATGATCCCGACAATGAGTTGTTTGGCATGATAGTCAAGCAGGTGGAAGATGATACATCCATGGCTTAAGATTTCTACAAATACGTTGTTTAGAGCACGAAAAGGGTTGGCCGCTAATGTTGTCCTGAAGACCTCGAGCTCTTATAAGTGGTTTTAAGTTTGTGTACATGTTTCATATTTTATAAGAAAAATGAAAGAGCATGGACACTAGTCTTTTGGCTTTAAAGCCTTAAGATAAACAATTTTAATATTTGCGGATCTTTACCTTTGTATATTAAAAATGATTTCCAATATGAAGTGCATGAAAGTATGTCCTTATAGTTTTCAAAGGAGTAGATTGTATAAAATATATTTGCTTTATTATTTAATTTAGTTACTTCGATACTTGTTTTTGATATATATTGAAGTACTAATTCCACAGATCTATCTCTTGAGTATTTTAAGATGTGATTTATAGGCTACTATTTTAATTAGTTCACCTTTCATATGCAAAATGAGACACTTTTTGAGACAAAGTGTTCAATGAAGAACCAAAATAATTGGATCAACAACTAGTTCACACAAAGGTGCAAATGGCTGATTACCAGGATGAGCTGGCTAGAAAGAGAATGCAGGTAAATTATCAAACATATATCAGTTGTCAAATATTTTTATTTTAAAATAATAAATATAATTACTCTATTTTACTACTTGAAAAAATTAATAGGTTCATTATTAAGACTCGCAATTAGCAAATATAATATACTTAGGTAAATTTGTGAAGAACTTAAAATGTTTGGTTTTTGTCTTGTGAAGTGATTTCAGATGTTGTTAGAAATTAAAATTAATTTCACATATAATAGATATTTGATAGATCATATCATCCAAATCCGTTCACCACATTTTGTAGTAGGTATAGTTATTATCGGCAGTTGCACTTGTCAGGTTGTTTAGTGATTGGATATAATCCCTAGTTTTGATTTAATGTATGTCAGAAGGCTAGTAAGCCTTTCCCTCTTTATCCATATATATAAGTCTATGAGATCTAGAGAATAAAATATATGAGATAAAGATCAAAGAATAATGCAACATCATATTGTGGAGCTGAAGGAGTAGCAGAGTAGAGAAGCGCAGTAGAAGCACAAGTTTTATCCTATAAATTGGTTCAATTGTAGAAGAATGTGGATGTATTTCCAAATAGATGTATGTGGATGTATTTTCGTATTTGAGCAATACAAATTATTTTCAATATTTTTGCCTTAGTATAATATTTGGTTGATGATAAACCCAACTTAGCAAAGTTAGGTTTCATTCGTATTTTATTCTCATACTCCACTCCACTCTAAAGTCGTTGTAGAATTATACAAAATACAACATATTATATTCTACAATACATTCTTTATATTATCAAGAAGACTAGAACTTGCCTATTTGCCTTATGTTGTAAATCCACTCAAATTTTATCTTGGAATGTGTACGTGCAATTGCAATAGAGCAGAATAGAATATATTTGCAACATTGTTGTTGATGTAGCTCAACCCCAAAAGTTCCACAAGAACTATGCAAGGTTGCAGCCAAAGATCTCCTGTAGAATTAAAATTTAAGATGCACAATAACAAATAACAGCAAACACAATATTTTATTGCCTTCAATCTGATTACAACACTTCTGGAAATAATAATAAGACTGATTGGAAAGGGAAAGAGTCCAGAAATTGAAATTACAACACTTCAACACCTCTCCACACATTCAAGGTTGCATATATAAATTGAAATACATTTGAGGAATTATCAAAATCAGTCTAAACACACAAAACAAGCTGATAAAATGTTCAAAATATAATCTAAGAACCTCCTGTGAGCACAAATCTCAACTGGGTGCCTCCTAGCTTTCACCTACAATCAGCCCTGTAACATGCAATTTCACAATCTGCCCTTATGTGCTTGTATTCTCAGCAATAAAAAATGGTGATATTCAAGTGTATTCCTAGCCAAGAATGTCTTCTCCCAAGCCAGGTCGTAGCTTTTTGTCTCCCTCTTTTTACCCCAAAATTACCCATAAAATCTAGCTTAATCTTTTTCCCTTCCACCAATGAAATGTGGAATTTTTAAAATTCCACTACCAGGTTGTACTCCACTCCTTCATGCATCTGTAACAGAAAAATAAACCACTCCAAACACCAATTAAAATATTGGTTAATTCTCTTTATTCTAGGTGTGGAGATTTAGAAGGTGGTCAAAATCTCGAAAAAGCAGAAAAAAGCACCCCGTGCTTTATTTTCGCCCTCAACCAAAATTGGCCAAGAAAAAAAATACAAGTCATTAAATATTGGCCACATGAATTTAATTAATAAAAGAGGCCTTGAAAACCAAAAATCAAAAGCAAACAAAGCACCAAGCCAAAAATTTAAAGCAACTAAACTTGGGAAAAGCAGGATTGCTTTATTCCCAGAGATGCTCCTGCATCAAACACCCCGGGTAGAAGAATGTTTCATGAGAATGAACTCATGAACATTCAAATGGTGGTCTGAAACCATGCTTGAGCAGCTCATGAGAAGCCACCCAAGTTGCCTCTTCCATCCCTTTTCCTTTCCATCGGACCAAGTATTCTTTGTACTCCTTCCCACGAGTCTTTTTCACCACCCGAGTGTCAATCAAACCATCAATTTCTTCTTTCTTTGTAGCTGGTAGTTGTTGTTCCAATGGAGTAGGGGCTTGCAAATCTGAAGCTTTATCTCCTCCTACACTTTTCTCATCCTCATGGTACTTATAAAGATCAGCCACATTAAATATAGGTGAAATTTCAACTCCATTGGGTAGTTCAAGCTCATATGCATTAGCTGAAAACTTGCGGATGATCTTGCACGGTCCTATCTTCTTGTATTTCAGTTTGTTGTAGGTTCCTTGAGGAAACCTTTCTCTTCTTAGATATGCCATGACTAAGTCTCCAACCCCAAACTCTTGCTCTCTTCTTTTCAAATCTGCATATTGTTTGTATCTTTGATTGCTTACCTCTAACTTATTGTGGATTTCTTGATGCAGCTCTTGTAAATAATTGGAGAAATCTTCAGCTACAACACTTTTTTTCTCATATCTGCACTATCCCTCAGCTCATGAATCCCCTTAGGACTGAAACCATACACAATATGAAAAGGACTCTTACCAGTGCTTCGATTGATAGAGTTGTTATAGGTAAACTCAACTTGTGCAAGCACTATGTCCCATTGTTTTGGCCTCCCATCAACTAAACACCTTAACAAGTTACCAAGGCTCCTATTCACCACCTCCGTTTGGCCATCCGTTTGTGGATGGTAAGCTGAACTAAATTTCAAAGTAGTTCCCAACCTCCTCCATAATGTCCTCCAAAAGTGGCCCACAAACTTTGTGTCTCTATCTGAAACTATGCTTCTAGGCAAGCCATGTAGCCTTACTATCTCCTCGAAAAACAAGTTTGCAACATGTGTAGCATCATTTGATTTCTTACAAGGAATAAAATGTGCCATTTTGGAAAATCTATCAACAACTACATAAATAGAGTCATAACCTTTTTGAGTTTTGGGCAGCCCAAGAATAAAATCCATACTCACCTCTTCCCATGGTCTTTGTGGTGTAGGTAGTGGCTGATATAACCCTGTGTTTTGACTGTTACCCTTGGCATATTGACATATCTGACATCTTTGAACCATTTTCTGCACATCCCTACCCATGCTTGGCCAATAATAAGATTCCTTTAGCTGCCCCAATGGTTTATCCACTCCAAAATGACCTCCTAGCCCACCACCATGCTTCTCCCTCATCAAATTGTCTCTCATGGATCCTCTTGGAATACATAGTTGTTGCCCTTTAAACAATAGACCTTCTTGGATGAAATAATCCAACCACTTGGTCCTATCTCCTTCAATGGGGAACTTACAAGCTGCCCATGCCTCCTTAAAGTCCAAATCTTCCTCATACATACTCTTCATGTTCTCAAATCCAACAACACTAAACTCTATCTTACTCAATAGAAAGCACCTCCTACTTAGAGCATCCGCCACTCTATTACTCTTTCCACTCCTATGCTTGAGGAAAAATGAATAACTTTGAATAAACTCAATCCATTTCATGTGCCTTTGATTTAGCTTACCTTGGCTGTTCACATATTGAAGGGCATGATGATCGGTATAAAGAACGAACTCCTTAGGTAGAAGATAATGCCTCCACTTCTTGAGAGCTTGAACAATGGCATAAAACTCTTGATCATAGACTGAGTATTTCTTCTTAGCATCATTTAACTTCTCACTAAAGTATGCTATTGGTATTCCCTCTTGACTTAAAACACCTCCTATTGCTGCTCCACTTGCATCACAATCAACTTGAAATACTTTATCAAAATCGGGTAAAGCAAGAATGGGTTGTTCGGTTACCTTTGCCTTCAAAATTTTAAAACTTTTCTCTGTTGTTGTTGTCCACTTGAATGCTTTGCATTCTCCCTTCATGGTTTCAGTTATTGGGGCACATATGCTACTAAAATTTCTGATAAAATTTTGGTAGAAACTTGCTAAGCCATGGAAACTTCATGCTTCAAACATACTCTTGGGTGTAGGCCAATCAATGATTGCTTGTACCTTGGTTGGATCCATTCGTAAGCCCTCCTTTGAGATCACAAATCCTAAGTAAACCAGATCCTCCTTCATAAATTCACACTTCTTAAGATTAACCAGCAACTTTTCTTCCCTCAACCTTTGGAGGACAGTCCTAACATGCTCCAAATGTTCATCCTTTTCCTTGCTAAAAACCAATATGTCATCCAAGTAAATAATAACAAACTTACCTAGGAAGGGTTTGAACACTTCATTCATCAATATCATAAATGTACTTGGGGCATTTGTGAGTCCAAAGGGCATGACAAGCCATTCATATAACCCCTCCTTTGTTTTGAATGCGGTTTTCCACTCATCTCCTTCTCTAATCCTGATTTGATGGTAGCCACTCTTCAAATCAATTTTTGTAAAATATTTAGCTCCACTTAGACAATCCATTAGATCATCCATTCATGGTAGAGGAAACCTATATTTTATGGTAATATTATTTATGGCCCTGGAATCAGTACACATACGCCACTCCCCATCCTTCTTTGGTGCCAACACTGCTAGAACAACACATGGGCTAAGGCTCTCACGAATTAACCCCTTGTCCAATAGCTCTTGTACTTGCTTATTCAACTCCTCATTTTCTTTAGGACTCATCCTATATGCTGCCTTGTTGGGTAAACTTGCTCCAGGTATCAAATCAATGCAATGGCTAATGCTTCTCAATGGTGGAAGACCATCCGGTAACTCCTTCATCATAATGTCACCATATTCTTGCAATATCTCCTTGATTTCTATGGGTAGTTCTTCTTCTTCTTTCATTGTCCCCACTTGTTGAGATTTTCCCACCAATGCATAACACAACTCTTCTTCTTGTATCTCCTTTAGAAATTGCTTTTCGGTGAGAACACACACTTGAGCATTGCTGCCCTCTTTTTCCCTTTGCTCTTTCATTGGTTTCATAACAAATTTTCTGCCATCTTTGGTGATAGTATAGGTATTGGCAACCCCATCATGAAGAGCTCTTATATCAAATTGCCATGGCCTTCCCAAAAAAATATGACAAGCATCCATAGGCATAACATCACAAGTTATTTCATCATGATAATTGCCAATCTGAAAATTAACTTTGCATTGCTTACCAACCAAAATTTGATGCCCTTTTTGTAGCCAAGTGACCTTGTAGGGGTTTGGATGATCGGTTGTCTCCAATTTCAGCTTCTCTACCATTTCTTGGGACACTAAATTATCAGTGCTACCACTGTCCATAATTACATTGCAACACTTTCCATGTGACTTGCATACAGTCCTAAATAGACTTCTCCTTTGTGTGTCTTCTATCGGTTCTTTCTCTGGCTTGAGGAGCACTCTCTTCAACATAAGAGCTTCTCCATACTCTGCTTCCACTTCCTCTTGTCCATCATCTTCAGCCTCTATGGCCAAAGCTTTCCCTGTATTTGTTCTTCTTGTTTCCTGTTGAATGAGAGGACATTCATAGGCTCTATGTCCTTGCTCTCTGCAATTATAACAAGTACCCAAAAATCCTCTTCCCCTTCCATAATCTCCTCTTCCTCTTGCTGTTTCACCTCTTCCCCTTGAGCTATCTCCTCTCCCTCTACTATTCCAATTTAAATTATTTTGTGACCAACTTGTCTCTTCATCCTTTGATGGCTGCCCTCTTCCTGTACTCACAAATCCTCTACCCCTAGATGGTTTACCCCTTCCTCTTAGACTTGTTGCTTGTCTTCTTGCTAATTTTTCTTCTACCTTGAGGGCATATTGATAAGCCTCTTCCACTATCTTCAACCGAATTAGACTAAGCTCATCTTGAATGGTGACTTTCAGCCCATTGATATATCTAGCCACCTTCTCCTCATCTTCATGAACACATCCTGCTCTTATGGTTAATCTGTAGAATTCTTCTGTGTAATCAGCCACACTCATGTCCTTCTATTTTAAGTTTTGCAAGGTCTTTAACAAGTTCAAGTGATAATCTGAGGGCATGAATTTACTCTTCAACTTGATGACCATTTTATCCCAAGATTTTATCTTTTCTTTGCCTTTCCTTTGCCTCTCCATCTGCAGTTGCTCCCACCATAAGGAAGCATGTCCTTTGAGCTTTGTGCAAGCATATTTAACCTTCTTTTTATCTTCTGTGGATTCAAGGTCAAAGTACTTATCCATATCTGTTATCCAATCTATAAGCTCCTCTGGCTTCAAGCTCCCACTAAAATTAGGGACATCCATTTTGGGCTTGCTGCCCATCCTTGACAATGCCTTTAGAAATCTATCTTCTGCCTCATCCTGCACTTCTGCATCTGCTTCTTCAATGACTTCCTCTTCATCTTCATCACTAATATCTTCAATAGGCACCCCTCTTCTCTGTGATGCCTCCATGGCTTCCATCCTAGCCATCATTCTCCTCATGTCTTCTCTCAATGTTGTCATATCTTCAACTCTGGGAGCTCTCCCTCTGCCATGCCCCCTATGTGCCATTATGTCAAACACTTTACCTACAACCAATAGTTTTCAAAAACAACCAAGAGCCCAACCTGGCTCTGATACCACTTGATGCAGCTCAACCCCGAAAGTTCCACAAGAACTATGCAAGGTTGCAGCCAAAGATCTCCTGTAGAATTAAAATTTAAGATGCACAATAACAAATAATAGCAAACACAATATTTTATTGCCTTCAATCTGATTACAACACTTCTAGAAATAATAATAAGACTGATTGGAAAGGGAAAGAGTCCAGAAATTGAAATTACAACACTTCAACACCTCTCCACACATTCAAGGTTGCATATATAAATTGAAATACATTTGAGGAATTATCAAAATCAGTCTAAACACACAAAACAAGCTGATAAAATGTTCAAAATATAATCTAAGAACCTCCTGTGAGCACAAATCTCAACTGGGTGCCTCCTAGCTTTCACCTACAATCAGCCCTGTAACATGCAATTTCACAATCTGCCCTTCTGTGCTTGTATTCTCAACAATAAAAAATGGTGATATTCAAGTGTATTCCCAGCCAAGAATGTCTTCTCCCAAGCCAGGTCGTAGCTTTTTTTGTCTCCCTCTTTTTACCCCAAAATTGCCCATAAAATCTAGCTTAATCTTTTTCCCTTCCACCAATGAAATGTGGAATTTTTAAAATTCCACTACCAGGTTGTACTCCACTCCTTCATGCATCTGTAACAACAAAATAAACCACTCCAAACACCAATTAAAATATTGGTTAATTCTCTTTATTCTAGGTGTGGAGATTTAGAAGGTGGTCAAAATCCCGAAAAAGCATAAAAAAGCACCCCGTGCTTTATTTTTGCCCTCAACCAAAATTGGCCAAGAAAAAAAATACAAGTCATTAAATATTGGCCACATGAATTTAATTAATAAAAGAGGCCTTGAAAACCAAAAATCAAAAGCAAACAAAGCACCAAGCCAAAAATTTAAAGCAACTAAACTTGGGAAAAGCAGGATTGCTTTATTCCCGGAGATGCTCCTGCATTAGTTGTTTTATCCTTGCTATAGCCTGCTCGATTTTATTTAATTTTTGTGACCCATGGATTTATCACATGATTAAATCCATGATGTTTTTTCTCCCACACACTAAATATTGTGTGTTATTTTGAGCGGCATAGAGTCTTGCTCATCCCGCTCCATTCCCTTTGTTATAAATCATAGGATATAATCCGTGCTCTATCCTGCTCCCATTGCTCATTAGTATATGTGCCACAAATAAAATTTGTAGTGTGGAGCATATAAAAGAAAGTTGACACAATTTTTGGTAATAATCTATCCTAGCCCACGAACTTCAATCCTAGTGAAATCCGTGGAATACAGTTTCCAACAAATTATTGTCATGTACTATATTTTAGCCAATAGGATACTTTTGAGATTGGATTGGAGCATGCGCCATTATGATTTCTCTCTTGCGTAGTAAAAATTTTAAATTGGTATCAAATCCTATGCAGAATCATGGAGGATAAGAAGCAATAGCTTCTAGTGGAAACCTATTGCAGTTGCAGATCCCATGTTTCAATGGCAAGAACTACGATTACTAGAGCATCTATATGAAGATCCTATTTGAATATCAAGAGCTATGGGACCTGGTGGAGAATGGTTATGTAGAACCAGTGGATGAAATAGCATTGAGTGCTCTCTCCCAATCAAAGTTAGACATGTTGAAAGAGAATTGAAAGAAAGACTAGAAGGTATTTTTTACATACTGCAGGCAGTTGAGGAAGCAATTTTCTCAAGAATTATAGTAGAAACCAAAGAAAATAAGGCATGGAAAATTCTTGTTAGTTCTTTCCAGGGCACCAACAAAGTGAAGTTGGTGAGGTTGTAGATGCTGAGAAGATAATTTGAGAACTTTCTAATGAGTGAGTTAGAGTCCATGAGCGACTTCTTTACCTAGATGATGGGTGTCATCAACCAGATGAGATTAAATATTTAAAATATAGAGAATCAGAGAATAGTGAAGAATATACTAAGGATCCTACCAGTAAGATTTGGTTCAATTGTGATTACAATTGAATAATCAAGGTATTTGACAACCCTCTTTGTGGATGAGTTCATGGGTTCTATGCAAAAAAATAAGTAGAGGCTTAGAATATCATATTAGTCCTCATTGAAGCAAGCATTCAAAAATTAGGTCTCATTTTAAAACAATAGTAGAAGAGATGAATCCCACCAAGGTGCATCATATTCTCAAGGAGGAAGAGGGCAAAGCAATAGAGGTAAGATTGGAAGAGGTCATAATCAAGGAGGAATGTTAAAATCCAATGAAGGGGAAAATAACTGCAACTTCCATCAAGCAGAAGGAAGAGGCAATGGCAGCAATCAACAAGGAGGATCTAATTAGAGGTATGATAAGTCAAATATCCAATGTTATTATTGTAACAAGTTTGGTCATTATCGATATGAATGTAGAAATAATTTGGCCAAGGATAATAAACAACAAACCCACTACACAAATGAAAATGAAAATGTAGAGTGTAGATATTCTTGTGGGAATGTGTTGTTAACTTGGAGTACTAACGAGGAGAGCCAAAAGAATATCTAATATCTTGATAGTAGGTGCAACAACCACATGTATGGGAATAGAAATATGCTATCACAATTGGATGAAACTATCCAATCTAAAGTGAATATGAGGAAAAAAATTAAGGTACCTATCATGGGGAAAGAAAAAATCATAATCCAAACAAGACAAGATGAAAGAAAGAAAATACAATATGTGTATTATGTGCCTGGACTAAAGCACAATTTGCTATGTATTGGACATTTTGTGCAGAAGGGATACACTATTCAATTTAAAAATGGAGCTTGTACAATCAGAGACAAAGAGAATGGATAAATTGCAACTATGTCCATGATAAAGAATAATATGTTTCCCCTACAAATTTAGAATGAATTGTTTATGTGAATAACACAAGCTTATACTGAGAGGGGGTGTGAACAGTATAGTACCCACTTTTTAATTTCTTTCCAAACCAATATCGATTGATGTCCTTAATTGCAATAGCCAAATATAGCAGTGTGCATTAATAACTCATATAGCAATAGTAAGCAAGAGCATAAGTCACCACATACAATTGAGACACAATATTTAGTGTGGTTCCCCCAATGTGGGGTACTCCACAAGATAATATCCTTATAATATTTCACACATAAATAAGGATCCTTATTCAATACAATTATTACTTTAATATGGTCAAAGCTAGGCAATACATTGATTTGCTCAGGTAGGTAATCCACCGATCTACTCATCTAGGTAACACAGTGATCTACTCAAGTAGGAAATCCACTAATCTACTCATCTAGGCAACACACTAATCTTCTCAAGTAGGAAATCCACTTATTTTCTCAGCTAGGCAACACATTGATCTACTCAGGTAGGCAATCCACTGATCTACTCAACTAGGCAACACACTGATCTGCTCATGTAGGTAATCCACTGATCTCCTCAACAATATCACACAGAACTTGTCCAAATCTATCCCAAAAATTGTCCATAAAGTTGTCTAGAAATCTATCTTAAAAGCCTTCTCAAAGGCTTAATCAATCATACTCAAGTAGTACTCAAATCTCATCCACAAATATATGAAGGCAAGGCTCAAATATGAGCTCAATAATGAATGGTAATACATTCTTCAAAGGATGACACCTATGATCCACAATGATCTCAAATCAAATCAATCTCATAGAAGCATAAAGAGAATTGTTAGAGACTCAATATGTTCTATACTTAAATCCAATATTTTTCTCAACTCAAAGCAATATCATAGAAGCATAAGAAGAATTGTTAGAGAATTAATATGTTCTAATCTCAATTTCAACTCAAATCAAATTTATATAATAGTTTGTTTCATGGAACTTGAACAATAACTTCACACATCACTTGACTAGGCTCAATCAACTCAACTCAACCAATCACCACAAGAGACATCTCTTTCTCACAAAACCCTAGTCTAAGCATGTATCAACCAACTCAAATGTTTCCAACAATGCTCAACCACAAATATCACATAACAATGATACTCATTTCTTTTCAAGTTCTTTGCATAACCAATGGGCTTCAACAACTATGCTTATAAAACAATATTTAAACACAACTCTCAAACTAGAAATACCTTGAAGCATTCAACCAACCACTTTTGAAAATGGAACCACAATCAATCCTTTTCTCTCCAATGATATTTTAGAAATAAACCACCATAATCAATCAATAGGAGAATGTGCCCATACCTTTTATGAAGATGAACAAACCTCTTTGTAAATCTGCCACACTCAACAAAATTCTTTTTCAAATTTCAAATAGGGTTAGATATCATGATTAATATCATAACAACAATATCCAAATAACACCTTATCACTCCTACTCAATAAAATGCATCAAGTTCCCTTATGAAATAATTAATCACTTTTGAAAAAGAACAAAAAAACCTTAACTTTTGAATCACTTTACAAAAACAAAAATATCTCTTTACATATATCTTATTTCTTCCTCTAAGAAATTTAATCAAATAGCCCTTGAAATAATCTTTCCAATGATATATAATATGATATACTTATAAAAGGAAAATTACCAAAAATATCTCTTTTTCTCAACATGCATCACAACGCTTATCTCTCCTAGGGCAACCTTAGAAAAATAAACTATTAGGAAAAATTATTAACTTGCCTTTGTCCTTAGCAGGATTCGATCCCTGATCATTGCCCCTGCACCACTCTAACCGCAGCACCAACAACCACGTGAGCCAACCGCTCATATAGAACAATGAGTGCAATCCTTCTATTTGTTTGCTCTAAGCGTGTCCTCAAACACCACGTGCACCAAAAGAGTCCTCCCTTTCACTTTGCAAAATCAACACTGATGGAATTCAAAATATGGATCTACTGGCACTTCAACATGTTACGCGCCTTCCTCTTGCCATTAGGCCACAAGCACCTACGGTGCTTGGTAAGGGATCTCCCTTACTTTTATTTCCTCCTTTCTCCGCTGGATTCGAACAAGCTGCAATGTCTTTTCTCCCTCTTCGAACGAACACCCTTTGCACACTCTTTAACACGCTGGCACCTTTCGCTTCCTTAGCAATTCGAATGCATCACCATCATCGAGGACATAGGATTAAATCAAAATATTTGGTGGCATATTTATATATGCCTTCCTCCTTTATTTTGACTTCGGCACTATAAATTAAATTTTAATTTTAATGTTAAATTTAAATTTTAAATAACTAAAATTTAAACTTAAATATTTAAAATTAAATATCTCCATCACCGAGGCACCTTTTTGACAAAACAAAAATCCAACCTGGGTTTTAAGAAAAACCCATTTCAAATATGCCATTCATGGTTTTAAATAAAATCTTTTATTTTGCCTACCTTGGTTTTCACAAAAACCCTGTATATATTCATGCTTTCCAAAATACCATAAATGCTTATTTATGAAATACTTTGGCCACCAAAACTCAATATGATCTATGTAACATCAATGATTCATGTGACATCAATGACAACATAAAATACCTCAAATTTCCAACAATCTCCCCTTTTGTCATTGATGGTAACACCTGTAATGCAAATCACCACAGTCACTGCAAAAACCATTTCTAAGAATCAAAGTTGTTCCCCCTGACTCAATACTCTCTATGGAGGCTGATCCTCCTAACTCAATGCTCTCTTTGGAGGCTGCTCCCCTAACTCAAATATCTCCCCCTTACTCAAATCTCTCCCCTTTGACATCAATGGCAAAAGGGACACCTATGGGGCTAAAATATATGACTCTTAAGCTTAGCCCCCTCACCACATTCTCTCTTGAGGTGATTAATTTTGAGGTGGGAGTACTTTTATTCCCATATTACATTGTTTCTTTCCTCTCTCAACTTCCTTCCATGTTTTCTTGATATCCTTATCTTGATGAATTACTTTATCTTCTTGTCTAGAACCTGTTTGTACTTCTTGCCTTGAACTTGTTTGGAATTGAGTCCTACACCATTTTGCAATCTGTCCAAAGTTATTGCAATTAAAACACTTGATATTGTAGCCTTTGGATGGTGACCAAATCCTGAATTATTTCTTGAAATAATTTCCATATCCATTCCTTTATTGAATCCTATATTGTGAATCTCTATTTTCATGACCATTATGACCATGACTTTTGAATTGTGTAGATCTAAAACCAAAACCATTTTGCTCATTTTCTTTGCACTGAGAAGCTCTATGACCAATCAAGCAATGTCCCTGAAAACCATACCTTCTTACTTTGAATTTTCTTCTAGCAAAATCAAACTTCTTTGATCCATGGACCATACAGTTTAAAGCCATGTGTCCAAATCCATTACAAGAAAAAAAATGTCCTTGAAAAGCCCTTTGTTCATGTCTTAGTTCCTCATACCTTTATTGACCATTATTCCTATGATCATTTTCAACTTGTGCATTGCATCCTTGAAACTTCTTTGTATTATCTAAATCCTTTTCCTTAATTTCTTCCTTGCTTTCCTCTTCAAGTATTTCTTTTCCTTTTGAACTTGATTCACCTATCTCAAAATAAGATCCAAACTGAATATTTTGAGCCATAGGAACTTTGGAACTTTCTTTATAAAAATTAGGTGCTTCCTTGCTTTCATATTTAAGAACTTCCTTTCCTTTTGAGTGTGATTCTTTTTGGAAGTGAGATACGACCTTAAAATAAGTTTCCACTCCTTTTTGAACCTTTTCATATAACGTGTCATGTCTTGTCATTATTACCCTTAGTTCTTCATTCATATTTTATTCTATTATTTTTGCATTTTGAAGCTCTTCTCTAAGATTACTGATTGTCTAAAGTAGTTCTTCTCTGATTTTGATATTTATTCGAATCTTGTTTTCAAGATTTTTGTATTCTTCTTTTAGCCTTTTGAATTTTGATTTTTTTTTCTTGGCTCATCCTCTTCCTTTTTTATTACCAAAAGTGAGACTTATTTATCTTCATTGTTACTTGAGTGATGGGGGGACAAAAAAATTGCACAATAAATTTCAAATTTTCATCTTTAATTTTACAGTTTACAGCCCGTAGGCTTAGTCTCTCACTTTCTCCAATTTCAACACTAGCCCGTAGTCGTAGTTTTCTACCTGATGTAAGCTACCTCATGTTCGGTGATCTACCTGTGCTCCCAGGAAGAATTTCTTGACACTGGGGGGAAAACGCACTCTAGCCGATCCGAGTGGCCCTTTGCCTTCGACTCTGAATCACGACTGTGCAACTCTGCAACTATAGATTCTTTGAATATTTTCCAACCCCTCGTGCATGCCTCTGATTGCCATTTTATACTTTCGTGTGACTCATCGTCTTACATCTGACGCTTTGTTTCATCTCCCATGCCTCTTCGTCGTTCTGGCTTTCAAAACATCCTGAATCTTAGTCTTCGTCTGCTTCTACTACATCTTGATGCCACGTGCTTGTCTAGCGCTGCCATGTGTCGCTCACTGACCTCACCCCATAACGGTCCCTGAAGATGCAGCATGTCATGATTTCACATCTTCTTCCTCTTCCTCTTCCTCTTCTCTTCTGGTCATGAAAACGTGACATGTCACGATTTTGCGACATTCCTACTCCATCACCTTCTCTCTCCTCTTTGGGTCATGAAAACCCGACATGTCACGATATCGTGAAATTTCTACTCTCCTTGCCTCCTTCTCTCTTTCGGTCGTGATATCGTGACATGTCGCGATATCATGACATTTTTCTTCCTCGCCTCCTTTCTCTCCTTCGGGTCACAAAAATGCGACATGTCACGAAATCGTGACATCTTCTCCTCTCTGCTTCCTCTCGCTTCTTCGGGTCGTGAAAATGCAACATGTCATGAAATCATGACATCTTCCTCCGTTGGATCCTTCTTCGCCTCCTGGTCATGAAAATACGACATGTCACGAAATCACGACATCTTCCTCCTTTGGCTTCTTCTTCGCCTTCTGGTCACAAAAATATGACATGTCATGAAATTGTGACATATTTCTTCCTTGGCTCCTTCACTTGCCCTCTAGTCATGAAAATGCGACATGTCGCAAAATCATGACATCTTTCTTCCTTGGCTCCTTCTTCGCCTTCTGGTCGTGAAACTGCGACCTGTCACGAAATCGGGACATTCCTTTCTCCTGGCTTTCTCTCTCCTTGTCGGGTCGTGAAACTGCGACATGTCATGAAATTGTGACATATTTTCTTGCAGCCTCCTCCCCATTTGGGTCATGAAATCATGACATCCTAGGCACCCTGGCTTCTCCTATGAAACCTGTCGTGAAATCGTGAGAGTTGGCTTGGCTGGTTTCTTCCTCCATTTTGTGTCGCGATATCGTGACACATTTTCTATCACGATATCGCGACGGCTTCTCCTTGCTAGCTCCTCAGCACCACTTGTGTCGCGATATCACGACACATTTGCTATCGTGATATGGCGACAACTTTTCCCTGCTGGCTCTGTTCTCCGCTTGTGTCGCGATATCGCAACACATTTTCTGTCACGATATCGCGACAGTTATCTACATCGATTTCACTCTCCTCTTTGTGTTGCGATATCGTGACACATTTTTCCCCTCGCCTTCTTCTTTTTCTGTTGTGATTTCATGACATGTCACGAAATCATGACATTTTTCCTCCTTGGCCAACTTTTCAGAAGTGGCCCTCTTGCCACTAGATGCTTCTGCATCAGGTGCTGCTAGATGCTCCTGCATCAGACACCTGGGGTTGGTGGAGAAGTGACCCTCGCTTTTGTGCAGTTCGGTCCCCGTCTTCTGTGACGTCTCCAAACGTGCACCTGCCTTTGCAGTCTACTTCAACTCCATTTCTTTGCCATCAAAAACTTTTCTACTTCTCTATTTATCCTCATGCTTTCTATGAAGCTCCTCTCATAGGGCTTTCACTTGCATCCCCAAATCATTTCTGAGCAGCTTCTCTTGCAGGGCTTGCACTTGCCTCTGTAAAGATCTGAATGCCTGTAATCGCAAATCTTTAGATCTCATTCTTTTGCACTTTCTTCTCACAATCCTTAACCCCAGATCCTGGTGCAAGTGGCTCTACTTACACACTCAGAATCTTCTGGCTCTGATACCACTTGATGGGGGGACAAAAAAATTGCATAATAAATTTCAAATTTTCATCTTTAATTTTACAATTTATAGCCCGCAGGCTTAGTCTCTCACTTTCTCCAATTTCAACACTAGCCCACAGGCATAGTTTTCTCCCTGATGCAAGCTGCCTCACGTTCGGTGATCTGCCTATGCTCCCAGGAAGAATTTCTCGACACTGGAGGGAAAATGCACTCTAGCCTATCCAAGTGGCCCTCTGCCTTCGACTCTGAATCACGACTGTGTAACTCTACAACTACAGGTTCTTTGACTATTTTCCAACCCCTTGTGCATGCCTCTGATTGCCCTTTTATACTTTCATGTGACTCATCGTCTTCCATCTGACGCTTCGTTTCATCTCCCATGCCTCTTTGTCATTCTGGCTTTCAAAACGTCCTAACTCTTGGTCTTCGTCTGCTTCTACTGCATCTTGATGCCACATGCTTGTCCAGCACTGCCACGTGTTGCTCACTAACCTCACCCCGTAACGGTCCCTGAAGATGCAGCATGTCACGATTTCGTGACATCTTCTTCCTCTTCCTCTTCCTCTTCTTTTCTGGTCACGAAAACGCGACATGTCACGATTTCATGACATTCCTGCTTCATCGCCTTTTCTCTCTTCTTTGTGTCACGAAAACCTGACAAGTCACAATATTGTGACATTTCTGCTCTCCTGTGCCTCCTCTATTTCTATCGCGATATCATGACATGTCGTGATATCATGACATTTTTCTTCCTCGCCTCCTTTCTCTCCTTCGGGTCATGAAATTACGACATGTCGTGAAATCGTGACATCTTCTCCTCTCTACTTCCTCTCGTTTCTTTGGGTCGCAAAAATGTGACAAGTCACGAAATCACGACATCTTCCTCTGCTGGCTCCTTCGCCTCCTGGTCATGAAAATACGACATGTCGCAAAATCGTGACATCTTCCTCCTTTGGCTTCTTCTTCACCTTCTGGTCACGAAAATGTGACATGTCACAAAATCATGACATCTTTCTTCCTTGGCTCCTTCGCTTGCCCTTTGGTCGCAAAAATGCGACATGTCACAAAATCGTGACATCTTTCTTCCTTGGCTCCTTCTTCGCCTTCTGGTCGCGAAACTACGACCTGTCATGAAATCGTGACATTCCTTTCTCCTGTATTTCTCTCTCCTTGGCGAGTCATGAAACTGCAACATGTCATGAAATCATGACATATTTTCTTATAGCCTCCTTCTCCCCATTTTGGTCATGAAATCACGACATGTCACGAAATCGCGACATCCTGGGCACCCTTGCTTCTCCTATGAAACCTGTCACGAAATCGCGACAGTTGGCCCGACTGGTTTCTTCCTCCATTTTGTGTCATGATATCGTGACACATTTTCTGTTGTGATATCGCGATGGCTTCTCCTCACTGGCTCCTCAACACCACTTATGTCACGATATCACAACACATTTGTTGTTGCGATATGGCGATAGCTTTTCCTTGCTGGCTTCGTTCTCCGCTTGTGTCGCAATATCGCGATAGTTATCTATGTCGGTTTTGCTCTCCTCTTTGTGTCGTGATATCGTGACACATTTTTTGTCGCGATATCGTGACACATTTTTTCCCTCGCCTTCTTCTTCTTTTTCTATCGCGATTTTGCGACATGTCACGAAATCGTGACGTTTTCCCTCCTTGGCCAACTTTTTAGAAGTGGCCCTCCTACCACTAGATGCTTCTGCATCAGGTGCTGCTGGATGCTCCTGCATCACTAAGATAATTATAATCTTCTATAGCAAACAAAATCTCATGATTTCTTTGACCATGCATGTTTCCTTGATGTGTCATCTCATCTTCACTATCATCGAATCCATTATATTATCCTAATTTGTGATATATTTTACCACACACAAAGCACTATTCTCTTTCACCTTCTATTCCAAGGAATAGATGTTCTTCCTTTTCATCATCTTACTTGTCTCTATCATTGTGATATGAGATATCACTTGCTTCTATAATGTAGTAAAATTTCTTTACCTTATGCAAATTTTTCTTCTTCTCATACCTGTTTTGCTTGTATCTATCATCTTTGTCATGCTTATGCTTTCCATCTTCTTTTATTTTGTGACCTTTTTTTTCATCATCATTGTTTCTTCATGTGGAAACTTGTGTGCATAGTTACCAAAATCACCACACTTGTAGCATTTGAATTTCCTCATATTTTTGTAATTCCTTGAGTCCTTATTCCTTTTAATGAAGTTAGCTTCCTCATCATTAACTGGATATCTATCTATCTCTGGAACCTTCCATTTCTCTTTCTATGAAGCCTTGAATGCAATATTTTTTATTAGAACCTGATGCTTACTTACCCTTATTTCATAAGTTGTGAGAGTTCCTTGTAGTTCTTCCATTGTTAGCTTGTTGATATCCATTGTTTCTTCTATTACTAAAACATTTACATCATACTTCATGGAAAGTGATCTCAAAATTTTTTGAGTAACTTATGATTATTTCATATAAAATCCTAGGCCTCTCATGGTGTTAGTAATATCATCAAATCAAAGTAAAAACTTTGCAATATATTCAGAATCTTCCATTTTCAATTCCTCAAATATTTTTCTATGAGTTTGTAGTTTTGACAACTTTACCTTGGAATGTCCTTCATAAGTATTCTGCAACTTGGTCCACATTTCATTAGCTAAATTACATACCATGACCTTTGCAAAATCTATCTCACGTAGCCCACTCAAAATATAATTTATTGCTATTGCATTGATCTCAACCAATTTTTTGATAGTCTTATCTACCTTAGGATCACCTTAAACCTTATACTCTTTTCAACCATATGCTATACCTCATATCAGCGTGATATCAAGTAGTTCTTCATTCTCATGCTCTAGAAATCATAATTGTTATCATAAAACAGTGGTGCCTTATTTGTATATGATCCATTCTATGAAGCCATCTATGTTCTTGTAGAATTTACCCTCAAGATGTTAACCTTTTTGAAGGAACCCACTTTGATACCAATTGAAGAACACAAGCTTATACTAAGAGGGGGGTAAACAATATAGTGCCCACTTTTTACTTTCTTTCAAAACTAATATCAATTAAAGTCCTTAATTACAATAACCAAATATAGCATTGTGCATTAATAACTCAGATAGCAATAGTAAGAATGATCACAAGTCACCACACACAATTGCGACACAATACTTAACATGGTTCCCCCAATGTAGGGTACTCCAAAAGATAATATCCTTATAATATTTCACACAAAAATAAGGACCCTTATCCAATACAATGATTACTTTGATCTGCTCAAAGCTAGGCAATACACTTATCTTCTTAGGTAGGCGATCCATTGATCTTCTCAGCTAGGCAACACACTGATCTGCTCAGGTAGGCAATCCATTGATCTGCTCAACTAGGAAACACATTGATATGCTTAGGTAGGCAGTCCACTGATCTACTTAGCTAGGTAACACACTGATCTTATCAGGTAGGCAATCCACTGATCTTCTCAGCTAGGCAACATACTAATCTGCTCAGGTAGACAATCCACTGATCTTCTCAACAATCTCACACAGAAATTGTCCAAATCTATCCCAAAAACTGTCCACAAAGCTATCCAAAAATCTATCCCAAAAGAGTTCTCAAAGGCTCAATCAATCATACTCAAGTAGTACTCAAATCCCATCCACAAATCTATGAAGGCAAGGCTCAAATATGAACTCAAAAATGAATGGTAATACACTCTTAAAAGGATGACAACTATGATCCACAATGATCTCAACTTAAATCAATCTCATAGAAGCATAAATAGAATTGTTAGAGACTCAATATATTTTATACTTAAATCCAATATTTTTCTCAACTCAAGGCAATCTCATAGAAGCATAAGGATAATTATTAGAGACTCAATATGTTCTAATCTCAATTTCAGCTCAAATCAGATTTATAGAATAGTTTGTTTCATGGAACTTGAACAATAACTTCACACATCACTTGACTAGGCTTAATCAACTCAACTCAACCAATCATCACAAGAGATATCTCTTTCTCACAAAACCCTAGTCCAAGCATGTATCAACCAACTCAAATGTTTCCAACAATGCTCAACCACAAATCTCACATAACAATGATACTCATATTCTTTTCAAGTTCTTTGCATAACCAATGGGCTTCAACAACTATGCTTATAAAACAAGGTTTAAACACAACTCTCAAACCAAAAAAATATTGAAGCATTCAACCAACCACTTTAAAAAATGAAACCACAATCAATCCTTTTCTCTCCAATGATATTTTAGAAATCAACCACCATAATCAATCAATAGGATAATGTGCCTATACCTTTTATGAAGATGAAGAAACCTCTTTGGAAATCTACCACACTCAACAATTTTTT
Source organism: Wollemia nobilis (assembly GCA_028583015.1). Classification (NCBI taxonomy): domain Eukaryota; kingdom Viridiplantae; phylum Streptophyta; class Pinopsida; order Araucariales; family Araucariaceae; genus Wollemia; species Wollemia nobilis. Next base: position 6,176,698 of record JAQPPZ010016936.1, read on the forward strand.
TTTTCAACTTTCAACCAGGGTTAGAGATCATTATTAATATCATAAAAACAATATCCAAATAACACTTTATCACTCCTACTCAACAAAATGCATCATATTCTCTTATGAAAGAAATAATAACTTTTGAAAAATAACAAAACAGCCTTCACTTTTGAACCCCTTTACAAAAATAGAAATATCTCTTTACATACACCTTATTTCTCCCTCTAAGAAATTTAATCAAATAGACCTCGAAATAAGCTTTCCAATGCGATATAATATGATATACTTTTAAAAGTAAAATTACCAAAAATATCTCTTTTTCTCAACATGCATCACAACCCTTATCTCTCCTAGGGCAACCTTAGAAAAATAAAATATTAGGAAAAATTATTAACTTACCTTTGTCCTCAGTAGGATTCGATCCCTGGTCACTGCCCCTGAACCACTCTAACCATGGTACCAACAACCACATGAGCCAACCGCTCACATAGAACAGCGAGTGCAAACCTTCTATTTGTTTGCTCCGAGCGTGTCCTCAAACACCACCTACACCAAAAGAGTCATCCCTTTCACTTTGCAAAACTAGCATCAGTGGGATTCGAACTTCGGATCTGCTAGTGCTTCAACACCTTACGTGCCTTCCTCTTGTCATTAAGCCACAAGCACCTATGGTGCTTGGTAAGGGACCTCCCTTACTTTTATTGCCTTCTTTCTCTGCTGGATTCGAACGAGCTGCGATACCTTTTCTCCCTCTTCGAATGAACACCCTTTGCACACACTTTAACATGCTGGCATCTTTTGCTTCCTTAGCAATTCGAACGCATCACCATCATCGAGGACATAGGATTAAATAGAATTATTTGGTGGAATATTTATATATGCCTTCCTCCTTTCTTTTGACATCGGTATTATAAATTAAAATTTAATATTATGTGCCTCCTCCTTTATTTTGACGTCGGTGCTATAAATTAACTTTTAATTTTAATTTTAAATTTAAATTTTAAATAATTAAAATTTAAACTTAAATATTTAAAATTAAATATCTCCATCACTGGGGCACCTTTTTTGACGAAACAAAAAATCCAACCCGGGTTTTAAGAAAAACCCATTTCAAATCTACCATGCATGGTTTTAAATAAAACCTTTTATTTTTACTGCCTTGGTTTTCAAAAAAACCTTGTATATATTCATGTTTTCCAAAATATCATAAATACGTATTTATAAAATACTTTGTCCACCAAAACTCAATGTGATGTATGTAACATAAATTATCCATGTGACATCAATGACAACATAAAATACCTCAAATTTATAACATGATGTCATTCAATGTAGTGGTGAATGATACTACATGGCTATTGTATCTCAGATTCGGTCACTTGAGCTTTAGTGGCCTGAACCTACTGCACAAGAAACAAATGGTGAAGGGTTTACCCCTCATTGAGCAACCAAATGAAGCATGTGATTTTTTTTTAGTTGGAAAGTAGCATAGGGATGCATTCTCTATCAAATAATCATGGAGATATTCACAACCATTAGATCTAGTGAATTTAGATATTTACAATCCTATGCAGACTAACACATTTATCGGTAATAAGTACTTCTTGAATTTCATAGATGACTTCAGTTGGAGGATATGGGTATGTCCCATCAAGTGAAATTTAGAATAATTCGATAAATTCAAGGAGTTCAATGCTTTGGTTGAAAAATAGAGTGGCTATTATATGAAGACTCTTTGAATAGATGGAGGAGGTGAATACATCTCCAATGAATTCCATAATTTCTGCAAGTAAAATGGAATTCGAAGGTAGTTTATAGACAGATATATAACATATTAAAATGGTGTTGCAGAGAGGAATAAAATAACCATTATGGAGATGGCATAGATTATGTTGAAGGCCAAGATATTACCACATGATTTTTGGGTAGAAGTTGTAGCTTTTGTAGTTTATATTCTGAATAGATATCCCACAAAGAGTATGAAGGATAATATTACTCAATAATATTGGAGCAACCATAAGCCAAGTGTTTCTCACTTAAGATTTTTTGGGTGCATAGCATATGCACATAGCCCAAATGAGAAGAGAAAGAAACTTGATGACAAGGTAGATAAATGTATCTTCACTGGCTACAGTGAAGAATCAAAGTCTTATAGGTTGTATAATCGTGTAACAAAGAAGATGATCATCAATCGAGATGTGAATTTCCTGAAGGATGAATCTTAGAACTGGAAATCAAATACTGGTCAGCAAGAACCAATAGTTATTGAGTTTGAGGACTTGGAAGAAAACATAGTGCATCAACATATAACTTCAAGAAGTAACAGGGGTGCTAGTAGCAGCAGCGCCTCGTCATCATGGTCACCTCTACTTGCAACAAGGATCTCCAAATTGAAGACACAAACAAATATAAGGAGGTTGCAATATATATATATATATATATATAAGGTAACTGGAAATGAAATTGATGAAGCAAAATATTTTGATTTTGCTTTATTTTTGAGTGTGATCCAATTTCATTTGAAGATGTTAAGAATATAAAATGGATGAAAGCTATGAATGATGAGATAGAATCCATAGAGAAGAACCAGACCTAGTAAGTAATGGATCTTCCAATAGGGAAGAAGACCATTGGATTCAAATGGGTATATAAAACTAAGTTTAATATCCAAGGAGAATTTGATAGGCATAAGGCTAGGCTAGTGATAAAAGGCTACAAGTAAAATTCAGGTATTGACTATCATGAAGTATATGCACATGTAGCAATACTTGACATAGTCAGAATAATTATGGTATTGGTAGCCCAAAAGTGTTGTAATGTTTACCAGATGGATGTGAAGTCTACCTTCCTCAATGGAGTGTTGGAATAAGAGGTCTAAATAGACTAGCCACCTGGCTATGAGCTGGAAGGGCAAGAAGGCAAGATCCTAAAACTGAAGATAGATTTGTATGTGTTGAAGCAAGCACCTAGGACTTGGTATAGCATAATTGATGCTTAATTTTAGGAGAATAGGTTCATCAAATGCTCATATGAGCACACTCTGTATATGAATACAAATGTAAAGGGGAGATGTTAATTATATGCTTCTATGTAGATGATCTAATATACACTAGAAATAGCAAAGAGCTATTTGAATAGTTCAGAATAGCCATGAAGAAGGAGTTTAAGATGATAGATTTGGGCCTGATGAAATATTTTATTGGCATTAAATTTGACCAATCTATGGATGGCATCTTCATATCTCAAGGCAAGTATGCAGTTGATGTCTTGAAGATATTCAGAATAGAAAATAACAAACCAAAAATCACACTAGTTGCAACACACCTAAAATTGAGCAAGAAATATTATAGCAACAATATCAATCCAACTTTCTATACAAGGTTAGTTGGAAGTCTCATGTATTTGATAGTAACCTGACTAGAATTAATATTTACAGTGATTCTAATTAGCAAGTTTATGGAATCATCGAAGACCACTCACTTGCTGGAAGAAAAGTGAATTTTACGTTATGTCAATGGGACCAAGAACCATAAATTTTTTTATGTAAGGCAATACCAGCTTGAGCTTATTGGGTACACCAATAGTGATTGGGTTGGTAGTATAGATGACAGGAAGAACACTTCTGGTTATGCAATTTATATTGGTTTAGATGTAATTTTATGATCATCAAAAGTAACTAATTATTGTTTTATCTACTGCTGAGGCAAAGTATGTTGCCACTAGTTCAACTACATGCCATAAAGTATGGCTATGAAGAATCTTGGGTGAGATTAATCATCACAAAGAAGAGACAATAACAATTTTCTATGATAACAATTCTGCCATAGCACTATCAAAGGATCAAGTGTTTCATGGTTTAATCAAGCACATTGATATCCGCTACCACTTCATCAGGGAGCTAGTAAAATTTAATGAAATTATGTTATTGTTTTGCAGGTCCAAAGACCAAGTTGTGGATATCTTCACAAAACCTTTGAATGAGGAGGATTTTAACAGATTAAGGGAAAAGCTAGGTGTCAAAGTCTTTGTAAAATATCATTTAAAGGACGATGTTATAAATTAAACTTGATTTCACATCTGATAGATCTCTAATAGATCTTATCGTCAAAATCCATTCGCTGCATTTTTTAGTAGATGTAGTTGTTACCGGCAGTTGCATTTGCTAGGTTGTTCGACGATTGGATAAAAACCCTATTTTTTATTTAATGTATGTTAGAAGGCTGGTAAGCCTTTCCCTCTTTATTAGGCTATATAAGTCGATGAGATCCAAAGAACAAAATAGATGAGAGCAAGATCAAAGAAGAACACAACAACGTAGTGTGGAGCAGAAGAAGGAATAGCAGAGCAGATAAACACAAAGTTTATCCTGCAAACTGGTTTAGTTACAAAAGAATATGGATGTATTTCCAAATAAATGAATGTGAATGTATTTCCATATTTGAGCAATAAAAATCATTTCCCTTATTTTTGCCTTGGTATAATATTTGGTTGATGATAAACCCAACTTAGCAAAATTAGGTTTCATTATTCTTTTATTATCATATTCCATTTCACTCTAAAGTCCTTGTAAAATTTTGTGGCATACAACATATTATATTCTGCAATACATTCTTTGTATTATCAAGTAGAATAGAACATACCTATTTACCTTATTTTTTAAATCCGCTCAAATTTTATCTCGAAATACGTGCATGCAATTGCAATAGAGCAGAATAGAATATATCTGCAACTTTATTATTTTATCCTTGCTATAGCCTGCTCGATTTTATTTAATTGTTGTGACCCACGAATTTATTGCATGATTAAATTTACGACGTATTTGCTCTTGCCTGCTGAAAATTGTGTGTTAATTTGAGCAGCCTAGAGTCTTGCTCATCTCACTCCATTCCCTTTGTTATAATTCGTGGGATATAATACATGCTCTATACTACTCCCGTTGCTTATTGGTATGTGTGCCCACAAATTAAATTTGTGGCATGAAGCATATAAAATAAATTTAACACAATACGCCATAAGACTTCAAGCCTGGTAAAACCTATGGGATACAATTTCCAGCAGCCCACTATCATCCACTATCTTCCATCTAGTAGGGTACTTCTATGCTTGCATTGGAGCGTACGTCATTTTGCTTTCACTCCCGTGTAATAAAACTTTCAGTGAGCAGTGGGGAACTTGACCTTGGTTCCAGAAGGTCATTTTCTTTCTATGCTTGCATTGGAGCGTACGTCATTTTGCTTTCACTCCCGTGTAATAAAACTTTCAGTGAGCAGTGGGGAACTTGACCTTGGTTCCAGAAGGTCATTTTCTTCCTAACTATATATATGTATATGGAATTATTGCTGAGTTTTTTAGTTGACACCATGATATATATAAAAGCCATATCATAAGTGGAGAACAATTTTTTTTTTAAATTTAATTTTTATCTTCCTATGACTACTTTATTTTGCTTATTGCATAGTATGTACATATAAATTTAATTAACTTCTCTTTCCTTGTGGCATTTTACTAAGGAAACTGTAAATGCACATATAAATTTAATTTAACTTCTCTTTCCTTGTGGTATTTTATTAAGGAAACTATAAACGAAAACTACATTGTCTGTGCATCCAAAATTGCAGAAATTTTTATATAATTTGATGTTATTTATTTAATATATATTTACTTGATTAAAATTTATTTTAATAATTAGCAAGATATTTATCAAAAATTTCATAATATTATAATACTATAAGTTATATAAAATAATTTGTATAAAAGATGTTATTTGTATAATGTATACTTATTTAACTGAATTTTGGTTAGCGAAATATAACATATAGCTCTATCTTACTAAATTGGAATCTTAAAATTTTTATTAGAAATATTAAAACCTTAATATTAAAACCCCGCTGATTATTTCAAATTTCCTTAATATCGATAATATCTTTATAATCTCTAAAACCATACCAAAGACCATTATCGCTTAATGTCACAACAATATTACATTTTGATTTTTAAGTATCCAAAATAAATTTTGAGCTATTGTAATGCTATTTTAGCCACATTTTTTTATTGATAATAGAAGGGGTTTTTAAAAGGTCCTTGAACCTATTACAAATAAGATTTTGAAAGACACTCCCAAACCTTAGATCTAGCAATAAGGTATCAACAAATATTGAGCTTAATTCCACGAATCCAACCCATAAATTGAATGAAGCAACCTCTTAGCAAATAAGCTAGAGATTTTTATCAAGAAAATACAAGAAATTATCATGGTCAAATAGCCAACTAGCAACAAGGGCCAACATAGGAGAAATCGACACCCAAAACAACATTCAAATTCAATATTTAAAATTAGAATTTGAAAATCCCTCCCAGAGCTGCATTCAAATTCAAAGTTTAAAATTTCAATATCCCACCCACCACTAGGGCTTTGAATCTGGTAACCAAACCTTACCACTAAACCTAAGGGTGCTCAGAGAACCAGAGAGCGAATAATCCTAAAAAAAATTATAGTAGATATACAGTAACAACATCCAACCTGCCAAACAACTGAACCCAAAACAACCAAAAATCACTTGTTGGAAGCCCTTCTCAGTGAGGTATTGGGAGGTCTTCCAACCTTTTTTTTATCTCGAAAAAAGAATTCCTTTTTTCAGACCACACTCCTAAACACATTTGTTCTAAGTATTCATGATTGGAACAACCTCATTCTCTTCAAGATGTAGAGCCTCAAAACTATCCATTAGAAGGGGTTGTACTTTGTTAGCAATTTCATATTCAATCTCCTTTTTCCTGAGTGCTTTGTTGCTAGGTCTCTCCAGTTTACTTTTGACCCCTACATCAATACGAGCTTTCTTGTGACTTCTGGTCTTCGGACTTGGAGAGCCTTTCTCAAACACAGGTTTTGGAGAGGCTGGAGATATTTCCATTAACTCTTGAAGAGTCAGATCATCCATGTCAAGAAAATCAAAGGAATTTTGGAGGATAAGGCTAGAGGAACATACCCCTTCTCCACCCCCCCAAAATTTAATAAGTTGAACAATATCCCTTGCTATTGGGCTCACTTCCCTTCTTCTCAATATACCCTTTTAATATTTGAGGGTTTTTTTTAGAGCCACATTTTATGCAATATCATCATCATATTTTTCAAATATTTAATTTGAATATAGGAAAGGTTTATATTTATTTATTTCCAAATGAAATCACTTAAAAGTCCAATTGTTTCGACTTTCTGGTACTTTTATTTATGAAGAAAGAAGCATTCATGAATACAATGTTTTATATCTTAAGGTTTTTTAATGAAAAACATGTAAGATGCAACGGTGAAATATTGATAATTTGCATAATAATTTACAGTTAGATATAAATATTTGTTTAAAATAACCATTAGAGTAAATTTTGGTATTGGTTCCTTAAGGGCGACATGTACATGTGCGTTTGGAGGGTCCATCATTAGGGGTTTATGGTCAAACCATGAAGCCATTACAACCTAATTTTAAATTGGTATAAAAGTATGTGGTTTGTTATAGTAACAGGTAATTTTACATAAAATTGTAGTCTTATGAAATTAACTTGTTTAAATCAGACCATACTATGATTATGAGATCCATATCTTTCTTGATATATATAAGATTAGTTATGATTATGATACCACTTACTTATAAGTATAGCTCTTAAATTTACAGGGGTCATGGTTGAGAGGAGACTGCCCAACCATGTGTGTTGGTAGTAGGGGTTTCTCACACTAACCAAATTTGTTTTATTAATTTCTTAGTCTTGTGTACTTTGATTTATATTTATTTTTCTATTAATAGTAAAAAATAGGGTTTTAAAGGGTTGTAAAACTTTTCACATTAAATGAGGTAGAAAAATACAAAGGTCAATTAAACACAGGCTAGCCTTCAAGGTCAAAAGAATAAAAACTAAATGTCATAGTCACCTAATAGAAAAAAAGATAAATATAATGTCATGATACAACATAAACCAACCCACCACCTGGTAGGTCTTAAAGAAGAATTTCTATATCAACTTTCTTTTAGAAGCATGAAATATCCTACTCCATTCTTACATAAGAATGAAAGGGTAACAAATATTTCAAGATGTAGATAACAAAACACCAATCCCAAAGAGCAAGGGTGAGGGAAATACACCAAGCATATTCCCCAAGAATGGAAACCACTAGGGAGAAAAAGGAGCAAGCTCCCAAAAAATGCCCCCTATAGAGAGGATGACTATGACACAAAGGAGACCTCATCCAAGTAGAAATATAATAAAAATACGTACTAGATAGATAGACCCAATTCTTCCAAAGAAACAATTGTCATGAATCCTAAAGGGAATTCATCTTTCTAAATTTTGAATTGGTAATTATCCACCCTTATGTTGACCATAACATAAGCATATTGGTTACCTTCCCTATAAATATACTCAATTTTACCTTCTAATATACCTTCCAAAATATTTGAGGTGTCCTTCATCATATTTAGAAAGAAATAATTTTCAGTATTTCCAATCTAAAAATCTTGAATGATGTTCAAGAAGTGACCATGTACAAGAATTCTTCTAAAAACCCTCTTAAAAATTTGATGGATACCCAAGAAAAGTATCTTGTCTTAAGTTAGGTGGTTGGTCTAAATACCATAATTCTCGGTGTAAGCCCCAATGATCTCACAATTATCATTTCAAACAAAATCCCCTCCACTAGCCCTCCCAAGGTTACCTTTGGTAGTCCCATAAAATTTTAAAATGACCCACCCTTTAGTTGGTTTATATCATATAGTAACCAATATTTTTTTAACAGCGGAGACAAAATGAGAGGACCCTAAATTCAATTTCCAACTAATGGCAACCCCTTTATCCATAGCTTTCTCCCTACCATTTCCAATAGCAAAGACAACCAGGTTATTATCAATAGAAAATTTAATCCTTCTAAAGATAAAGGATCCATCCCTAGAAATATCCTTGAAAATTATTTTGTTCCTCTCCCGCCAGGTACCCCACAAAAGTTAGGAAGAACTATGTCCCACAATATAGTGAGATTGTGACTAACAAAGGGGGATTTCCACTGACTAAAAAGTTCCTTGAAATTTTGAGATAATATCAATTTGATAGAAAATGAATCCAATAAATAATTGACCAAATTATTCAAGAAATCACAATGGATAAAAAAATGATCCATGGATTCAACATCCTTAGAAAACAAGAGATACATATTGGGAATATGAAAGCCTTTCTTGCATAAATTATCAATTGTCAAAATTCTATTTTGCAAACACAACCACAAAAAATGTAATCTTGGCAATCAAATGAGGATACTTGTAGCGGACCTCCTATCACGATGAAGGAAGATATATAAAAATATAATAAAATTACCATTTTATTATGAAACCTGATATTTTTGATGATCCTTGTGGATGCAGGATAGTCACAGGATGACAAGGAGAAGAAGACAGAGAGCAGGAAAGAAAAAAAAATAAAAAGTGTAAGAAAGAAAAATTATGATTTGGCTCATGATTTCATGGATTCTTGCACACATGCATTTCATGTAGAACTTCAACATACAAAAATTCTACTCATTTCATGAAATCATAGTTTTCTTTACCAAATTTGGGTTTATAGTTTCCTTCAATTCATTAATATACAAATAGATCACCTAAAAGAATTGTAATCCTCTAGAATATTATTTTGAATTTTTTTGTTTGTTAGTCTTAGTTAAATTTACTAGTCCTCTAACTATGAAAAAGATAATTGAAATTCATGATCCTCTATTAAAATGCCTCTATTGGATAACCTATCTACACATTTGTTCTCTTCTCTTAATATATGTGTAAATATGATTTCCTCATACTCTATAGAAGTATCTTGTATTTCCTAAATGATCTCTTGTATGTTCTATGAAGCTTTTACTTTCCTCAAAATTATATTTATTACTATTAGTGAATCACATATTGTCCATACTTTATTCCATTTAATTTTTCTATATCTTTTTAATCCTTACAACATTACCTAAGGTTTAGTTTCATTATTTGACTTAAATCCACTTCTAAAAGTGTAATCTGATAAAATATCACCCATTTTATTTCTAATTATTTCTCCTCCTCATCTTAGTCCTATATTTGATTTAAAAGATCAATAAAAATTCAATTTGACCAACTCTATTCCTATATATAGAAAGCTCCATATATATAAATAGGTATTCGAGGATGCTGATCATGTTAAATGTGGTATCTCCTTTAGAGCTCTAGAGTTTACAAATATATTTAATTTTGATCTCAATTGAGTTGTTATAGCTACATACTTGCATTTTTTCATAAAATTTTTTATTTATTGAGTTTCATTTTTTGGATCCTCTTTAATTTTCTTTGTAAATACAAATATTCAAGAATTTAGTATCCTTCCTCTCGATATTTTACTACAACAACTTTCACAAAACCAAAACTCCACATCTATTGTCTATGTATTACATCTTAGTAGAGTAATATTTTCAAAATTTAGCATTATCATAGTTTGCTTTACTAACTCTAGAATTTTTATTTCCTTCCATAAGCATAAGTGCAACCACAAGAATTGTAATAAATAGTTTAGTGGTTTCAATAAGTTTAAATTTCATGATTTAGTCTTATCAAACAATTAATGCATAATAGTTAAACTATGGGTCATTATATAATACAAGTTGAATTCATTTTAATCACAAACAACAAATTAAATAAATATTTTATCATTTTAACGAGTTATAATATGAATCTCACTCCTCAATTACATTTTCACAAATCATAATGGTATTATTTAATAAATAGTTAAGAAATCTCAAAAAGTTTAAAGTTCCAATCCATAGTTTGTTCTATAACATAAACAACAACTAACAAATCAAATAATCCATTTAGCCATGAAGTCCATTTGATATCATCTTCTTCTACTTCAACATATAAAATTTCTACTCACTTCACAAAATTATATTACACTTAGATAAATTTGGACTGGTAGTTTCCTCTAATGCATTGACCTATAAATGTATCTATTGAAACATGTTGTAATACTCTAGAACATTATTTTCAAATTGGTTTTTTCAAAATTTTCTTGTTAGCTTCATCTAAACTTACAACTTACTATGACCATATAAAATAGAGTTTTTCTTCATGATTCTTTATTAAAACCCCTCTATTGGATAACCTATCTACACATTTGTTTCCTTCTCTTAATGTGTATCTAAAACTAATTTCTTCAAACTATGTAGCAAGGTCTTGTATTTCCATAATGATCTCTTCTATGTTCCATGGAGCATTTGGTTTCCTAAAAATTACATTTATTGCTATTAATTAATATCATTCCACTCATAATTTGTTCTATTTTATTTGCTTATATATTTTAAGTCCCTTAAAATCATCCCAAGAAGATGTATATTATAACAAGAGAGAGTCTACGAAGAATATGATATCAATGAAATTTTAGATATGGCTTTTGTAAGAACTTAGAAACATCAAATATTTTAATTCTTCATTATCCATTTAATCACACCATTTGGGATAATTATCAAATAATATGCACATATATTAGATAGCTTTGATAATATTGAAAGAGTTTATGAAAGAATTATGTATTCTATATGGAATTGGTATTGCCATTATTTGTTGGAAATTATGGATTGAATTGATTAACATTTTTTTTTTAAATAAATCTCAAAATCATACCCAAGTTTAAAATTGTATTATTACCTATCTTGTGTAATATTTATAGATATAGTGCTCATTATGGGAAGCCTTAAGTACAAAAAATGAGGTGGTAATGACTTGGGTACAATATTTAAACATACATGGAAAAATCATTTGGAGCAATGACATTAAAATGAATTTTCAAGGGTGGGTGGGAAACTGAGTTGGTGTGAGGTGGCTAGATGAGGTCTGCGATCCATACCATGGGTCCATTTAACTTTGGTTCAAATCACACTGGCTATCATAAGCCCTTTAACATGATCAACATCCTCGAATACTTTTTTATATATATGGAGATTTCTATAGAAAGTATTAGAGAAGGAACCTCAATGCATCCAAAGCATCAAGACCTTCATATAATTTTATATAAGCATGCATTACAAAAGGAGGCTCAAACATCCATCCTCTCTATTGTTGGTATTCTTTCAAATCATCCTTCTACTTTGGCTCCCAACCAAGGGAGCCCTTTGAAGGTCATCGTAAGCAATGATAATGCAATAGAAAAAACTTCTAATAATATTGTTAAAACTAGGAAGAAGCTAAATTTTGATTCCACTACTGACACCCCTCCCTCCTTCAAAATCGAGTTTCATCGCTGTTCATACAAATGCAAAGCTTATAGGGGAAAAAAAAACTCCTATTGTAATTGACCAAGATAAGGAGACCCTAGGAGAGTCTCTAGTGAAGATAAAAAAATTAAAGAATGATGGGAACTAGTTTGATCTCTCTCCCTAAAGGATGGTGATCCTGTAAGTGGGCCCTAAATCCATATTAAATAGAGATCCAATGTTGACCCCCTCATGAATTTGAAATATAAACTTAAAGTCATGTCTAGGTAATCTAACATGTCTTGGACCCTCATCCAACAATCTAAGAAGATGGTTGGTGCCATTGAAAGTAGAAAGTTATATGTATCTAGGTATTTTATGGTGAGTAGAATGCAAGTGGTGATGAGTGGGTTCCTTCCAAGGTGTACGATTAGTCATGGCCTCTCTAGTTGTCCCTTTTTGGCTATCCCTCAGGGGTCCTATATCTTGTATTTTTGTATTGTCCTTTTTTCCCCTACTTCCGTTATTGGCATTCCTCGAATACTTTCTCTAGGCTATGTCAAGATGTCCTCTATGTTTTCTCTTGTGTTTTGTAATTTTTAGGTTGCTTTTGTGGATACTGTCTCCCTTTTGATTTCTCTAACATAAAAGGTGCGGGGACCCTTTCAAAACCCTCTATTTCAACTAATAATAAAAAAAAGGAATCTTTTTTTGGTTGAAAAGTGACGCTATATTATTAAAGAATGATAATATTATGTTGGTAAAAAAAAATATAGTTGGTGTGGAAGCACACCATCAAAATCCCATGCCAAGGGTAAAAAAAAACAAATAGGGTTATAGGGATTTAAAGCTAAACCTTAATAAAATCCAAAATTAGAAAGCAAAAACATACAAGGGATCATGGAGTAATAAAAATAAAATAAAATAAATGGGGTTTTTGTTTAAAATACTACCCCATGGATTCCTTAATGATGGAATCCCATGTAAACTAGTAACCTACTCATTAGTGCTCTACCTATGCCACTAGAGTCTTGTCTATTGTCAGAGCAATGATTATTTTCTATCATCATAGGGCCAAACAATGATATGGTCAAGCAGGGTTGAACATTCAAGTTTGAGGATCCACCACCTAAAATGGGAGAGTACTCCGAAAGGGCTACCTCATGCAACATATCTACTAAAAGTGAAAATTAGTTGGTAAAATTAAATATGGTATAACCTAAAAACATCACTCTATCAAGTCACTTGATTATCCTATCAAGACTAGCATCCATATTGGACCACATGTAACACAAAGTATTGACATAGAGATAACCTACATTGGGATCAAAGAATCCCAATTTATTGTGCATGTAAGAACAAACTACATGTTTTCTTCTAAATCAATGTATCTTATGGTATCCACACTGGTTTACCACCATTTCAATCATATTAAAATCACCACATATAACCCATGTGGTTAAAGGAAGGGATTTCACAATCCAAATCCATAAATAAAATCATTCAATGATTTTATTAAATGAAAATATAGATTAATCACCTTAAATGAGTGGTTTTTTGATGTTAAAAACTATCGATAACACTTGAATAGTGGGGTCACATCCATGAGCCACTAGGTGGGTCCATCAATGGTGAATATGAGAGTGTAAACACCACTTAAACCTAGTTCATTATCATTGTGAAAGAAGTGGCTCACTAAAAAAGTAGTCCTACACACTATGGAAAGCAAGAACCCTATAACTTTCACTTCCTATAAATACAAAACATTTTAAGTTTTTTATGAACCTTGTACACCACATTCTTTCACTTGGATTTCATTAGTATATGAACATTCTAGTAAAGGAAGTTCATTGAGAAAAGGAGTTTAATTATATATATATTTTTTGTTAAGGTACTCCAAATAAAAAAAACTATTGATGGACTCTAAACTATCTCGAGTTGAACATTTGAAAGGTGCAACCCTTTTTGGTATAAAGTCCACTACCTCCACCTCTTGACATGAACTATGGGAGTGTTAAGATCCCATTGGTGGGTATTGAGAGGGAGATATTATTTGGGTGATAATTTGATCAACCATATTCAATGTATTTGGGGTTTGGATTTATTGGTAATTAGAAATATATTTTATAATAATTTTTATAGATGGTGGACCAACAACTAGTTTCTCTTTCACCTTCTTGGTAGGCTTCACATTGGGCATGAATGCTATATTAGTTGTTGTGACCTGTGGGACTTTAGCAACATTAAATCATACATTTGTGGGCTTTCCAACATTGGTCCAGATATCCTGATGAGCACTATGCAAACTCAACTAAACTTATAATAAAGCTGTACTTTTGTTGTATAAAAACAACATATAATATTTTTTTTATCAAACCTTTTTAGCACATTTTTTAAATCTAAATCTTGTTGTTATATTTTTAAGATTTTAAAATAATAATGGTGTCTCTTTTATTTGTTTTGAGACACTTTTTTAGACTTCCTTTTTCTAGGTTTTAATAGCTCTAAAAATTATGCTTTCAAGTACTTATAATAACCACTTTCAATACTTGTAAAAGAATAATTTTTATAACATCAATATTATACAACTTTTATGATATCCTTGGTGGATTGTCTCCTTGATAACTTGTTGTCTTGAATTTATGTAATTTTTGAGCTACACTCCCATTTATTTTTCTGATATAGAATCATCAAATTTCAGCTCTATTTTCTGCCTAAAAGTCAGATTTCTTGTTGTAATATTTTCTTCTTATATATGCTTTAAAATTCTGAAATTTGCAGCTAAAAATGCTGCCCTCTTGTTTTCCAAATATATAGCAATTATCCTTCTTCAAATGTTGCTAAATCCCCCTATGCTTTTATTTCCAAATATCTTCCAAAAATATCTCTAAAATCCTTAAAAATGTAGCTCACTTTTCTCTTTCTAATGCTGCCCGAATTTGCAGCTCAAACCTCTCAAATTAAAGCTTATAAAATATTATTCTTTGATGTCTAAGAATATTTAAAGTTACTGCCTTCTTTTGCTATGAAGTCTTCCTTCAATTGGTTGTCCAAGAATACTTCAAATACTTCCCAAATATCCTCTAAATAACAGCTCTATGCTTTCTTCAATTTGTTGTCCAATGACCTTTCAACTTCTTCCTCAAAAATCAGTAGGTTTCTTCTTTTCAAATCAGCCTTCAAAATTTTTGTGGCTATCGTCAAAATTCTCAAAACTATGGCCTATTCAATTCTTCTTCCTTCTTCAATATTCTTATTTAATTTTGAATTTAATTTTGATCTCATTCACTATCCTCTTCCTCAAGAATTTGAATGTCTTGATTTCTTCAAAAACCTTCTCAAAAATTGGCAAAATTCTTTCCAAATCCTTCTTCCTTTTGGGATTTTTGTCATATGAAAAAAATTATAACAAATTCTTCTTTTCAGGAGCTTCTCTTGCTTGCATTTTTCTATCATGAATTTTTCTTCAAATATCTCCAATGACCACTACTTCAACTATACAAAGAGGGTTTCTCTAGACTTCTTATTCTACTCCATATTTTTCTAGAGACCTCTTCTCTTGGGTCTTATAATTAAGCAACTACTCAATTCTCTTTATCAATACTTCAATGGAACCTTACCTTGGTTTATTTAATCTTCCAACTATGGAAACTCTGCAATGATATCTCTTTATTGGATCTTAAAATTCTATTGCTTCTCAACTTTACAATAGGATATTTTTGCAGTCCTTCTCTATCTTCAATATTCTATTTTCCAAATCTGGAAGTTCTTGAATGTAACCTCTTTCTTGGGTCTCTTTAAGATTAAATATACAATCTTAAATGAGGACCTCCTTCTTGATTTAATGGAGCCTTCTTTCTTGAAACTCCTTAATATTTAATATCTACTTTCTTGCAAGAAAGGATAAATCCTTACACAAGAAAATCACATAGAATTTTAGGAAAGTGAAGGTGAAATTCTTCTCTATTTGTTGTAGGATGCTTCTAAACTTATGAGAACTAATCTTCTACAACAAGAAACTTAGACAATAGTAACCAAATACATTCAAAGTTCTAGATTTCTAAAATAAATAAACTTCACTAGCTATTCTCAAAACTAGTGGAAATAAATCTATGCTAATTTCTAGCCTTCTTAACTTTTACTTCAAACCTATGGAAAAATATAACCAAATATTAATCTATAATTTTATCCTCTCTATCAAAATTTTCAATAGGACCTTCTTCTAGGGTATCTTAATCTCATCAATATCAAGGCCTATATTCAAGACCTTTAATTTTCATTCTATTTTGAATTTTTTCTTGGAATAGGTAACTCTTCATCATTCACTATGTTTCCTTCAACACAATGAGAAATACTATCTTCTCTGGTTTTCTTTTCTAGAGGTGATATCTTCAACTTCACAGTTTTTTCTTTAACCAGTGGAAATCTCCTTTGCAACTTAAAAACCTATGCAATATAAAACCTTTTTGTGACTCTGATAAAACTATTTGCTTTTTAAGTTAAATACTTAAGATAAAGTAACCAAAAGATCTAAAATAAAGTTACAACATGAAATATATAAAAATGGAAAACTACTAGGCATATAAAACTCATACATAAATTCAGAAATAAGTCATATAAATACCACTAACAAATGCTCATGAAAAGTGGAAATTAATTGAATAAAGACTTCAAATACATCATACTTCTTCACTCTCCATTGTATATTTCACTCTATATATCACTCTATGCATTACACTATATCTCTCTCACATCCTTATAGACACATATATAATGGAATGTGACTCTTCATATGGAACACTCTTGGCCTTCACTCTTCGAGTGACTCTTCATATTCCTATTCTATGGAATCACATGCACATGAAATATTATCCATAGTTACATTACCAAAATAATTTGCACACTTGTGCATTTATTACATTGCATAAAGTAAATACTCTTACTCTAATCTAGGAACCTTTCCTCAACTAAATATGTACCCAAGGTGGTACTTGGTATGCATTAAATAATGTAATATATTCCAACATATCCAAGAAAAGTGGTATTCCACTTATGAAACTTAATGGTATAAAGGAATGCTTGAGTACAAGACACATAGTTCAAGGTTAAACAAATATATTTAATCTTAAATATAACGTGAATATCCTATAGTTTCACAAGGTAATACTTGGCATTATAACTTTACTATTTATAGCTACTACAAGGGGGATTCATCATTATTGAACTCTTATTCTTTCTATGGGTCACTTGATATCCAGAAATGATAATGATATTTGATGATTTTTCATAATAAGAGTCATCATATATCCTTATGGGTACTTTAAAATGGACTAGAAGAGAGATAATATCATTGGGCATAGATATTTATGGTTCATTTTATGAAAAGGTTGGTCATTTAACCATAAAATATGGATTCACTTATTAAAATCTATAATATATTTCTTAGAGTGAACAATACCTAATATATATCTTACCACCTGCAACAAGTCCTTGAATAAGTTTATATAAGATAAAGGTATTGAAAATTCTATGATATAGAAAAGTATTCAAACAATTTTATTATATAACATTAATGAGTCAAAGGATGTCGGTTATGTGGTTTTATTAAGTAGTCATATATTTATTTAATATAATTTAATATGGACCCAATTTTTTCTTCATTACAACCATAATTAATATAAAAAGGAAAAATAAAACCTTGAAAATTAAATGTACATATCCTAGCTTGCATGTATATTAGTGTATATAATGTAGGTAGAGCATATAGCGATGTATTTTGTGTGTGTGTGTGTTTTATAAATACATGCATTCTCTATCTCTAAATATACATGTGTGTGAGAGTATGGATGGGTGGGTGTGTGGGTTTAGGTGGCTTTACTCTATAATTCAAGCAACGATATCTTTAAAAAATATATGGTAAGCATTTCAAAATCTATTTCCACTAGGGATAAAACAAAATAAAACTTCTTGAATATGATATATCCCTGCATCATGCTTCTAAAACACTATTTTATTCCATGTATTCAAATGGAAAAATTATATCATATTGATTTAATATTCCACCACTAATCAATCAAGTATCATTAGGTTGTTATATCTAATATGAATATAAATTTATTTGGGTTAAAGGAAGGACCAAGTATTTAAAGATAATAAATATTTATCATATTGTTTTCTATACCAAAAAATATTTATCAAAAAGGACAACTAAGCCCACCACTTTCATGCAAAAGAATAAGTACAAAACAATGGTCAATTGAATATAAGAACATGAATATGAGAAAACTAATTATAAGACCATGATCACTATGGGTGAAAATATCCTAGACCTCATTCATATACAAATGAATAATCTTTTTTTAAACTTGATAAACCTCAAAAATTGACTTTATTTTTTTTAATTTCTTTCCATAACTATGTCTTTTGTAATTGACGCATAGAGAAAATAACATAGACCCAAAAAATTACATAGGATTTGGAAAATGTGTTTCAATCTATATTAGGAAATTGAAGTTTCATGAAAATACTACATCATCTTAATGTAATTTTTTTTTTCATCTATGGTGCTAAATTATGACCATAAATATTAATGTATTTTGAGCCGTAATTAAATATATCCTTCATTAGACCATTTTTTATATAGAATAAATCATAAACATATAATCTACTATCAAAACATAGAATATAAACTTTAAGAAATATTCCTTTGTATGAGTAATAAATTATACATCATAATGAATTTAATGCCATATTAAAGTTCATACTACTTGCCAAAATGAAGAGAAATAATACATTGCTTTGAACTTATAGAAATAAAGATAAAAATAGTATGAAGATAATAGTAAATATAAATTAAATGCAAGAGGATACCCTTACTAACCCATCATAATTGATAATCAAATAACTTATTTTTATAACAAAGGATCAATAGAAGATATATCTAATCCCTATAATTATATATTATTTAATGAATAGTCAATATACTATTAGGTTAAGTGACAACTAATTTTCAAGGTGAACCATGGGTAAATAAGATTGTACAATAAACAAGTATCATGTTATAAAATTTTAGCTCATTGATTTATGCAATAAATTATACTCTAAGTATTGGTAACTTATATC
Organism: Wollemia nobilis; assembly: GCA_028583015.1. NCBI lineage: Eukaryota > Viridiplantae > Streptophyta > Pinopsida > Araucariales > Araucariaceae > Wollemia > Wollemia nobilis. Next base: position 6,196,040 of record JAQPPZ010016936.1, read on the forward strand.
CTCCCAAAATACTTTTGATTATTCTAAAATTTATTTTATGGACGGAAAAATGTTGATACTATAAATGATGTTAATTTATATAATTTATAATTAAAACAAAATAATAGAATATCTTGTAAATTACTCATAAGTGGTAAATTAAATATATGAATAGATATATAGTGAGCATATTTCAAAAATATAGTAGTAACTATAAATAAAGCATAAGCCATAATTAATTTAAATATTGTCCCTCATCTTGAATAGCTAATCTAAATTATTAAATTTGTTATCAAAAAAAGAGAATACCATGTGTTTGGCTAATATTAAGTAATTTTATTATTTACTTCATTACTTATATCAAGCAATTATGAGGCTTTCCTTATTATGAGCATCAAATAAATTTCAAAATTTTATAACTTATTTACACTTTATACTATACATGAATAAAGAGTATATTAAAATATTCTATGAAAAATCTTAGAAAACATTTATATCAAAGGTTCTTAAGTAATGCACATACAAAAGGGCATGTAAGAATGTTATAAAATTATTAAATGTGAAATGAAATGTTGTGTTAAATGTTCCATATGATCATTTAAATTTTATCATATTTCTTATAATAAATTTTTCTTATTTTAAAATTTAGATGAAATATAGTTACTCAAAAGATGAATCAGAATCTATTTAGTTTATATTTACATTAACAATATAACATATTGGTCCAATAGATGAATCCTAGTTTTAGTATAGTAATATTTGTTTCATTATAAAGGTGATACAAGATGAGTATATATATCTAGTAGGAGAAGTGGTATATTATAACAAGAGAGAGTCTATGAAGAAGATGATATCAATGAAATTTTAGATATGCCTTGTGTAAAAACATAGAAACATCAAATATTTTAATTCTTCATTATCCGTTTAATCATACAATTTGGGTATACTTATAAACTAATATGCACATATATTGGGTAGCTTTGATAATATTGAAAGAGTTGATGAAAGAATTATGTATTCTATGGGAAATTGGTCTTGCCATTATTTTTTAGAATTTATGAATTGAATTTATTAACAAAATTTTTAAAAATAAATCTCAAAATCATACCCAAGCTTAAACTTGTATTATTACATATATTTTGAAATGTTTATAGATATAGTGTTCATTATGGGAAGCCTTAAGTACAAAAAATTAGGTGGTAATGACTTGGGTACAATATTTAAATATACATGGAAAAATCATTTGGAGCAATGACATTAAAATGAATTTTCAAAGGTGAGTGGGAAACCGAGTTGGTGTGAGGTGGCTAGATGAGGTTTGTGATCCATACCATGGGTCCATTTAACTTTGGTTCAAATCACACTGGCTATCATAAGCCCTTTAACATGATCAACATCCTCGAATACCTATTTATATATATGGAGATTTCTATAGAAATTATTAGAGAAGGAACCTCAATGCACCCAAAACATCAAGACCTGCATATAATTTTATATAAGCATGCATTGAATAAGGAGGCACAAAATTCCATCCTCTCTATTGCTGGTATTCTTGCAAATCATCCTTCTACTTTGGATCCCAACTAAGGGAGCCCTTTGAAGGCCGCCATACGCAATGAGAATGCAATAGAAAAAACTTATAATAATATTTTTAAAACTAGGAAGAAGATAAATATTGATTCCACTACTGACACCCCTTCCTCTTTGAAAATAAAGCTTCATCACCGTTCATTCAAAGTAAAAGCTTCTAGGGGAAACAAAAAACTCCTATTGTAATTGATCAAGATAAGGTAACGGGGGACCGGAAAATAAACACAGACTCACACCCACGAATTCCAAATTTTCTTTGTATTAAATCTGGAAAATACGCTTACAAATAGCCCACAGGCTTACAAATGACCAGCGCTCGGCTTGGTCTTCACAATCACACTTCTGCGTCTATTCCCCGATCCACCACCCGACTAATACATAAAACTAGGTTTTTATAGAGGCCCCGACCCTCTAAAACACCTGTCACGCATTAATCGGGACACCAACCCGATTTATTACAAATACTGGGTTTTTATAGAGGCCTCGACCCTCTGGAACGTTCTTCCCAAAAATGGGTTCACCAACCCGATTAAAGACCCCACTCTGCACGGTCCCTGTCACCACTGAATCCATCATAAAACTCTGCGTGCCCATCCTTTTCGTCTCCCACACTCCTGGGTAATCACCCACTTTAACTGCACCTTGGTGCCATGTGTCATCCGTAACACCCCTTGAAAATACCGCCTGTCGCGGTTCCTGCCATCTCTTTCTTCTCCTTCGTCTTCTTCTCTCTCCGTCGTGATATCGTGACATGTCACGATATCATGACGTTTCAGCCTCCCTGTGCTCTCTGCCCATTTTGGTCACGATATCACGACATGTCGCGATATCACGACGTCGTGATATTGTGACCTCCCCACTGCCTTAACTTCTCTTCAACCTTCCGTCATTATTTCATGATAGTCACGATTTCGTGACACGTCACGAAATCGTGACTATCACGAAATCGTGACGGAAGGTTGAAGAGAAGTTAATGCAGCGGGGAGGTCACGATATCACGACATGTCATGATATCACGACATGTCGTGATATCACGACGTCGCGATATTGCAACCTCCCCGCTGCCTTAACTTCTCTTCAACTTTCTATCATGATTTCGTGATAGTCACGATTTCGTGACGTGTCACGAAATCGTGACACTTCCATAGTTCCCTTCGACTGCTCCCATGCTGTCATGATTTTACGACAGTCACGATTTTGTGACATGTCGTGAAATCATGACAACCCAACGGCTTCGCTCTGCTACTGCCCTGCTATCGTGATTTCGTGACGGTTGCGATTTCATGACATGTCACGAAATTGTGACAACTCCCACTGCTCTGCTCCGGCTGTGCCTTTGTGTCATGATTTTGTGACACCCCGTCCTCTGCTCCTTCTGCTTCTTGTCCATGTCACAATTTTGTGACATCATGAAATTGCGACGTCACAATTTCATGACCCTCCGTCTGCCAAGTCTTTCATGCCATTTGTGTCATGATATCACGACACAATTCCTGTCACGATATCATGACAGTTTCTGCCTTCAAGCCTTCCTCCGCCATTTGTGTCGCGATATCGTGACACAATTTCTGTCGTGATATCGTGATAGTTTCTGCCCTTAGGCTTCCTTCTGCTTTTTCTTCCTTAGCCGACTCTTCTGAAGTGGCTTTCCCACAACTGGATGCCTCTGCATCAGTTGCCACTGGATGCTCCTGCATCAGACACCTGGGGTTAGTGGAGAAGTGATATTCACTTCTGCATGGTCTGGTTGCTACCTCCTACAACACCTTCAGACATTCCTCTGCCTCTGCAGACTGCTCCAAACCCTTCTCTTGGTCCACATAACTTCTGTCTTCCTCCAGACAGATTTTACTACTGCATACTTCTTCTGCAGCCTGCTTCAACTCCTCCTCTTTCCCAAAAAAAAATTTGCCTTCTTCCAGGTAGATCCTGACACTGCTGCACTCTTCTTTGCATGCAGCCTTCTTCAGATTTAGCTTCTGATGCACTCTCGAATCTTTCTTTTTTTGTCTTTCTTCACGCCTTCTGTGTCGCTCCTCTTGCTCTCGCAATTTTATGCTGAGCCATTCGTCCTGCAGGGCTTGAAATTGCCGCTGCAATGCCAAGAACTCTTCTTCTGGCACCATATCTTCCTTGCTGTCTCGGCTTCTTCGGGGATGCATTTTTTTTTTTATCGGGTCCTGGCATAAACTGCCTCACGTTCGGCGAATCTGCTTGCGCACTCCGAGACCCTAACTCACTCTTCTCTCTCAGAACCCTACCACAGATCCTGGTGTAACTGCCTCACATCCGGCGATCTGTTACACACTCAGGACCTATGTCACAATATCGTGACCTCTCCACTCACCTGCCTTCACCTTAACTTTTTGTCATGATTTTGTGATGTCGCGATATCACGACGGAGAGAGAAGACGAAGGAGAAGAAAGAGATGGCAGGAACCGCGACAGGCGATATTTTCAAGGGGTGTTACGGATGACACGTGGCACCAAGGTGCAGTTAAAGCGGGTGATTACCCAGGAGCACGGGAGACGAAAAGGATGGGCGCGCAGAGTTTTCTGACGGATTCAGTGGTGATAGGGACCGTGCGGAGTGGGGTCTTTAATCGGGTTGGTGAACCCATTTTTGGGAAGAACGTTCCAGAGGGTCGGGGCCTCTATAAAAACCCAGTCTTTGTAATAAATCAGGTTGGTGTCCCGATTAATGCGTGACAGGTGTTTCAGAGGGTCGGGGCCTTTATAAAAACCTAGTTTTATAGAGGCCCAAACAGACTCACACCCATGAATTTCAAATTTTCTCTGTATTAAATTTGGAAAATAATACACTTACAAATATCCCGTAGGCTTACAAATGACCAGCGCTCGGCTTGGTCTTCATAATCACACTTCTCCGTCTATTCTCCGATCCACCCCTGACTAATACATAAAACTGGGTTTTTATAAAGGCCCCAACCCTCTGAAACTCTTGTCACGCATTAATCGAGACACCAACCCGATTTATTACAAAGACTAGGTTTTTATAGAGGCCCCGACCCTCTGGAACGTTCTTCCCAAAAATGGGTTCACCAACCCGATTAAAGATGCCACTCTGCACGGTCCCTGACACCACTGAATCCATCAAAAAACTCTACGCACCCATCCTTTTCATCTCCCGCACTCCTGGGTAATCACCCACTTTAACTGCACCTTGGTGCCACGTGTCATCCGTAACACCCCTTGAAAATACCGCCTGTCATAGTTCCCGCCATCTCTTTCTTCTCCTTCATCTTCTTCTCTCTTCACTGCGATATTGCGACATGTCGCGATATCGTGACGTTTCAGCCTCCCTGCGCTCTTTGCCCATTTTGGTCACGATATCGTGACATGTCGCGATATCGCGACCTCTCCGCTCACCTGCCTTCATCTTAACTTTTCATCGCAATATCGCGACGTCGCAATATCGTGACCTCCCCGCTGCCTTAACTTCTCTTCAAACTTTCATCACAATTTCATGATAGTCACGATTTCATGACGTGTCACGAAATCATGACACTTCCATAGTTCCCTTTGACTGCTCCCTTGCTGTCACGATTTCACGACAGTCATGATTTCATGACATGTCACGACATGTCACGAAATCGTGACAACCCAACAGCTTCACTCTGCTACTGCCCTACTGTCATGATTTCATGACGGTCATGATTTCGTGATATGTCACGAAATCGCGACAACTCCCACTTCTCTGTTCTGGCTGCGCCTTTCATGAAATCGTGACATGTCACGATTTCATGACACCCCATCCTCTGCTCCTTCTGCTTCTCGTCCATGTTGTGAAATCACGACATTGCAATTTTGCGACCCTCCGTCTGCCAAGTCTTTCGTGCCATTTGTGTTGCGATATCGTGACACAATTCTTGTCGTGATATTGCGACAGTTTATGCCTTTAAGCCTTCCTCCGCCATTTGTGTTGCAATATCACGATAGTTTCTACCCTTAGGCTTCCTTCTACTTTTTCTTCCTTAGCCGACTCTTCTAAAGTGGCTTTCCCACAACTGGATGCCTCTGCATCAGTTGCCACTGGATGCTCCTGCATCATAAGGAGACCCTAGGAGAGTCTCTAGTGAAGATAAAAAGTTAAAGAGAGATGGGACCCAGTTTGATCTCTCTCCCTAAAGGATGGTGATCCCGTAAGTGGGCCCTCAATCTATATCAAATAGAGATCCAATGTTGACCCCCTAATGAATTTGGAAGATAAACTTAAAGTCATGTCTAGGTAATCTAACATGGCTTGGACCCTCATCCAACAAGCTGAGAAGATGGTTGGTGCCTTTGAAAGTAGAAAATTAGATGTATCTAGGTCTTTGATGGTGAGTAGAATGCAAGTGGTGATGAGTGGGTTCCTTCCAAGGTGTACGATTAGTCATGGCCTCTCTAGTTGCCCCTTTTTGGCTATCCCTTAAGGTTCCTATACCTCCTATTTTTGTATTATCATTTTTTCCCCTAATTATTTTACTGTCATCCCTCGAAGACTCTCTCTCATCTATGTCGAGATATCCTCTAATTTTTCTCTTGTGTTTTGTAATTTTTAGGTTGCTTTTGTGGATACTATCTCCCTTTTGATTTCTCTAACATAAAATGTATGGGGTCCCTTTCAAAACCCTCTCTTTCAATGAATAAAAAAAAGGAATCTTTTTTTGTTGAAAAGTGACACTATATTATTAAATAATGATAATATTATGTTGGTAAAAAAATATATAGTTGGTGTGGAAGCACACCATGAAAATACCATGCCAAGGGTCCAAAAAAAAACAAATAGGGTTATAGGGATTAAAAGCTAAAACTTAATAAAATATAAAATTACAAAGCAAAAACCTACAAGGGATCATGGAGTAATAAAAATAAAACAAAAAAATGGGGTCTTTTTATAAAATACTACCCCATGGATTCCTTAATTATGGAATCCCAAATAAACTAGTCACCTAATCATTAGTGCATTACCTATGCCACTAGAGTCTCCTCTATTTTCAGAGCAATAATGATTTTCTATCATCATATGCCAAACAATGACATGGTCAAGCAGGGTTGAACATTCAAGGTTGAAGACCCACCACCTAAAATGGGGGAGTAGTCCAAAAGGGCTACCTCATGCAACATTTCTGCTAAAAGTGAAAATTATTTGGTCAAATTAAATATAGGATAATCTAAAAACATCACTCTATCAGGTCACCTAATTATCCTATCAAGACTAGCATCCATATTGGACCACATGTAACACAAAGTATTGACATAGATACAACCTACATTGAGATCAAATAATCCCAATTTATTGTGCATGTAAGAACAAACTACATGTTTTCTTCTAAATCAATGCATCTCATGGTCTCCACACTAGTTTACCACTATTTCAATCATATTAAAATCACCACATATAACCCATGTGGTGAAAGGAAGGGAGTTCACAATCCAAATCCATAAATAAAATCATTCAATGATTTTTTTAAAGGAATATATATTAATCACCTCAAATGAGTGGTTTGTTGATGTTAAAAACTATCGATAACACTTGACTGGTGGGGTCACATCCATGAGCTACTAGGTGGGTCCATCAACGAGTGAATATGAGAGTGGAAACACCACCTCAACCTAGTTCATGATCATTGTGCAAGAAGTGGCTCTCTAAACAATAGGTCCTACACACTATGGAAAGCAAGAACCCTATAACTTTCACTAACTATAAATACCAAACATCAAGATCTATGTTTTTTATGAACCTTGTACACCACATTCTTTCACTTGGAGTTCATTAGTATATGAACATTCTACTAAAGGAAAGAAAATGAGTCTAATGATATATATTTTTTGTTAAGGTACTCCAAATCACCAAAACTATTGATGGACTCTAAAATATATCAAGTTGAACATTTGAAAGGTGCAACCTTTTTTTGGTAGAAAGTCCCCTACCTCCACCTCTTGACATGGACTATGGGAGTGTTAAGAGCCCATTGGTGGATATTGAGAGGGATATATTATTTTGGTGATAAGTTGATCAACCATGTTCAATGTATTTGGGGTTTGGATTTGTTGGGAATTATAAATATCTTTACTAATAATTTCTATAGATGATGGACCAACAACTAGTTGCTCTTTCACCTTCTTGGTAGGCTTCGCATTGGGCATGAATGCTATCTTAGTTTTTGGATTGGCCTATGGGGCTTTAGCAATATTAACTCATGAATTTTTGGGCCCTCCAATATTGGTCCAACCATCCTAATGAGCACTATTAAACCTCAATTAAACTTACAATAAATCTATACTTTTGTTGTATAAAAAAGACATATAATATTTTTATTATCACTCCTTTTTAGCACCTTTTTAAACTCTAACTCTTGTTGTTATATTTTTCATATTTTAGAATAATAATGGTGTCTCTTTTCTTGATTTTGAGACACTTTTTTAGACTTCCTTTTGCTAGGTTTTAATAGCTCTAAAAATGATGCTTTCAAGTACTTATAATAACCACTTTCAATACTTGTAAAAGAATACTTTTTATAGCATCAATATTATACACCTTTTATGATCTCCTTGGTGGCTTGTCTCCTTGATAACTTCTTGTCTTGAATTTATGTAAATTTTCAGTGACACTCCCTTTTCTTTTACTACTCTAAAATCATTAACTTGCAGCTCTATTTGCTACCCAAAAATCAGCTTTCTTGATGTAATATATTCTTTTTATATGTGCTATAAACTTCTAAAATTTATAGCTACAAATGATGCCCTCTTGCTATCCAAATCTATAGCAATTAGCCTTGTTCATGTTAGCGTAGCTGTTAGTAGTTATTACATTATAGAGTCAATTTTTATTTTGTTGTAACTGCTACTATTTGGTACCTAGGTAGTTCTGTAACCTATAGGCTATTCTAAGGCTGATTTGTAATATTTATACAACACCTATCAATGGAATCAATGTTCATTTGGTTAATATGGTATTAGAGCCTAAAGCGAGACCAAGTCTTTTGTGTAATTTTTTAGACTAGGCACATTTTTTTTTAGGTATGCCTAGACCTGTATCTCAGACATGATTCCCAAGGTTGTTGACTTGTGCTAGGAGTAGTGGACTCAGACATGATTTTCAAGGTCAACTAATCCAACCTTGGAGGATGTGCGAACTAGACCTAATTAGATCTGACAAATCCGAGGACCTGACTAGATCTGATAGATCCGACCTTGATTGACGCTAATCTGACCTTAGAGGACGCATGAACTGGACCTAACTGGATCTGACATATTCGATCTGGCTAATCAACTAATGTAGGTGGGGTGATAGACTGATGCAGGCAGACCAAACTGACCTTGACAGAGGTGACCTGACACAACCTAGACAAGGATGACTAGACTAATGCAAGGAGACACATGACACACACTTCAAGTTGACATGTGGCACAAACTAGTGCTTGGTTCCCTGGTAGCTAACGTGGTGATGTGGCATCGGGTTGCGTGTGTGGTGACTTGACATCAAGTTGCATGTGTGGCATCGGGTCGTGTGTGGCATCGATTTTGCAAAATGAGGGTGACATAAGTTTATTACCCAAAGGCAATTAGATGATAAGGAGGGATTTGCTTCTTTTAAACCCCTCCATATCCTTCGCATAGATAATGTGGGACTAATAAGTCCCATATCTTCCATTTTCTTTGACTTTCAATGACAGTCAAAGATAAAGCACAGTCTGTGCTTCTTCAAGACCATCCGGTGGTGGTAGCCGATACGGTCGAGGCTACCCCGCGACATTACTGTGCTACCACCGATCGTGGGTTTGAGCCCTGCGCGTAGCACTTTTCATGATTTTTTTACTGAACTTTGAAGCTTCTTGCCCCTAAGGTAAAAAAAAATTGATTTCTTAAAGTTTTTTAAAGTTTTATTTTATTTTTTAATGTTTCAAAAGGTCATTTTATTTAAATATTAAAGTTTTCTATTATTTTTTAAACCTTTTTTTTAACTTATGAAAACTTTTATTTAAATTTAATTATTTTTTTGAATCATTAGAAAACTAAAATTTAAACTTTTAAAACTTGAGTTTCAAATGTACCTTTCAAAACTTCACATTTTTTTCTGCAAAAGTGAAGTGGGGGAATTTTTTTTTTTTTTTAAAACATAAATTCGGGGGGGATAGTGAGTAATTTTTCAGCATTGAAAAAGACAAATTGGCATTTGTAATAAGGTGCATTTTCGGTGGAAACCGACACCTTAGGTTCATTTTTTGTGGGCACTTTTTTTATGTATGTTGCACTTTCCATTTACATTTGCACTACTTCATTAAAGTAAAATCAATCACACTTAAGTCCCCAAAATAATTGAACCCATCCATGCAATTTATTGCACTACAGCGTTCGGTATTTGTGATACCTCTGGCCCCCACTTACAAGTAATGCTATCGTTATTGGGCTACTGTATCCGCCACCTAATATAGCTACCAAAACGACATCTGATCTTGTTCTCTATCAATCATAGGGGAGGAATAAGGTCACCAATTTTGTATTTTTTTACTCCATCCACTACCCTAATCATTCTTCTGTTTAAGCGTAAATCCTGATGAAAGTTTTGACATCTGAAGTGTTTAGGGGAAGTTACGCCCCATGCATAAGGATTGACAACTTTCTATGGTAGGTGCCATCAATGATATAATTCCCTTTAAGTACCACTTAAGTTCCACATATCGTATGATCTCTAAAAATTACCTATAGTCTCCCTATATGGATGGGTAATTTTTTTTTATCTTTCAAAATACCTATAGTCTCCCTCACATAAGGGCGAGTATTTTATATAGTATAAATGCCAGGAACAAAGGTATATAGAAAGGGGTACCATTTGGTGTTATAAGGAACCCTCACTATGGCTGCAAAGTTTATGACTGATGCTCATCAATTATTGAAAGGTCCTAATTACACACCATGGAAAAACAATATGGAGGCTGTCATTTTCATGGAAGACTTATGGGATGTTATTTCTAGATCAACAACAAGACCTTCACTAGCAGCTAGATCAATAGCAGCTACAACTCCAATTGTAGATCAGATAGCATTTGATAATAAATATGGTAAAGCAAGAGTGCTCATCTTGCTTGCTTTTTCAAATGAAGTTCAACCTCACATTGCTGAAAAATAACATGGTAAAGAGCAATAGGATGCCCTTAAAACCATTTATGAGGGAAATAATGATTCCACCATTCTTTACCTTCAATATCAACTTCACAATTTGAGTATGAAGCAGGGTGAGATAGTTGAACTCTTTCTATGCATAGTGTCTGAGTTGAAAGCAAAATTGAATTCTTTGGGAGAACCTATGGACGATAAGCTCTTTACTTCAGTAGTATTAAGAGCTTTACTTTATTCTTAAAGGGTATTGATCACCTCACTTCAGGTCTCACAAATAAAATTTACCTTTGTTGAGTTGGTCAATTTGCTTCAAGAAGAGGAGGCACACCAACTTCAGAAAGATGATTCTTCTAATATAGCCCTCTATTCCAACAGGAAGGGATCTAAGAAGGGTAATTTTTGGAAGGGAGGAAATTCTCACAAAGATTCAAAAGGAAAACAACCTCAAAAAATGAATAAATATTGCAAAATTTGTGACAAAGACAACCATGACACAAACAGGTGTTGGCCAAGAATAAGCAATCTAAACAAAAAGGCCAGAACAAACCACAAAATAAGAACAAGAAATCCAAGGTGAATGTTGTTGTTGAAGAATATGACTCAGATTCTGAGGGTACACAAGGTGCTCATTACTACCACAACCTCCAAGTAGAAGTATCATGTATGGTATGTCGATTATGGCACTAGTAAGCACATGACTGGTGATAAATTGTGGTTTGAATCATTTGAGGCCAAAGAGGGTAAACCTGACACTATTATTGATGACAAAACCTACAAGGTTCAGGGAGAGGATACATTTTTAGTCACTCTTCCTGATGGCAAGTGTCATATTGACAAATTCCTCTATGTTCTAGGATTGACGAATAATTTGTTGTCAGTCACACAAATTCTTGATAAAGATATGGTTGTGAATTTTCATTTTGAGGATGGCAATAAGTGTTGTTCTATTACCAGGAGGGGTAATAAAATTGCAACAACTTCATATAAGCATGGCTTATTTGCCTTAGATGCTATCTCTACTCCCCATGTTGCCATGATAGTATCTACCAAGGAGGCAACTTCCCTATGGTACAAGAGATATGGACATCTTAGTTCTGGCTACTTACTTGAGCTCAGTAAGTATGAGATGGTAAAGGGTCTTCCTTCCCTTTCTTCCACATTGCTAGTGTGCTCTGACTACTTGGTAGGAAAGAAGCATAAAGTACCTTTTAAGAAGAGATCTACAAGATAAAATAAACCTCTAGAGTTTATTCACACCAATCTATGTGGTCCTTTCACACCAATCAATTTTGGGGGGAAGATGTATTTTCAATGGTTTGTGGATGACTACTCATGAAAGATGTGGGTGTTCTTTCTTAATCTGAAATCCAAAGCCTTTAGTTTCTTCCAGCAATTTAAGAAATATTTTGATAAGGAGTTAGGGACTTCTATAAAGACCCACTACTCAAATTGATGGGGGGATTTTACCTCTAAAGAGTTTTATGCATTTTTTACTGCACATGGGATCAAAAAACAACTCACCACTGCTTATACTCCTTAGAAAAATGGAGTTGCTAAAAGGAGAAATCATTCCATCATGGAAATGGTTCGTTGTATGCTCATAGGAGCTAGTCTAGGACAACAATATTGGGTAGAAGTTGTCACCACAACAATATATCTATTGAATAGGGCATCCAAAAAAGCCCTAAAAGAAATGAATCCACAGGAATCATGGAGTGGTCGAAAACCCTCCATCTCTCATCTTCATATTTTTGGATGTAAATATTTCATGCACATACCAAAATGGAAAAGGAGGAAGCTAGATGAGAAGACATTGAAGTGTATTATTCTTGGCTATGATTAACACTCTCAGGGTTATCTTTTGATTGATCATTTTACCAAGAAGATTCATGTCAATAGAGATGTTGTTTTTGATTAGACTTTCACATCACAAAGCACATCTGATGTATACCTAGATCTCGTGGAATCTAAAGTTGAGAAGTACCCTTCATCACCAAAGACTAGATGTCCTTCTTCTTCTTCATCTTCTTCATCACCACAGAAGAAAAATCCAAAATGCTATACAAGTACAACCAGAGACTCAAAGTTATCCCCTCCACTAGATTTGACTTTGGATAGACCTCATACTCGCAGTATGGCTTGACAAGAAAGAGCAGTAGCAGATACTACTAAGGTTGATGATCTTTGTCAATATTTTAAGGAACTTTATGTAGATCCAGAGAGAGAAATAGAGGATATGAATATAGTTATGATAGGGTGTTTATATCTTCAATTAATGAACATGAACCTGCTTCTGTATAAGATGCCCTTAGTGAGCTGCAATGGAAGGCTTCTATTGATGCTGAGTATAAGTCTCTTAAAAATAAAAAAAACTTGGGAGGTTGTCGATATGCCACATGGAAAGAAGCCCATTGGTTGTAAATGGGTGTACAAAGTAAAGTACAAGATATATGGAACAATTTATAAGCATAAGGACCACCTTGTTGCAAAGGGTTATGCTCAAAAGGAAGGCATTGACTACGAGGAAACTTTTGCATATACTACTCGGATGACCACCATTCAAGTTATTTGTTCTATGGCAGCACAATATGGGATGAAAGTTCACTATATGGATGTCAAGAGTGCTTTTCTGGATGGTGATCTCCAAGAGGAAGTCTACATGACACAACTTGAAAGATTTCAAGTGGAAGGCCAAGAGCAAAAAGTGTGCAAGTTGGTCAAATCCTTGTATGGTTTAAAAAATATCCTCAAGCTTAGTATATAAAAATGGATAATTACCTCCTGTAGCATGGATTTAAGAGGTGTCCATCAGATGCAAACCTATATTTCAATAAAAAAGGTTCTGAGATAGTGTTGCTTGTACTCTATGTAGATGATCTGCTCATTATAGGGAGTTCAAAAACTATGATCTCTACTATCAAAAGAGACTTGTGTAAATCTTTTGAGATGATAGACCTTGGACTTCTCGATTATTATCTTGGTCTGAAAGTGAGCTAGAAGGAGCACTACATCAAAGTGACTCAGAAAAAATATGCCAAGACACTGTTAGAAAAATATCACATGATTGATTGCAAGCCGATGGCATCTCTGATGGAATCAAGGCTTTAATTATCATAATATGATGATTCACGTAAGGTAGATGGTACTCTCTATTAATAGTTGATCAGGAGTCTCATATATCTGACAAACACTAGGTCAGATATTGTGTTTGTTGTCAACTATCTTTAGAGGTTCATGCAGGAGCCTTAGACCACTCATTGGAAAGCAACAAAATGGGTTCTTCACTATGTCCATGGTACTATGGAATATGGCCTAGAATACAAGAGGAATGATAAATTCTTCTTGCAAGGATACACGGACTTTGACTATGTTGGGCCATATGATGATCGTAAGTCAACGTCAAGATATATATTTCATCTTGGATCCAGTCTTGTCTCTTGGCATAGCAAGAAGCAACAGGTGGTTGCTATATCATCTATAGAGGCAGAGTATCACACTGTACATGAAGTTATGTGTGAAGTGATATGGTTGCATCACATTTTTACAAGTATGGTTCATCCATCAAAATCTCCAATACACTTGTTTTGAGACAACCAAGGTGTTTTGAATCTTGTTAATAATCCAGTGCATCATGAGAAAACCAAGCACATTGACACACAATGTCACTTCATTCGAGATGAAGTTCCAAGGCACTTAATTCAGCTTTAGTACATCTCCACCGATGCTCAAGTTGTATATATTTTCATTAAGGCACTTGCACGTGTCAAATTTGAATTGTTTTATAGCTCTCTATATATTGCAAAATAATGTAATAAAGGGAGTATGTTAGCATAGCTTGTATGGTTATTACATTATGGGCTTGTATTGTTATTTGTTATAACAATATCTATTTATCGCCTCGAGTGGTTTTGTAAGTTACGGGCTATTATCGGGCTAAGTTGTAATATTTATTCCATCACATCAATGGGAAATGTGTTCGATATTGATGTCTACAACTTGAGCTTCAGTACATTCCCATCGATGATCAAGTTGTAGATATTTTCAGTAAGGCACTTGCACGTGTCAAATTTGAATTGTTTCATAGCTCTCTATGTATTGCAAAATAATGTAATAAAGGGGGATGTTAGCGTAGCTATTATTATTTATTACATTATATAGTCAATTGTTATTTTTTTGTAACTACTACGATTTTGCACCTAGGTAGTTCCGTAACCTACGGGCTATTCTAAGGCTGATTTGTAATATTTATACAACACATATCAATGGGATCAATGTTCATTTGGTTAATAGTTCAAATTCTGCTAAATATCCCTATGCTTTGCTTTCCAAATCTCTTCCAAAAATATCTCTAAACTCCTTCAAAATGTAGCTCATTTTTCTCTTTATAATGCTGCCCGAATTGGCAGCTCAAACATCTCAAATTAATGCTTATAAAATCTTATTCTTTGATGTCTAAGAATATTCAAATTTACTACCTTCTTTTTCTATTAAGTCTTGCTTCAATTTTTTTTCCAAGAATACTTCAAACACTTCCCAAATATCCTCTAAATCATAGCTCTATGCTTTCTTCAATGGTCTACCCAAACACACGAAAGTCAGTGTAATAAGAAATCAAGTGAATCCAACTATTATCATGTTCCAAGAAACAAAAACTGATGAGATTCAGTGAAAAAAATAGCAAAAAAAAATTGGAATCAAGGGGATATGGTTTGCAAATCAGCCAGAGGAGCATCTAGAGGTCTTATGACTTTGTGGGATCCCCGGATAGTAGAAGGCACCATTATTCAGAAATATGACAAAGTTCTTAGTGTTTTATTTAAGGAAATAAACAACAACAGGTCATGGATCCTTTCAAATATTTATGCCTCAACTTCAATTCAAGGGAGAGATCTACTGTGGGAGTATTTAGGCAATTTGAGTGAAATTTCCATAATGTCACCTAGATTCTGTTTGGGGATTTTAACACTCCTCTTTACCCTTCAAACAAAATGGGTGGAAATGGACCACTTATCAGGAGCATGGATGAGTTCAATGACTTTGTGAACTCCAACATGTTGATGGATGTAAAACTTAGAGGAGCAAATTATACCTGGAGAAATCAGCGGATATGGTGTCATCTCATTCAAGAAAGGCTTGATAGGTTTTTCCTATCAAAGGAGGCTACAACTTTGTTCGATTATTCTACCCTGCAAGCCCTTCCTAAAATTGCCTTTGATCATAATCCCATTTTGTTGGAGATACCTAACTCTCTGTCCTTCAATAAACCTTTAAGATTTCAATCTATGTGGATCAAACATTCTAGTTTTAGAGATAACTTAATTCAGTGGTGGTAGCAACCTGTCATGGGTAGTGCAACTTTTAAACTTCTTGGTAAATTAAAGTTTGTTAAGGAAAAGCTTCGAACTTGGAACAAATAGGTCTTTGGGAACATCTTTGAAAATAAAAAATAGTTTGTTGAAAGTTTGAAGATAATTGATCAAAGGGTCCAACATGGTGATGCTGATGAAACTACTAGGCAGGAGGAACAAAAAAAACTAGAAGAGTTTCATAACATTTTGGCCTGTGAGGAAATCTATTGGAGGCAAAAATCAAGGGCTCTTTGGTTCAAATATGGAGATTCAAATTCCAATTTTTTTGACGTCACCACGTTTAGAAACAAAAGCAATAACAAGATAATTTTTTTTTTTAAATAGATGGTTCTATTACTCAAGACTTAACAAAATTCAGAAAGGAGGCAATAAATTATTTCAATTCTATCCTTGGTCAGGAATCGCAGTGCAATTAGGAGGCCAAAGATATTCTCTTGAAATCCATTCCTAGCATAATAAATGAGGATATAAACCTTAAGCTTCTATCTACATTTTCTGATGAGGAAATTAAGGAAGCCTTGTTTAGCATGGAGTTAGACAAAGCCCCAGGACCTAACGGCTTTCCCCCTCATTTATATCAAGATTTATGGGACATCGTAAGAGATGATGTAATTTTTGTTGTCAGAGAATTCCAAGCAAGCAATAATATCCCAAAAGGTTTCAACGCTACTTTTATTTCTCTAATTCCTAAGAAGCAAACCCTTGAATCTATGGTTGACTTTAGGCCAATCAGTCTATGCAATGTTTCTTACAAGATCCTAACTAAAGTCATTGCAAATATAATGAGAGATATTATGCCTTGCATCATAGATCCATGTCAGGGAAGATTTGTCTAGGGCAAGTCAATCTTGGATGGAGTTATCAAAGTTCATGAAGCTTTGCACTCTGCTCAAAAGACTAACAGGTCTGTTTTTGCCCTCAAGCTTGATATGAACAAAGCATTTGATAGGCTAAATTGGGACTTTCTGATTTTTGTCTTCCTTAAGTTTGATTTTCACCACCAATGGGTTAATTTGATCAAATAATTTATTTCTAAAGCATGGTTCTCGATTATAGTTAATGGAACAACTGCTAGTTACTTTCAAAGTCGCAGAGGAATTTGGCAGGGGGACCCTATCAACCCCATGTTATTCATCATTATGGTAGAAGCTTTAGGTAGAACCATAAAAATGCTTGCAGTTCAAGGATAATATCTGGAATCAAGGCAAAATATCTCACTAGGGCTATTTCTCACCAACAATTCATCGATGATACCCTTATATTGACTAAGGCATCAATGGTTGAGGTCAAAATAATTAAATACATCTTGCAACTCTATGAGGATGTTCTTTGGTCAGAAAGTTAATTTCAGTAAAAACGAGTTATATTTCTTGAACATCCCCATTCAGAGGCAAGGAAGGATTGTAGAAATTTTAGGGTGTGATATAGAAAACCTCCCCACTTCATATCTTGGTGTCCATATTTTCATTAGTTCTCTGAGAGAGTCAATGTGGGACAGGGTTATTGAAAGAATTCAAAAAAAACTTGCTGGATGGAAAGGTCATCTTCTATCTCAAGCAAGAAAGTTGACCCTCACTAAGGCCTCTCTTTAGAGCATTCTAGTCTATTTCCTCTCCATTTTCAAATCCCCTATGAAGGTTTTCCAGAAATTTGAAAAACTCCAAAAAGAATTTTTATGGACTGGATTAGAGGAGAAAAAAAGGATACACCTTGTAGGATGGACCAAAGTGTGTAGACCCAGGGAAAATGTGGGCTTAGGTCTGAGGAGAATTGCTCATATAAATTTAGCTTTACTAGCTAAGCAGGGGTGGTGTCTCATTTTTGGTGAAGAAAATTAATGGACAACTATCATCAAACAAAAGTATCTTCAAAATATGGAATTTCTAAGTGACTTAGTTCCAATCAGAGGTTAAGATTTTTGGAAAGTAATTCTTAATTGTAAGGAAATCATCAAAAAAGGTTTAATATAGATTTTAGGCAATGGTGAGAGGATAAATTGTTGGAATGATAGGTGGGCTAAGGACGAACCACTGATGCAATATCCTAAAATCCCTATTAACCATAGGCCATATTTAATGAATATGGGTCCATATTAATTATGGTTGTAATAAAGAAAAAATTGTATATTAATTATAATCCCTAGGGCAAATACTTTGATTAAGTAGTCATAGATGTATTTAATATAATTTAATATGGACCCAATTTTTTCTTTATTACAACCATAATTAATATAGAATAAACCATGGGCCATGGATAATTAAATAACTTATTTTCCCATAATTAATCCCTATTACAATCTTATTTGCCCATGGTTAAGTGACAACTAAGTTTCAAGGTGAACCATGGGCAAATAAGATTGTACAATAAACTAGTATCATGTTATAAAATGTTAGCTCATTGGTTTATGCAATAAATTATACTCTAAGTATTGGTAACATATATCCTCCCAAAATACTTTTTATTATTCTGTAATTTATTTTATGGATGCAAAAATATTGATATTATAAATAAAGTTAATTTATATAATTTATAATTAAAACAAAACAATAGAATATCTAATCCAAATTAAGTGGTAAATTAAATATATGAAAAGATATATATAGTGAGCATATTTCAACAATATAGTAGTAACTATAAATAAAGCATAAGCCATCATTAATTTAAACATTGTCCCTCATCTTGTATATCTAATCCAAATTACTAAATTTGATATCAAAAAAAGAGAATACCATTTGTTTGGCTAATATTAAGTAATTTTATTATTTACTTAATTACTTATATCAAACAATTATGAGGCCTTCCTTATTATGAGCATCAAATAAAGTTCATAATTTTATAACTTATTTACACTTGATATACTATACATGAATAAAGAGTATATTAAAATATTCTACGAAAAATCTTAGAAAATATTTATATCAAAGGTTCTTAAGTAATGAACATACAACACTTATGTCAAGAAGTGCATTAAATAGTAACTGAGATTTTGATCGATCATCAGGAATGAGTGAGCCGAGGTTTAGCTGGTGCAATGGGAGTGAGGGTTTGAATTTTCTGGGTAGGAATCTTAGCTAAGGCGACAGAGGTAGAGCAGGTATGAAAGGGGTAGGTGGGAACCTCAAGCATGGATCAAGCAAGGATCTAGAGGAAGACGATTAGGCTACAACAGATTTGGAGGCGGGCATCACATGGTGGCCCGACCCTCCTCAGAAATACCCAAAAAAAAAATATACGAAGGACAATGTGGGGCCCAAGAAGTGGATGTATTTTGTTGAGACTCTTAGAGGAAAAATAAAGGAGGTTCTCTCTCTTCCGCCCCTAGTTCTAGTAAATAATAAAATTTCAGCCCCGACAAGTTCCATGAGCCCTTTTATTTCAATGGAAGAATTCTCCTTGGTAGGCAAGTTTTTGGGAGGTAGGACGAACATGGAGACTATCAGGGCTTGGATGATAGGTAAATGAAGATCGGTAGGCAGCTTGGAGTTGGTAGCTCTAACTTGAGGGTTCTTCATTATCCATTTTAACAATATGGAGGATGCTAACCGCATTTTAATAGGAGGTCCTTGGTTTTTGGGCAAAAGGAGCCTTTTTATTAGATGATGGGGTGAAGATTTCAACCCTGAAAAGCAAAATATTAACATTGCCCCTATTTGGGTTTGTCTCCCAAGTCTACCTGCCCAGTTCTTCAATGAATATTGGCTACAGGGCATAGCCAGAACTATAGGGGACCTGATCTCCATTGACCATGCGACCTTGGCTAGGATAAGGATGACTCATGCATGAATCTGCATAAATGCTAATTTGGATAATGAATTACCAAGGTTTGTGGAGCTAGAGTATGGAGAATACTATCGAAAACAGTCGGTAGAATACGATAACATACCGACATTCTATGTAGAAAGCAAAAATCAAGGACATCTATGCAATCATTTCCCTAACCTAGAAATGAATAAAGAAAAGTAGAAGCAGGGAATGCTAGATAGGAAATTTGAGGAGTTTACCTAGCAGAGGTGATTTCAATCAGGCAAACTATGTCTACCAAAAAAAGAAAAGAGAGGGTGCAGGGTACCAACAAGACAAAGGAAAACAACAGGTTTTTGGCAACCAAAATACTCAGGTAAGTTTCAATCCTCTAGTTTCAAATAAATTTTCAATTCTATCCAATATGGGAGTAGGAGGATTATCGAAAGACATGGAAGCCCATAACCTTCAGGCTAACCTTTCTAACTCTCTAGAATCCCCATCCAAGTCAATATCCTCAAACCCTAATACTAAAATTACTGTAAGCCCTATGGGCATCACAAAGCCAAACCCTAATGTCTGATCTCTAGAATCCCCATCCAATTCGGGATTCTTCAACCCCAATGTTGAAAATACTTCAAGCCCAGTGGGTATCCCAAAGCCAAACCCTAATTATGAAGAACTTAAGAAGAAAGTTGAGGCATTGGAAAATAAAAATCTCATCTCCCTAACATCATCACTAGTATCCATGTGAAATCTACAGAGGGGCCGTCCCGTAGACCAGGGGAATATAGGAAAAAAGGAGAAGATTTGGATGTAGAGATGGAGATATGTGAAACTCTTCAGATTGAGGAATATGGTAGTCCAGTTCTGCAACAAATTGCCTCTCCCCAGTTTAGTCCTAAATAAACCAGGAGCACTGTGAAGTCTCCTATAGATTTTGCAAATGAAAAAAGAAGAGGGAGAATATCAAATGTTGATCATCAAAAAATTAAAACTGATAATGAAATTACAAGTGGAAAACGGAGAACCTTGTTTCAAAAGGTTATTTCTGGTTCTGAAGACAACAAATTAGGAAAACCCCCTCAAGGGAGGGGGAGAGGAAGAAATCCCAAAAAATCCCTCATGGAACGTGAGAGGTCTCAATAGCCTGCCCAAACACAAGGAATTCAGTGCAATAAGAAATTAAGTGAATACAACTATTATCATGTTGCAAGATACAAAAACTGATGAGATTCTATCAAAAAAGTAGCAAAAAAAATCTAGAATCAAGGGGATATGGTTTGCAAATCATCCAGAGGAGCGTTTGGAGGCCTTATGACTTTGTGGGATCCCTAGATAGTAGAAGGCACCATTATTTAGAAATATGATAGGGTTATTAGTGTTTTATTTAAGGAAATAAACAACAACAGGTCGTGGATCCTTTCAAATATTTATACCTTGAATTCAATTCAAGGGAGAGCTCTATTGTGGGAGTACTTAGGCAATCTGAGTGAAATATTCCATAATGTCCCCTGGATTCTGGCTAGGGATTTTAAAACTCCTCTTTACCCTTCAGACAAAATGGGTGGAAATGGACCACCTATCAGGAGCATGGATGAGTTAAATGACTTTATGAACTCCAACATGTTGATGGATGTAAAACTTAGAGGATCAAATTATACCTGGAGAAATCAGCGGATAGGGTGTCATCTCATTCAATAAAGGCTTGAAAGGTTTTTTCTATTAAAGGAGGCTACAACTCTGTTCGGTGATTCTACCTTGCAAGACCTTCCTAAAATTGAATCTGATCATAATACCATTTTATTGGAGATCCCTAATTCTCTGTACTTCAAGAAACCTTTAAGATTTCAATCTATGTGGATCAAACATTCTAGTTTTAGAGATAACTTAATTCAGTGGTGGCAGCAACCTGTTAGGGGTAGTGCAGCTCTTAAACTTGCTGGAAAATTAAAATTTGTTAAGGAAAATATTTGAACTTGGAACAAAGAGGTCTTTGGGAACCTCTTTGAAAATAAAAAATAGGTTGTTGAAAGTTTGAATATAATTGATCATAGGATTCAACATGGTGATGTTGATGAAACTAGTAGGCAGGAGGAAAAAATAAAACTAACAGAGTTTCATAACATTTTGGCCTGTGAGGAAATCTATTGGAGGAAAAAATCAAGGGCTCTTTGGTTGAAATATGGAGATTCAAATTCCAAATTTTTTCACGTCACCACGCTTAGAAATAGAAGCAATAACAAGATAAAAAAAAAAAAAAAAAGTAGATGGTTCTATTACTTAGGACTTAACAAAAATCATAAAGGAGGCAGTAACTTATTTCAATTCTATCCTTAGTCAGGAATCACAGTGAAATGAGGAGGCCAAAGATATTCTCTTGCAATATATTCCTAGAATAATAAATGATAATATAAACCTTACACTTCTAGCTCCATTTTTTGAAGAGGAAATTAAGGAAGCCTTGTTTAGCATGGAGCCAGACAAAGCCCCGGGACCCAATGGATTTACCCCTCGTTTCTATCAATATTTTTGGGACATTGCAAGTGAGGACATAATTTTTGTTGTTAGATAATTCCAAGCAAGCAATCATATCCCAAAAGGTCTCAACTCTACTTTTATTTCTCTAATTCCTAAGAAGTAAACCCCTAAATCTATGGCTGACTTCAGGCCAATCAGTCTGTGCAATGTTTCTTACAAGATCCTAACTAAAGCCATTGTAAATAGAATGAGAGATGTTCTATCCAACATCACAGATCCATGCCAGGGAAACTCTTTCTAGGGTATGTCAATCTTGTATGGAGTTATCACAGTTCATGAATCTCTGCACTCTACTCATACGACTAACAGGTCTATTTTTACCCTCAAGCTTGATATGAACAAAGTATTTGATAGGCTAAATTGGGACTTTCTAATTGATGTCCTCCTTAAGTTTGGTTTTCACCACCAATGGGTTAATTTTATCAAATAATGCATTTCTAAAGCATGGTTCTCTATTTTGGTTAATGGAACAACTATTGGTTACTTTCAAAGTCACAGAGGAATTCGATAGGGGGATCCTATCAGCCCCATGTTATTCATAATTATGGCAGAAGCTTTAGGTAGAACCATAAAAAATGCTTGTAGTTCAAGGCTAATATCAGGAATAAAGACAACACCTCTCACTAGGGCTATTTCTCACCAACAATTCATCGATGATACCCTTCTATTGACTAAAGCGGCGGTGGTTGAGGACAAAAGAATTAAATACATCCTGCAACTTTACGAGGACGCTGCTAGTCAGAAAGTTAATTTAAGTAAAAATAAGTTATATTTCTTGAACAGCCCTATTCAGAGGCAAGGAAGGATTGCAAAAATTTTAGGGTGTGATATAGCAAAACTCCCAACTTTGTATCTTGGTCTCCCTCTTTTCGTTTGTTCTTCGAGAGAGTCAATGTGGGATAGATTTATTGAAAGAATTAAAAAAATACTTGTTGGATGGAAAGGTCATCTTCTATCTCAAGTAGGAAAGATGACCCTCACAAAGGCCTCTCTTCAAAGCATTCCAGTCTATTTCCTTTATGTTTTTAAATCCCTTGTGAAGGTTTTCCAGAAACTTGAGAAACTCCAAAAATATTTTTTATGGGCTGGATCAGAGGAGAAAAAAAGGATACACCTTGTAGGATGGACCAAAGTGTGTAGACCCAGGGAAAATGGGGGCTTAGGTCTGAGGAGAATTGCTCATATGAATTTAGCTTTACTAGATAAGAAGACATGGTGCCTCATTTTTGGTGAAGAAAATGAATGGACAACTATCATAAAATGAAAGTATCTTCAAAATATGGAATTTCTAAGTGACTCAGTTCCAATCAGAGGTTCTGCTTTTTGGAAAGCATTTCTCAATTATAAGAAAATCATCAAAAAAGGTTTAATATGGGTTTTAAGCAATGGTGATAGGATAAATTGCTAGAATTATAGACGGGCTAAGGATGAACTATTGACGTAATATCCTAACTTAGCCCAAATCAGAGATATCACGAAAGAACTCATTAGCAAAAAAGTCTTCGATTATATACTTCAAGGATTTCAAGCAGAATCAAATGATCTTTGTAACATTCTCGGGAAACATTTTATCCTCATGAGACCTAATGAATATCAAGTGACCTGGGCTCCTATGGAAAACGGGCAGTTCACTATTAAATTAGCATACAATATTCTGTTTGATGACAAGGATTTTGTCCTCCAAAAGGACTTAGTTTGGATAAAAAATTTAATTCCAAAAATTACAGTCTTTTCATGGCTGGTTATCCAAGGAATAATTCTAACCATTGATAATATGATGCATAAAGGTATTTGTATCACTAATTGTTGTTATCTGTTCAGGGCTAATTGGGAGACCATTTATCACATTTTCCTTGACTATCCTAAGTAGGGTTTTTCAGGCCTTCAATATTTCTTGGGTTAAACCAACCATCGTACTTGATTTGTTCGTCCAGTGACTTTAACCCTTTTCAATCCAAAGACTTAGATACATGTATAAAATTTATCTCAATCACTATATTTGGCAAGTGTGGTTAGAAAGGAACCATAGAGTCTTTAATGAGTCTATCCATGATCATCAAACTATCATTGCCAGGATCCTATCCTTTGTCAATGAGAATGTGAACCTTATCCCTTTTGATAGTTGTAAACCTCATCTATAGGAGACCACGATTGCTCAATATTTAAGCTTAACCTTGTTAGATGAGTCTGTGCCTAGGGTAGTCAACCCCAGAGCCAATGTTAAGTGGTCCCCACCTCCTACAGGTTGGTTTAAGATTAATTTTTATGGAGTGGCTAAGGACAATCCTGTTAGAGCAGGCGCTAGTGGCATTGTGCGAGATAATAATGGGAATATGATGCTTGGGTTTTCCAAATATTTGGGAACAAGGACGAACAACAGAGCTGAATCTAGAGCTATGTGGAGAGGCCTTCAAATGACTCAATAGGTAGAAGGCAATTTGATCATAGAAGGAGACTCTATGCATGTTATAAATCTCCTCAATAATTGGAAAACTCCACGTTGGAGGATTAAAACAATTGTTGAAGAGGCTAGGATCATTTTCCAGGGAATACAGGACAGAAAAGCCCAACATGTATTTCAAAAAGCTAAAAAAGTTGTTGATAAGATGGCCAATTTGGGTGTCGATGGTGACAGAATTTTTAGATGGGAACACAGTGTCTTGAGTGAAGTAGAAGAGCTTATTCAACAAGAATTCCAAGAATTATAGTCAAATTTACCAACAGAGAAGGCATTGTAAGTTCGAAGGCTATGAGTATTCCCATCTCTTTTTTTAAATGGACTCACAATAAAAATTATCTAAGCTATCAATCTTGGTGGATGTTGCTTGGAAATACCACAAAGACTAAAGGGGACAGTCACATATCAGATAACATGGGTCCTAGTCATCTTAGTAATTTGAGGTTGGTTGATAATCACAGGGCAGGAAAGAAATGACAATATAAGACTTCGAACCAGAGCCACATGGACCACCAGATAGCCACCGCCATAAATCTAGCTAGCAGGTTCACTTCTCCAAGGATGATTGGCCAAGATGGGATGTGGTCCCAAAGCATGTCATATATAGAAGAAAGCAATTACCAAAGAATTATTAATAGTAACTATCAATATAGAGCTTGTGGGAGTTTTTTTCAGTACTCTGCTATGTGTGTCTGCAGCTTTTTTTTTCTCCATTGTTTCAAGGAAGGAATCTGTGTTTGTTTCTTTTTTTGTAATTATGATGCAGGTGTGTTTTCTTGGGGTATACCCAAAATGTTTTATGGGAAGTTTCTTTTTTATAACAGGCTATGTGCCTTACCGGATGTAATGGCTTTGGCGGCATGTAGATTTTACATATATAGGATCCTTAGTAAGGACATGTTCATCAATAGCCTTGGGCTGATTTTTGTAAAAGGTTTTGGGTCAACCTGTAAAACCCGGTATTAATGCTATAGTATCTTATCTATATAAAAAAAGTAATGAACATACAAAAGAGCATGTAAGAATGTTATAAAATTATTAAATGTGAAATGAATTATTGTATTAAATGTTCCATATGATCATTTAAATTGTATCATCTTTCTTATAATAAATTGTCCTTATTTTAAAATTTAGGTGAAATATAGTTACTCAAAATATGAATAAGAATCTATTTAGTTTATATTTACATTAACAATATATCTTCTTGGTCAAATATATGAGTCCTAATTTTATTATAGTAATATTTGTTTCATTATAAAGGTGATACAAGATGAGTATATATATCTATTGGGAGAAGACGTATATATGTCCATTAGGATAAGTGGTATATTATAATAAGAGAGAGTCTATGAAGAAGATGATATTAATGAACTTTTAAATAAGCCTTGTGTAAGAACATAGAAACATCCAATATTTTAATTCTTCATTATCCATTTAATCACACCATTTGGGGATACTTATAAAATAATATGCACATATATTGGGTAGTTTTGATAATATTGAAAGAGTTGATGAAATAATTATGTATTCTATGGGGAATTGGTCTTGCCATTATTTTTTGGAATTTATGGATTGAATTGATTAACAATTTTTTTTTAAATAAATCTTAAAATCCTACCCAACCTTAAAATTGTATTATTACCTCTCTTGTGGAATGATTATAGATATAGTGCTCATTATGGGAAGCCTTAAGTACAATAAATGATGTTGTAATGACTTGGGTACAAGATTTAAATATACATGGAAAAATAATTTGGAGCAATGACATTAAAATAAATTTTCAAGGGTGAGTGGAAAATCGATTTGGTGTGAGGTGGCTAGATGAGGTTTGTGATCCATACCATGGGTCCATTTAAATTTCGTTCAAATAACACTAGCTATCATAATACCTTTAACATTATCAACATCCTCGAATACCTATTTATATATATGGAGCTTTCTATAGAAATTTTTAGAGAAAGAACCTCAATGCACCCAAAGCATCAAGACCTCCATATAATTTTATATAAGCATTCATTATAGGAGGCTCAAAATTCCATCCTCTCTATTGTTGGTATACTTGCAAATCATCCATCTACTTTGGCTCCCAACCAGGGGAGCCCTTTAAAGGTCACCATAAGTAATGAGAATGCAATAGAAAAAACTTCTAATAATATTTTTAAAACTAGGAAGAAGCTAAATTTGGAAGATAGAGATGCAATAGAGAGCCAATGTTGACCCCCTCATGAATTTGGAAGATAAACTTAAATTCATGTCTAGGTAATATAACATGGCTTGGAACCTCATCTAACAAGTTGAGAAGATGGTTGGTTCCATTGAAAGTAGAAATTTAGATGTATCTAGGTCTTTTATGGTGAGTAGAATGCAAGTGGTGATGAGTGGGTTCCTTACAAGGTGTATGATTAGTCATGGCCTCTCTAGTTGCCCCTTTTTGGCTATCCCTCAAGGGTCCTATACCTCTTATTTTTGTATTGTCCTTTTTTCCCCTACTTCCTTTACTGGCATCCCTCGAAGACTCTCTTTAGGCTATGTCGATATATCCTCTAAGGTTTCTCTTGTGTTTTGTAATTTTTAAGTTGCTTTTGTGGATACTATCTCCATTTTTATTTGTCTAACATAAAATGTGTGGGGTCCCTTTCAAAAACCTCTCTTTCAACGAATAAAAAAAAAAGGAATCTTTTTTGGTTGAAAAGTGACACTATATTATTAAAGAATGATAATGTTATGTTGGTAAAAAAAATATAGTTGGTGTGGAAGCACACCATGAAAATACCATGCCAAGGGTCCAAAAAAAACAAATAGGGTTATAGGTATTAAAAGCTAAATATTAATAAAATCCAAAAGTAGAAAGCAAAAACCTATAAGGGAACATGGAGTAATAAAAATAAATAAAAAAAAATGGGGTCTTTGTTTAAAAGACTACCCCATGGATTCTTTAATGATGGAATCCCAACTAAACTATTCACCTACTCATTAGTTCTCTACCTATGCCACTAGAGTCTCCTCTATTGTTAGAGCAATAATTATTTTCTATCATCATATGCAAAAAAATGACATGGTCAAGTATGGTTGAACATTCAAGGTTGAGGATCCACCACCTAAATGGGTGAGTATTCCAAAAGGGCTCCCTCATGGAACATTTTTGCTAAAAGTGAAAAGTAGTTGGTAAAATTAAATATGGGATAACCTAAAAAAATCACTCTATCAAGTCACATTATTATCCTACCAAGATTAGCATCCATATTGGACCACATGTAACACAAAGTATTGACGTAGAGACAACCGACATTGGGATCAAAGAATCCCAATTTACTATGCATGTAAGAACAAACTATATGTTTTCTTGTAAATAAATGCATCTCATGGTCTCCACACCAGTTTAGCACCATTTCAATCATATTAAAATCACCACATATAACGCATGTGGTGAAAGGAAGGGATTTCACAATCCAAATCCATAAATAAAATCATTCAATGATTTTTTTAAAGGAATATATATTAATCACCTCAAATGAGTGGTTTGTTGATGTTAAAAACTATCGATAACCCTTGACTTGTGGAGTCACATCCATGAGCCACTAGGTGGGTCCATAAATGAGTGAATATGAGAGTGGAAACACCACCTCAACCTAGTTCATGATCACTGTGCAAGAATTGTCTCACTAAACGAGAGGTCCTACACACTATGGAAATCAAGAACCCTATAACTTTCACTTCCTATAAATACAAAATATCAAGATCTATGTTTCTTATGAACCTTGTACACCATATTTTTTTACTTGCAGTTCATTAGTATATGAAAATTCTAGTTAAGAAAGTTCATTGAGAAAATAAGTGTAATGATATATATTTTTTGTTAAGGTACTCCAAAGCACCAAAACTATTGATGGACTCTAAACTATATCAAGTCGAACATTTGAAATGTGCAACCATTTTTTGGTAGAAATTCCCATACCTCCACCTCTTGACATGGACTATGGGAGTGTTAAGAGCCCATTGGTGGGTATTGAGAGGGAGATCTTATTTTGGTGATAATTTGATCAACCATGTTCAATGTATTTGGGTTTGGATTTGTTGGGAATTATAAATATCTTTACTAATAATTTCTATATATGGTGGACCAACAACTAATTGCTCCTTCACCTTCTTGGTAGGCTTCACATTGGGCATGAATACTATCTTAGTTGTTGGATTAGCCTATGGGGCTCTAGCAATATTAACTCATGAATGTTTGGACCCTCCAACATTGGTCCAACCATCCTAATGAGCACTATTCAACCTAAATTAAACTTACAATAAATCTGTACTCTTGTTGTATAAAAACAACATATATTATTTTTATTATCACTCCTTTTTAGCACCTTTTTTATCTCTAACTCTTGTTGTTATATTTTTCAGATTTTAGAATAATAATGGTGTCTCTTTTCTTGGTTTTGAGACACTTTTTTATACTTCCTTTTTCTAGGTTTTAATAGCTTTAAAAATTATGCTTTCAAGTACTTATAATAACCACTTTCAATACTTGTAAAAGAATACTTTTTATAGGATCAATATTATACACCGTTTATGATCTCCTTGGTGTCTTGTCTCCATGATAAATTCTTGTGTTGAATTTATGTAATTTTGCAGCTACACTCCCTTTTATTTTTTTTCTCTAGAATCATTAACTTGCAGCTCTATTTGCTGCTTAAAAATCATCTTTCTTGCTGTAATATTTTCTTCTTATATGTGCTATAAACTTCTGAAATTTGCAGCTACAAATGATGCCCTATTTTTGTCCAAATCTATAGAATTTATCCTTGTTCAAATTATTCTAAATACCCCTATTATTTTCTTTCCAAATATCTTCCAAAAATATCTCTAAACTCCTTCAAAATGTAGCTCACTTTTCTCTTTCTAATGCTGCCCGAATTCACAGTTCAAACCTCTCAAATTAATGCTTATAAAATCTGATCCTTTGATGTATAAGAATCTTCAAATTTACTGCCTCATTTTGCTATCAAGTCTTCCTTCAATTGGTTGTCCAAGAATACTTCAAGCACTTCCCAAATATCCTCTAAATCACAATTCTATGATTTCTTCAATTTGTTGTCCAATGACCTTTCAACTTCTTCCTCAAAAATCAGTAGCTTTCTTCTTTTCAAATCAACCTTCAAAAATTTTGTGGCTATCATCAAAATTCTCAAAAATATGGCCTCTTAAATTATTCTTCATTCTTCAATCCTCCTATTTGAATTTTGAATTCAAATTTGATCTCGTTTTCTATCATCTTCCTCAATAATTTTAATTTATTGAGGTCTTCAAAAACCTTCTCAAAATTATCCCAAAACCTTCTTTTCAGGAGCTTCTATTGCTTGCATTTTTCTATAATAAACTTTTCTTCAAATATCCTCCAATGGGCGCTAATTCAAATCTACAATGAGTGTTTCTCTAGCCTTCTTCTTCTACTCCAAATTCTTCTTGAGACCTCTTCTCTTGGGTCTTATAATTAAGCAACAACTCAATTCTCTTTATTAATACTTCAGTGGAACCTTACCTTGGTTTCCTTAATATTCCAACTATGGAAACTCTGCAATGATATCTCTTTATTAGATCTTCAAATTCTATTGCTTCACAACTTTACAATAGTACATTTTTGTAGTCCTTCTCTATATTCAATATTCTATCCTCTAAATCTGGAAGTTCTTGAATGTAACCTCTTTATTGGGTCTATTTAAGATTCAATATACAATATTAAATGATGACCTCCTTCTTGGTTGTCCTAAATATTTAATGGAACTTTATTTCTTGAAAATACTTAATATTTAATGTCTACTTTTTTGCAAGAAAGGATTAATCCTTACATGAGAAAATCACATAGACTTTCAGGAAACCGAAGGTGAAATTCTTCTCTATTTGTTGTAGGATGCTTATAAACTTATGAGAACTAATCTTATACAACAATAAACTTAGATAATAGTAACCAAATACATTCAAAGTTCTAGAATTCTAAAATCAATAAACTTCACTAGCTATTCTCAAAACTAGTGGAAACAAATCAATTCTAATTCCTAGTCTTCTCAACTTTTCCTTCAACCCTATGGAAAGAATATAACCAAATATTAGTTTGTAAATTTATTCTCTCTATAAAAATTTTCAATAGGACCTTCTTCTAGGTTCTCTTAATCTCATCAATATCAAGGCCTATGTTCAAGACCTTTAAATTTCCTTCTATTTTGAATTTGTTCTTGGAATAGGTAACTCTTCATCCTTCACTATGTTTCCTTCAACACAGTGACAAATACTATCTTCTATGGTTTTATATGTTTCCTTAAAGTGTGGAAATATCATTTTCCACTTAAAAACCTATGCAAGATAAAACCTTTTTGTGGATCTGATACCATTGTTTGCTCTTGAATCTAAATACTTAAGATAAAGTAACCAAAATATGTAAAATAAAGTTAGAACATGAAATATATAATAATGTAAAACTACTAGGTATATAAAACTCATACATAACTTTAGAAATAATTCATATAAATACCACTAACAAATGCTCATGAAAATTGGAAATTAGTTGAATAAAGACTTCAAATACATCATACTTCTTCACTCTCCATTGTATATGTCACTCTATCTATCACTCTATGTATTACACTATATCTCTCTCACATCCATATAGACACATATATAATGGAATGTGAATCTTCATATGGAGCACTCTTGGCCTTCACTCTTCGAGTGACTCTTTATTTCCTATTTTATTGACTCATGTGCACATGAAATATTATACATATTTATATTACCATAATTATTTGCACACTTGTGCATTTATTACATTGCATAAAGTAAGTACTCTTACTCTAATCTAGGACCCTTTCCTAACCTAAATATGTACCCAAGGTGGTACATTGGCATGCATCAAATAATGTAATATATTCCAACATATCCAAGAAAAGTGGTATTCCACTTACGAAACTTAATGGTATAAAGGAATGCTTGAATGCAAGACACATACTTCAAGGTTAAAAGAATATATTTTATCTTAAATATAATTTTATTATCCTATAGTTTCACAAGGTTATACTTGGTATAATAACCTTACTATTTATAGCAACTACAAGGGGTATTCATCATTATTTAAGTCTTATCATTTCTTTGGGTCACTTTATATCCATAAATGATAATGGTATTTTATGATTTGTTCATAATAAGAGTCATCATATATCCTTACGAGTACTTGAAAATGGACTAGAAGAGAGATAATATCATTGGGTATAGATATTTATGGTTCATTTTATGAAAAGGTTGGTCATTTTATTTAACCATAAACTATGTATTCACTTATTAAAATCTATAATATATTTCTTAGAGTGAACAATACCTAATATACATCTCGCCATCTGCAACAAGTCCTTGAATAAGTGCATATAATATAAAGGTATTAAAAATTCTATGATATAGAAAATTAGTCATAGATGTATTTAATATAATTTAATATGGACCCAATTTTTTCTTAATTACAACCATAATTAATATAAAAAAGAATAAGAAAACCTTTAAAATTAAATGTACATCTCCTAGCTTGCATGTATATTAGTGTATATAATTTAGGTAGAGCATATAGTGACGTATTTTGTGTGTGTGTGTTCTAAAGACATTCATTCTATCTCTATATGTATAAATGTGTGTGTGTGGGTGTGGGTGGGTGGGTTGGTGGGTGTGTGGGTGCAGGTGGCTTTACTCTACAATTCAAGCAATGAGAACTTTAAAAAACATATGGTAAGCATTTCAAAATGTATTTCCACTAGGTATAAATCAAAATAAAACTTACTGAATATGATATATCCCTACATCATGCTTCTAAAATACTATTTTATTCCATGTATTAGAATGGAAAAATTATATCATAGTTATTTAATATTCCACCACTAATAAATCAAGTATCATTAGGTTGTTATATCTAATATGAATAATTTTAGTTGGGTTAAAGGAAGGATCAAGTCCTTAAATATAATGGATATTTATCATATTGTTTTTCGTACCAAAAAATATTTATCAAAAAGGACAACTAAGCCCATCACTTTCATGCAAAATAATAAATACAAAACAATGGTCAATTCAATCTAAGAACATGAATATGATAAAACCAATTATAAGACCATGATCACTATGGGTGAAAATATCGTAGATCTCATTCATATACAAATGAACACTCTTGTTTTAAACTTGATAAATCTCACAAATTGAATTTTTTTTTTAATTTCTTTCCATAACTATGACTTTTGTAATTGATACATAGACAAAATAACATATACCCAAAAAATTACATAGGATTTGGAAAATGTGTTTCAATGAATAATCTATGGAGCTAGATTATGACCATAAATTTTAATGTATTTTGATCCGTAATTAAATATATCCTTAATTAGACTATTTTTTATGTAGAATGAATCATAAACATATAATCTACTATCAAACATAGAATATAAAATTTAATAAATATTCCTTTGTATGAGTAAAAAATTATACATCATAATGACTTTAATGCCATATTAAAGTTCATACTACTTGTCAAAATGAAGAGAAATAATACATTGCTTTGAACTTACAGAAGTAAAGAGGAAAATAGTATAAAGATAATAGAAAATATAAATTAAATGCAAGAGGATGCCCTTACTAACCCATCATAATTGATAATCAAATAACTTATTTTGATAACAACAGATCAATATAAGATATATCTAATCCCTATAATTATATATTATTTAATGAATAGTCAATATACTATTAGGTTAAGTGACAACTAAGTTTCAATAAACTATTATCATGTTATAAAATGTTAGCTCATTGGGTTATGAAATAAATTATACTCTAATTATTGGTAACTTATATCCTCCCAAAATACTTTTTATTATTCTAAAATTTATTTTATGGATGGAAAAATATTGATATTATATATAATGTTAATTTATATAATTTATAGTTAAAAAAAAATAATAGAATATCTTGTAAATTACTCATAAGTGGTAAATTAAATATGTGAATAGATATATATAGTGAGCATATTTGAACAATATAGTAGTAACTATAAATAAAGCATAAGCCATCATTAATTTAAAAATTGTCCCTCATATTGTATAGATAATCCAAATTATTAAATTTGATATCAAAAAAAGACAATACCACGTGTTTGGCTAATATTAAGTAATTTTATTATTTACTTCATTACTTATATAAAAAAATTATGAAGCTTTCCTTATTATGAGCATGAAATAAAGTTCAATAATTTATAACTTATTTACACTTGATATACTATACATGAATAAAGAGTATATACAATATTCTATGAAAATTATTAGAAAATATTTATATCAAAGGTTCTTAAGTAATGAACATACAAAACGGTATGTAAGGGCATCATTATGGGAAGCCTTAAGTACAAAAAGTGTTGTGGTAATGACTTGGGTACAATATTTAAATATAAATGCAAAAATAATTTGGAGCAATGACATTAAAATGAATTTTCAAGGGTGAGTGGGAAACCGAGTTGGTGTGAGGTGGCTCTATGAGGTTTGTGATCCATACCATGGGTCCATTTAACTTTGGTTAAAATCACACTAGCTATCATAATCCCTTTAACATGATCAAAATCCTAGAATAATTGTTTATATATATGGAGCTTTCTGTAGAAAGTATTAGAGAAGGAACCTCAATGCACCCAAAGAATCAAGACCTCCATATAATTTTATATAAACATGCATTACAGAAGGAGGATCAAAAGTACATCCTCTCTATTGTTTGTATTCTTGTAAATAATCCTTCTACTTTGGCTCCCAACCAAGGGAGCCCTTTGAAGGTCGCCATAAGCAATGATAATGCAATAGAAAAAACTTCTAATAATATTGTTAAAACTAGGAATAAGCTAAATTTTTATTCCACTACTGACACCCCTCCCTCTATGGAAATCAAGCTTCATCACTGTTCATCCAAAGGCAAAGCTTCTAGGGAAAAAAAAAACTCCTATTGTAATTGACCAAGATAAGGAGACCCTAGGAGAGTCTCTAGTGAAGATAAAAAAGTTAAAGAGTGATGGGACATAGTTTGATCTCTCTCCCTAAAGGATGGTGATCCCATAAGTGGGCCCTCAACCCATATTAAATAGAGATCCAATGTTGAGCCCCTCATGAATTTGGAAGATAAACTTAAATTTGTGTCTAGGTAATCTAACATGGCTTGGAACCTCATACAACAAGCTAAGAAGATGGTTGGTGCCATTGAAATTAGAAATTTAGGTGTATCTAGGTCTTTGATGGTGAGTAGAATGTAAGTGTTGATGAGGGGTTTCATTCCAAGGTGTACAATTAGTTATGGCCTCTATAGTTGCCCATTTTTGGCTATCCCTTAGGGGTCCTATACCTCCTATTCTTGTATTGTCCTATTTTCCCATACTTCCTTTACTGAAATCCCTCGAAGACTCTCTCTAGGCTATGTCGAGATGTCCTCTAATTTTTCTCTTATTTTTTGTAAATTTTAGGTTTCTTTCATTGATACTATCTCCCTTTATAAAATGTGTGGGGTCCCTTTCAAAACCCTCTCTTTCAACTAATAAAAAAAAAAGAAATTTTTTTTTTGGTTGAAAAGTGACACTATATTATTAAAGAATGATAATATTATGTTGACCAAAAAAAATTAGTTGGTGTGTAAGAACACCATGAAAATCCCATGCTAAGGATAAAAAAAAAAAACAAATAGGGTTATAGGGATTAAAAGCTAAACCTTAATAAAATCCAAAAGTAGAAAGCAAAAACCTACAAGGGATCATGGAGTAATAGAAATAAAACCAAAACAATGGGGTCTTTAATTAAGATACTACCCCATGGATTCCTTAATGATGGAATCCCAACTAAACTATTCACCCTACTCATTAGTGCTCTACCTATTCCACTAGAGTTTCCTCTATTGTCAAAGGAATAATTATTTTCTATCGTCATATGGCCAAACAATGTCATTGTCATGTAGGGTTGAACATTCAAGGTTGAGGATACACTACCTAAAATGGAGAAGTAGTCCAAAATGGCTACCTCATGCAATATTTCTACTAATAGTGAAAAGTAGTTGGTAAAATTAAATATGGGATAACCTAAAATCATCACTCTATCATGTCACCTGATTATCCTATCAAGACTAGCATCCATATTGGACCACATGTAACACAAAGTATTGATATAGAGACAACCTACATTGGGATCAAATAATCCCAATGTATTGTGTATGTAAGAACAAACTACATGTTTGCCTGTAAATCAATGCATATCATGGTCTCCACACTGGTTTACCACCATTTCAATCATATTAAAATCACCACATATAACCCATGTGGTGAAACAAAGGGATTTCCTAATCCAAATCCATAAATAAAATCATTCAATGATTTTATTAAAGGAATATATATTAATCACCTCAAATGAGTGGTTTTTTGATGTTAAAAACTATCAATAACACTTTACTGGTGGGGTCACATCCATGAGCCACTAGGTGGGTCCATCAACGAGTGAATATGAGAGTGAAAACACCTCCTCAACCTAGTTCATGATAATTGTTCAAGAAGTGGCTCACTAAGCAAGAGGTCCTACACACTATGGAAAGTGATAACCCTATAACTTTGACTTCCTATAAATACAAAACATCAAGATAGAATTTTTTTATGAACCTTGTACACCACATTCTTTCACTTGGAGTTCATTAGTATATGAACATTCTAGTAAAGTAATTTCATTGAGAAAAAGGAGTCTAATAATATATCTTTTGTGTTAACGTACTCTAAATAACCAAAAATATTGATGGACTCTAAACTATATCAAGTCGAACATTTGAAATGTGCAAGCCTTTTTGGTAGAAATTCCCCTACCTCCACCTCTTGACATGGACTATGGGAGTGTTAAGAGCCTATTGGTGGGGATTGAGAGGGATATATTATTTTGGTGATAAGTTTATCAACCATGTTCAATGTCTTTGGGCTTTGGATTTGTTGGGAATTATAAATATCTTTACTAATAATTTATATATATGGTGGACCAACAACTAGTTGCTCTTTCAACTTATTGGTAGGCTTCGCATTGGGCATGAATGCTATCTTAGTTGTTGGATTGGCCTATGGGACTTTAGCAATATTAACTTATGAATTTTTTGGCCCTCCAACATTGGTCCAACCATCCTAATGAGCACTATTAAAACACAATTAAACTTACAATAAATCTTTACTTTTGTTGTATAAAAACAAAATATAATATTTTTATTATCACTCCTTTTTAGCACCTTTTTAAACTCTAAATCTTGTTATATTTTTCATATTTTATAATAATAATGGTGTCTCTTTTCTTGGTTTTGAGACACTTTTTTAGACTTCCTTTTGCTAGGTTTTAATAGCTCTAAAAATGATGCTTTCAAGTACTTATAATAACCACTTTCAATACTTGTAAAATAATACTTTTAATAGCATCAATATTATACACTTTTTATGATCTCCTTGGTGGCTTGTCTCCTTGATAAATTTTTGTCTTGAATTTATGTAATTTTGTAGCTACACTCCCTTTTATTTTTCTGCTCTAGAATAATTAAATTGAAGCTCTATTTTCTGCCCAAAAATAAGCTTTCTTTCTGCAAAATTTTCTTCTTATATATGCTATAAACTTTTGAAATTTACAGCTACAAATGTTGACCTCTTGCTGTCCAAATATATAGCAATTATCCTTGTTCAAATGCTACTAAATCCCCTTATGCTTTGCTTTCCAAAGATATTCAAAAAATATCTCTAAACTCCTTCAAAATTTAGCTCACTTTTCTCTTTCTAATGGTGCCCAAATTCACAGCTCAAACATCTCAAATTAATGCTTATAAAATTTGATTCTTTAATGTCTAAGAATCTTCAAATTTACTTCCTTATTTTGCTATCAAGTCTTCCTTAAATTGGTTGTCCAAAAATACTTCAAACACTTCCCAAATATCCTCTAAATCCTAGCTATATTCTTTCTTCAAATTTTTGTCCAATGACCTTTCAATTTCTTCCTCAAAAATCAGTAGCTTTCTTCTTTTCAAATCAGACTTCAAAAATTTTGTGGCTATCATCAAAATTCTCAAAACTATGGCCTCTTCAATTATTCTTCCTTATTCAATATTCTTATTTAATTTTGAATTCAAATTTGATATCGTTCACTATTTGAAAGCACGAGATTTCGGAAGATTTGAAAAAGAAAACTATTGCGATGCATTCAAAATCAAAACTAACGCTTAAGTCCTAAAATGTGAAGTGCATGAAATGAAAGAGGCGAATTGAAATGAGATACAAGAAATTAGAGAAATCACAGCCCTTTTATTTAACTCTCTTAATCTCGGTTACAAAGACGCCTCCTCCCTTTTCAGGGGCTAGGAGCGTTAAATGAGTTTTGGGTTACAATCGTGACTTAGTATTCCCTCTTCCGCATGCCCACATTTGAAATGGGCGGGCCAAAGTGTTGCCGCCGCTTGCGATGATGAATCCTTAACCTTTGCTGCTCCTCCTGCGATCAAAGAAACAACAAAGGCGTTAGTAGCACCTGCTGCAAATATGAAACGTTTGTTCTCTAAAATTAATGAAAGATGCATGTAAAAGATTAGCTAAATCAGTGAGTAAAATGAATCCAAATCACCTGCAAATTTGACAGAGACCAGAAAACATTACCAGAGGGCCACTGCCATTGAAACAGTCGGCCAATTCACTTTCAACTATAATTCGTCCTTGGGCAGGATGAATTCGACTGTTATTCGTCCCCGGGTAGGACGAATTCGACTATGATGAAAGGCCGAAGTGATGCCGTCCAAATGTCGCGTCTCGGGATCTCCAAAA
Organism: Wollemia nobilis; assembly: GCA_028583015.1. NCBI lineage: Eukaryota > Viridiplantae > Streptophyta > Pinopsida > Araucariales > Araucariaceae > Wollemia > Wollemia nobilis. The sequence goes on from JAQPPZ010016936.1 coordinate 6,234,708, forward strand.
GACCTGCAAACATGGGGGTTAGCTAATTGGGGGCATTTTGGGATGACCCAGATGGTCGGTTTTCCCCAATTTGGCCTCCATCACTGGGAATTTGACGTCGCTACCTGCAAGTTAGTGGGACAACAAAAGCGACGAGAACATGATGAAATCTGATTAAAACATTATGAAATCGAATACATAAACTATCTAGTCAGCATAGAATGAAATGAGAGATGAACAAATGATAGAAAAATGCATTAGAATGAAACTTAAAAGGTGCGGGGTGCCCGAGTGGGCCGCCCACCGTTGGAACTTGATTTCGGCACCAATCCACTAGGGATGGGCCCAAAATCTCTTAGAATGGGTTGTCGGAAAATTGGTGGATTAAGGTGGTCAAATGTTGGGTTTTTGGGTCCGAATTCACACTTCCAATAGCCACCCAATAACCTCTCTTGCGAAAGAGATCAAGGATGTGGAAGATGTAAATCAAAAGGGTAAAGGCGTGGTATCAATTTGGCAGCACTTCGTTGCTTGAAAATGCCTCCAACTTGTCTCTTTCTGGGTGGGAAAGTCCACCATTTTATAGACCCAAGGGGTCTCTTTGGAGGGGCATGCAGGGGTGCCATGTGGCGGCCATGCCTTCCCAAGAGGGAGGAGACTCCTCCCTGACTTGGGCTTCCATGACTGCCCTTGTGACAGTCCTCCAACGGCCAATCTACCCACCTACACGCGCATGCAAGGCAGGAGTCATAAATTGACAGTCTTCGGCTGCCACTTGGTGCCATTCTTCTTTTTGCCCGTTAAACCTGGAATTCGTCCTGACCAAAGACGAATTCAGAATTCGTCCCTGGGTGAGACGGATCCCAGTTAGAATTCGTCCCTGGGAGGGACGAATACTGAGCAAAGTGCCTGAATGTGCCAAATTGCCTTTTGACCTTACAAAATTGCTATAAAAGTGGTTAGGACCACTGTTTAACCTCTAAGGGCTGCCCTAGGGGCTGTGTGTGTCAAAGCGATCAGTGTTTGCAGTCACATAATCGGATTGGTGTTGTTTTGGTGTCTACAGATGCCCCTTTTTGGGATGCGTTGTGCATGGCGCAACGTCGAGCAAAAATAGATAACCAAAGCACTAATGATTAGGGTTTCTTGGTAACCTAACCAACTTTTGATGCCCCAAGTATGGAAAGGGCATGCATTCTTGAATCCTTGCTTCTGACGAGCGAAGGAATTTGATTTCAAGTATTAACCTATTTTGGTGAGGTGTGACTTGAGCTTGGACATTGATCAGTCATGAATAGGCAAAGGGCGCAACCTTTTGTCCACGGGGGAACCTTGTGTTCATGATTCACAGAATGCCAAGTGATTTGATCAGATTATGATTGTTGCTTGTTTATTTCCCCAAGCAGGAGCGTGATTGTCTTTGTCAATGATTCTTTGAATGCATGTCATTGCCTTGATTGGGTGTGTGTTTGTTGATTGGTGACTAAGTGTGACTACCCCCTCAAGCGACGAATCGATGAGGGAATGACCTTCGTGAGAAAAGCGACGAGTCGCTTGACCCAAGATGACTTGTGCAAGGGTGCCTCTAGATGGTTTAGCGTTAAGCATGTGCAATTTTTCCAACATTTAGACCTATTTTTGGTGGGTGGTAACCCTTTTTGCGACGCTGTTTGGAGCTAAAATTGGCAAAAATCCATCTTCCCATGGAGCGGTCCGGCTAAGATAGCCTTCTTAGGGAGTAGGATAATGACAATTTGTGACCCCAACATCTGTTTTGTATGCCCGGGATGTCAAGTGCAACAGCACTCTCATCGGGCAAATTTATTATCGGTTTTAATGCATTTTTGTTCATTTTTTGATGTTTTTGAAGTTTTTGGCCTGAATTCGTCCCAGGGTGGGACGAATCCCAGCTTTAGAATTCGTCCCTGGGTGGGACGAGTGCTAACTAGAGTGCTCATCCCAGTGAAGGATGAATTCCAGCTCAAAAGCCTATTTAAGGGCCAAAACTAGGGTTTGGGCTCATTTGCATCTGATTTTTCTTGCGATTTGGAGCTCTGGGGAGGAGGAGGTTAATTCTGCAAAGCGAAGCGCTGCCGAGATTTTCCCTGCCATCATGAGTACACAAACTGGATCGAGCGACGGAGCCGAAGCGAGACCAGTAAGTGCTCCCTAGAGTTTATTTTTGTTTTAATTGCAATTATTTTGTTGAATTATTTTTGTGATGATGTTTTTCAAAATTTTAAAATTTAAACCTTGAAACTGAGCTAAGGACAACTAAGACTTAGTGTACAACTAAACGTAGCGCAAAACCTAGGTAAAGAATGTTTATTTAGATTTTAACTAAACCCTAGGATAACGGAACATAAAACCCTAAGACGTAATTTTTGTTGTTTTTGAATTTTTATGCTGTTTTTAAATTAATCAGTTAAGATTAGAAACCTTAAGACTGAAAAATTAATTTTTTAATTTTGTTTCATTTATTTTTTTTGGAATTTATCAGTTAGGATTAGGAACCCTAGAACTAAAATTTAATTGAATTTTGAATTTTTGTTTTTTAAATTAATCAATTAGGATTAGCAACCCTAGAACCGAAAATTTAATTTTTTTTTTTTTTTGTTGTACATTGATAGGCAATGTTGTATATGCATGTTATTGTTGTACAGTTCTTTTCCATGATTTTAATTTTTTTGAATTGTTTTCTTTTGTAGGTTGTTAGGAGCCGGTACCGTGTACCCACTGCTTTTACTGAGGCACGGGGGCGCTGACTGAGGCTGACTGGGAGTGGCTTGATGCCCTTGGGCTCAAGCAGGTGGCTCGACTGGAGCCTGTGGTCATGGATCAGGCCTATTTGATGGCCCTGATCAATCTTTGGGATCCGTGGACCAATACCTTCCATCTCCCAACAAGGGAGATGACTGTTACTTTGGAGGATATCTATCGGCTTCTTCGGATTCCGATAGATGGACTGCCCATCAGGACATCGCCGCGTGATCAGCGGACGGCTGTACTGACGAGATGCTTTGGACATGGGGAGCAGTTGGGCGTAGAGAGCCCAGTGGAGACGGCCAAGATTGACTATCAAGTTGGCAGGATTCTGGTCCGATGGTGGCAGGAGAGGGGGGTGTTGGGAGTGAGGCACGCATTCCTTATGGGCCTCATTTCCAACATGCTATTACCTGACTCGTCAGGTGCGAGGTTCCCATGGAACCTGCTGGATTTGGTTTGGCAGTTGGTAGAGTGCCCGATAGAGGCACCGCTTATCCTGAGATGGGGACAGACACTGTTGGCACAACTCTATGGGGAGCTGTATGAGGTCCGCTGTCGACAGCGAAAGGGGATCAGCTGCAGCTATCTGTTGCAGTGCTGGGGTTGGCAGCACATAGCAGTTGAGAGGCCAACCGGGTTACCATGGACGACTCGGGCGACGATGGAGGATAAGGAGATAGGTTATGCAGTTCTGTGGCGGTGGTCCGGAGAGCAGGGACAGAGTCGGCGGTGGGCAGGTGCCGTAGGGCACTATGTCGATGCCTTCTCTCGGCTCACTCCAGGGGAGGTGGTTTGGTGCCCCTATCGGGACTGTCCAGCCTGGCCGAAGGCTGGAGAGTGGCTCCGACGGGTACGCAGGGAGCGGTGGTTGATTGGGCGACATGGGACCGAGCATGAGTTCTTCTCATATAGCCGGGTTACACGATAGTTTGGGGTGCGCCAGGGGTTTCCTGGTGAGCCCGTGGTCTATCGACACCGGGGGGATGAGAGGACTCTAGACCGACCGGTCATCGCGCCACTGGGTGAGGATTCGGACGCGATGATCGACGTCCCGGACGTGGATGACGTCGGGACTACCGTAGAGTATGACCAGTGGTGGGTACTACGGCGATGGCGAGGAGAGGGGCCACTAGGAGGCATGGAGGTGACAGCGGGGGGAGGGTGCTGAGGCACCAGGGGATGATTGGGGAGCTCCTTTGGAGGATGCGGACATGGTTGAGGTGGAGGGTGAGGATGTAGATTTGGGGGCTCCGGATCAGCCGGAGATGCAGGACATGGCGGAGCCGTGGGAGCCGGAGCAGGCTGCTGTTCCAGAGAGTCCCATGCCTCAGGCGGATGTGGAGGAGATGGAGTCCGGGGTACGCACTGAGAATGCACGTTTGGTGGAGCTGCTGCGGATGCGAGATCAGGAGCTGGGGGATGCGCTGCGGGAGCTGGGGGATGCACTATGGGAGAGGGATCTCCTACGGGCTCAGCTAGTAGAGCGGGATAGGGTTTTGGCATAGCGCGATGATGCAGTAGCTTACTACCATCGATGGGAGGCAGAGTGGTGCCGGCACCGGATAGATTTGGAGAGGGAGGTCATCCGCCTCGGTGGGCGGCTACCTGAGCCGTCGGGAGGTGGATCTTCACGTCGGACGAGGGACAGTGGTACTGAGCAGTCAGCATCATCTCATCGTAGGCGATTGGATGAGGGAGGTGGCAGTAGGCGTGATGTGGGGGCTAGCAGTAGCCGCCTCGAGGGGTCACACAGGACCCACACCACGGGGGTAGTTCTCGTCGCACTGATCCTGCGTGATCATGGTGGTCGACGCCTTAGGGCTGGGTGGTTTTGTTATATGATTGCGGGGTCTGAGGACCAGTTTTGTAGCTCACGGGCATTTTTTTTGACGATATATATATATATATATATATATATATATATACCGGCTTTATTGTGGTTATGCATATGTGATGATTTGATATTATGCATTATGGTTGATGAATATGGATGTATGCATGTTTATTTATTTTGATGGATGCATATGTTATGATGAATGCAAATGTTTTTGATTTATATGTGATATGCAAAATGAAATGGATGAATGGAATTTGTGATGGTTGGTTATGGCACCATAGACTATTTAGGACTCTGTTATTTTTGTTTTTAGGCGATTGCTATGATGAATGACTTTGTATGTATACATGTGATTTTTTTTTGTATTTTTTGATGGTATTGTAAGGATGAAAAGTAGCGCAGTTGGTTTAGAAATGTAGCTAAGGTTTTCTGAGACTCAGACGGTTTTAACTCACTAGCCACGACTGTACTTTATCTTACAAGACTTTTGGACAAGGTATGAATCGGACTTGTTTTTGACCAAGCTATTTCACATCCCTGTGTGTGCAATTGAGTTCATTTATGTGGTATTTGTCAGGATACCGCCAGTGCCAGGTGGGCTTTCAACCGAACTTGTATCGAGGATCACCTAATTAGCTCCACTAACTCCTTTGTTGTATTTAGTCAGATTAATCTGTGGTGTTATCCAGGATACCATAAGCTAGCTCATCCTCATGCAAACATTGGTCTGCACACACGCAAAGCGAATGTGACAGACATATCGTCATGCGGGTAGGATACCACCATTGCCAGATAGGCTGTCAACCAAACCTGTAATGAGGATCACCTAGATGGTTTTCGAATGCTGAGAATTCCAAAGATTCAAGTTCAGGTTATTTGTTGGCTGAATGATTTGGGAGACTTGCTCGTCTATATAGTGATGCAAATCACTATTTATTTTTCTATTTATTTTTCTTTTTGAGCAAGGATTTTGAATAGTGGTGATAACCACTGTTACTTGATTTTGTATTTTGAGCGGTGTGAGTTTGAGCTTGTGAATGGCCTTGATCCTAGTGGCCTTGGGGATGACTACCCATCCTGGTTAGGGGCGGATAGTACGAATCCTTACGACATTGGGAACCAAGGGGATGATGGAGATTATGAAGTAAGGGCATTGATCTTTTAGGCCTTGGGGATGACTACCCATCCTGATTAGGGGCGGATAGTACGAATCCTTACAACTTGGAGACCAAAGGTGAATGGAAAGGGTTAGGATGATGGTTTGTTGGAATTTTGTTTGTGAATGGCGTTGATCCTTTTAGGTCTTGGGGATGACTACCCATCCTTGGCAGGGACGTGTAGTACAAATCCTTACAACTTTGGGAACCAACTATGATTGGGATTTGGTAGTGGTAAAACCACTATTTATTAAGGTGAATGGATAGGGAAGAGCTCGTCCTTTTATCAATTCTCAGCATTCTAGAACCATTCGCACAGGGGGATGAGCAAGATAACCGTTTCGCTTATGGTGACCTGGATTACTGTGCAGGTTTCATCTTTCGTTCACACAACTTGGGAATTTTTATGTGTTTTAATTTGTGTTGGGATGCTACGTAACAAGGCGTATTTCAAGTATAACTCTACCTTCGTAAAATCTGTCTGACTCGGTACATTACGTGACTAGAGAGCAAAATGATGACTGAATTACGAAAACTCTTGATACATTAGAAGACCACTGACTCTTAGTGTGGTAAAAAGCGGTAAATGGCGTTTGTTTGTTTGTTTTATAAGATGGAACAATGTGGAACCAGATGGACTAGCAGAGCAATTACAGCCTATGGTGCCTTTGACCTGTACGACCACAAATATGCAATGTATGGATGCAATGCTTAATGCAGCTATGTATTTTTGTATTTTTGATGGATTGATTTTTGTGAATATGAAGATGAGATGCGAGAAGAGCTCTCTATTGATGAATTTGAGCATGCCTAGAAATGAGATGCAAATTTTTTTGTTGTTTTTGATGATTTTTGAATTTTGACTTTTCTTATTTTTGACCAAGCGATTGTGGAAATCCTTGGAGCATTTTGGGGTTGACCAAGCGATTTATAGGAATCCTTGGAGCATTTTTGGGATTGACCAAGCGATTATAGGAATCCTTGGAGCATTTTGGGATTTGACCAAGCGATTTATAGGAATCCTTGGAGCATTTTTGGGATTGACCAAGCGATTTTAGGAATCCTTGGAGCATTTTGGGATTGACCAAGCGATTTTAGGAATCCTTGGAGCATTTTTGGATTTGACCAAGCGATTTATAGGAATCCTTGGAGCATTTTGGATTGACCAAGTGATTTATAGGAATCCTTGGAGCATTTTTGGGATTTGACCAAGCGATTTTAGGAATCCTTGGAGCATTTTTGGGATTTGACCAAGCGATTTTAGGAATCCTTGGAGCATTTTTGGGATTTGACCAAGCGATTTCAGGAATCCTTGGAGCATTTTTGGGATTTGACCAAGCGATTATAGGAATCCTTGGAGCATTTTTGGGATTTGACCAAGCGATTTTAGAATCCTTGGAGCATTTTTGGGATATGGCTCTCTTAGATATGGAATGGTCGCAAATGACTGATATTCAAGGGTTCTGTTTCCTTGATTCCATCAAGAGAGGCTAGCCGGTATGTCCCGGGTCCTATTTTGCTATCAATGACATATGGACCTAACCAATTTGCCACAAATTTGTCCCTTAGGTGGGACGACAAACTAGAATTCTGTTGGTTTTCCTTCAAAACCAAATCACCAACCCGAAAGTCCCTCAGGTGAACTTTCATGTTGTAAGCTTTCTTAAGTCGCTCTTGATAAATACGTAAATGCTCGAGAGCATTAACGCGTCATTCGTCAAGCAACGTAAGCTGGTCTAACCGGGCCTACCGCGCAGCGTCATCATCGATGAACTCCTGCATTGATATGCGTAGGGAAGGAATTTCCAACTCTAGAGGCATGACTGCCTCGGAGCCATACACGAGCGAAAATGGAGTGGCCCCAGTGGGCGTCCGAATGCTAGTGCGATAAGCCCAAAGGGCAAGTGGGATTTGGATGTGCCAATCCTTATGACTATCTGTGACCATATTTTTAAGGATGGCAACTAGCATTTTGTTTGACGCTTCTGCTTGCCCATTCGCCTATGGATAATAGGGTGTCAAAAAATTGTGCTGAATTTTGTACTTTGTGGTCAAAGCACGCACGTCTTTGTTCTTGAATGGTGTCCCATTATCCGAGACTATTTTGGATGGAATACCAAAATGACATATGATGTTATGCAAAATGAACTCCACAATGCGGGGTCCTATCGTAGAGGTAAGCGGAACTGCTTCCACCCACTTGGTAAAATACTCTGTGGCCGTTATGATAAACGTGTGATGGCTTGACGATGCAGGGGAGATCTTTCCAATTAGATCGAAGCCCCACTACAAAAATGGCCAAGCAGACTGGACTGTCTGCAAGGCCTGGGAAGGTACGTGCATCAAATTGGCATGATGTTGACACTTCACGCACTTCTTGACATATGCGCAACAATCTCGCTCTAAAGATGGCCAATAATAGCCCATGCGAAGAATGCGCTTTGCGATGGCCATACCACCGAAGTGGCCACCACATGTACCATCATGCGCTTGGGCGACTCGCCCAAGTGGACTCTTGCTGGTCCAAGCAACGAAGGAGGATTCCTTCATAGCTGTGATGGTACAAAATGTCTCCTATCAAGACATACTTAGCCGCTTTCTGCTTGAATGCTCATTTTGTGGCATGCGTCAATCCAAGCGGGAGATTACCTAACTTGAGGTAGTCTCTAATGGGTAAATACCAGTCCTGTTGATCGGAAACCTCGACGGTATGAACAACCAATCCCTCTTGAAGTTCATCCCTAGCAAACGCTGAGCGGGATAGAACTTGTAAGAATAGCATTGTATTGCTATTAATGGGAGTAGGGGAGAACAAGGACCCCCAATTGGCATGTTTCAGATGATCATGGATTCGAGAGAACTTATCCGAGGATGGTTCAATCTGGATCATGTGGATTCCTGGCATCAAGTCAGAGCTTGCACGCTCCATCATGGATTGCGATAAGGTTTTGACTTGAATGGTTGTCATATCACCGAAAAGGTCTTGCGGGATTAGTGACCCCAAGGAGGCCATTGTGTCCGCAAAATGATTCGATGACCGAGGGAGTGCCTCGATGTCATACCACTCAAGTTTTGCCAGGAATTTGTCCACAAGGGCTTTATAAGCCTACAGAACTGGGCATTTGCATTGGAATACCCCTTTGACTTGATTGACAATTAACAACGAATCACCAAAGATGTTCAGTCATTTGATGTTCATGGCGATTGTTGTCTCGAAGACCTATGAGCAAGGCTTCATACTCTGCATTATTGTTGGTGCATGGGAAATTTAATTTAAATGATAGGGGCATTGGAGCGCCCTACGGTGTGAAGAATACTATTCCCATGCCACCACCTTGCTCACATTTAGAACCATCGAAGAATAGGGTTATGTCAGCCTGTGACTCAGGCTCATCAAAATCTGGCGATTCTAAGACATGGAAGACCCCATCATCGGGTAGTTCTATGACTAGAGGCTGATCGTCTTCAAGAGGAGCCTCCGCTAGTTGATCGGCTATGACCTGTCCTTTGATAGATTTTTGTCCAATAAACTCTATGTCAAATTCCATCAACAACATGATCCATTTCGCCATGCGACTACTATGATAAGTATGACTCATCATGTATCGCAATGGATTCTCCTTAGACACAACATACGTAGTGTTGCTCAACATGTAGTGGCATAGCTTTTTGGTAGCAAACACCACTCGCCAAGCAGAGTTTCTCAACGTATGCATAGTTAAGTTCATAACTCGACCAGGGTGCAGCTAAGATAATAAGTAGCCTATTCTTTGTGAAGTTCATTCTTCTGGGCCAGCATGGCGCCCAGTGCCACCTCGTAGCTGAGATGTATAAGTAGAATGACACTCCTGGTCTAGGTGGTGCCAATACTGGTGGCGAAGCCAAGTATTGTTTGATGTCATCAAAGGCTGACTGGCACTCGTCATCCCAGTGAAATGTAACCCCCTTGTGCAATAATTTGTTCATGGGTCGGCACTTGTCAGATAGCTGCGCTATGAAGCGCTTAATTGACGTGACCTTTCCCTGTAGACTTTTGAGCTGCTTAATGGTAGTTGGGGGAACCATTTCAAGGATTGCCTTGACTTTCTTTGGGTCCACCTCGATGCCTCACTTTGAGACTATGAAACCCAAGAGTTTTCCAGATGTGACGCCAAATACGCACTTCTTGGGATTCAGTCTGACTTTATGCTCCATGAGGCGATCGAGGATCTTGCTTAAGTCATCGATATGATTTGAGCGCAAAAGAGACTTGGCTAACAAATCATCCATGTAATCTTCCAAAGTTTTGTGCATGTAATCATGGAAGATATATGTCATGGCACGTTGGTAGGTGGCGCCAACATTTTTAAGGCCAAAAGGCATGACCTTATAACAAAATGTCCCCCAAGGCATTGTGAATGCCATTTTTAGTTGGTCCTCGGGATTGATACGAATCTGATTGTATCCCGAGAAACCATCCATGAGGGATAGCATTTCGTGACCTGCTGTAGCATCTACCAACGCGTCGATGCTCGGCAAGGGGAAATCATCCTTAGGACTCACTTTGTTTAGATCTCAAAAATTAGTGCATATGCGAATCCTCCCGTCGGGCTTTTTGATGGGCACCATGTTGGACAACCATGGCGGATAATCCACGCAGATGACAAACTGTGCATCCAACAGCTTTTGCAATTCATCTTTGACCATCAAGGCCACTGTTGGGTGCATCTTACGTAGTTTTTGCTTAACAGGCTTGATTGTCGGATCAAGCATTAAATTATGCATGACTAGCTACGGATCTAGCCCCGGCATGTCTCTGTATGACCATGCAAAAACCTCCTTCTTCTCTTTGAGAAGGGCAATGTAGTCGGCTTGCTCTTCAGGGGATAAGCTTACCCCTAGCTTGATAATCTATGGATTCATTGGATCCAAGCCGATGTCTACGTCAATCATCTCCTCGATCGACATGTGGGATCCGTCCTCCAACTGATGTGGAGTCGGGATCAAATGGATATCATTAGCTGAATTTAAATCTGCGTTGGGAACCTCGGGTTCCTCTTCAGCCTAAAAAATATCTTGAGTTGTCCCTGGGGTAAAATGAGGCATCTTACCGAAAGGCCAGTACTCTGATGGGGAGAGAGGTGAATTGACGCGATCCCAATCGATGGCATCTATGTCTAGATGCAATGACCATGCTGGATCGGCCGGATTGCGGATGGGTGCGGTCAAATCAATGGAGATCATGTGGATGGAATGAATTTGGTCTCCATTACCGTGGGTATGATAACTCGAACATTCTGGATGCTCCCTATGCTCTGGATCTGGCTCTAGGGGGACGGGCACGAACGGATCGGCCCTATGTGCTGATAGGAAGACAGGGTCTTCCCTCGACACTGATGTCATTATAGGGTCTCGGGGTGGACGGTGCTCATCGTAAACTTGGAGCCATGGATCCAACACTTGGTCCCACCCTGCTGGGTCTACGTACCACTCATGCCCTGGCAGTATGCCCATCTGTGCAAATAAGTCATTAATCCCCAAGGGACGCCATTGTTGCACTTGTTGCCTTTGTTGCATTTGTCGCATGTGGTTGAGATAGGCCATCTCAGTCTCATCTTTCGAATCACTGTCGGAGATCCAAAAATGTTCATTTTCTTCAACAACTGCTTGCGACATTAAGGGTTCACCTTGTTCTAGCAAATTAATCTGATCCCATTGCGGTTGTTCCACTCTCGGTGGAGGGACCCGATTCTCTTGACACAGCACTGGTTCAATTGGAACCTCTAAAGGGAATAGTTTCAAAAAGATCTCTGGACACCGTTTATGCTCTCCTTGGAAGTTAGTGTCCAAACTTTCACCTCTCTCTAGCAAAGGAGAGGGATTATTGATGTTACCAAGGGTGGTTGTTGACCATGGGAGGTAATCTCCCAATGTATATTCTGTGTTTGGGTTGGCATAAGGATCTGATGCCAATCCACCCTTGTTGCCTATTCCTAGGCCTTGCATGTTTTCCACCAAGATGTCTAAGGGCAGGGGGTGGTTGAACCCTACTCCCGACTTATCATACGACATTTGGTATCTTGGCTGGCAAAGGACACGCACCCCTTGCTCATACCTGCCTAGCCCGTATCCATGCCAATTGCATTGGCCGAGATATCTCAGAGCGAAGTCCGGGTTCGACAGATAATTGACATTTTTGGCAAAAGGCTCTTCGTCCTCGTCCTTTTGCTTGCATGGTTCAACACCATGATCAAGGCCCCCATACACAAAATTAGTCTGGTTTGGTGGGTAACCTAAAGGAACAACTGTCCCTATGGGAAGGCGAGGTCTCCCCATGTCCTGCACGGATTCTAGCATGGGCGTTGCCACAACATTCTGCACTAGATACTCCCCCAGGCCCGTACTGGCCATTTCAACAGTAATTGTTGATGATTGAGAGGGAGGAAATGGAAGGCCTTCCTGAGTCCATTCCATGTTGGGTGGATTAGGAGCCTCAGCTTCCATTGTGCTAGGTATTTCTTCTATTGAGATAGTTGATATCGTTGGCAACACCTCTTCTAGGGGTTGAGCCTCTTCCAGGATCTGTTTTCCTTTGTCCTTCTGTTTAGCCATGACAGGTGGCATTGGTAGTGAAGGAGCAGATGATGAAGATTCACCTGGCTGGGATTTTGATGGATTAGTCACCAGTGGTGCCCACGGCATTGGACCCTGTCTAGATGGATTTAACTGGAAATCCAAGTGCGTTGATGGGAGGGTCGATTGAGGCATTAATTGCATCGCATTGCAATATTTGAAGGGTTCTAAGTCCATCGGGACTACATGTACTTCTCCTTCAAATGCATACTTTAGACACTGGTGAGCTATCGAAGGGACACACTTCATGTCCCTGATCCATGGCCGCCCTAGCAATATGTTGTATGCCATCTCGCCTTCCAAAACATGGCACAATGTAGGTATCGTCTTTTGTCCTACCTGGATGGGTAGAACAATTGTGCTGACTGTCGAGCATATCGCATCGTTGAATGCTCATAGTGTGTATGTGGAAGCCGTGATATGAGAGGCCGGCAGCTTCAGATGTTTTAATGCTGTAGTGGTAATGATGTTACTGGACGAGCCAGTATCTACCAACACTCTCTTGTACGGGATCCCGTTGACCCATGCGATAACGTGCAGGGGTGGATCTGCCATGTCATTCGATACTGTTTTAACCTCATCTTCTCTGAAGGTAATGACCGGCTCCGTACATCGTTTTACATGTCCCACGAAGTTATTGAAGGAATTCGCTTCGTGAGGCTGCAACTCGATGGCTTTCAAAATTTCCATGAGAGCTTCCCTATGGGGTGCTGACTGCTGTATAAGCTCATAAATGGAAAGCCTAGCCGATGTGGTCCGCAAACTCTGCGTGAGTTTGGTCCGTATCGTGACCTCGGGTCTAGGCGGAGGCAACTGCATAGGGTGTTGTTGAGGTTGCGACGTTGTTGGAACTTCTCTTGTAGCTGCCTCGGGGGCAACTCCTGGGTACTTTTTGTTCCTGGTCACTATGCTGATCATTCCCACATACCCTTGCATGGGGAGATTCTGTCGCACCTCATTGACCTGAAGAGGTTTTTCCTGTGCCTCGTGGGCAGGCAAAGGGTCCTTGAAAACCCCCATCTGTTGATTATTTGGCGCTATGGGGTTGTCCACCGCCAATGTTTTGTTATCAATCAAATCTTGTATTAATCCCTTGAATTTCCAACATCCATTCAGGTCATGTCCCCTTCGCCTATGGAACCTACAATATAAATCCTCTCTGTATCCCTTAGGCTTGGGAGCGTTAGGATCTATGGTTTGGATTTCTGGAAGGGTGATTAAATTTGCCGTTGACAAGCGGTCAAATAGGGAGTCCCTAGACTCCGTATAAGGGGTGAATTGTCGCCTAGGGCGACGCTGCTGATTTTGCTCCTATTTTTTATTTTCTCTTTCATAATTAGGAGGCACTGCCTGATAATTAGCCTTTTGAGGCTGTATTTCTTGCATAGGCTTAGGGACATTTATCGCAACTTGATTAACCATAGCGGGTTTTGGTTGCGTAGTCCCTGTCTTTGTATTTTTGTTCCACTCTTTCTTTTTAGGCTTGGCGATTTTGCCTTCCTATATTTTGATCTCTTCTATAACTCTGGCTTGCGCCAAAGCTTCTTCTAGGCTGGCGTATTGCTGTAGCTGCAATAGCCCAGAGATCGATCTCAGACAACTCCGTGAAAACATTTGTGTGAGGTCAGACATAGGGGGAAGGTAGGGTAGCTTAGAAAGCAGAGCCCTCCATCGATTCCCGTAAGCCGCCATTGTCTCTTCCTCATATTGCCTGAGGCTAGCCAGATCACTCAGTGATGCCTTCTTCTTGGTGTTGAAGGCAAAGCGTTCAAGGAACGCATCTACTAATTGATCCAAGTTATTTATGTTGTGCTTCGATAACTGTGTGAACCAATCCGAGGTAGGACCTACGAATGTGGTTATGAATGTCCTTAGCAACAGCGCATCATTATCCTGAATGCCAAAGCATTGGCTCAGGAATCTTGTCACATGCTCTTGAGCATCCTCTTCACCCTTAAAGACTGCCAACTGAGGCAACTTGAAATGTTCGGGGTAAAGAGGTGTGGGCACTGACGGATGCACCGGATGACTACGGAGTTGACGTAACGTGGGCTTTTGGTGCCCAAAAGCTTTAGTCTCCATAGACTCCAAACGCTCTAATAGCGCTTTGTATGCATCGGAAGATTTAATCTCTTCCTCTTTTGTTTGCTCCCGTTGTGAGTTGTGGGAGACTGGAGGCCTATGGGGGGGTGGCCGAATGGCAGCCCTCCCGCCTTGATAGGGCATTTTGGCCCATTCTATTTCTGGTTCATACTCCTCATAAACTTCCTGAGGAGTCTCTGGGTGAGACCTATGACCCTGAGTGAGTCCCCGCTGAGGGTACCCATCATTGTTTCGGGGAGTGGCCTCCCTCTCAGGTCTATGAGGTCTCGGAGGCAAAGCTTGACGAGGTCGCGGAGACCTATCCTGCACCAAGGGATTATGCCTCTCATATTGTTCTGCTTTTTGGGTGCGAGGGGTTGGCACCCTCTCAGGTAGTTTATAACGTAGCTCATCCGCTTCGCGTTGCATGCGCTCTTTATTAAGGCGGTATAAGTGCTCTAACTCCTGATGACCTTGCTCAAGCCGCGTGATTCGGGCTTGGCGGGTGGCATGTCTGGCGACTGCCAGGTCAATTTGGTCCGCCATATTTTGCTCAGGAGGCTTGAATGTTTCTCCTATGTATTTGCCTCGGTCTTGATGATCCGAGATTTCAATGGGTCGCTTCCCTCTGTCGAGGTCGGCGACATTTACCTGAGGCTCTGGCCTCGATGTGTGACCATGGTATCTAGCAGGTGCGGAAACGCAAGGCTCCCACACTGTATGTTGTTCTCGAGGAATGTGATGGTCTTCCTCGTACTCCCTTTCATGGGTGTGAAAGGGGCGGGCGGAGTTAGCTCGCCCTGTGTGGAGAGCCCTGCGCTCTGGGTTTTGTCTTTCAGTTCTAATGGGAGGCAAAGGAGAGATGCCATATTCATGTTGTCTCTCCTCATGGACACTGTGCCTCTCTAGCGCTTCATCGCGCTGTAGCCACTCATATCTAGCCTCTAAAGGCGGTCTTCTATTTACGTTGAGTGCTACATGTAAAGCTTCTTCCCGAAAGGGGCTGTGTTGAATGGGCGTATCCCCCAGAGGGGTGTCCCTATAATTCCATCTTGATGTGGCCTGATGTGGACTCTCTTGTAGGCCAGACCGCCAAGGCGGTATGGCCAAGTCCTCAGGGCTAAAGCGAAGGCGACCAGCGCCCGCTCTTTGTACACTTTCCGTAGCATCTGCCCTTGATTGGGCTTGGCTACGGGTGTACACCATTGTGGTGCTCTTCTACTAGCTAAGCAGATTTTTATCTTTTTGTTTATGATTTTTTTTTTTTGTTACACTAAGCAGAAATGAACACACACATACACAAACGGTGATTATCTCTTTTAAAGATTAATGGTGTGTCCTAGACTGGTTTTAGTGCATTTTGATGATTTTGTTTTGTTTTTGAAAGTTTTGAAGAATGTTTAAATGCAGAATGTTGGCTCATATGACTCCCATAAATGGTCGCCCCTTCAATATACCATTGTCGGACCGATATACCAACCTCTCTATATACCCGCCCTTACGAGAGGGAAACTATAGGTACGTGAGAGCAGATGGTACGTGGAACATAGGCGGTACGGAAGGGGGATTGTCCTGTTAATGACACCTACCATAGAAGACTTATCCTCGCACGCTGGGAATCACCCCAGTGACACTCGGTCAGCTTTCATCAGGATTTACGCCTAACAACAGTGACAATCGGGGAAATGGATGCAAAAATCAAGCCAAGGTGGTGATGAACCCACCGTTGGTCTTGATCAAGGGCTGGGGTCTTACGACCAGCTCCTTGGTTTAAAGATACCACGTGATGTGTGTGTGGTTTATTTTAATTAAAATTGAAACAAGCAGAAGCAACTACTTTCCTTAAGAAGGCAAAATTTGAAAGAAAATAGAAACAAAAAATAGAAAATAACAGGAACAGTTTTAAAACCCTTACCTTACTCTGCCTAAACCTGTTGTTTTTGATCTTCGGCTCTAAAAATTTATAGACAAAAATTCGTCCCTCTGTGAGATGAATTACAGAACAAAATTCGTCCCTGTCTGAGATGAATTGGAATTCGTCTCAGGGTCAGATGAATTACAGTAAAGTAATCGCCACAGGCAAAGACGAATTACAGTCAAAGTTCGACAAAGGTACCTGTAAGCACAAATCAAAAATTTTTGATCAGTTTATCGATCTTCAAAAACCAGGGGACAGAGTCCCACCGTGATCGCCACTGAAAGCACGAGATTTCGGAAGATTTGAAAAAGAAAACTATTGCGATGCATTCAAAATCAAAACTAACGCTTAAGTCCTAAAATGTGAAGTGCATGAAATGAAAGAGGCGAATTGAAATGAGATACAAGAAATTAGAGAAATCACAGCCCTTTTATTTAACTCTCTTAATCTCGGTTACAAATACGCCTCCTCCCTTTTCAGGGGCTAGGAGCGTTAAATGAATTTGAGTTACAATCGTGACTTAGTATTCCTCCTTCCGCATGCCCACATTTGAAATGGGCGGGCCAAAGTGTTGCCGTCCGCTTGCGTTGATGAATCCTTGATCCTTGCTGCTCCTCCTGCGATCAAAGAAACAACAAAGGTGTTAGTAGCACCTGTTGCAAATATGAAACGTTTGTTCTCTAAAATTAATGAAAGATGCATGTAAAAGATTAGCTAAATCAGTGAGTAAAATGAATCCAAATCACCTGCAAATCTGAAAGAGATCAGAAAACATTACCAGAGGGCCACTGCCATTGAAACAGTCGACCAATTCACTTTCAACTATAATTCGTCCCTGGGCAGGACGAATTCGACTGTAATTCGTCCCCGGGTAGGACGAATTCGACTGTGATAAAGTGCCGAGGTGATGCCGTCCAAATGTCGCGTCTCGGGATCTCCAAAACACCTGCAAACATGGGGGTTAGCTAATTGGGGGCATTTTGGGATGACCCAGATGGTCGGTTTTCCCCAATTTGGCCTCCATCACCGAGAATTTGACGTCGCTACCTGCAAGTTAGTGGGACAACAAAAGCGACGAGAACATGATGAAATCTGATTAAAACATTATGAAATCGAATACATAAACTATCTAGTCAGCATAGAATGAAATGAGAGATGAACAAATGATAGAAAAATGAATTAGAATGAAACTTAAAAGGTGCGGGGCGCCCGAGTGGGCCGCCCACCGTTGGAACTTGATTTCGGCACCAATCCACTAGGGATGGGCCCAAAATCTCTTAGAATGGGTTGTCGGCAAATTGGTGGATTAAGGTGGTCAAATGTTGGGTTTTTGGGTCCGGATTCACACTTCCAATAGCCACCCAATAACCTCTCTTGCGAAAGAGATCAAGGATGTGGAAGATGTAAATCAAAAGGGTAAAGGCATGGTATCAATTTGGCAGCACTTCGTTGCTTGAAAATGCCTCCAACTTGTCTCTTTTTGGGTGGGAAAGTCCACCATTTTATAGACCCAAGGGGTCTCTTTGGAGGGGCATGCAGGGGTGCCATGTGGCGGCCATGCCTTCCCAAGAGGGAGGAGACTCCTCCCCGACTTGGGCTTCCATGACTGCCCTTGTGACAGTCCTCCAACGGCCAATCTACCCACCTACACGCGCATGCAAGGCAGGAGGCAATAAATGACTGTCTTCGGCTGCCACTTGGCGCCATTCTTCTTTTTGCCCATTAAACCTGGAATTCGTCCTGACCAAAGACGAATTCAGAATTCGTCCCTGGGTGAGACGGATCCCAGTTAGAATTCGTCCCTGGGTGAGACGAATACTGAGCAAAGTGCCTGAATGTGCCAAATTGCCTTTTGACCTTACAAAATTGCTATAAAAGTGGTTAGGACCACTGTTTAACCTCTCGAGGGCTGCCCTAGGGGCTGTGTGTGTCAAAGCGATCAGTGTTTGCAGTCACATAATCGGATTGGTGTTGTTTTGGTGTCTACACTATCCTCTTCCTCAATAATTTGAATGTCTTGAGGTCTTTAGAAACCTCAAAATTTAGAAAAATTCTTACCAAATACTTCTTCCTTTTGGGATTTTTGTTAGATGGCAAAAATTATCCCAAATTATTCTTTTCAGGAGCTTATCTTGCTTGCATTTTTCTATCATGAAATTTTCTTAAAATATCCTCCAATGGCCACTAATTCAACTCTACAATGAGGTTTTCTCTAGCCTTCTTCTTCTACTCCAAATTCTTCTTGAGACCTCTTCTCTTGGGTCTTCTAATTAAGGAACTACTCAACTCTCTTTATCAAGACTTCAATGGAACATTACCTTGGTTTCTTTAATCTTCCAACTATGGAAACTCTGCAATGATATCTCTTTATGAGATCTTCAAATTCTATTGCTTCTCAACTTTGCAATAGGACATTTTTGTAGTCCTTCTCTATCTTCAATATTCTATCTTCCAAATCTGGAAGTTCTTGAATGTAACCTCTTTATTGGGTCTCTATAAAATTCAATCTACAATATTAAATGAGGACTTCCTTCCTGGTTGTCCTCAATCTTTAATGGAGCCTTCTTTCTTGAAAATCCTTAATATTTAATGTCTACTTTTTTTGCAAGAAAGGATTAATCCTTACATGAGAAAATACAATAGACTTTCAAGAAAACGATAGTGAAATTCTTCTTTATTTGTTGTAAGGTGCTTCTAAAATTAAGAAAACTAATATTCTACAACAAGAAACTTAGAAAATAGTAACCAAATACATTCAAAGTCATAGAATACTAAAATCAATAAACTTCACTAGATATTCTCAAAACAAGTGGAAACAAATCTATGCTAATTCCTAGTCTTCTCAACTTTTCCTTCAACCCTAAGGAAAGAATATAACCAAATATTAATTTGTAATTTTATTCTCTCTATCTAAATTTTCAATAGGACCTTATTCTGGGGTCTCTTAATCTCATCAACATCAAGGCCTATATTCAAGACCTTTAAATTTCCTTCTATTTTAAATTAGTTCTTGGAATAGGTAACTCTTCATCCTTCGCTATGTTTCCTTCAACACAGTGAGAAATACTATCTTCTATGATTTTATTTTCTAGAGGTGATGTCTTCAACTTCACTGGTTTTTCCTTAACCAATGGAAATCTCCTTTTTAACTTAAGAACCTATTCAAGATAAAACCTTTTTGTGGCTCTGATACCACTATTTGATTTTGAATCTAAATACTTAAGATAAAGTAACCAAAATATCTAAAATAAAGTTACAACATGAAATATATAATAATGGAAAACTACTAGGTATATAAAACTCATACATAAATTCAGAAATAAGTCATATAAATACCACTAAAAAATGCTCATGAAAATTCGAACTCAATTGAATAAATACTTCAAATACATCATACTTCTTCACTCTCCATTGTATATTTCACTCTATGTATTACACTATATCTCTCTCACATCCATATGGACACATATATAATGGAATGTGACTCTTCATATGGAGCACTCTTGGCATTCACTCTTTGAGTGACTCTTCATATTCCTATTCTATGGACTCATGTGCACATGAAATATTATCCATATTTACATTACCAAAATAATTTGCATACTTGTGCATTTATTACATTGCATAAAGTAAATATTTTTAATCTAATATATGACCCTTTCCTAAACTAAATATGTACCCAAGGTGGTACATTGGCATGCTTTAAATAATGTAATATATTCCAACATATCCAAGAAAAGTGGTATTCCACTTATAAAACTTTAATGGTATAAAGGAATTCTTGAATACAAGACACATAATTCAAGGTTAAAATAATATATTTATCTTAAATATAACTTTAATATCATATAGTTTCACAAGATAATACTTGCATTAATAACCTTACTATTTATAGCAACTAAAAGGGGGATTCATCATTATTTAAGTATTATCCTTTCTTTGGGTCACTTGATATCCACAAATGATAATGATATTTGATGATTTTTTCATAATAAGAGTCATCATATATCCTTACAGGTACTTGAAAATGGACTAGAAGAGAGGTAATATCATTGGGCATAGATATTTATGGTTCATTTTATGAAAAGGTTGGTCATTTGATTTAACCATAAACTATGAATTCACTTATTAAAATCTATAATATATTCCTTAGAGTGAATAATATGTAATATATATCTCACCACCTGCAACAAGTCCTTGAATAAGTGCATATAAGATAAAAGGTATTGAAAATTCTATGACATAGAAAAGTATTCAAACAATTTTTTATATAACATTAATGAGGTGAAGGATGTCAGTTATGTGGTTTGATTAAGTAGTCATAGATGTATTTAATATCATTTAATATGGACCCAATTTCTTCTTCATTATAACCATAATGAATATAAAATAGAATAAGAAAACCTTGAAAAATAAATGTACATCTCCTAGATTGCATGTATATTAGTGTATATAATATAATGTAGGTAGAGCATATATCAATGTATTTTGTGTGTTCTAAATACATGCATTATCTCTCTCTATATATATATATGTGTGTGTGTTGGGGGGGAGGGGTGTAGGTGGCTTTACTCTATAATTCAAGCAATGAGAACTTTAAAAAACATATGGTAAGCATTTCAAAATATATTTCCACTAGGTATAAATTAAAATAAAACTTCTTGAATATTATATATCCCTGCATCATGCTTCTAAAACACTAATTTATTCCTTGTATTATAATGGAAAAATTATATCATAGTGATTTAATATTCTACCACTAATAAATCAAGTATCATTAGGTTGTTATATCTAATATGAATATAAATTTAGTTGGTTTAAAGGAAGGACCAAGTCCTTAAAGATAATAAATATTTATCATATTGTTTTATATACCAAAAAATATTTATAGAAAAGGACAACTAAGCCACCACTTTCATGCAAAAGAATAAATACAAAATAATGGCCAAATCAATCTAAGAACATGAATATGAGAAAACCAATTATAAGACCATGATCACTATGGGTGAAAATATCCTAGACCTCATTCATATAAAAATGAATAATCTTGTTTTAAACTTGATAAACCTCAACAATTAACTTTATTTTTTTAAATTTCTTTCCATAATGTGACTTTTGTAATTGATACATAGACAAAATAATATAGACCAAAAAAATTACATAGGATTTGGAAAATGTTTTTCAATCTATATTAGGAAATTGAATTTTCATGAAAATACTCCATCATCTTAATGTAAGCATTTTGTTTTCATCTATGGTGCTAAATTATAACCATAAATTTTAATGTATTTTGAGCCGTAATTAAATATATCTTTCATTAGGCTATTTATTATGTATAACGAATCATAAACATATAATCTACTATCAAAACATAGAATATAAACTTTAATAAATATTCCTTTGTATAAGTAAGAAATTATACATCATAATGACTTTAATGCCATATTAAAGTTCATACTACTTGTCAAAATGAAGAGAAATAATACATTACTTTGAACTTATAGAAATAAAGAATAAAATAATACGAAGATAATATAAAATATAAATTAAATGCAAGAGGATGCCCTTACTAACCCATCATAATTGATAATAAATTAACTTATTTTGATAACAAAGGATCAATAGAAGATATATCTAATACCTATAATTATATATTATTTAATGAATAGTCAATATACTATTAGGTTAAGTGACAACTAAGTTTTAAGGTGAACCACGGGAAAATAAGATTGTACAATAAACTAGTATCATGTTATAAAATGTTAGCTCATTGGTTTATGAAATAAATTATACTCTAAGTATTGGTAACTTATATCCCACCAAAATCATTTTTATTATTCTAAAATTTATTTTATGGATGGAAAAATATTGATATTTTAAATGATGTTAATTAATATAATTTATAATTAAAACAAAATAATAGAATATCTTGTAAATCACTCATAAGTGGTAAGTTAAATATATGAATAGAGATATAGTGAGCATATTTCAATAATATAGTAGTAACTATAAATAAAGCATAAGTCATCATTAATTTGAGCATTGTCCCTCATCTTGTATAGCTAATCCAAATTATTAATTTTTATATCAAAAAAAGAGAATACCATGTGTTTGGATAATATTAAGTAATTTTATTATTTACTTCATTACTTATATCAAACAATTATGAGGCTTTCCTTATTATGAGCATCAAATAATGTTTAAAATTTTATAACTTATATATACTTGATATACTATACATGAATAAAGAGTATATTAAAATATTCTATGAAAAATCTTAGAAAAATTCTATATCAAATGTTATTAAGGAATGAACATACAAAAGGGCATGTAAGTGTTAGAATTTCCCAAGAATAGACTTACAAAGCATTACAAGATTTGAAGAAACGAAATAGAACTGATTGATTATTCCTTGGATCAACTTTGTATAAATAACAAAGTTGATCATTGAGAGCCGTTGGATTACAACAACTCATCAAATCTGATCTAGACTATAACTGAGAGTTTACCTGACTCATGAAGGAGTGGAAACTCAAGTAAGTCTATCCTAGTAGAACTTAAGAGAATAATTACTTATTCTAACACCCCCTTAAGTGATACTAGGGGTGTATTGTACAAATGAGTCCCAAAAACATGGCCTGATGAGGTACTCATGTACAATGTTTTCTTCTTTGGAGAGATGGTAAAAACCCCATGGGAAAAACCATCAATCAAAAAAGAAATAGGGAAGAGGCTTGTCTTCGGATGGCGAAGATTGTCCTCTTAATACAAAAAAAGGATGAGTCCCAACAACATGGCCTGATGAGGTACTCATTTACAATATATATATGGTGAAAAAACCCCTTGGGAAAAACCATCTGTCACAAGAAAATATCCAAGATAGAGGCATGTCTTCGGATGGCGAAGATTGTCCTCATACAAATAATGAGTCCCGACAACTTGGCCCGATTAGGTACTCATAAACAATATATATGTTGTTGGAGTGATGATAAAAAAAACCACAAGGGAAAAAACCATCCTCCAAAGAATACAATAATAACAGGAGAGGTGGAAGACCTCTATTTTAATGCAACTGTATTACTCCAAGTTTTCCTCACAACTATATGTAACGCGGAGAAGGAAATGACTTGGTGAAGATGTCTACAACTTGATTTTTAGTTGGAATATATTCCAACAATATGTCCCCATTCTGAATATGTTGTTGAATGAAGTGCATATGTATCTCAATGTGCTTGGTGCATTGATGCTCAACTAGGTTGCATGCAATATGAATTGTGCTCTGATTGTCACACCAAAGAGTAATAGGTTTATCATTGGAAAACCCAAATTCTTTTAGAATCTGATGAAGCCAAAGAGCTTCCTGACTTGCTAAAATTGTTGCTCTATATTCTACCTCTGTAGATGATAAGGCCACTACTTGTTATTTTTTGCATAACCAAGCAATTGGTGAAGAACCAAGACAAAAGACATAGCCAGAAGTTGAACATCTATCTTCTACTGAACCTGCCCAATCTGAATCCGTGTAGCCAATGATATCCATGGATTTTCCCTCATATAAGAGCCCAAAGTGAGAAGTTCCTTGCAAGTAGTGGAGGATCCTTTTTGTTGCTTTCTAGTGACTGAAATGAGGTTGATGTGAGAATCTAGATATTAAGCCAACAACATATGAGATATCTGGATGAGTATGGGTAAGGTATAATAGAATCCCTACAAGCTGATGGTATAGAGTTGCATCACAAAGAGGGGATGTGCAGGAAGTACTAAGATTGACTCCAGACTGAAAAGGTGTAGGAGATGGTTTGCAATCTATCATTTTAAACCTTTGAAGAAGATCTAGAGTGTATTTTTATTGACACAATGAAATTCCTGCATTTGTTTGATTTATTTGGATCCCAAGGAAGTAATGTGCTAGACCCAGATCAGCCATATCAAATTTTTCAGAGAGGGAGTCTTTTATAGTCTGAATGTGAGCGAAGTCACTACCAGTGAGTAGCAGATCATCAACATATAGAACAAGTATGGTGATTTTTCCTTCATCTCTCCAAATGTAGACTGTGTTATCAGACTCACAATGAGAAAAACCTGAGGAAAGAAGGAAGGAGTCCATTTTTTCATACCAAGCTCTAGGAGCTTGTTTGAGGCCATAGAGAGACTTCTTTAGCCTACAAACAAGAGAGGAGTCTTGAGTGAAACCAGAAGGTTGTTCCATGTATATTTCTTCCTTTAAATCCCCATGTAAGAAAGCACTTTTTACATCCATTTGAAAGATAGGCCACTTTTGGGAAGCAGCCAGAGCAAGAACCAGTCTTACAGAATCCATTTTTGCAACTGGAGCAAAGGTTTCAACATAATCAATTCCTTCAATTTGAGAGAAACCTTTGGCTACTAGGCGAGCTTTGTGTTTGTCAATTTCTCCATTAGGACCATATTTTGTTCTGTAAATCCATTTACAATGGACTAATTTCCTTCCTTTAGGTAGGGGAACTAAATCCCAAGTATTATTTTTTATTAAGGAAGAGAATTCATCTTCCATGGCATCATCCCATTCTTTAATACCAGTTGCTTCTTTGAAGGACTGAGGATCAGAGGAAATAGATTGATAGACAAGACTAGTGCCTATGGGGTTGGTAGATCTGGATGAAGGAAGATTTTGGATGTAAGGAGTAGCTTCTTTAACAATGGTGTGGGCCCATTTTGGCATAGTGGAAGGAGTAGAAGGAGTGGAAAGACTTTGAGTTGGAGTTACAGGTTCCTCATCTTGATTATCAATCTCTAAGTTAATCTCTAGAGTTGGTTCTTCATAATATTGAGGTTCTACTATAGGAGAAGGCTCAATAGAGGAAGAGGAGGGTTGAGGATATTTCTGAGGGAATGTTTCATCAAATTGGACATTCCTATGAAAAAAGACCTCATGAGTTGAGGGATCAAGGAGCCTGTATGCTTTCATTTCCTCACAATAACCAACAAAGATGAGCTTTTTGCTTTTCTTATCTAGAGCCTTCCTTTTCTTCTTTGGAATGTGTGCCCAAGAAGTACACCCAAAGATATTGAAGAAGGAAACATCCGGTTTTGAGCCAGTCCATGCTTCTTCAGGAGTTAAATGGTCAAGAGCTTTATGAGGTGTGCGGTTTTGAATATAATTGGCACAATTAATAGCTTCTACCCAAAAAACTTTTGGAAGATCTCTTGAATGGAGCATACAATTTGCCATTTCCTTCAAGGTTCAGTTTTTCCTTTCTGCAATGCCATTTTGTTGTGGATTATGGGAGACAGAATGTTGATGAATGATGCCATGACTTGATAGAAATATGGAGAACTCATTACTGTAGTATTCCCCCCATTATATGTGCGAATTTGCTTGATGTTGCAGGAGGCCTGATTTTCTACTAAGGCTTTGAAGACTTTGAAGTGGGATAGAACATCACTTTTATATTTTAGGAAGTAGACCCAAGTTCTTCTAGAAAAGTCATCAATAAAGGTTAGAGCATATTTTTCTCCTTTGAAAGAAGGTTCTGGAAAGGACATCAAGTCACTATGGATTAATTCTAGAGGGGATGAGGCTTTTAGAGAACTACTTGGGTGAAAAGGATCTTGATGTTGCTTTCCAAGAGCACATCCAGGACAAACTCCATCAATAGAAGAGACTTGAGGTAAACCTGTTACCATTTCATGGGTGTTCAATTCCTTTAGGTAGATGTAACTGAGATGACCAAACCTTTCATGCCAAATTTTGCTTTCAAGATCTCCATGAGCCACAAAGTAGGAGGCCCCTTCTAGATTTTTGAATCCTTTGAAGTGAAATAGGTGAGTGTTGTGATCAATATCTCCTTTGGCTATGAGAGAATGGGGATCTTGAAAGTCTCTTATCTCAACTCCTATTGGAGAGAAGAGAATTGTTTTCCCCTTTCCAGAAGTACAAATATGATAGATGGAGAGGATATTTGTGGCAATGTTTGGAACATAGAGAACATTTTTGATAGAGCCACCATCAATGGTTATGTCACCCTTTCCTTTGATAGGGATAAAGGAAGAGTCACCCACTTCTATGCTACATGTAGAACTTGAGGAGATAGAAGAGAATGACTTATCTGAAGCAGTCATGTGATGAGTTGCTCCAAAATCTAGGACCCAGTAATTAGAAGAAGAATTGGAGGTTTTCCCTTGAACATTTAAGGCTTTTCCTATTTGCTTTTTATTGTCTATATTTTGATCCTTCATAGCTGCCTCTAGTTGTTGTAATATTTTCTAGCATTTGTTTGCAGAATGACCATTCTTTTTGCAGTGAGTACAAGTTATGGGACTTCTTTCTTTATTTTTGAATTTTTATTTTGTGGAGGTGGATGCTACTAAGGCTTTAGAGGAAGAGGAAGAGATCTCATACTTTGCAAGTTTTGTTTCTTCTCTAGTTAGTCTCTCACAGAATTCTTCTAAGGAGGGCATTTGGAAACTTGCACCAAGAGCATATTTTGTAGATAGAAAGGTGGTTGCAAATATCTGAAATACACCATTTAATTTAGAGAGAATTAGATAGATGCATTCTTCATATTTTTTATCCTTGCCACTACCTTTAAATTGAGTAAGAACTTCTTTGAATTTTGTGAGAAAGTCAACAATATTGTTGAAGTCGTCAGGAGATAAAGTTGTTAATTCTGCCTCAAGCTGCATTGACCTCATTTGATCTACTTTTCCAAATAAGTTCTTTAGTTTCTCCCAACTTTCATAAGGAGTTTTACAATCCGTAATGTGAAACCATAAGCTTTCATTTACATTAGTGCTTATAATACCCATTGTTTCATACAACTTCCCTTTATGAACAAATTTTTCATATTCTTTATCAAACTCCGGTTGCTCTTCTTCTAATAGGTGTGTGAGCCCTTTTTGAGAAATGAGATTTAATATTTTGGGTTTCCATGTATGGTAGTTATGAGGAGTGAGAGGATCAATTGTATTCATTGAATTCATTTTGCCAAAGAAAATTGAAGTGAACCCAAATTTTCCCCCTTTAACTTTAATTTGGAGAATGCAATGTATATTAGGGAATGGAATCCTTTAAGAAACACCAAATATCTCAAAATACCCACCCTAACGAGAGGGAAACTATAAGTATATATGAGAAGATTTGATATTAATTTTAGGTTAATGAGAGCAAAATCCAGGCCTATATATCTTGTCTCTCAAATACCCGCCCTAATGAGAGGGAAACTATAAGTATTGAGTAGATGTGATACTTGGAACATAGGCTAATCAGCCAGACTCCTATATTGGTTATCCAATAACCCGCCCTTACGTGAGGGAAACTATAAGTTATTTAGAATGTCCAATATAGGTGTATAGGTGATTAATATATTGCTGATTAGAATATTTGTATTTAGAAAGGAAAAAAAGGAGAATATAACAGATAACAAGGGTTGTTTTAAAGAGATATCCTCACTTTCATTAAGATTATTTTAAGAATAGATTTAATTAGTATAATATTTTAAATAAAAAAATATTATTTGTTTGATAAAAAGTGGGTGTTTAAAAAGTAATGAATATCATCTTAAAAGAGTAGACATGCAAAATGAAAAATATTAAATATTCCCTTGTAAAGAATTAAAAAACTTAATGATTAGAAGGATTTAACTTAGAGAAAAGAAATTTCCTTTATATAAAAAATTACTTTATGTTATAATTTAGAGTAATGAAAGAAAGGAAGTATTTAAACAAGGGAAAGATAAAAAAATAAAAGGAAGGAAAAATATGAGACAATGAGAACCCCCCCTTAATGCTTAGATAGGTGCAAAAATTAGCACCTATACAAAAAACCCCCCAAATAATTTAATTTTTATTTACGAGATTACAATTCTCTTCCTTTTCTTGGGCCTCGAAAGGGCTCTAAAGAAAGGATATATGCAATTAAAACAAAAGGTACAATATAAAGCAACTTAGGAGACCTTATAAAAAATTTAATTTTTAATAAAAATTAAAATATTATATGAGCTCTATGTTTTGAAATCAGAACAACGAATGAGATGATTCCCACAGAGGTCGCCAAAGGCCTCTCCCGCAATGAACAGAGGACATCAACGGAGGTCCCCTCGAGCTACGTCGATGTTGGAAGTGAGGAAGAAATTTGAAAGGTGACTAAAATATCCCTATCAAAAATGTTGTTTACCTGATGGGTTCATCACACGATGCTGGAATGGTTGGCTCCGAATCACTATTGGAAGTTAGATAAAAGGGAGCCAATATTAAAAAAATTAATAAATAAAAATATACCTCCTTGTTGTGATACGAAGGGAAGGCTCCGTAGATGGCAGAGAGGGTACGATCCCTGAAGAAGACACACACAGAGAAGATTCCGAAGAGACTTCACCTAAAGGAGAGAAGGCCCATTCTCGAAAGATGATGAAATAGTGCTATGCGATGGTGCCACACATAGGGTTGTCTCCAAACAAAGTTACCTTCCTTAGATGTCAAAAAAAACTCACAGTCCTTAGATAAAATACAGAACTCATTAGGCAACATAAATTCATCAACCAAAATTATATCGCAGAGATTTTAATTTACAAGTAGAGATTAGATGAATTTAAAGGGAGTTCGTAGTTCCTCTGGGAGTGCCGAATGATGAAATTAAAGGAGAAACTTCATATATGAATAGGGAACTCAAAGAAAATCTTTGAACATTAGGAAATAGGGAAAGAGTCATTTAGAAGATGTTACCCCACCGTGCGCCAATCGAACGTTGGCAAAGTGCCATGTGTCAAAAAAATAGATAGACTTGGTATTTTATTTAATAGACCAAAAGTCTAATGTATTCGATGATGAAAGAGGTGGATTTCCTTTAGAAGAAGATTTCATGCAAAGAATTAAAAACCCTATATTTAAAAATAATTTTATTTTTATTGCCCACCTTATAGAGAATGCTATTTTTACTATATCCACCTCGGACGAAATGCAGAGCTGCGTTCGTCTATGGATGATACGCAGCATGGCTATTGAGCCAAATGAAGTTGCGTTCATCCAGATTGATAGAGGATTTTTGAACGCAAAAATAGGCAAAAGAGGTGGATAATAAAAAAATAAAAAATATATATTTTGCAAAGAAAGAGCTGCAATTTTATATTTTTTGAGAAAAAAATTAGGAGAATATTTGCATAATATGGTGATAAAAATCTAGTTAAACTATGAAGATATTACCATAAACAAATATCTGAATTTTTTTTGCAGATTTAAATAAGCAATCTACAAAATATGTAAAAGATCTCTTTTCCCTTTTTTTAAAAACAAAAGATAAGAGATTAAGAACCAGATCGTGAAACTTCCTTCAAGAGAGAATGCCTAGAAGAATCTATCCTGCTCTGGTACCATGTTAGAATTTCCCAAGAATAGACTTACAAAGCATTACAAGATTTGAAGAAACGAAATAGAACTGATTGATTATTCCTTGGATCAACTTTGTATAAATAACAAAGTTGATCATTGAGAGCCGTTGGATTACAACAACTCATCAAATCTGATCTAGACTATAACTGAGAGTTTACCTGACTCATGAAGGAGTGGAAACTCAAGTAAGTCTATCCTAGTAGAACTTAAGAGAATAATTACTTATTCTAACAAGTAAGAATGTTATAAAATTATTAAATACAAAATGAAATATTGTATTAAATATTCCATATGATCATTTAAATTATATCATCTTTCTTATAATAAATTATCCTTATTTTAAAAGTTAGGTGAAAGATAGTTACTCAAAACATGAATCAGAATCTATTTAGTTTATATTTACATTAACAATATAACTTCTTGGTCAAATAGATGAGTCCTAATTTTAGTATAGTAATGTTTGTTTCATTATAAAGATGATACAAGATGAGTATATATATATAGTAGGAGAAGATGTATAACTTCTTGATCAAATAAATGACTCCTAATTTTAGTATAGTAATGTTTGTTTCATTATAAAGGTGATACAAGATGAGTATATATATCTAGTAGAAGAAGAGGTATTAAAGTGGAATGAAATTTCAACATAGGAGTATGCTAGAAAAAGAGGTATTACAGTGGAATAAAATTTCAACATAGGAATATACCAGAAGAAGAGCTATTAAAGTGGAATGAAATTCTAACATAGGAATATGCCACTAGAAATAAATAGCTAAAATATGAGTATATATATCTAGTAGAAGAATATGTATTAAACGTATTAAAGTGAAATTAAATTCCAACATAGGAATATGCCACTGAAAATAAATAGCTAAATATGAATATATATATCTAGTAGAAGAAGAGGTATTAAAGGCATTAAAGTGGAATGAACTTCCAACATAGGAATATGCGACTGGAAATAAATAGCTACAAGATGAGTATATATATCTAGTATAAGAGGTATTAAAGTGGAACAAAATTCAACATAGGAATATGTTGGAAATAAATAGCTACAAGATGAGTATATATCTAGTAGAAGAAGAGGTGTTAAACTGGAATGAAATTCCAACATAAAAATATATGAGAAGAAGAGGTATTAAAGTGGAATGAAATATGAAACAAAATTTCAACATAAAAGTATGTTAGAAGAAGAGGTATTAAAGTGGAATGAAATGTAAAACGAAATTCCAGCATAAAAATATGTTAGAAGAAGAGGTATTAAAGTGGAATGAAATTCCAGCATAGAAATATGTCACAAGAAGAGGTATTAAAGTGGAATTAAATTCCAACATAGAAACCACACACATGTCGCTACTCATGTTAACAGGTGTGAAGAGTACCACATAAGTAGGACCAAAGACTTCCACCTTTAAACCTACTACCCTAATGATAAAGAGTTTGGCAAGTGTGGGACTCATAAACCACTCAGGTCCCACAAAGATTTTTAACAAGCTATACTAACTAAGAAGAAGAGAATATTAAAAGTATAAAAACATAATACTTTTTTTTTCTAAATACTATGGATCACAAAGCTTAAACACTTTTATGTTATTGTACCATATATGACGAGAATTATAAGAATTATTTGGTTAAAATCATTTCCGCTATATTATAAAATGGTTTAAAGCTTATCAAATAAATTTTGTTTTATAATCTAATTCAAATTTAAAATATTTGTTATTTTTTAAAAACTAAACTCCAACATTAAAAAAAATAAACAATCAACAATAATATGAGACTGTTTTTGTGTGATTATAGTCTTCAACAATGTTCCATGATGTTATGAATTAACATTTGTCAAAAGTTAAACGTAACAAAAACAACCTATCTTACTTCTTTTATTGTTAGCATGAAGAAGAGTATTAAGTTACCTGCTCAAAAGTTTGACACCTAAACCAAACATTATATTGAAAATAACAGCATATGACGATTACTGTTAGTGTAGAATGATAGTCCACACCTAGTTGTTGATAGTTTCATACTTGGAGATGGAGTTATTGCCCGCATCGCCAAAAGTAGATAGAAATCGTATTCTTCAACTAACAAGCTTGAGTGGTTCAACGAGGTTCTACAATGGTAGCTAAGAGTTCGGTTTCATCCATGCGAACAGCTTTGGCATTCCACATGTCCCGACGTTTCACTTGAAGGAATAATGGCGACGCTTTTTCCTGCTGACAGACTCCGCAGGGCGCAGGTCCAACTCCCGGCTTCGGGAGCGAAGTCCGGACGGCGCTGGCCAAGCGGCCGAAGTCCGGCACTCGCGCGAAGTGCGGACTGCGCTGGCCAAGCTGCCGAAGTCCGGCACTCGCGCGAAGTGCGTACTTCGCAGCTTTGGACTGCCGAAGTTCGGCACTCGCCCGAAGTGCGTACTTCGCAGCTTTGGACTGCCGAAGTTCGGCACTAGCGCGAAGTGCGTACTTCGCAGCTTTGGACTGCCGAAGTTCGGCACTAGCGCGAAGTGCGTACTTCGCAGCTTTGGACTGCCGAAGTGCGACAGTCTCGCGGAGTGCGAACTTCGCAGCTTTGAGTTGCTGAGGTGCGACAGTCGCGCGGACTTCGCTGGGCTTTAAACTTCGCCGGGCTCGACTACCAACTTCGCACGGCAACGATTTGCAGGCTTCAGACTTGGCCAACTCTGGCCTTCAACTTCTTCGTCTTCCGCGGCTGCCGCTGGGTTTGCCTGGCTTGGCAAGACCCGAAAGAGAGGAGAGAAACGCCGGAACAGAGAACAACAAGGTTAACACCTAAACAACTGCAAACCCTAAAGATGCCACAGACAAAAGCAAACTTTATTCATATGAACAACTAGGGTTACAGAATTCCTCAACCGAGGAAGTAACAACATCTGCAGGCTACGCTGCAGGATAAACTGAACAAGGGAAATGTCGAGTCTGCTGCTCGGACATTTCTCAACTGAGCCACTCTGCTCACTGAATCACTCGCCCTTCTTTCTCTGCTCACTTTCACGAACTTCTCTCACACCCGCTCTGCTTCCTTCTTCTATGCGCTCTAGTTTGTCTGTAGACCCGAACCGTCCTTTTATAGCCGCGGGGAGAGGAGGATAAGGGTTATCCTTTGACAGCTCCGGATAAGGGTTATCCTCGGACCGACCCTCATCTAGGGTTTTTGACAAACGCCGACTTGGCATTAACTCCTGCGGAGATCGGATCTGTCAGGTGTCAAATCTGTCAGAAGATAAGTGCGACGTCATGTCACACTTTTGCCGGGATCCCGGACTGCGGCAGCGCAGTCCGACTTCGCCCATGTCTGGAGCGCAGTCCGGTTTCGCCCAAGGTTCGCAGCGCAGTTGGGCACAGGCGTGAAATCTGGGTTTATTTTTCTAACACCCTCCTTTAAACCTGATTTCACAAGCACTTTGACTCCAAGCTGCTCTCGCAATCTGCTGAAGTCTTCCTCCTTCAAAGGCTTCGTGAAAATATCCGCCAACTGCTCCTTGGATCTGCAAAACTGCAGATGAATTTCTCCGGACTTCACCAACTCTACGATGAAGTGATAACGAATATCAATGTGCTTCGTCCGGCCATGGAACACGGGATCCTTTGACAGTGCAATGGCCGAATTGTTATCACAGAAAATTGTTGTCGCGCCTTCCGGAGGATTGTACAGTTCACTCAGAACTCTTCGCAGCCATACTGCCTGGCATGCGGATGTCGTGGCGGTGACATATTCTGCTTCGGCTGTGGACAACGCAACGATGGGTTGCTTCTTGGACGCCCATGAGACTGCCCCTGATCCGAGATGGAAAGCATACCCGGAGGTGCTCTTTCGATCGTCGATCTTCCAGCCCAGTCACTGTCCGTGAAGCCCACTAGCTCCAACTGGTCTCGTCTGGCGTAAAATAGGCCATGGTTTCGCGTCCCGCTGACATAGCGCAAGATCCTCTTGCCTGCTTGCCAGTGCGTGTCCTTCGGAGTCTCCATGAAACGGCTGATCAGACTGACTCCGAACATCAGATCTGGCCGAGTTGCAGTCAAGTACATCAGACTGCCAACTAGCCTTTTGAACAAGGTTGGATCTACAGACCTCCCTGTATCCAACTTGCTCAGCTTCAAACCTGTGGCTACAGGTGTGATGGCAGGTTTGTTGTCCTCCATCTTGAAGCGCTTCAGGACATCCTTCACATACTTGCCCTGAGAAATGAAGATGCCATCTGCTGATTGGTCAACTTCAATGCCGAGAAAATATTTCATCAGCCCCATGTCTGTCATTTCAAACTCGGACTTCATGGCTGTTCTAAACTGCGCAAATAGGCTACTGCTATTGCCAGTAAATATCAGATCGTCTACGTACAGGCGGACGATGATGAGCTCACCTGCTTGCATTTGTCTTCATGTACAGGGAGTGCTCATATGGGCATTTTGAAACCCATTCTCCTGAAAATAGCCGTCAATACGGTTGTACCATGCCCTGGGTGCTTGCTTCAACCCATACAGGGCCTTCTTCAGTTTCAGGACTTTGCCTTCTTGCCCTTGTATTTCATAACCGGGCGGCTGGTCTATGTAGACCTCTTCTTCCAACACTCCGTTGAGGAAGGCAGACTTGACATCCATCTGGTACACGCTCCATCCTTTACGAGCTGCGAGTGCCAGAATCATTCTGACTGTGTCAAGTCGGGCTACGGGTGCATACACCTCATGATAGTCAACTCTCGAATTCTGCTTGTAGCCTTTCGCCACTAATCAGGCCTTATGCCTGTCAACTTCTCCTTGGGCATTAAACTTCGTTTTATATACCCACTTGACCCCAATGGTCTTCTTTCGTGTTGGAAGATCTGTTAGTTGCCATGTCGCATTCTTCTCAATGGCTGCTATCTCCTCATCCATCGCATTCACCCATTTGCGATTCTGACTTGCCTCTTCAAACTCCACTGGATCACATTCAGTAAAGAGAGCAAAATCAGAATAATCTTCATCTAATTGATTACGGGTTACCTCATAGATGTCTTGCAAGCTCCGAGTCTTTGCAGGAGTCCTCAGGTTTTGAATTCTGCTTGCAAGTGGAGGTGAGCGGGATGTTGAGGGTGTGCTACTACTGGCACCACTGTTGATGCTTGAAGGCACAGGTGGTTGGACACTGTCTTCCTCCAAGTCTACAGATTCAACAGTTGCTGGTTCAGACTGACCAGTCTTTGACTTCCCGTTCCAGACTTCATCCTCCAGGAACTTCACGTCTCGGCTGATGACAAGTTTCTTTGTCACAGGATTGTACAGCCTGTATGCCTTTGATGGTTCGTTGTACCCTGTGAAGATGCATTTTTTAGCTTTGTCATCCAGCTTCTGCCTTTTCTCATCTGGAACATGTGCATATGCTATGCACCCAAAAACTCGCAAATGAGCCACACTTGGCTTCAACTTGCTCCAGGCTTCCTCTGGAATTTTGTCCCTCACACTCTTGGTGGGACATCGGTTCGACGAGATAAACTGCACAACTTACGACTTACGCCCAGAACTCATGTGGCAAACTTTTTGCCTTCAACATGCTCCGTGCCATCTCCATGATTGTTCTGTTCTTCCTCTCAGCTACACCATTCTGCTACGGTGTATATCTGGCAGTGAACTGCCTCCGAATTCCATGTTGCTTGCAGAAGTTGTGGAATTCGTTGGAGATGTACTCTCCACCTCCATCAGTTCTGAGAGTCTTCACATAATGACCGCTCTGTTTCTCAACCAGAGCCTTGAACTCCCTAAACCTTGCAAACGCCTCTGACTTCAACTTGATTGGATAAATCCAAGTCTTTCGGCTGAAGTCATCAATGAAGGTCAGGAAATACTTATTGCCGGCATATGAGGTGGTCTGCATGGGACCACAGATGTCTGAGTGCACCAGCTCCAAAGGCCGTGATGCTCTCCAAGACTGCCCTACGGGGAATGCGTCCCTGTGCTTCTTGCCGACCAGGCAACCTTCAAAAACTTGGTTCGGTTGCTCTATAAGGGGTAAACCCTTCACCATCTGCTTCTTGTGCGGCAAATTCAAGCCACTGAAACTCGGGTGACCGAATCCGAGATGCCACAGCCAGGTAGCATCCTTCTCAACTGCACTCAGAGACATCAAAGATTCATTATGAATCTGCAGTGGAAACATTTTGTTTTTCGTCATGGACACAGTTGCGATTTGTCCATGGACTTTGTCTATGATGGAACAGACACCATCTTTGAACAGTACAGTGTGCCCCTTACGCACAAGTTGTCCAACACTTAGCAGATTGTGCTTCAACCCAGGCACATAAAAAACATCTTGAATTGTTTTTCTATTCTCATCGTGCTGGGTGCGGATGAGGATCTTTCCTTTCCCCATCAACGGGAACTTTGATGTTGTTCCCCATCTTGACTTGGAATGATTGTTTCATCCGGTTGTGAGAACATCTCCCTGTTCCCAGTCATGTGGTTGCTGCAACCACTTGTCAAGATACCAGATGTTTTTCTTGCTCTCCTCTTCAATACTGCAAGTCAGCAGCACATTTCCTCCTATCGCATTTTTGGGTTCCTCCGAATAATGGGCTTGCTGCTGATTCTCGTTCGCCATCTTCTTTCTGCACTGTGTGGCATAATGGCCGAACTTGCTGCAGTAGTAGCATTGGACCTTTGACATGTCCTTCTTCTGCTGAGAGCCACCTTGCTGATTTCTGCCAGTGCCTCTTCCTCCTTGCTGATGAAAGTTGCAACTTGGCTCAGCGTCCTGAGGGTTTGAGTTCCCTCCTTGCTTGTTCCTTCTCCCACGTCTGCTTCTGCCTCTTCCTCCTTGAGAACTAGAAGCGCTGTGCTGGGAGTCTTGTCTGCCGCTGTCTCGGACTGAGACTTGCGCTTTGAAGGCTTGCTCCAAAGAAGACTGAGTTGAGCGGCTCAGCCTCTGTTCATGGGTCTGCGGGGAACCCATGAGTTCATCTGTCGAGAGGGTTGTCAAATCCCTCGACTCTTCGATTGCTATCACAACCGAGTCGAA
The DNA here is from genome assembly GCA_028583015.1 of Wollemia nobilis. Classification (NCBI taxonomy): domain Eukaryota; kingdom Viridiplantae; phylum Streptophyta; class Pinopsida; order Araucariales; family Araucariaceae; genus Wollemia; species Wollemia nobilis. Next base: position 6,271,426 of record JAQPPZ010016936.1, read on the forward strand.
CTTCGCAGGCGGACTTCTGAGAATCTTCTCCACGATTCTCTGGCTCTGGACATTTTCTCCGTTCAACCGCATCTGGTTGATAATGTCCATCGTCCGGGTGAAGAAGTCGCTCATCGACTCGGACTCGCTCATCTGCAGATTCTCGAACTCTCTCTTGAGCATCTGCAGTTTCACCAACTTCACTTTGTCGGTGCCCTGATACGAACTCGCCAGGGTTTCCCAGGCCTGCTTGGCCTTGGTGGCTGATGCAATCCGCGGGAAGATGGTCTCCTCAACCGCTTGCATGATGTAGAAGAGGGCCTTCTGGTCCTTCTTCTTGTGCTCTTTCAACAGATCCTTGTCTGCTTGAGAGAGGGCGGCCGTCTTCTTGCATCTGCCGGTTCTGGGTAGCCGTTCTCGACTAACTCCCATAGCTCCTGAGATCCGAACGGGATCTTCATCTGGATGCTCCAGTAATCGTAGTTCTTACCGTTAAATCGTGGGATCTGCAACTGCAGCGAGTTTCTCTCGGAAGCCATGCTTCTATCTCCGTGTCACGGCACTATCAGCTCTGATACCAATTTGAAGGAAAGCGATTTTTCTTTTCTTTCGCCGAAGTCGTCCACGACGCGCAGGCGCGACCAACTCCCGGCCGGAGGAAGTCGGACGGCGCACCAACCCCGCCGAGAAGTGCGGACGCGCTCCAACGGCCGAAGTCCGGCACTCTCGCGAAGTGCGGACTACGCCCAAGCGCCGAAGTCCGCACTCACGCGAAGTGCGACTTCGCACTTGACTGCCGAAGTTCGCACTCGCGCGAAGTGCAACTCGCACTTGGACGCCAAAGTTCGCACTAGCGCAAAGTGCGAACTTCGCGCTTTGGACTGCCGAAGTGCGACATCTCTCGGAGTGCGAACTTCGCACTTGATCATCGACACCGCGACGCGAACTCCGCTCGACGACCAACTTCGCACGGCAACGATCAGCTTCGGACTTGGCCAACTTTGGCCTTTGACTTCTTCGTCTTCCGCGATGCTCGCTGGGTTTGCCCGGCTTGGCAAGACCCGAAAGAGAGGAGAGAAACGCCGAAACAGAGAACAACAAGGTTAACACTTAAACAACTGCAAACCCTAAAGATGCCACAGACAAAAGCAAACTTTATTCATATGAACAACTAGGGTTACAGAATTCCTCAACCGAGGAAGTAACAACATCTGCAGGCTACGCTGCAGGATAAACTGAACAAGGGAAATGTCGAGTCTGTTGCTCGGACATTTATCAGCTGAGCCACTCTGCTCACTGAATCACTCGCCCTTCTTTCTCTGCTCACTTTCACGAACTTCTCTCACACCCGCTCTGCTTCCTTCTTCTCGCGCTCTAGTTTGTCTGTAGACCCGAACCGTCCTTTTATAGCCGCGGGGAGAGGAGGATAAGGGTTATCCTCTGACAGCTCCGGATAAGGGTTATCCTCGGACCGACCCTCATCTAGGGTTTCTGACAAACGCCGACTTGGCATTAACTCCTGCGGAGATCGGATCTGTCAGGTGTCAAATCTGTCAGAAGATAAGTGCGACGTCATGTCACACTTTTGCCGGGATCCCGGACTGCGGCAGCGCAGTCCGACTTCGCCCATGTCTGGAGCGCAGTCCGGTTTCGCCCAAGGTTCGCAGCACAGTTGGGCACAGGCGTGAAATCTGGGTTTATTTTTCTAACAGTTTCTTAGCACTTCATTGGCAACCCTTCGATCATAGATATTTTTAGAAAAATGTACTCGAAAAATCATAAAAAATAACATTACCATATTGAGAAGTTTAAACAGGGCCGACCATCTCACAAGTTTCTGTATTTATACCTCAATTAGAACTGTAGATAAGGTGCAAAACATACAGAATTAAAGTTCAATGTACTAGTCTATCTTGTGCCGTCGCTAAACATTGCCATCCTTGTTTGCAATTCGCTCCTCATTTAGTTATCCATTTATTATAAACATCTCCATCCACCAGGATCAAAATTTGGGTCCGAATTCGTGTTCATCTCCAACCATGTCGTTCGCATTCAATTCTCAGACGGAGCCGTTCCGGAAGAAAGCATATAAGCTGCGTCTCCATACAGATAAAGCTCGACAGAAGAGGCACGACAACGTCGTAAGAATCAGAAAAAGTGAGAGAGAAGATAATATTATCAAAAAGAGGAGAGAAACAGGGCAGTGGCACCACAACAACATTGATCAAGAATTATTGCCAACAAATTTGGGGAGTCTTCCTTCAATGGTTGAAGGTATCTGGTCAGATAACTCAAACTTGCAATTGAACGCAACTATGCAAATAAGTAAACATTTTTTGAGCCGGGGAAATCCCAATGTTGGCGAAGTTATAAATGCAGGCGTTTTCCCTCGCCTGGTACGTTTCCTCACAAGACACGACTTCCCTCAACTTCAGTTTCAGGCCGCTTGGGCTTTGAGAAACATTGCATGCGAAACACCTCAAGTTCTGACGGATGATGGAGCTGTGCCAATTTTGGTCCACCTTCTAAAACACTCCCCCAGTGAGGATGTGCGAGAACAATCCATATGGGCTCTGGGGAACGTGGCGGGTTATTCACCCGCGTTTAGAGATCTAGTCCTCCGTCACGGCGCCCTTAAACCTCTGCTGACACAGCTGAAGCAGCATTTCAACATGTCCATGTCCATGCTGAGAACTGCCACTCGGGTGCTGGGTGGTTTCCTATGTGGTGAGCCATACCTACACGAGGAAGATGCAAAGTTAACACTTGAAACTCTTCAACGGCTTATCCACCTCCCTGATGAGGAAGTTGTTAACGATGCATGCCACGCTTTATCTTATTTAATTGCTAGATCAAGTGACAAAATTCGAGCTGTAATCGAAGCTGGTGTTTGCCCTAGGCTAGTTGAGCTTTTGCGACATCCTGCTTCTAGTGTTGTTTACGCATCCCTATGCACTCTGGGCAAAATTGTCGCCGGAGATGATGTGCAGACGCAATTCGTAATCGACTTTCATATGCTACCGTACATCTTAGCTCTACTGACGAACAATCCAATGAAAAGTATAGCAACGAAAGCATGTTGGGCAATTTCCAATATCACGGCGGGCACCAGAGAACAAATACAGGCTGTGATTGACGCAAACATTTTCCCCGTTGTAATGAAACTGATTGAATCTACCGAAATTGATGTGAAGAAGGAAGCTGCATGGGTAGTCTCGAATGCTATTACCGGTGGTTCGCCAGAACAGATCAATTATTTGGTTGATGTGGGGTGTACTACGGCGTTGTGTGATATGTTACACTGTTCAGATGTAATGACATTAAGAGTCTGTCTTGAGGCCTTGGACTTCATCCTCCATGTTGGAGAAGTAGAAAAGGAACTAGAGAGCGGTGCAGGTCTGAATATATATGCTCAGTACGTCAAAGATATTGGAGGACTAGACAAGATGCTCAACTTGCTTGGACATCATAACAACGAAATCCACCAAATTGCGGATATAATGATACGAAACTATTGGGTACACGACTTATATTATTGAACTCTACTCCACCAACCTCATTAGTATTTCATCTTACTTAGGAGGTAGATTAGTATTTCATCTTTCCTAGGAGGTAGAGGAAAGGGGAGGATGTACTTGGAACTATTCTTGCTAGGAAAGGGGAGGATGTACTTGGAACTATTCTTGTTTTTTTTATTTTTAATTTTTAATTTTTAATGATTGATAAGGTAATCATTTAATTTTTCATAGCCTTTAAAAGATTATTTTTGGTTCCTCATGCATGCATGTATTGGATTAGTTTTTTTAATTACGTCATTTCATTTTTCATAGCCTTTAAAAGATTATTTTTGGTTCCTTATGCATGCATGTATTGGATTAGTTTTTTTAATTACGTCGAGAGGCGTTTTTACAATGGTAGGGGTGGGAGGTAAAGAGGTCATCTTACGTCTTAAACATTTTTTTTTTTATTAAAAAAATTGACATTAACAAAAATATTTAAACTAAAACAGCCGATTAACCAACCTTGCAAACATTTAAAATATTTAAACTAAAATAATCAGTTAACCAATCGTACCGTTTAACACCTCGAAAGACATTTTTAGATATATTTTATATTAATATAACTAATTTATATTGATAATCTTGTTTATTTTATCTATGCTATGCTTAGCATTTAGGAATTATTTCAAACGAATTAATAGCGTATTTAGAAAAAAAAATTAAGGTTTTTATTTTACAAAATGAGTTTAATTCATATTTAATTGGATTTTCTAGATTTTCATAGTTTACATAGTTAAATTCTCCATGTGGTCATTATAACCAGGGTTACAAAGCATCGGGAAGAATAATCTCACCTATAAATATTTATTCATATATTAATCAATATGTTTTATCTAAATTTAATCAATCTTAGGAAAATGATGTGCTTTTGAATGCAAGTAATATTAGCATAAGCCTACATTTGGTTAAATCACCCACAAATGTTAATACAAAGGATAATGTATCAACCTTATCATATAAACTAGAATAAAATAGACTCTCTCTCACTCTCTCACACACTAAAGTTTAAATTGATGGGCAATAACAAAAGTAATATTAAGATATATTAAATGGACTATTATGTAACATAAGCTACATATAATGAAAGCAATCAAAATTATATATAATTGTAGAGGTGTCAAGACATAAATGAATAAAAAATAATATTAGAACTAATATGTTACAGTATATATTTAACATCAACTCAACTTTAAATTTAGTTAATAGGTTGACATAAATGAATAAAAATTTATATATTTAATTTCAACTCAATTATAATTTTAGTCGATAGGTTGATATAAATGAATAAAAAATAATATGAAAACTAATATGTTAGGGAAAAAGTTGAAATAAAAAATAAAAAAACTAATATAGTTTTATTCTATGACGTAGGAGCTTTAACATGGGAAGTTTCAGAAAGAATATAGAACTATAGAAAAAATCAAAAAGGTAGATAACAAAAGTTTCCGGAAGAATATAGAAATATAGAGAAAAGCAAAAAGAAGCTTATAGAGGAAGTTACATATATATATATATATATATGAGATAGAGTAGCAACAAGAGGAGATACAGAAGACCACCGAAGTCTATAGTGAGAGAGGGAATATATGAATAATTAAAGACTGTATGTTGTATGATGCCTTTTGAATTAATACAAAAATACTAGTACTTTTTGTGCCTTTTTGGTATGTTTTGTACTCTATGTGATTAGCAGTAGGGTATAAACCCTATGTTTTGTTTCTCATAGCTTGTGATTGCATTAGTTTGTTATCAGAGCTAGGTTAGGTCTTGTAGATAGAAACTGTAACCAATAGACTTGGGTGAAAAAGACCAAGGTGAGGGTAGTGAGAGAAATATATTGGATAAGTGGTAAAAAATACACTTACAAATGAATTTGAAATAAGAAGAAAATATTGCAACAATATGGTGCAGTGGGGCAGAGTCAGAAGAAGGGCACTAGGAAGAGAGGAATTGAATGAAATGGTGAGAACTTTCACAACCATATTAGATGCTATTAAGGCGGTACAACATAGAGAAATACATATTATAGTGGAAAGTGATGAGGAACTAGAATTTGAGGAAGTCCAAGGAGAGAAATTAGATAATGATAATGAAATATTAATTCAGGTCATAGATAAAATTGGAGGTAAACCCCATGTTGAGGTCCCTAGCTATACAGGAAATCTCGACCTTGATAAATTATTCAACTGGATTAACGAAATGGATAGGTATTTTAAATTGGAATTGGTAGAAGATAACAAAAAAGTAAAATATGCAAGTCCAAGGCTGAAAAGTCATGTGTTATTATGGTAGAATAGCATCCAAGTTGAGAGGTAAAGGAAAGGAAAAGAGAAAATTAAAAATTGGGATAAGATGGTGTCTAGGATGAAAGTCAAGTTCATGCCTATTGATTATCAGACGAGTCTATTTCGAAAACTATAAAATTTGAAGCAAAAATATATGAGTGTCAAAAATTACATTGAGGAGTTTTTTAAATTATCAGTAAGAGCTGTTCATGATGACTTAAAACTAGAAAAAATAGTTATATACATTAATGGATTACGCTATAACATTCATTATGCAATCAACTTAATGGACATTAAGTTCATAGAAATTGCATACCACTATGTGTTGAAGGTCGATGAGAAATTAATGAGGAAAATGCATAGTAGCTTCAAAGGAAGAGGTCAATTAATGAAAGGAAGAGCTCAATGAGGAGATAGTCAGATATCCCAGCCAAGAGAGGAAGGTAGTAGTCAACAATTTTAGGTAAGGTATGAAGGAACCAACCATACACATTATCAAGATGTCGATACAAGAGGTGGATATTTAGCTAGAGTAAGAGACTCTTATAATAGAGGGTCTTATAACATAGGACAAGATAGAAGATTTAAGGAAAAATATTTTAGATGCAATTAGTTTACTAGGAATAGATCATTTGAGTGTCCTGAAAATGCACCTACAGATGGTCAAAAAGTACCTGAGAGCAAGGATCATATTGCATGTAAGGAGAAGCATGAAGGTAGGTCGTAGTGTACATCATTAGAGCATAGAGAATCATTAGTTATGAGGGAGATTTTAATGAAACCACCAACAGAAAAGGAAGTTAAACCCTTATAAAGGAGAAACTTATTTTGAGCAATATGCAAGGTAGGGGGAAAATATTGTAAAGTGATCATGGACAGTTGTAGTATGGATAATATTATGTCCAAGGATATGGTTACCAAGCTAGGATTAAAGAGGATGCCTCATCCTACACCCTACAAGGTGGTGTGGCTGCAAAAGGGGCACTAATTTGTAGTCAAGGAATAGTGTTTGGTGAGTTTTAAGATTGGTAATAATTATGATGAAGTTTTATATGATATTATACATATGGATGCTTGACACTTGTTGCTTGGAATATTTTGGTAGTATGGTAGGCATGTTGTCCATGATGGGAGAGAAAATACTTGCACCATATGGAAAGACGAAATAAAATTTATGTTGAAGCTATTGTAGGATAATCAGGAAGAGGAGGAATAGGAACACAAGGTAATATTTATAACAGGAAAGAAATTTATACAAATAAAGGAAAATGAAGGGATGTGTTTGGCTGTGGTAGCTAAACCAGTAGATGTAAAGGGTAAGAAAAGAAAGGAATAATATCTAGAAGAGATCATAAAATTGTTGTAGAAGTATGCGGATGTTATGTCAAAATATTTTCCAAGTGGATTGCCACCTATAAGGAAGATCAACCGTCATATGGATCTAATTTTGGGTTCAAGCCTACCTAACAAGGTTGCATACAAGTTGACGCCATAGGAAAATAAATAAATATAGAGACAAGTACATGATATGTAGAACGAGGTAAGAAAACGGCTGCAAATAAGTACTAAAAAGTACAAATAACATGTAGATTTGAAAAGAATACAAGTTAGTTTTTAGGTTGGAGATGTGGCATATGCTTACCTTAGGAAGGAAAGGTTTTCGAAGGGGGGATATAATAATCTAAAGTTAAAGAAAATTGGGCCATGTAGAGTGCTGAAGAAATTCGGGGATAATGCTTATGATATATAATTGCTATATGGAATTGATATTTCTCCAATCTTCAATGTTGTATATTTGTATACTTATCCAAACTTAGCTATAGAGGATGACCACATAGAGCAATATGAAAAAGCCTGTCGAGAGCAATAGATGCCTAAACAATAAGAGGAAATAATCGAATACATAATAGATAAAAGAGTTCACACGAAGACCAAGAAAAAAAAATATTTTGATTATTTTGTTAAGTGGAGTAAAGGTCATTAGAGGATTCAATGTGGATGAAACGAGCTGAACTAGCAAATTTTGGGCACACAGTTGAAGAATATCAAGCCTTGGCATGAGTAGGAGCTCATGCTAAAACTTTTCTTACCGCAGAAGAATGACACATGAGCTTTAAAAGAGGAAGTTTTTAGAATAATATAGAACTATAGAGAAAATAAAAAAGGTAAATAATAGAAGTTTTCGGAAGAATATAGAAATATAGAGAAAAGAAAAAAGAAGCTTCTAGAGGAAGTAATATATATATATATATATATATATATATATATATATATATATATATATATATATATATAAGATAGAGTTGCAACAAGAGGAGAGACAAAAGACCACCGAAGCCTATAGTGAGAGAGGGAATACATGAAGAATCAAATATTGTATGTTGTATGATACCCTTTGAATTAATACAAAAATACTAGTATTTTTTGTGCCTTGTTGGTATGTTATGTACTCTACGTGATTAGCAGCAAGGTATAAACCCTCTATTTTGTTTCTCATAGCATGTGCTTACATCACTCTATAGAATTTTTTTATTTGATTTCAACTCAACTATAATATTAGTTAATATATGACACTTTAGTTGATATAAGTGAATAAAAAATAATATTAAAACTAATATATCGACACAAGTGAATAAAATATTTTTATGTTTTAGATTTATTTCAATAATATTATCTATGTGTAAGAGCTTCAATTAAAATATAGATATTATAGCATAATATTATAGAATTATAGTAGAAAATCCATACTATAGTATAAAATAAAGATGCATTGGTTATAGTGAAAATAAATATTAAGATAACATGAAGCTTATTAGGGTCCTGTATGTGGGACTACAAACAAGGATAAAAAGTTTACCCTTCTACAAATGAAGCCCCGAAAGCTGAAATGTTAAAAAAAAATTACCAAATATTGTAGGAAAACATAGGATGAATTTGAAAACTATCTGCAAATACCTTTAATTTATCTAAATTCATCTACATTCATAAAAAATGAAGAGTTAGAGGTAATTTTGGCTAAAAAGTAATATTAAGATATATTAAATGGACTATTATGTAACATAAGCTACATATAATGAAAGCAATCAAAATTATATATAATTGTAGAGGTGTCAAGACATAAATGAATAAAAAATAATATTAGAACTAATATGTTACAGTATATATTTAACATCAACTCAACTTTAAATTTAGTTAATAGGTTGACATAAATGAATAAAAATTTATATATTTAATTTCAACTCAATTATAATTTTAGTCGATAGGTTGATATAAATGAATAAAAAATAATATGAAAACTAATATGTTAGGGAAAAAGTTGAAATAAAAAATAAAAAAACTAATATAGTTTTATTCTATGACGTAGGAGCTTTAACATGGGAAGTTTCAGAAAGAATATAGAACTATAGAAAAAATCAAAAAGGTAGATAACAAAAGTTTCCGGAAGAATATAGAAATATAGAGAAAAGCAAAAAGAAGCTTATAGAGGAAGTTACATATATATATATATATATATGAGATAGAGTAGCAACAAGAGGAGATACAGAAGACCACCGAAGTCTATAGTGAGAGAGGGAATATATGAATAATTAAAGACTGTATGTTGTATGATGCCTTTTGAATTAATACAAAAATACTAGTACTTTTTGTGCCTTTTTGGTATGTTTTGTACTCTATGTGATTAGCAGTAGGGTATAAACCCTATGTTTTGTTTCTCATAGCTTGTGATTGCATTAGTTTGTTATCAGAGCTAGGTTAGGTCTTGTAGATAGAAACTGTAACCAATAGACTTGGGTGAAAAAGACCAAGGTGAGGGTAGTGAGAGAAATATATTGGATAAGTGGTAAAAAATACACTTACAAATGAATTTGAAATAAGAAGAAAATATTGCAACAATATGGTGCAGTGGGGCAGAGTCAGAAGAAGGGCACTAGGAAGAGAGGAATTGAATGAAATGGTGAGAACTTTCACAACCATATTAGATGCTATTAAGGCGGTACAACATAGAGAAATACATATTATAGTGGAAAGTGATGAGGAACTAGAATTTGAGGAAGTCCAAGGAGAGAAATTAGATAATGATAATGAAATATTAATTCAGGCCATAGATAAAATTGGAGGTAAACCCCATGTTGAGGTCCCTAGCTATACAGGAAATCTCGACCTTGATAAATTATTCAACTGGATTAACGAAATGGATAGGTATTTTAAATTGGAATTGGTAGAAGATAACAAAAAAGTAAAATATGCAAGTCCAAGGCTGAAAAGTCATGTGTTATTATGGTAGAATAGCATCCAAGTTGAGAGGTAAAGGAAAGGAAAAGAGAAAATTAAAAATTGGGATAAGATGGTGTCTAGGATGAAAGTCAAGTTCATGCCTATTGATTATCAGACGAGTCTATTTCGAAAACTATAAAATTTGAAGCAAAAATATATGAGTGTCAAAAATTACATGGAGGAGTTTTTTAAATTATCAGTAAGAGCTGTTCATGATGACTTAAAACTAGAAAAAATAGTTATATACATTAATGGATTACGCTATAACATTCATTATGCAATCAACTTAATGGACATTAAGTTCATAGAAATTGCATACCACTATGTGTTGAAGGTCGATGAGAAATTAATGAGGAAAATGCATAGTAGCTTCAAAGGAAGAGGTCAATTAATGAAAGGAAGAGCTCAATGAGGAGATAGTCAGATATCCCAGCCAAGAGAGGAAGGTAGTAGTCAACAATTTTAGGTAAGGTATGAAGGAACCAACCATACACATTATCAAGATGTCGATACAAGAGGTGGATATTTAGCTAGAGTAAGAGACTCTTATAATAGAGGGTCTTATAACATAGGACAAGATAGAAGATTTAAGGAAAAATATTTTAGATGCAATTAGTTTACTAGGAATAGATCATTTGAGTGTCCTGAAAATGCACCTACAGATGGTCAAAAAGTACCTGAGAGCAAGGATCATATTGCATGTAAGGAGAAGCATGAAGGTAGGTCGTAGTGTACATCATTAGAGCATAGAGAATCATTAGTTATGAGGGAGATTTTAATGAAACCACCAACAGAAAAGGAAGTTAAACCCTTATAAAGGAGAAACTTATTTTGAGCAATATGCAAGGTAGGGGGAAAATATTGTAAAGTGATCATGGACAGTTGTAGTATGGATAATATTATGTCCAAGGATATGGTTACCAAGCTAGGATTAAAGAGGATGCCTCATCCTACACCCTACAAGGTGGTGTGGCTGCAAAAGGGGCACTAATTTGTAGTCAAGGAATAGTGTTTGGTGAGTTTTAAGATTGGTAATAATTATGATGAAGTTTTATATGATATTATACATATGGATGCTTGACACTTGTTGCTTGGAATATTTTGGTAGTATGGTAGGCATGTTGTCCATGATGGGAGAGAAAATACTTGCACCATATGGAAAGACGAAATAAAATTTATGTTGAAGCTATTGTAGGATAATCAGGAAGAGGAGGAATAGGAACACAAGGTAATATTTATAACAGGAAAGAAATTTATACAAATAAAGGAAAATGAAGGGATGTGTTTGGCTGTGGTAGCTAAACCAGTAGATGTAAAGGGTAAGAAAAGAAAGGAATAATATCTAGAAGAGATCATAAAATTGTTGTAGAAGTATGCGGATGTTATGTCAAAATATTTTCCAAGTGGATTGCCACCTATAAGGAAGATCAACCGTCATATGGATCTAATTTTGGGTTCAAGCCTACCTAACAAGGTTGCATACAAGTTGACGCCATAGGAAAATAAATAAATATAGAGACAAGTACATGATATGTAGAACGAGGTAAGAAAACGGCTGCAAATAAGTACTAAAAAGTACAAATAACATGTAGATTTGAAAAGAATACAAGTTAGTTTTTAGGTTGGAGATGTGGCATATGCTTACCTTAGGAAGGAAAGGTTTTCGAAGGGGGGATATAATAATCTAAAGTTAAATAAAATTGGGCCATGTAGAGTGCTGAAGAAATTCGGGGATAATGCTTATGATATATAATTGCTATATGGAATTGATGTTTCTCCAATCTTCAATGTTGTATATTTGTATACTTATCCAAACTTAGCTATAGAGGATGACCACATAGAGCAATATGAAAAAGCCTGTCGAGAGCAATAGATGCCTAAACAATAAGAGGAAATAATCGAATACATAATAGATAAAAGAGTTCACACGAAGACCAAGAAAAAAAAATATTTTGATTATTTTGTTAAGTGGAGTAAAGGTCATTAGAGGATTCAATGTGGATGAAACGAGCTGAACTAGCAAATTTTGGGCACACAGTTGAAGAATATCAAGCCTTGGCATGAGTAGGAGCTCATGCTAAAACTTTTCTTACCCTGGGAGAATGATGCATGAGCTTTAAAAGGGGAAGTTTTTAGAATAATATAGAACTATAGAGAAAATAAAAAAGGTAAATAATAGAAGTTTTCGGAAGAATATAGAAATATAGAGAAAAGAAAAAAAAAGCTTCTAGAGGAAGTAATATATATATATATATATATATATATATATATATATATATATATATATATATATATATATATATATATATATATATATATATATATAAGATAGAGCAGCAACAAGAGGAGATACAAAAGACCACCGAAGCCTATAGTGAGAGAGGGAATACATGAAGAATCAAATATTGTATGTTGTATGATACCCTTTGAATTAATACAAAAATACTAGTATTTTTTGTGCCTTGTTGGTATGTTATGTACTCTACGTGATTAGCAGCAAGGTATAAACCCTCTATTTTGTTTCTCATAGCATGTGCTTACATCACTCTATAGAATTTTTTTATTTGATTTCAACTCAACTATAATATTAGTTAATATATGACACTTTAGTTGATATAAGTGAATAAAAAATAATATTAAAACTAATATATCGACACAAGTGAATAAAATATTTTTATGTTTTAGATTTATTTCAATAATATTATCTATGTGTAAGATCTTCAATTAAAATATAGATATTATAGCATAATATTATAGAATTATAGTAGAAAATCCATACTATAGTATAAAATAAAGATGCATTGGTTATAGTGAAAATAAATATTAAGATAACATGAAGCTTATTAGGGTCCTGTATGTGGGACTACAAACAAGGATAAAAAGTTTACCCTTCTACAAATGAAGCCCCGAAAGCTGAAATGTTAAAAAAAAATTACCAAATATTGTAGGAAAACATAGGATGAATTTGAAAACTATCTGCAAATACCTTTAATTTATCTAAATTCATCTACATTCATAAAAAATGAAGAGTTAGAGGTAATTTTGGCTAAAAAGTAATATTAAGATATATTAAATGGACTATTATGTAACATAAGCTACATATAATGAAAGCAATCAAAATTATATATAATTGTAGAGGTGTCAAGACATAAATGAATAAAAAATAATATTAGAACTAATATGTTACAGTATATATTTAACATCAACTCAACTTTAAATTTAGTTAATAGGTTGACATAAATGAATAAAAATTTATATATTTAATTTCAACTCAATTATAATTTTAGTCGATAGGTTGATATAAATGAATAAAAAATAATATGAAAACTAATATGTTAGGGAAAAAGTTGAAATAAAAAATAAAAAAACTAATATAGTTTTATTCTATGACGTAGGAGCTTTAACATGGGAAGTTTCAGAAAGAATATAGAACTATAGAAAAAATCAAAAAGGTAGATAACAAAAGTTTCCGGAAGAATATAGAAATATAGAGAAAAGCAAAAAGAAGCTTATAGAGGAAGTTACATATATATATATATATATGAGATAGAGTAGCAACAAGAGGAGATACAGAAGACCACCGAAGTCTATAGTGAGAGAGGGAATATATGAATAATTAAAGACTGTATGTTGTATGATGCCTTTTGAATTAATACAAAAATACTAGTACTTTTTGTGCCTTTTTGGTATGTTTTGTACTCTATGTGATTAGCAGTAGGGTATAAACCCTATGTTTTGTTTCTCATAGCTTGTGATTGCATTAGTTTGTTATCAGAGCTAGGTTAGGTCTTGTAGATAGAAACTGTAACCAATAGACTTGGGTGAAAAAGACCAAGGTGAGGGTAGTGAGAGAAATATATTGGATAAGTGGTAAAAAATACACTTACAAATGAATTTGAAATAAGAAGAAAATATTGCAACAATATGGTGCAGTGGGGCAGAGTCAGAAGAAGGGCACTAGGAAGAGAGGAATTGAATGAAATGGTGAGAACTTTCACAACCATATTAGATGCTATTAAGGCGGTACAACATAGAGAAATACATATTATAGTGGAAAGTGATGAGGAACTAGAATTTGAGGAAGTCCAAGGAGAGAAATTAGATAATGATAATGAAATATTAATTCAGGCCATAGATAAAATTGGAGGTAAACCCCATGTTGAGGTCCCTAGCTATACAGGAAATCTCGACCTTGATAAATTATTCAACTGGATTAACGAAATGGATAGGTATTTTAAATTGGAATTGGTAGAAGATAACAAAAAAGTAAAATATGCAAGTCCAAGGCTGAAAAGTCATGTGTTATTATGGTAGAATAGCATCCAAGTTGAGAGGTAAAGGAAAGGAAAAGAGAAAATTAAAAATTGGGATAAGATGGTGTCTAGGATGAAAGTCAAGTTCATGCCTATTGATTATCAGACGAGTCTATTTCGAAAACTATAAAATTTGAAGCAAAAATATATGAGTGTCAAAAATTACATGGAGGAGTTTTTTAAATTATCAGTAAGAGCTGTTCATGATGACTTAAAACTAGAAAAAATAGTTATATACATTAATGGATTACGCTATAACATTCATTATGCAATCAACTTAATGGACATTAAGTTCATAGAAATTGCATACCACTATGTGTTGAAGGTCGATGAGAAATTAATGAGGAAAATGCATAGTAGCTTCAAAGGAAGAGGTCAATTAATGAAAGGAAGAGCTCAATGAGGAGATAGTCAGATATCCCAGCCAAGAGAGGAAGGTAGTAGTCAACAATTTTAGGTAAGGTATGAAGGAACCAACCATACACATTATCAAGATGTCGATACAAGAGGTGGATATTTAGCTAGAGTAAGAGACTCTTATAATAGAGGGTCTTATAACATAGGACAAGATAGAAGATTTAAGGAAAAATATTTTAGATGCAATTAGTTTACTAGGAATAGATCATTTGAGTGTCCTGAAAATGCACCTACAGATGGTCAAAAAGTACCTGAGAGCAAGGATCATATTGCATGTAAGGAGAAGCATGAAGGTAGGTCGTAGTGTACATCATTAGAGCATAGAGAATCATTAGTTATGAGGGAGATTTTAATGAAACCACCAACAGAAAAGGAAGTTAAACCCTTATAAAGGAGAAACTTATTTTGAGCAATATGCAAGGTAGGGGGAAAATATTGTAAAGTGATCATGGACAGTTGTAGTATGGATAATATTATGTCCAAGGATATGGTTACCAAGCTAGGATTAAAGAGGATGCCTCATCCTACACCCTACAAGGTGGTGTGGCTGCAAAAGGGGCACTAATTTGTAGTCAAGGAATAGTGTTTGGTGAGTTTTAAGATTGGTAATAATTATGATGAAGTTTTATATGATATTATACATATGGATGCTTGACACTTGTTGCTTGGAATATTTTGGTAGTATGGTAGGCATGTTGTCCATGATGGGAGAGAAAATACTTGCACCATATGGAAAGACGAAATAAAATTTATGTTGAAGCTATTGTAGGATAATCAGGAAGAGGAGGAATAGGAACACAAGGTAATATTTATAACAGGAAAGAAATTTATACAAATAAAGGAAAATGAAGGGATGTGTTTGGCTGTGGTAGCTAAACCAGTAGATGTAAAGGGTAAGAAAAGAAAGGAATAATATCTAGAAGAGATCATAAAATTGTTGTAGAAGTATGCGGATGTTATGTCAAAATATTTTCCAAGTGGATTGCCACCTATGAGGAAGATCAACCATCATATGGATCTAATTTTGGGTTCAAGCCTACCTAACAAGGTTGCATACAAGTTGACGCCATAGGAAAATAAATAAATATAGAGACAAGTACATGATATGTAGAACGAGGTAAGAAAACGACTGCAAATAAGTACTAAAAAGTACAAATAACATGTAGATTTGAAAAGAATACAAGTTAGTTTTTAGGTTGGAGATGTGGCATATGCTTACCTTAGGAAGGAAAGGTTTTCGAAGGGGGGATATAATAATCTAAAGTTAAAGAAAATTGGGCCATGTAGAGTGCTGAAGAAATTCGGGGATAATGCTTATGATATATAATTGCTATATGGAATTGATATTTCTCCAATCTTCAATGTTGTATATTTGTATACTTATCCAAACTTAGCTATAGAGGATGACCACATAGAGCAATATGAAAAAGCCTGTCGAGAGCAATAGATGCCTAAACAATAAGAGGAAATAATCGAATACATAATAGATAAAAGAGTTCACACGAAGACCAAGAAAAAAAAATATTTTGATTATTTTGTTAAGTGGAGTAAAGGTCATTAGAGGATTCAATGTGGATGAAACGAGCTGAACTAGCAAATTTTGGGCACACAGTTGAAGAATATCAAGCCTTGGCATGAGTAGGAGCTCATGCTAAAACTTTTCTTACCGCAGAAGAATGACACATGAGCTTTAAAAGAGGAAGTTTTTAGAATAATATAGAACTATAGAGAAAATAAAAAAGGTAAATAATAGAAGTTTTCGGAAGAATATAGAAATATAGAGAAAAGAAAAAGGAAGCTTCTAGAGGAAGTATATATATATATATATATATATATATATATATATATATATATATATATATATATATATATATATATATAAGATAGAGTTGCAACAAGAGGAGATACAAAATACCACCGAAGCCTATAGTGAGAGAGGGAATACATGAAGAATCAAATATTGTATGTTGTATGATACCCTTTGAATTAATACAAAAATACTAGTATTTTTTGTGCCTTGTTGGTATGTTCTGTACTCTACGTGATTAGCAGCAAGGTATAAACCCTCTATTTTGTTTCTCATAGCATGTGCTTACATCACTCTATAGAATTTTTTTATTTGATTTCAACTCAACTATAATATTAGTTAATATATGACACTTTAGTTGATATAAGTGAATACAAAATAATATTAAAACTAATATATCGACACAAGTGAATAAAATATTTTTATGTTTTAGATTTATTTCAATAATATTATCTATGTGTAAGAGCTTCAATTAAAATATAGATATTATAGCATAATATTATAGAATTATAGTAGAAAATCCATACTATAGTATAAAATAAAGATGCATTGGTTATAGTGAAAATAAATATTAAGATAACATGAAGCTTATTAGGGTCCTATATGTGGGACTACAAACAAGGATAAAAAGTTTACCCTTCTACAAATGAAGCCCCGAAAGCTGAAATGTTAAAAAAAAATTACCAAATATTGTAGGAAAACATAGGATGAATTTGAAAACTATCTGCAAATACCTTTAATTTATCTAAATTCATCTACATTCATAAAAAATGAAGAGTTAGAGGTAATTTTGGCTAAAAAGTAATATTAAGATATATTAAATGGACTATTATGTAACATAAGCTACATATAATGAAAGCAATCAAAATTATATATAATTGTAGAGGTGTCAAGACATAAATGAATAAAAAATAATATTAGAACTAATATGTTACAGTATATATTTAACATCAACTCAACTTTAAATTTAGTTAATAGGTTGACATAAATGAATAAAAATTTATATATTTAATTTCAACTCAATTATAATTTTAGTCGATAGGTTGATATAAATGAATAAAAAATAATATGAAAACTAATATGTTAGGGAAAAAGTTGAAATAAAAAATAAAAAAACTAATATAGTTTTATTCTATGACGTAGGAGCTTTAACATGGGAAGTTTCAGAAAGAATATAGAACTATAGAAAAAATCAAAAAGGTAGATAACAAAAGTTTCCGGAAGAATATAGAAATATAGAGAAAAGCAAAAAGAAGCTTATAGAGGAAGTTACATATATATATATATATATATGAGATAGAGTAGCAACAAGAGGAGATACAGAAGACCACCGAAGTCTATAGTGAGAGAGGGAATATATGAATAATTAAAGACTGTATGTTGTATGATGCCTTTTGAATTAATACAAAAATACTAGTACTTTTTGTGCCTTTTTGGTATGTTTTGTACTCTATGTGATTAGCAGTAGGGTATAAACCCTATGTTTTGTTTCTCATAGCTTGTGATTGCATTAGTTTGTTATCAGAGCTAGGTTAGGTCTTGTAGATAGAAACTGTAACCAATAGACTTGGGTGAAAAAGACCAAGGTGAGGGTAGTGAGAGAAATATATTGGATAAGTGGTAAAAAATACACTTACAAATGAATTTGAAATAAGAAGAAAATATTGCAACAATATGGTGCAGTGGGGCAGAGTCAGAAGAAGGGCACTAGGAAGAGAGGAATTGAATGAAATGGTGAGAAATTTCACAACCATATTAGATGCTATTAAGGCGGTACAACATAGAGAAATACATATTATAGTGGAAAGTGATGAGGAACTAGAATTTGAGGAAGTCCAAGGAGAGAAATTAGATAATGATAATGAAATATTAATTCAGGCCATAGATAAAATTGGAGGTAAACCCCATGTTGAGGTCCCTAGCTATACAATTAATCTCGACCTTGATAAATTATTCAACTGGATTAACGAAATGGATAGGTATTTTAAATTGGAATTGGTAGAAGATAACAAAAAAGTAAAATATGCAAGTCCAAGGCTGAAAGTCATGTGTTATTATGGTAGAATAGCATCCAAGTTGAGAGGTAAAGGAAAGGAAAAGAGAAAATTAAAAATTGGGATAAGATGGTGTCTAGGATGAAAGTCAAGTTCATGCCTATTGATTATCAGACGAGTCTATTTCAAAAACTATAAAATTTGAAGCAAAAATATATGAGTGTCAAAAATTACATGGAGGAGTTTTTTAAATTATCAGTAAGAGCTGTTCATGATGACTTAAAACTAGAAAAAATAGTTATATACATTAATGGATTACGCTATAACATTCATTATGCAATCAACTTAATGGACATTAAGTTCATAGAAATTGCATACCACTATGTGTTGAAGGTCGATGAGAAATTAATGAGGAAAATGCATAGTAGCTTCAAAGGAAGAGGTCAATTAATGAAAGGAAGAGCTCAATGAGGAGATAGTCAGATATCCCAGCCAAGAGAGGAAGGTAGTAGTCAACAATTTTAGGTAAGGTATGAAGGAACCAACCATACACATTATCAAGATGTCGATACAAGAGGTGGATATTTAGCTAGAGTAAGAGACTCTTATAATAGAGGGTCTTATAACATAGGACAAGATAGAAGATTTAAGGAAAAATATTTTAGATGCAATTAGTTTACTAGGAATAGATCATTTGAGTGTCCTGAAAATGCACCTACAGATGGTCAAAAAGTACCTGAGAGCAAGGATCATATTGCATGTAAGGATAAGCATGAATGTAGGTCGTAGTGTACATCATTAGAGCATAGAGAATCATTAGTTATGAGGGAGATTTTAATGAAACCACCAACAGAAAAGGAAGTTAAACCCTTATAAAGGAGAAACTTATTTTGAGCAATATGCAAGGTAGGGGGAAAATATTGTAAAGTGATCATGGACAGTTTTAGTATGGATAATATTATGTCCAAGGATATGGTTACCAAGCTAGGATTAAAGATGATGCGTCATCCTACACCCTACAAGGTGGTGTGGCTGCAAAAGGGGCACTAATTTGTAGTCAAGGAATAGTGTTTGGTGAGTTTTAAGATTGGTAATAATTATGATGAAGTTTTATATGATATTATACATATGGATGCTTGACACTTGTTGCTTGGAATATTTTGGTAGTATGGTAGGCATGTTGTCCATGATGGGAGAGAAAATACTTGCACCATATGGAAAGACGAAATAAAATTTATGTTGAAGCTATTGTAGGATAATCAGGAAGAGGAGGAATAGGAACACAAGGTAATATTTATAACAGGAAAGAAATTTATACAAATAAAGGAAAATGAAGGGATGTGTTTGGCTGTGGTAGCTAAACCAGTAGATGTAAAGGGTAAGAAAAGAAAGGAATAATATCTATAAGAGATCATAAAATTGTTGTAGAAGTATGCGGATGTTATGTCAAAATATTTTCCAAGTGGATTGCCACCTATGAGGAAGATCAACCATCATATGGATCTAATTTTGGGTTCAAGCCTACCTAACAAGGTTGCATACAAGTTGACGCCATAGGAAAATAAATAAATATAGAGACAAGTACATGATATGTAGAACGAGGTAAGAAAACGGCTGCAAATAAGTACTAAAAAGTACAAATAACATGTAGATTTGAAAAGAATACAAGTTAGTTTTTAGGTTGGAGATGTGGCATATGCTTACCTTAGGAAGGAAAGGTTTTCGAAGGGGGGATATAATAATCTAAAGTTAAAGAAAATTGTGCCATGTAGAGTGCTGAAGAAATTCGGGGATAATGCTTATGATATATAATTGCTATATGGAATTGATATTTCTCCAATCTTCAATGTTGTATATTTGTATACTTATCCAAACTTAGCTATAGAGGATGACCACATAGAGCAATATGAAAAAGCCTGTCGAGAGCAATAGATGCCTAAACAATAAGAGGAAATAATCGAATACATAATAGATAAAAGAGTTCACACGAAGACCAAGAAAAAAAAATATTTTGATTATTTTGTTAAGTGGAGTAAAGGTCATTAGAGGATTCAATGTGGATGAAACGAGCTGAACTAGCAAATTTTGGGCACACAGTTGAAGAATATCAAGCCTTGGCATGAGTAGGAGCTCATGCTAAAACTTTTGTTACCGCAGAAGAATGACACATGAGCTTTAAAAGAGGAAGTTTTTAGAATAATATAGAACTATAGAGAAAATAAAAAAGGTAAATAATAGAAGTTTTCGGAAGAATATAGAAATATAGAGAAAAGAAAAAGGAAGCTTCTAGAGGAAGTAATATATATATATATATATATATATATAAGATAGAGTTGCAACAAGAGGAGATACAAAATACCACCGAAGCCTATAGTGAGAGAGGGAATACATGAAGAATCAAATATTGTATGTTGTATGATACCCTTTGAATTAATACAAAAATACTAGTATTTTTTGTGCCTTGTTGGTATGTTATGTACTCTACGTGATTAGCAGCAAGGTATAAACCCTCTATTTTGTTTCTCATAGCATGTGCTTACATCACTCTATAGAATTTTTTTATTTGATTTCAACTCAACTATAATATTAGTTAATATATGACACTTTAGTTGATATAAGTGAATAAAAAATAATATTAAAACTAATATATCGACACAAGTGAATAAAATATTTTTATGTTTTAGATTTATTTCAATAATATTATCTATGTGTAAGAGCTTCAATTAAAATATAGATATTATAGCATAATATTATAGAATTATAGTAGAAAATCCATACTATAGTATAAAATAAAGATGCATTGGTTATAGTGAAAATAAATATTAAGATAACATGAAGCTTATTAGGGTCCTGTATGTGGGACTACAAACAAGGATAAAAAGTTTACCCTTCTACAAATGAAGCCCCGAAAGCTGAAATGTTAAAAAAAAATTACCAAATATTGTAGGAAAACATAGGATGAATTTGAAAACTATCTGCAAATACCTTTAATTTATCTAAATTCATCTACATTCATAAAAAATGAAGAGTTAGAGGTAATTTTGGCTAAAAAATGACCACTGTGATATGAATTTGGTCGAGACACTACCTGTCTGCTTTCATGAGAAAGTGCAAGAATTGTGGTGGACTTTCACCAATGAGTGGGTTTGGAAAACGCTAGCAGGAGTGTAACTTATATCGAATGGGCTTCCATAAGTAAGGGGATGTTGCTCGGGCCACTAGGAGGAAGGAAGTTGACCAACCATCAAAGGGTATATCAAGATGAAGATAGCTAGGGGTTATCAAAGGGGCTAGCTGGTCGCCGATCATGAGCTTCACCAGTAGAGGTAATGCACCTAAAATTTAGAGTACAAAACCCCAAATGTTTCTAATTTGTATCCAAGGAGACAAACTTAATTCCATAAAACTAATAGAGGCTGATTTTGGGACCTAAAATTTAAAATTTAGGGGAATTTTTCAAGGATTTTTATGCTCAAACAAGAGATCCAACCTAAAATTCTCTATGTAAACTAGAGGTAATCTATAGAAGCCCGATCTCAAGCTTTGATACCAATGATGTGGAACAAAAATTGACCAACTATTATATTACTCAAGAGGTGCTTAAATAACACTTTTATAACCATAATATTCCAAAAAAGAATATTCTAAAAAATTACTAACCATAAACTATGAATAAGGTAATCAAATCAAATTTTCTAACTCTAAGAATATAGTAAATCAAACCCAATGACTATGTTGTCCAAATGTGCTAACATTTACAAGTCAGAATAAGATTTGTAATAATTCTAACTTAGAATTAGGACTTTATACTTTTAGGAAATAAATCTAATTCTATGCTTAAATGTTGTCCACATTATTTATAGGTTGACAAATTTATTGAGTTTCATTGTCTCTAATGTATTATTGGTACACATGAGTAGTTGTCATCTACCATGTGGCTAGTGTGGAGTGATTGTAAGTATGATGTACTAGCATGTTATATATACCTAGGGTTAGTTTACCTTGGATTATCTCTATAGAGTGTTGCATTAGATTTTTTTATAGAAAGGTGAAGATCCTTATTTATTGTACCATCCTTTAGATTTTATGTTGGGAGCACATTGCTATCCAACACCCATTTGGTTTACCTAGTCATTTTGTAGACACAAGGGCCTTGGCAACCTACAGGTGGTCCAATTATCTTGAGACCCATCATCGATATTTTAGGGTACTACTAATGCTAACCATGTAGGACGTAGATAATATGTATCTTAACCAAATCATATGAAGGTAATGGAGATACCATCCAATATGGGATAAGTATTATTTTGAGTTAGCTCATATTTTATGGATCCAATAGATCATTAGCCATAGTGAAAACAAAGAGGTACATAGATTAGACTAGGTTTTGATGTAGTTCATTCTTTGATAAGATCTCCCATAGATGGAAGAGTTTTTGTATATACTAGTAGAGTGAGATGAGAGAAATATGGGGGACCAATGTGATCATACCTTGTTTGTAGAGGAGGATGCCGATGATATGGATGGTTTGAGTTTATATGAAATAGGGGATACTGTTGTGTATAGGCAATGGTATAAGGGTGTTTGAACCCATATATTGATGTAGGGGCTACTATTGTGTATCGACAACACTTTTGGAAGGTTAGAAGATGATAATAGGAGAAGGCTTACGGAGTCCTCAATGTTTATCCATTGAGACCCATATCCTTATATTAGAGGAGTGATATAGGAGTAACCTCCAATATGACCACTAAGGATATGGATGATTTAAAGATATTTACTATGTAATAAAAGAAATATTTTATGGTGATAGAGATAGCTCAAATTTAGAGTGAGCATGACTAGGTTGTATTATAGACCTCCTAGTTTGAATAAAAAGGGATACATTCATAGCCTA
Organism: Wollemia nobilis; assembly: GCA_028583015.1. Classification (NCBI taxonomy): domain Eukaryota; kingdom Viridiplantae; phylum Streptophyta; class Pinopsida; order Araucariales; family Araucariaceae; genus Wollemia; species Wollemia nobilis. The sequence continues at coordinate 6,294,953 of JAQPPZ010016936.1, forward strand.
GATCGATAAGGTGATATTAGAGAAATATTATTGCCAAGTTTGAGAGAGAATATATGATTTCTTAGATGACTACTCAAAGGGATGCAATAGTGGCTCAAGTTATAGTAGCAGAGGTATGAGTGGCACATGTTAGTCGAGAGAAATGATACCAAAGAAACAACTGTAAGCCACTTGACTACAATTAAGGATGATCCAGAGGTAAAGTAGATTAATAATACCCACTATATAGCATTTTATGATGATATGGTTCCTCTAGAGCAAAGGTAGACTTCCCAACCTTGTACCTCTTCTAATTCTCATTCTAGATCACAATCAACTACTTGGGATTCACAATTATTTGTTCATGGGTATGCTCAATACATAGGCTCTCAAAGCTTATTTGTATAGGTTTATTTGCTAGTTTTGGAGGTTGAGTGCACTGACTTTGTGATTGTGGTGTATTGTGTTAGCTTCTGATGTTAGATACTTAATGTAAAATCAACCACAAGATCTAAAATGAGCATGCAATATTAAATATATGATAATGACAATATACTAAGCATGTAAAACTCATGATCAACTTCTATAACTAATCATAAAACAACCATTAGTGAAATATCATAAAAATATTACATTGATAAAAATGGAGGTCTCAAACTCTCCATACTTCATACATGCTCTACATTGTATCTATTACTACTCTACTCAATATTATCTACCTTCTCACTATTACTATAAAAAGACCTATATATAATGAGACATGACTCTTGGTCTTCCATATTCCTATGACTCTTCATATTCCTATTCTTAAGGACTCATGTACATGTGGGTAACATACACATATACATCATTGCATATTCTAATAATACTTGTGCATTTATTACATTGCATAATGTAAATACTCAAACCCTAATCTAAGATTCTCTCATAATCTAAAGATGTACCCATGGTGATACATTAGCATGTACCAAATAATGTAATATATTCCAACACCCCCTTGTATTACATTATTTGGTTATTGAAGACTTTAGTCTTCAATATGAATCTTTGTATTGGTTATATACTTTGAGCTCTTCTTCTCTAATTTCTTCATTTTGCTCTTTGTCTGTATCTTGATCAAGTAGATAATTAGTATCTTCATGAAATACTATTTTAGCTAAAAGAGCTTTAACTTAATGTTCAATTATAGGTCCTTCTAGTTACTAAATTTATTGAATCTCTTGAACTAAATGCCATTTTTATTTTTCTTCAATATAATATAGTTGAGGATGATTGTATTGATTTTGATAAGTATATGGACACTAAAATTGTTGCCGATGTGAATCATATTGATTTTGATATTGTCATTGTTGGAATGACCTATTTGGTTGGCTTCCAATTTTTTTATTTCCTTGATATTGATTTCTTTTATTGAATCTACAATAACTTGTGTTATGTCATTTTTTGCATACTTGACAATATCTATCATTCCATATTGATGTAACCTTTGAGAATGAGGAAATATTTCTTGTGGATTATCTTTTGAGACTAAGGCATTCTTAGTCATTTAATATTTTCTTGAATTTTCTACCTCATATTCTTGTAGTATATTGACTAACTCGTCAAATGATGTAACTTTACTTATTGACTAACTCGTCAAATGATGTAACTTTACTTATATTTTCTTGAATTTTCTACCTCATATTTACTTATTCTTGTAAATATGTAACTAAATACTTATAGCTTTCTAGAAGTTCTCTTAAGGTTACTTGAACAAGAAACTTATCTTCTACTTTTTCTCCTAAGGTTAACAATTTCTCTTTTATATCTGCTAGTTTCCTTAGGAATACTTCTATACATTCACCACTATTAACTTTTAGAGAATGCAATTGAGTTTGAAGATTCAAGATAGTGGATTTATTCATTCCTTAAAATATCTTGGCTAAGGTTTTGCAATCTTATGTAGAAGTTGTTGTTAAACTAATATATGGTTAAGTTTCATCTGTAATTACAAATATTATTATCATTAGTGCTTTTGCTTCATATTATTCAAACTTTTGAATCTCTATCATCTCCTGTAGGTTTATTTTTTTCTCCTTTAACAATATCCCAAATATTTTTAACTATTAATATCGACCTCACTTTGTTTTTCCATGAAGTATAATTATGTCCTTTAAGAAGTTGGGATTCTGAAAGAATGAATTTATTTGTTGTCATGATGATACTTGTAGACTACCTTATATATCCCTAATTCTTTAATATAATATGGTCTTGATAAAATACTTAGCTTTCTAAATTTTTCCTTTGATTTGAATTCTTTTTGTCTCCCTATTTTTTTTATGATAATTTCAATATAATGTTCAACTCCTATTCTTCAAGACAAGCACTGTATTTCTTCCTATAGAAAGCTAAAGATAATTTTGATGCAATTACAAGTGATTAGATTTTCTTGTTTCAAGACGTTTAAGTTGGATTACTTTTATCTATTCATTTTGATAAGTGACTAATATAGAAAATAAAATTTTAACATTCAAACAACTCTAGGTTGTGATTCTTATACCTTTCAATTTTTAATATTATGATTTCTAAATTTCATGAATCTAAACTGATGTTGAACTTCTTATAACTACCTAATTGAAATTTAGAAAACAAAGGTATTTACAAATTTAATATTTCAATTTTTGTGTAGAAATCCTTATTTATTCATGTTAATCTATTTGCAAATATTTCAATATAATATGTATTTCAAGAATGAAGAGTAATTTTAAAAATATTTTTAAAAAACTTCTTACTTCAAATATCTTCGAAGGTATTCCATGCTTCTTCTATGGTTATAACCTTATTTATCCTATTATTCAAATAACTATAATATAATTAATTAATGTTTAATTCAAAATTATTATGCCTTATGCCTCCGTAAACTTTGCAAGGGTTTAATTTAAATATTTCTTACCTTCATGAATATGGTTCTTAAAGATTCAACTTGTTGCTCTTTGAATATGCAACCTATGTTATAAATATGCTCTCCCTACATTTAATGCTCCTTGGTGCTTAGTATTTTGAATCTTCCATACATATCCTTCTCCTCTATTTGTAGTGCTTGTGCAATATCCTTACACACCTCACTTTGATTCATACCTTTATTGTATGTAAGAAGGTGTTACTAATGTGGTGGTTGGCTCTTCTCTTCACTTGGAAATTTGGCATTCAAATTGATGCTTCTTCTAGGGTGCTTGAATATTTTTGCATAAATCTCACTCTTCTCCAACATAGCTCTTCAATATTTATTTTTCAATACCTCTTCACTAGCTCTTGTAGGTGGGCTTGAGGTACTTAAAGTCCTCCATGTATGAGCTTCAATTTATCTTTATTCCTTGACGTGTTCACCTCTTCTTATGGACTGTAATGTACCTTAGATTAATGTTTAATATTCCTCATCACTAGACTCATATGTCTCCTTTGTAGTAGTGGTTGGACTTCCCTTGTGCTCATACTATGTTTTAGTGATTGGTCCTATATTTCTAATGTGCTAAGTGGTAGGTAAAACTTTAATCCTTTGATTTACCAACCATGTAGGTACATTTATTTTCCAATGCTCTTCCTTGCTATGTAACATTGGATAATGAGTAGTTTTCAACCATAGTCAACTCTCCTCCTTCTATGATATAACAAGTGGTAAATAGTTGCTTCACTTTCTCAATATGATGTTACCTAGTGGTACTCATTAAAATTACAATTCCTCTTTTTCTTAATGCTCCAAATAACTATTGCACTCTTTTGATTTTCTTAATAGTTACATGCTTCAGAAAATCTTGAATGCACTCACTTTCTTTCAATATTTTACCTTCAAAGTGACGCTTCACCTTTCCTTGGTGGTCAAGCTACTTGTCAATGTATTTTTGACTTCTTTCCAATGACACTCAAAGCTAACACTTGGATTATTGTTTTATTGTTATTCACCTATGTTCTAATGACACCTATTTTCCTCTCTAATGGTTGCTCAAATGATGCTATTTCTTCCTTCTTGCGGATTCTCTATGTTTGCTCGGTGGTTCTACCTCTCAATGGTGGCTTGACTTGTCTGAACATGGTGGATTTTATCTCCTTCTACTATGCAAATTTTTGTATCTTTAGACACCTCTAAAAAATATTGCTCTATTAAACTTATTCAGCCTTCTCTTGTTCGACTATGTAGGCATACAAATCAACATTATTTTTAATATTTCTTCCTCTTTATTTCTCATTTTAACTCTATATTTGGTAGTTTCAATGATGAAAATGATATATGCTTCCTTATCTTGAAGATACTTCATCTCAAGATATCTTTTGATCTTTAAATAACTCTAATATGGTTCTCTCAAAAACCTTTATAATAATGCTTAAATAATAAACTTTTATAGCATCAATGTGGAATACATTTTTGCCTCCTATGTAACTCGTCTTCTTGGTGATTTTGTTCACCTATTGTTTACCCCAAATTTGTAAAATATGTAGCTCTTCCATCTACTCAATTGATACCTCAAACTTATCAATTTTGTAGCTTCAATTCCTTTTGCTTTGCTGTCCTAAACTTGTCAATATTGAAGTTTTGATTGTTGTCTTCTTTCTATCCAAAAATTCTCTAATTTTTAGCTTATAATACTACCCTTATTTTTCAATTTGCTATTTTATATTGATTTCTTTTTCTTCTTCAATTTTTTTTTCCAAGGGTGTATATTTTGTAGCTATAACATTTTCTAATATTTTACGTTCAACTTATAAAATTTTTAGCATCTTTCTTTATCTAAATGATATCCAAGAATTTCTTTTTACGTCTCCAAATTTCTGAATTATTTTGGTATTAAGTCTTCATTTAATTTGATGTTTAATGAATTTTCGAAATCTACCCAAATCTTCTTCAAATTGTAGCTATATGTCACCTTCAATTTGTTGGATTGTGGCTCTTTAAATTTAGCTATAAAATTAGCAATATTCTCTTTCATAAATTAAAATTTAAAATTTTAATGGTAGTCTTCAAATTTATCAAATATGGTGGCCTCTTCTAACTCCTTTCTCCTCTAATATTCTTGTCAAATTTTAACTTCAAAACTAGCATCTTTCTCTAGCCTCTTTCTCAAGAATCTGAATGTCTTGAGATCTTCAAATAACCTATCCAAAATTTGGCATACTTCTTGTCAAATCCTTATTCCTTTTGGGCTTGTTTTTAGATGGTGATAATTATCCAAAATTCTTCTTTTCTAGGGTCTACTCCTTCTTGTAATCTCATACCTTGAGCTTTCTTCAAATTTTCTCCAATGGCCACTTCAACTTTTCAATAAGGCTTCTTTAGCCTTCTTCTTCATTCTCATTCCAAGTTTTCTTGAGACCTCTTCTCTTGGATCTTCAAAATTTGTAGATTCTCAAATATTCAATAGGAATTTTTCTATTCCTCCTCCATATTCACTATTTTAAATTTGGAAGTTCTTCAATGAGACCTTTTTTTGGCGTCTCTTCCTTCTCAAGGTACTTTCTTCTTCCTTCAATATGCAATTTTTAGTCTTCAATATTCTATGGGGAATTTTTATTGAGTCTCCTCTCTCTTCATTATTTAATAAGGCTCCTTTGACCTCTTCCTATTTTCTCAATCTTTAATCTGAAATCTCAATTTTGCAAATTCTATAATGGGACCTTTTTTCTTAGGCCTCCAAATTCTTCAATATTTAACTTCTTACTGCAAGTATTAGATCAATTCCAAAGAAGATATTCTTCCTATATTATTTGTAGGAAGCTTTTCAACTTTCGTTGAATCAACTCTTCTCTCCAACAAAGTACTAGAAGATAATAATACAAAATCTTCAAATATAAAAATAATGAAATTCACTAGTTGATTTATCAAACTAGTGGAATCAGTGTTGAGTCCTATTCTTCACAAGTATTTTTTGTAACTTTGTGGAAATACTCTAGCCAAAAATTAATTTTAAATTTTTTTGAAAATGAGATCTACCTATCTTCTATAAACCTCTCTTGTGGATCTCCCTATCTCATATCAATTTGCCTTGTGCTCTGATACCATTGTTATATTTTGATGCTATATACTTAATGTAAAATCAACCACCAAATCTAAAATGAGCATGCAATATAAATATATGATAATGAAAATACACTAAGCATGTAAAAATCATGATGAACTTCTATAACTACATATAAAACAACCATTAATGAAATCTCACAAAAATATTACATTGATAAAAATGGAGGTCTCAAACTCTCCATATATCATACATGCTCTATCTTGTATCTACTACTACGGTACTCAATGCTACCTACCTTATCACTATTGCTCTCCTATTATGATGCAGGAGCATCCGAATGTGGAAAAGCAATCTTGCATCACCCAAAAATATTTTTTTCTTTAAGTGCCAAAGTTGTCGCGATATCGCGACACTTTTTGAGAAAGGGCGCCAAAGGGTCAAACTGTCGCGATATCGCGACGCTTTTTGAGAAAAGGGGCCAAGGCGCAAAATGGTCGCGAAATCGTGACATTTTCGAAGCAAAGCAGCCTGGACGCAAAATGGTCGCGAAATCGTGACATTTTCAAAGCAAAGAAGCCAAGGCGCCAAATGGTCGCGAAATCGTGACATTTTCAAAGCAAAGAAGCCAAGGCGCAAAATGGTCGCGAAATCGTGACATTTTCAAAGCAAAGAAGCCAAGGCGCAAAATGGTCGCGAAATCGTGACATTTTCGAAGCAATGGAGCCAAGGCGCAAAATGGTCGCGAAATCGTGACACTTTCGGAGGCAAAGCTCTAAGGCGCAAAGTGGTCGCGAAATCGTGACACTTTCGGAGGCAAAGCTCTAAGGCGCAAAGTGGTCGCGAAATCGTGACACTTTCGGAGGCAAAGCTCTAAGGCGCAAAGTGGTCGCGAAATCGTGACACTTTCGGAGGCAAAGCTCTAAGGCGCAAAGTGGTCACGAAATCGTGACACTTTCGGAGGCAAAGCTCTAAGGCGCAAAGTGGTCACGAAATCGTGACACTTTCGAAGGCAAGGCTCGAAGGCGCAAAGTGGTCACGAAATCGTGACACTTTCGAAGGCAAGGCTCGAAGGCGCAAAGTGGTCGCGAAATCGTGACACTTTCGAAGGCAAGGCTCGAAGGCGCAAAGTGGTCACGAAATCGTGACACTTTCGGAAGCAAGGTGACAGGGTGCAAAGTGGTCGCGAAATCGTGACACTTTTGGGGCAAAGGCACCAAGGGGTAGAATGGTCGCGAAATCGTGACATGTCGCGGTTTCACGGCCCGAAGGAGAAAACAGAGGCCGAACGCCAAAACGTCGCGATATCGCGACCGAAGAGGAGAGAGGGCGTAAGGAAGCAAACACGTATCGCGACAAAACGCTCACGACTCCAGACCAGCCGGCGATTGCAGAGGCCATTGCAGAAGGACACGTGGCATCAAATTACAGGTGGCCATAGAGCACTAGGCGATTACAGAGGCCATTGTAGAAGGGCACGTGGTAGCAGATTACAGATGGCTATGGCGCATTCCTATGAATGATGACTCGACGGGTGGATGGACAGGCGGCTACAGGGCACTCCGCCATCCCATGCCATGATGATGAAAGATACCTGGCCACAACATGCATGCGGCGATAGAACACTCGTGCGGGCGGTTACAGGGAATCCCGCATTCTGTGTAATGATGTTCGAAGGGGGGTCGGGTCTATTATAAAAAGGAATGCATACATTGTAAAAGGGGTTCTTGGCCATTTGAATATAACTACTGTATTTGCGAATTCGAAACCTCTGCTAATGAAATTTGCATGAATTTTTTTGTGTGTTATCTTAGTTCTACTTCAAGTGGTATCAGAGCCAGAAGGTTCTGAGTGCGCAAACCGATCGCCGGTAGTGAGGCAGTTTGCACCAGGATTGTGGTTGTGGGTTGAGAGGAAGCGAGCAGGATGCCTCCGCGTAGGAACCATGGTGGTGTGAGGAATAGGGGAGCAGAGGTCGATCTTAGAGCCTTGCAGAGGCAAGTTGAAGCCCCTGCGGGAGGAAATCAGAAGAGGAGTTGAGCCAAGAAGGGAGGAACCCAGTGAAGATGAAGTTTGGGAAGAAGAGGGTCCATATGATGAGGAAGAAGCATTGGATCCAGTAGAGGCTAGGTTGTATAGGGCCATATCCCAGATCGGGAAGAAGCCGAAGTTCGATGTCTCTACTTATTCTGGGAATCTCAATCCCGAGGAATTGATAGATTGGATCAACGACATGGAGGAATATTTTGAGTATGAAGAGATCTCAGATCCAAATCGGATCAGGTTCGCAAAAACAAAGTTGAAGGGGCATGCTAGCATCTGGTGGAAAGGAGTGCAGCTGGAAAGGAACAGGAGGGGAAAGGAAAAGATCACCAGGTGGGATAGGATGGTGGAGAAGTTGAAGAGGCAGTTCATCCCCACGGATTATGAGTTGGACCTATTGAGAAAGATGCAGAGTCTTAGACAGGCAAGTAAATCTGTCAAGGAGTACACGGAGGAGTTCTACCAGATTTCGATTAGAACCGGCCATTCTGAGGCAAATAAGGAGAAAGTTGCTCGATACATCAATGGATTGAGAACCAGCATCCAAGAAGAGCTGAGTCTGGTTCGAATGAGCACGGTTGAGGATGCATACCAGTTTGCATTAAAAGTGGAGGAGAAACTGAATAGGAGGTTTGATGGTAAGCAGAGAGGAAAGGATCGAGGAGGAAGAGCTGGTGGGAGGACCAGTGGAGGAAGATACAAAGAGTTGGGGAAAACTGGTGAAGCAAGCAGTAGCTAGAAACAGAAAGAAGAGAAGGAGGAGAATAACCAATGCCCACGCAATCAGAACAACAACTACCCGAGGGGAAGAGGTAGGTCTGGGCGAGGGTTTGGAAGAGGTGTCTTTCGAGGAACCTGCTTCAACTACGGAGAAGAAGGACATCGGGCATACAACTGCCCGCAACATCAAGAAAGGCCGAATCGAAGACCTGAGGGTCAGGCCCGAGCTGCTGTAGCAGACGAAGGTGTCGAATCTGAGCACTCGAAGGAGGCAGAAAGAGGAGAAGCGATGGTCATCAGAAGAGTCTTGTTGAATGAAGAAAATAAGGTAGACCAGAGGAACAACCTATTTTGAACAAGATGCAAGTGCTCAGGCAAGGTCCAGTAACATCATCATCGATAATGGAAGCACTGACAACTTGGTCTCTGAGGAGATGGTTACTAAGTTGCAGCTGGAGAGAAGAAAACACCCGCATCCTTATCGGATTGCATGGTTACAAAAAGACCATAGGGTGCTGGTCAGTGAGCAATGCCTGGTGAAGTTCAACATTGGAACTTACCGAGATGAGGTCTTATGTGACATCTTGCCTATGGATGCATGTCACCTGTTGCTTGGGAGACCATGGCAGTTTGATCGAAGTGTTGTGCATGACGGTCGAGCCAATACATATTCCTTGTCAAAAAATGGAGTTCGACATAAGTTGAAACCACTGAAGGAGGCGGATGAGAAGGTATGCAGCAGTGCACGAGTCTGTCTAGTGGATGGCAGAAGATTTTTAGATGGTCTGAAGCCAGATCATATGTGCTATGCAATAATCCCTAGGGTTAGGGAAGAAGAATGCAAGGAAACTCCAGTGGAAGTCATGGGGTTGTTAGAGGAGTTTCCAGATATCATTTCTGATAATGTTCCTGAAGGTTTACCACCTGTTAGGAAGATCAGTCACCACATAGATTTGGTGCCTGGATCGAGCTTGCCGAACAAGGCTGCACACAGAATGACGCCTGTAGAAACTGAGGAGTTAAACCGGCAGGTTCAAGATTTGCTAAAGAAGGGGTTGATTAGGGAGAGTCTTAGTCCATGTGCAGTACCTGCAGTACTAGCACCCAAGAAGGATGGGGAGTGGAGAATGTGCACGGACTCTCGGGCAATTAATAAGATCACTATTAAATACAGATTTCCATTGCCAAGGATGGATGATATCATGGACTGCTTGAGTGGAGCTGAGTACTTCACGAAGATTGACCTGAAAAGTGGTTACCATCAGATCCGCATTAGAGAAGGGGATGAGTGGAAGACAACCTTTAAAACCAGAGAGGGGCTGTATGAGTGGTTGGTCATGCCATTTGGGCTAACCAATGCATCGAGTACCTTCATGCGGTTAATGAATGAAGTCCTGAAGGAATTTCTAGGCAAATTTGTTATTGTCTACTTGGATGATATCCTGATTTTTAGCAGAACCCTGGAGGAGCACCTGATGCACATCAGGAGGGTTTTTGAGAAATTGCGGGAGGAGCAGTTGCTGATAAATCTGAAGAAGTGTAACTTCGTGAAGAGGGAGCTAGTATACCTGGGATTTGTTATCTCAGTCGATGGTCTCAAAATGGACCCCGAGAAGGTGAGGGCTATCATAGAATGGCCTGCTCCAAGAAGCGTGACTGAGGTGAGATCGTTTCACGGTCTGGCCAGTTTCTACAGAAAGTTCATTAGAAACTTCAGCAGTATTTGCGCATCCCTTACGGAGACAATGAGGGGGAACAAGAAGGAATTCAAGTGGACAGTTGGGGCAGACAAAAGCTTTGCTATGCTGAAGAAGGTCACAGAGCAACCTGTCTTAGCACTTCCAGATTTTAACAAGGTGTTTCAGGTAGACTGTGATGCGAGCGGTAGTGCCATAGGGGCCGTATTGAGCCAAGAGGGTAAGCCTGTTGCTTATTTTAGTGAGAAGCTCAACGATGCCAGGAAGAAGTATTCGGTATATGATCAGGAGTTCTATGCCATAGTTCAGGCTCTTAAGAAATGGAGGCATTATTTGTTGCCAAAGGAGTTTGTTCTATATACTGATCATCAAGCAACTGCGAGTATATTAACGATCAAGGGAAATTAAATCAAAGGCACCTGAAGTGGGTGGAGTTCCTGCAGAGCTACACCTTTGTGCTGAAGCACCGGAGCGGGAGATCCAACAGAGTTGTGGATGCCTTGAGTAGGAGGCAATGTTTATTGATGGAGATGAAGGTGGAGGTTGTAGGGTTTGCTGAACTCAAGGGTTTATACCCTGCAGACCCCGACTTCGCAGAAGCTTGGAAAGCCTGCACTGCACTTGTTACATTGGACAGGACTAAGTGGTTGAATTTTTTGATTCAAGATGGAATGTTGTTCAGGGGGAACCAATTATGCATTTCGAGGAGCTCAATGAGGGAGAATCTCATCAAGGAAAAGCACGATGGAGGTTTAGCTGGACACTTTGGTCGAGACAAGACCATCTCACTTGTTAGTGAAAACTACTACGGCCGCAATTGCAACAAGATGTGGCAAAATTCGTGCAAAGTTGTAGGATATGCCGGATGGCAAAAGGTGTGAGGCAGCCTACGGGTTTATATCAACCACTACCTATACCTGAAAGGCCATGGGAGGATATTAGCATGGATTTTATTCTTGGTTTACCCAGGACGTAGAGGGGACACGACTCCATATTTGTGGTAGTGGACAGGTTTTCAAAAATGGCTCATTTTATTCCCTGCTAGAAGACTAGCGATGCGGTCCATGTGGCTGGTTTATTCTTCAAGGAAGTGGTACGCCTTCATGGGCTGCCAAGGAGCATTGTGTCGGACAGGGATACCAAGTTTGTAGGGTATTTATGGCGGACCCTATGGAAGAAAGCGAAGACGGATTTAAAATTTAGTTCTGCATACCACCCCCAAACAGATGGCCAAACAGAGGTGGTAAATCGGAGCTTGGGCAATCTACTGAGATGCTTGGTCGGAGACAAGCCCAAGGGATGGGATTTAGTTCTACCGCAGGCAGAATTCGCTTACAACAGCTCTGTCAATAGAAGTACCAATAAATCACCATTCCAGATAATCTATGGGAGCAGCCCAAGAAATGCTTCAGAGTTGAGAAGGATGGATACAAGAGAAAAATGCAGTGCTAAAGCTGAAGACTTTGCCGAACACCTGAAGGGAGTGCATGAGGAGGTGACAAGGCACATTGCCAAGATGAATGCTCAGTATAAGGCCAGGGCAGACCAGAAACGCCGGGTTAAGGAGTTTGAAGTAGGAGATTCTGTCATGGTCCATCTAAGGAAAGAGAGGTTTCCTGCCAAGACCTATAACAAGCTAAAAATGAAGAAGTTTGGGCCATGCAGGATCATTGGAAAACGGGATTCGGGTAATGCATATGAGGTGGAGTTGCCGAGTGAACTTAACATCTCACCGATTTTTAACATTTCGGATTTGGTCGAGTTTCATGAAGGAGATAGCAGTGCAACACCAAGCCCGGATTTGTGGAGCATTCCCGCGGTTACTCCAATCGTAGATGAGATAGAAGAAGTCCTTGATACGCGTGAGGGCCGAAGTACTCGGAACAGGTGTTATTACGAGTATTTGATCAAGTGGAAGGGCAGGCCCCTAGAAGATGCGACTTGGTTGTCGAAGGCAGAGGTTGACCGCCTGGGTCTACCTCAGACGGATCAGAAGTGAAGGTCACTTCTCAATTCACCTCGGGTGTCTGATGCAGGAGCATCCGGAGGTGGAAAAGCAATCTTGCATCACCCAAAAATATTTTTTTCTTTAAGTGCCAAAGCTGTCGCGATATCGTGACACTTTTTGAGAAAGGGCGCCAAAGGGTCAAACTGTCGCGATATCGCGACGCTTTTTGAGAAAAGGGGCCAAGGCGCAAAATGGTCGCGAAATCGTGACATTTTCGAAGCAAAGCAGCCTGGACGCAAAATGGTCGCGAAATCGTGACATTTTCAAAGCAAAGAAGCCAAGGCGCCAAATGGTCGTGAAATCGTGACATTTTCAAAGCAAAGAAGCCAAGGCGCCAAATGGTCGCGAAATCGTGACATTTTCAAAGCAAAGAAGCCAAGGCGCAAAATGGTCGCGAAATCGTGACATTTTCGAAGCAATGGAGCCAAGGCGCAAAATGGTCACGAAATCGTGACACTTTCGGAGGCAAAGCTCTAAGGCGCAAAGTGGTCGCGAAATCGTGACACTTTCGGAGGCAAAGCTCTAAGGCGCAAAGTGGTCACGAAATCGTGACACTTTCGAGGGCAAGGCTCGAAGGCGCAAAGTGGTCACGAAATCGTGACACTTTCGGAGGCAAAGCTCTAAGGCGCAAAGTGGTCGCGAAATCGTGACACTTTCGGAGGCAAGGCTCTAAGGCGCAAAGTGGTCACGAAATCGTGACACTTTCGAAGGCAAGGCTCTAAGGCGCAAAGTGGTCGCGAAATCGTGACACTTTCGGAGGCAAGGCTCGAAGGCGCAAAGTGGTCGCGAAATCGTGACACTTTCGAAGGCAAGGCTCGAAGGCGCAAAGTGGTCACGAAATCGTGACACTTTCGGAAGCAAGGTGACAGGGTGCAAAGTGGTCGCGAAATCGTGACACTTTTGGGGCAAAGGCACCAAGGGGTAGAATGGTCACGAAATCGTGACATGTCACGGTTTCGCGGCCCGAAGGAGAAAACAGAGGCCGAACGCCAAAACGTCGCGATATCGCGACCGAAGAGGAGAGAGGGCGTAAGGAAGCAAACACGTCGCGATATCGTGACAAAACGCTCACGACTCCAGACCAGCCGACGATTGCAGAGGCCATTGTAGAAGGACACGTGGTATCAAATTACAGGTGGCCATAGAGCACTAGGCGATTACAGAGGCCATTGCAGAAGGGCACGTGGTAGCAGATTACAGATGGCTATGGCGCATTCCTATGAATGATGACTCGACGGGTGGATGGACAGGCGGCTGCAGGGCACTCCGCCATCCCATGCCATGATGATGAAAGATACCTGGCCACAACATGCATGCGGCGACAGAACACTCGTGCGGGCGGTTACAGGGAATCCCGCATTCTGTGTAATGATGTTCGAAGGGGGGTCGGGTCTGTTATAAAAAGGAATGCATACATTGTAAAAGGGGTTCTTGGCCATTTGAATATAACTGCTGTATTTGCGAATTCGAAACCTCTGCTAATGAAATTTGCGTGAATTTTTCTATGTGTTATCTTAGTTCTGCTTCATATTATTCCTATAAAAATACCTATATATAGTGAAACACGACTCATGGCCTTCCATATTTGTATGACTCTTCATCTTCCTATTATTAAGGACTCATTTACATGTAGACAATATGCACATTTCATCATTGCATATTCTAATTATACTTGTGCATTTATTACATTGCATAAAGTAAATACTTAAACCCTAGTCTAAGACTCTCTCCTAATCCAAATATGTATCCGTGGTGGTACAATAGCATGTACCAAATAATATAATAAATTCTAACATACTAGTCATCAGGATTTTGTGTATGGATGAGCATACCAATTTTGTCATTATAGTATGCTAGACCACTTGAATTATGTAAATGATCCATTTATTGAGATATATGTATAAGAACATTATTATTTGATGAATTGCTTTGTTTATGCAATGTCTTGATGACATGATGATTTAATGATATGTTGTTTTTAAATTTACTTTGTATACAATGATTTTGGTGGTTATGTTTCATTGCAAAAAATGCTTATTATTGTCATAAACAAGTTGTTTAATTAACATCAATAATTTTTCCTTGAGATAAGGATCTCTTATAATTTTTCCTTGAGATAAGGAAAATAAAATGATGTGAAGGACATTTATGTTGTTATAGAGTATACAAAGGACATTGTCATCCTAAAATATCATATGCATATTCATAGACTTGATGGAGATTTGATTTAGCTAAATTACTAGAGCTTAATATATGTTTATAACATTGTCAACTTGAAGAATAATTTGTATGTGACTAGACTTACTAGGAATTTGATGTGTGAAGAACATTGTAATCCTATAGAATTATGTACACATGCCTAGACTTGATAGGTCTTTATTCATGTAAATGCGATTGTCAGCCTATAGAATTGTCTACATGTGTCTAGATATTTTAGGAATTTTATATATGGATGCCATTGCTATCCTAGAGAATTAAATACATATTCCTAGGCTTTCTAGGGATTTATTTATGTGAAGGCCATTGTTATCCTATAGAATTATTTATATATTTCTAAGATTTCTAGAGTTTTTATTATGTGCCTAGGTTTTTCAACCTATATGATTATCTATATATGCCTAGGCTTTCTAGGTGTTTACTCATGTTAAGGTCACTGTCAACCTATAGAATTATATGCATGATCCTAGGCCTTCTAGGGCTTACGCATGTGAAGGGTATTGTGAACATATATAATTATGTACATGTGCCTAGGCTTCTTAGGTATTTAATCATGTGAAGGCTATTGTATTCTTGTAGAACTATGAACAAGTACATAGGCATGCTAGGGTTTTACTTATGTGAAGGCTATTTTAAACCTATAGGATTATATACATGTACATAGGCTTGCTAGGACTTTTATCATGTGAATGTCATTATCAACCTCTAGACTTATGTACATGTACATAGTCTTGCTAGGGATTTACTTATGTGGAGGTCGTTATCATCTTGTAGAATTATGTACATGTACCTAGGCTTAATAGGTATTTACTTATATGAAGTCTAGTTTTAGCGTATAGAATATGTGTATGTGCCCAAGGTTGTTATGGTTTTGCTTATGTAAATTCTATTATCATTCTATAGAATTATGTCCATATGTCTAGACTTGTTAGGGATTTTATGATATATGTCCCTATGTGGAAATAAGAGGTCTTGTGATTTATTATAAGATCTAAAATAATTTTGATGGTTGGTTAAAATAATTTTTTTTTTGAGGAACATTCCCAACCATTAAAGGGAGATAAAATACTTGTCTATCTTATTGGATACCTTTATGATGCCTTAGGTATTTACAAAGCAACATGGATGGGTGAAAAATCTCTTTTAAAGTGAGGAAGTTAGTCGTTATATTAGACTAATGTGAGGCTTGTATTATCCAAATTTTAGGGTTATTCATGTTATAATTTGGGCCATTATATTATGTCATATTAATAGCCTAATGAAGGAAATAATATTATGCTAGATTCTATTGATTACCCAAGGTCATTACGACCCTTTAGTCAAGGCTTACTAATAATATTTTATTATATTTGCTAAATCTATTACAAGAGATAAGATCAATGGGATAAAAATTCAAATGATGAGTCAATGTCAAGATTTATTGATGATAAAGAAAAATGAATATGAGAGATGAAAATTTGATGCATAAAAATGTATAATTTCAATCAAACCAATTTGTGCAAATATATATGTAAAGTATGTGAGCATATAATGCCCTTATGCATAATAACTTATGCTAATATTAGCTATCATCGCATTCTAGTTGGTATAATTATGCATCAATCAATCTAATTTCCTAAGTATGGGTATCTACAAATATCAAAGACTTAGTGAAATTGCAATGCAAGTGTAAGCTCTCCTAACTAGTTGTTATAATTGCATCCTTACAAAATCCCTTGAATCTATATGCATAAAAAAACCAAACATACATGCAACATATGATCATGTAATTATGCAAACAATCAATCATATAAATAAAAAGAAAAATATATTTGTTTAAATAAAATATTCTGATAGATGCCTCCCATTAAGGAATTTATGCGAAGGATGTCTTTTGTTTTGAATTTTTGAATTAATGAATAAGATTTTATATAATTTTTCTTTGCTAGGGAGGAAGAGAAAGATTGTCTGTTGAAGCATCCACCCAATAATGAAAGGGAGTGGAAATACTTGTTGTTCTTACTTCATGTGTTTATACAATTTTATGGATTCACTAAAGCAAAGTAAACCATGTAATTACTTTCCTTTGAATAAACTATGGATTCAATCTTCCAACTATGGATCTCTTTCTTGGATCTCCAAATTCTATTGCTTCTCAACTCTGCAATAGGATATTTTCATAATATCTCTCTATATTAAATCTTCAATCTTCAATGTGATCTCTTTCTTGGATCTCTTCAAGATTCAATGCAATCTTCAATCTTCCCTGCTTTTCCTTCAACCTAGTGATAAATACTATATTCTCTGGTTTTATTTTCTAGAGGTAATTCCTTGAACTTCATTTGTTTTTTATTAACTAGTGAAATTATCCTTTGCAACTTACAAACTTGCACAAGATAAAATTTTATTGTGGTTCTAATACCACTATTAGATTTTGAAACTAAATACTTAAGATAAAGTAACCACGAGATCTAAAATAAATTTACAACATGAAATATATGATAATAATAAACTACTAAGCATATAAAACATAAATAACTCATAAATACCACTAACAAATGATCACAAAAATTGGAACTAAATTGAATAAAGACTTCAAGTACATCATACTTTTTCACTCTCTATTGTATATATCACTGTATCTATCACTATATGTATCACACTATATCTCTCTCACACCCACTTAGATACATATATAATGGAATATGACTCTTCATATGAAGCACTCTTGGCCTTCATTATTCTAGTGACTCTTCATCTTCCTATTCTTTAGACTCATGTGCACATGGACTATTATGCACATTGCATAAAATAAATACTCTTACTCTAATCTAAGTCACTTTCCTAAACTAAATATGTACCCAAAGTGAAACATTGGAATGTACCAAATAATGTAATATATTTCAACATATCCAATAAAAGTGGTATTCCACTTATCAAATTTAAAGGTATAAACAAATGCTTGAATACAAGACACTTAGTTCAAGGTTAAGAGAATATATTTTATCTTCAATATAACTTTAATATCCTATAGTTTCACAAGGTAATAATTATTATAGTAAGCTTACTATTTATAGTAACTACAAGGGGGATTCATCATTATTGAAGTATTATCCTTTCTTTAGGTCACTTGGTATCCACATTGATAAGGATATTTTATGATTTTTTCATAATAAGAATCATCATAGATCCTTAAAGATACTTGAAAATGGACTAGAAGAGAGATAATATTAATGGGCATAGATATTTATGATTTTTTTTTATGAAAAGGTTGGTCATTTGGTTTGACCATAAACTATCTATTCACTTATTAAAATGTATTTTATCGTCCCAAAATCATTATTATTAATATAAAATTTATTTTATAGATGGAAAAATGTTATATTCTAAATGATGTTAATTTACATAATTTATAATTTCAACAAAATAATAGAATATCTTGTAAAATAATCATACGTAGCAAATTAAATATATGATTATAAATATATAATGAGCTCAACATAGTAGTAACTATATAATGAGGAATTTGACGTGAAGAATGAATTTGCATGGGTAGTCTCAAATGCTATTACTGGTGGTTTGCTAGAACAAATCAATTATTTGGTTGATGTGGGGTGTACTACGGTGTTGTGTGATATGTTACACTGTTCAGATGTAATGACCTTAAGAGTCTGTATTGAAGCCTTGGAATTCATCCTCCATGTTGGAGAATTAGAAAAGGAACTAGAAAGCGATGCAGGTATGAATATATATGCCCAGTACATCAAATATATTGGAGGACTAGACATGATACTCAACTTGCTTGGACACCATAACAACAAAATCCACCAAATTGTGGATATAATGATACCAAACTATTGGGTACACGGTTTATATTACTGAACTCTAGACCAACCTCATTAGTATTTCATCTTATTTAGGAGGTAGGGGAAATAGGATGATGTACTTGGAAATAATGATTGATAGTTATCATTTCATTTTTCATAGCCTTTAAAATATTATTTTTCGTTACTCATGCATGAATGTATTGGATTATTTTGTATAATTTTATCTATAATACTATGGTCTTTATCTCTAAGCACCTAAATTTTTACTAATATCTTTTATTTTTCTCTTTAAGTGCGAGTTAAACTTGATTAGATTTGAAAAATTATTTTATTTATTGATTACTATGGGAAACCATGTTGTGTTGCTTTTTTTTTATAAGTATGACCAATTTCTATTGATAATCTTCTTGTTTATTTTATCCATGTCATGCTTAGAATTTAGGAACTATTTAAAATGAACTAATAATATATTTATAAAAATGAAGGATATTATTTTTATGTTTATTAGTAATCTATATTATATTTGTTTCACAATATAAGTTTTAACTCATGTTTAATTGGATTTTCTAGATTTTCAATATTTAGATAGTCAAATTCTCCATGTGATAATTGTAACTAGGGTCACATAGTATTGAAATAATAACCCCATCCATAAATATTTATTCTTATATTAACCAATACGTTTGATCTAATTGTAATCAGTCTTAGGAAAATGATGTGCTTTTGAGTGCAAGCATATTAGCATAATCCTACATTTGGTTAAGTCACAAGATAATATGATAAAATTATGTTGTACTACAAAAGTATCAACCTTATGATATAATTTAGGATTGAATAGACTCTCTCTCACTCTCACACACACTAAAGTTCAAATTGATGGACCATAAAAAAGGTAATATCAAGATGCATTAAATGTACTATTATGTAAGATAAGTTACATATAATGAAAACAAAGAAAATTATATATAATTGTAGAGGTGTCGAGACAAGAAAGAAATAAATGAGCTAACCTATTTAATGATGTTTATATTTTAATGCTTGTCGTTGAAATTTGACCCCAATTATTTTAAGATGCTCCTTATAGGAGACATATTAAAGGTATTTTATTTGTGTAGTGAGTTCCTGCCACAAGTTTTAGGTGGGAAGCAAATTTAAGAGGAAAAGATACCAACAAGGATAAAAATATATATATTTCTTTAAAGTGTAAACCATCTTATAACACTTAATATCTTTGAATGATGGTTGAAATATAATGATTAAAATTGGATTGAAGTTAGAATATAGTTTTATTATGATAAGAAAGAAAAAAATATTTTTCCTATTATTGAGTATCCATGTATTTCACATTAATTTATAATAAGAATATGGTCAAAAAACTATTTTTACTCTATAAAATTTTATTATTTAATTTCAACTCAACTATAATATTAGTCAATATATGGTGATCTCTTGACATAAGTGAATAAAAAATAAAATTAAAACTAATATGTGTAGTGAGTTCCTAGCACAAGTTTTAGGTAAGAAGCGGATTTAAGAGGAAAATATACCAACAAGTATAAAAGGATATATTTTCCCTTTAAAGACCAAGTTATAATGTAAACCACTTTATAATACTTCTTAATATCTTTGAATAATGGTTGAAATATAATTATTAAAATCAGATTGAAGTGGGAATATAGTTTTATTATGATAAGAAAGAAACAAATATTTTTTCTATTATTGAGTATCCATGTATTTCACATTGATTTATAATAAGAATATGGTCAAAAAAACTAATTTTAGTCTATATACAATTTTATTAATTAATTTCAACTCAACTTTAATATTAGTCAACAAATGGTCATGTAATTGATATAAGTGAATAAAAAATTATATTAGAACTAACATGTTAGGCCAGAAGTAGAAATATAAATGTTGCCAAAAAATTACCAAATGTCATAGGAAAATATAGGATGAATTTGGAAATTATTAAGATGAATGTAGCCAATCGATAGTTGGGAAGAAGAGGTGGCTAGTGGCTATCAAGATTAAGGTAGCCAATCGACCATTGGGAGGAAGATGCAGTTAGTGGATGGGTTGGTCATCGATCATGCACTTCGCTAGCAAAGGCAATCGGGTGGCGCTAATTAAGTGTGTTTGATTTACCTAATTTAAACCTTATGTGATATAAAAATTAATTAAACATTAGAACTTAGAGTAAACAATCCCAAAATTACCTAATTTTTATGCAAAGAGGTAAAATTGATTATACAAAACTAATAGAGGTTAATTTTATGACCTAAAATTTAGAATTTAGAAGAATTTTGTACGGAATTTTATAGTCAAGCAAGGGATCCAACCTAGAATTCTCCATGCAAAGTAGATCTAATCTACTAGAAGCATGATATCAAGTTCTAATACCAGTGATGTGGAACCATAATTGGCCAACTATTTTATTACTCAAGAGGTACTTAAATAACACTTTTGTAACCATAATATTCTAAAAATGAAAGATGCTAACAAATTGCTAACTATAAACTATGACTAATCTAATTAAATCAAAATTTCTAACTCTAAGAATATAAAAAATCAAACCAAATGACTACGTTATCCAAATGTGCTAACATTTACAAGTTAGAATAATATTTGTAGTGATTCTAACTTAGACTTAGGAAATTATAATTTTAGAAAATAAATCTAATTATATGTGTAAATGATCTCCAGATAATTGAAATGTTGACAACTTTATTGAGTGCTATTTTCTCTAGTGTATTATTGGTAGACATGAGTAGTTGTCATCTACCATGTGTCTAGTGTGGAGTGATTGTAGGGATGAGGGACTAGCATGTTATATATACCTAGGGTTAGTTTACCTTGGCTTGTATCTATAGAGTGCTGCATTGGGTTGTTTATAGAGAGTTGAAGATCCTTATTTGTTGTACCCTCATTTAGATTTTATATTCGGAGAATATTGATATCCAAAATCCATGTAGGGGATACTATTATGTATAAGTAGTGGTATAAGGGTGTTTGAATCCATATATTAACTTAGGGGCTACTATTTTGTATAGGCAACACTTTTGGGAGGTTAGGAGGTTATAATATGAGAAGGTTTAGGGAGTCCTCAATGTTTCTCCATTGAGATACATATCCTTATCTCAAGGGGGTGATGTCGGAGAAAGCTCCAATAGGACCACTAATGAGATGGATGATTCAAAGGGATCTGTTATGCAATGAAATATAGATGACATGGCAATAGATATAGATCAACTTTAGGATGAGCATGACTAGGTTGTGTTATATCCCTCCTAGTTTGCATCAAACAGGGATACATTCACAGCCCAGATGGATCAGGTGATATTAAAAATATATATTGCCAAGGTAGATAGGGATTATGGAATTTCCTAGTTGACTACTCAAAGGGATGCAATAATGGCTCAAGTTATAGTAATAGAGGTATGAGTGACACATGTTATTTGAGAGAAAAATGATGCCAAATAAGCAATTGCAAGTCTTTATATGCTAGATATGTTATATCACTTGACTACAATCAAGGATGTTCTAGAGGTAGAGCGGGTTAGGAATGCCCAATATATGGAAGTGTATCAAGATATGGTTCCGCTAGAGCAAAGGTAGACTTACCAACCTTATGCCTCTTCTAATTCTCATTATAGGTCATAATAAAATGCTTGAGATTCATAGTGATTTCTTCATGGGCATACTCAA
This sequence comes from Wollemia nobilis, assembly GCA_028583015.1. Taxonomy (NCBI): domain Eukaryota; kingdom Viridiplantae; phylum Streptophyta; class Pinopsida; order Araucariales; family Araucariaceae; genus Wollemia; species Wollemia nobilis. Next base: position 6,317,115 of record JAQPPZ010016936.1, read on the forward strand.
TACATAGGATCTCAAATCTTATTTATATAGGTTTCTTGGCTAGTTTTAGTTGGTGAGTGAATTGAATTTGTAATTGTGGTTTACTGGTCGTTAGGATTTTGTGTATGGATGAGCATACCAATTTTTTCATCATAGTATGCTAGACTACTTGAATGATGTACATGATCCATTGATTGAGATATATGTATAAGGCTATTATTATTTGAAGAATTGCTTTGTCTATGTGATGTCTTGATGACGTGATGATATGTTGTTTTAAGATTAATTTGTATACATTAATTTTTTTGGCTATGTTTCATTGCAATAAATGTTTATTATTCTCTTAAAAAAATTATTTAATTAACAACAATAATTTTATCTTGAGATAATAATATGTTATGACATTTTTAGGGTTTTTATTTTCCTAGACTAAGATGGTTTGAAGAACTTTTATGTTGTTATAAATTATAAAAATGATAATGTCATTCTAATACATCAAATGCATATGCATAGAATTGATGGAAATTTGATTTACCTAAATTATTAGAGCTTAATATATGCTTAGGACATTGATAGTCTAAAGAATCATTTGTATGTGACTAGACTTAGTAGAAATTTAATGTGTGAAGGACATTGGCATCCTATAGAATTATGTAAACATATCTAGATTTACTAGGTCTTTATTCATGTAATTGCCATTTCTAGCCTATAGAATTGTCTACATGTACCTAGATGTTTTAGGAATTGTATTTATGGATGTCATTTTTATCTTGTAGAATTATGTACATGTACCTAGGCTTGTTACGGATTTATTTATGTGAAGGAAATTTTTAGCCTATAGAATTATTTACATGTTCCTAACCTTGCTAGGGATTTTATTATGTAAAGGCCATTGTCAACCTATAGAATTATCTATATGTTCCTAGGCTTGCTAGGGCTTTGATCATGTGAAGGTCATTATCAACCTATAGAATTATCTACATGATCCTAGGCTTTCTAGAGCTTACTCATGTGAAGGTCATTCTCAATATATAGAATTATATACATATGCCTAGGATTCTTAGTGATTTACTCATGTGAAGGCTATTGTATACTTGTAGAACTATGAACAAGTGCATAAGCTTGCTAGGGTTTTGCTTATGTGAAGCCTAATTTTAGCCTGTAGGATTATATACATCTAGGGCTTTACTCATATGAACTCCATTATCAACCTCTATAATTATGTATATGTGCATAGGCTAGCTAGGTATTTTATTATATGAAGGCCATTATCAACCTATAGAAATATGTCTGTGCCTAGGCTTGTTGAGGATTTTATGATATATGATCCCTACATGAAATTAGGAGGTCTTGTGATTTATTTTATAAGATATAAAATAATTTTTATGGTTTGAAAAAATAAATTGTTTTTTAAAAACATTTCCAACCATCGAAGGGAGAGAAAATCCTTAGCCATATTGTTGGATGCCTTTACGATACACTATGCATTTGTAAAGTAATATGGTTGAGTGACCACTCTCTTTTAAAGAGAGGAAGTTAGTGCTTATATTAGAATAATAGGAGGTTTGTATTGTCAAAAATTTGGGGTTATTAAAGTTACAATTTGGGCCATGATATTATCTCACATTAAAAGCCTAATGAAGGAAACAATATTGTGCCAGATTCTATTGATTACCCAAGGCTGCTACTATCCTCTAGTCAAGGCTTGATAATATTTTGTTATCTTTGTTAAATATATTACAAGGGATAAGTTCAATGGGATGAAAATTTAAATGATAAGTCAATGTCAAGAGTTATTGATAATAAAGGAAAATGAATATGAGATATAAAAATATGATGTATACAAATACAAAATTTTAATCAAACTAGTTTATGCAAATATATATGTAAAGTATGTGGGCATATAATACCCTTATGCATAATAATATATTCTAATGTGGGCTATCATTTCATATTATTTAGTATAGTTATGCATCAATAAAGCTAATATCCTAAGGGTGGGGATCTATTAACATGAAAGAGCTAGTGGAAGTGCAATGTAAGTGTAAGCTCTCCTAATTAGTTGTCATTATTGCATCCTTACAAAATCTCTTGATTCTAAATACATTAGAAAACCAAACATACATGCAACATATGATAATGTAATTATGCAGACAATCAATCAAGTAAATAAAAGGAAAAATCTACTAGTTTAAATAAAATATTGTGATAGATACCTCCCATTAAGAAATTTAGGGGAATGATATATTTTGTTTTGAGTTTTTAATTAATGAACAATTATTAAAGTTTTTATTTTCTAGGGAGACCCTCCCAATCATGAAAGAGAGTTAAAATACTTGGTCTTTTTACTTCATGTGTTTACATAGTTTTATAGATTCACTAAAGCAAAGTAAACTAGGTAACTATTTTCCTTTGGATAAAGGGGTTTAATGATTACAAATACTTGTAAATATGGTGATATTATTGATTTATGTGAAAATTGGGTAGTATCTAAGTTACTATGGGGTGATGAGAGAGGTCCATCCATAATCATGGAGGTTTTGTATAGTTTATCATCTGGCATTGATTAAGGTAGAGGAACCATAACTTGAGTATTTTGATAGACCCCTATACTAAGGAAGGATGGTGGATAGAATTATTCCATAGTGTTTAGTGTGTAGGTATGATAGATATTTGCTACATATCACTCATTCATTTTAGTCTAAGGATAAATTATATTGTTAAGTTTTTAAAATAATGAAGTGTGGTAAATGTCATATCATGATTTGATATTTTCATATTCCCTTATACCAAGGGAAAATATTTAATATAATTATCCAATGCCATGGGTGTGTAAGTATATTAGTCACTTGCTATACATATAATAACTTTACTAATCATACTTATTAGATATATAGATGAATTAGATCATACAGTCTTAAAAGTGAAGAAGTGTGATGCATGTCATATAATAACTAGAGATTTTATAGACCCCTATACTAAGGAATGATATGTAATAGTGTTATCTCATGATGTTAGGTGAATAGGTATTTTAGGCTAGGAATATAATAACTCTAACACTCATCCTTCTTAGATATAGTTATAAATACAATTGACAATATATATGTGATGAAATGAAATGTTATTAAAATTCATAGAGTATGTTGTTTGTCTTACGTATTGTGCAAGTAACTAGAAGATGTGTCACATTTTTGTCTAGTATTTTACACATTTATAAATGTTCATATAACTATCAATAAATAGATGTAAATGTTGTCATATTCCAATTTTTTGCATGATAATAAGGAATATTGATGATAGAAGTTTCTAGTAATTTTCAAAAGGGATATTGGTATCTTAGATCTTTAAATGCAATGTATAATTTTTTTTTCGATATTATGATCATCATGAGGTGCTAGTAAGTTATTGTAATAAAATTATGGAATCAAGGTAATTTCAAGAAACTTGTATATTACTTTGAGATGTAAGAGTGTTGAGTTATTAATTTAATTGTAGATTTACTATAAAAACAGACTCTTGAGAGATATCCACTACCTTAGCTACCTAGCTAAAATACAATCTAGAATAGAATCTATACTAACTATGATCATCATGGGTTCTATTAGATATATTGACTCTTTATGTAATAATTAAATAGGGAGAAATACACACATGAATGTATGAATGTGAATCATCATTCAATTATGCAATAGGTAGTCAATGTAGATAGGTACATGAGTAGGAAAATTTTATAGATTTAGACATAGTATTTCCTAAGATGGATTATATTCATGGGTTCTTTTAGTTTGTGTTTTTCATCTATGACCAAACAACAATAACCTAAGTCATATTTACTAGTTATGATGAATGGGCCTAGCTAATTAAGTTTAAATTTACCCTTAAGTTTGCTATTTGGAATTGGTGTTTTTTATAGTTTTTTTTAAGGACTAGACTGCCAAATTTGAATGACCAAGGTCTAATACTTTTGTTTTAGGCATATTTGAATCTTTAATGATAAAGTCAATGGTGTTAAAAGGCGTGAATCTAATTTTCATCAAGTAATTCTAAATAGAATAGGTGAGCACTATGATATTCATAACTTAATACCATATCTTTTAGCAAAATCTAAGGATATGATATTTCTAGTTTGAAAGGGAAGACAACCTCGATCCTAGAGACCAATGCATAAGGCATTGCACTAGTAATAGTTCAAACATTGATTTGATAGACCTATAATGTGGGATATAGATAAATATGAAAATCTCATCCATTTTTGTTTACAAGTGTCTTAAGGATTTAGATAAACATTTTAGTGGATACTTTAGGTTGGCAATTACCTTGAGGAGAGTAAGGTGTGGATCATTTATGTTGAATTTTGTACCCAGTACAATGGTTAGAAATATTATTATTTTTTAAATAAGTCATTGCCTAATAGTATGACTAAGTGGATACCATGATAGTATTATATTTTATTAAGGATAAACTTCTAAACTTGTATGCCAGTACAAGAGGATAAAATATATGGCCTTGATCCATTTGGTGAAATATTTGGTTGCGGTGATGATGAACTTGTGGCCATAAGATGAGGTAGTACTTATCTTTTTTATAAAATATAAATCCTATATATAAAAGTGACAAGAATAAACCAAAATTTGTAGCTTTTATGATGGGTTGTGGATAATATTATTATGTTTCTAACATTTATTACACTTGTGAACATAATCATAAGAGTCTTTTTCTATATAAGGCCAATAATATTACTACCTAAGGAGCATTTTAATCATGGCATTTCCAATGATTATGAAGCAGCAAGTGCATTATATGTTGGATTTTTAATCCTTACTACCACAAAATATCACATAGATCCCAATATAAAATAGCCACAATATTAAATATCAAAATAATAATAATATGAGAAAATTACTATGTAAAAGGATTAAATAATAATCAAAATAATATTTATTTATATAGTAAAATATAAATTTAAAAATATTTAATTATTCATGAACCATGCATGAAGAAAACTTACAATATTAATCACTCAAAATGTATACAAACTTTATTACTTGTCTCCCTCTTAAAAATAAATATTAAGATATATGAATATCAAATTTATTTCTTTGTTACTCTTATGAATTATTGTCTCCATAATATAGTCATTGTAATGTGTCTCTTCAAGTACTAGACTATTGCTCTCCATATGCTAAGTCTCATGACTCTTGGCTTATCAAATTGTCACTTGCTTACTAGAAGAACACTTGACTCTAAGATACTTGCACACATATACATGACTCTTGAACTCTTAAGTGCACTCCTAATATAGGATACTTGTACACATCATCATATTACATATTCATAATATTACATACAAGACACTTGTGCACATTATCACATCACATATTTGTACTCTTACATACAAGATACTTGTGCACATTCTCTCAATACACTTGCACTCTAACTTACATGAAACTTGTGCATTTCCTACGCAGTGAAACTTACATAAAAGGGGAAACATAAATCAAAATCTAAACTATATAATCAACCCTAATCTATTATATATTTAAAAATGTACCATGAAGGTACCATGGGAATACAATAACATGTACAAAATAATATAATATATTTCAATATTACCTAATATTTTTGGGTTAATTGAGATTTATACTTAAAGTAATATGTCATTTTTAAGAAAGGTATAAATGTTTTTATAGCAAGGGTTTGGATGTATTTTTTATTCAATATCTAATATTTCCAAAAAAAAATGACCAAATTCAAGGTATTTCAATTGCCTAATTTGTTGGATGATGATAGTGGTTTACTCATCCTCTAATTTTGTGTTGGATTATATTACATTATTTTGCGTATGCTAATATACCATCATGGTCCTTCATTGTATGTTTTTAAATAATATATTAGGATTGATTCATAGTTTCAAGTGTGATTTATATTTCCCCTTTTGCGTAAGTGTGAATGTGTAGAAATGACACAAGTGTCATGTGAGTTAGAGTGGAAGTCTAAGTTGAGTCTATGTGCATAAGTGTCTTATATTAGAGAGTACAAGTAGAAGGGTGAGTCATGTATATGTGTGCATATGTTATAGTATCAAGTATTCATCAAGTATGCAAGTGGCAAGTAGATAAGCCAATAGTCATGAGACTTGGCATATGGAAAGCAATAGTCAAGTATCCAAAGTATCACACTATTATGGCTATATTATTGAGGAGATACTCCATAAAAAATGTATAAGAAGAATAAGGATCAATATCATTACTATGTTGTACATTTGTAAGAGAAAGATGTGCAATTTAGCTTGTATACATTTTGAACATTTAATATTGTAAGTTGTTGTCCATGTATAGTACATGAATGACTCAGACTATTTAAACTTATATTTCAATATATTATTGAATATTATTTTATCTATTATAAGCCATGATATAAAAATTAATTTTCTCATATTATTCTACTCAATTTATTATTATCATTATTTTATTATTATTATATTGTGGTTATTTCATATTTAGGACCTATGTGATATAACTTAGGATATTATGTGGTAGTATAGGACTTAAAAAGTAATCAATGATATCAAAACTACCAGTAGACTCTATCTAGATGAGTAGAGTATATTATAGCTAGTATTGTTTTAATTGATTTTATCTTCTTTGATAAAGTTGATTAAAATTCTATCCACTTTGAAGGTAGTGAGACTCAAAATCTAATTTTTAATTTCATATTGAGTAGAACATATAGAGTCTTTCCATATTTGAATAATAACCAATGAAGAAAAAGACTCAACTATGTTATAGAGAGTTTGAATATTTGGAAATAAAGATATCCCTTTACATAGAAAGTTGATATTTAGGGACATTCAAGTCATCTTGACAATATATTGGAAGAAAAAATTATTTTTCAAGATTTCAAAAAGCAAATAAAGGAAATAAATGAATAGAAGGTTGATAGTATTCCTATAAAATATAGATAAAAGTTTCAGATTCTATGTGTAGTGATAATAAAGTAGAGAAAAGAAGAAAGCATGAAGAGAAAGAAATAAGAATCAAAATTGAAATATGCAATAGATTATAGATATAAGAAAGTAGTAGAAATAAATAAGATAGACATATCAACCACTAACATACCAACATCAAAGTAAGATAAATAAGCACATAGCTTACTTTATATAGCTTCAAGCACTAGATTAGAATTTACATTGGTTGAAGAGTTACAAGACATTTCCAAGTCATCAAAATATTGACCTTAATATAAGAAGGATATTCAAGTCATCAAAATATTGACCTTAATATAAGAAGGATATTCAAGTCATCATAATATTAACCTTGACATAAGGAGAACTTTCATATCGTTAGGATATTCACCTTGATATAAGAAGTATTTTCATGTTATTGACCTTGACACCAAAAATAGATTTAGGCCATAAGTATTGACCTTGATAATAGAAGTAGAGTTAGATCCTAAGAGAATTGACCTTGATAATTGAATATTTTAGGTCTTATTGACCTTGAAAATGGCTCAAGAATCCAACATTGAAAATTGATTGTTCATATTAAAAATACAAAAGAAAAGAGAAGAAATATACAAAAGTTATCAAGAAGAAAGATATTTTGGATTAGGAAATATATAGAAACTATACTGCACTCGGATACATTTTGGAAGAAAGCAAAAGAGGAAATAATGAAGGCATCATAAAGAAAACATTGTGAAAGCATTGTTAGAGAAGTCATACTGCAAATATGTCACATCGAATAGTGAAATAAAATGTCGTAAAGAATAGTGAAGGTGAAGGTATCACAGAGGATAGTAAAGGCACCAACATTACCTAGTGTAGAAAATGCAACATCATCAAAGATAATAACTACAATATTTTAAAAGCATCACAAATATTAGTGAAGTATTAAAATACAATAGAGAAAAAGTGGAAGAATATTAGTTTCAAGAGTGTAGTCACAATCTTGAAAATATGAAACTACAATTATAAGATTAAAGTTTGCATTGGAAACATATACAATGGAATATGGAGATATTATAGTAAGTGAATGAAGCATAGTGAATGTATAACAATAAGATAACAAAGAGAGGAAACTATTATAGTGTTATAAAAAATATGATACACAACAATAAGCCTACAACATAGAAGTTGAGTAGCCTAGAAGTCTAAATATAGAACTATTGAGGAAGAAATATCCAACAAGAGAACAAGAAAGGAGAAGAGATAATTTTAAATAGCTAAGAAGACATTAAGCACCAATGGAAATTGAATGGAAGGTAATACTGTACAAAAAAATAAATTCACCAAACGTAACACCTTTGGTGTTATATTTTAGAGGGCAATGAAATGGTTTTAAGTGTTACAACATATAAACACCACATGACTAGAAGTCGATGTTTATGAATAAATATTATACAAATAATATAACACAATGAATACAATAGAGGAGTGGTTGAGCAATGAGATATATGTAAATAAGACAATTCAAAGTAAGTGTAAATGAAGTTCAGTCTACTTCACCTGATATTGTTGACAAGTTCCTCCATAAATTAGTTATCCATGCTACTACTGCATCAATCATCCATCTGGAGACATCTTACATCACCATTGGTAAGGCCATTGCTAGCCTTAAGGAACAGAGGCATAATCTTAGTCTGTTCTTCTTCTGCAAAAGTTTCAATGGTTCCTCCATGGCCTCTGCTAATGAACCCCTTTTCGATGTCAAAGGGGGTGCTAATAAATATGATGTAGTTGAAATTGCTCAAGATACCTGCCTAAAAAATTTTGAAGGAAACTTCCAAGGAAAAAGAAACCCTGAAAGAGGATGTGAAGGACAATGTTCTAGAAATTGTTCATAACCTTATGCAACCCGACACCCTTCCTTGATGGTGTTCATGGCTTACTCATGGTCTTGTTCTCAGATGAATTGCTATTCCTTTGGTCTGTTGGTGTGCAAGATGTTTTGTTCCAGCTCGCCTTTGTGTTTCTCTTTTTGGTGGTGTTCCTTTATGTTCCTTTTTGCCAAAGGATTGTAATGGCTTTTAGCCTTTCTAGATTTTTTGTTCTTAGTCTTTCAGTTTTACTGGTTTTGTTTAGTTTAAGGAGACTCGTTTATCTCTTTTGCATTCCTCTTGGTTCCTTGATGTAAAAGGTGATAGGGCACATTTCAAATGTCCTTTTTGAAATAATACAAATTAATTTACCAAAAAAAGGTGTAAATGAAGTTCAGTTTGATATATTTTTTTATAATATTAAAATAGAGAGGGTTATATAGGGGTCCCACAACCACTAAAAAAAAGGCCACAAGAGAAAGAAACAGAATAAAACCTCACTAGACAAATATGAGGTAGACAAAAAAAAATTACTAACAACAACCACTCAAGGAACCAAAGAAGGAAGAACTGAGATAGTTCTACACCAACTTCTCCATACCCTGAGCAACAAAAGCAACTAAACATAAAACATTCTCAGACATATCCAACACCAATTTCAATGAACACCAAATATTTCTTTGATTAACATCAATAAGCTTTAAATCATGGAAAACAAAATGTTTGAGCTCCCCAGAGGCCTCCGAAGCATAGACCTCCTCCATGGATTTCTCTCGAATGCACACCCTATGAAGAACATTAGAATCTAAGAGGGAAATGGGAAGGGAAAATTAATAGACACACCCTCTTTGCAATGCAAGTGCTTGGATTTATGACGACCACAATCAGTAGCAAGAGGAGAAGCCTTTAGATCCAAATTCACTGGATCTTCAAAGATCACTTTAGGAGGTAAATAGAATTTTATAGTGGGACCCACCAGAGGATTGAGGGCTTCCAAAGCCAAGGCCTTCCCCCAAACACCTTTGGTAGAGACTTGAATCTTCCCAAAAATTTTCTTAGAACCCTTCCCAAAGGAAAAGGAATAGATATCTTCACTGCCATCAGAATCCATCCCACAAGTTGAACTGGAACCACCACCAAGAGAGCTAGGAGACTCCACCACCTTCTTAGTACCACCAGCCATGGGATGAGGAATATCTGCAAAAGGCTTGAGCAAATCATCAACATTTAAACTAAGCTCAAATGCGTTCTTCTCAAACACTATCAACACAAGGCCTTGATGAATAGGGGCCTGACCACGACTGCCTTGAACAATCAGAAAGGACTTATTCATATAATGTAAAAGAAATAAAGGAATATTCATGCATTCTTTACATATCAAATAATTTAAAAATATAGCATGAAAGCTCCTATTAATTTTATATGAAGGATCGACGGTAATATAGTCCATGATAACCCTAGCAACCCTATCCGAAGGAGGAGGTAGGGCCACAACACTAAAACCATTCTAGATTCATGGCAAGAATTCCTCCTTATCTAAAAATAGACTAATCTCATGCAACAGAGAATGTCTATCATGGTTGTGATAGGCACCATCCAACACCAAATCGATAGTTCTATTGATGAGCTCCGCCAAGACTTGAAATGACTAAGAGCCAATGCTGACCCAACCATCATTCTAATAAGAAACCATCCAGTTAGTAAGCACCAAGCTATGACCAGAAAATTTTGAATCCATTCTAGAAGACCCCATTTTGGTAGGATATATTTGACCTCCTCATAAAATGACATAGACATAGGCTCAAGATTGGGTTTACTCAATTTAAGCTTAGCCGGGTAGATCTTCACTTTACCCATACTAACAAAAAACCAAAAAAACTTAGAGATAGAAATGAGGGAGAAAACCCGAATACAAAACTCCCAACAATAAGAGAACTTTGGCAAAGGACAACCCATGCCATAAAAAAGTTAAAAAATAGAAGCCTCACCCCAAAAGTCAACAAACTAGAACCAAATAAGGGCTTGGGAGGCCCAAGTGGGTAAAAAAAAAAGGTCCTGGGACTAGCCATCCATATAATCAACCATCCTCATACCAAGAAGAAAAAAACCATGCAATAGGCAACAATACTAAACCCATCACGGGGAGAAGTGGCGTAACCCATAAGAGACAACGGATAGGACAATCATTCAAGAACACAAAGGACAAGGGGAAGATTTCCAAGCCTCAAGAGGGGTAAGTCTTAATGAACTTCAAAAAGGAAGAAGGTGTCCACTAGATCAGTAAGGCTCCATCACTTATAAGGCTCCATTAAGACATCTTGATCACAAAACTACCACGCAAGCACCAACTCAAAGCAAAGACGAGAACATCAAAATGGTAGCAACTACACCGAGATACTAAAATTTATAATTGGGCCTACACAACTTGGATACCATACGAAGGATCTAATATACACTATAACCCAGAACCATAGACACGAGCACCCACCTAGAATATTTTGGAGACTACACATAACCCAAGGTGGTCCATATACCAAGGGTCTGAGAAGATATTGGTAAGGGATTCTAAATTTAAATTTCAAAAATTGGGAGAGGAAAAAGGGTCACTTGTCTTCTCGATGAGCAAACATAGAGCCAAGGACTCCCAAGTACAAGGTAACCAAGCAGAGTAAAGACCCTCCACCATCCCAAGTTTAGTTTTATATTAGGGTTAGATAAGGATTTAAATTTATTTAAAGCTTCACTTAGGAGTTATAACTGTTATTTGAAATGTTAAAGTTTTTAATTTTATTTTGGAATGATAAGATAGTTAAAGTTTTTGAGTTTTATTTTGGAGTGATAAGATATTAAAGTTTTGCAAGTTTGGAGTGATAAGGAATTCAACTAGTTTATTTGCTTGAATGTTTTTTTGAGTTTGAATATATTTTTAAATTTGAAGTTTTTTAAAAAAACAAAAAATAAAATTGAAACATTTTATATTTAAAAAAAAATAAATATTTGGAAGGTAAAATGATTTCAACATCAAAGTATTAGAAAAATAAAAATTTGCAAATATTATTTTTCTAAACTACGGAGTCGTAAGATTTACTACTCCATAGAAATTAAATTAGTGAATTTAAATTATTTAAATCGAGGAGTTATAAGGTTATATACTTTAAATGAAATAGATCATAACATTGAATTGCATATCATGGAAGAAAAAACTAAAATACATTCAATAAAGATAGTACAAAAATAGTGAGCAAGTTAAAATTTTTGGGTGTGCTTTGTTAGTAAGGTGTTGTAGGGGATTCAACACAATTTATGGTAAGAAAGTTTCAAGTATGACTAGGATATAAAATCTCAGAAGAAGGCTGGATATTGTAATAGGTTTTGGGTTAACCTGCAAAACCCGGTAATTAATGAAGACTTTTATTTACCAAAAAAAAAAAAGTTAAAATTTTGTTTTCAAAATATGATAGATGATCTTGATGGAAGAGGAAAATTATTAAATACTTTTGAGAATCCAAAATCGAATCTTGTTAGTATGTAATATTATTCTAGTTGCACATACAAAATAGATTCTATTATAGAGTCAATTACTACTCAAAATATCATAGATTATCAATTCCTGCAAACCATTTATAAGGAAAAAAAATAAAGAGTAGCCTTGGTTGTGCATAAATTGTTATATTATCTTATCAAGAAGATATATGAAATTGAAGCACTAATAAGGATGAATAAAACAATAAAAATATATTCAAGGTGCTTTTATTATTATAGAATTGGTCATGAAAAAGCTAATTATTGTAATCTTCATCCATGTAAATATTGTAGAATAAAATCTGCTTGTTGTGGTGTAGTGGTGAATACCCTGGGTGCTGGTAGAGGCTGACCCAGGTTCCATTCCACTTGTATCCATCCTACAAATATATGGTATAGTTAGGAATGTCCTATGTGCTGGTAGAGGCCGACAAGGCTCCATTCCTCCTATGCCCAACCCATTGAAAGTGGCACCCCGAAAGGGGTGTTTTCCACTATAAATTAGTTTTTTATCTTCTTGTTGTGGTGCAGTGGTAAATGCTCTAGATGCTGATAGAGATCAACCTAGGTTCCATTCACCTTGTCTCCATACTACAGATGTATGGTATAGTTAGGAATGTATTATGTGTTGGTAGAGGTCGACAAGGCTCCATTCCTCCTATGCCCAACCCATTGAAAGTGGCACCTCGAAAGGGGTGTTTTCCACTATAAATTATTTTTACCTAGGTGTTGTAGGTGAGTTGGAGAGGAGAGGGCAATCCTCCAAGGGAGGTCCTAGGTTCAAATCTCCACCCTACCAAAAATCTGAATTGGGTATCCAAAATCCAATTGATAATGTTGGTGCAAATAGGGTCAGGTGCGACTCCTGGGTGACTTTGATGGTGTAGAACCCCCTATTCATGGTCTCTCAGACCAAGGCGGCCCCATACGGGATTTTTAGCTTAAAAAAATATTATAGAAGAAAATATTATTCTCTAGAATTTGTTGGTACAAATAAAAATATTGTAGAAGATTTGAAAGAGCATTATTATTCAAATTAGGTAATCTTTGTCTAATCCTTATTTCTTAAGCATCTTGTAACAATGGATCCAAGCGTTCAATTTCTAAAATATAGTACGATAAAATTTTGAGAAAATGAGTAAAAGTAAAATGGATCAAATATGGTCAAAATTTATCTTACAAAGAAATTATATCACATAGTCAAATTTGATATCATAAAAAAAGAAAATATTCATATGCATGAATCTGATGAAAATGAGAGAGTTCAATTAGTTTGTGATTGATAAGATTCAAACTCTAAAGAAAAAGCTAAAATAAAATAATATGAAGATGAAATCAAAGCAAAAACAAAGCAAGAAGATAAACTTGATGGAATCAAACATAATATTGTGAATAATGCAAGGTCACTTGAATTTTGAAGACCATGATTGAAGACTAAAGTCTTCAATAATAAAATAATGCAATATAGGGGAATGTTGGAGTATATTACATTATTTGGTACAAGATAATTTACATGCATGGTATCTTCATGTTACATTTGTAAATAGTATATTAGGGTTGAGTCATAGTTTAGAGTGTGATTTTTATTTCTCCTTTTATGTAAGTGTGAATATGTAGGAAATGCACAAGTGTCATGTGAGTTAGAGTGCAAGTGTAAGTTGATTCTATGTGCATAAGAATATTATATATAAGAAAACAAATATGTAATTTAAAGATGTGTAGAAGTATCTTAGATTAGATATTGCAAGTAGAAGGGTAAGGTTCATGTATAGGTGTGTATATGTTATAGTATCAAGTGTTCATCAAGTATGCAAGTGGCAAGTAGTTAAGCCAATAGTCATGAGGCTTGGCATATGGAGAGCAATAGTCAAGTATCCAAAGTGTCACACTTCTATGGCTATATTATGGAGGCAATACTCCATAAAAAATATATAAGAAGAATAAGGATCAATATGATTACTATATTGTAAATATATAAGAGAAAGTGGTGCAATATAACTTGTATAAATTTTGAGAAATTAATATTTTAAGTTGTTCTTCATGCATAGTACATGCATGATTAAGGATATTTACATTTATATTTTAGTATATTATTGAATTTTATTTTATTTTATACAACCCTTGATATACATATTAATTTGATCGTATTATTCTAATCAATTTATTATCATATTGACCTTATCAATATTATATTGTGGTTATTTCATATTTGAGATGTTTGTGATGTAACTTGTAATATTTTGTGGAAGTATAACGCTTAAAAAGCCATCATTTTGGAGGAATAAAAAAAGTTATAGCTACCATCACATCGACATGGCCATTACTAGACCTAGGGATGGTAGTAATGGTCACTTTATTGAAAGTGGAAAATAGATGGTTGAAAATCTCTTTATATATTTTTATCTTCTCATATTTTGTTTGATAAGTACCATTGATTTAATTTGATGACAAGAGTCTTCAAAAATAGATAATATTGAGATTCTTAGAGATTGAGTGGCTTAGAGAATGAGAATAAAAGTTTCATATTTTATAATATTGTTTATGCATGACAACTAAAGCTTGAATGGTTATGGGATAATGATTTTCTATGGGGAGACTAGGACTACCCCTAATCCTACATCTTTGACTCATCTACCACCATCAAAGTATACAAACCATGTATTGGACTGCTTGGTACCTAAATAGTAAATATTTTCATCAGGAAGGTGAACCTCTATAGGTTGATGAGCTTCTTGGGGTAGATGCTAGAAAAATCTACTATACCTTATCCTTTTCGGGATTTTTGGTTTATGAATTTTAAGGTTGAACTTGTTTAGGATCATTACCCACTTAGCAATGTGAATTGAGAGGTATGGTTTTGATACAAGATATATTAGAGGGTCTATTTGAGTTATCATAATGATATTTATTTTGAGCATGTACTGCCTCAATTATTTATAGATGAAAATCACCTCTAGGCAATGTTTTTCCATAGGTTAATAATCGATTTCATAACTTACTAGGTTTCTGCTAATGTAGTAGATTGACCTTTATTTATGTTGGTCATCATATTGGACCAACATAACTCCTAGTACATGCATAGTTATTATAATGTACAACAATAAATATTTGAGGGGCTCTTCTGGGATAATCATTGGAGGATATAGGACATAGGTTTTGATGTCATTGGAAGCCTTTTGACAGTTATTATCCCATCTAAATTTGATATTTTTTCTTAATAGTTAAGTAAAATATTGGTATTTATTGATGAGCTAATAAATAAATCACCTAATAGGTTGCAAATTGCTTTGAAGACTATGTAGTTCTATTAGTGTCTTAGGTGGAGGTATGCTTGTAATAGTAAAAATTTGTGATGGGTCAACTTTGATTCCTTAGTGGGAAACTATGAACCCTAGAAATTTTCTAGGAGTGACTCCAAAGTCATATTTGGATGGTTTAAGGAAAAATTTATATTGCCTTAGGTGTTCAAAAATAAGTCTTAAATTTTTAACACGATCTTCCCATATTAGGGAATGAACAAGGACATCATTGACATAATATCTATAGTATCATGCATTATATCATAAAATATATATGCCATAGTGTGTTGATAAGTTAGCTTAAGTTTTATAGGTTTAAAGGCATAAATTGCAAGTAAAAGGTCCCCCATGGGGTGGTAAAATTTGTCCTAGGTTAATCTTCTAGTGGTATCCTAGTTTGATTATAATTATAAAATCCATCCATAACGGACAATATCCTAGATTTAGCATAGAATTCAACAATCATGTCGATATTAGGTAGGGGGAAATGATATTTTGGACATGCCTTATTAATGTCTATAAAATTAGTGTAGACATAGATGGTTCCTAGTACACAACAAATTGTAAAATTTGTTTGTTCTAAGGATGATTGATTATGATTAAATTATTGTGAGTAGGGTTATGCATAAGGGGTTGGACTCAAAATGTACTTATAAAAAAATGGTGAATCCTAATCAAAATCAAGGCAAATCCTAAGCAAATCAAACCATTCATCTTCACACCAATATTGGGGCATTGAAATCCCTAAAAATTAAGTTCATATTTGGGATAAATTTTGACCTATTAAATTACTTTCTAACTTCACAAAAATACCACCATTAGCTCAAGATCGAAAATAGATTTTCAACAAGTACAAATATACTTATGTTTGAACATATATTGTGGTAAATTGACCCTAAGAAAAAATTGGTCCCAAATATTTTAGGCAAACGGACCAACGTTGAGGGTCCTCATATTCACCAATTTCCAATTTTGGAAATCCTAATATTCACCCAATTTGTGAATATTCACCACTGTACATAAACCTGATTATGAGGTATTGAATAGGTCTAATTAAACATGTGGCTCTTCATTACAAGAATCATAAAGGGTAAGATGATTGCTAGAAAGGCTATGTTTTAAGGTGTCTACCTCACAATTAGTGTCGGTTACTATTAATAGAGGATCACTTCATATTTGGATAGAAGTCAGTGTTAGTTTATAAAAGTTACATGATTTGGGATGAATAATATCTATGACATTTACATTAAGCATTAAGATGAGAAGAAGAAATATTTTATGATATCTATCATGGTTTTATTTTGACTAGTTTGTTATAATGATGTCTTCATAGGGTTTAAGAAAGTCACTTTCACTATCACTATCAAAGGATGATGAACACAATTGAGAATTATTACAATGATGTCTATAGACTAGGTCCCATCTACTTATCCATGATTTAGGTTCTAAAGGTTCTTTAACAATGTGTTCAAATATTCCTAGATCAACCCCATGATGCCCTAGGTTACATAGCGTCTATTTAGGTAACTAATAGATATTTGATATAAAATAGAAGGATATAATTGTTCAATTGTATAGGAGTTGCTTTCATGGATAATTTCTTCATTAGTTATCCCAATGTAATTAAATGTACATTTCACTATTTGGACTACTTTTCTCTTTTGAGAAGGTAGTCCAGAGTTTAAACATGATGGAAGCAAGATAGTTATTGTGAAGTTGACCTTGATAATTGAACTTTAAGCATTGATGATAGGTGGATGGAACTACCTGCATAGCATGGATCTAGGATCATTCAAATAGAATATGATAGTTCATGTCATAAATTAAAACATGGACTAAGATTTTGATTATATGAGATCTTCCATTTATAGGAAGGACCAATGTTCTTGCAGCTCCTTGTTCTTCATTATCATATCCTTTGATAATGAGATCAAGGTTTTATAAGTTTTGGTTATTTAGTATGATCCTCTTGAGAAATTTAAGGTTGCACACATTAATTACAAATCCATTGTCAATAAGAACTATTTTGATGAAACTATCATTGATTTCACTAAAAATATGTAGTGGGCATTCCCCAACCATAGATGGAGGTATGTACTGCAAGGGTCTCTACCACATGAGATAAATTGGATGGAATTATATCTTTGGGAACTACCTACCCATTCAAAATTTAGAAAATAATTTATTTGTTAATATGAGAATTTGTCAATAAATCTAGTAAAGAAACCATTGTAGGTAGGTCTTTGAGTTGTTGTTGGAAGTTAAATACCCATTTTTATTTATATTGAATTTTAGGATCAAGGTTGATTTTTAGGAGAATAATTTTGTTTGAATTGTATTATTAGTGGAGGGTTAGTATATGGATTTAATGATAGATCCTTGTGTTATTGTCTTGTTACCTCTTAAATCATCTCTTCTTTATTTTTGTAAGGCATTGGAATATTTTTGTATTGAATATTGTTAGTTGTATTTTGATCATGATTTAGTAGAGGATTTTGAAAAAAGTACAAATATTGATTTGAATATTTGGAATGTTTGGATTCATTAAATGTGACTTATCATTCATTAATGAGGTCTTGGATGAGGCCCCTAATAGTTTTACATCTATTAGTGGAATATCCATTGATTTGTTGGTAAGCATATTATTTTGTGGAATTAAATCTTGGTGCTTTCTCTCTTTTAGGATTTGTAGGTCCTATGGTTGGGAGTTCGAGAATATTTACCTCTAGAATCTATTCTAAAATAGATACATATGAGGTATATCTAACCATGTATACTATATCCTAGACCTTTATTGTTTTTTTTTTTTTAAGTTTCTAAAGTGTTGCTATACTACTTATGTTATTGTTGTTTATTCTAGCATTAGTGACCTTGTCTCCTACAACATGTTTATTCCTATACTCCCATCTTTCATTGTGTATAGGGAAAATATTTCTATATGGAGGAACATACTCCTCATCTTCTTCATATTCACTATTATTGAACACTATAAGATTTTTTGGAAGTGGGCATAAAGGTTATATTATATAGTCTGTTTGATGAAACACACTTCTAATTATGTATGGAGGTTGTTGTTTAGTCATACTTGGAAAATAGAAGTTAATTTTATTAAGTTTTGTTGGTAAATATGATTAGATAAGAATGATAAGATGATTTGAAATAAATGTTATATCTCATTTGGGATAGAAATATCCCTCCTTATGACTCCCATTAGCCCAATATTTTATACTTACCAACAACGATAATCCTTAAGGTTTGTACAATTATTTACTCAAGGGGTCATTAATGTTTCCCTAGTAGAACTAGTTGTTTATTATTTTTTTGTTATATTTATTTAATAGGATTGAAGCCAATAAAATAATTTATATGATCTTCAATTAAAGTGTAGTAAATATTATGTTTGATTAAGGAAAAAGGGTTTAGGCCAAGAAGGTTTTAAGACCTATGTGGTGTTCATGTTGGGTTCACCAAAGATGTAAACCAAGATACAAGGATGCTAGTCTCAAAATTTTAGGGTCCACACTTAGATGAATATTCTTGCCTAAATATTGTCATTTTTAGAGTTCTTTGGTGGGATTCAAGTGTTAACCTATATAGGTTTGTAAGCTTGTAATATGGTAGATGCAAAAAATATCTACTATGACTTGTCCTTTTAGGGAATTTTTATTTATGAATTCATAGTTGAAATCCTTGAGGATAATTACCCACTTAGTAGTGTGACTCGAGAGGTATGGTTTTTACATGATATATATTAGAGTATATATTTGATCTATCACAATGATATTTCTTTTGAGCATGTAATGAATAAATTATTTAGAGGTGAAAATTACCACTCGGTAATATTTTCCATAGGTGTATAATGGGTTTCATAACATACTAGGTATTTGCTAATGTAGTAGATTTTCCTTTCTTTATGTTAGTTATTGTATAGGGCCAACATGACTCCTAGGACATGCGTAGTTTTTACAATATATAAAAATAAATATTTGAGGGGCTCTTGTGGGATAATATTTAGATGAGATAGGAGACAGATTTTGATGGCATCAAAATGCTTTTAACACTTATCATTCCATACAAGTTTGACATATTTTCTTAATATTTAAGTAAAATATTAGCATTTATTAATGAGATAAGAAATAAATCACCTAATAGTTTACAACTTTCCTTCAATACTGGGTTTTTCTATTAGTGTCTTAGGTCAAGGTATGTTTGTAATAGTAAAATATTGTGGTGGGTCAACTTTGATTCCTTAGTGGAAAATGATGAACCCTACCAATTTTCTATGTGTGACTCCAAAGTCACATTTGGATGGTTTAAGAAAAACTTTATATTCCCTTAGGTGTTCAAAATATTATCATAAATTTTGAACATGATCTTCCCATCGTAGGGAAGGAACAATTATATTTTTGATATAATATACTATATAATCATGCATTATGTCATGAAATATATATATCATAGTGTGTTGGTAAGTTACCTCATATTTTTTAGGTTGAAATGTATAATTTACAAGCGAAAGGTCCCCCATGGGTGGTGAAATTTATCTTAGCTTGATCTTCTAGTGTTATCCTACTTTGATTATAACTAGAGAATCCATCCATAAGTAACAACATCCTAAAATTAGAATAGAATTTGATAATCATGTAAATATTGGGTAGGGAGAAATCATGTTTTGGACATGCGATATTAAAGTTTCTAAAGATAGTGTAGAAATATATGGTTCCTACAATTTTAGCGATAGGGACTATATTAGATATCCAATTAGAATATTCTATGTATTTGATAAATATTACTTTTAGGAGGTTTTTAAGTTCTTTTTTTATGAGTAAGGCTATCTCAGGGTGCATTTTATAGGATTTTTATTTACTGGCTTAGTATATAGCCAAACATCTAAGTGATTGTAGAAAGAGAAGGATCTAACCCTAACATGTCCACATAAGACCATGTAAATATATTGTAGATCTTAGTTAGAAAGTTCATGTATGCTTTGTGTTATTCAAGAGTCAATATTTTACCTAATTTAAAGATTCTATATTTATCTTAGGCTTCAATATTGATATCAACTATTTCTTTGATGAGAATGTGAGACTCATCCTTGATATGGAAGGATGTAAGAAGTACCCCAAAGATTTTAATTTTTTTTGGCTCTAGCGATGATTGATTATAATTAAATTATTGTGATATATTGGCTAGGTCTACTTGAACATGTGACTCTTCATTATAGGAATCATCCAGGGTAAGATGATTGCTAGAAGGACTATGTTTTAAGGTGTCTATCTCACAATTAGTGTTGGTTACTATTAATAGAGAATAATTTCATATTTGGATAGTAGTCCATACTAGTTTATAAAAGTTACATGATTTGGGATGAATAATATCTATGGTATTTACATTAAGCATATAGATCACAAGAATAAACATGCATCTTCTCTATCATGGTTTAATTTTGACATATTTATTATTACGATGTCTTCATAGGGTTCAAGAAATTCATTTTCATTATCACTATCAAAGGATGATGAACAAGGTTGATACTTAGTGCAATGGTGTCTATAGCATAGGCCCCATACACTTATCTATGATTTAGATTCTAAAGGTTATTTAACAACATGTTAAACTCTTCCTAAACCCACTTCATGATATCCCAGGTTGCGTAGGATCTATTTAGGTATATAATATATATTTTATATGAGAAATAAGTATATCATTGATGAATTGGATGGGCATTTTTTTCATGGATAATTTCTTCATTACTTATCCCAATGTAGACATAGGTATAAATCATTATTTGCACTATTTTTTCCTCTTGATAAGGTAGTCCTAAGTTTAAACCTAAGGGAGATAATATAGCTAGTGTGAAGTTGACCTTGGTTATTTAACTTTATGCATTGATGATAGGTGGATGCAATTTCCTGCATAGCATGGATCTAGAGCCATCCCAATAGAAGATGATAGTTAAATTCATAAGTTAAAACATGGACTAAGATGTTGAGTATGTGAGGCTCTCTATTTATTGGAAGGACTAATGTTCTTACAACTTCTTGTTCTTCATTACCAAATTCTTTGATAATGACATCAGGGTTTTCTATGTCTTGCTTATTTAATATGTCTCTCTTGAGGATTTGAAGGTTGCACACATTAATGATAGATCCATTTTCAATAAGCACTCTTTTGTTGAAACTATCACTAATTTAACTCATAATGTGTAGTGGTTGTTTCCCAAACATAGATGTATGTGGGGACTGCAAGGATCCCTACCACATGAGCTAAATTAGATGGACTAATACCTTGGGGAACTACATATCCGTTCAAAAATTGGAAATGAATTTCTTTGTCAATAGGAGTAGTTTTAAATAAATCTAATAAACAAACCTTTGTAGGTAGGTCTTTGAGGTGTTGTTGGAAGTTAAGAATCCCTTTTTTGTTTCTTTTTTTGAATTTTAGGATTAAGATTATTTTGTATGAGGATAATTTTATTTGAATTTTATAATTAGTGGAGGGGTAGTATATTAATTTAATGAAAAAAAATTTGTTGTTGTATTATCACCTCCTGAATCATATTTGCTATATTTTGATAAGGAACTAGAATATTCTTGTATGGAAGATTGTTAGTTGTCATTTGATCATTGATTTAGTACAATATTTTTAAAGATACCCAAATCATGATTTGAAGATATGGAAGGTTTGGATTCACTAAAGGTAACTTATCCTTAATCAATGATATCTTGAATGAGGATCTTAATGTTTTTATATTTGTTAGAAAAATTCCCATTGATTTAATGGTAAGCACAATATTTTGTGGCATTAAATCTTGGTATTTTCTCTCTTTTAGTATTTCTAGGTCTTATGGGTGTGAGTTTGAGAATAATTACCTCTAGAAGCTATTCTAAAATAACAAAGCGAGGTAGATCTAACCTAGTATACAATATTATAGGCCTTTAGTGTTTTTTTAAAAAAAGTTTCTAAAAGGTTTCTATAGTGATTCTATTATTGTTGCTTATTCTAGTGTTAGTGACCTCGTATCCTACAACACATTTATTCCCATACTTATCCCTCTATTTATAAGAGGAATTATCCTCATCCTTATTGCAATTTAATTACCCCTTTCTAATAAGAGCAGATTCCACTTGTATTCAATTAAGAGTTGTTTTTAACAAGTCTTCTATCGAAGGTAATGGGGGTTGTTGCACCATATAAATGGGGGGGTTAAGATTTCCTTCTTTAGTAGGCGACAAAAGGATTTTGAGACACTGAAGTATTAAGTTCTACATGTAAGATACCCTAGGAAATATTTTTATATTGAAAGTAGAAGTAGTCAAACTAGGTTGTTGACTATGTTTTGAATGGGACACCCCATTAGTAGGGTTAGATAATATAAATGTTAGAATTATCTACACTCATGATCATTAACAAAGTACCTTTATTTTTTTGGGAAAATAAGCAAAGTGATCCATAGATCCAAATACCACCTCTTTATTTTCATATGTATAGGGGAAATATTTCCATATGGAGGAATCTTACCCTCCTCTTCTTCATATACACTATTCTTGAACGTTGGAATTTTAAGGAAGGGGAGATAAAGGTTCTATGCTATAGTCCATTTTATGAGACACACTTATAATTATGAATGGAGGTCATTGTTTAGTCATACTTGGAAAATAGGAGTTAATTTTATTAAGTTTTGATAGAGATTATTAGAGAAGAATGAGAATATGTTTTGAAAAAAATCCTTATATATCCTTTGTGATAGCAATATCCCTCCTTATGAATCACACTAACTCACTATTTTATACTTACAAATATAGGTAATTCTCAAGGTTTGTAAAATGATTTACTCAAGAGGTCATTAAAATTTCCCTAGTAGGACTATTTTTTTGTTATTTTCTTTTTATCTTTATTTAATATTATTGAAGTTAATCGAATAGTTTATATGATCTTCAATTAAAGTGTAGTAAATTTTAAGTTTGATTAAGGAAAAATTGTTTAGGCCAAGAAGGTTTCAATACCTTTGTGGTGTTCATGTTGGGTTCACCAAAGATGTAAATCAAGATTTAAGGATGCTAGTATCAAAACTTGAGGGTCCACACCTAGATGAAGATTATTGTCTAAATCTTGTCATTGTTAGATCTATTTGGTTGGATTCAATGGTTCACCAAGAGTGTTTTATGAATTCTCTCTAAATCATGTGTTTTTATGGATGTATTACATAAGCACCTAATTTTTGGAATTTAGGAGAGAAAATTCACCTACTAATGCAATTATGATCCAAATTAGAGAATAACAATAATGCAAAAAAAAAAGTTCTAATGTTATATGTTTTTCCCAATTCCTTGCAAGAACTATGAAACATAAAAGATTATTTAAAAGGATTTGTATTTATCTTTCTAAGAAATATTAGAAGAGAGAATGCACAAACATAAGTTCTAGCCTATATGTAAACTATATGCAATTTAATGCCTAATAAATATGCTTCTGATAAAATAAGTTTGACAAATTAATATATACTAACACTAATACTTTAATTGTTATATTACTTTAATAAAGTAAATAGAGGAGCACAACTAATATGGAGTAAGAAAAGAGAAAATATTTGATGCTACAAGGGAAAATTGGAATGTAAGTAGCTGAAACCCTATTAAATTTAAATTTGCACCTAAACTCGTATTTGCCACCAATGACAGGTTGTTGATTGTAGGTAAGTTCATTACATATAACAAGCTCACTGCTTACTGACTTGTAAATTTGTAGAAAAATATTAAAGGTGAAGAAACAAGGATGCTAGTTGTAGGGGGTCTACATGATGCTTGATAAAGTGTTAGACTTTAATTTTTTACAATAAAGTCCCCTATTCCTTTTACAAAATCAAAATTTTAACCTCTGGAAGAATATTATGCACATAAAACATAGATATAACTGCTATAAAATTAAATTGAATTGGTTTAGAAGGTGTTAGGATGTCCTTATGCTTTGATAAGAGCTTTTATGATGTTATAGCTAATAAAATATCTTAATAATGAATGTTCATAATATGTAGGGAAATTTCATCACCTAGAAGACAATTTCATAGGTTGTAGAGCTTGTGACCTAAAAATTTTATTGTAGTGCTAAAAAAATGATTTTTAGGATACAACAATGATAGATTGGCTAAATTAATATCAATGAATTAGAATTTAACTAAAAAATTAGAGAGAGTATCCTAAATTAATTCATATCCTACCATTATTGTTATCTATGAATTCATAGTATGTAGTTGTAGATGTGAAACCAAGGTTGAATCTATTATGTGTTGACCCAAGAAAGTGAATAAGATATTTCTAAATTATGCCAATGAACACTACAAGATGATTAATGTAAATTTGACTAGTCTAATGCAATCAAAATTACCATGTTAAAATAAATTACATAGGGTAATTACAATCCTACAAAAGGATTTTAGGTGTTGAGGTGGATTGTAATAAACTAGAGTAAAAGGGTCTAATAAGGAATCAAAAGACCTGTAAATAAAAAAATTTAAACATGACAAGAGAATTCCTTTTTTTTCCATAAAAAAATATAGTCTTGCATGTTATGTCTTAATATATTCAAGGTCAAAAAGGAATTTTCTAAAAACACCCCAATAATCATTAAAGCTTGTAGAAATAAAAGGTTAGAGCTTCATTACAAAATTATTGCTATGCTTTTGTTGAATGCTCTTGCACTATGATAGTTTATGTATTTATCATGTGTTAATTTAATAATTATCCATGATTTAGAATGAGATACCTAATTTATATATTTTTATGAATTGGAGGAGAAGAGAAGAAAATAATATTATCAAATTCAATGAGGAAAAGTATGTTTCAACTAGGTAGAAAGTACGATTGGATAGTTGGCATAATTTGATCAATTTGGCATAGGAAAAATGGAAGATAAAATTAGAAATATGTAGAGGTGCATCAATATAATTTTGGTTGGTAAAATATTGTCATGGATATACACAAGTTCTAGGAAGACAAACTATCCATTTTGAAGGTTCAAAAACAAATTCACCATGTAGAAAATTGATGTTTGTAAACTTGTCTAGGCTATGAATTCACCCATTTGACCATTAGAGGGGAAATATTTTCAAAAAAATATCTAGATAAGATTCACCATTAAGGATATAAATTTTCAATCTCCAATTTCTTCAATGAAGGCTAAAAAATAACTTGGGTAGGTTGTAAAAATTGAATGGAACCCTAGAATGTAATATGTGAGAAAAATTAGATGTTTATGCTTCTATACCTCTTTGAAATGAGTGTATTATTTATAAAATGATAGTCAAATTTTTGTTTGCTTATTATTTTTGAAAAATGTCCACAAACTCATCAAAGGACAAGTGATCAAAACTCAAAATAAATTTAATAGAGCTATTAATATGATTGGTACGAATAAGTTATCATCCATAATTTCTCCCATGACATTCAATTATGATCCCAAATCTACAACTTAGTGAAGAAAAATCTTAACATTTTCTCCATCTTGTACTCTCAATGTATGAATTTGAGATTGAATGTGAAGTTTTTTCATTGTTTCTTTCATAGATGGTTGAAAGTGTACCCCATGCCTCCTTGGATATTGTTGCCTCATAAATTCATGTATGAGTGACATGTACTATGATAAGGGTGATGATAATCAATGCTCTAGTATCTGTACCATAAAATTTTTGCTTTTCATATTCATCCTTTGCAGGTGAAGCTACTTTGCTAGTGATAATGTCTTAAAGTATATTGACTACCAATACGGTTCTCATATTATTTTTCCAAGGTTAAAAGTTTAAACCTTTGAGTAGTTGAGAATATATAAAAAAAACTTGTGATACAACAATGGTGAGGGTTCCTTATAAATTTGAAATGGTCTCCATTTCATTATCCTTCTAGTGTAATATATTGAACCTTTTGATATACATGTCTTTCCTATATACTTGTCTATACATTGAAGAACCTAGTCCTCTTGATATGCATGGTCATAAGTGAGAGGTTTTAAATTATAATAAATAGAATGATATGAGGTACAAAGGTAATATTAAAAAGGATTCACTCTATCAATAACACCTATTTAAAAATAAATCCTTGTATGTGGTTGCAACTTTCCTATATACTTGGAATTTCTCAAATTTAGGGTTTATATCTAGTGATAGTGATGAATAGGGTATGATTATAGAGTGAAAATATCAAAAAAATGTTGACCTTATATCTCCCTAATTATTTAAAATGTTGATTCCCAAATGTCATTATGCCATCTTTATTAGGCTATAGGTTTAGTAGCTCAACATGATAGTTTTACCTATAAATGTGAGATAGCGGAGATGTTGATAAAAAATATTCCTAGTGTGCCTAATAATTTATTTTAGAGGTATTTGAAGTGAGAACTAAAAATAAATAAAATTATTAGGCACAACCAAAATTACACATTTAAATAAATTTATTTTCCCTATAACTTGGAAATATTTTCACTATATATTTTTAACTATAGAAAATGAAAATATCATTTTTTTGTTGATTTGCTTCCTAGGATGGTATGAAAAAAATGCCTTATAACGACCAATTTTGAATGTGCAATTAATATGTACGTGTGTTCCTTTATTATTATTACCATTGGCCAACTATTTTATAATTTTATTGATATATTAATTTATTTTAAGGGTTTACTACCCCTTTGAAGCATAAAACAAATGGTAAAATTCAATTTTGATGAAATTTGTGCTCAAATAATTATACCTTAAATTTGTATGCTTCTCCAACTTCCTCATCATGCTTAGCGATCAACATGAGATACACAAGCATAAGTAGAGCATGCATCCTATATGTTTTTTATTATCCCCACACATTTTTCATAAATCATATTGGGTTTAATTCAACCCGAATGTTTGGGTCCTCTACAAACACATATACACCCTCAAATTTAAAAACATGTGGTACTCCCAATATGGTCCTAGGTTGTTCTTCCCATTTATCACCCATGGAATATTGGTTTACAGTGTGCACTCTCTTAGGCCAACTTGGTCTCTACAAATTATTTTCTAAAGAATGAGTTTAGGTATTTGCTTTCAAGCTACTTTTTTATGGGATTCATGGAAAATTTATAGATATAAATCTAGGGTCACATAACAATCATACATATCAAGGCTTCATGCATCCAAGGGCCAAGGATGGTCATTGAAAAAAATCGACAAGGCCTTCCACTATGAAAATGTTGGAGGATATGATAATCCATATTTTTGTGATCAATATGGTGGAGAAGACAATATATAGGTATGTTAAAAAATATAATGGTGCTCACTAGAGGTAAAAAAAATCTATAGATGACCTTTACATTTCAAACTCTAATATTATTTGTACTAGTCAAAGATCAAATATCATGATATATCTTTCAAACCTTAAAATTATTTTAAAAACTATTCCCTCCAACATTTTCTAGAAATTACAAATCATAGGATCTTAATCCTACAATGAGAGTGATTAAATTCATTAACAATAAAGTGGTCAATCAAATAATTTCATTTGCTCTATCTCTTACTTTATTTCCTATCCTCATCTAATGCCAATGATAAAAAAATTACCAGCATAATTTTGTTTATACAACTTATATTTAAATACATGAAAATGGGTTATAATTGTTAAAGCATATTTTTTATAACCATCAATATTGGTTATAACAAAGATGCTAACTTAATATCCTCCATAATCTAAATTGAGGGACCAAGTACATAATTGGTATACATCATCTCAAGGGAATATCTATCAAACTAATACCCTCCACATAAAATAAAACTATACGAATATTTTTATCTTAAATATAACTTTAATATATTATAGTTTCACAAGACAATACTTGGTATAATCACCTTAGTATTTATGGTATCTACAAGTGGGATTTATTTTTATTTGTGTCTTAATGTTTTCTTGGGTCACTTGATTTTGGTATCCATAAATTATACTTATCTTTTATAGTTTTTTATAATAAGAATCTTTGTATATCCTTAGAGGCACTTGAAAATACAGAGGAAGAGAGAAAATATTATTGAGGGTAGATATATATGTTCCTTGTCATGAAAATGTTTGTCATTTGAGTTAACCATAAACTATGCATTCATTTATGAAAATGTAAGATATATTTCTTGGACATAATAATACTAAATATATATATCCCAACCTACAATATGTTCTCAAATAAGTATGTATAAGGCAAATAAATTGATAGTACCATGATATAGAAATGTACTTCAACTTTTTCATATACATTTATGAATGGTCTGACGCCATTAATGTGGTTTTTCCCAATAATGACTATCTCTTCACACCGCTCACCCTTTCACTAAAATTTCTATCACCTCAACCATCATCTTAACAGTAACTCTAAAATGGAGGTTACACACAATAAAATAACCATTATTCCAAGGGCTTTAGTGATATCTTGTTTAGCCCCTTTTAAATTTATGAGGAAAGAAATAATACCATGAGATTCCAAAAAATTTTGAGACAGGAGATCAAGCTGAAGGCTAGATGGCTCAAGAAGGGCCATGCTGGTAATATTGAGTAAAAAGAAAGACCATAAAAACTAGATACTACACTTCTTACTACCTAGGGCACATGAAAGTAGACAAAACCAGATGATAATGGATTGACACAAACTAGGGTTGTAAATATAAAAATATTTGGCATAATAAATGACCTTTTTAGAAGCTGAGTAGAAGTGATTGGCAGACTACTTAGTAATTATCCATAAGGAATAGACATTGGAAAATACAAACATAGCATAAGGTAGACTACATAAAGGATAGGACTGGGATACTATTGGGAGTGCGAATTGAATGGAAAATGATTCTTAAAATTTGTAAGATGCAAAAAATAGGATCTCGAGACTTGATGCATATTGTGCTTGATTGACAACATCCAATTACACTGGCTAGACCTACTAAGGGAATTGACATGCTTGGAGAAGACCATCACGAGAAAAACCCACTAACAGGACCTACCTTGGTACATAGGATACTTCATAGAAAGAAAAAAAGAGAGCCAACCACCAGAACTGATAGCAAGACTAAAAGTCACACTAATCATAAAACTTCCACCATAAGAATTGGAACCAAAGAAATAAATCATGTTGGAAAATATAGAGTCATATTTGGAGAAGCTGACCCTCCAAAATCTATGATCACATCTTTCAAACCAAATTATTATGAGTAGCATTTAAAACTTCTTTGGGAAAGTTTTCTTTCCAAGTGGATAGTGATTTATGGATAACTCCCCAATTGGCAATAATATATGCAGGTCTATTAGCTTTGTGGTACACATGATTGATAGAGATATCATTGAAATTTTGGGGTAGCTTCTTGAACAATGGTTCTGACATTCCAATAGAACACCTTGTTGTTTTTTAGAGCATTTATAATATTCAAATAATCTCCCTCAATAAAAAGGTTGTCTTTATAATACTTGAGAAGATCTAGCCCTCTCCACAGTGTATGACATTTAATAAAATGATTAGTTTGATACCCAAGATACTCATTATAAGCCATAATAACTTGATCACTATGATCTCTGACAAGACCACCTGCACCTGCATCCCCTTGATTTCCTTTGGAGGTACCATAAAATTTAAGTTTCAACCACTCACTTGGGGGAGAAATCCAATGGGTACCTACTCTAGGATGGGGGGCTAGCAAACTAGAGCTATATTTGTAGGGAATTTTCAAGGAAGATAACATAATAGAATCCAATATAGAATTAGGATATTTGGGACAAGGGAAGAGCTAGGAATTTTTGACAGTAAAGGCAATAGCTTTATTGGCAACAAATATGGAATCCTTAGAGGAGGAAGAAAAAATCCTGGTATTTCTTTCAAGCCACACTTACCATAAGATATGATGAAGGGTCACTTTCTATAAAGAATATAATATGAGGTTTTTGAAAGGAGTTGGCCATTGGATGAAAAAGTGACTCAATGAATTAGGAGGAACCCATGAGATATGAAAAGTGGACATAAGGTGATCCAAAGCTGTCTTGGAGAAAGAGCACTCTATAAAGAGGTGATTGAAATATTTTGAGGCATTCATGCACAAATAGTGTCTTTTAGTGTTAATCATATCCGTTTTCATAATATTATCAATCATTAGAATTGGTGTAAACTCAACTACAAGAGACCAAAAAAATGGAATCCAATCACATAACACAAATGCAATAATGGAAGAAAACTACAAATTGATATTCTTCTCATTCCTAAATTCACACCCCTTCTAAAAAATATTACAATCCATCATATAGCAACCGAAAACCAAAGAAACCCTAAAAACATCTTTTTTCTAAAACTACTAAAAATAGATCTTTCTAAAAACTTCTAAAAATAGAAATAAGTCAAATTGTGCCCAAATTTAGTGCACACATCCATATTACAATAAAAAATCATACTTTAAAATATTAGGTCTCAAATTAAGGTATAATAAAGGATAATAAACTTCTAACAACAAAAAAATACAAAAAACCCAAGAACCTATTCTAAAAGCTAATTTTGGGACACTAGATGGAGGAGTTAGGTCCCGAAAACACTTTTTTTGGAGATTCAGGCCAATAGGAGATTCACCTGATGCATAACACACACAAAAAACCACTTGTTAAATTTCAAGGCCAACGGGCATACAACTCACAAGTTATGGCTTCGAGAAGGTGCATCATTCTCCTATGGTGAAAAAGAACTTAGTTGTTGCGAGTTCAGTTGAATTGAAATCTTGTAGCTTCTAGTTATCAATTTTCTTTAGCTCTGACTCTGAAACCCAAGTTTTATCTTACTGTGGTAATCCTTCCCACTGAACCAAGAATTTGTCGTAGCTCTCATGTTTGGTGGTGATCACCTTCTTATCGAGCACCTATGCAACTCTGTCTTTTTTCTTCTTAGGCATATGTCGTGCCCAATTTAATGTCTCTTGTAATTCGCTATCCTTGATAGTACCAAGATACTAAAATAAATCAAAAAAATTAAAAATGGGTGAAATATCAAATTCATCAGGCAGCTCCACTTTATAGGCATTATCATTGATCTTCTTAAAAATCCTGCATGGCCCAATTTTCTTAAGTTTTAGTTTTTTATACGTCCCCTTAGGAAATATTTCTTTCCTAAGATGAACCATGACCATATCACCCTCGTCAAACACTTTCACCCTTATGTGTGCATCAACATACTCTTTGTAGTGAGCATTACTACTCTACAGTTTTTCCCTCACTGACTCTTGCACTTTCTGGATATGCTCAGCAAATGCTTCTGCATCATCACTAACTTGTTCCCCAATTCATAACTCAACAAAATCTAATACACCTCTAGGATTTTGACCATAAATAATTTAAAAATGAGATTTACCTATCAACCTGTTCACTGAACTGTTGTATGCAAATTTGGCTTGTGACAAGGCTAAATCCCATTGTTTTGGTTTTTCTCCAACTATGCATCGTAAGAGGTTTCCCAAGATTTTTTTCACTACCTCTGTTTTCCCATCGGTCTGTGGGTGGTAAGCACTACTGAACTGTAGCTTGGTGTTCAAATTTTTCCACAACGTCCTCCAAAAGTGACTCAAGAACTTAGTATCCTGATCAGAAGTAATAGTATTTGGAACACCATGTAACCTTACAATTTCATCAAAGAAGAAGACTGCAGTCCTAGTTGCATCATTAGTTTTATGAAAAGCAATGAAATGCACCATTTTTGAAAATTTGTCTACCACAAAAAAAACTGAATCCTTACCCCATTGTGTCTTGGGCAACCCCAACACAAAATCCATGCTCAAATCTATCCATGGTCCTGTAGGAACTGGTAGTGGCATATACAACCCTATATTTTGTGCATGGCCCTTAGCCATTTGACATACTCTACATTTAGAGATAAACTTGATTATGTATCTCTTCATTTTTGGCCAATAGTACTTCTCCTCTACAAGAGTGGTAGTTTTAGCTACTCCAAAATGACCAGCCAAACCCCCACTATGTAATTCCCTCAAGATGTTCTCTCTCATAGAGCCATTGGGAATGCATAATCGATTACCCTTAAACAAGTAACCATTCTAAAAAAATACTCTTCAAAAATAGTATGGGACTCGCCCCCTACCACACTTTTGCACTATTGCACAATATTCCCAAAATTTGCATCAAATTCATATAGATATTTAATCCCCTCAAATCCTACCACTTCATTCTCCATAGTGGTCAACAACAAGACTCTCCTACTCAATGCATCAACAACCTTATTCTATTTTCCCGACTTGTGTTTTAGGACAAATGTATACTATTGCAAAAAATGAAACCCATTTTGCATGCCTGCTATTTAACTTTTTTTGATAATTTACATACCTCAATGCTTCATGATCAGCAAACAACACAAACTCCTTTGAGATTAAGTAGTGCCTCCAATGTTGCAATGCTTGCACAATTGCATAAAATTCCTCATCATATGTAGAATATTTATTCCTTGCATCATTCAGCTTATCACTAAAAAATGCTACAGATCAGCCCTCTTGAATTAAGACACCACCAATCCCAACAAATGAGGCATCACAATCAACCTCAAACACCTTACTAAAATTTGGTAACACTAGAACAGGGGCTTTCGACACTTTCTTCTTCAAGAGTTCAAAACTCTTTGTTTTTGTCGTAGTCCATACAAACTCTTTCCCCTTCATGCACATAGTTATAGGAGCAACTATACTACTGAATTTCCTGATGAACTTCTTCTAAAAGGTAGCTAGTCCATGAAATCTCCTTACTTATGTTATAGATCGTGGAAGAGGCCATTCTAGAATAGCCTTCACTTTCTCATAATCCATCCTCATGCCATCTCTCGAGATTACAAATCCCAAAAACACTAAAATATCTTGAATAAATCTACATTTCTTCAGGTTGACATACAATTTCTCCTTCCTGAGCACTTCTAACACTAATTTTAGGTGTAACAAATGCTCTTCTTCACTATAAATCAAAATATCATCAAAATACACAACCACAAACTTACCATTATATTCTCGTAGTACTTTGTTCATCAACCGCATAAATGTACTTGGTGCATTAGACAACCCAAATGGCATCACCATCCACTCATACAATCCATATTTTATCTTAAAATCTATCTTCCATTCTTCTCGAATTATGATCTGGTAGTAGCCACTCCGCAGATCAATTTTACTAAAGTATTTAGCTCCAGCTAATACATCCATCATATCATGCACTCTCAACATAGGATATCGGTACTTTATTGTGATCTTGTTTATGTCTCTACTATCCACACACATCCGCTAGTCACCATATTTCTTTAGGGTCAGCAATGTTGGAGTCGTACATGGACTCATACTCTCCCTAACTAATCCCTTCTTTATCAACTTTGTCACTTGCCTACTCAACTATGCATTATGTGTTGGGTTCAACTGATAAGCTTCTTGATTTGGGAGCGTTGATCCTAAAATCAAACCTATGTGATGCTGGATATCCATTTTTGGTGGTAGCCCATATGGTAACTCCTTTGGTGTGACATATTTATATTCACTTAGCAACTTAGCTACTGTTGTAGGTATAACCACTTCCTCTATTTCTAGCTTCCTAGCTGTTAAGGCATAACAAAAGCTAGCATCCCTGATCTCTGCAAGAAATTCCTTCATCGTCAATAAGCTCTCACTCGGCCCATCCTCCTTCAAAGGCACAAGAACTACCTTTACACCATCCTTCAAAAATGTGTAAGTATTATTTCTCCCATTATGGTTAGTATCCATGTCGTACTGCCAAGGTCTTTCCAATAGAATATGACATGCATCCATAGAGATCACATCACACCACACTTAATCCTTGTAAGTTCTCCCAATTGAAAATTTAATTAAGCACCTCTGATCTACTATTACCTCATTCCCCTTCTTAACCCATGAGATGTGATATGGATAAGGATTTTTTTCACATTTGAGGTATATTTTTCAACCATGATATTTGACACCATATTCTCATAGCTACCACCATCAATGACAATGTTACATACATTTCCTCCTGATGTACACCTTGTTCGAAATATGTTCATTCGCAACCAAGAATATTCCCCATCTATGGTCTGCCCATTTTATTTACTTTGTACCATCTCTTTCTTAGGAGAAATCAATGTCCTCCTTATCATAAGTGCTTCCCCCATGTTGGCAACAACTTCATCCTCATCTTGCTCTTCCATATCAACCAGATTGACCCTTCCTTGTCCTCCTTGACCCCTTTCTTGGACATCACATTGGGGACACTCAAATGCTCTATTCCCCTCCTCACAACATCCATAACAAGTATACGAATTCCTCGAATCATTCCTATTTTTTCCACCACCGTAACCTCTACCTCATTGGTATACTCTTCCTCTCATATTCTATCCATCTTATTCTTTTTTAGTAGGTATTAAGGATTCTCCCTTGAGAAAATTAGATCCCCTTTGACCTTGACATAAATATGGCATGAATCCCTTATTACCTCTTCTATTAATCCTTTTCTATTTCTCCTCTTCCTTGAGAGCCATTTAATACGCATCCTCCACTGAAAGAGTGCGATGCATGCTCATCTCATATTGAACATTAAAAATTAGGCCATTTACATACCTGGAAGCCTTTTGGTCCTCCGTCTCATTGTGCTCCACTCGAATGGATATCTTGTAGAATTAATTAGTATAGTCCTCAATGCTTTGATCCTTATGTCGAAGATTTTGAAATCTACGAAATAGGGTTTGGGAGTAGTCTACATGTATAAATTTTTCCTGTAACTTCTTCATCTTTGTCCAATCCTTGATATTTTCCTTTCCATTCCTCTATTGTGTAGTCTATAAATGATCCCACCAAATAAATGCATGTAACTTTAGCTTTGTGCATGCGAGCTTAACCTTCTTCTCTTCAACAAGGTTACTCCATTCAAAAAAAATTTCTAGGCTATTGATCCAATTGATCAATTTCTTTGGTTTCAACCCACCAGCATACTCAGGAACCTCGATCTTGATCCCATATCAATTAACCTTAAGCCCTATAGAGCTCGTATCAATTTATTTTAAAAACTGTGCCCTTATTCCTCTACGCCCTTTGGTTCTGCTTCTGCGTGGACCTCATATCCGCGTTCCTCAGGTATGTTTTCATCATCAGATCCTTGATCTGCATGCACCCTGGGACGTCTCTCTCCCATGTGATTAATCACACTAGTCAGTCATGCTATTTCTACATTCAGATCCTTGATCTGTCTATTCATTTGGGTATATCTTCTAGGTGGCATCTTCCCTTCACTAGCGAGATCACATCCACTCTGATACCAAATGGTGTAAACTTAGCTACAAGAGACCAACAAAATGGAGTCCAATCACATAACACAATGCAAAAATAAAATAAAACTACAAATTGATATTCTTCTCATTCTTGAATTCACACCCCTTCTACAAAATATTACAATCCATCATATAGCAATCGAAAACCAAAGAAACCCTAAAGAAACCTTAAAAACGTCTTTTTTCTAAAACTACTAAAAATAGATTTTCTTTCTAAAAACTTCTAAAAATAGAAATGAGTTATATTGTGCCCAAATTCAGTTCACACATCTCTCTTACAATAAAAAACCTTAATTTAAAATATTAGGTCTCAAATTAAGGTATAACAAAAGATAATAAACTTCTAACAGCCAAAAAAACCCAAAAAACTCGAGAACCTATTCTAAAAGCTAATTTTGGGACACTATATGGAGGATTTAGGTCCCGAAAACACTTTTTTTTGAGAGACAGGCCAATCAAAGATTTTCTTGGTGCAGAACACACACACAAAACCACCTGTTAAATTTCAAGGCCAACGGGCGTACGGTTCACAAGTTATGGCTCCGACAAGGTGCATCAAGAATCTTATTTTGGATTACCAACTAGATAAAATGAGCAAATTTCAAAATGAGATATTTAATCCACACTCGATCATAAGGTATTTGAATCACTTGATAATCAATAGTCATACCATGAGAAAATTTAATTGTGAATAGCCCATAACCAGTCTATTTCTTAAAAGGGGAGTTAGAGAAATTACTAGTGGGGATGACTTGCATTTAGGATGGTTTTGAGAAAATTTGAAGCATTAGATATTTGGTTTAACATAGTAATATTTATTTCATTGTAAATTTGATATGTTAACTATATATAACAATAACCTTTGATATGAGAGAACATTTTTTTTCCAAATACCATGGATCACAAAGATTAAGAATAATTATTTTGTTACACTATATATAATAAAATTATGCAAAATATTTGGCTAAAGTTGTTTTCTCTATATAATTAAAAAATTACGTAAGGCTTATCAAACAAATTTTATCTTTTAATGTAAGTTGGCTACTCAAATATCATAATAATTTATGTTTTACACATAAATCAAACTTTGTATTGAACATGTAAACATAGATTGGTTTTCTTTAGTGATTGATCGTAACTAGTCAGGGTTATGCATAAAGACTTTTTATTGTCAAATTGGCTAAAATTAGGATTTTCAAAATTTCAAATTGGCTAATATTTGGGACCCTTGACCAGGACCCATTAACCAAAAATTTATGGGTGCAAATTTTTTTGGGTTGATTTACCCCAAATTTATAATAATTTGACCATTTTAACTTTAAATTTCCAATATTACCCTTAATAATAGTGAACCTTCTACATGTGTTTGGATACTATTCACCTAGATTTTAAAATTGATTTGCCAAATTTTTATAAAATATGTTTTGTGGTCGACCCCTTACGCATAACCCTATAACTGCTTTTTTGGACCAATCCTTTATGCCATGATCACCATTATATTATATGTTTAGATTTTATCATGAACAACCTATAGAGATAGCTACTGATATTAATTCTAGAATAAATCTAAATTATGGAAGGGAAATATAAACTAAACTAATGTTTAGACTAATAATAATGTGGATGGTAATGTCTATGGATCATATGATGCAATATAATAATTATCATAGTTGCATCATACAGTAGAATATATAAGTAAGCATTCCATGCTATTTTCCTATTGTAAGAGGATTAAAAAGGATTGGTACTCTAGCTACAAAATGTATCTCAATTGATATCTAGTTCTGAAAATGTCAACTCCTAAGCATACACACATAGAAAAAAAAAAAAAACAAAAACAGATTAAAATTTCTTTGAATTAAGAACTAACACCATGCAAAGTACTTACATATAAAGTGACTAATGGAATAAGGGGTAAAAAAATATTTCCATAGTTTCAATGGATAGTACTCCAACTATCATAGGCATCTTAATCAATACACAATTATAGAGGGACTAATACCTCTAAAAAAATCATAAACTTAGAAAATCGTTGTTGGATAATATTATATGATTTGGTACATGCTAATGTACCTCCATGGTACAAATGTAACTATGTAATATATTAGGGTTTGAATCTATAGTTTAGGGTAGTAATTTATATTTCCCCTTTATGTAAGTGTCTATGTGTAGGATATGCACAAGTGTCATGTATGTAAGAGTGCAAGTGTGTAATGAGAGAAAGTGCACAAGTGTCATGTATTAGGTGTGCATGTAGAAGTGTAAGTGTCATGTAAAAGAGCATAAGTGTCATATAGTTAAATATCCAAGTAATTACAGATTCAAGAGTTACATATAAAAGTGGAAAGATAAGAAGCCAAAGGACATGTGAGAGTTTTCATATGGAGAGCAATAGTCAATTACTTTAAGAGTCATCATGTATGCTTATATTATTGAGACAAAACTCCATGTATTGAAGATTGAAGAATGGTCCAAGAAATATATGATCACATTCAAACATTGATAATATTGAAGCTTGTATATATATATATATATATATATATATATATATATATATTTGAGAAATATTATTGTAAGTGTTCTTTATGTTACATTCATAATTGTTATTATTTTGAATGTTATAATTATTTATACTAGATAGCTTATAGTTTGATTGCTCTTATATTTGAATCTACTCTAAATTAAGAATATTGTAACCTGTGATAATATCGCTTGAAATCCAACAAAATCATAGGTGAATCTACTTGTGTATTGATATTTTAATAAAAAATGAATGATCTTATATCAACAATTCATTAAATATTCAAGTACTTATGTGAATTGTTAGGGATAGAGAGATCCTACCTTCCTGAGAGCAATGTGATAAAGATCATTTTTAAGAGGTTTCTAAGTGATATATTTTGGTTCCATTGCGATCCTATATATAATGTGACCTATATTTACAAAAGTTAGAGTTTTTTTTAATATACCTAACAATATATATTCTAAAGTTACATTTTAAAATAATTTATAATTTGTATAGATTTCAACCTTTATGAAGATCTTATATTTAATTTATAGTTCTAGTTTTGGCACCAACATCCAATTTTACACTATTTGGTCCACTCACAGATGTGCTTTATGCTTCAATTTACATACAGAATATTTCTCTAAATAACCATGTTGCAATAATCTTCCTTGAGTCAACATATAAAATTATTTGATCCATTACATTCAATCATTGTTTCTTAGGATTGTGATTAATTAGAATTCTAGGTACCATATTTAAATTAGGTATGAGCTTTGATTCATTTTCAATGTTCAATCCTTATTTTGACATGGAAATGTTAGATTCAAATATTCAAACTTTGGCATGTATTACTTCCTCAAATGATGATATTAGTAGTTATCGTTTTATGATATCATATGGCTACCATAAAGAAGATATATTTTTCATTTTATCAACTAGTAGGCTTTTGATATGGTTAAAACATTTAAATTTACTATAATCTATATCATTTTCTACCTTGTAAAAATACTTTGTGCATTAAAAAAATGGTTCAGTAATTTTCTAGTGTAAAGGTATGTTGACATTAGTTGAATAGGTTGAGCATTGATTATTTTTTGGGTATGCCTTTTAGATGACATGTATTCTAAATCTAATAATTTATGTCAATACTTCTTTAATTCATTGAACATGTGCAAAATAGCATATTTTTTCTTATTATTAAATACATCAGATCAAATGATAATGCCATTTGATTGGAATTGAAAACACAATATCAATTATTTTTTGGATGAATGAGATACTCGAAGAATTTCTATGATTGAAGCATTATGAAATATTATGATGCATTATTTTATTGGTTACAATTATGTCATATTTTTTAATCATTACAAAGTACATATATCTTATTAAACATATTTGTAAAGTTAAACTCTAAAATTTTTATTTTCTCCTTTATATGTTTCTTGAAATCTCTAGATGGTATTAGGGGCATTTGGGTTA
Organism: Wollemia nobilis; assembly: GCA_028583015.1. NCBI lineage: Eukaryota > Viridiplantae > Streptophyta > Pinopsida > Araucariales > Araucariaceae > Wollemia > Wollemia nobilis. Next base: position 6,357,039 of record JAQPPZ010016936.1, read on the forward strand.
CCTCTAAACATAGTTAATTATATTTACCTTGAGGAAATAACTTACTTATTTTAATACTTTTGTATTTCACATTAGTTTTTAAGGATTGAAACCTTTAAAAAGTAGATTATGAGTTATAAGGATATGTTGAATTTACAATATGATTCATGGCCAATAGGTGATGTTGTGCAATGCATTATATAGGACTAAGGACATCTAATTATACAATATATTTAATATTTTGTAATATTTTACAATGAAAACACAATGGGCCATGGTTACCCTTATTAAGGTTAAACCTAATATTTACAATTAATCTAAAGCCCACTTGTTATGTCCGCTTACATTAAAATATATGATGCATTTTGGGGTTTATGGCATTGCTATAAACACCCCTATCACACTCCTCATTCATCATCAAAGTGTTATGCAAAAAAAATCTATCAATAGTGATTATTTATGGTGTCTATGGGTGCCCATAATATTTATCCATTTATTTCATATTTTATGATTTTTTTGTAATATTTAAGTGGATGGTTTGCTTCTATTCATTTCTAGAAAATATTATAAATTTTACAAGGTATTGGGGTGGGTTTAGATATTTCTATCGTGGCCATGCAAAAACTTTATTTATAGCCTCAAATTCTTCTTTTGAAGTATAGGATGATATATTTCTCAAAATATTAATATCTATTTTTTATCAGAGGTAAAGAATTTTTTAATCAGAATGAAAGAAAATAATTTTTTTTTTCTTCAAACGTTTGATTGTAGTATTGGTGAATAAGGCAACCCTTCTTCTCAAAAAATAGTGGGAAGGAAATTCGAATTCAAAATTTTCACAAATATTATACTCTCTCCACCTTTGATTCATGACCCTTTATATTAGAGTGTTGAATCCCTTCATCAAGGAGAAGGTACATACCCATCTTCGATCAATATGTGGTGACATTATGGCTAGGAAGGATATTTTAAATGTATTGTATGGATGAAAATATAGGTTTGAATTCCTATGACATGCATTTTTGGAAGAAAATATGATTTGGAAATTATGGAATACATTAAAATTATTTTAGAAATGAAGGCCTCATTAAATATTTGTTTGTTGCTAATGTGTGATAGTTTGGATCCTTTTTTGAAGGATCAATGCTATAGGATAAATTCACACGAGGAATTTTTGCATCTCCTCAATGAGTTAAGATACTTATATAAAAGCATCAATGTTTTCATTAAGATCAAGTGATAGAGAATCTTGGCTAGTAGAGGTGTCTTACATGGGAAAAGTCACATGTTTAAACCCTATGAATACCCTTTTGATTTTTGTTCCATGGAGACGTGGTACGTAAAAAGTAAATACTTTTACTTCCAAAAGGTAGCAATTCTTGGTTGGATAGATTAGCATTATTGGCATGGAAGAGACTTGGGTTCAAGTTCCTCCATAATTATTTATGCTCCTTACTTAGTTTGGATAACATTGATCCAAGGCGACACATATTTTTGCAACATATCATTTTTATATATTAAAACCTCTTAAACCAATAAAAAATATTAAGTGATATTGACAATATTACTCAAAAGAGCTAACATGGTGTTTAGGCTTGCAAAGTCGCAAGTTAAGATTGGTTTATACTTTTCTAAGGTTAAAGGATTTATTTTTTCTTTTTTAGGGTCCATTAGGGAAAATATTTTGGTGGTTTTCAATTTTACATACATAAGTGTTGACCTTGGTTTTTGTTAAATCGCATAGTTTTTAGAGATATATTCACTAGTGACATTAGTATATGGACTTGTTGTAGTGTTAGGAATTGAGATATATAATATGAACCACAAAGTCATAGTTAATCACATTAATGAATGAAATTATAGCATTTGGTCATATCAAATAATCATCCTCTTATGAAGTAAGAATTTGTGGTGCCTCTAAGGAGGTGAAAACAATAATTCTTTATGATAAATCTTGGCACAAAAATAAAAAATAGACTCTAGGTTTATATTTTTTATTGATTTAACCAATGATGTTTTTCCAAATCAAGGAAGAGAGTGACATTGTCAAGGTATGGTAAAAAATACATAAAAAGTTTAGGAAAATAATATTATTCATATAAATCACTTGAAATTAAAATTTTATTCTCTTAATCTAATTGAGTTTGATAATTTTGAGGACTCTATTATTAGACTCATGGCTTTGAGCACTTATATTACATACTTTAGAGGTAAAAATAAAGATGATGTAGAATATGTTAAGATTATTCTCACTAATATCTTCCCTCCTTTTAGATATTAAACATAATAGTTCATACGATTCCTATGATCTTGGAATCCTAGAAGACTCTTACTCTTGATTAGCTTTTCTCTCCTCTTGTTCACTTTTAGGTTTCAATGTAGAATTTTAGTGGTGGATTTCTTGACATACAAATTCATGCAAAGGAATTCAATCTAATGGGGCTAGGAAAAATGGGTCAATAGGCAAGTCTAAGTCTTCAAAGAAAATTAAATCCACTTGTAGATACTATAAAAGGGAGGAACATCCTACAAAGAATTGATTCCTAAAGTTGCATAAGTTTGAAGCTATTTTCTTGAAGTAGGGTGGATATATTTTAGATAAGGAGGGATATTTAAATGGATCTACATAAACTATAAAGGCCCATTAGACCATCCATTATGGGGGGAAGATATTATTGTCAATAATTTCCTCACTCCTTGGCCTCTTAATTCAAAATATGGGGGTGTTGAATTTATAATCTAATTTACAGCTAAGAGGTGTCATTGTGTGATGCATTATATATACCTAAGGAAATTTCATTATGAAATGTATTTAGTATTTTTTAGTATTCTATTATGCAAGCCAGATGGTCCATGGTTAACCTTGTTATATTTAAACTATATTTAAAGTTTGTAACCAACCTAAAGCCCATTTTTTATGTTGGCTTAGGTTAAACTCTATAATATAATCTAGGGTTTTGGTAATGCTATAAATACCCCCTCACACTTCTTATTCATCATTAGAGTGATGTGCAATATAATATATGAATAGTGATTACTTATGGTGCCTATGGGAATTTGTCATATCTATCAATAATGTTAGAGTGGATGGTTTTCTTCTATTCATTTTTAACAATATAATAAATTCCAATTAAAGAAACATTAAAAAATCCATTATTGGGATAATTTTTTTTTTTTAAGTAAGAGAATATTATAATTAACACCGGGTTTTAACTGGTTGACCCAAAACCATTTTACAAAATAGGGTCCACTGACCAACTGGACAAAGGCCAAGCCCTAAAAGTTTAAACTGACAACAAAAAGGGCCAAGACCTACTCTTCCATCATAATATAGCCAAACTAAACTATGGAAGCCTAATATTATGGCCATCAGAAAAGAAAGACGCAAAATAGAACTAACAAAGACAAAAACTAATCATGCAAGCACCATGCAGAGTAGCTTGTGCCCATATAAAATAATAGAATATGGTCAAAAAAACATCCCATAGAATGGACAGCCAAGAGGCCAAGCAGTCTTCCTTGTAGTCCTCATCTAATTTCTTATCATCCTCCTTGCCATCATCTTTAGATTTTGCCTTCGACTCCTTGTTCCCCTCGAACTGCTGGCTATAAAACAGAAGATTTAGAGAATCACACAAATCAACAGCTGCATTGATGAGGCCAGATAGACTTTTCAACTGGTTGATACTGTTGGAGGCTGATGAAATTGTCATCTTCTCCAAGACTATTATGGTGGGGTCTGGTACCTCATTGTCAGGGATCTCCAACACTTTGTTATTTCTTGCTAGGGCCTTTTTGCGACATCGAATCCAAACACACCTTGGGAAATACTTGAGGCCAAAGCGGATGTTTCCCATGCATGAATTTGTAGATAAAAAACCTATATCAATGCCCCACCAGCTGCAAAAAACACTAGTCACATGAACAAAAAAAACAAATATGACAAAAGCCATTATAAGGTTCAAAAAATATTTTTAAAAATGCCCCCATTTTCTGTCATTGATCCACTTTGAGCCTTCCAATCTAAAATTTTTCATTATCTATCACCATTAATACTGCATGAGGAAGATTTTCAGTCCACGTGATCAAATTTGCTGCCACAATGCCTTCATTTGCCGACCCTATCAGCTGCCATGTTTGCTTCCGAAAGGTATGCAAAATTATGGCCTCAGGTCGATCATGAATTAGAGCCCTTGCTTCGTGGATGTAGTCATAAAATATCCAAGGAGCTCTCTTAGTGTTCTTTAGAAGATTTATAATAATAATATAATCACCTTCCACCAACAGTTTCCCTGGATAATTCTCTGCCACCTTGAGGCTCCTCCAAACTGCCCTCGCTTCACCCACATTGTTAGTTTGAGCTCCAAGATGTTCAACAAAAGCTACAAGCACCTCACCCTTGTGGTCTATAAGTAAGCCACCAGCCCCAGCTTCACCTCGGTTGCCCTTAGATGCCCCATCAAAATTTAACTTAATCCACCCTAGGGGGGGTGGGGTCCATGTGATCATGGTTCTGGGACATACTTGAGGATGATTGAGGCCATCAGTGAGAGGTAAGTTTAATGACTGGGATAATTAATGATTGAGGCCATCAGTGGATAATTAAAATATATATTCATTATTTTAATTTTAATTAATATAACTATCATTTTTTTAGGTTAAAGGATATAGATGGTTTTAATTAATAATCTCAATATAATTTTATACTATTTAAAAATTGTAAATAACAATAAAGTTGACAATATATGATAGAAAAAATGACAAAAACATGGCATCGAAACCATATGGTGGTAGAGAAAAAATATAAAAATGTATGAAATAAATTAATAAAATATAATAAGTTGGTAATAGGTATCTAAGAAAAGTGATATTCCACTTATCAAACTTAATGGCATAAAGGAATACTTGAATACGATACACTCAATTCAAGGCTATTATCAGCAATTTGATGTTATTTTCACAAGTTAATGAATTCCAATATCAATAAATAAATCACATAAATATGAATATCATCAATAATATTCATCCATAAACATAAATATCACATAAAATAACACTAAAAAAAAAATATTGAGAAAACTCAAGCAATGCATAAATCAAAGATTATTTGAGTTACATTTTACAAAGCTTTATCTCCAATATAAAGATACATGAGACCTTTATCATTAATGAATCTTGTCTATTGCTCTCCTAAAAATCATGGGAGAACTTGACTCTTCATGTATATTTATTACATAATAAATCCCACATATCACATAAAGATAAAGTATCTCATAATTGCATATAACTCCCTACTTCTAAATTAGACACATCACACTCATAACTCTTAACTTCCTTATTAGACATATCACACACTTAAATACATAACACATGCATACTCCTACTAACTTGACACATAATTTGTACATAAAATTAAACTCACACTCTAATATATATATTTACAATGGAACCAAATGATTTAATACCTCCAACATCCACCCATATTACATTATTTGGTATGAAGTACTATTGACTTTAATCTCTCATATCTCCCTCTTGCCTTCATTCTCTAGATTTTATGTTGTTTGGGATGTTGGATTTACTCAATTTCCCTATTTTCTATTCCTTTGGAGAAGTTACATTATTTTTCCATAAAATTTTTATGTCCAATATAATACTTATTTTCATGTTGCTCTTGTGGTAAATTTTGATTTAAAAGTTTCTATGATATTTTTGTCACATCCAATGGAAATATCCCACTCTTATGATATCTCATATATTCAATTTTATATATTCAATTTTATATTGTCTCTTAATGAGGCATTTCTTATTTCCATTAATGTATTTGAAATCCACAATTTTTCCTTTGTTAATCAATTGAGACACTATGTTAGGAAGATACAATTCATATTCTAATGTGCATTCAAATATGGTAGGATGAGAGTGATATTTTTTTGAACTCTATACATGAAAAATATTATCATCTACTATCTTCATTGGTATATTTATTTTTATTTTTATTATATTAAACAAATAAATATTTCTTGTCATGTGATGGCTTACCCTGAATTATTATAACATGAATAATCTCCATATTCTATATTTTTTGTTTATTTTATTTCCCATGGTTTATTATATCTTGATGCATGTATATGGAAATATCTTCGACTTTGAAAGTTTATTTTCATGAAGCTTGGTCCTTTAAATCTATATGATCTTGATGTACTCATTTTAAACAAATTTAATTCCTTTGATGTGGGATTTATTATTGCTTCCAAATATTTTTTGTTTTTTTTCATTATTTTTTTCAATTATATTTTCAGTTTTCAATCAATGTTTCATAATATTCTTCCTCTTTAGTCAATTTCACAAAATTAATGTTCTTCAATGCAATCAAATAAATTAATTAATTTCCTTATTTTTTCCTTCTTATATCTCCCCTCAAATTCAATCAATAAATAATTCAATAATTCAATTATTTAAATTAATAATTCATCAATTATCAAATAAAATAAATCCTTCTTATATCCCCCAATTCAAATCAATCATTAATATGAATTCAATTTTACTCAAATTATTTTCTTTATCAATTTCTATTGCTCCAATCAATTAATTTTATCAAATAATTAATTAGTTTTCCCGAATCATTAAAATTTTAATTAATTCCTATTATCATTCCACATTAGTTAATTAATTAATCTATCCAAAGATTGGACAATTAAATTAACCTTCTTACAACTCTCAAATAATCAAATAAACATCATAACTCCAAAAAATCAAATCAATTGGTGAGTAATTAATCCAAAAGAAATAAAAGTTAATAAATTACCTTTAATTGAAGTGCATTCCATGCAATTCATGAGTTATTAATTTTTCTTCTCCTATGCACTCAACATTTTAGTTAGACATCCAAATAACCCATGCTTTATAATATTTAAGGTCTTTAAATTTCAATGTTATCCCACCATGTGCTAGTCTCTTTGTCTGTGGTTTTGAGCATTTATAGAATACTCTAAAAAATTATGGTAGATATTTTTTCTCTAATTTCTCCTCTTTAGTACTTAAACAAAAATTCTCTCAATGCAACAAGCAATCTTCTTTCATAGCATATTTACTTCAAACACTTAGGTGCTACTCCTTCACAAAACTGACTTACATTCTCAAACATCTATAGTGCCCACTCAGTTTCATTTAATGTGTATAGACTCATCCATGAACTCATTCCTTGAATGCTATATCTCTTAATATAATATGTTTTTCCAATATCTTTGGCCAATGCATGTTATTCTCCTAGGCAACATGTTTCTCATCTCAAACATGTTATCCTCTTAGGTAGCATGTTCTTTGTGTGTTGTATCTAAATGTATGCTCCTCAAATATTCTAATATCCTTCAATATTATATCCATAAAATAATTTTCCTAACACTGATTGGACCAATAGTCCTTTCCTCATAGATATTCCTTAGCTTGGATCACCAATCCTTCCTTTTACATGGCTTTGATACCACTATTAGCAATTTGATACTATTCTTCACATTTGAGTGAATTCTAGGATCATTAAATCAATCACATCGATATCAATATCATAAATATTATGAATCCATAATATAAACATAAATATCATATAAAATCAAACTTAAGATCTTTATTTACAAAACTCAATCAATGGATAAAGCAAATCTTATTTGAGATACATTTTACAAAGATTTATCTCCAATATAAATATACATAAGACCTTTCACATTACATGACTCTTGGATTTTTCTCTCCTCGAAATCATGGAAGAAATTGACTCTTCATATGCCCTTCTTACATAATAAGTCTAAAATTATACATAAAGATAAAGTATCTCATATTTTTATATAACTCTTCACTTCCTAACTAGATACCTCATACACTTAAATACATGATACATGCCTAGTCCTGCTAACTTGAAACACACTTTATATGTAAAATCAAATTCACACTCTAATATAAATATTTATAATGGTACCAAATAATGTAATATATCCAACAACTATTAGAAGATTTATTGTAAATATTACCTTAATATCCTATAGTTTCGCAAGGAAATACTTGGTTTTATAATCTTAGTATTTAAGTATCTACAAATATATATATTTTTATTAGATTGACAAAGAAAGGGTTTTGAAAAATATCTTGAACCTCTTACATTAGAGACTGAAACAAAAAGAAGCAAAGGAAGAAAAATAGGGTAAATACCCCAACAACATAAAACATCAACCATAGGCCCCACCAATAAAAATAGGAATAAGGGTTCCCAAGAGATCTATCTACCAAAAAAAGAGAGATCAACCTAGAATGAATAGACTTAATCTTGAGAAACTTCAACTAAAATATGAATGTCTATCTCCAAAGAAAGTGGGCCATGCTTCAGCATCCAAGAAATTTTGTTCACATAGAAGGTAGATATTTTTATAGACCTCTTAAGGGACCTCACTAAATTCTTAATAAAAGCATGAGACTTGCTTGAAGGAGCAATGGGCTCAACATAAAGCTTGTGCTTAGTCCTTGGAGTTCCATAAGATCTTGATGATTTTTTAGAAAGAGGAATTAGAGCAACATCACCAAAATTATCTAAATATTTAGAGTTATAGGAATTCTACAAACTTCTTAGAAATTTGGAGTTAAGACACACCAAATTTTGCATTCCACTAGGCTCAAGCTTTGGCTTCTTGAATGACTCATATTTTATTATTTTGATAGTTTTTCATCCTTAGAGGAAGATGAGACACCAATTTCTTTTGGATCAATAAAATTCGATGCAGGAGCAATAATATTAGTGTCATCCAAGGAGAGAGAGACCATACCTTATTTATAATAGATAAACGTATCCTCCCCATATTTAAATATCATGGAAACATCAACAATAATTTTTCCAATTACATTATTTTGATTAGAATTCCCAATATTAGTCTCACAAAGACACTAAGATGGGGGTGAATCAGTGTAGCTCTTTAAAACTTAAATATTCAACACTCAAATCCAAAACAATGAAAACATAAAACCAAATAAAGCAAGTACAACAAGAGAACATCACACAACACAAGATGTATCGAGGTTCACCGATTTGGCTACATCTTTGAAAATGACTGTTTGGACTCCCATCCAAATCCAAAATTTGTAAAGTACCAACGTTACAATCAATTTACCAGCACCCACTGGAAGGAGCACCAACCCCTGATTTATCTACACCAAAAGAAAGGAGCACCAACCCCTGATTTATTTGCACCAATAGAAAGGAGCACCAACCCCTCTACCAAGCACCCAATTTATTTTGATATTGATAACAAAAAGACATATATTAATATCTTAACTGAAACCATAACCCTCTATGGTATGTAAGCTCAAAATATAAAACTTTTTATTTCACCCAGTATAACATCCTTCTCTGCATTACTCAGAATTTGAATCTTCTCTTCTCACAAAAACAAAAACTGATTGTTCTCTTAGCTCGTTTTTCTAATTGCTAAACGCTTTCTGGGTATTATGCAACACTTTGTCTGCGAACTCTCCTAAAAATTTCAGCACAAATGGATCATATGATAAAGTTTTGCCCAAAATACTGAAGTGACGTTTTTCACCACTCTCCAAAAATCACGAAATTTCACTCTTTATTTTTCTCCACACACTTTTCTCTTCACAAAATAAAGTCCCCACTTTTCAATAAAATCCTTTGTCACTTAAAAAGAACACACTTGCATTCTTTTTCTATTTTCAATTTTTAAAAATATTTTCTTTTATGAAGCTTCTTAAAACAATATAACTTTTTTTTTTTTTGAGGAGGCATTTCGTCAAACACATCACATGCAAAGAGTTGACACCTTACTTGTTCTCTTACTTGGGAGCCATGTGATACCTCAAACTAAAAATGAAAGATGCTCTATTTGATACCTTGAAGGTGTAACAACACTGAACCGAAACTCTGGCGACTCTGCAAGGTCGAAACGGCCAACTGAAGGATTTTGCACAAGTGGAACAAATTGACATAAAAATGACCTGTACCTTTTTTGCAACAATCATAACTCTCACCTCGTAACTCTATTTTCTACGAAATTTGAAAATTAGAATCTCTACAATGCTGACTACATCCAGTTTGAATATCATTGTATAAATCCGTAGGGTTCACTTGTACCACCTCCATGAAAACTACTACTGACACACTTTTTCCAAAAAGCGCGTTTTTGTGACAATATTGCAACGCTTGTAACATTCACATCGTTTATTTGTTTTGGTGGAAATTTAGAAACATGTTATTGAAGATACAAATTTCACTATCAAATTATTCTCAGTTTGCTTGTAGTGCTTTTGACAAAACTACCCTTTTTTGGCCTGTACAACCACTTGCTAAATCATCCGCCAAGATACTGGAAATGTCACCAATCAATCCAAACATTGTGTTGACACCTCCAAAGCTATTATGGAATATTTCTTGACATGATGGCATGTTACAAACTGATCCATCCTATCCAACTATGCCCATGATGACTTTTGCAATTTTTTGACAACTTCTTGATGATTTTTTCAACTTTTGCAAATTTGCACGAACAACCTGTAACAACTTCACCCGAACATCAAAAACATCCTCATAAGCATTGAACATCACTATACATACTCCAAAAACCTCCAAACAACTGTCCACTACATCAACCTATCCATCTGAGTGTGTTGACAACAATGACAATATTGTCACTACATCTTGCTCAACAATCTCCCCCTTTGGAATTGTTGGCAACACAAGCACAATTTCATGTAACTCTTCTCCCCTTTGACAACAAGACCAAAGGGCTAATACAAACTCCCCATGAGTCTGTGCACAACATTCTCAAGAAAAAATTATTACACTTAGCAAAAATCACAAACATGAGCAAAAATATAAATAAATACACAAATGCTCCCCCTGAGAATGTTGTCCCAATAGCTAGTCAATTCTTGGGAAGTGTGACCACTCCCAATTTCTTGTGAAGGTACTCAAAGAATTCCTTGGGTAATGGTTTGGTGAAGATATCTAATACTTGCTATGTTGTTGGAACAAAATCCAACTTAACCTCACGTTATGCAACTTTCTCCTTCAAAAAATGATACGTGATAGCAATATGTTTTGTGCGAGAATGCATAACCAAATTATTTGATATGTTAATGGCATTGGTGTTATCGCAATTAACTAAAATCAGCTCACTAAAATTAATGCCAAGATCCTTCAGAGTTTGTTTCATCCATAACACCTGCATACAACACATTGTCACTGCAATGTATTCTACCTCTACTGTGGATAAGGAGACTGACTCCTATTTCTTATTGTGCCACGTAACCAACCTGTCTCCAAGATAGAATGTACCTCCACTAGTACTCTTCTTGTCATCTACACATCCTACCCAATCTACATCTAAATACGTAATAAGGGTGAAGTCCTTACCTTTCGGATACCATAACCCATACTCCATAGTACCCTTGAGGTACCAAAGAATCCTCTTCACTGCTATCACATGAGTCTCCTTGGGACTAGCCTGAAATTGTGATACCATGCATACTACCTACAAAATATCTGGTCTAGTAGCTATCAAGTACAGTAAGATCCCAATCATAGATCTATACATAGTTTGATCAACATGTGGAGATTTATCATCCTTGCTCAACTTGCAACATGTCATCATGGGAGTGCTAACTGGATTACAATCCTCCATTGTGAAATTTTTCAGCATCTCTTTCAGATATTTAATTTGAGAAATAAATATGCCCTTCTTCTTTTGATTATATTACAATCTGAGGAAATACAAAAGTTCACCAATCATTAACATTTCAAATTATTTCTACATTTTATTTGCTAAATATTTATACAACTCATCTTTGTTGCTACCAAATATGATATCATCTACATATACAACAAGAACAATATGATGACCATTTTCTGTTTTGACATACAAATTACTATCCACCATACCTTTCTTGAACCCTTGTTGAGTAAGATAATTGTCTAGCCTTGCATACCATGCTCGGGGTGCCTATTTTAAGCCATATAATGCTTTCTTCAACTTGTAAACCAAGTTGGGATCATCACCAAGGTGGAAACCATCTGGCTGCTCAATATAAACCTCTTCTTTAGGTTTCCTATTCAAAAATTTTGATTTCACATCTATTTGATAAACTTTGAAATTCTTGTAAACTGCTAAAGCTAGAAACACTCTAATTGCCTCTAGTCTGGCCACAGGTGCAAAGGTTTCCTCAAAGTCAATACCTTCAACTTGTGCATAGCCTTTGCATACCAATATTGCTTTTTTCCTGACTACGTGTCCATCTTCATTCAATTTGTTCTGAAAGACCCATTTAGTACTGATTACATTTTTATTTGCAGGTCTTGGTACTAACTCCCAAGTTTTATTTTTCTTGATCTGATCTAATTCTTCATTTATTGTCTTTACCCAACTTTCATCTTTGCTTGCGTCAGCAACATTTTTGGGCTCAATGCTGGATAATAAGGAGTAGTTACTTACTAATATTCTTCTTGTCTAAACACCAACTATGGGGTATCCAATTATTTGCTCTCTAGGATGATATTTTTGCCAGCTGCGTGTTTTGAAATTCTTGTTTTCTTCCACTTTTGAATCACTGTTTGAATCCTCTGAGTCATTTTTTGGTTTCTTTTCCATTTCCTTTTCCTTATCTCCTTTAATGACCTCTTCATAAATTGGGTAGTTCTCTTCATATCTAATTACTCCTTCCCTCATCAACTTTAACATCGGCACTATCCATAATTTTCCTTAGCCTCTTGTTGTAGCATTTGTAAAATTTGCTTTTTGACGAATAGCCAAGAAAAATACCTTCATCCACTCTATCTTCAAACATACCAAGGTTTTATTCAATTCTTTTGATGGAACACTTACTGCCAAAAATTTTAAAGTATCTTGTTGTTGCCTTTTTACCGAACCATAACTCATAAGGATTTTTGCTTTCATGCATTCTCAACATACACCTATTTTGGATGTATACCGCAGTATGGACTACCTCTTTCCAAAATTTATCAACTAATTTGCTCTCAGTCAACATAGTCCATGTTATTTCCTGCATTTTCCTGTTCTTTCTTTCTACCACACCATTCTGCTGAGGTGTCCTGGCTGTTGAAAACTATCTTCTAATGCCATATTTTTCACAATACTCTGTGAAATCTTCTGAAATGAACTCTCCTCCTCTGTATGACCTTAAATATTTAATCATTTTTCCTATTTGATTCTCAACTTGGTTTTTGAAAACCTTAAACATCTCAAAATATTCTGATTTATGCTTAAAAATACTACCCATGTCATCCTGGAATAGTCATATATACACAACATGAAATATTTATCACCATTTATGCTTTGCGTTCTCATGGGTCCACATAAATCACTATGTACTAGTTCCAATGGTTTGCTTTTTTAGTACTCTTTTGTTTTAAATAAGACTCTAGTTTGCTTCCCCTTTTGACATGAAGCACAAATGTTATTTGATGGTTTGCCAATGGTGGGAATATCTTTCACTACTTTCTTTGAGCTGATTTTTACTAGATTTTCAAAACTGATATGATCAAGCCTCTTGTACCACAACCAATTCTCTTCTTCCTGTCTAATCAAGCAAGCTCCTTCTGAAGTCTCTGAGAGAGTGTACAGGTTTCTATATGTCCTTGATCCAGTTGCTATCAACTTCCCATTGTTTACCTTTCTAACTTCACAACCTTACTTCTTAAAGATCAATTCATGACCTCTATCACAAATCTGAATTATGCTCAACAAGTTATGGTTTAGACCAACCACAAACAAGACTTCTTTTGACCTAATTTTTCCATCACTAATCTTAACTGAACCTCTACCAACTATCTTAGCTCCATCATTGTTTCTAAACTTTACTGAACCACCTTCATATTGCTACAACTTCTCAAATTTGTGTTTGTCACCTGTCATATGACTAGAGCATCCACTATCAAGTATCCATGGTGCAGATTTATTCTACGCTTTAAATGTCGTATGTACAATCAAGGATTTCTTTTCTTCCTTAGGTCACTCTTTTTCTTTCCACTCAAGTTTGATTACAATTTTGGGCTCTTGTTTTGGCTTTTCTTTTTCAGTAGCTTGTGCATGTTTTTCAAGAAATTTTCTATTTTGTCTTATTCCATTTGGCTAAAATTTTCTTCCCTAAAATTGATTTGATGTAAATGTACTTTGACAATTTCTTGCAATATGCCCAAAATTATGACAGTTATAACATTCTACTGCATAATCCATCAAAGGTGAAAAAGCATTTCTATTGGTAAAATTCCTTGGTCCTACATTATACTTGCAATCTAAGATCTTATGTCCATAACCATTGCATTTAAAACAGTAACCAGAAAAGAGATGATTGAAATCGGGTGGTGGTCTTTTCCATGTTGTCGTAGGAGCCATAAATCTTCTTCTTATTTGATGTGTGACATAGATGAAGCCATCATTGTCAATTCTCCTTTCGTGCCTTGCATTATTGCTTTCCTTTGCATGATTCATTTTTGCTTGATCAACCTGTTTCTTCTCTTCATTTTTTGTGGATTCTTCATTTATGGCCTTTGATCCATTTGACAATTCTCCTTCATAAAAACCCAACAAAATTTGATGCCTGTAGTATTTTGGTTATTTATGATCTTATCTAGCTTCACAGAACTTTCTTCATGTTTGTGATAACAACTAATTTTATGATTCATCTCTTGTAGTTGCATTCTTAAACCAACAATCTCTTCTTCTAGTTTGTTGCAATAATCTATTTTCATGGTTATTTGCACTTTGAGATCTTCGGATATTTTCTTGGATTCTTCTATCTGTACTTTAAATTTTTTTATTATTTTGTTTGCATCCTCAAGCTTTCTTGATATTTTCTTATTCTTTTTTTTATATATATTCAATTCATCTAGAGCTGCAATTAGTTCCTCTTCCAAATTCACTTCTACATCTCTTCTTCATCACATTTCTGTTCTTTTTTTGGTTTCTCTTCTTTGAGTGCCATGAAAAGAGCTTCACCTGTTTCCTTTTTAGAATCCTCACTAGAGTTATCTTCTTATGAAATGACATTCTTGGAGATGAAACTTTTCTTCTTGAAGTTACCTTTTGTGATTTTTTTTTTCTTCCAGTCACTTATTTCTTCGTGCGATCCTTCATCACTTCTGTTCTTCTCATTAAGTGGACATTTAGCTGCAAAATGCCCAACGCCTCCATAGTTGAAACATTTAAATGGTAACTTTCCTCTGTATTTTCCTTTTCCCCTTTTTAGTTTTTGAATAAATTTTGCTTCCATTTCATCTTATGTCTCTTCTTCCTCGAATTCTTGTTTTGCTTTCATATTTTTATGGGATTTAAAAGCATCTTCTCTGTCTGTAGGTTTAGATTTTCTTATTCTCATCTCATATGTAGTCAAATAACCATGCATCTCATCCATACTAAAATAATTTAGATCTTTAGCTTCTTCTATAGCTAAAAATTTAGAACCAAATATTTGGAGAAGGGATCTTAATACCATTTTCACGATGACAAAATCTTTTATTTCCTCATCGAGTTCTCTAATCGCATTAATGACTTCATTAACTCTCAACATATATGCCTCTATATTCTCATTATCATTCATCTTTAATACATCGAACTGAGCTCGATGTGTTTGTAACTTGACCTCCTTGATCTTAACATCTCCTTCATGAATGCTCTTTAGTTTGTCCCATATTTCCTTTACCATTTTACAACCCATAATATTTACCAGTTTGTTGTCCACTAATCCACACATGATAGCATTCTTTGCTTTTGAGTCATTCTCAAATAATTTCTTACCGGTAGCATCGGTTGGAGAAGTGGTGGGTATTGTGTATCCACTATCTACTAAATCTCAAATGTCGTATCCCAAAGCACAAAGATATGTCTACATCCTGAGTCTCCAAAATGCGTAATTAGTTCCATAAAACAATGGTGCTTTGTTTGATGAGAAGCCTTCACCACTTGCCATTGTGTCACTTCCAATATCACCCTAGCTGGTTAAGCCTATTCAGGAACCTCGATCTGATACCAATTGTTAGTCTTATAATGACACCGATAGGGGGGGTGAATCAGTGTAGCTCTTTAAAACTTAAATCTTCAACACTCAAAGCCAAAATAATGAAAACATAAAACCAAATAAAGCAAGTATAAAAAGAGAACATCACACAACACAAGATGTACCGAGGTTCACCGATTTGGCTACATCCTTGAAAATAACTGTTTGGACTCCCATCCAAATCTAGCCTTTGCAAAGCACCAACTTTACAATCAATTTAACAGAACCCATTGGAATGGGCACCAACACCCTGATTTATCTACACTAGCAGAAAGGAGCATCAACCCATGATTTATTTGCACCAGTAGAAAGGATCACCAACCCCTCTACCAAGCACCCACTTGATTTTGATATTGATAATAAAATGACATATATGAATTTCTTCACTAAAACCAGAACCCTCTATGGTCTGTAAGATCAAAATCTAAAACTTTCTATTTCACCCAGTATAACATCCCTCTCTACATTACTCAGAATTTATATCTTCTCTTCTCACAAAAAAAAACTGATTGTTCTCTTAGCTCGTTCTGCCAATTGCAGAACTTTATCTGCAGACTCATCACAAAATTTCAACAAAAGTGGATATCATATGAGAAATTTATTCCCAAAATACTGAAATGACGTTTTTCACCACTCTCCAAAAATCACGGATTTTCACTCTTTATTTTTCTCCACACACTTCTCTCTTAAGAAAATAAAGTCCCAACTTTTCAATAAAATCCCTTGTAACTTAAAAAGTACACACTTGCATTCTTGTTCCCTTTTCCCTTTTAAAAATATTTTCTTTAATGAAGCTTCTTAAAACAATATAAGTTCCTTTTTTTATTTTGAGAAGGCATTTCGTCAAACACGTCACATGCAAAGAGTTGACACCTTACTCGTTCTCTTACTTCGGAGCCACGTGACACCTCAAAAAAAAAAATTAAAGATGCTCCATTTGACGCCTTGAATGTGTAACAACACTGAAACTGAAACTCTGGCGACTTTGAAAGGTCAAAACGACTAATTGAAGGATTTTGCACAAGTGGAACAAATTGACATAAAATTGAACTGTACCGTTTTTGCAACAATCATAACTCTCACCTCATAACTCTATTTTCTAATTTGAAACATATAATCTCTGCAATGCTAAATACATTCAGTTCGAATCTCGTTGTATAACTCCTTACGGTTCACTTGTACCACCTCCATGAAAACTACTGCTAACACACTTTTTCCAAAAAGAGCATTTTTGTGACAGTCTTGCAACGCTTGTAACATTGGAGGTGTTGTAACACTATGCTAAGACCTCTAATGTTGTTCTAGACTATGTCCTGATATGCTGGCATGTTCCAAACTGATCCATCATGTCCAACTGCACCCATGATGACTTTTGCAATTTTTTGACAACTTTCTGATGATTTTTTCAACTTTTGCAAATTTGCATGAACAACCTATAACAACTTCACCCGAACATCAAAAAAATCCTCATAAGCATTGAACATCACTGTACATACTCCGAAAAAACTATGAAATTTTGTCCACTGCATCAACCTATCTATCTTAGTGTGTTGACAACAACTCAGGCAAAGCATAATTGTCTTCCTTATCTATACCAGAGATGATACTCCCATTCCCACCAGTAACATTAAGAATAAGATGCTTATCCATATCTTTTTTAGAAGTAGAAGCCATCAAAGGCACACAAGTCCCATTATATTTTTTCTCCATAATAATTGTAATCTTGTTATAAGAAATATAATTAAAAATATACTTAAAAGATCCTAATGATTGGGAAAATATGTATTACCTTCTTGAATGTTGATGGTCATTATCTCAAAAATTTTATAGAAATTTAGGGATGTTCATAGGTATTTTTTGCTTGATGTGGTTAGACAGTGCCAAATAAAAGCTTTGCACCACATCTACAAATGAGGTTTATATTTTTTGAGGTCTTATCCTTTTATTGGGTCACTTGATCTTGGTATCTATAAATGATAAGGATATTTTATGAGTTTTTTCATAATAAGACTCTTATCCCACTTTGCAGAAGCTAGAGCTTTGCTCCAAGGACTCATACTGGCTAATAATCTGGGTTTCCAAAAGGTTGTAGTGGAAGGTGATTTCCTAAATATCATTAATTTAATTAAGTCATCAAACCCTCCTTTCTGGAATATAGCTAATATAATTGTTGAGGCTAATAGAATTTTGGGTTCAAAATCAAAAGTATTAATTTAGCATATTTTTTGGAAGGGAACAAGGTGGTGGATCTAATGGTAATTTTTTTCATTTCTTAGCAATACCTCTCTATCTAGACAACCATTTTCCTAAAAAAATTCCAAAACTTAATTATTGACGATAAAGGTTGAGTTTTAGATTTTGGGGTTTTGGGACTAGGGAAAAATGACTCTCACTATGTTTGGTATTTTCTATTCCCCACCCAATATGGAGGCTAGGTGAATTGGAATACCCATTTGTTGTGTTTGGTTGGTTTTTCTCAACCATATGTGTTGTAATTGGGATGTTGATTGGAGCTATTTCAATCATTTTAACTTTTGGTGTCTATTTAGACCCATTGAGCTGGATTGGTCAAGGTGATCTAGGTTTTTTTCTTGATGGTTGAGGTTGATCACAATTACTTGCCATGCTAACATTTGGGAGTAGGTAGTTAACATGGGATTATCTTGGCACTATATTTGTATGTTAGTTTCTTGGAATATTGCAAGTTCCCTTGCTCATCCCAAGGGTATATTTTGTTTGCCATAACTTTCTATTATGGCCTTGCCTTACGATAAGTTATTTTACAAGGGTGTCTACCTCCATTGGATTTTGTGATAGGCATAGAACTCATACCTCATGTAGAGACTCTCATTTTTCCTTATGGTATTTATAGAGCAAGGGATATCTCATTTCCACTCAAATAGTGGGCTTCACTAGCAAACTCAAGACTTAATTTTTTGGAATATGTGGTTCAAGTTTTGTTAGCAATATTGCACATAAAGTTAGCCTTCTTATTTGTGGTATTGCATTACTTAGAATTTACTCAAAACCTTGTTGAAGCTCAAGGCTTGATATTATGTGGTCCACCAGATCTCATTTTATTTCTTAAAATCAAATGAGGGTGGAATTGTTCTCTTGTTTGGTTGTGTTGTTGTTTTTGATGGCTCATAAGTCTTATCATAATAAAATAAAGATTCCAATTGAGCCAAGAGTGTTGGAGGTCGATGAGGAAGTGAAAAAATCCTATGGAAATGTGGTCTCATGGATTATCTTGAATTCTTTCATGGGCATCATAGGGCCCTATTAAGAACTTTGGCTCACTCCTAGATCAAGGGGTGGGTCTAGGCTCGAGGGATTGAATTCTTCCTCTCAATTAAACTCATTGGTGAATTGACTGGGTTACCTATTGATGAAGGTTACCATAAACACCCTAAGCATTCTCTCAAGTGGGAGTATGGATTTTTTGTGGGCATAGGGAAATATCTACCAAGACTTCAAAATAGCTATGATGCCAAGGCCCTTAAGGTCACTTGGAACAAGATTATTTTTATAATAATGGATTACTTCACCTTGGAATTAAACATCGAGGTCATTCATAACTACCATATGATGTTCCTAAACCAACGAAGGAGGAAGTAACTGATGAATGTACCTTCATTTCTCTTTCACTCTCTTGAAAAGTCTTTGTGATATATCAAAGGAAGAATAGATATCAATTCAATCCACAAATATTTAATTTTTTTAACATTTGAACATGTAGTGAATTCAAAAGGAATTGGTATGGAAGAGGCCTTGGGTAAAATTGAATTCTATAAAATTCCTCAACCCTCGAGCCTCTACTGATGAATTTTGAAGCCTATATAGAGTCCTCTAAGTCAGATGATGTGGAGTTTACAACCTCCTTTCTTATTTGAAAGGTAAATATGTGGAGTCATCAAAGAAATAAAAAATAACATATAACGAGTCTAGGGGTGGTTGAGCACGATGCTCAAAGCATCTATCTAAGAAAGTTTTAAAAATTGAGGATTCACCACTTCTAGCGAATACATCAAATTCAGAGGAAAGTATCCTAGCACAAAAAATATTTAAAGAATAGCAAGGTTTTTATGTTGCAATGGAGATGCCTCCTCCCTCAGTTCTTGATTTCCATAGTGTTCAACCATTTATGAAGATGCTTGATAAAAAGCACTAGGATTGCTAGGATTGCTTTAGCTGGTGATCACATTCATCAATGACATTTGGAGAAAGGTTAATAAATAGAAGGACTCTATGGCTCCTTAGTAGTAAAGAGGCCTTTTTGATTTTCTATTAGTTCTATTTGGTAGTTTGTACCTGATGTTGATGCATTGTCTAGGAATGCCTTTTAGAGGATTGTTTGCTTTCTTTTTTGTTTGTGTTATTTTTCAAGAAAGATATGGTTTCTTTCCTTATTATTTATATACTCATGTATTAAGGTTTGGTGATCCTCTCAAAACCTATTCTTTTATCTAATAAAAAAAAGAGACATCATAGGTCCTTAGGGGTACTTGAAAATTGATTAGAAGAGAAAAATATCATTTTATTTAACCATAAACTATATATTCATTTAACAAAACATATGATATTTTTCTCGGATTCAATAATGTCTAATGTATGTGTCCCCACATACAACTCTTTGAATAAGTACATAGAATAAAAATGTTGAATGATAATTTTTCCCACTTGCAAAATCACCATCATAGTTAGGGTATTATTAGAAAACCCTCTCTTGCAAAGAAATTTAAAACTTCTCCAAGGTTCTTGTTTGCTTAATTACTTAAAATGTGCTTGATTTCTTGTGAAAATATGAAAATGTTTTGAATACCTTAGAGGTGCAAGTAACTATTAACAAGAAGCCTATGGTTTGGTATTTTATTTGATTTACGTTAACTTTTGTTGCTCATGTAATTTGTAAAAATGCGACATTATTGCTCAACTATCTTCTTTGAAATAACAATTTATGAATGCTGATTTACTCAATTTTATCTTCTTTTGTTAAATAGATTTTATATTATTTTGTTAACAAGTTTTATCTTTCTTTTTTAAGCTTTGTTTGAGCATAAAAGTAAATGACTAAAATCTAACTTCACAATTTAAAAATTTGGAATTTCATATTAATTATCCCCTTTAATGAAAATTTGGATTTTATTGAAATTTAAATTTTCATAAAGTGATGTTAATTTAAATGCTTGAAACCGAAAAAAATGTGCAAATTTTAATATTTGAAATTCCCTTTAAAATGTGTGAATTTGTGGAAAATTTGAAATTTCGAATTTCCTTTCAAAAATGTGAATTTGTGTAGAATTAAAATTTGAAATTGTCATGCTTCCATTTGGGATTTTAAATTCTTGTTTATTTATTTTTTATTTTATTTTATGAATTAAAAAAAAAAAAGGGCTAGGGTTAGAGAAATAAAAATAAAAGACAAGTTGTTGTAACTTTAAAATTTCAAACCAACCCTGTAAATATCAACATCCTGCATTAAACCAACATTAGTTTGACCCATTTTCATGTAGTCCAACATTAATGTGGTGCAATATTCTAAGGGAAATTGGCACAATATATTAAAAAAATGGGTAATTTTACCAGCCGCATGCATAAAACATACTAAAATTTCCAATATATTCCCAAAATAAATATTTTCAAAATGAAATACATTGTAGAATATTGTGTTTCAATGGTTTCCAATTGTGAAATGGTGCAGTCCAACAACTTGGGAAGATATAACTTCTTCCAATGAAATTTGGTTTCGAAACTACAATTTTACCAAAAAGTCTTTGACCTTGTTTCATGATTTTCCATGGTCATTAATAGTTTTGGACAATCCTTTGTTTCATTTTCTTCAACAAAAAACCATTCTACTTATTTTAACACCTGTTATGGTAATTAGCATGATGGTAAATCTTCTCCATTTGTAACCGTTATATTTAATAATTTCCATTTGGTAACGCTTCTATCTTATTGTACATGTCATGCATCTAGAAATAATCCTCATTTTCCCTATTTGCACATAGAAGGATACCCATTTGTTACACTATTGGAGGACCTGTGAGACATCATTTGTTTACACCTCACATGACAAGAACATGTTTTGTATTTGCAGTTGGAGGACATTTTTGGAATATTATCCTCTATAAATTCCATTCATTACTGCACTTACCTACTTCATTCATATACTAAATATTCCATCACACATGTATTCAGAGACAATTCTTTTGACATCATTAATGCATAATTTTGATGTGACAATAGTAGGATGAAGTCCACTAGGGCTATCTTCGTTAACCACATTACTCTGGTTGAACCCACTATGTTCCAATGCTCCAAAAGAACAACTATGCTGAAACCATATAGCTTCAATCAACATATTGCTCCTATGATGTCAATGAATAGGTATTTTACTACAACAATATACCATAAAGTTAGGTGTCTCAATAATGTAAACTGTAGTGACAATTTTTATTTCTTCATGATGTTGTCCACCCACAACAATAGTAAATTTAGGTGTAAAATTATAAATTTTCATTCTCTTTTGTCCTTCCCTATTTCATGGTTTTTCATATTGCATGTAATCCCATCCTCTAATATTTCTGGTGTGAGTCCACCAATGGCTATAATTCAAGACAAGAATATTGAATCCTCTCCACCATATGCTATTGATCTCAATGAAATATAGTTGAAGCACAAATTTATTCTTGCCTTGAACCACGATCATAAACATGTTCACCAGATAAGGAGCTCGATGGAATGACACATTTGTTATGTAATCCAATGATTTTAATGTTGAAATTAGATCTCCTAAGATATAGGATATCCTTGATTGTAGTAGCACAAAGTGCGGAATGCACATCATGGACTCCCTTTTATCATAGTTTAGCGAGTCCCCCATGAACATTATCATATTTTCCCTCATTTTTCATATAAAGTATAGGGTATTGAATCTAGGAAGGTCATAGTTGAGGCTTCCATATCGATTTTTTGTAGTCAAAATCAGGTCTACCATTTTTCTAGTAGGTCACTTTTCCATCGAGGTAGCGATAAATTCTTTATTCATAAAGAGGATAATATAACTCATGAACCCAAATTCTACTGGATATATCACACTTGCTTCAATTTTTTATAATTGGACTACCATAATAGTTGACGACATATCTGCTTATACCCTTATCGATAAGTTGTACAGCCATACACATCATCATGTTGCTTATTTTGGTCTTTTTTTGCTATGATCTGCATTCATATCCTCTAGCAAAATTATCTTTTTATTGATGGGATGTTGTATCCTCTATATTGCAATACACCTGATGGTCTCAAAAATTTAGGCCTCAATGATAGCGTAGCTTCAGTGATCATGAAACTTCACAACATTTCTTCACTTATTCTTAGCTAAAACTTGGCATTCAAAGGTATTCCAACATCCTAGCTCCTACGTTGATGTATCACATGGTACTATTTCCCTATTGTACTTTGGTATGATTGGTTGAAACCGCACACATCTGTTGCGTTCGATCTTGGTAGCGTTTACATGCCTTCATAGGTATTCATAGACATTTTTGTGGGATCTTCTTTATCCCACATTTTCCATACTCTTGTTATTATTATCTATAAATAATATGATCCACCCATATTATGTTAGTCAACACTCATTGGCTACAACAAGCACCAGCTATCAGCCTGGCGGCTTGGATGCTTTGACATTTAACTTTGATGTTTATGGAACTTGATTCTCATGCACTATTTGCTAATGCTCCTTGGTTGTGCCACTTGGTGAACATACCTTGAAAACCAGACAAAATGTTACCATGCATTTTGAAATTTGTGCCTCGCATCATCATTTTTTAGTAACTTGGATGTAGGATACCTGCACAATATGATTTTAACATTATTTCTCTTTCAAATAAATAAAGCTTAAATATTAAAATAATTAAATCTTAAATATTAATAGTAAAGAATTAAAGCTTTCCTTTACATATGTAATATTAATCTACATAGGCCTCACGATATTAATATGAAATAGTATAAGCATAATGAATATTTTCAAATAAAAACTTTATTTATTATATTTTAATTTTTTATTATTATTTTCATTTTATTATTTTATTATTTTTATTTTTTATTTACTCTTTTTTTAATTTTTAATTTAATGCATATATAATCAGTGGATTGAAATCCAAAATGATATAGTATAAAATCTTGAAATAGGTTTATATAACACCCAAAGACCACTAGATAAATTTTAAGAATCATAAGCAATGTGGTACTCAAAATGGGATATGATAAAAACACGATTTCAAATACTTGAGGTTTGATGAGATTGATCACTGTAGATAGCAAAATAGCACCAATATGATTATGTGATGATAAGCACTGATCGAATTGACATATATATCCCCTAAGGCAGCCCCCAGAGGTTAAACAGTGGTCCTAACCACTCCCACAGCAGTTTGGAAGGTCAGAGGTCAATTTGGCACCTTTTCAGCACTTTGCTCCCTACTCGTCCCACCCTGGGACGATTACAAACTAGTATTCATCCCACCTAGGGATGATTATTAGCATTCGTCCCAGGGTGGGACAATTAGTAGGTTTTATTGGAAAAAAGTCAAACCTCAACAGGTCGGCCACATAACTACGCCTTCAAGGCATGCAATTGTGAGGAACGACTTCAAATCAGAGAGAGAGACTTCAGTCATGCATGCCTTTATTATGGATACCTCATGCAAAGAGACTCTAAATCAGGGAATAATATTTTATCCCAAAATAGGACAAGCAAGTCAAGTGGCACCCTCGCATGCGCATTCAAAGAGAGAGACCCTAGGTCTATAAATTGGTGAGTCTTCTCACCCCAAAAAAAAAGGGATGAGGAGGAAAATTTGGAGCAATGAAGTGCTTCCAAATTACATCCCCACCCATCGTTTGTGCTTTTACATCCTTGATCTCTCTCTTGGAAGGGAGGTTATTGCGTGATTATTGGAAGCACGATCTGGACCCAAACCTAAACATTTGGCCACAATACCTCACCAAATTTGTTTACACAACCCCACAAGAGGTTTTGGACCCATCGCAAGTGGATTGGTGCCAAAAATGAGTCCCAAACGGTGGGCACCCTACCCCCGGGTGCCCCCCACACTGCTACAGTTCTAATCGCCCCACCCTAGAGCAATTATAAATATGTGGTATATTTCCATACTATTCTTTTTGCATTTGATTCTAGGTCACTTACATATTTTATCATTTAAATTTCATATGATTTGGATGATTTTTGACTGTGATTTTATCATTTCTTGCTTTCACTAACATACAGGGAGCATCATCATATTCTGGACGATAAAGGCTGAATTCGTAAAATCCGACCATTTGGGTCGTCCCAAAATTCCCCGTTTTACCTAACCCCAACTTTGTAGGTGTTTTGGAGGCCTCTAGACTAGACATTTAAGATGTGGCTTTCAGACAGGTTATGACAGTCCTAATCGTTCCACCCCGGAGCGATTAGAAATCTATGCAAGATTTCTGAACTGTTCCTTTTGCAGTGGCTTCCTAGTAATGTTTTATTGCTTCTGTAAAATTTTTAGCTCATTTTTATATGTTTTAGTTATCATTTTAATTATTTTATGTATGCACTAACTGTAGGCCTTGGGGATCGCATGTTTCTCTCCATCCGCAGGTGCTACTAATCGTTTATTGTTTCTCTGAACGTAGGATATCAACATCGAAGGAGCATAAAAGAACCATAGACATATTCACGCAAGCGGCGGCGATGTTTGGTCCACCCATTTTCAATGTGGGCACGTGAAAGATTTCAAAGGGGAATATATCATGCATAGTGTAATCAAAATATTTCTGATGCTCCTAGCCCCTAAAAATGGAGGAGACGTATTATAACCCAATTTTGAGCAAATCAATAAAATAAAGGTACGCACTTTTACACTTGCTTTTAATCTCATTTTCGTTCGTTGGTTTTCCTTATTTTCATGCATTCTCGTTTGTAGGACCTAACATTGCATTTCCCCTTCTGTTTTTCTTTCATATCCTCATGCTTTCAATCACAACAATTTTTGATGATAAGACCATGATAAAATCAATAAATCACTCAATGTAAACCAAGGCTTTTTGTTAATCCTCAAAATTTAGGTGCGTCCTCAAAATTAGGGTGTATTGTGGGACAACCCCAACAAATGGTGACACTATTGGGAAATGCTCCCGGGCATTTTGGATGAGGAACATGAGTTGAAACCAAAAAAAAAATATATCAAAGAAATTAACATCATCTAGCAAAATCTAGAGAAAGTGGGGTAAACAACTTCAAATGAAAATAGATGAACCATTTGCTTCTGCTCAGTATGTGAACATTGATTCATTTTAAATTCTTGAAATAATCTAGATTTCATCATTTGTTTTATACTTAGGCTATAAAATTTCACTTATAAATATGTACCTCTACATTGCTCCAATGCCAGCCAAGAATCTATAGCCCCGATCTATATGAACTTGATCTCCTCTAGACCTTGCTCTATTGCTAGCTAGGCATCTATAGCCCTGGTAGAGATTATCTGAATCACCCAGGATCTAGATTGATTTGCATTTCTTTCTTTTTTATAAGCATTTGATTAATTTGCAAATATTGTATGCTCCTTAGGTTAGAGACCACTTAAGGCCAAATATGGAGTGTATTATATTTTCACTTTAATTTGTAACCAAAATGACTTTATGCTTCAATATTTTAAAGAATACCGTTTAATATAGTGAGCTACATGTGGAGCTTCAACAAAATATCTCATTGTTCTAAAATCCACAATCTTAGTCCAAAATCTAAAAATGATTACTAAACAATTTCATTTTCTTTTCCTCAACTCCACCTAATTCTAAACTAGGCAATCCAACCTACATAAAAAAGGAACAACTATCAACAAAGAGACCAAAAGTTAGTAGCTCTCACCAAACACTACCTCAATCAAGGGAATAAACCCAAAAGCACATTTGTGAAAATGAAATTCAAAACACGAAAATAAACCAAAACCTAACCTAATGTGAACTAACATAAATGCAAAGCACACAAACAAAAAACAAAGCAAAACAAAATTTTGAAATCAAAGATCACAAAACAAGAAAATAAATGAAAACTATATATAAACACTCTGAATGAAAACACGTGAAAACATAATACTATATACAAGACTACTTACAAAACAAGACTTGGTATTTTCCATATATAAAATTTTCTAGGATCCCAAACACGATTACCATAATTTGAGAGATGCCCATAATGATAGGCATGCTAATTTTTATGGGTATCATCCCATAATAGCATTAAATTTGAAATCTCAAAGGCCTTTATTTTTCCTCTCTCACCCCACCAGTTCAATTTAATTCCATCTTCATTATCAAATTTAGATTTTGCTCCATCAAACTTAAAGGTCCATAATTGGTCTTTAATTAATTGTTGTTGATTATGTGAGATGTTTATTATTGAATTTTTATCTTCAATCACAACTTCTACCATCATGGTGTGAATTCTTATTTTCAATTCAGTGTTCAAAATACTATCCTCATTGTTAAGTTTAAAATGAGCTTTTCCAAACTTGACCTTAGATATAAAAATCTACCTACCAAACCACTATTCATATTTTTAGACTAATCATAATTACGTAGCAATTTATAGGCATCTAGGATATGTAACAGACGAGGATTCTTATAATTTTGTATCCTAGATTTGGTTGTCAATTCTTGATGAACCTAATTTAGTAACTTTAAAACATCTACTTTTATATTGTTCAATATAGCAACCTCATTAATAGTGTTATTAGGAGTCAACTCTAGTTATTTGTTAACAACAAATGACATTTCATTATCAATAACATTCAAATTCAATAGATAATTATGCAATTTTTATCTAGAATTTGAATGGTTGAGTAGAAAGGCTGAGATTCTACCCTTTGTACATTTTCATTTACCAGGACTTGAGGAGTTGTTGTAATTCCTTATTTTTTCTCAAAATCTTCATGATCCTCATCTTGTATCTTTTCATC
Organism: Wollemia nobilis; assembly: GCA_028583015.1. NCBI lineage: Eukaryota > Viridiplantae > Streptophyta > Pinopsida > Araucariales > Araucariaceae > Wollemia > Wollemia nobilis. The sequence continues at coordinate 6,385,109 of JAQPPZ010016936.1, forward strand.
AAAAATCTAATTTTCGAAAACAACACAATTAGTCAAAAAAATTAAAATATGCCCATTAGTTTCAAATCATAAATCTTGTTGTTCAAGGGATGTGTTAAATAATAAATCTTCCAGATCAACTACCTAAGTCATATCAAATAAGCAAAATTTTCCTTTGGGTCATCAATGATATCAAATACAAACCATTCATGTTCTAGAATTTTCTCCATCTGAGGTAGCCTAGGACTTATAGGATTATTAGGTGGGACAAGGATTTGAATTTCTTGCAAATCAAGTGGGAAAAAGTGAGTGATTTCCCTTCTTTGTATTGAATATTATAATCATTATCTTTACATATTTAGATTCTTCTTCAGATTCAATGTCATTCAAGCTATAACCTTCTTCAGATTCATATTCCTCCATTTTTGAAGGTTCATATATTTCTAATACTGAAGTTGTCCTAGCATTCTGATTAGCTTGATTCCTACAATTCTCATTGATGGGTATTGACTCTAAAATTTTCACCTCATTTTGGACAATATCTAAAGTAGTTCTAACATTTGGACATTCAATTTTATCATGTTGATTGCTCACATTAGACATAATTTGATTCAAGGGTGCCTTATTGAAAGGTTGGTACTAGTTGGAATTCATATCACCTGGAAAATAGTTCATCATGGGAAAGTTTGGTACAAAAACCTGATTCATTTGTGGTATCTTATTGTGAGCTTTAGGTTGTCTAAGTGATGATAATTGACCCACACTAACCCCTTGAGAAATCAATTGTTGTTCAAATGTTATTACCTCATTGTAGGCTTTGGGCAAGGATGTAATTTGAGAAAGTATCCTTAAAAATGTGGAAGTTAATGGGTCTAAGGTTCCAATGTACATCTAGATGGCTGCTTCTTCTAAAATGATGAAAGGTGTCACTAGTTAAGTATACAACTTATTAAACCTATCACTAAATAATCTCAAGGATTCATTATATTCTCTATGGATAGAGGTAAACTAATGATATATCATAAGTGGATCAAGAAATTTAAAATAACTGAGAAATGTTGCTTCTAGTTGAGCCCAAGAAGTAATAGAACCTATAGGTAAGTTGATATACCAATCATAAGCAAATTCATCTAATGTGTATAGAAATATTCTACAGGCAACATCTTCATGCATAAATTGTAAATGAATTAAAGTATTTCTATATGCCTAAATATGTTCCTCAGCCGATCGTATTCCATCATGCCTATACATGGGTAAATACATTTCTATATTTTCAGGAATCCTATGGGCTACTCTAGGAATGTTTAATGGACTACAATAACCACCTAACCAAGATGCAATTCCTACCATTGAACTTTGGTTCCAATTTTGACATTCAAAGCTATGTATGGAAAATTCACAACAATTTAACCATAATAATAACAATATTTTCAAATTTATAGCAGATCAAAACTAATGCAGCATAAATAAAAATAATAATAATTTTTTAAAATTACTTTGAACAATTTCAAATGCAAAAAATCAAATTAATTACCTTCAGGCCCTCCTTCTAGCACCAATTATATTGCATGTTAAGGGCTTAGATAAAATCAGCAATTTAGGGTTTTCAAGTAACAATGAATAACTTAGCATTTAAGTGGCAATAAATTAAACCAAGTACGCCCTCATTCTAGTGCCAATTTTGTTGTATGTTGAGGGCTCAAACAAAAGTTCAATAATTCAAAGCTCTCAACTAACAATGAATAAAAAATTACAGTAACAAAAATGTAACTTTGAAATTTTGTAGAGTTAAAATTTGAAACATAACTTTGAAATTGCCATGCTTCCTTTTGGGATTTTAAAATTTTATTTATTTATTTATTTATTTATTTATTTATTTATTTTATTTTACAAAGTTTAAAAAATAAAAGGGCTAGGGTTAGAGAAATAAAAATAAAAGACAAGTTGTAACTTAAAATTTTTGACCAACCCTACAAACATCAACATCCTGCATTAAACCAACATTAGTTTGACCCATTTTCACGTAGTCCAACATTAATGTGGTACAATATTCTAAGGTAAAAGGGCACAATATATTAAAAAATGGGTAAATTTACCATCCACATGCATAAAAATTACTAAAATTTCTAATATATTTCAAAAAGAAAGATTTTAAAAATGAAATACAATATAGAATATGGTGTTCCAATGGTTTCCAATGGTGCAGTCCAACAACTTGTAAGGAGAATTTTTTTTCCAAGGAAATCTAGTTTCTAACCTATATTTCTACCCAAAAATCTCTAACCCTATTTCATGGTTTTCAAATATTATTAATAGCTTCGAACAACCCTTTGTTTCATTTTCTTCAACCAAAAACCATTCCATTTCTTTTAAATATTGTTATGGTAATTAGCATGATGGAAAATATTCTTGTAATAGTTATATTTAATAATTTTTATTTGGTAATACTTCTATCTTATTCTACAATATCATGCATCTAGGAATAATGTTTGTTTCCCTATTCACATACAGAAGGATGCCCATTCGTTACACTACCAAAGAACCCATGAGACATCATTTTTTACCTCACATGACAAGAGCACGTTGTGCATTTTCCATTTGTGGAATTTTTCTGAATACTATCCTTTGCACGTTACATTCATTACTACGCTTACCTACTCCATTCATACACTAAATATTCTACCATGCACGTATTTAGAGATAATTATTTTGACATATTTAATGCATGATTTTATGGTGACAATTTTTATGATGAAGTCCACTAGGACTGTATCCGTTAAGCATGTTACTCTGGTTGAACCCACTATGTCCTGATGATCCAAAATAACAACTATGCTGAAAATATATGGCACCGATCAAAATCTTATTTTCCTAGTACCAATGAATAGGCATTTTATTGCTGCAAGATACCATAAAGTCAGGTGTCTTCACAATGTAAAGTGCAGTGGCAATTTTTATTTATTTGTGATGATTTCCACCCATAATAATAGAAAATATAGGTGCAAAATTATAAATTTTTATTCTATTATGTCCTTCCTTATTTCATGGTTTTCCATATTGCATGTAATCCTATTCTATGATATTCTCAGTACGAGTCAACCAATGGTTAGAGTTGAAGATGATAACATTGACTCATCTCCACCATCTGCTATTGATATCAATAGAATCCAGTCAAAGCACAACTTTTTTATTCCCTTGAACCATAGTTGTCACCATGTACACCAGATAAGGAGCTCGATGGAATAAAACAGTCGTTGTGTAATCCAATTCTTTGAATGTGTAAGTTGAATATCCCAAGACATAGGATATACTCAACTATGATAGAAAAAAGTGTGGAAGGTACATCATGGACTCCCTTTTATCATGGTTTAGCGATTCTACCATGAACATGATCATATTTTCCCTTATTTTTTGTACAAAGTATAGGGCACTAAATCTAGGAAGGTCGTATCAATGAGGCTACCATATCCATTTTTGGTAGTCATAATAAAGCATGCTATTCTACTGGTAGGTCACTTTACCATTGAGGTAGGGATAAATATTTTCTTCATAAAGAGAATAAGATAAATTATAAACCCAATTTCCATTGGATATATCATTTGTTTCCAATTTTCACATCTGGGTTGCCATAACAGTTGATGATATCTCTGCTCCCACACTTTTTGATGAGTTGTACAACCATACGTATTATCATATTTCTTGTTTTGGAATTTATTTTCTATGATCCACATTCATCTCCTCTAGCGAAATTCTCTTCTTATCGATGAGATTTTGTGTCCTCTAGCGGTATTACAATACACGCAACGATAAAAAAAAATTGGCCTCAATGATAGCATAGCTTCAGCAATCATGTATCTTCATAATACATCTTCACTTATTATTAGATAAAACCTAGAATTCAAAGGTATTACAACATCCTAGCTCATACTTTGATGACTCACGTGGTACTCTTCCCTTGTTACACTTTGGTATGATTGGTTGAAACCCCACACATCTATTGCATTCGGTCCTGGTAGCGTTTACAAATGTTCATAGGTATTTGCAGGTATATTTGTGTGATCTTCTTTATCCCACATTTACCCTACTCTTTATATGCTTGTCTTTAAATAATATGATCCACCCATATTCTATTAGCCACCGCTTATTGGCTATAACAAGCACCAGTAATCAGCCTCGTGGCTTGGGTGCTTTGACAGTTAACTTTAATGGTTTTTGACCTTTCTTATCATGCCCTATTCACTAACACTCCTTGGTTGCACCGCTTGGAAAACATGCCTTGAAAATTGGCCCTGATGTTGACTATGCCTTTTGAAATTTGTGCCTTATATCACCATTTTTTAGTAACCTGGATGCAGGATACTTGCACAATATTATTTTAACATTAATTATCTTTCAAATAAATAAAGCTTAAATATTAAAAGCATTAAATATTTCCTTTACATAAGTAATTTGAATATACGTAGGCCTCATGGGAATAATACAAAATAGTATAAGCATAATGATGATTTCCAAAGAAAAACTTTTTTATTTTATTTTAAATTTTTATTACTTTTTTTTCTTTTTATTATTTAATTTTTTTTACTCTTATTTTAATTTTTAATTTAATTCATATATATATTGAACTCCAAAATGATATGGTATAAAACCTTGCAATAGGTTTATATAACACCTAAATACCACTAGATAAACTTTAAGAGTATAGGAAAAACATGGTACTTGAAATGGGATGTGATAAGAACATGAGGTCAAACTCCTGAAGACCGATGAGATTGATCACAAAAATTTTCAATGCTAATACCATGATAAAATCAACAAATCACTCAATGTAAACCAAGGTTTTTTCATTAATCCTCAAAATTTTAGGTGGGTCCCAAAAATTGGGGTGTGTTGTGTGACAACTCCAACAGAAATGAGATTGAAAATCCTATGCTATAGAAAAGTACTCAAACTATTTTCATATCTAATATTTATGAATGGAATGATGTCATTTATGTGGTTTTATTAATAAATCATATATATATATATATATATATATATATATATATATATATATATATATACATATATATATATATACATACATATATATATATATACATACATATATATATATATACATATATATATATATATATATATATATATATATATACATACATATATATATATATATGTATGTATATATATATATATATATGTATGTATATATATATATATATATATGTATGTATATATATATATATATATGTATGTATATATATATGTATATATATATGTATGTATATATATATGTATATATATATATATATATATATATATATATATATATATATATATGTGTGTGTGTGTATATATATATATATATATGTATGTATGTATGTATGTATGTATATACACGTTTAACATTCAAGGGCTTCTCGTTATTTATATATTAATTATGAATTTAATGAAAAATAATATGGTATATATATATATATATATATATATATATATATATATATATATATATATATATATATATATATAGATAGATAGATAGATAGATAGATAATACTCTTTTATATGGTACCATATTATTTTTTATTAAATCCATAATTAATATATAAATAACAAGAAGCCCTTGAATGTTAAACATACATCTCTTAGCACATATGTATATTAGTGTATCTAATTAATCTAGAGCATTATATATGTAGTAGATAAATGACTATATTTTTTATATAATCTAGGTGGTAAAAATTCCAAATAACACATGTTAAGAATATCAATATCTATTTCCACTAGGGAGAAAGCAAGACCAAACTTATTGAATGTGACATTTCCCACCATCATGCTACTAAAATACCATTGTATTCCATGCATTCTAATGGGTAAACTACATCACAATGATTTAGAATTCTACTACTCATCAATAAATACAGTTAGCTAGTTATAAATATTATAAATATAACCTTTGTTGGGTCAATATAAGGACAAAACCCTTAAAGATAACACATATTTTCATATTATCGTCAACAAAAAATGTTAGTAAAAACATAAAATCAAGTCCACCACTTGTATCCAATATAATGAATACAAAATAATGACCATTGCATCTAAGAACATGGATAAGGAGAAACCAATTGTAGGACCATGATCACTATGGGTGAAAATATCATATACCTCCTTCATATAGAAGTAAATTATCTTATTTTCAACTTGATTAATCCAAAAATAAAGATTGACTTTACTTTTTTGAATTTTATTTGATAACTATAGATAAAATATTATAGACCCAAAAAATTACATAGACTTTATAAAGTGCATTTCAAGTTTTATTAGGAATTTGATGTTTTGAGAGAAGCATTTCATTTTCTTAATACAAATAAATATTTCCTTCATCTATGGTTCTAAATTTTTACCATGAATGTTAATGCACTTTGAGCTATAATAAAAATATCGTTCAGTAGATTTTTTATTTAATTATAATGAAGCATAAACATATAATCTATTGTCTAAAAAATTTTTTATTTACTTATAATGAAGCATAAACATATAATCTATTGTCTAAAAAAATAATAGGGACTTCACAAAATATTCCTTTGTATGACTAAGAAATTTTATTTCATAGTTACTTTCATGTCATATCATATTTGATACCATTTGTTAAATAAATAGAAATAATACATTGCTTTCATTATATAGAATGAAAGGAAAAATAGTATGAAGATAATGGAAAGTACACATTAAATGTGATATGATACCATTAGTAACCCGTGATAATTAATAATCTTATATTTTATTTTAATAGCAATGTATTAATGGAAGATATGTCTAACTCCTATAATTACATATTTTTTAATGAATAGCCAATATACTATTAGGTAAGTTATAAACTAAGTTCCAAGGTGAACTATGGGCCAAGAAGATTGTACAATAAACTAGTATCATGTTATAGAATGCTAACTCATTGTATTACACAATAAATGGTACTCTAAGTATTGGTAACTTATATACTCACCAAATTGCTCTCTTTATTCTAAAATTTCTTTAATTTATGGGAAAATGTTGATATTATCAAATTATGTTTATTCACATAATTTATAATTTTTAACAAAATGTTACAATGTCTTGTAGCAAAATTATAATTAGTTAAATAAAACATATAAATAGAAATAGATAATGAGCACTTTTCAACAACATACAAGTAACTAAGTACAAAACATAAGCCATCATTCATTTAAATATTATTCCTCGTATTGTGTAGCTAATCCAAATTATTGAATTTGATATCAAAAGAGAATACCAAATTTTTATCTAATATTAAGTAATTTTATGATTTACTTCATTTTTTATATCATATAATTATGAGGCTTTACCTATTATGAGAATCCAATAAAACTCTAAATTGGTATAACTTATTTTGCACTTGATATATTAAACATGAATAAAGAGTATATAAAAAAATTCCTATGAAAAAGTATAGAAAAAATTTATATCAAAGGTTATTAAATGAATACTTCATCGTGGCATTAGCTCAACTAATTAAATTCTTCAATATTTAAGGAGGATACCAAGGTTCAAATCTTCTCAAGTGATACATGGATAATATCCAATATTTTTTATAATGATGTAATATAGGTAGGGCCCATTTCAACCCCATATAACCAATTGAAAAAAATATGTTCTTAAATGAATACTATAAGTAATGAACATACATAAGGACATGCAATAATGTTAAAATTAAATGTGAAATTGAATATTTAATTCAATGTCCCATATGATAATTTAAATTGAATCTTTTTTCTTATGATAAACTATTTATAATTTATAATTTAGGTGAAAGATAATAACTCAAAATTTGATTGGACAATCTATTTAGTTGATATTGATAGTATGACTTCTTGATCAGCTAAATGACACCTTATTTTAATATAGTAATGTTTTTTCATTATAAAGGTGACACAAGATGACTATATACATATAGGGAATATTGAATATATATAAAACCCATCATTGGGATGAGAGATAACACTTTTTTCTCCAAATACCTTGAATCACAAAGCTTAAGCACTTTTAGTTTTTCTTTTTTTTTCTTTTGTTGAAAGTGCCTTGTATTACTGAAAAGATAAATAGTTACAATTATCATAAAAAAGTGGGTGGTATGGTAGCAGACCCCAAAATATATCAATGAAACCTATCTTGGTTATTTATTATTAGCATAAAAAAAGTATAGTAAGAGTACTAATATTACTATACAAATATCATAAGAATCTAAGTTTGACACATAAACCAGAATTTGTAATGAAAATAAAAAGCATAGATTGATTTTCTTTAATTATTGATGGTAACTAGTTTCCAAGGCCAATTATTTATCCCATAGTCACCACTATACTGGATGTTTAGATTCTATCATGAATAACATCTAGATATAACTACTTCTATGAATGCTAGCATAATATAAGCTATGGAAAGACGAAGAGACTAAAATAGTGTTTAGAATAATAACAATGAGCATGGTATTTTCTATGAATCACAACTTGTAAGACAAGAATGACCATAGTTGCATCATATATTAGAATATCTAAGTAAGCAATCTATGCTATTTTCCTAGTATAATATAAATAAAAAGGGTTTGTAGTCTAGCTACAAGAAGTACCTCAATTTACATGTAGTTGCAAAGGGATCAAAGTCTAAGCATACTCATACATACAAATAAAATATTTAGAATAAAACTACTTTGAATTAAAAATTTAGACAATGTAAAGCACTTATATATAAAGGGACCAATAAAATAGATGACTAAATAAAAGATACATAGTCTCAATGGCTAGTACTCCATATATCAGAGATATCTCAAACAATACAAAATCATAGATGGACTAGTGCCCTTGGACAAATCATAAACAAAATGTAAAGACTCATAGTGAATCTACTTGTGTATTATAATTATAATAAAAAAGGAATGATCTTACATAAATATTTCTTTAAATATACAAGTTTCTGCACAATTTTTTATGGTTAGAGGGATTCCACCCAATGAGAGGTATGTGATAACAATCCTTTTTAATTGGTATTTGAGAGACTTATTATGGTTTAATTAGAATTCTATATATACAATATTATTTTTATTTGTAAATATTAGAGTTTTTATAAATATACCTAACAAAATATTTTCTAGAGATACAATTTAAAACAATGTATAATTTTGATAGGTTTCAACCTTTTATAAAAATCTTATGTGTGATTTGTTGTCCTAGTTTTGGCACCAACAACCATTTTACACTATTTGGTGCACTTGAAGGTGTGCTTTGTATTTCAATTGGAATCTAGAATATTTCTCTAAACAACCATGTTCCAGGAATCATCATTGAGTAAATATATAAATTTTATTGATCCATTACATTCAATTGCTATTGATTAATATTGAGATCATATTATAATTCTAGGTACCATATTTTAATGAGGGGTGACCCTCTATAAGTTTTCCTTTAAGATGTAGAGTATTGATTCAATGTGTATTATAAATTATCCTTTTGAGATGGAAACTTTAGATCCAAATACTCCACATTTGTTATATTTTACTTTTAGAATGATGATATTAGCACTTATATTTTGATGATATCCTGTGGTAACCATAATAGAGACATCTTATTCATTTGATAACTAGATATATTTTTGACATGGTTCTACCTTTTTAACTTATTATTGTCTATATCACTTTTTTCCTTAAAATGTGTATTTAGAGTTTTATTAAAATATTTATTTTTGACATTAAGAGAATGATTAAGTAATTGGATAATATAAGGGTATGTTGTCATAAGTTGGCACATATCCCAAATTAATAATTGTATTCATTATTTAAATACTTCTTTAATTTTTTGAACCCTTGCATAATAATGTAATTCTTTACATTCTTGAATACATAATATGAATGAATTATTTATGGTTAGACAATAATAGCATTGATTGTAATTGACAATATAATCTCAATTATCTTTTTAGAAGGGTTATATACTTGAATAATTTCTATATTTGAATCACTATTAATAATTGTGATGCATTCTACTATTGGTTATAGTGATACCATATTCTTGAAATAATTGTAAAGCATGTCTATCTTACAAAAATTAGGTAAAAGGTTTAAATGATTCTAATTAAAAATCTCTAAAGAATTTTATAATATTTATAAAATATGTAAAATATGATAGAACAAATGATATCAATATAGTACTCAAATAATATAGTGATACTAGAAAGAGATAAATAACTATCAAATAAATGCAAAAAATATGACAAGATTATTTATGGTATTACATTATTTGGTACCTTTTGTACCATTCTAAATATTTATATTAGGAGTGTGTTTATATGTCATGTAATCCAGTGTGAGTTATGAGTGAAACGTGACATGTGAGTAAGTGAAGAATTGAGTGAGGTGTCATGTGTGTAAGTGAGAGTTATATGTGAGTGTGATGTGATCATGAGATAATTTTTTATATGTGAGATTTGTTATGTGAGAAAGGAATATGAAGAGTTGTCCTATAAGTTTAAGGAGAACAAATATTAGGTGCCATGTAAGGTTATATAATGAATCAATGTTATCAATAAAGCTTAATATTTTGTACAATATTGATGTTCTTGTTATTGAATGAGATTGATTATATTAGATTATATGATTATAGGAATTATAAACTTGTGATATTTTATCTCATTTTATTAATAGTTGTATCAAAGCTTCATTGATCACAACCACTTTAGTTGTAAGGAATATGCGTAGCTATTGATTAAGGATTTGATGGAGAGTGTTGAAGCATAAGAATATTGGAGATTGATATGAGAAACATATTGAAGGTTGATGTGAGAAGTATTCTAGACATTGACAACTTGAGAGAAACATGAGAATTGATGTGCAATAGATTGAATATTGGAGAGGAAATTGGATAATAATATAGCATATGAGTAGTGGCAACATATTAGATATTGGAGGATAGTATTATTTGTGAGGAGATACAAATTTGAATGTGGAGGAAGATATTGAAGGAAAGTATTATTTGAGAGGTGACAAAAAATTCAAATTTTGAGGAAGATATTGGAGAAAACTATTACTTGAGAGAAGACAAAAAATTAAAATCAGAAAAGCAAATTATTTTAAGAAATGTATTGATAGAATATGATATGCATTACAATAAGTGTAGATTGAACTTATCGATAGAATACTTGAGTGTAATAAGGAATATTACTTGAGATATTGAAGGAGTGCTTGAGACATAGGAAGAGTACCTAATAGCAATTAAATAATACGTAAGATATTAGAAGAGTTACTAAGACATTGGTTTAAGACATTGAAAGAGCACCTAAGAACAATCATAAAGTACATGGAGCATTGAAAAATTCACTACAAAGGGTGAATAAACGTGAAGAAACTAGTGTAGGGATAACATCTTCAAACATAGATAATAATTAAATTTAGAAGTGCCCATTTCATAATGCTTTGGAAAGCATTTTTAGATGCCTAAATGTAGATAACATGATATAAGTTTATAATTATAATGTAGAGAATTTTTTTTATGGATGAATTCATTATTGGGGTGCAACTTAATTATTAAATTTTAGGTTAGTGATTTAGGAGATATAAATTTTTTTTTCTAATTTAATTAAAAGAATAGAATGGATGAGAGATATAAGGAAATTAAATATTTAAAATTTAAATTGAATATTGATTAATATTTTGAATATTGGGATTGAAATTTGAAAGGATAAAATATAAAATTGATTAGGGAGACATACTAAGGAATTAAATTTAAATTTTGAAATTTTTTTTAAGGAAGAAAAAATGGAATTGATTTAAAACTTGAATTGACTGATTACAAATTGAAATGGAAAAGTGAAAGGTGCAAAGTTAAATATCAAAGAATTGAAATTGATTGATTGAGAAACACTAAGAAGAAGATTATGAAAAATCCAAAGGATTGATTGAATGAGATAAATTTTGAAATTGAAAGAAAGATAAAATTAATTAGGAAGTAATAAGGAAATCAACATCAAAGGAAATCTACAGAAGAATTAAATTGAGAGAGAATTAAGGAACACATTATCATGGAAATAAATAGTTAGAATGCATTGATAGAAGAAAGTAAGGAGAGATTGAAAGTCCTAAAACTTCACACACAACTATTGATAGAAAATATTGATGAACAAAGAGGTATATCAATGAGAGTAAATAATTATGGAATATTTGGTAATTATATTAGTTCAAAACTTATTGAGGTAAATAAAAATTCTAAAAATATTGTTATACTACCTATTGATATAGGTATGATAATGTATATGCCATTATTTACTCTTGAATTCATAAAGACAAGAAACAAAGGTAAAAAGAACATATTAAAATCTTGAACAATAAACTGGTGGAAGAATACATCAGTTGTGATACTAATGACTTATGACATACGATAAAAAATAATCTTCTTCATGAGATATTTTTGGATTTAAACAAATAATATACAAAAAAACATTGATTTAAAAATCCTAAAACATGAACATGATCATATGTTGGCATATTCTACATGTGATTACTTCAACACCAGGTCATTGAACTCATATATTCATGAAATATATTATTGTGATGTCTGACTCACAAACATGGAGTACTCAAGCTAACATGATGAAGAAAAAAATAAGATTTAAATATTGAAGGCAATAGCCTTCACACTAAATAATTTAATATTGGGGGTGTTGGTGGGATTACATTATTTGATAGCTTGAGTACCATTGTAAAAATTTAGATTAAAATTTTATTTATTACTTATGTATGTGTCAAGATGTGAAGTGTGTTTATGTGTCATGTAATCAAGTTTGAGTTATGAGTGAAAGGTGTCATGTGCAAGTGCGAGTTATGAGTTAAGTTTGGCATGTGAGTAAGTGGAATGTTGTGTGAGGTGTCATGTATGTAAGTGTGATGTAACGATGAGAGACTTTGTCATTATGTGAGATTCATAATGTAATAAAAAAATGTGAAGATTTATCTCATGAGTTTGAGGAGAGCAAAAATTGACAATGTCAATTGAAGACACTCATGTAAGGCTATATATTGAAGAAAAAGCTGTGTTATATAATAAATCAATGTTATCAATACAACTTTTTATTTTGTGTAATATTGATGTTATTATTGTTAAATGAGATTTATTATATCATATTACATGATCCTAGGTATTATAAACTTGTGATATTTGGGCTCATTTTACTAACAAGGATGACAATAAGTGTTCAAGAAAAGTAGTAATCCACTTATCAAATTTAATGACATGAAAGAATACTTTTTTTAATACATAGGAAATTTGGTAATATCATTGATGTTACCACTACAAACCCTAGCTTACTAGGTTCGATAAAGTCAACTGGATCCCAACCCTCTAAAGCATCAAACCGAGGCAATAAACCAACAAACACTCAACTTCTACCATCCAAACTATCCATTTTTGTGTACGCTATGGTTTAAATATTGGACATCCCCAAAGAGAGTTCAAAGCCCTAACCACTACACTATCCTTGTCAAAACAAAATGATGTTACCACTATAAACCCTAGCCTTCTAGGTTAGACAAATTCAATGGGACCCCTAACTCTCTAGGGAATTAATCTGGGCCAACAAATCAGTAAACACTTAATCGCTACCATCTTGCCTATCCCTTTCTAGGTATGTCATGGTTTGAACCATGGACACCCCAAAGAGAAGCCAAAGCCCTAACCATTGTGTTGACCTTATCAAAACAAAACAAATTACACGGTTTTTCACAAGGGATCCTAACCGCCCCCCTTTACTAGGATTTGAACTTAAATTTTCTGATGAAAACCCCAAAACTTACCACTATCGTATGCATCATGGGATCTACATTAAAAATTTCTTGAATAAAAAAAAAACTCAACTTAAGGTTCCTTTCTTAAAGAATAAAATGCATTTTACTTAGTTATTGTATTTTTTTTAAATTTATAATAATAATAATAATAATTTTGTATTCCCAATACAAACAATAATATAAATAGATTTTATATTTAATAACTGAAAAACCTTAAATTCAAAAATAGTGTCTGCGTACAGATAAAGCTCGACAGAAGAGGCACGAGAACGTTGTTAAAATCAGAAAAAGTGAGAGAAAAGATAATTTTCTCAAGAAGAGGATAGAAACAGGGCTGTGGCACCACAACTTTGATCAAGAATTATTGCCTAGAATTTTGTGGAGTCTCCCTTCACTGATTAAATGTATCTGGTCAGATAACCCCAACTTGCAATTGAACGTGACTATGCAAATGAGGAAACTTTTTGCGAACCATGCCAATCCCAATGTTGGCCAAGTCATATACTCAGGCGTTGTCCCTCGCTTGGTACGCTTCCTCACAAGACACGACTTTCCTCAACTTCAATTTCAGGCCGCATGGGCTTTGACAAATATTGCATGCGAAACAGCTCAAGTTTTGCTTGATAATGGAGCTGTGCCACTTTTGGTGCACCTTGTAAAAAACTCTCCCATTGACGATGTGCGAGAACAATCCGAATTTGACGTGGAGAAGGAAGTTGCATGGGTAGTCTCAAATGATATTGTCGGTTGTTCGCAATAACAGATCAATTATTCGGTTGATGTGGGGTGTACTAAGGCATTGTGTGATCTGTTAGACTGTTCAGATCCAATGACTTTAAGAGTCTGTCTTGAGGCCCTGGACTTCATCCTCCATGTTCGAGCATTTGAAAATGAACTAGCAAGCGGTGCAGGCCTGAATATATATGCTCAGTACGTCAAAGATGTCGGAGGTATAGACAAGATGCTCATCTTGCTTGGAAACCATGACAACGAAATCCACCAAATTGCGGATATAATGATACGAGAGTATTGGGTACACGACTTTGAAGACTAGTAAGATTAATTAATACGAATGTTTCATATGTCATCGTAATCTTAAATCTTTAATCTTTTCATCTTATATGTTTGCGGATATGCTACCTAATAGTTTATTAGGAATCCTACTAGTTTATCCACTGTAATAATGAGTTTTAATAAAAAATTCACAAACATTTTAAAATATATATATATATATATATATATATATATATATATATATATATATATATATATATATATATTTTATTCATGCGAGACATTTCATTTTGCTATCTGATTAAGTTAATATATTGGGTTGTACAAGTCTATATTAAGATTAATGGGATATGCAAGAAATGTATATATAGTTTGAAAAGTTTTATTCCGAGGATCACTCTAAATCATTCTAAACATTTTAAAGAGGGAATTATAATATATGCGGGTTCAACATTAAATATAGATAGATATTTTTATATTGTGTTTAATCTTAAACATTGAAAAGTATAATGCATAGCATCCCAGTACTAATGGAAAGAAGAGTGGAAAATAAATAAAAATACATTAGCTTATAGGAAAATGTGGATATATGTGCTTAAAATCAAGGTTCTCGTTCTCTCTCTTTTATATATAAATATATAATAAAAGAATATGAGTACAATGGATACATTATGGTATAACAGGTTCATTATGTAGGATCATTTTAAGCTACTCTATGTCCTAAGTAGATAGCCTTATGCCTCAACGAATCTTATAACTATTATTTATGGGTTTTATTAAATAACAGTGTAATATATTTTTGATCAATTAGATAGTTATGAAGTTCAGTGTTGACGATCCTTTAAATATAGTTCATTTTTAAAATAATTTCATATATTGAAGAGGTCATCATTCAAGAAACATAACACTAACTATACAAGGAGATAGGGGTTCATTAATCCACTTTCTTAAGGTAGTATTACTCACTTTTTCCACGTGGTCATTGTAAGTAGGGTCACATAGCATGGAAAGAATAACCCCACTATACATTTATTCATATATTAACCAATATGTTTTATCTAAATTTAACCAATATGTGCTTTTGAGTGCAAGCAATATTAGCATTAGCCTACATTTGGAAAAATCACTTGTAAATGTTAATACAAAGGATAATATGACAAAGTTAGGAAGAATTGTAATTACAAACTTATGATATAATATAGAATAGAATAGATCTCTCTCAAAACTTTTAAAGTGAAGGACTATAATGAAAGTAATATCAAGATATTTTAAATGAACTATTATGTAAGATAAATAACATATACTAAATTAAATCTAATTACATATAGTTGTAGAGTTGTTAAGACAAGAAAGAAAAAAATAAGCTAACCTATTTTAATCCGTATTCTTGACCTTTGATTCCAATATTGTTTTAAGATGCTATTTAGAGGAGACTTATTAAAGGTAGTTTGTATACAATGTTTTTTATTTTATTTCAACTAAACTATAGTATTAGTCAATATATGGTGCTCTAGTTGATATAAGTGAATAAAAAATACTCTTAGAACTAATATGTTAGGGAAGAAGTTGAAATATATTTTAAATTTATTTTAGTAAGACTATCTACATGGATGCACTTCAATTGGAATATAGACATTATAGCATAGTACTATAGTAGAAAATATATACTTCAGTGTAAAATAAATATGTATTGATTATAGTAGAAATAAATATGAAAGTAGCTATGAGACGTGTTAATAAAATTTAGGTTATATTGTAGAAGTAAAACAAATAAGTGAAATGAATGTATTTTTATGGTTGTAAAAGTGTTATAATATATCCAAGATGTCTATAAGTATAGATGATGAATGATATTTAAGACATGACTAGGAGATTAAGGATATAACCTAAGGTATTATGTAACTTAGAATCCTTACCACACTAACTACCCATTGCCTCCATGAGACACTCCAACTAAGAAATAAAATAAATTAGATATACATAAATTGATTAGAAAATTTTATAATATAAAATATACCTATCATGCTATTAGTGAGTGGTCTATTAAACTTCAATAGCAATGGATTAATGGAAGAGATGTAAAAATAACTATAATAATTATACAATTAGCCATAGATGTATTATAAAATATTATTATATCATAAGGTTTACTTTACAAGGTTGATTATGTATAGATATGGCATATTCTAAGTTTACATATCATTGCAAGAAAAAAATATTATTATTCCTATACTCTAGGCCATACACCATAGTGCCCTAGAAATAATGCAAGATCATTTTTATTACCTTTCAATGAATCTCCTTAGGTTATTGCATGGTCCTATAAGGATAATTCACAACAAAACCTATACCAGATCTGGTATTTATCATGTATATGAGGTTACCATTCTATTGATGGTAAAGAGTACTAGATATCTATGGTGATATATTATTTAAGGATAGTTGTAAACCTTACTTCATTGGTGTTGCTTTTGATTTATAGTTTGTCATCTAATATATATCAAACAATGTCTTGGCATACTTTATTTGTGAGACAACAATGTGATTCTTTATTTATCTTAACTCCAAGCAAATATAATAATGTAGAAGTTTTGAATCTATCATGTCAAATAACTTTTTTAAGTCATTCTTCACACCATTCATAAAATTTTAAAAACTACCAATTGTTGACAAGATTATCAACCTATAATAAAAGCATCACTATCTCCATTCCAACTTTCTTAAGAAATAGATTTGCATTAGAAGGACTTTTGATGTAATCATATTTCGATAAATTATCATCAATTTTTGTGTTAGGCTCTTAGGGCTTGCTTGAGTTCATACAATGACTTGATTAACTTATAAAAAATTTAAAGTTTTCGATTGATAGTAAATCGTTTAGATTCGATAACGTACACCACTTATTTGAGATAACAATTAAGGAAGACAGTCTTGATAGCCATCTACTAAAAATTTTAATTGAAATGTTCTACTAGTGCATATATTACATAAATTATTTTAATATTTACTATGGAGGTGAATATCTCCTAATAATTGTTCTTCCTTTTGTGTATAGCCCTTTGTAATTAGTCATACATTATAATTATTGATGGATCTGTTTGCCTTATACATAATTTTGAACAACCATTTGTAGCCTATGGGTTTATTACCTTTAGGAATATCGAAAAGTTTCAAAATTTTATTCTTCATCAAAGATTCAGAATTTACATTTATAGCTACCTTTTATTGTGGTAAACTAAGTACTTATTTTATATATTTTGGTAATCAATTCTCCATAATTAAAGTCATGAAGCCTATTTTTTCCTAATATATACTACTATGAATGTACAAGTTATGTTTTGAAGCTACATCAAATTTAGCATCTATGTAGATCTAGTGAACTATTTTGGAGTCATTCTCCATTATTATGGAGCTATAGGTACAATAACTTTCAATTCAAAAATTACTATAGGTTCATCAACAATTTTTGGAAGTTCTTCATGAACTTCTCATCTAACTCCACATCATCATTTATGCTCTTAACTAGATATGTGGTATCTTTAGACTCCTTAAAATCCTTAGTATGTGAAATAGTTTTAAAATTTACATCAAACATGATATATCTACTTATATATAATTTATTGGTGACTAGATAAATTAGTAAATAGGCTTTAAAATTATCATAATATCCAATAAATATGCATGTCAAGGTCTTAGAATCCAACTTGATCCTTTTTTTCTTTAGCACATGCATGTATGCCTTGCTTCCAAAGACTCGAAGATGTAAAATAGAAGGATTCTTCCTAAATTGATCTTCTTTAGATGTAACTCCTTGTAGCTCCTTTATGGCCACTCTATTTAAAATATACACAATAGTGGAAATATGTCCAACCAAATATTATTGCTCCAAATTTGCTCATATGAGAATACAACAAATATTTTAATGATGGAACAAATTTCCTTATCAAGAATCTCATTTTGTTGTGTAATGTATGCCATAGTGAGGTATTTCATAGTCTCTTTTGGATTGAGAAACTTTGAAAATTTGATGGATGTATACTCCCCCTTAATTTGAGTTGAGAACTTGAATAGAATACCTATTTTTCATTTTTGTGTGCTTCCTAAAGCATTTGAAATAGCTATGCATGTTTGATTTTAGTTGTACATACTCCCATATCTTTTATGAGTAGTCATTTACAAACAACTAAAAGTACTTACATCCACCAGAATTTGCTAGCATGAATTTGTATAGATTAGTGTGAATCACATCCAACTAGCCTTTTTCCTATGAGTGCTCAACTCAATAGGTACTTGGTGTTTCTTCCCTATCAAAAAATGTGAGCATATTATAAATGTTGGTGATAGGCCATATAAACCTAGTACCATTTCATGCTTACTAGATTAGAGTAACTATACTAAATTAAGATGACCATATCTCCCATGCTATATTGAAATAACATCTATCATTGTTGTAGATAGTGCAACTTTAGGAGATGATATACCATCGAGTGAAAAAAATCTATCTTTATAGAACATATAGCCACAATTGTTTCATGTCTCTTAATAAAATATTTCTTGTTGCCATCAACAACAAGAAATTTTACCACCATGTTTCAATCCATAATATATAGTACTAACAACAAATTGTTTACTAGTCTAGATGCATATAACACCTTTTGGATCATGCAATAACTTCTAGAAATATTGAGAGAAACATCTCCTAATCTTGTGACTTTATATGTTTTATCATTAACAATTGTTATTGGTTTACAATTTGCTTTAGCTTATAATGAATTAAACCAGTATTTGTCCCTATTCATGTTCTGACTAGCACCTAAATCAACATATTAAACTTATTTGCTTGTTTATATTTTGAACCTAATTCTTGCAACATACCCATGTTATCATTTATACATAGTACATGGTTTGTACTACCTTATATTATTTATTTTGTGGAGTTCACCTCCTTAACTCATAGAGTTATACCAATAACTCTTTGTATTATATACGTGCTTATAATAATTGTGGCAATACCTCTTTTACTTTTTATGTTGTTTTTTTTATGATGATTATGGAAAGGATATATTTTGTAGCTTATTTCTTCCTGTAAACCAAGATTTGAGGATATTAGTCTCTAAACACAAGGGTCCATAATTCGATGAATATTCATGCCTGAAACATGTCATTGTTAGAGTTCTTTTATGGGGGTCAAGGGTTCACCAAGGATGTTTTATGGATTAACTCTAAATCCTATGTTTTGATGGGTGTATTATACAAGCATCTATGTTTTAGAATATAGAAAAGAAAAAATACTTATTGATATAAATATGATGCAAATTAGAGAAGACAATAATGCAACAAATAGGTACTACTCCTAAAAACATTTCCTAATCCCTTAAAATAACTATGAAACTTAAAATAAAAATTAAAAGAAAATGCATTTAACTTTCTAACCAAGAGCATAAGAGAGAATGCACAAACATAAGTTCTAGCCTATATGTAAGCTATATGCAATTTTATTTAATACCTAATGATTATGCTTGAGAGAAAATAAGTTTGACAAATTGTAAATCCTAACACTAGTTCTTTAATTGTTATGTTGCTTTAATGAACTAAATGAAGGACTAAAAATAATAGAGAGCAAACAATAAAGTAAATAAGTTATACTAAAAGGAAAAATTTGAACAAAAGCACCTAAAATCCTATTGAATATAGATTCACCACTTGATATTGTATTCATTGCCTAGGACATGTTCGTTGCCTATAGATAAGTTCATGATCTTGTAACCTATGACTTTTCAAAAATAGATAAAAAGGAAAAACAATATGGGTGTTAGTTTTAGGGGGTCTACTTGATCCTTGAGAAGTTAGACTTGTTCTATAGTCAAGCCTATTATTCCTTTTTACAAAATAATTTTTGAGCTCATGGAAGAATATTATCCACATAAAATCTAAATATAGTTGTTGCAAAACTAAATTTAACTGGTTCATGAGGTTCTAATAGAATCTTAGGTTTGATTGATAGTTGTTGTAATGTTGTAACTAATAAAACCATTGAATAAGGAAGGCTCATAACCTATAGGGTAAGTTCACCACATATGGGATAGGTTCAAAGTCTATAGAGCCATTGACATATAAATTTGATACTAGGAATAAAATTGAATATTTTTAGGATTCAAAAATGACAAATTATATAAAATAATATAAACAACTTAAAATTTATTGAAAACATAGATAGAGAGTATTCTAGGCAAATTCATAGTTTTTACTAGATAAAAATTCATAGTATGTAGTTGTATAGGTGAAATAAGGATTGAATTTGTTAGATTTAATGTGTAATTTGTCTACTTGTTATGATGTGTTCTTGACACTTGTCATTATCTCATATAGGCCTCATGCCTAAATATTGTAATCTCTTGTATCAATATATATTCATCTATTCTTGATTCCAAAATTTGTTATCAAAGCCCAAGCGCTCTCCTATCCTTGTGATCTTGAGGGGGGATTTCCCTCATGGAAATCCCCCCTTCATTTTTTCCCCAATTTTTTCTTTCAAACCGAGTATCCTCTCCATCAGTGATGGACCAAAATCTAGAAGTTTAGAAGAATCATGGCTGCCCAATTTTTTTTATAATGATTTATTAGGTTTCTATCCGAAGAAGTAGTTTCTCAACAGAGAAATAAAAAATGGGATACTCTCTGGTTTAATATTCTTGGCTGGATTTGTGGTAATCCTCGGAGGAACTGTCAGTTTGAATATTTTTTTTTAGATCTATTGTTGTGCTCAGATAATTGTATTATTTTCAAGAAGTCGTGTGTTGAACCTATGAACCAGTTGACATAAGATTCAAATGGCGTTGGGCCTGTGGTGTATGAGGAGAAATTATATAGTTTTGTGGGATAATATGAACTTTTTGAGTTTGGTGTATAATGTTTTATTTTTTAACACATTTAAGAATGTACAACATATATAACTTCAAATTATGGCTGCCTACTTGGTGGCCCTATTATGTTTTAAATGATGCCATCGTCATGTTATTCTAAGCCATTTTTCTTCTAAGCTCCGAGATGCTACTTTTACACTGCAGTTTGGTGCATCAAATAAGAAAATTTACTTTCAATATATACTCGTGTTTATTGTATATGGTGTAGATTTTCTAGAATTTTATGTTGAAGAAGCAAATCGTGTATATGGAAATATAATTCCTCCTACAATAGGGGACCACCGTTTTTTTTTTTCTATAAAATAGCCTATAGGGGTTGTTGGTATGATTGCTCCCTAGAAATTCCCACTTACCATAGGTTACCCTAGCTCTTGCTTCTAGTTGTATTGTGGTGGTCAGGCCTTCAGAATTGACTCCTCTGAGAGAGAGCGCGATCGAGTGGGGCATGGTGATCAGAATGCAGCTGAGAATTTCAGCCGATGGTGAGCTCGGATTACATGGGAAGTGACTCATTTCACCATCAATTTTTTTTCATAATTTTTATTTGCGGTTATTTTTTAGTGTGGAGACGTGAAGAGCTTACGTAGAGAGTTGATATCTACATATAAAATAATAATAATTATTGTGTTAAACTCAACATTGAAAATAATATAATTCTTCTTGTTGATGTCTCTCAACTTCTCGATTTTGGTTTTAGTATCCTATTTTTGTTGTGGGGAGGATTGATTTGGTAGAGAAGGAAAGTCAATATTTCAATGATCGGTATTTCTAGAATCATCACAAATTTACCTTTGTTTAGTATTTCACGCAACATCATCATAACACTTTCCAAATTTGAACTTGATGCCATAGACACGGTCCGCACTACATGACAACTGATCACAAACTTGCAATAAAAACTTTGGAATTTGTTATATTATGATCATCGATATCCTTTACTTGGCCTACATACAAAAACAACTATGGAGGTGGTCATCCCACCGATGACTATGGCAATGGCAGTTGCTGATATAGATATCGATCATAACTTCTCTTGCAATGGCATATTAGAGTTGAATCGTGCTTTATAATTTCTTTTTCTCCCCTCACTACCGCTCTAATAAATATGATTTTTGCCACTCCAATCAATCCATCTGAATCATCTGAATCACATGATTTGTGCATGATGATGGCGACAATGTCGTTATTTTGCTACACTGGAAGCTTTGTGTTCAAACCTCATCCATGTTGCATGAGATTATGCTTGTTCATGGATAACGGAGAAGTAGTGGGTATGACAACATTGGTAAAAGAAAACTTGAAAAGGTTTTTCATCTGAGTTGAAAAGTTACCACTCCTTGTTCCTGAGAATGTGTTTAATGTTAATGTTATTGCTAGTATACTTTTATGGACGATCAATGTTACATTTGGAGGACACGCGGCTTGCATGATGTCACACGGATAACTACAGTAGTTTCTGTGAATCATTTTTCCATTTTTTTAGATCCAAGAATGCAGTCGGAGATCCTGTACAAAAAATTCTTTAGTATCGATTATTGGAAGAACCATGGTGTTTATCAACTGAAAGCGGCTCATTTTTCTATTACTAGTTATGTTGTGCATATCTACATCCTACTGAGGTTATCGCCTATTTGATGTTGGTGGTGCTCATGTATGTGTTGCTATCATCGTACTCTTCAACACACCATAGATCCACGATGTATATTTTTTGGCTATGAAACAATCAATACAGGAATAAGTATCTTGTGATGACTAGATGGTTTTGATACGAATATACTTCTCTGTATTGTTTTCATTTGTGTGAGTTATATTACTGTGCACTCCATGAGAGTGGAGAAGACCTAAATATTTAGCCAAACATTTCTACAAGCTTATTGTTTGAGAGGTTACTATTCGAGAAATGTATCACAACACGAGGAGAAACCATTGTGTGAGGTTATACCAAGCAGATCATGAAGCCATTGGGATGCTACATATGCAGATGAACTTGTAAATTTTTATGAACATGATCATGTTGGTGAAATTTGGTTTGGGATAAAAATTATGGAGCAAATTCGTTGGAGTCCATGCGAGCCATAACCTAGTTATCCATTTGCTTGGATTTGATTCAGAGATAAATTATTCTCTAAATTTATATTCTATCTTATTCACATTTTGTGCTTGACCATTTGGCACCACTGCACTATCTAATGCTGGTGAAGTTCATGCTTGACCATTTATTTATCACACCTAGTGCAACGAGCGAACTCCAATGCACACTCGAATGATCGCATCATTTGTTCACGACTTCCCTTAGTTAGAAAGCGGACCAAGCACAAGTGGAACCTCTATTGTTTTTAAATTTTATCCCATAAGCAGCATGGACAAGGTTTGGGGGCATATTATTCAAACATATGGTCATATGTTCACATAGATTTTTTTTTTTTTTAAATGTTTGAGGGAATATAGTTTTGCATGTGCATCTTTTATTAAAGTGGAGAAGCCACTTTAATTTTTTTATAGGGAATATTTTGTAAAGGGTATTATAAAATTTTAAACATGAAAAGCAATGTAATTCCCCTACGAGGAAAAATGATATGATATTTTTACTCCACCATATAGTGATACCACCATTATTTGCTGCCTAGAGAGACATGTTGTTTTTCCACATGATGAAGGCTCCATTGAGAGTAGAACATAGGGGTATTTATAGTCATTGAATTTTTTTTCCAATATGGATATATTGGTGGTGGTCAAATTTAGATTTTTAGTCTATTCTATTTGCCTTTTTTGGTCTCAAAGTATTGTATCATGGAGTGCACTCTCGGTTGAACCTAACACTCCCAAGGCAATTTGTATGTGATCCTAGTATCTAGTAACCTTATCTATAGCGCCTAGAAGATGCAACAGCTAGTTACCCATGCATTCTAGTAGTATTAGATGGTCATAATAAGGACACCTACTCTAGGGACTATAGAATATTGACACCCTAGACTCTATTTGAGGACTTTTTTGGATCAACTTTTGAAGACTACAAACGAAGACACTTCAAAAAAATATACTCTTCTCTCTTCTTCTTCTCCACATTTGGATTCTATAGCTCATTTTAATATATATTTTGAGTGCATTTTTGGTAGAGACCGAAACTCTTATATGGCTCATATTTATTTTGTATTAAGGTACATTTTTGATAGATATCAACACCTTCTAGATTGTGTTTCACCATGAGGGGGAATGATATTCATGGTGAACCTATTCAGTGACCTACGAGAGGCAACATACCTAGATGATGACCTATAAAGGTAACAGATCTATAAGTGATTCACCCTAAGGCACCCAAGATGATCCTGAGGCACTTAGATGGCTGACCTAGAGGCAACAGATCCAAGGAAGTGGCTAACCCTAAGGTAACAAACCGAGATGTATACACCATTGATCTAGCATTATTTATAGTTGGAGAGCCAAGCACAAAGAGCATGAGCCTAGACCAAATCATGTAATAAAAGAGGATGTTAGATTTTTTAGAAAAGTACACATTAAAAGGGAATTTTAGAGGTAATGTGTACTTTGTCTACTTGTTATGACATGTGTCCTTGAAACTTGTCATTTTTTCATATAGACCTCATGCCTATATATATGTAATATCTTATATAAATATATGTCTCATCTATTCTTTATCCCAACATAATTTGCTAGGCATTGACCTTAGAAAGTGAATAGGATATATTCAATTGATGTCTGTAAAATCTACAAGATAAATAAAGTAAATTTATCCAGTCTAAGAAGGTCAAGTGACAAGGTATAGGGAAATAAATCAACAAGAGAATGCTAAATAAAGAATTAAAAACCCATAAAGTGAAAAAAATAACAAGACGAGCAATTCCCATTTTACCTTGAAAATATGCTGCTACATGCAACATCTTAAGACATTCAAGCAAAAAATATAATTTTCCAAAAAGAAACCTAAAAATATATTGAATCTATAGAAAGAAATATATTGAGTTTTGCTACAAAATTACATGCTATGTTTGTGTCAAATGCTCTCGTGTTGCGTTATCTTATGTTTGTTTCATCATTTTCCATGATTTGATAATGACATGTTCAATTTATATATTTTTGGGTAAGGAGGAGAAGAGAGGAAGGTAATATTGGCAAATCTATGTGAATGAGGAAAATGTTTTTCAACTAGGAAAAAGTGTGTTTGGATAATTGGCATGCTTTGATCAAGTTGACATAGGCAAAAAGTATACCAAATTGGAAAGATGTAGAGATATATCAATCCAATATGGGTTGAAAAATTGCTAGCATTGATAGGCACAAGTGCAAGATAGATAAATTTTCTATTTTGAAGGATTGGAGATAAATTTGTAGCTACAAACTTGTTTGGGTGGTGATTTCATCCATTTGACTATTGAAGAGGAAAGAATTTTTTATTTTATGTCTGGATAAGGTTCATCATTAAGGACAGAAATGGACATCCCATGAACTCGACTATGAGTGGTAAACTTGTTTTGATTCTCCAATTTCTACAAAAAAAGGTTAAAAATGACTTGGTTAGGTTGTTGAAATTGACTGGAATCCTAGGATGTATTAGGTGTGAAAAATTGAGTGTTTATATTTGATGCCCATTTTATGCATTTATTGCCCAATAAATGCTTCAAAAGTACCTATTGATAACCCCAATTTTGTTGAGAAGCAATCCTAAGGTATCTACTCTTCAACATAGAGGAAGCTATGTAATTTTTAAAAATATATTTGTTGAGTCTCAAAGGGCTTATATAAGGCAATGAGAGGGTAAAATAATATTCATTTTAGTGTGTAACTTGGAGGATCAAAGTTGTGGGTTTATTTTTCAATATTTTTTTATGGCTTAGTAGTAGTGACTAGTACATCACATGGACATGATTCAAGGTATAAGAGGTCATCAAGGAGTACCTCTATATGTATGTATCAAAAAATTGGCCTTTTTTTATTATTTTCTTTTCCAAAAAGTGATTTTAAATTTTTTGGCTATGATTTCATGTTTAAGTCATGAACTTGTTGATGATAAATTTGTAAGTAGGGAGTAAATTCGTAAGGTTTTCAATATATTTTCTATGTATTCAATTGGTCTAGATATGGCAAACTTGCCAAGATATGAATTTTTCAATGGGTGGTGAACTCATTAAAAACCCATAAAATTGAATATCAGTGAGGTAGGATACAATATTTTTTGGATGTAGGATAATGTTTTGGAGTATGAAGAGCAACAATTTTGTACTCTTGTGACCACTTTGGATAGGATTAACCTAGTTTATTAGATCATTTTAGATACTATCAAACTTGGGTATTTGGCATCAATTGCCAAGGTTGAGTTTTACCATACCTTCAAAGCACAAGTTGAGAGGTTGTGTTCTGATTATGGCACATTTTTCCTATCAATGGATGAGATGACTATCATCCTAGAGGATGTTGTAGAGTAGACAAAATGGTGCACCTAGCAAAGGGAAATGAACTACATCTATTTTTCTATTCAAGCATTCAAAAGTGACAATAAAGTAAGCAATAAGTGATAAATATTTGAAATAAATGGGGGGTTCTCTTTATATTTATTAATTTATCATATACAAGATTACAAAGAATCCCCTTGAGGATATCAATTGATACAATCTAATTATAATGTTGAAGGATCGAATCCTTTCATAAATCTATAGTGTGCTTTTAGTGTTTTTCGTGCACTCACGATTGAAGCACAGGTTTTTGTTACCGCAATGATGAGCTATATTTATTAAACTATTTAGCTCCTTCCTCATGTGTTGGAATACTTGTACCTACACAGAAGAAATTAAAATTTGTTAATTCCATGTGTAGATTAAGATAATATCAATGAAATGCATGCAACATAGGATACAAAAAAGTGCAATAGAGAATGCAATTCTACTCCAAATGATACCAAAAATTAGGATGATGTATATTATCTACTTTTGCAATGATCTGTGTAGAAATTGAAATGAAATTATGAACAAAATTTGTGGTCGACCCTGGGTGGGCCAATTAGGACTATCATCACAAAAAACCTAATTGAAGGTCCAAAACTGCTTTAAACATTACCAAATCCATGTATGATGCATATAAACTACTATAAGAATGATCTATACTAAAATTGATTCAAAATTGTATGCCAATTTATGGCCATTCCCGGGCGAGCAATTTGGGACTGTTAACCATCCCAGGTGGGGATGGCCACCAAATAGGATGGTTTTTACCACCAATTCCTTTGGTATTTGGTATAGAATACTCCTAGGGGTGTTGTTGTCAAATTTTGTGTTTTGATTCACAAGAATATATGTGTTTTGGAAGGGATGTACGTATTTGGAGACACCTTGATAACTCCTTCAAGTGATGAAGTTTCCAAGGATAAATACGAGGGAAAAATGTAAGAGTGAATGTCAGTAGCACTTCATGGCAAATACTTGCAAAGATCTCTCCATGAAGTTGAGTGGAATCACTCCAATTTATAGCCCAGGAGGACAAATGGGGAAAAGGGGCAAGTTGGGGCATGCCAGGCAAGTACCACCACTTTTCAAAGCCCTTACCATGCATTGGGTAGAAGAGACCTCTAATTTGGGCCTTCAATTTATAGTTTGTGATGGCATAGATAGTCTCCCAATATTTCATAAGTCATTGGGTGGGATAAATGGTAGAAATTGGTTGTTATTTGTCCCACCCTTGAATTTTTAAGAGGTCTAGACCATGGTTGTCCCACCTAGGGATGGTTACTTGAGGCCATCCCTAGGTGGGATGGCCATGAACTATGGCCATCTTGGGGTGGGAAAACCATGGATACATGGCTCAAAAATTCCTAAAAGTGAGTTAAACCTTCCCAAAAGTGGTTAGGACCCCTAATGCACCCTTGAGGGTTATGCAAAGGTGCCATATGGTGTCGATATGAGTGGCATCATCGTAGTCTTATCTGATTTACATGATTTTGGTGTCTACAAATATCCCTTTTGATATGCATTATGTGAAATAGAACATAGAGAAAAAATAGATGACTAAATCATCATATGATTAAGGTTATTCAGTAACCTAACCAACTTTAGATGCCTTTATTGTGGAAAGAGCATACATTATTGGAATCCTTGCTTTTGACATAATTGAAGGATTGATTTTGGTATATCTTTTAGTCATGTTGTTCGAACAATTTAGGCTTAGGGTATAATTTGGTCTTGGTTCCTTATTTTGACTATTTTGGGATACTTGTCTCGAGCCTTAAAGTATACCAAGACTTTTTTTTTTTTTTGTTCTAAATTATTTGCCCCAACGTGGGCTTGAAATTTATCATTGATAATGATTCTTTTGAATGTATGCAAGTTGCACTTTTGAGTGTTTGAGAGTTGATTTTGATTATGAATTTTTTATTATGACTACCCACTCAAGTGATGAGTCGATTAGGGCATGACCAATTATGAAATAAAT
The DNA here is from genome assembly GCA_028583015.1 of Wollemia nobilis. Taxonomy (NCBI): domain Eukaryota; kingdom Viridiplantae; phylum Streptophyta; class Pinopsida; order Araucariales; family Araucariaceae; genus Wollemia; species Wollemia nobilis. The sequence continues at coordinate 6,414,299 of JAQPPZ010016936.1, forward strand.
GAGTCACTTGGCCCATATGACTGGATTGGGATTACCTTTAGTTCTACCCATTGTAATATTTATCAATTTTATGAGGATTTTAATGGTTTTTTTATATTTTATGGTAGAATAGATTGAATACCTCATTATTGTAAAGTGTTCTAATAATAATGGCCTTCTTGGGTATTGAGGTAGGGATTTTTTAATTCATCCATAAACAATTTGTGTTCAATATTGATCCTTTGTGAATTTTATCAATTTTGACCTGTTTTTGGTGTTTTTAGGCCCTTTTATTTGCTTTTTCATCTGTTTTTATGGGAATTTTTTGTGGCCATACTAGGGTGGAATAATTGCACATTTTATGATCATCCTAGGATGGGACATTTGGTCAATTTTTTGGCCATCCCACCCTAGGATGGCCATGCTCATTCTAGGCCTTTTAAAGCCTAAAATTGCCAAAATAGTTCATTTGTACATTTCTAACTTGGAAAATTGAGAGGTTACGAGCAAGAGATTTATTTTTCAAAGTAGATTGTTGTTGAGACTATCCCAAAATAACCATGAACCATCCTCAAGACTCCATGAGTAGTGGAGTCAGCACGAGACGGGTAAGAGTTGAATTTGCTCCTGTTCTTTATTGAACATGGAAATATAATTTTTTGCACATTTTCCATCAAAACACACTAAATATTGGTTAATAAACCTCATTAGTGCTAATATATAGGAACTTGTACTTTATTTGTAGTTTGTGTGCAATTGTATTCCATTTTTTTGTGTTTTTATGTTGTTTTATGTTGTTTTTGGGGGTCAGGAAGGCCCTTTTTTAACATTTTTGGGGGCCATCCCTAGGTGGGATGACCATGAATTTGGGGGGAAAAAATCCCCTTTTTTATATCTATTTTTGCTATTTTTGGGTAATTTTGAGGTATTTTTGCTACATTTTGGTTAAGATTACTTGGCTTTGTCAGGTGGTCAAGAGTCGGTATCAATTTTTGACTCTTTTTTAGACTACCAGGTACTTATTTATAGAGGATGATTGGACATGGCTTGATGCCATTGGTCTCAATAAAGACACACAATTAGAGCCAGTGCATGGAGACAGAGCCTATCTGATGGATTTGATAAATATATGGGACTCTTACACCATCACCTTCCACTTACTTACTGGGGAGATGATAGTGATGCTAGGGGATGTCTATCAAATTTTACACATTTGTATAGAGGGGCTTCCAATTGTATCTACTCATCAAGATCTTCGAGATATGATTCTACGAAGATACTTAAAGGAGTACTGGTGTGAGATAGTACCAGACTTACCTAGCAAAATTATATTAGTAGATATATGTTATGAGGTAGAGGTTCTGAATATAAGACATGTATTATTGATGACACTTATCTCCAACATGTTACTACCAGACTCATCTAGAGTTAGGTTTCCCTGAAACCTTTTGGAGTTGGCATTTTCATTTGTGGAGTGCACCATAGAGAGGTTGCTAGTGATGGCTTAGGGTATGATGTTTCTGGCACAACTTTATATGAGTTTTACGAGATCCATTGCTATGGGTAGAAGTATTTGGGATGTAGCTTTCTACTACAAGTGTAGGGATGGTCACATATTATTGTGGATCAACCACAAGGACTACGTTGGATGATGCGGGGATAAACTATAGATACAAAGATAAGCTATGGGATCCTATGGTAGTTATACTAGGAGAGGGTTTAGATTCATCCCTATGCAGGCATGATTGACCATTATGCATAATCATTTGCATGGCTTAGGGTAGTGGAGTTGACTTGGAGACCATACAAGGATTATCCAGTATGGCCTAAGGATGAGGTGCAACTTTGTTGGGTGAGGTGAAGGTGATGGTTAGTTGATCAACATGGGACCAAGTGAGAGTATTTACAATATGCTCAAGTGCTATAGTAGTTTTGGCTACACTAGGGTTTGCTTAGTGAACCAGTGATCTATTGATATCATGGTGATGAGCGGACACTTACTTGACCTATAGTTGAGGTAGTTGGAGAGGGGGCAAACCCTATGGAGTATTTATCCGAGCTAGATGATGTAGGGGCCATAACAGAGTATGAATCTTGGTGGGTGATGCTCTAGTCGTTGGTGAGGGGCAACTAGGAGGTGGTATAGTTGTGGTGATAAGGGTGGCTCATGAGTATGCTCCAGATGAGGGACACAATGAGGCTCCAAATGAGGAGCTAGAACTAGGTGAGTGACATGTGTCTTTTCAAGTAAATGATGAGTGGGTAAATATCCCAAATATGGAGGATTCATAGGATGACTATACTGAGGATAAATTTTATTAGCAAGATGTGCAAGCATAGTTGGTAGCATGGGATGCTACCATTACTGAGCTATAGGGTAAGCTAATCATGGGTATATAGGAGTGGAGGGAGTATGCAGAGGAGAGGGCTCTCCTAAATGCAAATGAAAATATTGATAGGTAGGTAGTAGAGTTAGATACTCTTCGAGCATAGGTGGGAGCAAGGAACTCTAGCCATGGGGGATCTAGTAGTGGCAAGATAGCCAGGCTATAATATGAGGTGACACAACTCTATATCTTACTGATTGAGTACCAAGCATGTCATTGAGATGATACTTCCTACACATAGAATTTGGAGGATGATATAGTGTGGCGTAGAGGGCACTTACTAGCTTGCTCTTCTACTAGTCGATCCCAACAAAGCAGTAGGAGTTGTACAAGATAGTCATTGGCTAGTATGGGAGCACCTATATCTATGAGGAGAGTAGATAGGGATAGAGAGAGCAAATATGGGAGCTCTTGATGAGCACTGACTAAGGGTGGGATGAGAGTCATAGTTTTGATCATGCATGACCATGGATTTTGAAATTTGATGATTATTTTTAGAATTTTTGTAGTGTGAGGTCTGAGGACCCACTTTATTGTAGCCTATGAGAAATTTTTGGATTATGATGTATATTTTTGGTCTCATACATACATATATATATATGATTTTTTCTACTATCATCATGTGTTTCCTTACTACTTTATTAGATGTATGCAATGCTTATGTTTACTTTACTAATGCTTTTATGGATGCTTATCATGGATGCATGTATTGCAATATGATGTGATTTGATGATATGTGTATGAGTATATGCAAAATGAAATGGATGATTTGTTAATTTATGATAATGAGTAATGAATACTATTTGAGACACTAGAGGCTAGCACCATTGACTATACAAAATTCATCTATTAATACATTATCATTAGACTATGTAATGGACTCTGAAAATGTAAACTAACAAAAATGTGATAAAATTGTATGTAATGAATAAATAGTAAGATGTTATAGAATGCCCTTGAGGTTTTCATGAGACTAAAACACTCTAGTGATCTAGTCAAGAGTTGTATAGTAACTATGCAAGACTTTTTGGCAAGGTATAGAGCTACGAAGATGACCAAGATATTCAATATACCTATGTGTGCATGTGAGTTCATTGCTATAATATCACATAATGAAGAACATGAACTTATACTGAGAGGGGGGGGTGAATAGTATAAGATAAAACCATTTAATAATTTTAATTTCATATAGCAGTGGCATCAACATAACATTAAACAAGACATAAAGCATCACACATAAAAGACCCATTTTAACGTGGTTCACCCAAGGTGGGTTACTCCACGGATAAAACTTTTCCTCTAAAAGTTATATCAAAACCTCTGGGAATCCTTCCCGATTACAATGTTTATGAGCCTCAGCCCAAAGGAGACACCTTCCCCTAAATCTGCTTTGCTAGTGATCCTCTAGAAAACCTCTATCTCTTTTGCCCTTAGCAAGTTGGAACTCTTTCCACGGAAGACACCCGTCTTCCCTACTCCGGCCGGAGATCTCTCGTCCTCAACTCGTCACAGCAAGTCGGTCCTCTTTTCTGCACCAAAACACAGTCCTTCGGTCTGGCACAATTTTGTCCTCTTTCTTTGTTCTTTTCGACACTTGGTTTGGAAAACAATTCTTCACTGTCTGCACAACTACAGCAACACAGTCTTCTTAAATTACCGTAGCACTCTCTTCTCAACTTACAACAGCACTTGATCACTATTTGTTCTTCACAACCGTTCACAATTATAGCAGCATCTACTGTGCGCACTTTTCTTTCTATTACACAACCTGTGCGAACACTGTCACAATCACAACAAAATCTTCTTCGCATAGTCTTCTCATAAATAGTAGCACATTCTTCGTGTATACAATAGCACAGACTTCTATACTTAGAAGATTCAATGAAATGCACTTTGATGCTGCAGTCGGACATTGCTCTCTGCTTTTTCGATTGTCGAACCTTGCTTGTCGCACTAACTCTGCGAACACCACACACTTTGAAAGCACACATCCATCGATCTGCAAAAATGCTCAAACAGTCCTCCTTTAATACTCACAATCTCAAGATGAAATCTTGTTCTTTAGTCGGCTGATCAATATTTTAACATGTCGGCTATAAAACCTTATACTTCCTTGGCCAAGGTTAACTTCGTCGGCTTCAACCACCTCTGCTGTTCTGTAGCTTTTCTCGTGCGAAACTCAAACATGTCGCGATATCGCTACGCCTTGGTCTGCCATACACCTTCTTTGGTTTGTTGTCGCGAAATCACTACACTACAACCTTTGTTGACGTCATAGTAAATCTTGTTGTGAAATCACGATGCTCTAGACTTCACTGCCTTCTTCTCCTTTGCTATTGCGAAATCGCGACACTACAGCCTTTGCTGACGTCATCATGAAACTTGTCGCGAAATCGCGACGCTCTAGACTTCACTGCCTTCTTCTCCGTTGCTGTCATGAAATCGTGACACTATAGCTTTTGCTGACATCATCATGAATCTTGTTGTGAAATCGCGACGCTCTAGACTTCACTCCTCCACAACTGTCACGAAATCGTGACACCTTTGCCTCTTACTGATGTCATCATGATTTTGGTCACGAAATCACGACGTTCTGGACTTCACTGCCTTCTTCTTCACAACTGTCGTGAAACTGGAACATGTCACAAAATCGTGACACTTTCTGCATCCGTACAACTTCTTCGAAACTTGTCACGAAATCGTGACACTTTTTGCCCGTTGTGCTTCTGCCTTCCTGCATGTCACGAAATCGCGATAGTTTTGGCCAAACTTTCTCTCTCCTCAAACATGTCACAAAATCGTGACACTTTTGCCCGCTTTGCCTCTACCTTCCTGCATGTCGCGAAATCGTGACTTTCTCTCTCCTCAAACATGTCCCGAAATCGCGACAGTTTTTCCAGTAGCCTGCAAACTTATTCTACTTTATCTTTTTCTGGATTTTTGGCAACTCGGGCTACTCGATTTTCTTGGAGACTTACTTACCAACTGAAACCTTCAACAAAAACACATCCTTGGACATAAAAACAAATTGCTCCAATAGTTTCTCGACATCAAAAACAACATCTACCAATAGCTCCTTGACATCAATGACAACAACTAAACTTAGGCAAAGGCAATGTACTCAAGGTACCCAAAATTGCCAACAATCTCCCCCTTTGTCATTGATGGCAACCCTTAACTAAAACACTTTTGTCAAGAGCCAAAACTGAAATCATTTCTCTCCAAGTTTTGCTCCCCCTGATTTGAAGTTTTCCTATTCTCTTGAAAACTCTCCCCCTTACTTAACTCTTTCCCCCTTTGTCATCAATGGCAAAGGATCACCTTTGGGGCTTGGGACTAAGAAATAGCCTCTTGGCTTGGTCCCTTCCCCACCTCCTGATGAGGTGATTAATCTCGAGGTGAGAGTACAACTCCCAATTTCTCCCTTAGATACTCAAACGTATCTTTTGGAAGGGGTTTGGTGAAGATATCTACAATTTGCTCTTTAGTGGGTACATATTCTAGCTTGACCTGCTTCTCTTGCACTTTTTCCCTTAGAAAATGATACTTGATAGAAATGTGCTTCATCCTTGAGTGCATTACCAAATTTTTAGAAATACTTATGGCACTTGAATTATCACAAAGAATAGGAATAGGTTGTTCATGCATGACTTTGAAATCCTCCAAGGTTGTTTTCATCCATAAAACTTGAGTACACCCAGCCATTGCTGCTATGTATTCAGCTTCTACTGTAGATAAGGAAACTGAAGGTTGTTTCTTACTTAGCCAAGAAACCAGACTCTTTCCCAGAAAGAATGCTCCACCACTAGTGCTCTTCCTATCATCAATACCGCGTGCCCAATCTACATCTGTATAGGCAGTGAGGGTGAAATCACCACCTTTGGGATACTAGAGCCCAAAATCCATAGTGCCCTTCAAATATCTGAATATCCTCTTGACTGCCATAACATGAGATTCTTTTGGAGCTGCCTAAAATCTTGCTACTAATCCAACGGCCTGCATGATATCCGGTCTGGTAGCTGTACTATATAGTAAACCGCCAATCATAGATCTCGTACAATTTTTGATCTCGCCACTGGGATTCATCATCCTTACTCAGATTGCACCCTGTAATCATTGGAGTACATACAGGTTTGTTGTCCATCATCCCAAATTTTTTTAACATCTCTTTGATATACTTTTCTTGAGAAAGAAATATACCATTTTTTGATTGCGCAATTTGCAGTCCTAAAAAGAATGACAACTCTCCAATCATAGACATCTCGAATTCCTTTTGCATGGTGTTAGCAAAAACTTTGCACATCCGAGTATTATTTCCCCCAAAATAATATCATCGACATAAACAACTATGATAATCATATCATCACCTTTATTCTTAATGTACAAGTTGCAATCTGCCACGCCTTTCCTGAACCCTTGTTCATGAAGATACCCGCCAAGTCTTGAGTACCAAGCCCTGGGTGCTTGCTTTAACCCGTACAGTGCCTTTTTCAGTTTACACACATAGTCTGGCTGTTCTGAAAGAGACACACCTTCTGGTTGTTCTATATAGACTTCTTCATCCAATACTCCATTTAGAAAAGTAGACTTTACATCCATTTGAAACACTTTGAAAGAATTGAAACTAGACAGGGCCAAAAACATTCTGATCGCTTCAAGACGAGCAATAGGCACAAACGTCTCTTCGAAATCAACACCTTCGACTTGAGCATACCCTTTACAGACTAACCTCGCTTTGTTCCTGACAATATTTCCATCCTCATTAAGTTTATTTCTGAAGACCCATTTTGTGCCAATGACATTCTTATTCTTAGGTCTTGGAACCAAGTCCCAGTGTTTCACTTTTCTCTATTTTATTTAACTCTTCATCCATTGCTTGTATCCAAAAATCATCTGTACATGCTTCACTAAAATTCTTTGGCTCAATTTGAGATAACAATGAAACATTTGCAGATTCATGTGAAGAAATGACTCTTCTTCTCGTTTTCCTTCTATTTGGATCACCGATGATCAAGTCTTTGGGATGATGTTTTTGAACATACCGTGAAGGGGTTTTGGGAAGCAGCTGTTGTTTTTCCTCTTGTTCATCTGACACTTCTCTGAATTCTTCTTGAAATATTCCATCACTGAGTTCCTTGACTCGGTTCTCTTATTCCCGTCTTTTCATCTACTCGTCACATTTATGCTCTCTACAACTCGTATGAGTTCTTTTGTTGAAGCATCTCGTAGGCCTTACTTTTGCTGGAATATCCAAGAAAAATTCCCTCATCACACCTAGGATCAAACTTACCTGGATTTTGATCTTCCCTTCTGATGAAGCACTTACTCCCGAACACTTTGAAGTGTTTAACTGTAGTTGGTCTTCCTTTCCACAGACTCATAGGGAGTTTTATGATGATTGACTCGAGTTGAGCCCCGGTAATGATGTGGATTGCTGTATTTACTGCTTCTCTCCAAAAACCATCTGAAATTTTTGACTCATCTAACATTGCTCTAGCCATATTTTCAACAGTTCTATTTTTTCTTTCAACTACTCCATTTTGTTGAGGAGTTCTTGCTGCTGAATATTCTCTTTTGATTCCATGTTGTTCATAGTATTCCATGAATTCATTTGAAGTGAACTCTCCTCCTCTATCTGATCTTAAGCATTTGATTCTCTTGTCAGTCTCATTTTCAATCATTTCTTTAAAAATTTTAAATTTTTCAAAAGCTTCATATTTTTCTTTGAGAAAAGTAACCCAAGTCATTCTCGAGTAATCATCTATAAACAACATGAAATAGCTATCTCCCTGAATGCTCCGAGTTCGGTAGGACCACACAAATCAAGTATGAATAAGATCCAAAGGTTTGGACGAGGAATACCCTTTCGATTTGAAACTGGTTCTGGTCTGTTTACCATGTTGACAAGGACTGCAAATGATGTTTTGAGGCCTTTTTATTTTGGGCAAGTCTCTAACTGCTTCTTTGTTACTAATACTGACCCAGATTATCAAAACTCAAATGTCCCAATATTCTATGCCACAACCAACTCTCATCTTCTTGAGTTAGAAGGCATTTTTCTCTTTTTATCTCACTCAAAGATGTAAATATTGTTTGGAGTCCTTGTAGCTTTAGCAATAAGCTTTCCATTTAATTCTTTACTTATCTCACATCTATCGAAAAAGAAAGATACTATGTGCCCTTGATCACAAAGTTGACTCACACTAAGCAGATTATGTCTTAGCCCTTCTACATAAAGCACGTTTTCTATTTTGGATTTCCCATCCAAACTAAGAGTTCCTTTACCATAGATCTTTGCGGACCTGTTATCTCCAAAATTGACTGTTCCTCTGTTTGCTTCTTTTAAAGACAAAAATTTTTCTTTTTTCCAACCATATGTTTTGAATAGACCACTATCAAGATACCATTTTTCTACTTTGTCTTGAGCATGAAAAGCAGCTTGAACTATCATTGACTTAGATTTTATCACATTCCTCCTTTTGAGACCTCAAAGCTAAATTTATCCAAGCTGCACATCTTTGCTATATGCCCAAAATTCTTGCACTTGTAACACATGATATTTTTATTCATAAGAGGTGCAAATGAGTTAACATTTTCCTTACTATGACTCTTCGTGAGATTTATTGCATTGCATAGCTATGTGACCAAATTTTTTACAAGAAAAATAATATCCATGGAAGGTATTATGTAACCTGTTTTGATGCCTTGGAAGTTTGTTCTTCTTGCGATCAACTGGAATCCATTGCTCTTCGTAATGAAGATTGTTCTTGCTTGAAGACCCTGTTTCATACATGGTGATGCCATCCTTCTTTTCACACGGAAAATTCTGTCTGAGAGTTGACTGTTCTAACTTTACTCTAAGAGACATAATCTCTCCTTCTAGTTTCTCACAATCAGCTACCTTTTCTTTTAGAACTTCTATTAAAACTTGTTCAATCTTCTTCCCTTCTTCAGCTAGAATTTTGAAATCTATAATATTTTGAGCCAATTCTGATCTTGCTATCTCTTTTTCTTGACAATGTTGCTTAAGAACAGAATTCTCTTCCCTGAGTTTCTCAAGCTTTCTCAAGGCCAAGAAGAATTCACTCTTGAGATCGAATTCAAACTTTTCTGAATTTATATGTTCCTCTCGTTAGATCCTTCTCCAAGCCGTTAGGCTTTTTCTGGAGAGACCTGCTCGATACCAATTGAAGAACATGAACTTATACCGAGAGGGGGGTGAACAAGATAAGATAAAACCATTTAATAATTTTAATTTCAGTATAGCAAGTGGCATCAACATAACATTAAACAAGACAAAAGCATCACACATAAAAGACCCATTTTAACGTGGTTCACCCAAGGTGGGTTACTCCATGGATAAAACTTTTCCTCTAAAAGTTATATCAAAACCTCTGGGAATCCTTCCCGATTACAATGTTTATGAGCCTCAGCCCAAAGGAGACACCTTCCCCTAAATCTACTTTGCTAGTGATCCTCTAGAAAACCTCTATCTCTTTTGCCCTTAGCAAGTTGGAACTCTTTCCATAGAAGACACCTGTCTTCCCTGCTCTGGCTGGAGATCTCTCGTCCTCAACTCCGTCACAGCAAGTTGGTCCTCTTTTCTGCACCAAAACACAGTCCTTCGGTCTGGCACAATTCTGTCCTCTTTCTTTTTTCTTTTCGGCACTTGGTTTGGAAAATAATTCTTCACTGTCTGCACAACTACAGTAGCATAGTCTTCTTAAATTACCACAGCACTCTCTTCTCAACTTACAACAGCACTTGATCACTATTTGTTCTTCACAACCGTTCGCAATTATAGTAGCATCTACTGCGCGCACTTTTCTTTCTATTACACAACCTGTGCGAACACAGTCACAATCACAACAAAATCTTCTTCGCATAGTCTTCTCATAAACAGCAGCACATTCTTCGTGTATACAATAGCACAGACTTCTATACTTAGAAGATTCAATGAAATGCACTTTGATGCTGCAGTCGGACTTCGCTCTCTGCTTTTTTGATTGTCGAACCTTGCTTGTCGCACTAACTCTACGAACGCCACACACTTCGAAAGCACACATCCATCGATCCACAAAAATGCTCAAACAGTCCTCCTTTAATACTCACAATCTCAAGATGAAATCTTGTTCTTTAGTCGGCTGATCAATCTTTTAACACATCGGCTGTAAAACCTTATACTTCGTCGGCCAAGGTTAACTTCGTTGGCTTCAACCGCCTCTGCTATTCTGTAGCTTTTCTTGCATGAAACTCAAACATGTCATGATATCGCTACGCCTTGGTCTACCGTACACCTTCTTTGGTTTGTTGTCACGAAATCGCTACACTACAGCCTTTGCTGACGTCATTGTAAATCTTGTCACGAAATCACGATGCTCTAGACTTCACTGCCTTCTTCTCCATTGCTATCGCGAAATCATGACACTATAGCCTTTGCTGATGTCATCATGAAACTTGTCATGAAATCATGATGCTTTAGACTTCACTTCCTTCTTCTCCATTGCTATCGTGAAATCGTGACACTACAGATTTTGCTGATGTCATCATGAATCTTGTCGTGAAATCGTGACGCTCTAGACTTCACTGCCTTCTTCTCCGTAACTATCATGAAATCGTGACACCTTTGCCTCTTGCTGATGTCATCATGATTTTGGTCGTGAAATCGTGACGCTCTAGACTTCACTTTCTTCTTCTCCGCAACTGTCGTGAAACTGGAACATGTCACGAAATCGCGACACTTTCTGCATCTGTACAACTTCTTTGAAACTTGTCACGAAATCGTGACACTTTTTGCCCATTGTGCTTCTGCCTTCCTGCATGTCACGAAATCGTGATAGTTTTGGCTGAAATTTCTCTCTCCTCAAACATGTCACGAAATCGTGACACTTTTTCCCTCTTTGCCTCTGCCTTCCTACATGTCGCGAAATCGTGACTTTCTCCCTCCTCAAACATGTCGCGAAATCGTGACAGTTTTTCCAGTAGCCTGCAAACTTATTCTACTTTATCTTTTTTTGGATTTTTGGCAATAGGGCTACTTTGATTTTCTTGGAGACTTACTGACCAACTGAAACCTTCAACAAAAACACATCCTTGGACATAAAAACAAATTGCTCCAATAGTTTCTTGACATCAAAAACAACATCTACCAATAGCTCCTTGACATCAATGACAACAACTAAACTTAGGCAAAGGCAATGTACTCAAGGTACCCAAAATTGCCAACACATAAAGTTACCCCAGTGCCAAATAGGATTGATGCAGCCCATATGTACTGAAGATCACCCTGTGAGTATCATTATCCTGAGTTTTGTACGTAGTTGGATTAGACCACTAGGCAATACAAGCTACCAAAAGCTAGCTCATCCGCATGCAAACATTGGTCTGTACAAAAGTAGGTTGCTAATGTGACAGACATATCATCATGCGTAAGGATACCACCATTGCCAGGTAGGCTTGATGCCACCCAACCTGTAATGAGGATCACCTTATGGTTGTCAAATGCTGAGAATTCCAGGGATTCAAGTTCAATACTCCCTTATTTTCTTTTATCTTTGAATTGCTCTAGGGATTTGCTCATTTTTGTTTTGGTGAGCAAGGGATTTTGGTAGTGGTGAGAACCACTATTTATTTTACTTTTTGCTTTTTCTAATGGTGAAAACCACTTTTTATTTTGAATATTGTTAAGTGGTAACAACCATTGTTTATTTTTCTCTTTGGATACTTGCCCCAATTTGGTATGAAGCAAGGGATTTTGATTATTTTGGGTAAGGAGGAGCTTGTCCTTTTGTCAATTCTTAGCATTTTTGAACCATTCACACAGGGGGATGAGCGAGGTAAAATTTTCACTTAGGGTAACATGGACCACTTTGTAGGTTTCATATTTCCTTGTGCAAAACTTGGATTTATTAGTGTGAAAATATGTTTGGGATTATGACGTATACAAGGTACAATCAAAGAAGGACTCTACCTTCTAAAAATTAGGATAGCTTTCTACAAAATCTGAAAAGAAAACTAGAGATGGTTGAGTGATCAAAAACCCTAAAGATACCTTATAACAAATGGCCTAGGTGAAGGGAAATAGACACACATATGAAAGGTGGAAAATGTATATGAACATGAAATAATGACTTTTGACAAAGTTGATTTTGAAGGATGGCTAGTGGACAGACCTGGTGCTAGACATGTATGATCAACTCTAGAATGCAAAATGCAATGATAGGTATGCTTAATGCAAGTGATTGTATAATGCAATGATATGAAATGTAATGCAATGCAATATTTTTATATTTTTGATATTTTAATGATGTTTTTGGATTTTGATAAATATATATATACATTTGACCAATGGGCTTAATGGATGCCATTGGGACATTTTGGGTGACCAAAGGGTTTATAGATACCTTTGGGGTTTTTGGGTGACCAAAGGGTTTATAGATACCTTTGGAGATTTTGGGTGACCAAAGTATAGATACCTTTAATTTTAATTATAATACCATATTTTGGGTGACCAAAGGGTTTATAGATACCTTTGGACTTTTGGGTGACCAAAGGGTTTATAGATACCTTTGGAGCTTTTTGGGTGACCAAAGGGTTTATAGATACCTTTGGAGCTTTTTGGGTGACCAAAGGGTTTATAGATACCTTTGGAGCTTTTTGGGTGACCAAAGGGTTTATAGATACCTTTGGAGATTTTAGGGTGACCAAAGGGTTTATAGATACCTTTGGAGATTTTTGGATGACCAAAGGGTTTATAGATACCTTTGGAGTTTTTGGGTGACCAAAGGGTTTATAGTACCTTTGGATCATTTTGGGTGACCAAAGGGTTTATAGATACCTTTGGAGATTTTTGGGTGACCAAAGGGTTTATAGATACCTTTGGATTTTGGTGACCAAAGTTAAATATACTATTTTTGGGTGACCAAAGGTTTATAGATACCTTTGGAGATTTTTGGTGACCAAAGGGTTTATAGATACCTTTGGAGCTTTTTGGGTGACCAAAGGGTTTATAGATACCTTTGGAGATTTTTGGGTGACCAAAGGGTTTATAGATACCTTTGGAGATTTTTGGGTGACCAAAGGGTTTATAGATACCTTTGGAGATTTTTGAGTGACCAAAGGGTTTATAGATACCTTTGGAGATTTTTGGGTGACCAAAGGGTTTATAGATACCTTTGGAGCATTTTAGGGTGACCAAAGGGTTTATAGATACCTTTAGAATTTTAGGTGACCAAAGGGTTTATAGATACCTTTGGAGCTTTTTGGGTGACCAAAGGGTTTATAGATACCTTTGGAGCATTTTAGTGACCAAAGGATTTATAGATACCTTTAGTTTTTACCAAATTTTAAGATACCTTTGGAGCATTTTGGGTGACCAAAGGGTTTGTAGATACCTTTGGAGATTTTTGGGTGACCAAAGGGTTTATAGATACCTTTGGAGATTTTTGGGTGACCAAAGGGTTTATAGATACCTTTGGGGATTTTTGGTGAGGGTGTGGTGCTTTAAATGTGAAAAGGCTATAGGTGAAGGATATTCAAGGGTTCAGGCTCCTCACATCCTTCAATGGAAGCTAGGTGATAAGTTCCAGGTCCAATATGACTAGTGATAATGTAAGGACCTAACCAATTTACCATAAATTTATCCCGTAGATGGGGTGGCAAGTTAGAATTTTGTTGGTTCTCTTTTAGAACAAGGTCACCAACCTAAAAGTCTCTAGGATGGACTTTCATGTTATAGGCTCTCTTAAGCCACTCTTGATAAACATGTAGGTGCTCAAGAGCATTAACACATCATTCATCAAGCAAAGTTAATTGGTCTAGGTGAGCCTATCATGTGGTGTCATCATCGATGAACTCTTGCATGGATATGCACAACGATGGGATTTCCAACTCTAAAGGCATGATGACCTCAGCACCATACACTAGTGAAAATGGAGTTGCCCTAGTGGGTGTCTGAATACTAGTGTGGTAGGCCCAAAGGGCAAGAGGCAATTGATTATGCCAATCTTTGTGATTATCCTTAACGATTTTCTTTAAGATTGTAATTACTATTTTGTTTGATGCCTCAGCTTGCCCATTGGCTTGTGGATAATAGGGCATAGAAAAGTTATGTTGGATGTTATATTTAGTTGTTAAAGCATGCACATCCTTATTCTTAAAAGGTGGCCCATTATCTAAAATTATTTTGGATGGGATACCAAAATGACAAATGATATTATGTAGCATGAACTCCGCAATGCGAGGTCCAGTCATAGTGGTAAGGGGAATCACTTCCACCCATTTTGTGAAATACTCGATGGTCATAATGATGAATGTATGATGGCCTGAGGAAGAGGGTGAGATTTTCTTGATTAAGTCAAACCCCCATTATAAAAATGGCCAAACCGATTGAATCGATTGTAAGGCCTGAGAAGGTACATGTGTCAAATTAGCATGGTGTTGACACTTTATGCACTTCTTAACATAAGCACAACAATATTGCTCTAAAATTGGCCAATAATAGCCCATGCAAAGAATGCACTTTATGATGGCCATACCACTAAAATGGCCACCACATGTACCATCGTGTGCTTGGGTGATTGCCCAAACTAACTCTTGAGGTTCTAAGAAATGAAGGAGGATACCCTCATAGCTTTGATGATACAATATGTCTCCAAGTAAGACATATTTTACCACTTTTTCTTGAATGAGCATTTTGTGGCATGCGATAATCTAGAAGGGATATTACCAAGCTTTAGGTAATATTTTAGCTAGATGGACCAATCTTGCTTTGAAGAAGCCTCAATTGCATGAATTGCTTGATCCTTTTGAAGTTCATCTCTCATAAATGTTGATTGGGAGAGAACTTGTAAATATAGTATTGTGCTAGTATCAAAAGGAGTTTGAGGGAATAAAGTCCCCCAAGTGGCATTATTTAAGCAATTGTGAATTTGAGAGAACCATTCATGAGAAGGTTCAATTTGAATCATGTGGACTTTTGGCATGGAGTGAAGCTCCTCATGCTTAGTTGTAGATTGTGATAGCATTTTGACTTGAATGGTTGTGATATCATCAGATGGGTTCTATGGGATTAAAGACCCTAAGGAGGCCATTGTATCTACAAAATGGTTAGATGAATGAGGGAGTGCCTCAATATCATACCATTCAAATTTTTCTAGAATTTTATCCACAAGGGCTTTGTAGGCTTGCAATATTGGGCATCTACATTGGAATATTCCCTTGACTTGATTCACTATGAGTAAGGAATCATCAAAAATGTTGAGCTTGGTTATTTTCATGGTGATTGTCATTTGAAGGCCTATGAGAAGAGCTTCATACTCGAAATTATTGTTGGTGCATGGGAAATCGAGTTTGAATGATAGGGGTATTGGAGCCCCTTGTGGTGTGAAAAATATAATTCCCATGCCACCCCCTTGCTCGCACTTAGAGCCATCAAAAAATAGAGTTATATCAGCCTGTGCTTCAGGCTCTTCAAGATCAAGTGATTCTGACACTTGAAAGACTCCATCATCGGGAAGCTCTATGCTAAGAGGTTGGTCATCCTAGAGGGGAGCCTCTGTGAGTTGATCGACTATGACCTAACCTTTAATTGATTTTTATTCAATGAATTCGAGGTCAAATTCCATCAACAACATAATCCATTTCATTATGTGACTATTATGGTAAGTTTGACTCATCATATATCACAATGGATTCTCTTTGGATACTACATACGTGGTATGATTGAGCATATAATGGCATAACTTTTTAGTGGTGAAGACCACTGCTAAGCATAGCTTCTCAATGTATGCATAATTTATTTCATAACTGACTAGGGTGCGGCTAATATAGTATGTAGCCTGTTCTTTGTGCAATTCATTCTTTTGGGCCAACATGGTGCCCAATGCAAGCTCAGTAGCTGAGATGTATAGATAGAATGACACTCCTAGTTGGGGAGGAGCCAATACTAGTGGTGAAGCCAGATATTGTTTAATCTCATCAAAGGTGGCTTGACACTCATCATCCCACTTAAATGTGACCCCCTTGTGTAACAATTTGTTCATAGGTCGACACTTATCCAACAATTGTGCTATGAAGTGCTTGATGGATGTGACATTTCCTTGCAGACTACGTAGTTGCTTGATAGTAGTGGGGGAGGCATTTCTAGGATTACCTTGAATTTATTTGGATCAACTTCTATGCCTCATTTAGAGACTATGAATCCCAAGAGTTTTCTAGATGTGACATTGAAGATGCACTTCTTGGGATTTAGTCTAACATTGTGTTCGATGAGGTGATCTAGAACTTTGTGCAATACATCAATGTGCTCATGGTGAAGTAAAGACTTAGCCAATAAGTCATCTATGTAATCTTCCAAAATTTTATGCATGTAGTCATGGAAGATATAAGTCATAGCTCGTTGGTAGGTAGCACCAACATTTTTGAGGTCGAAAGGCATGACCTTATAACAAAATGTCCCCCAAGGCATTGTGAATGTCATTTTGAGTTGGTCTTCTAGATTAATGTGAATTTGATTATATCCAGAGAAACCATCCATTAGGGATAACATCTCATGACCTATTGTGGCATCCACTAATGCATCAATGTTTGGCAAAGGGAATTCATCCTTAGGACTCACTTTATTTAGATCTCGAAAATTAGTGCAAATGTGAATCCTTCCATCGGGTTTCTTGATAGGTACCATATTGGAAACCCATGGTGGATAATCAACTGATATAATGAAGTTGGCATCTAACAATTTTTGCAATTCATCTTTCACCATTAAGGCTACTATTGGATGCATCTTGCATAGCTTTTGCTTAACTAGTTTTGCATTTGGGTCAATCGTAAGATTATGCATGACTAAATTGGGATCTAGTCCTAGCATATCTTTATAGGACCATGCAAAAGCTTTCTTCTTCTATTTTAAAAGTTTTATATAATCAACTTGCTCAGTAGGGGATAAGCCTTCCCCTAGCTTGATGAATTGGGGATTATCAAGATCTGTGTCGATATCCCTATCAATTATTGGCTCAATTGACATATGAGATCCCTCTTCCAACTGATGTGGAGTAGGGATCAAATGAATATCATCAATTGGGTTTATATCATCAATTGGAAACTCATGCTCAACCTCAGCATGAAAGACATTTTGAGTAGATCTTGGAGAAAAATGAAATGGTTGTAACATTTCATCGCAAGGCCAATACTCTGATGGAGATGGGGGAGAATCTCCCCGATCAAAGTCAATTACCTCAAGGTCGAGGTGCAATGGCTTTGATGGGTTATTCGGATCATGCAATGGTGTAGTAAGATCTATGGAAATCATATTGATAGATGGATGATCTCCATTGGATGGGTGATTGGGTCTAGTGACAAGAGGTTGTCTCAAGACTCATGGGGGTGGTTGTGGTGGAGGTGGAATGACCGATGGTGGTCTATGTGGAAGGTGATGAGCTTGCTCTTCGAGTGGAAAAAGCTATCGCCAGATGGGATGTTGCACTAGGAACATACGTAGATAGAATTCTTCTTCATCATCCAATGGGATGACCTACTCGTATTCCTCATCTGAACTAGGGTAGTTGATGGGTGCTACATCATAATCCAATTCATCATCCATTGTCCATTCCTGAGGAGGACCTTGATCCTCTTCCTCATTATCAGATGGAAGGGTATGTGAACCTTCACCTTCTTCAAAGGATTGGGTGAAATCATGAGATATCCCTTGATCTATCATATTTATAGGAAAATAATCCCCCAAAGAGTGGACATGATTAGGATTAGCATAGGGATCATGTGCAAGCTCATCCCTATAGTTCAAACCTAGGCATTCTAAACTCTCTGTGAGGACATCGAGAGGCACAGGCTTGTTGTGTCCTAAACTAGATTTATCATATGGTAATTGATATTGTAGCTAGAAAGGAACATGAGTACCTTGTTCATATAACCCCAAACCATAGCCATGCCAATGGTAGTGATGGAGATATCACAAGGCATAGTCAGGATTTGACATGTAATTGATGTCCTCAGAGAAAGGTTCTTCATCCTCTTCTTGCTGAGGAGATGGTTCTATTCCATATTCAATACCCCCATATATGAAATTTATTTTATTGGGAGGTATACCTAGAGGTACAATGGTACCTATGGGAAGATGAGGTCATCCCATATTTTGTATTATCTCAATGGCTAGAACTGTTGTGATGTTCCTCACTAGGTATTCTCCTAAACTTGTATTAGCCAAATGGACTGTGACCTGGGATGGTGAAGATGGAGGAGATAGAAGTGAGGCTTGAGATGACTCAATGCTTACCTCATGAGATGGTTCCTCATCTGCTAGACTAGGAATCTCTTTCATGGAAATGGTGGAGATGATGGGAGGGATCTCATCAATAGGCCTCTTCGACATGTTCCTCTATGGAGGATTGGATGATGATGAAGGTGTTTTTGAAGGTGCCAATGATGATGATGGTATGGAAGAATATGGTAATGGATTAATGGAAGGTGATGGTGAGGGAATTGGACCCTGAATAGATGTATTCGATTGGAAGTCCACATGAGTCGATGGTAAGGTCGACTCGGGGATATGTTGCACCAAGTTGTAGTATTTGAAGGGCTCAAGGTCTGTAGAGACAACATGTACTTGCCCTTCATAAGTATACTTTAGAAATTGGTGAGCTATGGAGGGGACACACTTCATGTCCCTAATCCAAGGTCTACCCAAAAATATATTGTAGGCCATTGCACCCTCCAAGATGTGACACAAAGTTGGTATAGTTTTGCATCCCACCTAGATAGGTAGGACTATAGTGCCAACTGTTGAGCATATAGTATCATTAAATGCTCGGAGGGTGTAGGTGGATGCAACAATATGGGATGTTGGAAGTCCTAGATGTTTGAGAGCATTGGTGGTGATGATGTTACTTGATGAACCAGTGTCAATTAGAACTCTCTTATAGGGTGTTCCATTTACACATGCAATGATGTGTAGAGGAGGATCAACCGCATCACTTGCTATCGGTTTGAGTTCATGTTCATGAAACATGATCACTAGTTCTTTACACTGCTGAACGTGCCCCACAAAATTGATAAAGGAGTTAGAATCCTAGGGCTGTAGGTCAATCGACTTAAGAATATCCATAAGAGCTTCTCGATGAGGTGGAGACTGTTGAATAAGCTCATATATGGAAAGTCTAGCCGATGTTGTTCGTAAGATTTGAGCAAGCTTACTTTTTATTGTAACCACTAGATGAGGTGGAAGGCTTTGCACTAGAGGTGGTGGAGGCTATGACATTGAGGGAATATCGCTTGAAGTTGTAGGTGGTGCAACTTGATTTGGATAGCATCGATTCCTTGTCACAATGCTAACCATCCCGATGAACCCTTGTTGAGGGGGTGTCGCATGGACCTCATTTACTTGTTTGGTAGGATTTTCTTGCACCTCATGAGTGGGTAATGGGTCTTTAAAAACACCCATTTGTTGATTGTTTGTCATGAGAGGGTTATCCACTTGAAGGTCATTCCTCTCGATCATATCTTGTACTAGGTTTTTGAAACCATAGCACGTTGGCAAGTCATGTCCAATCTACCTATGGTATCTACAATATAGGTCTTCACGATATCCCATAGGCTTTTTTTACCTATACTTAGGTCTATAGGCTAGATCTCAAGTAGAGTAATCACCTTGGCCACACATAGATGATCGAATAGGGAGTCCATAGACTCAGTGAAGGGCGTAAATTATCGCCTAGGGTGACATTGCTGATTTTTCCCCTGATTCGCTTGAGTGTTATTATTGTAACTTGTAGGAGGAGGTTGGGCCTAATAATTTACCTTCTAAGGTGGCATTGGTTGCATAGGCCCTAGAACATTGATGGCAACTTGGTTAACTACTACTAACTTTGATTGTGTTAGATTGCCCTTTGGGTTCTTAGTCCACTCCTTTTTGTAGGGTTTTACGATTTTCCCCTCTTGAATTTTAATTTCTTCTATTGTTCTAGCCTGTGCTAGAGCATCTTCAAGAGTTTGATACTATTGGAGTTGTAGCAATAATGATATTGGATTTAAATAACTCTTAGAAAACATCCGAGTCAACTCAGACACTAGCAATAGGTAAGGTAGCTTAGCAAGAAGCATTCACCACCTATTACCATAGTCTATGATTGACTCATCTTCATATTGCTTTAACCTCATGAGGTCTATTAAAGTCACCTTTCACTTAGTATTAAAGGTGAAACATTCCAAGAATGCATCTACAAATTGTTCAAAGGTATGGACGCTATGCCTTGGAAGTTGATTATACCACTCTATGACTAGGCCAGAGAGGGTAATTAAAAATATTCTCAGGAGTAAGGCATCATTTTCTTGGATACTGAAGCACTGGTTCATGAACCTAGTGATGTGCTCCTATGCATCTTCCTCTCCTTTAAATCTATCCAACTTGGGCATTTTGAAATGCTTCAGGTATGGAGGGGAAGGTATAGATGGATGAAGTGGTTGATTGCGTAGTTGGTGCAAAGTGGGCTTTTGTTGCCTAGACCCAGCTGTCTTGCTCTCTATGGTTTCCATGCACTCAAGCAATGCTCTATACGCATCAGAGGATTTAATCTCCTCTTATTTACTTTAGCCCCATGGTGGAAGGGTGAGGAATGTCAAGCATATGGTGTGGTGGTTGATTATCATCAACCATACCTCCATAAGGTGCTTCTAGGTATTCCTCTTCTAGTTCTAAATCATCATAGGCCCCATAAGGTGTTTCCTGAATTGGCCTACAAGGAGGAACAAATACCTGCTGAAGGTGATCTATGTTTGTCCTAGGAGGTAAGTCTCGATTAGGCCTAGGAGGTCGAGGAGGCACCATTTTATTAGGCCTAGGAGGCCTATTTTGATTAAAAGTGGGTTGCCTCTGATGAACCCCCTATCTATGCATACTTGGGGTAGGAACCCCATTGCGCAAGGTCTCTTGAATCTATTATTCAATCCTTTGTTTTTCTAATTGATGTTGGTGATCTAAGAGATCCAAGCATTGTTTATCTAGCTAAAGCTGATTAAATTGAGCTTGGTGATCAACATACCTTTTGACAACTTGGTTTATCTACTTAGCTATGTGGGGCCTATGAGCCCTAGCACTATTGCCATGATACCTATCCTATTCAAGAGGATCTGATAGATCCACTATGATCTTCCCTCGATTGAGAGAGGTCACATTTACTTGAGGCTCACTCCTAAACAGATATTCTTTATACTCTACTAGCATAGAAGCACATCGTGCTTGCATCGAATGATGTGATCGAGGATAATCAAGATTCTCCTTATGTCTTCCTTCATAAATGAGGAAGGGAAGGGTAGAATTTGCTCACCTAGGGTGATGAGTATCATACTCATATTGGTACTTATACTATTGAGACCTATCAAGGTGATTTAAGGGTGTATTATGATCATTTAGCCCTACCCATGGTGCATAGTCTTGATCCTACACATAGGTGTGCGAGGTAGACTGAGAAGGCACGTGAATGCATGGTATTGCTCTATGTGTTGGTACCTCAATGCATGATTGCCATTATTGAAAGAAGGCATGTGAAGTGTCTATACTTGGAAAATAATTTCCCTGATTAGGACCACAACCTATAGGGGTGTCCCACATGGGGGTCCCTTGGAGGCTAGGTTCCTTATTTGACATTCTAGGACTTGGGTGAGTAGGAGGCCACCAAGGAGGTATAACCAAATCCTTAGGGTCAAATCGGAGATGGTCTACGTCTCCTTGCCTACTCCCCATAGCGTCAACCCTTGAGTGGGCTTGGCTATGGGTGCAAACCATAACTACTTCTTTCTAAACCCTACATGATTATCTCCTTTACAAATTTTAATGATTCAACACACAAAAATAGAAACACACAATAATACAAGTGTTTATCTCTTTTAAATATTTATATGTGTTCCTAAAACTATTTGGTGTGTTTTGATTTATTGTTTTGCAAAGAGATCTCTTTTCATGTGTTTGAATATTGTTGATGTAATTCTCAATTTGTTTAAAGGATTTCACCTGTATACTCATAGCTCGACAACCGACAATGAAATTCTGATCACGTAAACCAACCAAAGTATGGAGATGAAGCCCATACCCGATCAGGGAGCATAGGTCCTACCAGTCCTCACCCATATTGATCATGGGCAGTGATACACCCTCCGAAGAGGAGTGCATGCTCTATTCCACAAGCTAAGATGGTTCTTGGAGCTGGCTTTGGCCAAAAATAGGGTTCATAGGATGTGAGCCAATGGGTGGAGATGAAACCCACCATCATTGGTCTCTATTAGTGGTTGGGGATGAAATTCCAACTCACTAATGTTCAAATGTGACGTGGTGTGTGTGGTTCCTTTTATACTTAAAGAAAGTAAAACAAGAGTAGCATTCAATGAACCTTCACTAAATGCATAAGAAATGTTTCACTTTCAAAAATATTTGCATGAATAAGGAACCTACAAAATACTTATCCTATATGACAACCTAACCCTTAGGTAGGTCACAAGTAGTCAAACCAACCATTCAAATACATATTTAAATTGTTATCTTTCCTATTTTTCTTCTATTTGTTATTTTGAATTTTAGGAAAAGTGAAAATCAACCTTTCAATCAACAAGGAAAAGACATGAAAAGCTGAATTTAACTCTTTTTGAACAACATTAATGCAAATTGAAGGTTTAGGCACTTACCTTGAAAGTCTAAGAAGTTATTATTTCTAGAAATTTGGGCTGAAAACCCCTTATTTTGTGGCCATCCTAGGGTGGGATGGCTACAAATTTGGGGGCCATCCCTAGGTGGGATGGTTGTTGTGGTCATCCCTAGGTGTTCCAATTAGGAATTTAGGGGTCATTTCAGTCCAGAACGACCAGAACCTACAACATTCAAAGTGCAAAAACAAGGTCAAAATTTGCAAAAATGAAAAGGGACAAGGGTCCCACCATGATCACCACTATAGAGAGGAAAAAATGGTGCACCTAGCAAAGGGAAATGAAATGCATCTATTATTCTAATCAAGCATTCAAAAGTGACATTAAAGTAAGCAATAAATGACAAATATTTGAAAGAAATGGGGGGTTCTCTTTATATTTATTAATTTTTCAAATATAAGGTTACAAAATATCCCCTTGAGGGCTCTCAATTGATACAATCCAATTACAATGTTGAAGGATCCAATCCTTTCATAAACTTACAATGTGCTTTCAGTGTCTTCCTCACACTCACGATTGAAGAATGGGTTTTTGTTACCATTGTGATGAGCTATCCATATTCAAATCTTTAGCTCCTTCCTCATGCATTAGAATACCTATACCTACACACAAGAAATTAAAATTGGTTAATAGCATGTGTGGATTAAGATAAAATCAATGAAATGCATGCAACATAGGATACAAAAAGTGCAATAGAGAATGTAAAACTACTCCAAATGATACCAAAACTTAGCATGATGTATATTATCTAATTTTGGAATGATCTATGTAGAAATTGAAATGAAATTATGAGCAGAATATATGGTCATCCCTGGGTGGTCCAATTAGGACTATCATCACAAAAACCCTAATTGAAGGTCCAAAACTACTCCAAACTTTACCAAATTCAAGTATGATGCATATAAACTAATCTAAAAATGATCTACACTAAAATTGATTCAAAATTGTATGCCAATTCATGGTCATCCTTGGGTGGGCCAATTGGGACTATTAACCATCCCAGGTGGGGACGACCACCAAACAGGGTGGTTTTTACCACCAATTCCTCTAGGATCTGGTCTAGAATACTCCTAGGGGTGTTGTCATCAAATTTGGTAATTTGATTCATAGGAATGGATGGGTTTTGGAAGGGATGTGCATATTTGGGGATGCCTTGAAAACTCCTTCGATTGATGAAGATTCCAAGGGAAAATACGAGGGAAAAAGGTGAGAGGGAATCTCGATAGCACTTCATGGTGAATACTTGCAAAGACCTCTCTCTAAAATTGAGTGGAATCACTCCAATTTATAGCCCAAGAGGGCAAAAGGGGCAAAGGGGCAATTTGGGGCATGCAAGGTAGGTGCCACCACTTGTCAAAGCCCTTGCCATGCATTGGGTGGAAGAGGCCTCCAATTTGGGCCTCCATTTTGTGATGGCCTAGATAGTCTCCCAATCTATCATAAGTCATTGGGTGGGATAAATGGTAGAAATTGATTACCATTTATCTCACCCTTGAATTTTTGAGGGGTCTAGACCATGGTCATCCCACCCAGGGATGGTTGCTTGTGGTCATCCCTGGGTGGGATGACCATGAACTGTGGTCATCCTAGGGTGGGACGACCATGGCTACATGGCCCAAAACTTCCCAAAAGTGGGGTAAACCTTCCCAAAAGTGGTTAGGACCCCTAATTAACCCCTGAGGGTTGCCCAATGGGGCCATATGGTGTCGATAAGAGTGGCATCATCGCAGTCTTATCCGATTTACATGATTTTAGTGTCTACAGATATATGAAGAATTTTTATGATATCCATTTGAGGCATCCCTATCAAGATGAGTTTGAACTAGAGATCATCTCTCTAGATTTATTGTGGGTATCCTAACCAAAAGCTAATTTGAAATGGATTATAGGTTAATAGGATGCTTACAAGTGGTTAGACTAATATATTGATAACTTTATTGAGTTCCATCATCTCCAACCTATTATTTGGATATATGAGTGGTTTTCATCTATATTTCAACTAGCATAAAGTGAGTGTAGGAATGAGGAATTGTCATGTTATATATATCTAAGGTCCTTTTGTCTTGGATTATCTCTAAAAAGTGTTTCATTTTCGTAAAACTCCTATTGGAACTTTTAAAAAAATTCCATTTTAGATTTTCTTAAAATTTCTTATTGAAATTAAAAAATAATAATAATTTTATATTTTCTAGAAAACTCTTGATTGAAAATTTTAAAAAAATTTAATTTTAGATAAATATTTTATTTTCTACATCTAAATTTTCCTTGGTCACAATTGCTTGGGCAACTTATGGAAAAAAAGCACTTTTGGGCTTCAAACCTTCTCCAAAAATAGGCACATTTATATTCATTGAATTGTTTTGATCCACATACATTGGAAGCAAATTCATAAATATTTTCTTAGTATTGAAGGAGATATGGAGCCCAAAAATAAAGGCATTTGTGCTACTAGGGAGAAATCCAAATCTATAGTACCTAAATTTAAATATTTATGGAGTACTAAGATTATGGAAACATAGGCATGTGGGTACTTATTGAAAATATTATTCCAAGCCTACTTATAGGAAATATTTTTTGCTAGTTTAAAGAGTTTACCAAATAGAACAATAACAACAAATATCAAAGAAAGTTCAAAGAATAAGAAAAATTAGGCAATATCAACTATAGTAATTAAAGCAATGCATAAATAATCACACACAATAGGGACACCAATTTAATGTGGTTCACCCAATGTGGGCTACTCCATGAAGAAAATATTTCACTAAAATTTTCTCAATAGATCTCTTTGGAATCCTTACCTATTATAATGTTTATTGTGAAGAACATAAGCTTATATTGATAGGGGGGTGAATAGTATAATACCACTTTTTACTTTTCTTTCCCAATCAATATTATGTAATGTAAAGATAACAATATCAAAATTAGTAATCAAATCAATGCAAAAACCACCACACACAATAGAGACGCCAATTTAACATAGTTCACCCAATGTGGGCTACTCCACGGAGAAAATCCTTCACTAAAATTTTCTCAATCAATCTCTTGGGAATCCTTTCCCTATTACAATGCTTATGGACCTTTGTCCAAAGGAGACACCAATCCCCTAATCAAGTTCATGGATCTCTATACATAGGAGAAATCCTTTCTTCTTAGCTCTGACTAGTTATATTCTAGAAGAATTATTGCCCCCACTACTCTATCTAATGGATCTTTATCCATTAAATATACCTATCCTCACTACCCTGGCTAATGGATCTCTATCCACTGGAGAATGTCATCCTCTATAATCTATCACCTCCAAATATATATATCAAATATGCACTAAACATAGTCCTTTGGTCTAGCATAAATATGCTCAATATCTGTATCTGGTTTGATATAAACCTGTCCTCAAATATGCACCAAAACTTATACTCAAATTTGTACTAAACATAGTTCTTTGGTCTAGCATAAATCTATCCTCAATCTATGTCCTATGATCTGCACTAAATAAAATCCTTTGGTCTAGCACAAAATCCTCAATCCCTATCCTTTGATCTACACTAAACACAATACTTCAATCTACCACAAATATATCCTCAATATTTGTCCTCAAGCCTTAACTCAAAGCTTGACTTAATTATAAATCAACTCTACTAGATTTGTCACAAATCTTAACTCAAGGTTTGAACAAATAAATCAATCAAATATGCTCACACGTCTTTTCTAATATTTGTCTCAAATTTTCCTTGTAATATTCCATAAAATCTCACACTAAACTATCCATAAGTTCTCTCAAGAACTTATCCAATCTGCTAAACAAGTCTTCACCAAGACTTGTCTCAATGTGCTCATTTAGTCCTCACTAGAACTTATCCAATCTGCTTAATAAGTCCTCACTATAACTTATCCAAATCTGCTCTCAATCTATATTGCAAGTTTCCACAAAAGCTCACACAAATCTATCCACAAGTCTTCTCAAATACTTGCCTCAAATCTACTCAACAAGTCCACACTAGAACTTGTCCAATCATATAGAAACATAAAGAGAATATTTAGAGACTCAATATGCTTCGCATTCATCACAATGCTCAATTACTTTCAATCACTCTTTTAGAAACATATAGAGAATTTCTAGAGACTCAATATGCTTCACATTCACTTCAATGCTCAATCACTTTCAATCACTCTTTTTAGAAATATATAGAGAATTTTTAGAGACTCAATATGCTTCATATTCATATCAATGCTCAATCACTTTCACTCACTCTTTTCACAACAAAAACACAGAGAGAATTCTTAGAGACTCAATATGTTTCACACTCACAAAATTTCTCAACTCAATTTAGAATATACACTTCACACATTCGCTTGAATAGGCTCAACCAACTCTACTCAACCAATCACTCAATGAAATAATCCTTTCTCACAAACCCTAGTCCAAGAATATGAACACTCACTCAAAATGTTTCCAAAAATGCTTATCAACCAATCTCACATAACAATGATACTCATGTTCTTTCCAAACCCTAGTTCAATTTCTTCACTCAACAACTCACTTCAACAACAATGCTTATAAAACAATCTTCACATAATAATTATAATCATGATCTTTGCAAATCCTAGTTCAAGTTCTTCACTCAATGATTCACTTCAACAACAATGTTTATAAAACAATGTGCATAGCATTCACTTCACAATAGCTCAACAACTCAATAAGGAAACTAATAAAGTCCTTTTCACTCCAAAGTTGTGTTCCATAAAACCAACCAATTAACTCAAACAAAGAAGAATATGCTCATATTTTTTTCTTGATGAGGAGTAGACCACACAAATTTACCACAATCATAAACACTTCTTTACCAAACTCAAGGATGTTAGAAGATAATAATCTCTCTCACATTACAAAATAATATCAAAACAAATACACCTTATCACTCCATCTTTAAAATAGCATCCAACACCTTAAAAATATTATAACAATTACTTTCACAATACTCCCTTTGGAAAAAAATCCTTTTAAAATAAAATCAACACCTTAAAAGGCTTACTCCTCCAATATGAAAATATAACAATTAGGAATTTATTTTAAAATTAAAATCAAACTCCTTATAACTCCCTTCACTATTTTACCATGAAAAATAAACACAAAATATTAACGTTAATTAATCCTTATGCCTCCCAACTACCTCACATAAAACCTTAGGGCAAATAAAAATTAAATTAAAAATTTACCTTTGCCTTTAGTGGGTTTTGAACCCAGGATGCTACCTCCCCAAGTTCTCTAGCCACAAACTTGGCTACCATGTGAGCTAGGTGCTCACATGGGAGCTAGAGTGCCCATGCAATCTAATATCTCCTATGCCATCGCCGATCAAAGATGCAAAAGATAAACCTCCAAACTTGTTGCTGTCGAGTTTCAAACCTATAACCACTCTACCACAAGTGCCAAGCCAAATGCCACATGAGCTAGCCGCTAGATGGTGCTAAAATCCAAGAACCTCAATGTTTTGAACACACAAAAATTTGGTTTTACATAGCGCACGAGTTTTCTTTCACCAAAATCGCAGTTGCATTTATCGAGACTCCAAGCTAAGTTTTGGCTAAGGTATAAATACCTTATGCCCTTGTTCCCATGCACATCGAAGGAGATGAATTTGTTGGGGGTCAGTGCTTATATTTTGACTTCAAAATATTTAATTTATAATTATTTAAATTCACTAGAATTTAAATATTATAAATTAATATTTAAATATTTTGGCTTTATTAAGATTACAACCTCCTTAGGTTTTACCACTTTGAATAGATAATATTTATTTATAAAATTTAAATTCAATTTGAATTTAAATATTTATAAATTAAATATTAAAATTTCTTGGGATTTCTAATTTTAAATTTAAAATCCTCCTTGGGTTTTATAAAAACCTTTTACATTGCTCATCCAAGGTTTAAATAAAAACCCTTCTACTTATGCTTCACATAATATTAAAAATAAATATTATGAAGCTCCTTTTGACCTTTTGGCATCAATGGTAGCTTGTTTCTTAGCATCAATGAAAAATTAATTCCTTGACATCAATGACAACTTCGACTCAAAATGTCCAACAATATCCCCCTTTGTAATTGATGGAAACCCAAATTCTTTTTACCAAACACTTGATCTTTTTCTTTTTCTGCTCCCCCTGGGACTTTGCTACCCTTGTCTCAATGCTCTCTCCTTAAACCAAGTCTCTACCCCTTACTAAAATATCTCCCCCTTTGACATCAATGGCAAATGGTCACCTTTGAGTTTTGGGGCTAAGAATGAATCTCTTAGCTTAGCCCCTCCTCCACCTCCTCTTGAGGTGGTCAATTTTGGGGTGGGAGTATTTCTACCCCTAGAAAGCATTGGTCTTTACCTTTATCCTCTTATAATCTAATCCTTTTTATTTATTTGATTGTTCCTATTTCTATCCATATCGATATCCATATTCATGTTCCTGTTCCTGTTCCTGTTCCTATCCTTGTTCCTATTCATGCTTGATTTTGTAATGTCTGCTCTACACCACTTTGTTGTATGTCCATCATTACTGAATTTATAACACTTAATTCTATTATTCCTTGGAGTTGCAAATGTCTTGGAGTTTATCCTTGTGAAGCCATATCCTTTTCTATCATGAAACCTATAATTCATTGCCTTGTGACCAAACTGATTACATGGGTAGCAATACCCATGGAAAAGTTGCCTTTTTATAAAATTTCCATTTTCTTGTCTTTCACGTGTCTTGCACTTCGAAGCCATGTGCCCAAATCTGTGACATAAGGAACATCATCCATTGAAACTTCCTTGTCTTGACCTCATTGGTCTCTTAGTATCTCTTAACCTATTCTGATTGTTGTTCCATCTATTTATCCTTTGTGCATTTTTTCTTTCCTTGTTGAACTTTCTATTGTCCGACTCATCCTTAGAAGTCTCACTTTCTCTTACACTGTCTTCATCTGAAGTTACTTCTTCTTCAAAACTTGAGGTTCACTCTTCTTCTTTTTTCTTTTGATCTTGTTCAAAACCAAGACCTATTTTGTTTTTTGATATTCTTTGTACCTTGATCATATTATCCATAATATTTGAACTCTTTCCAAAATTGTGTAGCTTATCCTTGGATTTTTCTAAATCTTCCCTTAGTAGAGATACTTCTTGTTCTAGACTTTCACATTCTAATATTTTTTATTCTAACTTATCCTTGAACTTCTTTGTCTTAGTCATTGACTTGTTTAGATCCTCTATAATATTTCTTCTCTCTTCGTCGCATTCTTAAAACTGAAACTCAAGTTTATAGTTTTGCTTTCTTACCCTTTTTAATGTGTCAAGAGCATAAATGAGTTCTACCTTAAGATCAATTCCATATTTTTCTGATTCTTCCTCTATTTTTTTGCCTTTTTCTACATCTTCATTTTATTTTTACTTGTCTTCTATAGGATCACCTTCTTCTTCTTCTTCTTCTTCTAGTGCTATTAGAAGATTCTCTTCTAGTCCTTCTAGTGTATCCTCATATTCATCATCACTAAAATTAAAACCATTCCTTGTACAACTATCTTAAAGATGTCCAAAATTATCACATTTAAAACACTTGAGAATTAGTGGTGACCTTTTCTTGACTTATTTTTATTCAATTAGAAATAGGAGTTCATATTTATAATTATCTGAAAAACTATTATCACTATCACTTGAGTACTTACTTGCCTTGTCTGCATAGTCACTCCTCTTTTGTCTTTGAAAGAACTTCTTTCCTTGTTTGCCTTGTCCATCCTTACCTTTCTTTTGGTACCTATATCTTTATGATTTCTTGTTCCTGTGATCCTATTTTTCTTCATCATTGTTATTTTAAGCTTCTTGAAAATCAATTGTATAGTGACCATACTTTCTAAAACTGAAACATCTAATAAATTTTGCATCTTTAAATATTCTTGAATCTTTATTCCTTATGCCATAATTTTCTTCTTCATAATTGGATGACTCATTGCTCGATTAGGACTTCTTACATTTTTTTCTTCTTAATTACTTTGAAGTCTAATTCCTTCTGGATATTAGGTTACTCTTTTGATATTAACTCAAAATTTGTAAGAATACCAAGTAACATATATTTTTTCAAATAATCACCATCCTTTGCTTCTTCTATAGCTAACATATTTTCACTAAAATATGTTCTATGCAAACCTCTCAAAATTGCATTCATTGCTTTTTAATTGTAATGTTGTAGAAGCTTACCTTCCTTATTTTTAGGTGGGTCAGTTGGTGGTATGTATCCATTTTCAACTACTTTCCAAATTTCATTGCCAAGTGCCATAAGGTGAACCTTCATTCTCATACTCCAATATATATAATCACTTCCATAAAAAAATGGTGTTGAATTAGCTGAAGACACATTCTTATAATCCATTGTGTTGAATTTTTTTCCTTCAAGTTGTTAAACTCTTCCGAAGGAACCCACTCTGATACCAATTGAAGAACATAAGCTTATACTGAGAACGGGGCTGAACAATATAAGACCACTTTTTACTTTTCTTTTCCAATCAATATTATGCAATGTAAATATATAAATATCAATAATAATAATCAAATCAATGCATAAATTACCACATACAATAGAGGCATCAATTTAACGTGGTTCACCCAATTTGGGCTACTCCTTGGAGAAAATATTTCACTAAAATTTTCATAATCAATATCTTGGGAATCCTTTCCCTATTACATTATTTATGGACCTTTGTCAAAAGGAGACACAAATCCCCTAATCAAGTTCATGTATCTCTATCCACAAGAGAAATCCTTTCTCCTTAGCTCTTACTGGTGATCTTCTAGAAGAACGGATGCCCCCACTACTCTGGCTAATGGACATATATCCACTGAAGATGCCTATCATCACTACCCTAGTTAATGGATCTCTATCCACTGGAGACTATCATACTCTATACTCTATCACCTCCAAAGATCTATATCAAATCTACACTAAACACAGTCCTTTGATCTAGCATAAATCTGCTCAATATCTATCTTTGGTATGGTATAAACATGTCCTCAAATCTGCACCAAACTCTATCCTCAAATATATACTAAACACGGTCCTTTGGTCTAGCACAAATATATTCTCAATATTTATCCTCTAATTTGCACTAAATATAATTCTTCGGTCTAGCATAAATATTTCCTCAATATCTGTCCTCAATACTTAACTCAAATCTTGACTTAATCACAAATAAACTCTACTAGATCTACCCCAAACCTTAACTCAAGCTTTGAACAAATAAATAAATCAAATCTAATCACAAGTCTTCTCTAAGACTTGTCTCAAATCTACCTGGTAAGCTTCCACAAAATCTCACACTAAATTGTCCATAAGTCCTCTCAAGAACTTGTCCAATCTGCTCAAAAAGTCTTCACTAAGACTTATCTTAATCTGCTTAATAAGTCCTCACTAGAACTTATCAAATCTGCTCAATAAGTCCTCACTAGAACTTATCCAATCTGCTCAATAAGTCTTCACTATAACTTATCCAAATATGCTCTCAATATTTATTGTAAGCTTCCACAAAATATCACACAAATATTTCCACAAGTCTTCTCAAAGACTTACCTCAAATTTGCTCAACAAGTCCACACTAGAACTTTTCCAATCTCATATAAACATAAAGAGAATTGTTAGAGACTCAATATGCTTCAAATTCATCACAACACTCAATTACTTTAGATCACTCTTTTAGAAACATATAGAGAATTTCTGGAATCAATATGCTTCATATTCACTTCAATGCGTAATCACTTTCAATCACTCTTTTTAGAAACATATAGAGAATTGTTAGAGACTTAATATGCTTCACATTCACCTCAATTTTTAATCACTTTCACTCACTCTTTTTAACACAGAAACATAGAGATAATTGTTAGAGACTCAATATGTTTCACACTCACAAAATTTCTCAAGTCAATTTAGAATATACAATAATTTATTTCATAGAACTTGAGCTATCACTTCACACATTCACTTGACTAGGCTCAACCAACTCTACTCAACAAATCACTCAATTAAATAATCCTTGCTCACAAACCCTATTCCAAGCATATGAACACTCCCTTAAAATATTTCCAAAAATGCTTATCAACCAATCCTACATAACAATGGTACTCATGTTCTTTCCAAACCCTAGTTCAAGTTCTTCACTCAACAACTCACTTCAACAACAATGTTTATAAAAAAATCTTCACATAACAATGATACTCATGATCTTTGCAAACCCTAGTTCAAGTTCTTCACTCAACCATTCACTTCAACAAAAATAATTATAAAATAATGTGTATAGCATTCACTTCACAATAGCTCAAAAACTCAATAAGGAAACTCATCAAGTCCTTTTCACTCCAAAGTTATTTTCTAGAAAACCAACCAATCAACTCAAACAAAGAAGAATGTGCTCATACATTTTTCTTTATAAGAAGTAGACCACACGAATCTGCCATAATCATAAACACTTCTTTGCCAAACTCAAGTATGTTAGAATATAATAATCACTCTCACAATACAAAATAATATCAAAAGAATTACACCTTACCACTCCATATTTAAAATAACATCCAACACCTTAAAAATATTAGAATAATTACTTTCACAATAATCCCTTTGGCAAAAAGTCCTTTTAAAATAAAATCAACACCTTAAAAGGCTTACTCCTCCAATATGGAAATATAACAATTAGGACTTTATTTTAAAATTAAAACCAAACTCCTTATAACTCCCTTCACTATTTTACTATGAAAAATCACCATAAAATATTAACCTTAATTAATCCTTATGCCTCCCAACTACCTCACATAAAACCTTAGGGTAAATAAAAATTAAATTAAAAATGTACCTTTCCCCTTAGTGGGTTTTGAACCCATGATGCTACCTCCCCAAGCGCTCTAGTCGTAGCCTTGGCTGCCACGTGAGCTAGGTGCTCACATGGGAGCTAGAGTGCCCACACATTCTAATATCTCCTCTATCACCACCGATCAAAGATACAAAATACAAACCTCCAAACCTACTATCATCGAGTTTCGAACACGTAACCACTCTACAACAAGAGAAAAGTCAAATCCACCTAACCTAACCACCAGATAGTTCTAGAAGTCAAGAACCTCAACATTTTGAACACACAAAAATTTATTTACACATCGCACAAGTTTTCTTTCACCAAAATCGTATATGCATTTATCGAGACTCCAAGCTAAGGTTTGGCTAAGGTATAAATATTGTATGTTGTTGTTCCCATGCACGTAGGCGGAGATGAATTCATTGGGGTTCGGTGCTTATATTTTGATTTCAAAATATTTAATTTATAATTATTTAAATTCACTAGAATTTAAGTATTATAAATTAATATTTAAAATATTTTGGCTTGATTAAGATTAAAGCCTCCTTAGGTTTTACCACTTCAAATACATAATATTTATTTATAAAATTTAAATTCAATTTGAATTTAGATATTTATAAATTAAATATTAAACTTCCTTTGGCTTTCTAATTTG
Source organism: Wollemia nobilis (assembly GCA_028583015.1). Classification (NCBI taxonomy): domain Eukaryota; kingdom Viridiplantae; phylum Streptophyta; class Pinopsida; order Araucariales; family Araucariaceae; genus Wollemia; species Wollemia nobilis. The sequence goes on from JAQPPZ010016936.1 coordinate 6,448,886, forward strand.
AAATTTAAAATCCTCCTTGGGTTTTATAAAAACCTTTTACATTGCTCATCCATGGTTTAAATAAAAATCCTTCTACTTATGCTTCACATAATATTAAAAATAAATATTATGAAGCTCTTTTTTAATCAACCTTTTGCATTGCTCCTTTTCAAATTTTGGCATCAATGGTAGCTTGTTCATTAACATCAATGACAACTTCATTCCATGACATCAGACAATTTTAACTCAAAATGTCCAACATATGGACCTCTGTCCAAAGGAGACACCAATCGCCTAATAAAGTTCATGGATACCAATCCAAAGTAGAACTCTTTCTCTTTTGCTAGTTCATGGACCTCTATCCATAAGATAACTCCTCATCTACTCTAATTGATGATCTTCTAGAAGACTACTGCCTCCATTGCACTGGCTTGTTGATATCTCTCCACATAATACCTCTATCCTCACTCAGAAGACCTCTATCCTCACTTCCCTAGCTAATGGATATCTATCCACTAGAGACTATTGTCCTCTACTCTATCACATCCAAAGCTTGTCTTCAACTCTATTCAATATCTGTCTAAAACTTGTACTAAACACTATCCTCGATATAGCACAAATCTGCTCATAATTTTATCTCTATTTTGGTACAATTATGGCCTCAAATCTGCACCAAATTCTACACTCAAATATGTCCTCAAGCCTTAACACAAAGCTTGATAAAATCACAAATCAACTCTACTCAGATCTATCTCAAGCCTTACCACAAAGCTTTAACAAATCAATCAATCAATTCTGCTCTCAAATATTCTCAAAGACTTACCCCAAATCTATCCACAAGGCCACTAAAGAACTTGTACAATCTACTCAAAAATACTTACCTCAAATGTGTCCACAAGTCCACTCAAGAACTTATCCAATCTACTCAATAGGTCTTCACAAATACTTGTCTTAAATCTGCTCAGCAAGTTCTCCCTAGAACTTGTCAAATCTGCTCAACAAGTCTTCACCAAGACTTACATCAAATCTGTTTAACAAGTCCTCTCAAGAACTTGCTCAATGTTCTCAACAAGTCTTCACCAAGACTTGCTCAAATCTGCTTGCAAGCTTCCACAAAACCACACACAAATCTATCCTTAAGCTTTCACAAAAGCTTACTCAAACAACTTCCAAAATTGCATACAAAACACAACTTAATCTCTTTCAAAAAACCTCTTCAATCACACAAACAAGTTTCACACTGAATCTTGTTCAACGATAGAAACATATAGAGAATTATTAAATACTCAATATATTTAACACCCACAATGTTTTGTACTCAATAAAACACTCTTATCACTTTCAAACTCTCTTTCAAATCAATTTAGAAATAAAGAATATTTAGTTTCATAAATATTGCACTATCACTGCAATGCTTTCAATCAATAATGTGCATAGAACTTCACTCAAACATCCACTCAATGAAACACTCCTTTCTTGCAAACCCTAACCAAGTTTTTAACTATATTTCTAATAATTCACACTATGGAACTCAAACCTTGACTAAATATGACTCCAATGTCACATAATAATGATACTCATGTTCTTTCACAAATCCTAGCTCAATATAGTTCTCAATCTCACATAACAATGATACTCATGTTCTTTCACAAACCCTATTTTAAGATAGTTCACCATCTCACATAACAATGATACTCATGTTCTTTCACAAACCCTAGTTCAATATATTTCTCAATCTCACATACCAATGAAACTCATGTTCTTTCAACATCCACAAATCATGCATATGAAAACCTACTCAAAAATTTCCAACAATGCTTATCAAACAATCCTTTTCACTCCAACTTTGCATTTCACAACAATCCAACAATATTCCACTCATAAGAAATATGTGCCCATACCTTTATTTTGATGGAGATACGTCTTCAAAATCTATCTCAATCACAATAAAATCCTCTTATGTGATGTCCCATGTCTTCAAAAATTTACACCTTGTTATGACTACACACAAAATCGAACTCGTAATCTACCATCACCGCAACACCTTAGCCTAAGGCTGGGCTATTGTTGGGATACACGCCCAACAAAAAACTCCAAGTACACAATCTATATTTTATTCTATGCTTTTGATGATTTTTAAAATTAATAAAAAATCCTTTGCTACATTCAAAATAAAAAGGATGTGAATTGAACCCTTGACCTATCCTTCGCAAACGTCTTAACCAGCCTTTATCCACCAATTGCGCTACACATCACTTTGGGATTGGTTTTGCTCTCCACTCAAACTTAATACAAAATCTTCCTCTTTAGAATTTAACACATGTGAATTCTCTTCTTCCTCTTAATGCAACACACATTTATTCTTTTCACTTTGGTGACGGGGCACGAAAAAACACCCTTCTGCACAAACCCTGCCTTTTCATTAAAAAAAAGTAAAAAATATACATCCAAAAAAAAATCACAGCCTGCAGGCTTACAATCACCGACCCCTCGGCTCGGTTCTCCGCTTCCTCACTCCTAGACTCTAAGGGTATTCTCCGGTCCACCGTCCCGCTCAAACAATAAAAATGGGTTTTTATAGAGGCCCCCGACCCTCTCACGCAATTAATGCCCCCCACCTAAAACAAAAATCAAATCTTCCTTTTCACCCCCCGAGAAATACAAAATTTCCGACATTAATGGCAATCTCTGCCCGATCCACACTACTGCTTGCATTGATGGCCTTCCTCGACCTGCAACCGTCGTCGTACCCTGTTACAGTTGTTTTTCGTCAAACCCATCCGAAAGATGGTTCTCTCCCTTTAATGCACGCAGCTACAAAATTAAATTCAATGATACGTGGCCTCCATCTTCACTTGGATACATGTATTCTCCCGCGTGCAAAATTTTCCACACCTCCTCCTGGAACATGTGTCCTTCACAATTTTCAAGCTACACGTGGCTGTCCACGTGTCAATTTTGAACAGTCCTCAAAAACACCGTTCCCGCCATCTTTTCCTCTTTCTCCCGCGCCATTTTCTCTCTCCATCGTGATATCGTGACATGTCACGATATCGCGACGTTTCTGGCTCCTTGTGCCTGCTTCCCATTTTGGTCGCGATATCACGACATTTCATGATATCGCGACCATTTTGCTTCCTGCACCTGCTTCTCCCTTTGGTCGCGATATCACGACATGTTGCGATATCGCGACCATTTTTCCTCCGCACCCGCTTGTCCAATTCACGTCACGATTTCGCGACGTTGCGATATCGCGACGTCGCGATATCACGACGTCGCGATATCGTGACCGTTTTCTCGTTCTCTCCTCTGCTCTGCAACCTGTCGTGATTTCGTGACATGTCACGAAATCGTGCCCCCTTCTGCTGCATCTTCTTCCTCCTTGCTTTGACGTCGCAAATTTGCGACGTCGTGAAATCGCGACGTCGCGATTTCGCTACACCTTTCCGCCTCTTCGTCCGCTTCCAAAATCTGTCATGATTTCGTGACATGTCACGAAATCGCGCCCCCTTCTGCGCCTTCATCCCGGTCGTGATTTCGCGACATGTCAAGAAATCGTGCCCCCTTCTGCGCCTTCGTCCCCCTCCGACAAACTGTCGTGATTTCGCGACATGTCACGATTTCACGACACATCGCAAAATCGTGGCCCCTTCTGCTGCACCTCCTCCTTGCTTCCTGCTTCTTCTTCTCCCGACTCTTCAGCATGATTTTTCCCGGTCTTTGCTGCTTCTGCTGTTGGTGCTGCTGGATGCTCCTGCATCAGACACCCGAGGTAAGTGAAGAAGTGATCTTCACTTCTGCTGGGTCCGGTTGCCGCCTCCCGCAACACTTTCGGACTCATCTCTGTCTCTGCAAACTACTTCGACCTCGGCTCCGGGCCCGTACTTCTATCTTCAACTGGATAGATTTCTCCACTGCTGCAAACTTCTACTGTAGCCTGCGGTATGTCCTCTTCTTGCATAGAAAAATCTATGCTTTCTTCCGGGAAAGTCCCGGTACTGCTATACTCCTCTACAACCTCCTTTATCTTTTCTTCTTTCTTTCTCCGTCTCTCTTCTCGCCTTTTCTACCATTCTTCTTTCTCTCGTAATTTCATTATGAACCATTCCTTTTGCAAGGCCTTTAATTGCCATTGCAAAGCCATGTATTCTTCTTCCGTAACCACATCTTCCTCCTTGTCCCGTATCCTTCGGGAATGCATTCTTCTTGCTTGCTTTTCTCACAAACGTAAACTGATCCCGGTGTAGCTGCCTCACGTCCGACGGTCTGCTAATACGTTTGAGAATCTCAACTCTCTCTCAAACCCTCCCGCAGGTCCTGGTGCAAACTGCCTCACGGCCGGCGATCTGTTTACGCACTCAGGAACTCCCGCTCTGATAACACTAACGGGGCACGAAAAAACACCCTTCTGCACAAACCCTGCCTTTTCATTAAAAACAAGTAAAAATATACATCCGAAAAAAAAATCACAGCCCGTAGGCTTACAATCACCGGCCCCTCGGCTCGGTTCTCCGCTTCCTCACTCCTAGACTCTAAGGGTATTCTCCGGTCCACCGTCCCGCTCAAACAATAAAAATGGGTTTTTATAGAGGCCCCCGACCCTCTCACGCAATTAATGCCCCCCACCTAAAACAAAAATCAAATCTTCCTTTTCACCCCCCGGGAATACAAAATTTCTGGCATTAATGGCAATCTCTGCCCGATCCACACTATTGCTTGCATTGATGGCCTTCCTCGACCTGCAACCGCCGCCGTACCCTGTTACAGTTGTTTTTCGTCAAACCCATCCGAAAGATGGTTCTCTCCCTTTAATGCATGCGGCTACAAAATTAAATTCAATGATACGTGGCCTCCATCTTCACTTGGATACATGTATTCTCCCGCATGCAAAATTTTCCACGCCTCCTCCTGGAACATGTGTCCTTCACAATTTTTAAGCTACACATGGCTGTCCACGTGTCAATTTCGAACAGTCCCCGAAAACACCGTTCCCGCCATCTTTTCCTCTTTCTCCCGCGCCATTTTCTCTCTCTGTCACGATATCGCGGCATGTCGCTATATCGCAACGTTTCTGGCTCCTTGTGCCTGCTTCCCATTTTGGTCGTGATATCACGACATGTCGCGATATCGCGACCATTTTGCTTCCTGCACCTGCTTCTCCCTTTGATCGCGATATCACGACCATTTTTCCTCCGCACCCGCTCGTCCAATTTGCGTCGCGATTTCGCGACGTCGCGATATCGCGACCATTTTCTCGTTCTCTCCTCTGCTCTGCAACCTGTCGCGATTTCGTGACATGTTGCAAAATCGCGAGTCACGATTTCGCGACATGTCATGAAATCGCACCCCCTTCTGTTGCATCTTCTTCCTCCTTGCTTTGACGTCGCAAATTCGCGACGTCGCGAAATTGCGACGTCGTGATTTCGCTACACCTTTCCGCCTCTTCGTCCGCTTCCGAAATCTGTCACGATTTTGCGACATGTCGCAAAATCGTGGGTCACGATTTCGTGACATGTCGCGAAATCGCGCCCCCTTCTACGCCTTCGTCCCCCTCTGACAAACTGTCACGATTTCGCGACACGTTGTGAAATCGCGGCCCCTTCTGCTGCACCTCCTCCTTGCTTCCTGCTTCTTCTTCTCCCGACTCTTCAGCACGATTTTTCCCGGTCTTTGCTGCTTCTGCTGCTGGTGCTGCCGGATGCTCCTGCATCATTTGGGTATACGAATTGCATGGAGGATTTAAAATAAAAACCATTTCCTATTTTATACCTTTTTCTTTGCACTCCAACACGTTGGCTTAGCAAATTTAAATTTTAATTTGAATTTTAAACTTAAACCTTTTAACACCTTATTATTTATTTAAATTAAAATTTTAATCGTATATTAAAATATTTTAATTTAAATAAATTAAATAATAACCTTTAAAATATGTTGAATGGGTGTTTATAAGGATTTATATTTTAATGATTCCTTGGACCTCATTTTTCTTCACCTCAACGTTTTCCCTGGAATATTATAATATTATTATTTCCTTTTAAACTTACTTCTCCTTCCTTGGGTATTCAATATTTTAGGCCTTTTTAGACATATAATATTTAAAATAAATATTATATCCTTTTTTCTTTAACCACTTCCTTGCCTTTTGGAAAAATAACCTAATGATATTAATGACGATGAAACTTGGACATGAACCTCTTGACATCAATAACAATAAAACTTGCTCAAATTTCCAACACTACCTAAACATGTGCGTCTTAATTATAACAATCATCTAGGGTAATATGATTGTTAAAATGGCTATGTGCTAAGGCATATAGTCATAATTTTTGTTGGTTATTATTAAAATAAAATCACTCCCTGTTTGGGTCAATGTCTATTGATTATATCACACATATTGACTATTAAATTTGGAACCTAAAGTCATCATCACTAGTTCTAAGTCATTTGTAGGAGGTATTGAGTTTCTTAATCTTTTTCCATATAGAAGACCCAAAGTTGAGAAAGGTATACCAAATTATTCTTTGATTGCCAATAGTTCTCCTAGAGCTATTACCCTTTTTATTAATCATTTTTCCATTCCTCAAAGTCTACCAATGGTAGCTCTTGCTCCATGGTTAGTGGGAAGCATCCCTTTGAACATACTAGGGATTGTACATGATATGCCTAATAATGCTAAAATATATCTCCCTTGATAAGAGCATAAAGGAACAATATGAGCTAAAGAGAATATACAAGCATACACATATGCCTTAATCCATTTATAAATTAAACATGGGGATGTTGCTTAAAGGATATTTCCACACACATTGGATGAGTTTGCACATGAATGATATATAAGCTTACCTTCAAGCTCCATTACTTCTTGGTCTCAATTAGAGGCAACATTTATAAGCCATTTTATATTACCTGTTGACCTAGGTGTGGTATATTATCTATTTGTCTCTACCAATAGAGAACCTAAGGAACCCGTGAGGCTACTCAATTCTAGGTTCCATATATTATACACCTGATTGGTGACCCCTTAAATCCTCACACAAAAATCAACCATCTAAATGTATCTTGGATATTTGGACCCATTAACTTCTATGTTTTTATTATATCCCCTCAAATTTTGTCCTTACCCATGGAATATAGTGAGGCTCTAACAATTGAACAATGATTGATACCTAAAAGTTTTGGTTTGGTTTAATTACCTTCACTTGGAAAATCATGAACATGAAATCAAATATCACTAATAAACCAAGCCCTTATGCAACACCTTTCAATGTTGAAACCATTACTAGGAAATTTATATCTAAACTAGAATCAACCATTTAATTTTACTTCCTAAATAAAATTATACTTAATATGACGAATCAAAAAACCACTCTAACTTATTTGGACAATCAGGTGACCATAATCAATGTTCTCAATCATACAGCTCCAATAAATAATCAACTAGATTTACTTGAATATGAATACATCTACACCTGTAAATAATGTAATAGGTCAACTAGAACCAATTCAACCTAATAACTCAAATCTTGAGTTAGAAAACATACAAAGGATGGTTAAAAAACTCAAAAACGATATCATTCAATTACAAAGTCAAATTCCTCAAAATCCACTTACAAATAATAACCCTCAAAATAGGAACATTAACTTCCAAAGGACTAACCATCAATGGAATACTTGACTAAACAAGGGAGGAATCCCAAATCCTATTAGAAACCTAAATCAATCTAATAACAACCCAAGCACTTGAATAAATTTAGCTAATCTTTTTTTCCCAGTTGGTGTAGGATTCATTCCATAGCCCAACATAATGAAATTGATTGTCCAGAATTTAAATCAAGCTAGAAATTTGGAAGTAATGCCTACCAATGATGATGCTAGAAATCAAGCTAATTAGAATGTAGGAATAACCCTAGTTTTAGATACCTATGAACTCTCAAGAGTGGATGAATATAAACCTGAATAATACCTAGAAGAAGTGGTGTAAGCTTACAAGGAATTTCAAAGAGGTAACATTTATATTCTTTGAAATAAAGTAAAAACACCAATGGCTTCTTCTACACCTCATAACAAAACCTTTATCCCACTTGATGAGCATGCCAACAAAAAATGAGTCCCACTTGAGGGTCCCATAGTTCCTGCACAACCAAAATCCAATATTCCATTACCACAAATAGAGAAAATCTTAGAGTAAAAAAATACTAGATATAATATTATTGAAGACCTTAAGAAAACCAAGGCAAATATTTCTCTATTTGAGGTAGCTCAATTAACTAACCAAAAGGATCTATTTCTTAAAATACTTGTTGGTCAAAATAAGGAGTAGAAAAAGGCTACTGATGCTTAGGTGGCCATATATAAATAAAAAGGTAGAATATCCTCCTTTCCTATTAAATATTATAATTGCTAGAAAAAACTTACATAATTGTCTTGTAGATTCAGGTGCTTTTGGTAATGTGATGTCATATATAGTCAGCCAAAAATTGGGATTGACTCTTGCTCCATAAAACAATAAGGTGGTGTAGGTAGACAAGATAGAGGTGAGTGTGGTAGGAGTGTTGAATTAGGTCCATATATAGTTGGTTGTTGAACCTTGGATATAATAGTGTATAAATATCTATGTTTTGGATATCCTAGATGCATATGGGATGTTGCTCAGTCGTGATTTGTCCAGAACCCTGAATGATTATATGGCAATAAAATTTTCACATATGTGGATTCCTTAGCATGGCATAGCAAATCAAATATCAATAGAAAGAGAACCAAAGGTAAAGGATATCATCATAGAGTATAACAATTTCAATGAGATTCTATACTCTGAACCAGAATTAGTAGTCTATACTTTGGTAGTAGAAACTAGAATCAAAGAGAATAATCTAGTAGCAAAAATACCACTAAACAAACAAAAATCAATTGAATACCAACTATGGACTTACGAGTTTGATGGATCAAAATGTAAGCATGACAATGGTATAAAAGTTGAATTGATCAACCCTAGGATTAAATCACATCTTGCTACTTATATATTATAGTTCCCTTGCATCTACAATGCTTCTAAGAATGAAGTATTGATTAATGGATCATAGGTTACCATTAAAAAATTAATCAAATATGTACATATCCCAGGAGGTTTTGAAATGGTGATCAAGCAAGTGTGAAGCTAGTATACTTATCATAAAAAATATATATTAAATTTTCATAGACAAGTATGGGATTTAATTAAATATTTTTATGCTTTCAATATTCATACTATTTCACACAAAAAGAATCATATTGTAAATTTTTTGGTAGTAGCAAAAAACACTCTAGAACTAGTTTCCCATCCTACGATAAAGCGGTTCTCCATAGAATTGGTTGTCATTACCTCCATACCACATAATGTATAAAAATTCTAGGTGTTTGAGTATGATAGGTATATAATGGATTTTATCAGTAACTCTGGTATATTCAAATCTTAAATCGTAGATGAGGAAGACACAAACTATGTAGAGATAGATGAAGAATTTGAATTGAATATAAATACAAACACCATTCCTAGAGGTATGGTTTCTTTGGAAATCCTATTTGAAATGGATTATCATAATAAAAACAAACATACTATTTTATCTAAAAATAAATCTTATGAAGCTTATAATTTGGGAAGTACTCAGAACCCTAAAATGACTTCTTAGGAAAAGCTTACGTTGATGAAGAAAATGAGAGAGTAATTCAAACTTTAAAAATCCCTTCTCTTATCTCTTCTAAGGAGAACTCTATTTTTACGGCTCCTATTACTATCAATGAGCTTCATCAAGTAGTTTTTAAAATGCAAAAATGGAAAACCCCAGGTCCTGATGGTTTTCCTATTGAGTTCTACCAAGAGTTTTGGGATATCCTTCATGTTGATTTATTAGAGGTGGTGGAAGAAGCCATGAAATCCAAAGAAATTTTGAAGGTTATCAATAAAACTTATATTACTCTTGTTCCAAAATCTCAAGAGGTTGATCATATCTCAACTTTTAGACCTATTGCTTTATGTAATGTTCTTCTCAAAATTATTACTAAAATCATGGCAAAAAGGTTGAAGCCTCTTTTGCATAAGATTATTTCCCCATAGCAAGGGGGATATGTGGAAGGACGTCAAATAGTATATGATATAGTTCTTTCTTAGGAAGCCATCCATTCCATGGATATGTAAAATTCTCCTTCTATGTTCATCCGATTAGACTTATCCAAAGCTTACGATAGAGTGGATTGGCACTTCCTTATCAAATTTTTGAGGCAATTTTGTTTCTCTAAGGATTGGATGGATTGGATTATGGGATGTATCTCTTCAGTTTCCTACTTAGTTCTTATCAATGGCAGGCCTTCTCAGTCTTTCCTAGCTTCCAGAGGTATTAGGCAAGGTGACCCGCTATCCCCTTATTTATTCATCATTCTTGTTGAATGCTTGGGTAGGACTATAACCAAAAAGAGGGAAAACAAAACCCTTGAGGGAGTTACCATTGCTAATGGAGCTAGACCTATCTCTCATCTTCAATTTGTGGATGACTCTACCCTTTTAGGTAAAGCTATAGTTAAGGAAGCTTCTAATATTAAGCAAATCATTAGCTATTTTTCTAAGGCTATTGGGCAGTTGATCAATGAAGACAAATCTAAAGTTATTTTCTTTCACTGCTCTGCTAGACATGAATCAATGGTCTTGGATAAATTAAGATATAATAATACCTCTCTTCCAATCACTTATTTAGGTATTCCCATAAATATTCAAAGGCAGAAAAATAAAGATTGGAATTGGTTGTTGGACAAAGTTAAGAAGAAAATTGGAAAGTGGACCAACAAGTGGATTTCTTCTGGGGGTAGAATCACCTTGGTAAAATCAGTCCTTCAAGCTATTCCTATTTATGTTTCTTCCATTTTGAATATCCCAAAGGCTGTTCTTCGAGAATTGGATCAAATCAGTCATCGTTTCCTTTGGAGTGGTACTAAGGAGAAAAGAAAATGGGCCTTGGTGAAATGGGATACTTTATGTCTTCCTAAGAGTGAAGGGGGGTTAGGATTCCGGTCTTCAATTAATAACAACAAAGCTTTAGCTGCTAAATTATATTGGAGGATGTTGCATAACCCCAATGCTCTTTGGGCCAATAATCTTCATGCTAAATATGCCGAGAACAAAAGTCCTGAAGACCTTGTTCGCTATCAACTTCCTACCAAAGGTTCTCCCATTTTAGCAATTCTTAATACTGGTGAGGATTTGATAAAGAAAAAATTATTTTGGATCATTCATAATGGTCAACATGCAAATTTTTGGACAGATTCTTGGGATGGTCACAAGCCTTTGATAACTCAGTTTCCCGATTGGAGGCCTTGGATGGAGGAGCTTCACCGAGCTAATTGGATAAAGGTGGCTAATTACTGTCGGTACCATACTGGTAATTCAAAGGTTGGTAGATATTGGATCCCTATTGAGGACTGGCCTATTCAAATCCCATAAAGGCAAAGACAAGATATCCAAGGCATCCTTCATATGAGATCCCTCTCTTGGTCCCATGAAAAAGATTGTTTTGGATGGAACAACACTACTAAGGGTGAGTATTTAGTTGCTCAAGGTTATTTGACCTTATGCCATAATAATCCCAACCATTCTTCTAACATATTTTCTCAATTGTGGGCTCAAAAGCTCTGGCCTAAGGTGAGGTTCTTTAATTGGCTTTTATTGCATCGTAGGGTGCTTACCGGTGAGCAACTTATGAAGCGTGGTTTTCATGGCCCTTTTAGATGTGAAATGTGTGAAGAGAATGTAGAAAATATCAACCATATTTTTATTGAGTGTACTTTAGCCTCTGAGCTATGGAGGAGAATGGCAACTTTACTTGGCTTACAATGGTCCAATTTTTTCACTTTTGAATAGCTTTGGAGGGATTGGCCTAATCAAGAGGGTGTTGATCATTTTATTAGGCAGTTAGTTTGGATGGGTTCTACCATTCTTCTTTGGAATATTTGGAATGAAAGGAACAACCAAATTTTTAATCAAGATAGGAAGGATATTCACTATATTTGGCAAAATACCATAGCCAACTTAGTTGAATCAGTCCATCAACTCCTTAATCACCCCCAAAACTCCCACCAAAGATGGGATCAAGTGATGCAAATATTGAATATTAAACCTTCTAAGGGCAACCAAATTAAAGGGAATGTGAGTATTAGTAAGATGGATAGGACTAGAAATTGGCAACCTCCTCCTAAGGATTTTGGAAAAGTCAATACCGATGGAGCCTCTAGAGGGAACCCCGGAAAAGCCAGTGTGGGAGGAATTGGTAGACTTTCGGATGGCTCCCTGGTTTTTACTTTTGCTGAGAATTTGGGTATTCTTTCCAATAACCTTGCTGAGGGGTATGGTATCCTTAGAGGCCTTTAGGAGGCTACTAAGGTTGGATGGGAAAAGGTGTTAGTTGAGTTTGACTCTCAACTTATGATTAATCTCTTGAAGACTCCTTCTAAGAATCATAAGGTGGATTGGAGAATAAAAAGAATTATTGAGAAGATTCAGTTAATCCAGATGGGATTTTTGAAAGTTGATTACAATCATGTGGTCAGAGATCAAAACAAGAGTGTTGATGCTTTAGCTAATTGGGCTTTGGACAAAGGTGATCTTACTTGTTATGGCCACCCTCCTATATGGTGGGCTTCTCAAATTAGGGAAGCTCTTCTTTCTATCATTTATTTGGATGGCTCCAGTTTCGAAGGTACCTAGTTTCTTCTTGTTTTTTTTTTTGTTTCTCTTTGGTTCATTCAATTTTTTTAGTTCCCTAGCTCATTCTATTCTTTATTTTGTTTCCTCTGTTGATTCTTGCATTAATAGTCTTCTCGTCTAGATAGGTCATTGTTTTGTTCATTTTTTTTTCTTTTGTCTTCTTTGTTTTTTTGTTTAGTTTTTTAAGGTGGGTGGGTTCTTTTGTTTTGTTTTGTTTTTGTGTTCTTTGTGTTGTTTTTTGTTGTTCTTGTGTTTTTGTTGTTTTGTTTTTTTTTTTATGTTTTTTGTTATTGTTCTTGTGTTTTTTTCGTTCTTGTTCTTGGGTTTCTCTTTGTTTGTGTTATTTCATTTTTTTATGTGTGAGTGTTTTCTATGTTTTTTGTTTTTGTTTATTGTCTGTTGTTGGTTGTTTTTATTTTTATTTTTATTTTTATTTTATTTATTTTATTTTTTAGGTTTTGGTTGTGTTTATTTTTCATGTTTTTTTGGGTTATGTCTTTGTAGTGTTCTGTTGTTTTTGTCTTGTTTGTGTTTTGTTATGTGGTTCTTGTGTTTTTCTATGTGGTTTGTGTTGTGGTTTCTTTTATCTTATTGTGCGTGTTTGGTTGTGCTTTTGGTTTTGACACACTCAAGGAGCATGTTTTTTATTTTATTTTATTATTTTTGTTGTTATTTACTTTTTTTAATTTGGTTTTGTGTGTTTGTTTGCTCCTTGAGTATGTCAAAGGTGGTAGGCCAGGTCCGAGTCCCGGGCATTTTTGGTGGAATGGATACCCCTGCCTCCTTGGGTCTTACCCGAAAGTGGCATCCCTTTTGGGATGTTTTCCACAAATTAAAAAAAAAAATTCAAACTTTAAAAAATTACAAAGATGTCATAGGATGGAGCTATGAAGACTTGAAGACCTGTGATGCATCCATCATTATCAACACCATTACTTTGAAGACAAGAATGAAGCCTTTTTAGTAAGAGTAGAGACTAGTGAATCCTTTTTTGGATCCCCTCATTCTCAAAGAAATACAAAAATGTTTGGTATCTTGCATTATTTTTTTAGCAATATATTCTACCTAGGTTGTAAATTTGGTACCCATCCATAATAAGAATGGGGAAATATGCATATGTTTATATTTTAGAAATCTTAATAGAACATCTAAGAAGGATAAGTATCCCATCCCTTCCTTGGATGAAATATTAGAAATGGTGAATAGCTCTAAGATGATAACTTTTCTATAAAGTTACTTAGGTTAAAATCAAGTAATGGTAGACCCCAAAGATAGTATTAAAACCACATTAATACCAATTGGGGAATGCTTGCATTAAGGAGGATGTCATTTGGCCTAATCAACACAAGAATAACTTTCCAAAGAGCTATGAATATTGCTTTTATTAAAACATGCAATGTGATCTATATTGATGATCTTCCTATATTTTCTAAAACATGTGTAAACCATGTGGAGGACTTAAGAAAGGTACTACAAATACGTAGAGAGCATGAAATTTTGCTAAATCCTAGAAAGTGTATTTTTAGAGTTACACAAGGAAATCTCCCAGGGTGTGTCATTCTAGAAGTTGGTATTTTTACTTACCCCGATAGAATTTAAGCAATTCAAAAAACTTTCCTTCTTGAAAGCAAGAAGGAGCTAAAGTATTTCTTTGATAAAATTAATCTTATAGAAACATTTGTTTGTAGATTTTCAAAAATTGTCTCAGAACTAAATATGGTGCTAAAAAGGATACCAATATTGTAAGGACTAGGGAAGCACAAACTACTTTTTAGGAAAGTAAAAGGGTAATATTGAATGCTCTCATATTAATTAGTCCTGATTACTCTAAGGTTTTTCATATTTATTCATTTTCATATGAGCATTCAACTACTAGTGTTTTAAATAAAAATAAGAAGGCTAGTGATGAGATACCAGTAGCTTTTATAAGCTTCCCATTGAAATATGCTCAACTTAGATATTCAAGCATTGATAAACAATCCTTTGCTTTAATCAAAGCTATGAAGAAATTTGGGTATTATATCCTACATAGTAGAGTGTTTGTAATAGTGCTTGATCCAATTGTGAAAATAATGTTAATGCAAAATGAGCTAGGAGAACATAGAGGCAAGTGGATGTCTATCTTGCAAGAATTTGATTTAGAAATTTAGCCTATGATAATTATCAAAGGACAAGGATTGAGTAAAACATTGGCTGAAGTTGACCCTCAAAACTTTCATGTTAGAAGTATTCTATGGGAGAGGTTACAAATGATGAATGGAACTAAGACATTGTTTATTATCTGCTAAATAGAGTATTTCTTGGTCACTTGAATTACACCCAAAGAAGAGCACTACATATCAAAAGTGCAAACTTTATGATAAAAATAGGTATTTTTTATCAAAAAAGCATGAGTGAATTTACCTAAAATTCTTAAGAAAAAAGGAAGTTGCTAAAGTTCTCAGAGATTTCTATGGCAAGTATGGAATTATACATGGATCAATAAATGCCACAACACACCAAATACTGATATTTGGTCAATACCGGTCCCATGTATTTAAATATTCACATGCATATGCACATGTACAATTATATCATGCTTTGTAGATTGTAGTTCATTGAGATAGAAATTATCCCATGCCAATAGCCAATCATTGAAGCTTATCAATTTACACAATAGGGACTACACTTTGTTGGCATCATCAATTCTAATTCATCAGCCATCCATAATTTTATCTTGAATACCACTTATTATCGCACTCCCTAGATTGAGGCTCAAGCATCCAAAAACTACACAATAGAGGTTGTGATCCAATTCCTTGAATATAACATTGTGACCAGGTTTAGGATGTCATATGCTTTGGTATGTAATAATGGCCCTACTTTCTCTTCTTTTTTATTTTTTTAATGGGATTATGATAATAAGGTAACTCTAAAATTTTATTCTAATTATTATCCTTAAGGTAATGGAGTACTAGAATCAACTAATAAAAATTTGGTAGAAATAATTAATAAAAATTTAAACAAAAATCCTAGGGATTAGCATAATAAACTAAAGTATGCATCATGATCAGATAGAATGAGGATTAAGTATTTATTAGGTACATATCCCTATCATTTGGTTTATGATCAATATCCTATATTTTCTACAAATCTCAAGATCCTTACCTTGTAATTAATGAAAGACTACTTAGAAAAAAATATAGGATGGAAACCAATCTATTAAATTTGATGAGTTTGAATGAGGAGAGGGAAGATGCACTGCAAAATTTTAGTAAGAATCAAGAAATGGTAAAATTATGTTTTGATAAGAGGACCAAAATAAAATCCTTTCGAATTGTTGATTTAGTTTTATTGTTGGATAAAGCCCATTAAAAGAAAAGATACCATGGAAAGTTTAATACCCTTTGCCTAGGTCCCTTTCAGATATTAGAGATTCCAAGAAAGAATACCTTTAGGTAAAAAAGACTAAATAGAGAGGATGTCCCATTACCAGTGAATAGATCATTTCTCAAATTCTACTTTAGTGCCTAAGATTATTCTAGTCCTACCATATAAATAACCTTGTGCATAGTTGTTGCTTTAAATTTTTGGTGTGTTGGTTTTGTTTGTTTTTGCTTTGTTCTTGTTTTCAATTTTGCTTTGTCTTGTGCTTTTTCTTTGATTGACTCAAATTGTCCAAGATCAACATTTTTTTGCTTCCTCTAAGCTAGAAGGGTTTTTTTGCATGATTTGGGGATCAAAAGTCCTGCATTGAGCTCAATGAAGCCAAAATTGGCTATATCAACTATTTCATTTTTATCTATTGTTTGGACCAAAACAAGTAACCTAGAAGTAATGCAAAAGAACTTAATAGCTTCATAATAAAAAAACTTTTAATAGATTCCAGGTTAGGAGGAATAAAACCATTGTGGTTTGGTTCTCAAGCAAAAGCTATATCAATGTTCACCATCCTATTTTACCATAGTGATCCCCAACCCAAAAGCAAACTATAGTGCTTGTAAAATTTTCTATGTAAAAAAAACAAAAAGAAAAAAAGAGATTGTTCGAATTTTTGGGTGATTCAAACAACCTATATTGGGGCTATAAATGCATGGCTAGTAGTAGATCAAGATCAAGAGTGATATCAGAGATAAATCCATTAGGGCTATAAAATTTTGGCTAGCAGTAAAGCAATGTCTTACAATTTGTGACATGTCTACCTATGTGATAAAGCTCATAATTACTTGACCAATGTTCACTTAGGGATGAACCAATCTAGTATCCAAACTGTGGAAAATTTAACTAATTCTAGAATGAGAAAGAATTCACATGCACACATTTTTGGTAAAACAAAATGGAGCATTGCTTTCAGATAAATTTCCTAAACCAAACCTTGAGTGGATGCCAATTTTTTTTGTTGATTGTAAAGTTTCACTTTAGAGGGGGGTTCTTTCTATTCCCAAAATTATTAGGACCATTTTCTAGAAAAGTCTCCATTTGTTGTTGTACTTGCACAACATGCCCCAGTCTATATGGACTAGGGATCCAATTTTTTTATTATATTTTGGTAAGACCTCTCTTATTTTCCTTGGGTTTATTTACAATTTTAAATCATCCAAAGCTTAGTTTTTTAGTTGAAAGCTTTTAAATATATCTCTAATTGTTTTGTACCTTAAGCTTGTTGTAATGACTATTCACTTGGTTGTGTTTGTAAAATTCTTCCATTATATGCTCTTTGAAAAGAGATTTTCAACAAGAATAAACTTGCACATGCTCTAAGGAGAACTAATGCCTAAAATTTATTGCTTTCTACAATTTTTTCAAGATGCCGCAATAAACATCACCCCTAGGGAATTATTATAAAATGGTTGTAAGTCTATAAATTAAATACAAAAATTACCCTAATCATAAGTTTGACCACTTATGTAGAAATTAAAAGCATGCAAGTTTAAATTTGTTAAAAACTCAATTTTTTTTGTAGATTCTAAAATCCTAGCACTCAAATATTGTTGAAAATCATTTTGAGGTTATTTAAAATCAATTCCAGACGATTGAAATTTATTTTCAAACTATGTAAAATCAATTATAAAACCATTTTTGGGCTATATAAAATCAATTATGTGCAAATAAAATTAATCCTAGACTATTGAAATATTATTTTTGGGTAATCAAAAATCAATTTCAGTCTATTGAAAATTAATTCCATTTTTGGGTTATTGGAGATTATTTTTGGGCTATAGAAAATCATTTTAGAGCAATTAAACATCATTTTTGGACTTTAGAAAATAATTTCTAAGCTATTGGAAATATCTACAATTTTTCTTGTGCCATAAAAAATGGGATATGGGAAGAAAAATATACAAGTATAGAATTTTACTTTTGGTATGCAAAAATTTGGGCTTGTGCAAAGCTAAACTTTAGACTTGCACAAAGTTGTGAAAAGTTGTACTTTAGAACTTGCACAAAGATGGAAAAACACAAGGCAAGCATGAAACCATAAAATTAAATTATGACTAAACTTTCCATGTTTATTCACTTAAACTTTGCATGATCAAAAAAATAAAATTCACAAAGCTAGAGTTTCACTTAGGGTGATATAAGTATGTGATTTTAAAATCTGAGAGTTGTGTAATGTCAAATACTCATGAAGAATTATAAAATAAAAAGAAACGAATGCACAAAACTAGAGTTTATTTTAGGGTGACATAAAAATGAGACTTTAAAAGCCTAGATTTGTTAAATATTGAAATATACTTAAGAAATATCAAAATAAAAATAATTAAAAAGGAAAATTTCTCAAAACCAGAGTTTCTTTTAGGGCGATGTAAGCATAGAAATTAAAAATCCTTGAGTTGTGCAATGTTGGAAGCCCTACAATAAATCTATATATATAAGAAGATATTATATTTGTATTGGGGTAAGAACCATATTAGCAATTTAGTGGTATGAATTCCACTACAAAACATCAAGTACTTTGGGATATGGGAAAAGAATATAAACTCGGTATCTTCTTGATTCAAGAGACTAAGATTAATGAGCATAATTTTTAATTTGTTAAAAATACTATTTGGAAGGAATCATAGATGGTGGGAAGTTTATTAGTGGGAGCCTTTTGAGGTTTATGGACTTTGTGGGACCCTAGAATATTTTATGGTCAATATTTTTTAAAAAATGAAAGTTGTGTATCTATCCTCTTGACTTACAAAATTATAAATTTTTCTTGGGTTGTTTTCAATGTGTATGCCCCAAACACTATGGAAGGAAGAAAAATGGTATGGGAGATCCTTAGCAATATTCATGAGGAGTATCAATGGTCATGGATAGATTTTGGATATTTTAACGCCCCTTTCTATCCTAGTGAAAAAAGGGAGGTCATTTGGGTTATTATAATAGTATGGAGGAATTAATTATTTTATCTCTAAATGCAAATTGATGAATTTGGATATGAAAGGAGATAAATACATTTGGTGTAATAGGAGGTTAGGAATCAATTGTATTCAAATTATATTGGACTAGGGAAACCAAATATTGATGGATACCTTGATTGATGCACTAGGGAAACTAAAGAGGGACCAATGGGATGAATATAATATCAGGGAGAAAATAAGACAAAGTGATTCTAAAATATAAGAGGGATGTTGAGAGGTTCAATAGATATCAAAAATGAACCTCATAATATATATGAAATAAAACAAAAAGGGAAATGAGAGGAACAAAATACAGTGTGAAAATCCATAGAAAACAAAGGGGATAATCAAAATGCGCTGGAAAATAGGTGGACAAGAGAAAGAGTACTAAGAATATGGAGAAAGGGAAAGGAAGGCAGGAAATCAAGGGAATTGGAGGTACACAAAATATTAAAACTATAACAAAAATTGTACCTCCATATGTATACTCCATTGAGGTGTAAGTTGCATATGTTTATTCCATCAAGGTGAAGAGCCACTTCCAAGGCATATAAATTACCATAGTGCAGGCAACTATTTGACCCTTCTATGTATCCTTTTTCTTGCATTATGAAATCGTAACTTCCTCAACTAACTATATACCGTATTGTAGCTTCCTACTCGCACTATCCTTCTCATAAGATATTCAAATATTCATTCTATGGGTGATACAATTTCTTATATAGCCAATTTTAGGGTGGGTACTTGCATCAGCTAACGATCATGTAATCATACCTTATATATATTAAAAGATAATTAACTTACTTAAACCAATCCTTATGCATTCACTAAATCCTTCACTCGCACTGCTCTACTTTCTACTGAGCTCATCCTACCTAGAGTGTATTGTTTCTTTTATTCAATTCTACCCATGTGATCTTCATTTCCCTTTCCCTACACCTTGATTACTTTGATTTCATCCATTGGGAAATAGATTCAAATAGCTCATTCTAAATTCTATCCTTTTGGAGTGTGATTTACTTGATATGATATCACATGCTTTCATATATCAACCTACAATACATGTACAAACTAATGCAAGATACTACAAGGTGCACATTCCAAAAGGGAGTCATATTAATTTACTTATTATGACCACATTCAACCATTTTATTTATTTGCCAACTATTTACACAAAATCGACATGGAAAATCCTACGCCAAGATTCAAAACTGATCTTATAAACTATCTACTAAATATACAATATTCTAACTATATTAATCCATATATGTACTTCTCTTCATAGCCTTAGATATTTTATAGAATTTTCTCATATTTGATATAAAAATATATATTTCCATACCACTCTCCAGCTATTCTGTGAATGGGTCCAATGATGATTCATCCATCTTGGAGACATGACACACTCGCTTCTAGCATGGTTTTTGAGCTGCCATATCACTCTGTATATATTCATTCATGTATAAATTTAGGAATCTAGTATCACGATAAATCATACTTTCTCAATTGCTCGTGTAAAACAGAAAAGAACGACAACTAGATGATTCATAATGTGGAATTGCCATTACTTCAAATTGTTTATAAAACCTAGGAAAGAATAGTACCTGATATTTTTGGAGAAATATTTTTACCTCTATTGCAATACTTTAATGACATTTAGAGGCTTGCACATCCCATCTCACTTATATTATTCTATGATGAATGGATAAAGAACCTTGTGAAATATTTTGAAAGTATTATTTTACCTGATAATTTTAACCAGATTTACTTTTTTCTCAAGGCAAAATCTAGATTTGATGAAGTCACACCCAAAAATATACATCCAAAGAGGTGAGGGAAATCCACCACCATTATTTCATGTACCATTACCATATCGAGGTGTCTGTAAAACATCATCACAAAGTGTTTTAAGATGCCTACAACTTTTATGATTCTTCCCTTAAAATTCAGCCACCTGAATTCCATTTGGCCATCAACAAAATCTAATATTTCATGAATTATCAGGGATATTATAAACACCTTAGCCTTGGGATCAATTACACAACTATACAATATACCCTTTTCTATAAATAATGACACATATCATGTATCTACCTAATATTTTCAATAATTCAAAGCTCTACTCTTCAAGGATGTGGTACACTCTTTAGTCCCTAAAAAGGTATTAATCAGATTAACTTCTAGTCATACCAACATATCCTCTCTCAAAATATGTTTAGGCTGAACAAGGGCTTTAAGTAATCTCTATAACTAATTCACCCTTTCTTTCATTATTTCTTGAGTCAGGATCAAAAAATATAAACCTTTGTGGGCTTCGAAACCCTTTTGACTTAGGGTCTTTACTTTTGAAATTATTTTTTGTGTCTCTTATTGTTCTTCTATTGCATCCTCATTATGAACTAAGAGATCTTGTGCATAATTACCTCTATCTACCAGATGATTAATAACTGAATCAAGGCATATCTCCTTTCTTTTATCCTTTTGATGTGAGTATTCTATCTGGATGAAGTTGATCGATGAAACTGGTGCCAAGGATAATTTGTGTTCACTTCTCATTTTACCACATATTTAGACTTCTTTATCTTAAGATGAATGCAATCCCTTCCATTCCTCCATCAAATTAGAGCACTATCTCATCATCTCTGGTTACTAATTTTTGAGATCATATTCTTTGTGACAACCAAAGGAATATTCAATCTTTCTCTCCAAGCATGACCCTACTTATGCTTCCTCCTAAAATTTGTTATACGATGACCCATAAACGTGAATGAAAGTAGGATTAAAATCTCTAAGGGGAAGCTTACCAGTTGTGATTAACATGTTTTCAACTCGGATAGCCTCCTAGAAGAACTCAAGAATCCTTTTCTCTTTGGATAGTTGGACCAAGATACTTAGATCAAGATGGAGGGTATGAATGTAGTAGAGATATGCTTGGGGGTGGGAGGGTTGGTATTCTTGGGGTATTCTTCTCCACATCCTTTTGAAATAGATATTAAACTTAAAAATACTTTCCTAAGTATCCCTTTTCATAATTAAAAATTGAGTGAGCAGTAAAAAGGGATCTCCAAGATTGTCAAACTCATCGATGAAAGCCATAGATAATTCCATCCAATTGTGAATGATTTTATCTTCTAAGGTTTTATACCATGATAACACCCTTAATTTAAAATATAAGACTAGAAATCTAGCCATGACATATTTGGCCATAATATTATAAATAGAGGACAACCATGCTATACCTTGACAATGCTCTTTCATTGATTTTTCTTTCCCTTCATAGCTGGGTAAGTTTTTTAGAGCAATCCTTGGAACTTCATGGAGGATAGGGATATTCAATGGTCTTGTGTCATACCAAATATAATATTCTTGACCAACCATATTATTTAGGCTATGGTGAGTAAGATTCAGAAGGCAAATAGGGCCATGGTGTGGCTTCTAAGTTCTCACCTCAGTGGAGTCATGATGTAGATCTAAATTTTATGACCTACGGATCAAGGCAATTCCCCCCAATATTAATCTTCTCAAGTGATTAATACTGGGCTATCAACCATAAATTTCACAATCTTAAATAGGATCGATCATCAAATCAAGTCTTCTCCCTAGCAGAGTCACCAAGTGAATCAAACTTCTTTGGTAATGCTAGGGATCACCACCCCCTTAATGATATAATTTCATGTGGATGAGGTCCCATCATGCGTACCAAAATCTATTGTAGTTCAGTTTATCATCTAGCCAATTCTAGAATTGTCATCATCATCTAAAATATTTAAAGGTGAGCTCTCGTTAATCATAGTCCAGACTAAACATTGGAAGACTCAAATTGTTTTTATTCAACCTCTAGAAAAGGCTAGTATACCTTGTTAACTTAATGATTGTTGACTCTATTTAGCTCAAATAGTGAAATTTAAGGGATAGAAATAGTAAGGTTAGAAATGTATGTGTAAATAATGGATGGGTGAATATAACAACATAGACATCCACAAAGTATTCCCTAGAAATTTGAATTTTAGAAGCAATATTGAGGACTAACAACATTTAAAACTCTACAATTATTGTATTAATGGCATTTTCCATACTCATAGAATTATTCTAAAAAACCAAAGCACTAACTATCCAAATTTATATAATAAGATCAATGCCTTGACTAACAGAAATAGAATTCTCGATAGCATGTATGCAGAAAGCAATTATCTCAATTTACTCTAAGTTAGCTACCTAAATTAAAATAATAAACTAACCATAGCAGCAAGAGCAGAGATAATTTCACATAGATATATCAATCATTCAACACAAGTGCAATTTTGAGGTAAACATCCCTTGTAATGCTTCATTCATAAATTTATAAAGGATATACATAGTAGTGCAAGCAAACACTTCAGAATCGACCCTTTGAAAAGAGGTCAATGCCTTTATTTATAGGTTTTACAATGATATTCATTTCTAAGCATTCAAGAATTTTAATTTTTTGAATTTCTTGGCCACTTATCGTTCATGGTGCCTACTAGCTATGTCTTCTTGATATGTTATAATTAACTTCAACTTAAGATCATTGTTTTCATCAACGATTCTTGCAACCTATTTTTGTTTACAGATCTGCAATTGAATTTATTTCAATAGAAGATTTTAGAAGCTTCTATACTAGGAGCAATGATTGGGCTTTTATGGTATTGATTTTAAATTTCCCCTATTCTATGTAACAAAGCACGCACAAAAATTCACAAAAATATACATAGAAGGGGAGGCTTGATCATCACCGTAGTTTTATCAAATGGATAGCTATGACTATCTATCTATAGCACTATTTCATATTTGTGTGGATATAGTGAAGAAGACAGAGAATCACCACCTTATACCCTTTGGTCACCTTTTCTCCATTTTCTCTCTTTTCTCACAATTTAGTGTTGTCTAGTGCTTTCTAGTTTACGCACTAAGTATAAAGGAGTCAGAGAATCGCGCATCTTAAAACCTTCTCTAATTTTGGCCATCTTCCCTACTTTCCTATTTTTAGTGTTTTTCAAATTTTCATGGTAGATACAAAGTATTTATAGAATTGCTAGTTGCGTACCTTCTTTGTTTTCAGCTCTCTCCTTAACAAAAATTTATACATATCTTCAATACTTTATAAAACCTGTTGAACTGCCACCTTTTCAGCTATGACAAAATGATCACTGATAATGTATTAACCTCATATTTTTTTTTAATGGATTATACTCATGTAGCTATTTTAGCCTACAGGTTGGAATTCATTTTATTTTATATATATATTATGAAATATAACCAATGGTTCTTTATTGAATCTTATATGATGATAGTTATTGTACCTTATAGATGCGCCAAAAAAATAAAACAATATCCATACATATTATAATTTCAATGTAATTTAATCTTAAATCTATGTGTTATTTAAATATATGAAATAATTTGATAATATTTCTCTCAATATCTATGGGTTATAATTTTATTTTTGTTGTTGCTTGTGGGGTTAGAACCCATAGAGATTGAGGTAAATCTTTCTCTTTGTTAGGGATCTTAGGGTTTTTCTTTTTGGTTCTTGGCCAAGATAGGAATACCCATAGGATTTAATGATAGTGCCCATGGTTCCTAGAGCTACAGTTATAGTATTCAATATGATGGTATGTGGTGGCTTGCATCATCAATAGTTGATATTGGTGGTCTTGTTGTTGGTTAGTATGTAGAGCTTGTGGAAATTAGTTGTTTTCAAGGGCCTATTCAGTTTTGAAATGGATACTAGCCATAAATTTATTCTTGACCTTTGTTTTACTTTATCCAATATCATGGGTTCTTTAGGGGATCCTAAGCATTTCCAAATATTGTAGATATTAGGACCTTTAGTGTATCCAGAGCATATCCAAATTCTTTTGATGTTGGATTTTTTTTATCAAAGCTAGGGAGGGTTGGAGTCTCATATTTTATTTTAGGATTAAAATCAAATTGGGAAAGATATTTATGGTTCTTCATTCAAGACCTCTTCTTTAGTATGCTAGTGTATTTTTGCTAGAAGTAAGGTCGTATCCATTGGACAATCTTATTTAAGTATCAGATTCTTGGTTCATGTTGTCTTCATGCTATAATACTCACTATATTATACATAGTTTATGGTGTTCAGGTCTACAAGCAGTGTTGTAGTGAGCTCTCTTTCCTCTTGCAATTGGGATAAGAAATTTTTAATTTAGTCTTGTCATATTTTTTGATCCCCCATGGGTGAGAAATTGGAAGTTCCTTTTTTTCCCTAGAGCAATTAGGCAATTCCTATCTTGGGTGGGAAGTTGTATTATGATTTTAATTTTAAAATCTTCCAAGTTAGGGTAGGAATATTTTGGGGGTTGAATTCCATATATTTATGGATTTTAATATTTTCTTGGCATTCAGAATTTTTTTATCCCTCAATTTACATATTTTTGTTTTGGATCCTTATGATTCACATGTCTTCTGGATCCTAGTTTATTAGTTTGGGTTTTAGTTTCACTTATGGAGTTTGGTTACCCATATTAGTGGTTTCATTTTGGGTAGGATTTGATTTAAATTTGC
This sequence comes from Wollemia nobilis, assembly GCA_028583015.1. Classification (NCBI taxonomy): domain Eukaryota; kingdom Viridiplantae; phylum Streptophyta; class Pinopsida; order Araucariales; family Araucariaceae; genus Wollemia; species Wollemia nobilis. The sequence continues at coordinate 6,474,509 of JAQPPZ010016936.1, forward strand.
TCATGTTTGATTCAGCTTGGGTGGAAGCCAAGTTAGTTGGTTTTAGATTTATCAAAATTTTTGTTTCTATTTTCCTTGGGTGGGTCCAACCTCCTTGTGTTTCATTGTGGAATCTCTTTGGATACTTTTATGGATGGATCTTAGGTTCGTGACCTTATACCCTTTGGTCACCTTTTCTCCATTTTCTCTCTTTTCTCACAATTTAGTGTTGTCTAGTGCTTTCTAGTTTACGCCCTAAGTATAAAGGAGTTGAAGAATCACGCATCTCAAACCCTTCTCTGATTTTGGCCATCTTCCCTACTTTCCTATTTTTAGTGTTTTTCAAATTTTCATGGTAGATACAAAGTATTTATAGAATTGCTAGTTGTGTACATTCTTTGTTTTCAGCTCTCTCCTTAACAAAAATTTATACATATCTTCAATATTTTATAAAACCTGTTGAACTGCCACCTTTTCACCTATGACAAAATGATCACTGATAATGTATTAACCTCGTATTTCGTTTTAATGGATTATACTCATGTAGATTTTTTAACCTACAGGTTGGAATTCATTTTATTTTATATATATATTATGAAATATAACCAATGGTTCTTTATTGAATCTTATATGATGATAGTTATTGTACCTTATAGATGCCCCAAAAAAATAAAACAATATCCATACATATTATAATTTCAATGTAATTTAATCTTAAATCTATGTGTTATTTAAATATATGAAATAATTTGATAATATTTCTCTCAATATCTATGGGTTATAATTTTATTTTTTGTGTTGCTTGTGGGGTTAGAACCCATAGATATTGAGGTAAATCTTTCTCTTTGTTAGGGAACTTAGGGTTTTTCTTTTTGGTTCTTGGCCAAGATAGGAATACCCATAGGATTTAATGATAGTGCCCATGGTTCCTAGAGCTACAGTTATAGTATTCAATATGATGGTATGTGGTGGCTTGCATCATCAATAGTTGATATTGGTGGTCTTGTTGTTGGTTAGTATGTAGAGCTTGTGGAAATTAGTTATTTTCAAGGGCCTATTCAGTTTTGAAATGGATACTAGCCATAACTTTATTCTTGACCTTTGTTTTACTTTACCCAATATCATGGGTTCTTTAGGGGATCCTAAGCGTTTCCAAATATTGTAGATATTAGGACCTTTAGTGTATCCAGAGCATATCCAAATTCTTTTGATGTTGGATTTTTTTTATCAAAGCTAGGGAGGGTTGGAGTCTCATATTTTGTTTTAGGATTAAAATAAAATTGGGGAAGATATTTATGGTTCTTCATTCAAGACCTCTTCTTTAGTATGCTAGTGTATTTTTGCTAGAAGTAAAGTCGTATCCGTTGGACAATCTTGTTTAAGTCTCAGATTCTTGTTTCATGTTGTCTTCATGCTATAATACTCACCATATTATACTTAGTTTATGGTGTTCAGGTCTACAAGCAGTGTTGTAGTGAGCTCTCTTTCCTCTTGCAATTGGGATAAGAAATTTTTAATTTAGTCTTGTCATATTTTTTGATCCCCCATGGGTGAGAAATTGGAAGTTCCTTTCTTTTCCTAGAGCAATTAGGCAATTCCTATCTTGGGTGGGAAGTTGTATTATGATTTTAATTTTAAAATCTTCCAAGTTAGGGTAGGAATATTTTGGGGGTTGAATTCCATATATTTATGGATTTTAAGATTTTCTTGGCATTCAAAATTTGTTTATCCCTCAATTTACATATTTTTGTTTTGTATCCTCGTGATCCACATGTCTCCAGGATCCTAGTTTATTAGTTTGGGTTTCAGGTTCGCTTATGAAGTTTTGTTACCCATCTTAGTGGTTTCATTTTGTGTAGGATTTGATTTAAATTTGGTCATGTTTGATTTAGCTTGGGTGGAAGCCGAGTTAGTTGGTTTTAGATTTACCAAAAAAAAAAATTCTATTTTCCATGGGTGGGTCCAACCTCCTTGTGTTTCATTGTGGAATCTCTTTGGATACTTGTATGGATGGATCTTAGGTTCGTGAACCCTTTCAAAACCCTTTCATTACCTAATAAAAATAATAATGACTATATATTTACACATTCTTTAAATGTATCGATGTACCTATGTAGAATTATATTATACTATATTTTCCTAAATCTTAACCATTGTATTGTTAGTCATTTTATATTATAATTAATAGCTACACACATCCTTCTATAATTAATATTTTTCTTCTATTACTTGATGTTATGAGTTATAGATAAACCCCTTTGTTGAATATTCAACTAGTAATTAGTCTCCTAATCTCTCAAGACTTTGATAGTTAGAATAATGGGACCATCCTTTTACTATGTTGAACAAGACCAAATAGAATTCACGTGAGTATATGACTTGATATTGGATGATTCAACTTATGCTATGGTTTGATAAGCTTAGATATATGTTTTGTACTAGTCATTTTTTTTAATTTGTACATACTCATCTATATAGATATATGTATTTTGGGTAAATTCTAGATTTAAAACTCCTTTTGGAAATGATGAAGATGGAACCATAATTAAAACTACAACATTACTCAAATAAATAATATTTTTTGTGTTACTTTTAAGGAACTAAGGATGCAAAACATAGAACCACTATAGTGATTCACGAAGGATCAAACAAAGTACAGTTTTTCTGATAAGTACAAATTTAATAACAACATTTGTACTATAATTGCATATATTTAAAATAATTATATAATAAAAAATACTATAACCATACCAATTGTATTTTAACTTTTTTCAATAAAATATATTCCGACGTTAAAATTTGGCAAGATTAATGTGACGGTTAACTATTATCCATGTACAACATCATCAACTAAACATTTTCTACTTGGATTAGTAATTTCGCGTTTGTACAAAAGCACCAACCAAGCTGCTCATGAAATTTTAATACTTAAAACTTGTATTCTTATTTACATCATGCGGACAGAAAGCAAACTATTTGGTCAAATATGTGACGTTGGTTCCTACATGTATTGCAAAATAAAGACCAGAGGCCATCATTTAGTAAGAACATGTTTCAAACAAGGAAGTAGCAGACCTAGCAGGAAAGGAGAAGGTTTTCTAAATAGAGGTAGGATTAGGGTTTATTTCCTCCTGATTGGCGTTGTTGCCTAGAGCGTGCCCTACAGACCTTTTCGCTCCTCCTCTTTTCTCGATCGCAGTTCTCCTCGTTCTCTTCTTCTTCCACTTCTTTCTCGCCATTTCTAAAAGTAAGCTCTCCCTCCTGCCTGTCAAGACGTTGTCTTCTGCACCTATTCTCTCTATATAAATTTTGACTAGAAGAGGTGTGGGCAACAAGTGGAACAATGGAGTCGTGACTGGACATGGACGAATCGCTCTCAGATCCAGAGAAAGAAGGAGAATCCACTGATTCCTTTTCTACTGCACTGTCCTCGGTATTATGATTACAATTGCTCCCTGCATTACTTTTCATGTTAAGGGTGTCCAGATTTTCCTGAGGGATCTCATTTACGTGTCCATGCGTCGAACGGTCGTCGTTTTGATCATTTTCAAGTTCATCTTCAGCTTCTTTGTCATGAACATCGACGTGTTCTTCTTCTTCCGCTTCATCAATCCATGACGAACGAAGTCCCCGCCCACTTATGACATCCTGAAATTCATCAATGAAGGAAGTCATGCCAAATCTTGGGTTTAAAGCAGTTGCGAAAGAGGTGATTTCTAAAACAGCGTTAAAATAGTCATCGTCCGATGTTGGGAGAGCGTCGTCATTTGGAAGACTACTGGTATTTGGTGCAGGCGGCATTCCCAACGAAACGTGTTCGTTGCCCACTTCATCGTTGTTATCGTCGCTTTGGCTCCGGCTGCCGCTTAGGCTTTGCCTTCGGAGAGCGTCGCCATTTGGAAGACAACTGGTATTTTGTGCAGGCGACATTCCGGACGAAACGTGTTCGTTGCCAACTTCATCGTTGCTATCGTTGCTTAGGCTTTGGCTTCGGCTTCGGCTGCCGCTTAGGCTTAGTCTTTGGCTTCGGCTGCCGCTTAGGCTTAGGCTTTGGCTTCGGCTTCGGTTGCCGCTTAGGCTTAGGCTCCGGCTTCGGCTACCGCTTAGGCTTAGGCTTTGGCTTCGGCTTAGGCTTAGGTTTTGGCTTCGGCTTCTTTGCTCGGCGCCCGTGCTCGAAATGTCACAATTTTCACTACTACCGTTGGATTGAGAACCCATGATTTAATATATTTGTTGTTGATATAATTCTCCCTATACTAGTATTTTCATTACAATGAAGGATCAATTCGCCACGAGAGATTTTATTTTAGGATGGTGGATGGAGTGGATGTGGTTTTGGATTGGCGTGTGCTCCTGCTTAAAATCGTTCAGTTACATCTATTAAGCGTTGCCTCGATTCAGATGTGGTAAACAACGTGTCGGCGTGCATTGTGTCTAATTATTGTGAAAATATAAAACCATTTTTTTTTTTTTTTTTACTTTCCTCCCTTCGGGTCTCCTTTTCAACCAGCAGCTCATTAGTATTGTTGACATGATTTAAATATACCACAAATCATAGTGTAGGAAAAAACATGAAGCGACAATATTGGAAAAGTATAGTAGAGAGTGCTGAACATTTACTTTTGACGTGGCCTAATGGGAGCTCTAAGGGCATTCTAAAATTTGTTAATACCCTTCCCTTTCGTTTCGTCCATCTTATAAGCTTTGAATTCAAAGTTGCTAACATGTAAAATAGTCGTGCTTAATTAACTAATTAGTATTCTAATGAATATAATTGCTTGTCTTTTATATAATTAACAAAAGTATTTTTGTTAGATACTTCAGTGGTGTTAGTTTAATCTCATCGTGTTAGTTATGATATTTGTTATATAATAATATTTTGTTTAATTTTTTTTTTTTAAATTATAATATTTTATTTTTATTTTTAATAATCAAAAAAATAAAAATAAAATCAGTATATAATAAATTTATGTAGGTTTTATTGGAGTTATTTTTATCAAAATATTAAAATATTATATTTTTTGTTATGTGAAGTAAATTATAAATAATATGATTTTTATCATAAATATTGTCATTATTTCTTATTCTATTAAATATATTCTTCACCTAGGTGTTGTAGGTGAGATGGAGAGGAGAGGGCAATCCTCCAAGGGAGGCCTCAGGTTCAAATCTCCACCCTACCCAAAAATCTGAATTGGGTATCCACAATCCAATTGATAATGTTGGTGCAAGCAGGGTCGGGTGTGACTCCCGAGTGACTTTGACGGCGTAGAACCCCTTGTTTGTGGTCTCTCAGACCAAGGAGGCCCCGCAAGAGTTTTTCCGCTTTATATATATATATATATATATATATATATATATATATTCTTCAATTTCCTTGAAGTGTTATGTTTCCATAACCAGATCCTTGATATCATTTTTATTAAGAGATAAAATTTCAATTGGTGAATTGTCTTCTAAAAATTTTATTTCATCAAGATGAACATTAACACCACAATTGATTTATTATATCCTACTATATTTCCTTCTCTATAATTAGAAATAATACATGATGAACATTAGCAATTCCAAGAGATTTATCATCATTATCACCAAGCCAAAGTTTTAGTTAATTCTCAGAAGATAGGACCCATGAGGGATACAATAGTGGTAAGTCCTTGCATTTTCATTTAGGATACCCAAGTTCAAACCTTTGTAATAGGGGATTGGAAACCTCATAAAATCCATCTAAACTAAAAAAACCCTATGTTGAATCATTTTGTAGAAGAGGGAAAGATGGGATGAAAACTACAAGATCCAGATTATATTCTAGATTGGGAAGATATGATCCTTATGGATACTAGATGTGGAGCCAAATGATACAAAGTGAGAAGATTATATTGATGAAAGGGGAGATCAGAGGGGTAGATGATAATCAAAATATCTTTAAGGTTCCAAGAAATTAATTGGTTTTCTCCCTAGAAATTGAAGGTTTTGTTGGTACTGAACTACTGTTGGCTCTAAGGAAACTACCAAGTAATATTAATATGGTGAGATTTCACTTTTTGGGTAGTTTGATCAGGAAGCTAAGGATTGGCTCATGTAGACTAAGTTTTCCTTTGGGTAGTGATGATCTACCCTTGGGATTGAAAGTTCATCATACCTTTATTCTTGGTGTCTTGGTTGTGGTCTCTCTTTCCCTAGAGCTATTGGTTGGAAGGCTAGGTTGGTGGGGTTGGTAGAGAGGTGGTAGAAATTAAAGTTATCGTGGATGGCCAGTTTGTCATCTACAATGGTGATTTAGCCCTATTTAAAATTTTGGTATGCGTGTGGGGTTAGAAACCATAGGAATTTAGGGAAATCTTCCCTCTTTTTAGAATCTTAGGGATTTTCTTTTTGGTGCTTGGCCTAGATAGAAATACCCATGGGATTTCTATGACAATGCTCATGGTTCCTAGGGCTATAATTATAGTGTTCAATATCATGGTCTATGGTGGCTCGCATTAGCAACGATTGACGTTGGTGGTCTTGTTGTTGGTTAGTATGTAGAACTTATAGATATTACTTGTTTTAAAGGGCCTATTTAGTTGTGAGAGGGATCCCAACCATAACTCTATTGTTGACCTTGTTTTGTTTTATCCAATATCATGGTTCCTTTAGGGGATCTTGAGCATTTCTAGATCTTGTAGAATTTGAGATATTTAGTGGATTCAAAGCATATCCAATTTTTTTATGTTGGAATTTGGTTATCCAAAGTTGGGAAGAGTTTGATTCTCCTATTTTCATTTAGGATCAAAACCAAAATAGGGGAGTTCTCTATGGTTTTTTATTTAGGGCCTCTTCTCTAAGATGCTGATGGCTTTTTACTGGATTCAAAGCCAGATCTATTGGTTAGTCCTATTTAAGTCCCAAATTCCCATTTCATGTTGCCTTCCTACTATAGTACTCATCATTTTATGATTATTTTATGGTTTTCAAGTCTACAAGTAGTGCTAAAGTGAGTCGCATTTCCCCTAGAGATTGGGGTAAGAAATTTTCAATTTAGTCTTGTTGAACATTTTTTTTCTAGAGTAGTTAGGCAATTCTTGGCTTGGGCTATAAGCTATATTGTGATTTTATTTTTTAAATATTCCACGTTAGAGTAGAAATTCTATGGATTCATGGATTTTGATATTTTCGTGGTATTCATAATTTGTTTATCCCGTAGTTTACAGATTTTTATTTTAGTCCCTCGAGATTCAGCTAGTCTCCTAGATCATAGTTTTTTTGTTTGGGTTTCAGTTTTTCTTGTGAAGTTTGGTTACCTAGATTTGTGGTTTCAGTTTGGGTAGGATTTGATTTAAATTTTGTCGTATTTGGTTTAGTTTGAGTAGGATCCAACAAAGTTGGTTTTAGATTTATTTGAAGTTTGGTTTCTATTTTTATTGGGTGGGTCGGACCTCCTTGTGCTTCATTGTGGAATCTCTTTGGATGCTTGTATGTATGGATATTAAGTTCATAGACACTTTCAAAACCTCTTCTTTACCTAAAAAAAAATTGGTTGTATATTTACAAATTCTTTGAATGTGTCAATGTACCTATGAAAAAATAGATTACACTATTTTTTCCTAAATATTAACCATCATATTGTTAGTAATTTTATTTTATAATTAAAAGTTACAGAAATTATTCTATAATTTAAAATTTTTCTTTTATTACTTAATGTTATATGAGTTATGGATAAACTCCTTTGTTGAATATTCAACTAGTAATTAGTCTCCTAATCTTTAAATACTATGGCAACATAGTTAAGGTAATGGGCCCATCCTTTGACTAACCTAAAAAAGACCAAATAGAAATCACATGAATATATGGATTTTATATTAGATGATTCATGTTATGCTATGATATAATAAACTTAGATATATGTTTTATACTAGATATTTTTTTAATTCGTACATACTCATCTATATAAATACATGTATTGTGGAAAAATTCTAGATTTAAAACTCCTTGTGGAAATGATGAATATGGAACCATAAATAAAACTACAATATTACTCAAATAAATGATATTTCTTTTGTTACTTTTGGGGAACTAGGGATGCAAAATATAAAACCACTATAGCGATTTATGAATGATCAAGTTGTAGCCACCAAATTTTGACACACATCAAAATTTCTAATTTTTATTAAAACATAATAATCATCCTAAAAATGTGAAACTTACCCTCAAATACCCTTGCCTCAATATTCATGTCCAAAAATTAAAAAAATAGCTTAATTTTCCCTTTCCCGATAATTTCGGATAATCTCGACGAATTCAGAAATATTCAATAAAATTGAACACGTTCGAACTCATACAAATCTTATGTGTACCTAATTTAGGTGCCCAATTAGATTTTGAACCTAATCTAGGTATCACCAGATTTTCGATGATTTTGGACGATTTGCTAAAATTGGATGTATCCAAATTTGTCTAAATAGAGCCAAAACCTAATTTGGCTTAACAACCCTACCTAATCTCGCAAACCTACTTGGTTCCTCAAAATGAAGTAATCATTTACATACCTAGACTCACATCAAACAGTTTGGAGGGTGATATTTCTAGAAGATCTTATATTGTGAAGGAGACTTTGGAGCTTTTTTGCAGGTTACAATGGATAACGTTGCTATTTGATCATCATCCAAGGGACACACAAACATGGAGATGCTTCCAAAACACATGAATTTGGTTTATATTTAATCATTACTTTAGTTTTACATCATTTGTATAAATTCAATTGCGTTCGAATTTACCACTTTGCTTTCGATTTAATATTATATTTTGCAAAATTAGCCATTGGATTATTTTGGTTGCATATGAATTAATACACTACGTCTGAATTCATACACAATGTACAAAATCAAACATTACATCTGAATATGTACTAGTGACACATTGGGGGTAAAATTCTATCATATTGTTTATTACTTTATATTTGTATTATATTGTATTTCTTATTTTAGTATTTACTGTTATTATTAGATAAACTGCATCTAGAACCACATGTTTCATATTAAAATAAATAATCATTCATTTTATTTATGATTGGATAAAACAACTGATGGAATTTGACTATCATAGACCATGATCTACTATGGCCTATGCATATCCCCCATACCTAATTTCAAAATCTAATATTCTATTGTACAATTGTAGGTTTCTGATAGATTCGTATGTGTCCAAATTCATCTAAAAATTTTGGACGACTGAATCCATACTATCTATGTCTGAATTCATCCTACACATCTGAATTAATCATAAATTAAACATCCGAGCTAGGTAAGAACTTAAAACCTATTTTCTCATACTCAAATTTATATTTTATGTCCTATATGCATATGTGTCTAATCAAAAAATAGAAAACTCCCAAAACATAGACTTTATTACACTTTTTATAAAACACAAAAGTAAAAAAAAAAACATGTTAGCATAGATAAAACCTCTTCATCTTAGTTAAACTTTGTAATACTTTCTATATAGACTTGTATGTTTTGTCTTCATATGAAATTGAATTACATATAGCTACGTAGAAATTACATTTTGGCCAAACCCTAGGTGTATGCTTTCAAAATAAATAACACATAAAACTACTACCTCACCTAGGCGTGGAAACAGCAACAAAAAGTGTTTCATGGTGAACCCACCCCATTTATCAATAAACACCAAAGAGTGCAACAGAAGCACTTCTCATCTGAGGTGTAGATCCTTCATTTTCCCTCCCTCTTTCAGGTGCAGATCCATTAGCCTAGGAGAAAGGGGTGTGAAAATTTTGGGCCTACATTCTTTGGTGAACCCGATATGAACTACACAATTATTATTAAACTTTGTTTTCTTTACAAAAAAATAAACAAAACAAAACAAAAAAAAAATCATATTAAATGGTAGAGAATAGACTTAACAAATCCTTCTTCATAGATCTTAGGATAACACTCATAGAACAAGAGTTTTATCTCTTCTATAAACAATATGGCATAGAACACCAAGTAGATTTATACCAACACTTTGGTATCATTAAAAACAAATTACAATAAATTAGAGAAATTAAGATAATTGATGTTGCTAGAGCCTTAGGACCTAGTTTCCACTCTCCTTACTTTGAAATCAAAAGAGGGTGTGAGTGTTGAATTGTAGATAAATGATCCAGTGTCCACATAAACATTTATCCTTACTGGCTATGAAGATGAGTTAGATATTGGCCATAATGTAGAATCTGAAATAGAAACACTGGCTATTGAATATGGGTTAGATATTGGCCAAGAGGGTGTGAGCGTTGGCTTGGAATAAGCCTTAAAAATTCAAAAATGACTATTAATATGAGTTAGATATTGACCATAATGTAGAATCTAAAATAGAAAAAGTTTTAGAAGAACCAGAACACCAAACAAAAAGAGTAAATAAGATGAAACCATCAACGATATTGACCCAAAACTAGAGCCTCGAGGAGGCATTCATTTTCAGTCCATGCAATATTTCTATGACTTATTAAATCAAAATCAAGCTACCATCACTAATGTGTTGGATATATAAAATAAAATCACAAAAGGTGTTTTTTAAATGGAAGAAGATTTAGAAGTGGTTTTTCGACTTTACCCATAACTTGAAACATATATAAACACTTCATTGCAACATGCCACTGACAATGACCTCTCTTTAGATAATACCAAAAATATACCTCCTCTAGAAGATAATTCCCAAGAACAAGTACCTGAACCATCATAACAACAACCCATTGGTGCAACTACTACAACTACTTCTAATCAAAAGCAGTCATCTTCATCTAATAATCCTATCTTACTTTCTCAATACTTTCAACATGTAGTTACCCAAAATTATGCTTCCCAAAAAAATAAAAATACACAATTTCCAAGTTCTCCTTGACCAAACATCCAATAAAATACAACTCCCTATAAAATTCAATATCCTCCTCCTACTTCAAACCCTATACATAATAGTGTTTCCATTTCAACCCCGTATATCACAGCACAACAAACTTATTATCCTACACTTGGCAACATAGTAAACCAAAATAAAAATAGTGAACCATCACATAATCTTGAATTTGTAGTGAAGTAATTAGCTTCACCCTTATATTAAATTGACCCATATCATCCTACATATAGTTATAAATAGATGTGAAACTAGCCATTATATCCTACGGTCACTGCTAGGCCATATCCTAAACGGTTCCCTATGTTGATTATTTTGATTATAAGGGAACAAAATATCCCATAGAACATCTTCGCATGTTTAGGATAGCATGTCATGAAATCGCTTATGATGATATGTTACTATAAATATTTCCTAAAATTTTAGGAGGAATGGCATTGGAACGGTATTATCAGTTTCCAACACACTCCTTGAGAAACTTTGAAGAAACCACAGAAACATTTGTACATCAATTTGGTACCTACATAGAGAGACATGTTACAATAAAGGATTTATACAACCTTAAGCAAGGAGAAGAAGAGAGTTTTGGAGAATTCCTAGCTTGATGGAGGAAATTTTTAGGAAAATTACATTTTTCTTTACCTCCAAGAGAAATGCTAGATATTTTAATTGGGAATTTGCAAGAACAATTGTATTACAAGTTAGCTACAACTACCATGACATCCTTTGACCAAGATATAGATTTAGAAAGAATATTAGAGGAAGCCCTAATTAGGAGGGTATAATTTAAAAGTAAATATGAAGATAAGTCATCTAAAAATTATTATAAAAACAAACACGTGGTAGGATACGAGGTCAAGGATAGTAGACCCCCTCAAAATTTCAATACCACAGATACCATAAAAAAATTTATGTTGAAAGCATCCCAAAAACCTTCACTATAGAATTTTACCATATTAAATCAACCTTTGACAATGGTCTTACCGCAACTAAGAGGTTTAATAAAATTACCATATATACATCAACCTAACCCCTCTCAACCTTGGTATAGACCTGATCAACATTGCAACTACCAAGAAGTTGATGGACATCCAAAAAATACTTGTAGAAAATTAAATAATTTAGTACAAGACATTATTGATGATGGAAAAATGGAAGTGGAAAGTCCTCCACCTAATAAAAATTCTCCAGCAATGAACACACAACAATAATAGGCACAAAATGTAAACCAAAACATGAATATTTTTAAAACCGATTGCCCAATCGTGGCAAGGAAGATGTAAATCAATTAGACTCTAAAGTTACGCCTCATCCAACATGGTATGTGGGAGAAATTAAAAATTATTTATCATCTCAATTTTTGCAAACTATTTTTGTGCCTACTCAATCCAACATGATAATTAAGCAACTCCAAGGAAGAAAACCACAATTATCATCGTTGGATAAAACAAAAAGTGAGTCAGAGTTTGAAATAGATATTAGCTCACAATATGCTAATAGTTCAAAATATGATTTAGGACCAATCTTACCCATTACCAATTTATTAACTCTAGAAGAACCATTTACAAGAATGAGGACTCCTCATCCCTCATCACAACAAAGTCTTCCTATTGAACAAAGTTCAAAAACAAGACCACAAGTTAGTTGATTAAATAACATTGTTGGTACGATTGGATTTGTTACTCAATAGCAAGCTCAAACACAAAACTCTCAACCTCAAAATCAATCAAATAATATTGATCAACTTCCTATTGTTCTAAAACTTCCTCATAAGAGAAATAACATAATTCAACTTCAATAAAAGACTCCATTTGATATCAACGAACAACTAGCTAATAAAATAACTAGGATTTCCCTTCTAGACCTTCTTAGAACTTCAACTATCCATACAAAAGAACTCATAAACACTTTAATCCATATGATGGCACCTTAGGATATAGAACCAATTGGTGTAGTCAATGATGTAGTCTCTCATGAAACTGGCTACATTGATTTTCATGATAAAGAAATCCCTCCCCAAAGTATGTATAGAGATAATCCTCTTTATATAAAAAAATTAATTGGGGATGTTTGTGTTAAAAGAGTAATAATCGACAATGGCTTATCCCTAAATATCTGCACTTATAATGTTTTCAAAATATTTGGATTCAAGAAAGAAGAATTAAAATAAACCAAAATGATCAATAAATATTTTAACAATGAAACACAAAAATATTGTGGTGTAATATCTATTCCACTACAAGTTGGTCCTAGGATTTTAGACATGTCCATATTTTTTGTACCTTGCCCAACATCTTACAACATTCTTTTGGGACATCCTTGGATCAATGCAATGAGGGTGGTTCCCTCTACTTTGCATAAATGTGTTAAATTTGAATTTAAGAATCAGTTTATCACTATCCATGGTGATCCTAGACCATTTGAAATGTGTGCAGTAGCAAAATCTATTAAAATTCTCTTTTGTCCTAATTTGTCATCATTGGAACCTAAATCTTCTAAGAACTCTTTAACCAAATCAAAATCATCAACTCCTTCTGAATTACCAAAACCTTCTAATGATAATAATCCCTCTACATCATAGCCTTTGATGTATGAAGTCTTATAGGATTTATCCACTGTATTAAAGCCCACAAAATAGGATGATTATAATATACGAGATTCCCTTGTCTTGTCCTGATTACCACCATCTTTACGTACAGTGGGGTTACCGCAATAATAGAGCAACATCTATCATTTTGGAAATTTTACTTTCATTTCTCTTGGATGTGCTCTTGATAAAATTAACATTAGATAAATGAGCTTTACGTATGATGAGAATAGTTTTTCTCAATGCTTCTTTTCTAATAAGTACATAAAATCTAAAAAAATGATGTATGATATGGGATACAAGGGTAAAGGATTAGGCCCTATTGAAAATGGAATATGTGAGCCTTTTGAGGTAGAGGAATGGCCTACCAGATGTGGTATAGACTATATTCCCATAAAAACTCAACCTTTTCTCTTTGACAAAGATAATCAACTTATCACATATGGAGAATATTTAGAAAAAAAAGAACAACTAAAGAAATGCAAGAAATATCATGGGTTCTCTTGCAACATGTTATCAGTAGTACATCCAAAAACAATGGCTGCTCCAAATGAATGTATATAAGGAGACATATTTTATGACATTTCCCATGAATAAATTATGAGAAATAAGTTCTCCAATGGTTCTATCCCATGTGTAGCCCACATTCAGACAACTACACAAGAAGAGATAGCCAACTTATCCTTAGAAGAACTTCAAGAAATGGGTTTTTCACCTGCTCCTCCTAACTTTGAAAGAGATTTAAGTAATGCCCTTTAGTCTAAAGTATGAAGGGGTAAATTACCAAAGAGATGTGATGTATTTATTTCATGATATGATGTATGACATCCTACATGATTATGTGGATGAAATCATAGCTCGATATATAAAACAAGATCATATCCCTGAATTACAATGAGTCTTTGACAGACTTTGAGAATATAAAGTCTGATTGAATCCATATAAATGTGTGTTTGGAGTAAAATCAGGAAATTTATTAGGGTTTATAGTTTCCATGCATGGCATAGAAATATACCATATAAAAATTAAGGCTATAATTGATATACCACCATCCAAAAACTTAACATAACTTAGGAGTCTACATGGTAGTCTCCAGTCTATCTGCTATTTTATTGATAAATTGGTGGATAAATGTAAACCCTTTATTAGGTTGCTTAAGAAATATACTCCTTTCTTATGGGATAAATAATATCAAGAATAATTTTAAACTCTTAAGACATATTTGTTTATCCCACTAGTGCTTGTTCCACCTAGGCCAGAGCACCCTTTCATCTTATATATTTCTACCTCAGAACTTCCATTAGGAGCAATTCTAACACAACATGATGAGGATAAGAAATAACGAGCCATTTATTACATAAGAAAAACTTTAATAAGCTATGAAACTCGTTACAAACCCTTAGAAAAATATTTTTTAGCTATCATATTCTCTACACAAAAACTTCCTCACTACATTCTTAGCCAAAAAACTTTTGTCATTACAAAATTTGATCCATTGTGATTTCTTATGAGTAGACCTTATTTATAAATATGAGCAACAAAATGGGTTCTCGCTTTGAGTGACTTTTACCTAACCTTTATTGGGTAAAAATCCATTAAAATACAAGTCATAGCAGACCAACTCACTGCTACCTATTTTGAGTCTACTCACCCTTTGATGATAGAATTCCCTAATGAATGTCTTAATCTATATAGTGATTCCTTGGAATCATGGTATCTATTGTTTGACAGAGCCCATTGTATGAGTGGCGTAGGTGCAGGTATCATATTGGTATCCCAAAAAAAGCAACTTATCCCATTATCTTTTATACTTCAATTTACTTGAACAAATAATACAATAGAATATGAAGCTTTAATCCTTGTATTACGAGCAACTTTACCTCTCAATATTAAAGTATTATCAGTTTTTGGAGACTCACAACTTGTGCTGAATCAAGTTAATGGTATTTATAAAAATCAAGATGGGAAACTCCATCCTTATATAGAATATGTTTTAAAACTCATTTCTTTATTTGAGAAGATTACTATAGAATCTATCCCACACACTAGTAATAGTTTTGCAGATGCTACAGTAGCAGCTACTTCCCTTATCCCTTTGGTATTGGATGATGATCATACTACTATTATAATTCGCCAACTTTAGGAACCCACATCGTTAGAGTTATGTCTAGAACCTTTATATGTATTCACAATTAAACAAGTATTTTCATAACCATGGTATGGAGATATTCTAAAACTTCTCTAAGATGGGCCATTTCCATATGGCTTCGATAGAAATCAATGACAATTATTACGCAAGTGAGATATCCGCTTCATAATCATTAGAGGTACATTATATAAAATATCCTTTGAAGGCATCCTCTTATGATACCTCAACCTTAATGAATCCAAAAAATCTCTAAATGAGGTCCATGATGGATCTTATGAAGGTCATTTTAGTGGGGATGCTATAGCCAAAAAGCTCCTACGAATGGGATACTTTTGGCCCTCCATGGAAAATATGCCCATGAATATGTATGTAAATGTGATAAATGTTAGAAGCATGCAAACCTTGTTCATGCTCCTACCCAAGAGCTTCAATCTAGTTCTTCCCCTTGGCCTTTCTCAAAATAGGACTTAAACATTATTCGTAAATCAATCCAATTTCTTCATATGGCCATAAATTTATTATTACAGCAACAAAGTATTTTACAAAATAATTAGAATCTATACCATTGGCTTTTTGCACGAGAACCTAGGTCTCAAAATTCATTTTTAATCAAATTATCTATAGATTTGGGATTCCATCTACTCTTGTTTTAGACAATGAAATGTGTTTCAAAAATAAATACATGAAAAATATTCGTGCAAAATATAAAATCCAACATAGATGGTCTACTCCTTATTATCTGTAAGAAAATGGTCAAGTTGAAGCATCAAATAAAACTTTAATTAAAATCTTAAAAATATTGGTTAATAAAAATCAAGACAGAATTGGTATACCCAATTATATCTAGCATTATGGGCTTATCGAACTAGTGTTTGAACCCTTACTGGCGCTTTGCCTTTTGTCTTAGTATATGGTACTAAAGTTGTATTTTATTTTGAGCTTGAAGTCCCTTCTTTAGGTCTTTTACTTCAAAATATTGAAGTAGGAAATTAATATCATGTTGGATGATTAAGCCAATTGGAATTACTATATGAAAAGCATATAAATGCTTTATAGCACCTTCACTCATATCAAGATAAACTCAAAATATCATATTCTAAGAGCGTTTATACTTGATCTTTTGAGATTAGTGATCTAGTTCTTAAAAAAAACTAAAAAAATACAAATGCTCGAACTGATTTAAAAGGAAAATTCCAACAAAATTGGTTATGACCATTTATCATCACTCCTAAAGTTAGATCTGGTGCATATCGATTGGTAAATTTAGACAGAAAATATCTTAAGGAACACATGAACATAATGCACCTAAAATGATACTATGCATAAAATCAAGAAATCTCACCATTGTACATAGTTGTAAATACCTTGTACATATATTTTTTACATCTACATTAAATCATCATAGTTAAATCATTTATCATTTAATTGCATTTATCTATGAAGTTATCAAAATAAAATTGTGATTCAATTACATATGCCATATGGTCCCATCCAATTATTATCCTACTTATATATAATTTTACTGATGTTAAAATTCATAGTCAATTTTGGTTTCTTTCAGAGGAATTCAAAAATTATCTTAAACCACTCACAGAACTCACATTTTAATAAAATATTGATTTTTGATATTGATTATAAACCTCTCTTGAACCAAAAACACTATTGCTTCACTAAATAAATTTTAAAGTTTTGGGAACTAATATGGCCACTCTTTGAACCAAGAATTGCATACATATTTTAAAAATGATTTTGCACAAAGGAATATGATCCTAAATAGTAATATTAGCTCCTTAAGCGAAAGGATTCCCTTATTATCCTATTATGTGCATGGTCTAGAATACTGAGAATTGGAAAAAGCACAGGCTCCCCTCTACCTGAATAAAATTCCTTGGTCTTTGTCTAATCTAATCAAGTACCCCGAAAAAAAAAAATGATTTTATTACAAAGCAATAAAATCCCCTTGTTCAAAAACAAAAAAAAACAAGAATCCCTACTCAAAGAAATTAAAATAAAAGAAGAGGGTTATGAGCTTGAATCCCTGGAATTCCTTAGTTATTTGAACACCATGAGATGATCCTCATTACAATTTAGGCAACATAAAGCCTTCTTGGAAATGGTGGTATCCTTACGCATGGAAATATATTTATCACATTAGCAACCTTCTTTTCTATAGACCAATGTTAGCTTGTGGATTAACTAGTTTTTCGTAGCCCGTATTCCACAGTAGATAAGTCTAACTCAATGCATACAATCATGGTTTAGAATACATTATTTGCATGCACATTGGTTCTTAAAGTCAGCTTGTATCATTACCTTACTCAAAATTGGTAAATGAACTTCATAAGCACACACATTTAATCCTTGAGAGATTTTGTATCATAATTAGGTCAATATGGAAAATGAATACACAAATTACACACTAGTTCTTGATAAAATTGACTTCATCCTAGAAATGACCAAAATTATCCTTGAAGGTTGATTTAGCATATGTCATTATTTCATCATGGATTTGTATGGTTGTTAGCATATATAATTGGTCCTAAAAAAATAGTCAATCTTGCATTTTCATACTTATCACTTAGCATAAATATGTCAATTTTTATTATATTGCATGATTGCTTATCATTTATCAAAAACTCGCATTTTGATCATACATAATCACTCTCTCATATCTAATACATATTGACTTCATGATGATGGCATGAAACAACCCTAATAAAATATCTTTAGGAATTTTATGCCTAGAAAAAGTCTTTTATCCAAATTTATCATGCTTGATTACTATCATTGCACAACACCATTCTTTTAAGATTAAAATAAAATTAATCTTAAAAATACACACATTAATTATCATCAACTACATTACTTTCAATCCACAAATTCAAAATACTTTTGGATCATAACCCTTCGCTATCAGCATAACATTAAAACCTCACACAAGATCTACTTCACGACTAAAGTGTGCAAACAGCCTCCATAAACAGTCATATACAAGCATACATATTCGAGGTATTATTGTTTATTGATCAAGATCTTAAAGGTATATTTTCCAAAACAATCATCTTTCTTATATAAACAATTCAATCACACTACATTACAAACATAAATTACATCAAATTATACTTTACTTTCCTACAATGATATCTTGATTAAAGCATGAGAAAAAGTACATAAAAAACCATAAAAATAGGAAATAAAAAGCATGATTATGTAGATCATCAAAAATAAATTATATTACACATTCACACATCATCATCAACACATTAGATAAGCAATAGATATATGTATATATATCATCAAAAATACAATAGAATACAAAACCAATTGATTGGTATACCACAATCATAAAATCAGTATACTCAATCACTAGGGGGTATACCACAAAATCCATCGTAGTGTATCATTCTCTAGAACCCCTAGAAATCTAGGTGTCATCACCTAGAGGTGTTCTAGGCTCACAAAATTAAGGAAACCCAGATACTAAAATTTATCTAGAGCAACTTAGAGCTAGTAACTCTAGGGAAAATACTCTCTGACCCTCAGGCACTACCTAAAAATACAACTAATAAAAATTCATCCACTATGTTGCTATGGTAGCCTCTACCTGTGCTACCATCAAGGCACCCTACAACACACTACTCCTTGAGGATTGGCTAGAAGCTATGCTCATTGTATGATGCGACCGTGACACTATCTGCCATGATGACCCATATCCCTACATCCTAACTAGTTGAGCCTAAGCCTGGATCATAAGAGTATGTGCCTATGTGAGCTATACCTCTAGTTGTTGGATGCAACTCGTTTGAATGGTGATATAACTCCTCAAATAATCATTCTCTACCCATATATCATCCACCTCTCCTGTGTTGGTTGACTCTCCCATCTCTGTAGTAACACCCTTTTCTAATGAATCTAGTCTCGAGGTAGTGTGGGTCTCTCGTTGTGGAGAGGGTATTATATACCCTAGTAGAGGAACATCTTGTTGTGAGCCTCTCCTATTAATTATGTCCCCTCTCTCCCTCGATCTTGAGAATCCCCTAAATAGATCCCTACGGATGCAACCCTACTCTCATCTGAGGTCCCTCTCTTTGTGTTAGCCTCTATCTCTGCCTCTCCCCCTCCAATATAGAAAATCATCACCTATATGCCTCTCAAAATGCCTCCTGTATTTGACTAGTTATATCCCTCTCCTACGTAATCCTCATAGGACATATGCTAGAATACCAGGTAGTATAGCCATCTATCATCCCTGCATCATCACCCTCTGCAAGAGTGACCACTACATCATCCTCATCTACCTCAACAAACCTTTTGAGATTCGATGCCCCACTAGTGGTTGTCGAATCTTGCACAACTTGAGAATAAGTAAAATCCTAAACCTCTAGAATTCCCTACACAAACCTAAATTGATAGAGCACCTGATCTACTTGGTGTAGCTCTATATCCCCTCTATCCATATAGATCCATCGCACTCGCATCATGCAAGCTAACTCCGCTCTATCATCCTCCCATCTGTGGTGCCCTCTCCAAGATGTCTACCAAATATGTGTCATGGTCAACTCATCAATTATCCATCTAGCCTCCTCTAGGCCATCCCTCCTCTTTAATTGATCAACCAATATACCCTAGTAGAATATTGTAGGTCGTCCATCCTCTACATCCTCAAGAGGAAACCCTGTTGGTCTCCTCACTGTGATGTGCTTCTAGCACCATACTTGAAATGATGTAAGAACCAAGTTATTACCTTTCTTGTACATGACCTTAAACAAGGTGTGGTACAAGTGACACAAAATATAAGGATCCCAAGTAAACCACATACCAGTATCTCACATATCCACTACAACCTCGGCCAACCCCCATAGCAAGTATCGACCACTTTGGTGACAACTAGAAGTCCTCCCACTATATCTGCCAATACTACTATCAAGGTAGATACTCCATCCACAATAATGAGACCATCTCTACTGACTCCACTCTACTTAATGGGAAATAATGGATCTTTCATCAATCTCTACATGGCCTGACCCTGGGCCACGAACTAGTATACAAACTATCCTCTAATAATAACCCTAAGGATCCTCCATATATCCTCTAAATTAGGGGCCACCTCCCCCATCGGTAACCAAAAATTTGATGAACCTGGATACCATAACTCAACTAAAGCAGTAAGTAGACTATAGTCTACCTCTATGTATGGCATTTCAGCCATGTGATTAAGCCCTACTACCATCATAATATCCCTATCATCCACACTTAGAGCCTAAACATGATCCTCAAAACCAATATGTTGCCACTCGTGACCCTTAAGCGATCCTCACTGCAAAATCAAAAATAAAAATAGATCACTTATAAAAACTACAAAAAAATAAAATAAAAAATTAAAAAAAATTACACTATAGTCCTAAAGTATAAATTCGGACATAAAATACAAATTCAGATGCCTAAAAACGAATTTGTACATCCAAATTTGCAAAATTGGACCTACTATGAACAAAATTAGTCATACGAATTCATCAAAAAATGTTCAAATTTATTAATTCAGATGCATTTTTCGATGAATTCGAATATTCAAATTTGTCATGATGATTTGAATTCGTCGTTGTAACTACGCGATGGTAGGCTACATCCAAAAAAAGTAAAAAATTCTAATTTCAAGCCAAAAAAATTCAAACGAGAAAGGATAAAATCACTTACCCTGATGCTCCCACCATTGCCATCATTCCTCACTCGAAATTTGTCTGCTTGATGCACTATGGTAGCCATTTTCCCATTTGTCTCCAAAGCAAAATTTGCTAACATTGAAAATAGAAAAGAATTAGGATTTTTTCCCTAATTTATATTGTCTTTTTTACCCCTTTTTTTTTTAATTTTGAGTTTTGCAATAAATTGTTAATTTCTTACAAAACTCAAAGGTTGTATCTGTGATAATAAGCATAAACAGAAAATAAAATAAAATCCGTAGTATAACATCACTTTTCGCTACATCTTTCTTTAACGCATTTATTGCTCATAAATGCACCAAAGAGAGGGCAAAATGTAGCTATAAAATTTTCACACACTTCAAAATTCCTAATTTTTATTAAAATATCTTAATCATCCTAATAACATGAAACTTATCCTCAAATACCCTCACCTTGATATTGGCACCAAAAAATTTAAAAAATAGCTTAATTTTCCCCTTCCTGATAATTTCAAACAATCTCGACAAATTAGGATGTATCTGATAAAATTGAATGCGTTCAAACTTGTCCAAATCCCATGTGCACCTAATTTAGGTGCCTTCGAATTATGAACCTAATCTGGGCATCGCCAATTTCTTGATGATTTTAGACGATCTACAAAAATCGGATTGATCCAAATTTGTAGCCAAAACCTAATTTGGCTTAACCACCCTACCTAATCTTGCAAACCTACCTGATTCCTCAAACTGGAGCAACGATTTAAACCCCCAGCCTCACATCAAATATTTTGGATGGTCATATTTGCAGAAGAGCTTATATTGTGAAGGAGACTTTGGAGCTTTTATGTAGGTTGAAATGGAGAACATTTTTGTTTGATCATCATCAAAGGGACACACAGATATGGAGATACTTGCAACACACACGGATAAGGTTTATATTTAATAATTACTTGAGTTTTTCATCATTTGCACAAATTCGGTTGCATTCAATTTATCACTTTGCATTCGATTTAATATTCTATTTTGCAAAATTAGTTGTTGGATTATTTTGGTTGCGTACAAATTCATACACAATGTATAAAATCAAACATTGTGTTTGACTATGTACTAGTGGCACATTGAGTTAAAATTTTGACTTTCGTATTGTTTATTACTTTATATTTGTATTGCATTTCAATTATTATTTCAGTATTTATTGTATCTTACTATTATCATTAGATAAACTGCATCTAGAACCACATAATTTATATTAAAATAATCAATCATTCATTTTATTTATGGTTGGCTAAAAGAATCAAGGGGATTTGACTATCACAGACCATGATCTACTATGGCCTATTCAGATCCCCCATCCTTGATTTCAAAATCTACTATTTTGTTGTGCAATTGCAGGTTTCTGATAGATTCATACATGTTCAAATTCATCCTAGCTACATCCGAATTTATCCTGCACATCTGAATCCATCACAAATCAGACATATGGACCAGACAAGAACTTAAAACCTATTTTCTCATCCTCAGGTTTATATTTTATATCTTGTATGCATTTTTTTCTAATAAAAAAATAGAAAACTCCCAAAACATAAACTTTATTACACTTTTTATAAAACACAAAAATACAAAAATAAAATATTTTAGCATAGACAAAACCTACGTATCTTAGTTAAACTTTGTAATGCTTTCAAGATAGACTTGTATGCCTTGTCTTCATGTGAAATTTAATTGCATATATCTAGGTAGAAATTGCATTTTGGCCAAACCCTAGGTGTATACTTTCAAAATAAATAACACATCAAACTGCTATCTCACCTAGGCATGAAAACTGCCACAACAAATGTTTCTTGGTGAACCCACCCCATTCATCGACAAACACCAAAGAGAGTGTAATATAAGAACTTCTCGTTCGAGATGTAGATCCTTCATTTTTCATCTCTATTTCACTTACGGATCTATTAGCCTAGGAGAAGGGGTGCAAAAATTTGGGCCTATGCAAGCAAACTATATTTTTTCTTATAAGTACAATTTAATAAAAATATTTGTATTATAATTGCATATATTATTTTCAATAAAATATGTTTTTACGTTAAAATTTGGTAATATTAATGTGATTTTTAAATATTATCTATGTACAACATCATCAACTAAATATTTTCTACTTGGATTAGTAATTTTGCGTATATACAAAACCACCATTGTATAATTGAACTAGGTGTTAGGATCTACTATATAAAATAAAACTTGAGAGCAAACCCTTCTAATAATAAAAATGAAAACTTATTAGAACAATAAAAGAAACCATGCAAGACAAGAGGAACACAAGATGTAACGTGGTTCACCCGATGTGGGCTACATCCACCAAGATATCTGATCCTTGTATTAAACCAATACAAACCACCCAAAGGGAACAATCCTGCAACACAACAGTTGCAACCTCCTCTCCGAATACACAAGTATTCTCACACAACTTCTCTTCCTTCTTTCTCCTTTCACAGACCAAGAACTCTCACCTCCAAGAATCTCCTATGACTTGATGCTAGTTAAGAGCCACCAATCAATAAGAATTCTCCAGTTCTACAAATCTATCCTCACTAATGGAGAGATTACATATTTATAAGAAAAAGCCCCAACCACACATCACCACTTAAGGCCTAATTAAAACTTAGAAAGTTTACAATTAGAAAAAAGCTTAATTTTAGCTAATCCTAAAATTAAATTTTACTTTTTCCTCTTACAATTAAAAAATCTTAATTTTATCCAATCCTAAAATTAACTTTTCCTTTTCCTTTTTTTTGCCTCTGGTTCGGGATTGGTCATCTATAGTTCAGTTAGGGAACAAATAATTATTTTATCAATATTTTTCTAAAATCAGACTCCACAACCTAACAATCTCCCACTTGGAGACTAATGCACAACAACTCTACCACTGATGCATCCACCAAAGAACATCTTCAAGCCAAACAAGGAATGTCAACTCCTCTAGATTGTTGTAACCATGCTTTGAACCATCACTTGTGTCATCCACACACTTTTCTTGTGATCAACAAGCAACACACAATCTACCTATCACAAATTTGTGATACTTCAACATCTCCATGATCGTCCATGCATCATGATGATTCAACCATCACCATTGTGACAAGATCCACATACCATGTCTGCCCCCATAGCATGCTCACACACAATGTGACTTGCCACAACCGCATCATGTGATCCATCTCAAAATCATGCATTAAGATCAGTGCCATGTCCATCCCCCTGGACATGCTTGTTTCTCATTGCTCCCACTGCTTGGCCAATATCCAGTCTTTTGTAGTCAATATCAATACAATATTTTTCATCATAAGAGAGTATCAAGGCCTCTTGTAACACTTCACCTACTACATTTGCTTCTTGACCTCCTCCTCCATCTCCATTCCGATATGACAAATATTTCTTCAGATTACTCCTTATTGCCATAATTCCACCACTCCATCTTTCCCTTGGACTTGGATCCACTTTGCTCTTCATGGTTCCCCGAACTCATTCCTCTCATCCTCTATTTTCCTCTGATAGTCAAAGCCACACCAGATAATGATTCACCCATGCTCTTCCATCGCATCTCATCACTAAGGACTACACCAACCACATCATCAAAAGCAAGAGTACCAGAAATAAAATTGCTAATTGCCATAACCAAGCTCTCCCAACTTTCTAGCAATGAGCACAAGAATAGAATGGCTCTCATATCTTCCTCTATTTTAATTTTAACCGAGGCTAACTGACTTACAACCATATTGAAATCATTCAAGTGACTTGCAATAGACCCACCTTCTGACATTCACAAATTATAAAGACGCTTCATTAAAAAAAAATTATTCGAGGTTGAGGGATTTTCATACAACCTTTTCAGTGTGCCCATAAGATCCTTCGTAGTCTTCTCCTCTGAAATATTGAATGCCAACAAAGCTGTAAGGCATAACTGGATAGTACCCAATGCCTTCCTATCTAAGAGAGCCCACTCATCATCAGATATTGTAGTTGGTTTCTTTATCTTACCTTCTAGAGGTAGATAGAGGTCCTTCTGATAGAGATAATCTTCTATCTGCATTTTCCAGAGTTGTAAATTCTAGCCATTAAATTTTTCCACTCTAAACTTCAAATCTTTTGGTATTGCTCCCACTCAATCTAGAAACCCTTTTTTTGAGTACCCAAAAAAAACATTGCTCTGATACCAATTGTTAGGATCTACTATATAAAATAAAACTTAAGAGCAAAATCTTCTTATAATAAAAATGAAAAATTTATTAAAACAACAAAATAAACCATACAAGACAAAAGGAACATAATAATAAAAATGATTCACCCGATGTGGGCTACATCCACCAAGATATCTGATCCTTGTATTAAACCAATACAAACCACCCAAAGGGAACAATCATGCAACACAACAGTTGCAACCTCCTCTCCGAATACACAAGTATTCTCACACAACTTCTCTTCCTTCTTTCTCCTTTCACAAACCAAGAACTCTCACCTCCAAGAATATCCTATGACTTGATGCTAGTTAAGAGCCACCAATCCATAAGAATTCTCCAGTTCTACAAATCTATCCTCACTATTGAAGATATTACATATTTATGAAAAAAATTCCCAACCACATTTACTAAAACAAGCAGGCTATGATTAACCCAATCTCCACTTAAAGCCTAATTCAAACTTAGAAAATTTACAATTAAAAAAAAAAACTTAATTTTAACCAATCCTTAAATTAATTTTTCCTTTTTCCTTTTATAATTAGAAAAAGCTTAACTTTAACCAATCCTAAAATTAACTTTTATTTTTTCCTTTTTCAGCTAGTTCGAGATTGGTCATCTACAATCCAGGAACAAAAACTGTTTTTTCAATATTTAGTTGAAATCAGACTCCAGAACCTACAACCTAACACCAGGCTCCAAGCTCCTTCCATGTAAGTCACATGCAATTTTAATACTTAAAACTTGTATTCTTATTTACATCATGGGGACAGAAAGCAACTATTTGGTCGAATATGTTACGTTGGTTCCTACATGTATTGCAAAATACAGACCAAAGGCCATCATATAGTAAGAACATGTTTCAAACAAGGAAGTAGCAGAGCTACCAAGAAAGGACGAATCGCTCTCAGATCCAGAGAAAGAAGGAGAATCAACTGATTCCTTTTTTACTGCACTGTCCTCGGTATTATGATTACAATTTCTCCTTGCATTACTTTTCATGTTAAGGATGTCGAGAGTTTCCCGAGGGATTCCATTTATGTGTCCAAGCGTCGAATGGCCGTCGTTTTGATCATTTTCAAGTTCATCTTCAACTTCTTTTTCATGAAGATCGACGTGTTCTTCTTCTTCCGCTTCATCAATCCATGTCAAACGAAGTCCCCGCCCGCTTATGACATCCTGAAATTTATCAATGAAGGAAGTCATGCCAAATCTTGGGTTTAAAGCAGGTGCGAAAGAGGTGATTTCTAAAACTGCGTTAAAAAAGTCATCGTCCGATGTTGGGAGAGCGTCGTCATTTGGAAGACTACTGGTATTTGGTGCAGGCGACATTTCCGACGAAACGTGTTCGTTGCCCACTTCATCGATGCTGTCGTCGCTTCGGCTCCGGCTGCCGCTTAGGCTTCGGCTTCGGCTTGTTTGCTTGGCGCCCGTGCTCGTATTAGTACAATTTTCACTACTACATTTGGATTGAGAACCCATGATTTAATATATTTGTTGTTGATATAATTCTCCCTGTACAATTATTTTAATTACAGTGGATGATCAATTCGCCACGAGAAATTTTATTTTAGGATGGTGGATGGAGTGGATGTGGTTTTGGATTGGCGTGGGCTCCTGCTTAAAATTGTTCAGTTACATCTTTTAAGCGTTGCCTCGATTCAGATGTGGTAAACAACATGTCGGCGTCCATTGTGTCTAATTATAGTGAAAACATAAAACCATTTTTTTTTTCTTTCCTCCCTTAAGGGCCATTTTTCAAGGAGCAGGTCATTAGTATTGTTGATATAATTTAAATATACAACAAAGCATAATGAACGAAAAAACATGAAGTGGCAATATTGGAAAAATATGCTGAACACTTACTTTTGACGTGGCCTAATGGGAGCTCTAAGGGCATTCTAAAATTTGTAAATACCCTTCTCTTACGTTTCGTCCATCTTATAAGCTTTGAATTCAAAGTTGCTGACATAGAAATTAGTCATGCTTAATTAACTAATTAGTATTCTAACAATATTTAATGAATATAATTGCTTAGATACTTCGGTGGTTTAAGTTTAATCTCATCGTGTTAGTTATAATATTTGTTTTATAATATATTTTAGAAAGGGTTTGAGTTTCACCATGGCAGAGAGGGTTTGTGAGGGTTTCCTCTGGCTTGAGCCTCATCATGGTAGAGAGAACTTGAGCCTCACCATGACAAAGAGGGTTTGAGCCTCACCGTGGCAGAGAGGGCCTGTGAGGATTTCCTTTATGAGGGTTTCACTCTCTCTTTGTCTTTGATGCTCTCAAAACCCTTTGAGCAGGAGGACCCCTTTCTTCTCTTCTGGATCTGGCTGCTATTCATTCTTAGTTTCTCTCTCGTGGTTCGTGACCATGGTGTTTTTCTTGTTAGGGGTCTTGTTGGTATATTTTATTCTCTTATGGGTTTGGCATTATCACTCTTATCTAGGGCAGAGGGTCGAATGTTGATCCAAACTTGTAGGGGTGATCCTAGGCCATTATAATGCAGTGGATTATTCTGGCTATTGACCCCTTGGCTAGCTCTCGCTCTAGTTGATGGGCGTGTTGCAAGGTTATGCATAAGAGGTTGGAATCAAAATGTACTTGTAAAAAAATGGTGAATCCTAATAAAAATCAAGGTGACTCATGAAGAATCCTAAGCAAATCAAATCGAGCATCTTCACACCAAAATTTAGGGTATTTGAAGCCCTAAATGTAAGGTCATATTTATCCTAAGCAAATAAAATCGAGCATCTTCACACCAAAATTTAGGGTATTTGAAGCCCTAAATGTAAGGTCATATTTATCCTAAGCAAATCAAATAGAGCATCTTCACACAAAAATTTAGGGTATTTGAAGCCCTAAAATATAAGGTCATATTTGGGGCCACTTTTGACCTATTAAATCATCTTATAACTTCCTAAAAAAACCACCATTAGATCAGGTATGAAAATAATCTTTCCAACGAGTACAAATATGTCTATGTTTGGATACATATTGTGGCAAATTGATCCTAAGAAAATATTGGTCCTGAAAATTTTAGGCGAATTGGCCGACGTCGAGGTTCCTCATATTCACCAATTTCTAATTTTAAAAATCCTAATATTCACCCAATTTGCCAATATTCACCACTGTGCATAACCCTGGTGTGTTGGGTGACTACATTTCTTGGGTTGTTTGCTAGTTTGGGGGACTTGGTTGGATTGTGCAACATTTCTTCTAGGTTTGGTAGTTTCATGTTTTTTTTTTTCTTTCTAGGGAGAGGAAAGGACCATCTACCGACCCAAACCCATTGGGGTGAGCTTGGTATAGTGTTTGGTTGTAGAAATATGATGGTTTTCCTTTGTCTAGCTTTAGTTTTAATGGTTTTGCTACTTTGGTTGGATGATGATTGGATGGATCTGTTGCTAGGGTTATCTACTAGTAGTGGGTTCATGGATGATTTGTGTCACTTTCCTTTGGGTTCGGTAATTTCTTGTTGTATCTAGCTGTTCCAAGGAGATAGGGTCAAATATCGACCCAAATAATATATCCTTTTTCTTGTACCTGAGAACGGTTGTTCTTGAAATATTTTTGGTTGTCTCCAATGGGATTTGTGGGTTTCATGAAATTTATTGTGTAGATCTCCTGGATGGTTTTTATGTTGTGGATTTTGTTGACCAATATTTCTAGTGTTGTTTTCTTAAACTAACTATTCTCATGAGGGGTTCTCCTGTTATGTGCTTTGTTGGATATATTTTTTTATTGTGATTACATGATTCCTCTGTTATCCTTTCATGTTAGGTGGTAAATGCTTCAGTTTGGGTAGTTTTTATTTGTAAATTTATTTTTAATTGGTAGCATTTTCATTATTCTACTATTTTTCTTTGTTGCTTTAGATTCAAAGCACACAATGGTTTGACCATAGGAAAATCTCTTGTATTTTCTTGATAAAAAATTTGACTTATTTGCTAGGAGGTTGTTTCATTAGATTTTCGGGTTTGATTCATGGAATCCAACTCAATCTTTCTTGGTGTCTTATTGCTAGATCTAAGGTTTGGGGTACCTTTCAAAATGCTACTTGTAATAGGTTTAGGGACCCTTTTAAAACCCCTTCTACTATCAATAAAAAATATATATATAATATTTTATTTTTATTTTTTAATAATGAAAACAAATAAAAATAAAAATTAAAACTAGTATATAATAAATTTATGTAGTTTTTATTGGGGTTATTTTTATCAAAATATTAAAATATTATATTTTTTAATGTGAATTAAATTATAAATAACATGTTTTTTTATCATAAATATTTTCATTATTTCTTATTCTATTAAATATATTCTTCAATTTCCTCGAAGTGTTATATTTCTATAACTAGCTCCTTGATATAATTTTGATTAAGAGAAAAAATATCAGTTGGCCAATTATCTTCTAAAATTTTAATTTCATAAAGATGAACATTAACACCACAATTGATTTAATATCTCCTACTATATTTCCTTCTCTATAATTAGCAATAATACATGATGAATATTAGGAATTCCAAGAGATACTCTCATCATTATTATCAAGCCAAAGTTTTAGTTAATTTTGACAAGATAGGACCCTGAGGGATATCGTAGTGGTAAGTCCTTGTGTTTTCGTTTAGGATACCCAAGTTCAAATCCTTGTAAGATGGGATTGAGACACTCATAAAACCCATCTAAACTTTAAAAAATCCTATGTTGAATAATTTTGTAGAAGAGGGGAAGAGGGGATGAAAACTGCAAGATCTAGATTGTATTCTAGATTGGGAAGATATGATCCTTATGGATACTGGGTGTGGAGCCAAATGATACAAAGTGATAAGGTTATACCAATGGAATGGGAGCTTAGAGGGGTACTAAACCACTATTATCTCTAGGGAAGCTACCAAACAAGATTAATATGGTGATATTTATCTCTTTAGGTAGTTTGATCATGAAGCTAAGGATTGGCTCATGTAGATCGAGTGTTCCTCTAGGTAGTGATGATCTACCCTTGGGATTGAAAGTTCATCATACCTTTATTTTTGGATTCTTGGTTGTGGTCTTTATTTCCCTAAAACTATTGGTTGGTAGGCTAGGTTGGTGGGGTTGGCAAAGAGGTGGTAGAAATTAGAGTTATGGTGGATGGCCAGTTTATCATCTAAAATGGTTTTTTAGCCCTATTTAAAAATTTTATGTGTGTGAAGGGTTAGAACCCATAGGAATTTAGGGAAATCTTCCCCCTTTTTGATGGTCTTAGGGTTTTCCTTTTTGGTTCTTGGCTATGATAGTTCTCATGGTTCCTAGAGTTATAATTATAGTGTTCAATATCATGGTCTATGGTGGATTGCATTAGCAACGATTAAATTTGGTTATCTCATTGTTGGCTAGTGTGTAGAACTTATAGATGTTGGTTGTTTTAAATGGCCTATTTAATTGTGAGAGGGATCCCAACCATAATTCTATTGTTGACATTGTTTTTTTTTACCCAATATCATGGGTCCTTTAGGGGATCTTGAGCATTTATAGATCTTGTAGATGTTGGCACCTTTAGTAGATCCAGATCATATCCAATTTTTTTATGTTAGATTTTGTTTATCCAAAGTTGGGAAATATTGGAGTCTCCTATTCTATTTTAGGCTCAAAACCAAACCAGGGGAGGTATTTGTGGTTTTTTTATTTAGGGCCTCTTATCTAGGATTCTTATGGCTTTTTACTGGATGCAAAGCCAGATATGATGGTTAGTCGTAGTTAAGTCCTAAATTTATGGTCCATGTTGTCTTCCTGCTATAGTACTCATCATTTTATACTTAGTTTATGATGTTTAGGTCTACAAGCAGTGTTGAAGTGAGTCCCCTTCCCCTTAGATATTGGGGTAAGAAATTTTTAATTTAGTTTTGTTGAATTTCTTGATCCCCCCATAGGCAATAAATTGGAACTTTGAACTTTTTTATTTTTCTAGAGTAGTTAGGCAATTCTTGGCTTGGGCTGGAAGTTGTATTGTGATTTTAATTTTAAAATCTTCCAAGTTGGGGTAGAAATTTCATGGATTCATGGATTTTGATATTTTCTTGTCATTCATAATTTTTGTATCCCTCACTTTACATATTTTTATTTTGGAACCTCGGGATTCGGCTAGTCTTCTAGATCCTAGTTTGTCAGTTTGGATTTTAGTTTTTTTTGTGAAGTTTGGTTACCTAGATTTGTGGTTTCAGTTTGGGTAGGATTTGTTTTAAATTTGGTTGTATTTGGTATAGTTTGAGCAGGATCCAACGAAGTTGGTTTTAGATTTCTTGGAAGTTTGGTTTCTATTTCCCTTGGGTGGGTCAGACCTCCTTGTGTTTCATTATGGAAACTCTTTGGATGCTTGTATGGATGGATCTTAAGTTCATGGACCCTTTCAAAATCCCTTATTTACCTAAAAAAAAACAATGGTTGTATATTTACAAATTATTTGAATGTGTCAATGCACCTATGAAGAATTATATTATCCTATTTTTTCCTAAATATTAACCATCGTATTGTTAGTCATTTTATTTTATAATTAAAAGTAACACACATCCTTCTATAATTTAAAAAATTTCTTCTATTACTTGATGTTATATGAGTTATGGATAAACCCATTTGTTGAATATTCAACTAGCAATTAGTATCCTAATCTCTCAAGACTATGGCAACATAGTTAGGGTAATGGGCCCATCCTTTGACTAACCTAAAGAGGCCAAATAGAAATCACATGAATATATGGCTTTGATATTAGATGATTCATCTTATGCTATGGTATGATAAACTAAGATATATATTTTGTACTAGTTTTTTTTTTTTTAATTTGTACATACTCATCTATATAAATACATGTATTGTGGGAAAATTCTAGATGTAAAACTCCTTGTGGAAATGATGAATATGGAACCATAAATAAAACTACAACATTACTTAAATAGATGATATTTCTTGTTTTACTTTTAAGGAACTAGGGATGCAAAACATAGAACCACTATGGTGATTTATGAAGGATCAAGCAAACTATATTTTTTCTTATAAGTACAAATTTAATAACAATATTTGTATTATGTTTTTGGTAGATATATAAATATTATTATTCGGTTTTTAACTGGTTTTGAAAACCAAGTGCAAAAGCATGAGATATGAGTCAGGGACCCACTCAGGGTAACCAACAAAATACAAAATCCTGAACCCATATAGATTTGAGCAAGCCAAAATTCCCATACACAGGTAAAATATAGAAAGGATAAAAGCCTAGTGTTACCCACACAGGGGTAGTTGGATAGAATACTAGACACATAATAAACCCACATAAGGGTTAAAACAAAAGTACCAAAAACCACAATAGGTCCCTCATAAAGAAAAATAGGGCCACAAAGAAATATTGACATTCCCACGTAGGGGAGAAAACCCAAAAATAACACTAGAAAATTACGTAGAGAAAAATGACCATGCCAAAACCCAAAACTAAGGCTAAGCAATAGTGCTATCATCTTTCCCATAGTTTTCTTTGGCATGATTCTTTACCAGCTCCTTTAGGGTTTCATTTATCCCATCCACAACATTGATGAAATTTTTGATGATGGTTAGGTAGATCTTGTTCTGAATAGTTGCAGTTAGATCAGGACTATCACTACCATCGTATGAAATGTGTTGAGGGGAGATCTACCATGTTCCAAATTTAAATTTTTTGAGCCAGACAGACCTCATGTTTTGTGTATTGCTCTTCTCCTTCTTCACCTTCCACTTTGAATAGATGAGGGAAAAATCAGGTTCAAGGGAGTTGTTCACCTTAGAGGCAGGGGTTTGTGTTGTATAGGTGGCTTCGTTAGCATTCTCATAATGGAGGGACTGAGAGGGACAGTGGATGGGAAATGATAGGGGTATGTTAATCTGAAGCAGAGAGGCAAATATGACAAGAGGAAGGGTGGCTTCAACATGATAAAAATAATAGCAAAAAGACCTTAATGGGTTGGCGGGGTCAGGGTTTTCTCTTTCTAGCATTATGGATGGAGTATCTTATGGACCGATAAAGAAAATTAGGGATATTCATTATATTGAAATCTCTAAGATTATTTACAAGCTCTAAATGTAAATTGAACAAAGGTTTAGTAGGATCATCGATAGTAAGGTATTGGAGAATAGTAATAATTACCATAGGCCACAGACCTGGAAGGAAATCACGCTCAAATGCAACACCTTTCCATTATTCCATGAATTAACGAAGTCCTCTGTAATATCTTGCATAGCTTCCTTAAAATTTTGAATAAAAGGAATGAAACCTTGGGCCAAAAAGGACTGGGACAAGGAATTGAGTTGTAAATTTGAAGGTTCAAGTAGAGCCATGAAGACAACTTTGGAGATAGAAAGATGACACAGAGCTACAATATCTCCAAAACTATGGCCACACAAGGACAAATGATAACACAAAACTATAATATCTCCAAGCCTATGGCCACACAAGGACAAATGATACCAAGGAATGAGAAATATCAACTTGAGGTAGACATTTATAAAACCATTCGCAAAAACCACATAACAAACATCATTCTGAAACAGGACATTTATGAGAAATGTGAACCGAAGAATTTGAAAAAGGACACCCCTCACAAGCTTGAAGAAAACCATAATGAAAAAACCTTGGAACTTTGCACAGTTTACATGGACAAACGAACGGTGATGACAAAAAAAAAAGGAAAATGATTTTGCAGGACAGAAATTTAGTGAAAGTAGAGCATATGTTTTTAACAATAAAATATATTCCGACGTTATAATTTGGGAAAATTAACGTGACGGTTAACTATTATCTATGTACAACATCATCAACAAAACATTTTCTACTTGGACTAGTAATTTCGCGTATATACAAAACCACCACTGTATAATTGAACCAGGCTGCTTCCATGTGAGTCACATGAAATTTTAATACCTAAAACTTGTATTCTTATTTGCATCATGCGGACAGAAAGCAAACTATTTGGTCAAATATGTGACGTTGGTTCCTACATGTATTGCAAAATAAAGACCAGAGGCCATCATTTAGTAAGAACATGTTTCAAACAAGGAAGTAGCAGACCTAGCAAGAAAGGAGAAGGTTTTCTAAATAGAGGTAGGGTTAGGGTTTATTTTCTCCTGATTGGCGTTGTTGCCTAGAGCGTGCCCTACCGACCTTTCCGCTGCTCCTGTTTTCTAGATCGTAGTTCTCATCGTTCTCGTCTTCTTCAACTTCTTTCAAGCCATTTCTAAAAGTGAGCTTTCTCTCCATCCTGTCAAGACGACGTCTTCTGCGCATATTCTCTCTATATAAATTTTGCCTAGAAGAGGTGTGGGCAACAAGTAGAACACTGGAGTCGTGACTGGACATGGACGAATCGCTCTCAGATCCAGAGAAAGAAGGAGAATCAACTGATTCCTTTTCTACTGCACTGTCCTCGGTCTTATGATTACCATTGCTCCCTGCAGTACTTTTCATGTTAAGGGTGTCGAGATTTTCCTGAGGGATCCCATTTATTTGTCCATGCGTCGAATGGCCGCCGTTTTGATCATTTTCAAGTTCATCTTCAACTTCTTCCTCATGAACATCGACGTGTTCTTCTTCTTCCGCTTCATCAATCCATGTCGAACGAAGTCCCCGCCCGCTTATGACATCCTGAAATTCATCAATGAAGGAAGTCATGCCAAATCTTGGGTTTAAAGCAGTTGCGAAAGAGGTGATTTCCAAAACTGCGTTAAAATAGTCATCGTCCGATGTTGGGAGAGCGTCGTCATTTGGAAGACTACTGGTATTTGGTGCAGGCGACATTCCCGACGAAACGTGTTCGTTGCCCACTTCATCGTTGCTATCGTCACTTAGGGTTTGGCTTCGGCTTAGTGTTTGGCTTCGGACAGCGTCACCATTTGGAAGACTACTGGTATTTGGTGCAGGCGACATTCCCGACGAAACGTGTTCGTCGCCTACTTCATCGTTGCTATTGTCGCTTAGGCTTTGGCTTCGGCTTCGGCTTCGGCTTCGTTGCTCGGCGCCCGTGCCTGTACTGACACAATTTTCACTACTCCCCTTGGATTGAGAACCCATGGTTGGTGTCCCTATACAATTATTTTAATTACAGTGGAGGATCAATTCGCCACGAGAAATTTTGTTTTAGGATGGTGGATGGAGTGGATGTGGTTTTGGATTGTCGTGTGCTCCTGCTTAAAATCGTTCATTTACATCTTTTAAGCGTTGCCTCGATTCAGATGTGGCAAACAACATGTCGGCGTGCTTTGTGTCTAATTATTGTGAAAATATAAAACCATTTCCTTTTCCCTTCCGGGCTTGTTTTCAACATGCAGATCATTAGTATTGTTGACATAATTTTTATATACCACAAAACATAATCAAGGAAAAAGCATGAAGTGGCAGTAAGGGCATTCTAAAATTTATTAATACCCTTCCCTTACGTTTTGTCCATCTTATAAGCATTGAATTTAAAGTTACTGACATAAAATAGTTCTTCTTACTTAACTAATTAGTATTCTAACCATATTTAATGAATATAATTGCTTGCTTTCAATAATTAGCAAAAGCATTTTTGTTAGATACTTCAATGGTGTAAGTTTAATCTCATCGTGTTAGTTATGATATTTGTTTTATAACACTATTTTGTTTAGTTTTTTTTTTTAAATAAATTATAATATTTTATTTTTATTTTTTAATAATAAAAATAAATAAAAAATTAGTATACAATAAAATTTTGTAGGTTTTGTTGGGATTATTTTTATCAACATATTAAAATAAATTATTTGTTGTTATGTGAAGTAAACTATAAATAACATGCCTTTTATTATAAATTATTTTTTATTTTTTTCTATCAAGTATATTTTTCAATTTACTTGAATTGTTATTTTTCCAAAACCAAATCCTTTATATCATTTTGATTAAGTCTCACTTGGCCAATTACCTTCTAAAATTTTAATTTTACCAAGATGAATATTAACACCACAATTGGCTGAATATCTCCTACCATATTTTCTTATCTATAATTAGCAATAATACATGATGAACATTAGCAATTCCAAGAGATTTTATCTATTAATACATGATGAACATTAGCAATAATATTATCTTTAATCCAATCCCTATGTTTTTTTTTTAATAACATTAATGATAATTTGTGAATCCCCTCAATTGAAATATATTTGCATCCATTTTCTATTGCAATTCTTAATGCTTGTAATAATTGCTCTATCCTTTGCATAGTTGTTAG
This sequence comes from Wollemia nobilis, assembly GCA_028583015.1. NCBI lineage: Eukaryota > Viridiplantae > Streptophyta > Pinopsida > Araucariales > Araucariaceae > Wollemia > Wollemia nobilis. The sequence continues at coordinate 6,511,268 of JAQPPZ010016936.1, forward strand.
GTGAAGTTCCATATGTTTATGAATAAGTTAGGAGAATTTTGGATTTATTATTTTGGAAAACACCACCTCCACTAACTTTTCCTAGATTCTCTTTAGAAGCACCATCAAAATTGATTTTGATAAACCAAATTTTTGGACATTTTTATTTTACCCTAAACCTAAGTAGATTATTTTTTTTACTATAATTATCATAAATAACTCTTTCATGCATGTTCAAATATTGTAATCAAGTTGTTAGTACCTCTTTTTCTACACTTAAAACTTCCAATGATAAGCACCATGTCTATAAAAATTATGCAAGAGAGGCAACAATATGATTTCATTCTTGGGCATGACTTTCAGATTTATTTTTAAAAATCTATTATTCTTTCAAGCCATAAATTCTAACAAATAATGGTAGTCTCAATACTTTGTATAATACATAATACTTTATCTTGAAATTAATCCAACATTTCATCAACTCTTTCAATGTTGATGGAGCTACCCAATATATGTTTATATTAAAAACTAAAAAAAAAAGTGGTATGAGAAAAGGGACAATGAAGAAGTAAATATTTTGATGTTTCTAAGTTCTTCTCATATAAGGTACATATGAAAGGTCCATTATATCCTCTACTTTTTAGACTCTCCCCTATAAATATATTACTTTAAATGGCTAACCAAAGGAATATTGAGGTCTTAGGGAGACCTCTAGTGACCAAAAAAAATTCAAAAGAAAATCTTTGGGTTTAGGAAGTTTTGATTGCTCTAAATCCTCATATTTCAACTTAACCAAGTATCCACTATTTTTTATAGATTTGAAACCAACTCAAGCTTTTGTGTATAATTTGGTAAATAAATCTTATAAAGCATATTTTGAAGTTCATTTGTAATTTTTTTGAGTTTATTTTCTTCAACCAAGTTACTAATAGAAATCCATGATTTGGTGTTGTTGCACATATTAATAGTCTTTTATCTCTGTACCTTTAAAAGAGAGGCATGCCCAAGATAATGGTTATATGTTTATGTTAAATATTAAGAGGATAAGGTTTCCATCAAGCATCATACTAAAAACTTGCATAATTACTCCCATTGAGTGACCATCTAGTATGTTTCTTTATCAATTGTAAACTATCTGATATGAGGTTCTATACTGATGATCCTTTGGATAGGGTTATTTTTCTAAATAATTTCATTGCATCAAGAGAGCATATATATATTTTTGAAGTAATTTTTTTGCCCATGTCTTTTCTTGATCTCTAAATAATCTCTACCTAATATTTGTCCCTAAGGCCAAACTCATAAGTTTACATTTCCATAATATTGCTCTTATAATATTATTTTCTTTGCAAACCCTATCCAAAATACAAAGAGTAAAACTAAAATTTTCTTTGCATCCTTTTAAAAGAAAATATTTTTTAATTTTAGTAATTTATGATGGTATACATAATAGCAATCTTCAAAGCAACATCATATAATTAGGAATGTATTGCAATGTAGTTCTTATGATTTTTGGCCTTCTCACCATGGTTTAAAACTTAACATTTCAACTTGTTAAATAGGATTTATTTTATCCAACAATGAGACCCAAATCTCCTTTAAATGTCCTTTATAAAACAAAGGAATGTTGAAGTACATTGATGAAATGTTTTCAATGTTCAATCCTTAAATAATAATAATAAATTGTTGTAAACCTAGAGCAATGTTAATGAAAAATCTATATTTATTCATGGCCTCATTAATAACCAACTTTCTAGTAGCATTCTTATAGGATGATAATATTTTTTTAAACTCCATGGTCTCACTAATTTAAGGGTGGCCTAAAAGAAGTATTATCAACAAATTAGAGATGATATTTGAAGGGACTATTTTTTGTAACCTTAATACCGTTGATTTTTTCTTCCATTTTTTTCTTTATGAAAGTTGTCCCTAATACCTCCACAATAATATTGAATAGATAAGGACATAATGGATCACTCTAGCAATATCCACAATATGACTTGAAGTAACCATAAAGATAATTGTTAATAAAAATAGAACATTTTGCAATGCTATAAAACATTCAATCCATTCACACCAATTGTAACCAAAACCAAAAAATTTAAGAATATCATCTAGAAAACTCTAGGAAACCCTATCATATTCTTTTTTGTTATATAATTTCATAATAATACCTATTTTTCATGGAATGAAGATAATATATACCCTCTTATATAATGATTACATCATCAAGAATTTGTTTACCATAAACAAAACCATATTGTTCATTTGATATAACATAGTCTAGATAGTAAAATTATCAGATATGGTCTTTGAGAGAAGGGTAGAAATAATAAAATAAGAGATGGGATCTCCAAACCAAGAGGACCACCTAAGTGATCAAAGAGATAAACATAAAGGGAGCCCCTAATAAGGTTTAAAAACACATCAACTATCCATACCAGTAATATGAGAGTCAACATTATCTTTTGACCTTTGAATTGGCTATGGAGTTACTCTAGGATGACTTAGGCTTATTGTAATAGTGATATATTCATTTTGGTGGCCCACAACATCACACTCATGAGATCATCCAACTCTTTCACTTAAACCTTCTTGGTGATGAAGGGGGTACATGTACATTGTTGGCTATGGTTGGATGGATTGGAGGAGTTGCATAGAGGAGCTTCTTTTTGGGAGGAGGATCACATTGGAGTATCTCTATGCTTGACTTTGTGGTTCTAGTGGGAGAGTGTTCAGATAAGTTCTCATATTACTCCAAAATTATGGGATACTTACATTTCTCTATTGAAATTTGTTGTGATAAGAGTGGTTATAACCTTCATATTTAACTATTAGAGGATTTACATGGGCTTCAACATTGAACTCCAACATGTAGCTAGTTTTGGGAGAGTCTATAGTAGGAGTAATTGTTTTGGGAATAATAGGGGAATGACTTTCATAGTGACTTGATAGTTGAGGAGGGGCCAAAAATGCAAGATATAATAACTATGTTAGACTCTCTATGTAGGACATATCTATAAATAATGAGGTGGAGTCCTTGGTGGACTAGAAATGAGGAAGTTCCTTTCTTCACATCAAGGATAGACCTTTCAATAGATTTGAAAAGTACTTCAGGATATTGATGACTTTGTTGCCGCAAATATGGTTAATGGAGGCTAGACGAAAGCTATAGAGAATGGAATTAGGGTTATCTATAGTAAAGTATTGGAGAACTAGCACCATGATCCTATTCTAGGGCTTAAGAAGATATTCTCTAATAATATCACCCTTATCCTTACTGATCCTTTCACCTTTCTAAATGAAGTAGGATAACTCATTGACAAGGGAGTGTTTGTTGTGTTGCATAATTTTTCCATTGTTGGGGATCCTAGAAAATTCCACTTAAATATTGATGGCAATAATGAATCTTAATCCTCTAAATATCACAACATCATATTCTTAGGATAGGACTAATTATAAGGAGAGTTCCATATCATTGCCATGGAAATTTTACAGGAATGTGAGGTGGTCATGCTCTCTAAATATCTCTTCCATAGTGGCATCTAGTTGGAGGGTATTTGGCTTAAACTTATAATCACCCATCATTGGACGAGGAGAAAGAAAAAAGTGGGGTAAGCCATGGACGGGGTGGCGATAGAGGGATGGGGAAGAAGGAAGTAAAGGTGGTGATAAGAGAGGTGAGAATGGATGAGGTAAGGAAGGTAGTAGAGGTAGCAAGTATGGTGGAAGTAAATACTGTGGGGGGGAAGTGGGGGTATAGATCAAGGGGCCCCTACGTAGTAGAACACTCTTCAAGCCACCAAAATAGAATAGGACCAATGAACAAAACATGAGCAGGCCAAAAGTAATTGTAGTGAAAATTAGAGAAAGTCTAGGTCTAGGGTACTCCTAAAATCTTATCATTTCAAGGATACAAAAGAGTTGAGAGTAAGCTATTGCACATACCAATAACTCCATGTCATAAAAACCTCTTTATCACTAACATCAACATTTGAAAGGATGAAGAGGTGAACTTTGTGTTGCATTGGCTAGTGGAAGATGTGATAGACATAGATATCACCTTAATAATTTATACACTAGGGCATACACATATGATCTGGGAATGCCATGATAAGGCTTAGGGGTTATTATTGGAGATACTAGTTCATGACTAGATATAATTACCAAGCAAGTGGTAGTGGAAAATGAACAACCTATCATGAGGTGAGAATGTACAACTACTAATAATGAAGAGAACAGAGTTGATGCAGGAAACTAAAGCACACCATTGAGTAGGATTGACATCCCATAATAGGCCAGATGTGTCATGAGGGGGAGAATACATGATAGGGGAGATATTTCCATCGACATTGGCGAGGGATATGGTGGACAAAAATATCAAGCAGGTAATATGGATTGGATAGGGATTGATTCAAAGACTAGGGATGAACCACATAAAAGGGAAACAGGAATATATCCAAATTAGTGCAACACATAGGAAAACAACAAGAATAAAATTCCAGACCATAGAAAGAGTTAAAGTAGTGAGTGATAACTATTACAATTACCTTCAGTCAGATATTGGAGGAAATTTTTGTGCCAAATGTAAAGACTATCTTGGAATAGGTATAGGTTGACCATGATGTCTACAACTTAATTTTATTTGTGATAGACATGTTGGATGACATGGTTGCTAAGACTGTGTAAGAAAATGTTGGATCCCTCAATGATATTATGTATTCTCTAGGAAGGGGAGTGAATTCCTTTAATTTTGTTAATTATATTCAATAATTCACCCTATATGATGAGATCGATAGAGGGGAGGTGATTGATAAGAGATAATCCAAGGTAGAGTACTCTAGCTTTAGTGAAGTGATTGATTTGAATATTTATTTTTTTAGCATGTGCAAGAAGGATTTTACCTTAACTGTCTTTGAAGACTCCACCAATTTCCATATGACCTGAGTTTGCTTTGGTTGCTCCATCAAAATTAAGCTTAATCCAGCCCACTGAAGGAAGAGTCCACCTAATTATATATTTTTCAACATAGAGGTTGGGGGTGGATGGGTGGAAAGGGGGAAGACCAAAGGAAGAGTCTAAATAGGCTTCCTTATGGAGAAATAAATTGGGTGAGAGAACCAGAAGGGAGTTTTCTTTAGTAGAAGAGAGGATGTGGGCTCTAATCAAAGTAGGATATTTGGATACATTACAAAAGGCTTTGAAGTTTCTCTCTTTTCACGCTTCTCAAATATAGTGAAGGAGACAAAAGGACCAAAATAACTTGAGATAGATACCAATAAAAGGTGTGGGTTACCGAAGGCACGGGTCAAGGATAGAGCAGGGGTGGGTGCATGCAATCCCAAAAGTAGAGAAGATGGTGCGGAGAACAATAAAGGAGAAAGGGAAATCAAGAAAAAGGTGATGGAAAAATTTAGAACAAGAATGGCAGAGATAGCATCTATTGTAAATGGTCATACCTTTGAAAATGAGGTTGTTAATGATGATGATTTTGTTCTAAGTCATCAACTAGTAGAAGAAATCAACTTTGGTGGTAAGTTGCTTAAGACAAATGAGAGTGGCTAGGAGCCATGTATATTTATGGTCCTCCATGGTGTAGTAAGTCATTTTGATAGAGAACCACCCATCATCATTAACATTCCAAACTAGAGCATCTTCACAATTATCACTTAGAGTGACACATGTCCTTAGTAGATTTGAAAGGTCTTTAATAGCTCTCACTTATTCATCATTGAGATTGTTAGGGAGAATGAATTTCTATGCTTTCCACTCTAGATTGATATCCAAGAAGTTGTAATCTCTATTTCCAGAGAGATTATCAGTGATAGGCTTTATAATGACCATACTTAGATGATATACTAGGGGATAGTCTAAAATCTAGGGTTCTTACTAGAAATTAATTTTCCTACCATTTCCAAAATTCCATATGATCCCTTTCTAAATGAGGTATCTATATTTTAGGATAGAGTTCTGTAGACACCTAAAACAAATTATATTGAGGAGACTACCTATATGGACTCCTTTAAGACCATATGATCCATGTTGGATAACCTTAGGGTTCAACAATGGTTTTCACCACTCAAGCAAGGAGGAATTTATCTTTACAGCCATGATTGTCCCACAAAAGTATGGCCTCCATAACAATCATATCATTCTAAAATGGTTCATAACCATGACCATATTACCCTAAGACAACCCACAATTATGATCGTATCACCCCAGGATGATCACACTGAAAGCAATGGGACCCAAAATCTTGCACCACAGTTTGAACAATTGCAAGCACCAACTAAGAGCAGTGGTGCAATGATTATCAATAAGTAGTTACATTTTTAATCCCAACTACTTCTTGGCTTCTCAAGGAATCTTGGATTTCCATTAGGAAGTCTATAAATTGGAGCATACCCCTCATTGAAAACCCTAGCAATTTCATGCAACAAAGTGCTATCGGATTGAATAACCAAAGATATCTCACTCTCATAAGCAATTAACTACTACTAAAATTCAACCATGGAGCTTCATAGCATATCAATGGACCATTTCAAAGGTTGAAGATCAAATTAGTGTTTCTTGTGTCATACAACATCCTTTCTTCGATTAAATTCCACCCTTAAGTCATTCATCACGAGTGCACCAAGAATGTCAACTCACCTACGGATCAAACCTGTCATCACCTCACATTGACCATAAGAAATTAACTCATATTTTAGCAGTCGTATTGCCTTGATATGGCCTACAAGAACAACCATCTCACCCCGAGATGACCAGCAGGCAAGACCATCCCGCATAGAGATGACCTCCTGGTAGAGATCTTTTTTCCCTATTTTCTTTCTTTCATTAGATTTACAAGCATTTTAATTACTTCTAAGCATAGTTAGATTTCAATTTTCATGCATCTATTAGTTGTATTTCAGTATCTTTATCATTTTCTTTATCATAGATATGGGCCTTATCTTAAAAGGTTCTTCATATGCTATTAATATATTTTGAGTTCTTTTGTGTGCATATTATAGGTCTTTCAAGGGAGATAAATATTCACTCCTCATCATCATATATTGCGTAGGTCACAAAAAACCCTCTCTAAATCAGCTTGTAGGGATACAAAGAAGATCCTGCAATATACATCCAAAATGGCTATAATTGTATTTCATTGTATCAAGATTGGTAGCAATTCCTAAGGGGGATTTTATTGTAATATTCTTGGAAAGAACAAATTATTATTAATAAAAAGGGCACCATCTAGTCATTTCTTTATATTGTTCTTTATTTGTATGGTTACATTTAGATTAGCTACATTAGAATCTTATCCTTTATTTTAAGGGTGTATGATCCTTTTAGTATATTTCAATGGCGATCACAGATGGCATTCATCCATATTTCATTAATTCGCTGCTAATTATTGTTTTTTTTGTGTTTTTGAATTGCAGGTACCACCATACCTTGTAGAGACAGTTCATAGATATGACAATACCACCTAGAAATGACCTTGATCTTCAATCATCCTTGCTTGAGATGACCCCTGTTTGAATATGTTTTGACCTGAGACGGTCGTAGGGATGGCAAAAGTAGCATCTACAAAAATAATCCCCCCCTGTGACCCCCCTTCCTAGATGCCCATTATTATGAATAGTGCATCACCATCCACCTCATATTAAAGAACAAAAAAATAGAAAGCAACATCTACAACAGACTTAAGCCACACCTGTGAGTTATTTTGTCCTTCCTTTGCTTCTTTAAGTAAAGAAACTTAAGATTATCATGCTTAGATAAAGAAATAAGATATTCCAATTTTAATATAATCTATCGATGATCGTCTTTGATCTATATGGCCCTTATCTACAACCATCTCTCTATGAGACAACCCCTACAGGTGATCGTCCCTATGCAGGATGGCCCTTGTTAGAAACCATTCCTCTATGATATTACCCCTTACCTATTGCATTTTGATCTGATTTCTTATTTCTTGCTTAAAGGTTGATCATGTAGGGTTCTACATATTATAGGTTTCTAAACACTAAGCATTTGCTTATTTAAAAATATGAATTTTAAATGTTATTTTTTATGCATTAGTAAAATATCATGGAAATGCTTCCTGATTTTACTTTATTTTAAATAAAATAAAAATAACCCCACACACCATGTACTACTTTTACATTAATGAGTTGGACGTCATCCCCAACTATTAATAAATACAAGTAATGATGGGCTTCATCTCCATCCATTGGCTTGCACCCTAGACACCTAGTTAGCCAAAGCAAGTGGCTTTCTTTGACTTCATCACCAGAAAGTCCCCTACTCTTGGGTGCACCTGGAGTAGGAAGGATTAGTAGTGCCCTTTTACCATGAGGTGAAATAATCAGTGGAACACAGCTATCATTTTTTTCAAATATACGGTCGGCTGTTGAAGTGAACTCCTTGTTGGGCTAGTAATAGGACTCAGACAAGATGACCTCCATAGAGGGGTAAATTTAATTCCTTAAATTACCTTGATATGACATCTAATACAAAACCATTCTTTGCCATTTGGATTACATTCTTCATTAGGGAGTGTGCTCAAATTACCCTATAATAGTTTTATATTTTGTTTACCCTTAGTTTTATAGAAATAGGGGTTTTTCAACATCAAAATGCATAAAATGATGAGCAAGGTGCAACCAAAGTATTGTCATTGTTGTCAACACAGTCAGGTTGATCAGTTGATGCAATGGACAGGAGTTCATTGATGAGCAAGGTGCAGCCAAAGTATTTTCATTGTTGTCAACACAGACAGAGGATCGGTTGATGCAATGGACAGGAGTGCAGAGGTCATTAGATGGATCGGTTGATGAAGTGAACAAGAGTTCAGAGCAGTCAGAGCATGTACAATAAATTTCCAAGAAGATAGAAGTGGCCCAGATTCAAAGGATCAAAGAAAAAGACAAGTAAGAAAATTGTCGTGATATCGCAACATGTTTTCTGTCGCAATTTCGCGACATATCGAAGGAGAGAGAAAAAGTTGGAAAAGCTGTCGTGATTTCGCGACATATCGGAGGAGAGAGAAAAAGCTAGAAAAGCTGTCGTGATTTCGCGACATGTTGGAAGAGAGAGAAAGCATAAGAAAAACTGTCACGATTTCGCGACATGTTGGAAGCAAAGAAGGCAAGTAGAAAAATTGTCGCGATTTCGCGACATGTTTGTAGAGAAGGCGCAGGCAAAGAAAACTATCGCGATTTCATGACATGTTTGGAGAGAAGGCGCAAGCAAAGAAAACTGTCACGATTTTGCGACATGTTCGGAAAGAAAGAGCTTGCAAAGAAAAGTGTCGTGATTTCACGACAATCTACAAGAGAGGCAGTACGGATGAAAATGTGTCGCGATTTCGTGACATGTTTGAGAGAAAGAGCTTGCAAGGAAAAGTGTCACGATTTCGTGACAATTTGCAAGAGGAAGCGCTAAGGAGAAAAAGTGTCGCGATTTCGCGACATGTCGGGTTTTCGTGATCCGATGCGAAGAAAAGCGCCAAGGAGAAAAAGTGTCGCGATTTCATGACATATTGCAAGAGAAAGAGGAGAGAGAAAAAGATGTCACGATTTCGCGACATGTTTCATTTTCGTGGTCCAAAGCGAAGAGAAAGTGCAAGGAGAAAAAGTGTAGCGATATCGCTACATGTTGTATTATCACGGGCCAAAGCAAAGAGAAAGTGCAAGGAAAAAAAGTGTAGCGATATCGCTACATGTATTATCGCGGGCCGAAGCAAAGAGAAAGTGCAAGGAACAAAAGTGTAGCGATATCGCTACATGTTGGGTTTTCATGACCTGAAGAGAAGAGAAGAGCTAAGGAGAAAAGATGTCGCGATATCATGACATGTCACATTTTCATGACTAAGAGAGGAGAGAGAATGTACAGAGATAGAAATGTCGTGATATCATGACAACAGTAGAGAGGAAGACTCCGAAGGATGAAGTGTCACGATTTCATGACAAAAGCAAAACGAAAGAGCATGGAAGCAGAAGCGTCACGATTTCATGACAAATTCAAGGAGGAAGAGCTCAAAGGCAAAAGCGTCATGATTTCGTGACATGTTCCATTTTCGCTGGTGCATGCAAAGAAGAGTGTACGGCAATGTAAAGTGTCACGATTTTGCGACATGTTTCATTTTTGCTGGTGCATGCAAAGAAGAGTGTACGACAGCATAAAGTGTCACGATTTCGTGACATGTCATGTTTTCACTGGTGCATGCAAAGAAGAGTGCAATGAAGTGAAAAGTGTCACAATTTCGTGACATGTCTTGTTTTCGCTAGTGCAAGCCAAAAAGAGTGTACGAAAGTGAAATATGTTGCGATTTTGCGACATGTTATGTTTTCACTAGTGCAAGCAGAGAAGAGTGCAAGGAAGCAAAAGTGTCACAATTTCGTGACATGTTCCGTTTTTGCGGGAAAGAGACAGAGAAGAGCTCAAGGCAGCGAAAGTGTCACGATTTCGCGACATGTTCTATTTTTGGGTGCAAGCCGAGAAGAGGACAAGGAGGCAAAAAATGTCGCGATATCACGACATGTCTTGTTTTCACGATCAAACGCCAAGGAAGAGTTAAAGGGGTAGAAATGTCACGATATCGCGACATGTTGTTTCTGTGTGATAAAAAGTAGAACCCAGCCGAAGTAAAGTTAACTGAAGGAAAATGATAGTTACAGATGCATTTGCAGAGGAATTACATGCAGCCAAAATTAGAAGAGTTAACTAAAGTCAGTTCATCAGTTATAGGTGCAGTTATTGATAGAAATCATGCAGTTAAATAAGAATAGTGAACTGAAGTAATTACGGTAGTTACAAGGCAGTTACAGTGACAGTAAACAGAAGTCATTACTGCAATTATAGGAGCCATTACAAAGAAATATCATGCAGCAATGGTTACTGAAAGTCATCAGACGAAGACCACGAGTTGGACAGAGAAACGTCTTGAAGCCCAAACAAAGAACTGTTCTATTAATAAGATTGCATGTGAGAATAAAGGAGTCGTTACTATTAATAGGCTGCATGTGAAAATATGGAAGTTAAGAATAGAAACAAAACATTGTTATAAAAGGAGATTTGCGTGAAGTAGTAAGGTTGAGCTCCGTGCGAGAAGGGAGATATAGCAGCGTGTTGCCTAGCAGAGGAAAAGTGTTGTGAAAAAGGATGTATAGAAAGCACGGTTGAAATAGAGGAGCTAAGAGAGTTGCTCAGAAGGAAAGAGTGCTACTGTATAGAGGGATAGTGTTGTGGGCTGTTAAAAAGCTAGAAGAATGTTGTAAGAAGTACAGAGTTGTGAGAGCTGCAAGAGTAAGCTATAAGAAAGGGTCGTAAGTGTGTAGTAAGTAGAGTTGTAAAAGAGTGTATGCTTCCATGAGATTGATTTGAGTTAAGATAGACCAGTGAGGGTCTTGTAAAAGCAAAGGTATTTTTATGTCAATCAAGATTTAAAAATAGAAGTCCAAGTTGGTGCTTGGAATCAGGGGTTGGTGCTCCTTCTCGTTGGTGTAGATAAATTAGGGGTTGGTGCTCCTTCCAGTGGGTGCTGGTAAATTGATTGTAAAGTTGGTGCTTTGCAAAGGCTGGATTTGGATGGGAGTCCAAGCGATCTATTTTTGAGGAGTAGCCAAATCTGGTGAACCTCGTTACATCTTGTGTTATGTGATGCTCTCTTGTTATATCTGCTTTATCTATTTTAAGTTCTCCTTGCTTCAGCTTTAAGAGTTGTAGATTTGAATTTAAATCACCCCCCCTCTCAGTGCCATTGTAAGACTAACAATTGGTATCAGAGCCAAGTTCCTGAATAGGCTAAATCAGCTAAGGTTGATCTTGGATTAGTACACAATGGGTAAGAAGAATAGATCCTCCTCCAAAAAGGCATCTCAGCCAGTTTCAGTTCTTGTGGGAGAGAAAACTGATCTAGAGAAGGTAGAATAAGTGGATTCTGAAGTATGCAATGAAAACTTGGAGATTGAAGTAGATCTAGAAGGTGAGTTGATTTTTGCACTTGAAGAGTTGAGTATAGAAAAGAAAAAGAACAAAAGAATGTCCAAGAAGTTAGAAGAATATGGGGATGAGATTGAAGATCTCTTCCTACAAGTTCAAAAGGCCAAGAAAACAGAAGAAGCCTTGAAGACACATCTGGATGATGAGGATGATGTATGCAGCACAAGTAAAGAGGAATCTAACAAAGTTATTGTTGATCTAAATCTACAAGTAGAACAGTACAAAAGGATTGAAGATATTCTCAGGTCTCAAATCAATGAGAAAGAGACTGTTTGCCGCCAGCAAGAAGGAGAGATTGTTTCATTGAAGAAACAACTAGAAGAGGCCAATATAAGTCTCAAATTTGAGAAGAGCATAGAGTTGCTAGATACAATGATAAAGCAACAAAGAAGCTCCACGGCTAAATTTGGTCTTGGATATGAAGCTGAACAACCTTCATCCTCCAAATGTGTCGAGAAGAAGAAGCTCATGGCTAAAGGATCGAGGCAAGGAAAGTATGAAGCTGAACAACCGTCATCTTCCAAATATGCAGAGAAGAAAAAGTTCAAGGTTGAAGCTGAATCTTCAAAAGGAAGAAAGCATCAAAGAAGATCTACAGCAAAGCAACCACAGCAAAAGAGGTTCTCTCACTCTCACTCTTTTAATAATAATGCTTTTAATGGCTATTGTTCTAAATGCAACTACTATGGTCACAAGGCAATTTATTGTGGATTGAACAATAGATCAAAAAGTTATGCTGTTAAAAACACATCTGCTTTCCTAAGTGAACACCCTGTGCAATGTTTTAAATGTAATGGCCATGGGCACATAGCAAGGTTTTGTCCAAGCACTTATGTATCCAATCTAAGGCAAGACCATAGATTTCATCATACACACAGAATGCAATGCAGACAAGGAATAAAACATGTGCAATGTTTTAAATGTAATGGTCAAGGGCACATAGCAAGGTTTTGCCCAAGCACTTATGTATTTAATCTAAGGCAAAACCCTAGATTTCATCAGACACAAAGAGTGCAACACAGACAGGGATCATATCATGTGCATAAAAGAAAGGAAAATCTTCATCCTTCAAGGATGCACAAGAGACAACCCCGCAAGAGAAATGTTCAAGTTCACGAACAGGGGCAAAATAGGGATGTAGTTGAAAAACTCAAGCCCAAGTTCAAGAAAGTCTGGAGAAAGACAGAAGAAAGGGAATCGTGTCTCCTTGGACTGAAGGAGACTACTGCGCTATTGCACTAAGCCACTCCAGGTGGCACATCCTCAGGGGGAGCAATCTTAAAATTTTATTTTAATGCTCCTATGTATTTGGCCGGTTATCTGAGGATGAAAGGCAAGTAGTCGGGAAATTGTCGTATAGCTGTTAAAGTGTGTTTTCAGTTCTTGTAGTTGTTTGTGGAGGTGTCGTGAAGGGTAGTGATTGAATTGAGAGTCGTCACCATTGGTAGTATTGCTTATGTCATTGTTGTTCTATTGATGGTTCTTACTACCACTGTTCATAGCTATGGATTATAACAGTTCAGATAAGTTGGTTGAGTGGAAAGAATGTTTGCCCTAGCTGCATATATGTGTTTCGATAAAAGCAGTGTGTATTTGTTCTACACTTTGATGTGAATATTGTTAGATTTTTCATGACGCCTTGGTGAATATATTTAATTCATAGACAGTTTCATTTCAACTATTGATAAAATTCCAATCCAAGGTTAAGAAGTATGAGGCTGAGTAAGGTGCACTATGGTTGGCCATAAAGTGTTTGACAAAATGTCTTCTCCTGATTTGCATAGTTGAAAGTAAGGTGTGATCTGCAGTAACTGTAGAAAACTCAGATCAGGTTGTAAATATAAAAGGGAATTTGGTTGTGCTGTAGTACAGTATTTGATGCTTACATAGAGTTGGTTGATGCATGCTTCGACTAAGGTCTGTGATAAAGGGATGTTCATTAAGGTGATTGGTTGAGTTGAGATTGAGATTTAAGTATAGAACATATTGAGTCTCTAAAAATTCTCTTTATGCTTCTATGAGGTTGATGAATCACATTGGGTCTCTAACAATTCTCTTTGTGGGTTCATGCTAAGCAAGTTTTTCTTGATGAACTTGTGAGCTGATTTGGACAAGTTCTAGTGAAGACTTGTGAGCTGAATTGGACAGGTTCTAGTGAGGACTTGTGAGCTGATTTGGACAAGTTCTATGTGAGCTTGTTAAGCAGGTTCTGTGTGAGCCTATTGACAGAGTACAGAGAATAGAGTCTCAATGGATAGAGATCCAATAGCCAACACAGTTGAAGATAGATCTAAGTAATGCCTATTATGCTTATCATGATGTTGTCAAACAGTGAAATGAAGTGGTCACATATTCCCAAGAATAGTCTAAGAATTGACTACCTATCAGGATCAAATTCTCAGGGGGAGCATTTATGCATGTGTTTATCATATTGCTCATGTTTATGCTTTTTGCTAACAGTAATAATTTTTGCCTGAGAATGTTGTGCATGGACTCAGGGGGAGTTTTGCAGCCGCCCTTTGGTATTATTGTCAAAGGGGGAGAAGATTTATAGGTAATTGCACACAATTACATGTGTTGCCAACAATTCCAAAGGGGGAGATTGATGAGCAAGGTGCAACCAAAGTATTGTCATTGTTGTCAACACGATCAAAGTTGATCAGTTGATGCAATGGACAGGAGTTCATTGATGAGCAAGGTGCAGCCAAAGTATTGTCATTGTTGTCAACACAGACAGAGGATCGGTTGATGCAATGGACAGGAGTGCAGAGGTCATTAGATGGATTGGTTGATGAAGTGAACAAGAGTTCAGAAGCAGTCAGAGCATATACAATGAAATTTCCAAGAAGACAGAAGTGGCCTAGATTCAAAGGATCAAAGAAAAAGACAAGTAAGAAAACTGTCGCGATATCGCGACATGTTTTCTGTCACGATTTTGTGACATATCGGAGGAGAGAGAAAAATCTGGAAAAGCTGTCATGATTTTGCGACATATCGGAGGAGAGAGAAAAGTTGGAAAAGATGTCACGATATCGCGACATGTTTGAAGAGAGAAAAAGTGCAAGAAAAACTATCACGATTTCACGACATGTTGGAAGCAAAGAAGGCAAGTAGAAAAACTATCGCAATTTCGCGACATGTTTGGAGAGAAGGCACAGGCAAAGAAAATTGTCATGATTTCACGACATGTTTGGAGAGAAGGCGTAGGCAAAGAAAACTGTCACGATTTCATGACATGTTCGGAAAGAAAGAGATTGCAAAGAAAAGTGTCACGATTTCGTGACAATCTGCAAGAGAGGCAGTACGGACGAAAATGTGTCACGATTTCGTGACATGTTTGAGAGAAAGAGCTTGCAAGGAAAAGTGTCATGATTTCATGACAATTTGCAAGAGGAAGTGCTAAGGAGAAAAAGTGTCGTGATTTCGTGACATGTCGGGTTTTCGCGATCCAATGCAAAGAAAAGCGCCAAGGAGAAAAAGTTTTGCGATTTCGCGACATATTGCAAGAGAAAGAGGAGAGAAAAAGATGTGATTTCATGACATGTTTCATTTTCGCAGTCCAAAGCGAAGAGAAAGTGCAAGGAGAAAAAGTGTAGCGATATCGCTACATGTTGTATTATCGTGGGCCGAAGCAAAGAGAAAGTGCAAGGAAAAAAAGTGTAGCGATATCGCTACATGTTGTATTTTTGTGGGTCGAAGCAAAGAGAAAGTGCAAGGAACAAAAGTGTAGCGATATCGCTACATGTTGGTTTTTCGTGACCTGAAGAGAAGAGAAGAGCTAAGGAGAAAAGATGTCGCGATATCGTGACATGTCACATTTTTGCGACTAAGAGAGGAGAGAGAATGTACGGAGATAGAAATGTCGCGATATCGTGACAACAGTAGAGAGGAAGACTCCGAAGGATGAAGTGTCATGATTTCATGATAGAAGCAAAACGAAAGAGCATGGAAGCAGAAGCGTCGCGATTTCATGACAAATTCAAGGAGGAAGAGCTCAAAGGCGAAAGCGTCGTGATTTCATGACATGTTTCGTTTTTGTTGGTGCATGCAAAGAAGAGTGTACGGCAACGTAAAGTGTCATGATTTTGTGACATGTTTGGTTTTCATTGGTGCATGCAAAGAAGAGTGTACGACATCATAAAGTGTCACAATTTCGTGACATGTCATGTTTTCACTGGTGCATGCAGAGAAGAGTGCAATGAAGCGAAAAGTGTCATGATTTTATGACATGTCTTGTTTTCGCTAGTGCAAGCCAAGAAGAGTGTACGAAAGCGAAATATGTCACGATTTCATGACATGTCATGTTTTTGCTGGTGCAAGCAAAGAAGAGTGCAAAGAAGCGAAAGTGTCACAATTTCATGACATATTCTATTTTTGCGGGAAAGAGACAGAGAAGAGCTCAAGGCAACGAAAGTGTCGCAATTTTGTGACATGTTCTATTTTCGTAGGTGCAAGCCGAGAAGAGGACAAGGAGGCAAAAAATGTCACGATATCGTGACATGTCTTATTTTTGCGGTCAAACGCCAAGGAAGAGTTAAAGGGGTAGAAATGTCGCGATATCGCGACATGTTGTTTCTACGTGATAAAAAGTAGAACCTAGCCGAAGTAAATTTAACTGAAGGAAAACGACAGTTACAGATGCATTTGTAGAGGAATTACATGCAGCCAAAATTAGAAGAGTTAACTGAAGTCAGTTCATTAGTTACAGGTGCAGTTACAGATAGAAATCATGCAGTTAAATAATAATAGTGAACTGAAGTAATTACGGTAGTTACAAGGGCAGTTACAGTGACAGTAAACAGAAGTCATTACTGTAGTTACAGGAGCCATTACAAAGAAATATCATGCAGCAGTGGTTACTAAAAGTCATCAGATGAAGACCACGAGTTGGACAGAGAAACGTCTCGAAGCCCAAACAAAGAACCATTCTATTAATAAGATTGCATGTGAGAATAAAGGAGTTGTTACTATTAATAGGCTGCATGCACGAATATGGAAGTTAAGAATAGAAACAGAACACTATTATAAAAGGATATTTGTGTGAAGTAGCAAGGTTGAGCTTCGTGCAAGAAGGGAGATATAGCAGCGTGTTGCCTAGCAGAGGAAAAGTGCTATGAAAAAGGATGTATAGAAAGCACGGTTGAAATAGAGGAGCTAAGAGAGTTGCTCAGAAGGAAAGAGTGCTGCTGTATAGAGGGATAGTGCTGTGGGTTGTTAAAAAGATGGAAGAATGCTGTAATAAGTACAAAGCTGTGAGAGCTGCAAGAGTAAGCTATAAGAAAGGGATGTAAGTGTGTAGTAAGTAGAGCTATAAAAGAGTGTATGCTTCCATGAGATTGATTTGAGTTAAGATAGACCAGTGAGGGTCTTGTAACACAGAAGGCATTTTTATGTCAATCAAGATTTAAAATAGTAGTCCAAGTTGGTGCTTGGAATCAGGGGTTGGTTCTCCTTTCTGTTGGTGCAGATAAATTAGGGGTTGGTGCTCCTTCCAATGGGTGCTGGTAAATTGATTGTAAATTTGGTGCTTTGCAAAGGCTAGATTTGGATGGGAGTCCAAGCAGTCTATTTTTGAGGAGTAGCCAAATCTGGTGAACCTCGTTACATCTTGTGTTATGTGATGCTCTCTTGTTATAACTGCTTTATCTATTTTAAGTTCTTGCTTCAGCTTTAAGAGTTGTAGATTTGAATTTAAATAGCTACACTGATTCACCCCCCCCCTCTCAGTGCCATTGTAAGACTAACATAAAATAGTATAGGGATTCACAAAGAAAATTTAAAAAATATAATCATATTATTTTCTTGTGTATTTTATTTTATTGTTTAATCAATATCATGGTAATAACATGCGTCCAATATCAATCAATAGCTATCATCGTAGAAAAATTTCAAGGAGGCATGAGACACCTCTACATCAGTCTAGAGGACATGGCCATCCATGAATGGAATCCTAGAGTTTTTCATGACACCAATACCATATACATTGAATTTGATCCATAAGATATCCGTATTAGGGATGCACCCATAGGTCCTCCAAGAGACCTTCCTAATTTGGACACCTTAATAGATTTTTATATAAAAAATAATTATTCGTCCATTGAGGGACCTAGTAGGTCAATGCCATGGGTTCACACTCTGACTTGTTCTATACATTAATAATAACATGAACATGAATATACATCATGGACTAGCCTGGATGACCAAGCCATCCTACTTGAAAAATCAAGTATGAGTCAAAAATATGCTCATCTAGATAGGTACAACACTCATAGTAAGATAGCCACATCCGCCCATGCCTTTCTTATAGATGAGGAAGAGGAAGACTCAAGTCATATTCCTACTCCTCATGAAGAGTACTCTACATGAACATGTTGTGCTTCTATGCAGCTCGAGTATACAAAGCTTACATTTAAGCCTAAATATCATGCATTCCTCATAGATGAGGAAGAGGACCCAAGTCATCCTCCTACTCATCATAAAGAGTACTCAATGCAACCACATTGCATCTCTACATCGCCCAACTATACGGATCTCATTCATAAAATAGAGTATCAGGTCAATGCAACCTTTAGAAATCATGGAAAATTAGTAGTAGATCCTACTAGGGAAAAAAGATAAGATAAACCCATACGTATTTTAGATACAAGGGTACATAGACCCCATATAACTAAGCAACAAAATCATATTCATCAAGCACTTAGGCAAAATATTAACAAACAACAGTTAAATCAATAATGAGTGGACCCACAACAGGTACACCTATAAATATTGTATCAATAAAGAATACAACAAGAGCAATTGTAAAGCGCATTTCATGAAATGGTGCCTACACCTAGCACCCATAGAATGCACCAACGCATAAGATACCCAATATGATATCAAAATATTCTCCCTCATCCATGCCAAAATCATG
Organism: Wollemia nobilis; assembly: GCA_028583015.1. NCBI lineage: Eukaryota > Viridiplantae > Streptophyta > Pinopsida > Araucariales > Araucariaceae > Wollemia > Wollemia nobilis. The sequence goes on from JAQPPZ010016936.1 coordinate 6,530,154, forward strand.
TTTAACATCAAATTTTGCTACCTGGTTATCATCAAGAACCTCATACTCCTCAAAAGTACCAAGATCAACAAGAGAAATTAAATGAAGAGCCCAAATGGGAACATCAAGAACAAGCAGATACCTACCTTGAATCCATTTATGATGAGGCATATAATGATCATAATTATCACCCACCTCCAACATCAAAATCAGTCCCCTATACATAATCAACGATGACAATAGATAGATCACATCATTTTACTAAAGATATACAAAGTGCTAACTGATTGGTTAAATTCACTAGAAAAACAAGCTCAAAGTTTGGTTTATCAAAAACCCACACTAAGGCAGCTTAGGAATCAACCTCTACATCCATCAGTGAGATCACCACCATATCCATAGCATTTCAAGATACCTACACTTGAAAAGTTCAAAGGTGATGAAGACGCACAAGAGTGCATGATAGGCTTCATCAATATGTGCTTTCATATTCAAGATAATTATCCCTTTATTTTGATAACCTTCCTTATAATATTAGTTTGGGTTGCTCTAGAATGGTATAATCATCTACCATGGCATAGCATATACACATTTGAGTAATTAGCCAATGCATGTTTGGAACATTTTGTATTTAGAGCTAAAAAAATGGTAAACTTGACTAACTTGTATAGCCTTTATCAATTTAACGATGAGCCAATCATGGAATATGACAACATGTGGAGGAAGGTGATGTTAAAATTACCCTTCACCCTAACCATAATGTATCTAACCTAAATTTTCATGAGAATTTATTCATAGTAAATATTTTTTTCCTATAATTGCAACAATATCAAACATTTGAGGCCTTAGCATAGGCCAAGGTCATTGAGGACATCAAGGTCCAAGAGGGTGATATTAAACTCCATAAAATGGAATTACCAAACAAGAATATTAAAGGTGACAATATGCAACAAATATTGGACCCAATCAATCATGTTGTTTGAGTATCCTTGAATCCTCAAACTAGGTCGCACCACCTCAACTACTAGTGCAGCCTAATTTCCAGGCTCAACCTCAGTCGCCCCAAAATCATATGCAACAAAATCAAAGATAAGGCCAACAACATCAGCCACCATGATAATATTCTCATTTTCCAGATATATTAGCATCGATCTTATGCTTATGTGAGGCACAAGTAATCAATATTTCAAATATTCATCCATTGAAACCTAATAAGCATAGATCAAAGGAGCACAGAGAAAACCTATACTATGCTTACCATCGACAAAGGGGTCATGACATCCAAACATGTTACTGTTGGATCCTCAAAATCCAACTTGTTTTACCCCTATTTTTTCAAAAAAAATGGTCTTATGAGTCCCTTGCATTTTTGCCCAAGACTACCTCTATTCAATAATTTTCGGCTCCTTGGGTCCTTTCCAGGCCTGTCTCGCCTTCCAAAAGTGTCTTTGAAAACCTTTGTGTAGTTGAAGTTAGGTCATCATTTTGGTATTTTGTTATCATTTTTTTGGACTTTAATAAAATTTAATTAATCATTATTTACTTCTAGGGTATTAAATGTTTAATTAAATATTTTCTTTTGTTTAACAATTTGATTATATGTTTAAATAGATATTTAATTAAATTTTATTATTTTTAATTAAATTTATTTAAATATTTATTTAAATGGCTAATTTAAAGTTATATATGAGAATAAATATTATATATTTTAATAGTTATAATATATAATATATAAATTTTTAAAATTAATTAAAAATTTTAAAAAATAAAAATTTACCATGAGAGGGGCATCGACCAACCATGTTGACCAATTCTCGTCAGTCGACCTTGAGAGGGGGTCGATCGATGCCCCATCGGTTGATCTTGCTCGTCGATCTTGCTCGTCGACCGATCTTGAGAAGGGATCAGTCGATATCTATCGGCCGACGATGAGAGGGGATCGGTTTACGAACCCCCTCCATATTTTTAAATAAAAAATAATAAAAATAATAAAAAATAAAACTTAAAAAAAATGGCACGTGCATGCCTTTTATTTAAATGCACGTCTAAAATTAAGCCTTAATGAAAATTAGATTTTGGCCGATGGCCATTGGCCGATTCCCTTTACAAAGGGAATTTCGGTCGATGGTCATTGGCCATTGGCCAAATTCCTTTTGCAAAGGGGATTTCGACTTTATATAATGCATATTCTATATTTTATATATTATATGATATATAAATAATATAATATAATAATTATTATTATTTATTGATAATAATAGTTTATTATTATTTTAATAAAAATTAAAATTTGACTAAAGTTAAAACCTTATAAAAATTAGAAAAATGATTAAAATTTTGTAATATGTTTCATTTTTGTGGTCAAGTTTCAATAGTTGAAAGTTGATTTCTTGAATCCATTTTTAGATCATTTTAAATACGAAAGGAGACATTTTTTATCAATGGAGACCACTACCAGGCCATGAATGAGAACCATTTAATGCAAGAAAAATGGCAGATCAATTTCGGAGGCAGTTATAATTTTTATGGGCCATCACCCAATTTTTAGTAACAGTTGCAGTTATGATCCATTACTAGAGTAGTTGCAGTTTTGACAATTATGGGCCATCATCAAGTTTTAAATAACAATCTACAAGCTATATAAGAGAGTGGCTGCAACAACTTTTATCATCAAGTTTTGTGTGCAGTAATTCTGTAAGAGGTATACCAAAGTGTCATCCTTGTCAGTTGTATTTTTTTTTTAGTGTCTTGTCTATTCACCGTATTTTCTTCCCTATCATTTTGTAGAATTTTATGAGGAGGTGTCTAGTTTGTTGAGATCATTTCCAATGACTGATATCGAAAGCTATGATACTCTTTGTTACATCATTTAAATAAAGAGTTTTAGTTTTCTGCTACATTATTTGAATGGATAATTTGTTAGTACTTGCTTGGTGAGATCTGGTTACACTGATAAAACTCCATTGTAATGATCTATTGATCAATGTTATCCTGCTTTCTTCTTTTGGCAATATCATGTGTATTTCTGCTTCTTGTCCCATTTATGTGTTACATTATTTGAATGTATAAGTGGCATATTCTTTCACTGGCATGCTTAATCATCTTTGTTACATTATTTTAACGGATGTAATTGGCTCAATTTTATCTCCCCCCCCTTCTTTTTTCATCATCCTTTAAGTCTAGCTACAATTACCCAATGGATAGGGCACGGGTCTATAGCTTGAAGCTATTGGAAATTTTGAGTATAGTGTGTTGTCATTGATGTCAAAGGATTGATGTCATAGGTTGACATCAAAAGAGAATATGTCAATGGTTTTCATTGATAATATTATAATATTTATTATTATAATATTGGTTGAAGAAAATCATTATAATATCTACATTTTGAATATTATAATGAAAGAAAAAAGGTTTAAAAGGATATAAAGGTAAGGTTCAAAAGAATTAATATTATTAAAGGAAATAATATTAATTATAAAGGTAAGATTCAAAAGGATCAATATTATAATAATTTTATTATTATTTTTTTTTTTTTTTTTGAATTTACATGGTGGAATCGGTAGTTGCCACGAATTCGGGCAGGTTGTCCAGCCTTTTATGGCCGCCACAGTATTCTGCGCTATCCGCCCCAGAAGCCGCCACACAGATCTTCATGCAGTCCGCCCCTATAACCACCATGCCACAATCATTTTAAACCTTTTACACCACTGAAAGCACCAGGAAAGGGACAAGCGTTTAGTCCGACGATATAATTTTATTATTATAATATAATTTTTTTCTTATATATTTGAGCGCCAAGAAATTGAAGAAAATTTTAATTATAAAATGGTTGACGTCATATGGGTGAAAAAACAAGGGCATCGATGTTGGACGAAGACCAAATAAAACATATAAATATTAGCGCCTAAGGTCATTTTGTAGTGTGTTCCGAAATTGTGTATAATCTGCTCGGTATTCAGTGCATTCGACAGAGAAGACGAAAATAGAGAAAGTGCAGTCCTTTAAGATAAAATTAATGGTATCATATTCAAGCGAGTAAGCATTTTAAACTTGTCTATCTAGCTAGACCAACTCGTGGTTGAGCTAGCGTGAAGGTGTTGCGTGGAGGAGGTTTCAGGTTTGAAACCCATCACAAATATTTTATTTTGGTTCTGGTAAAGCACATGAAAGAAGAGGATAAAATGCATATTGCACCTTAGATTTCTCACGAGCTACACTATCATAGTTGGTCGTGGCCCTTTGATTGGGTGCTTCGCTCTCACAAGGTAAGAGGTTCGAGTCGCGTTGAAGGTATATTATAAGGAGGTATTTAAATTTTTAATTTACATTTTGATTTTTGTGGAGTTATAAGGTTAAGTTGGTATTTAATATTTGCACATTTGATATAGGAGAAATAAGTTGTGTAAAGGGTCTTTTGGTGTTATAATTTAAATATTTTGGAAGGAGAAATAAGGTATGAAAAGGGTTTTTGATATTATAATTTAAAATTTATTTAGAAGGAGAAATAAGGTGTGATAAGGATTTTTATTGTATGATTGTGTGTGTTTTAAAGTAGGAGTTATAAGGTGTCTTATGGTAAAATTATTGTGTGTAATTTTTGCATGGTGAAGGAAAATTAAAAGGTTTTTATTCTTCAATTAAAAGCCTTGTTTTGAGAAAATAAAAAGAGGATAATTTTGTGCAAACTTTTGAGTAAAGGTTATTGTGTTTGATTTGAAAAGAAGATTGGCTAACTTCTTAAAGTGGCAAAAAGGAAATTATTTTGGAACAGGTTTTGAGGGTATTTTTCATCAAAGCAAATTGAGAGGTATGTTGACATTATTACTTCTCTAGAGTAGTTGGTTGAGCAAATATTTTAGAATTATAAGGTGGAGATAAAATGGTTGATTAGTGTGTATTGGAAATATTTGAGCTATATTTTGAAAATAAATTGTGCATCATTGACTAGTGAATTTGGAAACACTTGCGTTAGGATTTTGAGAAAAAATTGTGCATTCTTATTGGAAGAATTTGTGAAGCAATTGTACATTATTGTGGTTGATCATTGAGAGCAAATTTTGTAAAAAAGATAGACCAATTTTGTGAAGTAAGTTATATACTAGTTTGATTTTATTTGAAAGGGATTTTGCAAGAGATAGAGATTGAATTAATTGAATGCAATATTTGTGAATGTGAAGAACATATTGGGTTTTTAATAGTGCATATCATTCTATATATGTTTCAGAGGTTAAACAAATTCTAGGTAGAATATGCCTGAATTGCCTAGTTAAAGAAAGTACTTCTGAAAGAGATATAAGCATTTGTTTTTTTGCAATATTTGAGCAGGTTTAGTGAGCAGCATTGAGGTATATTTGAGCAAGTCTTGTGAGAAGACTTGAAGTAGCATTAAGGTATACTTGAGCAAGTCTTGTAAGAAGACTTGGAGCAGCTTTGAGGTAGATTTGAGCAAGTCTTGTGAAGACTTGAAACAACATTAAGATAGATTTGTGAGTAAAGTTAGAGAAGATTTGTGCTAGCCTTGAGACGAGGTTTGGTGCATATTTGAGACAAATTTGATAGCAGGATTTGGAGCATACCAAAGCATATGGGATAGAGTTCTCCTATGGAGATAGATCCATAAACTAGAGCATAGGGGATAGAGTTCTCCTATGGAGAGCTATCCAAAAACCAGAGCAAATGGGATAGAGTTCTCTTGTGGATAGAGATCCACAAACCATATTAGAGGGGCTAGAGTTCTCTTGTGGAGAGATATCCACAAACCATAACAGAGGGGACAGATTTCTCCTTTGGAGAGAGATCCATAAACCAGAGCAAGAGGTGATAGATTTATCCTATGGAGAGAGATCCACAAACAAGAGTAGAGGGGATAGAATTCTACTGTTGAGAGAGATCCACAAACTAGAGCAAATGGGATAGATTTCTCTTATGGAAAGAGATCCATAAATCAAAGCATTGGGAATTGATATCTCCTTTGGATAGAGGTCCATAAATATTGCAATAGGGAAATTATTCCCAAAATATTTTTTGAGAAAATTTTGAAGAAATATTTTCTCAATGGACGTAATCCACATTGGGTGAACCACTTTAAATTTGTGTCTCTCATGTGTGTGATGATTTGTGTATTTCTATGATTATTGTTATTGATATTGCTAATGATAACATTGTATAATATTATTTGATAAATAAAAGTAAAAATTGATCTTATACTATTCATCCCCCTCTCAATATAGGTTTGTGTTCTTCAATTGGTATCAGAGCGGGTTACTTCAGAAAAGTCTAATAGCTTGAAGGAAGATATTACAAGAACACAGATGACATCTTAGAATAGATATTCATCAAATAAGGTTCCATTATTTTATGGGAAAATTTATGCTTTCTGGAGTATAAGGACGAAGACTTACTTGATGGCACAAGGATATGAAACATGGAAGTTTGTTGAGGATGGGTTCACTCCTACAACTACTCCTACCATAGATAAGGATGGTAAGAAGTTACATGCGAATAATACCATGGCTATGAATAGAATATTAATTGGATTATGTGAATCAAAATTTATGAAAGTTATGCACTGCAAATTAGCAAAATAGATATGGGATAAATTGAATCAAACATATGAAGGATATAACAAGGTCAAGTTGGCAAAACTACAAAACTATAAGAAAAGGTTTGAATATTTTAAGTTGGAATATGAGGAAGATATTGCTTAGTACTTAATTCATATGGATGAGGTTGTTAATACCATGTGTGGACTTAGATTCAAAATTGAAAACTATAGTGTTTCTCATAAAGTATTAAGATCACTCCCTATAAGGTATGATGCAAAGATTTCAGTTGTAGAAGAAACAAGAGATATTGATAATTTGACTATGGATGAGTTACATGGAATTCTCATATCATATGATATGAGAATATTTAAGGATCTCAATTCTAATAAAGAGGTACCTTTCAAATATTCAATGAAGACAAAATATAAGAACCCAGAATCAAGTGGTGAGTCAAGCAGTAATGAAGAAGATAACTATGTGATAAGGAATAATAAGGATTCAAGAAAAAATAAAGGTATGAAGACTGTGAAATATTTTAATTGTGGTAATTTTTGTCACTATGCATCTAATTATCCATAATTCAGAAGCAGTAGTAGTGAAGAGAAACATGATCATAATAAAAATGAAGAAGAAAAATTTAGGCATGAAAAGAAAAATAGGTATAGTCAAGGCAAGCATGATAATAAGTTCTTTCAAAGGCATAAGAAGAATTTATATGTTAACAAGGCAAGAAATGCTTCAAGAGATAGTTAAGAAGAAGAGATTTTAATTTTTGGCAATAGAAGAAAATGCTCTTATTGAAGATAAAGTAGAAGGGTATGAAGATGCTCTTGAAAATCAAGAAGAAGAGAAATATTCAGAAAATGAAGAAGAAGGCACAGTTGATCTAGAAGAAGAACTTATTGTTGCTCTCAGAGAGTTGAAAAGAGTTAGAAATTAGAATTAAATACTAAAGGCTTACGTTCAAGAACATGAGGAAGAAAAAGAAAATCTTCTACAAAACATGACAAACTCAAAAGCTAAGGTAAGGAAATTTAAAGAGGTCATGGTTGAAAAGTTAGAGGTAAAAGAGTTATAATGTGAAATATTAGAACATGAGGTAGTTTCTCTAAGGATGGAAGTGAAAGATTCTAAGGACAAGCTACACAGGTTTGGGAAAAGTTCAAAAACTTTGGATAAAATTATCAATGCACAAATATCTTCATCTATCAAAACATGACTTGGTTTTGAATAAGGACAAGAGAAACAAGAAGAAGGGTCAAGCTCAAGCTAAAAATAAGAGGAAGTTTCAAAGTAAGAGAGTGAAGAAGAAATTAATACTTATGTGGATAAGTTGAAGAATAGAAGCTTCACTAAGAAAGGAAACAATGCATAAACAAGAAACAGGGATCATCACAGAGAAGGAAAAGAAAGTACTAAGATACCAGAGGTTTCAAAACAAGACTTCTTCAAAAGGCATTGTTTTTCATGTAATCATTTTGGTCACAAAGCTATGCATTGCAGGGTTCATGAAAAGGAGTATGGTTTCACTAAGAGGAACTTCAACTCATTCAAATATGGATATTTCTTTCAAGGGTATTTCTATTCTTTTAATCGCTTTGGTCATAAACCAATCCACTACAGGGTCCATGACATAAATTATTATGGCTTCACTAAGGGGAACTTCAAGACACTTACACCTTCCAAGAACTACAATATTAGGTGTTAGAAATGCAATAATCTTGGGCATATAACCAAGTGGTGTAGAACAGAGTTTCCAAAATTTCCAGAGTCAAGCAAGAATAGGGACACTCAAAAGGATCAAAAGGGTATGATTACAAAAGTGTTGAAAAAGAAGGTTGACAAAGAAAAAAGCATTGTATGCTTGGAGTAGAGATACTCTCACCCCAAAATTAATCATCTCAAATAAAGGAGGTGGGGAGGGGGCTGAGCTAAAAGTCTTATATTTAACCCCAAAGGAGTCTCTTTGCCATTGATATCAAAGGGGAAGAGATTTGAGTAAGGGGGATAGCATTCAGTCAGGGGGAGCAACTTTTTAGGGGAAGCATATTTGGAATCCAATGGTTGAAAAAGGAATTTTCAGAAAGGGTTGCCATCAATGACAAAGGAGAAGATTGTTGGAAATTTTGAGTATAGTATGATGTCATTGATGTCAAAGGATTGATGTCATAGGTTGACGTTAAAATATAATATGTCAGTGGTTGTGATTAATAATATTATAATATTTATTATTATAATATTGGTTGAAGAAAATCATTATAATATCTACATTTTGAATATTATAATGAAGTACAAAAGGTTTAAAAGGATATAAAGGTAAGGTTCAAAAGAATTAATATTATTAAAGGCAATAATATTAATTATAAAGGCAAGGTTCAAAAGGAGCAATATTATAATAATTTTATTATTATAATATAATTTTTTCTTATATATTTGAGCACCAAGAAATTGAAGATAAATTTGAATTATAAAATGGTCGATGTCATATGGGTGAAAAAAAAGGGTGCCGACATTGGATGAAGACCAAATAAAACATATAAATATTAGTGCCTAAGGTCATTTTGTAGTGTGTTCAGAAATCATGTATAATCCACTTGGAATTCGGTGCATTCAGTAGAGAAGAATAATAAAAGGAAGCACAATCCTTTAAGGTGAAAGTGGAGGTGTCACATTCAAGCGAGTATGCACTTTAAACCCATCTAGACAACTAGACTATCTGGTGGCTGAGCCAGCACGAAGGTGTTGTGTGGAGGAGGTTTCGGGTTCAAAACCCATCAAAGACCTTTTATTTTGGTTCGGGTAAAGCACACGGTAGAAGAGGATAAAAGGCAGATTGTGACTTAGAGCTCTCACAAGTTGTGCTAGCACAGTCAGTCATGGCCCCTTGGTTGGGCACTTTGCTCTCATGAGGTGAGAGGTTCGAGTCGCATTGAGGGCAGATTATAAGGAGGTATTTAAATTTTTAATTTGCATTTTGATTTTTGTGGAGTTATAAGGTTAAGTTGGTATTTAATATTTGCACATTTGATATAGGAGAAATAAGTTGTGTAAAGGGTCTTTTGGTGTTATAATTTAAATATTTTGGAAGGAGAAATAAGGTATGAAAAGGGTTTTTGATATTATAATTTAAAATATGTTTAGAATAATAAATAAGGTGTGATCAGTATTTTTATTGTATGATTGTGTGTTTTAAAGTATTATTTATAAGGTATCTTATGGTAAAATTATTATGTAATTTTTGCATGGTGAAGGAAAATTAAAAGGGTTTTATTCTTCAATTAAAAGCCTTGTTTTGACAAAATAAAAGAGGATAATATTGTGCAAACTTTTGAGTAAGGTTTATTGTGTTTGATTTGAAAATAAGAGTGGCTAACTTCTTAAAGTGGCAAAAAGGAAATTATTTTAGAACAGGTTTTGAGGGTATTTTTTAGCAAAGCAAATTGAGAGGTATGTTGGCATTGTTACTTCTCTAGAGTAGTTGGTTGAGAAAATATTTCACAATTATAAGGTGGAGATAAAATGGTTGATTAGTGTGTATTGTTGTAAATATTTGAGCTATGTTTTGAAAACAAATTGTGCATCATTGACTAGTGAATTTGAAAACACTTGAGTTAGGATTTTAAGAACAAATTGTGCATTCTTCTTGGAAGAATTTGTGAAGCAGTTGTGCATTATTGTGGTTGATCATTGAGATTAAATTTTGCAATAAATATATACCAATTTTGTGAAGCAAGTTATATACTAGTTTGATTTCATTTGAAAGGGATTTTACAAGATATAGAGATTGAATTAGTTGAATGCAAGATTTGTGAATATGAAGAACATAATGGGTTTTTGATAGTGCATATAATTCTCTATATGTTTCATATTTTAAACAAATTCTAGGTAGAATATGTATGAATTGCCTAGTTGAAGAAATTACTTCTAAAAGAGATATAAACATTTGTTTGTATGCAATATTTGAAAATATTTGAGCAGGTTCAGTGAGCAGCATTGAGGTATATTTGAGCAATTCTTATGAGAAGACTTGAAGCAATATTAAGGCATATTTGAGCAAGTCTTGTGAGAATACTTGGAGCAGCTTTGAGGTAGATTTGAGCAAGTCTTGTGAATACTTGAAATAACATTGAGATAGATTTGTGAGCAGAGTTAGAGTATATTTATGCTAGCCTTGTGACGAGGTTTGGTGTATATTTGAGATAGATTTGAGAGTAAGCTTTGGAGCAGACCAGAGTAGAGGGGATAGAGTTCTCTTGTGGAGAGAGATCTACAAACTAGAGCAAGGAGGATAGATTTATCCTGTGGAGATATATCCACAAACTAGAGCAGAGGTAATAGAGTTCTCCTATGGAGAGAGATCCACAAACCAGAGCAGAGGGGATAGAGTTCTCCTATAGATAGAGATCCATAAACCATAGTAGAGGGGACAAAGTTCTCCTATGGAGAGATATCCACAAACTAGAGCAAGAGGGTATAGAGTTCTCTTGTCGAGAGAGATCCACAAACCAGAGAAGAGGGGATAGAGTTTTCTTATGGAGAGAGATCCACAAACTAGAGCAAATGGGATAGAGTTCTCCTGTGGAGATATATACATAAATCAGAGCATTGGGGATTGAGATATCCTTTGGATAGAGGTCCATAAACATTGTAATAGAGAATTGATTCCCAAGATATTTTTTGAGAAATTTTGGAAGAAATATTTTCTCCGTGGACATAATCCACATTGGGTGAACCATGCTAAATTTGTGTCTCTCATGTGCGTGATTATTTATGAATTGCTTTGATTATTGCTATTGATAACATTGGATAATATTATTTAGGAAAGAAAATTAAAAGTTGATCTTATACTATTATACAATAGTTTTTGGCATCATTTTTGGGGAATGAACTTTTGTGCTATATGCAAGTTATTTTTATGAAGTTTACTTCTCAGCGATATTTTGAATATTTTATATGCCAACTTAAAACCAATAGTTTTTGGTGGTATAGTATTTTTGTGTGTTTTATTTTTTTAGTCTCTCCTAGAGTGGAATTTGTGAGAGTTGAGTGAATATCAGGCTTAGCAGTATTAGCCCAAGTATTGTTGAATATCTTTCTCTTTCTTTGTACATATGTGCTGGCGACTTTGAATGAACTCAAATTTTTAAAAATCAAATAAGGAGGAGTTGGATCTAGAATATACAAGAAGAAATGGTAAATAAGTGCTTTTTGGAGTGCCAAATCCTGAGGCATCTTTCAAGTCTCATAGAAATCTTCAATTCTAGTTTCAGTTTCTAGCCCAAATCTTGGTTTGAATCAGTCTTCTCATGTTGTAAACCAAGTGCCCATAGTGAATCAAACTATAGTGAGTATGGCAGCTCCTAATGCAAATAAAAATGTCAATGTAAATCAAAATGTCAATAAAAATGCTAATTATAAAGCCAATCATTGGAGGACCAATAGATATAGAGATTTTTTTTTTGCCTACGAATCTGAATCCTATCCCTGGTAAAGCTCATAAGTAGATGCCTAGTTCCAATGAAATAATGTTGTGATCTATGAAGATCATATTAGAGATTTTCTATATGCAATGGATAGCCTTGAGGTGGATGATGAAGATGTTGTCCTTAGATTTTTCTTTCAAACATTATAGAAGGATGCTTGAGAATGGTTTAACAACCTTGGAGCTAGTACTATCCTTAATTTTCAAGAGCTACAGAACACTTTTCTTAGGAAATATGGAGAGAGGAAGAATGAACATTCTTTTATGATAGAGTTTGCCACCATGAAGAAGTAAAATGAAATAGTAGAATATTTAAATATGAGGTTCTTTAAGACCAAAAATATTATTTTTGTAACATTAAGGTTGAATGATGATTAGTCTATTTGTTTCTACAAGAATGCTTTCACTGGAGATTTTAGTTATGAGCTAAGGCAGCAAGCAACAACCACCATTGATATATGTATGAAAAGAGCTATTGAAATAGAGAGACATATGATTAATAGTGGTAAAATGAAATCATACTCTCTTGAGCCCAATCAACTTGAAAGAAAGCCCAAGAAGGTTGAGTTATCTATCCCTAAGAAAATAGATCAGGATTCTATGAACAATATAGCTAATCAATTGAGTGAGTTGTTTACTAATTTGAATAATAGGTTGGCTAGACTTGAAAAAGTTAAGGACGACAATGTAAAAATATAATAGGGAAATAATAGATAGCAGGAAGATAACATGCCTCCTTTTAGGAGAAATTTTAGTAGAACTTGGAATAATAATAAAAATGAAGAGGGAAACAAAAATCGAAATGGAAATTGGAAAAATAAAGAAGTAAAAAGATATCTAGATTCTATTAGAAATTCCATAATATAAAATAATATAGCATCATATTATTTTTTTTATTGCTCTGCTTGTGATGGACCATATAACCATGTTTATTATGGAATTTATCTAAGTATGCATTCTAATGTTGATTTGAATGTTGAATTTGAAGATGAAGATATTAGAATTAATGTATGTTGGACTCAGGATGATGAAACCAGAGAAAAAAAATTTGAAAGGGACATGGAAATATGTTCTAGTGATCTTTAGCAAATGGCCTTAGTCTTTGGAGAGGAATCAACCTCAAGTGAGCCTCCTAGTACAATATTTGATAGGATGAACCATAGGAAGCTTGTACCTACAACAAAAGAGGTTGAATCTTTAGAAAATATACATGCTATAAATATTAGGAATTGAACAATGGAATACAAAGTTGATGGACCTGCATCAAAGGAAAAAGCTACTGGAGTGATTTCACAAAAATAGGTAAATCAGATAAAGCTGAAGATGATTCCTGAAGAGACTTATGTAGAAGAAATTATCTAGAAGCAGCAAAGTGATTTGGCTAAAAACTAAAAAGTTAAATATCAGTTTGATCTAGGTATAGAGGTTACCAAGCATAAGGGTAGCATCACTTTTGACTATTCCAAAGTACCGATATCAGGTATGTAAAGCCTTCAAATTCATTTATCAATCAAGAGAAAAGCATCAAAATCCCATAGGCCTTGTGAATAATGTAGTTACAACCCCATATTTAGTTAATCCATTTTACATATTACTAAGGTATACATCAAGCTATGGAGATTGATATTTTATTCATAATTGCATCATTGATAGTGGTGCTTTCATGAATGTAATATCAAAACAAGTAGTTGATTAGTTAGACTTGATTTATCAAAAAGAGCAACTTCATATTTCTATCATGGATAACAAGAGAGTACCTTGTGTAGGCATTATAACTAGACTTCTTGTCCATATTGAAAAATGTCATAAGAAAGGAGTGGTGATGGATTTTGTAGTTGTATATGTGGATCCTTTATTTTATATATTACTCTCTAGGAATTGGGCAGAGCAGTTAGGTGGTACTATTTACTTAGATTGGTCATAAGCCACTATTCCAATGCAGGGTAAGGAGAAAGTGATATTGAAAATAGAACTCTTCAATAGGTATTCAGTTGAATTCAAATATCCTAATGATAACATGATTAATGTCATGAATTATATTGAGGAAAAATACATGGGGGTTCATTCTATTTGGCATTATCTTTTCTTGTTGCAAGTACCTAATTTTGAGAACATGGATCTAAAATTGAAGACTGAAGCAGATGCAGAAACTGATAGAATTCTAACTTCTAAGATGTGGACTATGACCTTTGATGAGGCAAAATCTAAAGTAGGAGCTGTATCTGGAGTACTATTGATAGACATCAATGGCAACTATCTTGGCATACCATACAGGTTAGAGTTTTTTGTACAAATAATGTTGGAGAATATGAATCTTTATTTCTAGGGTTGAGGAAGGCCAAAGAGTTGGGAATTAATTACCTCAGAGTTAGTGGGAATGCTGAACTAATAATCCAACAAATAAAAAGGAAATATCAAACAAATCACCCTAGACTAAAGCAATATAAGCAGACAGTGTTGGATGAAATAGGTAGATTTTTAGATTTTGATCTACAATTTATTCCTAGAGCATAGAATCACAAAGCTAATTTGGTGGCCACTAATGCTTATGGAGAAAAAAAAGTTGATATAGACACTTGATTTATGGAAATTTTCCCAACCATATATATTTGTAAGCCATTTTTTCCTAATAATGTGGTATACTTACAAGTTTTTCATGATGATATACACATTAATGGTTTTATGACTATGCAGAATGAGTTTTTTGATGTTATTTGTGATGAAAGTGATGAAGAAAAAATAAAGGATGTTAATGGAGAACCTACAGAGGTCATACAACTGAAGACCAATAGGATCTCTAGAGGGTAGGTATCTTTAGAGAGCCTGTTTGATGACTTTGATAGAGCATATAAACCTCTGGTCTAAGAATCTGAGATTAATGAAGTTAATATTGGAGTAGAGGAAGAGCCCAAGATTATTATGATCAATAAGGCCCTATCAAGAAAAGAGAAGCAATATTATATCAAGTTCTTGAAAAAGAACATGGATGCTTTTGCTCGGAGCTATGAAGATCTAAATACCTTCAATACAAAGGTAATGACTCACATAATACCTCTTCAAAAATATACTAAGCCTTTTAGGCAGAAACAAATGAATTTCAATCCCACTTTACATCCAATTATGCAGAAAGAAGTGTAGAAGTTACTGGATACCAAGATAATCAGGAAGGCTAGATTTTCTACTTGGTCAAAAAACATGTATCCAGTTAAAAAAAATATTGGTGAGATTAGGCTTTATGTATATTTTAAAATTTTGAATAAGAGCTCTCTCAAAGACAACTATCCACTTTGAAATATGAAGCATTTGCTTCAAATAGTGGTTAGGTCATCAAGAATGTCTTTGTTGGATGGATTTTTAGGTTACAATCATATTGTAGTGAATCCAGAAGATAGACACAAAATAAATTTCACTACACCATGGGGAAGATTTGAAAATCTCAAGATACCCTTTGGATTGATGAATGCAGGGGTAACATTTCAAAGACCAATGGATGTTGCATTTAAAGGATTAATGTTCAAGATAGTGATAGTATATCTTTATGACATTACAGTTTTTTCAAAAAATCTTGAAGATCACTTTTCACATCTAACTCAAGTGTTGATAGGTACAAGAAGTTTGGCATATCTTTGAATCCTATAAAATGTGTGTTTGGGGCCACACAAGGTAAACTACTTGGGCATATTGCTTCAAAAGATGGAATTAACATTGATCCACAAAGAGTAGAAGTCATTGCTAAAATTCCCCCTCCTTAAGATCTTAAGGAAGCTAGATCATTCTTTGGAAATATTAACTTTATTAGGAGGTTTGTCCCTAATTTTTCTCAGATTGCCAAGCCAATAAATGACATGATCAATAAAAATAGATAAATAAGGTGGATAGATGAAAATATTGCATATTTTTAGAAGATCAAAGATGCAATTACTAAAGCTCCATTATTGATCAACCCTTATTACTCCAAAGATTTTAAAATCTACTTTTTTTCTTTAGAACACACTATTGCTACAGTTCTATCTCAGCAAGATGAAGACAAAAATGAAATACCCATAGCCTTTATGAGTACAGGATTGAAGGGTGCTCAACTAAAATTTTCCATTTTGGAAAAATAGGCTTATGCATTAATCAGAGCATTGGATCATTTCAAGTATATATTTTTGTCCAATAAGGTAATATATTGTATCCCCTACATTACTATTAAATATTTTTCACTCAACCTAAACCCTTAGGTAGTCCTCCAAAGTGGATGGTCAAATTACTGTAGTATGATGTGGATTTCAAGGTAGTGCAAATTTTCAAAGGATAAGGACTAGCAAAGTACTTGGCCAAAAAAGAGGGAGAAGATATGAATAACACCATTGTAGTAGATGAGTAGAAAGAAGCTAGAAAAATTGATAATTCTAATTTTATATGGTATGATGGCATAATATTCTAACTCAAAAACTTGTCATTTCCAAGATACATGTCCTAAAATAAAAGAAGGTCTATCAAGAAACTAGTGTAGCGATCTCGGGGAAGCGGCGCATTGTCCACTACTCTATTTCTGAATATTAACTAATATTATTCATACTTAATCATGCATTAAATGAAATATGTGAAAACAAATACAACTAAAATACAAAGAGATGAATGAATAATACTTTTTATTGCTTTTTCTCAAGTTCGGTTACATATAGATCCCTCTAAGGGATTCCCTTAATTTGATACAAATTTTACAAAGTAGGGTAGCAGATGTATGATATCCCCTTGCAAGGGGTGATGCACTAACGCAGGCCTCCCGGTGATGCACACGAAACTGTATGAGTTCTTACAGATGCCTCCTTCTCTAGTTCTGGCTCCTAGAGGGATCTTTTTGCTTTCATATGTTGATAACATGTCTAGTGAACCTGTAGTCCTACAAGTATGAAAACAATAGCAAAAACTTAGTTGTCCGGGATTATCTCCCCAAAGGAGGTTGTTAACAATAACCTTTATGATAAATAGAAATATGCTCAATGACAATAGAAACTAATGCTATAAATACAATTTAATGCAATAAATTAGATCTATGCTAATGGCGTAAAAATATGTAACAAGCTAAATGAAAGAAACTAATGCTAAGAACCCTAGACTAGGCCTACGGGCCACTATCCGAGATAGTGGTCGCTAAGATGAAAACCTGCCTCTATTGCTCCAAGTCTATGGATCTAGGATTGTTGCTTTGATTTAAATGATTGTTATTTATGCCCGATGTGTTTAATATCATGTAGATGATAACCCCTTAGTCGACCAGCACTTCGTTGCACCTAAAAGGTGCTCCAATTTGCTCTCCAATCTGGTAGGGCTTCATTACAAGAAAATCTTCTCTAAGTCTCAAAAATATCTTCCCAAAGTCTTTGAATTCATGAATTGGTCCCCTTGGTACTCTTAGATTTGCACCTTATATTTTTTTCGAAGCCCTAGGTCAATGTCCAAACCCTAGGAATGAATTCTACAAGGACACTAGATGTTAGCATGTAAATTTTTGTCTTTTTCTATGTTTGAAGGCCAGTTAAACCTGGACTTGAGTCTCTCATGTAGACTGGTTGTGAGGAGTAATGCAAAGTTATCCCCGCTCGGCCTTATTGCATGTAAACTGCCACTTCCACCCAAGATTAGGCTAGTTTTATGGAAAATTTATATTTAGGTCTTAGTCATTGTCATCTGCAGTAGTTAGGACTGGCCGCTCTGAGATTTAGATACCAGAATCTAGTCGCTCTGGTTCACAGCGACCAGGCTTGGATGGGCTAATACTACCCCAAATGAGTGGTGAAAACTAGTTTGGCACTTGGAAGGTCCCAAGGTTTTTTCACATGGTCTATGAATGTGCCCATATGAGTAGTTATCCTAAAAATGACATGTTTTAGGTGTCTACAACTAGATCAAATATATTATATCCAAGAAGGTAGACTATATTAGAGGCATCTAGATGAAGTGTTGCTTCTTTTTTTTGTTGGAAGAAGTGCCTCAAGTGTTTAAATAATATCATTCTAGTTTTGTGGAGGCCACTTTGATCCAAAGCCCACTACTCACAAAATCATGAGAGCTAGATATTATTGGCCCTCATTGTTTAAATATGTCTACCATTTGGTTATAAGTTGTCATAACTATCATATTTTTGCAGGGAAGAAAATTTTTCCAGCCATGCCCTTGAAGCTAGTGATTGTTGAAGCTCATTTTGCTCAATGGGGAATAGATCTTATAGGTGATATTAACCCCAATTATTTTGGAAGTCATAGGTGGATCATCATAGTAATAGACTATTTTACTAAGTGGGTAGAAGCAGCACCTCTCAAGAAATCTACTACAGAGGTGGTCATCAAGTTTTTGGTAGAGCAAATATTGACAAGATTCAGAGTCCCTAAGTAGTTGGTTACAGACAATGGTAACTACTTCACTTCTTTTGAAATGATTGAGTTTTGTGCTAGGTACAGCATAGAGCTTTATCATTCTACAAACTACTATCCTCAAGGGAATGGATTAGCAGAATCCTCAAACAAAAATTTGATCACAATAATCAAAAGAGCATTAAGCTAGAATAAGAGAATTTGGGATAGTGAACTGAAGTTTGCTCTATGGGATGATGGATTATATGTCAAAATAAGCATAGTAAAATATCCTTATGAGCTATTTTATGGCGAGGACTCTCTATTACCCCCTTAGATAGAGATTTATGCTTTGTCTTTTCTTTTTCAAGATCATGAAAATCCAAACGTCTTGCAAAGAAGACTTGATAAAATGGTGAAGTTGCAGGAAGACATAAAATATGCATTAATGAAGATGACTGAACATGCTCATAAAACATCACAGTTATTCAATAAGAAGGTCAAATGCAAACCTTTTCAAGAAGGAGATATAGTGTTGTATTGGGATCCTAAGAATGATAGGCATGGATAAAAATTGGAGCGAAAACCAAAATGTCTTGGTCCCTATCAAATTCTTCAAATGGTAAGCCAATATACTTACAAGTTGTAAACTTTGGAGGGCAAGGAATTTTCAATTCCTATCAATAGGTAACATTTGGAACTATATCATTTTGTGCAAAGGGCTTGAGAAGCCACAAAAAAAGTGTGTGTTTCAGTGTTTAGATGAATAAGGAGTCCTTTCTAGGTGATTAAGTAGTCCTTTTAGGTGATTAAGAATTTATTAAAGGTGACTAAGGTATTTTTCTATAGGTGATTAAAGAGTTCTTGTAGGTGAATAAGATTTTTTATGTAGGTGATTAGGTAAGTTTTATCTTTTTTGTCTGCTAGAGATTCTGGAGTTCTTAGGTGATTCATTGCCCAACGGTCTTTTTCATCACCTGTCTCAGTCAGAGCCTGTGTTGGATCCTTAAAGTCCAACTTGTTTTACCCCTATTTTTTCAAATAATTTGGTGTCATGTGAGTCCCTTGTATTTTTGCCCTAGTATGCCTCCGTTCAATAAATTTTCGATTTCTTGGATCCTTTCTAGGCCCATCTTGCCTTTCAAAAGTGTCTTTGAAAACCTTTGTGTCGTCGAAGTCAGATCATCATTTTGGTCTTTTGTCATCATTTTTTTGCACTTTAATAAAATTTAATTAATCATTTTTTTTGGTAAGTAGTGTTTGTATTTACAACGGGTTTTAACAAGGATCCCAAAACCTGATTACATAAGCAATGAGCCTAGGGCATCAATCCCTTGAAACTGAACACCAAAACAGAAATCCCGCCTAGCGGTAATAGTAAACATGAAACAATCCCTCTCAGCGGGAAACAAACAAATAAGAAAGAAAGTAGTTTTGGAGATCCCGCCCAGCGGGGAGTAGCCAAAAACCACCATCGAGAAGATCCCGCCCAATAGGAAGCAAAGAAAAATTGTTACAATAAAATCCCGCCTCGTGGGAAGCAGTCAAAACCACCACAAACAGTCCCGCCTAGCGGGAAGCAACAGGGAAATCCCACCATCCGGGAAACCAGTAGAAAAGAAAGGATCCCGCCTCACGGGAAAATCGGTGAATTTGGTGGATCCCGCCCTGTGGAGAAACCAGTCGCCCACCAGGAAAACATTTCGTTCAGCGAGAGCCATCCTGCAGGAAGCCGACAGCCAGCACAGAGAGGATCCAACCCATCAGGAAGTAACCAGAGAGTTGCACCACAAGGAACCCGCCCCAGGAAAACAGAAGAGGATCCCAGCAACAGGGACCAAGAATCTCGTCCAAGCACAGAGCCTGTTGAGGATTCACAAGAAAAAATGGGGAATCTGTCCAAACCCTAAACCGTCACCTCCACCGCACCGAGAAACGTAGGGGACCAGATCCACACGAATAACCTGCAAAAAACCCCAGGGGGAAGCCTGAGGGAAAAATGGAATGGATCCCCAACCAAACAGGGATCCCTGGGAAGCACCAGTCCGAAAAAACAACCAAGGAAACCCTAGCCGAGTCGGGAGGGGCACAGATAGTGGAGAAGGATCTCTCCCCAGGAGATCATCTGCAAACAACCACTCCTCGGGAGGGATGACCTGGGTTGAGCCAGGGACTGGGCAGGAACCAAGAGCCATGGGAGGGGGAGCAGGGGAGGGACCATAGCCCTCCCCTCTCTACTTTCTTCCCTCACCATCTCCTGTTCCCGAAATTTAATTAATCATTTTTTACCTCTAGGGTCTTAAATGTTTAAATAAATATTTTCTTTTTTTTTAAGTTTGATTATATGTTTAAATATGTATTTAATTAAATTTTATTATTTTTAATTATATTTATTTAAATGGCTAATTTGACTTTATATATAATAATAAATATTATATATTTTAATATTTATAGTATATTATATATATATTTTAAAAAATTAATTAAAAATAAATAAATAAATTTCGGTTGATGCCCGACGCCCGTCGATCGACCTTGAGAGGGGATCGGTTGATGCCTCGTTGGTTGACCTTGCCCATCAGCTGATGCCCATCAACCGACCATGAGAGGGGGTCGGTCGACGACCCCCTCCATATTTTAAATAAAACAATAATAATAAATAAAACTAAAAAAAAAAAAGCCATGTGCATGCCTTTTATATAAAGGCATGCACATGCGCATGCCTTTCTAAAATTAAACCTTAATGAAAATTAGATTTCGGCCGATGGTCATTGGCCATTGACCGAATTCCTTTTGCGAAGGGGATTTCAACTTTATATAATGCATATTCTATATTTTATAGATTACATGATATATAAATAGATAAATAATATAGTTATTATTATTATTTATTAATAATAATAGTTTATTATTATTTTAATAAAAATTAAAATTTGGCTAAAGTTAAAACCTTATAAAATTTGGAAAAATGATTAAAATTTTGCAATGTCTCATTTTTGCGGCCAAGTTTCAACAACTCAAATTTGATTCCTCGAAGCTACTTTGGATCATTTTTGAGATGAATGGAGATGTTTTTGATCAGTGGAGACCACTACCAGGCCATGAATGAGAACCATTTAATGCAAGCAAAATGACGGATCAATTTTGGAGGTAGTTATAGTTTTATGGGCCATCACTCGATTTTTAGTAATAGTTGCACTTATGAGATATTACTAGAGTAGTTGTAGTTTTGGTAATTATGGGCCATCATCAAGTTTTGAATAACAATTTTCAATCTATATAAGAGAGTGGTGGCAACTACTTTTATCATCAAGTTTTGTGTGTAGTAATTTTGCAAGAGGTATACCAGAGCGTCGTCCTTGTGAGTTGTTTTTTTTGTGTGTCTTGTCTAGTCACCCCATTTTCTTCCCTATCATTTTGGAGGTTTTACTGAGGAGGTGTCTAGTTTACTAAGATCATTTCCAATGACTGAGATCAGAAGCTAGGAGACTATTTGTTACATCATTTTAATGAAGTTTTACAGTTCTTTGTTACATTATTTTAACAAAGAAATTGTTTGTACTTGCTTGGTGAGATCTATTACACTGACCAAACTCTATTGTAATGATTTTTTGATCAATGTTATCTTATGCATTGTAGTTATACTTTGATTTTTGTTCTTATATTCTCTCTACTCAGGCTAGGGACCCGAATCTCTTAAAGGACCTCCTACCATGTATAGATGATATGGACTGGGCATGGTTTAAGGCCCGTGGATTGTAGTATGTGACCAAGCTACCCTAGATCATGTCAGATCAGGCCTACCTCACGGCCCTGGCTCACCTTTGGGACCCCCAGACTAATATATTCCACCTTCCTACTGGTGATATGACTTTCATGCCGAAGGATGTATATATGATTTTATGTATTCCTTTTAATGAAGTGGCCATTGTTTCATCGACCACTAATGACCACTAGGCAGTATTTTCTCGGGTGTTCGAGGAGCATGTTGTGGCTGCCCTCAAGGACACCAAATATGATGGTGTATCTATTCTATGATGGCATAGGGAAAGGGTCTTTTCTTAGAGGTATGCGGTGCTGCTGATGGTCATCAACAACATTCTTGTCCCAAACTGCTCATGCTTGAGGTTACCGTGCAACCTCCTTGTGATGGTTCAAGATTTTTTGGATAGTGAGGAGCCTATCATCTATGCATGGGGGAGATATTTTCTAGCACAATGTTATGATCATTTGTATCGCATCTACCATCGGGTTCATATCAAAATTACTTGTAGCTTACTCCTATAGATATGGGGATGGGATTATATCCATGTAGATCATCCCATAGGGCTCCCTGCTGAGATTACAACTATATATGGTTCGATGCAGTGCTATGTTGCCATATGGGCTCAAGAGCGTGAGGAGTGCAAGAGAAGCCCTCATGCGGGGGAGCTCCCCATTACATTGCTACTTTCACTGGGCTAAAAGCCCAAGATATCAGATGGTGTCCATATCATGACTGCCCGACCTGGGACGATCCAACTAGATTTATAGCTAAGACGCAACACGAACGATGGATCATTGGCCTTAAGGTTGGCATCAGAGAGTATTTATTCTACTCCTACATCCTTCATCAGTATGGATTGTAATAGGATGTACCACTTGGCCCAGTCCTATACAGGCGCATTACAATAGAGAGATACCTTCCTCCACCACATGTTATAGAGCTTACTGATGAGGAGTATGCCCCAGCCATTACCACAGGAGTCAAGGAAGGAGTCATAGATGATTTTGCATAGTGGTATGGGGATCGATTGTGGCATGGTGATGGCATCCTCGGTTGCAAGGATGACGGCGGTGATGGAGGTACGGATCCAGCAAGATGGAGAGTTTGAGCTAGAACTGAGAGATGGGGCTAGCCGATAGAGAAGGAGGCTCCTATAGAGGAGGAGGAGTTGGATCTTGAGGATAGAGATTCTCCTCTTAGGGTATAGTTGCATGATGTAGAGGTAAAGCTCCAGTCATTCAATATTCAGGTTGATTATCAAGATGCAACTATAGCCCTACGAGATGCCACTATAGCACAGCTCATGGTATAGATATAAGCATTATAGACTGCTATCAGGAGTGGTGCTACCAGGATGCAGATTATTACTCTTCCTCCTACTCCACAGGATCCTCCAAGGGTAGATCCAAGGGTAGATATTAGGTATCTTCAAGGTTTACTGGATGAGAGTGATGCAAAAAATTCTGATGATGCAACCTACATTATCACTCTCCAAAGGTATATCAGGAGGATAGGAGCCATTCCTAGGGAGAGGGCAGATGCAGTTGGGTCACAGGTTGGCAGGTGCTCCACCTCAAGGTAGTATTCCATCCAACCTAGCCAGAGGATCCAAAATCATATAGAGAGACCAGAAGGCTCACATAATTCTACTCGAGATCCAGCCACAGGGGGTGTAGCCCCAATTTGATTCATGATGTACTTGGATTTTTTTTTTGGAGGTCATGTGACCTACATGACTGTAGTCTACAGGCATTTTATATATCCATGTATTTGATACACATATTTATATATGAGATATTTTGAATTATGATTCATTATGTGTATCATTTATTGCTTATGTTTATGTTTTATTTGTGATGCAATGATGGCATTATGATGAGTTGATGTATGTGTTAGATGATAGGTGATATTTGTGATGATGTGGATGTTTAGATGGATGCTTATGTAGATGCTTATATGTTTTGATTGTTGTGTCATGATGTGATGTATCATGTGTTGACTTAGTGATGAATTTATGATTGTGTGCATATATGTGCTATGATGTATGCATATATGGATATGATGATGTGATCTTAGATTTAAATGTGTGAGTTGTGAATTATGTAATTTATGGATGCAATGTTATTGTTAAATGCATGTTTAATTTTTGCTTTAGTTGTATGCATTCGACTTGTGTTATGTTTTGGTAAATACGATGTGTAATGTATTATCTATATGATGTTTGATCTAATGTGAATGAATCCATATGCTTTAGTCACTTAAAACATAAGGAATGCATATGATATGAGTTTAACAATCTAATGGGCGACACCACAAAAATCATACTAGTCATGCTTATAAATAATCATTCTTACCATAATAACTTATGTAGTGGAGTGGAATGTATGTACTTTCTTGATAAGCTTCTGTAATTTAAAAGATTTCAAAATAGCTAGTGCCCATGTAAATATCATTTCTGACATCTATCTGGTATCTAGCCTATTTTTTTAATACCCGTTAATTCACAAAACCTCATAAAGTGAATGATTATGTGATTTATGATATTATTTCTTGCTATGTAGGAATTTTTGAGGTTTTTCCTGAAACTCAAACACTCTAGTTACCCTATCAGTAATTTTTTATTGACCATACAAGACTTTTGAAAAACAAGGCTTTCATCATGGACCTAGCTATTCATTATCCTTGTGTGCAAATGAATATATTTAGATAGAACTCAAGCATTTCCTTCGAGGTCTTATGGGAGTCTTTCATCCCATTACTAAGATCGAGGATCCTCAATTATTCATCTGATCCTATGTTGGACTTAGTTGAACTTATACCACTAGGCAGTATTGGGTTACCCAAAGCTAGCTCATCCTAATGCAAACATTGGTCTACACAAATGCAAGATGCAATTATGGTAGACATATTGTCATACTTATGGCTCGCTTATGATAAGAATTCCAGGGATTCAAGTTCCATTTCATTCTTTTATTTATTTCACTTGGGATACTTGTTCACACTTACTAATTAAAATCATTGTTTATTTTTAATTGATTTTTTATTTTTCTCTTGAGCAAGGGATTTATGTATTGATGATAGTCACTTGTTTGTTTTGATTTTGACTTTTGTTTGACTTGGGATTTTTCTTGTTTTGATAAAAGCAAGGGATTTATGTGGGGATGATGATTTTGACTTTTGCTTGATTCTGGAATTTTGCTTGTTTTGATAAAAAGCAAGGGATTTAACTAGATAGGGCGGAACTTGTCCTTTTTCCAATTCTCAGCACCTTTGAACCGGTCTCACAGGGGGATAAGCAAGGAAGACCCATTTCACTTAAGGTAACCTAGACCATTTTTGTAGCTTTCATCTTTCCCTTGTACCAACTAGAATTTTAGTGTGTCAATTAGTGATGGGATCCTGAATATCCAAGGCATTAACTGGACCTTACCCTCTACTAATCAAGATGGCTTTCTACAAAATCTAATAAAATAACTAGGTATGGTTGAATGACTGGAAAACCTTAGCCTATTCCTTATAGCAACAAGAAATGGTTGTGTTGAAAAACACAGTTACACACATGAATGAATGGATGCAGATGGACTTGAGTATTTGTGGTTGTGATACAAATTGTGGCATCGTCTGTAAGAGTGTGATCATAACATATGCAAATGCAATCGATATGAATTTTTAATAAAATGCAACTATGTGGATGCAAATGTGAGATGCAAGTATTTTTTGTATTTTTTATTTTTGCATTGTTTTTGTGCTTTTGATTATTTTGTATTTTTTTTGTATCTTTGATTATTTTGTGTTGTTTTTTGTATTTTTTATTATTTTGTGTTGTTTTTTTGTATTTTTTATTTTATTTTGACCAAAGGATTTATTGTGCCTTTGGGGTTTTTCAGGGGTTGACCAAGTGGCATGAGGATATCCTTGGAGCATTTTTTATTGAATTTGATCAAGCGGTACGAAGATACCCTTGGAGCATTTTGGATTGAAGTGACCAAGGAACATGAAGATACCCTTGGAGCATTTTTGATTGAGTTTGACCAAGCGGCTTGGATACCCTTAGAGCATTTTTTATTGAATTTGACCAAGCAGTATGAAGATACCCTTGGAGCATTTTTGACTGAAGTGACCAAGAGGCATGAAGATACCCTTGGAGCATTTTTTATTGAGTTTGACCAAGTGACTTGGATACCCTTGGAGCATTTTTTATTGAATTTGACCAAGCGGTATGAAGATACCCTTGGAGAATTTTTATTTTTTGGATCTTCTATGTTTCTATGATTTGTTTGTATTTTTGTTGCATTGTATTGTTTTTATATTTATATTACAAATTGTAGACACCTAAAATGCATCATGTCGATGGTGACTACTCATATGGGACATGCTAGAAGACCATATGGAAGACCTTTGGACAAATCCAAGGTATAGCAGTGGTTTTTACCACTCATTTGGGCATCTTTGCCTATTCGATGCTAGCCACGGATGACACCCGTCGTTAGAAGTGATGACTGCAGCTGACAATCATGGCCCCAAATCTACCAATTGGGGACCATGGCTGACACCTACGGTTAGCAAAATCCTGCATGCTAACCGTAGCTGACACCTACGGTTAGCACTGTAACAAACTCGGGTGACCAGAGCCGAGTCAAATCAGTTGCAACAACTGAATTGCAATGGTTTTCAAAGCGGTTTGGGCTGGGAAGCATCCAGAAGCTTCCTCTCAACTGCCAAATATTGTTCTTGGCTTCTCCATGAAGCTAGAGCAAGGATTTTGGGAGTCTACTTAAGACCCCAATTTTAGAGAGCAACCATCCTGAAGAATAGCTCAATTGCACATAGCGGAGCCCTATCGGATTGGAGAGCAATTTCATATCCCCTTGAGGAGTAACGAAGTGTTGTCCAATTGATCAATGACAACTATGCATGCAACAATGGAGATCTCAAGAGCTTGAGGAGCAAGCTTGACAATTGACACACCTCCATTGCTAATTCCATTGAATTCAACCACCAATCTGTTCCAAAAAACACAGGCGACCCTTGACCATCAATTCCTTGGAGGATTTGAGAGTTTCTGGCCTTGGTTGCAAGAGAAAGGACACTTTCATCTTAACCATGGCTATGAGCCATGGTTAATAGTGCCAACCGCACCTCAGACCTATGGCTAGGGTTTGATGCTCTCCTTCCTCCATTTTAGCAGTAGATTTCCATTTTCAGTCATGCAATTAGCTTAATCTAGCATAGATCTACATTTTAGCAGATATTTGACCAATTAATTTAGGAATTAGAGGTAGATTTGCTTCACCTTTCCTTGCATTTGTTAATCTAGATTAGTTTCATGCAATTCAAGTTTTCTAATGGTTAATTAGGATGTTTCTTAGCTAGATTCATGCTTCTTTACATGCTATATTACAATTTCCTCATTTCTTGCATAGATTGATAGTTTTACATGCTTTCTTGATTTCATGCTATTCTTTATGCAAGATTCCTTTCAAAGCCTCATCAAGAGAGGCCTCCTTTGTTACTAATTGCTTCTTGTTGTTTCTTGATCGCAGGGAACAGGTATTGAAAGAGACAAAGCATACAATTCCTTCCTCAACGCGAAGAAGAGGGTCATCGACACCCTAGAGCAGTTCGTGTCACCCTGAAAGGCACTTGGAAATCACACCTACCCTTGAGAGGGAAACAATTACACACTCCTATTGTAATATTGTATCAAAGTGATTATCCCTAAGAGGGATGTACTTGTAATTTGATTTTGACTTCGAATATAATGGAATAAAGCGTATTTCTTCTTGATTCATTTGTTGTCAATTTCTTGTTCTTGTATGCATGTTATGCTTTTATCAATTATTGCAATAGGATGCCTTAGGTGTGAGCCTTTTTGGTGGTTACAGTAGGCGATCATGGTGGAAACCCCAAAAATTTTATGATCACTGATGTTTTTCTCTATTTTTTTGTTGTAGGTGCTAACCACGGGTAACAACCATGGTTCACAATGCTAACCATGGTTCACACCTATGGTTCATAGTGCTAACCATGGTTCACACCTATGGTTCATAGTCGTAGCCGCGCCTGACAGACGCGGTCAATAGAGAACAGAAAAATAACAAAATCAGACATCACCAACAGACTTGGACCTGAGGTAGGAGCATTTTTCCCTCTCTATATTTTTATATCTATGTTTTTACAAAATCAGAATGCAATATATGGATGCTAATTAGGAAAACATAGCAAAAAGTAAAATGGCAAAATCCTAGATGCTTTTTAGTTTTCCACTAGTCATTGCTAGGAATAGCGGATCTTTGATTGCAGTCCGCCCTAGTCTCCAGTGGTCTAGGATATTGATTGTTTAGAGTTTGCATGTATGAGGTCCAATCAGTGGCCATTTTCATCATAGATAGTTGCATTCTCTGAATATCATCTAGCATAATTGTGCATTCTCTGAAAAGCAAACGTTCTTTTGAAAAGCATGTAGGAGAATCATGTGAATGTTGTTTTATGCATTTTATTTTCATGCAAAGTAAAAAGAACCCCACACACCATGTTTCATTTAAACATCAGTGGCGTTGGGCTCTCACATCCAACCCACTTGATTGAGACCAACAGTGGATGTCATTACCACTTGGTTGGCTCATTTGAAATTGTATTATCGGGACCCGCTCGTGGCCAAGGCCGACCCAAGAACTGTCCTATCCATGCAAAATAGCATGCACTCATCTTCGAAAGAGTGTATCATTGTGCACGGTGTGTTGGGTGAGGGTTGGTAGTACCTATGCTACCTCGTTGAGTATGGACTTCACTCCCATATTCGGCTTGTGCGAGTATATAGGTGAAAACCTTTGAACAAATTGAGTATAACATCAACTTTTGAAAAACACGATAAGAGTTCAGAGTATATTCACAACAAATCAAATGCACTAAACCAGTTTTAGGACACACATTTAATCCTTAAAAGAGATAATCATATTGTCTACTTTGTGTGTTGCATTATTGTTAGGGTAATTAACATAAGATCCTTGATCTGGGGCCAAACCCTAACCCTAATAATAATAATATTTTTTTAAATTAAAAATCTACTTTTTGATTCTGCATCCAACGGATCGAGAATCATGTAAATCGGAGCTATAACGAAGATTTTATTTTGGTTTTATGATTACTCTATTTTTGAAGCCGAAAACTGAGAAAAACTGCACTAAAATGGTCATAAAATGGTCTAGACAACTCCAAAACTTGCCAAATTTGTTTTGTTGTCTTAGTTTTACCATTGTGCACCTCTCACAGAAATTTTGGGTCCTAAATCTTCATGGTTCAAAAATTCCCAAAAATTCCTAAAAGTGGTCATTTCCCCACGAGCCCCGGTTGGCCAATTATTTCAAAAAATACAAAATTTTGACCCGAAAATCATATTTTTGTGTTATAGCTCATTTTTATCAGCTCATCGCACTGATCATTTTGATATATAACACTTATAACCTTTTTTGGAAGCCAAAAAATTTATATGGCTGGGGGACCTCCCATGGTGAGCAAGACCTCCAATCTAGAGAGGGAAGTAGGTTCCATGACCACTGAACATATTCAAATCAGTCCAGAAGACATGGCCATCCCTGAATGGCATCCCAGGTCTTATCATAACATCAATACCATCCATAGGGGGTCCAACCTTCGAGATAGCCTTATTAGAGAGGCACCCACAGGTCCTCCAGGAGGCCTTCCTGACTGGAACACCTTGATAGAATTCTATATAAGGAACAATCCACCAACTGAGGAGCCTAGTAGGTCAATGTCATAGGTTCACATCCCAGCTTGCTCTATACATCAATCAAAAAGTGATCATGAACATACACCATGGCCTAGCTTGGGTGAGCAAACCACCCCATCGGGTCGAGCAAGTCACCCCCCTACTCCTCATAGGGAGCCTTCTGTGCAACCTGAATATACAGAGATTACATCTGAGCCTGAGTATGCATCATTTCTCATAGATGAGGAAGAGGACCCAAGTCATCCTCCTATTCCTTGTGAAGAGTACGTGGGGCAACCACGTTGTGGCTCTACATCGTCAAACTATACAAAGCCCACTCATGACTCAAAATATCAGGTCAATGCAACCTTTAAGGAGTGTGGAAAACAAGTAATAGATCCTACTAGGGGGAAAAGACATGATAAACCCATTTGTATTTCAAATACAAGGATACATAGCCCCCATACAACTGAACAATGGGATCATGCACATCAGGCACTGAGACCACAACTTGACCAACAACAAACGGATCAAATCCTGTTGGATCAAAAACAACTAAATCAGCAATGGGTGGACTCACCACGAGCACACCTACAAAAGTTGTATCAACAAAAGATACAAGAACAACAAGAGATACAACAAGAGCAAGTGCAAAATACATTGCATAAAGTGGCACTTACGCCTAGCAACCAGAGGATGCAACAATGCATAAGACGCCTAGTGCAATCTCAGAATATTTCACTAAGGCCATGCAAAAATCATGTTCAACATCATAGGTTGGTATCTGATTATCATCATGAACCTCATACTCCTCAACAGTACCAAGATCAATACGATGAGGAATCATATGTAAAGTCCCAATGGGAACATCAGGATGAAGTGGATGCTTACCCTGAATCCAATTATGATGAGGTGCCTAATGATTATACTTATCGTCCACCTCAACATCAAAAGCGGCCTCCTCTACCTAATCAAGGGCGACGAAATGAAGATCATATCATTTCATCAGGGCCATACAAAGTGCTAGCTGATCGGATAAATGCATTCAAAAAACAAAATCAAAGAGGGGTTTATCAAAAACCCATGCTGAAGCAGCTTAGAAATCAGCCTTTGCATCCATCAGTGTCTTCACCGACATACCCATCGAATTTCAAGATGCCTCAACTTGAAAAGTTCAAAGATGATGAAGATGCACAAGAGCACATGACAGGCTTCATCCATATGTGCTTTTATTTTCAAGACAATGATTCTTTGATGTTGAGAATCTTCATGACAACATTAGCTGGGGATGCTTTAGAATGGTATAATCATTTACCACATCATAGCATAAACACCTTTGAGCAATTGGCTGATGCATTCCTGCAATGTTTTGCCTCTAGTGCTAAGGAAACAACAAACTTGACTAACTTGGTTAGTCTTTGTCAATTGGACGATGAGCCAGTCATTGAGTATGGCAATAAGTGGAGGAAGGTGATGTCAAAACTACCTTTCACCCTACCCACAACAGAGCTCATTCGAATGTTTACGAGAAGTTGTTCAAAACAAATTTCACTTCTCTTGCAATTGCAATAGTATCAAACATTTGAGGAAGCCTTAGCACAGGCCCAGGTCATTGAAGACATCAAGATACAAGAGGGTGATATTCCATGCCACAAAAAGGAATGGCCAAACAAGAATATTATAGGTGGCAGTGTGCAACAAAAGGTGACCCCAATCAATCAAGTTGTTTTGAGTATCCCCAGATCCTCAAACCAGGGTGCACCGCCTCCACCAGTGCAACATAATTACCAAGCTCAACCTCCTCTGGTCCAAAATCATATGCAAAAGAATCAGATACAGGGCCAACAACATCGGCCACAATGACAATATACTAATTTTCCAGAGACATTAGCATCGCTCTTTGATCGATTATATGAGGCGGGAAGGATCAATCTTCCAGAGTTACATCCTTTGAAACCTAATAAGCGTAGATCAAAGGCGCATAGAGAAAATCTATATTGTGTTTACCATCGACAAAGAGGTCATGACATACAGACATGTTATCCCTTTAGAGATGTAGTGCAAGATATGATCGAGAGGCAAGAGCTTCAGATAGGAGTCTTCCAAGACCCCTTGCATGCACACAAAGTAAACATAGCACCTGTCAATCAAGTTGAACAATCTAATCAGGTGCATATCAATCAACCTCCCCAAGATTTTGTGGGAATGATCAGTGTTGTAACAGAGAAACAAGATTGTCAAAATCGATCTTCGCAATCGGTGGCATCTTCCAATGTTTCACCTTCGCTTGTCTCATCTCAGTGGGACATTGGCACTACACAAAATTGCACATCACAGTAGGGGGAATCAGTTTCTACTACTCCTCCTAGTCAAGCCAATCATGGCACATCAAACACAATGCACATTGGGGGTCTTCAAGGTGTCACACCTTCCCCATCATCCACATCATGATCAATGAAGCAAAGTGAGACTTCTAAAGGTATCACACCTTCCTCACTTTCATTGAGTGGCACACACACTGGGGGTACTTAAGGTAGCGTACCTTCCCATTTAAAAACATAAAAACAAGAAAAAAATCATAAAATATCAAAATTTCAAAAACAAATAAAACATTTAAATTTCAAAAACAATTGAAAAATCATAAATTTAAATATCAAAACATCAAAAATATGGAAAACATCAAAATCCATAAAACTCAAAAAGGCTCCAAAGGCATCTATAAGCCCTTTGGTCATTTTCAAGAAAGGCTCCAAAGGTATCTTTAGCCCTTTGGTCAAAGCATAAAGGCTCCAAAGGCATTTGTAAGCCCTTTGGTCAATCTAAAAAGGCTCCGAGGGTTTGCTTAAAACCCGGTCATCCCAAAAAGGACTCCAGCCAGGATTTCTTAAAAACCTGGTCATCCTAAAAAGCTCCAAGGGTTCTTAAGAATCGCTTGGTCAATTAAAGGCTCCAAAGGCATTTCTTCACCATTTGGTCATTCCTAAAGGCTCCGAAGGCATGTACTCATCATTTGGTCAAATATTAAGGCTCAAAAATCCATAAAATTTGAAAAAGCAATATATAAAATCCAAAAAAAAATTGGTAAAGCGTAAAATCCAAAAACATATGCATTTTGCATTTTGCATTTTCATTTGCATTCACACATGCATTCACTACATTACATTGCATATAGGTATTCTTCATCCATTGCATTCCATAGTAGAATGGATCGTGTTTGTCAGTATTACAAACGACACCATGTTTGTGTCTAAATCATGCACCTCTGCATTTATCATAATCCGTTGCATTCATACACAACGCTTGTTGCTATAAAATACATAAATATCCAAAAGTTTTCCAGTCACTCAGCCATACCTAGTGGGTTTCTCAGATGTCATAGAAAGTTTGCTTTGCTTTTGTAGATGAGGTCAGTAGTTGGGATAGTACTTGACATATCAGGATCCCGTCACTAAGCAAAACATATAAAATCCTGCTAAGATAAGGGAGGATGAAAGCTGCGAAAGTGGTCCTAGGTTCTCTAGAGAGATGGGTTTTATTACCTGCTTGTCTTGCAAATAGTTCGGTCTAGAGTGGTGAACCTTGGCAAAAGGACAAGAATTTCCCCTACTCATACATAGATACAAAGTTTAAATCTCAAATCGAAATTCAAAGTTCAAAGTTCAAAGTTGAAAGTTCAAATCCCAAAAAGTTCAAAGTTTACAGTTCAAAGCTCAAATATCAAAGTAATATAGTGAATCAAAAGCACTATACAAATCCCTTGCTCAAAGTAAATCGTAAATGAAATGTAAAAAATAGTGAGAAAATCACTACATATGAGCAAGTATCAAAAAATGGGGTGAGAACTTGAATCCCTGGATTGTTCACCATTCAAAAGCCATAGAGTGAACCCCGATCGCAACAATGGGTTGAAAGAGTCCCGCCTACTTTTGGAGTAGTAGTTCTATTGGGTGATCCCTAATCGCAACAATGGGTTGAAAGAGTCCCGCTTGCTTTTAGAGGGGTAGTCCTGATCAATTTGCAAGATGAGCTAGCTCTAGGTGCCTAGGGTTGCCTAGCATTATAGTCCAATCAAATTTGAAACAAGGATGATACGAACATATGAGGAACCCGATCTCACATATGGGTTGAAAGAGTCCTGACTGACATCTGGGGTATGCCTATGGTCTATCTAAAAATACTCACATGCACACACAGGGGTAATGAATAGTTGGGTCTTTCACGGTGAAAGCCTTGTCCAACAGAAGCCTTGTACAATTAGTATGTGACATTTGAGAAGTCTACTAGGGTGTTTGAGTCTCATGGAAAACCTCAAAAAGTTCTCTAATAGCAACAACATACCAAATATCACAAACCATCCAAAAATAAATCATGTCAATCATGAAAATTGCAAAGTGTCGAATCCAAGATACATCATTACAAGTAAGCACAAAGTTTTCAGGATATAGGATAGATACCAGATGGATATCAGAAATGATATTTAGATGGCCACTGACTATATCATGCATAAAATTGCAAAAATTGCAAAAGAAGTATAGAGTGACATATGATATCACCCATTTCATACCAGTTCATATCATTGCATCTCATATGTGGGTGTTTAATTGAGTAAATTCTTGTAATGAGGATTTCCAATTACATTCATGATTTGTTATACATTTTGTGGTGTCATCCATTATATTGATAAACATGTATCACATTCATTCCATGTGTTTTAAGTGATTAAAGCATACAAGTTCATTTACATTAGATTACTATCATGTAAATAATGCATTACCATACATTGCATTCACCATGTCATAACATCATAAATTAGATGCATACAAGTAAAGCAAATTAAACAGTGCATCCATATGCATACATCATAGTAGTCCATCTACATATCTAGATCACAATATCTAGTCATACATCCATCATCTAGCTAGTGCATGTTATCCATACATCACATCATATAGCATCAAATCAACATAACATATGAGCATTGCATCCACGTGCATCTCATAAACATAAAATCAAAATAAACAAAAAAATATTTTTAAGTATCAACTGGGGCATTATCAGTATCGATCCCCAAACGCTCCAAAGAAGTCTAAATCTTTGGTCTTTTCATTCAAGTCATAAACGCAAACATTTACTCACAATAAGGAGTTTTAAAATGGACAATTAAGCAAATCTACAGGTCCAAAATTTCAAAATTAACAAAAAATTAAATAATTCAAAATTCAAATGTGCCTCGTATTCAGTCATTTATTCTACACACTTGGTGGTTGCAACGACTTGCGCTCCATGCAATACGACAAGATGAGTAAATTACCATAAGGACATTTGGGGTAAAATTGTCATCATTGATTTGATATGCTTCTTTTCAATCCCGAAGAAGGCCTTCGAGGCTGGACCGCTCCATGAGAATGAAGTAATCATTTCATTTTTTCTATGACATTTTCAGCAAATCATCGACAATATGATTCACCACAAGCATAATTGACATTGCTATCATTTTGATTCCCTAAGAAGGCCTTCGTGGCTGGACCGCTCCATGGGATAGGAATATGCAATTACTTTAAATGGTGTAATCATAGCTGATTAGGCCTCACCAAGTATTCAAATGCTAAATCTTAATTTGTTCAAGATCATTCATAGTGGTCAAGTGACCTCGTCGCTTCATTTAAGTGTCATTACCCTCATCGACTCATCGCTTGAGGGGGTAGTCATAATAACAAATTCATAATCAAAATCAATAGTTAAATGCTTAATCATTGTTAAGTGCATTCGTTCAAGAGTCATTGCCAAAGACAATCATGCACCCTCCTTGCTTGGGGCAAATAAACAAGATATCAAGATCAAATTTCAAGCAAACTGGGCAGCTAGTCTCCTAATTTAGGATTGGACTTAAGCTTGTCTCCTAATTGCCATCAAGGCTAGGATTTGACTTAAGCTTGTCTCCTAATTGCCGTTAAGGCTAGGATTTGACTTAAGCTTATCTCCTAATTGCCATTAAGGCTAGGATTTTGACTTAAGCTTTCCAGAATCAAGTTCTTCAACTCATCGAAGGTAATGATTCAATGATGCATACTCTTTTCATGATTGGGGCATCTAATGTTGATCAGACTAATGATCATCATGCAACCTTTGACATCATTTTAGGAGGTCTATTTTTTCTCATGCGTTGTTTGATCTCACAACGCATCACAAAAGGGGCATCTGTAGACACCTAAAACACGTCATGTCGATGGTGACTACTCATATGGGACATGCTAGAAGACCATATGGAAGACCTTTGGACAAATCCAAGGTATAGCAGTGGTTTTTACCACTCAATTGGGCATCTTTGCCTAGTCAGTGCTAACCACGGATGACACCTCGGTTAGAAGTGCTAACCATGGTTGACACCTACGGTTAGCAAAATCCTACATGCTAACCATAGCTGACACCTGCGGTTAGCACTGTAACAAACTCGGGTGACCAGAGCCGAGTCAAATCAGTTGCAACAACCGAATTGCAATGGTTTTCAAAGCGGTTTGGGCTGGGAAGCATCCAGAAGCTTCCTCTCAACTGCCAAATCTTGTTCTTGGCTTCTCCATGAAGCTAGAGCAAGGATTTTGGGAGTCTACTTAAGACCCCAATTTTAGAGAGCAAAGATCCTGAAGAATAGCTCAATTGCACATAGCGGAGCCCTATCGGATTGGAGAGCAATTTCATATCCCCTTGAGGAGTAACGAAGTGTTGTCCAATTGATCAATGACAACTGTGCATGCAACAATGGAGATCTCAAGAGCTTGAGGAGCAAGCTTGACAATTGACACACCTCCATTGCTAATTCCATTGAATTCAACCACCAATCTATTCCAAAAAACACAGGCGACCCTTGACCATCAATTCCTTGGAGGATTTGAGAGTTTCTGGCCTTGGTTGCAAGAGAAAGGACACTTTCATCTTAACCATGGCTATTAGCCATGGTTAATAGTGCCAACCACACCTCAGACCTACGGCTAGGGTTTGATGCTTTCTTTCCTCCATTTTAGCATTAGATTTCCATTTCTAGTCATGCATTTAGCTTAATCTCGCATAGATCTACATTTTAGCAGATATTTGACCGTTTAATTTAGGAATTAGAGGTAGATTTACTTCATTTCCTTGCATTTGTTAATCTAGATTAGTTTCATGCAATTCAAGTTTTCTAATGGTTAATTAGGATGTTTCTTAGCTAGATTCATGCTTCTTTACATGCTATATTACAATTTCCTCATTTCTTGCATAGATTGATAGTTTTACATGCTTTCTTGATTTCATGCTATTCTTTATGCAAGATTCCTTTCAAAGCCTCATCAAGAGAGGCCTCCTTTGTTACTAATTGCTTCTTGTTGTTTCTTGATCATAGGGAACAGGTATTGAAAGAGACAAAGCATACAATTCCTTCCTCAACGCGAAGAAGAGGGTCATCGACACCCTAGAGCAGTTCGTGTCACCCTGAAAGGCACTTGGAAATCACACCTACCCTTGAGAGGGAAAAAAATTACACACTCCTATTGTAATATTGTATCAAAGTGATTATCCCTAAGAGGGATGTACTTGTAATTTGATTTTGACTTCGAATATAATGGAATAAAGCGTATTTCTTCTTGATTCATTTGTTGTCAATTTCTTGTTCTTGTATGCATGTTATGCTTTTATCAATTATTGCAATAGGATACCTTAGGTGTGAGCCTTTTTGGTGGTTACAAGACAAATTTGAATGTTTTGGCATTTTATGTATATTTGGATGTTTTTGTATTTTATGTATATTCGAATGTTTTTGTATTTAATGTATAAAATATTTTCAAATGAATGGTATTGAGAGGCTTAGACTCTTCAACACCATCCAATGATGTGAGGCGATATGCTCCAGGCCCAACCCTTTATGATATTATGTATGGACCTATCCAATTTACCACAAATTTGTCTCATAGGTGCGACGACAGATTTGAGTTTTTTTGGTTTTATTTGAGCACAAGATCCCTAACTTTCAATTCTCTTAAGTGGAATTTACTATTGTAAGCTCACACAAGGTGATCTTGATAAACACGAAGATGCTCCAAAGTATTGACTTGGCGTTCATCAATAAGTGTTAATTTATCAAGGTGGCCTTATCATGCGATGTCGTCATCAATGAAGTCCTTCAATGCTATGCGTAGGGTTGGAATTTCCAACTCTAGGGGCATGATGGCCTCAGCGCCATATACAAGTGAAAATGGTGTTGCCTCAGTGGGTGTCTGCACACTAGTCCTGTATGTCCATAATGCAAGAGGTAATTGCAGATGCCAGTCCTTATGATTATCTTTCACCGTATTCCTCAAGATGGAGACTATTATTTTTTTTGAGACTTATGATTTCCCATTTGTTTGCGGATAATAGGGTGTTGAAAATTTGTATTGAATATGGTATTTGTTCATAAAAGAATGCACATTTTTGTTCTTGAAAGATGGCCCATTATCCGATATAATTTTCAAAGGGATCCCAAAATGACTTATGAGATTGTGGAGTATAAACTCCTCAATCCTTGGTCCAGTTTTTAATGTCAAGGGAATTACTTCAACCCATTTGGTGAAGTACTCAGTGGCCGTTATGATGAATGTGTGTTGGCCTGAGGATGGGGTGGGATCTTCCCGATTAAGTCTATCCTCCACTATGAGAAAGGCCATGCTTCATGGATGGGTTGCAAGGCTTGTGATGGCAAATGTGTGAGGTTTGCATGATGTTGGAATTTAATGCATCTCTTGACATACTTGCAACAGTATTTTTCCATCGTGGGTCAATAGTAGCCCATTCTCAATATGCACTTAATGATGGCCATGCCACTAA
The DNA here is from genome assembly GCA_028583015.1 of Wollemia nobilis. Lineage (NCBI taxonomy): Eukaryota > Viridiplantae > Streptophyta > Pinopsida > Araucariales > Araucariaceae > Wollemia > Wollemia nobilis. The sequence continues at coordinate 6,568,828 of JAQPPZ010016936.1, forward strand.
AATGACCACCACACGTACTATCATGAGCCTATGAAATTTCCCAAGATGCTTCTTGTGGCTCAAGACAACGAAGGAGCATTCCATCATAACCTCATCTATAAAGGATATCTCCCAATAAAATGTACCTTGTTGCCTTTTGTTTAAATATTCGTCTTTCAGCATGCGATAGGCCATGCAGTATCGTTCCAAGCTTCAGGAGCGATATCCCCTATTTTTGGAGTGATTTATAGGATTCCCATGGTTGGTGGGTGGTTGGTGGGTGTGGGTGGTTTACCCCACGGTGTTGTGCCCATTGTATTCTAATACCACATAGTGGTTTAGGGTTGTAATATTTTCCTTTATATTTTATTGTAATATCTCATTTTTGGGCAAGAAAGAGAATAATAATATCAAGTAGGAGTGGCTCTTGTTTTGCTGGAGTAGCCCACATCGAGTGAACCAGGGTAAATCTCGTGTGTCATATGTGCATTGTGTGGTGTTATTTCTTCTAAGTTATTTATTTTTGCATTATTTCTGGAATAAGTTTGCTGTAGATCTCTTCAACAAAGTGTGTGTTTCAGTATTTAGGTGAATAAGGAATTCTTTCTAGGTGATTAAACAGTCCTTTAAGGTGATTACGAATTTATTAAAGGTGACTAAGGTGTTTTCCTATAGGTTATTAAAGAGTTCTTGTAGGTGAATATGGTTTTTTATGTAGGTGATTAGGCAAGTTTTAGTTTTTTGGTCTGCTAGAGATTTTGGAGTTCTTAGGTGATTCATTGCCCAATAGGCTTTTTCATCACCTGTCTCAGTCGGAGCCTGTGTTGGATTCTCAAAGTCCAACTTGTTTTACCCCCATTTTTTCAAAAAATTTGGTGTCATGTGAGTCCCCTGCATTTTTTCCCCAGTATGCCTCCGTTCAATAAATTTTTGAGTCCTTGGATCCTTTCTAGGCTCGTCTTGCCTTCCAAAAGTGTCTTTGAAAACCTTTGTGTCGTCAAAGTCAGGTCATTATTTTGGTCTTTTGTCGTCATTTTTTTGGACTTTAATAAAATTTAATTAATCATTTTTTACTTCTAGGTCATAAATGTTTAAATAAATATTTTCTTTTTTTTTAAGTTTGATTATATGTTTAAATTTGTATTTAATTAATTTGATTATTTTTAATTATATTTATTTAAATGGTTAATTTAACTTTATATATAATAATAAATATTATATATTTTAATAGTTATAATATATTATATATAATTTTTTTTTAAATTAATTAAAAATAAATAAATAAATTTTGGTCGACGCCCGACACCCGACGATCGACCTTGAGAGGGGATGGGCCGACACCTCACCGGTTGACCTTGCCCATCAGCAGACGCCCATCAACTGACCATGATATGGGGTCGGTCGATGGCCCCCCTCCATATTTTAAATAAAACAAAAATAATAAATAAAACTTAAAAAAAAGACATGTGCATGCATTTCTAAAATTAAACCTTAATGAAAATTAGATTTCGGCCGATGGCCATTAGCCATTGGCCGAATTCCTTTTGCAAAGGGAATTTTGACTTTATATAATGCATATTCTATATTTTATATATTACATGATATATAAATAGATAAATAATATAGGTATTATTATTATTTATTGATATAATAGTTTTTTATTATTTTAATAAAAATTAAAATTTGGCTAAAGTTAAAACCTTATAAAATTTGGAAACATGATTAAAATTTTGCAATAAGTTTTATTTTTGCGGCCAAGTTTCAACAACTCAAATTTGATTCCTCGAAGCTATTTTTGGATCGTTTTCAAGATGAAGGAAGATGTTTTTGACCAGTGGAGACCACTACCAGGCCATGAATGAGAACCATTTAATGCAAGTAAAATGGCGGATCAATTTTGGAGGTAGTTATAGTTTTATGGGCCATCACTCGGTTTTAAGTAACAATTGCAGTTGTGAGCCATTACTAAAGCAATTGCAGTTTTGGTAATTATGGGCCATCATCAAGTTTTGAATAATAATTTGCAGGCTATATAAGAGAGTGGTGGCAACTACTTTTATCATCAAGTTTTGTGTGTAGTAATTTTGCAAGAGGTATACCAGAGTGTCGTACTTATGAGTTGTATTTTTTTTATGTGTCTTGTCTAGTCACCCCATTTTCTTCTCTATCATTGTGCAGGTTTTACTGAGGAGGTGTCTATTTTGCTAAGATCATTTCCAGTGATTGAGATCAGAAGCTAGGAGACTCTTTGTTACATCAATTGAATGAAGTGTTACAGTTCTCTGTTATATTATTTTAATAGATAAATAATTTATACTTGCTTGGTGAGATCTGTTACACTGACCAGACTCTATTGTAATGATTTTTTTATCAATGCTATCTTGATTCTTCCTTTTGATACTATTATGTGTAGTTTTGCTTACTGTCCCATTTATATGTTACATTATTTGAATGTATAAGTGGCTTCTTCTTTCTCTGGTAGTTTTATCTCCTCCCCTTCTTTCATCATCATCCTTTAAGTTCGACTACAATTATCCAATGGATAAGGCACCGATATATAGCTTGAAGCATTAGCTATGAGATACTTCAATGCTTGGTCATTTTTAATGTTGCAGTTGTGTTTTATTTTTACAAATTTGGATGAGCATGAGCATATAAGAAATATTGTAAGCTCACCTCCAGGGTTTCCTTACCTTACTCGGTCTATATAGAGTCTTTGTGATAATATTTTTCTTGAGTTAAAGAGGTGGAATTCCAAAGTGTTGTTTGTGAACCAGTGATTTTCTTGTGGTGTGACAACCCATATTATTAAGGACACATAAAATCACCACAATAATTACCTCTTTATATATTTATTACAGATTATGATTGATAGGTAAGAGCTTCAGATTAGCAATCCTCTTTTCCCAAACAACCAACCAATAGTAGTCTTCCAAGATCCCTTTCCCACACACAAAGCAAACACAATACCTATCAATCAAGTCGAGCAACCTAAGTAGGTGAATCAGGTGCATGTCAATACACCTCTCAAAGACTTTTTGGGATTGATCAGTGTTGTAACATAGGACTAAGAATATCAAAATCAATCTATGCAACCTATGGCTTCATCCAATATTCCATATTTTCTCATCGCATCTCATTGAAACATTGACATTGCACATAATTCATTGTCACAACAAGAGGGATTCACTTTCATCCCTCCTAGTTGGATCAATCACATCACATCAAGCACAATGCATAGTGGGGGTGCTCAAGGTGTCACACTTTCCCCATCAACCACATCACAACCAACAATGCAATTTGGGGATTATAAAGGTATTTCACCTTTCCCACATTCACCGATCACCACAAACTTTGGAGGTATTTAAGGTATCACACCTTCCCCCTACAAAATAAAATTAAAATCATCAAAATTTTGAAAAAAAATAAAAAATTTATAAAACCATAAAAACATTAAAAAACCACAAAATATTAACATAATTTGTATTACATCATCATGCATTTTGTTACATTCATTGGTTAGTTGCATTAGGCATATTCATCAGTTGCACTTACACTAGGATAAATTGTGTTGCATTCTTACAAATAACACCATGTTTGTATGCCAATCATGAGGCTTACATCAACCTTATCCATTATCATCATTTATAGTTTTTCTTATGAGATTTTGCTTATTAAGGGGTCCTTTTAAGATAGGATAGATACCATATGAATATCAATAATGATATTTATATGGCCACTGACTATTTTACATACACATTTTAGTTTGTAAAATGTCATAGGGAAAAACCCCACATACCATATATCACTACCATCCACATTACCCTTTGTGAGTAACTATGTTTTTCAACACAACCAATAAGTTGCTATAGGGTATTCACTAGGGTTTTCTGTCATTCATATATCTGTAGTTCTCTTTTTAGATTTGGTAGAAAGCTATATTGGCTTTAGAAGGTAAGGTATTGCTTTGATAGTACCTTGCATATGTCAAAATACCAACACAATTTTATACATTTAACACCTGAGTTTGAACAAGGATGACACTACAATGTAGTCCTTGCCACCTTGGGTAAAAGGCTTTCCTTGCTCATCCTATTATGTGCATGGTATAGGATGCTTAGAATTTACAAAATGACAAGCTACCCCCTACCCAAGCAATCCTCATGCTCTTCCACAAAAAAAGCAAGTTATTAAGAAAAAATAGTGGTTTTCATCACTAATAAATCCCTTGCTCCAAAAAGAGTGGTTTTTACCACTAAAAAAACAATGAGAAAGTATCCCAAGAAATCAAAAGAAAGGAAGGGGGTAATGACCTTGAATCCTTGGAATCCTCAATTATTCAGAAGCCATGGATAAATCTCCATCACAGCAATGGGTTGAATGAAACCCGCCTATAAATGGAGTAGCCTTATGCATGATGATATTTCTATCACATTAGCGACCTTATTTTGTATAGACCAGTTTTGGCTTGTGGATGAGCTCACTTTCGATGGCTTGTATTTCCTAGTAGTCTAGTCCAACTATGCCCAAAATTAGGATAATAATGACCATAGTATGATCCTCATTATAGCAATGGGTTGAATGAAACCCACCTGACAATGGGGTAGTCTTATGCATCATAATGAACAAAAAATAAACACAGAGATATTGAATATCTGGGTCTTCCTAGCATAATTTTATCTTACAAATTCATGTATAGCTATTATATAATTTTTTATTGGTCAACTAGGATGTTTGAATCTCATGAAATACCTTGTTATACCCTCATAACATCTCACTAATTCACATACATCATTCACATTTTTCAATATCATTCCATCCCATTCATCTTCAAATGTATGATCTTATGAAAATATTGGCATTTAGATTAATGACTTCCATACATTCTATGGTGATTATATTTAGGTTGTTTTTCTTCTTAGATTCATTCATTATGTTTTAGCAAATAAACATAAAATCAAATTTTACATCATGTCATTAGCACATAACATACATGCATACATCTAGCCATACAATTTACATTTATGCATACACTCTAAAATTTCTAGACATTCATATACCATCCATAATTACATCCATAAGTGCATCCATGCATAAAATAACATAAGCAATAAATAAGCTCCAAATGCACTTAAACCCTTTGGTTGCATCATTCCAAAAATTCTCCAAACGTACCCAAACTCCTTTGGTCAAATTGCAAAATTCTCCAAAGAAACCTAACTCCTTTGGTCACATCAAGTCAAAAAGCTCGAGTGAATCTCATATCTAGTGATTTTCTCTATCAACCTAGAGATTGCAGTGATTGGTTGTCCATGCAATTTGGTAGGATGAATAAATTACCATAAGGTCACTCACCAAAAGTAATTACCAATAATGGTCGAAATCACCTTTGTAATGGAATTTTATCGTTTTCACATTTGTTAAGGCCTTACAAAACCCAAATCAAGTCATCTTGGTCAAGTGACTTGTCGCTTTCATCATTTACCATCTCCTCTATCGACTTGTTGCTTGAGGGGGTAGTCATATAGTAATAAAATTCATAATCAAATCAAGTACAATCAAACACTCAATCATTGCTAAGTGTATTCGTTCAAGAATAATTGTCAAATATAATCATGCACCCTCCTTAATTGGGGTAAACAAATAAAAATGTAAAAATAAATTCAAACAAACTTAAGCTTGTCTCCTAATTGCCACTAAGGCTAAGGATTAGACTTAAGCTTGTCTCCTAATTGCCACTAAGGCTAAGTATTAGACTTAAGCTTGTCTCCTAATTGCCACTAAGGCTAAGGATTAGACTTAAGCTTATCTCCTAATTACCACTAAGGCTAAGGATTAGACTTAAGCTTATCTCCTAATTGCCACTAAGTCTAAGTATTAGACTTAAGTTTATCTTCTAATTTCCTCTAAGGCTAAGGATTATACTTAATATTATATCATAATTGCCACTAAGGCTAAGTATTAGGCTTAATATTATCTTCTAATTACCTCTAAGGCTAAGGATTAGACTTAAGATTATCTCCTAATTGCCACTAAGGCTAAGGTGTAGACTTAATCTTGTCTTCCAATGCCCCAAATATTACCAAAATCAAGTTCTTCAACTTGTCAAAGGTAATGATTCAAATATGCATGCTCTTTCATGATCGGGGTATCTAACATTGTTTAGATCAATGAACACCATTAACTCTCAACTTGACTTTAGGTCATCTATTTTTTCTCCACGATGTGCTTTCACACAAAACATCCCAAAAAGGGTATATATAGACACCTAAAATACATCATATTGAGGAGACTACCTATATGAACTCCTTTAAGACCATATGACCCACCTTGGACAACATTAGGTCTCAATAGTGGTTTTCAACACTCAAACAAGGAGGAATTTTCCTTTGTAGATACAATCATCCCACCAAAGTATAGCCTCCATAGTGACTACCTCATCTCGATACAACCCTTAATAATGGCCATCTTACCCTAATATGACCCACATTCATGATTTTCTCACCTTGAGATGGTCATGTCAAAAGAAACGATATCCAAAATCTTGTGTCGCAGTTCAAATGGTTGCAAGTGTCACCTAAGAGCAACGACATAATGGTTATCAAGAAGCAATTACATTTCTTGATCCCAACCGCTTATTGGCTTCTCATGGAAGCTTGGACTCCCATTGGGAAGTCTATAAAATGCTAGCAATTTCATGCAATAAAATATTTTTGGATTGAATAACTAGAGAGATCTCACTCTCATAAGCAAAAAAGTGCTACCAAAATTAAACCATGGAGCTTCATAGTGTATCAATGGATCATTTCAAAGGTTGAATATCGAATTAGTGCTTATTGTGTCATACAATGCCCTTGCTTCGATAAAATTCCACCCCTAATTCATTCCTCATGAGTGCACCAAGAATGTCAACTCATTTACGGATCAAACCCGACATCACCTCACATCAGCCACAAGGAATTTGGTCATAGTTTAGCAGTTGTCTTGCCCTGAGACAACCGATAGGCATGACCCTCTCACCCTAATATGGCCAATAGGGAATACCATCCTGCATAGATATGACCACCCTCTAGAGATCTATTTTCCCTATTTTATTTCATTCATTAGATTTAGCAGCATTTTTAATTACTTCTCAGTATAGTTATATTTCAATTTTCATGTAGTTATCAGTCATATTTTAATCTCTTTATCATTTTATTTATCATAGATATGGGCATTATCTTTAAAGTCTCTTCATATTCTATTAATACCTTTTAAGTTCTCTTATGTGCAGATTACAGGTCTTTCAAGGTATAAAATGACATAAATATTTACTCCTCATCATCGTACATTGTGGAGGTCACAAAAATCCCTCTCCAAATTAGTTTGTAAGGATGCAAAGAAGATCCTACAAGATACATACAAAATGGCTATAATTATATTTCATTATATCAATATTGGTAGCAATCCCTAAGAGGGATTTTCTTGTAATATTCTTGGAAATAACAAATCATTATCAATAAAAAATGCACCATCCAATAATTTCTTTATATTGTTCTTTATTTGTATGGTTACATTTACATCAGCTACATTGCAATCTTACCCTTTATACAAAGGTTGAATATCGAATTAGTGTTTCTTGTGTCATATAATGCTCTTGATTCGGTCGTATTCCACCTCTAATTTGTTCCCCATGAGTGCACCAATAATTTCAACTCATCCATGGATCAAACCCATCGTTGCCTCGCATCGACAACAAGGAATTTATAGGCATGACCATCTCACCCCAAGACAACTAGCAAGAAAGGCCATCCCGCACAAAGATGACCTCCCAAAAAATATTTGTTTTCCCTATTTTCTTTCTTTCATTAGATTTAGCAACATTTTAATTACTTCTTAACATAGTTAGATTTCAATTTTCATGAATTTATCAGTCATATTTCAGTCTCTTTATCATGGATATGGGCCTTATCTTAAAAGGCTCTTCATATGATATTAATGACTTTTATGTTCTCTTGTGTGCATATTATAGGACTTTCAAGGGAGAAAATGACATAAATATTCACTCCTCATCATCATACATTGTAGAGATCATGGAAAACCTTCTCCAAATCAGTTTGTAAGGATGCAAAGAAGATCCTACAAGATACATCTAAAATGGCTATAATTGTATTTCATTGTATCAAGATTGGTAGCAATCCTTAAGAGGGATTTTCTTGTAATCGTCTTGGAAAGAACAATATATTATTAATAAAGAGGGAACCATATAATTATTTCTTTATATTGTTATTTATTTGTATGGTTACATTTAGATTAGCTACATTGCAATATTGGCCTTTATTTTAAGGGCGTATGATCCTTTTAGTAAACTTCAAGTTCCAAAAGAGATATCCTTCAAGGAGAGTGTTATCGCCTAGTAGTTTATTATTTTACCAAAGGTACTTCCCTTTATGAGTTTGATCCATCCAAATTTCTCATTGGTAAGGAGTTTCCATCCTTGTTTCACTATGAAATCCAAATTCATTTGTTTGACTTTCTTGAATCCCAAGCCACCATGCTATTTTTTTAAATAAAATTTGTCTTAGGCCACCAAGGTAAATTTTCTGTGGGATTCAATACAATACCATAGGAAGTGTCTTTGAATATTCTCAATTTTATGGTAGATGGTTGAGGGAGATTTGAAGAGGGAAAGGAAAATATTTCTGATATGATCAAAATAAAATTTTGTTTTTTTCTATAGCATGATGTGTTTTTGTATTTCTACATCCTTCCTTGAGCCATTTCTCCCTAGATTTTTTGAAAAAATATGAATCCTCTTTCAATGCAGTATGATAATCATGAAGTAATTAGTTTTATTTACATGATAATCCTAATACAGTCAATTAATTTGATGATCTCTTGTAAATTTTTGAGCTTGTTTTCAATTTCTTTGTTTTATTTCAAAATGATACAAAAATATTTGGCATTCCAAATATTCATTTGCTTCATTAAATATTTCAATTTGTGTATAGAATTTACATATATGATCCTTCAAAATTTGTTGCATCCCATGTTATCATAACTATATGGAAGAAATCGGGGTCCAAGATCCACATAGACTAGAAGTAAAATGGATTTGGATAAACATTATTGGGTAAATAATAGATCAAAAATGGGTTTAAAATATAATATTTCTCACAAAATAAAAACATCTAATGATATTACTCAATGAATTCGACTCCTAATATTATTCTAATTAATATATTGTAGTCTTCTAAAATATGCTACCTAATCTTAATCAAAATTGTGACACAACAGACCACATTGACTATATGAATGTTCCACCTTTAAATCAATAGATGGTAAAGACTCTATTCTTTTAATCACATCTCTCACATTTGTGTTGTGACTAGACAACAACATAAAAATCATTTATTTGATCAACCTTCAAGACCTCATTTGATCCTTTACACAAAAATAAACTTCTCCACCTAAAGGGCCTTCTCTAATCATCCAAATAGAGACCAAGGATAATGGTCTTTTTGATTTGATATAAATTTAGTGTAACTCAACCAAGATATCCCTCCTTGAAATTTTTAGGTCTTATTTAGCTCATAAAGACATATTACTCAAAATTTTGTGCAAACATATTATTCCTCAATACCTCAACCTTAATGACCTTACATCTATAGTAAAATCCATGAGGGTTTTGTAAGTAGTAAAAATCATGCATCTAAACTATTTGAAAACATGTAACAAATTGACAATATGAAATCATGTAACTATAGCAAGATAAAATATGATCAAAATGGGGTGCTCTTTATTAATCATAATAAATATTGATTACAATATTTCCCTCTTAGGGAATCCCTCAATTTGATACAATTATTACAAATGTTGTAGCCCTTTAAAAGGGAGAGATGCATTGCAATGATTTTCACTCCTCCACTACTTTACTTATAAGAGGGCTTATTAGTTGCCTCCTCCTTTGATGTCAAGAAATATGATCTCAAATATGCTCTTGGATTGTCACATCCCACCTTAGAGGACTATTTTTAAGATGCTATTTATGTAGTGATAGCTGGTTTTAATGCCTAATATATTTGCATTGTATTTGTCAAAAGAAAATGATGTTGTGTTGCTTGATTACAGGAACATTTATTCTCATAGGTGGAAGACTGGCCACCAAGAGATGAGAAGGGGAACTATGACTATGACAACTCAATAGGTAAATCTCATATTCCTATCATCACTAGTTACCTCCCTAATGGTGGTGTTACTTGAGTATTACTCTAAAAGTCCCACACAATCAAAGGAAAAATGGTGATGGGGGATACTGGGCACATGCATTGAGTGCTTGTATGCCATTTGTGTGTGATTTATATTTTATTTCATGATTAATTTGCATGAGATTGGTTTAATTAAATTTTACTTTGAAAATGCACATTAATAATGTTTTGCATTTTACAAATTATTCTAGAAAATATTGAAAAGAATATCATGCAATTTATTATGATTTTGTGAAATCTTTAAATTGAGCAATTTTTAAAGTAAAGGATTTATTTTTTTGAGCATGCTTGTTGGATCTAGTTGATCCTATTTTAGAAGGAAATTAGGTAGTTTGTTTTTATGAGCTTGTTCAATTTTAAATTGGATTAAAACATGAAAAAAAAACTACCTTGTAGATTTAAATAATCAATTTTTCCTACACATGCATGGCTACTTTGGGAAGGTTGAAATGGTGGATAAGATTATTCTCTTATCTCTATGGATTCCCTTTCCATTAAAATATATATATATTAAAGGAAGCTTTAACTTGGGGTGAGAAAAAGAAGATAAAATAATAATATATAATAATAAATAAAATAATATATATATATTTAGAAGCATATTTCTTGTCAAAAATAAAGAAAGCTATAAATTACCATTAATATTGAGAAAAATGAGGCTATGTTATGTGGGAAGGAGAAGGTTGGAGAAGAAGAAGAGCTTAAGGAAGCACAAGGGAAGCATTCAACTACTGGAAACTCTAGGTTGGGACTTTCCTACTTACATTTTGCTTCAAAAGAATCTTTGTGACTGGATTTCATAGGGCTAGATTATTTCTTTCTTGCTTATCGCCATTCGAATCCTTCTTTTCTTATGTTCTGACCTACGCAAGGTTTATGTCAAGTTGAAATAATTCTATTTGCATCCGAAGCCTTTAGCTAATGGACACAATTGCATTACTGAATAGAGAGCTAGTCATGCCATATTTTATTATATGATCATGTGCCTAAATTTTGGGCTTACGTAAATCAGCCTCTACTTTCTCCTATGTGATACCCGACTATTGTAAATTTTATAGAGTTGATTTTTAATTAGCATTATGTGCTTTCAGTAGTTTATATATATTATTATTTGGCATCGATTTCCATGACATTGATTATGATATAGTGTGGCTTTCGAGACCCCATATTAATATGCTGGTAATTCCTTGTGTGAAGTCGATGTGTCCAGACTATGTGATGTCAAATTATTCTCATGCAACTATGGTTGTAGCCCCAATGAGATTACGCAGTCAAACCTTCCATGATGCCATAGTGTGCAATTGTTGTTAAACCCTACATTCTATTAGCTAACTATGTGCGACCCTTTCGAGTGAACTATTTCATTGTAAGGCTTTGAATTGTTTACTTTCGGGTGAATTTCGAAGCTTAGGTACCTGAATAACCAATCGAACATCACCTACATTGCTATAAAACTATGATGAGCTGAAACTCCAATTTAATTGGCCTATGTCATAGTTTATATTTTGTATTGACAAGGTTGCTTCGTCTAAGGCTGAGATACACCCACACAAGTCCTTGCTAGCTATCTCCTCTAGATCGTAGGTGAATCACCCTAGATTAACTCCATTGCTATCAAAAGTGATCAAACACTTAGACTAAACTATGGATAATTCATCAACACCTAGTATGATGATAGGTGATAGTATTCTGTACCCCAAAATATTACATTCAATCATTTTGAGATAAATTAATCAATCCTTGAACTTCCAGTTGATGGCATCGGTCTATAATACAAATTTTGGGAAATCATATAAATTTTATAATCTTTCCCTGGACTGCGCTGATGAAAAACATAATTTTGACCATCATAGTATTCATATTGATCGGATCTTAGTCCACTTCGTCATCCTCTCTCTTTTATTGATGATTTTTATATCAAGACCGTAGCTTAATACTTGGCAAGAAGGGTTTTTGATGCATATATGGGTACCTTATAATCATTCAATATATATTTGTATGCGATCTCTTGAACCTGTTGATGTCAAAACCTACCTATATTTGGGCTATTGAGGATGGGTTGATTGGTCTTAGCACCTTTATTTTGGGATCAACATAACCTTATGATCATCTTCTTTTGGTGGACTAGGGAAAAGTTTTGGACCATAAAGAGGTTGAATGATGTATTAAAATATGGGAAGCCAATCTATATGTTGAATGTTGAGTATATTTCAGAAGTCCAATTTCAAAGAAGAGTTCTTGTATGTTTTAATGTCATACGATTATGGAGTAGGGATTTTCTCTATATTGGATATAGGACTATTGCATACTAGATTTAAATTAATTTGGGTAAGGAATTTGGATATATTGGAAATGATTTTGTATAATATAGAAGCCAATTAACATTGGATACCTTGATTAGAGATTTTATATAAATTTGAATGGCTTTAAAATTAAAGCAATTTCCTTTATTTTTGGAATGATTGGAAAATCAGATTGAAATCAATTAGATTTGTAAATATTGATTTTGTTTTATTAGAATTCGAATGGATTATAAAATAAGAAAAAAACAACTATGATTTGAGGTCTATTAGATAGACAAGTAGAATGAACAAGTGAAATCATAGTAATTAGATTAATTGAATGAACAAAGTAATGATATATTGTGCATCATATGTGTTATAATGAAAATTGTAATTGAATGGAATTAACTAGAAGAGTGGAAGAGTGTCTTCTAGTTTTGGGAAAGGATGGATTGGTGTCCATTCCTTGGGAAGAGGTATGGGACTCTTCCTTTTGTTTGGTGTTAATCCAAATGAATGATGAATGGGATTAAGAATTAATCCTTGTTATGAAAATATTAATGATGAATGAATTGTTTAATCATGCTTGGTGATTTCTTGAGATATGTTATACATTTGGAAAATACTTGATGCATGATTGCATTTAATTTGGATAAGCATGGCTTGCTTGTAATGCATTTGGCATAAATTGCATCCGAGTTGTCTTGATCCCTTCACTATCATCTCTCACTCCAAGAAGATTCAAGACAAATCAGAGGAGAACCGGACAACAAATTTTGAAGACTATACTTTATGTTTTGAGATATTCTCATTGTAATCATGAATAAGCTTGTATTGATATAGATCCAATGTAATTATGTAGGGCTGAAATAATTTATGGAAAATCAGCCATGATTTGTAATACTTTATGTATTTGATTACTAGCTTTGTAAATTAGAGATAAAGTCTTCATATTGTAATATTCACCTCTAATGAATGTTAAGTGATATATGTTTTGGAAATTGATCAAGTAATGGAAATTCTTTGATTAGTATATTTTGTCAAATATATGATGTTTAATGAATGTTTATAATTTTTATCTCTTATTGATTACAATAGTGTAGAGGGAAACTTATGGAGGACCTACACAACAATACTAGACAGAACAATACCATTAATCTAAGTTAATTAGAAGCAAACCAAGCACTCAATACATTTGGGAGGATGACAATCAATCACCAAACAAATAATATGACATTCCAAGGATTATGTAATTTTAATCACGTGTAGTGATTTTGTTATCTTAGTGACCCCATCGAGAAGATGTGGGTAGGATCTAAGATCTATGAATAACCATTGTTGAGGTTATTTCATCTATGATGGTTTTCCATCTTCAAGGCATTCACCTATATAGGGTGATTTCCATTTTATGAGGGATGAAACCTAACGCTTTGAGCATTCTCATATCCGAGTGGTATGAGGGTTTCGTAGAAGTTGATCACTTCTACTCAAGAGTGACTCTGATCAAGTCTCAATATCTCTTGATAATATTTTCCTTGATAACTTACAATCCAAATGGAATGATTCTATCTTAGATCATGATTATGTACCTTGCCTCATGAAAGATGTATTTATATAAAAAAAATATGGATAAGAGGTGGTAACAATTAGGGTTGTTATAGTTGGTATCAGAGCCCAGGCTAACTAGTAGACTCTAGCTAGATCTAGGTTAGCAAAATATTTGGGCATGAAACAAAACAACTCAAACATAAGTTCCATAACTCTAAATGATGCACACTTGGTAAGGACAAGGTCAGTACTTGAGATTACCGATGTTTGAGTTCCTATCCCCCATGAATAGATCCATAGTCATTCGAAAGTGGAAGAGCTAAGTGAACCCTCCTTCTATGGGTTTTAAGCGGTGTACCTTAGACTCTTTTGGGAAAATTACTCGACATCTATGTCTTTTGACTTACTTACTCCTTATTCTCAAGTGTGTATGAACAACAACAGAGTTAGTGGACTAAACTAAGGAATGAACCTAGTAGTAATAGATTACTTGAGAAATTATGATGAAATCTAGTTGTCTAGAATTTCAACTACGAAAATTAGTGAGAATTAATACAAATTTTTACTCTAGGTAAACATGGTGACAAGTTTGAGAGGTAAGAGGAAAGGAACCTTGCAACAAGCTAGTCCCGATAGTCCTGAAGCCAGATAGATAGGAGAAAGTTCTAGGAATTTAGATAAAGATATGGAGAACCTTAATGCCATGGTTTCCATAATGCAAGATCAAATTCAATATATTTTGCAAGCTATAAATTCACAACATCACCACAACAACAATCATGAGATGGAAAATCCAGAGGTTGAGATTAGAGAGGATGAAGATCCCGAAGAGCGTGAAAACAAGGCCCGCATGAAGAAAGAAATGGGCAATGACATAAAGCATATTAAAGTGACTAAGTTCATGGGAAAAGGAGGAGAAGATGCAGTTGAGTCATGGTTAGATGAACTAGAACTTCATTTTTCCATAAGAAACTACTCCTCTAAAACTAAAATGACATTTGCTCTTTCTCATCTGGGAGGAATAGGAATTGACTAGTGGAATGCTTATAAATATGAACATAAGATCTCACCTAACAAGTTGAAGTGGGAAGTTTTTGTGGAAGCTTTTAAGGATAGATTCCTTACAAAGCAATTTTATTTGAATAAATTTAAGGAATTCTTCGCATTTCAACAAGGATCAAGATCTGTGGAGGAATACTATGAATAGTTTGTGAGACTCCTTAAATATGTGTCATCCTATAATCAGAATAATGAGATGAAAATACACAAATTTATCCTAGGAATGAAGCCTTGGTAAATTTCTAGGAGAGATGGATTGAGTTTACCAACGAAGACAAAGAAAGGTAAAGGATGTATAGTGAACCAAGAGAATTTCAACCAATGCTAATTTCAGCAATGCAACTAAAGAAAACTATTAGAAAAGGAGGAATGGTTTATGTAGTTAAACTCAAGGAAAAAGAGGAAATTCCAAAGGAAGAAATTATTGGAAAATTTCCACTATTGCAGGAATTTCATGATGTTTTTATTGATGAGATACCTGGATTACCACCTAAACATGAATTTGATTTCACCATAGAATTGATGTCAGGTACTGAGCCTATCCATAGAGCTCCTTATAGAATGAACCCCATCGAGATGTAGGAATTGAAAGTGCAACTTCAAGAGTTGCTAGAAAAAGGGTTGATAAAACCAAGTGTATCACCTTGGGGAGCACCTATTTTATTTGTGAAGAAGAAATATGGTTCATTAAGGCTATGCATAGATTATAGAATGCTAAACAAGGCAACTATCAAGAATAGATATCCATTGCCAAGGATAGAAGATTTATTTGATCAACTAAAAGATGCCACCATTTTCACAAATATTGATCTAAAATCTAGATATCATCAACTGAGAATCTGAGAAGAAGACACACATAAAACCACATTCAAGACTAGATATGGGCACTATGAATTTATAGTCCTACCATTTGGATTGACTAATGCACCAACAACTTTCATGAATTTGATGAATAGTGTGTTTAGAAAGTAGTTGGATCGATTTGTGTTGATATTCTTGGATGACATTTTGATTTATTCTCGTAATAGAGAGGAACATGATAAGCACTTGAGGATAGTGCTAGAAATTTTAAGGAAGAACCAACTCTACGGGAATTTGTCTAAATGTGAATTCTATGTTCCACAAGTGCATTACTTGGGGCATATTATATCAATGGATGGGATCGTTGTTGATCCAAAGAAAATAGAAGCCATTTTGAATTGGCCACCTCCAACAAATGTGACAGAAGTAAGAAGCTTCATGGGTTTGTCAGGATATTATAGGAGGTTTGTTAAAGACTACTCTAAGATTGCTTATTCAATAACCAACCTTCAGAAGAAAGGGAAGGAGTTTAAATGGATAGAAAAGTGTGAAGAAGCATTTAATTTTCTTAAACAGAAACTAACCTCAGCTCCTATTCTGAAGATTTTGGATCCCATAGAAATTTTTTAGTTTGCACCGATGCCTCTTTGGAAGGGTTAGGAGGAGTCCTATCCCAAGATGGTTCTGTAGTAGCATATGAGTCTAGGAAACTCAAAAAGCATGAAGTTAACTATGCTACTCATGATTTAGAACTTGTTGTAGTTGTGCATGCCTTGAAAATTTGGTGATATTATCTAGTTGGTAGACCATTTGAGTTAAGAACCGATCACCAGAGTTTGAAGTATATCTTCACTCAACCATTACTAAATGCTAGACAAAGAAGGTGGATAGAGTTCTTAGCAGAATATGATTTTGGTATTGAGTATATCAAAGGAAAAGAAAATAAAGTTCATTGATGCCTTAAGTAGGAGGAAGCACATAGCTGCATTGACTCGTAGTCATGTGGATTTAATGGGGCAAGTCAAAAAGATGTAGTGTCAGGATCCTGAATGTAGTGAAATTTAGGTTAAGATAGAGCAAAACTTGAATGAAAACCAAGATTATAGCATGAAATATGGACTTTTATGCTTTAGAGATCGAGTAGTCATACCTAAAATGGGTGATTTGAGGAGATTGATCATGCGAGAAGCTCATAATTCTCCTTATTCTGCTCATCCTAGAGGAGCCAAGATGAGGGAAAATATGAAAAATACCTTTTACTGGTCGGGCATGAAGAAAGATATCACTGATTTTGTGGCACGATGTTTACAGTGTCAGAAGGTGAAAGTTGAACATCAACATCCAGCAGGAAAATTATTTTCACATGCTATACCCACTCACAAATGGCAAGTAATATCAATGGATTTTATTATCGATTTGCCAAAGATAAAATATCATCATGATGCAATTTTTGTTATAGTTGATAAACTCACTAAGGTTGCACATTTTATACCAGGATGTACTACAGATGATGTTGTAATTGTTGCCAATAAATTTGCAAAAGAAATTTTTAGGTTGTATGGATTTTCGGAGATGATTATCTCTGACAGGGATTCTAGGTTTACTTATGAGTTCTGGAAGGCTCTCCATCATGCAATTGGCACAACTTTAAATATCAGTTCTACATACCATCCTAAAATAGATGGATAGATAGAAAGGGTTAACCAAGTTCTGGAAGATATGTTACGCATGTATTGCATGGACCAGAAGTCTCATTGGGAAGACTATTTGTATCTGGTTGAGTTTACTTATAATAATAGCTATCATTCTTCCTTGAATATGGCCCCTTTCAAAGCTTTGTATGGTAGATGATGCAGAACTCCATTATCATGGGATAATCCCGAGGATCAGGTTGTCATTGGACCAAAAATGGTCAAAATAATGGAAGAGCAGCTAGGACTAATCCGTCAAAGGCTCAAGGAAGCCACAAATAGATAGAAGAGTTATGCAGATTTGAAAAGAACACCTAGAGAATTCTCCATAGGTGACAGAGTGTTTCTAAGGGTAAAACCTAAGAAGAGTGCCATTAAATCAACAAAATTGGATCCTAGATTTTTTGGTCCATTTGAGATTGTGGAGAAGATAAGTCATGTAGCCTATCGGCTTGACTTACCACCTAACCTATCAAAGATCCATAATACTTTTCATGTATCCCTACTTAGGAGATATATTGTTGATCCTGATCATGTGTTAGATATTTCTAATTTATAGATGGTAGATCTGACAACCTTTGAAGTGAGACCTGTGAAGATCTTGGAATTTCATTCCAAGACTATGAGGAAGCGTAATATTGATCAGTGTAAGGTCCAGTGGGACCAATATTCTAAAAATAATTCCACTTGGAAAAAGTGGAAGATATGAAAAGACACTTTCCTTATTTATTTAATGATGCTATGTAATAATACAGGTTGAACTATGGACCACTTATACAAAGTGGAAACTATACCAAAAACTATGTTTTATTGATTGTTATGTAATAATTGTAGGAAAACACAGAGGATTGTGTTTAATCTAAGGGGGGAGTATGTCACATCCCACCTTGGAGGACTATTTTTAAGATGCTATTTGTGTAGTGATAGCTGGTTTTAATGCTTAATATATTTGCATTGTATTTGTCAAAAGAAAATGATGTTGCGTTGCTTGATTGCAGGAACATTTATTCTCGTAGGTGGAAGACTGACCACCAAGAGATGAGAAGGGAAATGATGACTATGACAACTCAACAGGTAAAGCTCATATTCCTATCATCACTAGTTACCTCCCTGATGGCGGTGTTACTTGAGTATTACTCTAAAAAAGTCCCACCCAATCAAAGGAAAAATGGTGATGGGGGATACTGGGCACATGCATCGAGTGCTTGTATGCCATTTGTGTGTGATTTATATTTGATTTCATGATTAATTTGCATGAGATTGGTTTAATTGAATTTTACTTTGAAAATGCACATTAAATAATATTTTGCATTTTACAAATTATTCTAGAAAATATTGAAAAGAATATCATGCAATTTATTATGATTTTGTGAAATATTTAAATTGAGCAATTTTTAAAGTAAAGGATTTATTTTGTTGAGCATGCTTATTTGATCTAGTTGATCCTATTTTAGAAGGAAATTAGGTAGTTTGTTTTTATGAACTTGCTCAATTTGTGATTGGATTAAAACATGAAAAAAACTACCTTGTAGATTTAAATAATCAATTTTTCCTACACATGCATGGCTACTTTGGGAAGGTTGAAATGGTGGATAAGATTCTGCTCTTATCTCTATGGATTCCCTTTCCATTAAAATATATATTAAAGGAAGCTTTAACTTGGGGTGAGAAAAAAAAAATTATATATATATATATATATATATATTTAGAAGCATCTTTTCTGAAAGAAAGAAAGCAAAAAATAAAATATATATTTAGAAGCATCTTTCTTGTCAAAAAGAAAGAAAGCTATAAATTACCATTAAGATTGAGAAAAAGGGGGCTATGTTATGTGGGAAGGAGAAGGTTGGAGAAGAAGAAGAGCTTAAGGAAGCACAAGGGAAGCATTCAACTATTGGAAACTCTAGGTTGGGACTTTCCTACTTACATTTTGCTTCAAAAGAATCTTTGTGACTGGATTTCATAGGGCTAGATTATTTCTTTCTTGCTTATCGCCATTCAAATCCTTCTTTTCTTATGTTCTGACCTACGCAAGGTTTATGTCAAGTCAAAATAATTCTAT
Organism: Wollemia nobilis; assembly: GCA_028583015.1. Taxonomy (NCBI): domain Eukaryota; kingdom Viridiplantae; phylum Streptophyta; class Pinopsida; order Araucariales; family Araucariaceae; genus Wollemia; species Wollemia nobilis. The sequence goes on from JAQPPZ010016936.1 coordinate 6,588,497, forward strand.
TTGCATCCGAAGCCTTTAGCTAATGGACATAATTGCATTACTGAATAGAGAGCTAGTCATGCCATATTTTATTATATGATCATGTGCCTAAATTTTGGGCTTACGTAAATCAGCCTCTACTTTCTCCTATGTGATACCCGACTATTGTAAATTTTATAGAGTTGATTTTTAATTAGCATTATGTGCTTTTAGTAGTTTATATATATTCTGATTTGGCATCGATTTCCATGACATCGATTATGATATAGTGTGGCTTTCGAGACCCCATATTAATATGTTGGTAATTCCTTGTGTGAAGTCGATGTGTCCAGACTATGTGATGTCAAATTATTCTCATGCAGCTACGGTTGTAGCCCCGATGAGATTGCACAGTCAAACCTTCCATGATGCCATAGTGTGCAATTGTTGTTAAACCTTGCATTCTATTAGCTGACTATGTGTGATCCTTCTGAGTGAACTATTTCATTGTAAGGCTTTGAATTGTTTACTTTTGGGTGAATTTTGAAGCTTAGGTACCTGAATAACTAGTCGAACATCACCTGCATTGCTATAAAACTGTGATGAGTTGAAACTCTAATTTAATTGGCCTATGTCATAGTTTATATTTTGTATTGACAAGGTTGCTTCATCTGAGGCTGAGATACACCCACACAAGTCCCTGCTAGCTATCTCCTCTGGATCGTAGGTGAATCACCCTAGATTAACTCCATTGCTATCAAAAGTGATCAAACACTTAGACTAAACTATGGATAATTCATCAACGCCTAGTACGATGATAGGTGATAGTATTCTATACCCCAAAAGCTTACATTCAATCATTTTGAGATAAATTAATCAATCCTTGAACTTTTGGTTGATGACATCAGTCTATAATACAAATTCTGGGAAATCGTATAAATTTTATAATCTTTCCCTGGACTACGCTGATGACAAACATAATTTTGACCATCATAGTATTCATATTGATCGGATCTTAGTCCACTTCGTTGTTCTCTCTCTTTTTTTGATGAGTTTTATATTAATACCATAGCTTAATACTTGGCAAGAAGGGTTTTTGATGCATATATGGGTACCTTATAATCATTCAGTATATATTTGTATGCGATCTCTTGAACCTATTGATGTCAAAACCTACCTATATTTGGGCTATTGAGGACGGGTTGATTGGTCTTAGCACCTTTATTTGAGGATCAACATAACCTTATGATCGTCTTCTTTTGGTGGACTAGGGAAAAGTTTTGGACCATAAAGAGGTTGAATGATGTATTAAAATATGGGAAGCCAATCTATATGTTGAATGTTGAGTATATTTTGGAAGTCCAATTTCAAAGAAGAGTTCTTGTATGTTTTAATGTCATACGATTATGGAGTAGGGATTTTCTCTATATTGGATATAGGACTATTGCATACTAGATTTAAATTAATTTGGGTAAGGAATTTGGATATATTGGAAATGATTTTGTATAATATAGAAGCCAATTAACATTGGATACCTTGATTAGAGATTTTATATAAATTTGAATGACTTTAAAATTAAAGCAATTTCCTTTATTTTTGGAATGATTGGAAAATCAGATTGAAATCAATTAGATTTGTAAATATTGATTTTGTTTTATTAGAATTCGAATGGATTATAAAATAAGAAAAAAAAACAACTATGATTTGAGGTCTATTAGATAGACAAGTAGAATGAACAAGTGAAATCTAGTAATTAGATTAATTGAATGAACAAAGTAATGATATATTGTGCATCATATGTGTTATAATGAAAATTGTAATTGAATGGAATTAACTAGAAGAGTGGAAGAGTGTCTTCTAGTTTTGGGAAAGGATGGATTGGTGTCCATTCCTTGGGAAGAGGTATGGGACTCTTCCTTTTGTTTGGTGTTAATCCAAACGAATGATGAATGGGATTAAGAAGTAATCCTTGTTATGAAAATATTAATGATGAATGAATTGTTTAATCATGCTTGGTGATTTCTTGAGATATGTTATACATTTGGCAAATACTTGATGCATGATTGCATTTAATTTGGATAAGCATGGCTTGCTTGTAATGCATTTGGCATAAATTGCATCCGAGTTGTCTTGATCCCTTCACTATCATCTCTCACTCCAAGAAGATTCAAGACAAATCAGAGGAGAACCGGACAACAAATTTTGAAGACTATACTTTATGTTTTGAGATATTCTCATTGTAATCATGAATAAGCTTGTATTGATATAGATCCAATGTAATTATGCAGGGCTGAAATAATTTATGGAAAATCAGCCATGATTTGTAATACTTTATGTATTTGATTACTAGCTTTGTAAATTAGAGATAAAGTCTTCATATTGTAATATTCACCTCTAACGAATGTTAAGTGATATATGTTTTGGAAATTGATCAAGTAATGAAAATTCTTTGATTAGTATATTTTGTCAAATATATGATGTTTAATGAATGTTTATAATTTTTATCTCTTATTGATTACAATAGTGTAGAGGGAAACTTATGGAGGACCTACACAACAATACTAGACAGAACAATACCATTAATCTAAGTTAATTAGAAGCAAACCAAGCACTCAATACATTTGGGAGGATGACAATCAATCACCAAACAAATAAGATGGCATTCCAAGGATTATGTAATTTTAATCACATGTAGTGATTTTGTTATCTTAGTGACCCCATCGAGAAGATGTGGGTAGGATCTAAGATCTATGAATAACCATTGTTGAGGTTATTTCATCTATGATGGTTTTCCATCTTCAAGGCATTCGCCTATATAGGGTGATTTTCCTTTTATGAGGGATGAAACCTAACGCTTTGAGCATTCTCATATCCGAGTGGTATGAGGGTTTCGTAGAAGCTGATCACTTCTACTCAAGAGTGACTCTGATCAAGTCTCAATATATCTTGATAATATTTGCCTTGATAACTTACAATCCAAATGGAATGATTCTATCTTAGATCATGATTATGTACCTTGCCTCATGAAAGATGTATTTATATATAAAAAAAATATGGATAAGAGGTGGTAACAATTGGGGTTGTTACAGGGATCCTTGATTGTTCCTGTCACCTGCACGTACGAAAATCCATAAAATATTAATAGTAAATCTTAGCTTCTTAAGATGAGATCATTTTGTGATGATAGCAATATATAAAGGAAATGCATGAAAGAATGATAAAATGCTTATAAGGACTAAAATAAAAGCATGAAAGAATACTAGAAAGCATGTAATCTATGATAAACAAATAATTGCAATATGAAGAATGTAAAATCTATGGCTAAAATGCAAGAAATGACCAATCAAACCCTAGTTGCTACTGAGCAAAGCAACTGAATCTGCTAACCACTACCAAATTCAGTGGTTGAGACTACGGGCTACTATAAAATATAGTGGATATGGTAAAGAATCATTTCCTCTAAATCCCCAGCCTAAAATTGATCAATTCTCTTATTAAATTTATGTTCAATGGTCGCTTGTGTCTCAAAATATGGATTTGTGGTGGATTATCTTAGATTCATGATAAATTTATGGGGAATAGCAAGCTTGCTCCTCAAGCCTTTGGAAGCTCCATTGATGTAGCAACATTTGTCATTCTATAATTGGACAACACCTCACTACTCCTCAAGGGATGCAAAATCACTCTCCAATCCAATAGGGCTTCACTGCAAATGAATTTGGGATCAATACATATTTTTGGGGGGTCTTTAAATAGACTTTCCAAATCCTCACCTTGGCTTCTTAAGAAAGTCAAGATAAAGAATTTGTTGGTATGGATCGGTTAATAATAGGCTTTTGGAAGCTTATCAGATAAAACCATCTAAGAATCGTTGCAAATTGGTTAAATGCAACTGATTTTTCTTGGCTCAAAGAGCCCAAGTTGGTTTCAGGGCTAGCCGCTCTCACTTAGTGTGGCTAGAGGTAATTTACCCTTAGTCACTATCGACAGGTGTAGCTAGTTCTTAGCTTCTCTAATTTTTAGTGGTTGGTATTGCAGCTACTGATGCTATCAGTGGCTAGAGCTACATAGGACTAGACTACCCTAAATAAGTGGTTAAAACCATTTCTAGGTCTTGGAAAGGTCCAAGCTCATTCATATGGTCTGCAAAGGTGCCCATATGAGTAGTATCCTAAACATGACATTTTGTATGTGTCTACAAGTTTATAATGACACCCTGCCATTCCATAAGGATAGTGTTCCTTAATCCTCTTTGGTTAGAGATTTATTATTATATATTATTGGCCATATTAGAGAAAAGTGTATCAAATGAATTTTAGTTGATATCAATTTTTATCTCAATGTATGTAGATTAAAACTCATTAGTTATTTTGGTCTAACCAAATAGTATCTGGATAAATTTAGCCCTTCTCATTAGATATTTTAACAATGGGGAACATGAGGATAATGTCATTGTAGTATTACCCTTTAGAACCATACCTTGTAAAATTAATACTTTCTTCTACATCATGCCTTATGACTTAACCTATAATGTTATTTTAAGAAATCCATGGATCCATAAGATGTGATTTATCCCTTAAAATCTCCATAAATACCTTAAAATCAAATGCTTTTAAGAGGGAAAGGAAAATATCTTTGATATGACCACAAGAAAAAAATTATTTTTTCTATAGCATGATATGTTTTTGTATTTCTACTTCCTTCCTTGAGCCATTTCTCCCTAGATTTTTTGAACAAATATGAATCCTCTTTCAATGAATTATGATAATCATGAAGTGATTAATTTTATTTACATAATAATCCTAATGCATTCAATTATTTTGACTATCTCTTGTAAATTTTTTAGCTTGTTTTCAATTTTTTTTATTTTATTTTAAAATTATGCAAAAATATTTGGCATTCCAAATCTTCATTTAATTCATAAAATATTTCCATTTGTGAATAGAATTTACATATATGATCCTTCAAAAAAAATTCATCCCATGTTAGCATAACTATATGGAAGAAATCGAGGTCCAAAAGTGACGTAGACTAGAATTAAAATGGATTTGGATAAACATTATTGGGTAAATCATTGATCAAAAGAATGGGTTTAGAATTTAATATTTCTCACAATAAAATATCTGAGATTACTCAATGAATTTGACTCCTAACCTTATTCCAATTAAGATATTGTAATCTTCTAAAATATGTTACCAAATCAAAATAAAAATCACGACACAATAGAACACATTCACAATATGAATGTACCACCTTCAAATAAATAGATGGTAAGGACTCTTTATTATTTTAATCACATATCTCACATTTGTGTTGTGACTAGACAACAACATAAAAATCATTTATTTGATCAACCTTCAAGACCTCATTTGGTTCTTTGCACAAAAGGAACCAAGGTTATGCACAACAACGAATATTCACAAATAGGGCAAATATTAGGATTTTCAAAATTAAAATTTGGCAATTTTGGAGACCATAGAAGTTGACCCATTCATCTAGTTTTTTTGGAATAATTTTGTTTTATATTCAATTCACCTTGCTATCATACTTATTAGTCCCTATTTCACGTAGCTTTCCCACCTAATTTTCACCTTCAAATTTTTAAAAAAATATGTATCCCACCAAATTTGCTTCTTATACCTCGTTATATATAGTTAACATGAGAGCAACATTCATACATTTAAAACATTAATTTTCCTTAATAGTGAGAGATACAAAGCAGGCGAGAGACAACAAGCAATAAGCAAAATAAAGAAGAAAAAAGAGAGTGTGCGACAAAAAAAGGATAATAGACTCAGTGTGTCATAAGGTGATTAATAGAACATGATTGGCATAAGGTGACTAATAGAAGGGAATTGATTGAAGGTGACTGACAAAAGATGACTAGCACAAGGCAATTGGCATAAGGTTATTGGAACCAGGTAACTGATACAAGATAACTGACACAAGGTGATGTCCAGTCTTTTTGATAGAGGGTGATTGACATACAACGATAACCATTTATCGGTAATTTTATTTTACCATTAATTTTCCTTTTTTAAACATCTTGTTCATAGACACTCAATAGAGAGATTTTCCTATTATTTGGGTACCAATATCAAGCCTATTTTATTTCTTCTATTCATATTTTCTATAGACACCCAAAATTATCATCAAATATCTTTTTGTTTTGAACAGTAATTCTCTTTTACCAGTTATTTTTATTTTTTTAAATGATGTTCATGTTCCTCTTCCATTTAGACAAGTAAAATATAACCTACTAGAAATGGAAAGAAGGGAGGCTAGTATTTCGATAAAAGGAGTATCCTCAAATACTTTCATAATATTTTAAAATCCAATCAACCATCAACATCTGCACAAATTCAGGGTACGAACACCTTTTAGTTACTAGCCAGTTAATTTTTGTACATTGCTAATTTTATATATAATATATTTATTCATTAAGAAGGGTGCTTTTTGGTTGATGGATTTGTCCAATTTTTATCTCTATTTTTAATAGAATGTATTTTTTAAATGAAAAATGATATCCTTGTGGGACACCCTAGTGGTTAGTATTTTAGGATTTCTTTCGGGAGATCCAAGTTCAAACGGTGAGACATGGTGTATACATGTGTGTGAGAGTGAACTTGTGTACCAAAAAAATTTACTACCTATTTGAGGTCCGAGGTGTAGACCAATTGGTTCCCCAAACCTTGTAAGGGGGACGAAGGTCCAAGGTTCAAATCTCGGGCCTCATCGACTGAAAGCTTATCCCTTTCTAGGTGCTTTCAATGGTGTAAAAGGTTTAAAATGATCATGGCATGGTGTTTATATGGGTGGAGTACACGAAGATCTATGTGGCGGCTTCTAGGGCAAAGAGTGCAGAATATTGTGGCAGCTATAAAAACTAGACAACGTATCCGGATTCATGGCAGCTACTAATTCCACCATGTTAATAAAAATAAAATAAAATAAAAATAAAAATAAATGAAAATTTATATGGAAAAAATTCTTTGTAGAAAACACTATTGATCTTGGTATGCCTCCACTTTCACATATCCCCGATAATGAAATATCCATAGGTGAATATTTTCTTAATGAAATGTAACAAAAATATGAAAATAGTCTTGAAACTAACACGCCAAATGGAAAAGAAAATAATAGCTCTCATATAGTCCCTACTTACAAAGAATATTCTTAAAAGAAACATAAATGTGCTAGGTTATCTAGGTGGACATTTTATATATCATTTCATATTGATTAGGTATCATAATTTCTATTTATTTAGTTAGTGTAACCAGAGAATAGTAGTGAAGAAATAAAAGAATTGAGATGTGTAATTTGTAGTTGGAAACATGGAAAGGATTATAGATTTTAGGTTAAGAAGGATACAATAGAAAAATTATTGTGAAAATTTTTATATAAAAACAAAACAAAGTGATGGAACAATACCAAAAAATTATAGGTGGAAGGATGCATCAGAATGCGCACATATCAGATATGCACAAGAATATGATAAATAAATGAAAAAAAAAGCAAACTTTGGTTGAGAAAGGTGCAACGATTCAAGCCCAATTTCAAAAAATTAATAAGTTCACTTTAGCTTCAAAATATTTACAATTTGTTATTGTATACACTATTCTTAAAAAAGGATAGACCTATGTCTGATTTCATTGATTATAAATATCTATTTCAACTAGCTGATGTGTAGAACCTTCCTAGTGCCCATTGGTCAGATCAAAGTGGTTGGGAAATTGTAAAATATCTCTCATTGGTTGAGCAGGATGACCTCAAAGAGAAAGTAAAAAAAGCCAAATTCATTTCACTTTCAATTGATGAGGTGACTATTTTTGACAACACATATTGGATTTGCATGCATGTTTACACATTGGAAAATCATTTAAGGCAACCTCATTTACTTGGAGTACGTAAGATGGTGGAAAATTGCAATGTGGAAAACCTTTACAATGTTGTTGTAACTAGTTTAAAGGAAATAGCAGGAATGAATGATATGGAAATAGCCACTAAGTTAATATGCATCAAAGCTGATGGTGTTGCTACAATGCAAGGACACAAGAATGGTCTTTGTGTTCGACTACAAATATCTATTACCCCATATTTGATCCCTATTCATTGCATGGCTCATAGAATGAATCTTGCATACAAAATTGTGGATACATTTAAAAATGTAGCGAGAGTGGAAGAGCTTGTCTGTGAAATTCATGATTATTTTTTACGTAGTTCAAAAATATTTTTAGAGTTTCAATAGTTTGCACTAGGAGTTACTGAAGGTAAAAAAATGTTAAAAGATGTAGATACTAGGTGGATTTCATTGTATCAACCGACATATAGAGTTTTCAAAGAATATCAATCCTTGGTAGGGTTTATGTATGCAAATCGTAGGGTAGTTGATAAGGCTAAATATTTGTTATTCTGAATGAGTGACTTTGAAACACTTCTCACATTGTGTGGTATTCTTCCAATGTTGGAAGAAATGAATACTTTGATTAAACTTGCACAACAAAGATCGATTTATATTGTGGATTTCATTAGGGTGAGAAAACAAATTTGTATGCATATTGATATGATGTACGCATCTGGTGAAAGTTTTATGGATCCCATGTTTGAGAGTTGGAGAGCATTAACAAATGTCAATGATCCTTAGAACTTTCTGAAGTTCAACATAAACGATCATCTATGTATTAATATCCACAGAAAGGAAATACCTTTATATTGTTTTGGTCAGTGAATGGATATAGCTACAAATGAAGTTGAACAAATGCCTATAACATACAACATATTTGATGTAGTTGTACACGATACAAAAATTAAACTAAAAAAATAGCAAAATCATTGACAAAAGAAATAAGAGACCATTTTCAAAGAGATGAATTGCTTGAGGCTATGGGTGTGGTTAACCCAATGTTTTGGGATCCTTGTAATGAATACCAGACTATAAATGGTTTGTTTCTCAAATACATGGGCACTCTTGCTAACCATTTCACTAAACATGTGGAAGTCAATGGTATTGAAATCAATGGTATTCTCAACAAAGATATTTTGATAAAATAATCAAACTATTTTGGAATGACAATGTCTGCTCAAGTTTCACAATTGACTAACCGTCATGAAACAGGTTCTATTTCACGTTTGTGGAAAATATTACATCCCAGTAGTATCTTACAACATACTATGAGTGAATATTTTCTTTTATATGAATTATGTCAAACGATGATTTTAAGATCAGTGGAAGATGAAAGGGTATTTAGTGCATTATCATATGTAAAATCTAAAGTTTGAAATAGGTTGGACAAAAATTTGGAAAATTGTTTGAGAGTATATGTGTTGACCTATGAGGTGGAGAAGTATCCTTATGAAAGAGCTTTGGCATATTGGAAATCTCTGGCAGAGAGAAGAGGTGTCACGAATACTCATGATGATGAGGATAATGGTAACACTGATCAGACTGTGGTGACAAAAATTTTGGGTATGAGTATAGAATATTTTGTACAATTTGAAAAGTGTTTGTTCCAGCTTCCAGCATTATAATCAATGGATGCTTTCATTTGAATAGATTTCACATATTATGTTATCAATTTTCTACAGAATATTGAGATTTGATTATAATTTGAGACATGTATTTTTTGATATCATATAATATGAGATTAGATGTGCTATTGGATATTTTGTATATCATAGCCCTGTTAATTGATTATGTATATGTTGATGAAATTGGATTATTTGATTACATATATGTTGATTATGGATCACTGGATTATTTTTTTATATCATAGATGTGTTATTGGATATTTTGTATATCATGTTATTTAAGCCTTGTTATTGGATTATTAGTCTATGATATTCAAATTATTTATTAGATTTGTATTTTATAAACCATTTATGGTAAAGTAAATATCTATGCTACATTTCAGTCATTTCAAATGATTTTATAAAACATAAAAGAACATTTTGGCTATGTACATTTTTCCTAGCAATTCATTCATAATTCAAAATTATTTATTGCATCCACATAACTAATCAAAACATCACAATATTTAAAACAAAATTTCAAAAATATAATACAAATTTTTTGGAAATTGTCTCTTTTATTGATTTGAAAGCATTCTTTTACAATTTACAAAAAAGCTATACAACATGTTTGGTTTCTCCTCAAAAAAAAAAGCAATAGTCAACTAGTTTTCTTTCTCCATGGTGCCTGAAGGTTCAGCTGGATCTTCCTCAATATCCTTTGCTTGCAATGCACCAGCTCTTACCAGAATTTCAGCTGTAGTGTTCAACCCCGCTAGCAATGAACCTTCTTCCTTCGTAGGATCTTCTCTAAAAGGTGCATTAAGTTCTTTCTCATTTTTTTTAATACAACCTCCACATCCAGGCCCTTATCTTTGATAAACTTCTTTAGCCAATTGTTTTCTCTGATAGTGAATTGTAATATTTTCTTCACTTCCATAGCATTAATCACACTAGTTCTTGTAGTCTTAATCAATGTTTTCATGGCGCTGACTTGCACCTTTAAGTGTTCAAAATTAGACTGCAAAATAGAAGAGAAAAAGGTTAATATTTATAAACAAAATATATTTAAGAAAAAAATGATTTTCAGTTATATGTAAAACTTACATCAGCGGTAAGTCTTGTAGTTTCTGCAACTGCTACTTTTTTCTTATCTATTGTCCATTCATTGAAATATGCCTAGGCCTTGACATTGAGGTTTTCTAATCGATTCAACATAATTTTTAGAATTTCATCATTGTATATAGACTCGGCCTACACGGTGCTAGATTCAACTTTATGTAACAAAGCATCAAGCTTTTGTGGCTCATTCTCCACCTTTGAAAACAACTCCTTTATTTTTGAAAAATTCCTGTATCGGGAATTTATTTCTTTTATCAAAACCTTGGCCCGATATTCCCAATATTTTAAACCATCAATATCTGAAAGTAGACTATCATTAACTATAGCTTTACATCTATTAGCTAATAAAATATTTTCTAAAAAATTAACTTTATCATCATCGTTCAGAGGATGATGGGTGGCGACTTGATGGGGGGATGAGGAAACTCCGATGACATCTGCCTCAACAGTCTCTTCTACTTCATGATGGCTCTATGGACCTTGAAGCACATCACTTGCCTTGAAAGGTAAAGTTTTAGGATTGGTATCCTGATAAATAAAATCATCATCGAGATTCCCAGAGGGTATTTGAGACATGCTCTGCACATTTGAGAAATTCCCAAGGGAAAATATTGGGAAGTAAGAAATGTTAGACACGGTGTGTGTCTAAGAAAGACTTTTGCTTGCTCTCGAAGGTGGTGGTGTGAGGAACTATTTTCCATGCATGCGAGATTGGTTCCTCACCATTGGTGCTACATGTTGTGGATGGACTTGTTGTGGCACTTGCTATGGGTGCATTTGCGGGTGTGGAGACGGTGGAGGCATCTTTTTTTTAGTCTTTTGAATGTAACCGACATGTCTGCAAAATTTTACATGAAAATATCAATTAAAACTAGTGTAAAAAACAATGCCATAAAAAGAGATTTAATTTAACCAAACATACCAGACTCAGACTCTGCACCCGTTGATGATGCATCCACTTGCCCTTGCTCTGAAAACATATAAAATATTTCCTTAAACTAAATATAATTTAAAATCATTAAAATACATCATTTAAAATAGTAGTTTCGAATAATAAGGTTACCTTGTGAGCTGGAGGTTACTTCTTCAACGTCAATTGTAACATGTCCAAAAATAAAAGGAGTCGTAGGTGTATGTTGCTCAGCAGGAGACCTCGAATATTTCATGGTTCTTGAGGTAATTACTAGTGATGATTGCAATTGTGTATCAGAATATATAGTGGATTCGTGCATCCTAATGGTGGCATCCCTTTTACTAGAATATGGAGCTACTTTTTTTTGCTTTCAAAAGAAAATTAGAAAATAAAAAGATTGATTGGAAAGAAAGAAAACATAGATTTTTCAAAAAATAATTTTACCTATATTTCTTCCTCCGTCATACCAATAGCCATCAATCTTGGGTGCAATGCAGTTGGAGGAGGGCCATTTTGAATATTGTAATATGCTTCATTAAAAAGAGAAATAATAAAATTGTTGGTTGTTACTACATAAGAAGATTGTATTTTCTGGGCGTTCAGAAGATCTTGTTTAACGCGGTTCAAAATGTGCATGGACCAATCAAATTTGATGCCAACAATACATCGAACCAAATAGGCCAATACCCAAAATGGGATATTTGTAGGTCATCCCTGCAAAATAAGTCTTGCCTGGAAAAATTCAATGCAAGCATGAAGAAATTTATCTCCAACGTTGGAAATGTTTAAGCCCCTTTTTGACTTAGTAGAATTAACTGAAAAAAAGGGAGAACATTATTAGAAAATAGAAATTACAAAAGGGAGAACATTATTAGAAAATGGAAACTACAATACCTAAAAAATGCAAAAAAATAAAAACTAAATTTTAAAAATATACCTTTCAAATTGTTGGAATGGACACCGTAGTTGGTCTCCAGCAGTCGTTTGTCATCTTTGCTCAAGGCATATTGGTTGCTCACCAGGTGACCATCCGTAAATGGTAGCCCTATTAGTCACTGCACATCTGAGGGTTTCACAGAAAAATAATATCCTTGTTATCCACTTTGATGTGAACAATGGACTCGTCATGGTCGTAGGAACTAACTATCCTTTGCATCAGGGAGACATTGGTGTTGAACTGTGGCATATTGATCACTCCTGTGACTCCAGAGGTGTAAACCCATTGTGAATATCTTCTAGGTGTGCTAAAAATATTTGAAATATTGGGGTAAAATTTGTTCTTGAATGACACTTTCACAGCATAGCAGAGGAAGAGCTAGCCATTTTTGCATTGAAAACGGTTTGAAAACGCTCTAAAAGTGCTCTAAAAAATTTTATAAATGCTCTTAAAATGCTATGAAAATGGATTGAAAATGCTCTACAAACACTTTGAAAATGCTCTAAAAATGCTTTGGAAATGCTCTAAAAAATCTTTGGAAAAAGCTCTAGAAAATGCTCTAGAAAAAGCTCTAAAAAAAATTGCGCTAGAAAAGAAGGGCAAAAAATGAGCTTGCATTCCTATTTATAGAAGTTTGCATGGCTAAATTCTGTGGATGCATGACACATGGTAGAGGAGAGGGCACATGGAATCATCCTATTGATGCTAGAAGAGGTCGTCCTCTGCCAGTCTCGTTCTTCTAGTTGTAAGCAAAGGTCACCCTCTACCAGTCATCCTCTACCAGTTGCCATTTGCCAGTCACTTTCTACTAGTTGCTATATACCATTTGCCTTCTACTAGTGACCCTTTGTTAGTTTTTTTCTACTAGTCACCATCTACCATTTTACCTTTGTCAATCATGCTCTACCATTCACACTTTTCCAATCACGCTCTACCAGTCGCGCTCTAGTAGTTGCACTCTATCAATAACATTATATCAGTCACACTATGTCAGTCACGCTCTACCAGTTGCACTCTGTCGGTCACTATATTTTTATAGTTTTTACAAAAAAAAAAAAATTGGCCAAAATTTGATAATTTTTCTACAAATTTTAAAAAATTTGCCACCTAGTTTAGACACAATTTATCTTGATTTGCATTAATATTCACCAAATTTTTATAAATGCCTTTTGGGCATTACCCCTTATGCATAACCATGAAATGAACTTCTCCACCTAAAGGATCTTCTCTAATCATCCAAGTAGAGACCAAGTATTAGGGTCCTTTTGATTTGATATAACTTTAGTGTAACTCAACCATGATCTTCCTCCATGAACTTTTCAAGTCTTCTTTGGATCATAGAGACATCTTACTCAAAATTTTAAGCAAATAGATTATTCCTCAAGACCTCAATCCTAATGACCTTACATCTATAGTAAAATACATTAGGGTTTATAATGACACCATGCCATTCCATGAGGATAGTGTTCTTTAATCCTCTTTGGTTAGATATTTGTTTTTATATATTATTGGTCATATTCAATAAAATTTTAGTTAATATCCATTTTCATCTCAATGTTTGTAGATTAAAACTCATTAGTTATTTTGATATAACCAAATAGTATCTAGATAAATTTGGCCCTTATCATTAGAGCTTTTAACAATAGGGAACATGAGGCTAATGTCATTGTAGTATTACCCTTTAGAACCATACCTTATAAACTTAATACTTTCTTCTACATCATGCCTTATAACTTAACCTATAATTTTATTTTATGCAAGTCATGTATCCATGATATGTGAGATATCCCTTCAAATCTCCATAAATTCCTTAAAATAAAATGCTTTGAAGAGGGAAAGGAAAATACATCTGATATGACAAAAATAAAATTTTATTTTTTCTATAACATGATGTGTTTTTGTATTTCTACCTCCTTCCTTGAGTTCTTTCTCCCTAGATGTTTTTAAAAAATATGAATCCTCTTTCAATGCATTATGATAATAATGAATTAATTAGTTTTCTTTACATAATAATCCTAATGCATGTAATTAGTTTGACTATCTCTTGTAAAAAATTTAGCTTGTTTTCAATTTCTTTGTTTTATTTTAAAATGATAGAAAAATATTTGGCATTCCAAATCTACATTTGCTTCATTAAATATTTCAATTTATTTACATATATGATCCTTCAAAATTTGTTGCATTTTAGCATAACTATATGGAATAAATAGGGGTCCAAGAGCCACATAGACTAGAAGTAAAATGGATTTGGATAAACATTATTAGGAAAATCATAGATCAAAATAATGGGTTTACAATCTAATATTTCTCACAATAAAATATCTAAGGAGATTGCTCAATTAATTTGACTCCTAACCTTATTCTAATTAATATATTATAATATTCTAAAATATGCTACTTAATCTTAATCAAAATCAGGACACAACAGACCATATTCACTTAATGAATATGCCACCTTCAAATAAATAGATGGTAAGGACTCTATTATTTTCATCACATCTCTCACATTTGTGTTGTGACTAGACAACAACATAAAAATCATTTATTTGATCAATATTCAAGACCTCATTTGGTCCTTCACACAAAGTAACTTCTCCACCTAAAGGGCCTTCTCTAATCATCCAAGTAGATACCAAGGATAAGGGTCCTTTATTTGATATAACTTTAGTGTAACTCAACCAAGATCTTCCTCCTTGAACTTTTCAAGTCTTCTTTGGCTTATAGAGACATATTACTTACCATTTTGATAAAATATATTATTCCTAAAGACCTCAACCCTAATGACCTTACATATATAGCAAAATCCATAAGGGTTTATAATGACACCATGTCATTCCTTGAGAATAGTGTTCCTTAATCCTCTTTGGCTAGAGATTTATTATTATATATTATTGGCCATATTAGAGAAAAGTGTATCAAATAAATTTTAGTTGGTATTATTTTTTGTCTCAATGTCTATAGATTAAAACTCTTTAGTTATTTTGGTCTAAACAAATAGGATTTATATAAATTTGGCCCTAATAATTAGAGCTTTTAACAATGGGTAACATGAGGCTAATGTAATTGTAGTATTATCCTTTAGAACCATACCTTGTAAACTTAATACTTTCTTCTACATTATGCCTTATGACTTAACCTATAATATTATTTTAGGCAAGCCATGGATCCATGATACGTGATCTCTCCCTTCAAATCTCCATAAATACCTTAAAAGCAAATGCTTTAAAGAGGAAAAGAAAAATATTTTTGATATATTTTTAGTATTGATAAAAAATGGGGTTGAAGGGCCCTGACCCTTTACAAAGAGCTTGAAATATGTATAGGAAAAATAAGATAAGATTATACAAATGCAATATAGACCTATCTTAGTAAATAAAAAAATATGCACTAAACCTGTTGATGAAGAAGCTGAAAAAATATCCATCTGCTATCCTTCTATTTGACAAAGCTTATGTAGTGCTCAATGCTTTACATAACTGATAAACAAACTGTTGACAAAAATGTAATTTAGAGTGGTTAAATACTTCATTTCATGATCCCAATAAGTATTCTACTTTGCTTTGCCCTCTTTATATGCCATATTCATTATCAATTCTTATCATATCTTTCCAATCCGTGGGGATGTATGATCAAACCTTGAAATTCTTAGATCTAACTGCCACATTCACCATTTTACTAGCAACTTTGTTTCCCTCTATAAATATGTTTAATTTGAGTTTCTTCTAGGTTTCCCAAAATAGTCCTCAAATTTATAAGTATTTGGGAAGTGCTAAAATTATTTAGCTCCTCTTTTTGAAGGGAATTTATAATATTCTTGGAATCCCCCTCAAGAACAATTCTCCTAAAATCCAAATTCATTGCAATTCGGAGGCCTGTAAGCATCTCCCTTTCTTTAGCTTGGTGATTTGTGGTAATTTCTTATCCTCAGCATATGCAACCACTACCTGACCTCTATCATTATTGATGAAATCCTCACCACCAGCATGATCCGAATTTCCTTTCGTAGCCCCATTGAAGTTAATTTTTATCCAGTATTTGTGAGGATGTTCCCATCTAGTATCTAGTCTCACCTTATTGATTTTTTCCATATTTAAGATATCTTTTTCTCTAGAGAGGATCATTGCAAAATTTTCTTGGCTTATAATATTTTTAATACAATCCTCCAAGAGGGTTATTTTTATCCTAGCATAAACCTCAATTGTTCCTATGGTTTTATTTTTGAACACTCATCTTCTTCTTTCCAACCAAATCCCCCAACAAATATGTGGAATGCATTTTTGCCAAAAAAGACTCCTTCTTAAGTACCACGGTTCCCAAATTGTGATTAGATAATATGGAATGATCTAATAAATATTAACTTCTCTCAATAACATATTTAGAATATCACAAAAAAATCACAAGTTCCAAACAGGTGGTCCATGCACTCATCCTCTTTGTTACACAACACACAAATAGTTTGAACCACAATTCCTCTTTTGAACATATTGTATTTCATGAGGATCTTATTGATAATGGTAGTCCTAAGAAATATAGCAATCTTAGGGGTGATGTTTAGCTTCCTTTGGAACCTTTATGAATTGACCAAAGAAATAACGCATCTTTGGAGACTTTTGGGATTTGACCAAAGGAAACTAGGCATATTTGGGGTCGTTGAGATTTACCAAAGAAAACTAAAAATATTTGGAGCCTTTTGGGATTGAAAAAATAAACTAAACATCTTTGGAGCCTTTTGGAATTTACCAAATAAAACTAAACATCTTTGGATCCTTTTGGCATTGACCAAAGGAATTAAGCATCTTTGGAGCCTTTTGGGATTGACCAAAGGAAACTGGGTATATTTGGAGCCTTTTGGGATTGAAAAAATAAAATTGGGCTTCTTTGGAGCCTTTTGGGATTGACCAAAGGAAACTAAACATATTTGGAGCCTTTTGGGATTGACCAAAGAAAACTGGGCTTCTTTGGGTCTTTTAAGATTGATTCCTCACCATTGGTGCTATCTTTTGTGTATGGACTTGTTTTAGCACTTGCTATGGGTGCATTTGTAAGTGTGGATATTGTGGAGGCATATTTTTTTTAGCCTTTTGAATGTAACCAACACGTTTACAAAATTTTACATAAAAATATCATTTAAATCTAGTGTAAAAAACAATGCCATAAAAAGAGATTTAATTTAACCAAACATACCAACTCAGAATCTATACTTGTTGATGATGCATCCACTTGTGCTTGCTCTGAAAATATATAAAATATTTCCTTAAACTAAATATAATTTTAAATCTAAAAATACATCATTTAAAATCTTAGTTTCAAATAATAAGGTTACCTTGTGAGCTGGAGTTTACTTCTTCAATGTCAATTGTAACATGTCCATAAATAAAATGAGTTGGAGGGGTATGTTGCTCAACAAGAGACCTCGAATATTTCATGGTTCTTGAGGTAATTAATAGTGATGATTGTGACTGTGTGTTGAAATATATAGTGGCTTTTGGTGGCATCCCTTTTACTAGAAGATGGACCTGCTTTTTTTTGCGTTCAAAAGAAAATTAGAAAATAAAAAAATTTATTAGAAAGAAAGAAAACATAGATTTTTCAAAAAAATAATTTTACCTATATTTCTCACTCCGTCATACCAATAGCCATAAATATTGGGTGCAATGCAGTTGGACGAGGGTCATTTTTGAAGATTGTAATATGCTTCATTAAAATGAGAAATAATAAAATTGTTGGTTGTTACTACATAATAAAATTATATTTTATGGGTATTTAGAATATCATGTTTAATGTGGTTCAAAATATGCATGGACCAATCAAATTTAATGTCAACAATACATCAAACCAAACAGGCCAATACCCAAGATGGGATATTTGTAGGTCATCCCTGCAAAATAAGTCTTGCCTAGAAAAATTCAATGTAAACATGAAGAAATTTAACTCCAATGTTGGAAGTGTTTAATCCCCTTTTTGACTTAGTATAATTAACTAAAAAATAAAATGGAGAACATTATTAGAAAATAGAAATTAAAAAAGGGAGAAAATTATTAGAAAATAGAAACTACAATACCTAAAAAACGCAAAAAAATAAAAATTAAATTTAAAAAATATACCTTTCAAATTGTTGGAATGGACACCATAGTTGGTCTCCATAATTCGTATATTATCTTCGCTTAAGGCATATTGGTTACTCACCAGGTGACCATATGTAAATGGTAGCTCTATTAGTCACTACACATCTGAGGGTTTCACTAGAAAAATAATATCCTTGCTATCCACTTTGATGTGAACAATGGACTCGTCATGGTTGTAGGAACTATCCTTTACATCCATGAGACATTGGTATTGAACTATGGCATATTGATCACTCGTGACTCCATAGGTGTAAACTCATTGTGAATATCTTCAAGGTGTGCTAAAAATATTTAAAATATTGAGACAAAAGTTCTTCTTGAATGACAGTTTCACAGGCAGAGCAGAGGAAGAACTAGCCATTTCTGCACTAAAAACAGTCTGAAAACACTCTAAAAATGCTCTAAAAAAGTTTAGAAATGCTCTTAAAATGCTATGAAAATGGATTGAAAATGCTCTACAAACACTTTGAAAATTCTCTAAAAATTCTTTGAAAATGCTCTAAACAAATATTTGGAAAAAGCTCTGGAAAACGCTCTAGAAAAAGCTCTGAAAAAAATTACTCTAGAAAAGAAGGACAAAAAACGAGCCTGCATTCATATTTATAGAAGTCTGCATGGCTAAAGTCTATGGATGCATGACACATGGTAGAGGAGAGACCACACGGAAGCATCCTATTGATGCCAAAAGAGGTCGTCGTATGCCATTCTTGTTCTTCTAGTTGCAATCAAAGGTCACCCTCTACCAATCATCCTCTACCAGTCGTCCTTTGCCAGTCACTTTCTACTAGTTGCTATATACCAGTTGCCTTCTACCAGTGACCCTTTGTTAGTTTCTTTCTACTAGTCACCATCTACCATTTTACCTTTGTCACGCTCTGCCAGTTGCGCTCTATCAATCACATTATATCAGTCACACTATGTAAATCATGCTCTACCAGTTGCACTCTGTCAATCACTAGATTTTTATAGTTTTTACAAAAAAAATTAAAATTTTGCCAAAATTTGATAATTTTTCTACAAAATTTTAAAAAATTTGCCACCTAGTTTAGACACGATTTGTCTTGATTTGCATTAATATTCACCAAATTTTTATAAATAATTTTTCGGTATTACCCCTTATGCATAACCATGAAATGAACTTCTCCACCTAAAGGGTCTTCTCTAATCATCCAAATAGAGACCAAGTATTAGGATCCTTTTGATTTGATATAACTTTAGTGTAACTCAACCATGATCTTCCTCCATGAACTTTTCAAGTCTTATTTGGCTCATAAAGACATCTTACTCAAAATTTTGAGCAAATAGATTATTCCTCAAGACCTCAATCCTAATGACCTTACATCTATAGTAAAATACATTAGGGTTTATAATGACACCATGCCATTCCATGAGGATAGTGTTCTTTTATCCTCTTTGGTTAGATATTTTTTTTTATATATTATTGGTCATATTCGATAAAATTTTAGTTGGTATCCATTTTCATATCAATGTTTGTATATTAAAACTCATTAGTTATTTTGATATAACCAAATAGTATCTAGATAAATTTGGCCCTTATCATTAGAGCTTTTAACAATAGGGAACATGAGGCTAATGTCATTGTAGTATTACCCTTTAGAACCATACCTTATAAACTTAATACTTTATTCTACATCATGCCTTATAACTTAACCTATAATTTTCTTTTATGCAAGTCATGTTTCCATGATATGTGAGCTATCCCTTCAAATATCTATAAATGCCTTAAAATAAAATGCTTTGAAGAGTGAAAGGAAAATACATCTGATATGACCAAAAGAAAATTTTATTTTTTCCATAACATGATGTGTTTTTGTGTTTCTACCTCCTTCCTTGAGCTATTTCTCCCTAGATGTTTTGAAAAAATATGAATCCTCTTTCAATGCATTATGATAATAATGAATTAATTAGTTTTCTTTACCTAATAATCCTAATTCATGTAATTAGTTTGACTATCTCTTGTAAAAAATTTAGCTTGTTTTCAATTTCTTTGTTTTATTTTAAAATGATAGAAAAATATTTGGCATTCCAAATCTACATTTGCTTCATTAAATATTTCAATTTATTTACATATATGATCCTTCAAAATTTGTTGCATTTTAGCATAACTATATGGAATAAATAGGGGTCCAAGAGCCACATAGACTAGAAGTAAAATGGATTTGGATAAACATTATTAGGTAAATCATAGATCAAAAGAATGGGTTTACAATCTAATATTTATCACAATAAAATATCTAAGGATATTACTCAATTAATTTGACTCCTAACCTTATTCTAATTTGACTCCTAACCTTATTCTAATTAAGATATTATAATATTCTAAAATATGCTACTTAATCTTAATCAAAATCAAGACACAACAGACCATATTCACTTAATGAATATGCCACCTTCAAATAAATAGATGGTAAGGACTCTCTATTATTTTCATCACATCTCTCACATTTGTGTTGTGACTAGACAACAACATAAAAATCATTTATTTGATCAGTCTTCAAGACCTCATTTGGTCCTTCACACAAAGTAACGTCTCCACCTAAAGGGCCTTCTCTAATAATCCAAGTAGATACCAAGGATAAGGGTCCTTTATTTGATATAACTTTAGTGTAACTCAACCAAGATCTTCCTCCTTGAACTTTTCAAGTCTTATTTGGATTATAGAGACATATTACTTAACATTTTGATAAAATATATTATTCTTAAAGACCTCAACCCTAATGACCTTACATATACAGAAAAATCCATAAGGGTTTATAATGACACCATGTCATTCCTTGAGAATGGTGTTCCTTAATACTCTTTGGTTAGATATTTATTATTATATATTATTGTCCATATTAGAGAAAAGTGTATCAAATAAATTTTAGTTGGTATTATTTTTTGTCTCAATGTCTATAGATTAAAACTCTTTAGTTATTTTGGTCTAAACAAATAGGATTTATATAAATTTGGCCCTTATAATTAGAGCTTTTAACAATGGGTAACATGAGGCTAATGTAATTGTAGTATTATCCTTTAGAACCATACCTTGTAAACTTAATACTTTCTTCTACATTATGCCTTATGACTTAACCTATAATATTATTTTAGGCAAGCCATAGATCCATGATATGTGATCTCTCCCTTCAAATCTCCATAAATACCTTAAAATAAAATGCTTTAAAGAGGAAAAGAAAAATATTTTTGATATATTTTTAGTATTGATAAAAAATGGGGTTGAAGGGCCCTGACCCTTTACAAAGAGCTTGAAATATGTATAGGAAAAATAAGATAAGATTATACAAATGCAATATAGACCTATCTTAGTAAATAAAAAAATATGCACTAAACCTGTTGATGAAGAAGCTGAAAAAATATCCATCTGCTATCCTTCTATTTGACAAAGCTTATGTAGTGCTCAATGCTTTACATAACTGATAAACAAATTGCTGACAAAAATGTAATTTAGAGTGGTCAAATACTTCATTGCATGATCCCAATAAGTATTCTACTTTGCTTTGCCCTCTTTATATGCCATATTCATTATCAATTCTTATCATATCTTTCCAATCCATGGGGATGTATGATCAAACCTTGAAATTCTTAGATCTAATCGCCACATTCACCATTTTATCGGCAACTTTGTTTCCCTCTATAAATATGTTTAATTTGAATTTCTTCTAGGTTTCCAAAAATAGTCCTCACATCTATAAGTATTTGGGAAATGCTAAAATTATTTAGCTCCTCTTTTTGAAGGGAATTTATAATATTCTTGGAATCCCCCTCAAGAACAATTCTCCTAAAATCCAAATTCATTGCAATTTGGAGGCCTGTAAGCATCTCCCTTTCTTTAGCTTGGTGATTTGTGGTAATTCCTATATCCTCAGCATATGCAACCACTACCTGACCTCTATCATTCTTGATGAAATCCTCACCACCAGCATGATCCAATTTTCCTTTCGTAGCCCCATTGAAGTTAATTTTTATCCAGTATTTGTGAGGATGTTCCCATCTAGTATCTACTCTCACCTTATTGATTTTTTCCATATTTAAGATATCTTTTTCTCTAGAGAGGATCATTGCAAAATTTTCTTGGCTTATAATATTTTTAATACAATCCTCCAAGAGGGTTATTTTTATCCTAGCATAAACCTCAATTGTTCCTATGGTTTTATTTTTGAACACTCATCTTCTTCTTTCCAACCAAATCCCCCAAAAAATATGTGGAATGCATTTTTGCCAAAAAATACTGCTTCGTAAGTACCACAGTTCCCAAATTGTGATTAGATAATATGGAATGATCCAATAAATATTAACTTCTCTCAATAACATATTTAGAATATCACAAAAAAATCACAAGTTCCAAACAAGTGGTCCATGCACTCATCCTCTTTGTTACACAACACACAAATAGTTTGAACCACAATTCCTCTTTTGAACATATTGTATTTCATGAGGATATTATTGATAATGGTAGTCCTAAGAAATATAGAAATCTTAGGGGTGATGTTTAGCTTCCTTTGGAAACTTTTTGAATTGACCAAAGAAATAAGGCATCTTTAGAGCCTTTTGAGATTTGACCAAAGGAAACTAGGCATATTTGGGGTCTTTGATATTTACCAAAGAAAACTAGAAATATTTGGAGCCTTTTGGGATTGAAAAAATAAACTAAACATCTTTGGAGCCTTTTGGAATTTACCAAATAAAACTATACATCTTTGGATCCTTTTGGCATTGACCAAAGGAATTAAGCATCTTTGGAGCTTTTTGGGATTGACCAAAGGAAACTGGGTATCTTTGGAGCCTTTTGGGGTTGAAAAAATAAAATTGGGCTTCTTTGGAGCCTTTTGGGATTGACCAAAGGAAACTAAACATCTTTGGAGCCTTTTGGGATTGACCAAAGGAAACTAAACATCTTTGGAGCCTTTTGGGATTGACCAAAGAAAACTGGGCTTCTTTGGGCCTTTTGAGATTGATTCCTCACCATTGGTGCTATATTTTGTGTATGGACTTGTTGTAGCACTTGCTATGGGTGCATTTTTAAGTTTGGAGATTGTGGAGGCATATTTTTTTTAGCCTTTTGAATGTAACCAACACGTTTACAAAATTTTACATAAAAATATCAATTAAATCTAGTGTAAAAAACAATGCCATAAAAAGAGATTTAATTTAACCAAACATACCAACTCAGACTCTATACATGTTGATGTTGCATCCACTTGTGCTTGCTCTGAAAACATATAAAATATTTCCTTAAACTAAATATTATTTTAAATCTAAAAATACATCATTTAAAATCTTAGTTTCAAATAATAAGGTTACCTTGTGAGCTGGAGTTTACTTCTTCAATGTCAATTGTAACATTTCCATAAATAAAAAGGGTTGGAGGGGTATGTTGCTCAACAAGAGACCTCGAATATTTCATGGTTCTTGAGGTAATTAATAGTGATGATTGTGACTGTGTGTCAAAATATATAGTGGCTTTTGGTGGCATCCCTTTTACTAGAAGATGGACCTGCTTTTTTTTGTGTTCAAAAGAAAATTAGAAAATAAAAAAAATTATTAGAAAGAAAGAAAACATAGATTTTTCAAAAAAATAATTTTACCTATATTTCTCACTCCGTCATACCAATAGCCATAAATATTGTGTTCAATGCAGTTGGACGAGGGTCATTTTTGAAGATTGTAATATGCTTCATTAAAATGAGAAGTAATAAAATTGTTGGTTTTTACTACATAATAAAATTATATTTTATGCATATTCAAAATATCATGTTTAATGTGGTTCAATATATGCATAGACCAATCAAATTTAATGTCAACAATACATCAAACCAAACAGGCCAATACCCAAGATGGGATATCTGTAGGTCATCCCTGCAAAATAAGTCTTGCCTGGAAAAATTCAATGTAAACATGAAGAAATTTAACTCCAATGTTGGAAGTGTTTAATCCCCTTTTTGACTTAGTATAATTAACTGAAAAATAAAATGGAGAACATTATTAGAAAATAGAAATTAAAAAAGGGAGAAAATTATTAGAAAATAGAAACTACAATACCTAAAAAATGCAAAAAAATAAAAATTAAATTTAAAAAATATACCTTTCAAATTGTTGGAATGGACACCATAGTTGGTCTCCAGCATTCATATATTATCTTCGCTTAAGGAATATTGGTTACTCACCAGGTGACCATCTGTAAATGGTAGCTCTATTAGTCACTACACATCTGAGGGTTTCACTAGAAAAATAATATCCTTGCTATCCACTTTGATGTGAACAATGGACTCGTCATGGTTGTAGGAACTATCCTTTACATCCATGAGACATTGGTATTGAACTATGGCATATTGATCACTCTTGTGACTCCATAGGTGTAAACTCATTGTGAATATCTTCACGGTGTGCTGAAAATATTCAAAATATTGGGACAAAAGTTCTTCTTGAATGACAGTTTCACAGGCAGAGCAGAGGAAGAACTAGCCATTTTTGCACTAAAAACAGTCTGAAAACGCTCTAAAAATGCTCTAAAAAAGTTTAGAAATGCTCTTAAAATGCTATGAAAATGGATTGAAAATGCTCTACAAACACTTTGAAAATGCTCTAAAAATTATTTGAAAATGCTCTAAACAAATCTTTGGAAAAAGCTTTGGAAAACGCTCTAGAAAAAGCTCTGAAAAAAATTGTGCTAGAAAAGAAGGACAAAAAATGAGCCTGCATTCATATTTA
Source organism: Wollemia nobilis (assembly GCA_028583015.1). Lineage (NCBI taxonomy): Eukaryota > Viridiplantae > Streptophyta > Pinopsida > Araucariales > Araucariaceae > Wollemia > Wollemia nobilis. The sequence continues at coordinate 6,613,788 of JAQPPZ010016936.1, forward strand.
TAGAAGTCTGCATGGCTAAAGTCTATGGATGCATGACACATTGTAGAGGAGATACCACATGAAAGCATCCTATTGATGCCAAAAGAGGTCGTCGTATGCCAGTCTCGTTCTTCTAGTTGCAAGCAAAGGTCACCCTTTACCAATCATCCTCTACCAGTCGCCCTTTGCCAGTAACTTTCTACTAGTTGCTATATACCAGTTGCCTTCTACCAATGACCCTTTTTTAGTTTCTTTCTACTAGTCACCATCTACCATTTTACCTTTGTTAATCATGCTCTACCATTCACACTTTTCTAGTCATGCTCTGCCAGTTGCACTCTACTAGTTGTGCTCTATCAATCACATTATATCAGTCACACTATGTAAATCATGCTCTACCAGTTGCACTCTGTCAGTCGCTAGATTTTTATAGTTTTTTCAAAAAAAATTAAAATTTGGCCAAAATTTGATAATTTTTCTACAAATTTTAAAAAATTTGCCACCTAGTTTAGACACAATTTATCTTGATTTGCATTAAGATTCACCAAATTTTTATAAATACATTTTCGGTATTACCCCTTATGCATAACCATGAAATGAACTTCTCCACCTAAAGGGTCTTCTCTAATCATCCAAATAGAGACCAAGTATTAAGATCCTTTTGATTTGATATAACTTTAGTGTAACTCAACCATGATCTTCCTCCATGAACTTTTCAAGTCTTCTTTGGCTCATAGAGACATCTTACTCAAAATTTTGAGCAAATAGATTATTCCTCAAGACCTCAATCCTAATGACCTTACATATATACTAAAATACATTAGGGTTTATAATGACACCATGCCATTCCATGAGGATAGTGTTCTTTAATCCTCTTTGGTTAGATATTTGTTTTTATATATTATTGGTCATATTCGATAAAATTTTAGTTGGTATTCATTTTCATATCAATGTTTGTATATTAAAACTCATTAGTTATTTTGATATAACCAAATAGTATCTAGATAAATTTGGCCCTTATCATTAGATAACAATAGGGAACATGAGGCTAATGTCATTGTAGTATTACCCTTTAGAACCATACCTTATAAACTTAATACTTTCTTCTACATCATGCCTTATAACTTAACCTATAATTTTATTTTATGCAAGTCATGTTTCCATGAGATGTGAGCTATCCCTTCAAATATCCATAAATACCTTAAAATAAAATGCTTTGAAGAGTGAAAGGAAAATACATCTGATATGACCAAAAGAAAATTTTATTTTTTCTATAACATGATGTGTTTTTGTATTTCTACCCCCTTCCTTGAGTTATTTCTCCCTAGATGTTTTGAACAAATATGAATCCTCTTTCAATGCATTATGATAATAATGAATTAATTAGTTTTCTTTACATAATAATCCTAATGCATGTAATTAGTTTGACTATCTCTTGTAAAAAATTTAGCTTGTTTTCAATTTCTTTGTTTTATTTCAAAATGATAGAAAAATATTTGGCATTCCAAATCTACATTTGCTTCATTAAATATTTCAATTTATTTACATATATGATCCTTCAAAATTTGTTGCATTTTAGCATAACTATATGGAATAAATAGGGGTCCAAGAGCCACATAGACTAGAAGTAAAATGGATTTGGATAAACATTATTAGGTAAATCATAGATCAAAATAATGGGTTTACAATCTAATATTTCTCACAATAAAATATCTAAGGATATTGCTCAATTAATTTGACTCCTAACCTTATTCTAATTAAGATATTATAATATTCTAAAATATGCTACTTAATATTAATCAAAATCAGGACACAACAGACCATATTCACTTAATGAATATGCCACCTTCAAATAAATAGATGGTAAGGACTCTCTATTATTTTCATCACATCTCTCACATTTGTGTTGTGACTAGACAACAACATAAAAGTCATTTATTTGATCAATATTCAAGACCTCATTTGGTCCTTCACACAAAGTAACTTCTCCACCTAAAGGGCCTTCTCTAATCATCCAAGTAGATACCAAGGATAAGGGTCCTTTATTTGATATAACTTTAGTGTAACTCAACCAAGATCTTCCTCCTTGAACTTTTCAAGTCTTCTTTGGCTTAAAGAGACATATTACTTAACATTTTGATAAAATATATTATTCTTAAAGACCTCAACCCTAATGACCTTACATATACAGAAAAATCCATAAGGTTTTATAATGACACCATGTCATTCCTTGAGAATAGTGTTCCTTAATACTCTTTGGTTAGAGATTTATTATTATATATTATTGGCCATATTAGAGAAAAGTGTATCAAATAAATTTTAGTTGGTATTATTTTTTGTCTCAATGTCTATAGATTAAAACTCTTTAGTTATTTTGGTCTAAACAAATAGGATTTATATAAATTTGGCCCTTATAATTAGAGCTTTTAACAATGGGTAACATGAGGCTAATGTAATTGTAGTATTATCCTTTAGAACCATACCTTGTAAACTTAATACTTTCTTCTACATTATGCCTTATGAATTAACCTATAATATTATTTTAGGCAAGCCATGGATCCATGATATGTGATCTCTCCCTTCAAATCTCCATAAATACCTTAAAAGCAAATGCTTTAAAGAGGAAAAGAAAAATATTTTTGATATATTTTTAGTATTGATGAAAAATTGGGTTGAAGGGCCCTGACCCTTTACAAAGAGCTTGAAATATGTATAGGAAAAATAAGATAAGATTATACAAATGCAATATAGACCTATCTTAGTAAATAAAAAAATATGCACTAAACCTGTTGATGAAGAAGCTGAAAAAATATCCATCTGCTATCCTTCTATTTGACAAAGCTTATGTAGTGCTCAATGCTTTACATAACTGATAAACAAACTACTGACAAAAATGTAATTTAGAGTGGTCAAATACTTCATTGCATGATCCCAATAAGTATTCTACTTTGCTTTGCCCTCTTTATATGCTAGATTCATTATCAATTCTTATCATATCTTTCCAATCCATGGGGATGTATGATCAAACCTTGAAATTCTTAGATCTAACTGCCACATTCACCATTTTACTGGCAACTTTGTTTCCCTCTATAAATATGTTTAATTTGAGTTTCTTCTAGGTTTCCAAAAATAGTCCTCACATATATAAGTATTTTGGAAATGCTAAAATTATTTAGCTCCTCTTTTTGAAGGGAATTTATAATATTCTTGGAATCCCCCTCAAGAACAATTCTCCTAAAATCCAAATTCATTGCAATTCGGAGGCTCGTAAGCATCTCCCTTGCTTTAGCTTGGTGATTTGTGGTAATTCCTATATCCTCAGCATATGCAACCACTACCTGACCTCTATCATTCTTGATGAAATCCTCACCACCATCATGATCCGATTTTCCTTTCGTAGCCCCATTGAAGTTAATTTTTATCTAGTATTTGTGAGGATGTTCCTATCTAGTATCTACTCTCACCTTATTGATTTTTTCCATATTTAAGATATCTTTTTCTCTAGAGAGGATCATTGCAAAATTTTCTTGGCTTATAATATTTTTAATACAATCCTCCAAGAGGGTTATTTTTATCCTAGCATAAACCTCAATTGTTCCTATGGTTTTATTTTTGAACACTCATCTTCTTCCAACCAAATCCCCCAACAAATATGTGGAATGTATTTTTGCCAAAAAATACTGCTTCTTAAGTACCACAGTTCCCAAATTGTGATTATATAATATGGAATGATCTAATAAATATTAACTTATCTCAATAACATATTTAGAATATCACAAAAAAAATCACAAGTTCCAAACAGGTGGTCCATGCACTCATCCTCTTTGTTACACAACACACAAATAGTTTGAACCACAATTCCTCTTTTGAACATATTGTATTTCATGAGGATCTTATTGATAATGGTAGTCCTAAGAAATATAGCAATATTAGGGGTGATGTTTAGCTTCCTTTGGAACCTTTTTGAATTGACCAAATAAATAAGGCATCTTTGGAGCCTTTTGGGATTTGACCAAAGGAAACTAGGCATATTTGGGGTCTTTGAGATTTACCAAAGAAAACTAAAAATCTTTGGAGCCTTTTGGGATTGAAAAAATAAACTAAACATCTTTGGAGCCTTTTGGAATTTACCAAATAAAACTAAACATCTTTGGATCCTTTTGGCATTGACCAATGGAATTAAGCATCTTTGGAGCCTTTTGGGATTGACCAAAGGAAACTGGGCATATTTGGAGCCTTTTGGTATTGAACAAAAAAAATTGGGCTTCTTTGGAGCCTTTTGGGATTTACCAAAGGAAAATAAACATATTTGGAGCCTTTTGGGATTGACCAAAGAAAATTGGGCTTCTTTGGGGTGTTTTGAGATTGACCAAAGGAAACTAAACATCTTTGGAGCCTTTTGGGATTGACCAAAGAAAATTGGGCTTCTTTGGGCCCTTTTGAGATTGACCAAAGGAAACTAAACATATTTGGATCCTTTTGGGATTGACCAAAGGAATCTAAACATATTTGGATATTTTTTGAAATTGATATAGCGAGGCAAAGGGCACAACCTTTTGGAAACCAAGCAATTGATTATTAATTGATGATGGGATTGAATTATGTTGTTGATTAGGAAGGCTTGCTACCTTGATTTACCCCATGTTGCTTGATTGTCATGTTAGGAGGGAAAACTTTAGGGATTTATTATTGATAAAAATAGGTTACAATATATAGGCATAAGTCCTATATGATGAACATGACACTTGTCAATGAAACTGACAAGTGTCAAACTGAAGGCATAGTGCACTTTAACTCTAACATTCCCCCTTAAAGTGCACTATCCTAACTAAATAAAAAACAAAGCAAGTCAACATTAGGTAACATTCCCCCTTAATGTTGACTTCTCTAAAAAAATAACCTATCATCCTCTTTTTTTTTTTTGGTCTAGGCTCGTGCTCTTTGTGCTTGGCTCTCCAACTATGAATAATGCTAGATCCACTGTGTATACATCTCGGTCTATTGCCTCAGGGTCAGCCACTTCAATGGGTCTGTTGCCACTGGGTCAGCCGTCTAAGTGCCTCAGGGTCATCATGGGTGCCTCAGGGTCAGCCACATCTGGGTCTGTTGCCTCTGCAGGTCATCCTCAGAGGATGTTGCCACTCGTAGGTCACTAACTAGATTCACCATGAGTATGAAATCCCTCCTCATGGTGAACTCAATCTAGAAGGTGTCGGTCTCTGCCGAAAAATGCACCTAATGAAAGGAAAAACGAGCCATATAAGAGTGTCGGTCTCTGTCGAAAATGCACTCAATACAATAAAAATGAGCCATAGATCAAAATAGGAGGAGAGAAGAAGAAAAGAAGAGAATCTTCTGAAGTGTCTTCGTCTGTAGTCTTCAAAAGTAGATCCGGAAAAAACCTCGAATAGAGTCTAGGGTGTCTATGTCTGTAGTCCCTAGTATAAGTGTCCTTATGGTGACCATGTCATCCCACCGAAATGCATGGGTAACTAGCCGCTGCATTCGCCAAGTGTATAGAAAAGATCACTAGGTACAAGGATCACATATGAAATTACCTTGGGAGTGTCGGGTTCAACCGAGAGTGCACTCCAAGGTATAAAAACTTGAGGCTAAAAAAATTGAATTGAAACAGCCTCAAAATTACAATATGACACCACCATTGTGTCCATCACGGAAAAACGTTTCCAACGACTATAAATACCCCTATACTTGTATGTGATGGGGCCTTCAATCATGCGGAAAACAATACCATGCCTTATCTAGGCAGTAAATAGACAACTTCGCTCAATGGCGGCATCGCCCTCAGGCGGAAAAAATAGTCAACTCATTTCTCTTGCTCGGAAAATTACATACATATGCTATGTGAACAAACACTCTCCTAAAAAAATAAAAGTTTTCCCTCTTCATTTTAAATTTGAAGGAAAGCATTTTTAAAATATTCCCCCAAATAAATTCAAATACTGTCTTGTCAACGCTGAAAGTCCCGCTCTTTTCCCGCTGCACAAAGTGGGCCATGTATTTTTCAAAGAGCAGTCGGTGGAGTTCCACGTGGTGCCGCGCCTTCTCATCGCCACCAAGTGGCCGAGCATCACCTTGAGCGGCGACGTTGATCATGCCATTACGGAGGGCGTTGTCTTCTAGCCTTTCTAATTGTTTACGGTTGTTGGCTGTCCGTGATTGCTCACCACGGGAGCTCACGACAGTTCCATGTTTTATGTTCCAAAGTCAACAACAGCAATTTACGAGTGCAACCATCAAATCCTGTCAAAAAATGATGCCAAACTGGGCTAGAGAATAAGCATTTTCCTGTACAACAAACAACAACTTTAGTCACTATGTGCGGGACAAAAAAAAACAACAGTTTTATTAAAAATTTCAATCGCCCATGCTGCCAGACGAGCTGTTCGGGCCATGAAAAAATCCATGAACAGAATCGAAATCATCAACTCCTTTGGCATCCACAGGATAAAGATTCAGATTCTCCAAAATTCTCTCAGGCTCGAATTTAAGGGGCCGTTTCCAGGCATGGTAATCCCTGTGAATCGCCCATGCATTTACGAGAGGAGGGAGGATTTCCATGAGGGAAATCCCCCCTCAAGGGGTTTCACAGGGCAGGGAAAGCCTGCTCTGATACCAAATGTTAGGAGGGAAAACTTTAGGGATTTATTATTGATAAAAACAGGTTACAATATTTAGGCATAAGGCCTATATGATGAACATGACACTTGTCAATGAAACTGACAAGTGTCAAACTGAAGGCATAGTGCACTTTAACTCTAACATGTTAAATTGCTGATTTGGGGGAAGTATGATACTGATAATGCCCTAGTTGATGTTTACAAATGTTTTTTTTATTTTATGTTATGGATGCAATGATGAATGCAATGCCTAAATGATGATGTGATTATGCTATATGTATACAATGTATTGATGACATGCACTAGATGGATGATAGATGCTATGATCTAGATGTATAGATGTACTACTATGTATGCATATATGGATGCAATGATGAATGTTAAATGCATGTTTAATTTATGTTAATTTTTTATGCATTTAATATATGTGATATGATATGATAGATAATATGTAATTTAATGCATTAATTAAATGAGGATGATCTACTGCAAATGAACTTGTATGCTTTAAATACTTAAAACATAAGGTATGAATCTAATATGTGTTTAACAAACTACTGGATGATACCACATAATGTATGAAAATCATGAATGAAAATGGTAATATGAGATGATATGATGTGAAATGTATGGAATTTTCTTATAAGCTTCTATAGATTAAAATATATGCACAAAATAGTTAGTGGCTGTCTAAATATCATTGTTGATATCCATTCAGTATCTATCTTATTTCATGAACACCATGTAATAAACAAAAGTAAAAATGAGCAAGTAAAACCTTTCACTTAAGGTGACTAGGACCACTTTGTAGTGTTCATATTTCCTTGTTCAAACTAGGATTATTAATGTTTTAAAATGTGATGGAATTTTGACATATGCTAGGTGTTATCAAAACTAGATCTCATCTTCAAAAGTGAAGATAGATTTCTACAAAATCTGATAAGATCACTAGGTATGACTAAATGACCAAAAAACCCTAGTATATTTCGTATAGCAACATGAAGGGTTGTGTTGAAAAACTCAATTACTCACAGGGTTTATGGATGATGATGATGTAAGGATGCATGATTAAGATACAAACATGGTTTCGTGTGTAATACTGTAAATACAACTTATCCTAATGCAAGTGCAATGGATAAAAATACCTAATGTAATGCAATTAAGTGAATGCATGTGCAAAATAAAAATGCATAATGTAAATATTTTTTGTATTTTTAATGTTTTACAATGTTTTTGAATTTTATTGCTTTTTTATTTGTTTGAATTTTTGGTGTTTTAAATTTTTTTTGAATTTTGAGTGCTTTTCAAATGTTTTTGGATTTTTTATTTTATGATTTTTTTTTGTTTTGGATTTTATGCTTTTAGGGGGAAAGTACGGTACCTTAGGTACCCCCAGTGTGTGTGCCACTGAATAAAAGTGAGGAAAGTGTGATACCTTCAGAGGTCTCACTTTGCTTTATTTCTCGTGATGTGGATGGTGGAGAAGGTGTGCTACCTTAAGGATCCCCAGTATGTATGTCATCCACTACAATGTAATAGGCTTGGTTAGGAAGAGTGACAAAAATCAACTCTCCCAATTGGTGTGCAGACCTCTGTGGGGTGCCCATGTCTTGGTGGGGTAAAATGAATGAACTAACTGCATAGAGCTCATTTCATTTTAGCAGGTCTTGGACCACATTTCTGAATGAATGGTAGTCATTGATGTCATTCCCATGTATATGATGATAGACACAAAAGATATTTTCATCTTGTGGTGTATTTTTAGGTACTCTAGGTTTAACCTATGGTAACACAATTGTGTTTTCCTCATAAAACTTTTGAAATAGGGTTGTGGTAGTCATCTTAAATGAAATTATTTGGTGATCTGTATTTTTGGGTCTACAAAGCGATGAATGACCTTGGGGTTGCAACTAGGAATATGTGGTCTCTATTTTGGTAAGCTGAGGTACTATGGATGAACCATCTATGGGAAAATACCCACTATATATGATATCCTAAACCACATTCTTGAATCCATAACAATTGTAAATGCCATGGCCCTCTATTCGATGATAGAGATAGTAATGGTCCTCCCTATAGCCCTTAGGTTTAGCTCTATTTGGGTATAGTAGGTTTATGTCAGGTAAGGTGATGACCTTAGCTTCCTACAACTTTTGAAAGACGGCTGATATGGGCTCATTTAAAGTAGTCCACATGGGTTGTTGGTTTTTTGGGTGTGCGGCATGCACTGGCTAGGTTTTATGACCAGGTTGAGCCCTAGGTATTTTGATTGCTTGCTTAGAGGCTCTTCTTGCTTTTTTAATGTAAGGTATATATCACTAACTATGGTCATTTATCGTTTGACAACCTGAAGCTTCTTTTTGTTGAGCATGTTGTGTATTAGGGCTCTAAAATCGTGACATGATTGAATGTCATGTCTATTTTGTCTATGGTATACACAATGCTCATCCTCCTCATATCCCTAGTATTTTAGATTATTTGGATCTAAAGGTCATACCTCAGTTAGGGTGATGGTGTTTGCGGTAATAAATTGATTCAAAACTAATATCGTAGGTTCGAGCAATAGGGGATATTTTCTAGGTTGATGGAGTGGCCAGCTTCGCACTTACTCTTGCTGAGGCTTTTTTTGTGATTGAATAGGAGGAGGTTTGACCTCAATTGTGGGTTAATTTTGTAATTTCAAAATTTCAAGGTAAAATAGGACAAATTGCAATGTCTTATTTTGTTGCTCCATTTGTACCTCTATGTTATATAGGCGATTTTGCATGTGCTCCAATACAGATAAGGCTTTCATGTGTATTTCTAGTGACGTGCTTGGGATATCATCGTTGATTGAAGGAGGTGAAAGTAAGTGGCTTACATAACCCCTAGGTAAATGCAAATCACCCATTTCCTTCATTTGAGATGATGTCGATGCTTCTTGATTATCCAATTCAATAGTAGCATCCACATGCTTTATCTGGCTATCCAGTTCATACTTTTGTTTTACTTTGTATTGTTGAATTGTGTGAGCCTGAGCACCCCAAGTTTGATGTGTGGAAGGTACCCATTATTGCTCTTGAGGAGACACCATGATAAATGAGTCAGGGGTGACTAATTTCATTGGTTTTGGCACCTTCAATGTAGAAGCACCCTCTAATTGCATCATTTGTTGTTTTATCTAATTTAGAGACACTCAGTCCTCTGACTTAATGTTGACCATTCCCATAAACTCATGAGAAGATAGTTTGGCTTTCAAATAATTTATGGGTGGATCATCAACAGATCGAGGTGCTTTTGTATTAGTCATGCTAACTGATGTTTTCTTCTCCTCATCATGTAACATAATACCATGATTTATAGTGATGGGAGAGGGTAGTGATTTCTTGATGCAATCCTGAGTCGAATGTTTGATTATTTAATCCAAATGAACATTTTTAGGCTCACATATCACCCTTCTTGTAATATTTGAACAACTCAGGATCATGGGGGACCACATACACTTGTCCTTGGTGTATGAATTTTAGGTTTTGGTGCACTATGGAAGGCATGCATTCCATATCCATCATCCATGGTATACCTAGCAATATGTTATACTACATCTTACCCCTCAAGATATGGCACAACCTAGATATCATCTTTATCCCAACATATATAGGTAGGATTATTATGTCAATTGTTGTGGAGGTGGCATCATTGAAGGCTCTTTTTTTTTTGGTAAATAAAAGTCTTCATTAATTATCGGGTTTTGCAGGTTAACCCAAAACCTATTACAATATCCAGCATTCTCCTGAGATTGTAGATCTTAGTCATCCTTGAAACTTTCTTACCATAAATTGTGTTGAATCCCCTACAACACCTTACTAACAAGGCACACCCATACCTAAACATAATTGTAAACATTACTTACATTGACAGGAAATTGAATTTTGGAACTTTGCACTTGTGAAACCTATTGCTTTCCCATTTCCTATTCTCTATCGGAATCCTCCAAGGCTTACACCCTGTTACCTTCATTTCCAATTTGGTATGATTTAGAGGGAAACCCCATAGTTATTACCAGCTCCATGGGGAAAGAACACCCATTCATCTTTCTCCTTAACGGGTAGGTTTCTTTTCATGACTAATAATGTTTTCCACTTCACGTGGCACACCTTGTGTCCATTTCACTAAACTACCAACATCAACACCTATGTTGGCTAATTTTTCAGCTAACCTATTGCCCTCATGGTACACGTGACGAGCCCTCCTATTCTGTCTTGCCGCAAAAAGGATTCTCACTTAATGTGAATGTTGAGTCCTTAATTTGTTAAGGAAGTAAGTATAAATATTTCAAAGTTACAGCCATGATGATGTTGATAGATGACCTGGTGTCAATCAAAACTCTCTTGTATGGAATCTGGTTGATGCTCGCTATGATGTGTAGTGGAGGATCGAGTTCATATTTAGAGATTGTCTTAATATCCTATCTATGAAAGGTAATCACAGGGTCCTTTTGTAAGTGAATTGAATTCATTGTTGGTATGGACCATGATAGATTATCAGCTTTAGTTGAATTTTTTGGTATATTGGGCTACTCAAGGCATATCATAATTCATACAGTAGTATTGATCATACTGATAAAATTGTCATCAAGCAGGGCTATGTGCACCTCATTTACATGCTCAACTTGATCATTGTTGGCCCCATGATAAGGAAGAGGATTTTTGAATATGTTGATGTTTTTATTATCGATAGATAAGGGGCTATCTATTTGTAATTTATTCTTGATCAATATATTCTGCACATGTTTTTGAATACAATGCAATCTTGGATATCATAGCCTTTTTGCCGATGATATTTGCAATAAAAATCTTCCCTATACCCCTTATTTTTGGGATGATTAGGATCTAGGGTGTGTACTTTAGGCAATATTAGGGCCTTAGCCTTGCAAAGGCGATTGAAAATAGATCCCAAAGTATCAAGCAATGGCGTATAGTTGTGAGGTGTTCAACGTTGTTGTTTTTGTTCCTGATTATTGTTACACTACTTGTAGTGCACCAAGGGAGGTTGAGCCTGATAATTCTATGGTTGAAGGCTTTGTGTTGCTTTTGGAATATTTAACATGATTTGACTTACAGGTGCGGGTTTGCCTTGGTATAGTTGATGGCGTGTGTTCTTATTGTTCCATTATTTCTTTGTTTGGAGTTTTAGGTCTCCTTATTGTAGCTTAATATCTTTGATCACTTTGTATTGCACCAAAGCCTCTTCGATTATTGTATATTGTTGCAAATGGAGCAACAATAATATGGGCTTGGCATAAAATTTTGTAAATATTCGGGTGATTTTAGTAGTGGGAATAAAGAATGGTAATTTTAACATTAATTTTCTCCACCTATTCTCATAATACATGACTGGATCATCATCATATTGTCTTAGATTAACCAAGTCATATAGATTATTTTTCTTCTTGATGCCAAATGAGAAGCATTCAAGAAAGGCATTCACTAGATGTTTAAAGATAGAAATGCTATACCTTGTTAATAGGTTGTACCATTCCAATACTATGCCTAAAAGGGTAATTTTGAAATTTCTTAATAGCAAGGCATCATTGTTCTACAACTGGAAATACAAATTCATGAAACTAGTTACGTGTTCTTGCACATCTTCATCACCGTTGAACTTATCCAATCTAGGCATTTCAAAATATTTTGGAAAATAGGGCTTGGCACTGATGGACACAAGGGTTGATTATGGATCTTAATTAGAGTGGAATTTTGACAAGCCACATCTTGTTTATCGAGATATTTGACTCTTTCAGTAAGCACCTCATAGGCTTGATAAGATATGATATCTTCTTATCGAAGGGATCTTTAGGGTGCAAGTAGGGCTAGGTTCCTTTCAGTTTGAGGTGGTTTATTATATTTATCGGCCATGTCTATCAAGGATGATTTAGGGTACTACTGATCCTGATCATCCCATTTTGATTCTTCATACTGAGTATGCTCTGGATATTTTGGCACTAATCACTTATGTGGTTGAGAAGTATGACAAATATAATTGTCCACTTGCTTGATAAGCAGCTTAGGGTGCGATGTAGCATGTATCTCATTGTGTTGTTGCCTATACTCACTATGAAGAGGTAATTCAAATTGATCCAATATATTTGATTGCTCTTTGTGCTCCTTTATATCAAGGAGACACTGCTCTTCTAGGTAATGTTCATATAATCATTATTGGCACAACCATTGTTATTTTTTACTTTCTTGTTCTAAGTTTTCTAAATGCTCATGCTCAATATGCAAATGCTCCAATTGATCTTGGAGAATTTTTTCTCTCTAAATTACATCTGACCTATGTGACCAATTTGGTTGGTTTGTTGTATGAGGCCTTTGGCTTTGTAACTCTATGTGAGGGGTTTTATTTACCTCAAATTGCACAACTAGGTTAGCAACTCACTTTCCTCGATGAGTTAAGATTACATTGACATTAATATCTTCCCTAGGGGTATAATCTTCATGTAAGGATGTTGTGGGAGTGTCGCTTGTTTGCTTGGAACACTCACCATGGGTATGCATAGGACGCAACTGGGTTATAATTTCTTTGTCCATGATGTATTATTTAGCAGATCCAGTAGATCCATGAGGATTATGATCGTGATATGCTTACATATTCAAATATCCCATGTTAGGATCTTCCTACACCTTGATCTAAGAAGTCAAGGTGATAGGTCTTCCAAGGTTCGAAAAGAGGTGTACCTCTTCCACCAATACTACGGTAGAACAAATGACACCCTCCTTGTTTATAAATATTTGGTATTACAATAGGTATGTGAATGGTTTCACCCCCTTTGTCTCACCCCTCATTTGTATTATCTATCCTCTCAGTGTGATGAGATGAGGTAGGCTTAGAAATAATCTCGTTCGGATCACGAGAAGATCTAGTGTTGGTTCTCAAGGGCGGGTTTCTTGGTGAGATCCACCACAAGTGGTTTTGTCTCCTTTTAAACTACCTAAAGTTTTTTTAATTATGTTAGTGGAACACATGTTGCCTCTAGGGTGGTATGGGCCCTCTAGTGCATTGGGTGCCACCTTAGTTTTGGACCGAGGATGGCCCCGCGTATTGATCATAACCTTGTGAAATTTGACTTCTGAAAATGTTCTTGGGTGTTATATACCAAAATTATCAATGTGATGATCTGATAACAATGGGCTAGGACTCCAAAAGGTGACTTATGGGTCAAATTTTGTATTTTTGGAATATTTGGCCAACCGGGGCTCGTGGGAAAATGACCAATTTGAGGAATTTTGGTAAAATGTGGATCGAGGACTCAAAAATTGTATGATGGGTGCATAAGAAGATAACTAAGATAATAAAACAAATTTGGCAAATTTTGGGGTTGTCTAGGGCTATTTATGACTGTTTTAATGCAGTTTTCCCCTATTTTTTGGCTCAAAAATAGAGTAATCATAAAACCAGCATAACTTTTTGTTATAGCTTCGATTTGCATGATTTTTTATTCATTGGGTGTAGAATCAAAAATTAGCAATTTATTTATTTATATTTTGAAAAATTAGGATTTGGTCCTAGATCTAGGATCTTATGTCAATTACCCAAACAATAAAGAAACACACAAAGTAGATAATATGATTATCTCTTTTAAGGATTAGATGTGTGTCCTAAAACTTATTTTGTGTGTTTTGATTTATTGTGAATATACTTTGAACTCTTATCATATTTTTCTAAAGTTTATGTTATACTAAATTTGTTAAAATCTTTTCACCTATATACTCGCACATATCAAAATATAGGGATGAAATCCATACTTGATGAGGTAGCATAGGTACTACGAACCCTCACCATGTACACCATAGTTAGCTATACACCCTCTGAAGAGGAGTGTGTGTGATTTATTATGGATAGGAAAGTTATTGGGTTGGCCTTGGCCATGAATGGGTCCCGATGATACAATGTCAGACAAGCCAACTGAGTGGTAATAACTTCCACTATTGGTCTTGATCAATGGGTTGGATGTGAAAGTCCAATGCCACTGATTTTTACTTTAGAATATGGTGTGTGTGTGTGTGTGTGTGATTTCCTTTTAATTTTGCATTAAGGAAATATGCATCAATAAGCATTCATGATTTTTATCTACATGCTTAGAAAATAACGTTTCATTTTTAGAAAAATGCAAGACTAAATGCTCTTTAAAATTTAGAATATCTAATGCAAAATTAACATGATATTGGCATTTTATCAAGTCTGAAACAAAAAAACCCTAACACACAGTATAAACAAGTACCGCTACTATGTATAGTAGGTAACAGACTTGGTCGCTATACAGAGTAGCAATCAAAAAACCTAGTCATAGGATTTTAGGGTAGCTAATAGCACATGACACCATTTCTAAAAGTGGCTAGAAACAAACATGGAATTTCTATAAATTTACCTTTAAATTTTCCTATGATTACTAATTAAACTGTAATTTATCTTCATGTAGACAAATACAAATAGAATATAGCAAATGCAGAGAAGAGCACTTCCCATGGAATCCTCATCTGATGGAGAAACATGTTGCTGACTGTTTTTATTTGTGTTTTCTACTAGCCACTATTTATTAGAGTGGTTGAGATGATAGTCGTTGATGCCATTCATGGCTAGGACTGTTAGCCATTATCACTCAAAGCATCTAAATCTGCAACAAAAAAAATATAAAAACATAAGTTAGCAGTAGGGTTGGTTCAGTTGTGATCACCACTTGTATAAAGGTAAAAACCATGCATCTATACTATTGCAAGCATATAAAAATCTAAAAAATGAAATCGAGTAATAATTTGCACAAATAAAATATATTCAAGAAACGAGGGTGATATTTTATTAAAATGATGAAGTTCGATTACAATCTCTCCCTCTTAGGGAGTAACTCAAATTGATACAAATGTTACAATAGTTGAAGCCCCTCAATGGGGAGATATGCACTTGAATGATCTTCACTTTAACACCAATTTTCTTGAGGGCTTACTAGGATGCCTCCTCAAATATCAAGAGGAAAAGTATTGAAGATGCTTTGTCTCTGAGAGATATGTTACCTGCGTGTAAAGAAACAAAAATGCACATTAGTAGCATATGAAGCTTCTCATGATGAGGTTGATTTCCAAGAAAGTGCATTAAATAGAAAAAATATATAAATAATGCATAAACATATATAAGGATGTATGAAGTTGCCTAAAATATTGATAAGTTTGAAGTACAGCTTGAAACATATAAAAGAACCTAAATAAGCATATAACCTTACAAATTAAGCATAAAGGGACCTAATATATTAAATCATGTAAAGGAAGGCTTTAAATGAGCAAATGAAAGCAAATATGCGTATAAAACTAATAATACACCATGGAAATGTAGTAAATATGACTAATATAGACCTGATAAAGCTAAATAAATGCTAAGAAATATAAATTTATGGCTAAATTGAAGGAGTTTGCATGTCAAACCCTGGCCGCTATATCTCATAGCAACTGGATCTACTAGCCACTCTTGCATCCAACATCTAAGCTTGTAGGCTGCTATTGAAAACAGCAACCATGGATAAAGTGTTTTGCTCTTGAAATCAGGCCCGATGATGCATAATTTATTTGTTGAATTGGTTTTCACAAGGTCGCTTGTGTATCAGAATACAAAATTGGTGGCATATTGTTGAATTCATGATGGATTTATGTGGAATTTTAAGCTTGCTTCTCAATCTATTGGAAGCTCCATTGTTGCAAATGCATGTGTCAAACTGTAATTGGGCAGCATCTCACTACTTCTCAAGTGATGTGAAATGGCTCTACAATTCGGTAGGGCTTCATTGTATTCAATTCGGGATCATTATGCCTCTTTGGGGGGTCTATAAATAGACTTCCACAAATCCTAATCTTAGATTTTCAATGAATCTAATATCAAGAATTAGTTGGCCTGAGCAGTTAAGAGGACACCTCTAGAAGCTTCCCAACCTAAAACTACTCCAAAACCATCACATTTTTGGGTAGTTGCAACTGATTTTGCTCGACTCAATAAGGTGAATTTATTTACAAGGCTAGCCACTCTTACTCAGCATAGCTATGGGTAGGCTTCCCTTAGCCATTCTGATCATCAATGTCTAGGATCTTAGCTGTTGATTGTAACAGCAGGTAAGGTTGTATAGGCCTAGACTACCTAAAATGAGTGGTTAGAACCATTGCTTTGTCTTGGAAAGTTCCAAGCTCATTCATATGGTCTACAAAGGTGCCCATATGAGTAGTTTCCTAAACATGACGTGTTTTAGGTGTCTACATGAACATATTGTCTTTCATGAGGATGTTATTGAGAATAGCAGTCCTAAAAAATATAGCAACCTTAGGGGTGATTTTTAGCTTCCAAATTCTTTTAATTTTGGGTTTCTCTAAGGTTACTTGGCCCAAGACTCTATATCAATCCTTTACCAAGTACTAGCCTTGTTGGTTTCTTCCCCAAATTATCTGATCCTCCTCTTGACCTCTACCTAAATAATAACTCCTTAAAGGTTTATAGATTTTTACACCCTGGTCCTTGCATATCTTCTTGTAGGATTTTCCACTCCTAAAAATCACCCACCCTATGAATGTAACCATTAATTTTATTACCATAGGTTATTTTTAAATTTTATTTAATATATTTAAAATTTCTATAGTTCGCTAAAGCCTCCTCTTGAATCCAAGGATCTTTCCAATAGTCTATTTGGTCCCCTTTACATACTCTCCAATTTAAACCTTGTCATAGAACTTTCCTATTGTTGATAATATTTTACTAAAATATAGACCCACGTGGAGGATTGGAACAACTGATAAAGTGGTTTCTACCCTCCAAGTTTTTATTTTGGATAATGCTAGTCCATTTTCTTGATGCTCCAGTGCAAATACTCCCACCATGTTTAGCTAAAAGGGCTCTATTTAGATCTCTCGACTAAAATATTTCTAATATGACCAAAAGAAAATTTTATTTTTTCTATAGTATGATGTGTTTTTGTATTCCTACATCCTTCATTGAGTCATTTATCCCTAGATTGTTTGAAAAAATATGAATGTTCTTTCAATGCATTATGATAATCATGAAGTAATTAGTTTTATTTATATAATAGTCCTAATGCATTCAATTAGTTTGACTATCTCTTATAAATGTTTGAGCTCATTTTCAAATTCTTTGTTTTATTTTAAAATGATACAAAAATATTTGGTATTTCAAATATTCATTTGTTTCATTAAATTTTTAAACTTGTCAATAGAATTTACATATATGATCCTTCAAAATTTGTTGCATACATGTTAGCATAACTATATGGAAGAAATTGGGGTCCAAGAGCCAAATAGACTAGAAATAAAATGGATTTGGATAAAAACTATTGGTTAAATAATAAATCAAAATAATGGGTTTACAATCTAATTTTTATTACAATAAAATATCTAAGGAGATTACTCAATGAATTTGACTCCTAACCTTCTAATTAATATATTGTAATATTCTAAAATATGATATTTAATCATAATCATAATCAGGACACAACAGGCCATATTCACTATATGAATGTGCCACCTTCAAATAAATAGATGGTAAGGACTCTCTATTTTTTTGATCACATCTCTCACATTTGTGTTGTGACTAGACAACAACATAAAAATTATTTATTTGATCAACTTCAAGACCTCATTTGGTCCTTCACACAAAGTAACTTCTCCACCTAAATAGCCTTCTCTAATAATCCAAGTAGAGAGCAAGGATAAGGGTCCTTTTGATTTGATATAACTTTAGTGTAACTAAACCAATATCTTCCTCCTTGAACTTTTTAGGTATTCTTTGTATCATAGAGACATCTTACTCAAAATTTTGAGCAAATAGATTATTCCTCAAGACCTCAACCCTAATGACCTTACATATATAGTAAAATACATTAGGGTTTATAATGACACCATGTTGTTCCATGAGGATAGTGTTCCAAAAATATAGTGGTCGAATATATAATGCTTAACCAAATGTAATGAACGAAATGTAATAAACAAGAATGCAATGAACAAAAGTGTAATAAACAAAAATAGAATGAAAAAAAATGGGATGCAATGAAATAGAATGGACACAAATATGGAATGACCAAAAATGGAATGAACAAATGTGCGATGAATAGAAGTGGAATTAACAAAAATGGAATGAATAAAAATATGATAAATAGAAATACAATGAATAAAAATATGATAAAAAAATGCAATAAATAAATATGGAATGAATAGAAATGAGATGAATAATAATACAATGAACATAAATAGAATGGTCTAAAATATAATGATCTAAAATAGAATGAACAGAAATACAATGAACAGAAGTATGATAAACTAAAATGCTATGAACATAAATGTAATAAACTAAAATGCGATGAACATAAATGCAATGAACATAAATGTAATAAATTAAAATGCAATGAAATAAAACATAAAAAATAAAAATACAATGAACATAAATAAAATAAACTAAAATTCAATGAGTTAAAATACAATAAACTACAATGTGATGAACTTAAACATAATGAACTAAAATGAAATGAACTAAATTACAATGAACATAAATACAATGAACATAAATACAATGAACTAAAATGCAATGAACATAAATGTAATAAACTAAAATGTAATGAACATAAATACAATGAATAAAAATACAATGAACATAAATGTAATAAACAAACCCTAGGGTTTTGGGAATAACTAGTTCCCCCAAGCCCTAATTGATGTAAAAAAAAAAAAATCACTTGACTGATCGATGGTAGAAGCAAGGAGTAGTTGTCAGAGTCAAGATGATGATCTAAGTGGGTAGATCTCTCCTATTTCCAAGTACTCCTCCACTTGATCACCAATGGTAGCCAATCCACAATAAAGAAGCAACAACAAGCAATGAAGGGAGCAGACCAAGAATGTAAGAAGAGCTCAAGAATTGCCAAAAAGGATGCTAGATCACAAGGAGGTTGCTTTCAAGAGTGCTAGGGTGCTAGATCACTTTCAAAAGACTTGTTCTAAAAAAGAGGATCCAAACCTCCTTTTATAAGAGGTTTGGAGGCCAAAAGAGTGGGAAAATGAAAAGTTAACCGCAAAGGAGGGCCAACCTAAAAAATCCCTAGAAGTTTAAGAAACTTCTAGAAAACCAAAATCGTGCCCTAGACTTTAGACCCATGTGCAATTTTTTGCATTTTGGGGGACCAAACAATGTTAGAACGGGATAAAACTTATACCATCAGAAATATCTTTTCAAGCCCAATCCAATGATATAAGTTTTGAGAATAATGGAGAAGATTTGGTGGGGAAAAGTTGGCTCAAAGACAACCTTACTTTTTGAAGCAATAAATACCCAATTTTAGGTCATCAGAAGGTGGAATTGGCTTGGTTGGTTAGACGGTTGATCTACGAGGATGAATTGATGAGAATTGATGAAAAGTGGGTCAATTTTCCATGTCTACATTTTACCTCCTCTTTGATGCATTTATGGATTAATAAATGCATCAAAGAAATATGTAGACACCTATGGGCAAAATACGACAAACACAAGGGAAGGAAAAGGGGAAAGAAAGGCCTAAACTTGTGTTAGGATAAGTTTAAGGGTCTTTCCAAGGCTCTAGGGAAAATGACTCACTTAGGTGGGTCAATTTTCCATGTCTACATTTTTCCCCCTCTTTTATGCATTTATGGCCTAATAAATGCATCAAAGAAATATGTAGACACGTATAAGCGGAGATAACAAACACGAAGAGGAAGACAAAAAGGAAACAAAAAGGAATGGTTGGTTTAGAAGAAAGGGATGGTGCAAAAATGGTGTTATTTTTGACACTTTTAATATTTTGCATGCAAATCGAGGCATTAGGGACATTAATGCCTCTTAGGCTAGGATTCCCCCTCGAGTTTTGAAAGGAATGTCAAATTCCAGATGAAACTCGAAAAAGGTGGACATAGAAGAAAAGAGAGCAACAAACAACAAAAAGAAAGAGAGAGCATGAAAAGGAAGAACAAGAGGGAAAAGAGGAATAAAAAGGTAAAAGGGGTGAAAACCCAAATTCATTTTGATTACTTATGGTGTGAAAAATATGTGTGCATTATGTGAATTGATTTTATTTTTGTTGTTATTGGTTTGTTTATGCATGATGATCACAAACATAATGGGTGCAATGCATGATGGATAAATGAAGCTAACTAAATGCAATCTATAATGAGTATGATATGAAATGCATGAATGAGTAGATGGGAGGAAGAAAGAGAGATGAAAGAAAAGAAGAAGAGGAGAAAGAAGAAGAAGAAAACAAAGCACCCAAAGGTCAAAGAAAAGAAGATGAGCGAAACCCTATAAGGATGTATGCTCGCAAATGATCGAGATGGAGGCTACCCCTTCACGTGTGGCCATGAAGCTATCCGAAAAGGTGTTATTCTCAAAGAAGATGGACAAGTGTGGAGTGAAACCCACTATGGGTGTAGTGCTCACTAAGATGGATAAATGTGGAGTGATACCCACTATGGGTGTAGTGCTTGCTAAAATGGCTAGAGAGAAAGAAAGATATACCCGCTAGGATGTATGCTCATAAATGACTAATATGGAGGCTACCCCTCATGTGTGGTCATGAAGCTATCCTATAATGGGGTGTTGTGTGTGTATGATATGCCAAAGTGAGTACTAACCACTAGGGGTGTGGTGTGTGCAAGAATGTGTATGGACAAAGCAAGCTGAGTAAAGCAATATGTGAGTGTGTGTTAGAAAAAGAGAGGAGGAAAGTGAGGAGCAATGAGCAAAGAATAGTGTGTGTGTTGTCATCCATTTTAAATTTTCATTGGCTAAAATGTGTGCGTAAGATAGTCAGTGGCCGTATGAATACCATAAATGACATTCATGCAATATCTACCCTATCCCACGAGGACCACTTAATGATTGAAAATTCAAGAAGGAAGAAGTGTGAAAGCGAAGATGAGTGAATGGATGAAGAATGTATATCCTTGTCTTGATTAAAAGAAGAAGAAAAACATGCAAAGGACAAGGATACACCAAGAAGAGAACTGTATTCCTTGACTTTGGAGAGAAATTGATGGTCATTGTAAAAAAACTTTCAAAGTCAGGGAATACAAGAAGAAAAGAGAAGTGATGAAAATGCATGGGCCCTAGGTTGGGGACTTTGCTAGGCATCCAAGATCCTAGTGAGAGTGCAATGCATGTGAGCTACGACCTAACTAGGTGTCATCACTTGCCATTGTCATGAAATCCCTAAAAATCTATATGATCAAGTAGTCATGAGCAAGCAACAATGCAATTATGATAAGTAAAAATGTGAGTGGAATAGAATGTTAGGCAAAACATGCAACATATCTGAAGAAAGCATGTAATATGAATAGGAAATAAAAATACAATATGATCACTAAGCTAAATGTAATATGATGAATGGTGGTGGATCTTGCATAGTATATTTTTAGATGCATTATGTTCATTGGTTCTTTAAGTTCTTTACCATCCAAGGAGGCACTAGCTTAGGGTGCACCAAAGTTATGACATTGTAGAATAGAATGTCAAAGGGAAAAGGAGGTCCCTCATCCTCATCACTCCACTCCAAGCCTTGATGATCTAAGTATTCGGCATAAGTAATAAGGTGATCATCATCATAAAATGGTAAAGGTTGGTTTTTATTAGGAATGTAGCCTATGCCACATCTCCTAGGCCAAACTTTGACACCCAAAGGCTCTTGAATGCCTTTCTATTGTAGCCCCAAACATTTACCTATATATCCCATGCTAGGTATTATTTGTTTAGGGAGTGGGTAGTCATTGGACAAGTAAAAATGGGTAAAATAACACTCTACAGAAAAAGGATTGCTACCATGGATATTTTCTTTGAAGGTCGTACCTATGAAGATAAAGGTACACGTGCCAATGTGTACAAATTCACCCTTCTTACGAGGTAAACCCATAGTCCTCGATGAAGGTGGTAGCTTGGAAATATCCAGAAGAGGTTCTTGAAGAAATGGATTAACTTGATCCCATGGTGAAACATTGATGAGAGGTTCCTCACTCACTTTTAAATTTTTAAGTTGCTTAGTTATTTGAGATGAGGAACTTGGAGAAGAGGATGATGAAGCTGAAGGACAAATGTTGAGACCAGACTGAGCTTGCTCAACCATTGAATAATATTTGAATGGATGAGGATCATCTAAAATGGTGATAAGATGGTTTTTAAATTTGAACTTCAAATATTTATGAAGGGTAGAAGGGACAACCCTCATTGCATGGATCCAAGGGCATCCAAGAAGAATTTTAAAAGATGCGGAAGGTACCGCATAGAAAAAGGTATCTAAGATCTTAGGTCCAACCCTAAGGGGAGGGATACAATGTCACAGGCCTCTTGGGACTCATTATTGAAAGCCTTGATGATAACATTAAATTTAGTTAAGTCTTCCTCTTTTAGTCCAAAATTTTGGAAAATTTTATAAGTGCATAAATTAAAGGAAGAACCATTGTCAATCAAGATTTTCTTGACAAAATTTCCCCCAATAAAAGCTATGATATAGAGGGAAGAATCCCCTCATAAGTCTGAGGAAGGCATATCGTCATCCAAAAATGTGATGTGATGTATCCCAAGAGAACCCACAACATTAACTACAACACTAGGGGAAATGTCTGGAGGAACAAATTGTTGTCTTAGAAGCTCTAACAAAGCTTCCCTATGAATAGGAGAAGTTTGCAAGAGTTCTAAGATAGAGATCTTGGTTGGGGTACTAGCTAGCTATTGTTGAATGTCAAAGGAGACTTTAGGTTGTGGCTTCAATACTAAAGGTGGGGTTTCTAATATTGTGCTCCCTTTTTGGGTACTCTTCAAAACTAAGGGAGGTTTCGAAGGTGGGTTGGATGAAGTACTCATCCCCTACTAATATTGTTGAGTTTGTTGCATCCATGCTTGTTGTATTGTAGTTGCTACTATCATTCCAACAACATTATCATAGGGAGGGGGCACATTGCGATATGACACTTGATTAGCAACATGCTACCCATGCTTAGGGAGAGGATCTTGGAAGATCCCCATGTCTTGATTTGTTGTGGGTTTTTATTGTGTAGGAGGTTGATTGTTTGTTGGAGGATTGGGTTGAGGACCTTCTATAACAAGATATCCTTCATTGATTAGGTCCTGAACCACATGTTTCAACATCTTACATGTATTTTTCAAGTGCTCCTCCACTCTATGATACTCATAGTGTTGACTAACCTTGTACCAATTAGTTGTGGTATCAAATTACCTTATAGGAGGTAACTCAATCATGTTGGCTTCCAAAAGCTATTTTAGGACCACTATCATAGGCATGTTGAGTCTTGTGAAATTCCTTTGTGGAGGTTTTGGAGGTTGGCTAAGCACCATCTTTTGTAGGTTGTTAACAATATTGTTAATAGGCCTACTATTTGTTACTCCATCCCCTACCACATGCTTATTCTTATATTGTGTTTTAGTGGTCCTATCCTCTTTTACTTTAAGTTGTCCTCTTCTAATAAGGGCTTGCTCCACCTTTCTTGCTAAATCTATTGCTTGATCAAAATATGTGATAGTTGTTGTTTCCAATGCATAAGATATTTGTTCTTGTAAATTCCTAATAAATATCTCAAGCATGTCTCAAGGAGGTAGAGTATATCTTAACCATCCAACTAGACTCCTCCAACGAGCTAGGAATTCTGAAAAAATTTCCTCTTTACCTTGTTTTAACATATAAACATATTTCATGGTCACATTCTTTTCAACATAAGCCCCAAACTGTTGAACAAATAATTCAGCTATCTCTTCAAAATTCCTCAAAGAATGGTTGGGCAATTGATAATACCACTCTAATGCCATACCACCAAGAATTTTAGGAAACATTTTTAGCAACAACATGTCATCATATATGATATCATGACATGTTAGCCTAAACATTCTTAAGTGCTCAATTGGATATTTTATTCCCTTATAGATGGGAAAAACTATCATTGGAAAATGCTTAGGATAGGGCCTAGAAGCAATGATAGGGTCTAAGGGTTGATTGTACATTTCTCTATAACTATAGGTGAAACTAGGGGGTTGAATCATATCCACTCTCGAAACCAATTGTTTCACCACATTTGTTAAACTTTGCATCTCATGATTGTTGTTGTGCAATACCCCTAGGTTCCCTAAGGGAGGGGTATAGGTAGGCTATTGAAAATGAACTTGGTTTATGTTGGAGGTATTAACATTGTTATGGTATGGGTTATGGTATGTGGTATCTTGCTAGAGAGGATAACTAACAGTTGGTGGAATAGAAGCATGAATGGTGAGACTAGAGGAATGAGGAGGAAATTGAACATGATCTTGAGTGGCACTACTAGTTGGAGGAACATGCAAAAGCCTTCCAATGTTGGTGGTTATAGTAGTGCCATAAGTTGGTTGATGGATAGGATTACCATGATGGGTAAATTCAATTAAGGGGTTATCATGAATGTTTCTAGGGGAGATAGCTGGAGGAGGAACCTCACCCCTTTCGAGTTGAGCTTCCTGCTCCATAGATTTAAGTAAATTCCATTTGTGGTATTTCATGAAACCCCAAACATGATCAAATGATTTAAAAATAAAGCCACCATAAGGCCCCTCAAAGGGATCATAGTTTGTATCAGTTTCTACATTTTCTTGCTCTTCTATTTCAAGGTTAGGATTCTCTCTATCAATCTGATCATCTTTCTAGGGAATTTGATCAAATTTGAGATGCCTCTTTCCTAAGGAATGGAGCCATTAGGAGAAGTGAAAGGGATAGAGGAGAAAACTAACAAAAAACACACAAGAAGATTTTTTAAATGTTATTAATATTTTTTTAACTCTAAGTAGACAAATTAGTGGTCTTATTTAAAAAATTTCAAAAGAAAAACAAACAGGAAGAGGCTTCCTAATTTGGCCACTAAGATGTGTCTTCACATTGGGTTCACCAAATATGTAGAGGGGGAAACTTCCCTACCATGTATGATTCTCGGCTAGATCCACTAGGAGCCGAGGTGACCACATGGGTATGTTGTTCTCTACACTCGGTGGACAAAGAAGAGGGGTTCACTAAGAATGGTTTTAGGACTCATCCCAAGTCAAGGGATGGGATGTTTAAATGTGTGAATTGATAAAAATACCTATCGGTGAGCCATAACATAGATATTTCACAACATGATACATGACATCATGAAAGACTATTTTGATGATCTCCTTATTTGTATTTATATTAGGAAGGTCATATTTAGGACCAATGACACATCATTGACCAATTAAAAGAGTACAAAATATATGTGAATACTTAAAAATGTATAATCAGGGTTAAATTAGGAGATCTATTAGTATTTATTGTTCCCTAATAAGGAATGAAGTTTATCCTAATAAGGTATTGGTAATTATTGGTATACCTCTCCCTTTAACACTAACCTAGCGTAAGAGCCTCCAAGGCAAATTCTAGGCCATCTAGAGGTTTATCTCCAAGCTAGTTAATAATTATCAAGTTTTCATGAAGCTTTTAATGAATAATATATTCTTTGAATGGGATGTTAAATATGAAGCTACCTTTGATTCTCTCAAATCATACCTTTTATCTCCTCCTATCATGTTCCACCTAATCCCTTAGGCCCTTGTTACAATATAGTAGTAATCAATATTGTCTTAGGTGATATGTTGATAGATCATGATGACCAACATAGAGAAAGGGCTATCTACTATATTAATCAAACATTGGTCAATAATAAAATCTAATATACCATTAGAGAAGTTTTGCCTAGACATAATATTTACCTCTTATGATATTAGACACTATATGATTAGGCATAAGATCTGTGTCATTGAAAGAATCAATCCCTTATTATACCTCATATCTAGATCTCACATATCAGGATAGATTTCTAAGTGGTTCATTGCACTTAATAAATTTAATTTTGAGTTCATTAACTAGAATTATATTTAGATCAAGTTATCATTGATCATCTAGTAGTTGTACCTTTCTAGTCTAGCCAACACTTAGTGGTAAATTTTTCCAATGTGTTAGTCTTCAACCTTGAAACAAACCACCCTAACTCTTGGACTTTGTATATTCTTGGTGTTATATATGTCAAAGTAGTATGGAAAAAGAGTCATATTGGTCACTCAAAAATAATTAATTCATATTTTAAACTCAATTTTTCTTGTACCAACACTACTATTGAGTACAAAGCTCTTATATTAGGGATACATGTGGCATTAGCTCCCCAAGTATGCATTATTTATTTCTTTGATTATTTCCAACTAGTTGTCAACCAAGTTAGAGGTGTTTATCAAAGTAAATATGAAAATATCAAGCCATACAAATACAATATTACTAAACTAATTATTTCTTTTGATAGTCATAATCAATGTTATTCCTAGGTCAAGCAAAAAACATCTCAATGCTATGGCCTCATCTACATTCTTGTTCCTCTTAGATCTATATTATGACTAACTATAATAATAATTTGGAAATTTAGAGGAACTTCAACTCTATAATCTATTTAGTTTCCTATAGAAGACTTTTTTTTATATTCAACTTCATACTTTGATACTTGGTACAAGGATATCTTCATTTATCTTAAGGAAATGGATTGCATGACAGTGTAATTAATAATAAGTGTAAGAACTTAATCAATAAGCCTATAGGGATGGCATAATTGGTAATATTTTATACCACCACATCATTTATGGTATTTTAATTTGGTTTATAGACCCATCCAATGGCCAAATGGCTATCAAAGACGTGCATGATGGATAATGTAGTGGTCACTTTAGTAGTGTCACCATCACTAAGAAACGCTTGCATATGGATTATTAATATAAATACATGGAAATAAATACTATGACTATTTCAAGAGGTGTGATATGTGTTAAAACCATGATAACCTTATCCATGCTACATCCTAGGGATTTGAATCCTTAACCTTTGTCCATTGGAGATTGGACATTATTTGCAATAGAACCTTTTGCCCTCTGATGAATGCATCTTTATCATATTGACTACTAAATACTTTTCCAATTAGGTTTCTTTTATACACTTAGCTTCAACTACTAAATTCTAACCCTCCAAGTTCATCCTTAACTAGATACTTAGGTAGTATGCTGACCCTTCTATTATTATCTCAGACATAAAACCTATTTTAGAATAAGGATATCCAAAAAAATTATGCTAAGCACAAGATTCAACATAAATGGTCCACTTATCTCTATCCCAAAGGTAAAATTTAGGCTAAAGTTGTTGGAATATATTACATTATTCGGTACATGATATTGTACCACCATTGGTACATCTATATATTAGGAAAGAGTGTCTTAGATTAGGATGAAAATTTTGGCAATGTAAATGTGCATAGATGTCCCTATGTACATGTGTCATTAAAATATGAATATGAAGAGTCATAGGAAGAGTGTAGGCCAAGAAACACCATATGAAGAGTCACATTCCATCCTATATATGGATGTGCAATTGTAATAGAATAAAAAAATAAAATAAAAAAAGAATATGAGGAGATGGGACATCACCCATGGAGCAATGGAAGGTGATGTAATATGATGTATTTGAGATATTTTATTTAATAAGAGTTTATTGTATTTTTTAGAATTTGCCATTAGAAATATTTGAGTCATTTCATATTCAAAATATAAGTTTATTTACTTAGAATTATTATTTCCTTCATATTGAGTTGAGTATTATTGATTTAGTGGCCATATTATTGAGTCATTATTCATCAAAAGCTAATAGTGGTGTAAAGGGGGAAAACCGCCCCATCGCGTACAATTCCCAAAATCTGGATCCGTAAGAGAGAAGCCTTATGGGGTGAACCACGGGGGCTATGTGGTTGTTCTCTACACTCGATGCTAAGGGGGAGAAGGGTTCACCAGGAATGGCTTTAAGGACTCGCTCCAAGTCCACAGGAATTTTAGGAATGTTTGATGTATTCGATTCAAGATAAAACACCTAGATTTGGCCTTTCTAGATCTATGCTATAAAAGATAAAGGACAATGCAAAAATATAGAATGCAAGAATACAAGAGCTAACCCTAGAATGATTCTTTCCTTTGAATGCTTTTCTAACCTAGGGTTCTAAAATACAACCTTTAAGCAAGGGCTCAAGAAGAGATGCACAAACAGAATTAACCCTAAGTGCACACTATATGCTATTTTCTTTTCAATACCTAGAATTAATTAAATATACTTAATAAAATCAGATCTAGGGTTTTATAATAGAAATAAAAGCACTCAACAATCAGCCTAGAAGACTAATCAGAATACTTAGCTTATCTGGTGTTTTATCCTTGCTTTTATCCCTTTGTCCAAAGCTATCGATAATACATGTTCCTACAAGATAACTCAACAAACACTTGAAAATGGAATTAGCGTTAGGGGGCCTACTTAGGCCACTGTACAATAGTGCTTGGAGGTGCAGTAATCAAGCCCCCTAGGTCCTTTTAGCTGACCTTTGATAATTAAAAGCAAAAATTGACCTTTGGAGGAAAACAAGCATTAATGCAATACAACAGAACAGAATGCAAAAATCATAGAATAGAATATGCCACTATGCTCTAGATGCAAATTAGAATGCAATGGAGAAAATAAGGATAAAATATTACCCCTAGTTTGATCTTAGGTGAAATCATGCCCCATAATGGGTGACCACGATAACGCCAGGTGAAATCGCACCCCATAGCAGACAGGCACGATTTCGCATAAACTATGTGAAAAATAAAGTATGAATGCAGAAGCTCGATTACGTCACTCAAAAAACCTAAATGTGCATGCAGAAGAGTGAATTCACCTAGTAGAGAGTGCAGAAGAAAAACAGAAGGGTTTTAGATCTCCTAGATGGTCAATCTCTCCTTAGGGCTCCAACAACAATCCACCAAGAGCGAAGAAGAATAATGCAGTAGACAATCAAACTCCAAACTCCAAAGTTGCTTGCGAGAGAAGAAGAAGAAGGATGCAGACCGAACAAAAACACTTTGTGAGAAATCAAATACGAGCAATAAAATCATTAAGTGTCGAATAAAATGAGTGTGTGTTAACTTGTGTGTTATCGTGTGTGAAAAGTGAATTCAAACCCTCCTTATATAGTGGATTTGAAGGTAAAAAAGTGGGAAAACCAAGGAGGGCCGACGTAAAACATGCCAACCTAAAAAAATTAGGGTTTTAATGCATAAAACCCTAAAAAGGTGAAATTGTACCCCATTCGAGTCGACCATGATATCGCAATGCGAAGTCGTGCCCCATCAAGGACCGGGCACGATTTCACATAAAGAGGGAAAATAAGAAAAACAAAGGGGGGAAAGCCTTGTCCTTGCCCTAGGCAAGTCTAAGGGGTCCCCCTAGAGGGCTTAGGGAAGATTACCCACTAAAGTGGGTCAATTTTCCGTGTCTACATTTTACCCCCTCTTTGAAGCATTTAAGGCCAAGTAAATGCATCAAAGAAAGATGTAGACCTCTACAAAAGAAAGCAGCAAGCATAAAAAAGAAGTGGCCAAGTTTAGGAAAAAGTGTGAGATATTACTACCATTAATGCCTCTATGGCTAGGGTGCCCCCTCGAGTTTCGAAAGGAAAGGAACTTCCTTAAGAAACTCAAAATAGGCAAGGAAGAAAAGCAAAGCACAAAAACATGAAAAAAAAAGCAAGCAAACAAACAACAGAGCAAAGGTTACTAGGTACATCATGAATCTAATGCAGCTAGCATGAAATGCATGGATGAATAGAAGAAAGGGAAATAAAGAAGAAGGGAAGAGGAGAGAAGAAGAAGAACAAAGACAAGAATCCAAAGGTCAACCATAGAATGCGAGAAAAGTTGATTAAGAACCCTGAATGAAGGGTGTTATACCCATAGGAAAGGTCCAGATGTGGAGTGAAAACCTGCTATAGGTGTAGTACTCACTAATGGATAGATGGGAAAAATATGGAGCGTAACCCGCTATGGGTGATTGCTCAAATGATAAAGCAATGGAGTGTAACCCGCTATGGATGATTGCTCGCTAGTGACTGCTATGGGGTGATTACCCGCTAGGATGTATGTCGAGGCCTACTAAAAATGGCCAAGGAGCTTATCCTGTAATGGGGTGTTGAGCCCGCTGAGTCAAAAGAAGTGTAACCCGATAGGGGAATACATCATTGCTGATGTGAATGATGTATTAGCAAGTACTACCCAATAGGGGTGTGTAAGAATATATATAGACCAAGTCAATCTGAGCATAACACAATGTGAGTGTGTGCATGTGCTAGAAGAAATAAGAGGAAGAAAATGAGGAGCAAAGAATTGTGTGTGTACCCCCAACTTGAAGTTTCAATTATTGAAAATTCAAGAGGGAGGAAGTATGCAAAGCAAAGGAGAGAAGAATGTATATCCTTATCTGAACAAAGAAGACAAAGGAGAAATAAGAATCATTCAAAAGATAAGGATATACTAGAAGAAGATTGCATTCCTTGAATTTGGAGAGAGATGATGATCATTGTAAAAAATTTCAAAGTCAAGGGACACAAGAAGAAGGGAGAAGAAAAGAGCAGAGAAAGACAAGAAGAGAAGAAGGGATGAAAATGCAGGGGCCCTAGGTTGGGGGTTTTCTAGGCATCAAAACCCTAGTGAGAGTGCAATGCATGTGAGCTACGACCTAACTAGGTATCATCACATGCCATTGTCATAAATCCCCAAAAATCTATATGAACAAGCAGTCATGAGCAAGCAACAATGCATTATGACAAGTAGAAGTGCAAGAAAATAGAATATCAAGCAATCATGCAAAATATGATAGGTAGTCATGCAATATGATCAAGCAACAATGCAATATGATCTAAGCTAAATGTAAAATGTAAATGCAGACAATAGATTAAGCATAATATATTTTTAAATGCATTATATTCATAGGTTCTTTAAGTTCTTTACCATCCAAAGAAGCCAAATGATAGGCACCTAAGCCAAACTTGGTTGTTATGACAAAGGGCCCTAACCAATTGGGCTAGAACTTACCTCGAAGATCAGTACGAGCATTGGTATTCTTCTAGTTTTCTTTGAGGACAAGATCCCCAACCTCAAAATAATGATTGTAAACTTTCTTAGAATAATATCATCAGAGTCTATCCTGATAGGCTCTCAAATGCTCTAAGGCATGGATGCACTTTTCATCCAATAACTCCAATTGGTGCAAATGGTCTGCACGATACTCATCGTCGACCTTGACATCTTGCAACAAGATGTATAATGAAGGAACCTCAAGCTCAAAAGGAAACACTACCTCAGACCCATATACCAAAACATATGGTGAGGCCCCTATGGGAGTACGCACACTAGTACGATAGGCCCACAAGGTAGGATAAAGTTGGGTATGCCAGTCACGACCGATCTTATTAACCAACTTCTTCAAAATCTTGATCAAGGACTTGTTGGATGCTTCGGCTTACCCATTACCCTAGGGGTAATAAGGAGTTGACCACCTATGTTGAATCTTGTACTTAGCACAAAGGTTACGAACATCCTTATTCTTGAAAGGAGTGTCATTGTCAGAAATAATCACCGAAGGAATCCCAAACCTACAAAGAATCTAGTTGAAGATGAACTTAGAAACTTGAGTTCCAATCACCATAGCCAGAGGCATGGCTTCAACCCATTTAGTGAAATACTCAGTCATAGTAATGATAAACTTGTGACCATCAGATGACACTAGGTTAACCTTCCCGATAATGTCCAATCCCCACATGGAGAATGGCCAAGGAGAAGAGATAACCTGAAGGTCTTGAGAAGGAGCATGAATGAGATGATCATGGCATTGACACTTGTCATAGCACCAAACATAATCACATGCATATTTCTCCATGGAAGGCCAATAATACCCCATCCGAAGGAGTTTCTTGGCAATAGCATTACCGCTAAAATGGCCTCCACATGAACCTTCATGAGCATCACTAAGAGCAAGTCGGACTTCATCGAAGTTAAGGCATCGTAAGAGGATACCTTCAAAAGAATATCGATACAAAGTATTGCCAATTATGATGAATCGACATGCTCTCTTACATAGATTTGATCTAAACCATCAGGCATCGAACCATCCTTAAGGAAATTAAATATGTCGTTATACCATGGCTCAGATGGGGAAGCTTCGATGGTTAAACAATCTAATGGGACAAGACAAGAACCAAGCGATGCAGGTTCCCAGAGTTGTCTAATGATAATCGATGCTTGATCATCTTCTAACTCCAGAGGGAACAAGGATGCAATAGCAGCCATGGCATCCGCATGGCGGTTTGAGGATCTAGGGATAGACTCTATGGTTACTCGATCAAACAAGGATAACAACTTAGTGACAATCTCCTTGTAAGGTTTAAGTTTATCATCCCGAGTCTGATAAACATCATTAATATAATTAACCACAAGTTGAGAGTCACCAAATACCGAAATAACTCTAACCTACAAAGCTAAAGCAACCCTAAGACCAAGGA
The DNA here is from genome assembly GCA_028583015.1 of Wollemia nobilis. Lineage (NCBI taxonomy): Eukaryota > Viridiplantae > Streptophyta > Pinopsida > Araucariales > Araucariaceae > Wollemia > Wollemia nobilis. Next base: position 6,646,867 of record JAQPPZ010016936.1, read on the forward strand.
TCAAAGCTTCATATTTTGTAGTGTTATTCGTGCAAGAGAAATGAAGTTTGAAGGACAAGGGGATGAGTTGTTTTTATGGGGTGACTAGAATGACTCCAGCACCAGTGCCCTTCATGCATCGAGCTCCATCAAAAAATAAAGTCCAAGACTTAGACTCTTCAATTTCAACATTGAAGCACTCATCGAGAAACTCAACAACTATAGGATGGGTAGCTTCTAGGGGAGCGGAGGCTAACTGATCAGCAATCACCTGACCCTTGATAGCCTTCTGACCTATGAAAGTCAAGTCAAACTCACTAAGGGCCAACACCCATTTAGCAGCTCGACCTGACAGGTGGGGCTTAGACATCAAATAGCGCAAAGGATCAAACTTTGCAACCACTAATGTCTTATGGCTGAGCATGTAGTGTCTTAACTTCTAAGAAGCAAACACTATAGCAAGGCAAAGATTTTCTAAGGGGGTGTACCTAGTTTCATAGCTAACCAAAGTTCTACTGATATAGTAGATAGCTCATTCTTTATTTTGATCATCATGTTGGGCCAGCATGGCTCCCAAAGCATGAGTAGTGGCTGCTATGTAAAGCATCAAATGCCTACCAGGCATAGGAGGAACTAAAATAGGTGGGGAGGTGAGATACTGCTTGAGATCATAAAAATATTTCTAACACTTAGAATCCCATCGAAAGACCACATATTTCTTAAGGAGCTTAAGAAAGGGCTGACACTTATCGGCTAACCGATCAATGAACCGATGGATAGACTGCAATTTACCTTGTAGGCTACGTAGTTCAGTGAGGGTACGGGGAGGAGGTATATCAATGATAGTCACTATCTTAGTAGGATCCACTTCAATGCCTCACCTAGAAACTATGAAGCCTAACAACTTGCCAGATGTGACCCCAAACACACATTTAGCGGGTTTAAGATGAACCTTGTATTATCGAAGCCTTTCAAATATTCATCTTAAATCATGGACATGATCCTTTCATTCTATGGAGTGAGCTAGAAGATCATCCACATAGTCCTGGAGAATATCATGCATCATGTCATGGAAAATATAAGTCATGGCCCGCTGATAGGTAGCTCCTGCATTCTTTAGGCCAAAAGGCATGACCTTCCAGTAGAAGGTACCCCATGGAGTAGTGAATGTTGTCTTGGCTTGGTCCTCAAGGGTAATCATAATCTGATTGTAGCCTGAGAAACCATCCATAAGTGAAAGCATTCCACATTTGGTAGTGAAATCTACGATCTGATCTATGTTGGGCAAAGGAAAATCATCCTTGGGACATGCTAAGTTAATGTCCCAAAAGTCGGTACATATTTTGATTGTTCCTTCCTTCTTAGCCATAGGAACGATATTGGAGATCCAATCAGAATAGTCGATAGCTTTTATAAAACCGACATCAAGGAGTTTTTGGAGCTCTTCCTTGATCGAAAGGGTGACCTTAGGATGCATCTTCCTAAGTTTCTGCTTAACAGGCTTAGCACTAGGCTTAACTACCAAATGATGCATGACAAGGGAGGGATCAAGCCCTGGCATGTCGGCATATGACCAAGCAAATATATCTTGATATTCTCTTAACAAATTGGTCAATTGCTCCTGCTCATCCATGGACAGGGCTTTACCAAACTTAAGGATTCTAGGGGCTTCCTCAGAACCTATATTCACATCTATGGTCTCCTCAATAAGGATGGACAAGTCATCCTCAAGAGGAGGTGGGGCAGGAGTCACTCCTAATTGCTCAAGGTCCTCGGGAGACATAGAACCAAAGTCCTCTTGAGAATTAGAAGATTCCACCTATGCAATGCAAGGGACAGACCCGTCAAAGCAAATATCATTCTGGGGAGGATCCTCATATTTGATAAATTGCTTTGGGGAAGAGACCAACATAGAAGGAGAGGGTGGCCCCTCATCTTCAACACACCACTCTAAACCATGATGAGATTTATCTAAGAGAGAATCTTGGCAAGAAGAGTTGACTTGATCCTGAGATGAGATATGAATTGATGATTCCTTATCAAGATTTTTAGGTTGCTTAGCTTTGTTAGATGAGGAATCTGATGAATAAATTTGAGCTAAGTCTTCGGGTGAGCAAAATTTAAATGGATGAGGATCACCCATGATAGAAATAGGTTGATTTTCAAATTTAAATTTTACACATTGATGAAAGGTAGAAGGGACGGCCTCCATTGCATGGATCCAAGGATGCCCAAGAAGAAGATTAAAATATGCGGGACAAGATACCACATAAAACAATGTATCTAAAATTTTTGGTCCAACTTTGAGGGGAAGTGATATGGTACCATAAGCTTCTTGGGACTCATTGTTGAAAGTTTTAATGATGTCATCGGATTTAGTTATATCTTCCTCTTTTAATCCAAATTTTTGAAAAAAATGATATGTGCATAAATTAAGGGAAGAACCATTATCAATCATAACTCTTTTGATAAAAGTATCCCCAATAAATGCAGTGATGTAAAGAGAAGAATCCTTTTGTAAGTCTGAGAAAGAAATATCAACATCCGAGAATGTGAGATGATGTATCCCAAGAGGTCTTACAATATTGGCCATATCACTAGGGGAAATATCTGGAGGGATAGATTGATGCCTTAATACATTCATCAAGGCTTCCCCATGAGTGGGAGAGCTCTATAAAAGTTCCAAAAGAGAGATATTAGCTGAGATACTGATCTCCTATTGAGATCGTTGAACCTGTTGACTCTTCACCATATTTTTTGAAGTAGTTGTTATCATACCAACCATATTATTATTATAACAATGTGGGACATTTTTATAGGATACTTGATTAGCTGTCTGCCTAACTTTATTCTGATTAGCAAGTGGCTTTTGTTGTAAATTTCCCATATCAATACGTTTTACATCAATCAAATCTTGTACTACATGCTTTAACTTCTTGCAAGAACTCATCCAATGTCCTTCTACTCTATGATATGCACAATGTTGACCTACCTTATACCAATGAGTTGTAGTATCTGGTTGTCTAATAGGAGGTAACTCAATTGCCTTAGCTTCTAAAAGTTGTTTCAAAACTGCTTCCATAGACATATTAAGCCTTGTAAAATTCCTTTGTGGAGGTTTTTGAAGTACTATATTTTGTAGGTTGTTAGTAACATTATTAACATGCCTACTATCCATTCCATTGTCACCTCCTATGTGCTTATTCTTATGTTGAGACTTAGTAGGTTTCTCTTCCTTAACTTTGAGTTGACCTCTCCTGATGAGAGCTTGTTCTACTTTTCTTGCTAAATCAATTGCTTGATCAAAAGATGAAATAGTAGTAGTCTCTAATGCATAAGATAATTGTTCTTGTAAATTATCAATAAATATCTCAAGCATATCTTTAGGAGGTAAAGTATATCTCAAACGTCCAACTAAACTTCTCCAACGAGCTAAAAATTCTGAAAAGCTTTCTTCTTTACTTTGTTTTAAATTATAAACATCTTTCATTGTCACTTCTTTCTCAATGTAAGCACCAAATTGTTGAACAAATAATTCTGTTGTTTCTTCAAAATTCTTCAAAGAATAATTGGGCAATCGATAATACCACTCTAATGCCATACCACCAAGACTCTTAGGAAATGTTTTAAGCAACAACATATCATCATAGATGAGATCATGGCAAGTTGTTCTAAATCTTCTTAAATGCTCTATTGGATCTTTTATACCCTTATAGATAGGTAATACTGGCATAGGAAAATGCTTAGGATAAGGCCTAGCAACAACAATAGGATCCAATGGCTGATTACACATTTCCTTATAACTATAAGTAAAACTTGAAGGCTGAATCATCTCAACTTTTGAAACCAACTGCTTCACCATATTTGCCAAATTTTGCACTTCTGGATTACTATTATGTATTATCCCCAGATTCCCTAAAGGAGGAGTATTGGACATATTAATACTATTGAAGTATGTGGCATCTTGTTGAGGAGGATGACTAACATTTTGTGGAATAGAGGCAATAGTGTTGAGATAAGCAGATTGAGGAGGAAATTGAAAATTTTGGATAGCACTACTAGTTGGAGGGATTTGTAAATTCCTTCCAATGTTGGTGGTCATAGTAGTAGCATAAGTTGGATGATGAACATGATTACTATGATTCAAATATTCACTCAAGGAGTTATCATTAGATGGTCTAACTTCCTCAAGTAGGGCTTCTTCCTCCAAAGCAGCATCCAAGGCATGCTTATGATGCTTATAAAAGGTCCACATATGCTTGAAATATTTAAATGTAAGGTTCCCATTGGGTCCCCTAATAGGATCAAGGTTATTATCAATCTCTTCTTCCTCAAGGTTAGGATTTTCTCTATCAACTTGATCATTCTCTTGAAAAATCTCATCAAAACTTAAAAACCTTCTTTCATTCCCAAGGTTGGAAGCCATTGGGAAAAGAGAAAAGGGTCAAGGCAAAGGAAGGAACTAGGACCCACAAGCACCAAAAATTTTACTTTTTAATATTCTTCTATTACACACAGAATTAGTGATCTTAATTAAAGTTTTAAAAGAAAAGGAGGTGTTCACATCGGGTTCACCAAAGATGTAGAGGGGGAAAACCGCCCCACCATGTACAATTCCCACAAAGGTTGGATCCACTTAGAGAGAAGAGAGAGAAGCCTTATGGGGTGAACCATGGGGGCTATGTGGTTGTTCTCTACACTCGGTGCTAGGGGGAAAGGGTTCACCAGGAATGGCTTTAAGGACTCGCTCCAAGTCCACAAGAATTTCGAGAATGTTTGATGTATTCGATTAAAGACAAAACACCTAGATTTGGCCTTTCTAGATCTATGCTATAAAAGATAAAGGACAATGTAGAAATACAGAAATGCAAGAATACAAGAGCTAACCCTAGAATGATTCTTTCTTTGAATGATTTTCTAACCTAGGGTTCTAAAATACAACCTTTAAGCAAGGGCTCAAGAAGAGATGCACAAACAAAATTAACCCTAAGTGCACACTATATGCTATTTTCTTTTCAATGCCTAGAATTAATTAAATATACTTAATAAAATCAGATCTAGGGTTTTATAACAGAAATAAAAGCACTCAAAAATCAGCCTAGAAGACTAATCAGAATACTTAGCTTATCCGATGTTTTATCTTTGTCTTTATCCCTTTGTCCAAAGCTATTGATAATACCTGTTCCTGCAAGATAACTCAACAAACACTTGAAAATGGAATTAGCGTTAGGGGGCCTACTTAGGCCATTGTACAACAGTGCTTGGAGGTGCAGTAGTCAAGCCCCCTAGGTCCTTTTAGCTGACCTTTGATAATTAAAAGTGAAAATTGACCTTTGGAGGAAAACAAGCATTAATGCAATACAACAAAACAAAATGCAAAAATCATAGAATAAAATATGCCACTATGCTCTAGATGCAAATTAGAATGCAATGGAGAAAATAGGGATAACAAATTACCCCCAATTTGGTCTCAGGTGAAATCACACCCCGTAATGGGTGACCGCGATAACGCCAGGCGAAGTCGCGCCCCGTAGCAGACTAGGCACGATTTTGCATAAACTATGCAAAAAATAAAGTATGAATGTAGAAGCTCGATTACATCACTCAGAAAACCTAAATGTGCATGCAGAAGAGCGAATTCACCTAGTAGAGAGTGCAGAAGCAAAATAGAAGGGTTTTAGATCTCCCGGATGGTCAATCTCTCCTTAGGGCTCCAACAACAATCCACCAAGAGCGAAGAAGAACAATGCAATAGACAATCAAACTCCAAACTCCAAAGTTGCTTATGAGAGAAGAAGAAGAAGGATGCAGACCGAACAAAAACACTTTGCGAGAAATCAAATGTGAGCAATAAAATCATTAAGTGCCAAATAAAATGAGCGCGTGTTAACTTGTGTGTTATCGTGTGTGAAAAGTGAATTCAAACCCTCCTTATATAGCGGATTTGAAGGTAAAAAAAGTGGGAAAACCAAGGAGGGCCGACGTAAAACATGCCAACCCCAAAAAAATTAGGGTTTTAATGCATAAAACCCTAAAAAGGTGAAATCGTGCCCCATCCGGGATGATCGCGATATCGCAATGCGAAGTCGCGCCCCGTCAAGGACCGGGCGTGATTTCGCATAAAGAGGGAAAATAGGCAAAACAGAGGGGGGAAAGCCTTGTCCTTGCCCTAGGCAAGTCTAAGGGGTCCCCCTAGAGGGCTTAGGGAAGATTTCCCACTGAAGTGGGTCAATTTTCTATGTCTACAAGTTGTATCAGAGCCATGGTAGATCTAGCCACAATAGGTCTAGATATGAATTGAGAGAGCCACTAGAAAATATTCTACTTTTTTATCATTCAACACCATTGCTGTGTTTTTGCAAACTAGATGTACCTTTGGATTTACCACTTGTAAAATTCATTGGCTTTGAGATTTTTTGATAGAATTTATTATATAGATTGGAAGGAAAAAAATTTCTACTAATTAAGAAGAGACTAGTAAATATAAAAGAAATTATCTCTGAAAAGAGAAACCAAAGAAGATAAAGTAAAATTACCTCTGGAAATATAAACCAAAGAAGATAAAAAAATTACCTCTGGAAAGAGAATCTAGAGAAGATAAAATAAAATTACCTCTGGAAAATAAAACCATAGAAGATAGCATTTGTCACTAGGTTGAAATAAAACTAGTGAAAGTGAAATATTTCCCTATTCCAAGATCAAAATCAGAATAGAAGAAAATTTACAGGTCTTGAAGACACACCTTGATGTTGAATATTTAGAGACCCTTAGAAGAGATCCTATTGATAAATTTTATTTATTTGTTTTTTGGTAATATTAATAAATTAGAGGGTTTTAAAGGAATCCCACAACCTTTACATAAAGCAATCCCATAGGGCAATAAATAGAAAGAACCAGATACAACAATGAGACCAAAACTGGAGACATAAGTGGAAGGATGCAATGACTATAGGACTAACCCAAAAGGACCCCCAAGGATAATTGAGGTGATTCTAGCATGACGAGCTAACCTTATGAGAAGCTAAAGCTGCCAAGCTAGACACTTCCACTGACTCATCTAAAGAACATTTCAACAGACTCCATATTTTCCTATGCTTAATTTCAATTGATTTTAGACTATGGAAAACATAATTTTTATCATAAGGGAGGGCCTCCAAAACATACAAATCCTCAACCTTCTCATCCCAAGAATAGTCCCGAGGCAAAACCTCATGATTGAACCAAAGGCCACAACACTTATGTTGAACGTGAAATGAGGACACATAATCACTATGGGGACTCGACTCCAGAGAGAACGCATTACTCATTGGCCAAGAGAATAGGAAAACAAGAATAATCATAACAATATGTCCAAAATGAGGTAATTCATACCCATTCACACGAAATAAATATTTCTGAAGCCTACAGATAACTAGAAAAGAGTGCCTCGCCATATGGGAAATAGCCATTTGGGGAAGAAGGCATTTAAAAAACTGACAACCCACACTATTGTTCGCCAATACTCGAACTGGGCTATGAACACCATAAATTTTATTTATTGAAATAATATATATTCTATATTATTGATTGCCTATAATCTTTCCACAAGGTTGAAGGAACACCTGTGAAGACTAGGATTCATCATTGATTTGATTCCACTAGTTATAGCTAGTGAAGATTATTATTTCTGGAACTTTGAATATATTATTGCTACTCAAGTTCTATTGTAGAAAATAGAAATTGAAGGAGGTCCAAGAATAAGGCCCCAATTGAATATTGAGAAGAACCAAGGAGAGGTTCTCATTGCAAGACTATTGATTGAAGAGACCCTAAGAGAGGTCATATTGAAGAACTTCTAAGATTGGAAGATTGAATATTTAAGGACTATTGAAAGTCCTATTGCATATTGAAGTAGCAGATTGAATATTGAAGATATAAGGACTATTGAAATTCCTATTGCAGATTGAAGCAAAAGATTGAAGATTGAAGATAGAAGGACTATTGAAAGTCCTATTGCATATTGAAGCAAAAAATTGAAGATTGGATATTGAATATTTAAGAAGGACTACTGGAAGTCCTATTACAAATTTTGGAGATCCAGAAAGAGATCTCATTGAAGAATTTCCCATAGTGGAAAATTGAAGAAACCAAGGTAAGGTTTCATTGAAAATAGATTTGAATGCTGCAGAATTAGAAGACCCAAGAATAGAGGTCTAAAGAATATTTTGAAGAAGAAAAGAAGGCTACATAAAAGCCTTATTGCAGAAGCTAAAGCAACTATTATTGAAGGATATTTGAAGTAGATTTCATGGTAGAATATTGCAAGTAGAAAGAGTACCTAAATAGAATAAAATGGGATAATTGTCACCATCCGACAACAAGCCCACAAGGAAAAGGATTTGGCAAGAAGTTTGTCAAATTTGAAGAAGATTTTGAAGAACTCAAGACATTCATATTCTTGAGAAAGAAGACAGAGAAAGAGGTCAAATTTGAAGATAGAATTCAGAAGAAGTAAAAATAAATAAAGAATACTGTAAAAGCCATAAATTTGAGAAATTTGAAGATAGCCACACAAGTTTTGTAGGCTAATTTGTAAAAGCACAAGTTGCTGATTTTTAGAAGAAAAGTTGAAAGGAAAAGGACTACAAAAAGTAGAAGTAGAAAGTTGAATATTGAAAAGCTTTGGAGAAGCTTTCAAGGAATATTTGGACAACCAACTAAGAGAAGGCTTGATAGCAAAGAGAGCAGAAAATTTGAAGGTTAGTAAACTTCATCAAATCAGATTTTGGAATAACAATTAGAAGGTGTTTAAGCTGCATTTTTGGGCAGCATTGTAAGAACAAAATTAGTTGCATTTTAAAGAAGCTTTGGGAAATATTTGAGATAGCTTTGGATAGAAAAGCATAAGGATTAGTAGCAGCACCTATGAAGGAGGTTGATTGCATATTTGGAGTGCATTTGGACAGCATTTGAAGCTGTAAAAATCAAAGTTAGAAAGCACCTATTTGAAGGAGAAGAAAGCACCTATTTAAAGGAAAAGAAAGCAAGCTTTGAGGCAGCCATTATTTCTGAAAATTGAAGGATCTACTAATATAAAATTGAAGGGTGAAAATCCATAAAATACAAGACAGTAAGCTATGAAGGAAGAAGCTACAAAAAGGTGTGTAAAATTGATGCCATATAGATTACTATTGCAGAATTTTTAAAGGAGTTTATCAAGAGTTTAAAGCATCAGTTATTGAAGCTATTTAGAGCTATCTAAAAGAAGTATTTTAAGGTGTCATTAAGCTCAAAAGGACATTATTTCACACTATTGAATTTAGTGAAAAATTGCATATTATAACAGCAAAATTACAAGTTTAATTGGAGTGATAAGAAGTTGATTATATGCTGTTTTTTAATAAGAGAAAATCAGATTTATTTAACATTTATTAGTGGGATAGAACCACTTTATTATCTGAGAAATTTGAAATATTATAGCAGCATTAGATTTATTTATTAAAGGAGTTATAATTGTTAGTATATGCTGAATTTTAAAGTGAAAGAAGAAGCAAAATATTCTACGTTTGTGAGGGAAAATAACCCTCAAAGTACAAAAGATTTTGAAAAGGAAAAGATCTCCAAATTTGGGCAGATTTTAGGTGTTTAAAAACACCATATTTACAGTTGGGAGTGGTATAGAAAACCACCAAGGAAGTGGTGAAAACCACCACTACACAAAGCACCATTCGATAGCAGATTATAGGGGGAAAATACTTCATCATACATCCACCCACTTGTAGGAAAAAGCACCAAAAAAAGAGCATAAGAAAGAGAAGCCATTAGGCTCAAGTTTTGGCCAGCCCAAGAAGGTAGAGAACATCATCCACAACCTACAAAAGTACTATTATAACCATTCAAAATAGGGTAGATTACAAGAGAAAGAAAATATAGGGTGCATTATCAAAGAAGAAAAAGAAACTACCATAGTGATTACCATAGGGCCACCATTGAAGCATACAAGAAGGTCTTTGGTTGAAGCCATCCATGAGCAAGTCCACCATCATCCAAAGGAAGGAGAAACTCCAGCAAGAATACGTTTTCAAGAAGCTAGAATATGTTTTACAAGGAGCAAGAATAAGTTTGGGAAGAGCAAAGGCATTCAAAAGCCTTACAATCCATACGTTTGGAAAAAGAGTGCATGCACAAAGAGTTGATTACACTTGTCTCTTCCAAAAGAAGGGAATATCTCCACTTGGCACTAAATATAGAAGTTGGTGCATAAGGTTGAACGTAACTCTACATGAGAAAAGAGCACTCAAACATTCAAATATTCTTCATTATTATCCAAGCGCCCAAGAAGATTGTGTAACTCCCAAGTTGCAAGGAAAAAGGTGACAAGTGTCCACTTTATTCTATTCATGAATGTTAGCACCACCAAGAAAGGAAGACAAGGAGTCAAATAACATCTACACCACATGGCACACATCCAAAGAAAGGTGAAGCACTCATATAGCCATAAAGGTATTAATATAGCATTTTTTCAAGTGCCTTACATAGCAAATACAAGAGGAGAAGCATTAAATAAGGTCAAAGCATCTTTGAAGAGTCATACAAGAGCATTCACCAAAGAGATAAGCACCCAACAAGACCAGCAAGGAGTGCCTAAATAATTGAGGTATTTATCATAGCATTTTACCATATATTAAAGTTTTATATTGATAGGAGGAATAAGAAGGGAATATATTCTAAGGTCAAATTTTATTAAAAGTAAAAGTGGAGTGATAAGCATTTTTATAACCTTAGAAAATCATATTATTATTTTGAAGCCTATAATTATATTTTTGAAGAGCATTTTCTGAATTTGAAGGCTATATTGGAGTTTTGTAAAATTGCATACCATAGTTTACAAAACCAATTAAATATTTGCAAATTAAATAAGGTTGGAGAAATAAGGATTCTACATCAAATTAGAATTACAAAATATTGCAAATATTATTTTTAAAAATTTCTAAATTTCTAATTTTGGAGGTATAAGGATTTCTACATCAAAAATAGTATATGAAATTTAGAATTAAATATTTTATCCACAATTTTGGGAGATAAAAGGGATTCTACCTAGGACTACATTTGATAGTTCATTTGAAAATTTGTAAAGGATTGGAATTGCATTCTATTTCCAACATTAGGGAGTCACAAGGTAGTCTACTCATGACAACTACAAACAAACTTTTTCTATCTGAATCCCAATTGCTCAAAGGTCCTAACTATACCACATGGAAAAATAAAGTAAGATCAATCTTAATAGTAGAAAAGCTTTGGGATATAGTTAAGGGAGAAAATACCAAACCTATTGAAGAAAGAGATATACAGAAATATGAGGAGGATGAAGCAAAAGCCCTTATGATCATAACTTTTGCAATTTTAGATGACATACAACCATATATTAGTTCAGTAGGAACATCCACAGATGCATGGGATACCTTAGCAAAAATATTTGAAGGGAAAAATAAAGCTACCATCTTAAATCTACAAACACAATTGCATTCTTTGAAGGTCAAAAGTGGAGAAACTATTGAACTATTTCTAAGAAGGGTAGCAGACATAAAAGGGAAGTTATTAACCCTAGGAGAAAAATTAGAGGACAAATTTCTTGTTCAAGTCATATTGAGGGCACTTCTAGAGAATTACAAGCATCTAGTAACATCCTTACAACTTCTAAGTAAGGAAACTCCTTTTGATGATCTAGTGAATATTTTACAGGAATACAAAGTGGAAAATTTAGTACAGGATGAAATGAGTAATAATGCATTAGTCTCAAAAGACAACTCACAAAGGAATGTTGCTTCATTTCCAAGAAGCAAAGGAAAGTGGAATGATAGGTATTGTCAAATTTGCAAGAGAGGAGGACATAGTACCAGCTACTACAGATTCAATCCAAGGAATCAATATCAGAGATACCAAACTAATTCAGGAGGCCAACCAAATAGGTTGTCTCAACCTTAGAAAAATCATAACCAATACAAATCATCATAGCAATAGTACCAACACCAACCACAATACAGAGAAGGAAATCAAAAGGGGCATCTAGCTCAAGAGATACATGAGATACAAGAAGATGATACATAATTACATGAAGCTAAAGCTCTTTTAGCAAATGTAGTATTTTATGAAAATACTAATCAGTTGATTGATCAAGATACATACATCAAGAAAATTGAAGAAAATGACAAAGAAGAGCACAAGTTCGAGAAAGAAGAAGAAGATCCATATTGAAGACCAAAGTTCTCAAGAACCAAATAATGTAATATAGGGGGTGTTGGAATATATTACATTATTTGGTACATGACAATGTACCACCATGGGTACATCTATAGATTAGGAAAGAGTGTCTTAGATTAGGATGAAAGTATTTACTTTATGCAATGTAATAAATGCACAAGTGTGCAATGATATTTTGGCAATGTAAATGTGCATAGTTGTCCCTATGTACATGTGTCATTAGAATAGGAATATGAAGAGTCATAGGAAGAGTGTAGGCCAAGAAACACCATATGAAGAGTCACATTCCATCCTATATATGGATGTGCAATTGTAATAGAATAGTATCACAAGATAAGATCAAGATATGGGACATCACCCATGGAGCAATGGAAGGTGATGTAATATGATGTATTTGAGGTCTTTTATTCAATAAGAGTTTATTGTATTTTTCAGCATTTGCCATTAGCAATATTGGAGTTATTTCATATTTTGAATATAAGCTTATTTGCTTAGCATTATTATTTCCTTCATATTGAGTTGAGTATTATTGATTTAGTGGCCATATTATTGAGTGGTTATTCATCAAAAGCTAACAAAAGTATCTAGCAAAAATCCTTACAAAAATTCTTAAGAAGCTCTTTAGAAAAAACAACAACAATTGGCATCTCTAGATGTATCTATCCTTATGGGCCTATCACAATAGTGTCAAATCTCAATTGGCATTATTCCCTATGATTTGGTGTATGAAATTAAAGTAGACTTCCCCTTTAAGTTGAAGGTTCCTTCCTTCTCCACTTTGTTGCAAGATGTCTCTATTGGATATGAATAACATCTTGCCTATCTCAACTAGCTAAAAGTACTTAATGAAAAGTAGATTTATTCTTCTATAGAACCTAAGGGTTTGCTAGAAAATCATTAAATATGACTATGGAAAGAAGGTATGATATTTATCTTCAATAACTCATGATCTTGTTCTCATGGATAATTAGAAGAATAATAATGTAAACACTGAGCTCAAGGGAAGTTTACTTTAGAGTAAATTTAAGTAGTTACTTCAGCATGTAATAAATGCACAAGTGTTATAACATGCAATGATGTAAATATGCATGTATTCCACATGTACATGAGTCATAGGATAGAGTCAAAGGTAGAGTGACGACCATTGAACTTATCTTCCTATATATAGGCCCTATAGTGAGTGAAAAGGATGGAGAGAATATAGAGAGTGCATAGTATATATTGATAGAAGAGTGCAATGTAGTTTCTTTAAAAATAGTTTGTGGAGTCTTCATGTCCTCCATTATACTGCATTGTACTAATTTTGTGAGCTTTTATTAATTGTATATTTTTTAGTTATTACAAAAGTTTATCTATTTGATTTCCTACATATTATAGTGTCATTATCATATAGATATCATAGCTTGCTTATATTACATATTGTGGTTGTATTCCCTAAATTATATACTCATCAAAATATAACAGTGGTATTAGAGAACATGATAGATCAATAGAAAATAGGGAGAGCCACAAGTGATATTAAGAGAAATTCAAAAATCTCATTTACAAACTTTTTGAGATTGCATTTGGCTAGAGTATTTCCACATGGTTGCAAAACAACTCGTGAAGACTAGTACTTAGCATTAATCCCACTAGATTGATAAATAAACTAGTGAAGATTGATTATCTCTAGATTTAGAATTTCTTCCATTATAGTCTTAATACTTTATTGCAATAAAAACGAGATGCAAAGAAAGTTGAGAAGCTTCCTACAAAATACCTAGGAAGAATATCTTCTTTAGAATCAATCCAACACCAAAAGCAACAAATGGAAGAGCAAATATTTGGAGGCCTGAAGAAAAGGTCCCATTGCTAGAAATTTGTAGACCTGTAGAGTATACAAGAAGAAAAGGCCATAGGAGCCTTGTTGCAGATTCGAGGAAGAGACTCTAGATAAGAGTCCTAGAGAAGATTAGAGGTTGGTGATATCCATTGAAGACTATAAATAGCAAATTGAAGAGACTCCAAAAAATATTCTAGGATAATATTGGAGGTTGGTGATCTCCATTGAATATTGAAGACTACAAATCAAGGAGGATGTCCTAAAAAGAAGATCCCATTGAAGGAGGAAGAGACTCAAGGAAAAGAGTCTTGAAAATATTGGATATTGGATATATCCATTGAAAATTTGAAGAGAAGACCCATAGAAGGTCCCATTCTAGAAGCAACAAAATTCAAATATCCAAGAAGGATATCTCATAATTTCAAAACTTCCATAGTAGAATATTGAATAAAAGGTCTCATTGAGAAGACTAGATAAGTTGCAATATAGAAGACCCTAGAAAAGAGATATCAAGGAAAAAGAAGGAGAAGGCTTGGAGATCCTCATTGAATGAGGTTCGAAGAAGGCCATTGAAGGAGTTCCTAGGAGAACTCATTGGATAAATTTACCACAAAGGAGATGTTCCTAATAAAGGTTGCCAAATTTTGGATGAAATTGGTGAAGACCTCAAGACTATTATATTCTTGAGAAGAAGATCTAGATTTAAGTTAGAATTTGACAAGGAGGTTGAAGGAGAAAGGAGCCAGAAATTACTACCAAACCTAAGAGATTTGAAAATTTCCTTTGAAATCTAGAAGGCTCATTTGAAGAAAGGAGATTTATTGGTTTCTATAGCAAAAAACTAAAGGTTTCTTAAATGAAAATCTTAGCTCTTATTTGGAGGAGTTCCCTACCAAATTTTTGAGATTCAAGGACAACATTTTAGTGGAGATATTGACTACTTTACAATCTAAAAAAATTAGATTTGAGGATAGCAAGAAAGCAACAACTAGGACAACATTACTAGCTGTGAAACTTCAAATTTATAGAGTGCATTTTGAAGGATAATTAAAGTCACCTACTATAAATTTAGGGTAACAAGTCAGAGGGTTTCAAATATGCAAATAGGTGAACTAAAGAACTATTTTAGACAATCAAGAAGAGTTGCAAGTTCATCTAGTAAAAGGAAGCAATAAGGTGTATACACCTAAAGCATGTCATTTTGAGGAGACTACCTATTTGGACTCCTTGAAGACCATGCGACCAACCTTGGGCAAAATTAGGGCTAAAACAAGTTGTCTTATCCACTCAAATAAGGTCATTTTCCTTTGCAACTGTGATTTTCCTACCCTGGAGTGACCCCCAGTCAAGGTTGATCTACCCTAGAGTAGCCCCCAATCAAGGCTGCTCTACCCTAGAGTGGTCCCCAATAAAGATCACTCTATCCCAAAGTGGCCCCCAATCAAGGTTGTCCTACCCTGAAGTAGTCCCACCCAAAGTGGAACAAAAAAAAGAGAATCCATGTGTAGGCTAATAGCACCGATTTTGTGCATGCTTGAGCCTAGTTTAGCATGCACACTTGTCCTAGAATAGCATTGTGTAGGTCAAAATATCCAAGTGGTATTGCATGGAATTTTTGGAAGAGCATGTAGGCCATCTATCCCATGCAAATATTCTTTACCAATAATAGGTTCTTGTCGAGGGATCTATAAATTGGCATTCACCCTCATTTGAAAATCCTAAAGTTTTAGAGTTTTCAAGCAATGAAGTGCTACTAGAATCGAACCATGAAACTTCAAGTTTGTTTGCATTCTTCATCATTTTAGCATAGTTGCATTTTTTTTATGCATTTTTTCATAATGTTTCAATCATTTATTGTATTTATTTATCTTTTCATATGAACCTGCTATTAACACTTTTGTATTCCTTGTGTGTAGATCATAAATTTTCTATAGAGGAAGAGGAGCACAAGAGTTTAACTTTATCACCTCTTGCTGATGTCACAAAGAAACCCTTTGCATGATGGTTTGTGAATGCGAGAAGGCCATATAGTGCACTGAACTATTTTAGAGAGGGTTAAACCTCTCGGATTATGTACTTATTGTATCGCATTATTGAACTCCCTAAAGGGGATGTATTTGAAACCCATTTTGATCAAAACATATTTTTATTAATATAAAGGATTTAATTTATCATTTACTTGTTTTATCATAGTTTGTTATTACATGCTCTTGTGTTCATTTATTGCAATGACATGTTTTCAAGTTATTGTGCACTAGTTTTTGAGCATTTCATAAGGTGAATCTAATCACCTTGCAATCCTTCATCTACAAAGTTCATTAAGGTAGGCAAATGCAAAAGGTTCATTGGTTGAACTTTAAATTTTTGGTTCATTATTAAGATTCATTAAGCACCATATTAGAGTTTAAGAGTTGCAAGGAGAAGGTTGCATATTAGAGTCTTCAAGGGAGTGTAGAACATATTTTCTTTGAAGGATAATACCTGCACATTAAAATACGAGTTAAATATATTTTGAAATAAAGAAAATATCATCTTCCTATTATCTAGTTAAAGTAAAGAATACATTACTCTTGAGTGAAAGTTGCAAAGGTTATAAAGTTGCATAGGTTATAGTGCAAGACTCAAGTTACTTTTAAGAGTTCTTTACAAGGAGCAATAAGGAGAAATTACTAGTGCATTATACTAGTTACTCTTAAAATATTATTAAGTGCATTGGTTGTTAAGTTAAGGTGGAAGACCAAAGTGCACAAATCAACATAATATCAAAGTGTCTAAAGACACTATTCAGTGTAGAAAACCTGCAGCTTATTGTGGCATAGAGAATCCACCTAAAATGGTGATATACCTCCAAGGAGTGGAGAAGGAAGCCACCATTTCAAATCAAGATAAGAAGCTACAAGGGAGACTAGGAGAGTCTTGATTTTAGGTGCAACTAAGGAACCTATTATAGGTTGTTACAAGTTATTTACAAAGCACCATACTTGTCTCCTATATTACATTAAGGGGAGACAAAGGTTTAAGTGTCTCAAGGACACACTATGTAGCTCTTGATCACATCAACAAGTGGTTTTCATTAGTAAGGAAAGCACAGTCAAAGTTCTTAAAGGAAGATCCATCCAAGAGGGCTCAACATCCACCATTAGTAAGGTAAACATAACCCTAGGTGCTTAAGAGAAGATCCATCCAAAAGACCTCGAATTTCACCTCATAAAGGTTTTAAAGAACATCATAGTTCGATGTAGTAAGCAACACAAGAGTAGCACCATAGCAAAAGGTGACTGCCACGTTGGAAACTTGTAGTAAACAAGGATAACAAGATATCATCATTAGTTGGAAAGGACAAGTTATAGAAAAGAGCTATCATCATTACCCAAGTAGTAAGGAGAGCCATTGCATGTCTTGCCATCACATAGAAGACATCTACATTGAATAAAATTCATCCATCCTCATTGGAGAAGAGCTACATTGTAGAAGAAACCATCTATGCTGAAAGCCATCTCACATTTTACTGTCACAAAGGAGCAAAGAAACTTGAAAATAGTTGGTAAATATAAGCATTGAATATCTAAGCATTTTGGTATGTTGGAGGTAACTTGTATGCAAAGGGAGGTTAGACACTTGCCACAATGTTGTAAGGAATATAGTGCCACTTGGCACAAGGGAGCAAAAACATCTCATAACGCCTACACCCAAGAAGAAAGGTTCTCATATAAAGTAATACTCATATAAAAATAAGAAGATGCCAATGAATGCAATAACGCTCCAAGGGAATCACATCATTGCTCAAAGTGTTTCATACAAAACCAGTGCCACTAATCTCATCAATGTCATAGTTTGTAACGCACCATATTTGTGTAACCTATGCTTAAAGCAATATTGGTGCCACTTGTCTCAAGACTTACTCACTTTATAATGGACAGCAAGAAGGAACTTATGTTGCCTTTCAAGATCCATGTCATTTTTCATATGTTACACAGGATATAAGGATATTAAAGTGACTACACAAGAGCACATAGAAAAAAGAGTGCTTTGAGAAGTCAAATAAGGTGATAAGCACTTTATCAAGATTATATCATACTCTATACTAGGGAGTTATAAGGTAGCCTACAAGGACCATCATGACAACAAACAAATTATTCCTTACAAAATCCCAACTACTTAAAGTTCCAAATTACTCCTCATGGAAAAACAAAGTGAGGGCAATTTTTATAGTTGAAAAGCTTTGGAAAAATTTCAAAGGAACAACAACTAAACCTACTACATGTGATATAGAGATTCAAAAGCTTGAATAAAGTTATGCAAAAGTATTAATGATAATAACTTTTCCATTACAGATGAAATACAACCTTACATTAGTTTAGCAAGAACATCTATAGAAGCTTGGAAAACCTTATCCAAAATATTTGAAGGGAAGAATAAAGCCACTATCTTAAATCTTCAAACTTAGTTACATTCATTGAAAATGAATAGTGGCAAAAGTATAGAACTATTCCTAAGGAAGGTAGCATATATAAATGGAAAATTATTAACCTTAGAAGAAAATATTGAAGACAAGTTTCTAGTTCAAGTAACTATGAGAGCTCTTTCAGATAGCTACAAGCACTTGGTTACATCTTTACAAATCCTAATTAAAGATACATCTTTTGATGAGTTAGTCAATATTCTTCAATAATATGAGGTGGAAAATATAGTTAAATATGAAATTACTAACAATGCATTAGTTTCAAAATATAATCCATAGGGAAATTTTGCTTCATCCTCAATAGGATGAAGACCATGGAATAACAAATATTATCATGTATGTAGGATAAAATGACATAGCACTAATTATTGTAGATTCAATCCTAGAAACCATAATCAGGGAAATTTGATAAACTATGGAAGCCAACCAAATAGGACATTCCAACCAAGGCATTATCAAACTCAAAATAATCCTCGTCGACAACAGTTTCAGGGTCCATACAATTACCCTCAATCATAATATCGAGAAGAGAATCGAAAAGAACACTAGCTCAAAGGATTAAAGAAATTAAAGAACAAGAAAAACCAATAGATGAACATGAAGTTAAATCTCTTACAACAAATATAGCATTTTATGAATACTCTAACTACTTGCTTGAATAGAATACAGAGAGCAGATAATGAGAATACAAACTCCATAATCAAATTGAAGATCCATATTGAAGACTAAAGTCTTCAATACCCAAATGATGTAATACAAGGGGGTTTTAGAGTATATTACATTATTGGGTACATATCAATGTACCACCTTTGGTACATTACTAGAGTAGGAGTTTAATTTAGAGTAAAGTTAAGTAGTTACTTCAACATGTAATAAATGCACATGTTAGAATGTGCAATGATGTAAATGTGCATGTAGTCCACATGTACGTGAGTCATAGGATAGAATCAAAGGTAGAGTGAGGCCAAGAAATTTATCTTCCTATATATAGGCCTTATAGTGAGTGAAAAGGGTGGAGAGAATATATAGAGTGCATAGGATAGATTTATAGAGGAGTACAATGTAGTTCATTTAAAAATAATTTGTGGAGTGTTCATGTCCTCCATTATACTGCATTATACTATTTTTGTGAGATTTCATTAATGGTATATTTTTAAGTTCTTGTGGAATTTTATCTTTTTGTTTTCCTGCATATTATAGTGCCATTATCATATAGATAGTATATCTTTCTTATCTTGCATATTGTGGTTGCATTTCCTATATCATATACTCATAAAAAGCTAACAATTTTCATATGCTTATCAAGCATATCTAGTATTGACTTCCATAAATGTTCTTGCTTAGTATGGATATCATCTAGCTGCTTTATAAATTGGTCATATATCCATAGGGGGTATCCTTCTCTTATAGTTCTCCCCTATTGGCTAACATTTTTGCTACCATATTGCCTTCTCTATATATGGACTACTCACACATCAACAAACTATTAGATAGTATTCCTAATATCTTGAAAAATATTACTTATTTGATAACTTGTCATTTCTTATTGCTTCTCCTTGTTTCTCCCACATTAGCAAAAGCTTAGAGAGCATTCCATATACAATAATTTGCATGTTTCTCCCTGTTGTTCTACTCTCCTCCTTAAATATTCTCCTATTTATTTCTAGCCATATTCCCCAAGCATAGTGGAAAGGAATTAGATTCCAAATTCTATTGAGCCTAGGAATGATGAAAGGCTTCTTTTATTGCTCTAAAAAATCTAGCATGGTATTTAGTAAATCCAACACTACCCCCACCTTATTTATTAGTGCCTAAAATATCATATGTAAGTATTCTATTCTTGGAAGATATGTTGAACAGACTCCTCTCTACTCATAGAGGAATCATATGTTTTGGTAATGAATTCCTCTCTTCTACAAATTGTCTATAGTTAGTATATTATTATGTGCAACCATATATACAAAGACCTCTTGTTTGGGAATTGCTTTATTCCTCCATATTCTCTTATATCAAAAACCATATTTTATAGTTGGGTCAATCATGTCATAAGTTGATTTGAAATTAAATTCACCATCTTCAATGGCTCACCACATCAATAAATCTTGTTGCATCTATGAACTTATATAATATTATCTAAGTTTAACCTTCAACTTACACAATGCTTCATTATTCTCCTAGTTTGTATTCAACTCTTATCATCCTAATTGATCTCATACCATCATCATATAGTCACTTACTAACCTACAATATATTGTTTTATATCCTCTTGTAGTCTATGCATCTCATGATCCATGGTTAGTGGTTTAATGTCTAACCATGCATCCTCCAAGAAGCTAATGGATCTACCATCTTCTGCTTTCCATTGTACTTCATTCCATAATAACTCCTGAATATTCACAATGTGATTCTATAATCAAGACCTCAATATGGATCCTATGTAGCAAGTAGTCTAACATCTTCCATATTGTCTAAATATTTTTTCTTAAATGTTTTATCCAACATTAACTATCCCTCCTTTATAACTCTCCAACCTACCATTGTAGTCATCACTAGGTTGATATTTATAATTCTCTTAAGGCCCAATCCTCCTTGTGTCTTGGGCTAGAATACCTTATCCTATGATATTAGAGGTAATCGTATCCTTTATTTTGAACCATTCCATAGTGGATTCCTTCCATAGTACTAACCACTTTGAAAGGTATTTTAAAAACTAACAATTGATATACTAGAATGGCTTTAAATGTACACTTCACCAATTCTATTTTTTCATCCTGTCATCTTCTTCTAAAATTTATCTTTCAATTCATTCCATAATGGGTCTTTATAGTCTCCTATAAACATTAATATCCCCAAATATGTAGAGGGTTGGGTTGAAATTAAGCAACCAATATTTTTAGCTACTCTTATTTGTGTGTCTATCATGGTTTTTATGAAGAAAACCTTAGTCTCTTCCTCATTAATTTTTTTATGGGATGCCCATTCATACAATTTTAGTATCCTTTTAAACTCTCTAGCTTCTTACACTATTGTTTTCCCTATTAGTATTGTTCTATCCACAAATTTTTAGTGAGTTATACCTTCTAGGTTCTATGTTGGTTTCAATCCATGAAGTATTCCTAAAGACTTTGTTTCTCCTATAAATCTCCCCATATCCTTAGCCATTATTATGAATAGATATAGTGATATGGGATCCCCTTGCATTAGGCCCTTGCTACTACCAAAAAAGGCAACTGAAGAATTGATTACAAGTACTAATAACTTAGCTCCTTTGTAATATTTCCCTACCCATCTTCTCTATTTCTTGCTAAACTCAAACTTGAATAATACCTTATCTAGGAAACTCAAGGATACTATGTCATAGACCTTATTCATATCAAGTTTAACTATCATTCTTTTCTTTTCACTAGCCTTTATAGAATATAAAGTTTCATGAAGAGTTATTACTCCATCCAAAATTTTCGTCCCTTTTATAAAACCCCCTTCTTATTCCAAGATAATGATTGAGATTATAAAATTAAGCCTCAAGGGTATCATTTTTATATTATTTTATATATTGCATTACAAATGTTTATAGTCCTATAATCCTTAAAATATTTTAGCCCTTACTTCTTTTGGATTAAGGTTTAAAATATGTTATTATACTCCTTCGATACTTGCCTTGTATGATGTGACTCCCTAACTACCTCAATAACATCCTTCCTAATAATGTCCTAGAGTATTTGGAAGAAACCTACTTGAAAACCATTAGACCCTAGTGTTTTGTCCTTACCAAGGGAGAAAACTACTCTCACTTCTTCACTTATCTCCTTAGTTAATTGTTCATTTATTTTCCTTGTGATCAACCTTGGTATATGCAGAGTTATCTCCTTAAATACTAATTGATATTCTAGCATATCTTTTGACATTAATGGTTGAATAAAAAAAACTACTACCTCTTACCTAAACTATATTTATCCCCTTATGGTTTGGCCATATTCTTTCTATATGTAATGAACCTATTTTCTCATTCCATATATATTTCAATAATATATCAAAATATTCAACATGCATCCACAAATAAATTAATTGCACAATAAATTGCTCAATAAAATAGAGATTGATTATACCCTTGAGGTAGAGGAACACCATACAATGCTCCTTTTGGAAGGAAGCCACTCCACAAGATCTCTAGCTCCATGAGCCAATACTTCTCCAAGAATACATCATAGATTCTAGATTCCATAATGGGGTACATATCTCTTTATACAAGAGTGTGATGGTTCACCTTCCATGAGTTACAATATCACACATGTGGAGGTTCACCTTCCATAAGTTACAAATTACATAATAATATGATAATATTCCTTGCGGTTACATATGACAATATTTCCCCAATGGTTACAAATATGATTCTATGACATACCTATTTATATTTTGACATGTGGTCTTCCTTACTTAGTAATTAATTTATGGCTCATACCATTATACAATACAATATTAAATTATTCAATATTAAATACCTATCTTGGTACCTAATATTCCATCCCCCTTACAAATGTTTCGTCCTCAAAACATTAGAAGAGGCTAAATAATATGATCTTTTGAGCCATGTTGAATAATGGTACCAATCTCGATCATCCATCCAAGTGGAACTATGATTGGTGGTGGTCTTATTTGATGCCAATACCATGTGTTGGAAGCATAAATTTCATATTTTTTCATCCATACCTACTTGCATTTAAGACCTGTAGCA
The DNA here is from genome assembly GCA_028583015.1 of Wollemia nobilis. NCBI lineage: Eukaryota > Viridiplantae > Streptophyta > Pinopsida > Araucariales > Araucariaceae > Wollemia > Wollemia nobilis. Next base: position 6,670,102 of record JAQPPZ010016936.1, read on the forward strand.
TACCCAAATTTTTGGCTCCTTGGGTTCCTTATATGTCCTTCATTGATCTTATGTGGCCTCAAGCTCTGTCGCCATGATTATCACCCCTCATGGTGGTGTGGATGGCTATATACTCCAACCTTAGCATGATGTTCAACATTTTTTTGCTCTTTTTCTTACTCTCTTCTATTGATTCTTTATTTACTTTTGTTTCCTTGATTTCTGCTATTGTCTATGTTTGCTCTTCACTTTGTTCCCCTATAATTGCTACATGTTTATTCTTACACTGAGAAATGTCTTGCAATGTTATCTTTTCTTTCGATACCATAACTTCATGAATTTATTTTGCATATTAATGTTAATAGTACCCAAATAATATAACCAAGGATAACCAAGAACAATATTTACATCATCCATTTCAATAGAAAATTTGAATGTAAAACATATTTATCCACGGTGAGCTTTAAATCTTCAAAAATTTGAACTTTGTCTCCCTCAATTTGTATGTCTTTGATTTTCTTTGTTTGCACTTACAATCTCTTAGTCAAAGACATATTGATAAAATTATATTTGTTGCTAGGATTAATGGAGACAATAATGTTTTGATTTTGAATGCTTCCATGAACTTTTAAAACAGAATTTTTACATTCAAACAAATCTTTTTTACCATTATTTGACTCTGACATAAAATATGTAGTTTCTTTTGCTTGCACATTATTATCCTTTTGCTTAGAACCCCATTTGCTTAAAAATACAACTTCAAATTCTTCCAATGTGTGCATATAATCATTGAGAACTAGAAAAGTTGCAATACCAAGATAAAGCTTCCCCTTGCAAAGACATGAACGTTTTTAAGTTCCAAAAATATTCAGAAGAATATAAAGACTTAAAATTTCCCACCATTCCCTAGCATCAATATTATATTCTCTAGAAAATTTTGGCAACTCCATATCTTTTTTTTTTTTCAAAATAGCTAGGGTTTGAATAACCGAAACTCAAAAATTAAAATTTCTGAAATCTCATCTATTTCCTTCTTCAAAAATTAAATCTGCACTTTCTCTTAATAAAAAAATAAACAACAACTGATTTTCTTACCCGGATTGAAAGTTATGAATTTTTTTCATTTTTTGTCGGTAACCCAAAAAACAACACCAAAATCCCAACTTGCAATAGTTGTAACTTCCTCAATACTTATCAAAATTTCACAATTGAATAGTCATTTTTGTAGTACTCAAAATAACCTGCATGCTGATGCAAAAATATTTTGAAAATGACTGCTACAAAATTTAATACGAATTTTTTCTTTTTGAAAAAAATCACGCAACCAAAAAATAGCTTGAACAACCCAAATTTAAACAACTGTAACTCTCTCAAAACTTAACATAAATCCACAAATGAGTAGTCATTTTTATAGTACTTAGAATAATCTATATGCTGGTGCCAAAAATTTCTATAAATGACAGCTGAAAAATTTAATACAATTTTTTTATTTTGAAAAAACATTCGCATGGCCAAAAACAGTAAAAATAACTCAACTTCAAACAACCATAACTTTCTCAATACATATCAGAATTTAACAAATGAGAAGTCATTTTTATAGTACTCAAAAATATCTACACAATGGAGTAAAAATATTCTGAAAATAACTGCTAAAATAAAAATTATGGCCTCCACAAAATGTGACATTTTTCTAAAAAACGTGTCCTAGTTCTGCAAAAAACAAATCCACTTTGCCCAAATTGTTGCTCTGATACCAAATGTAATGAACCTATTTTCTCATTCCATATATCTTTCATCAATATATCAAAATATTCAACATGCATCCACAAATAAATTAATTGCACAATAAATTGCTCAATAAAATAGATATTGATTATACCCTTGAGGTAGGGGAACACCATACAATGCTCCTTTTGGAAGGAAGCCACTCCACAAGATCTCTAGCTCCACAAGCCAAGACTTATCCAAGAATACATCATAGATTCTAGATTCCACAATGGGGTACATCTCTCTTTATACAAGAGTGTGATGGTTCACCTTCCATGAGTTACAAGATCACACATGTAGAGGTTCACCTTCCATGAGTTACAAATTGCATAGTAATATGACAATATTTCTTGCGGTTACATATGACAATATTTCCCCAATGGTTACAAATATGATTCTATGACATACCTATTTCTATTTTGACATGTCGCCTTCCTTACTCAATAATTAATTTATGTCTCATACCATTATACAATATAATATTAAATACCTATCTTGGTAGCTAGCACTATATCTTCATTATTATAGATGATTTCTTATACTTTATAGTTGAAACATGAAGGAACTTTGTGTATCGATCACCTTCTTCCAGCCATTGGTTTCTTGATTTTTATCACCAAGAGGTCTCCTTTCTCACCAAAATGGTGTGCAACTTTGAATTTAGCTCTTTTTCCTTTAATAATTAAGCTTGATCCATTCTACTAATGTAAATAGTTCTTATTAATCATCACACTATATCCTTGCATAGGCTAAAATAAAATAATCTTTATAATTTTATCCATCACAAAATCAAATGACAAATGGTAGTCTATTATAGAAGCATCATTCAAAAGATCTTCTCATCCACATAAATAATCATAACAATTTTATTTAATTATCAAATTGAGAATAGCCATTCATATAATTTATATGTATACAATTAATCCAATGATTCCACTATACCATCCATCTAAATCAAAGAGGCTTTGGATTTTCATTAGCAAGAGTAGGGTAATAAATAGGACATGTAATCCTTGACTTTCCTAATTCATTTTAATAAATTTAGCCAATGTCTTTTCAATGGATGCACCATGAAGAGAAAATAATTTTGTATTTATTTAAAAATCTATAATGATAGTCAAAATATTATTAAAAAGAATAAGTTCTTAACTTTTATTGTACTTTACAACATTTACATTTATTAGTGGTTTCTTTTAATTGTGATTTGTCATCATTATTTATTCATAGTCTATCATGGCTACAATTTGTACTAGCCTTCACAATTTCAAATTTTTTGTCATCCCTTTATAGCCTACCACTTATTGTAGTAAAATTATTGTATTTTTCTAGGCCAATGAAAATATCAATATTTCAAATAGTGGTGATTAATATTCTAATAATACTAAACAATAAACTAAAAAATATATGGTGTAGGAAAATCTTAGTGTTCAAGTGCATAGAAAGAGTGATGAGCTACAAAGAGATACAAATAGAAATAACTAAGTATTCTAAATAGGAAGTAAAATTAATCTAAGCAATATTAGTAAGGATAATATTGACTAATAAGACCTTTCTAGGCTTAGGATGAGTTGTGATTTAATGGATAGTTGGAAGCACTATGAAAGATAAACCAAAAATATCATTTCAACGTAGGTTGAGAGGCAAGAAATATAAGCATGAAGTCATGGCCATATCATTTATGTTATGGTTGACACAAGAAGTGAAGCATGAAGTCACAACCTCTAAGTTGTGTTACTAAAAAGGGCCTATTAGATAAAGGATGGTACTTGTTTCATAGCTACCATAGTAGAATCAACATAACAAGCACATAGACCCAAAAAATTCATTTGTGCCATTGACACTAGAGATGTTCTATTACACATTAGAATAGATAAACACATTTAATAGGTGCTACTATAAAAATTCAACATGAGGTCACCTAGTTAATGCTTGTGACCCTCTAGGGGATCTATAAAATCATAGAGTAACAACTAGGAAAATGAGTAGGACAAAAAAATAGGAACAGTTGAGAATCTCATCCAAAACTTATATTTACAAATTATATATAGACATTTGTAAGATATACTTTTTCATTATAAACTTTTCCTTTTTTCATTGTTAATTCAGTGGCCATATAAAAAGACAAAACCAAAATGATTCATATGCAAAATACTAGAAGAAAAAAATCATTTTAAAAACATTAATGCCATGAAAATATCATTATCTAATCAGATATTTATTGAAGTAAATTAAATAAATAAATAAATATATAAATAATCTAAAATAAAATAATCTATGTTTTTCAAATGAAACTATTAAAAAATTGTAATTAATATTATAATAAAATAAATAACACTAAAATGTATAATATACTTTAATTGATATTACATATTATAATAATCAAATGTTGTTTTTTCAAAAATCAAATATATTCAATTCAACCTTATATTTATCTACAAAATTCAACTATAAGAATACCATAGGTCATAAACCATATGATACAATATATTAAATATTAATTGTTAAACATTATTTTTAATGTTTTAAAGGCTTCACCATTAATATTTAGATATAAACATGTAATCCAAAAATATTATTAACCAAAAAATTTAAAATGTTTTGGTTTCTACGGGGTTGGGTGGTAGGGGGGTTGGGTGGTAGGGCAGTCGGATAGAAACGTTGTTGTGGTAGGCTAAGTGGAAGCAGTTGGGTGAAATGTCACAGTAGGTTGTGTATTTTTGAAAAAGGTTTTTTCTTTGCTAGAAGAGACCATCCCCTACAGCAGTGCTCTGACCCTATCCTTGTTTTTGTTGTTGGAGTACCTAATTTCTTAGGGTTTTTCATTCTGATTTTCTTGGAGAGAAAACTTGGCTTGGGTAGGTTTGTCTTTGGGTTTTCTTTGGTTGCATATGTTGTTCTTGGGTCTACAATACCAAAGAATATATTTCTGGTCTTTTTTGTTCCTAGAAGGAAGTTCTTTTCCAAGGTTTACTTAGTTGTGAGAGGATATCTAACCATTATATATTTGGTCGTTGATCCTAGGTTTCCATTATCTATAAAATTGGATCTGTTAGTTGATCTTGGGAGGTTTGGACAGATTTATGGTTTGGAGTCATTGGACTCTAGTGTGACCCCAGTCCTAATTGGGATATTAGATTCGAATGTTGATGTAAATAGGATTCTAGCGTTGTGTTTTATTTTTGTTAGTCCTAGATGTATTTTACTTATTGCAGAGGATCTTGTATTTCTTAGATCCTTACTGGCTTTGTTTCCCAAGGCTTATGTGTTGGGCAGGAATATGATCCAAATGTTGATGGTTGGGCCAACCAAAATTTTTGTTGCCTTCAGATATTTGAGTGCTCAATGGTTGTGGCCCTTATTGAATTGTGGGATGAGAAAAGTCTAGCTTAGTTTTGGATTTTCCCCCTTGGACCTTACTGTAGGATTTCAAAATCCAGAATGGCTCCATTAATTTGATTTTTAGTTGGGGTGAGAAAATTTTAATTTTGAATTTTAAACCAAAAAATTATGAAAACTTGAATGGTGAAGTAAACCTAGGATTCTAGACAATTTCTGCCCTTTGGGGTGTCTTCCTCGAGAGGTTGCAGGGTATGGCTTCTCAATTGTGCAACTTCTTGGACCCTTCTATTGATGGGCTAATATGCTTAGTGGAAGACTGTGTGGATTTTAGGTCCTTCCTCTAGGTTTTTGTCCATACCTTTTGAAGCTCTTAGCATAGTGTATCTTTTATCTTATATCCATTTGGGGAAATATCCCTGGGCTTGAGGTGTTGGTTTGATGTAAGCATCCTCTTTAGAAATATTTGGCCAGAGCTTATCAATATTGATCATGTGAACCTACTATTGGAAGTAAAGATCTAGAAATAGGGTTCATGTTTGCGTAGGAAGCTCTATTTTTCAAAATTTGAAATGATCATTCTTGGTTTGGTTTGGGTGGGATCCGATTGTTCCTAACCTTGATCATGTTTTCTAAATTTCTCTTTGGGTCATCCTTGCTTTTGGTAGGATCCACCTTTTTGGATCTCATGGTTCTCTCAAATTTCTTGGATTTTGTTTCTCTTGGCTTGGTGCCTTCAGTTGTTTGGGTTCTTTTCCCTTAGAGGCTCTAACTCATTTTTTATTCACTTTGGTTCTCATTGAATATTCTTATTGCTTTGTTAGAGGTTCAGGGACCCTTTTAAAACCCCTTATGTAAAATATTTGGGAATCCTTTCAAAACCCCTTCTTGCACCTAATAAAAAAATTTAACCAAGATAACTAAATATTTTATTTATTAATGGTGAAAATAGGGTTTTGAAAGGTCCCAAAGTCTTTTACATTAGAGGAGGAAGAGAAATATACGGCCAATTAAGCATAGGCCAGCCTCCAAGGCCAAAATAAATAGAAATTAAACCAAAATAGTTATCCAAAAGCAAAGACTAGCCCACCATCCAATAGGGCATAAAGGAGAATTTTTATTCAACTTTCTTTTAGATACACCAATGAACTTGCTCTATTTTTGCATAAGATAGGAAGGGAAACAAATACATAACAAAACCACAAACTCAGAGAGCAAGGGTGAAGGCAAAACACCAAGCATATTTCCTAAGAATGGTAACCACCAAGGATAAAAAGGTCCAGCCCCCCAAAAAAGACCCCCCAAAGAGAGGATCACTACAATACAAAGGAGATCTCATCCAAGTAGAAATACAATAAAAAATCCTACTAGATAGGTAGGCCCAATGCTTCCAAAGCAACAATTGTCATTAAACACGAAGGGAAATTGTATTCCCAATTTTTTAATTGGCCACTATCCAACCCCAAATTGGCCATAACATCAACAGCCTAGTTACATTCCCTATAAATATGCTCAATTTTAACTTCTAACATACCTTTCATAATCTTTGAGGTGTCCTTAATAATATTCAATATGAAACAATTATCAGTCTTTCCAACCTGCAGATCCTGAATGATATTCAAGGAGTCACCTTGAACGATAAGTCTTCTGAAGCCCCTCTCAAAAACCTAATGTACACCCAATAAAAGTGACTTAGCTTCAACTAGGTGGTTGGTTTTAGTACCATAAACTTTGGCATAAGCCCAAATGATCTCACCATTGTCATTTCTAACAACACCCCCTCCACCAGCCCTCCTGGGTTTACCTTTGGTAGCCCATAAATGTTCATAATGGCCCACCCTTTAGCTGGTTTATGCCATCTAGTAGATAATATTTTTGAATAGTGGATACAGAAGCAGAATTCCCTAGATTAAAATTCCAACTAACAATAGCCCCTTTCTCCACAACTTTCTCTCTATCATTTCTAGTAGCAAAGACAATCAGGTTATTCTCAATAGCATTTTTAATCCTTCTAAAGATAAAGTATTCATCCCTAGAAATATCCTTGAAAATTATTGTGTTCCTCTCCCACCAAATATCCCATAAAAAATGAGGAAGAATAAAATCCCACACCCTAGTGAGGCTATGACTAATGAAGGGGAATTTCCACTAAGTGAAAATTTCTTCAAAAATTCAACACAACATCCATTTGATAGAAAAAAATATAGTAAAGCATTGAGCACCTTATTTGATAAATAATAATGGATGAAAATATGATCCGTAGATTCAACATACTTAGAACACAAGATAAATATTGAAAAGATGGAATCTTTTCTTACATAAATTATCAACTGTCAAAATTCTATTTTGCAAACACAACCACAAAAAATGCAATCTTGGGGATCAAATGATAATACCAAACCCTTTTCACCAGAACAGATCCTCCCCTAGAAAATTTTTGGGCCTCATATGCAGTCTTGATGGAAAAATGCCTTTAAGAGAATGAGTCCATGGAAGGAAGTTTCTATCATTTTGTTGAGGAAGAAATTATTGTTGCAACATGTTCAAATTTGCCAAACTCTGAAGGATCGGAATATCAGTTGTATGTAAAGTCAGATTCTTCCAAATCCTCTTGCCATTAGTGATGATTATGTAATCAATTAATTTTTTACCATATTTTAGTTACAAAGGAGCCTTCAACTCATAAAACTTAGGACTAAGAAAGAGGGGTTCAAGAAGAATCCAAGTATCCTCCCAAAAGAACACATCCTTGCCATTCCCAATCTACCACCGCACATCCTTTGTAACCAAAATTTTGACCCACAACAAACCATTCTAGATCACAGATCCCCTAGGACGAGCAACACTTCTAAAAAAAGGAATGTGATACTTACCTCTCATAATATCTTTCCAGAGTTGGTCCTCCTCAACATAATCTCCGCATTGTTTTTGCAATCAATGCCTTATTGAACAACAATTTTTTTATCCCAAGACCACCTTCTTTCCTAGAAGAGCAAACCCTATCCCAAGAGACAAATGACACCCTTTGTTTATCTTCCATCCTAACCCACATAAATCTCCTAAAGATATGGTCAATCCTCCTAACTTTGAATGGCATTATGAAAAGATACATATAATAGACGAGAATATTTTGGAGGGTAGCTTGAAGCAATTGCAACTTACCTGCTTGGCTCGGGATATTACCTTTCCATCCAGCTAACTTATGTTGAATCCTATCCAACATAGGATACCACAACACCTCCTTCATCCTCCTAGTAAACAATGGCATACCTAGATATAAATAAGGAAGGTTAGCAATACCACAACCAAAAATCTCTACAATTCTATGCTAAAGTTGCCCCCTAGTATTCACAAAAAATATTTGACTCTTATGAAAGTTAATTTTTTGGCTAGAAGCTTTCTCATACAACTGCAAAATATTCAAGAATTCCTTAGCCTCTCTCAAAGTAGCCTCCCTAAGAAGTACAGTGTCATATACAAATTATTGATAAGAAATTGCCTCTGCAATACCAGTAGGCCTAATACCCTTAATCTTAGAGGATAAGGTAGCAGCAGGAATCGATCTTCCTAAAGCTTCAGCCATCAAAATGAAAAGATATGGATACAAGGTATCACCTTCCCTAATACCTCTTTGACACTAAAAAAACCACTCAAAATCCAATTGATGATGATAGAAAATTTTGCAGAGGAAATACAAACTCTAGTCTATTTCCTCCGATCCCCAAAGCCAAATTTTTGCAATACCTTGTGAAGGAAGTCCCAGGAGACCTTGTCATAAGCCTTTTGCATATCAAGTTTAAGAAGCATTCCATCCAGCCTGATTTTGGATATAAAATGTAGTCTCATGAACTGTAATGATACCATCCACAATCTACCTACCATGAACAAAACCACCATGAAGAGGAGTAATGAAGATGGGGAGAAGCCTTTTCAACCTATTAGCAAGTGTCTTAGTAAGCAACTTATATAAGGTATTGCATAAGCTAATAGATCTAAAATCCCTTAGATAAGAGGCACCATGTTTCTTTGGAACCAAAACAATAAAGGTAGTATTCCATGTCTGAAACAAAGAGGAATAAGATTGGAATTCTCTTAAGGATTTTGAAATATCTGAACGAAGAAAGTACCAAAACCTCTAAAAAAACTAGCAGATAACCCATCCGGTCCAGGTGTTGTCCTTATTCATACTAAATAGGTTGGTCTTGATCTCATCATTAGATAAGGGGGCAATCAAAGCATTATTCATATTAGTTATCCCCACTTGGGAAATGTTCCTAAGAAGTTCCTCCGAAGCATCCCCATATTTCTCCCTGTCTCTAGAAAATAAATCCTAAAAGAAGGATATTGTGGCAGTAGCAATTTCTTCCTTATCTTTAAGGTATTCATTGAAGTCTAATGCAATTTATCTTATTTTTTTAGCACTCCTATGTTTCAAGGTTGAGAGGTGGAAAAACTCGGTATTCCTATCCCCCTCCTTAAGCCACATAGCCTGAGATTTTTACCTCCAAAAGGATTCCTTGTTGGCAAGAATATTATGGAATTTTGCAAGAGTAATTTGCTATTTGTTGGCCAGATCCTTTGACCAACCTTCACTTTGACATTTTTCCTCAATTTCGTACAATTTTTGAAATATTTTTTGCTTCCTATGAAGAGGTTCTCAAAAACCTCTCGATTCCACCTCTTCAAGTTGACTTTTATCATTTTAAGCTTCTTGGCCACTTGGAACATCTTAGTGCCATAGACATCAATATTCCACCAAGCCTTAATCAAGCCTTCAAGATCTGGATGAGAAATCACATTATCTCAAACCTGAAAGGATAACCTTTCAAATGATTTATCTCCTTGAATTTTAACAGTAATGGGTTATGATCAAAAGCAATTATCAGTAAATTCCTCAAAGAGCAATCGTGACCCATGGTAAGCCAACTCACCAAAGCAAGGGCCCTATCAATCCTAGATTGAATCATACCCTATCCCATTTTTCTATTGGACCAAGTGAATTTAGAACCTTGCAAATCAATATCTACTAGTCCCATGGAGGTCAAGAACTCACCAAACTCCTCCATATTGTCCAAAAAAATAGCTGAGCCTCCAAGTTTCTCACTAGGGAGCATAATGGAATTAAAATCGCCATTAAGCAGCCATAGAAGCTTTAAAAAATAACCATAGGCTTTTAAGTCAACCTAGAGTTTCTTTCTATCCACAACAACATTGGGAGCATACACATTGGTAGAAATACAAGAAAAAATAGATTTTTTACAATAAAATAAAAAGGAAGAGAATTTATCAACCTGATGAATGAGCTTGCCCTCCACCAAATCAGGATTCCAAAGTGTCCACAACCCTCCAAAAGAACCACAAGCAACCCTAATCACACATTCACACCCCTTCCCAAAAAACCTTCGTAATACATTAAAATCCTCATCGCCCATCTTAGTTTCTTGTAAGAAAAGAATATCAGGCTTGAAACTTTTTCTTAAAAAATTAGCACTCTTTGTTTAGTTAGGGCATGCAGACCTTGGATATTCCATGAAATAATATTCATTACTTAAAGGATTGTAGAGCCTTCCCTCTGCTCAAAGGTAATGTAGGTTGGGAGCCATTATCCACATCTTGAGTTGTTTTCTTTAAGAGCACCTCAATTTTTTGGTCTTCCTGGCCTCTTCCCACTACTTAGATTCATTGTTTTTCGAGTATTTCGGATGGGCCACATAGAGCCAATCATTCCCCTATTGCTTGCTTCTACTAATCGAGGAAGGAGTTATTGTTGTTGAGATATCTTCTTTATTTTCATATTTTTCTTGTTTAGAACTTCTTGGAAGTCATATTCCTCCGAGGAAGACAAGACCTCCTATGATTTCCTATCCAAAGCATTTGTAGAAATATCTCCCACTTCTACATCCCAAAGAGACTTCATGATAGCTTCATATTTTTCCTTATCAAGAGGGGCATCAACCCTCTTATTATACAAAACAGGGACAGTTGCTTCTGAAAACATCTCAACAAGAGCCTGAGTAGAAGGTAGTTGATTTCCTTGATGATTTAGGATCTTCATTCCCTTATCTAGAATAGTTTCCAACCCAACCTCAAGACCAGAAGGTAGTAATTCTCCTAATACAACAAATTTATTTGTAATCACCTCTATACTCTTAGAATACCCACCAACTTCCTGAAAAACCCTAGCAACTTTAGAGCAGTCTTCTTTTTTCTCTAAGCACTTTCCATCAAGGCCTTCAACTACATCAACAACCAAGATTTTTATAAGAATAAACTCCTTAGGAGCACCATGAACATTGTTTCTATCTACCCTTGAATCAGATGCCAAAAAACTTGGATTTGGGGTCGATTTCCTTTCCCAATATTTTTTCCTTTATCAGCTTTTTGAGACAGAGCACAAGTGAAGCTAGGATGACCAAACTTCTTGCATACCGAACATTTCCCATCTATGTTCTCATATTCCAAAGGTTGGGTCCAAACCCCAAACTTAGACTCAATTTCAATTGACTTTAGGTCTTTATCAAGTGTAATATTAACATAGAATCTCGTGTACAAAAACCTAGATCTAGCAATGGTAACAGGATCTATCACCACCATCTCTCCTATTTCACTTATGATTCTGGCTAGGATATCCTCATGCCAAAGATATAAAGGAAGGCTAGGAAGGTGAACCCACACAAGAGCTTGGTCAATGCATTGAGAATTAGGGTTGAAATCGGATGCTCACTTCCTTAGGAACAAACCTTTATGCCCAAAGGACCATGGATCACTTTGAAGAATCCTATCGCGGTCCTCCAAACCACTGAGCCTAACCAAGAAAAAATCCTTAGGTAATGTAGCAATCTCCAAAGAACCCTTAGGATGCCATTTTAATTGAGTCCACTTTCGAATAACATCTAGATTTGGATGAATCCCAACAAATGTCCCAACAAGAGCAAAATCCCCATGGGAAGCAGCTATATCTACAAGAGGGTTTGGAACCACAAGTCTTCCTAAACAAGAAAGGAGATTTAACCCTAGGCTCATTGATTTTTGCTTCCCCTTAAGAAGACTAACCCAAGATCGGGCCCCTAAGATAAAAGGTTGATGAAATAGCACATGTTCGAGACCCTTTTTCTGACTGTCAGCACTCATCACAGCCAAATCCACAATGCTTCCTTTGTCCTGACCAACACCACTCCCTATAACTTGAATGCCTTCACAAAAAGAACCCTTACCCCCAACACTCCCTATGCTCTGATATTTGCAACTCTCCTCACCATCCCCACCACCAATCTCCACACCTTGACCTCCACTGCTTCCACCTTACTCACCAGTCAAACCCTACAAACCACCCTTACCTTCTTGACTCGAGTTCTCCATAACCTAATTCACTTGTGGAATACAAACCCTCTATAGCCATTATTGCTTGACTCAGCTATGGATTGAAAACCCTCCAGAGTTGTTGCTTGACTTCAAACCCCCTATAGCTATTTTTTTCTGACTCATTTGTGGATTAAAAACCCTTCAGAACCATCATCGCCTGGCTTCAAACCTTCTAGAGCCACTGTTGCTTGACTCTGTTGTGGATTGAAAACCCTCTAGGGTCGTCATCGCCCGACATCAAACCCTCTAGGGTCATCATCGCCCGACTTCAAAACCTCTACAGTCAGCGTTGCCTAACTCAATTGTGGATTGAAAACCCTCCAAAGTCATTGTCGCCTAGCTTCAAACCCTCTAGAGTCATCGTCACTTGACTCAATTGTGGATTAAAATCCCTCCAAAGTCGTCACTGCCTGGTTTCAACCCTATATAGCCATCGTCGCCTAACTCAATTGTGGATTGAAAACCCTCTAATGTAGTCGTTGCTTCGCTTTAAATCCTTTATAGTCGTCGTCGCCTAACTCAGATGTAGATTAAAAACCCTCTAGATTCGTTGTTGCCTAGCTTCAAACCCTCTACAGTCATCGTCGCCTGACTCAGTTCATTCAATCACGTGTTTCTGACTATATACATCACATTCTTTCCCGTATTCCGAATGTGTGATGCTACCAAATCCTTTATTTGTAAATAAAAACAAAGGATCTGACTTTCCATAAACGGGTCCGCGTATACTTTTCCTCAAGATAACTAAATATAATATAAAGAAAAATATTAATATTTTATTAAACCCCTCTAATTAAATAACCTTCTCAAATCCATTTCAAAACATCTTATAATTAAATTCTAATTTAATGGAAAATAGAGATTCTATTAAATGTAAGCTTCTATATTTCCTTCTTAAACTACTTGATTTAACAAATATGTAATCTATAATTCAAAAGGGATTTCCAAGTTACTTTTCAAAGATATTTTTTTGTTATATGTTTTATCGTATAATTTCACTGTGATAAATAAAATTATCGTAAAATCGGTTTAAAAAATTAAAGGGAATGAGATATCCAACAAAAAGACAGAGGGGCATTCCGAGAATCGAACTCGGGACCTCTCGCACCCGAAGCGAGAATCATACCACTAGACCAAATGCCCAATGCAAAAAAAAAAAAAAATTAACAAAATAACTTTGGAAAAATGAAGCCAAAAATTAAAAATAAAACAAAACTACCAAATTGTTGTCAGAAGTGGGATTTGAACCCACGCCCTCGTACGAGGACGATAACTTGAGGCTGGCGCCTTAGACCACTCGGCCATCCTGACAGGAAACCAGATCCCATCACCACACTATTTTGTTGAGAGTGGGATTTGAACCCACGCCCTTTCGGACCAGAACCTTAATCTGGCGCCTTAGACCAACTCGGCCATCTCAACATCTTGTTTCTGATTTCCAAACTTGCCAAACCCATTCTAAAAAAATATCATTTCATTTGAAACCGTTCATCTACTCTATCTATCTTTATTTTATCTTATGGCCCTTCATACAGCTATCTATTCTTTTCTTTTCATCCCACCCAAATTCATTTATTTTTTTGTTATATAGGAAAGTGGCTACAACCACTATTTTTAGGAAGTGCAGGATTCAAACCACATGGACTGCAACCACCAAACCTATCCGTCTTGTTAATTGTTGACCCAGCGTGAGATGGGGACCATCAGTCGCTCGGAATTCGTATTGTCTTCGTCGGTCTGATGCGCACTCAGAGGATTCATAGAAGACTACTACCTTTGCAAACTGGCACCACCAAAGTTTGAACCCAGGTCTCTCCTCACCAAGTGCCCATCCAAACTAACACTTACCAATTCACCTAACCCTTGAAACTACCCAAACTCGTTTCTTAATTTATGTTATTTTTATTTATATTTTCTATTTTTTCTTCCCTCTCACATAATCTTTACCCATTCAATATTACGGGACTTAATTCAATACATTACGTTGAAGGCACTTATGGACAGAACACTTCTATTGCCAATCAACAGAGGCCATGACAGATTTATAAGACAGAACAGAGCAATGGAAGCTTATGTGAACAACCCTGTTAGATGAAACCGCGGAGTACTCGGGAAACGAAGTTGATTTCTTCGATTTTGTCTTCTCTAGAGTAGACAAGATAATAGCTTATAAACTCCATTCGTCGTTCTTGAAATGCATCTTAGAGGATACGGAGGACCAGTTGACAGATAGCCTATCATACTGGAGTGCAGTTTAGGTGGTAGTTAAAAACAAAACCTTAATTACTAAAAAAAAAAATACTATTAATATATTAATAATTATTTATGTGTTGAATAAGTTATTTCAATTTCCTAATTATAAGGAATAAGAAAGTTTTTGTTTATATTTGTATTTAAAAATTAGATTTACTAGACCTTAAGTTTTCAATATATAAAGTAACGGTGACTAGTAAAAAAAATAAGATTTATGTCAATTTTTATGTTCAAGTGAAACTTATTACTAGCTAAGTAGAAATTCAACCCTTTTTTCAAAAAGGCTATGGGTCTATGGAAAGAAGACGATTGTATTAGTAAGTACATTTAAGTCATCAAAGTCTCTTGTTATTGTTATAAAAATTTATTCTTATTGATAAAAATTATTTATCAACATGCAAAAATATTAAATCATTTATTTATAAATAATATTTTACAAAGATAATCTATACAGTGAGATACAAGATATAAATAATACTTTTATGATAGAGAACAACATTAATATTTCTTAAAGAAGGAATAACTCTATCATATCTCCCAAAATGAGAGTTCCACTTAGAGAGGGAAAGGTTTCGTCGACAAAGATGATTACAAGAGAATACTCAATATGAATCATGATTGCAAGGATAACATCTTTTCATTATATACCCATCTTCTAATTCTACTCTAGGGAGTTGACTACTAAACCCTCATCTCATTCATTATTATAATATAATCAACCTTGGGTTATATGTGGTCTACGCCAGTTATCCATAATACGCCTATAAAATATAATATCATATCCCCATAACTATTCTCTAATCAAAATTCCTAGCATTTTTTAAAATCCCAATCAAAATCCCTATGAGTGAAGCAAAATTTTCTTAAGCATTTGCTTAATGGTAAATCAAAAGTTTTATGGGCAAAGTAGAAGTCCTTTATACATTTGTTTAAAAGAAGATCCTTTATTTTTTATGTTTTTACATATCTATCTATAATAGCAACTAACCAAAATTCTTCTAGGTAAAGCTAACAAGAGTTCCTTTAAGAACTCTCAAAGCTAACCAGATGTCCAGTAGGCAAAACTAACTAAAACCCTCCTTGGAATATTTTCTAAGTATATCTCTATGTATGTAATTGTACATATTTTTATATTTTATATAAATAGTTGTTCTATAGTAATACCCTCTTGGACACATCATGCATCTTCCATCATACCCAATCATTCCATTTAATCATCCACCTTTTTTAAACCTTTTAATTAGTCATCATTGATTAATTAATCATTGTTAAACAATACTTAACAACACAATTCATATTGATCTTAATTTATCTTAACTCATACACATCAAATCATCATCATCTAATCATACTAATACCATTATCATTTTAACTTAATCAAATCATATTCAAATGACCATTGGTCATTAATCAATTATAAGCCATTAAAAAAATAAATCACATATGTCATTAAATATTAAAGCAATTAAATCAATCATCATAACTCATAATGACATTAGGTCTGAGGGTTTGGTCGATTGGTAAAGCACCTCATTTTGCATGTGTAACCTTGGTTTAAAACTCAGGGCCTAGAGGACGTGTCACACTAGTGTCATTGGATATGTTAAAAATTTTACTTGACACAACTGGAGGCTATAGTGGCAGTAAGGAGCAGGATTCAAACCCGTAAGAGGTAATGAAAAATGTAACGAGTTACTAGTTCCTTTAGTATACGCAAGAAAAAAACTCATAATCACATCATAATTATTCACAAGTAATCTAAAAATGGTCTTCATATGTACACACACACAATGTCATCATAAGAATACAATCACAAAGCTTAGCTAGATGCACAAAGCTTAGCTAGTAGCAACCCAAATCCAAAGAGTTGTAAGAGCACATATCTAGTGCCCTAGTATGAAATAAATTTCAAACATATTGTAATAAAAGTAGCAATCTAATAGTGCACAAATAATATTGCCAAAATCATCATAGTAATTTATATCTAATTGCTAATAAATAAAATATGAAAAATTAAATTCTAGATTCAAATCAATGCAAATCCTTAGACACTTAGAGAGGTAAAGTCTCATACCCTCTTGGAGAAGGAAAAGTCGTATATGAGCAATAGATGCAATTAAGATTTAAATATGAAATATGATATCAACTACTGTCCAACTCTTATTATTTATAGATAAATCTATCATTAACCCTAACCCTAATACTCAAGGGATAACTAACTAAACCTAGGGCTAGAGATAATAAAAATAAATATAGCCAACATGGCTATATTAGAGTCATTACATGGCTACCCCCTTAGAATATTTACCCTCAAATATAGAAAAGATTAGAAAAAGCTCTTAGGATCCCATGTAGCATCTTAGGGTTGTAGGTGAAAAAAGGACATATCTTCTATAGTAAATTGATATTCAAAATGGTTAGAATCATGTTGTTGCTTCATAGTTCTGGGCCTAAGCCAAATTATTCTTAAGAAGTTGAAGCAAAAGTCATAATTGTTGTAACAATTCATCTACCTAGCCAACCTTGGAGGATCCTAGAACATAGTATGTAATTGATGGAGGTTTTTGACCATACAATGCTTCAAATGGGGATATATTAAGTGATGAATTATAAGAAGTACTATGTAACCACATGGATAATGAGATAAAATCAAATTAATGATATTGTGTTTCTTGACTAAAACAATGGAGGTACATACCCAACCATATTTTAACAATATCTATTTGAGCATACAATTTAGGGTGATAAGAAAAGGACATAATCAACTTGATATCACTAAGACAAAAATAATTATTTTCAAAATTTACTACTGAAGACAATTTCATAATCACTCATAATGGTTTTGGGTATACCATATAATTTTAAAATATAATTAAGAAATGTCTTTACCACCTTACTCGGTGAATAACAATGTTGTAATGCACAAAAATGTGCATATTTGGAAAGGTAATCTACTACCACAAAGATCATTGTCTTGTTCTCATGTTTGGGAAGTTCCTCAATGAAATCCATGGATATGTTCTCCCATTAGTGGTCAAAGAAAGGTAATGGTTGCAATAATCTAGGATATTTTATTGTTTCCCATGTATTATGCTAACACACTCCACACTCATCCATAAATATTTGTACATATGATTTTAATCCTTCCAAAGAAAATATTGCTTCACCAACTATTATGTTTAACCAAAGGAGATGCATGCAATTATTAGAGAATATTTGGCTTAATAATTGAAGATAGAGGAACATAAATGTAATAATTTTTCAAAGCACTCAATTATTATATGAGAAATAATGATGAGCCTGCCTCTCTTTTCCAAATGATTTGTGTAGTCTCCAAGTCAAAAATCCAATATTTCTAAAGTTGAGAAATCAACTATGGAAGAGGAGTAGAGATGATATTGATAAAAAAAAAATCCTCATATTTGTGAGACAATGCATCAACCATCACATTACCCTTTCCTTTCTTGTATTCAATGACAAAATAATAACCCAAAATCTTGGTCATCCATTTATTTCATTCAAGGCATGAGTGATGTTGCTCTAAAAAAAACTTAAGGATGTATGGTTAGTCTTGATGGTGAAAAAACACCCCAACATATAAGGCTTTAATTTCTTTATGGCATGCATAATAGCTACCATTTCCTTCTCATAAGTGCATTACTCCATACTCTTGCTTGAAATTTGCTTATATACAAAAGCTCATGGGTATCCATATTGCATAAAAATAATGCCAACACTTATGCTAAAAGCATCATACTCAATGATAAAATATTTGTTAAAATCAAGAATGTCCAAAATAGAATTGGTACACATAGCTTCTTTGAGGAATTGGAAGGCATGGGAAGTGGATTCAAACCAAACAAAGGTATCCTTTTTAGTGAGAGCAGTGAAACAAGTGGTAATATTACCATAGTTGAGGACATAATTTTTTGTAGCACCCTATGAGTCCTAAAAATCCATAAAGTTGATTATGGAATCTCGATAAGGGATGATCTTGCATAGTTATGATGTTGTTAGGATCTAGCTTGGCTACTTTATGAGTTACTATATGTTCAAAGTATTATACCTCCTAGACCCCAAAGGAGCATTTAGACCTTTTGAAAAAATGTTTTTCTACATGTAGTAAGTTAACTTTGTTAACATGAACTATATGATCCTCCCAATATATGCTATACATTAAAATATCATCAAATAATACAAGAAAAACTTGTCAATAAAATAATAAAATATAAAGTTAATGAGACTTTAAAAAGTAGGTGCATTAGTGAGAACAAAAGGTATGACTAGGAAGTAATATTGACCCTCATGTGTATGAAAAGTAGTCTTAAGGATATCCTCTTCCCTAACCCTAATTTGATGAAATCCATAATACAAGTTTAGTTTTGTAAAGTATTAAGCACCATGTAATTCATCCAATAAATCATCTATAATAAGGCTAGGAAACTTATCTTAGATAGTGATTTTATTGAGAGGACAAAAATAGGACACATGCACCATGGGTTATCCTTGCATCACACCATCACCATCAAAGAGGAGTATAGAATGATTTTTGGAAAGATGATTCTTTGCTTCAACATATCCTAAACCATATTTTCAATTTCTAACTTTTAGGGATACGGATAGCAATAAGGATGCACATTAGGATTTTTAATTCCTAGAACAAGATGGATTGCATGATCATGTGTGCACTTAGGAGGAAGATACATGGTCTCACTAAATACCTCCTCATAGTAACACACAATTTTCTATAATTTTTATGGAATATATGGAAGAAGAAACTTTGAAGACTAAATCTCTATGTAATTGAATTGGGCAAGGAATCCACAACCACCTTTCTTCAATATCATTTACATGCTATGCAAAGTAACCACCTTAGAGGTAAGCAGTTGGATTCCTTAAATACAAACGACTCTTCCCTTACTTACTATATATTTGTTGTAGTTTAATAGTAACATCACCAAACTAAGATAGCCATTGTTCTCCCAAGATGACATTTGAACTATATAGGTTCATGGCAAATATGTTACCCAATAAAGTATAATCCCCAATTCAGATTTTAACTTTAGTCATTTGACCTATACATTGAATAGTAACCTCATTTATAATTAACATGTAAAATCTATCCTAAGCATAAGAAAAGAGAGGTATCATACCCATGTTCCACTTCATCTACTTCTCTTAGTTGATCCTACTGTAATAATTCTTAATATTTATATATTAATATGCCTTCGCTTACACTTTGAAATTTATGATATTCTTCATAGGCCTAATCTTGAGGATGGTGAGAATAACATTTAAAATAGAAAAATCCCTAGGAATACTCATTGTTGTGATAAGAATGATAAGATTTGGAGTCAATTCTATGTTGGGGACTAGAATTTTAGAGCTTCTATTCTACTACCAAAGATGTACATTGAGAATTATCAAGAGTATAGGGATCAAGCATGTAAACTTCCCAACAAGTTTTATAATTAAGTTCATGGAG
The DNA here is from genome assembly GCA_028583015.1 of Wollemia nobilis. Lineage (NCBI taxonomy): Eukaryota > Viridiplantae > Streptophyta > Pinopsida > Araucariales > Araucariaceae > Wollemia > Wollemia nobilis. Next base: position 6,690,284 of record JAQPPZ010016936.1, read on the forward strand.
AAAGGAACATATCACCACCATTGAATTCAATTGATGGGTGTGGTTAAAAGATTTTAAACTCAAAGAAATACTTTCTCTATTGTTATTTGATTTGTTTGTACAAGATAAACCACATAGGATGTGGAATATCATTTGTCAAATCTTCAAATAAATAATTCTTTAAAATTAGGTCACAAAAGAGAACCTCGATGTTAGTGAATCTACCACAATTGTTAATAAGCTTGAGTTCTAAACTTAGAAGCTACTAATATGATGTAATATACTTTAGGAACATAGAGAAAGAGGATAGGTCTATCCATATTGGCTAGCTACCATCATGTATCAACACCTCCAATGATGAGCATGTCAATGCAAGGAACAAGAAATTCATGAGACTAGTCAATGAAATTAGATGCACCTCTTACCATAGAATCTAGATAAAAAGAAAATCCTATGTCATAAGCACCAATAACTTAAGGAAAACCATGTGTTTCATAAGGATTTAAGTGACCTCCATAGGAATTTGGAATACTATGACCATGTTTTGGTTGAGAAAGAACACTAGTATCTGATGCTTGATAAATGATCAAAGGCTCTTGCCCCACAATTTATTGTGACCCCTTAGATTTTATCTAAGGAATTGGTAATGGAAGTAATAATATATTCTTTATTATATAAGGGCTTGATAATGAAAGTAATTATGTGTTCTTTATTCAAAATATATGCATGTAGATCAAGTTCAATAGAATTGGAAAGAGGATTACCAATCAAAGGGGTAGTAGCAATAGTGACTAGAGGAGAGGAAAACACTAAGGTGTTAGAAGAAGGAAACTCCATGGTTTTTAAGTAAGAAAGAAAATAGTGGTTAAAATATTGATATTTGGGAATGTGATGTTTATCAAGATTTTTGGGTTGGTGCTTATTTCTTCTTATACACACATCCTCTAAATGAACAATACACTATAATAAATCATTGATTCACACCCAACTAGTAGTGGTAGTATGTTTATTCATACACTAGGGAAAACTAAATAAATAAAAATAATAATTTGAATGCTACTAAAAAACTATTTTGAAAAATACCTCTTATTTTGATCATCTTGAAGAGATGATTGTAAAGAGATAGGTATCCTACAAGGGTCTTGGGATACTCACCTACAAAAAAAAAAGTATTGGAGATAGCCCTTGCTTGACCATATTGAAGAGGCTATTGTAATGGTATATGTATCTCACAATGGTTTGGGAAACAATGAAGTCACAATATTTTAGAAGATAATTGGACTAAAATATGGATGAAAAAAGTTACAAAAAAAACCAAGAAACATGAAATAATAATGTTTGGTAGAGGTTCTAGAATGGTTAATGCATCCTTCTATTATAAATTTGCATCTCGTAGGGATCCAAGATCAAATATTTAATACCACTTGTTATGAATAAATTCAAGAATTATAGCAATAATAGTAGCAATCCAATAATGTGCAAATAGCACTATCAAAATGATAATAATAATTCATACCCAATTGCCATAAAAAATGCAATGATCATGTTCAAAATCTCAATCATTGCAAATCCTTAGCCCCTTAGAGAGTAAGAAGTATCATAGTGACATGGAGAGGGAAATATCTCTTATACATAGTAGATGTGACTAAGATTTTTATATGAAATATGATCTCAACTACCACCTAACTCTTCCTAATTATAAATTAAATCAATCAATAAACCTAATCCTAATACTTAAGGGATGACTATCTAGACCTAGGGCTTGAGCTAATAAAAATAAAAATTAGTCAACATGTCTATATTGGATCTATTACATGCCCCTACTACTTCTTCCATGGGTGGTGGCATCTACACTAACCATTGTGACTAGTGAATCATAATTATCGAGTGGGCCTATGATCATGTCATCATTGATTACAACAACCACCTATCTAGTGAGTTAATTGCATGATATGTGGAATTATTGTAGGCTTCCCATGTGCTATCTACTACCATATATATGTGTTCATAGGTCTATTAGTCTAGTAGTACTTGAACTACCTAATCTCCTTTGACTACCTCTACTACCATTATGGCTCTCATTGCCATTACATATTATTTTTAATTAGACTCTAGATTGTCTTATGCATCACTACAACATATGCCACCACCTTGTCCTTATCCATCTATATAACTAAGGCATCCCACTCTACCTCAATAACTAATTTATGTGACCAATTTGGTATTGCTTTGCTAGCCATGCTTCCTAGCATTAGAAAGCCAATCATGATGATACTCTTGTTTCTACTTTTACTACCTATCTATATCCCTCCCTATATCTTTATGCCTTTGGTAGGGCTTCATAAAATTTGGTCCTACATGTCTAGCCATGATAATATTCTATTGCTATTTATATAGCCCATACCCTTGGAATTGTGAGTCTCCTTGGCAAGAGAGTCTAGTACCACCTCTCATAATCCTTGGTTACCATAGCATTATTGCACCTAGTATCTAGTATCACAAGGACATCAAGGTCCATATCTACATAAGGGTATGTGTATGTGGCCTATAAAACCTTATCTCCCATGCAAATATCATTTATTAGACTAGCCTTATGAACACCCCCTACCTTACACTAAACTAGAAAACCACCCAATCAAAATGGTGGAGCTCTCACAACCCTTATGGTATCACCAAACTTCTAACCTATCTAATATAAGCTAAATAGTAAGCATCACCATGCCAACTAGAATGATGTGTATATGACATCCAAATAACCTATGTTGGCTACATTTTTTCTATCATTCCACTAGCTATTGTTAGAACTCCCTTATGTGGCTTGCTCTATAAACCCTTAAAATGTAGGTCCTATTTGTAGGGTTAAAATGACTTCTAATCTTCCACCTACCTTGGTATTCCTTAAGTCTCAAAATAATAAAGGGTCTATGAACAATATCAAATTTTAATGTCTATGAGGAAGCTTAATTCCAATTTCAAGTAGTGTGTATACACAATTTCTTTGGTTCACCCTTTTTTTAACCTGTATGTTGGAAAGACATTGAGAATCCCAAGACTAGAGATCGCATAGAATAAATTACTTATAATAGAGAATTTAAAAGTCACGATGGTGGATGGATTGGCAAGTTTTTGTGTTTATCAAGAGGAGACCCAGGTTCAAACTTTAGAGGTAAGTCTATTTGGGGTAAAGGTAGTAGTCTGACTTGATTGATTGCATGTCAGCCCAATGATGGTAAGGGTTATAGTGGCAGCTCTATTATTTGAAGCTGGTATTGATAGTAGAAAATAATGATAGGGGTTATAATGGCAGTTCTAAGATTTGAAGCCAGTACTGGTAGTAGAAAATGATTATAGTGATAGCTCCAAGATTTGAATCCAGTATTGGTAGTATAAATTGATCAATAGTTTCTTTTATATATAGAGGAGAGTTGGTTACAACCATACTATTTTTAGTAACTATCAAGTGCATGGTACAAACCTAGGGGTTGCTTAAATAAAACCTATTCCACATAATTGTAGTTGACCTAATGTAAGAGAGACCACCAGTTGCTCAGTATTCATACCATCATCATTAGTCTAGTGCACACTCAAAAAATTTAGATCAGACTACTACCGTTGCAAACAGGCTTCCCCAAATATTTTAACTTGGGTGTCTTCTTAGTAAGTGACTAGCCAGACAAGCAACTACCAATCCACCTAACCCTTGGGAGCAAAAGAGCTTATGGTAGCTAGTTTGATTTGAACTGAAGTTGAATGGACCCGTAGTATATATTGCAGACCTCAGTTGGTTGTCTCATACCAACTCGGTTGCCCACTCACCCTTGAAAATTACTAGTAGTTACAAAGACTAAGGTACCGATCCCATTTTACCAGTGGTATCCCTCATGGTTGATCACTAATAACAAGGTGAGGTAGGGGTATATGGTATCTTTAATTTACCCTATGAAATTTATAAGACCTCATCAAAATTATATTATGACTACACTCTTACAATATTTCAACTATTAATCTAGGAAAGTTCAACCTCATAATTGTTCAAATATTAATATACTTATTATAGTTTTGGAAAAAGCATATTAAAATCTAAATTTGTATATGTTAAAATTATTTGGTTTGCTTTAATCTCAAAATATAAATTATTGAAGTCTTGGAAAAAGTACATCAAAATATAAATTTGTATATAGTATATATCCTTTTAAAGTGGTATGTGCAATGAAATGATATAAGGTTCAATGGTTTAAATTATTCAAAATTCAACAAGAAGACTCAAGTTCAGATCTTATCAATCATACCATACATAATTTTTAGGTTCAATGATTTAAATTCTTAATCATTCAATGAGGAGACCTAGGTTTAAATTTTATCAAATGATACCATGCATTTTCCCTTGTTCAACACTAATACATATTCTGGCTAGTTAGTGTAGTGTGTGCATGCATTAATAATACTACATTGACCTAGTTGTGGGACTTGAGTGGTTTATGAACCCCACCATTTTCCAAACCCTTTTTCAATGGGATGGCAATCTTAAAGGTGCAATCCTTTGATGTTGTTTATATGGGAATTATCACCTCTATTAACATGAATTTTCAATAGTTGTGTGGGGGCTAGTTGGTCCTCTTAATTTATAATACTCTTATTTAAATTATTTATTTATATATGTATATTCCTATGATGTGTTACTTGAATTGTTTATGAGACCCATGACTTTCCACTCTCTTTATCAATGGGGTAGTAGGATTAAAGGTGCAAGCCCTTGTTCCTAGCTACGTGGGATTCCTCTTCCTTATTAACATTGAGTCATGATAGGTATGTGAGGGGTGGTTAACCTGTTCATTATGATGTTCTTATTATACAAGTTGTTTATTTCTAGTGGTATATTCCTATGATAGAATTTTATTTCACATTCACATTTTTTGGTTATTTATGATAGTGAATAACATTGTTACAGTAGGTGTATGGGGGATAATTCACCCTCTTACTTTATAACCTATTAATTGGGATTCTCTTCTTATACAAGTTGTGGTATATCCTTATGATGAAATTTTGTTTCACATTAATACCTCCTTTGCGTAGTTAGTGTAGTGTGCACATGCATTAATAATACCATCACTTGCCAAACTCTTTGCTAAAGGGATACCAAGTTTAAAGGTGTAAGCTCTTGGTCCTACTTATGTGGGTTCCTCATGCTACATTGACGCAATTGTAGAAATTGAAAGGTTTATGAACTCCACAACTTTCCCTATTAAGATCAAATTGTGGTAGGGGTGATTGTAATTTCTAGTGGTAGATTTCAATGAAAAATTTCTATATCACATTAATACCTCTTTTTCTTAGTTAATGTAGTGTGTGCATTGGCGATTCAAAATTTGACCAAGTTGTAGGAATTGAGACGTTTATGAGTTCCACCACTTGACAAAATATTTGAAAATGGGATGATAGGTTTAAATGTGTAATCCTAGATGTGGGAATTGAGAGGTTTATGAGCTCCACCACTTGCCAAAATATTTGAAAATGGGGTAACTAGTAGGGTTATGAATAAGGGGTTGGACTCAAAATATACTTATAAAAAAATGGAAAATCCTAATTGAAGTCAAGGCAAATCAAGGTGAATCCTAAGCAAATAAAATTAATCATATTTACACCAAAATTTGGGTCATTTGAAGCCATAAAAATGTAATATCATATTTGGGGTAAACTTTTACCTATTAAATCACCTTATAACTTCAAAACAATACCACCATTAGATCGTGATCAAAAAGAGTTTTCCAATGAGCACAAATATGCCTATGTTTGGATATATATTGTGGTGAAATGAACCTAAGAAAACTTGGTCTTGAAAATTTTAGGCGAATGGGCCGACGTCGAGGGTCCTCATATTCTCTAGTTTTCAATTTTGGAAATCCTAATATTCACCCAATTTGTGAATATTCACCATTGTGCATAACCGTGGTAACAAGCTTAAAGGTGCAATCCTTTGGTCTTGATCATGTGGGCTTAATCAAACCTATCAACATCAAATTATAGCATGTTACTACGAGGTTGTTAGCCCTCTTACTTTATAACCTATTCATTGTGATGCTCTTCTTATACAAGTGGTTTACTTCTAGAGGCTAGATTGTTGGAATACGACTATGTGGGCATGGCATAATTCATGTGGGACCATTTTAATTCTATAGAACCAAGTTTTTTAAATGGTGTGAATAAATACTTCAATATAATCAATCTTCTTGTTTCTTTAAATATTTTGAAATATATTTTCTAGTTTAACCAATTTTTTAAAAATTGTATGAATAAATACTTCAATGTAAATGATCTTGTTATTTCTTTAAATATATTGAGGTGTGTTTCCTAGTTATATAACATGTGTAATTGTAATTATAGTTTTATTTTTGAGATAAATAAGAATTAGAAGTCTAAAAGTCAAATATTATTAAGATATAATAACATTTGATTGAATATCAAATGACATAAGCTCATCTAATTAAAATTTCCCTTTAAACATTGACCTAAAATTAAATCTCATCAAGCCATGATAATAAAAAATATTTTAATTCCACAATGTTGTTAGATATGATACTGAAGGGGCCCATTTGAGTTCTATATGATCAATTTAAAATAAAATTTGGTCTATGTTTAAATTTCAATTCGCAATAATATTGAGATTACAAATTATCATATTGTTGATTGTAATACCATGATGTGATTTCTTGAAATATTGTATTAGATGTCCATTTTAATTTAGTATAACAAATTAAAAATATATATAATAAAATTTCTATACTTTAAATTTATAATCAAGCTTGATTATCATGCAAAATTCACCATAGGATATCTATCATTTGATATTATTTTGATGAGTTTAAAGTGTCAAAAATCATCTAAAATTTTTATTTAACACATTTCATATAAGCTATAAATAGGATAACAAATTAACATTAGCACTTATTCAGTGTTTCTTTCAAAAGGATAAATACTTTGCCAGGGAAATTTTCATAAATAAATTTAATATTTTATAATAGTTGATTCCTAAATTTAATTTATGAAATTATACTAAATACTTCGAACTATTATTTTCTTGAACTTTATAAGCTTGCACTAACTATTTTGATCTAGGTCACTTTGAACATCAATTTTTTTATATACTTGTTTAGTATGATTTTTTAAAATTTTAGTTATTTTAAGAAAAAGTTATATAAGAATTCATTGGGTATGAAGAATTTAAATTATAAACATAAGATCAAAATGAATGAGAAAAGGCTTAGAAAATATATTCAAGTATGAAGTAAAACAAAGAGAAAAAATGAAGCATAAAAATAAAACATTTGATTTTGCTTCATCATTTCTACTACTAGGCATACAATTTTTTATTTACGAATGTAGATTATATTGCTACATGTTATTTAGGTTGTACTTCATCTACTGCAACTAGTTCCACTAGTATTATTTTTTAATACAAATAAATACTTTTATGCCATAAATAGTCCAACATACCTTTTGGACATATGAGTTGATTGTAGATATCTAGGTTATAGTTTTTATTTTATCTTATATTATTAATTAAATAATATACCTCTTTAGAATTTCACTCTTTGTCAATTTCATGATAAATAATTATTCTAATCCAATGCTTATAGCTTGAGGTACTTTAAATCTAACTTTACCAAAAAAATTTAGATGAAATGCCTAATTATCATCAAGTCAAAACATTTGCTATAATTTGTTGGATCATCTTATTAAATAGAAAATGCCAAAACATAAAACCTATCATCATGGAACCATTATTTTTAATATAATTAAAGAGTAAATATACCGTCAAAAATAATCTCAACATTATGTTAATGTTATAATCCCTAGCTAGGAACTACTCAATTCTAAACCGACTTCACAAAACCTAGTATAAGCTTATTGAAATCACTAATGAATATGCATATAAGGAGTATAGAGTCTATCTATTACTCTATTCTAGGGTAAATGTCTTGTAAATATATATATATATATATATATATATATATATATATATATATATATATATATATATATATATATATATATATATATATATATATATATATAAAGAGAGAGAGAGAGAGAGAGAGAGAGAGAGAGGATTACTATTCATGCTAGTTTGTAATAAGGACATAAATAATAATGAAATCACTCAATAAAACTCCTTAGTTCTTTTCAAAACTTTAGTTATAACCTCATGTTTAGATGGTACCCTTATTGTTACTTTTGAAATTACAATACATTGAATGGATCTTGATATTGTAACAAAACTTAGTCCATTGGAATTTACAATTGAAGAATACAAAAATATGAAAGAGAAAATCTACTATGCTTGGACATATTTTCTTCATAAATTTTGGTTTTTTTTTTTTAACTCTATGTGGATTCTATTATGGTCCATTCCCATAAAAATATTAATTATTATATTTACTATTAGGTCAATTAAGTTATATCCAAATTTCTCTTTCTCAGAGATATTTTTTTATTTCTATTTTTACCAAACATATTTTTCATCTTCCTCGAACTAATATGTTGCCACAATAAAATCCTTAAAATTAATTTCATTGAGAGATTGAATCTCACTTGGTTGGTTTCGCTTTAGAATTTGGATTTCATGAAGACAAATATCAACACTATGATTACTTAACTTATTTTCTACCCCTTCTCTATAGATATGCTCACATTTCCAAGATTATACCTCCAAAAATAGTTGATGAACGTCAACAACAATTTTAACTTTTTATTCAATTCCCACATCCTTTTTTAATAAAATAATTAATGATAATTTGTGAATTCCCCTCAATTGAAATATATTTCCATCCTATTCAAGTGCAATTTTTATCTCTATAATATGTGGGCTAGTCTTTACATAGTTGTTAATTAAAGTTCCCTATGATTCTGAGTAAGTGAGGAGAACTTTTACCTCATTATTTTGTAAAATACCATATCCATAAAATTTTCCAATATTTACTTTTGAAACACCCTTAAAATTAGTTTTTATAAATCTAAGTGTTTTATATTTCCATTTTACTATAGATCAAAGCAAATACTGTGTGTTAACTCCATTGTTGCAAATGACCCTTCCATGTACATTCAAATCCTCTAACCAAGAGATTGGAACCTCTTCTTCTACAAATGATACTCTCTATGATTATGAGGATAATATCTATAAGCATTCTACAAGAGACACAATAATATGGTTCCAAACATGGGCATAATTTTGATATTTATTTATAAAAATATATTATTTGTTTCAAGCCATAAATTCTAAATAATAATAGGACCAATACTCCACACAATACATAATTCTTTAGCTTTGAAATAATTTATTCAACATTTCATCATCTCTTTTAATATTAATGGATCTACCAGGTATATTCTTATATTTAAAAAAAAACATCCCCAGATGATGTATGAAAAGGGACAATGAAAAAGTAAATGGTTCAATATTTTTAGATCCTTTTCACACAAGACACACTTAAAAGGTCCATGAAATCCTACTATCCGTAGTGTCTCTCTTATAATAATATTGCTTTGTACTATGAAACAAAGGAATGTTGAGGCAATGAGAAGTGTCTCTTATGACCAAACATTATTCCAAGAAAAATTACTAATAGTAGGAAATTATGATTGCTCTAAATCATCATATCCCAAAATGACCAAGTATCCATCATGTTTTAATAGATTCTAAACAAATTTCATCCTTTCATATAAAATAGAAATTACTAATACTTAGGACTAGGTTTTATTTTTTTATTTTATAGGGATCTAATGTCAATTGGCCTACATCATATTACATGCTTCATATTTTCTAAAACACAAAATATTTTAGCAATTTTTGCATCCATTAATCTCACTAGCTTCTGTAAAAATAAATAAATCAATCATATGTTTTTTTTTAGATACAAGTCACCAAGATTAACAACTTTGAGGAGATATTTATCTTAGTTTAAAACCATCATCTACTACTACATGATAATTACTATGATATTTTATAGGTACCGATGGCTATAAATTGTCATTATGATCCGTATCTATTTCTACTTGTACCCACTAACATTATGAACCCTTATAGACACTCATTATTTATTCCAGCAAGTTTTACACCTAAGATATAATAGTCAACCTTTTATTTTCTACAACCAAAAAAAAGATGAAAAATATATTTATTTCTTAGTTGTACTATGTTCATGTATGAATGCTAATACTCAAGCATCATGGCTTACCTTTTGTTTCTAAAAATTCATCCTCAAAGGGAGTTTATCTTGAATTTAAATCATAATTGTCATCACCAAAAAAATTTTTGTATGGTAAATACTATGAGATTCACAAGTACTAATGGTGGTAGAATCCCATAATCCTAGTTTTCTATGTCATTGTACCAATTATATCCTTTTCAAAATTAAAACTTTGATCCAATCATCCATAAGGATCACAAAAATAATAGTTTTTGAGCTTCTAGATGCTCTATTAGACATATAATGGCAAAAGCATTCTCTTTTACACCAAATAGTGCATCCAAAAATGCAAGTGACATAATTATTAACACCCATAAGGGAGGTATAATACCATATTTCTATTACAATACAAAAACTAGTATAATTATATCCATATTTATCATTTGATTCAACCAATTTCATAATAATCATGGTCTTTATTAGTATGAAAAACATGTCGTACTTAATTTATATTGCTTTTGTACCCTTGCAAAATGTTTGATGGTCTCATAGGATATTTCAACCACCTATGTAGGATCATAAAAATTCTTTCAAATACATATAGACATGGAGGAAATATATATCCCATCACACTGAATTGCTTCCATTCACATGTAGGTAATTCATCATATTAACTCCCTCTATTCATATCCTCTTTGATATAATCCCAAGTTACTGGATGTCCAAAAAATAAATTTTTAATTTATGTCATGTTGCTTTTGGACCGATACAAAATGGTTGATGGTTCTTAAGAGGATGTTTCAACAACCTATTTAGGATTATAAAAAAAATTTCCAAGCACATATAGGCATGGGGGAAATATGAATCTCATCTTAATGATTCGTATTCCTACATTATCTATTAATTATAGAAAAATTTTAATCTCTCCATACGATTAATCATTTTATCTTTCAACATTATCATGTTAGTATCATGTACCACAAAAACTAACCTACATATTTAATGTTATTTGGCATATATGTTATCTTTATGGTGAATCTAATATCATTTGAAATATATTTCATCTTTATGGTGTTTCTAATACCATTTGGAACATCTCTTACCTTTATCGCTTGTCCAATATATTTAGGCATATCACTCATCTTTATGGAACATCCAATACCATTTGGTATAACCGTCATCTATATGGCACATTCAATACCATTTGACACATCTATCACCTTTATGGCATATCAAATTCTATTTGGCACACCTCTCATATTTGTGGTACATCTCTCACCTTTATGGCATATCCAATGCTATTTGGCACATCTATCACCCTTATGGAATAACAAGTTTTCATGATATTTTTCTTGGGCCACATCCACTACGTTCATGGCACATCCCTCTTGTACAATATTTTATATCATAACAATGTCTTATATGTTGTAAATATATTGAATATTTTCCACATTATTCTAGCAGGGTTAACTCTAAAAGGTACTGGATACTCTATGTGTATACTTGTTGGTATTTAGAGCCAAGTTAGGTCCCAAGTGGGGGTTTGGGGGTGGTATCCCCAAACAAAAGTTAAATACAATAGCAAAGTATCTAGTATTCAATATATGGTATAATATTATCCATTCATTATATTTTAATATTGGATGCATGTTGGGTTTGTCAAAATCCTAACATGTTCAAGGTAAGTTATAGAAGATCATTCAATTTTTTGAACGAGGTTAAGCAATCGATCAATCAAGCAATCGATCACTTAAGTAGTTAATGATTTAAGTTGTTAATTTATTTGAGAGTTGATTATGATCATCAGAGCCCTTCATCCATCATCATCCAAACCCTAGTGTTTTCCTAACATCCTCCCTCCTTGCCACCATCACATCCTTCATTTATGTCACCAAAATCCCTGTAAACCAAATTTGATTGTATAATACACCTTCCAAAAACCTTTGAATGTTGCTGAGTATTCCTCAAATGTTGTTGAGCATTCCAAGAACACTACAAGGCATTCACAACCATCCCAGAACATGTTAGTGTATTTTTCCTTAGTCGATTTACCATTGACAAACCCTCCAACACTTTTGGGCGTTCATGCACCACTAGATCATAGAAACAGAGACATAGATCATCATTGCAGGTATAATATTGATAAGGTATTATTTGTTATTACATTATTTACATTTCCAGTATATCTACACATTATTTTATCAATAATTTCGATTAAGGTTAATATTGTATACTTTTATATTTTAGTGGGCCTCACACTGTGGAGACCCTACAGGTATTACTAACCTATTTTTTGATATTTGTGTATGTAGGTTGCAAGGAGGATTATACATTGATGGTTGTTGCAGCTAGAGTGGTCCTGTAGGGATACCAAAGCCCACTCACCAACTGTTGGAAGTAAAATATAATGTAGCAGACACCAAATATTCATTTTGAACAAGGGTTTCCAAACCCTTTGATTGTAATAATTGTATGGACAGAAAATTATATTGTAACATTGGATATCAAGGTTCCCACAATTTTAATATAATATTCTTTCTTCATTGTGCAATATCTTTTATGTTGAATTTGTTACTGTTATATTGGTGTTTTTGTTTTTACTTTATAAAATGGCAATCATGGTGGGACCCTCAAAGGTTTTCTTACTTTAACATACATTTTCAACATTTTTATTTATGTTTTTTGTTTTTTTTGAAAATTTTCAAAGATTTGATCACACAAAAATCATGAAACTAGGGTTTCTAGGAGCAGTAGGATTCTATTTGTGGTCGTACGGATACCCTACCACATTCAAGGGATGCCCTATCACATCTAGGAGATGCATCACTGCTTATAGGAGACTTTAAACCATATCCAATAGCGTTGGGAATAAATACATAGGCTTCCTTGTAAGTATTGATCAAACCCCACCTTCATTTTTTTGTTTTATGCTTTTTAAAGGGATATTTAAAATAAGATATCTACTTTATGTTTAAAAAGAATACATCTTGCATATTAGGAATTCATAAAAAAATTTCATATAGTTTACACATAGGATAGTTCTGCACTTGTGCATTCATATTAGTTGCATTAGAACATTCATTATGCTAAATTTAAATTTTTGCCATTTTATGGTGTTTTTATCCTTGAGTGTTATTTGCAATAAAATAAAAAAGCATAAGTAGCTGCACTTTAGGGTAAATTTTCTCACTTTTTTTACTTTTCTAAGATAGAACAAGTCATTGGTATTCAAATCGCTCCCATTGTTAGAAACACATTGCTGATGCAAAGTGGTAGAGCTAGACGAACCCTCCACTATTGGAATCACTTGATGATTCAGGGTGTATCTTAAGAGGTGTACCCTAGATTCTTTTGAGAAACTTGGTATTAGTGTTCTTGTTCACCAACTTGGTTGAGTGAAAGAGGGTTTCTTGGCATTGTATGAACAACATAGACAACAAATTTTTTAAAATAATCACACACAATTGCACATTTCACATTTAACATCAATGAGTTGGAATTCATCACCAACCACTAATCGGTATCAATGATAGAGGGTTTCATCTCCATCCTCTATCTCGCCACATAGAAACCTTATCATCTCGTGAGCAATTTTTCTGGATTTCATCACTAGAAAAATACTCACTTGCCATACACCTTAGGAATCCATCCCGCATAGTAGTCTAGGCTTAGGATTTTCACATCAAAACACACAAACCACAAAAAAAATAAAAAATAAAAAATAAAAATATTGTTGCAAGACATATGATTCAATTTTTTGTTTGATTATGTGTGCTTTTCATTATCATTGCATATTTTCACACACATCCCACACATTCACTATCCCAGTTGGCTCATTAGCTTATGGTTTCAACTCAAAGCCAAGCCAAAATACTAAGTCAAGCATTTACCAGCCAACCCACTTCATCCATGGAGTGTTTCACTTCTTTTCCAATCACTTTTATGGCTAACCCATCCAACACAGCATAAAAAAAGCTATTTATTTTTATTTGCAAGACCCTCACACATAGTATTCACTTTGAATGTTTATGTGATGCACAGAGCCATTCACACCTCCATACCAAAAATTAAGCCTTCTACACCAACTGACCCCCACATCACCCACATAGACATGGACAAGGTTGGCGCTTATCTAATACCAACCAATTCTATTTTAGAACCACTTCACATTCCATCCAGACATGTTCCTTCTTCTCAATAGGAACTAGCTCAATCACATCCACACAACTTCAACCAAACCTACACCAACCTTCTTTTTGAGGTATCATCCACACCTTCACATCACATGTCTCCACTATAACATAACTAAATCACCTCCATCCCATATACCTATACCACTACCTATACCAATCCACTCTATGAAGCACGTTTAAAGCAATTTCAAAAATTCCATCTACCATTCCACCCACTACCCCTCATTCTATTGTGATTCCTTTTACAACTTATCCTCCACTAACATCCACCAACATTGTAAACACCTACACCTCACCCACGTCCACCTCCATTACAACCATACAATATATTTCATAAATTTCATACAACAAACATGGAACCACCTAAACCAATTTCTCATGGGTCAGCAAGATGCTCACTCTTACCCCCAACAGTAAACACAGATAATAAATTTCAAACCCTAATCTATTCCAAACCAACACACCTACTTCATACTTGATCTATCATTGGTATCACAACCTTCTCAGGTTGCTATACCCACACCCACACTACCTTCATAATCCAACACACCCAAATTTTCCAAACCTCATCTCCACTCCATAAAAAACAATCATTTCATCACCAAGTCCAAAAACATGCTCAACATCTTCAAGTACTCTTCGATCCATAAAGCCATCAACATCACATTCCATATCAAAAATTCACCATTCCACACATCCCATATCAACACAATCATCAAATAATTTAGGGCTTTCACACACACATGGAGGACCCTAAAATCCAAGCAATGCAACAACATATTGATAGCTTGATCAACATACTTCTAGTATGATGTACTAGAAGCCTACCTTCAGAAAAATAATCAATCAACCTATTCTTTTTTTGGTACCATCACTACCATATCCAATAGACTTCACAATACCAAAATTTGATAAATTTAAAGGGACTTAGGACCCTAGAGAGT
Source organism: Wollemia nobilis (assembly GCA_028583015.1). Classification (NCBI taxonomy): domain Eukaryota; kingdom Viridiplantae; phylum Streptophyta; class Pinopsida; order Araucariales; family Araucariaceae; genus Wollemia; species Wollemia nobilis. The sequence continues at coordinate 6,705,584 of JAQPPZ010016936.1, forward strand.
GCATCAGCATGTTCATCTACTCATGCTTTCAGATTCGAGATCAAGATGCTTTGATGCTCAGAACTTTTCCTCATACATTGGGGGGAGACGCTTTAGACTAGTATAATCATCTGCCACACCATAATATTTACACATTTGAACAATTGGCAAATAAGCTTTTAGAAATATTTTTCCTCAATGTTCATAAGAAAACCACATTGACTAACTTATACAACCTTAGACAATTAGAAGAAGAGTTAGTCTATGATTTTAGAAAATTTTTGAGGGTGGTTATAACTAAGTTTCCATTCTCCCTACCAATGGAAGAATTGACTCATATTTTTGTAAAAATTTGCTTAAAACCCATCTCCTTATTTTTGCAACTTCAACAATATAGAACATTTGACGAAGCTCTCGCCCAGGCTCGCAAAATCAAAGAGATAAAAATCTAAGAGGGTGAGATAAAACCTAATAAAAAGAATGGAAAAATAAGGTTCAAGCAAAATAAAGTTAGTATGGCCAATCAAAACCAAGTCAATTAAATCAAGAGGTCCTAAGTCAGCCAACAATGACACAACAACAACAACTAGTGCAACAAAAACCGCAACAAGTATCGTATCAAGTAGTTTCTCCATCCCAAAAATTTCATAACACAACACCAACTGTGGAAAATTTCCAACATCAATACTGCATATTCACACCTTTTCCTAAATCATACGACTCTATCTTCCATAGGTTGTGTGACACCAATGCTATTTTCGTGCCTGAACTCATACCATAAGATCAAATTAAATGTGGTAAGAACTATAAGGATAACTTATTTTGTCATTTCCATTGACATAAATGGCATGACATTAACACTTTTTGGTTGTTTAAACACATGGTATAATATTTTATAGAGCTAGAGGCCATCAAGTCTGATAGTCCTTTGGCCCAACAAAACCAAAATCTTGGTATTTACCAAACACAACTTCCTTATCATGAGGAAAAACAACAGACAATAGGGATATCAAACATTAAAACTCCTCCTAATCAAGTAAACCACATACAAAAGTACCAAGGCTTTATGGGGGATATTCACGTAGTCACCCAAGTTCAAAGAAGCACCAATCAAAAAAATGAACAACAACAGGAAGTTCAACCTCCTATAGCACCTCAAGTCAGTGTGTCTCCACAACCTATCAATTCATCATCATCCATCATTTTTTGCCAATTCATCCCAACTAATTCACCTTCCAAGCCATCCATATCAATCCACTCATATTCCCAATCATTCATAAAGACCCATCATCTCACTGAGTAGTCGACTGACAACCAGCCTAAAAATGGCTTCAACTAAACTATCTATATATGAGCTCATACAAAAATCTCCCCTACACCATGAGGTATTAGTGGAAAATTTAAAATCCATTGAAATTAAATCCCAAGACACTAATGACTTCAACAACTTCATGGGGAGTATGTGAACGTGCATGGAGGCTTCCATCACATTCTATGATTTTGAAATTAAATCAATTCCATCCGAATCGGTGGATCCTCCACTACACATAATGGATCAATTTTATAGGAAGCCATTTAAAAGAGTACTGATTGACATTGGATCCTCCATAAATATCATCACCAAATTAACCCTTCAACATCTCAATCTTCTACCATCACACATAACCAAATCCACCTTCACCTTAAGAGCATTCAATGATGCTCTTTGTTCCAAAGTTGGTACTATCATTTTACCCATAGAAGTGGGGATAAAAATATTACATACCATGTTCCACATCCTGGAGGGGTCCATGGATTACAATGTACTCCTTGGATGCCTTTGTATTAGGGATATAATATGTGTCCCTTCCATACTACATCAATGCTTAAATTATGTACTTGAGGGATAGATCCATTACATACCAATGAACATCAAACCATTTAAGTACTGCAACTTCATTTCAAATCCCTACAAATCCACAATTCCATCCACCCACCTATTACTAACCCCATAAACCACACCATCCACCACTTCTTCATTCAAATATTCTATTCTTGAGGAGCTTCCCATCACTACCCCACATCAAGCCTCTAATTCCACACCCCCACCCTCATCATAGTTGGCTACATGTACATGTGGTCAAACCCAATCCACACCGTCCACATCATCAACATCAACATCATCCATTATCACCTCTCATTCATCATCATCCATTAACCTAAAACTACTACCATTTCATTCACATCAGCATCATCAACCATCCATCAAATCCTTCAACAAAATCCATATTCATACCCACCAGTTGATGTCTCACAAGTTGATTTGATAGATTATGAGATTCCATTCCAACACACATCCCTCCCATTCTCTATGTCACATGTCATCCATAAGCCTCCCACTTCCACATCCACTCCACTCACCTCACCCAAATCCCCACAAGTTGCAGTCCACCTCACCAAACCTAGCATTGATGAATATATGGTCCAATATGTCCAAGTTACACCGCTAAGCATCCAATTTGTTAGGGATTACGATCACCCATGTGTTCCACCCTTATCCATAGGAGTGGTGTATAATATGGTTTTAGTACCTAATATAATTAATTGTGTATGGGATGTTAATTACTCATCTAATTCACTTCCCCTAGATGAACCCACACAACCAGTCCTTTCCAACATAGAGCACATATTGGGTTTTTCATCACGATACTTTCATCAAGTCAATTGGTAAGGATATGGCCTAGGATGACATGAATAGGGAATGCACGACATTATCAAAAATCCATATCGAGAAGCACATGACCATTCAGGTTTAGGGTACCATCCTCATTCTTCCACTTTCTCTTTTGAACAAGCTTTTCAAAGCCTCCATTTAAATTTAGAAGAGGAAACCACTCATAATGATAACTCTGAGGAATATTATGATGAATACAACATTATATCGATAGCTTCATATGGATCCAAAGAGGAATCGGTTCCCATCACTCCATTCACTAAATAGGATAAGAATTATTTTAGAATGTTCCCCATTCGTTCACCCATTTTTCATTTTCTTCTCCCAAGGGAGCAAGCTGAGCCAATCGGTGAACCACCACCTCCACCTTACCCACTTTATTTGAACATCATGTAACATATGTACATAATTTAAAAAAACAATAAAAAATCTTTGCATTGCATTTGCATGGCCTTGTAATTTGCATTTACAAGTGTTGCTTGTTGCTATTCAGGTCCCCAAGGTTCCTTCATCGATTCTAGGAGACAATACCAAAACACTTCTCATATTACCAACTACCATTCCCCCACTAAGTCATCATGAATTATGTTGACTTATTCACTCCCCTCTGTAACCCATACAATTTGACAAAACCAATTCCAATTGACATTAGCCTTATTGATATGGAATGGATTTTATCACAACCATCCTTTGCCAAATTTGTCCTTTTCAAGGAATTATTAAGAGCTTCCACCACTTACATATTCCATCACCTATGCCTTCACCTTTTCCTTCACCCTTGGATCTTGAGTTTTTCTAGGCACACATAGAAGAGACTAAGCCAAAGGAGTTTGATAATACCATTGATTATATTCATTTGATCCCAATGCCTCATCAAATTGAGGAAGGTTTACACATGGCCATTGAAGATAATATAGATGTGAACCTTATTACAGATGTGGACAATCCACAAATCGTTAAACTGGAAAAAAATTGTATCCACTAATGAACAAAAGCAATTGATAGCTCTCCTCAACAAGAAGAAGGGCATATTTGCATGGTCCTATAAAAATATGTTTGGTCTTGACCCTAACATGGTTATCCACAATTTAACCTTGCATCTTGATGCTAAGTCGGTCAAACAAAAATTGAGAAATATACATCCTACCATTGCCCTCATGGTAAAAGAAGAGCTTCAAAAGCTATTATATGTGGGTTTCATTGTCCCCATTGACTATCCTGAGTGCCTTTCAAATATTGTACCCATTCATAAACCTAACGGGGTGATATGCATTTGCACTGACTTTTGAGACCTTAAGAAAGCATGTCCTAAGGATGAATTTCCTCTACCAAACATTAATACTCTTGTTGATACTTGCACTGGCCATGAAATAATTTCTTTAATGGATGGTTTTTCAAGATACAACCAGATTTAAATCAATTTTGATGACCAACACAAAATGGCATTCATAACACCTTGGTGAACTTTTTGTTATAAGGTGATGCGATTCAACCTAAAAAATATAGGCGCTACTTATCAACATGCCATGACATACATTTTCCATGATTACATGCATAAGATCATTGAATATTATGTGGATGATCTCTTGGAAAAATCTAAAACTTGACAAGAGTACATTGGTGTCTTGGAAAAAGTCTTTGATCGACTTCTAGAGCATAATGTAAGGTTAAAGCCCAAAAAGTATGTCTTTGGTGTTCCCTCAAGCAAACTACTAGGATTCATTATCTTCAAAAGAGGTATTGAACTAGACCTAAAAAAATTCAAGGCCATCATAGAGGTGCCTCCCCCAACAAACTTAAAAGACTTGTGTAGTTTACAAGGAAAGATTCAATCATTCCATCATTTCATTGCACAACTCTCAGACAAACGTAGGCATTTCAATCACCTATTACAAAAGGGGGTGACATTTTCATGGACAAATGAATGTCAAAAAGCTTTTGATGATATCAAACAATACTTGGCTTCTCCACCAGTCTTAAATCCTCATCCAAGGCTCCCCTTTCATCTTTATGCTCAGCAATGGACTTTGCATTAGGGACAATGCTTGCACATAAAAATAAAAACAATCGAGAACAAGCAGTCTATTACATTAGTCAAACATTGGTAATCTATGAAACCCAATACGCTTATGTTAAAAAATTATGCCTAGTAATGGTTTTTACCACTAATAAACTTAGAAATTACATGCTAAGCCACACTACCCAAGTCATATATAAAGAAAATCCTTTGCGTTACATGATATCTCGTACTTACAACAACACTCACACTGCAAAATGGGTAATGCTCCTCAAAGAATTTTATCTTGAGTTCATTAGTTAAAAATCCATTAAATTTCAGGTAATATTCAATCAACTTGTGGAAGCTCCACTTCTTAGTGATAAATCCTTGATTATTGAGCTCCCAGATGGCTTAGTATTTATTATCACTAAACAAGAAGAAGATGTCAATCCTGATGAAGATGTTAATATCACACTATTCTTTAATGGTTCTAAGTACAAAAAGGACAAGGTGATGGAATTGTGTTTCATACACCTCAAGGCATACCTATTCCTTTATCATTCAAACTCAATTTTACATGCACAAACAATAATGTAGAGTATGAAGCCCTAATATTAGGACTTCAAGCAACCATAGCTATGAGCATAAAGTGTATTAGGATATTTGGTGATTCTCAACTTGTTGTTCACCAAGTAAATGGAGAATACCAATGCAAAGAACCAATCTTAAAAATTTATCATGAAGTAAACCACTTGTTGCCCCAACTTATAATAATATGCACAAATCCACAACTTGTGGTAGAACTTTATTATTATTACATAAATCATTCACCAATATGCAAAAATATCAAATCATTCATCCACAATACATTATCCACAATAACAATCCACAAATGAGAGAGAGATAGATAATACCCTTAAGGTAGGGAAACACCAATAATTATCCTTAAGAAAGGAACAACTCCACAAAATATCCCAAGATGAGATATGTCACTCAAGGAGGGTAAAGTCCCATAAGCCACTTCATGGGCATTGACGATTACATAATATTATTCTCCAATGATACGAATACAATGACAAATATCTCTTCTTTATATATCCATATTCTTATTCTACTTTGGGGAGCCTACTACTAATATAATATTATATTATAATATAATATAATATAATATTATAATACAATCAACCTTGGGTTATGTGTGGCCCATGCCAACCCTTATACAATATAATAATATATCCCCAAATATCTATTCCTAGGTACCCTACCACACCACCATTTCCATTGGTCTATGGTGTTGAAGCAATCATGTCTCTTAATATCGAGATCCCCTTACTACATATTTCATTATAGGAATCCATAGATGATGATATTGCTAGACAAGCACGTCTTGACCAACTCACACTCCTTTATGAAAGGTGAATCAATACCTTGGAGCATCTACGAGTATACCAAGATCATCTCAAGTGTGCTTACAATGCCAAAGTCCATCCATGCGAATTGCAAATAGGAGATCTTATCCTTAAAGAGAATCAACAAAACACCAATGCATTGTCGCATCTTTGTGATAAATTCCTGGTTAATTGGTTAGGTCCATACATTATCACCCAAAAAGTGGGTCAAGAAACATATAGACTTGCTAGTCTAGAGTGAGAAGAAGAGCCTGAACCACTAAAAATTATCCATGTGAGAGCATTCTATGCTTAATGTGATTTACATATATGTATATATAAATGGCTAATACACAAAAACATCATTCATATACATTGCATTCATACAAATTTCATTTCACACATTCATTTTGCACAAATACATTCATTGTCATTTCAATGCATTTCATCCACCATATTAGGGGTCATTTGTTAAGTTTAGATAATAATTGATCCAATAAATTTTGTTGCCTTAATCAAGGGCACCCCCAATTTTACATCCATTTCATTGCACCATTTCACAAGTCAATTGACCGTTTGCACTATCACATTTCTTCATTACACCTAGATGTTTTTGGTCACTCAACCACTCCTAGTGTTTCAAGTAAACTCTAATGCATGTCGAGTTTTCTCTAGGACCAAGTCACATTTTCACTAAGAAAATCTTGAGTTATGAGAGTTGACTCTAACATTCTTGAACCAAACACATCTCACATATATTAAAAACATCTTGTGTCAAAGAGGCATAACACCATTATTGGGTTGAACCTCGAAGAAAAAAATGTCATCTTTGCTTGTCCTATTATGCACACAGTCCAAAATAAAAAATAGTGGTATTCGCCACTATTAAAACTTTCAAATAAAAGAACTAGTAAGGATAGGGCTAAATGAGAAAAATGCTCATTGATTTATTTAGGAATGATTACACAGATATATAGCCTTGGAGTCTCAACAGAAGAATCTCCAAAGTAGGCTAAAATACAAATACAATTAGCTAAAAACTGTTATAATATAAACTATATGTTAAAAACAGAAATCCTAGTAAAAAACACACCCAATAATTAGAAAATGCCCAAAACTGGATGCACACGGATAACTAACATAAAAAATTAGTGGCCCATAATCTACAGATAGTTATACACATATTTGGCCGATTCAATTTCCAACATTCTCCCCCTTGAGCTAAGGGGAATAACCAGGAAGTTCCTCAGCTTCAAAAATTAAGCTTTGAATACTCCCTTGGTAAACAAATAAGAAATATTGTCTTCAGTATTGCAATGCTTCAATGCAATGACCTTCTTCTCAACCATGTCTCGGATGAAGTGATACTTCAAGTCAAAATATTTTGACCTGTTGTGATGAACTGGGTTTTTTTCTAAAAGTATAGCACTCATGTTGTCACAATACAAGGTAGTAGGACCATATTGTTTTCTCCAATTTATTCAAGGTTTTTTCTCAACCACAATGCTTGAGCACTAGCACTTGTGATTGCAATGTATTCAGACTCTATGGAAGAAATAGCAATAGTACTTTGTTTCTTTGAAGACCATATTATCAAACTAGACCCAAGACTAAAACAATTACCTGATGTAGATTTTCTATCATCTATATTACTTCCCCAATATGAATCACTAAAGACAACAAGTTTTATATCATTATTTTTACAATAATGAATGCCAAAATCAGTTGTAATTTTTACATACCTCAGTATTCTTTTTTGTTTCTTTCATATGTAATTCATAAGGGTCACTCATATACCTTGATACAAGTGAAACAACACATGCAATGTTTGGTCTAGTGTTGGTGAGAAACATCAAACTCCCAAAAATGCTTCTAATGGTGTTGCAATAGGTTTATAATTATCCATGGCAATTTTTTTTTAACATATCATTGGCATATTTAGTTTGATAAATGAAGATTTTATCATTTTGTTGATACACCTCCATACCAAGGAAATAATGCATCAAACCTAAAACTTTAATTTCAAACTCTTGCATCATTGCATCTCTGAAATCATCATTCATATTTGAGTTACTATCCAAGTAAATTAAATAATCCACATAGAGAGAAAAAAGGAGAATGTCATTACCTTCCTTATTGTAGTATAAGGTTGGCTCACTCTTGCTTCTCATGAAGCAATATTGATGAAAGTAACCATCAATCCTTGAATACCAAGCTTTTGGAGCTTGCTTAAGACCATACAAGGCCTTCTTCAACCTATACACAAGATCTCCTTACCTTGCAATTCAAATCCTTGAGTTTGTTGTACATAAACCTCTTCATCAAGATAGTCATTCAGGAATGTACTCTATACATCTAAATGATGTACCTTCCATCCTTTATGGGTAAAAATAGAAATAACCATCCTCACTGTTTCTTGTCTTGCAACTGGAGCAAATTTCTCCTCATAATAAATGTCATACCTTTGTGTGAATATTTTGAACACAAGCCTTGCTTTGTGCCTCTCAATACTTCCATCACTATTATATTTTATTTTGTAGACCCATTTAGAGCCCACAACCTTCTTGCCTTTTGGAAGCTTAACTAGCTCCCAAGTATCATTCCTCTTGATGGAGTTCATTTCATCTTGCATTGCTTTAATCCACACTTCACTAGCACATGCTTCTTCAAAACTTGATGGTTCAAAATTATCTTGTGAAAATAAAGCAAAATTGATTGTCTCACATCTTGGGTTCTCTTCATGTGTTTAAATTGTACTCCTTAGATAAATGTCACTTAATATTCTTACCTTCCTTGGTAGACTTGAACTGGAACTTTAAATTGAATAACTAGATGAGGGGCTGCTTGGTGGATTAGTAGCACTTGGAATTAAAACATTAGCTGGATTCTCATTATCAATATCATCAATAATACCACCATTCAAAATAGATTTTGACTTCTCAATATGACCTTTTTGACGACCATAGACTCCCCCTTCATCAAAAATCGCATCTCTTGATACAATACTCTTATGAGTTTTTGGATTATAGAGCCTATAGGCTTTGGTATTTTTACAATACCCAATAAAAATGCATGCTTCACTTTTTGGATCAAGTTTCCTTCTATGTTATTTTGGAATATGTGCATAAGCCAAACAACCATAAATTATGAAATGAGTTACATTTGGTTTCTTTGCATACCATGCTTCATATGGAGTGATTCCATCCAAGCTAGAAGTTGGACTTCTATTAAAAATATAGATGGTTGTCCTAACAGCTTCAGCCCAATACATATTACTTAATTTTTTTTTTATAGCATGCTCCTTGTTTATAATTGTTCTATTTTTATGTTCAACCACACCATTTTGTTGAGGAGTATAGGTAGTAGTGAGTTTCGTTTTAACACCACAATATTTACAAAATTATGAGAATTCATTTGAATAAAATTCTCCTCCTTTATCAATTCTTAAGCATTTTATATAGTTCCCACTTTGCTTTTCAACATGATTCTTGAAATCTTTAAAACAAGAAAATGCCTCATATTTTTCTTTCAAAAAATAGACCCAATACATTCTTGAAAAAACATCTATGAAAGTGAGGAAGTATGAATTCTTACCCAAAATTTATGGTTGCATTGGCCCACAAATGTTCGAATGCATCAATTGAAGAGGATATGAGGCTCTCCATGATTTTCCTCTTTGAAAACCCATTCTTGAGTGCTTTTCCAAAGCACATCCTTCACACACAACTTTGTGATCTTCAACCTTGGGCAGCCCATACACCATTTCTTGAGATACCATTAATATCAAACTTGGGAAATTCAAATGCCCAAATATTAAGTGCCACAACCAGATCTTGTTATCAATGGCAACATTTACAAAATTAAATCCTTGCTCTCCAAAATTTAGAGGAAATAATCTATTCTTGGTCATAGGAATAGTGGTGACAAGCCTATGCCCATAATTATTATCATAGATGACACATTTGTTATCTTCAAAAATAAGCTTATAATTATTTTCCATGATTTGACCAACACTCAAAAATTATGTTTCAGATTTGGAGTGTAGTATATATCATTCACCTTATTTTTACCTTCATTGGTGTGCACCTTCATAGCTCCTTTACCTTCAACTTGTAATGCATTATCATCTCCAAGTTTTATCTTGGACTTGTAGGAATTGTCCATTGTGGAAAACAATTCCTCCTTGTTGATCATGTGGTTGGAACAACCAGTATCTATGAGCCATGCCTAATTCAAATTATGATTTGATTTGCCATATGACAAAAATAAAATTGATAAATCTTCCTCCTCTCCATAGTGTGCACTACTCCTTCCTTCACGGAATACCTTCAATCTACACTATTTTTCAAAGTGACCAAATTTATTACAGTAGTAACATTTCTTGTCACTTTTAACACCTCTTCCTCTTCCTTGAGCACCTCCTCTTCCTTGGAATCCACCTCTTCTTCCTCTATCTCTTCCTATTGAAGGAGATCTACCTCTCCCTCTACTTTGGCCTCTTTCTTGGCCTCTTGAACTAGATTCACCTTATTTGTATGTAAAGGATTTTTCTTCAACTCCACCAACATTTAAAGATGAATATAGTCTTTTTTCATGGGATGTTAAAGAGACAATGAGCTGATCATAATTAAGAGTAGTGATATTTTTACTCTCTTCAATTATGATAGCTACATGATTCCACTTTGGAAGAAGTGTTCTCAATACTTTCTTCACCATGACTTCATTGTTCACCTCTTCACCAAGAGACTTCATATTTTCCATACAATATTTTACTCTCACACAATATTCTCCCACATTTTCATCTTCCTTCATTTTTAAATTCTCAAACTCCCTCTTGATATTTTACAATTTGACTTTCTTAACTTTATCATTGCCTTGAAAGCCATCCTTCAAAGATTTCCAAGCATCCTTAATTGTTGTACAACTAGCAATTCTAGGAAAGATGCTCTTATCCAAGGCTATTTGGATGTGGTAGAGAGCAAAGCTATTTCTCTTGTGTGCTTATCTTTTTTCTTGTCTATCAATAATTGGTACAACATTTCAATTAGTAGGTTCAATATATCCATATTCAATTATATCCAAACATCCTTTTCCAATGAGTAGGGTCTTTATTTTTATGGCCCAATACTTGTAGTCTTCACCGTTGAATTCTGCAATTGGTAATGAGTTGTTTTTGTTAGCCATGATGCTAAAAAATAGCAAGGAACCTTGAGGCAATGTGCAAAAGCTTAATAAACTCTTAAAAACACTCCACAAAATCTCTCCAACCCAAAAAACCTGACTAGCTCTGATACCACAATGAGAAAAATGCTCATTGATTTATTCAGGAATGATTACACAGATATATAGCCTTGGAGTCTCAACAGAATAATCTCCATAGTAGGCTAAAATACAAATACAATCAGCTAAAATTTGTTACAAAATAAAAAATATGTTAGCAATAGAAAGCCCAGTAAAAAACACACCCAATAATTAGAAAATACCCAAAAATGGATGCACATGGATAACTATCAGAAAAAAAATAGTGGCTCGTAATCTAGAGATAGTTGTACATAAATTTGGTCGGTTCAATTCCTAAAACTAAATTCTCATCACACCTTGATTGATAATATGAATCTCCAAAGCTCTAACTCTTTTACAAATCACACACCACATATCCTCAAGTTGTAATAATATAAATACATTTCCATCCAAATTGTTAGGTAGTTCGAATCCCCAAAGCTTAGAGATCAAATTATTGGACTATGGAGCTAATATCCATTGGAGTTATAGACGCTTAACTAGAAGTGGACTATGATTATGCATGGTGACATGTCTGTCTTGAAGAGACCTCTAGTCGCACATAAGGATAAGCTAGCTTCTTAATCTCCTGCATGATAGGTTTCATCTTAATTTACTCAAGATGGATTGATTAACTCACTTGCACACACATTGGTTCTTTATTACCTTGAGTCACTACCATGCTCATGATTTGGTAATCAAACATTCACTGCACACACATTTGGTCTTAGAGAAATTAGAAATAACTTAGTGAGTTTGTTCGAAATCACTAGAATGTTTGAGTTTCTACAAAACAAATCCAAATCAACCATACATAAGCCACAAAACCATCCATATCATTACCATGTCATTCCATGAGTCTTCCATTTCACACACCACCATTTTGGTGCCCCTGATTAAACAACAATGATCAACATGGTCAAGAAAAATCTAAACTATAAATTATCATTAGAGCATTTGCATTCACACACATCATCATTACATTTTCATCCATCACATATACATATGAATTCACACAAACATCCACACAAATTCATATTACAAAAGTAAAATCCATGTATATATATAATCGCATGTACAATGAATATCCAAATGCTATTTACAATGGATCACCAAGGCTCATATAAAAAAGTGCATCTAAGCACTATATAATACCCAAAAACAAACCCTTATGACCCTGACAGAGCCCTAGACCTAGAGTCACTGTGCTTAGAATCACTGTGCGTAGAGTCACTATGCCTAACAAAACCCGTTATGGAGGAAGAATATCGATCTAGTAGCCCAATATGGTGTCGCATGAGTAGATCCTATAAATCCTATATATACCTATCTCGAGATTGAAGGTGTACTACATCATGCCTCTGATGAGAGTCCCTCTATGCTAGCTCTACCTGGAGCCTCGCTATCGTATTTTATTATCTACTTGTCACCACTCGTGTCTCTAGCTCTACCCATAATTGAGCATTCTCAACATTCCAAACTTCTATCACTGCATCTCGCTCTACCACCATCTGGTAGAGATGGTCATGCTAAGCCTCAAACCTCACCAAATCCTTCTCACTCTAACTAGGAGGTCTCTTTGGAACATCCTCCTTGTCATCCCTGCCACTATCATCACCTCCAATCTCTAGAGGCTGCTATGATGTATCCCTCAACTACTAGACCGATGATGTCTATAATATTGAGGAGCCTCAAATACCTCCTATGCTACCTATTTCTCATCTTTGTTGTCCTCATCGATCACCTAAATTGATACCCATGGTGATTGTGAAGAAAACCATAAGTCATAGTCTATTTTGGTTCCAACATCATCCACATATAGGAGATATATCTCCTCATCATCCTCATAATCCACCCACCACTCCACACAAGGTAGGCTTGACTCATTCGATTGATACCTATAGAGCACTGAAGCCTTAGGTACTCCCTACCTCAACCCGAAATACCATAATAACTGTGAGAATTGGATCAACTCCAACTCACTCCCATGTCGTCTAACCACCCACCTATCCTACCTAACCCACCGTATATTCACCCCATTATTCGACCACCTAGAACCTCACCATGGCCTCTAGCACACCTAATTAGGCATCAAGCCTACCCATATATCCCTACACTCCTAACCACTATGACCAGGATGACTCAACTAAACCTCCTCAATAGGCCTATAGGATGAGCCACACTAAGGCGCTCCCAGCCCCAACACTACAACAATACACTGCAACTCAATCCCTTTCTTCCCTACCTCCTCACTTCATACAGCTCCAAATACATCTATGCCAGTAGCATAGGTGCCAATGAATATACCCAAGCCTCATCGATCATATCATACACTATCATAATCATATTACATGATAATTTGTAGTCGATGCTATTAGGCACCAATATGTTGGCCAACAATAACATGATCAAGGTAGGCCAAATACCCAAGCCTCCAACTCCTTTTTATACATGGCCAAATACCTTATCCCTCCACCCCTCACACTCACATCCTTCCATTCATCTCTAGAATTCCAACTTAGCTCATACTGCTAATTGTACCCAACTTGGACACACAATCCCTCCAATGGCACTCAAAATATATAGTATACATCTTCTAGTGTCACTATCACCTCCCCTATCAGGAGCTAGAAGGTCCCCCTATCTAGATCCCACCTCTCTGCTAAGGAAGAGAGGTACCCCTCATCGGTCCTCACCACCTCAATTTGTGCAATCCCTGCCAATCCTATCTCCCCCAACTTATCCTAGTTGGCCTTTTGCAAGGCCTTTCTCACCCCTAGTATGATGAGTGAGAATTGATTTCAGGCCTCCAACATCCTCAATTGTAGCACAATACAATAAAAAAATGTACATTATCATCACATTCATTGCATACTAAAAAAACATTCAAAAAATTGTAAAAACCAAACAAGAGTGCCAATGACACTTACCTTAGCCATTTGTGCCTCCACACCTACTATCGCATCCACTCCCTCCATCGCCATCACTTCACTCCTTCACACTCCTTCACTCACTCACTCACTCCTCTTCATATGCTACTTATCAAACCTTCGAACACAAGAATGAATTCAAATTTACCCCTGCAAACCTTTTATATCTAATTATGGCACACTCAAATACTCTAGAGTATTTTCTAGGTGACTTAAATGCTTTCCAGCATTTCTAGAGTGGCAAACACTCTCTTGCGTTTGTGCATGATGTGAAGGTTGGCTAATGTTTGGCTTTAGAATATTGCAAAAGGACTCCAAAGGCCTCAAAATATAACTTACCTCCACATAATCACCTCAAATTTCATCCATGCATCCATTTCATCATCACATCATATTTTATGAAAGTAGAAACTGATTTGGGCACTTAATTTTTATTTATGACCAAAAGTCATGAAAATGCTCGACAATCTTCAAAATGCCTCAAAATGGCCCAAAACTTCACAAAATGACCACATTCATCATCCCAATAATTCATCACACCATTTCATCATATTTTGTGATAACATGGATTGATTTGGGCGGTTAAATCTTGCTTACAATCAAAAGTTGTAAAATTGTCCAAAACTACTTCAAAAACATTCCAAAAACAACTCCAACTATCACACAATCATAAAATTCACTCATCAATGCATCTCCATATCCATTTTACATCATACATTGACATTCCACATTGCCAAATTCATTTATCATTGCATTTCCATTCAACAATTTTCCAATTTCACACACATTTCCAAGTGAACCTCATATCTAGTGATTTACTCTATTTTCCCTGGCGATTATAGCGATTGGCTATCCATGCAATTTAGTAGGATGGATAGATTACCATAAGGAAACTTATCCACATCATCATCCAACATCCTCTTGTTCAAAAAACAAATCCTTTTTGGTCTCTCATTTTTCAAGTGAGACTATGCTTAGATTAATTTGCTCAAAAGCTACAATTTATGGCCTTGTTCGTGGGGCTTGAATCATGAATAATTTCTAGTACATCATCTATTTTACACCCACAATAGGGGATATAGTTATATTAGGATGATTGGTTTTGATCTAAGGAATTTCTAAACAGTAACTATATGGTCATAATCCCCCATGTCCTCTTGCATTTTCATCACTTTGCATTTCAATGATGCTAAAAGGCATATTCTTCAACAACACATAATCACCCCAAACTTGGGGCAACCAAATTCAATTTTAATTTTCCACATCGGGATACATAATCACCCATAATTGGCAAAAACCCTTTTTCTATTAGAATAGAATCAAACATTGCATCATCATCTATGTCACTTCACCCATATTTACATCATCATTTACATCCATATTATCACCCATAATTTCCAAAAAACCCTTGCATCTATTGGGGCAAAAATAGATCACATCATTCACCCACATTATCACCCACAATTCTATCAATTGGCTTGTGATATTCATTCTTCACTCATTCGCCAATTGAGGGGGTAAGCTACAACACCCATAATTTTTATCTTCAATATCTTCTTGCGTGCCAAGGGAAAGAAGTTGCTTCACTAAACCAGGTGTCTCTTGTTTTTGCATCGCATTGTGTTTCGGGTACACCAGGTGTCTCTTGTTTTTGCATCGCATTGTGTTTCGGGTATCTGTAGACACCAAATCCTAGCCACTTGTCATCCATGCATCATCCAATCACCACCATCCATTATTTATTTATATATATTTATTTATGTTTATATATATAAATATAAATATTTTATATATTTATATTTATTTATTTAATATAAATATATATTTATATATGAATAAATCTTAGCCATCCATCATGATTTAATCTCAGCCATCCATCTAACTTGATCCATGTCACATAGTAAAGTTATAATCTTAGCCATTCATTATGTTTTAATCTTGGTCACTCGTTGATGTCGTCAAAACCCTAATATGTTGAAGGCAAGTTATAAAAGATCATTTATTTTTGTGAATGAGGTTAAGTAATCAATCAATTAAGTGGTTAACTAGTTAAGTAGTTAATTTATTCAAGAGTTGATTGTGATCATCAGAGCCCTTCATCCATCATCATCCAAACCATAGTGTTTCACTAACATCCTCCCTCCTTGCCACCATTGCATCCTTCATTTCTATCACAAAAATCCCTACGAATCATATATG
Organism: Wollemia nobilis; assembly: GCA_028583015.1. Classification (NCBI taxonomy): domain Eukaryota; kingdom Viridiplantae; phylum Streptophyta; class Pinopsida; order Araucariales; family Araucariaceae; genus Wollemia; species Wollemia nobilis. Next base: position 6,722,072 of record JAQPPZ010016936.1, read on the forward strand.
GTTCTGCAATACACCTTCCAGAAACCCTCGAACATTGTAGAGCATTCCTCAAACATTTTTGAGCATTCCAAGAATGTTTTAGGGCATTCACAACCATCCCATAATGCTTCAAGGTGTTTCCTCTTAGTATATTTACCATCGATAAATCCTTGAACGCTTTCGGACATTTGTGCACCACCAGATTGCATAAAAAAATGCATAGATCAGCATTGCAGGTATAATATCAACAAGTTATTATTTGTTATTTTATTATTTACATTTATAGTATATTTGCACATTATTTTATCAATCATTTAAGTTGATTTTCATATTGTATACTTTTAGATTTCATTGGGCCTCACACTGTGGAGGCCCTACATGTATTACTAACCTATTTTTTGATCTATTTGTGTGCAAGTTGTAGGGAGCATTGTACATTGATAGTTGTTGTAGCTAGAGTGGTCATGTAGGGATACCAAATCCCACTCACCAACTTTTTGGAGCAAAGACAAATCGAAGACACCAAATATTCTTTTAATGAGGGTTTTAAACCTTATAATTGTAATATTGTATCAAAAGCAATAAAGTGCATTATTACCCCAAATTTGGGGTAAATCTATTGTACAATTTGGAGATCTAGGCTTCTTGATTTGTAATAAATAAGATCTATCATTTGTGCATGCATTATGTTATTTGATTTGATATATTGTTTTATTGGTTTTGTTTATTTTTACTTTATGACACACACACACACACACACACACACACACACACACACACACACACACACACATATATATATATATATATTATGAACCCTCTTTTATTTTTAAAGAATCTTGAGGCTTCTAGAATATGGCAGATCATGCATTCATGGAAGGTCCTCCCACCCTCTATAAACCTTGGGGAAATGAGAGCCCCATTTATGTCAAAGCATGGGGGGAAGTAAAGATAATATTAAAAAATGGATAGTATCCCAACCCACCACCATGGATTCAGAGAATTGATGGTGGTAGATGAACCTTGTTTGGGGATAATATGAGAAGTCAGAATAAGGTAAGGGTTTGATCATTCCCAAGAAGGAAGAGGAGAGGGACTTCAGACATCACAGTAAGGAGGAAACAATAGAGACTTTGAACATAACTGAAAGCAAGAGGTACAAGATATCTCGAATTTCGTAGTAAGGAGGAAACTCATAGAGAATGTACGTGGACTTAAAGGTTGATTAGAAAACTTGCTTGCTTTCAAATATTTTATGTTCAATTAAGTTATCACTGTTGGCTATGTTGGAAGCCATGCTAGTTCAATATTTTTTTGGGCCTATAAATAGCTTCCTCCACCATAGTTTTCAGTTGTTCTCCTTCCATTGGTTACCTTGAGGTGTTCTAGCATGTGATGGTAGGGAAGAAAAGGCTAATATTTTTCCTAAGGCATGTTGATCTATCATTGCACTACGTCATGGAAGTATCGTATTGATTCCTCTAGCTTGCTAGTCCCAAAGGAAATGAAGGAACACTATAGTTTTATGAGCTACATGGTTGTTGATAGGCTTATTATCTCTTGTAGAAACCATGATCTATAGACGATGCTCATAGCACTTCCCTTTGGTTCATACTAACACTCTGTTAGAGCATCCTATTAGAATTGGTCAATGGGTGTGTACCTTTTGGGTCGTAGATCTCTTTAGAAGTTGTTGTGGTAGGTTACCAAGACCACCTCCATTGTCACCTTAAGGCTGAATGCTCACCCTGGAATTTTATGTTAGCTTCTTCGATAGGATAGCTATTGGGAGGGATTTGTGTGCTCACTGTCTAGGCAGTGAAGTCCCTATTAATCCCATATCTAGTTGGTCATAGGTTTACCACTTGTTCCTAGAAACCACCTAGTTTGGAGGGCCAAAACCCCATCTCACCCAATCACCTTTCACGTTGGGAAATATTGTGAGCTTTAGGTCTTTAGTCATTGGATGCTTTACCGTCGTAAAGCGCAGCTATCCCAACAAAGTCCTTAGGCTTAAGTTTGGTTTAAGTGCATATTTGGGGTTACGTAAGTCTTGGGTAGGGATAGTACCTATTTTTTGTAGCTTAATTAAACCTCTTTGAATTATTTGATTAATTAAAAAAAGTAGTCTTTGATTATTAAATAAAAGGTTTATGAATTATTGATTAATTAAAGAAAGTAGTCTTTGATTATTTAAATAAAAGGTTTATGAATTATTGATTAATTAAAGAAAGTAGTCTTTGATTATTTAAATAAAAGGCTTATGAATTATTTGATTAATTAAATAAAGTATTCTTTGATTATTACATAAAAGGTTTATGAATTATTTAATTAATTAAATAAAGTAATCTTTGATTATAGTAAATAAAAGATGTGATTTATTGATTGATTAAAGGATGGTTTATTTTTATTATTAGAGGTATGGGACTCTATTTAGTAAAGATAAAATAAATTAGTTTATTATTAAATTAAATTATGGGGCTTATTGGTTTATTAGTTTATTTATGAATTGAATTAATAAAATTTAATTTAAAAAATAAAGGAAGAACGATTATTCATAGATTAAAGGTATGGTACTTTGATTTATGAGATAACAAAAGATGGGTTGTTTGATAAATTAAGTAATGAGACTTATTTTATGAAAATAAAGGAACCTAGTTTGTTTGATGATTAAAGGTATGGGACTTTGATTGTTGAATAAAGGTTGAAATGTTTGATTAAAGTAAAGCATGTGATCTAGTTGTATATGTTGGAGACTCTCATTGGGTAATGAGAGGGGAAAACAAAAATAAGAATTTTTACTGGCATCAACTATGCATTAGATGGGTAGATACTTTACTTTAGTTTTTATAGTTGCAATTTAATAAAGTAAATGGTAGATGCATTTAGAGGTATGCCTATCCTGAACCATGAGTGCCCTGATCCCCTACTATCCTCAAATGATCGATGGAAAGAAAAGGAGGACCAAGGAGGTAGTTGGAGCCAATGTATTAGTTTGATTCTACTTATCATGTTTTTGTTATGGAAATAGATTATTTGTGGAGAGATTAATGAAATTGATGTAATGTATTATTCTTTAAGAGTATGGAGGATTTAGCATACTTGCTTATATGTAATATTGTTAATTGTTGGAAAATGTACTTTTAAATTACTATTATGATTTATTTATGTTTGCATTTAAATTCCTTTTTATCAATTTATACCTTCTTTAAATGTGGCTTCCTTTTAGTATCTTTTGTATGCTTTATGAATTATGCTTTTGTTAGATTTAGTATCTATTCTTGCTTTCTTACTAAAAACAACAAAAACTTAAGTATGGAGTTCTAGGGTGAACTTAGAGGTGACCTAAGGGAATTGAGACCCCCTTAGGGTGAACATAGGTGACCTAAGGGATTAATACCCCTTAGGAAGAATGATAACTAGGTTTTGGAAATACTGCATTTGAGTTAAGATAGCTCATCATGTAGATGAGATGAATAGCTTAACTTAAAGTACGCATAGCATACCTACACAGACTGACTTATATGTGGTATAGATATGGGTGTATATCTTCGATGGACTAAAGGTTATCATTTTAGCTCATCAAGAATTATGAGAGAGATATACTTATTTTGGTAACACATAATACGTCTACATAGATGGACTTGTGTCAGGGTATTTTGTGAGGTGTAGCTCTTCAAGAAACTTAGGAAATTTAAACAATAGGTCAACTAAAGGTTGGTTAGGGGTTTATGAATCCCTAAAAAAAAATATTTTCTCTTCTCTATGTTTTTTATTGTAGTTTTATTTTAGGTCATTACAAATATCTATGGGTAAATTTGTTGCTCTAAAAAATATAAAATTCTAGAATTGTGGTAAAATAGGGCCTCAAAGAGCCTAAAGAGTTTAAGGCTCTTGTAGAAAATTAGATTTTAAGGGGTAAATATGTATGTTTAAAAGATAAAATGACTAAGCTAGATTATAAATCCAAAAAATGCATATTTGTGGGTTATAGTATTGGTGTTAAGGGATATAATTTATGGAACCCAAAAATACAAAAGATTATTTATAGTCATAATGTGATATTTAGAGAAACAAAAGGGGTTCTAAAATAGGAAATGCAACCAAGCAAATAACCTAAAATAGTTCAAGTAAAATTGGAACATGAGGAAGAACCTATGGTAGAACCTGGTGCTACAAAAGAAGATGAACTATAGAGAGAGTCTAAAGAGGAAAATTTAGAGGAAGAAGGTGAGGAGAAAGCTAAAGATGCAGAACTTGGAACTCCAAGTTTGAGGAGATCAGATCAAGTGAGAAGACTCCCAAAAATGTATAGCCCTTAAAATATTTATTATGCATTTAATATATTAGTTATTGATGAAGAACCCAATACTATAAAGGAGGCACTTTAGTCAAGTGAGAATAAGTCTTGGAAAAGGGCTATGGAGGAAGAAATAGAATCCTTGGATAAAAATAAGACATGGAACTTGGTGAAATTACCCCCTAGAAGAAAACCAATTGGTTGTAAGTGGGTATTCAAGAAGAAGTACAATGTAGAAGGAAAGTTGGAGAAGTACAAGACTCACTTGGTAGCAAAAGAATTTTCTCAAGTTGAGAGAATTGAATTTAGTAAGATGTTTTATCTTGTGGCTAAACTAACTTTAATTATATTTGTGTTGGCTATTTTCGTTGCTTTTGATCTTGAAATAGAACATATGGATGTAAATACTATTTCTACATGGTGAAATTGATGAAGAAATATATATGTCACAACCATAATTATTTAGGGTAAAATGTAAGGAGGACATGGTATGCAAGTTGAAAAATTCTCTTTATGGCTTGAAGTAATCTCCAAGAATGTGGAACCAAAAGTTTTATAGGTTTGTTTTGGCACTTGGGCTTGGAAAAATTAAATGAAATCTGTGTGTATTTTAAAAAAGAAGGTAAAAATTTTGTTATCATTGTTTTGTATGTGGATGACATGTTAATTGGTAACAATAAGGAGATGATAAAGTTACTAAAATCTCAGTTATCTTTTGAATTTGACATGAAGGATTTGGGTGCTAAAATTTTTATTTTGGGTATGGAAATAATAAGGGATCATACAAATAGAAATTTATGGTTGAATCAAAAGAAATATGTTGATTTGATACTACAAATATTTAGGATTCATCATTGTAAACCAATATGTACTCCATATCCTGTTGGTAAAAAGTTATTTGTTGAATAGTATCCTAAAATAGATGAGGAAATTAAAGAAATGCATCATGTTCCTTATGCTAGCACTATTGGTAGTCTGATGTATGCAATGGTCTATACTAGACCTAATATTGCACATGCAATGAGAGTAGTTAGTAGATATATGTCCAATATAGGAAAGGAACATTGGACTGCTATGAAGAGGATCTTTAGATACTTGCATGGAACTTCAAATTATGCTATTTGTTACCAAGAAAAATTTGGAGATAGTAATATTGTAAATATATAAGGTTTTATGGATGCTTATTGGGCTAGAGATCTGGAAAAGAGAATATCCATGAGTGCTTATGTGTTTAAACTATTTGGAGGGGTAGTAAGTTGGATGAGTAAAAAGCAATTACTAGTTGCTTTATCCACAATAGAGGTAAATTATATTGTAACAACTCATGTCAATAAAGAAGCATTATAATTATAGAGGTTGTGTTCAATATTTGATCTTAAGAAGAAGGCTGTGAGAATGGACAATGACAGTTAGAGTGTAATATTTTTTGCCAACAATCCTAGTTTTCATGATCAATAAAAACATATTGATATCAAGTACCTTTTTGTGAGATATATAGTTGAATGGAATCAAGATTCTGGAGAAATTTGATATAGAGAATAATGTTATTGATTCATTAAAAAAGGTTATACCTACTCAAAAAAATTCTTTGTGTAGAATATCTATAGGCCCCTATGAAAAGTATTCAATAAGTGGAAGAATGTTGGAAATATGTTGAATAATTTCCATGTTATTCTAGTGGGGTTAACTCTAAAAGGTACCGGATCCTTGTCAGGGTTTGGGGGTGATAGCCCTCGAAAAGTGGGGATCCAGGGGCAATAGCCCCTGATGGAGATTTTAGGGTTTATTAAGCTATTTTTAGACCCATATGGGTTGTTTAGGATTAAATATTTGAACCCATTGTTTTTTGCCTATGGTATTGTAAAATTTGTTGTTGTGTTGTTGTTATTTAATTGCACTTGGATCAGGGTTTGAATAGATATGAGAGATGAAAATTATTGTATTGGATATGGTTAAGTTTATACAATAAGGAGATATTATTGTGTTGGGTTTTTTCCCATAAGGTTTTCCTATGTAAAATATTGTGTTATGTGTGTATCTATTATCTTTTTACTTTTTCCTTTGATTATGTATTTATTTTTTTCTATATTTAGTTTATCGGGGACTTTTGATATTCATTATGGCATATCTAAATTTCTTTTTGGAATGACTACTTTGTATTAAATTCTATATCATAGCAACACCTTATGGTGTATCCATAGACATGTCTACTTTATATCATATTTTTTATCATAGCAATTTCATATGGCATATCTAAAGTTTCCTAAGGCATACCTCTTACGTATATTGTTATACATATGAATATTGTAGCAATAAAAAAATCTATCTCAGCAAATCTTTGTATACATAGGATCATATTAAAAGTAAATTTTATTATGTATTATTTATAACCATAGTATAATCACATGAAATTATTCACATAATCACATAGCATATCATAATCAAGCATCATATACTGATAATCAAATAATAATAAATCAGCTATTAGTGTTATGCACTAGTCTTTCTTGTTGAGCGATCAAAATTAAGATAGTATCACCATACACAGATCTTTTATGTGATTTTTTATGGTAAAGATGATATTGTTTCTATCCCCTCATACATTTTATTGTACCCTTCCAACCATTTTATCTTCCACAACCACTTCTACTCATCAGCTTGTCTACATCAATGCTAATTAGATCAAGTTTCATTATATATAATAAACTCTTAAATATTATCAATGATTATGAATCATAAATTTAAGTCATTATACAAATAATTTTTCAAAAATATGGAGCATGTAAGTCATTTTTTGATACATTCATTATTTGATGAATGCATAGAAAATGAGAAAATACATAAAAACACTTTTGAGTAGTCCATCAGCTACAAAATCAAAGTAATATCTACTTCATCAAAGATATCAAACATCACAAGTGACCAAAAAAGTTCAATGTGACCATAGAAGCAATAGTGTTCATGGTTATTTTGTTGTAAGGGTAGTTTTATTGGATAAATTTCAAATATAATCTCTTACAAAACAATTGAACCATAAATAGTTATTTACCACATTAGCACTAGGTAAAATTTGTCATAATGCTTTCATATATAGTAGTATTAATTAATAATCAACTAGAAAAAATAATAGGCAACTAACTAATGTTAGCTACCTACCAACATGATTCCATGTCTCCTCCACCACATATAAAACTCTATACAATTCCATCTAACTGCGAAAACTATATTTTAACTAATAATCATATCTTGTAAAACTAGTAATCATATCCATCTAATATCTTCGACCCTCAATCAAATATCATGCATCTTAGCTAACTTTTAATCAATTCTCAATAAAAATCTCCCAATTTTCACCTGATACATCTTATTCCAATCTTGAATCTTCCAATGTATCTCCCATATCCTAAAATTTTACAAAATATTATATGAAGTAAAAAGAAGGCATGTTCCAGAAAATACACTAAATCCCTACAAAAATCCCTAGAGAAAGAAGTTCTTGGAATTTTTTTAGTGTGAGAATAAATTGACAACTAACTACTTATCCTATGCTTTTGGATGTACTCTTACCTAAACCCTTTTCTCTTATTTTATCTTCTTTGATCATTGCCTATTAAATTTCAACCCTAATTTTTTTTAATGACATATTTGAGTATTTTTTAGACTAATTATTATATTGCATTTAATTCTTTAAATTTTTACTTTTGCTAGGTTCTTGCATTATCATTTCATATTATATACCCATGGGTTGATTCTTTATCCTACTATAGGAATAATCATCATAACTTGATAATTCATTGTTAGAATCATGCTCTCATAGTATATTTATAGGTCCTATGTGGTAGAGGTGGAAATTAGTGTAATGATTCATTACATGTATATATGACCATTAGGGAAACCAACTACTTGTCTCAAATCCTTGGACATACTTCTAAATTCCTCATTATTTTGGTTAGGATATATCTTATTCATTCATCTAGTTTGATCTTGATTTATATATTATTTAAAATTTCCTAGTATCTCACTGCTTCAAGATTAGATTTATGTGTTTGTATTCCCATATAAGATATTATTTTTAATATTGAACTTGTATGATCTTGGAAAAATGTACTACTATGCAATAATTTTAGACAATAAAATTACTATTTAGCAATATTATTGATATTGTCACTAGTTCTAGCACTAGTACTATTATGATGCAATTTTCTATAGGTCTAATAAAAAACCTAAGGATCCATCTTCTTTAAATTTTATAAAACTTTATTTTTATCACACAAAATAAGGGTATGAATGATGGAGAACCTTAAAACCTTAACATTTTATCAATTTTGCATTTGCACATGGCTACTTTCATGTGAAGCAATGATATGGAGGCTAAGAAGCAAAATCAAGATATTCAATAACATTTGGAGCTTGAGATATGTCTTACCTATTCTTACTTACTTTTCTTGGAGGATTAGATTTGTAGTTTATTTTAATTAGTTATATTATTATATATATGGTCTTTGTTGTTATTTTTTGTTTGTGTTTGCATATTGTCAACAAGGAAATAAAAATGTATGCAATATAGTTTTACAAGTTATATTTTATTTTATTTTCTTGTTCTATGTTTACATTAGTTTGTTTCACCTTCAAGAAAACTTAATCATATATAAACTAGGAGATTTTTTATTGTATAAGCCACTTGAACACTTGCTTGAAAAGGAAAAGAAAAATATTTCTTTTTGCTTGCATATGGAAGTTAAAAGCACATACAATAGAAGTGTTGTTTACCTACATTTTTATAATTTTGTGTTCTTTCATGTTTTCTAGCATTAATTAGACTTTTAATTTATTATCCTTAGATATTCTAAGGTAGAAGTAGGTGAGAATCATGGAATGAAATTATAGTTGATATCTAGTAAACACATCAAACTTAGTCTAATAACACACCCCCATTACATTTCTTTGAGTATGGGTGAGAGAAAGAGAGAGGATTCAAATATATCTTCCATTGCTCTTTTTCCCATCTCATATTTGTAATATTTTAACCATAGTCACAAATTAACCAATTTAAATCATTTACTGAGCATCTTAATTTCAAGGATCAAATTAAAATGAATATGGAATAAAAACACAATATAAAATGTGATATGGAATACACAATAATTAATAGAATCTAGCTATAATCCACCTACTTTACTTTTCCTTAAATGATAATTGCATCAATTGTAATGCTACTCATAGATTATTCATATATATATATATATATATATATATATATATATATATATATATATATATATATATATATATATATATATATATATATACATTTGAATAGTATTTATCATGGTCCACCTCAACCAATCTATGTTTATATCAATAGTGTCTTAAACTAAAACTATAGCATCAATTGTCATATGAATTTTAGTCACATACAATTAATCCATCCTATTGATTATACAATATAGAAAAAGTTTTACATTTTTTTTAATTAGGGTAAAATTGGGATTTCGAAAGGGCTTGAGCCCTTTTACAAAAGTACAACTCTAGATATAAAAATCCTTCTTGCTAAAGGTAAGACAAGTCTAGAAATACCTTCTAGATCACACCTCCATGGAGTTCTAGATCACCTAGAATATTACAAGTAATTCTAACCAAACCATAAATATCAAAATCAAGCACAAAACCAAGTTTCTAGTTCACCCCCAACCTTACAAACACTAAAAGATAACATTTAAACCAACATTTTATAGTATTTTAGATCTTCCTTTCCTATGAATCCTTTGAACTAGAACTCAACTCCATAGTAGAATAAAAACCATGCACACCCACATCTCAATTCAGTTGTTTCTCATGCTTCTTCCACTTTCGATTAAATTATTTGTAAGCTTCCTAATTATGGTATTCATACTCATTCCTTTTATCATCCCATACATAAACTATTTTATCTAGATCATACTTCCATTTGGCTAGCACCTTCTCTTCTTCACAAATTTTCATACGCTCATCAAGCATATCCAACATTGACTTCCACCAATGTTCTTGCTTAGCATGCATATCATCTAGTTGCTTTCTAAATTGCTCATACATCTCTTGTAGCCCTTTCACATCCATGGCAATTATACTACAATAATTTAAAGTTCCAATAGTCTTTACCTCCTACAAATTGTAAGTTTTTAGAATATCAACTTGATGTCCATTTACCATATATCTTAGTGCAATGTCCCTTAACTCCCCATATTTATGTAAGGACTATGTATTTTCCAAAATTTACTCTTTATAAACTAATTTGAAAAATATCTAGTGGATATCCCTAGGGTTTATCCTCCTCTCATATTTATTCCCTATTGGCTAACATGTTTGCTACCATATTGCCTTATATATATATATGGACTACCCAAACATCATAAAAATCTTGGAGAGTATTCCTAATATCTTGAAAAATATTATATATTTACCAATTTTTCATTGCTTATTGCTTCTCCCTATTTCTCCCACATCAGCAAAAGCTTGGAGAGCATTTCCTATACAATAATCTACATGTTTATCCCTATTGTTTTTCTCCTCTCCTTAAAGATTATACAATTTATTTTTAGCCATATTCCCCAAGCATAGTGGAAAGGAATTATATTCCAAATTCCATTGAGCCAAGGAATGATGAAAGGCTTCTTCCATTGCTCTAAAAAATCTAGCATGCTATTCAATAAATCCAACACTACCCCCACCTTATTTATTAGTGCCTAAAATATCATATGTAAGTAGTCTATTCTAGGAAAATATATTTAAGTAACACCTCTCTACTCATAGAGGTATAATATTTTTTGTTAATGAATTCCTCTCTTCTGCAAATTGTCTATAGTTAGTATATTCTTATGTGCAACAATCCATACAAAGACCTCTTGTTTGGGAATTGCTTTCTTCCCTTGTATTCTCTTCTATCGAAAACCATATTCTATAGTTGGGTCAATCATATCATAAGTTGATTTGACATTAAATTCACCATATTCAATGGCTCCCCACATCAATAAATATTGTTACATCTATGAACTTATATAATATGATCTAAGTTTTACCTTCAACTTACTTAATGTTTCATTATTCTCCCAATTCGTGTTCAACTCTTTTCATCTTAATTGACCTCCTACCATCATCATATAGTCACTTAATAACCTATCATATTTTTCTTAAACTCCTCTTGTAGTATAATCATATCATGATCCATGGTTAGTGGTTTAATGTCTAACCATGCATTCTCCTAGAAGCTAATGGATCTACCATCCTCTACTTTCCATTGTACTTCATTCCATAATAACTCCATCATATTCACAATGTTATTCTATAATCAAGACCCCAATATGGATCCTATGTAGCAAGTAGTCTAACGTCTTCCATACTATCTAAATATTTTTTCTTCAATATTTTAGCTAACATTGACTGATCCTCCTTTATAACTCTCCACCGTACCATTGTAGCCAACACTAGGTTGATATTTCTAATTATCTAAAGGTCTAATAATCCTTTTGTCTTGGGCTAGCATACCTTATCCTATGAGATTAGATGTAATATTCTTATTTATTTTGAACCATTCCATAGAAATTATTTTTGGATTTCTTCCATAGTACTAATCTCTTTGAAAGGAATTTTAAAAACTGATAATTGATATATTGGGATGGCTTGAAATGTACTCTTTACCAATTTTATTTCTTCATCCTGTCATATTATTCTAAAATTTATCTATCAATTCATTCCATAATAGCTCTTTATAGTCTCTTGTAAACATCAATATCCCCAAATATGTAGAGGGTAGGGTTGAAATTAAGCAACCGATATTTTTAGCTAATCTTATTTGTTTGTCTATAATGGTTTTTATGAAGAAAAATTTAGAATTTTCCATATTAATTTTTGATGGGATACCCATTCATACAGATCTAGTATCCTTCTAAAATCTCTAGCTTCTTACACTATTGGTTTCCCTAGTAGTATTTTGTTATCCATAAAATTTTAGTGAGTTATACCTTCTAGGTTCTATGTTGGCTTCAATATATGAAGTATACCTAAAGCCTTTTTTTATCTCATACATCTCCTCAAATCCTTACCCATTATTGTGAATAGATACAATGATATGGGATCCCCTTTCCTTAGGCCCCTGCTACTACCAAAACAAGTAATTGGAGAATTTATTACAAGTACTATGAACTTAGCTCCTTTGTAATAGTTGCCTACCCATCTTCTCTATTACTTGCTAAATCCAAACATGAATAAGAATTTATCTAGGAAACTCTAGTATACTTTATAGTAGACCTTATTCATATCAATTTTAACTATCATTCCTTTCTTACCAATAGCCTTTATAGAATATAAAGTTTCATGAAGAGTTATTACTCCATCCAAAATTTTCTTCCTTTTTATAAAACCTCCTTGTTATTCCAAGATAATAGTAGAGAGTATAAACTTAAGCCTCAAGGCTATCATTTTTTATATTATTTTATATATTTAATTACAAAGGTTTATAGTCCCATAATACTTAAAATATTTTAGCCCTTGCTTTTTCAGGGTTAAGGTTAAAATTATGTTATTGTACTCCTTCAATACTTGCCTTGTATGATGTGACTCCGTAAATATCTCAATAACATCCTTCTTAATAATATCCCAAAATATTTAGAAGAAACCTACTTGAAAACCATTAGGCCCTAGTGTTTTGTCCTTACCAAGGGAGAAAACTACTCTCACTTCTTCACTTATCTCCTTAGTTAATTGTTCATTTATTTTCCTTGTGATCAACCTTGGTATATGCTGAATTATCTCCTCAACTACTAATTGATATTCTAGCATATATTTTGATATTAGTGTTTGAAAAAAATACTTCCTCTTACCTAAACTATATTTCTCCCCTTATGGTTTGGCCATCTTCTTTCTATATCTCCATTATTGTAGATGATTTCTTATGCTTTATAGTTGAAACATGAAGGAAATTTGTGTATTGATCACCTATTTCCAGCCATTTGTTTCTTGATTTTTATCACCAAGAGGCCCCATTTCTTACCAAAATCGTGTGAAACTCTGAATTTAGCTCTTTTCCTTTAATAATTAAGCTTTATCCGTTCCACTAATGTAACTAGTTCTTATTAATAATCACACTATATCCTTACATGGGATAAAGTAAAATAATCTTTATAATTTTATCCATCACAAAATAAAATGATAAATGGTAGTCTATTATAGAAGCATCATTCAAATAATCTTCTCATCCACATAAATAATCATAACAATTTTATGTTATTATTATATTTATAATAACCACTGAGATAGTTAATATGTATACGATTTATCTAATAATTCCACTATACCATCCATCTAAGTCAAAAGTCTTTGGGTTTTCATCAACAAGAGTAGGATAATAAATAGGACATGTAATCCTTAACTTTCCTAATTTATTTTAATCAATTTAGTCAATTTCTTTTCAATAGTTGCACCATGAAGAGAAAATAATTTTTGTATTTCTTTAAAAATCTATAATGATAGTCAAAATATTTTCAAGAAGAATAAGTTCTTTAGTTCTATTATACTTTACAAAATTTGCATTTATTAGTGGCTTCTTTTAATTGTGAATTGACATCATTATTTATTCATAGTCCATCATGGCTACAATTTATACTAGCCTTCACAATTTCAAAAAAATTCTTCATCCCTTTGTAGTCTACCACTTGTTGAAGGAAAATTATTGTATTTTTCTAGGCCAATAAAAATATCAATATTTCAAATAGTGATGATTAATATTCTAGTAGAACTAAACAATAAACTAAAAAAGAGATGTTGTAGGAAAAATATTAGTGTTCAAGTTCATAGGAAGAGTGATGAGCTACAAAGAGAGACAAATAGACATAACTAAGTACTCTAAAGAAGAAGTAAAATTAATCTACGCAATACTAGTAAGGACAATATTGACTAATAAGATATTTCTAGCCTTAGGATGAGTTGTGATTTAATCGATAGTTGGAAGCACTATGAAAGATAAACCAAAACTATCATTTCAATGTAGGTTGAGAGGTAGGAAAGATAAGCATGAAGTCATGGCCATATCATTTATGTTATGGTTGACAAAAGAAGTGAAGCATGAAGTCACAACCTCTAAGCTAAGTTACTAAAAAGAGCCTATTAGATTAGGTATGATAGTTGTTTTATAGGTACCATAGTAGAATCAACATAACAAGCACATAGACCCAAAAAAGTCATTTGTGCCAATGACACGAGATGTTTTATTACACATTATAATAGATAAACACATTTCATAGGTGCTACTATAAAAATTCAACAGCATGAGGCCACCTAGTTAATGCTTGTGATCCCTTTAGGGGATCTCTAAAATCATAGAGTAACAACTAAGAAAAAGAGTAGGAAAAAAAATAGGAATAGTTGAGAATCTCATCCAAAACCTATATTTACAAATTATATATAGAAATTTGTAAGATATACTTTTTCATTATAAAACTTTTCATTTTTTCATTGTTAAGTCAATGGCTATATAAAAAGACAAAACCAAAATGATTCATATGCAAAATACTAGAAGAAAAAAAACCTTTTAAAATCATTAATGCCATGAAAACATTATTATCTAGTCAAATATTTGTTGAAGTAATTTTGAAAAAAAATAAATATATAAATAATATTAAATAAAATAATCTATATTTTTCAAATGAAACTATTAAAAAAAATTGAAATTAATATTATAATAAATTAAATAATACTAAAATGTATAATATACTTTGATTGATGTTACATATTACAATATTCAAATGTTGTTTTTTCAAAAATCAAATATATTCAATTCAACCATATATTTATCTACAACATTCAACTATAAGAAGACCATAGGTCATAAACCATATGATACAATGTATTTAATTTCAATCGTTAAACCTTATTTTTAATTTTTTAAAGGCTTCACCATTAAATAATTAGATATAAACATGTAATCCAAAAATAATATTAACCAAAACTTTTTAAAATGTTTTGGTTTCTATAAAAAGTTTTGGTTTCTACAGGATTGGGTGGTAGGGCGGTTGGATGGCAACATTGTTGTGGTTGACTGAGTGGAAGCAGTTGGATGAGATGTCATGGTTGGTTGGATGGGTGTAGTAGGTTGTGTGTTTGTGGAAAAGGTTTTTTATTTTCTAGAAAAGACCATACCTACAATAGTGCCTTGGCCCTATATTGTTTTTGCTATTGGAGTACCTTGTTTCTCATGGTATTTATTTTTGGTTTTATTGGAGAGAAAACCTAGCTTGGGTAGGTTCGTATTTGGGATTTATTTGGTTATGTATGTTGTTCCTGGGTCTGCGGTTCCAGAGAATAGTTTGTTGGCTTTTTATATTCCTAGAAGGAAGTCCTTTTCTAGGGTTTGTTTAGTTGTGAGAGGGTCTCCGACCATCAAAAGTTTGGTTGTTGATCCTAGATTTTCTTTATCTATAAACTTGGGTCTCTTAGTGGATCTTGTGAGTTTTGGATAGACTTATGGCTTGGAGCCATTAGACTCTAGTGTAATCCCAATCCCAATCAGGATATTAGATTCGAGCATTGATGTAAATAGGATTCTAGTGTTGTGTTTTATTTGTATTCATCCTAGATGTATTTTTCTTATTGTAGAGGATCTTATGTTTCTCAGGTCCTTATTGGCTTTGTTTCGTGAGGCTTATGTGGTGGGAAAGAATATGATCCAAATGTTGATTGCTAAGTCAACCAAATTTTTTATTGCCTTCAGATATTTGGGTGCTCAGTGGTTGTGGCTCTTATCAAATTGTGGGATGAGAAAAATCTAGCTTAGTTTTGTATTTCCCCCTTGTACCTCTACTATAGGATTTCAAAATCCAAAATGGCTCCAGTAATTTGATTTTTTATTGAGGAAAGAATTTTAATTTTGAATTTTAAACCAGATATTTGTGGGAACCTAAATGGTGAAATAAATATTAGATTCTGGATAGTTCTTGCTCTTTGGGGTGTCTTCCTCAAGAGGTTGTGGCGTATGGCTTCTCAACTATGAAGTTTCTTGGATCATTCTATTGATGGGATGAGATTCTTAGTGGAATATTGTGTGGATTTCATATCCTTCCTCTAGGTTTTTTCCATACCTTTTGAAGCTCTTGGTATAGTGTGTCATCTATCTCAAACCCACTTGGAGAAATATCCCTAGGCTTGAGGTGCTAGTTTTATGCAAGCATCCTATTTAGAAATATTTGGCCAAAACTTGTCAATATTGATCATGTGAACATGCTATTGGAAGTCAAGATCCAGAAAAAGGGTTCCTCTTTGTATGGGAAGCTTTGTTTTTCAAAATTTGAATTTATCATTCTTGGTTTGATT
Organism: Wollemia nobilis; assembly: GCA_028583015.1. Classification (NCBI taxonomy): domain Eukaryota; kingdom Viridiplantae; phylum Streptophyta; class Pinopsida; order Araucariales; family Araucariaceae; genus Wollemia; species Wollemia nobilis. The sequence goes on from JAQPPZ010016936.1 coordinate 6,738,690, forward strand.
TGGGTGGGATATGATTGTTCCTACCCTTGATCCTATTTTTAAAAATTATCTTTGGTCCATCCTTGCTTTTGGTAGGATCCACCTTTTTGGATATTGTGGTTCTCTCAAATTTCTTGGATCTTGTTTCTCTTGGCTTAGTGCTTTCAATTGTTTGGTTTCTTTTCCCTTAGGGGTTCTAACCTGTTTATGATTTACTTTGGTTCTTATTGAATATTCTTGTTCGTTTGTTAGAGGTTTGGAAAACCTTTCAAAAACCCTTATGTAAAAGGTTTTGGGATACTTTCAAAACCCCTTCTTGCATCTAACAAAAAAATTAAACCAAGATAGCTAAATATATATTTTAGATTAATGGTGAAAAATAAGGTTTTGAAAAGTTCCAAAACCTTTTACATTAGAGGAGGTAGAGAAATATAAGTCCAACTAAGCACATGCTAGCCTCAAAGGCCAAAATAAATAAAAATTAAATCAAAATAACCATCCAAAAGCAAAGACCAGCGCACCACCCAAGAAGGCATAAAGAAGAATTTTTATTCAACTTTATTTTAGAGATATCAATGATCCTGCTCTATTTTTGCATAAGAATGGAAGGGAAGAAAATAAATCAAGATGCAGATAACAAACCCCTAAATTTAGATAACAATGGTGAAGGCAAAACACCAAGCATATTCCATGAGAATGGTAACCACCAAGGAGCAAAAAGGCCAACCCCCAAAAAAGACCCCCAAAGAAAGGATCACTACAACACAAAGGAGGTATCATCCAAGAAAAAATATAATAAAAAGGTCTACTAGATAGGTAGGTTCAATTCTTCCAAAGTAAAAATTATCATTAACCATGAATGGAAATTGTCTTCCCAAATTCTAAAATGGCCACTATCCACCCCCAAATTGACCATAACATTAGCAACCTGGTTACCTTCCTTATAAATATGCTGAATTTTAACTTCCAACATACCTTCTAAAATATTCGAGGTATCCTTAATAATATTTAGGATAAAACAATTATCAATATTTCCAACCTATAGATCCTAAATGATATTAAAAGAGTCACCTTGAACGAGAAGTCTTCTAAAGCCCCTCCCAAAAACCTAATGAACACCCAATAAAAGCACCTTAGCTTCGGTTAGGAGGTTGTTTTTAGTATAATAATCTTTGTTGCAAGACCAAATGACCTCACCATTATCATTTTTTACAACACTCCCTCCACCAACCTTCATGGGGTTACCTTTGGTAGCCCCATCAAAGTTCATAATGACCCACTCTTTAGCTAGTTTATGCCATCTAGTAGCAAATATTTTTTAATAGTGGATACGAAAGCAAAATTCCCTAGATTCAAATTCCAACTAACAATAGACACTTTCTCCACAACTTTCTCCCTACCATTTCTAGCAGTAAATATAATCAGGTTATTCTCAATAGCAGCTTTAATCCTTATAAATACAAATGTGTTGGTGCAAAAACAAGCACCGAATGAGCGAGAGGTGTGTTTAGAGGTTTTTGACCAGCATTGTGAAGAACGCAAGCTTATACTAAGAGGGGGAGTGAACAGTATAAGACCACTTTTTATTTTTCTTTCCTAAACAATATTATCCAATATTATAAATGTCAATATCAATTGCAGTAATCAAATAAATGCACATATCATCACATACAATAGAGACACCAATTTAACGTGGTTCACCCAATGTGGGCTACGTCCATGGAGAAAATATTTCAATAAAATTTTCTCAATAAATATTTTGGGAATCCTTCCCTATTACAATGTTTATGGGCCTCTATCCAAAGGAGACACCAATCCCCTAGTCAAGTTCATGGATACCTATCCATAGAAGACACCAATCCCATTTGTTGATTCATGGGCACAAACCCACAATAGACACCAATATACTTTGCTGGTTTGTGGATATCTATCCATAGGAGAACTCCTTATCTTGTACTCTGGTTGGTGATCTTCTCAGAAGACTACTGCCTCCACTAAACTGGCTTGTGGATCTCTCTCCATTTAAAATCCATGTATTCTCTGCCCTGGATAATGGATCTCTATCCACTAGAGACTACTATCCTCTGCTCTATCACCTCTAAATATTGCTCTCAGCTTTGATAAATATCTATCTTGAATCTGCACTAAACACAATCCTTCAGTCTAGCACAAATATGCTCAATATCTATCCCAAATCCTTACTAAACACAGTCCTTCATTCTAGCACAAATCTGCTCAATCTCTTTTTTAATTTTTGCACTAAACACAATCCTTTGATATACCACAAATCTGCTCAAACTTTGTCTCAAATATGCACTAAAAACAATCCTTCAGTCTAGTACAAATTTGCTCAATCTCTTTCCTCAAGCCTTAACATAAATCTTGACTCAATTACAAATCAACTCTGTTGGATCTTCTCCAAGCCTTAACTCAAAGCTTGAACAAATAAATTAATCAACTCTGCTCTCAAGTCTTCACAAAGACTTACCTCAAATATTCTCAACAAGTCCTTACTAGAACTTGTCCAATTTTCTCAAAAAGTCTTCACTAAGACTTACCTCAAATCTGCTCAACAAGTCCTCTCTAGAAATTGTCTAATATGCTCAAAAAGTATTCACTAAGACTTACCTTAATTTTGAATTGTAAGATTCCACAAAATCTCACAATAATCTATCCACAAGTCTTCACCAAGACTTGCCTCAAACCTGCTTGTAATATTCCACAAAAGCTCACACAAATCTTTCCTTAAGTCCCCTCTAGGACTTACTCAAATCTACACACAATCTCTCACAAAAGCTTGCTCAACTCTATCCTTAAGTCCCTTATAGGACTTACTCAAATTTGTCCACTAGATTTCACAAAAGCTTATTCAAATCAATTGCAAAACTTGCATATACAAACTCAACTTAATCTCTTTCAAAAAACTCTTCAATATCACAAACAAGTTTCACTTAGAATCTTGTTTAACCATAGAAACATATAGATAATGGTAAGAGACTCAATATATTTCACACTCACAAATCACTCTATCACTTTCAAACTCACTTTCAAATCAATTAAAAATAAAGAACAATTTTTTTCACAGAAATTGAACTATCACTCCAATGCTTTCAATCACTAATGCTCAACCAACTTTACTCAAAACATCCACTCAATGAAACACAACTTGCTTACAAATCCTAACCAAGTATTTCAGAAAACTTCCAACAACTCACTTATGGAACACAACCCTTGACTCAAGATGATTCCAGTTTTCACATAACAATGATACTCATGTTCTTTCACAAACCCTAATCAGCACATGAAGGCTCACTCAAGTATTTCCAACAATGCTTATCAAACAATCTCACATAACAATGATACTCATGATCTTTCACAAACCCTAACCATGCACATGAAAGCTCACTCAATTATTTTCAAAAATGCTTATCAAACAAACCTTTTCACTCCAACTTAGCATTTCACAACATTCAACCCAACACTATTTCACTCACAAGGAAGATGTATCCATGCCTTTTGCTTTGATGTATATATTCTTCAAAACTTTTCTTAATCACAATCAAAACCTCTTTGCTAATTCCAAGGTTAGGTAGCAACAATCTATCTCAAAATCTCATCTCAAAATTCTCCTCAATATTTATTTCACCATACACAAATACCAAGTCTCAAGTACACCTTATAATCTCCAAACTAACAAAGGTTCAATCAACTTAATTTCACAATAATCCACTTCAGAATTTTAATGCGTAAAACAACCAAACTAACTCCCTTATATCTCTCTACTCAAAAATGCATTATCAAATAATCAACACACCTTTCCATAAATAATTCAATTCACTTTTAAGCCAAATTAAATCTTTCTCAATCTTCAACTTAAGACAAAAATAAAATATATCTTAACCACCTTATATATCCCAACTTAAAATTGCATTTCAAAATAATTAACAATTCTTATCTAGAAATAATGCAGTTCACTTTAAAACAATAACTAAATTCTTCACAAACTTTAATTAAAATAAAAACCTTTTAATCACCTTATATCTCCCAAGGTGCTCAACATACGACTTTAGACCACATGCACATATAACAAAAATAAAGTACCTTTGCACTCCTCGGTGGGATTCAATCCTAGGTCAATTTGTAGTCTGCGCCCTAGACGTGGCCAAGCTGTAGTGTGAGCTAGGCACTCACATGAGAGGAAAAACCACTTTGAGCTCTTTGTCTCTTCCACCAGTGCCAAAGCCACCAAAAGGCTTTGTCCCTTCGTAGCCGCCAAGACTCGAATGCGGGTCTCCCACGTACCCCACCAGCCCAACTGCTTGGTTGGTGTTAAGCTTTTATGCCCTTATCACTTTGACCTTCATGTTTCAGCTGCAAATAAAATAATTTTTTCTTGTCTTTTTTTGCTCACGAATTTTTCGCATTCCACAATAATCGCATGTGCTCTAAAATATTCAAAGACTTGCATTTGTGAGACAAATGTTATGGTATTTATACCATATGCTTATATCCTTCAAACTTCGGTGGGGAAATAAAAATTTAAATCATATCTGCGCCCAACCCAACTTTGGGTTTTAATAATATTATTTTTATAAATTAATTTATAATATAAGTATTATAAATTATTTATAAATTACCTTAGGCTTTAATTTAACCTTTAATATTATAATAAAAATATTATAATATTATTTCCATTGAGCCTAGGTATTTTTGTCTTTCGCCCTTAGACCTTTTTTGACCGCTATTAATATTGTAATAGTAAATATTATAATATTATTTCCTTTAGGCCTTTTCTTCAGGGTATTTAACCATCCTTTTTACCAATCATGTGAAGCTATTAAACCAAATATCTTGGGATTAAAATATAAATATTTTAACCATTCTTTTGCCAAATCCTGCTCTAATTCCTGATACTAACTCTTGACATCAATGACAACACAACTAACTCAAAATTTCCAACACATTGAATGACCGTCCAACCCAAAAGAGGTAGAGGTGGTTTACATTGAATGGTCGTCCAACCTAGAAGAGGCAGAGGTGGTTGATCTCTAGAGAATACCGACTCCTGAGGTTCCATATACCTACATCGTAATGGGGAAAAGAGAAAAAAGGGAACGAGAAAAAAAGTAAAATAGGTCATAGTCAGAATTGACAAGGATAGTGTATGGCCGCATCAAGACACACTCCTCCCATGTCGTTAGTGTAAAAAATAGCAAAAAATATAATAGATCAGCCTGCCATGCCTATCACTTCTCCTTCATATCAGTGTGTAAGGGCGAATTCCATAACCAACGAGAGGGTGCATGAAATCTAGGCAATATAATTAGAGTGCTCCCACCCGATTGGCCTTAACAAAAATAAATCACAATACCTAATTGCGAATACAAATTCTAGAACCACCCAACCAGGCTCATGAAATCTAGATAGCAGAATTAAGCGAACCCACTTAGACGACCATCATAGAAATAAACATTCACACAAAGGCAGAAGCAAAATGAAAGATAAATTGAGAGACCAAATAGTGATTTACTATTATTTACAAGCAATAGAGGATTACATATGAATTGTAAAAGCCACAGAGCTACCATTTGGAATGCCAAGCATTATGCTATTTATAGAATATTTTACAATAAATTCAAAGCATTAATGTTCCTCGACGGTAAATATTAAACTCGAATGAATGGAAAGTCTATTGTTTCTCTGCTCTAGGAGGGATGGCGGTCGTTCGAAAGGAGTTGGGTATCTCTACAGAGATTTAGGCCTTTGATTATTATGATAGCCTCTTAAATTTAGATCTACCCTATCCCCTCATGTTACAGATAGGTTAGAGATTAATTACCTCTAAAGTTGTGCACTTTTAAAATCTTCTCCTTTGCACCCATCGACAATCTGCATCAAGTAGCTGAGATCATTAATGCTCACCCCTGGAGAACCTCGAAGCTTCCATATTTTTGTATGGTGATCTCTACTTTGGATAAAATTTTGGGTAGACTTCTCTTGCACCAACCTCTCAATTTTTCGCTCATCATATTCTGAAGTTGATGAAATATTGGTCTTTGGAAATTTAATGTTGTCTACCCAAATTTTCATCCAAGCAGATGGGACCTTGGGACTTGTAATCTCCTTGCCCCCTGTCTGATATTTTTGCCTGAATAATTTGAGGTCCCAATTCTTCATCCAAGCATGATAGTATTTTGGGATCTTTTTAGCACTCCCTTGCCTATTTTCATGTCTGTTCATTAAAATCTACCTCAACCATCAATACCTCAAAATTGACCAACTCTTTTATGAAATCATCCTACAAAGTGGGTGAGAAGAAATAAAATTTCACCCACAAAAGGATTCATCCCTAGCAATATCCTTAAAAATTATTGTGTTCCTCTCCCAACAGATACCCCATAAAAATGAGTAAGAACTATATCCCACACCCTAGTGAGACTATGACTGATGAAGGAGGATTTCCATCAAGTGAAAAGTTTCTTAAAATTTTGAGGTAACATTCATTTGACAAAAAGAATCCAGTAAAGCATTGAGCACCTTATTTGAGAAAACACAATGGATGAAAATATGATCCACATATTCATCATTTGTAGAATACAAGAGAAAAATATTGGGAAGATGGAATACTTTCTTATATAAATTATCTATAGTCAAAATACTATTTTGCAAACACAACCACAAAAAATGCAACCTTGAGGATCAAATGAGGATACCAAACCCTTTCTACCATAAAATATCCTCCCCTGGACAATGTTTTGGCCTCATATGCAGTATTGATAAAAAAAATATCTTTAGGAGAATGGGTCCATAGAAGGAAATCCCTATCATTCTATTGAGGAGGAAAGTATTGTTGCAACAACATGTTCAAATTTGCTAAAATTTGAAGAATTTGAAGATCAGTTGTATGTAAAGTTAGATGCTTCCATATCCTCTTGCCATTAGTGATGATTATGTAATCAATTAATTTTTCACCATATTTTAGTGATAAAGTAACCTTCAACTCATAAAACTCAAGACCAAGAAATAGGGGTTCATGAAGAATCCAAGTATCCTCCGAGAAGAACACATGCTTACCATTCCTAATATACCACCACATACCCTCCGTAACCAAACTTCTAACCCCAAATAAACCGTTCTAGATAATAGAGCCCCTAGGAGAAGTAACACTTCTTAAAAAGGAATGTGATTTTCCAGATACTTACCTCTCATAATATCTTTCCATATTTGGCCCTCCTCAACACAATCTCCAGGTTGTTTTTGCAATCAATGCCTTATGGAACATCAAAAAAAAATTGATCCCATGACCACCTTCTTTCCTAGAAGAGAAAACCCTATCCCAAGAGACAAGGGATACCCTTTGTTTATCCTCCACCCCAATCCATAGAAATATCTTAAATATCTATCAATCCTCCTCCTAAATTTGAAGAGCATTTTAAAAAGAGACATATAATAGATGTGAATTCTTTGGAGGGAAGCTTGAAATAATTGCAACTTACCTGCTTGGCTCAGGAGATTACCTTTTCACCCAACTAACTTATGTTGAATCCTATCCAACAAAGGAGACCACAACTCCTCCTTCATCCTCCCAATAAACAATGGCATACATAGATATAAAGAAGGAATGTTAGCAATGCCACAACAAAAAATCCTTGCAATTCATGCTGAAACATATCCCCCAATATTTGTTAGCTTTTGAATCCACATACATTGGGAGATACCAATCACAAGATGTAGAAAGTAAATAAAGTAGATCTGCGAGATGACTAAAATATACTATAAATATAAATGGCAAAAATATTACAATAGTAGCTATGGAAGAAATGGGCACTCCATAATATATGCTACTACTCCATGAAGGAGCTCTAAGCTTATAGCTCACACACACACTACCCTACTGCCTATCTACTACACATTGAATGTGATACTACTTGTGATGCTTTGACTTCTATATCTAAGGCCATTATATAGGAAGATAAGTTCCTTGGCCAACACTCTATCTAGTTGTACAAGTGGAAAGCTTGCACATTGATACTTGTGCATTTATTACATTGCATGAAATAACTAGATAGCTTCCCCCTAAAGTAACATGATGTCCTAAGTATGTACCAAGGAAGGTACATTTACATGACCCAAATAATGTAATATGCTCTATTTCTAACACCCCCATGTAGTACAATATTTGGGTATTGAAAACTTTAGTCTTCAATGTGGATCTTCTTCCATCTGATGGCTTTGAGTTGGATCTTCATATTTGATCTAGAATTCTTTAGATTCACCATTGTTGCCTTCTATCCATCCACCTTCGTTGGTCTCCTTGAAAGTATTGTTTTTTGGTTTTGAGTATTGATGGCTATTTAGAGCATGGCACACTTGTCCTCTCATATTTTTTATTTTTATTATTCTATGCTTGGCTATGTGTTGTATTGGTTCTTCATTTTCATCAACTTGTTCCTTTGGAAATATGTTAGTATCATTTTGAAATATCACAGTATCTTGTGAGATTTCCAATGAATCTAAGATGTATGTATTTCCATTGATTGATCATGTTGCTTTAGTTTCACCTTTATTCATGATGAGACATGTATTGATTACATCCATATATCCAAATTTGATCATCTAATTATCTTCTACCAAATTGCTTACTAAAATGAGATTGAATGTTAATCTAGGAACATACAATACATTTTTCAATAGAAGATTTGGAAATGATCTGTTGGGTGTTACATATCCATATCCATGTATAGGATAAGTTTAGCTATACATAATTCTTTGTCTATAGCAATTGGTATCTTCAAGACAGTCGAACCATTGTATATTTCCTATCATATGATGAATTTACCTAGAGTAAATGTACCACATATTTCATGTTTTATAGACTGGTTTCTATTGAAGAAAAATCCACATTCATTATATGACATTTTGAAGAAATGAGATAGGATTTTCTTATGAATTACTATTAGGATATATGATCTCTGATGGAAGTATATAAGCTTGATTTGATAAAACCTATATTAATACTTGATTCACGTGGGCTTCCTTATGTCTTCCTAATAATGAGAATGAGTACTCATAAGGATTTTTATGTTTTGTAGATAGCTTATATATAGCTAATGGATATGCAACTTGATAAACAATGGAATTTGATATTACCAAGTCTAGTAGAATGCCTTATGACTCCCTAGTATGATTTGGACAAGACATGAAGTGCTTTTGTAAGATAAAGTTCAATTTGGTTGATTTTGTAAAGTTATGTAAATGCTAAAAATCAACTTCTATTGTTCTTATTGCTCCTATTGAACTAAGAACTTTTTATATATTTCAAGAGGTTTTAATGTTGGATCTTTTGTCTCTATTTGAGAGGAATTGAGACAAGTAAATATTATAATTTCCAACCTTTATATGATTTTTATAAACCTCTTATAATGGCCCTTTTTGAAATATGATTTTAATTTTTCTAATTTCCAATAAATCAATTTGTAGTAGTAGACCTTATGACTCCCAACTTTGGAAAATTAGAAAAGATAATAATATTTGCAAAGTATTAAATGATTCAACCTAAGTAGAATGCCTTATATATCCTAGGTTAGTTTACAAATAGTATTCTGATTTTTGGTAAGTTATCTCCTATGTCTTTTTCTTTCTCAACCTTAAAAATAATTCTTAAAAATATAGCCTTTTATCTCCTATGTTTAAAAGCAATATAAATAAGACATTTTTCTTACCTTAGCCCCCTTTACTTCACACTTGAATGGCACTTATTTTTATTGATATATGACAGTCATCCACGTACCTTTCTACGGTGCTTGACTTGATGAGTCTAAGTAAACAAGTGTGGTATGGCTACTGGGCTTCCTCTTCGATGCTTGGAGAGTAGATTTTTATCTTTTAATGAAGTCTTAAATGCTCGTATGCTCTCCTTCTTCCACACTGCACTTAGAAATGGATTGATTGGATTGTGCTTGCTCTTCACACACTCTATGAATGTCGAACATGAATTCTACCCTTTCTCTCTCTATACTGCATATATGGATAGTCATTAGTGGACAAGTGGCACTTCCATAGCTTGGTAACACTGTCTCTTATTCTTGTAATGTTGTTGTGCCAACCGTTACTCCTACGTAATGTATCCTTCTTTCTTTGAGAATTTTCAATGTTCATCTCTTGAGCGTTAGAGAAATGATAAACGTGAGGGAATAATGTGCCAAGTGGCACTCAGCCCTTTTGCATGGATTTTCCTATGTAAAACCTCCAATAAGGAGATTATAACTTCTTCGAATGTCTTCCTCCTTAGCTTGCTTTAATTTATTGAATAACAAGCAATCTATTTTCTTCTATAGGTAATTCGTGAGCTACCTTGGAGATTTGGACGAGGATGAGGTAGCTCTCTTGCTACCCTTTATTGATGCTACTTTCCTTTTGTATGCTTATACCTTCGTTGTGGTCCCTATTCACGATGATAGAGGTGAAGCTTGATGCATCTTAATGCTAAATGCACTCTGTCATTTATTTTAAATAGATATATTATTCTTCCTTGCTATGGTTTATGTAAATATTAATGATATATTTCCTTTAGATCCTTTGGCTTACGTAAATAGCCTTTGAAGGCTTGCTATCATTTACATAAAAATATCCTTTGTCTGTAAGTTCGATTTGGAGAGAATGCCCTTTCGGTTTTGGAGAACATTTGATCCTTCGACCCTTCCTATGGCCCTTCCTTTGGCTTCCTTTTTCCCTGTACTTATTGTGCCTATTGTAGCACCTTAAATCTGCTCCTTTACCTGTGTTTGATGTATTGTAGAAGTGCAACACCATGTAACCTTTACATGTATATAGAACCTTTTTATTGCACCTTTTCTTGCACTCTTTTGTAGGTCTAAAATTCTTATTTTTGTAGCAGACTGTTGAGTGCAGAATGAGGGTTTTAAGGATGTCTCTTTGGATAGACTCCTTACCCTTTTGCTTGGATGATTGATGGTGAATCCAAGCCTTGTAAATTTTTTATAACAAAAGCTTTCATTTAGTTGCACTAACCCTAAGTTCTTTGGATTTGAGATTCACCAAGTCTCAATATTTGAAGCTTCTTTTTGGTTAGGTTTTTTTTCTTTTTCCTTTTCTTGTACTAACCAATTTCGGTGGCTTCTATTGGCCACTATGAGTTGCAAGTTTTTGTGCTTTAAAAGTGTCTTTAGACACTTGATCCAAACTAGATTTTTTAGCCTTTATTTTAAAGCACAAAACTAATTTATTTTGAGAGTAAAAATAGTGTAAATTAATCTAACAAATTATACTTTTAATGCACTAACAGATTACACCTTATCACTCCAATCTACTCTCAAGAAAACACACTTAATCAATTCACTGCAACTAATCAAGAATTATCTCAAATGATCTTCAAGATTTATTCTGTAAATTTCTTACAAGCAAGATATTAGGAGATAGTCTTCTTTTGCTTTCCAAAGTAGATAATAGGCTATTTGATAGATTATTATAATTAAGAAATCTAATCAACTCCTACTGTGCAAATAAACCTTTAAAAGAATCTTTATTTTTACACACTTGAAGACTATAATACGAATCTCCTTTTTGCAACTTTAATCAGGATGAAGGTGCTTTAATAAATATGATAAGTAATCCAACTAATTGAATCTACTTGCACCGATAGTTGCTTATATTTTTTTGAACGCTTTTGTAGCTCCTTTTCTGCTTTTGTAGAAGATGTAGATCTTGGCGCCTAAGATCACCAAGTTGTTGCCTTGAATAGGATCATGTAGCTCTTTGTAGACTATTTTGAATTGCTCCTTCACCAATTTGATGGTCTCGAACTTTCTTTCATGAGCCTAGGATTTGGTGACTTTGATCTCTTCTTGTAATCTCCTCCTTCTGTATATTTGGATAATATTGTATCTCTGAAGCAATGATCTCTTGTTGTAGGAGGTAATTTTCAAATCTTCTAGATTTGATAAGTGTCTTCTACCTTCAAGTCTTCTTATAAAATTCTTACTTCAAGCAGGATCTTCTCAAGATTTTGAATGTCTTAAGGTCTTCATTGGATTATTCTTCTACTCGAATTTGGCACTCAATGCCAAATTATCCTCCTCTTGGGTTTGTTGTTGGATGGCAAATATTATCCCAAGCCCTTCACTATTAAGGGCTTCTACTTGGTAGTGGATTTCTCTAATGAGTTCTCCTTTGAGTATTTCTTCAGCAAGGCTTTCCTAGCCTTTTATTGGATGCTCGTTGAGACCTAGTCAAGGTCTTTGATCTTGCAACTTCTTTTGGTCTTCCTAGAGATATTATCTTCAATATTATGCTTTTAGAAGTATTGGCATTGAGATATTCTCTTGGATCTCTGATTTTTCTACTTCTAGATACGAACATGACTCTCCTAGTCCTTCTTCTTCTTAGCCTAGAAGTTCTTCAATGATATCTCCTCCTGATCTCTTTTGCTTCAGGTACTAGATTGATTCTAAAGAGTCTTTTCTTCCTAACTTTCTTGTAAGAAGCTTTCCCAACTTACTAGATCACCTTTAGCTACTGCTCCATAACATATGCTACTGCTCCATGAAGGAGATCTAAGATTATAGCTCACACACACACACTATCCTACTGCCTATCTACTACACACTGAATGTGATGTTGCCTGCTTTGACTTCTATATCTAAGGCCATTACATAGGAATATAAGTTCCTTAGCCAACACTCTATCTAGTTGTACAAGTGGACACCTTGCACATTACAGCTTGCACATTGACACTTGTGCATTTATTATATTGCATGAAGTAACTAGATAACTTTCCCCTAAAGTAACCTAATATTCTAAGTATGTACCAAGGAAGGTACATTTACATGACCGAAATAATGTAATATTCTCTATTTCTAACAATATTCACAAAACAAAATTGACTTTTATGGAAGTTAATTTGTTGGCTAGAAGCTTTTTCATACATCTACAAATTATTTAGGAATTCCTTAACCTCTCTCACAGTAGCCTCCCTAAGAAGTATAGTTTCATCTACAAATTGTTGACAAGAAACTGCCTCTTTAATACCAACAAGCCTAATACCCTTAATATTAGAGGACAAGGTAGTAGCAAGAATCGATCTTCCTAGAGCTTCAACCATCAATATGAAAATATATGAAAACAAGATATCACCTTGCCTAATACCTCTTTGATCCTCAAAAAAACCACTCAAAATCCTATTGATGATGATAGAAAATTTTGTAGAGGAGATACAAACTCTAATCCACTTCCTCCATATATTTCCAAAGCCAAAGTTTTGCAACACCTTATCAAGAGGTCTTTTCATAAGCCTTATGCATATCAAATTTAAGAAGCATTCCAACCAACCTAATTTTGGACAAAAAATGTAAAGTCTCATGAATTGTATTGATCCCATCCACAATCTACCTACCATGAACAAAACCACCTTGAAGAGGAGAAATTAAGATGAGGAGAAGCCTTTTCAACCTATTAGCAAGTGTCTTAGTAAGCAATTTATATAGGGTATTGCATAAGTTGATAGGTCTGAAATCCCTCAGAGAAGAGGCACCATGTTTCTTCAGAACCAAAATAATAAAGGTAGTATTCCATACCTACAACAAATAGGAAGAAGATTGGAATTATTTTAAGGCTTTCAAAATATCCGAACCAATAAGGTGCCAAAACCTCTAAAAAAACCAATAGGGAACCCATCCGATCCATGTGCTTTGTCCTTATTCATACTATATAGGTTGGTCTTGATATCATCATTAGAAAAGGGGATATTCAAAGCATTATTTTATATCAGTTATCACCACCTAGGGAATGTTCCTGAGAAGTTCCTTCGAAGCATCCTCATCTTCCTCCCTGTCTCTAGAAAATAAATCCTCAAATAAGGATGTCATGGCAGTAGCAATTTCTTCCTTATCTTTAAGGTATTCACTAGAGTCCAATGTAATTTCTTTTATTTTGTTAACAATCCTATGTTTCAAGGTTGAGAGGTGTAAAAACTTGGTATTCCTATCCCCCTCCTTAAGCCACGTAGCTCGATATTTTTGCCTCTAAAAAGACTCCTTACTATCAATAATATTATGGAATTTTTCAAGAGTAATTTTCTCTTTATCGGATAGCTCCTCTAACCAACCTTCACTTTGGCCTTTTTCCTTAATTTCTTGCAATTCTTGAAATATTTTTTGCTTCCTATGGAAGAGCTTCCCAAAAACCTGTCTACTCCACCTTTTCAAATTAGCTTTTATGATTTTTAGCTTCTTGGCCATTTGGAACATCTTAGTGCCATAGACATATGTATTCCACCAAGCCTTAATCAAGCCTTCAAGATCTGGATGAGAAAGCCACATTGTCTCAAACCTAAAAGGATAACCTTGCGAACAATTTGCCTCCTTGAATTCTAACAGTAATGGATTGTGGCTAGAAGCAATTCTTGGTAAAGTCCTTCAAGAGCAATCCTGAACCATGGTAAACCAACTCACTGAAGTAAGGGCCCTATCAATCCTAGATTGAATCAGACCCTCTCCCCTTCTTTTTTTGGACCAAGTGAATTTAAAACCTTGCAAATTAATATCTACTAGTCTCATGGATGTCAAGAACTCACCAAACACCTCCATACTATCCGAAAAATAGTTGAGCCTCCAAGTTTCTCAGTAGGGAGCAGAATAGAATTAGAATCACCAACAAACAACCATGGAAGGTTAAATGAAGAACCAATGGATTTTAAGTCAATCCAAAGTTTCCTTCTATCCACAATAACATTGGGAGCATATACATTGGTAGAAATCCAAGAAAAATTAGCATTTTACAATAGAATAAAATGAAAATAATCTATCAACCTGATGAATGAGATTTTCCTCCATAGAATCAGGATTCCAAAGTGTCAATAATCCTCTAGAATAACCATGAGCAGCCCTACTCACACCTTCACAACCCTTCCAAACAAACCTTCATAACTATCAAAATCCACATCGCCCATCTTAGTTGTAAGAAAAAATATTAGGCTTGAAACATTTTTTAAATTTTTTTAGCACTCTTTGTTTAGTTGAGGCATGCAAACCCCAAATATTTCACGAGATAATCTTCATAACTTCAAGGATTGCAGAGCCTTCCCTCCGCTCAAAGGTAATGTAGGCTGGGAGCTATTATCCACATCTTGAGCCATTTTCTTTAAGAGCATCTCAAAATTTTTTGGTCTTCCTAGCCCCTTTCCACTACTTAGATTCATTGTTTTTTGAGTGTTTTTGATGGGCCGCATAGAGCCAATCATTCCCTTCTTGCTTGCTTCTAATGATTGAGGAAGGAGTTGTTTTTGATGAGCTATCTTCTTTAGTTTCATATTTTTATTGTTTAGAACTTCTTGAAAGTCATATTTCTTCGAGGAATACAAGACCTCTTATGATTCCCTATCCAAAGCACTTATAGAAATATCTCCCGCTTCTACATCCCAAAGAGGTTTTGGGATAGCTTCATATTTTTCTTTATTAAGAGGGGCATAAACACTCTTATTATACAAAATAGGGGCAATTGCTCCTACAAACCATCTCAACAAGAGCCTAAGCATAAGGTAGTTGATCCTCTTTATGATCCAATCTCTCCACTCCATTATCTAGAATAACGTCCAACCCAGGATCAATACCAGAAGGTAGTGACTCTTCTAATACAACAAATTTATTTGTATTCACCTCTACACCCTTGGAATGCCCACCAACTTCTGAAAAAATCCTAGCAAATTTAGAGCAGTCTTTTTTTTCTCTAAGCACTTTTTATCAATTTCATCTATGATAAGGCCTTCAACTACACCAGCAACCAAGCTTTTATGGGAATAAACTTCTCAGGAGCACCATGAACACCTTTTCTATCTACCCTCGACTCAAATACCAGAAAACAAGGATTTGGAGTTTGCTTCCTTTCCCAAACCTTTTTTCCTTTATCATTTTTTTGAGACACAACGCAAGTGAAGCTAGGATGACCAAACTTATTGTATACGAAGCACTTCCTAACTATGTTCTCATATTCCAAAGGTTGGGTTCAGACCTCAAACTTAGAATTTATTTCAATTGACTTCAAAATGTCATTATCAAGCATAACATTAACACATAATATAGCGTACAAAAACCTAGATCTAGCAATGGTAACATGATCTATCACCACCATCTCTCCTATTTCACTTGCAATTTTGGCTAGGATCTCTTCATGCCAAATATATAAGAGAAGGATAGGAAGGCGAACCCACGCAGGAGCTTGGTCAATGCATTGGGAATTAGGGTTGAAATCGAGTGCCCACTTCCTTAGGAATAAACCTCTACACCCAAATAACCATGGATCGCCTTGAAGAATCCTATCGCGGTCCTCCAAACCACTAAGCCTAACCAAGAAAAAACCCTTAGATAATGCAACAATCTCCAAAGAACCCTTATGATATCATTTTAACTAAGCCCACTTTTAAATAGCATCCAGATCTGGACGAACCCCAACAAATTTCCCAATAGGAGCAAAATCCCCATGGGAAGCAGCCATATCTGCAAGAGGGTCTGGAACCACAATTCTTCCCGAAAAATAAAGGATATTTAACCCTAGGCTCATTTATTTTTGCTTCCCCTTAAGAAGCCTAACCCAAGATTAGGTCCTTGAGACAAAAAATTGATGAAATAGCACATGTTGAAGACCCTTTTTTGATTGTCACCACTCACCACAGCCAGATCCACAATGCTTCCTTTGTCCAGACCAACATCACTTCTTATAGCCTGACTACATTTACAAAAGAACCCTTACCCCTAGCAGTCCCTATGCTCTGATATTTATAGCTCTTCTCACCATCCCCACCACTAATCTCCACATGCTAACCTCCACTACTCCTTGCATCTTGACCTCCACTACTTCCACCTTACCCACCAGTCAAATCCTGCAAACCATCCTTGCCTTTTCGACTCGAGTTCTCCATTACCTAACTCAGTTGTGGATTGAAAACCCTCTACAACCACCATCGCTTGACTCAGCTATGGATTGAAAACCCTTCAAAGTTGTTGCCTGACTTCAAACCCTCTACAACTATCATTACCTGACTCAGTTATGGATTAAAAACCCTTCAAAACCACTGTCGCCTAGCTTCACATTCTCTAAAGCCACTACCGCTTGACTCAACTATGGATTGAAAACCCTCCAGGGCCATCGTCACTCGATTTCAAACTCTTTGTAGCCATTATTGCCTGACTCAATTGTGGATTGAAAACCCTCCAAAGTCATTGCTACCTGGCTTCACACCCTCTACGGCCATTGTCGCCTGACTCAAATATGGATTAAAAACTCTCTAGAGTCGTCGTTGCCTGGCTTCAAACCCTCTATAGCCACCACCGCCTAACTCAGCTATGGATTGAAAACCCTCCAAAGTTATCATTGCCTAGCTTCAAAACCTATATAGCCGCCACCGCCTGACTTAGTTGTGGATTAAAAACCCTCCAAAGTTGCTCCTGCCTAACTTCAAACCCTCTATAGTCACCACCGCTTGACTCAACTCATTTAATCATGTGTTTCTAACTATATACGTCACATTCTTCCCCGTATTCCGAATGTATGGTGCCGCCAAATCCTTTACTTGTAGACAAAAACAAAGAATCTGACTTTCCATAAATGATCCGCATTTACCTTTCCCAAGGAAAAATATTAATATTCTATTCAACCCCTCTAATTAAATAACCATCCTATATCTATTTTAAAGCATCATTATAATTAAATTCTAATATACCTTTTCCAAGGAAAAATATTAATATTCTATTAAACCCCTCCAATTAAATAACCTTCCTAAATCTATTTTAAAGCATCATTATAAAAAAATAACGAAAACTTTGAAGAGTGATGATGAAAGAATCGTAAAATCTGTTAAAGAAAAAAACATAAAGAGAAAACTTTGAAGAGTGATGATGAAAGACTCGTAAAATCTGTTTAAAAAAAAAAAAAAACATAAAGAGAAATAAAGAGGAGAGGAGCATTCCGGAATTGAACTCAGGACCTCTCACACCCGAAAGCGAGAATGGCAAGTAAAAGGTTTAAACAAAATAATCCTATTGGTAGAAAGAGGAAGGAAAAAAGAACAAAAAGAACAAGGGTTGAACACAATTTTCCTATTGGTGAAAATGAAGAAATAAAAAAAACAAAAGAATAGTTGTCAGAAGTGGGATTTGAACCCACGCCCTCATACGAGGACCAGAACTTGAGTCTGGCGCTTAACAAAAGAATAGTTGTCAGAAGTGGGATTTGAACCCACGCCCTCGTTAGAGGACCAGAACTTGAGTCTGGCGCCTTAGACCACTCGGCCATCCTGACAAGGAATCAAGTACTATCACAACATTATTTTGTTGAGGGTGGGATTTGAACCCACGCCCTTTCGGACCAGAACCTTAATCTGGCGCCTTAGACCAACTCGGCCATCTCAACATCTTGTTTCTGGTTTTCAAACGTATTTTATTTATTATAGTAGTTGCCAAAGCCATTTTATACAGATGTCATTTCATTTGAAACCCTTCATCTACTCCATCTATCTTTTTTCTAATATTATAGTCCTTCATGCAATGGCTAGCTATTCTTTTCTTTTCACCTCACCCAAACTCGTTTCTTAATTTATGTTATTTTTATTTTTTATTTCTTCTTCCTTCTCATAATCTTACCTATTCAACATACGGGACTTGAATTCAATACATTGGGTTGAAGGTTGAATACTAGACCTCGATTTTTTTAATCTAATAAATTTTATTAATTTTTTTTCAATGTTTGACTATGGGTTGGATTTGAAGTGAATCAATAAGAACGTGCTTGTTATAAATAATCAATTATAATATATTTTTTTATAACTTAATGATTATATGATTTGTTAAAATAGTATTATTGTATTTTTCTGATGTAATATATAATCAATATTTTAATGATTTTAGTGAGATAACTTTTATTAAATTATATATATTTATTGCAATCCATAAATAAAAAATTTATCTATGATCTTTTAAAGGACCCTCCATTGATTGATGTTTAGTGGTGTATCATGGTTATGCATGATTATCCACCACTTATGACACTACTATACAATTTGAACAAAAGCTATAAGTAGCAATAATCAAACATCATCGATGGGTAATAATTGTATGATCAATATTGATGGGCAATAATTGTCCAGCACGATTGTAGAATCGTCAACTTCATAATTGCTTACAGTGACAAAGCAGAGTTGAGATGCGACTGAGAAAAGACTTGAATGGAGAAAAGATAGTATTTTCAATTTGTTGGTCATCGAAATCTCAGATCCATAGTTTATGTTCGTTGCTTCAATCAAGGAAGAAGGTGAGCTTTCCATCCTGTGTCTTCTGTGCAACCAACAACAGACCTATACGTAAAGAGAATTTTTTTTTATCACTTTACCACTAAGAAGTGTGGGGAAGAGAAGAAATCGATCGACAAACACTTTCCTACACTAAAAATCAATACACTTATGAACATACCACTTATATTGCCAATCAACAGAGGCCATGGCAGATTTATAAGAGAAAACAGAGTAGTGGAAGCTTATGTGAATAGAACACTTCGTTGTTTTGCCTAATTCTACTCTAGGGAGTTTACTACTAAACCATGATCCCATTCATTATTATAATATAATTAACCTTGGGTTATATGCCTATGTCAACTATCTATAATACACCTATACAATATAATATCATATCCTCATCACTATTCTCTAATAAAAATTCTTAGCATTTTATAAAATCCCAATCAAAATTCATATGAGTGAAATAAAATTCCTTTAAGCATTTGCTTAAAGGTAAATCACAAATTTTGTGGACAAAGTAGAAGTCCTTTAGACATCTCTTTAAAATAAGATCCTTTATTTTTTATGTTTTTACATATCTATGTATCATAGCAAATAATCAACTAACCAGAAGTCCTCTAGGCAAAGCTAACAAGAGTCCCTCTAAGGAAATCTCAAAGCTAACTAGAAGTCCTCTAGGCAAAACTAACTAAAACCTCCTTGGATCAATATTTTCTAAGCATATCTCTATGTATGTAATTGTATATTTTATATAAATAGTTGTTCTATAGTAATGCTCTCTTGGGCACATCATGCATCTTTCATCATACCTAATCATTCCATTTAATCAATCACCTTTTATAAACCTTTTAATTAGTCATCATTGATTAATTAATCATTGTTAAACAATACTTAACAACACAATTCATATTGATCGTAATTTATCTTAATTCATACACATCAAATCATCATCATCTAATCATAATAATACCATTATCATTTTAACTTAATTAACTCATAATCAAATGAACATTGGTCATTAATCAATTATAAACCATTAAAAATAAAGCACATGTGTCATTAAATATTAAAGCAATTAAATCAATCATCATAACTCATAACCACATTAGGTCTGAGGGTTTGGTCGATTGGTAAAGCGCATCATTTGGCATGTGTAACCTCGGTTTAAAACTCAGGGTCTTGTAGTACTAGAGAGCATGTCGCACCAGCATCATTGGCTATGTTAAAAAGTTTACTTGACACAACTGGAGGCTATAGTGGCAGTAAGGAGCAAGATTCAAAACCATGAAGAGGTAATGAAAAATGTAAGTTATTGATTTCTCTAGTATACACAAGAAAAAATAAACCTCATAATCACATCATAATTATTCACAACTAATCTAAAATGGTCTTCATATGTACACACACAATGTCATCATAAGAATACAATCAAAATATAAAACTCTCCTAATGCCCAAAGCTTAGCTAGTAGTAACCCAAATCCAAAGAGCTCTAAGTGTCACGACCCACCTTGGAGGAACTTTATTAATATACTATTTGAATTATGATAGCTGATTTTTAATGCTTGATGTATTTGCAATATATTGGTTTCTGTTAAGAGAAAATTATGTTGCATTGCATTACTTGATTGCAAGTTCAAGTTTTCTTGTAGGTGGAAGACTTACCACCAAAGAGATGAGAAGGGAAATGATGACAAAGACAACTCAATAGGTAAAGCTCATATTCCAATCATCACTAGTTACCTCCTTGATGGCGGTGTTACTTGAGTATAACTCTAAAATTCCTATCACTCAAAGGAAAAACGGTGATGGGGGATACTGAGCACATGTATCGAATGCTTGTATGCTTTTTTTGCGATTTATATTTTTTTTACAACTAATTTGCATGAGATTGGCATAATGGAATTTTACCTTGAAAATACACATTGAATAATGATTCACTATTCACTATTCACTATTCACTATTCACTATTTACCAATGGTTTGCATTTTACAAACTATTTTAGAAAATATTTTTATACATTTGAAAATAACATACAATTTTGTGAAATTCTTAAAATAATCAATTTCTAAAATAAAAGATTTATTTTGCTGAACATGCTTATTTGTTCTAGTTGACCCCATGTTAGAAGGGAATTAGGTGAATTGTTCTATTATACAAACTTGTCCAATTTTGATTGGACCAAAATAGAGAGAACATTATGTTGACTTAAAGGTCCATTCCTTTCCTCCACATGGTAACTTTAGGATGGCTAAAATGGTAGGTGAGATTCCTCCAATTTCAACCTTGCAACACCCACCTACCAAATAGAAGTAGATGTCCTAGAGATAGGGGGACACAAGGAAAAATGAGCCACCCTTTTCATTAAAATAATTAGGTGCCACAAAGTGGACCCAATTTTAATTGAACTTTAAAGGACTCTAGTATTATTAAATAATATAAGAATTATCCTATCCTTTTGAAAATTATCCATTTGGCTTCCCTACATTGGTGGAAATAAAAGGGAGGTCTCTTCTCTTATCATTAATAGTCCTAGCTTTGTATCCATTTTATACCTCAATAGTATTAGTTTTGTATTTGTTCCCATGAAAAAGGGACACAAAACAAGATAAGGTCACCTACCTTATCCTTATTTGGACCCTCTTCTACTTTTTTGGATTACCCTCCACATGACATGATAAGTCTTAATGGGCCCAAGGCATATTTTAATAATAAAATAATAAGGCCACTATTTTGCCATAAGTGGAGAAATTTTCCTATAAATTGAGTACATATAGTTAAGAAAAGGGGAGGAGGAAATCTTGAAGCTTAGGGAGTATACTCTCCACTTTGGTGGATCAGAAACCAAAAAGCTTTGGGAGAGTACTAATATTTAGGTAGGAGGAAGTATTGGAAAAACCTAGGGAGTATGCTCTCCACCTTGGTGGATCATAAACTAGAAGGTTTGAAAGATTTCCTAGTTGAAGAAAAAAACATTTAGAAGTATCCATTGAGGTTGAGAAGATATTAGGTTATGCTAAGCTGAAGAAAGAGGAAGCAATAGGAGAAGATACCTAATTCAAGTAGGATCATCTTGCGGGAATTCTAGGTTGGGGTTTTCCACTCTATTTCATTTATGAATTACTAAATGTTTTTTTGGCTTAGGGTTGATACATTTTAAGTAAGGATGCATTAGATTGCTTAAATATAAAGTTTAATCATAGTTGATAATCTATGATGTATTGGAGGTATGAGGGCTTACTATAAGTGCATAGAAGATAGTAATTTCCTATGTCTTTTTAGAATGTAGAGTGACTTCTATGTAGAGAATATTATTACCATGTATTGGTAGAAGGTTAACTTAAGTAAGTCATATATCTTGTGTTGGAACCATTATTGGGTTTGCTTTGAATAATAAAATAGTATTGCATAAGTTGATTTGTTATATATATGTATCCAATAGAAAAGTGAAAGTTTTGCATTTATGCTTTGAAAGTTGTCAAGTGATAATTCTAGCTCTTTTGTAAGATTTAAATTTATATAGTTTGGATATTCTTATTAAAGAAATCTATTTCAATTTAAATGTTATGTTTGGTAATAAAATGAAGTTATATGCTTTTTTTATCATCATAAGTGTGGTAAAATTCTAGTATTGAAGGAAAATATTGGTGTCTTTTTCCTTAGGAAGAGGTATGGAACTTTTTATTTGATTGGAGATAAATCGAACATAAGATGATATGGATTGTGCAATAAACCTTACTTTGCATAATGGTTGATATTTTGCTAATAATGTTCATTAACATGAGATATGCAACTAGAAAATTTAATATTGCATGTATGCATTTAAATATGAGAAATCATGGTTTGCTTGTGTTGCATTGGCATACTTTGCATTCGAGTTGTCATGATCCCTTACAAACTCATCTCTCTCACATCATGAAGATGCAAGAAAACCAGAGGATAACCAGTCAAGCATTGAAGATGATTGTACTATGATTCATTTTGTATAAGCATGTTTTGAGATGTTCTCATTACAATTTTGAAAGGCTGAAAAAAAAATTGAGCCAGACTTTTAATATTTGATGTATTTCTATTACATGTTTTTTATACTAGTAAAGCAGACTTAAATGATGTAATCATCTCAAATAGATGGTAGATGATGTATAATGTTGGAAATATGATCAAATTAAAGTATCTGGTGTAAAGCTTGTTAGCAATTGTAATTGAATGTTAATGATCATTTTTGTAAATAGAGATTACTTGTATGATTGCTTATTTCAAGTTATGGTAATGTATGTGCAAAATATATAGTGATATTTGGTTGATCATAAGAACCATATATTTTGAGTATAGCAGTGTAGAGGGAAATTTATGATTAACCTACACGACAATGGAAGCAATACAAAGAATTAAACTTAAGGCATAAAACCCACCACCACCAAACTAACAACACCTTGATGATAAGAAAATCTTATATTAACGCTTAAGATGATTAACCCAAGTTGTATGTAAGTTTCCATAATAAGCAATAAATTAATGGGTTCTCCTAAGACACTAGCATTTGTTGGTAGTTTGGAGAATTAGAGAAAGGTATTCCTTTGGTGAGAAATTGTTCTCCTAATTGGTTGGTACAACCATTATGATGTCCTCTTGTCATTTGGAAAATGTATTATGAGGACATAGCCATTGCACTTTGATATTCATCTACCATTATGGGATGGTGAGATGGTGTTGTAGGGGTTGGTGCTCCTACTTGCAATTGGCTTAAAAAGAATTGTAGAAGTTGGTGCTTCTATTTATTTAATCTATTGCAATTCGGCTTACTTACTTCTTTTTGGGAAAATCTTGTCTTAGATCATTATTATAACCTTAACTTATCGAAAGGTGGTCAAATATGAGCTCAAAAAAAAAAAACAAAATAGTAGATGAGTAGTGACAACTAGGGTTGTTACAGTTGGCATCAGAGCCCAAGCTAACTGATAAATTATAGATAAATCTAGGTTAGTAAAAGATATGAGACATGGATCAAGATATGTTTTCCCTTACTCTTGATGATGCATACTTGGTAAGGATTAGGTCAGTGCTTGAGATCATTGGTGTCTGAGATCCTTTCTCTCATGAGTAGATCCATAGTCATTCGAAAGTGGAAGAGCTAAGCGAACCCCCCAGTATGGGTTTTAAGTGGTGTACCTTAGACTCTTTTGGGAAACTGCTCGACATATATATCTTAAAACTTAATTATTCCTTATTTCAAGTGTGTATAAACTTCAACCCAAGTTAGAGGAAGCAACTACAGAATAAACCTAGTGACAGTAAACTATTTGAAAAAAAAACTATTATAGTTATTTAGTATTTTGACATTGAAAAAGAGCAAATATTAATACAACTCCATACTCTAGGTTAACATGGCAACAAGAATGTTGAACAGGGCAATAGTAAAAAAAAAACATCCATTGCCAAGGATTGAAGATCTATTTGATTAGCTGAAAAGTGCTCTAATTTTTACCAAAATTGATTTGAAGTCAAGATATCATCAACTAAGAATCCAAGATGAAGACGCACAAAACCGCAGTCAAGACTAGGTATGGTCACTATGAATTCATAGTCTTATCATTCAATTTGACCAATGCACCAGTAGCTTTCATGAATTTGATGAACAATGTGTTCAGGAATCAGTTGGATCAGTTTGTATTGATATTTTTAGATGATATTTTGAGAAGAGCATGATAAGCATTTAAGGATAGTATTAGAGTTGTTAAGGAAAAATCAACTCTATGGAAACTTGTCTAAATGCGAGTTTTATGTTTCTAAAGTGTATTATTTGGGACACATAATATCAGCAGATGGAATCGCTATAGACCCAAAGAAAATAGAAGCTATCTTGAGTTGGCCACCTCCAACAAATGTATCAGAAGTTAGAAGTTTCATGGGATTATCAAGCTATTATAGGATATTTGTGAAATATTACTCCAAAATTGCTTATCCTATAACCAAAATTCAAAATAAGGGGAGGGATTTTAAGTGGATTGTCATATGCGAAACAATGTTTAATTTTCTTAAACATAATCTTACCACAACTCTTATGCTGAAGATACCAGATCCATCTGGAAATTTTTTAGTTTGCACTGATGCTTCATTAGAAGGACTTGGAGGAGTCTTATCTCAAGATAACTCCATAGTAGCATATGAGTCTAGGAAAATAAAATCTAAATATAAGATGCTTTGATTGTGGAGGTCCAAATTATGATATCAACTACCCAAAACATACCAGCAATAGCATAGATAGGCCCAATCACAAGATCTATGCAGCGACAACAATGCAAGACTTGGATGGTCAGACTATTCCTCTACTTCAGAATGGTACACTTTTTGATAGAGATGTTAGAATTCTAATTGATAGTGGAGCTGTAGATAGTTTTATTTCTAATAATATTTCAAGGAATATACTCGAAAAGCCAAGATCTTTGGCACAAGGGTGGAGAGTCGAGTATGGATCAGGACAGACTTATCATGTCAACCAATATTTCCCCTTAACTCAAATTACCTTACCCAATGGATTTACTAAGTGGCATTTATGTGTAGCACCCCTACATTCATTCGACATCATCTTGGGAATAGATTGGTTGAAGGCTCATGAAGCCTTGATAAATTTCCATGAAATATGGATTGAGTTTACTAATGAAAACAAGGAAAGGCAAAGAATGTATAGTGAAGCAAGGGAATTTCAACCCAAGCTAATTTCAGCTATGCAATTGAAGAAGACAATTAGAAAAGGAGGAATGGTTTATGCAATGAAAATCAAAGAAAAAGATAAAATTCCAAAGGAAGAATTTTTTAATAAATTTCCACTTTTGCAAGAATATCAAGATATTTTTGTTGATGAGATACCTGGTTTACCACCTAAAAAAAATTGATTTCACCATAGAACTATTACTAGGAACCGAGCCTATCCATAGAGCTCCTTATAGAATGAATCCCATTGAGATGCAAGAATTGAAGGTGTAACTCCAAGAATCGCTTGATAAAGGATTAATAAAACCAAGTGTATTCCCTTGGGAAGCACATGTCTTATTTTTAAAGAAGAAAATAACCTTGCAACAAGATAGTCTCAACATTCGTGAATCTAGACAGATAGGAGAAAGTTATGGAAATTCGAATAAAAGAAGTAAAGAACCTTACTATTACAATTTTTGTTATACAAGATCAAATTCAACAGATTTTGCAAGCCATAAGTTCTTCGTATAACCCCAACAACAATCAAGGGGATGAGAATTCTATATTTTGAGGTTAGAGAGGATGAAGATCCTGAAGAGTGTGAAAATAGGATCCGTATGGAGAAATAAATCGACAATGATCTTAAGGTGACTAAGTGGTGAAAATACAACTGAGGCATGGTTGGATAAACTAGAACTTTATTTTTCATAAGAAACTAATCCTCTACAACTAAAATGGGATTTGCTCTTTCTCATCTGGGAGAAAGAGGAATAGACTGGTGGAATACTTATAGAGAAAAACATAAGATCTCACCCAACAAGTTGAAGTGGGAAGTGTTTGTAGAAACTTTTAAGGAGAGATTCCTTACAAAGCAATTTTATTTGAATAAGTACAAGGAATTATTTGCATTTCATCAAGGATCAAGCTTCGTGGAGGAATATTATGAACAATTTGTGAGACTCCTTAAGTATGTACCATATTATAATCAGAATAATAAGATGAAAATACATAAATTTATCCTAGGAATGAAGCCTTGGATTAGATATAGGGTAAGCGTGCATGTTCAGAAAACTATGCAAGAAGCTTACGATATGGATTGAAGGATAGAGTCTACTCAAACTACTAAAGAAACTCACAATAATTCCACAGAAGTGTCAAATAAAGGAGAAGAGAAAATGGAATGTAATGGTATGTAACTCTTGCTCACTTGGATATTTCATGAGTGTTACAGTCTCAAGAATCATAAAGTAATGGATTCTATTCCTTAAGGACTAATGGAATTAAATCCATATTATAAACATTAGTGGTTGGTGTAACCCGAAATATTATGATAACAAATTATGGATTGATCCGTGTCGAAACTCGGAGTGGGTTGAATTCCACAAAAAAAAGGAAATTGGGACTTGAGTTATAAATCAAGTTAGGCCTTACATTTTGAGTTGATGAATGATTGGACATGAGGAGTATGTACCCCCATGATGGCTAGATAATGCCCTTATGTAATGAACTTAATTGATTCATATATAACAAAAGGGGTGCCTAAATAAAAAGGTAATCCAATAAGCCTTAAGAGGAATAAGGAAGTATAATCATGCTTAAGATGCTATTCCAAGGGATTATGTAAGTTTAAATCATGTATAGTGATTTTATTGTCTTAGTGACCCCATCAAAAGGATGTGGGAGGGATCTAAGATTCATGACTAACCATTACTTAGGTTATATCATGTAAGATGGGTTTCCATCTTCAAGGCATTCACCTACATACTGATCTTGGTGGATAGTATGATTAATGGTGTTTTCCCTTTTATGAGGGATGAAACCTAATGCTTTAATCAACATTCTCATATCCGAGTGGTATGAGGGTTTCGTAGAAGCTGATCACTTCTACTCAAGAGTGACTCTGATCAAGTCTTAATATCTCTTGATAATATTTGTCTTGATAACTTACAATCCAGTTGGAATGGTCTACCTTGGAACATGATTATGCCCTTGCCTCATGAAAGATGGATGTATATAAAAAAAATTTAGATAAAAGTGGTAACATTCTCTTCCATACTTACAATCCAAATGGAATGATTATTTATCAATGATATGAGATAGAAGTTAGTATTACAAATTCAGAAAATATTGTAATTTAACATTGTTCTTTATATATCAGGAAATGATCCTTAAGGCAGGAAGCGGAGAGGACACATTATATCGCAAGATGAATCAAACTGAAATTCCTAGAGGAAAATTGAGGATATTAAGCAGAATGGTGGAAGATATTTTTGCAATGAATTTTGAGTTGAAAGAACAAGTAAACGACCTTAAGAAACAACTGGCCTAGCAAGGTCAACTGCTAGAAAACTTGGAAGCTCAAAAGTGCAAATCTAGGACAATGCAAGTCAAGTCCAATTTGCAAGAAAAGAAGCCTATTTTCAATTTTGCCATTTTGATAGAACCTGAACGAAAAATATTAAGGAAGAGAAAGAGTGTCAATTTTATGAAGTGGGAGCAAGAACAAAATTGAAAAAAGAAGCAAGTTTGCTTCAGGAAGGGATTCCAGAAGCCTGAGACTAATACGTTACAAGAATCATATTCCATTATGCAAGACAAGGGAAAGAAACAAGTAGGTCCTCTGGGGGGATGCTTTACTTGTAAATGACAACACTATGAAAAAATTGCCCACAATGTGCAGGAACAAGTAAAATTATGATGAATCACAAAATCCATGTTTTCACCAAAATCCAAAATTTGGGAGGGCAAGCCACTCTTTTGCTCATGAGTGATGGTGAAGCCCTTAGTTGTTACAATGGGATCAACCAAGATTCTAGATATTCACTCCAAAATTAGGAGGAAGCATAATATCGATCAGCGTAAGGCCTAGGGGGACCAGTACTCTGAGAAGAATTCTACTTTGGAAAAAGTGGAGAACATGAAAATATATTTTCCATATTTATTTGATAATGCTATGTAATAATATAGGTTGAACTATTCACCACTTATGAAAGTGGAAACTAAACAAATCTTATGTGTTATTGACTGATATGTAATATTGTAGGAAAACACAGAGGATTGTGTTTATTCTAAGGGGGGAGTATGTCACGACCCAGCTTGAAGGAATTTTATTAATATGCTATTTGAATTATGATAGTTGATTTTTAATGTTTGATGTATTTGCAATATATTGGTTTCTATCAAGAGAAAATGATGTTGCATTGCATTACTTTATTGCAGGATTAGGTATTCTCGTAGGTGGAAGACATAACACCAAAGAGATGAGAAGGGAAATGATGACAAAGACAACTCAACAGGTAAAGCTCATATTCCTATCATCACTAGTTACCTCCCTTATGGCGGTGTTACTTGAGTATAACTCTAAAATTCTTGCCACTCAAAGGAAAAATGGTGATGGAGGATAATGATCACATGCATCGAATGCTTGTATGCCTTTTGTGTGATTTATATTTTTTTTACAACTAATTTGCATGAGATTTGTATAATGAAATTTTACCTTGAAAATACACATTAAATAATGATTCACTATTCATTATTTACTATTCACTATTCACTATTTACTATTTACTATTCACTATTCACTGTTCACTATTTACTATTCACTATTTACTATTTACTATTCACTATTTACCAATGGTTTGCATTTTACAAACTATTTTAGAAAATATTTTTATGCATTTGAAAAAAACCATGAAATTTTGTGAAATTCTTAAAATAATCAATTTCTAAAATAAAAGATTTATTTTGCTGAATATGCTTATTTGTTCTAGTTGACCCCATGTTAGAAGGGAATTAGGTGAATTGTTCTATTATACAAACTTGTCCAATTTTGATTGGAAAAAAATAGAGAGAACATTATGTTGACTTAAAGGTCCATTCCTTTCCTCCACATGGCAACTTTAGGATGACTAAAATGGTAGGTGAGATTCCTCCAATTTCAATCTTGCAACACCCACCTACCAAATAGTAGTAGATGTACTAGAGATAGGAGGACATAAGGAAAAATGAGCCACCCTTTTCATTAAAATAATTAGGTCCCACAAAGTGGACCCAATTTTGATTGAACTTTAAAAAAATTATCCTATCCTTTTGGGAATTATCCATTTGGCTTCCCTACACTGGTGGAAATAAAAGGGAGGTCTCTTCTCTTATCATTAATAGTCATAGCTTTGTATCCATTCTATACCTCAATAGTATTAGTTATGTATTTGTTCCGATGAAAAGGGTACACAAAACAAGATAAGGTCGCCTATCTTATCCTTATTTGGACCCTCTTCTATGTTTTTGGATTACCCTCCACATGACATGATAATTCTTAATGGGCCAAATGCATATTTTAATAATAAAATAATAAGGCCACTATTTGGCCATAAGTGGGGAAATTTTCCTATAAATTGAGGACATCTTGTGAAGAAAGAGGGAGGAGAAAATCTTGGAGCTTAGGAAGTATGCTCTCCACTTTGGTGGATCAGAAACCAAAAAGCTTCGGGAGAGTACTAAGATTTAGGTAGAAGGAGGGAGTCTTGGAAAAACCTAAGGAGTATGCTCTCCACCTTGGTGGATCAGAAACTAGAAGGTTTGAAAGATTTCTTAGTTGAAGAAAAAAATATTTAAAAGTATCAATTGAGGTTGAGAAGATATTAGGTTATGCTAAGTTGAAGAAAGAGGAAGCAAGAGGAGAAGATACCTAATTCAAGTAGGATCATCTTGCAGGAATTCCAGGTTGGGGCTTTCCACTCTATTTCATTTATGAATTACTGGATGTTTGTTTGTATTAGGGTTTATACATTTGAAGTGAGGATGCATTAGATTGCTCGAATATAAAGTTTAATCATAGTTGATAATCTATGTGGTATTGGAGGTAGGAGGACTTACTATAAGTGCATAGAAGATAGTAATTTCCTATGTCTTTTAGAATGTAGAGTGACTTCTATGTAGAGAATATTATTACCATGTATTGGTAGAAGGTTAACTTAAGTAAGTCATATATCTTGTGTTGGAACCATTATTGGGTTTTCTTTGAATAATAAAATAGTATTGCATAAGTTGATTTGTTATATATATGGTATCCAATAGAAAAGTGAAAGTTTTGCATTTATGCTTTGAAAGTTGTCAAGTGATCATTCTAGCTCTTTTGTAAGATTTAAATTTATATAGTTTGGATATTTTGATTAAAGAAATCTATTTCAATTTAAATGTTATGTTTGGTAATAAAATGAAGTTATATGTTTTGTTTATCATCATAAGTATGGTAAACTTCTAGTATTGAAGGAAAATATTGGTGTATTTTTTCTTAGGAAGCGGTATGAGACTCTTCCTTTGATTGGAGACAAACCGAACATAAGATGATACAGATTGTGCAATAAACCTTACTTTGCATAATGGTTGATATATTGTTAATAATGTTCATTAACATGATATATGCAACTTGCAAATTTAATATTGCATGTATGCATTTAAATATAAAAAAACATGGTTTGCTTGTGTTGCATTGGCATACTATACACACGAGTTGTCATGATCCCTTAAAAACTCATCTCTCTCACATCATGAAGATGCAAGAAAACCATAGGAGAACCAGTCAAGCATTGAAGATGGTTGTACTGTGATTCATTTTGTATAAGCATGTTTTGAGATGTTCTCATTGTAATTTTGAAAGGCTGAAAAAACATTGAGCCAAACTTATAATTTTTGATGTATTTCTATTACATATTTTTGTATACTAGTAAAGCAGACTTTAAATGATGTAATCATCTCAAATAGATGGTAGATGATGTAGAATGTTGGAAATATGGTCAAATGAAAGTATCTGGTGTAAAGATTGTTAGCAATTGTAATTGAATATTAATGATAATTTTTGTAAATAGATATTACTTGTATGATTGCTTATTTCAAGTTATGGTAATGTATGTGCAAAATATATGGTGATATTTGGTTGATCATAAGAACCATGTATTTTGAGTATAGCAGTGTAGAGGGAAATTTATGAGTAACCTACACGACAATGGAAGCAATCCAAAGACTTAAACTTAAGGCATAAAATCCACGACCACCAAACTAACAACACCTTGATGATAAGAAAATATTATAATAAAGCTTAAGACGATTAACCCAAGTTGTATCTAAGTTTCCATAATGAGCAATAGATTAATGGGTTCTCCTAAAACACTAGCCTTTGTTGGTAGTTTGGAGAATTGGAGAAAGGTATTCATTTGGTGAGAAATTGTTCTCCTAATTGGTTGGTACAACCATTATGATGTCCTATTGTCATTTGGCAAATGTATTATGAGGACATTGCCATTGCAGTTCTATATTCATCTACCATTATGGGATGGTGAGATGGTGTTGTAGGTTTTGGTGCTCCTACTTGCAAATGGCTTAAAAAGAATTGTAGAAGTTGGTGCTTCTATTTATTTAATCTATTGCAATTAGGCTTACTTACTTCTTGTTGGTAAAATCTTGTCTTAGATAATTATTATAACCTTAACTTATCGAAAGGTGGTCAAAGATGAGCTCAGGGAAAAAAATAGTAGACGAGTAGTGACAACGGGGGTTGTTACACTAAGAGCACATATCTAGTGCCCTATTATGAAACAACTTTCAAAAATATAGTAATAGAAGTAGCAATCTAATAGTGCACAAATAATATTACCAAAATCATCATAATATTTTATATCTAATTGCTAAAAAATCAAAATAAGGTCATATAACAATGGCGGTAGTAAAACTAAAAGCTTTCCTTTATTCTATGGGGTTATAAAACAAGGCACATCGTTATACACTTAGAGAGGCAAAGTATAATAACCTCTTGGAGAAGGAAAATTATTATATGAGCAACATATGCAATTAAGATTTGAATATGAAAGATGATATCAACTACCATCTAAATATTATTATCTATAGATTAAATCTATCATTAACACTAACCCTAATGCTCAAGGGATAACTATCTAAACATAGGGCCAAAACTAAAATGTTGGCTATATTAGAGTCATTACATGGCTACCTCCTTAGAAGATTTACCCTCAAAGCTAGAAAAGATTAGAAAAAGCTCTCAGGATCCCATGTGGCATATTATTATAGAAGGTCCTCCCACTTAATGAGAAAGTCTTAAATTTATTGAGACTAAAGATGAAAAAAATTGAATTGTAACATTGCTTTAGGATGAAGAGTGACTCAAATTTCTGAGTCCTAGTAGCTTGGTATGGGACTACACCTTCTAGTCAATAAGATATTTGAGATATGATACATAAAATATGGGATGGATGCATGAAGAATGTGGAAGATCAAATTGATATGCTACCTCACCAATGTGATGAACCACCTTGTAGGGCCCATAAAATTGAGGATCCAACTTCTAACTGGACTTCTTATTCAAGGACAATTGCTTATAGGATTGTAGGTGAAGAAAGGACATATCTTCTATCGTAAATTGATATTCAAAATGGTTTGAATCATGTTGTTGCTTCATGTATTTCTAGGTCTAAGCCAAATTATCCTTAAGAATTTGAAGCACAAGTCATCATTATTGTAACAAATCATCTACTTAGCCAACCTTGGAGAATCCTAGAACATAGTCTATAACTGATGGAGGTTTTTTACCATACAATTCTTCAAATGGGGATATATTAAGTGATAAATAGCAAGTACTATTCAACCACTTGGATAATGAGAGAAAATAAAATTAATGATACTACGTTTCTTGACTAAAATAATGGAGGTATGTACCCAACCATTTTTTAACAATCTCTATTTGAGCATACAATTTAGGGTGATAAGAAGAGGACATAATCAACTTGATACCACTAAGACAAAACAATTATTTTCAAAATTTACTAGTGAAGACAAGGTCATAATGTAACCAAAGAACTGAACACAAAATAAATGACAAAGACAGAGATAGAAGTAGATTATCAAAATGCCCCTTTTGTATTGATATTGATACAACTTTTACAAAAGATTTTGAATTGCCCCAAGCGTGTTGGGAGCAATGTTACAATGTTCTTCGTCTCTCTGAAATACAATGCTTTGTTATGGGAGAGGGAGATCTTCCAACTCCTCCGCAGGGTGTGGTGTTCTTCGTTCTCTCGTCACAGCTTCAAAGGGTGAGTGGGCTTTGGTATCCAACAAGGGACCACTCCAGCTTCAACAGCTTATCCAAGATACATGTTACCTGCACACATGCAAACCAACAAAGAAGATTAATAGCACCTGTATAGTCAAGTGGTAAACCCAATGCTACATATAAACCTATCACTGATATGTATGAAAAGCAGATAGCATGCAACATTTAACAAATAAAGCCTTGCTCCATATTTTAAATCGCTTATCTCCATTGATGAAATTTCTCAGGACTGTGGAACCGTGAAAGCGCGGTTGTGGGTTGGAAACCGTAGACCTGTGGTTGTAAAACCGTAGAGTCACATTTTTGACTGTGGAACCATGGACAAGCGATTTTGGCTGAATGGCAGATTGCCTCGAGATCCGAGCCAACGGTCAGAATCGAGCTCATGCTCTCAATTTCTCGTTGTGTCCAGATCTATTTCGGTAGCCTATCGGTACGCAAGTTCAGCTCCCTTTGTTTGGTGGACTAATGGTGTTTTTATAGGCTTCCTAGGGCTTTGGAGGGGAATGGGAGGTGGCAAGCCTGACTTGCCAAGTGGCAAATCTGAACTGCCAGGTGGAAGGGGCAGTTACAGTGAGTCATTCAGTGTGCCTCACTTAACTGGGGTGATGTGGCTGCAAGTGGAGTGCAATGTGGGATCCTGTCCTATGTGAAGGGACAAAGGAGACAAGGTGGATGAGATGTGGCATGGGTGTTGGGAATCTGTCCCATGTGCAAAGACAGGGGGACAAGAGTGGGTAAGATGTGGCAGAGATGTTGGGTGAAGTGTCCAGGACACATGTCCAATGGGTGGACAGGGTATCCTAGGGTGATTTTCCAAATTAAGTAAATTAGAAAAATAGGATGATGTGTAGGATTTTATATCCCTAAGTTAGAACTTAGGCATATATTTTTATCATGCAAGATTTGATGGTGGGGTGGTAAATGTGATTTAGAGGGTGTCGGATTTTGGTGTCTACAGTTGCCCCTTTTTGTACTACGTTGTGTACCACACAATGCGGTGCAAAAACTAATGACATCTAACTTTATTGGATGGATGGACTTATTTCTTTTTGGTATGGCAGAATGTATATATATGTATATTATTATTTTTTTTTTTGTTTACCCCCTCAATTGGTAAGTGGGTGAATTGTGGAGCCCAATAACCAATTGATGAAAAGGTATTTTATGATTGTTTGTTTTTGCAAATGATTTGCCCCAACTTGTGGGTGACTATTCATTCAAAATACCGTTTGGTTTGATTGACATGCATGTTTGTGGTTTGAAGGAACCAATCATCCTAGGTGCCTGTCCCAGTGACTGTTAGCAATTCCTTAATGCACATTGATTGTATCATTACCGTGTTTTGTAACCTCATGGAGTGGGCTTCAATTTCAACCTTGGGTTGTTTTGTGTTGATGTTGTCACTTAAGACATTTTCATTTTTTTTTTTTGTAACCGCTAATTTATGATTTTCCAGGTAACCGCGGGTGGGTATTTTACCGCAAAACCATGGGATGCTTTTGACACAAACCAGGGTCTGCATTTTGATGCGAAAAATGAGGGTGCACATTTTTCACCGCTAAAAGCGGCTATTTAAAGGCCTGATGTCGCTTTCAATTGTCATTCTGCTAGTTGTCATTTTGTGATTCATTGGAGTGATGAGCGAGATGGAGCTTGGTGAGGGAAGTGGTGGTGGTGGCTCGGCTGGAGCGGAAGTCAGCCGGTATGCCGAGGTAGGTGGTCTTTTGTTTTTAGAATTTTTTTTTTTTTTTTTTTTTTTTTTTTGTTTTTAATTGTTTTTTTTTTGGTAATTAATTTTTTTTTTATTTTTATGAATTTTGTTTGTTTTGTTATTTTTGTTTATTTGTTTTTTTTTTTTTTTTTTTATCACCTAGGGGTAGGTAAATTTTTTTTTTTTTTTTTGATTTTTTTTTTGTTTTATTGTTTTTGATCACCTAGGGGTAGGTGAAATTTTTCTTTTTTTTTTTGTTTTTTTATTTTTTTTTTGTTTTGATTTTTTTTTATCACCTAGGGGTAGGTGAAATTTTTCTTGTTTTTGTTTTGTTTGTTTTGATTTTGTTTTTTTTTTTTTTGTTTTGATTGTTTTTTATCACCTAGGGGTAGGTGAAATTTTTCTTTTTTTTTTGTTTTTTTTTTTTTTTTGTTTTTTTTTTTTTTTTTTTTTTTTGATTTTTTTTTTTGGATTTGCTAATTGTTATTGTGTGTTCTTTTCAGGTTAAGCTTCTTGATGCTCGGCATAGGTGGCCGAGGACTATCCGAAAGGTGCGGAAGGCACTTTTCGATGATGACTGGGCTCTTCTTCAGACTATCGGTCTTGATGGTTGCGGGCGGTTAGGCACCATTCGAGCTGATGAGGATCTTCTTTCGATGCTTGTTGAGCACTGGGATCCTGACAGAGGTACCTTTCAGCTCCCTACGGGGGAGCTTACTATTACCCTTGAGGATATTTACCAGATTTTTCATGTTCCTATCGAGGGACCTATTGTCCGGGTTGGCCTTGACAAGAAGGCGACTCTATTTCCTATGTTCGGTGAGATGTGGGATGTCGATTGTAGTAGGGGTGA
The DNA here is from genome assembly GCA_028583015.1 of Wollemia nobilis. Lineage (NCBI taxonomy): Eukaryota > Viridiplantae > Streptophyta > Pinopsida > Araucariales > Araucariaceae > Wollemia > Wollemia nobilis. Next base: position 6,775,354 of record JAQPPZ010016936.1, read on the forward strand.
CATAGCATACTTGGATTTGTATACGACTGGTAGCTTGGGGGCGCTTCCAGTATTTATTATGTATATATTGAGCAACATGTTGTTGCCCAATTCCATGGGATCGAGGATCCCATGGAACCAGGTACCGATTGTTCTAGATCTGATATCTGATCCTCGATGGTTGGCATGGGCTCCCGCTCTTCTTTGTGAGGTTTACAACGAGTTATATGAGGTGAAGAGGTAGGGGCGAAAGGGCCTGGGCTATAGTTTGGTGCTCCAGATTTGGTCTTGGGAGCATATTATCATTGGTCGACCTGTTGGTCTCCCTTGCACTATCGATTCCACTTCTCCTCGCTCATACAGATGGCTACTTAGTGAGGAGCTTAGTCATCCAGTGGTGGGTGCCTCGGAGTATAGAGATATCCTTAGTTCTCTTACCAGATATTTGATGAGTTGGCGGCCATGGAGAGGTCTGGATTGGGTGACGGATGCAGTAGAGCTTCATCGCATCAGGCGAGGGCGATGGGTTGTTGGTGCCCATCTGAGGGAGATGGAGTTTATTCAATTTTCTAGAGTGCAACGTCAGTTTGGGCTAGTGCAGGATGTTCCTGATGCGCCTGTGACCTACAGGCAGTGGGGTGATGAGTTAGGGTTACCTATTGCTCCTAAATTTTGGTGAGTTGATGATCCTTCTGATGACTCTGACTTGGAGGTTCTCGACTTGGATGATGTGGGTACCACCCCTGAGTACGATGTCTAGTTTTTTGGCCAGCCTCTCTGGACTTTGAGTGCCATTGTAGATGATGATGGGAGTGGTGATGATGTAGATGTGGGAGGATGGGTTCCCTGGTCGATGAAGCATCGATGAGGTAGTTCTTCGAGAGCTGACATGGGCACCAATTTTTAGTAGCTCGAGGAGGCTGGTGGTGATGGTGATGAGGGTGGTGATGGGGGTGGTGGTGATGAGGATGCCCCTCCTCGATGGATAGAGGAGGATTGGGATATGTTATAGGTTGAGCGTGATAGCCTAGGTTTAGAGGTGACTCGCCTAAAGGGTGAGTTAGCATGGTACCAGGGTGAGGTGACTCACCTCCAGGGTGAGGTGGATAGGATGCGTGATGGGCCTAGCAGTGATGCTCTCGCTGTAAAGGACTTGGAGATTTCTAGGCTCGGAGGTGAGGTCACTCGGTTAGAGGGTGAGCTGACTCGGCTACAGGCAGGGTCAGGTGGAGGTGACACTATAGCTATTGTTGCTACTCTTCGAGCAGATATTTCTCAGTGGGTTGCTCATGAGGGTGCTGACTTGAGGAGCCTATGCAAGTAGGCTATTTATATAGAGATGTTGGAGAATATTCTGCATGAGCGTCAGATTCCTTTGCCTGTTCCTCCTTCTTCATCAGCTACTACTACTACCCGAGGGACTGATAGGAGTCGCAGGACTCATCGGTCATCGAGTTCTCATGGTGCTTCTACAGCGTAGGGTCCTCGAAGGGATCCTGCTGGTACTAGCTAGTGTGACATGTTATTTTCTTTTTTTTGTATTTTTGCTTCTATTTTGCTATGAGCCTTAGTGCTTCGATGTATACAGCCTATGCAGGCATTTTGTACCTTTGGGACCTTCATATATATATATATATATACATGGCCTTGTATTTTGGTTATCTCATGTGTTAATGTTTATATGCATGCTTCTTGTTTATGCTTTTTTAATGCTTATGTGATGCAATGTACACATTGTTACATTTGTGCTATGATAAATGAATGTAAACTAATATGTAATATGCAGTTTATGTTTATTTTCATTTAACTATATGATGACATGCATGATGTTTTTGTAATATTTTATAGCTCAGAGTAGTTGACCATTACTTGTTCATTGTTGCAATTGGGGGTATCCAACTTGATGACTCTTCGCGGTTGATGTATGGTGGGTGTATGTATGTGATAATGTAGAACATGTGATAATGATATGGTAGTTGGTATGGTTTTGATATATAACATTGGAGGATTTTCAAAGACTCAAACAGTCTAGTGATTTTAACCATTTTCTCAATGTTCGTCTAACCCTCTTTAGGACCAAGGTGTGTGCAAGTGGAGTTCGTTATTCTGAATATTTGGTTTGGGAATGGCCCTAAGCAATCAAGAACCAGTGCATGTGTATGTGAAGTTCATTAACTCATGATGAGTAAAATTGGATGGTACCTGTATGGGTTTACCAATTAGCTAGCTTGTCCGTATGTGCGGTCAGAGGTCTTTCTTTTGGGAGAAAGACGTGTCGCCCTGCATGAGTTTACTCCACTGCCAGTCAAGCGTCTATAGCTCCGATGGAGGTTCGCTCCATAGTCCAATGATTCGATCTTCGAGCTTTGGGGATGACTACATAACTTTCTGAGGGGAATGTAGTACGATCCTTCTTGCTTTTGTGATATGTGGTGTGTGTATAGTATTTATCATGATAGAGTTTGGGGAATCGGATTCTCAACCGAAGTGTGATGAGAATGTGATCCTATCCTTATCGTCTACCTTTTAATTTAATTGTTTGGATTGTTGTGATGGTGGTGAAAACCACCTTTTTGATTTTGGACTATGTTGCGTAATGGGACAAGCGGGGAATATTTCCTTTTCGCTTCAAGGTTGTACCCAAGTTGGCATTATCTTTTCTTACTCAAAATGTTTTTAAATTTGTAAAGTGTTTTTGGTTCAAGATTGCTTTGGGGTCAATCTACCATACTCAAGACTTTCTTAATGTGACATAAGTGCTTTGGTCCTAAAGAAAATTGGACATATTATGATTTTTGGTTCTTCACTAGACATTATTGAGTGACTGAAAATTTGATTTATGATATAGTAAAACATGTGTGGATATGACTTTTGTTGACTTGCGAAGAGTCTTAGTTGGGTATCCCCAATTCTTTGGAACTTGTTTTTACTTGGTCGTATCATCACCACTATGAAAGATTACTGAACATGGGATGGGATGGATGCAATTATGTGATTAGTCTAATGTTGCTATATGCTTGTGATATGCCTATTTAATGCACAATATTTTTTTTTGTAATATGCAAATGCAATATGCTAAGTGCTAGTAATGACATTTCTATTTACAATGTAACTAATTATTAGAAATAAAAATTCTTTTTTTTTAGCCATGTACATATATATACATATATTGCAAGTCGTTTCATGCATAAAATGCCTTTAGGTGCATTATGTTTAGTGGTTCTGGCTCCAATTCTCCTTCGAAGTTGGCAAGTCTATATGTTCCCTGGTCCCAATTTATGCTTTACAATGTACGGGCCTAACCAATTAGCCATAAATTTATCTCTCAAGTGTGGCAATGCATTGGTATTTTGTTGATTTTCTTTGAGCACTAGGTCCCCCACTTGAAATTCGTGAGGATGGACTTTTGCGTTATAAGCACGTTTGACTCTATCTTGATATACTCGTAAGTGATCTAAAGCATTGATACATTTTTCATCAATAAGTGTCAATTGGTCAAGACGTGCTTGTCTAGCTGTTTCATCATCCATGAATTCCTGTAATGCGATTCGCAAGGAAGGTATCTCGAGCTCTAAAGGTAATATAGCTTCAACACCGTAAACTAGTGAAAATGGTGTCACTCCCATTGGCGTTCTGATGCTTGTTCTATAAGCCCATAATGCCAAAGGAAGTTGAGTATGCCAATCTCGATGATTTTCTTTGACCATTTTCTTGAGAATGGATACCATTGTTTTGTTGGTTGCTTCAGCTTGCCCATTTGCTTGTGGGTAATAAGGTGTGGAGAAACCGTGTTGAATTTTGAATTTGTTGCACAATGCTCTAACATCCTTATTCTTAAATGACTTCCCATTATCAAAAATTAATTTTGAGGGTATTCCAAAATGACAGATAATATGCTGAAGTATAAACTCCGCTATTCGAGGTCCAGTCATAGTGGTCATTGGAATTGCTTCCACCCATTTTGTGAAGTATTCTATCATAATTATGATGAACTTATGTTGTCCTGATGAAGCAGGTGATATTTTACCAATCAAATCGAGACCCCATTGTGAAAAGGGCCAAAGACTTTGAATGGGTTGTAATGCGTGCGATGGTACATGAGTCAAATTTGCATGATATTGGCACTTTTGACACTTTTTGACATATTTGCAACAATCATTTTCCATGGTCGGCCAATAGTATCCCATGCACAGTATTCTCTTTGCAATGGCCATTCCACTGAAGTGGCCACCACAAGTACCATCGTGGGCTTCTATTATTGGCTTGTTCTTCAATCGGATCTAAACATCGTAATAATATTCCATCATACCCATGTTTGTATAACACATCCCCTAGTAGAGTAAAATGAATTGCTTTTTGTTTGAATGTTCTTTTTGTAGTTCGTGTCATTTCTACTGGGAGTATTCTAGACTTGAGAAAGTCTTTTATCTCATCAAGGTAAGAATTGTAAGGTTCAACATGTATCAAACAAACGTTCTTCTCACCTGTAGGTTCTGCTTTTTGAATTGATGATTTTGACATTGTTGTTATGATTAGCGGTTGTACTTCTCCATGCTCATTCTTAGGGATGAGAGATCCCAAAGAAGCCATTGCATCCATGAATCTGTTTGTGGATCGGGGTAAGTTACTAATTTTGTACCAATCAAACTTTTCTAGCAACTTTGTTGCTACTTCATGGTATTGCTTTAAGACTGGTTCTTTACATTGGTATTCTCCTTTTACTTGGTATACAACTAGTTGAGAATCACCAAAAATGCTTAGTCTTTTTATGCCCATTGCTATAGCTGATTGAAGACCTAAGATTAAGGCTTCATACTCTGCATTATTATTGGTGCATGTGAAGTCGAGTTTGAATGATAAAGGAATTGGTATTCCTTCAGGTGTATAAAACATGACTCCCGCACCTTGTCCTTTGTCACATTTAGACCCATCAAAGAACATGGTCATGTCTGCTTCTTCCTCAGGAGAAACTAACTCTTCTTGTTCTGTGACAGAGAATATTGAATCATCTGGAAGCTCAATGATTAGTGGTTTGTCGTTATGTAGCGGAGCTTCTGCTAGTTGATCAGCTATCACCTGACCTTTTATGGATTTTTGACTTATGAATTCGAGATCGAATTCGGTTAAAAGCATTATCCATTTAGCAATACGGGTGTTGTTGTATGTGCGAGTCATCATGTATCGCAGAGGATTTTCTCTAGCTATGACATAGGTAGTATTGCTTAGCATGTAATGTCTAAGTTTCTTAGTGGCGAAAACCACTGCTAAGCATAAATTTTTGACATAAGCATATCTTGTTTCGTAACTTACCAGTGTTCGGCTAATATAGTAAATTGCTTGCTCCTTATGTTTTTCATTCTTTTGTGCAAGCATAGTCCCTAGTGCAAAATCTGTTGCAAAAATGTATAGGTGAAAAGGGATTCCTGATCTAGGCGGTGTAAGAACTGGTGGTGATGCCAGATATTTCTTTATGTCATCAAATGCTTCTTGACATTCAGTTGTCCATGAAAATGTCACTCCCTTTTGTAACAAGCGATTGAAAGGCCTGCATTTATCTGATAGTTGTGCAATGAATCATCGGATAGATTGGATCTTTCCTTGTAAACTACGCAACTCTTTCAATGTTTTGGGAGGTGGCATTTCTAATATTGCTTTTACCTTACCTGGATCCACTTCAATGCCTCGCTTGGAGATAATGAATCCTAGAAGTTTTCCTGATGTGACTCCGAATACACACTTCTTAGGATTTAACCTTACTTTGTGTTCTATCAATCGATCGAACACTTTTTCTAGTACATCGATGTGCTCAAGACGTGTCTTAGATTTAGCAATCAAATCATCTACATAATCCTCGATGATCTTATGCATATAATCATGAAATATGTACGTCATAGCTCGTTGGTATGTAGCTCCTACATTTTTGAGTCCAAACGGCATCACTCTGTAACAGAATGTCCCCTAGGGTGTTGTAAATGTTATCTTGTGTTGATCTTCGGGATTAATTCGAATTTGGTTGTATCCCGAGAAACCGTCCATTAAGGAAAGCATTTCATGACCAGCGCAGGAATCTACTAGTTGGTCGATATTAGGCAAAGGAAAATCATATTTGGGACACGCTTTGTTTAAGTCTCAAAAATCAGTGCATACACGTATCCCTCCGTTCGGTTTGCGAATGGGTACCATATTTGAAAGCCATTATGGGTAATCAATTGGTACTATGAAGTGCACATCCAACAACTTTTGCAGCTCTTCTTTTACAATTAATGCGATTGTTGGATGAACTTTCCTAAGCTTTTGTTTGAAAGGCTTTGCATCATGTGCCAGTGTAAGGTTGTGGACTACCAGGTCTAGATCTAAACCTAGCATGTCTTTGTATGACCATGCGAACACTTCTTTATTTTTCATTAGCATGTTTATTATGCATTCTTTCTCTTCTATGGATAAATATTTTGCAATTTTGACAATTTGGGGATTGTCCGCATCTTGACTAAGGTTCACATCTATAGATTCTTCAATTAGCATGTGAGAACCTTCTTCTAGTTGATGTGGAGTTGGGATGAGGTGAATATCATCCGCCACATTTTCAAATGTCTCTAGGATTTCCCCCTCTATTTTAGTTTGAAAAACTAAATTATTTGATGATGAAGGTTGTTGTGAAATATACGTGTTTGAAGCACGCAACAACTCTTCGGACAGGACAAATTCAGCAATGGATGGTGGGGATGAAATCCTGTCCATGGCAATGAGGCTAGTGTCGATATGGATCGGCTTTGCCTCATCATACGGATTGCGGAGTGGGGTGAGAAAATCAATAGAAATCATGTTGACTTGATGAAGGTGATGTGGCTACGATTCGAGAGGTGATGACTCATCCTCCCTAGGTTGCAACTGACCTAATGTGTGTGATTGGTGGTGCTGCAAGAGTGGCCAAGGTGGTGGAGGAGGTTCTGGTTCAGGACTTTCATGCTTTTTGCTCAGCTGAAAGAGAGTTCGGTTTATTGGGAACTTCTTTTGGTACCAGTCATTTCTCCGAATAGATTCTGCATGTACTAACTCTTCTCTAGGTTCTTCTACCTCTTGATTATGTTGTTCATGATGCGCCTCTGCTTGTAGTATTCTTCTAGCTTGCATTTCATGCTCATGATTTAGAAATATCATTTCTGTCTCATCTTCATAATCGTCATCGCTTATCCAGAAGCCGTTAGCATTTGTATGAGGTCCCAGAACAAGTTGTGTGTAATCTGGCCTAAGGTCGGTCATTTCTGGTGGATCTTCGTATCCTGGTTCTTGCTGCAAGGCTTGTTCTGGGAAAGTTCCAAACACATGAGGGTAAAATTTATTGATTAGGTATTCGCCATTTATATCATCATCCTCATCATTAGGTTCATCCTCCTTGTCACTTTCTCCTTCCCCGTCTTCGCACTCAATATCCAGCTCTTGGAATGTTTGACTTAACGAAGAGCTTGCGATGGAAGGTTTGTAACCTAGACCTGAGCGGTCATTTGGCTCTCTATATTCTAGCTCAATAATGCGGTGAGGACCTTGTTCATGTCTTCCAAGTCCATATCCTTGCCAATTAACCCTCTGAAAGTATCTCACTAGAAATGATGGGTTAGATAAAAAATCAATGTTCTCATTAAACTCTTTTACATGGTCCTCCTCCGGGGGAGATGGTCCTAATGAAGATTCGACTCCCCCATATATGAAATTTATTGCATTTTATGGGGAACCCATTTTGTATATTTCACCTATGGCTAAAGGTGGGTCATGGGGGTGGCCGTAATACTTGACTGATTCAATAGGTGGTGTAACCATGACACTTTCAATAATGTACTCACCAATACCTGGATTGGCGAGGTGTACTACAACTCGGGAAGGTTGAGAGGCTAATGGTTCGATGGATGAAGAGGGTTCTTCTGAGTTAGTTTGTGGTTATAATAGTGGTGGTGGACTTTCTCTAATAGGTGGCCCTATTTGTGAGACTACGGGCTGTGATGATTGTGGTTTATTGATGGATGGATTGGGTTGTGCTGTGAATATGAATGGTTGTATTGGATCTGGAAGTGTGCTAGATGGAATTGGTTGTTGGTTGGCAGGATGGTTTGGTGTGATTGGAAAGTGATATGCAGTGTTCGAAGGCTGAATTGAGTTGATGCTTTTGGATGCAAAATTTGGGTCAACTATAGGCAATTCCTCTTGAATGGGTGCTTTTGATGAAGTGTTACTAGATGGAATGGTCCTAATGGTGAGTGGTTGGATAGTTAGATGTGTTGATGGAAGCAAGGGCTCATACGGGTTTGAAATCAAGTTGCAGTATTTGAAAGGTTCTGTGTCAGTTGGTATACAATGTACTTTTCCTTCATGTACATATTTTAAGCATTGATGTAATGTTGAAGGCACACACTTCATTTCCCTAATCCAAGGGCATCCAAGAAGTATATTATATTGCATTTCTCCTTCCAAGATATGGAAGAGGACATGTATTGTTTTCACCCCCACGGTGACGGGAAGAACAACATTCCCTACAGTTGAGCATAAAGCGTCATTAAAAGCCCTAAGGGTGAAGGTGGAAGTTGTGATGTGAGATGATGGGATGTTGAGATTTTTCATTGCAGGTGTGGTGATGAGATTGATTGATGAACCGGTGTCAATAAGCACTCTCTTGAATGGCTTCCTGTCAATGTGAGCTACTATGTGCAATGGTGGATCAGGTGAATCTGCCAAAATTTGCTTTTCCTCGAAGTCATAAAATACTATCGAGGGTTCCATACACTTTTGCACACTCCCTACAAAGGAATTGAATGCATTGGGGTCTTCTGACTGTACTTGTATAGACTTTAAGATCTCCATCAATGCTTCCTTATGAGGTGTTGATTGTTGTATTAGCTCATAAATTGATAATTTTGTTGAAGCCATTTTTAAACTTTGCGTTAACCGGCTATTTAAGGTGACCACTGGGTGATTATGGAAAGGTGGTGGTGGAATGCTTGGTCCAAGTTGTATGGGCACATTTGTTGGTTGTGTTGTTGGAGCCTGTGTTGTGCGATTAGCTTACCTCTGTCCATGGGTAACTATGTTGATAGCTCCTACAAAACCTTGTGGTAGTTGAGACACATAATTAACCTGGTTGGGAGGAACTGTAGAAGTTGATGCTCCCATCGGTTGTTGATTTACCTCTCGATGTGGCAAAGGTGTCTGATAGATGCCTAGGTTTTGGTTGTTTTGGGCTAGTGGATTGTCAACTTTGATTGTACCCGCTTCTAATAAATCTTGCACAATTCCTTTGAAACCATGACAACCTTCGATATCATGTCCTCTTTGTCTATGATAGATGCAAAAGAGGTGTTCTTTGTAACCTTTTGTTTTTGGTTTGTTAGGATCTTCAGGTTTCATTTATGGCAATGTAAAGAGTTTTGTCGCATACAACTTTTGGAAAACTAATGAATATGGCTCTTGTACTGGTGTGTAATTTATTTTTGGCTTAAAATGATGTTGTTGCCTTTTTGCAGGTTGTGTCTGATTTTGTGCCTGCTGTGGGGGTGGAACCGCTTGATGATTCAATTGTTGTGGTTGTTGTTGTTGTTGGGGTTGTTGGATTTGTGCTTGGGTTGGTTGATTTAACTGTGGTTGGCCCAAAACTATCTCGGTTAACTCTGTGCGGTCTTAGATTGACCGTGGTTATTCCCCTTTTGATTCTTATTGTGCCACTCTTTCTTTTTAGGCTTTATCTCACCTTCATGAATTTTGATCTCTTCTATTAGCTTTGCTTGGGTGAGTGCCTCATCGAATGTCCTATACTACTGTAGCTATAATAATGAAGAGATGGGTCTACCAAAACTCTTCGTGAACATTCGTATTATCTCTAGCATAGGGAGGGAAAATGGTAACTTGATCATGACTGATCTCCACCTATTGCCAAAGTCATAGACTGATTCATCATCATATTATTTTAGATAAATCAAATCAGTCAATGTGGTTTGTTTTCTGACATTCAGGGCGAATCTTTCCAAGAACTGGTCCGCTAGTTGTTCAAAGGTAAAAACACTTTGATGTGGCAGGTGGTTGTACCAGTCTTGGGCTTCTCCCCCTAGTGTCTGAGGAAATGTATGTAACAATAATGCATCATTGCTTTTGATTCTGAAGCATGCATTTACAAATCTAGTTATATGTTCACGAGGGTCCTCTTCCCCTTTAAATTCAAGCTTAGGTATTTGAAAATATGTTGGATATGGTGGCTCAGGGACCGAAGCATGAATAGGATGATTGAGTAGTTGCCTTAAAGTTGGTTTTTGGTATTGCAAACCTGGAGTTTGCATGGCAAGACTATCAATCTGACTCTATAAAAACTGGTATCTAGGGTCATCCATAGGACTGACACTTGAATGTACTTGATGCTGTTGGTAATGGGGTGGATTGTATGTAGGCTGTGGGTGATAAGGTATGGTTGGCTGAAATGTGTTATGATATGAATGATGATGGAGATTATGATACGGATGGGGTGATGGGGGCATGATGGTATGCTGACCTACTGTATTAGCATATGGATGTGGAGGTTGGTTTTGAGCTATAGTGGTGGATGGGGGTGCATTGTCCAAGATGGATCTTGGATAAAGGTATTTTTTTGGTGAGATGGAGGTGGGAAGTTGTGCTCAATCCCTTGCAAATGTTGGTTGGGGTCAGGATTTACGCTACGGTTAGCGTTATCTAAAATCATTTGTTGCAGCTATAAAAAACCTGTTGCATAGCAATTGCATTTGAAGTAGGGACCGCCACCTGTGATGTGGTAGGTTGGGTTGGTTGTGGAACAACCATGGTAGTGGAAGTGAGTGGGGGGTAAGTAGCAAAGGGTATTGCCACTGACTGTGGTATGATATGGGATGTAGAACCTATGAGGGTAGTGGGTTGAGTGGATGTTAGGGTTTGTGAAACAACAAGAATTGTTTCATACAAGGGATTAGTGGAAATGGTGAGTTGTTGAGGTAATGTGCGGGGTGGTTGGTTGGATGATGATGGTTGGTTAGCCAGTGCTACAACAGCCAACTCAAAAAGGGGATTTGTAAAAACTTGTTTCGACTATTGTGGGTAAGTATATGCGGGCTCTTGTTGTAATGATGGTACAACACGAGATGGGATGGAGAGTGGTGGTAATGATGGGAAGACCATTCCAGCTGCATTCAAGTACATTCTAACAGTATCCATGTCGAACATGGTGACATGACTATCTACCACTACAGGAGGTTCACTCCTAGGTGTCTCAGGTATGGCTGTGTGAGTAGCCCTATGCATAATGTCTATGTCCATATTAGGGGCATTACTAGAAGGCCCTACATTAAGACTTTGGGACATAGAAGAGGGCATGCCTACTTGTCCTACCACCAAAGTGTGAGGGACATTTCTAGACTGAGAGGCCATGGGGGAAGACCACTGACTTTGGTTTGACACTAGTTTCTTAGCTTGACTACGAGTCACTACCATACGCTATTATGTGGTACAATGCCAAGTGCGACTATCTATGTAAATAAAATGACAATACGATGCAATACAACACGCAAAGCAAACAAACACACAAAGTTTTTGGTGCTAGGTTTTCGTTAGTTTTTTTTTTAAAATGAAAAGACGTGTGCTCAATGTTTTGCCCTATATGAATCTAGGATTTCACCTGTATACTCATAGCTCGACAACCTGGCTATGAACTCCAGGTCACGTAATCCCACCTATAATGTGTGGTAATGAAGCCCACACATGGCCAGGGAGCACAGGTCCTACCAGTTCCTCACCCAATTCACCCGTAGTCTACGATACACTTCTCCAAAGAGAAATGTGTGCTATAACCCATGGGCTATGATGGATCTTGGAACCGACCTTGGCCAAAATTAGGGTATAATGTTGGTGGTTCGATGATGAAATCCAAACCCGATGGTGATGAAATCTAGCCATTTTCCAATGTTCAAGTGAGTGTGTGGTGGTTTTGTTTGATTATTGTGGTATGCAAGATTATTATGCAATTTTGCTTCAATGCCTAAATGCAGGAAAACAAAAAATAGCAAATCAGGGGCAAAAGTGCCAATCTCAGGTCTAGTTCAATCAGATTCTATTTAACAGGGCTAACCATGGGTGCATGGTTAGTTCTAGTAAACCATGGGTGCACGGTTTGCCAACCGTGCATCTGCATTTGGGATATCCCAACCATGGATATGTGGGTCCTTTCTATCAATAGAAATAGAATAACCCTTTATAGACTCGAACCTAAAATACACACCTGAGTTATTTCTAACCCGATGAATGCAAAATGATATATTTTCTATTATGCAAATGCAGATTCTCTTTAATATTTTCTTGTCATTTTATGTATGGATGCAAAATTTAAGTAATTTTTTCTATCTCTAAGACCTAAGTGCATACAAAGGCATACAGGACTGAGACCCTTAATCTACTTAAATGCAGCCTAAACTAGACCTAAAGGAAGAATTGAATAGATGGCACAAAGTACAGACCTGTGTTCCTTTCACTGCTCCTTCCAGCTGTCAACCATCGGTCTGTGTTTCTGAAACAGAAACTGCGTGCTCGCATTTCCTCGAAATAGGAACCGCTCGTCTATGTTTTCACCAAATAGAAACCGTGCACCTGCGTTTCTTCAGAATAGAAACCATGTTTTTGCATTTCCATAGTAAATAATTCAGGCGCAAGGTTTTTCCAGATGTATCGATCCAAAGTTGAATCTATGCGCGTCTCGAATTCCCGAAACTTGTAGGTGCAGACAGAGATTAGTAAACAAATTTAAAAGCAAGGCAAAACAAAATAGGACCTTTAGGGGGTCCCACCGTGATCGCCATTTTTGTAACCAAAGAACTGAACACAAAATAAATGACAAAGATAGAGATAGAAGTAGATTATCAAAATGCCCCTTTTGTATTGATATTGATACAACTTTTACAAAAGATTTTGAATTGCCCCAAGCGTGTTGGGAGCAATGTTACAATGTTCTTCGTCTCTCTGAAATACAATGCTTTGTTATGGGAGAGGGAGATCTTCCAACTCCTCCGTAGGGTGTGGTGTTCTTCGTTCTCTCATCATAGCTTCAAAGGGTGAGTGGGCTTTGGTATCCAACAAGGGACCACTCCAGCTTCAATAGCTTATCCAAGATACCTATTACCTGCACACATGCAAACCAACAAAGAAGATTAATAGCACCTGTATAGTCAAGCGGTAAACCCAATGCTACATATAAACCTATCACTGATATGTATGAAAAGCAGATAGCATGCAACATTTAACAAATAAAGCCTTGCTCCATATTTTAAATCGCTTATCTCTGTTGATGAAATTTCTTGGGACTATGGAACCATGGAAGCACGGTTGTGGGCTGGAAACCGTGGACCTACGGTTGTAAAACCGTAGAGTCATGTTTTTTACTATGGAACCATGGACAAGCGATTTTGGCTGAATGGCAGATTGCCTCGGGATCCGAGCCAACGGTCAGAATCGAGCTCATGCTCTCAATTTCTCGTTGTGTCCAGATCTATTTTGGTAGCCTATCGGTATGCAAGTTCAGCTCCCTTTTGTTTGGTGGACTAATGGTGTTTTTATAGGCTTCCTAGGGCTTTGGAGGGGAATGGGAGGTGGCAAGCCTGACTTGCCAAGTGGCAAATCTGAACTGCCAGGTGGAAGGGGCAGTTATAGTGAGTCATTCAATGTGCCTCACTTAACTGGGGTGATGTGGCTGCAAGTGGAGTGCAATGTGGGATCCTGTCCTATGTGAAGGGACAAAGGAGACAAGGTGGATGAGATGTGGCATGGGTGTTGGGAATCTATCCCATGTGCAAAGACAGGGGGACAAGAGTGGGTAAGATGTGGCAGAGATGTTGGGTGAAGTGTCCAGGACACATGTCCAATGGGTGGACAAGGTATCCTAGGGTGATTTTCCCAATTAAGTAAATTAGAAAAATAGGATGATGTGTAGGATTTTATATCCCTAAGTTAGAACTTAGGCATATATTTTTATCATGCAGGATTTGATGGTGGGGTGGTAAATGTGATTTAGAGGGTGTTGGATTTTGGTGTCTACACATAATCACTCATAATGGCTTTGGCTATACCATATAATTTTAAAACATTATTAATAAATACTTGTACCACCTTACTTACTGAATATCGATGATGTAATGCACAAAAATGTGCATATTTAGAAAGGTAATCTACTACCACAAATATCATTGTCTTGTCCTCATATTTGGGAAGGTCCTCAATGAAATCAATGGATATGTTCTTCCATTAGTGGTAAGAGATAGGCAAGGGTTTCAAGAATCTAGGATATTTTATTATTTTCCTTTTATTATGTTAACACACCCCACACTCATCCATAAAAATATTTACATATGATATTAATCCTTCCAAAGAAAATATTGCTTCAACTACTAGTATGGTTAACCAAATAAGATGCATGAAATTATTAGAGAATATTTTACTTAATAATTGCAGATAGAGGAACATAAATGTGATCATTTTTTCAAAGCACTCAATTACTATATGAGAAATTATGATGAGCCTACCTCTCTTTTCCAAATTATTTGTGTAGTCTCCAAGTCAAAAATCCAATATTTCTAAAGTTGAGAAATCAACTATGGAAGAGAAATAGAGATGACATTGATAGCAACAAAATCCTCATATTTGTGAGACAGTGCCTCAACCATCACATTGTACTTTCCTTTATTGTATTCAATGACAAAATAATTACCCAAAATCTTGGTCATCTATTTATTTCATTCAAGGCATGAGTGACACTACTCTAAAAAAATCTTAAGGATGTTATAGCTAGTCTTGATGGTGAAACAACACCCCAACAAATAAGGCTTTAATTTATCTATGGATGCATAATAGCTAGAATTTCCTTCTTATTAGTGGATTGTCCCATACTATTGCTTGAAAGTTTCTTATATACAAAAGCTCATAGGTGTCCATCTTGCATCAAAAAAACTCCAAAACTTATGCTAAAAGCATCATACTCAATGACAAAACATTTGTTAAAATCAAGAATGTCCAAAATAGAATTGGTACGCATATATCCTTTGAGGGCTTGGAAGTCATGGGAAGTGGCTTCAAACCAGAAAAATATATTCTTTTTAGTGAGAGTAGTGAAACAAGTGGCAATATTGCCATAGTTGAGGATATAATTTTTTGTAGCATCCTATGAGTCCTAAAAATCCATAAAGTTGATTACAAAATCTCGATAAGGGATGGTATTGCATAGTTAATATGTTTTTAGAAGCTACTTTGTCTCCTTCATGATTTACTATATGTTCAAAGTATTATACCTCCTATACCATAAAGGAACATTTAGACCTTTTAAAAAAATGCTTTTCTACTTGTAATAAGTTAATTTTGTTAACATGAACTATATGATCCTCCTAATATATACTATAAATTAAAATATCATCAAAGAATACAAGGAAAAACTTGTGAATAAAAGGAAAAAATATAAAGTTAATGAGACTTTAAAAAATAGGAGCATTAGTGAGAACAAAAGGCATGACTAAGAACTAATATTGACCCTCATATGTATGAAAAATAGTTAGGGATATCCTCTTACCTAACCCTAATTTGATGAAATTTATAATACAAGTTTAGTTTTGTAAACTATTAAGCACCATGTAATTCATCCAATAAAACATCTATAATAAGACTAGGAAACTTATCTTAGATAGTATTCTTATTGAGAGGACAAAAAATAGGACACATGCACCATGGGTTATCGTTGAATCATACCATCACCATCAGAGAGGAGTATAGAATGATGCTTAGAAATACGATTCCTTGCTTCAACATCTCCTAAATCATATTTTCAATTTCCAACTTTCGAGGATGGGAATAGTTGAAAGGATGCACATTGGGAGGTTGAATTCCTACAACAATATGGATTGCATGATCATGTGTGCACTTAGGAGGAAGACACATGGTATCACTAAAGACCTTCTCATAGTGATACACAATATTCTATAATTTTTATGAAAGTATGGAAGAAGCAACTTTGAAGATTGAATCTCTATGCAATTGAATTGGGCAAGGAATCCACAACTACATTTCTTCAATATATTTTCCATGCTATGCTAAGTAACCACCTTAGAGGTAAGGGGTTGGATTCCTTAAAGACAAATGACTATTCCCTTCTATATCCACTTGCCATATATTTTTTGTATATTAATAGTAACATCATCAAACTAAGATAGCCATTGTGCTCGCAAGATGACATTTGAACTATCTAGGTTTATGGTAAAGAGGTTGCCCAATAAAGTGTAATTCCCAATTTGTATTTTAAATTTAGTCATTTGACCTATATATTGAGTAGTAACCCCATTTATAATTAAGATGTAAAATTTATCCTAAGCACGATCAAAGAGAGGTATCATCCCCATGTTATACTTCATCTACTTCTCTTAGTTGCTCCTGCTATAATGAATCTTCATCTTTATATACTTCTATTCCTTTGCCTACATTTTGAAAGTTATGATATTCTTCATAGGCCTAATCTTGAGGATGGTGAGAATGATATTTGAAATAACAAAATCCTTAGAAATACTCATTATTGTGATAATAATGACAATAATTGGAGTCAATTTTATGTTGGAGACTAGAATTTTAGAGGTTCTATTCTACTGCCAAATCTATACATTGAGCATTATAAAGAGTGTAGGGATCAAGCATGTAAAATTCCCAACAAGTTTTACAATTAAGGTAATGGTGAAAGGATCATACCACCACCATTGAATTTAATTGATGGGTGTGCTTACGATATTGTGAACTCAAAGCAATACTTCCTCTATTGTTATTTTCTTTGTTTGCATAAGATAGACCACATATGATATGGAAGATCATTTTTCAAATATTCAAAGAAATAATTTATCACAAAAGAGAACCCCCATGTTAGTGAAGCTACCACAACTGTTAATGAGCTTGAATTCTAAACTTAGAAGCTATTAATATGATGCAATATACTTTAGGAACATAGAGAAAGAGGATAAGTCTATCCATCTTGGCTAGCCACCATCATGTATCAACACCTCCAAAGATGAGCATGTTAATGTAAGGAACACAAAATTCATGAGACTAGTCAATGAAATTAGATGCATCTCTTGCCATAGAATCTAGATCAAAAGCAAATAATATATCATAAGCACTAATAACTTGAGGAAAACCATATGTTTCATAAGTATTTGAGTTAATTCCATAGGAATTTGGAGGACTATGACCAGGTTGTGGTTGAGAAATAACACTAATATTTGACGCTCTATAAATCATCAAAGGATCTTGTCTCATAATTTATTGTGACCCATTAGATTCTATCCAAGGAATTGGCAATGGAAGTAATAATCTAGTCTTGATTATCTAAGGACTTGATAACAAAAGTAATTATTTGTTATTTATTCAAACTATATGCATGTAGATCAAGTTCAATAGTATTGGTAAGAGGATTACCAATAAAAGGGGTAATAGCAATAGTGACTAGAGGAGAGGAACAAACTAATGTGTTGGAAGAAGGAAAATCCATGGTGTTAAAGTAAGAAAAAAAATATTGATATTTGGGGATGTGATTCTTATCAAATTTTTTGGATTGGTGCTTCTTTCTTATCATACACACATCCTCTAAATGAATAGTACACTATAATCAACCATTGATTCACACCCAACTAGTAGTGGTAGTAGGTTTATTCATATACTAGAGGAAATTAAAAAACCAAAAAAATAATTTGAATGCTACTAAAAAACTATTTTGAAAAATACCTCTTATTTTGATCATATTGAAGAGATGATTTCAAAGAGATAGGTCTCCTACAAGGGTCTTGGGACAATAACCTACCAAAAAAGAAGTATTGGAGATAGCCCTTGCTTTAACCATATTGAAGATGCTATTTTAATGGTATATGTATCTCACAAGGTTTGGGTTTTGTAAAGAAAGTAACAACAACAAAGTCACAATACTTTAGAAGATAATTGGACTAAAATATGGATAAATAAATTTACAAAAAAAATAAGAAACATGAAATAATAATGTTTGGTAGAGGTTATAGAATGGTTTGTACATCCTTATACTATAAATTTACATCTCATAGGGATCCAAGATCAAATATTTAATACCACTTGTTATGAAATAAATTCAAGAATTATAGCAATAGTAGTAGAAATCCAATAATGTGCAAATACATATTCAAATGATAATAATAATTCATATCCAATTGTCATAAAAAAAGTAATGATCATGTTCCAAATTCCAATCATTGCAAATACTTAGCCCCTTAGAGAAGAAGTCTCATAGTGACACAGAGAGGTAAATCTCTCTTATGCATAGTATATGTGACTAAGATTTTTATATGAAAGATGATCTAAACTACCACCTAAATCTTCCTATTTATAAATTAAATCAATCAATAAACCTAATCCTAATACTTAAGGGGTGACTCTCTAGACCTAGGGCTTGAGCTAATAAAAATAAAAATAGTCAACATGTCTATATTGGATCTATTACATGCCCCTCCTACTCCTTCCATGGGTGGTGGTGTCTACACTGGCCATTGTGACTAGTGAGTCATAAATATTGAGTGGACCTATGATCATATCATTATTGATTACAACAATCACCTATCTAGTGAGATGGTGGCATGATATGTGGAATTATTGTAGGCTTCCCATGTGTTATCTACTACCACATACCCTTGTTACTAGGCCTATTAGTTTAGTAGTACTTGAACTACATAACCTTCTCTGACTACCCCTACTACCATTATGACTCTTGTTGCCATTACATATTATTTTATAGTTAGAATCTATATTATCTTATGCATCACTACAACCTATGCCACCACCTAGTGATGATACTCTTATCTCTACTTTTGCTACCTATGTCTATCTCTCCCTATACCTTCATGTATTTGGTTGGGCTTCATCAAAGTTGGTGCTACATGTCTAGCCATGATCATATTCTATTGCTATTTTATAGACCATACCTTGGAATTTTGAGTCTCCTTGACAAGATAGTCTAGTACCACATATCATAATACGTGGTCACCATAGCATTATTGCACCTAGGATCTAGTATCACAAGAATATAAAAATCCATATTTGCATAATGGTATGGGTATATGGCCTATAAAATCTTCTCTCCCATGCAAATATAATTTAGTATACTAGCCTCATGAACACCCCCTACCTTACACTAAATTAGCAAACCACCCAGTCAAAATGGTGGAGCTCTCACAACCCTTATGGTCTCACCAACCTTCTAACCTACCTAATGTAAGCTAGATAGTAAGCATCACCATGAAAACTATAATGATGTGTATATGACCTTCAAATAATCTATGTTGACTATATTTTTTCTATCACTCCCATAACCATTGTTAGAACTCCCTTATGTGGCTTGCTCTATAGACCCTTAAAATGTAGGTCCTATTTCTAAGGTTTCAATGCCTTCTAATCTTCCACCTACCTTGGTAGTTCTTAAGTCCCAAAATAGCAATATGATCCTAGGCCTATATATGAAGTAGAGTGAACTTGCCTAAGCTTATATATTCCCTAGAACTGCTACATGCATATTAGCATTATGGGACCCCATGTGAAGATTATTTGCTTGTTACACATCACTACCATGATCTATCAATATGCCCAATGGACCACCTTCATGATCATGTTCTTGATGAGTAATATTAACACTAGAGCATACCAAAGTGTGGTATATCTTTACAAGTGGCCCTTGACATAAGCAACATTGATGTTAATGATTAACGTCACCACTAGTAAGGTTGTATCCTTGGTCAACCTCTCTAGGAACTTGCACTAGTCTTACCCTAGGTGGACTTACATCACCTTGATGGAGAGAGATAGAATCTACTATACTCCACTAGTGTAATGGTAATCTATCCTATTGTTAATAATAAGGTATTTTTCTCCAAATACTATCTCTCTGCTATTGTTTTCAATAGTGCTCAGTCCAAATACTATCTTGGGAATTAGGTCCAGATGATGGAGCCCTATTGTTTCTAATAGAATAAGGAAATCAAATCCTAATAAAACCTAAATGGTATCAAGCACATGTGGTGTACAATCCCTACTATCAACTATATATAATATCTCTTGCACTTGAGCCAAGACAAAAGTTTTGATAGCCTCACAATTTAACAAAATCAAGAACTATAAAGCTTAATTTCTTAAATAAAAAGTCTTGTAGACATAAAAACGTCATTATGGAACAAAAGTATTGCCACTATCAAAAGTGTTACCTAGGCACAAAAGTGCTACCACCTAGATAAAGTACCATTCGTGCATGAAAGCAACATAACATCCATGCTCCATGGAATCATTGTCCCCTTCTTTGGACATGGTTTTTAAGGATAAAGGTGCACTAGAGATTTGGTTTTTTATACTTACCAATGCTATTGCTCATCCTATTACTATGGGTTCCCTCTCTTGGTTAGCTAAGTGTGATGGGTATACTTTTTTGGCCATCCAAATATCACATTTAATAGGTCTCTAGAGCATTTTTACCATTATCTATTTTACCCCTAGCCTTATCAAATATTTTTTATTGTGTCCTTAGTTTTCATCACTACAACTATGTGGATTATAATCAAGTTGAGTTTCATGAGTCTAACTTCATTTTACCTCCAAATTATGAGGGGAAACACTAGGGTATGATAGTATTTAATGCTAAAAAATAAAAAATACCATAACCTCTAAGAAAATAATCATCACCTCTAAGAATTAAACATCTTGTATCAAAAATAGGAAATATATGCCAAATTTTTATGCATTTATTATGTAGTAAATGAATCAAAATGGGTAAATATAAACACCCAATTTTGAGTTCAAGTATAATATTCAATTTTACCAATCCCTTATCTAGTCTGCCTTTTAATCAACCAAATTGGATCAATCTTCCTTATGCCCAAATTTGGAGTATGTGTTGCTCCAAGAGCAAAGCACTAGGGCATCAACAATAGTTCTATTAGTTCTTTTACAACCCTAGTGACAATTTTTTCAAAATTTTGACTTTTGACCTTTCTCACCTAAATAGGATCTCCAATGGTTATGATGGTGAAAGCGCCATAATGAATGTATCACTAATGCTTTTGCCATGCCAATTATTTTGACCATTTTTTTTTTAAGCGAAAAACCCCTTGCGGGGTCGCCTTGGTCTGAGAGACCATGAACAGGGGGTTCTACACCGTCAAAGTCACCCGGGAGTTGCACCCGACCCTGCCCACACCAACATTATCAATTGGATTTTGGATACCCAATTCAAATTTTTGGTAGGGTGGAGATTTGAACCTCGGACCTCCCTTGGAGGATTGCCCTCTCCTCTCCAACTCACCTACAACACCTGGGTACCAATTATTTTGACCATCAAGATCCAAAATTTAAAACAATTTTTTTCTCACCCTCCAAGCCACCTACCAATAGTAGATAAGACCCCTAATATCTAATTCACAACTCCTAATAGAAATATTAAATTCAATATTTACTATTTTAAATATTTATCCATTAATGGCATCTTGATCTCTTTGTAATATATTAGCAACTCTAATCCTATCATCTTCATTGCAACTCTTTACCAAGGAGCCATGAATTCCTATAATAATACCACTTGGGGTGACCCATTAATCAAGAGTTTAAGAATAGAAAAACTCTAACAAAATATCTCTAGAATCACAAGAATTCATCATTTTGCATAACAAGGTTATGCCAAAATCTTGTGATGTTCATATTTCAAGCACTCAAGCCTTCAATCTATAAGCAACAAGTATGCAAGCATTCAAGCCTCCAATACTAAGCTCTCAAATGACCATAAGTAATCTATCAATATTTCAGCAAGATTCCACAAATATTGGAGAAACAACCTTGCATCTTAGATTGTGTTCTTTTCTCTTATTTACTTTTTTGCAATCTCTTTGTCTTGCACCTTAAAATTTTATTGTTTTGTATATTAATTAATCTTGCACATTGCATTTTCATCTAGTTTCCATCTCATTTTTGTTGGACATTTTGAGTCCCTAAGCCAAAGTTGTCATTGATGTAAAGATTCCAGTGATAGTTCTTCTTCAGTTCGAGTGCAAAGTTTAATGGAAGTTTATAATGGGTTAAAATATTTTTTATTTTACACCCAAAAGAATGGGTCAGAAAGTGGTTTCATTTCTCCTTTGTAAGCAAATATATCCGAGGCAATGGAAGGATATAATATTATAATCCTTATTATAATATTTATCCAAGGTGGTGAAAAACCCAAATAAATTATTATAATTTTAATTATAATATTATTTGGTTTACAAAGGACAATTAATTATTTTTTATAAAAACCCAAGGTTGGGTTTTTTAGGGAAAAATATTTCAAAGCGCAAAGTTTAAAGTAAATTAAACCCAAAGGTTGGGTTTAATAAAAGGAATTTGAATCCTTTATCATCGACATCATGGAAGGAAGCACGTGAGCACCGACGTCGTTAATGCAATGAAAGAGCATATAAATATGCCCAATAAACCTAAGTTTTTAGTTACCCTTGCTCTAATTAATAATATGTGGCATGCGAAAAGAGAGCTTGCGCATTTACGAAAATGTGGCAGCAAAGGGATAAAGGAGGAAGTTTTCATCCTCAAGTTTCATTGGGCAAGTGTGGTCTAGTGGTAGTTGGGAAAGTGCAAAGGCCTTGGCAGCAAGGTGGTTGATGTTTCAAATCCCCATGTGTATTATTTGGTGTGTTGATTGAGGCGCACAAAATTTTTCCCTTGGTGGAAGGTGACATGATATTAAGAAGCATGTGGTGCTTCTTTAATCTTGAACGAGCACTTGGCTCATGTGATAACTTTGGCCGCAGTTAAGGCACTTGTGGTGAGACGAGGTTGAGGGTTTGATTCCCTCCGAAGACAAGGTATTTAATTTTGATTTAATTTTTTTTAGTTGCCTAATGTTGGAGGAATAAGGGTGCATAATTGATTATTGTTTTTATACATTAAGGCATAAAGTTTATGGTGAATGTTTGTTGAGGATTATAATGGAAGGATTGATATTTGAAATTAATGGTGAATGATTGTTGAGGATTATTTTGGAAGGATTGATATTTGAGATTTATTATTTTAGGAGTATTAAGGAGTTTTAGTAAAGTCTTAATTAATTTCTTATTAAGACTTTTTGAGCATTATTTTTGAATAAGAGTTTTTCTATTTAAAGAAGACTATGGTGAATGTTATTTTTGAGTTGGATTAATAAGGTGTATTTTAGGTAATTATTTTGTATTGTGATTTGATTGAAATCTTTTAACCCTTATTGAGATTGGAAAAGAGAAATTTGTGAGTGTGGCAGATTTGTGAGATCAACAACTTGTCAAGCAAAAAAAGTATGGGCAAATTCTTCCTTGGTTGAGTTGGTTGAGTGGCTTACTTGAAAATTAAGTTTGGAGTGAAAAGGATTTGATTAGGGTTTCCTTTTCGAAATTGTTTGAGTTAATGCTTCAAGGATTTTTGAATTGAGAGTTGTGATTAAACCTTGTTTTATAAACATTGTTTTTGAAGACATTGGTTGTGTGAAAAACCTGAGTTAGGGTTTGAAAAGATCATGAATATCATTGTTATGTGAAGAATATTTTATAAGCATGGTTGTTGAAGTGAGTTTTTATGCAAAGAACTTGAACTTGAGTTAGAAAAGAACATGAGTATCATTGTTATGTGAGATTTGTTGTTGAGCACTGTTGGAAACATTTTGAGTGGGAGTATACATTATTGGACTAGGGTTTGTGAGAAATAATTGTTTCTTGAAGTGATTGGTTGAGTAGAGTTGATTGAGCCTAGTCAAGTGGATGTCTGAGGTGATTGTTCAAGTTCCATAAACAAAATATTCTATATTCTGATTTGAGTTGTAAAAGATATTGAGTTGTGTGAATAGAACATATTGAGTCTCTAAAAATTCTCTCTATGCTTCTATGAGATTGAGTTGAGAAAGTGATTGAGTTTTGAGAATAGAACTTATTGAGTCTCTAACAATTCTCTTTATTCTTCTATGAGATTGAGTGGAGAAAGTGATTGAGTTTTGAGTATAGAACATATTGAGTCTCTAAAAATTCTCTTTATGCTTCTATGAGATTGATTTGAGTTGAGAAAGAGATTGAGTTTTGAGTATAGAACATATTGAGTCTCTAACAATTCTCTTTATGTTTCTATGAGATTGGACAAGTTATGTGTGGACTTGTTAAGCAGATTTGAGGCAAGTCTTTGAGAAGACTTGTGGACTGATTTTGTGTGAGCTTTTGTGGAAGCTTGCAATACATATTTGAGCAAGTCCTAGAGAGGACTTATTGAGTAGATTTGGAAAAGTTTTGTGTGAGCTTGTTGAGCAGATTTGGACAAGGTTCTGAGTGGAACTATTGAGATGAGTTATGCAGGTTCTGAGTGGACCTGTTGAGCAGAGTTATGCAGGTTTTGTGTGGACCTATTGAGCAGAGTTGTGCAGGTTTTGTGTGGACCTATTGAGCAAAGTTGTGCAGGTTCTGAGTGAACCTGTTGAGCAGAGTTGTGCAGGTTTTGTGTGGACCTATTGACCATATTTGAGTAGGTTCTGAGTGGACCTGTTGAGTAGATTTGGATAGGTTCTAAGTGGACCTATTGAGCAGAGTTGTTTAGGTTTTGAGTGGACCTATTGAGCAGAGTTGTGTAGGTTCTGAGTGAACCTACTGAGCAGAGTTGTACAGGTTCTGTGTGGACCTGTTGAGCAGATTTGAGTAGGTTCTGAGTGGACCTATTGAGCAAATTTGTGCAAGATCGTATGTATTGTGTTTAGTGTAGATTTGATTGGACTTGTGCTAGACCAACTGGACTATGTTTAGTGCAAGAGTTGAGCAGATTTATGCTAGACCGAATGGACTGTGTTTAGTGCATATTTGAGTGGACTTGTGCTACACCAATTGGACTGTGTTTAGTGCAACAGTTGAGCAGATTTATGCTAGAATGAATGGACTATGTTTAGTGTATATTTTAATGATATTATTGAGAATACTTGTGCTAGATCAACTGGACTATGTTTAGTATAAGAGTTTGAGCAGAGCTATGCTAGACCGACTGGACTATGTTTAGTATAGAATTGAGACAAATATTTGGAGGTGATAGAGCAGAGAGGACAGAGTCTCCAATGGATAGAGATCCATCAGCTAGGGTAGTGAGGACAGGTCTTCTAATTGGGGACAAGAGTCTTCAGTGGAGAGAGATCCACAAGCCAATGCGATGGAGGTAGTCATATTCTAGAGGATCACTAGCCAAAGCAGAGGAGAAGGAATTCTCCTGTGGATAGAGATCCACAAACCAGATTTAGGGGATCAACATATCCTTTGGACTGAGGTCCATAAACATTGTAATAGGGAAAGGATTCCCAAGAGATTATTTGAGAAATATTTTCTTCGTGGAGGTAGCCATATTTGGGTGAACCATGTTAAATTTGTGTCTCTATTGTGTGTGATGATTTGTGCATTGCTTTGGTTATTGTTATTGATATTGCCATTGATTATATTGATTAATATTGTTTGGGAAAGAAAAGTAAAAAGTGGTCTTATACTGTTCACCCCCCCTCTCAGTATAAGCTTGTGTTATTCAATTTTATCATTTTAATCTTCATTTTTATCATTTTATATAATCTCTATACTCCTAATTTAGAGATATTTATCATTAAAAGCATTAAATTGATTCATATTATATCTAATATTGTTTTTCTACTCTCTAAATTGAACATACCATAATATTTCAGGTCTAGTGATGGTATCATATTTTAGTTTACATAGAGCAAAATCACCAGTTACTAGTGAAAGCATTGATGGCACTATTATTGACCCTATAACACTTTTTCCATAGAATATATATTTCATACATTTATCATATCTATCATATTTATAATTTTTCTAAATAAGGGATTGAATATTTTCCAAGGGGATTTAACTTTCTCCACCAGCTCACATAGACCCCTCTACTACAAAATTAATCTTTTTCTATTTATTTTGTAGAAAAGCGAAAGGTAGCACTTTTGTGGTTTGGTGGTACTTTTACCTCTATGGAAGAAATAAGAGGTTTCTCTACTTGCTAAAGTAGCCTTTGTTTTCTATTATTTTGATAAAATAAGAAAAAGTGAAAGAAGAAACTAGTTTAGTCCTAATTTATATAGGGGACCATATAGATATTTAAGCTTTAACATTAAATCAAAACAACTTATAACTACCTTTAGGGTTTATTTGCTTAATTATTATTGCACCCTTACCTATTAAAGATAAATTTTTATTCAATTCATTGTAAAAAAGTAAGAACATTTTAGCTCTAGGTCTTGATTGGTGCATTTATATGTTGTATTAAGTATGTATTATGGTTAGGCTTAGTCAAAGAAGTATCTTAGGAGATATGTAAGTGTTATTAAACTAATCCAACAAATACTAAACTCTAAGATCACAAAATACCCTTATATTTAGGTGATGCAGGGTAGAATTACAATGGATCTCCCAAGAGTCCCATCATGTTCTCTTCTCTCTTGTCATAATTGTGTTTCCTAAACCTAGAGATGATGATGATTTCAATTTTTTTTGGAATTGGGATGGATTATTTATGTAGGATTGTACTACGAACATATATTTTACCAATGTTTCTAACAAAATGGATCCCATAATATTTTTGGGTTTGAGCATTCTTATCTTTGTTTGGATGTCTCCTTATAGCCATATTTTCAAGTGTCTTCCTAGAGCAACTTGTTAAAAATATCTTAATTGGTCCATCTATCCTATGGATAATTTTTCAAATTCTTTCTTGTAGTCTCAAATTTTGTCAATTTGTTTGACCTTTATCAAAGCTCCTATAAAATCCTCATATGCATTAGGGATAAATCAAACAAGTTTTCACAAATTTCATCCCATGAAGGTGTTGCTCCCTTAGATGGGTGTAACCAATGATACCATTGTATAAATTCCTTATCTAAGTTGAAATAGGCTATAGGGGCTTATATAATGCCTTGATTCTAATATAGATTAAGATATTGATCTACAAAATATATCTAACTAGTAGGATCTTCATCATCAAACTTGACGATATCCAATTTTATGGTATGAGTTGTAGTGAGTAAGGTATGTTGTCCACCCATTATATTGTATGAATTTTCTATGGGTATAGTGATAGTGGGGTTTTATTCTTCATGCTACAATATATCTCATACTTCTTGGACAATATAGTAGAGACAGATGGTAAAATTTTGGATACTTTATATATTTTTTTTCATCATGTCCAACATTTTTATCCTATTAATCAAGAAGTCCTACTTAAAACATTGGAATTTATCCCTAAAGTACTATAGTTACTTTACCTCTTCATTCAATTTTTCTAAAGAAATATCTTGTTATTGTTACCCTATATCCATTTTTTACATGTACCTCTGATTTTCAACTATGACACCCTTCAATGACAATTTCTAATACTTGGTACTCTTTTTTGGGTTCTTTAATGCTATTTTTTCTTGATAATTGGTACTCTCTCTTCTTTTTTTTCATGGATTTTTAGATATTGCATCTACAAGTTTCTACCTATAATTCATTTCCCTACTAAAAAACCTTGCAACCCCTACTTATAGAAACCCCTATAATACCTATAGTTGTTTCTATTCTCTCAAGTCATATCTTGAATTGTATTCTTCTTTCTAAATTCTAATCACTGATGCATTAAGGTATCTCACCTTAAATAATTTACCTAAAAATGAATCTAAGGGTCAAAGATCTAATCCAACCAACATTAACATTAATAATAAATATAATAATCAACTTGTTCTAATTCTATCCAAGCTTCCCCCACCTCCTTAAACCATAGACTTGCCTTCTAGCAATAAAGTTAAAATGGTAACAATAGGATGTTGCTCCTTCATTTATGTTGGTATTGCTATCGTTGATAAAATACATAGTAGTATCTCCTTACCAATTGAATGAAAATATGTTGCATGCCTAATGTCAAACTCATATTCCATTCCTAATTATATTCTCTCTATCATGAGATATCAAGATAAAGGACTAGGCTTGTATGAGCAAGGCATAAAAGAACACTTGAATACTAAAGAATGAACAAGACTCTATGGGATAGGTTACATCCCTAGTCATAGATATCATCTCACTCCTCCTAATAGTGAAGATGAATCCAACCTTCTTGATAGGGTGTTGCATGATGGCACTTTTTCTTTAAATAAATTAGAATGAGACAAGGAATATGGTGTTGGTGTGTCACTTATCATAGATACAAGCCTCTCTTGGTTTATATAATTTATTAGTATAAATATATTAGCCCTAGCTTATCCCAAGCTTATTAAAGGTAAAGGTAAAGATATTTTTAATGTCTATGAGATCGTAGGCTATATGATATGACCATCATGGAGGTTGTTGCTTACCCAACATATGGTTATCAAACCATACTCTGGTTATGAAGCATGGTGTACTTCCCTACCCCAATAGGATTTGAACCTTGGACCTCTATTAAATGTTCCAAAATATCCACCATTAGGACCACTTGTTGACAAATATAACTACAAGATAGAGGATTTTCCACATGATGCTTCTCAAAATGGTCCCTTAGACTTTCTTAGCAAAAATAATTTCTATTTTGATGTATATTTATACAACTTAAAAATATCACTATATCATAACAAATCAACCATAATTAGTCATTCATGGATCCAATAGATCTTAAGATCTTGGAGTGCATCCAAATCCTTATCAATTGGAAGATGAGTCTAATATTTCAATTAAGAAAATTATGGATATAAGACCTACTAAACATCCCAACATCCTTAAGCTAAGTAAAGTCTTGATCTTAACTAAGCATAAGGAATACACCAAGATTTTGGTAAATTTCAAAGACATATTTTCTTGGTCCTATGAAAATATGGTGGGTATTGATCCTTCCATTATTGTCCACCACCCAAACATCCCTTTTGGTGTAAAATATATATAGTAGAAATTATGAAAAAAACATTTAAAAGTCACTTTGCTAGTCAAAGAGGAGATCCAAAAACTCCTTGATGTCAGATTCATTAAGGCCATTAATTATTCTAATTAAATATCTAATGTTATTTCTATTTCCAAGAAAATAGATAGCATTAGAATCTACACTAACATTTGAAACATACAAAGCATTCCCTAAGCATTAGTTCCCTCTACCCAACATCAACTTGATTGTCAATTTCACTATAGGATGTGAAATATTATATTTTATGGATAGATTATTAGGCTATAATAAGATCAAAATTGTTCCTGAGGACTAAGATAAAATAACTTTCACCACCTTGTAGATAACATTTTTCTCTCAAGTCATGCCTTTTAGATTAACAAATGCAGGAGCTACCCACCAGAAAGCCATGTCATAAATATTCCATGGTATAATGTATGATATGATGAAGAACAATATTGATGATTTTCTTGGATAGTATATAAACCAATAATATCATGTTTGATATGTAAGGCACATCTTTGAGTAGCTATGGGAGTGCAAGTTGTGCATAAAGCCTCAAAAATATATATTTGGGGTTACATCAAGAATTTTTTTGTGATTCGTTGTATCCTAAAATAAAATAAAATAAAATTTGATGTAGATAATATATTGAGTACAGTCCATATGCCATCCCATCAAACTCTAACACAACATAGACTCTCTGTGTCTAAATATAAGCCATCCAAAGGTTCATATCCTAGAATTATAACAAGTGTCAACCTTTCACCAAGATTTTAATGAATGATATAGTATTTCAATTGGAGGAAGGTTCAATGTTCTCAAATCCTAACTTTTGTCTCCTCCCATCCTTGTCCCTTCCAATCCTTCTAGACCCTTGTTACTATAAATAGGAGTAAAAAATCACACCTTACAAAATATGTTGTAGTACCAACATATAGATAAATATATTTTCTACATTAATAGGACTTTAGAAAATTACAAAGTATGTTATACATCTTTAGATAAGCTTTGCCTAGGTATAATGTTTTCTTCCTAGAAGCTTAGACACTATATGCTTAGTCATAAAACCTATCATCATGAGGGTCAATACCTTATAATATACGATGCCCAAGCTTCATCTCTCAATACAAATAACTACATGGGTCATTGCCCTTACCAAATTTAAACATGAGTTTTTTTCGTCAAAATTATATGAAAGGTTAACTCATTACTAACAAGTTAGCAATTTTGCATTTTGAAGCTAGCCACCCCTAGCAATTGTAACAACCCAAAACTACCAACCCAATTGTTTTGAAAGGAATGATTACAAGCAAAGGTTCATAAGGGAGAAACCCTTCTTTTATTTATCTCAGCATATAAGGCTTCACCATATTTGATTTCCAAGTCACTAAAGATGACACTTAGTGGAAAGGAGTGGCCAATCCTATGGGTTTTTGGGTTTACCTTACTAAACCTACATGTTTATAAGGATGCAAAATGTGGTACCACCACCATTTTCATACCCTCATCAGTATAGGACCATGTGACCATGATGTAGTGACTATCCTTTAATGTCCATACCACTTAAAGTAGGATGCCTATTACCTAACCTAACTCTAA
The DNA here is from genome assembly GCA_028583015.1 of Wollemia nobilis. NCBI lineage: Eukaryota > Viridiplantae > Streptophyta > Pinopsida > Araucariales > Araucariaceae > Wollemia > Wollemia nobilis. Next base: position 6,805,912 of record JAQPPZ010016936.1, read on the forward strand.
GTCCATCTAGCTAGGTAGTAGAGCCTTGGTTCTTAGTTACGACACCCCTATGGATTAATTAAGGTCATTGCCACTTTACCAAAAACTAATATGATCACCTGATCCTACATGTTCAAGGGATCACCATTACTGATTTGTGAATGGTTCCACAACTCCTACTTGGTATACACTCGATCCTACTCATTCAAGGTGCAATGATTCATAAGAACCTTGGATATTATATTCACACAAATTCTTCCATGTTAATGAGTTCCTAGCTATTGCATTCTTGCAACTCCTTCTAAGAATCATATTACCTGGTTATTGCATTCATGCAACTCCTCCTAGGATTGGTCTTGGAGGTTTACAAAAGGAAATTCTAACCACATCAAGGAAACAACCTTTGCAACATTTTCGTAAAAGTAAGCAAAGAAATTTATATAATATCAAAGGAAAATATAATATATCTAATTTGAAATGCCATATTAAATAATCAAGGATTCATCTTAACCATAAACCACATTATGCTTAATTCAAATGCTTGACATAAAGTTTCTTAAAGGGTGCATTTTATTAATGTAAATGCTATACATAATAACCCAAGAATTTTACATAAATTGCATTCCTATAACATAAATGCTATACATAATAAACCAAGCTTTTAACATAAATATACATTCGATAATATCTATACAAAGAGAAAATTGCTATAACCACTTTAATGTTTCAAGCCCAAAATATCATAAAAGCACATAAGCTTTCATTTTGAATACTAGTCAAGTTTACAAACTTATTGAACAATACATATTTTCCTTTTTACATATCATTTTTGTTTTTCCACAACTATACAATCAGGTACTATGAAACCATCTGCCAAGGATCATCAAGTCTTCCAAAAAATTTCTAGCTTTGATGATAGGGAAGCCACCCACAACTTATGAGGAATACTTAGGGATCAGGACAACTCTAAATGCAATGCATATTAAACATACCATTTTCTATTATGCAAAACATCCATGCATAACAACATAATGAAAATCACCAACATGAAGAGAATCCCACACTTCTCTTTATAATGATCCCTTAATCTACAAAAGTCTTAGGAATATTTATACTAGTTTCTCTTTCAAAACCAACACATATTAATCCATACAAAGAGAATCCTATACTTCTCTTTTATAATAATCCCTTAACCTACAAAGTCTCAAGAATAATTATAGTAGTTTCAAAACCAACACATATTAATCCATACAAAGAGAATCCCATACTTCTCTTTTATAATGATCCCTTAACCTACAAAAGTCTCAAGAATCATTATAATAGTTTCAAAACCAACACATATTAATCCATACAAAGAGAATTTCATACATACTACCCCCTTGGACTAAAAACGGTCCTCTATATTTTTTTGCAAGTGATTAAACAATTATTCATTCAAAAAAATATAGAAATTGTTGCCTCATTTTTTCAGCATTTTTCATGTAGCACAATTCTTAGAATAATGGTCCCATTGGACCTTACATTGATTTGAGATTCATTTCCTCAACATCTTGGAATGAAACTCTAGAATCTTAACTTGTCTCACCTCAATGGATGAGGGATCTACCATCGGAAAATTAGAAACATTCCACACATGAGTAGGATTAACAACATGTTTCCTAAGCAAGGGTATCTGGAAAGTATTGTGGATATTTGATAGGTTGGGTTGTAAAGCGAGCTTATAGGCTATTGGGATAATCTTACCAATGATCTCAAAGGACCCATCATAGTGAGAATCCAACTTGGTTGACTTGATGATACTTTTCATGTGTCTTACCCTTAAGAAAAATGTATCCCCCACATAAATTTTCTCGGTGATCTTTTTAGACCAACATAGCTCTTTTGGCAATCGATCGCTTCCTTGAGGCTAAGCCAAATTGATTTGAGTTGTTCCTCCACATATTAGATAGTTTTCAATCTGATCATCACCCAATCTATTAGGTTTTTTGTTGTGTCCTATATCCATTTATGTTCATTTTTAGATTTAGATCATAAGAAAAAGAAGGCATTTTGATTTCGTTTCTAGGCATAGAAAGAGAAAAAGCATATAGTTTACGTCTAGGCTAAATTGTTTGTGCATTCTCTTAGTATCTTTCTTGAAAAGAACAAAAGGTTTACTTTCTTGAAAAATTAGGGATATTCCTCATTTATCTAAGGAATCATTCTAGGAATAACTCATTGTTAGCTTGCATCATTATTTGCTTGCATCATTGTTTGCCCTGCATTGTTCTTTAACTCTTTTGCCCTACATTTTTCTTTAACTCGTTTGCCCTACATTGTTATTTAATTCTTTATAGTTTAGACCTTAGTCAGACCAAACATAGGTGCTTGTTCAAATAGACACATCAAACATTCCATCCCAAACTTGGAGCGAGTCTTAAAACCATTCCTGGTGAACCCTTCGTTACCTCGAGCTCCCGAGTGCGGAGAAAAAACAATAGCCCTGTGGTCACCTTAGCTCCTAGTTGATCCATAAAGAATCAAACATGGTGGGCATTTCCCCCCCTCTACACTATCCACTACCTTCTCGAGCCTTTTAGCTATTAGTTTGGTAATGATATTGTAGACTACATTGTAAAGTGTAATTGGGTGAAAGTCTCCAAGGTTGGAATCCTCTCCCACTTTAGAAATTAAAGTAAGAAAAGTGTGGTTCATAGCCCATAACATGCTTTTATTTTTTTGATATTCTTCCACTACCTTGGTTACATCCTCCCCTATGTCATCCCAAAAATATTAGAAAAATTCAATTGAGAACCCATCAAGGCCAAGGTACTTTTTGGTTCTCATGTTGAAAACTATGTGTCTCATCTCCTCTACATCCAAAGTTTTGAAGAGGGATTGGTTTTGTTTAGCTGTTATAATCTATGGAATAGAATTATCTCTTATTAAACTACAATATTAAGATGGGTGGAAGAAGAGAAAATATTTTTAAAGTAGAAACTTTTATCTTGTTGCTTACCTGGGACAATGTCCATCACATAACCATGAAGATATTTTAGGATGGACAATGTGTTAGAGTGTCATCTTGCTGAGGTCTAGTGGTGGAAGAACTTAGTATTTTAGTCCCCCTCCAACAACCAAGAATTTCGAGCTCTTTGTTTCCAATAGATCTCTTATTTTTCTATACTCTCTAACTCTTTTTTACCAACTCATATTTCTATTGCAAGTATTCAGTGTTTGTTTTAGCCTGAAAGAGTGTGGCTAGATCCTCCATCCTTGCAACCAACTAAACTCTCTAAAATTGAAAGTATATTTTATTATTTATTTTCCATATTTTGAGTTGAGCTTTGACACGTTGGAGTTTTTAAATAGTATAAACAATGTTGTCCCATGGGTAGGATGCCTCCCCTCTCACCAAACTAGAATTTTATCCCTAATTCCTTTTCTAGAAAAAAAATATTAAACTAAAATGGTCTAGATAAATATTTGTGATCCATATCCCATTCCAAGAGAATTGGAAAGTGATATGATTCTGTATGATTGAGATTTTTTAGCCTGAGTGACCATAATAGAAAATCATCTTTGGGTACCAAGAATCTATCTAAGCCTTACAAACTAGACATCAAACTGAGCTTATTTACTTTAGATATTATAAATCTATCTTCTTGATCCAGAGATGTGATGCCCTCTTCCTAATCCCTAGCTGAAAGCTTAGCATTGAAATTTTCAACCTCTATACAATTCACCTCTTCCTTTCTTATCCTACTTGCTTGTAAAACTACCCATTAGAGGTGTTGCTCAATTTTTTTGAACTATTGATATTTGAAATGAATAAAAGTTATTTTAAACTCCTACGCTTGAATAAATATGTAAGAACCCCCTTCCTACAACATGATTAATTATTGTCCAATTTAGAGAATTCTACAAATTCACTATACCCCTTGAAAAACCTAGGACACTATAACCATATGCTTTGCCTATCTCCATACTTTGTTGGCTATTCTATCCATCACCTGAATTGAAGATTTTATCTCTTGAAGGAGAATAAAATCTGAATGATGACTTTCAATTAAAATGTGAACAACAATTTTATGAGACCTATTGTTTAAGCCTCTAATATTTCATGATTGTACAATCATTGGAAATTTGCAACCTAGTAAGTAGCAGTCCACTTTACTCTTCCTTATTTTACTAGCTAGTTATCCTCCATTGCCAATTTCTTTCGGTTTGATTTTCATCCCACATTCTTGGCTTGGGAGTTTTTTAATTATTTCTTTGCTTGATGAATTCCAAGAGTAGGATTCCCTCTATATTTATTTCTATCTTTCATTAAGAAATCCCTATCAACCAATACCATAGCAAGGTTGAGGTTCTTTGAAATTGTTATGCCAATATGGTTTGGGATGGGTTATATATTGGTCTCCAACACTCGTTGAGTTATCCTTTGTTGGACTATTTCTACATTTTTAAAGGGAAAATTTTCACTTGTGGTTTCCCCATTATAGTTATCTCATTCTCCATGTTCATTAGGGTATTGATAATTTCATACCTATTTAAGTTTCTCTCTTCTATCTGGTTTGATTACATTACCTTCTTCTTTTGCTTTTTCTTTCTCTTAGGTGCTTCAAAACCCTCTTATGATCTATTTAGGTTCAAGGTTGTGGGCTAATATTCTACCTTCTTCTTAGGCATATTATTATCATTGCCATTAACCTTCAATGGGATGGGCTCCTTTTGGATAATCTTAGGGCACAACTAAGCAAGATGTCCATGCTTACGATAAATCCTACACTGGAAGGGGATTGATTCATAGTTTGTTTGTTGGACCTAGGTTAAATCCCCCATGTTTATTTCTATTTTAGCTAGAAGTAGGTGATTAAGATCCATATAAATATAGATCCAAGCATAAATGGCTCAAGCTCCCGTCATCGTATCTCTAGCTACTCCCAAATAGTGTCCCATGAAATTACCCAATCTCTCAAAAACTGGTTTACACCAATATTCCTTTGGTAGAGCATATAATCAAAACCCAAATAGCCACTATAGTGGGTTCCATATGTGGATCAAATCCTATCTTCTAGGGATGCATAAAAATACTTGTTGCTCAATAGCTTCTCTTTCATGATTCAAAAGCTTTGTTCTTATCTACTCAAGAAGAGAAAGTCAATATATAATATACCCATTACTAATGAGGAATATTGAAATATCCCCTAAAGGCTCCTAGTTCTTTCAAATCCATGAGGTCATAAACCCTAAAGACATAGTAGATCATGGTTACTCCTATAAAAAATATTTTCATCTACCAATCTTTGTTCAATAACAAGTTTGGGATGGTAGGTAGCATAAGAAAGATAGCCATTAACTTTGGATTGGAAATATTTATCCATTGGCTTCTTGGCTATAGTAGTGGAGAAGATGGATTTTAAGGCATCACTCCTCAAATATTCATACTCATATTCTTGTCTCTCCCTCACTATGTCTACAAAGGACCTCTTGGAATAAGGAGATAGAGGAAGGGCCCTCAACAATAGCCATGGATAGGTAGAAAGCAATTTTGATCTAAGATATTTATATAATAAAATACAAAAAATAAAAATTACTTACAATTTTTCGAATAGTGTTAGATATGGAGAAAGCCAAACCTAAGCCCTAGAATCCACATCTATTCCACCTTATTAAGGCTTCTACACGCAATGGAGGAAGCATTGTGTACAAACCCTAGAAGAGCTCTGTTTCCAAGTTCATCAACCCAACAAAATTCATTGATGTCATCAAGTGTTGGTTTGTTCAATCTAGTTCTTTTCTTCTTCCACTTTATAATGCATACATCACTTTACACTGAGATACTCTAAACTAGTTGTTTCAATACCTATCTTAATACATGGATATTTCCTTGAGATTATCAAATATAGAGTTCAAGTATATAAGATCTCCTCAAATGTTCATTTGGTTGTCCTTGGTACATTAGATGTGATAGTTAAATAAATCCATAATAAGGTAATAACTATCATATAACAACCCCGCGGTAATTTTTTTTCGCTCAATTCAATATATATTATATATTTCCATAATTACTTTATTTTTATATAAATATCTATTTTTTTCCATTTAAAACAAATACTAACATGCTTTAATATTATTTTCGTATCCCCGTTGGACACCCCTCCATGGGGCGCACATGTTTCCCCATGCAAGGAGCAACAAGATAAATAATTTTTATTTTGTTTCCTAATTTATGTTTTTATTTATTTTTCGTTTGTTTTTTAATTTATGTTTTTATTTTATTTTATTTTTAAATTACGTTTAAATCCAGTTACGGGGTGTATGTTTTTTTTATTTGTTATGAGTGTATGTGTAAGAAACTTTTACAATTGAACTTAGAGTTAGTATCTTCAGAAGAGAGTTGAGCTTACCAATAAGGAATTTAACATACAACCACACACCATAGTTTGAAACTAGATCTTTTTACCGAACAATTATGATGTCCCTTAAGACTTTATATATATATATATATATATATATATATATATATATATATAAATTTGGTTAGTGTGAGAAACTCCTACGATTAATACATAGGGTATTCCTATCTTAGTCATAACTCCTCAAACCAAAAACTAAACTTATCATAAAAAAACTAACACATCCACACATATATCACGATTTAAACCTTAAACATTCTTAAAAAACCAAACCCATAACTTTTATTATATTTTATTAAAATTAATTTTAAACCCAACATAGGGTGTGTGTCATCCTCCCCAATGGGCAATGGTGACCAGCACATAGGGCATGCAATGTCATACCCTTAAGCGGAAAGGGAGCACTAGCACAGTGCCCTCCCATTAGTGAGGTGTGTGCTACCCCCATAGGCATGCAACACCCTCCTTCTTACGTGCCATGGGGGATGCAATGCTCTCCTATTTAGGAGGGGTGCATTGTCCTCATGGTCGTGTGATGCCTTGATCAAGCATGACTTCGTGCTATGCACATGGGGGCATAAAAACAACCCCACACCCCGGCTAAATTATTGAAACCCACACTTGTACTTAGTATGAACTATTGTATAAGAGCTATCCATTTCGAAGTTAAGCTTCTATTTTGACTATTACAATAAAGTAATGCAACATTTTTATCATCAATTTAAAATTAAATTTATTATTATTATTATTATTATTATTATTATTTGAATTATTGTAAAAAATTCTTATAATCGGGTTGAACAGTCTCCTTCCAACCATGATTCCTCGTAAAGCCGAGAGCTATGCTTATCAATAGAGAATTTAATACAAAGCCACCCAGCACCCACCCCTTACACACTCACCCACGCGTTGAACAGTCTCCTTCCAACCATGACTCCTCGTAAAGCCGAGAGCTATGCTTATCAATAGAGAATTTAATACAAAGCCACCCAGCACCCACCCCTTACACACTCACCCACGGGTTGAACAGTCTCCTTCCAACCATGACTCCTCGTAAAGCCAAGAGCTATGCTTATCAATAGAGAATTTAATACAAAGCCACCCAGCACCCACCCCTTACACACTCACCCACGCCACGGTTTGAACCTTGAACCTCTCAAAGAAAAATCAAAACCCAAAACACAGATGCTGCTATTATTATTATTATTAAAATTTAAGATATAATAAGACAGAATAACTACAAAATAGAAAAAATTAGAATTTTGTTCCAGTATTTTATAATCCAAATCCAACAAGTACACAAAAGAGTTTCATCTCAATAAAAGGAATCAATACATTCATATTATATGGAATTTTTTGCCATGTAACTACATGGGTTAAAATGGTTATAGTAGTTGCATATATACAAGATACAAGATTTAGGTAGGATTATACACAAGGACTTCCAACGTATGTATTATATTGATTACAAAAATGTAGGATGGTAATATGTTAATTATAATAATAATTTTTTTTAGATGTTATTTTTAAAAAATTATTGGTGCATATAATTTGGTTAATGTTTGATGTATAATATAATGTTTTCAATGGAAACCACCATGGGAAGGGGTTTGAGCCACCCTTTCACTCAAACAAGCCTTGTTAAAAAGGACTTGGACTGACACAAGTATGGGAAATTCCACAAGCAACACATCAATCAAGTGATCCAAGTACAATCTATAAGCATATTCAAGAACCCATTTAAAAAATTTAATTAATTATGACACACAAACTTTCAATATAAAAAAATAAACAACTCACAATAGTACCATATTAAGAAAAACAAGAATAACTACAAAAAAAACTAGGCAATATCCTAAGGTATACAATTTTGTGAAGATCCTCATTAAAATTTTCTTCGACCATTCTTCCCTTCTCTTCCACCTCTTTCTCTTATACATTGAATAACCCCAAATACACATACATGAAATATCCAATTCCTGCATATATCAACCTCCATCCCCTACATACAGTTTGATCCCTAACATATAGAAAAATCCTTAGGCTTCTCTCCTATATATAACATAATTCATTCTCCTATATGCAATCGATCCAAAATACAAAAGAATCCTCAATATTTTCTTCTACGTACAACATAATTCATTCTCCTATATACATTCAAATCCAACATACAAGAAAAACCCTAGGCTTTCAAGGATCGTAACCAAAATTTATCTTTAGGAATTTTCTATCAAGTCTTTTGCACTTAGGAAATTTATCTTGGTAAGTTGCAAAAAGAATCCTGCAACTATGATAATGGGTTCCATTGAACAATTCTATTAGAAGGGGAACATGGGCAAGGGTAGCAATAAGTAATGCATACAACAATGTGGAAACTCACACCACATTTACCAGAGACAACTCATCTAAAAAAGACAAATTTTAACATTTTTTTCTTTCATTTTTTACAACATTGGAGGAAACATAATAGAATAAAAACAAAACAAATTGACTTTAAACATTTTCTTTGTTACATCTATTAACCATAGAGAGTACTTAGTTATATGTTTCTGTATCTTCCCTATCGTTGTCCATGCATTCCCCCTTATTCCAATCATGTCCTCCTTATAGAAAACTCCACTTTACTTCATTGTCTCCTTCACCACCATATCCCCAATCACTCCTCCTCACCCCCCTTCACTACCTCTTCTACTTTAACTCCCATTTTTCTCTCCTTGTCATCTCCACCCACATGTATCTTCCTTTTTTTAATTTTAATTTTATTTTAAGTTTTTTTGCTCTTTCTCTCTCTCTTAGCATGTCTTATTCATTTAGCTAGCTAGGACATTATTTTATTTGTTTAGCTTATTCTCTTCTAACATATCATATTTTCTAACCAAAATTGAACTCTACTATTTATCAAATTTCATTTTAAAATCTTATTATATTATTAGGATCAAATATTTTTCTATTATTTTCTATTTAGGATCTTATACTTCTATTCATTCTATACTCTTCCAAATGAAGATATTGGTATGCAACAATCATAGTCAGTAGCACTATGTTAGAGTGATTCTAAGATTAATGTAGATGAAACTATTGATAATACATCCAAAAAGTAATACTTTTGTAGATATTATTAGAAACTTAAAGCTCTCCATTTCCTTTTGTTTTTTCAATTATTTTACATTTGTTATAGAACATGGGTTTGAGTAAGACATCTTAGACCCTTGACAACTTGTCAACTCTATGTTAGAATTGGTCAATATCCACATGGAATAGATATTTGGAAGCTAGGAATAAAGATTGAGCTATTTTGCAACATCTTAAGTGAAAATGGATTCTAAGATTTTTGACTTCCTTTCTTTCATATCTAGATTCTTTGCTATAGTTGGATAATTATATTTGCATCCTCGGTTATTTTGTATTTGGTATCACAATAGGGTATATATACATGTTGTATATATCTATTCCTTACTCTCTCTATATGTTGTATATATCTATTCTCTCTCTCTCTCTCTCTCTCTCGCTCTCGCTCTCTCTCTCTCTCTCTCTCTCTCTCTGACACACATACACAAACACAATAAAAAATCTATATAGGTGTTTTACATCATTCACCTATAATCACACAATTCTTCCTCCCCTTGTGGTGGCTAGTTAGGCCTTTGATTGGCTATGCCTATAAGATCAACATGAAAAATGCTATACAAAGCCATAATAAATATTATTAACCATCATTCAATTAATCCCCATATCATAGAAAATAATCCATACATTACAACAATATCTTATAATAATGATTCATAAATCCATATTTTTTATGTATTTACTCATAATAAAATTATTACTTAATTAAATCAAAATCCAAATGAGGTGGGGGAGGGACACTGTAGATTTCACACCAATATCTAGTAATAAATACCACAATCCATTCACTCAAATATTATAAATAAAAAATAAAAAAGGTTAGAAAAGAGATATAGATGGTAGATTCCCATGAGCATAAAAAAATCACTATATTATCTATATATAAGAACCACAACACTCTAATACAATTAATGGAATAGATGAGAAGTATTTATATCAATATCAAAACCCCAATTATATAAGTAAACCTAAATTGATATAAATTGCAAGTTATAGGTAAGGTTTAGCCACCACAAGGTTAACCATGGTCCCAAGGGATTACCTAGATAATAATTAAATATATTGTACAATGATTGCTTATAGGCCTACACAAAAGTATACCATACAATGTCAATCTTACCCTTAAGTTAGATTACAACTTTCAACACCCCCATAATCTAACTAAGAGGCTGAGGATAGAAGATATTAGTTACAATAATATCTTCATCCCATAATGGATGCTCTAGTGGGTGTCTATACTTGAGGAAGACCAACCTAAATTTTATCATCATCTAGAAGTCTTCTTATGTGAACATGACTCGAAAATTGCACAAGAATCTTCTCATGCTAGATCATAGTCACCACTACTAATATCAAATACTCTTGTATTTATACAAATAACACCTCCTCTATAATTTCATATGAGGAAGACAAGCCAAAAATACTCCATCTTAAGAGTTGATCCAATATTTTATAGTTTTATAAGGAAATAGTTATAAGCATGACTTTCCTTTTTATAACATACTTCATATTATTTGGAAACATTGACTTGCACACACCAAAAGAGACTTTTCATGAACCTACTATGAGAAGAACCATTACACCTTTCCAAGTTTTTATAGATAAAAACAGAAGAGACAAGAGATCATGAAGGGTTATTGAACCAATATCCAAAGTATTTGATAGGAAGGTGAGGGATTCAGAAGAGCATATTCTGAATCCTTTTTTGTGTGCTTCCAAAATATCCAATAATAACTTCTAATGAAACATTTCAACTTCCTCTTCCATGAATATGGACTAAATATTTGGATATATATATATATATATATACACAGTAATTTTTTCCTTTGAAATAGAGAAACAAGCCTTGAGAAATATCTTGCATAGTTTGACCCCCTACATTATAATAGGTCCTTAAGTTGATATCGCCAATGTAAAGAGCTTAAAATATCAAGTGATTTGAAAACATAAATATGCCTAAACTACCTCTATATGTAAATGTTATGGACTCTAAAGGATTTTTCCTAATAGGTATTAAAAATTATAAATTCAACCTCACAAAGCTTAGGACTATTGTATCCAACCATAGTTTACCACTTGGAATAGACTAATATTCCCATGATTGTCACTAATGATTTTCCACCTATTCATCACTAAATGCTAATAGCCAATCAATTTTTAACTCATACCTCCACTTGATTAGACAATTAGTAGTATATTGAAAATCAAGGCATTATGGCACAAAAGAGTGTCACATCATCAAATATTTACATCAATTTTTGTAAGTGCCAAAGAGACTATAGAGGTTTAAAGCTAAGACTCTAGTGGATAATATGCCTTACATTATCCAAAGTTCTATCAATTTTTTTGTGCCCTTTAGCTTTTCTTCCATTATAATAGGGGTTCTAACATGCAAAAAGGACCTTCAAAATGCTTGTTTTATAGAAGGATTTGAATGCTAAATGATTCATCTTCAAATGCCTTGTTTTCATGGCATATATTTCCAATTCGTGGGTTCCATAGTGTCTTAAATGTTTATGCATTATGTATGACGTCATCCATTCTAATCACAATTAACAATGTTAAAAAAGGAATAGTATACGCCTCAAACCCAATACTTCAATCTACCACTAATCAAATAACTACTCATTTAAACATGTTTCCAAGTGTTGAAGTTGAAATACAGTGAGAGTATTTATCCTTAACCTCTCTCCCTTATTCCTCAATATCCATTTAAATTTGTTGGGTGTAGATTTTAACCTACATTTCATTGGATAAAATATCGTAAATTATGCCCTACTAGCCACATGTGTGCCTCTTGTTAATGCATAAAAGTGCATATCCTCTTCTTCAAGAGACATTATGTTAATCATAAAAAGGTGATAAAGTTTCAAAAATATGTGCATGAGAGATTCCATGTCTATATATACAAACTTAAAAATACAGTAGACACCTCCCATTTCCTTGGAAAATGTGTCATGGTCTCTTTGTAAAGGAAAAAGTAGATGCAATGTGAAATTTAAATATGTGTACAAAAATTATTAATAATGAAGTATGCATAAAATTTTTAGAATAATTAGAAGGATTATTGGTATAGAAAATGATGAAATCTACCCTTTTCCTTTTATGTAGAAAATTATCATGAAACTTTGAGAAGTAGTTTGCATTTATATTTGGAAGAGAAATCAAAGCCCCAAATAAACTTCCTATGTGACTAAGCAGTGTCACTCCATACTCACTCTATTATCAGATTGAATTTCACACCAAATGAATAGAATCAACCCATTCACTTAAATCTTATACAAAAAGCATTCAAAATGACAAGAAAGAGATATAGATGATGGGTGCACTTGAGTACCAAATAATTACTATATTATTCATAGATATTAATCATAACAATATGATACAATTATTAGAGTTAATGGGGGTATTTTTACCAATACAAAAATCTTAATTACATAAGTAATCCTAAGCTAACATAACAAGTTACCTTTAGGTTAATTACAAGTTACATGTTAGGTTTAATCATGGACCATAGGGATTACATAAATAATATTAGATAATGATTACAAATAGGCCAATACAAAACTACATTATATATTATTGGCCTTGGCCATAAGTCAAATTACAACATTCAACACCCCCTCATAATTTGAACTTAGGCATCAAAGAGAGAAGATATTAGTGATAATAATATCTTCCCCACATCATGGAAGCTTTAGTGGGCATTTGTACTTGAGGAAGAACCAATTGAATTTTCACATCATATGGAAGTTTGCTTATGCAAAGATATCCCTAAAGTTGCATAAGAATCTCCTTATGCTAGACTATAGTATTTACAACCAATATCATATACTCTTACATATATACAAATAACACATCATTTGTAACATATATGAGGAAGACAAGCGAAGAATAATCCTCTTAGAAGCTACTCCAATATTATATAGTTTGATAAAACAATACTTAGAACTATGGCTTTCCCTTTTATAATGTACTTCACCTTCATTAGAAACTTCAACTTTCCCTTATGCCACTTTATCACCATCACCAAAAAGGAATTTGCATGAATCTTTTTATGAGAAGAGCCATTAAAAATATTCAAGACTACCTACATAGAAAATAGAAGAGATAAGTCATCATTAAACAATAGATTTTTATTTATAGAGTGAACCAGTAGCTCAAGCATTTACTAGGAGGAAGAGGAATTGAATAGGGTACATCAAGGTTATGCATAGTGGCGAATCTTCGTAAATTCATGAATATTAGCATTTTCAAAAATGCAAATTGGCAAATTTGGGGACCCTAGACGTCGGCCCATTCGCCCAAAATTTTTGGGTGCAAAATTTTTTAGGGGTTGGCTCGCCACACGTTGATAATAATATTACAAATTTTTTTTAAATTTCCAGCACTCCTGCCTAAATCATGGACCCATTTCACCTTAAAATTATAATTTTTTTAATTATCCCACCAAATTTACCTCTTATACCTCTATATAAATAAGGCGGACAATGATACTTATTAGTGTAAAACATTCAAAGTATTCAAAAAACGAGCAACAACAACGAAAAGTAAAACCTTCCAACAAAAAAGACAAGACCTAAAACATTCGATCTATTGCATAATTCCTTTAAATTTTATCAATCATATCCGAAATGATTTTTCACTCGAAAAGGAGTCAAACCTTGTTTTACACCCATGCAGGAGCCAGACCCTGCTTTGCACTTGAAAATGAGTCGAACCCTGCCTTGCACCTAGAGAGGATCTAAAGGTGATTTTCCACCCTGATCGTGAGCCAGACCCTACTTTGCACCCAGATGACATCCGGATCTGAATTCCCACCTGGATGACATTCAGACCTAAATTCCCATCTAGACCATCTAGTTTGCACCTGAATGATATCCAGATCTAAATTTCCACCCAGAGCATATAATTTACACCCGAATGACATCTAGACTTGAATTCCCACCCAGACCATCTACTTTACACTAGGATGACATCCAAACCTGAATTTCCACCTGGACCATCTACTTTGCACCTGGATGACATTTGGACCTGAATATCCACCCGAACCATCTACTTTGCATCAGGATAACATCCAAACCTAAATTTCCACCCAAACCATTTTCTTTGCACCTGGATGACATCCAGACCTAAATTTCCACCCTACTTTACACCCTAATAGGAGTCAAACTTGCTTTGCACCTGGATAGGAGTCGGACTTTCTTTACACCTAGATTGGAGTCAAACCTTCTTTGCACCCATATTGGATCTAGACCTTATTTTCCACCTAAATAGGCTATCAAACCCTATTTTGAACCTCAAAAAGGATCCAGATCAAGTTTTGCACCCGAAATCTATCCAGATCATGCATCAATAGTGAAAAATAAAGGTACAAAATTTCACCTCTTTTATTCTTTTTAGAGAATGAGCTCAAGGAGTTGTAGTAGTAACATCTATTTTTTTGTTAAAAAATTGCAGGTTTTTATTTTGCTCTTTTTCCCTATTTTCCTCTATTCCACATGTGAGTGTTTTATGCATATTTCAGCTAGTTGTCCTCTTAGAACACTATGATTCTCTGTTTCTCTTAAGACACCATGATTCTCTGTTTCTCTTATTTTTTAGAGAATATGAGATCTCATTTATTGCAAATATGTCAATGCTCTGTTTGCCATGTTTCCCCTATTTTTCTCTATTCCACATGTGAGTGTTTTGATGCATTTTTCAGCTAGCTGACCTTCTCTTAAGAGATTGTGATTCTCTGTTTCTCTTAAGACACTATGATTCTCTATTTTTTTATCATAAAATTCGAGATTTTATTTTGCTATATTTCTATCATTTATTGCAAATAGGTGAATGCTCTATTTCCCATTTTTTCCCTTATTTTCCTCTATTCCACTAGTGAGTGTTTTCATTGATTTTTCAGCTAGTAGACCTTCTCTAAAGACATTGTGTTCCAAGGCCATTTAGTACCATAATCTGGTATTTTTCAACATTTGAATCTCTAAATATATTTCGTATCTACATACCTTTTTTGTTAAATTATAGAAATTCTTATACGTGGCAATAGATTTGAATTTGTATATTGATTTTGTATGTCCTTTAAATTAATACAAGTGCAGACAATTGTCTATCTCCAGAAAATAGAGTAGTGCATTGCACAGAAAAAATCATGATAAAGCCTGACTAAAAATTGGTATGTATTTTCTACCAACCAACCCTCTGTTTATTTTAGTTACAATATTATTTTGAGGCCTTATAGTAGTAAGATCTGTTCAACATTTTATTAATTTTCTAAAATGAAAAAAATTTTCTTTACTAGTAAAATGGCACCTACTGGCGATGGAAAGAAGGGAGGCAAATCTTCTACTAAAAAGAGTATCCTAAAATATTTTAGCCATATATCAAAATCCAACGAGCCATCAACATCTGTACAAATTAAAGGTACAAATTATTTTTACCTACTAAAACAATATGTTTTGTATTCTATTAATTTTTAGTTAATAATGCTTTCTTCCTTAAAAAGTTAAGTTTCAGTATATGGCTTTGGCCATATTGCATGTTGATCTGAATATTTTTTCTATTTGTAAAAATACATTCTCTTACATCCAAAAATGATAAAGAATATCATTGTATGCAGAATATATGGTTGACCCTGATATACCTCCACTTGAAGATATTCCTCATGAAGAGATGCCTTCACAAGAAAATTCTTTTAACAATAACATCCAACAAACACTTGAAGATATTTCTCAAAATGACATGCCACTTGAAAAAGAAAGCGATAAATCAAATACAATACAAACTTCTAGGGAATCTTCAAGCCAAAAAACTAAACGTAGAAGGTTAACTAGATGGACTATTGGAAGGTCATTTAAGGTTGAATGGTCATCAACATATCCTTTTATAGAGCCAGTCCATCCAGAGAACAACAATGACACTCCAACAAAATGTAAATGCATAATTTGTAGTTGGAAACTAGGAAAGGAGCATAAGATGCAACTGAAGTTAGATACAATAGAAAAACATTATGGAAAAGTTTATTCAACAATTAATGAAAGTGATGGAACAATTAAGAAAATAGTTAGGTGGAAGGATGCATCAGAATGCATGCATGTTAGATATGCAAAAGAATATGAAAAAGAATTGAAGCTACAACAATCTCTTGTTGAGAAAGGTGGAACGATTCAAGCCCAATTTCATAAAATTCATAAGACCACTTTAGCTTCAAAAAGCTTGCAGTTTGTTATTGTATATAGTATTCTTAAAAAGGGTAGACCCATGTTCAATTTTATTGATTATAAGCACCTATTTCAGCTAGCTGATGTGCAAAACCTTCCTAGTTCACATTGGTCTAATCGAAGTGGTTGGGAAATGGTAAAATATCTATCATTGGTTGAGAAGGAGGACCTGAGGGAGAAAGTAAAACTCGCCAAATTTATTTCACTTTCAATTGATGAGGTGACGATTATTGACAACACATCTTGGATTTGCATGCATGTCTACACATTGCAAAATCATGTAAGGCAGCCTAGTTTGCTAGCATTACATAAGATGGTGGAAAATTGTAATGCGAAAAACCTCTATCATGTTGTTGTAACTAGTTTAAAAGATATTGCGGGAATGAATGATATTGAAATAGCCATAAAGTTAATATGCGTTGGGGTTGATGGTGCTGCTACAATGCAAGGACACAGGAGTGGTCTATGTGTTCGACTTTAGACATCAATTACCTCATATTTGATACCCATTCATTGCATGGCTCATAGAATGAATCTTGCATACAAAATTGTGAGCACTTTCGATAATGTTGCGAGAGTGGAGGATCTTGTCCATGAGATACATTCTTATTTTTCATGCAGTCCAAAGAGGTTTTTAGAGTTTCAACAGTTTGCACTAGGAGTTACAGAAGGAAGAAAATTGTTAAAAGATGTGGATACAAGGTGGATTTCATTGTACCAACCTGCATACAGAGTTTTTACAGAATATAAATCTTTAACGGGGTTTATGTATGAAAATCGTAGGGTAGTTGATAAGGCAAAATATTTGCTATACCGTTTGTCTGACTTAGAAACACTTCTAACATTATGTGGTATTCTTCCAATGTTGCAAGAAATGAATAGATTGATTAAACATGCACAAGAAAGATCCATCTATATTGTTGATTTCATCAGGATAAGAAAACAAATATGTATGCATATTGATAGGATATACGTATCCGAAGGAAATTTTACAGATCCTTTGTTTGATAGTTGGAAAACACTAACTAACGTGAATGATCCAGAAAGCTTTTTGAAGTTTGACATCAATGATCATCTTTGTATTAGTGTTCATGGAAGGATGATACCTCTTTATTGTTTTGAAAGGTGATTAAATATAGTTACAGATGATGTTGAACAAATTCCCATAACACGAAATGGATTTGAAGTAGTTTTACAAAATACTAAGATTAAATTGATTAAAATAGCAGAATCATTGACAAGAGAAATAAGAGATCGATTTCAAAGAGATGAGCTGCTTGAGGCCATGGGTGTGGTTAACCCCATGTTTTGGGGTCCTTGTAATGACTACGAATCTACACATGAATTGTTTATTAAATATATGGGCACACTTTCTAAACATTTCTGTAAAAGTGTGGAAGTCAATGGTATTGAAATCAAAGGTATTCTCAACAAAGAACTTTTAAAACAACAATCATCGCGTTTTGGAATGACAATGGTTGAACAAACATCACTTTTGAGTAACTATCATGAGTCTGGTTCCATTACACGTTTGTGGAAAAAATTGGATCCAAGTAGTGTCTTACAAGATGCAATGAGTGAATATTTTTGTTTATATGAATTATGTCAAACAATGATTTTGGGATCTGTGGAAGATGAGAGGGTTTTTAGTGCACTATATTTTGTGAAATCTAAACACCATAATAGGCTAGATAAAAATTTGGACAATTGTTTGAGAATTTATGTGTCATCATATGAGCTGGACAAATTTCCCTATGATAGAGCATTAGCATACTGGAAATCCCTAGTAGATAGAAGGGGTATCACTAATACACATGATAATGAGGATACTGATGGTTGTAGTGATCAGATTATGGAGACACAGATTTTTGCTATGCTTAATAGTGATTCTGGACAAGTTGATAAGTGTTTGTTTCAGATACCTGAATTGTAATTTTTCCAAGATTTCACAACATTGATAAATTTGATTTTACTTGTTATCACAATGCTTATCAGTGATGGTTCTGGACAAGCTGATAAGTGTTTGTTTTAGATACCTAAATTGTAATTTTTCCAAGATTTCACAACATTGATAAATTTGACTTTATTTGTTATCAATTTCATTGATAAATTTGATTTTACTTGTTATCACAACATTGCTTCAGCTACCTGAATTTTAATTTTATGATTTATATCAGAGTGATATTTTTCAAATTATATGTTTTATATAGTAGTCTTCATAGTGTCCTAACTGTGTTCATTCTTAAAACCTTATGTTTTATGTTATAGTATTGTTAATGTATTGATATTTATGTATTGGCACAAGTGAGTTATATCATAGTAATATTTCATTTATTATTTGAAATTACAATAGTTGAATCATTCTAAATTTAAATGCAACACAAGAATATAAATGGAAACAACCATTGAATGATAGAAGACACAAATTAATAAAAGCCTTTTTCATTATTTGCAATGAAAATATACATTGTTCCAAATTGTTGATAACAATACAACAAAATTTGTTGTCAACTATGAAACAGTCTACAATATCTTAAGTTTCAGATGGGGGCTCAGAGAGAGATTCGATTGCTCCTTGTGTATCTGGATCACCTTGAGCTTCAGATGCTCCTAAAGTTTCAGGTTCCTTTCCCTTTTCTCCTATGCCAACAACCTTCGCTTATCTAGGTAGTCCTCCAGCTCTGATAAGGCCTTCCTCTGCCTTCTCTATGCTCCCCACCAATGCTCTTTCTTCTCGGGTTGGATCCTCTTGCACTAAATGAATGTTTTCTTCATGCTTCTTCTTAAGCAAGATATATGGATCCATTTTGTGCTCCTTTATAATATTTCTTAAATAATTGTTATCTCTGATCTTGGCTTGTAAGGTCTCCTTCATTGTTATTGTAGCTTGGAGTGATTTCTTTGCAGCATAGATATTAACATTCATGCTTACAACTTGTTTCTTTAAATTATCAAAATTTGACTACAAAAATTAAAAGCAAACATTAGTTAGTTGAGAGTTATATGAAAAAAGATAACCATAAAATTTACTAAAACTAAAGTCTCACCTCAATCGCATCCCTTGAAGCCTCAATGACTGCAAATTTCTTTTTATCAAAAGCCCATTGATTATAATATGCTTGGGCTTCAACATTTAGGTTCTCCAATATGTTCAACATAATATTTAAAATTTCATCATTATATAAAATAAAAGCATTTACTAAGCCTAATTCAACTTGATGTAATAGACCACCAAGATTTTCTAGTTCATTTTGAACCAGAGAAAATATTTCTTACCTTTTAGCAAAATTTTTATATCGGGCATTTAACTCCTTTATAAGGACCTTTACCCAAAATTCCTAATTCTTCATTTCATTTACATTGTGAAGCAAATTATCTTTGATCAGTGCCTCACAATTATCAGACATTATTTTTTTAAAAAATTAACTTTTTCATCCTCAATTTGAGGACCAAGGTCGCTTCCAGAAGGTGACGATGTGGTTTGATGAGCTTCAAGTGATTGTGGTGGTGTCTATTGTGCTTGAAGCACATATATTACTTTAAATCCTTTGATGTTGCCCTATAAAAGATAATCATCCTCTAAAGGAGGATTATCTAAACCTGAGCTCAAAATTTCTTGAATTGAACAACCTATTGAAAATGTCATATATGGAAATGTACCCTGAGAAGTTGTCTACGATGGTGCCCCTCATGATCTCACACCAACAAGTTATTTTCCACCCATTTGACCTCTCATTAATTATTGTCATGCTCGAGGTGGTGGTGGTGGTGGCATCATTTGTTGCCTTCTTTGAGTATGTAGTGAGGAGGCACCTAAATACATTATAATAAGATCTTGTTAAAAGAAAATAAAAGTGGATAAAATTAATACATATTATTTAAAAAACACTTACCCAACGATGACATCTATTGTTGCCCTCCAACCTATGAAGGCAACTGGGTGCGGATGCGAGGGGGGGTGTAACACTGAAAACATACAAAAAAGAAAAAAATTATTATAATTTGAACTAAGCAGTAATGGAAATGAATCAAGAAACTCAAAATAATAAACTTACCTGTCATTGGTGTGGCCTCACTAGATTCACATTGCACAACATGTTGATGAGAAACTCCAGAAGGATCTGCCCTTGAATATTTATGAGGCCTGTGCAGTGGTGATGCTTCAGACCCTATGTCTTCTGAATCACTAGTGGCCTCTGGCATGTGACCCCTAATAACAACATCCTATTTTATTCGTGTGTTGGCTGCCTTACTCTGCATTTAGGTGCAAATAAAAAGTTAAAATATGAAAACATGCTAAAATATAAAACATTATTTGATGGTGAAAATGGAATAATTACCTTCAACTCCTGGGGTGTCATGGCAATGGCTTGTAGGGTTGCATGCACTACAGTTGGTACACCAATATCCTACAAATTATGAAAAAATTCATAATAAAGAGCTAAAATATAATTTACTATGGCCATTGTGGCCCTTAATTTTATCTGAATTGCATGGATCTCTATTCTGATGCGATCAAAAATATATGTACACCAATCAAATTTTTTGTGGTTAAGACAATGAACTACATAGGCCAATGCCCAGAATGGAATCTCCATTCTTCCATGCAGAAACAACCTTCCTTGAAAGAATTCAAGAATTGCCTTGAAATCTGAGTTTGTAATAGAGGTATTCGTTAACCCCCTTTTTGACTTAGCCATAGAAGCTACAAAAAAATTAGATGACAAATCACAAATTTTAAATTGTGAACTTTAAGAGAATAGAGTCACGAGAATTATACCTGACAACAATTCCAAAGAGATATCGTAGTTGGTCTCCAGGTAAGCCTTATCATCGATAGAGAGCATGAAATTCGGTGAAACAGGAGTGAAACCCTTGTGGGGAAGACCTATCAATCTCTGGATGTTAGAGGGTTTGATGGTGAAGTACATTTTTCTATTTTGTATTGTTAGAGTGATGGCCACAAGATCATTGTCATAGCCATCAATGATACTGTACATAACATATTTATCTATTCTAAAATGGGGCATGGAAATCAAAGGTTGTAAACCTGAGTCAATGACCCATGAAAGGTCATAACCAAGGGTGGTTAACAAGTCTAAAATTTTGGTGCAATTTTGGTTTTTGAATGTAATTTTTAGAGAGGTTGTGGAAGTGGTGGCCATTGCTACAAGTTTTGGAAGTAGGGGAAAGTTTTACTCTAGAAAGGTGTGGGGTAATGGTCGCTTGGGGAGGGAAGGGTTCGCTCTGATCTCGTGTAGAAGGAAAAAACCTGAAAAAAAACTATCGATGCCTTTTTATAGATACAATTGACTAGGGTGGACACGTGGCAACATTTTATTCGACATGCATAGGGGATGACCGACCATGTGATACATGGAAGCATAAACCCTGGTGCACCTAGCCTAAATCTAGACATATTTTACAACTGATCTACGATTGGACCTTGATTTGCAATCGGTCTACGGTCAAACCTTGATTTGCAACTAGTCTACGATCGGACCTTGATTTGCAATCGGTCTAAGATTAGACCTTGTTTTGCAATCGATCTAAATTTGGACCTTGATTTGTAATTAGTCTACGATTAGATCTGGTTTTACAACTGGTCTATGATAAAACGTGGTTTTACAATCAATTTATGATCAGACTTGGTTTTACAACTGGTCTATGGCCAAATATTTATTTCCAACCGATATACAATCGAACCTAGTTTTGCAACTAATCTACGATGGAACCTTATTTTACAATCAATCTATGGCCAAATCTAGTTTTACAATCGAATTACGATTGGATCTTATTTTGCAATCGAGCTACGATTGAACCTTGTTTTACAACCAGTCTATGGGTAAACCTCAATTTCCAACTGATCTACGACTAGATTTGGTTTTACAATCGGTCTACAACCAGACCTAGATTTACAACCAGTCTACAACTAGACCTGATTTTGCAACCAATCTATAGCCAAACCTAGTTTTACAACCGATCTATTATCGAATCTAGTTTTACAATCGGGTTATGGTCAAACCTTGTTTTGCAATCGAGCTACAATTATACCTTATTTTGTAATTGATCTACCACTAGATCTTATTTTACAACCAGTCTATGGTTGAACCTAGTTTTACAACTGGTCTATGGTCGAACCTTCTTTTACAACCAATTTATGAACAAACCTTGATTTGCAATCAATCTATGACCACACCTTTTTTGCAACCAATTTGTGATCGGATCCTATTTTACACCTAGCTTGCATCTGGGCCAAGTTTTACATCCCAAACTGAATTCAAACCATAAATTCACCACTATAATATAAATTTTGGTGAAAATAAAGGTAATTTTCCATGTCTCCTACCATGAATTTGGCTAGAATTCGCCTGCATTTCAAAAATGATTCACATTTTTTTTATAATTACATTTTGGGTTTGACCCCTTATGCGTAACCCTGGGGCACATTTTGAATTATTATTTTGTATGCCTACAAAAGTTTCAATAACTACTTTTGATGACACAAATTCAACTACCTCTTCCATGAATATGAAATAAATATTTTTATTGCATATTTAATTATAAATTTACCCCTTTTAAATAGAGCAATAGGCCTTGAGGACTACCATATGCAATTCAAACCTCAACACTTAATAGGTCCTTGAACTTATTCCACCAATTAAAAGAGCTTGAAAATAGTATGATTTGAAAAAATGGGCTCAAAATGATTTTGTATGTAAAATTTATGGCCTCTAAAATATTAGACCTAATAGACCTTAAAATTTGATAAATTAGCCTCACAGGCCTTAGGATTATTGTATCTAACCATAGTTCTCTACTTGACATCCACTAATTCATTGATAACTACCACGTATAATTTACTACATATTCACCACTAAACAATGATATCCAATGAGTTTTACACAAATATCTCCACTTTATTGGTCAAATAGTCATATATAGAAAAAAGGTGTTGTAGAATAAAATGGTGTCACATCAGCCAAATACCTATTACATTATTCCATAAGTTCTAAATAAATTATGGAGTTTTGGACCTAGGTCTCTAGTGGAAAATATGTCTTGTACTATTCAAAGCATTGGAAATTTTTATTTTCCATATAGCCTATATCCCCTTAGAAGAGAGTTTCATATGCCATAGCATAAAAAGAGACCCTCAAAATGCTTATTTTGCATAGGTATTTGAATGCTCAATGATCCATATTCCAATGACTTTGTATGCTTGGCATATCCATCTAAGCCTTAGATGCCATGGTTTCTTCAATATTAGTGCCTCCATAGATGATACCATCAATTCTAATTACAAAAAATAATGTTAAAAAAAGAAGAGTCTCTATCTCAAACCCGAGACTTCCCTTCGTGACTAACTGAGCATTCACTCATTTGACCCTATTTCCATATTTTGAAACTAAAATGAAGGTGATAATATTTCTAGTCAACCTCACCCTTGTTCCTCAATAGTCATACAAAATTATAGAATGTGGATTAAAATCTATATTTCATATGATAAAATGCCTTAAACTGTACCCTTATATCCACCTTTAGGCCTCTTGTGAAAGTGTAGAATCAAGCACTCTCTCCTTGAAGATAGACATTACACTTAACATAAAATAAGTGTGTCAATATTTCCAAAAAATTATATGGAAGAGATTTTAAACCTATAGATTCAAAGTTAAAAAGACAACATACAGCTCCCATTTCCTTAGGCAAAGTGTCATGGCCTCATTGTGAGGAAAAAAGTTAATGTAGTGCAAAATTTAAATCTGGATACAAACCTCAATAACAACAAAGTAGGCACAAACTCTTCATAATAATCAAAAGGATGAGTGATCAAAATATGATAAAATCTCCTCTTTTTCTCTTATGTAAAAAAATCTCATTAAGCTTCAAGAAGTAGTTCACCCTAGGATTTGGAAGAGAAATCGAAGGCTCCAAATATTCTTTCTATGTGACCAAGCAATTCCACTTCATACCCACTCTGTTACCATGCTGGATGTCATATTAATTTCCAATAACAAACAAAAACAATCCATTAACTCTAATATTATATAAAAAGAATAAAAAAGAGAAATAAATTGAGATAAGTTATGGGTACCCTTAAAAGCCAAATAATCACTACATTATTTGTAAAATATAATTACAACACTCTCATGCAAATAATGATGTGGATGGGGGTATTTATACCAAAACTAAAATCCCAATTATATAACATAAGTAAAACTAAGTCAATATAACAAGTTAGATTTAGGTTAGTTACAAGTTATAAATTAGGTTTAAACATCACAAGGTTAATCATGACCTATAGCAATAATATAAACAATAATTAAATACATTGTATAATGATTACCTATTGACCTATATAAAAGTACATCATACAATTTCTTCCTTGGCCATAAGTCATACTACAACTTTCAAAACTACTTAGTAACTTCCCATGCTAGGAGAATACTATCTAGATTATATATTCAAGAAAATTAATTTGATTTGACCTATCGTTTTTTTCTACGAGTGTTCTTATACTATTGGAAATTACCCTATCAATAATTTATAACAAAAAATAGTAATCTGATGGGCCTCCACCTATTTAATTAGTGTACTTTGGAATGTTTGCATGTTAATTTGATAAAATTATGATTGATTTTTACTTTAGGATCTTATATCCTTTATTGTTTAGTAGTAAGGATAGCACAAATCATTTTTTAGAGTGGGCCATAATATTTGATAACACTTTATTGGAAGGTTATCTATCCAAGGCTTTTTATTTCTTAATTTCAATAAAAAGAGGTCTAGCTCTTCCACTATATTACAAATCCTTTATAAGATTTGTGAATAGTTTTTGTAAATGTTATCTATAAGCATTTAACTAATTAAAATTTCAAAATTTTGGAGCTTTCTGATCAGACCCTATCTTCAAAATATGTTTTCACAAGAATAATTAATATTAAAAAAAAAAACTATAATTGTAAGAATTTAGATTTTATATTCCATGAAGAACTATTAAGTTATATTGATTAGAAATTAATAATTATAATCTAATGTTTCTAGTGTTTATGCTTAAGAAAATGTAGGAAATTTAGAACTTTTTTCCATCATTAGTCCATTCCAAACTAGGTCTAATATTTATTTCTTGGACTCTAAAAACATTAACTTGTATCAAGCATTTTTAAATATTAGAAGTTTAAAATTTAACCTTTTAATTTTTTAATTTTTTTGAATAAGTTATATAGGATTTAAATAGGCCCCACCCATATTACATCATGATCATATGGTGATATTACAACAAGCTTGGCAATTATACATGTATCATTTGACAAGAATTAAACCTTGGCCTCCTCTTGAAATTTGAGGAATTTAACTGGTTGAGCTAATGTCATTTGATTGAATATTATTTGACAATTATAAGAATTGAACCTATGTCTCTAATTTTAAACTTTTCATTACTAAGATCTAAAATTAGGATATTTTTGGATATAGTCAAATTGTCAAGTTATATTATTATTATTATTTTCTATTATCTTGTAATAACCTCTCATAAACTTTACCCACATGAAACATCCACTATAATTATATTCTTTATGTCATGTAACTCTAGCGTTAATCACCTAGAATGCTTTGAGAGCAGAAAAAAATTGAAATTTTTACATGCAAAACTTTTAGTTTATAAGATAGGTCAAACATTTATTCATGTACTAACATTACATATATAGATATTGATAAGATTTTATAATAGGATATATTGACCTATATTGGATAAATAAAACATGCCTTTCTGGATTCTTATAGTTACTTATGGTCTTAGTAAAAGTAATACAAAGTATCATTTTTTTTTAATTTTTTCAACTCCTACTTTGTTGTTAATCCAAGTATAAAAATATCAAGAGTTTATGTATCATTTATTATATATACAATCAAAACCATTTTCAACTCATTCATAGAGCTTAGAAAATAAATAAATAATTTATGTTCAAATATCTACTTTCACACTTCCTTTTATCTTTCTTCATCCCACCTTATTAGAGTCCTCGTTCAAGAAGAAATAAACCTTTACAAAGTAGTCAAACATCCAATTGAATTATTCAATGTAATTGTTGGCTTTATAGATATCATATATAAATAAATTTTATAGGGTTTTTCAATCAATATAATAATGGATTATGAACAAGTTTTATTAGGGTCTTCACTAACATTCCTATTGAGCCGCAAATTAAGCCTTATCATTACTTTTTTTACCTTCTAAATTAGTGATTTGAAGAAAACTACGTTTCTTTCAAATTCAAAAATTACTTTAAGAGTGCCTTCTACTAAAATATATTAAACTCTTATAATAAAATATGATAAGGTTTGGTTTATTTACAATTTTAATTAAATGTAATTCATAAATAGGAAATGAAAGACCCTCGATGTCAATTTATGATATTGTACTTTACCCAAGACAACAAGGTTTATGACATTGGCAAATTATGGAAATTCAAATTGATTATTGACACACTCAACCTGTTTTTTTATAGATGTAATAAAATAGTTTTGGGGGAGGGGGGAGGACCTCCATCTAATCGAATCTTATATAGAAATCATAAAAGGATGAAAGAAAGGAAAAGAGATATAGAGATTAGTGGGTTCTTGTATGCACCATAAAAAGTGAGTGTATTATCTATAGATAGGAATCACAACAGTTTGATAATTAAATGATGGAGTGGTGGGGATTATTTATACCAATACCAAATCCCCAATCACATAAATGAACTTAATGTAAGCCAATATAACAAGAGGTATTTAAGGTTAATTATAAGTTTATAATATGAGTTTATCCATAACAAGGTTAATTGTAACCCATAGAGCGTACATAATAAAATACTACAATAATTAAATATATTGCTCAATTATTACCCTCAGGACTTATCTAATATATCATCATACAATTTTAGCCATGACCATGAATTAGATTACACTTTCAACACCCCCTCATAATCTAAACAGACAAACCAAAGAGAGAAGACATTAGTGATAATAATATGTTCCCCCATAATGGATGCTCTAGGGAGCCTCTATAGTTGAGGCAAATCCTTCAAAATCCCACCCACCATCTTGGAGATATTGACCCATATTTAGAAACTCATCTTTAATCCTTTTCATCAGCAAGCAAATATTCGTCAAATTTATTTCCCTCTTGTAGTATTCATAAATGGTCTTTCACTTATTTAAAGACTTATCCTAGCCCTTTATCCCCTAGGTCTTAGCCTCCTTAGATTTGAATTCCTTTGCATGATCTTGTATCTGTAAAGTGTCACCACAATTACTCATTGCCACCTAAAAATAAACTAGGGGAGAAAAAAGTTGATCAAAAGAGTTTTTTTTAGTTTCCAAGAACATAGGAACCATGAAGTTTAATATACCAAAATAAGGAGAGATATTAGCAAGGAAAATCTTCACACATTCTTCGTCATCTTAATTTTTACCTCTGAAAGACACAATATCTGCTCTCGATGCCTTAAATCTTGAAATATAGCTCTCAACATTATCAAGCTTAGTGAATATGAGATAAGAAAGCTCTAATTCAGTAATTTACTTTAGCAGTATTAAATTTTCTAAACAAATCATGCAAAATTGACCATACCTTGATAGGTTCACTCTCCTCTTTGATGTGGAAAAGCAACTCTGGTTCAATCAAGGAAAATGGGCTAAGAGCTTATTCTCTTTGGTGGTAAGTTTTTTAATTAATGGGTGTTACTTTATCTTCATGACAGATGCACCATAGGTTCTTACTATATAATAGGACAATCATTTGGGTTGACTAAATACTATAATTTTACCCATTACGATGAGTAAGTATGGATTGATGATAAATATTACATAATTTGACCTCTAACATTATAGCAAGTCCTTGAACCAATGCCAATAGTGCATAGAGCTCAAAAAGTCATACAATTTGAAAAAAAAACTCAAAATTATTTTATATGTAGAAGTTATGGCCTCCAAAGGTTGTGCTCTAATAGACCTCAAAAACTAAAAATTAAATACCCAAATATTAGAAAAATTGAAGCTAGTCATCTATGGCCACTTGGTGGCCTATGATTTGCTAGTGTTCTCTGTTGATGTGTTATCACTTCAACATCTGAGGCTATATGACCATGACAATTGGTTGCTTTTGATTGTATGGATTGATATAAATATGAAAAATATTGATTTATATGATGCATGGAAGTGCCACATTGGCTAAGGATATTGCTCATTCAATATTCTCTAAAAATCAAATATCAAGAATTAAACCTTTGTCATCTATCTATAAAAAGAATTACTCTAACCAATGCTTCTTCCTCACACATATGAGTGGTAATAAATCAACTTAACAATATGGTCTTCACACCACCTAAAAGAAAAAATAAATAAAAAATAAGATGCCCTATTCAAACTTAAATCAAGTCCTCTAAGTATCCAATACATTAGCAAAGGCCAACTTGCCAATAGGAAAAGTCCTCCTATGCAACAAAATATTCCCACAACTCCTTGAGTTTCATTAGATATGCCATCCAAAAATATTAGAGTATGGTCCCCCACATAATGACACATGTTCATAACTTTTTTCTTCATTTTATACCAAAATGCTAGCAAGTAAGGTTCAAATCTATCACCCTCCCTATAGAATTCCTTGTCTCCACTTTTACTAACCATCAAAGCAAATCCATGACATTGTCCCTACTTTGTATCTTTGCCTTGACAAAAAGGATTTACCATAGTAAAATTTCTAAGTGTGTGCAACAAATATGAGCACATGAAAATGAGCATGCATGGATTGGTGCATAATTCAAAATCAAAATGTTTAACATCAAAATAGAATGAAACCAAATCCTCCTTTCCTTTGCATAAAAATTAAATCAGAATTATGAGCAAAAAATCAGGGTTATCTCTATAAAAATAAAGTAGAAAATTTTATCAATCATTCTTGAAAGAATGAGTAGTATGTCATAGAAAGGTATCTCCTCTTTGTTCTCTTTTAAATAAGCTTACGAAATTTCAAGGAATAATTCATCTAAAATCTTGAAAGAAGAATTAGAGGCTCCAAGTTGAATTTCTATAGGATCAAGTGATGCCACTCCATACATGCTTTTATAACATGTTGGAATTCACAATATTTTCCACAAATGAACAAAAGCAATCCATCCACTCAAATATTATGCAAAAAACATAAAAGGATGAAAGAAAGAAAAAGAGACATAGGGATTGGTGTGCACCCATAAACACCATAACTAATCATTGAATTATCCATAGATAAGAATCACAACACTTTGACAATTAAATAATAGAGTGATGGAAGGGTATTTATACCAATACCAAAACCCTAATTACATAAATTAAAATAAACTACACCAACATAACTAGAGGGCTTTAAGGTTAATTATAAGTTTATAAGGTAGGTTTAACTATAACAATGTTAACTACAATCCATAGATCTTACATAATAAAATATTATAATAAATTAAATACATTATACAATTATTGCCCTTAGGCCTCATATGAGATTACATCATATAATGTTAGCCTTAGCCATGAATCAAACTACACTTTCAACAAATATTATACTAGAAGTGGTTTTGAAGGATTAGATGATATAGCATTGACATAATAATTCATAAAAGTAGAAGGTTAATATGTAAGTTTCATGGATCTTTCTAGGTTTTGAATATTCAAAATTGTATCAAATAGAAGTAGGGATTGAATTTAAATTACTCTAAATTTTCTTCTTAAAGGAAATTACCTCATTGTCTTTTTTAGTTTAGAAATTGGGGATAAAATAATGGGTGGTGGTCCATGATTTTGATGAAGAGATGCATTATATTTAAGGCCATGGAGTGAGAATTTTTATGTAGAGAAAAAATCAAAAGGCTTCTAGTGTGGGTCATGGTTTTTGGACTTCCATATCAACGTATCTATAAGTAGGTTTTGAAGAATAATGAAAATACTCTAATGAAGTTCATCATAGAGGAACCAACTAATAAGAAGTGAAGGAATTTTTCATATATTTGAATATATGTTGCTATGGCTATTTCAAAATATTTTCCATATTTCATTAAAATCAAATCAAAATCAAGTAATGAGATCAATAAATGGATTATGAAAACATTGCATTCTAATCTTTTAAATGTTACAAAACTAGACACATGGCAATAAATTACAAAGTAAAAATTATGGAGAAAGAGATGAAATTTTTTGGGGATGAGATAAACTTCAAATATAAAGAAAAGATATCATACCATAGTAGAATTTGGATCAAATCAAGAATTTTTTGCTCCCAATAAAGTGGCAAAGAAAGCGCCCTTGTATCACCAAATGCGGAAGGTCATTATAGTTTACTTGGATCAACCATAAGAAGAAACGAAGGACACAAAAGGAGATTAGAAAGTACAATGCACAAGTTCAAATTAAAAAGGAAATAAAGGTGAAAAGGAAGATAATGATGTAAATTATAAAGCAAATGAGGTGAAAGAGATCAATGTTAATCTAGATAAATCATCATTTTCCTCAAGTAGTATAAAATCATCTTCTTAGAGTGCATCCTTTGAACTTTTAGTTTTCAAGACTTGCATAATAAAGAAACAAGTATGGAGGATATACATGGGAATTTAAGGTTTCAATTGAATCAAAAGAAAGCAATTGCTATGAAGGATACTTAGATACTTTAATATTTCTAAGAATCTTTAGGGCTTTCAAAGCAACATAAGAAAGTAACTACTATGGAGGATTATCCTTATACTTTAGGGTTTTATAGGTAACATAAAGAAAAAAATATTTGTGAAGCCATTTATTCCACTTCAAATTCTCCAAGGCAACATAAACATTGAGAAAATAAGTCTTGTTATGAACTACATGGAAAAATAGAATATAAATGATGAGGATGAATGTGTTGATGGAAATGGAAAAAGAAGATAAGAACCTTCAAAGCAAGAACAAAGAGAAAATGAAATCCAAAAGAATATGATTTGGGAAACCAAAAACAAATATTACAAGTATTAACAAGAAGTGGGGCTAAGCCCACAAATAAAAATAAGAAGTTGATGTTAATAGTATTATAGAATATCAAGGATATTACTTAAAAAGATTTATTAAAGAACTAATAGGTTGTTATTACCTTAAGTTTATTTTAATATAGGAAATAAAATTAAGTAATGAGGATTGTAAAAATACATTAAAAAATATTTGAAAGAGTGAAGTGTAGTGGTTGAGCAGTGCTAGGGTAGAGAAGTGCAGCAGCTGAGCAGTGCTAGGGCAGAGAAGTGCAACAAAGTACAACTACTGAGAATTGCTAGGGCAACAATGACTGAGTAGTTATAGGGCATTAAAGTGTAGCGACTAAGCCGTGCTAGGGCAGCGAAGTGCAGCGACTAAGTAGTGCTAGGGAATAGAAGTGCAACAAAGTATAATGATTGAGCATTGCTAGGGTAAAAAAGGTGAACAATAGTGGTGTAGTGAAGTAGGGCAGAGAAGTGCAACAACTGAGTAGTGCTAGGGTAGATAAGTGCAGCCACTGAGCAGTGCTAGGGTAGAGAAGTGCAACAGTTGAGCAATGCTAGGGTAGAAAAGTGCAACAAAGTGCAACAACCAAGCATCGCTAGGGTAGCAATGGCTGAGTAGTGCTAGGGTAGTAAAGTGCAGTGGTTTAGTAGTGCTAGGGCAACAAAGTGCAGCTGCTGAGTAGTGCCATGACAAAATAAAGTAAGAACCATGGTGGGATTACAAACAAGTCTCTAAAATCAAGCAAATATTAGGGAGGAATTTTGATCAAAATCAAGGATATCAATGATAGAGCTTCTGATGATGCAAATAAAGATGAATTCACAGGTGTTGGAGGGGAACCCTTGATAGCTCCAAATTGAAACACCATTTTTAGTTCCTTTGCAAATAAAGTTCACTTCAGGATGATGCCTTCTATTTCCACTATCCAGGACTCCATTCCTCTCACTATTTTAGGAAGAGAGGTCATCATTCCTCCTAAGGTTATGGCTCCCCTAGTATTCCAAGAATCATTGTCACTAATTGGAAAATATTTCGGTGCCAGGTCGAACATTGAGTCCATTCGCAAATGGGCCTTCTCGAAGTGGCGACCTATGGGTAACATGGAGCTAGCAACTCACCCAAGATGTTTTTTCCTAATAAAAAAAACAATCCTCTAGACTCAAGCATAATCTAAGTTGGAGGTCCATGATTATTTGGTAGAAGAAGTCTATTCTTGAGGAAATGAGGCAAATATTTTGACCCAGAAGCACAAAGCATAAACTTATCGTTCATTTGGGTCAGGCTTCCAAGCCTCCCATAACAGTTCTGGCATATTATAATTCTCAAATGCATAGCTCAAACCATTAGTGACCTTTTTGCCATTGATTTGACAACCAAAGAAAGAAGTTACCTTACTTATGCCCGCATCTGTGTCGTTGCAAATTTGGATTCCCAACTACCGACTTACGTAGATCTCATTTTAGGATCTTACAAAAGGCATAAGGATATGGATTATGAGGACAAACCTATTTTTTGCATTGCATATCAAAAATAGGGTCATCTTCGTGCTTATTGCCCCACTCTAAATAAGGATTTAAAGGACACAAATCACAACAAGAATAGACTGGGGAACAGTCAATCGACTTAAATATTCCAAGAAAAGAATCAGATCAAAAAAGGCAAGCAATATATCTCTCAGACCCAAGCATCACAGTATGAAGACCATGTTATTTCTCTTTTTGCAAAGCCTAATCCTTTCATGCCCTTAAATGGTCAAGACTCGGATCTTGAAGATACCCATACTAACCTTGAAACTGTAGATCTTACCATAGCTGAAACTATTCACAATAATATTATTGATTTATCTATTCACCCTTGTGATGCTCCCCAGTTTCCCACTAGATTTGGGCCTTCTTTCCCACCTTCAACCATTTTTTTTCCAAAACCTAACCCAGTCCTTCTAGCCCAAGAAGACTCTACTTTCCTATCAAATTCCTCCTCTCCCCTAACTTGCATTCCCCTATTATAGAGCAACTTATTAGTCCTCTTAAATAGGCTATAAGAAACAAAGGAAAAAAAATTACTTTCGATATTGGTAGTGACAAGAAAAATGGCAGACCATAAAATCAAGAGAGAAGGAAGAAAGAAATTGATCTGGACATTGCCAATGGCTTTTTGCCTACTATTCTTTCATCTCTATCAAATAAAAATAATAATTGATTTTCCCGAGGAGGGAAAAATATCCAAATCACTTCCATCTCATGGCAAAGGGGTGGAAAAGAAATCTTCAAAATATTCTAGATGAAGATCCTCTCATGGAATTTTAGAGATCTCAATGGAGTAACCAAATAGATGTTGGTTAGGTCCGTGAGGGAAACTCTGAAGCCTAGCACCATTTTACTCCAAGAAACAAAAATTGATATTGAGAATAGTGAAAGGATTGGTAAATTATTATGGAGAAGTAATGAATATGTTTCAATCCTACTAATGGATATTCAAGAGGACTCATGTGCATGTGGGATCCAAAAATTATTGAGGGCAAACTTATATCCATTTTAGAAAGAATCATCAACATCCTATTCTTCAATAAAGACTCCAAACACCAGTGGATTATCTCAAATATTTATGCTCCTAACAACATTACTGGTCGTCATGCCCTTTGGACCACACTAAACCAAATGAGAATCAACTTTCAAAATAAACCTTGGATGCTTGCTGGTGATTTCAACAACCCTCTCTATCCTTATGACAAGCATGGGGGGGCTCCAGTCACTTCAAGATGTTTTGAAGAATTTGTAAATTTTGTTGATTTGAATGAATTAATGGATGTTCATTTAAAAGGTTCAAAGTATACTTGGAGAAATATGATATATGGAAGTCAACTCATCTAGCGGAGACTTGATAGGTTTTTTTTGTAGGTTAAAATTAAAAAGTGGGTTTTTATCAAGGGACCCAAAACCTGATTACAACAAGTCATCAGACTTCAACATAAAAAACCATAATAAAGGCCATAGGAAATCCCAAGGATGGACATCAAGAAAGGCTTGAGGAAATCCAGTAGGAAAACCTTTAGGAAGGTAAAAGGAAAGCCTTAAGGAAGGAAGCGAGGAAGAAGCAGGAAACTAAAATTTGAAATGCCCACCTAGCGAGAAAAGGAAAGGGTGGTAAAATAAATGGACATTCCTGCCTAAAAATAAATTTGGAAAAACCCAAAGGCAAGAAAAGGAAACAGGCTCCAATCCACATGGGGGAAATAGGAAACTAGGAGAGTTCAACATCCCATGTAGGGGAAAACTAGAAATTACAGAAAAACCACCCAACACCAAGGGGTGGAGCATAGAGATTGCAAATATAGTAAGTCCCACATAAGAAAGGATGGGAAAAAAAAAGGCACCAACATTTACAAAAAACCACCCTTAACAGTAGGGTGGAGCAGAGAATCCACCAAAGGGAGGATGGGAAACCATAAGGTATTCCAGAAGAAACCATAGAACTGAAATAGAACCACATCCTGCATAGGACTGAAAAGTGGAACAACGAACTAAGGATCCTAGTAGGCCATGAAATCCCCACACAGCAAGGAAAACTACTTAGCAACTAGAGGAAACAGAGGCAACAACAGATGTAGAATCACAACCACGAGAAAAATATGGGATGGTTCTGGAGAATCCCCAAAAAAGTATCCTCGAGGTATCGAACTGCATCCATTAAGAATAGGTCCCCACCAGATCGAAAAAATACAATCAAAATCCTAAAGACAACCTCCAACCCTGCCAACAAAGAGCTTTAGGGATACAGAAAAGGAAACACAATGGGATTTCAAGAGCATGAAAACCAAAGGTCCCTCAAAAAGCCACAAAAAAATTGAAATCCCACCATGAATCCCACAACCAGAAACCCAAAGAGAAGCACCACAAGAATAAGCACATGGTCATCCAAGCCATTAAGAAACTATGAAGAGCTGCTCCCAAAGCCACACTCCCAAGTTGCAACAAACTACACCAGAAGAACCCATGGACTCTAGTTCCAAGAAGAATCCTATAAAAAAAGGGAAAGAGTTGAGAGCTCCAAGGAAAGGATCCCTAAAATAACCTAGAAATACCAAGGAAGGTCCTAGGGAGGATCCCAAGGATGTCCCAGATCCAAGGCACATGAAGGGACCCTTCAAACAGGTAAGGAAAGGTGTAGAAAAGAGGAACAATGATCTCCCAACCCAAGGAGATCATCTACAAAGCCATCCAACCTAGAAGGAAGGATCAATGAAGTACTAGGTAACAGGGATAGGACTAGGGGAAAGTAGGGAAGTGGAGCAGGATTTCCTATGGAAGTCTCTTGTAGTTCCCCCCTTCTCGATTTGAGACTTGATAGGTTTTTATTGTCTAAAGAAGTTATTCAAATTATTGATGATGCTACTCTGACATCTCTCCCTAAAATAGGGTCAGATCACAACCCTTTAATTTTTGAATGTTTGTAGTTAGATCTCCATTTCAAAACACCTTTCATATTCGAGTCAATGTGGCTTCAACATCCTGACCTTTGAACCTGAATCTTTGATTGGTGGAAATAAATTTTCTAAGGGCCTCCCTTAACCCAATTAGTCAAGAAAATTCGCTTTATAAAGCTTAAGTTAAAGTAGTAGAATAAAGAAGTTTTTGGGAATATTTTCTAGGACAAATAACAAATATCTAAACAACTAATGAATATGAAATCTAGTATTCATAATGGGAATCCAGACCCTGGTCTTAGGCAGGATGAACAAAACCTTCTTGCTGAATTCCACAATTTGCTATCTAATAAAGAAATCTTTTGGAGGTAAAAATCTAGAGCATTATGGTTAAAATAAGGGGACTCCAACACTAAGTTTTTTCATGCATCAACGCTCAGACACATAAGTTCTATCAAAATCAAGAAACTCCTCAAGAGTGATGGTTCAAGCATTAGTGATATTTATGAAATCAGGTCTGAAGTTGTTTCTCATTTTGAGAATATTTTGGGACCCAAAACACCATCCTCCCTCCATGCCTGTAATGCTATTCTTAAAAATATTTCTTGCCTTGTTTCCCAAGAATCAAATTTTTATCTTCTTGAAAATTTCACAAAAGAAGAAATTTAAGATGCCCTGTTCTCTATGCACCTCGATAAGGCTACCGAACCTAACAGATTGCCTCCTAGGTTTTTCTAGAACTTTTAGGATATTGTTGAGAACGATGTAACCAATGCTATCCAAGAATTTCAACAATCAGAATCCATTTCCAAAGAAGTTAATTCAACATTTTTAGCTCTTATCACTAAGTCCCAAGTAAGTAAATCCATATCTGACTTTAGATCGATAAGCCTCTGTAATGTCATTTACAAGCTCATATCCAAGGTTTTGGCCAATAGAATCAAGGTTATCCTTCCAGACATAATAGATCACTACCAAGGGAGCTCCGTTAGAGGTAGATTCATAACAGGTGGTATAATTACTATACATGTACTTATTCATTCTTTTACCAAGAGCAAGAAACCTGACCTCTTCCTAAAACTTGAAATCAACAAAACCTTTGACTGGGTTTCCTAGGACTTCCTCTTTACAGTTTTAAAGAATTTAGTTTTCATGAGTGGGTCACTTTAATCAAGGAATGTTTAACATCTACCTAGTTTTTAGTTATTATTAATGGTCTAGAAGCAGGATACTTTAAAATTTTTAGAGGACTCAAGCAGGGTGACCCTTTATCGCCCTTTCTCTTCATCATCATGTCTGAATCGCTTGGCAGATCCCTTAAACAAGCTTGCTCTTTAGGTCTTCTTTCTGGTATCAAGCCCTCATATGTTTCTAGGTCCATTACTCATCAACAATTTGTGGATGATACTATCCTAGAGACTATGTCCTTAGTTCCTAAAGCCAAAATAATCAAATCTATTCTAATTTTTTTTGAAGAAGTTGTTGGGAAAAAAATTAACTTTGTGAAGAGCAAAATCTATTTTCTAAATACTCCCATTCGTAGATAGCTTAATATTGCTAGTATTATGGGTTGTACTATTTCTCAGCTTCCTTCTACTTACCTTAGCTCCCTCTTTTTTATGGTAATCCTTCAGAATTCTTATGGAGCAATATCATTGAGTGAATCAACAAGAAGCTGGTAGGATGGAAAAACAATGTTAAGCCAAGCGACTAAGGCTACTCTTGTGCAAGCACACCTCCAAAGCATTCCAATTTTTTTCATGTCAATATTCAAAGTTCCTATTTCCATTTGCCATAATATTGAACAAATTTGAAGGATGTTCATTTGGGCTGGAAATAAAAATTGGAATAGATTCCCTTTAGTTGCTTGGGATAAAATCTGCAATAAAAAATACCAAGGAGGGTTAGGCTTTAGGAAAATCCATAAAATGATTTTGGCACTCATGGACAAGTAAGCCTGTAGAATTATCACTAAGGATCAATCTACTTGGATTGATATCGTAAAAAAGAAATACCTCCAGCAAACCTCTTTCATGGATAACCAACCTCTTCCTCAAGGTTCGTGCTTTTGGAATTCTATCATTCAATGTAGGGATATCATCAGGAAGGGAATGATATGGAAACTTGGTTGTGGAAATTTTATCAGGTTCTGGAAAGATGTTTGGCTTAAGGATCACCCCCTCATATATGAGCCAAATCTGGTAATTCTCAAGCCCTTCCCAAACCAAACCTTCGAAATAAGAGTGATTAACTTCATTTCTCAGTCTCTTAACTGATGTCTCTAAAAATCCATTCTCACCAATGATCTGGATGTTATTTCCACCTCTGCTACTAGAATCCTTCAAAATTTTATGAGAGTCTTTGTTATTCTAAACTCTGAGTCAAAATACAACCTCATATGGAAGCTTAGTGAGGATGGTAAGTTCACGGTTAAATCTGCTTACTATATTCAACATATTCCCTTACCTAGCTGGACCCTTGCTAAGTATGTTTGGGTTAAAAAATTGATTCCAAAAATCAACTTCTTTTCTTGGCTTGCTTCTCAAAATTGAATTTTTAACTATGGATAATTTAATTATCATAGACTTTTTTATCCCTAACTATTACCTTCTTTGCAAGTCCAATTGGGAATCAACTATCCATATTTTCCTACAATGCCCTTTTTCTCTTTCTATTCTGAATTCCTTGTTTGATTTGGTCAAAATTGCCTGGGTTCAACCGTCTTCCATCGTCCTTTTGTTTAAGTAATGATCTAACCCTTTCTTTAATTTCCAGTTAAAATTCCTGTGGTCCACAGGCCTACACCACTTTCTTTGGTAGATTTGGCTAGAACGTAACAACAAAGTTTTCAAAGGAGTTTCCAAAGACTCTCAATCTGTCTTCCTTCGCATCACTACCTTTGCCTCTGAAAATGCCCACCTTGTCTCGTCGAATGGGGCCCCCAAACCTGATCTTGAATCTCACTTGTTTGCAAGTTTTAATATAAAAAATTATGTTGCAGGAACTCCTTGACCTGTTGTTGACATATTAGGAATTACTTGGACCCCTCCTCCTATAGTATGGATAAATATCAACTTCAATGGAGCGGCTAAAGGAAATACTATAAGGGTTGGGAGTGAAAGCATAATCAGGGATGACAAAGGGAAAATAATTTCAACCTATGCAGATAATATCGGAGTTCAAACCAACAACTTGGCTGAGGTGAGAGCTCTTTATCAAGGTCTACTTGTCCTAGAAGGCTTTGGCTGCAACAACTTAATCGTTGAAGGAGATTCCTTGCTGATCATCAACTATCTCAAAGCTTCTCAATCCCCTTCGTGGAGCCTTTCCAATATCATTTATGAATGCAGGAGGCTTGTTAGCAGGTACTCTAATATCATTATCCAATACATGTTAAGAGAAGAAAATAAAGTTGTTGACTCACTTGCTAATAGAGGCATTGAGGAAGAGACCCTTGGGGTTTGGCATGTTGATTTATCTCAAAACCTCAGATCTGCAAATCAAGATGATGACATATTTTTACTCTAAATTTCCTTTTGATATTTTTGCAGTTCTTGGAACTGGCTGTTCTTAGGTTTATTTGGGTTTCTTTCCTCTCTTTGTTTGGTTTGAGATATTGTTTTAGTTGCTCCATTTTTTGCTTCTTCTTGGGTTAATCTTGTCGATTTACCCGGTTTCACTTTTATGCTTTGTAAAAGGTTTAGGGTCCATTTCAAAACCCTTTCCCATAAAAA
Source organism: Wollemia nobilis (assembly GCA_028583015.1). Classification (NCBI taxonomy): domain Eukaryota; kingdom Viridiplantae; phylum Streptophyta; class Pinopsida; order Araucariales; family Araucariaceae; genus Wollemia; species Wollemia nobilis. The sequence continues at coordinate 6,845,804 of JAQPPZ010016936.1, forward strand.
TAAAAATAAAAACTTTTAGTTTATGTTGTAGGAGATTCTACAACTATCACACAATATGGGACAAACACAAATAAGATGGACAATTTTGGAAGCATAAATCAATGGTGTTGTTCATAAATTTTGTAGAAAAGAGAAAAATATTAAAATTGGGGTTATAAATGTATATGCTTCAACTATAGTTACTTCTTATGAAATATTTTGGAAGGACCTTAGCATATTTTTGTAATATATAATGATGATTCATAATTGTGATCTATCTCTTTTTTAATATATTAATTTTTTGGGGGGGGTTGACGGATGGGGTGCTTTAACACATTTCTATTCCTTCGAAAAATAAATGTGGTAGATGGTATAAATCATTGCATGATTTTGCTTCATTATCAATTTAAATGGTCTTTAGAATGTTGTTTCTTGAAGCTTTCAGTATACATTGAATAATAGATGCATTGAGAAAACCCATATATTAGAAAGATCAGATAGATTATTGTTATCTAATACATGATTGCAAATAGAGTACACAATCCCTTCAAATATTGTATTGTAGGTAAAATCATATTATAAACTGATTCCCTTGAGATTTGGTTTACTCAACAATTATCATCTAAAGCCATTTTGATTTCACTCTATGTGGCTTCAAGACATTGATTTCTTCTAGATTATGTTATGGTGGGATAAATTATTATTTTTTTGTTGGAAACATACAATAATAGTCGAAGCATACAACTAAGGGCATATGGGGGGCCACCCTCCCTATGAATTGAACTTGGATTTCCACTAGGAGAACCCAATGCCTTTACCATTGTGGTGTCCCAATAGGGATAGGATGAAACAAAATTTGAAGGATCACATATGTACAAGTTTGTTCAAAAGTTGAATTATCTTAAGGTAAAATTGAATTAATGGAATGTTCAATCTTTTGGTAACATATATAAAGCAAAAGAGGAAATTGAATCCAATTCAAAATTTTACAAAAGAATAGAAATAAATAGAAGGCCAGGAGACTTATATGTAAGAAAAGCAATTACTTGCTTGTTAGCATAACATATTGAAATAGTATGATTTATATTGGTCCTAAAAATCTAAGAAAAATGGTTCAAGGAAGGAGATAGAAATACCAAATTCTTCCATTCTATAGCCAAAATAAATGTATATTTTTGTAACATAAAAAATATTTCAATTTCAAATGGAATAATTTTGAGAAAGAAGAATATATCATGAAGGAAGCAAATTAATTATTTCAAAGATACTCTGTTAGATGTTGGACAAGATAAATAGTCTCAAAGTAAGCTTTTTATTAAATATTCTATCAATTATCACACTAGAATAAAATGAAATTTTGATGAGGTCTCTATGGAGGAGATATATTGACAATTTTCTTTTTTCCCTCTAGCATGACACATATCCCCAATGGAGTTCCTACAATGTTCTTTCAAAAATAGGGAGTTGTTGAAGGGTGATATAGTGATTATAGTTGAAGACGTTAGGAAAAAGAAGGATACAATAGGTGAGATCAATACCACCTTCATTGTGTTGGTTTCTAAGAAAGGTAAGATATATTTTTATATTTTTTGTCGAATAAGCCTTTACAATATGATTTGTATGATCATTTAAAAAATTATAGCATACAGATTGAAAATCATTCTAAATTATGTTATTCCAGAGGAACATGATAGTTTTGTTCATGGTAGAAAAATTCTTGATGGTGTAATCATTGCACAAGAGGCCATACATTCTCTTCATTCCTTGAAAATGTATGCTTAAAAAATTAAACTTGAATAAAGCATTTGATAGGGTTTGTTAGATTTTTCTATATATTATTCTAAAAAAATATGGTTTTGATTAAGCTTGGTGTGAACAGATTAGATGTTAAAGCACCCCAAAATAATCTATTTTGATCAATATATTTTCTATTGAATCCTTTGAATCATCCTATGGGCTCTACCAAGGTAACCTACTATTTCCTTATCTATTATTTATTATTGTGGGATGAAATTTCTCAAAGGTAAAAATGGAAGAAAAAATCAAAGGTATTTAGGTTGCAAAAAATGATTCCTATGAATCAATTGGCATGAGCTCAACTAGTTAAATACTTAAAATTTCAAGGAAATCCAAGTTTAAAACTTACAGAGAGATACATATGTAATTTTTAAGCTAGAGTGATAGCATTATATGATCACAATGTAATATAGGTAGGGCTTATTTTAATCCCATATAACCAATTAAAATAAAATAAAATAAAGATAAATGTCACCTCTAAATCTCATCTCTAATTTGTTGATGATACTTTCCTTTTGGGTCATCCTTCAATCAGTGAGGCCATTGAGTTTAGATCAATATTATCATGTTATGGAAAGGTTGCTAGATAATTGGTTAATACTTCAAACTATAGGATATTTTTATTAATATTGCCCTATATTTAAAATGGATTATTGCAGACGTTATAGGGTATAAATTTGGAAAATTTTCATCAGCATAGTTGGGTATTCCATTATTTAATAAAGGAAATACAAAAAAGCTTTGCGACTCAATTTTTATGGAATGAAATATTGTTTTAAAGGTTGGAATATTTTTAACCATTGCTAAAAGGCTACAACTCATAAAGACTACATTATAATCCATCCCTATATATATACTATCACTTTCAAGATTGCTAGAAATTAAAACATTCAAATTTGATAAAATTCAAAGAGATTTTCTTTGGAAAGAATGTGATCGAAACTTTAGGTCTCCACTTTGTAAGTGGGATAGGGGTTGCAAATGAAAATATGGGAGGGGTAGGCTTGCATAATTGTAGACTTATCATTCTAGTTGTAAAAGCAAAATTTGGTTGGAGATTATTCAATGATCAAGGAAAGAGTTGGCAAAAAACATTACTTCATAAACATATAGGTTCTCTTGATGCAATGACATTGTTCAATAAATAAAACCTATATAGCATATTATTAATATGGAACTCAATATCACATAGTTTGCAATTGATCAAGAAACATATTACATGGTCATTTAATAGGAGGAATCTATAAATTTTTGGTTTAATGCTTGGTTGAAGTTGTATCCTTAATTTTTTATCCAAAATGGTAAATATGCATTTAGGCATGTGTAGTCTATAAAGATCCAAAGGTTAAAGAGTATACTAATGTGTGCAACATCTCTAGATCAGGAATTTCTATTAGTAAGTTGATTGAAGGAGAGGAACTCAAACAAATAGTTGATGAGCTTCAAAAGATGTTTCAAGAGTTCTATATGTTAAATTTACATAGAAGGATGATTTAGTGAATCTATCAAAAAATGGTGGACACTCGATCAAATTGGGATATGAGAGTTTTGAAGTAATTAGATTTCCTACTCTCAATGATTTCCTTCGAAGAATGTTTGGTCACTCAAGACCCTCCCTAAGGCCTCAACATTCCTTTCGTTAGCAATCCAAAGCAATATTCTTAGAGGTGAGAGACTGCAAAGAAGAGGATAACATGGACCTTTCAAGTGTGTCTTATGTGAGAAGGATCATCGATAGTTTACTTCTTCATTGTCCCTTTGCTTATAGGGTTGCTTTTTCAAAAAAACATGAGAATTTAATGGTTAGTTTCATAAATATTCAAATAGTTGATGAAATATTACATTAATTCTTTCAAAGTTAAAGTATTATGCACTTTGTGGATTGTTCTTTCCATTATTTGTTGAAATTTATAACTTGAAAGGAATAATAGAATTTTTTTAAATAAATCTCAAAATCTTGTCCATGTTTGGAACCATATTATGCCTCTCCTGCAAAATATTTATAGACATGGTGTTCATCATATAAAGTCTTAAGTGTGGAAAAAGAGGTGCTAGCCTCTTGGTTACAATATTTAAATATACATGGAAGGATCATCTATGACAATGAAGTCCATAGAGAATTTGCTTAGATCTATGGTAAAATAGAAATGTCCATATCAAAATTAATTTTGATGGCGTTTTTAAAGGAAAGCCAAGAAAAGCTAGTGGAGGTGGTATTTTTTGAAATAATGAAGGTAAATTTCTTCTCATTTACAATTATATAGAACTTCAACAGTCAACTATGTAGATGTTAGGACACTTTTTATAAGAATTAAAAATGCAATTAAAAAAGGCTGAAGATATATTTCAGTTGAAGGGGATCCAAAATTATCATTAATGTTATCAACAAAAATAAAGTGGAGATTGGATAAAAAATAATATTATTGTTGATGCTTATCAACTATTGATGGAGGCAATCTCTTAAAATTTAAGCATATCTATAGGCATGATGTTGATCTTTGTTTAACAAAAATCAATTTTTTGTTTAACAAAAATCAAATTTTAGAAAACAATTAACCAAGTAAGATTTTATCCTTTAATAAAAATGATTTGATTGTAGATACATAGCAGCTTAAGGAAAATAAAAAATATATTTGATAGAAAAAAAAATAAAAAAATATCTTGTTTAATTTAACCTAAAAACAATTATAATATTTTACTGTTTTAATTGAAGTGGTTTCAATAAAAATAAATTTAAAAAAGAAAAAGAAAAGAAGTCTATCTTAATAAAGTCAATTACACCTACTCAATTTTAAGACAAATTTTTAAAAATATTTTTTAATATTATATTGGATCTATTAAAAGGCAGATTTTAAGTCTCTTTATTGCTGAGTAACAAGAAGATCAAACTCACTCTCTAAAAATCATATGTTTAATGCATTACTTTTAATAAAGGCAATTTGTAAACTTGTAGACTTGAAAGCTATGCTCATAATGAGTCCACTTAGGTTCAATCCCTATTGGGGCTATGCTGATAAGGAGTTCAGTTGGGTTCAATTTCTACGGGGTAAATGTACTCTCTAACTTTTAAAGTATGTTTATTACAATTTTTATAATAACGAAGGCATGCCCACCAGCCTTGCATCGTCCTCTTCTATTATAAGTTTGATTAATTATAATAATAAAACTATTTAATTATAATAATGGTACCCTACCCTTGCATCCTACTTCTATTACAGGTTTATTCCACTTGATAATGGAGAGCTATCTGCTGTATGTTTATTACATTTATTATAATTATGGAGCTTTTAGGTAATGGAAACTACTTTACCTACAAATCAATATGGAACCGCTGAGGGGTCTTCCAATGGGAAACAAAATTAAATAAATAATAAGTTAAACTTGGGGAAAGGGGTTAAGCAAGTATAAAACCAAAGATTAATAATTGTTAAGCTTGTTTCATACCCATTACTTGTAGCCATTATAATTTTCAACTTGGAGAGATGCCATAGTTGTATATGGCACCTTAAGGTGCATCTTAACTCATGATCTTGTTATGTCCTATATTTCATTTTGTTGAGATCATAAGGGGCCATCTTAACTCATGATCTTGTCATGTTAAATATTTTGTTTCAATATTACGAGATCATGTTAGATGTCTTCCATTTGTTAATGGGTATATCCTCTAACTTGCCTTCAGGCCACACCATGAAATTCACTTCCAGTTGGAGTAGCATGTGGCTATATGACACAAATATTTCAAAAATCACCTTATAGATGTCCTATTATTACCAAACTTCCAAAAATCTCCTTATGGATGTCCGATTATCACTAAAATTTCCTCATGATGGAATGTTTCATATACCTTTCTAATTAATTTGTTAGTGTTATTATTTTCAAATAATAAGTCAAGAAGTGTTAAACATAGGTTCTGTTTTCACTGCATCAAAATCTCCTTATGAATGTCCGATTATTACTAAAATTTCCTCATGATAGAATGTTTCATATACCTTTCTAATTTGTTAGTGTTATTATTTTTAATCACTGCATCAACTGCCATCATAAGTATGGGAACTTGGTGAACTAACTAGCTCCTCTCCCCTACTAGCCTGCAATGTATACCTTAAGTAGCTGTTGCATTTAATTGGTATAAATCCAAAATTTTAACAAAGGAACAAGAAAATTTGTCTTGCATTTTTAATTGCATTGCCATTACACCACAAATGGTCTTGCATTTTTACTTGCAGTTTCATTAAAATTCTTGTATTTTTACTTGAAATTCCATTAAAACTCTATGATGCTTTTTTTAAATTCACATGTTTATATAAAATAAACCAATTTACAATCGGCTAAAACCACCTTATTTATTTATTTAATAAAATAGGTGATTTACAGAACCCGGAAAACATATGCAAACAGGAGCCAGGGGCATGTTACTATTGATTCAGAAGATAAGGAATCACTGCTGCATTCAGAGTGATCCCCACCACGAAACAAGCTATTTCAGAGAGATTGATCTTGCTCTTCTCTTTATTATTGGGCAAGATCAATTGATGCCCCCAAAGAGGCTTATGAATATTCTGATATTTTATTCAGGGTAGTCCCACACATGAAACAAGATAATTTACAAGAGACTGATCTTGCTCTGCTATTTAATTTTGGGCAAGATCATTTGATTCACCACAGCGGCTTCTAAACATTCCCCCTCCCTTGCATTTTCCTCATACAGCAACCTTTAGACGACGAGAACAAGTTTGCACAGCCTCATCAGCTGTTAGAAAAGTCCATTCCTGTCCTATTTCATCAATAAAGGTGGATGCATGAAGCTTGTCAATTACAGCTATCCCTGGATTTGCAAGTGCTAGCTGTCAATCGAGAACAAAAGAAATCAGAAGATGTATGTAGAAGGAAAAAATGATCGAGAGAAAAAATTAGGATTTTTAAGTCTGTTGCTTTCAATTGACCCGTATAGCTTAATACTACAAATAAGATTTATATTTATTGGGTGAAGTTTACCTGTATCTCACGTTTATGTAGCGATTTATGGAGTTCCTCCAAAGCATGGATACCACTAGTGTCTATATTAATTATAGCTGCAAGCAGAGAATGTAACTGTCAACAATCAAGTAAGAAACAAAGAAACTCATGAGATCAAAGATATTAGTCTCCTCGTTGAAGTACTTAGAAGGTAATAAAAGTAAATACATGACAGTGTCAAGGTCAAATCTCTACAATGGAACTTACGAGACATGTCAATAACTAGAAATTGTGGTTTCATTTGACCTTTTTCCTGTACTCTCTCTTCTTCATCATCTATCCACCTTAAGATGCTGCGAAGTGACAGGCCATTCATCAGAATCATGCTTTTGTTGTTAGTTTCATGAGGCTTCATCATTTGGTCCAACACAACTTGCTGGCTCTACCAATGAAATGCAAGCTTTTGGGTATTCAGCTTTTGAGTTGACTATGTTCAAAACTTCTTGTATAAAAGGTGTAGCTTCGGGATGTAATTTTATTTAACATACCACGTTTTACTTTGAATTCTAATACTATCGTAATTCTATTAGAAAATCATAATAAATTACTTTGAATGGTAAAATAGTCGTAAGTCTATTAAAAAACATAATAAATCATAAAAAAATCTTCTTGTATTCAGCCTAACCACATATTTAAATGTTTTGACCATGCGTTACAGAGAACATAACTTTTATCAACGTTTTCCAGTTTCTATGGGATGACCAGAATTTCAAGAATGCATGTGCCTTGGAGCAGTGACTGCAATCGACATTTACAAATTTCATTCTCTTGTTATAGCATTTCTAATTGACTTTTGAAATAATCTGTTACCTGTAACTTTTGCTTGTATCCATAGTCACGTGATTCGTGTTCAACAAGCTTGAAGTTTAAAATAAATTCAGCACATGAATTTTTTTTGGATGAAGTTCAATATTTTGGGAGATTAAAAAGATATAAATTTATTACTAATTTCATAGAATGCCATTAAAAAAATACTAATATTTGATACTACCAATTGTCCTACAAATAGGCAATTTTAGACCGTTTCAACCAAAAGTATTCAGTGAATTTTAATGAATATAAATTCAAATATACGAGAAGAAGATAATTGGCGAATTTAATTGATTTTATTCAGTTGGTCTTTAAGTTTGGAAAAATTTGAACTTTATGGATTAAATTCGCCCTATCTTGTTACAAAGCTTGTACCTTCCTCTCGTTCTAGGGAGTGCTTTTTTCTATTTAATAATCTAAGGGTGTGAATTGGTTGTCTTTCACTTTGACTTCATCGAATGCCAGAGATCACAAGAGATCTAAACTGTATAACATATCTGGTCAGCTTTTGAAGCATGTAGCATATAGAACATATGACAAAACACATTTTATACCCGCATAAAAGGAGGTTACAGAAGAACATGTAAGTTTTCAAACTATTTCTAAAGTACCTCTTCATTTCAAGTTTGTTCCAAGCGGTTTTTCGAAACTCGCAGGTTACTCGCGGGGGAGGCCTTCGGGCCTCGCAGCGAGTTAATGGGCCATTATTCGCCGAATACTCGGCGATTACTTGCCGAGACTCGTACGGAGAGAGGCAGGGGAAAGACGGGAAGCAGGGGAAAGACAGGGGAGGCAGGGGCCGAGGCCGAGGCAGGGGAGAGGCAGGGGCCGAGGGGGCGAGGTGTTGAGGGCTTGACTTTAAACAGATTGGGCCAATGCCTGTTGGAAGTCATACTTAGCTGATTGGACTGGAACCTCACCTCCCTCTGCCTCTTCAGCGAGTCTTCCCTCGCCAACACGAAGCCATAATTGATTGGACCTCGCAATGCTTCAGATCCTTAAGACATTACCTGAATGAGACTCATACCGGTGCTTATCTCCGCCTCTACGAATGCTACCCTGAATGAGACTCATACGCGGTGCTTATCTCGGCCTTTACGTATGCGGGCTCGTTCGTTAATGCATTGGGATGGGAAGACGAATCCGTTTTCTAAGTCAAAGGATTCGAAGGGTCGAGGCGGGGTATGAGGGGCTGAGATTAGAAATGTGTATGCGTAAATGCTAATTTCTATCGAGGGGCTGAGATTAGAAAGGTGCGACATTATGCGTAAATGCTAATTTCTATCGAGGTCTTATGCGTAAATGTTAATTCCGCTGTCGCGCAGTTCCCACCGAAGCTAAAATGCGTAGACGGTGATCTCATGTGTCTCCTCCCAATGCCAAGGACACGGTATCGAAAGCCTTGTGACCTTACGTTAAAAAATTGTTTGTTTGTTTATTTATTTTTTTTAATTTTTTAGATTTTTCCCGTGTTTATCGCGAGTTGTCGAGAACTCGCAAAAATTAGACTCCCGCGAGTTGCGAGTTTCGAAACACTGGTTCCAAATCCTCATTTAACTGTAATATTAAGCCATAATTTGTTCGTTGCCCTGGAAACCTAGCACTTTGAAGAAGCAAATTATTATTTGCATAGAAATTTCAAAAATCAACATGAAAGTGCAACAAACAAATATGTCTATGGGAAAATAACGTAAAAGCTCTTTCTATACACATCTTATTCTCCATGAATGCTTAGACACCACCCATACTGTTACATGTATCCTCCTGGTCTCTGGGTCTCTCTAACTAGTTTAATTCTAGCCATCAAACTCGATATATTCCTCCACAACAACCAACTTCATAACTTCAAAAAATTTCACTAAGTCCAGCTTTTCTTTGTTGTAAGTAAGATGCTTGTATTGACATCAAATGATTGTCAGAAAACAATTATGGCTCTCTAACTTTATTCAATGCTAAGAAAATGACATATAAACATCGCTGGAAAGGAACAATATAATTACATCACAATTTGTTAGTATTTGAGTACCAAATAAGGCAAACTCTGAAGTTGCAAGGCTATGCATGGAAATAGATTTCTGTTAAATTACAAAAATGATCGGGAAAGTTTAGCAACATGTCAAGTGGTACAAATTTTAACCTGCAGAAGATAAATATGTAGCAAAATGAAATATAAAAAAGATAAAATCTTTGTATGCACATGCATTTTAGTTATATTTCACTTTTAATGACAGGTTAGAGCAGGCCAGTGAATGTTTTATCAATGAATTGCAGGCAATATGGATGCTTGAAAATGTGTCTTGAATGCAAATCATTTTATCAGACTTTCTTGTATTCAGAAGCCACTAATTTTTATCATTTATATTAGTGATCAGTTGTCAAGGAGGTTTCATCGAGTCAGAAAGAAAAAGACAGCTTAGTTCTACATAAGTACAACTCACTAAACATAAGTACAACTCACTAATGAACTTCTCTATGGCCTATTATAGTCTGAAATTCATGCAGCCTTGGGGTGTAAATTTTCCATCTAGCTAGTTGCCTAAGAGATGTTACTTTTCAGATAGCTTGAGTTCGACTAAGATTCTCCTAAGTTTCACATAGAAAACAGACACATTGATAGTTTCAACTTTCACTGATCTTGTTTTCCAAGCTTTTGCATACACCCTTATGTTTGAAGACAAATTCAGACTATGATACAGGCAAACAAGAGCCATGAATGTTATGTGTATAACCCAGTAACATAGCTGACTCATGCATCCAATTACCTTATACTGCTTGCTATAAATTGAGAATTGCTGGATTTAGAGATCATCTCCTCTCCCAACTTAAAGTTGAGGCTGATGCCAACGAAGCATGCACATCTTATGAGTTTGGCTTCTTCCTTTATACCATTCGATAACTTACTCTTTTGGAGACCATTCACAAGAAGTTCGTTTAGGAATTCGAATCATCAAAGAATCAGGACATACTACTTGATAACCGATGGCATATCGCTAAGGACAATATACAAACACCTATAAATGTTTTAGATGATTAGAGAAAAAGATAAAGTCTCTGAAATCTTTCATGTAAAAAGACATCACATCTTATACTACAATAAGAATACTCTAATCAGGTTAGGCTTCATACACAACCACAAATTTTGTTAAGAAATCTTTATCTGTCGAGGAAAGCATAATGCATCATAAATAAATCGATTGAAAGAACTCTTACCGCTCCCGGATATAATTTGCATTGGAAAAGTACATTGCAGAATCAACCCGCACAACAATAATGCCAGGAACAGTTGCAGCATCTGGATATTGCTCAATGTTCCTGAATATGTTGGTTCCAGGAATTTTTCCAAGGAGAGCCAAGCGTGGCCTTGTCACATGCAAAAGAATCTTTCCAAAGGAGAGACAAACCTGTTCCAAATCAATGTTAAAATCCTACAGAACGAACAATGTTAAAATCCTACAGAACAAATATGGTAAGAAAAACTAAATAAAAACTACCAGCAAATTTCTTAGTTATGTATATGTAAGCAGTAAGCAAAGCCTATATAAAAGTTCATTCTTGCTTGCTTTTATAACCAACACCCATTCCACATATTCGTGCCTTCAATTTCCTCCATATATAATGTAATAGCAAAGAAAATAGCACTCACTGCAATCAGAAGACCAATTTCAACAGATATAAATACTACACCAAAAAAGGCTCCCATGCAGGCAATAAAGTCCAGTTTATCAATTTTCCAAATGAGATGTGCTGCCTTGAAATCGATCAAACCAAGGACTGCAGAAATGATAATAGCAGCCAAAATTGCATTTGGAATATAATGGAAAAGTGGTGTGATTAGTGAAAGTGTCAGAAGAACCATGGTTGACATCACGACATTGGAAACTGCTGTCTGACAGCCTGCATTATAGTTCACTGCTGAGCGTGAGAAGGAGCCTGTCAAAAAAATGAAACAAATGGTTAAGAAGCATTAAATTGGTTGTTTCAGATACAAAAATCAAAGAATGAAAAGAACAGATTACAAATACAGAATTTAAAAATTACCTGTTGTAACATAGCAAGAAGTCAATGAGCCAGCTACATTCATGACCCCTATTGCTATCATTTCTTTATTTCCATCCACATGATAATTCTTTAGAGCTGCAAATGTTCTTCCTATTGCAACAGCTTCCTGAAACAGTCCTCATATTTAAATGAACAAATCAGCATTATAAGGCTCAAGTTTTCTCTTCAGCCTAATGTCTAATGGTCTGAACAATAAATTATATTTCAATAAGCATCAGAATCATGTCTCTTTCTATTATCTTCGAAAAATCCACTGTTGATATGGAAGAAATGTTTCTATCATACCGTACCGTAAGAGCAATCACCCCAGCCACAAAACCAATTTTAACACCTTTTGCAAGAAGATCTCCACTGAAAGCAATTTGATCTACTGAACTAGGGTTCACTCCTTTTTTTATTTGTCTGACCTGTTGTACAGAATATCATTTCAGTGTGAGCGTCTATAAATGATGGTATCCACGCTTAACCTGATAATCATCACCCCACATTGAACTTTGTTCCCTTCGCCCGCAACGAATCTCCCCTTATACTGATATTTAGAAATGAATAGAAAAGGAAAGATCTGCATAACTAGAGGACCCTTATTCTTACAATTTGAACACCCTGTTTGTCTGCACGTGTTAGAAAAACAATGAGAGTCGACAAAATGACTGAGATCAAAGGAGCCACAACCGGCACCCAGAAAAGGCGCTTGTTTTTCTTCCCCTGTTGGAGATGATTATGATTCGAAAGAGCATGTTAATTGAATATGCATGAAATTTTAAATCAATAAATAAATATTGCAGAACCAAACTACTTTACTATTCACATAAATGGAAAGACGAGATCGGATTTCTGAGATGAATAAGCCTTAGGAACTTCCTAACACGGGATTTTTCTTCCTTAAGTAGGAGATACAGGACATACAATATATTTAGCTGTCATAAGAAATATCAGGAAAATTACTCCGATCAAAATCGTTTGCCAATTCCACTGCAAAACAAAAATAAGGAAACAAAATTGTAAATTACAGAGGTTTAAAGGACTGTAAACTAGTTTTACACAGAAAATGTTAACACTCTAGCAGTACTGTATGACAGAAAGCATCTATTGTCTATAGTAAGTTCCACAGTAAAATTTGAAGATTCTATTTCCTCTCGTAGACAAATTAAATATAATTATAGATGAAAAGTATAACAAGAGAACTAGTATGTATACATACTCCATGATGGACTACACCCCATACAGATTTCATTACGGAGACAATATCTGTTTTCTTAGTGAAATTATTTATGCCAAGCAATCCTTTTAGCTGTTGTAGTGCAATTGTAATGGCGGCACCCCCCATGAATCCAACAATTGATGCATGTGATAGAAAGTCAACCAGGAAACCAAGCCTGACAAAAAGAATTACCATTAGATGAGAGTTCATAAACAACACTACATCTTCTCTGGATATATCTCTATTTATGCACACCTGCAGATTCCAAGCAATGCTTGAAAAACACCAGCGAAAAAGGTTGATGTGAAGATAAGTTTGCGGTATTCATCCGATGAGACATTTTGTACTTCCTTTCTGGCTAAGGTGCCAATTAAAATGGAAACAACAGCTACTGGCCCAATTGCAATATCTCTGGAGCTCCCCATTGCAGCATATATCAATGGGGGTACAAAGCTAGAGTCTTCAAACATACCAGAGGAAAAAGATGCAAACCAGTTAAACACCCGTCTATTCAATGGATAGTACACACTACACAGCACAGTGAGATTACAATATACTGTGTTTTGCCTTAATCAATAGTCAGACGCTTGAAGAATTTATGTTTGTGTCATCCCATATACTAAAGTAAACAATCCTCGAACTTCAAACACCCCGAAGAAACCATTAAACGTCCCTCTAGCCAAATGGAATAAACAGCACGGCAAGATTCCATTATACTCTGTTTTGCTGGTGAAGACATTCAAGCGTTCTTACTTAGGATACCAAAAATCTAAATTAATTAAATAAAGTCTTTAGAATCGGCACAACCGAGAGAAGTTGCAAACCACACACAAAATTAATTTGGGGAGCTCTACGCTCTGAGTGAATTGATAAACCACTATAGGATGGCTACAATATAAAATGAAGTTCAAGAAAAAAAAATGTCCAGTTTAAAAATTTCAAATAAAAATAATACAATCAACCAATTTTTTTTGTTTTCTCTCTGCACATATGTAAATAAAGTCACTGAATTGGTCAAGAACTGATGCCAGACTTTCTATTTTCCTCAAACTTATTCTAAGAGACGACATTTTCGAAAAATATTATTTATTCGTTATTAAATTTTAAAGAAGGCATGCAAAAGAAAGCCATTGAATTGGACAAGAACCGATGCTAAGCTTTAAATTTTCCTCAAATTCATTCAGCCCTTCAAATAACAAAGAGATTTGCCAACAATTTTAAAATTCCAAATATTTGAAATCGATAAGTGAATAGAAACTTACAAAGGCCGTACTGAGGCGGCAGGTTAGCCAATTTCGCATAGCCGATATCCTGCACGCACACAGAAGAAGAAAAACAACACCTGTTTCTGTCAAACTTCAATATTCCACATGCGCCTTAAGCACTAAATAAAATCTTCCATAACCGCACGTTAAAGCTTAACCACACCAAAGCTTTATCACGATAAATATGAAGCCAAACGCCGCAAAGAGACACTTACCTGAGGAATGCAGATGCTGGCAATAGTTAAGCCGGCGATCAAGTCTCCCTTGAACTTAGTCCACGTGTAAGCCCTACCCCAGTCGAGAATGGGAAACACCGCCTGTGCTCCCAGAATAAATTTCTGCGTCACCGGCTGGCGCTTGAACTGGCGGAATGGATCATCCGGGAACAGCGCCTCCTTTACTGCCGCCTTAAACTCCTTCACCAGCTCCGACCGCGGCGGAGCGCCGACCTTGTACACCGGTGGCGCCACATCCTCCGCCGTTTTGCGCGACGACGCGCAGCTCGCAATGTCGAATTCCTTCGAATTGTGCTCGCAATCAAGGTCGGACAACGGCAGGACATCCCCGGGCCGGCCCATTGCCAATAATAAACTTAAAATATTACTCCAAAGTAACAAAGGACGAGTAGGAGGCTTTAAAGTTTATTCTTCAAGGTTTCTAGAGCTACTGCGAAGAAATAAATAAGGCGTTAAACCGCCGAATTTGCGTCTGACAGCGAAGAAGACAAATTTTCAAAGGTAAAGAAAATCTTCCGAAAATGCTGTGCAAAGTGAAGGAAGTCTAAAGCAGAAAGAAGAGTCACGATATAATGCAATGGATTCCGAAAGACAAACAATCCGTCGATGCGAAAGGGACTTGAGAGCGACAAGTACTGCTGGACAAAGACAGAGCTTGGTTTTCATCAATCGCCGCGCAAAGCGACGTGATAGTAAAGGACGCAGGGTCGAAATCCACAACCAACACTTCACTCTTCCACGAGGTCGTGAAACCAGCGACGGTAAGATTAATTAACAAACGACGTTTGGAATTATTCTCTCATCTAAGGGCCCGGAAACTCGAAGCTCCATTCACAAGAGGAGGCAAACTAAAACAACATTAAAAAAAACCACTCTCTTTCCGAGTTTGATCCAGAAAAGGATATTTGAGAAGCAGCGGCGCATCACTGACGTTGAAGAGAGAGGTTCTGGGACCCCTTTATATAGTTAGGCGATTCAGAACTGTAGCACTGCACATTGTAGTTTGAATTCGAAAAGTCAACGGCGGGATTCGACCACGCGACCTCCGCACTGCCTTCTAGTACCTTGAATCGCATTTTCGTACGCGTGTCAATTATGGTATCCACACCATTATAGCCTATAGCCCAAACCATTATGGTATGGAAGTAGAATATCTTTATATGTATTTGAGTTTATAAGCTAAATATTTATTTAGTTTATAGTGAGGTAGAATTTTGTTTGATCTTTCTAATTTTAGTTGATATTTAAATTTATATTGTCATATTAATTTTTATTTTTATTAAATATAAATAATAATTATTTTGTTTAACTTTATAAAGAATTAAAGATTATTTAATTTTTTTATGAAGGATCGATTTTTGTTATTCAAAGATAGGGTAGTTTTTGGTAAATTTAATGGGTATTGGTTAAGAGCTTCAATTTTGAGAAAATGAATTGATAGGAGTTAGAAGTTTCCATGAGTTATTCTATTATTTTTTCCCAGAGCTGTCGTCCTAGCCATTTTTTGTTTTAGAAAAGAAAAAGTAAATCCTAAAAGAGGTTCCTTGGTTTATGGAAACAAGAGGATTCTTCCTTACCTGATGGTATGAAGGCTTTTCACCTGAAAATGTAAAATTATCCCTAGTATCAGTTTAGGTTAGGATGTATGGGTTGCCCATTGAGTTTTGGGAAATAGATACCTTTAAAACAATAGACAACACTCTAGGATAATTCCTTGAGATTTCAAATACTATAAAAGATGGATTCTTGTCTACTTATGCTTGGATATTGATCATGATTGATATAAATAAACCTTTGCTAGAATAAATCATTCTTAAGTATAGGGATAAGAAGTAGATCCAAACCATATATTATGAAAACATATCTTTTAGATGTAGATGTTATAGGATGGGGCATATTGAGAGATCATGCCCTAAGATGAGTTCAACAGAATCATATGTAGAAAAGCGTAAGAGAAACTTACAAATGGATATAGATGAGGATGGTCTTCAACTTCTAAAAAATAGAAATAGACAAATAAAAGCAAATAAATAGTGGAGACTAGTAAGGAAGGATAATGGAAAAAATACCAACTCTTTTGAGGCTTTAGCTTATGAAGAAAAAGTAGATAAAAGCTTAGAGAACACAATACAAAAGGTTCAACATTTTAACAAGGAATTGTTTATTCAATATGATCTTTGATTTAGGGATGAACATTCTTGATGAACCTTAGGAATATGTCAAATCAAATTTTGAAGAATCTCTTGAAATACCATGTACAATTCATGAGAAAAAATTTGGTAAAGAAAATGCAATGTTAAATGTTAATACATCTACCATTAATAAGGAAATGTCAAAAAATGAGCAGGTCAAGTCAAAAGATTCCATAGTAGATCTAGGAGAGGATAAATCTAAGGAAAAAGAAAATTGTGAAATAAAATTGAGGAATAGAATAATTAGACCTACTCTTGATACAAACAAGGTAAAAAGAAGAAAACTCTCAAATTGTGAACCAAGATCCAAGGAAGCAAGAGCAAACATAGAGAAAGGATCACAAACTATGTAGAGTTTCACGAAGCATTGATTCATTCTGATTGATATCAATTATAAATATTACAATGTGGTTACAATAAGTTGGTTTATGAAACAAACTTGGTGGTTATTAAACCAACCTAAAGAGCTCTTACGTGCGCTACCCTTTTGCTTTAATAATGTAATACATATATGCTAACATCCCCCATTATTACATTATTGGCAAATTCTAATAGTATCTCGAAACTTTTCATATTTGATACGTCCAAGTACTTTGGTAAAGATATATGCAACTTGCACATCAGTAGGAATGTATTGAAGTTGTATATGGTGCTTTGGAACTTCATCTCGAATGAAATGACATTTGGTATCAACATGTTTGGTACGTTCATGAAAAATTGGATTTTTTACAAGATTCAAAACACCTTGATTATCGCAAAACAAATGAAGAGGAAGATTCTTTGGAAGACCCATGTTTGTAAGAATGCGACTTAACCACATTATCTTGTAGACTGCTTCATTGGATGCACAATATTCTGCATCTATAGAAGATAAAGCAACCACATGCTGCTTCTTACTATGCCATGAGACAGGTCCAGATCCTAGATGAAAAACATATCCAAAAGTGGATTTACGATCATCAATGGATCCAGCATAATCCGAGTCCGTGTATCCTAGTAAGAAAAACTTATTATTATTTTTGTATTTCAGACCATAATTTGTACTACCACGAACATAATGAAGAACTCTTTTTGCTGCTTTCCAGTGACTCATCTTAGGCTCTTACATGAACCTTGAAAGATAGCCCACAACAACACTGAGATCTGGCCTGGTATTTGTCAGATATAGGAGACTCCTAATCAACTGGCGATAGAGAGTACCATCTACCTGAGGTGATTCATCATATCATGATAACTTAAGTCCTTGCTCCGTTGGAGTTGCTTTTGACTTACAGTTAGTCATCCGATATTTTTCTACTAAAGTCTGGGCATATTTCTTTTGTGTTACTCTAATATGAAATCTTTTCTGAGTAACTTCTAAACCAAGACAATAGTGTAGAAGTCCTAGATCTGTCATTTCAAAGGATTGTTTCAAATCATTTTTCACTAAGTCAATCATTCTTTTCGAGCTTCCTGTTATGATCAGATCATCTACATAAAGTACAAGAATCACTATATCATAACCATTTTTCTTAATATAGATATTTGCATCTGAAGGACTTCTTTTGAATCCATGTCTGCACAAGGTGACTGTCTATATTGATATACCAAGCTCGAGGAGCTTGTTTGAGCCCATACAAGGATTTGATCAACTTGCATACTTTTTGTTCTTGCCCCTCGACCATGAATCCTTTTGGTTGAGTCATGTATACTTCTTCCTATAAGTCATCATTCAAGAAAGCACTTTTAACATCCATCTGATGCAACTTCCACCCAAACTGAGCTCCCATGGCACAAAGTACTCGAATGGTAGTCATTTTTGTAGTAGGGGCAAAAGTCTCTTCATAGTCTATGCCTTATTTATGAGCATAACCCTTCACAACAAGTCGGGCTTTATGCTTATCAATAGATCCATCTGCCTTATACTTCACTTTGAACACCCATTTGCAGCCTATGGGTTTCTTTCCTGTTGGCAGATTGACTAACTTCCAAGTATTATTTTTTATGAGAGACTTATGTTCTACATCCATGGCCTCTTTCCACCGTGGTTTATCAAGTGCATATTGAACCGTTGTGGGTTATTTTGCATTCAATGTAGACATATAAACCTTTTCTTCATCCTCATCTTCTTCTCTATCATTTTCTGTACCCATTGACAAATCATCAAAGTGTTGACAAAGTTCGTCAACCTTTGAAGTAGATTCCTCTGCTCTCATTTGCTGAGTCATACTATGAGTACATGGTCTATCTAGAGATAGATCTGGAAGGGAATTCAACTTAGCATCTCCCAAAGTGCTAGTATACCATTTTGGGACTTTCTGTTGTTGTTGTGGAAGTTGAACCTCCTTCTTACGTTCTTCTTCATCTAGGTATACAACTGTAGATGTGTCTTTTGATGTGAAAGCTTCATAAAATACAACATCTCTACTTACGTGTGTCTTCTTGGTCTTAGGATCAATCAATCAATAACCTTTTGAATACTCATCATAGCCGAGAAAGATACACTGTAGGGTTTTCTCATCCAACTTCCTCCTTTTCTATTTTGGAATGTGCATGAATGCTTTACATCCAAACACCCTTAAATGAGAAATGGAGGGTTTCTTACCACTCCAAGCTCCATGTGGTGTTTTCCCTTGTAGAGCTCTAGTGGGTGCTTTATTTAGGAGGTATGATGCTATGTTTACTACTTCTGCCCAATATTGATCCTCAATATGTGCTCCCTTTAGCATACATCGAACCATTTCCATAATGGAACGATTTCTCCTTTCTGCAACTCCATTCTGCTGAGGTGTATAGGTTGTAGTCAGTTGTCTTTTGATCCCATGTTTCTTAAGAAAATCTAAAAACTCTTCAAAGGTGTATTCCATCGATCTGAGTAGAGGGTTTTTATGAAACATCTCGACTCCTTCTTGACAAGTTTCTTGAATTGTTGAAAGTAGAGAAATGCTTCTGATTTCAACTGAAGAAAGAAAACCCACATCTTTCGTGAGTAATTGTCAACAAATAGTTGAAAATACTTCTTTCCACCATAGCTGGTTGGCATAGGACCACATAGATCGGTATGTACCAGCTCTAAAGGGTTTGTAGCTCGAGAGGAGCTAGTTTCAAAAGGTACTCTATGTTGCTTCCCTGCTAAGTAATCCGAGCACACTAGTAAGATAGATGAGAGTGGAGGAAGACCTTTCACCATCCCATATCTGTGTAATTCAAGCAAATATCTTGAACTGAGGTGCCCATAATGTCTATGCCAGAGAGAGGTGGCCTCCTTTGTAGTTGCAGCCAGAGCAACATGAGGAGTTAAAAGAACATCTAGAATGAACAAGCCATGTTTGTAGGATCCGGTTGCAACATGTTTACCATTGTGGGTGATAAAACATCTCTTCTTGCCTTTGACAACTCGAAACATGACATCCATGTTTCTATCCAACATTTGTGTGACTAAGAGCAGATTATTGGCTAATCTTGGAACATAGAGAACCTTCTCAATTTTACAATTACCATCAGGAAGGGACACATAAACATCCTCTTCTCCCTTTACTTGATAGAATTGATTGTCAGCAATTGTGACTGGCTTACCTTATTTCTCCGCAAAAGTATCAAACCATGATTTGTCTCCAATCATGTGTTTGCTATCTCCTGAATCAATATACCATACAACATCTATCTAGGAAGACGAAGTATGGGTCATGAGCACCTTGTGTTCTCTTTCAGATTCAAAATTTGAATCGGACCTAGGAGAATCTAAGTCTGAGTTGGAGTCAGCATAAGCAACATGGCCTTTAGGTTGCTTATGTTTCTTGTTGTATTTATGTTTGTCTTTTCCCTTCTTCTTAGAACCTTGATCGTTTTGTTTCTTGTTTTTGAACCAACACCTATTGGTGTCATGGTTATTCATATCACAAATCTTACAATATTTTTTATCCTTCTGTTGATTTTGCTTCCCTTTTCCTTTGGAAGAAGGACCCCCTTTTTGAAACTGACCTTATTTCTTACCACTTTGTTGTATGGAAAGGGCATTATCTAGCACGTCACCTTTCTGAACCTGATTTGCCTCCTCAGTCTGAAGTAAATTTACCAGCTCCAAAAATGATACTTGTCTACCAGAAACATTGAGATAAGTGATCAATATCTTGTAGGAATATGGCAATGCTCTCAAGATGATAGATTTAAAGATATCATCATCCACTGGTTTTCCCATGGCATTCAATTTGGCTTTCAATTCAACCACTCTGCAAAGGAATATATCAAATGTTTCCCCAGAATTCATATTGAGAGTATGTAATTGAGTTTGAAGGTTTAGAATAGTGGATTGATTCTTTCCTTCATATACTATGATCAAGGTATCCCAAGCTACCTTACTAGTTTTTGCATCACAAATATGAGGCTGCACCTCATCTGTAGTAGCAAGCAAGATAAACACGAGACTCTTCTTGTCCTTCTTATCCCAAGCATCTTGATATGTTCTTGTTGTCTGAGGGTGCTTTGTAGTGCCAGTCACTACATCCCATAAATCTTCCAACTAAAGAATGGCTTTCATCTTTGTTTTCCATGGAACAAAGTTAAGACCTTTCAAAAACTGTGAATCTAAGAGATACTTGTGAATTGTGGCCATTATGAAGGTTCCTTATATCACCAATTGGTCTCCCTTTCTTTATACCTGTCAGATATTTATATCATAACCATTCAATATATACCCGCCCTTACATGAGGGAGACTATAGGTATATATGAACATTATACTACTCAATATGTACCCGCCCTTACGTGAGGGAGACTATACATACATATGAGAAGCACAATATATTGAACATAGGCGATACTGAAAGGGCATCGTGTTGTTAATGACACCTACCATAAAAAGTTTTATTCCGCATGCATGGGGCGTAACTTCCCCTAAACACTTTGGAAAAACAACTTTCATCAGGATTTACGCCTAACAACAATCACGATGTGGGTATGAAATGGAAAAAAAAAAGATCTGGTTTACCTTATTTCTCCTTGATGATTAATAGAGAACAAGCTCAGACATCGTTGTTGCAGCTATATTAGGCGGCGAATACAGTAGTCCAAAGCACGATAGCATTACCTGTAAGTGTGGACCAGAGGTATCTCAAATACTAAACGTCGTTGTGTAATAAATTGCACAAATAGGGTATAAATTTGGGATTTTATCTGTAATTTATGATTGTTAATGCAAGAAAACAAAATATTTAAATGCAAAACAAATCACAAATGCCCACAAATTTAAACACCTATTACAAATCTAGCAGATTTTTTTACTCTCAAATGTTTTGATTTCCCCCCTTTATCTGATAATTTTGCAAATGAATCATGTGAAGACTGTCCCCCTTTCGTTTGGCAAAATAGAGAAGGAAGAAAAAAAATTTGTACCTTAACTCCAAATTTTTTTGATGGAAGCCTTTTAAGGTGTCAATTTTGGATAGCATATGCGTCAATTGCAAAAGAAGCATCAACTGAATAGCTTGGGGTGTCAAGAGAACCCCACCCGCCATCAACAAATTTCCACTACCATCGAAAAAAAAATAGGGTGTCAAACAACACTACCACCCGTTAATACATGCACATCGAATGGAACCTGCGACCTCGCGGTGATCAAGCACAACACAAACCACGTGAGCCAGAAGGCCCGACGATAGTAAACAAGAACCAAACAAATATTATACCTTCGACAATGGAGAGAAGAAAGGAATTTTATTTTTAAAAATATTATACCTCCCCAAAGCGAATGGAACCCACGACCTCACGATGATCAAGCACAACACGAACCACGTGAGCCAGAGGGCCCAACGAGAACCTCTGTGAAAATAATGGGTCTTATCACATCGAGTGCAAAGGATTTTGTTTTAAAAATAATAATCCCACATGGCCTATGCTGCCATTGTAAGATTGTTTAAAAAACGATGAAGGCCATATGATGTTTCGGTTGCCTTTGGGCAACCACCCCACCCCTTTTGCCTTCGTAGCTGCATTCCAGTAGCCTCTACTTGTTGTCTGCGTGTCCTCTTTCCTGTGTGTTGCATCCATTAGTGGTTGGCTCTGTTTGTGTCCTACGTGTCGCATCCGCCAGTGGTTGGCTCTGTTTGTGTCCTACGTGTCACATCTGTCAGTGGTTGGCTCTTGGCTCTGTCTGCGTCCTGCGTCCTATGCATCAATGGTTGGCTCATGGCACGTCTTCCTGTCTACGTCCACCCAATGCTTGCCTATGATCTTCCATGCTCTGGTACCATGTAGAGTTTCACGAAGCATTGATTCATTCTGATTGATATCAATTATAAATATTACAATGTGGTTACAATAAGTTGGTTTATGAAACCAACTTGGTGGTTATTAAACCAACCTAGAGAGCGCCTACATGCACTACCCTTTTGCTTCAATAATGTAAAACATATATTCTAACAAACTATGTTGGTTGAACTTCTCTTTACCAAACAACAAAATAATATTGGTAATTCATAGGCAAAGCCAATAGCCCCTAATGAGACATGATTACCATCTAATGGAATATAAGGGATGCTAACGCCCCCTTAAAGTAGAGGTGTGTTAGGGACCTCTGTTTAAGTAATAATCCTGATATCCTTTATATCTACGAAACTAAAATGAAAAAAAAAGTTTCTAAAACTATGAAAGTAGTATGGGAAAGATGTCAATGGGATGTTATAGATTCTAAAGGAGAGGCATGGAGAATTCTAACTTGTTGAAATACTATTAGAACCTCTTGTGTAACCATTCATAAAACTAGGTATTAGATAGCCTCTTTAATCACATGCTTCTTTAGGGATATTCATTTCATTCTTATTAATGTCTATGGACCTACAACTCAGTTAGGTAGATTAGAATTTTGGAGTGGGATTGAAGCCTTTATGAGAAGTAAAGACCAAGAAACATGATTCATGATCATAAGAGATTTTAATGCCATAACCAAGCTGGATGAAAATTTGGGAAATTAGGAAACTAACCCAAAGTATGAGAGACTTCTCAGGTTTTATTAAAAATAATAATCTATGGGAGGTTGAGTTTGAAGAAGAAAACTATATATGGACCAACAATGAGAGAGGCCAAAATCTAATAGCAAAACAATTAGATAGGTTCATTCTATTGGAAATATGTTAAATATTTTCCATGTTATTCTAGTGGGGCTAACACTAAAAGGTACTAGACACTCTGTACCTATACTTCCTAGGGTTTTAGGGTTTTTAAGTTATTTTTATACCCATATGGGTTTTTAGGGTTACTATATTTGAACCTATGTTTTTTTACCCATGATATTGTAAAATATGTGCATGTGCCTTTGTTATATATATTGCACTTGCATTAGGGTTTGAAGAGAGACAAAAGGAGAATATTATTGTATTGGAGACAGTCAAGTTAATGCAATAATAAGATGATATTATGCTGGTTTTTGCCCGATTGAGGGTTTCTAAGATAAATATTGTATAATGTATGAATCTATGATATTTTATTTTGATTTTGTTATTACTTATTTTCTATTTTATTTTATTGGGGCTCCTTATTTCTCTTCAATTGGTATCAGAGCTAAGTTTTAGCTTTGTTCGATGAGTAAGGGTTTCAACCCTGTAATAAATTAATTCTTGAGTGGGAGTTGTACACAAAAGAATCCAGATAAAGAAGAAATATGAGAAGCACACTGATGAAGAACCCAAGACTGTAAAGGAGGCACTTTAGTCAAATGATAATAAGTCTTGTAAAAGGGCTATGGAAGAAGAAATGGATTCCTTGAATAAAAATAAGACATGGGACTTGGTGAAATTACCTTATGGCAGAATACCTATTGCTTGCAAATGGTTATTCAAGAAGAAGTTTAATATAGAAGGAAAGTTGGAGAAGTACAAGGCTTGCTTGGTAGCAAAAATAATTTCACAGGTTGAGGGAATTGACTTTGGTGAGATTTTTTATCTTGTGGCTAAACTAACTTCAATTAGATTTTTGTTGGCTATTTCTACTGCTTTTGATTTTGAAATAGAATAGATGGATGTAAAGATAGTTTTTCTACATGGTGAACTTGATGAAGATATATATGTCACAACTAGAATTCTTTAAGGTAAAAGGTAAGGAGAACCTGGTATGCAAGCTAAAGAAGTCTCTCTATGGGTTGAAGCAGTATCCAAGGATGTGGAACCAAATATTTGACAGGTTTGTCTTGATACTTGGGCTCGAAAAAAGAAAAGAAAATCCATGTATATATTTCAAAAAGGAAGGTGAAAATTTTGTTATCATTGTATTGTATATGGATGACATGTTGTTAATTGGTAATAGTAAGGAGATGATAAAGTTACTAAAATCTCAGTTATTTTTTGAGTTTGACATGAAGGATTTGGGTGCTGCAAAATTTATTTTGGGTATGGAAATAATAAGGGATCATGCAAATAGAAATTTATGGTTAAATCAAAAGAAATATGTTGATTTGATACTACAAAATTTTAGAATGCATGATTGTAAACTAGTATGTACTCCATATCTAGTTGGTCAAAAGTTATCTGCTAAACAATGTCCTAAAACAGATGAGGAAATTAAAGAAATGTATCATGTTCCTTATGCTAGTGTTGTGGGTAGTCTGATGTATGCAATGGTTTGTACTAGACCTGATATTGCACATGTAGTGGAAGTAATTAGTAGATATATGTCAAATCCAAGAAAGGAACATTGGTTTGTTGTGAAGAGGACCTTTAGATACTTGCGTAGAACTACTGATTATGCTATTTGTTATGGAGGAAATTCTAGAGGTAATAATATTGTAAATATACAAGGGTTTATGGATGCTGACTGGGTTGGATATTTGGACAAGAGAAGATCCACTAGTGCTTATGTTTTTTGGCTATTTCGAGGGGCAGTAAGTTGGATGAGTAAAAAGTAATCAGTTGTTGCTTTATCCACTATAGAAGCAGAGTACATTGCAACAACTCATACCTATAAATAAGCTGTGTGGATACAAAGGTTGTGTTCAACAATTGGTCTTAAATAGAAGGCTATGAGAATTAACAATGATAGTCAAAGTGCAATATTTTTGGTCAATAATCCTTGTTTTCATGATAGATCAAAACATATTGATATCAAGTACCATTTTGTGAGATATATGGTTGAAGAGAACTAGGTGATATTGGAGAAAGTTGATACAAAGAAGAATATTGTTGATTCATTAATAAATTCTATACCTACTCAAAAAATTTCTTGGTGTAGAAGATATATGGGTATGGTTGCCCTTAACAGTTGACAATGGTAGTTTTTGGCCCCTATGGAAAGTATTCAACAAGTGGAAGAATGTTAAAAATATGTTAAATATTTATTATGTTATTATGGTGGGGCTAACACTAAAAGGTATTGGACACTTTGTACCTATACTCACCAAGGTTTGGGGCTGAGTCGGACCCCGAATAGGGGTTTGAGGGTGGTAGCCCTCTGAAAAGTAGGGTTCTAGGGGTGGTAGCCACTGACCAAATTTTTAGGGTTTTAAAGTTATTTTTGGACCCATATGGCCTTTTAGGGTTAATATATTTGAACCCATGCTTTTTCACCCATGATATTGTAAAATTCGTGCATGTGCCTTTGTTACATATTGCACTTACATTAGGGTTTGAAGAGAGACAGAAGGAAAATATTATTGTATTGGAGACGGTCAAGTTAATGCAATAATAAGATAATACTATGCTAGTTTTTACCCGGTTGAGGGTTTCCAGGATAAATATTGTGTAATATGTGAATTTGTGATCTTCTTCTTTTGATTATGTTATTACTGCTTTTCTATTTTAGTTTATTGAGGCTCCTTATTTCTCTTCACATTCTCTCGTACCATTGGCTAGATAAAGGGACTTGTGCTAAAATTAA
The DNA here is from genome assembly GCA_028583015.1 of Wollemia nobilis. Classification (NCBI taxonomy): domain Eukaryota; kingdom Viridiplantae; phylum Streptophyta; class Pinopsida; order Araucariales; family Araucariaceae; genus Wollemia; species Wollemia nobilis. Next base: position 6,872,198 of record JAQPPZ010016936.1, read on the forward strand.
TACCTTGACGAGGATTGGTTTAGATCACTGGTCAATAAAAGTTAAAATGGTGGTAAGTGAATTCAAAAAGTAGCATATTTTAAATATGATAAAATGTGGGAATATCATCCTCAATTTGTTGATATGATAGCATAAACATGGAATTCTTCAAGAAACTGTGGGCTATATACACTTCCAAAACAAATTAAATCTATATTAAAATAATGGAACAAGAACACTTTTGGAAATACTTTTGAAAAGAAAGAAAAACTAAAATATAAAATTTTAAAATACCAAAAAGGTGATCATAATAATCCAAACTCAAAGAAAAGGGAGTTACTTAGTTAATATCATAATATTTTAAGGAAGAGAAATTTTGGAGATTAAAAACATAAAGTTTTTCATAAGATGGCAATAGTATAGAGATCAACATCCAAAAATAGTAGAAGGGGCTTGGATTGAAGACTAGATTAAAATAAAAAAGGAGGCAAAGTCCTTTGATCGGAATATTCTAGGTTTAGAGGAGTTTGAAGTTCTTAATGATAAACTTCTACAAGAAGTTCCTTCAAATATATAGATGAGGACAATAGGAAATTGATGGAGCCTATTACTTTGAAAGAAGTTCATCTAGCTCTTTTTTATTTTAATAAGGATAAATCCAAAGGTCCAGATGGGATCTCTACAATATTTATCAACATAATTGGGATATAGTGAAGGATTCTTTATTGGTGGTAGTGGAACAGTCTAGGGTAAAACAATACATACCTTATAAAATAAATGCATCATATCTTACCCTAATTCCAAAAAATAATGATGTAAAATTGTTTGATTGATTTCGATAAGCCTATGGAATATGATATCTAAGAGTATTTCAAAAGTGATAGCACAACGGTTAAGGCCATTGTTAGAAAAACATATTTCAAAAGAGCAAGGAGGATTTGTGAAAGAGAGACACATTCTGCACAAGATCATAGTAGCTCATGAAGTTATGCATTCAATATCTTAAATAAAAGAGAAAAGTAATGATCTTAAAACTTGATATAAGGCTTATCATAGGGTTAAATGAGATTTTTTTTATAGTATTAAAAAAAATTGGATTTGGGAAATATTGGGTTAAATGGATTAAAACTTGTGTCTCTATAGTTTAATATTTAGTGTTGGTCAATGGGATAGTAAAAAAATTATTTAAAGCCAAGAGAGGCGTTAGACAAGGAGATCCTCTATCATCATATTTGTTCATTATTATGGAAAATATTTTGGGTAGGAACTTGAAGAAGGCTTACAAATATGGGCTTATAAGTGGACTTAAGGTTAGTAATAACATCGAAAACATCACCCATCAATAGTTTATAAATGATACAACCATTTTTAGGAGGGCAAGGATAAACAAGGTCAAATATTTGAATAACTTATTAAAGGAATACAAAAGAGAATTAGGGAAAAAAATTAATAGGAAAAAATTCAAACTTCCTAAACACACCAACTAAAATCAAAGTAGGGATACGCATATTACTTCAAATGGAGGAGGCAAATTTACTAGCAACTTATCTAGGGATGCCCTTATTTGAGGGAAGAATGAGGATATAATTATAGAATCCAATTATAAGTAAAGTTTAGAATAAACTATCAACATGGAAATGTAGATGGTTTAATTAAAAATAAGAATGCAACTAATTAAATCAATCTCTTAAACCATTCCAACATATTATATGTCCTTGTATACTATGCCAAAATCGATAGAAAAAGTTTAATCTTTATTATGTGGTCATTTTTGTGGTTAGGATTACATAATAACAGTAAATTTCCTTTGATGAAATGGAGAAAGGTGTGTGATGATAAAACTAAGGGAGGTCTCAGTTTAAGAGTTCTTATGGATGCAAAATTAACTTTTAGGGAAAAAGTAGTTTGAAGATTATACAAATAGATTCAAACACAATGGGCAAGAATTCTTCTAAGTATGTTGAGCCCAATAACCTAGTCTTAATATTTATTGCATTCTCTCTACCAAATGGTTTTGCACTATGGAACGATTTAAAAAAAAAAATTGATCTAATGATTAAAGGTTTAAGATGGGTGGTAGGAACTAGAGAAAAAAGTTCTATTTGTATGGATACTTGGTGTGATAAAAAACCACTCAATCTAGATTCAATTTTGAACCATGGATGAGATTACTTCAATATAAATATGGTGATGGGGTTTCAAACATTTTGTACAAGGATCGAGAAGGAATATACAAATGGAAAGAATAATTTTTTACAAGTATACAAGATATTGATGCTAGGAGGCAATTGAGTAGAAAGATAATAACAATGACTATTCTGAGAGGAGCCAAGGATAATTTTATTTTGGAGTTGAATAACTTAAGAGAATACACAACAAGAAGTGGATATAATACAAAACACCATAAAAATAGGAATATCACAAGAATATGAAGAGATATTTGGGATCGCCTCAACATTCCTAAAGTCAAAATGTTTGTTTGGCTAGTAGGTCATAGAAGAATTTTATCTTGTGATAACCTTATGAAAAAGGATTTTCATAGCCCCTTAAAATGTGTTCTTTGTAAAATGGAGGATGAGTCTATAGACCGTATCTTGGGACACTACTCAATAGTATATAAACTATGCTAACAAATTCTTATTATGTTTCATAAATGCATGGTGATGAATGGTAAAATTGAGGAATGGTTAAAGCAATGGTAGATCACTTTTAAAAACGAGATTTTATAGAAAATTTGGGATATATCAAAAGATACAATACTTTGGATAATTTGGCTAGAAAGGAATACAAGAATATTTAAAATAAAGGGAAGTAGTTTAGAGGTAATCAAAAGGAATATTTGTTTAGCGATAGAGGAGTCTAAAAAAACCATATCAACCCATCCAATTCCTAATATAGAAGTAGAGAATATTGATAGATAAGTCAATTCATCAAATAGAATTATTATGTTGGGGATAGGAGAAACAAAAATAGGTAAAGAATATAAATTGGAAACCACTAGATGTGGAGTTGGTCAAATTATATTTTGATGGAACAGCTAAAGGAAATCTAGGACCAACAAGGGGAGGAGGAATAATTAGAAATAATAGAGAGAATTTGTTTAATTACACTTTCAATAGTTGGTTTAAGATAAATAATGAAGGTGAATCTTAGGTTGATTTGGAAGGGTTAAAAATATACAAACAAATAAAATGGAACAAAGTATGGATGGAAGGTGATTCACTCATAGTAATAAATGCAATTTTGAGGAAATCAAAGGCTCCATAGAACATACAAGAGATAATTATGAAAATTCAAGACCTTGCTATAGAGTTTGAATATATCAGGTTTACACATACATTAAGAAAATGAAACAAATGTGTAAATAGGCTAGCCAATAGAGGGTTTTTAATTGAATATTGTGAAGTTAAATTTTCTTTTCCTTGGTTAGAGGAAGTCATAAGTTTAGCTGAAGATAACAAGAAAATTTTGACTAGCTAAATCAAAAAATGATTTTGATTTACTTTAATGTTTTCCATTGGTAATATATTATTTAGTTTATAACATTGATGTGCTTTCATATATATTATTTATTACAATTTTTGTGGTTGCACTTGTTCTTCAAGAAGGAAACTAGATCTGCTAAAACAGGCTATGATAGTATGATGTTTTGAAAATATTACTCTACTAAGATTATCAATATACAGACCAAAAAAAGTAGGTGAAATTCTCCCTAAATTTATAATGGTACCCTCTAATTTATCAATGTAGAGACCAAACAAAGTAGATGAAATTGAACAACCCTATTTAAATCCAATGTTACTCTTGATATCATTCATAAATCTAATAGAAGTTTATACATGTCCAACCATCCTCTCATAAAGTGTCATAACAAGAACAAGCAAGTGTTTTGGAATATAAGTCTCATAATTCTTCTATGAATAGTGTCAAATACCTTTCAAAAATCAATAAAACAATAGTAAAACTTCAACTTATTATCTCTTTTTTCTTCAATTATAGCTCTAATAATAAATATATGATCTATTATTTTATTATTATATCTAAAACCTACATTTCCATTTTCTCTAAGCTTCTTAAAGTTTAGAAATTTAGAAATCAAATCGTTCAACATTGTAGAAAATATCCAACTCAAATTGTACCCAACTATGATGTTTACGTAATTATTTGGATTTTTTTTATTTCTTTATTTAAATATGTACAAAGAATATGAGACATCCATGTAGATAGGAATTCTTGAGAAGATACCATATTAATAAGATCAACAATATGTGTTGCTAGGAGAGTTGGACTATGATGAAGAAACTTTGCTCTTCGATTATCTAAGTTAGATACTTTGCGTACTTTGAGTTTGAAGATAACTTGCAACACCATAAAAGCTATGAAGAAATGCCTACCCTACAACTTGTTACTCACTGAAAGTGAAACCTGGTTTGTAATGTCACATAGAAAATATGCATAAGAGGACCAATTATATCTGTTAGAAATGACATATAGATATTTTCTTAGTAGGAAAGTTTTCCGAAAGTACTTAGCACTAAAATTGATCATGTCAAGTGTGTCTCTTATCAAAAGTTACAATACTTTCCAAAAAATATCCTAAAGTATACATTCACCACAATATCATGCAATTGAATAAAACAAAAAAAATAGAGAGTGCATAAATTTGGAATAAAATAAGAGAAAGAGTGAAAATAAGAATAAGGTATGGGTACTCGTAGGTGGTCCCATGATCACATATCATGAAATAATGCAATGGATCAATCATTAGGGATATTTCTAGTGATACCTAATCCCCAAATTAATGCTAACCTCAATTTAACATAACTTGACTTAAATTATAATATATTAAATGTATTGAACCCTTAATTGAGATTAACCATACAAGTTGTTGAATCGATATTACTAAGGGTGAATTCACTAAAGTTGTTCATAAAATTACATATAGAACACTCATAGGCTTACATAGCACATGCCCATATGTTTGCATCAAGAATACCTATAGGTACTTCATCACAATCATCCTTAGCTAATAAGGTCAAATTATTAATATTCCAACACCCTAATAATTTGAGTTTAGAGTTCAAGAAGAGAAGACATTAGAGATTGTTGAATTACCCCCTCCATAATGAATGCTCGAATGACCAATGAATATTTATCATAAATTCTAATATCTTCTCTTGCCAAAGGTACATGAAGTATATTAACCCCTCATCAAACATGAGTGCATGAATCCACCTTCTAGATAAAATATGTTGGTTTCCTATGAGAAGATATTCAACATGCAATGTGGTGACAATAATTTTTCCTCCAATCTCAAAAGAAAATAATAGAATCATCAAATAATGAAGGAAAAACTTTCAATAATTAGTGCCCATAGTTTGAAAGGGACCTATAGGAATAAGATATGCCTTGAATTGACCATCCCAAACCTACTCCTCTTATAGCCAATAAATTATCTACAACATTGTAATAAGTCCCATAGATATCGAAAAACTATATGGTCTAAAATTCAAATTAACCCAAAATGCTTAGTATGTAAAATTTTTGGCGTCTAAAAGATTGGGAAAATATTACTCAAAATCATAAATAATAATAATAATTTCAAACATTAGAAATTTTTTTGGTAAATCATTGTTTTTCAATTGGTATTATTTTATCAGGAGTCTTTTGCTACTTGTCTAACTTACACTGAGCCAACAAATTTATGATTGACACTTAACATAAATTGATTGATTGGACTCCTTTATTTAAAATATATTTTTAAGGGATGTTGCCCATATAGGAACCAACAATATTAAATCAAATGACCTTCGGGGTTGGAACACCCTAGGCTCACTAGCATAACCAAGTAGCCCTTAATACTTTTAGAACATAGGCACTTTTATTGATTTGAATAGAGCTATGTTTTCTTCCCTTCACAAAACAAAAGAAAAGGAAAGACATAGTTGTAGATTGAATATGTGACACATATTACCAATTGTTATATCTCTATTCCTGTTGGAGATAGTACACAATATGCCATAGATAATGAAGAACACAAGCTTATACTGAGAGGGGGGTGAATAGTATAAGACCACTTTTTACTTTTCTTTCCCAATCAATATTATGCAATATATCAATAGCAATATCAACAACAATAATCAAAGCAATGCACAAATCACCACACACAATAGAGACACCAATTTAACGTGGTTCACCCAATGTGGGCTACTCCACAGAGAAAATATTTCACTAAAATTTTCTCAACAAATCTCTTGGGAAACCTTTCCCTATTACAATGTTTATGGACCTCTATCCAAAGGAGACACCAATCCCCTAATCAAGTTCATGGATCTCTATCCATAGGAGAACTCCTTCTCCTCTACTCTAGTTGGTGATCTTCTAGAAGAACTGTTGCCTCCACTACACTGGCTTATGGATCTCTATCCACTGAAGACTCCTGTCCTCACTCAGAAGACCTATCCTCACTACCCTAGCTAATGGATCTCTATCCACTAGAGACTATCATCCTCTATACTCTGTCACCTCCAAATCTAGCTCTCAATCTCTATCTCAAATCTGCACTAAACACGGTCCTTCGATCTAGCACAAATCTGCTCAATCTCTATCCTTTGATCTGCACTAAACATAGTCCTTCGGTCTAGCACAAATTTGCTCAATCTTTGTCCTCTAATCTGCACTAAACATAGTCCTTCAGTCTAGCACAAATATGCTCAATATTCTATATCACTAAACACATCCTTTCTAGCACAAATCTGCTCAATATCTATCCTCAAATCTATCCTCAAGCCTTAACACAAAGCTTGACTCAATCACAAATCAAATCTGCTAGATCTACCCCAAACCTTAATCCAAGGTTTGAATAAATCAATCAAATCTGCTCTCAAGTCTCAAACTTCTCAAATATGCCTTGTAAGCTTCCATAAAATCTCACACTAATATATCCACAAGTCCTCTCTAGAACTTGTCCAATCTGCTCAACAAGTCTTCACCAAGACTTACCTCAAATATGCTCAACAAGTCCTCACTAGAACTTGTCCAATTCTCAAATCCTCACTTGTCCAATCTACTCAACAAGTCTTCACCAAGACTTACCTCAAATATGCTCAACAATTCCTCACTAGAACTTGTCCAATCTCATAGAAACATATAGAGAATTGTTAGAGACTCAATATGCTTCACATTCACAATAATGCTCAATCACTTTCAATCTCTTTCTTTAATCAAATTAGAATATAGAACAATTTGTTTCACAGAAATTGAACTACCACTTCAACACTTCCACTTGACTAGGCTCAATCAACTCCACTCAATCACTCACTCAATAAAGCACTCCTTGCTTACAAACCCTAGTCCAAGTATATGAACACTCACTCACTTATTTCCAACAATGCTTATCAAACAATCTCACATAACAATGATACTCATGATCTTGCACAAACCCTAGTTCAGGATAGTTCACAACTTCACATAACAATGATACTCATGTTCTTTCACAAACCCTAGTTCAAGATAGTTCACAACTTCACATAACAATGATACTCATGTTCTTTCACAAACCCTAGTTCAAGAATATGAAAGCTTACTCAATATTTCCAACAATGCTTATCAAACAAGGTTTCTAGAATCAACTTTCATTCCAGAAAAACCAAACTCAACAATGCTTATCAAACAACCCTTTTCACTCCAACTTAGCATTCACAACATCCAACAATCACTCACAAGGAAGATGTGCCCATACCTTTTGTTTGATGAAGAATTGTCCTTAAAAACCTGTCTCAATTATAACCACTTTCTTTGCCAAGCACAAAGGTTAGATGTCACAAATACACCTTATCACTCCCTCTAGATCTTAATGCATTAACAAAAAAATAATCACCACTTCAAAATATCCCAAAGCATTGACAAATTATTTTTCTCTTCTTTTTATAAAGCAAGATCAAAATAAATTCCTTTTTCACCTTTTAACTCCACTCTCTAATTTATTTCCAATGCAACAAAGAATTAAAATAAACTATTTTAATCCTTATATCTCCCTACTTCAAACACTGCCCACTTAATAATATGTATGCCTCAAAACACCCTTTATTATAACATAGGCCTTGCAAAAATTAAATTAATTTTTCATACCTTAGAACATGCACCAAAAATGTTTGCGCACCACACAAACTGCCTCCGCACGAATTCGAACCCGAAACCTCACTGCTAGCGTTGCGCCCTAGCGAACGCTAGGCTAGCCGCGTGGGCTACGCGCCCACTTGGGACCAAGGGCACACGATGTCCCTTTATTCCTTGTCTTCCATGCCAAATACGTCGAATGCAAAAGGCCCTTCCTTTCTCCCTTGCAAAAATGTGATCGTGACTTGAACCCATGACCTGTCCTCAACAAACGCCTTAACTCTGCCTTGCCTACCATCTGTGCTACCCAGTGCGTGGTGTAAGGTTTTCATGCCCACTTTTATTTCAACACACACTCCTTTGTCTTTTTCGAATAGCACGAAGATTCCTCCCTCGAAGCGCTCGCACGAAATATGTCTTGTGCTCAATTTTTAATCGACGAATGCATTAGCCTTTGGGGAAATAATTTACCCCTCTTTATATGCAATATGGTAAATGTGGAGACGTCGGCCCTTATTCGATTTGCCACCATCTATCAAAATGAACTTTGGCACCAAGAATAATTTGAATTAAAATTTTAACCAAAAGGTTAAAATATTTTAATTAAAATTATTTAACCTTTGCCTCCTTTAATATTTTTAAAACTTGCTCACTTGCTCTTTTCAAGGAGAATGCTTTGCACTTCGAAAATAATAATTTAATTATAATTATTTTAAATTCAGAATGAATTTAAATATTATAATTAAATATTTAAATGTCCTTTGGGCCTTTTTAAATATAATCTTCCTTAGGTTTTTAGAAAAACCTTTTGCCATTTTCACCTTAGCAAAATAACCTTATTATTTTCTTTCAACCACCATGGAACGGAGATATCCTTTCAACCTTTTTCTTTTGCCCAAATATTATAATATTGCTATCCTTCTTGCTTCTCTTTTTGCTGCTTTGGCCATATAATATTTGAATTAAATATTATATCCTTGCCTCTTAGAAAATCAATCATGAAACATTCCTTTGACATCTGCTTAATATTCCTTTGACATCAATGACAACAAATCCTGCTCATATTTCCAACAATATCCCCCTTTGTCATTGATGGCAACCCATTTACCTTTTATCATTTCTTTTACCTCTTTCTGTTCTTCTCCCCTTGAGAAACTGCTCCCCCTGACTGAATGCTTTCCTCCTAACTCAAATCTCTCCCCCTTACTCAAATCTCTCCCCCTTTGTCATCAATGGCAAAGGGTCACCTTTGGGGCTCGGGGCTAAGAATGAAACTCTTAGCTTAGCCCCTCCCCCACCTCCTCTTGAGGTGGTTAATTCTAGGGTGGGAGTATTTCTACTCCCAGCAAGCACTGATCTTTACCTTTGTCAACTTTCCTCCTTATCTGATCCTTTTGATTCCTCTGACCATTTCTGTTCCTGCTTGTCTCTGGAATTTTTGCTCTACACCACTTTGTTGTATGTCCATCATTATTGCACTTATAACACTTAATATTGTTATTCCTTGGAGGTGCAAATATCTTGGGATTTCTCCTGGTGAAGCCATATCTATTCCTATCATGAACCCTGCAATTCATTGCCTTGTGACCAAACTGATTACAAGAGTAGCAATACCCTTGAAAAAGCTACCTATTTTTGAACCTTCCATATTCCTATTTTCCATGTGTCCTGCATTGTGAAGCTTTGTGCCCAAACCTGTGGCATGAGAAGCATCATCCATTGAAACTACCTTGCCTTGACCTCATTGGTCTTTTAGTTTCTTTTACCCTATGTTGGTTCATGTTCCATTTGTTCCTCATTTGTGCATTGTTCCTTTCCTTGTTGAACTTTCTGTTGTCCAACTCATCCTCCAAAGTCTCACTCTCTCTTACACTCTCTTATTCTAAAGTTTCTTCTTCTTTAGAACTTGAGGTTGACTCCTCGCCTTGTTTCTTTTGTACCTATTCAAAACCAAGACCTGTCTTGCTTGATGTAGGTTTTTGTGTCTTGATAATCTTATCCAAATTCTTTGAGCTTCTTCCAAACCTGTGTAACCTATCCTTAGATTCTTTTACTTCCTTCCTTAGTGAAGCTACTTCATGCTCTAACCTTTCACATTCTAAGACCTTTGCTTCTAACTTATCTTTGAACTTCCTTGTCTTAGCCATTGACTTGTTTAGATCCTCTATAAGCTTTCCTTTCTCTTCATCACATTCTTGAAATTGAAGCTTAAGTTGGGAGTTTTGCTTTCTTACCTTCTTTAATGCATCAAGGGCATGAATAAGTTCACCTTCAAGATCAACTTCTCCTATTTTTGATTCTTCCTCTATTTGTTTACCTTTGAAAACATCTTCATTCTTTTCTGACTTGTCTTCTATAGGATCACCTCCTTCTTCTTCTAATGCCATTAGAATATTCTCTTCTGGTCCTTCAAGTGTATCTTCATATTCATCATCACTGAAACTGAAACCACTCTTTGTACAACTATCTTCAAGATGACCAAAGTTACCACATCTAAAACACTTGAGGATTATTGGTGACCTTTTTCTAACCATTTCCTTTTCTTTTGCTAGAAATAGAACTTCATATTTATCATTATCTGAGGAACTATTATCACTATCACTTGAGTACTTACTTGCCTTGTCTGCATAGAAACTCTTCTTCTATCTTTGGAAGAACTTATTTCCTTGCTTGCCTTGACCATCCCTGCTTTTCTTTTGGTACCTGTATTTTTTTGATTCCCTATTCTTATGATCCTATTTTTCTTCATCATTGCTATTTCCAGCTTCTTGAAAATCAGTTGCATAGTGACCATACTTTCCACAATTGAAACATCTAACAGATTTTACATCTTTAAATATTCTTGGATCCTTGTTTCTTTTGCCATAATTTGCTTCTTCATCACTGGATGACTCATTGCTTGAATCTGACTTCTTACCCTTTGTCTTCTTAGTAGCTTTGAAGGCTGCTTCTTTTCGGATATTAGGTTCCTCTTTTGTTCTCATCTCAAAAGTTGTAAGAATGCCAAGTAATTCATCCCTTGTCAAAATATCACCATATTTTGATTCCTCTATAGCTGAAATATTTTCACTAAACCTTTTTGGGAGTGATCTTAAGATCTTATCACAAACATCATATTCTTGAACCTCAAGTCCAAGTCCTTGCATGGAGTTAACAACCTCATCTACACGAAGTAGATAAGCACTAATGTTTTCCTCATCCTTCATTTTTAGATCTTCAAATTGTCCCTTGAGATTTTGCAACTTTACCTTTTTGACCTTTTTATCTCCTTCATATATGCCTTGCAACTTATCCCAAATTTCTTTTGCTGATTTGCAATGCATAACCTTAACAAACTTTGTTCTATGCAAACCTCTCAAAATTGCATTCATTGCTCTTGAATTGTAATGATGTAGAAGCTTACCATATTTATCTGTAGGTGGAGTAGCTAGTGGTGTGTATCCATTTTCAACTACTTCCCATATTTCATTGCCAAGTGCCATTAGGTGAATCTTCATTCTCATACTCCAAAATACATAATCACTTCCATCAAACACTGGTGCTGAATTATCTGAGGATCCACTCTTAGAATCCATTTGTGTTCTTGTAAGATTTTCCTTCAAGTTGTTAAACTCTTTCGAAGGAACCCACTCTGATACCAATTGAAGAACACAAGCTTATACTGAGAGGGGGTGAACAATATAAGACCACTTTTTACTTTTCTTTCCCAATCAATATTATGCAATATATCAATAGCAATATCAACAATAGTAATCAAAGCAATGCATAAATCACCATACACAATAGAGACACCAATTTAACGTGGTTCACCCAATGTGGGCTACTCCACGGAGAAAATATTTCACTAAAATTTTCTCAACAAATCTCTTGGGAAACCTTTCCCTATTACAATGTTTATGGACCTCTATCCAAAGGAGACACCAATCCCCTAATCAAGTTCATGGATATCTATCCACAGGAGAACTCCTTCTCCTCTACTCTAGCTAGTGATCTTCTAGAAGAACTGCTACCTCCACTGCACTAGCTTATGGATCTCTATCCACTGAAGACTCCTATCCTCACTCAGAAGACCTGTCCTCACTACCCTGGCTAATGGATCTCTATCCACTAGAGACTATCATCCTCTATACTCTATCACCTCCAAAGCTAGATCTCAATACTAAACACGGTCCTTCTCTAGCACCTCTCAATCTATCTTTATCTCACTTTTATCTACACAATCTCAAATTTGCACTAAACACAGTCCTTCAATCTAGCACAAATCTACTCAATATCTATCCTCTGATCTACACTAAACATAATCCTTTGATCTAGCACAAATATGCTCAATATCTATCCTCTGATCTACACTAAACACAGTCCTTCGATCTAGCACAAATCTACTCAATATCTATCCTCAAATCTATCCTCAAGCCTTAACACAAAGCTTGACTCAATCACAAATCAAATCTGCTAGATCTGCCCCAAACCTTAATCCAAGGTTTGAACAAATCAATCAACTCTGCTCTCAAGTCTTCTCAAAGACTTATCTCAAATCTGCCTTGTAAGCTTCCACAAAAGCTCACACTAATCTATCCACAAGTCCTCTCTAGAACTTGTCCAATATGCTCAACAAGTCTTCACCAAGACTTACATCAAATCTGCTCAACAAGTCCTCACTAGAACTTGTCCAATCTGCTCAACAAGTCTTCACCAAGACTTACCTCAAATATGCTCAACAAGTCCTCACTAGAACTTGTCCAATCTCACATAAACATATAGAGAATTGTTAGAGACTCAATATGCTTCACATTCACAATAATGCTCAATCACTTTCAATCTCTTTCTTTAATCAAATTAGAATATGGAACAATTTGTTTCATAGAACTTGAACTACCACTTCAACACTTCCACTTGACTAGGCTCAATCAACTCCACTCAATCACTCACTCAATAAAGCAAAACCTTGCTTACAAACCCTAGTCCAAGTATATGAACACTCACTCACTTATTTCCAACAATGCTTATCAAACAATCTCACATAACAATGATACTCATGATCTTGCACAAACCCTAGTTCAAGATAGTTCACAACTTCACATAACAATGATACTCATGTTCTTCACAAACCCTAGTTCAAAAGTTCACAACTTCACATAACAATGATACTCATGTTCTTTCACAAACCCTAGTTCAAGAATATGAAAGCTTACTCAATATTTCCAACAATGCTTATCAAACAAGGTTTCTAGAATCAACTTTCATTCCAAAAAAACCAAACTCAACAATGCTTATCAAACAACCCTTTTCACTCCAACTTAGCATTCACAACATCCAACAATCACTCACAAGGAAGATGTGCCCATACCTTTTGTTTGATGAAGAATTGTCCTTAAAAACCTATCTCAATTATAACCACTTTCTTTGCCAAGCACAAAGGTTAGATGTCACAAATACACCTTATCACTCCCTCTAGATCTTAATGCATTAATAGAAAAATAATCACCACTTCAAAATATCCCAAAGCATTGACAAATTATTTTTCTCTTCTTTTTATAAAGCAAGATCAAAATAAATTCCTTTTTCACCTTTTAACTCCACTCTCTAATTTATTTCCAATGCAACAAAGAATTAAAATAAACTATTTTAATCCTTATATCTCCCTACTTCAAACACTGCCCACTTAATAATATGTATGCCTCAAAACACCCTTTATTATAACATAGGCCTTGCAAAAATTAAATTAATTTTTCATACCTTAGAACATGCACCAAAAATGTTTGTGCACCACACAAACTACCTCCGCACGAATTCAAACCCGAAACCTCACTGCCAACGCTATGCCCTAGCGAACGCTAGGCTAGCCACGTGGGCTACATGCCCACTTGGGACCAAGGGCACACGATGTCCCTTTATTCCTTGTCTTTCACGCCAAATACATCGAATGCAAAAGGCCCTTCCTTTCTCCCTTGCAAAAACGTGATCGTGACTTGAACCCATGACCTATCCTCAACAAATGCCTTAACTCTACCTTGCCTATCGTCTGCGCTACCCAACGCATGGTGTAAGGTTTTTGTGCCCACTTTTATTTCAACACACACTCCTTTGTCTTTTTCGAATAGCACGAAGATTCCTCCCTCGAAGCGCTCACATGAAGTATGTCTTGTGCTCAATTTTTAATCGACGAATGCATTAGCCTTTGGGGAAATAATTTACCCCTCTTTATATGCAATATGGTAAATGTGGAGACGTCGACCCTTATTCGATTTGCCACCATCTATCAAAATGAACTTTGGTGCCAAGAATAATTTGAATTAAAATTTTAACCAAAAGGTTAAAATATTTTAATTAAAATTATTTAACCTTTGCCTCCTTTAATATTTTTAAAACTTGCTCACTTGCTCTTTTCAAGGAGAATGCTTTGCACTTCGAAAATAATAATTTAATTATAATTATTTTAAATTCAGAATGAATTTAAATATTATAATTAAATATTTAAATGTCCTTTGGGCCTTTTTAAATATAATCTTCCTTAGGTTTTTAGAAAAACCTTTTGCCATTTTCACCTTAGCAAAATAACCTTATTATTTTCTTTCAACCACCATGGAACGGAGATATCCTTTCAACCTTTTTCTTTTGCCCAAATATTATAATATTGCTATCCTTCTTGCTTCTCTTTTTGTTGCTTTGGCCATATAATATTTGAATTAAATATTATATCCTTGCCTCTTAGAAAATCAATCATGAAACATTCCTTTGACATCTGCTTAGTATTCCTTTGACATCAATGACAACAAATCCTGCTCATATTTCCAATAGATAAGGAGTAAAGCAAGGTGCTCTTTAATGAGAACATAAAAAAATATCTTCACCCAAGAAATATAAAACACTAGACTTCTAGGATATGAAGAAGTTGACTAATTGTCATACCCAAGGGCGTGTTCAAGTTAGGAGAGCACCATATCATTTATATGAGATAAAATAGGGGATATATCTTGTAAAATTATGCAAAAAATATTCACCACATGATTTGAATACAATACCTTGTCAAAACAAGTGAATTAATCTACCAACATGCCAATGATAAATTGGAGTTAGAGCTGATAGGAACACAAATATTTATTATACCTATGGATTATTTGGTGTATTGTATACATTGCATCCATGCAGTCCATAGGTACATGTCCTTTGAAGACTGCACTATTGCCAAAAAATAGTTACACAAATTGAACCCATGACATCCAAGAGAACATACCAATGACTCCTACACTAGCCACTATGTCTATATACTAGATTGAGATAGAAATATGTTTTCACTCTTTAAAGTCCTCACCCATAATAGAATAAAATCACATCAAGTTGATGATGTAAACAAAGTTTTAACTTTTTAAATGGATCTGGTGCATAAATTTTTGGTATCAAAATTCAAATTTTAAAATTAGAAAAAAAATCCTTCACAAAATACAGTTTTCCTTTGATCTTGGTCCTCAAACCACTAAAACTTTTGTATAATTAGATGATGTTGCTTTTTTTTGGCTTTAATACCATGTTAGAATTTATAATACTTTCAAAAAATGATCCCAAAGCGCACATTCACCATAATATCATACAAAAGAATAAAAGAGTCAAATAGAGAAAGCATAAAGATGACATGAAATAGGAGAAAGAATCTAAATAAGGGATGGGTACCCATAGATACCTCCATGATTAGATATCACAAAATGATGAAATGTATTAGTCATTGGAGGTATTTATAGTGATACCTAATCCCCAAGTTAATGCTAACCTCAAGCCAACATAACTTGGCTTAAAGGTAAAATTATAGTATTATATGTATAAAACACTTAATTAAGGTTAAAAATAAAAGTGGTTTAACCAATATCATTAATGATTATTACATCAAAACTACTCATTGGCTTGTATATAAAACACTTATAGGCTTACATATAGAATTCCCATAGGATTACATAGCACATGCTCGTATGATTACATCAACAGTGTCCATAGGCACTTCATCATCATTGACCTTGGTAATAAGGTCATATTATTGATTATCTAACATCTCTTACTTTCTTATTCAATTATAACCTCTTATTTTTTATAGAAAACAATAATAAATATTTTGAATAGACTTTATCCTATAAGTATTTGACAAATAATATGATTTTTAAGCATATGAAGAGATCTACAACTAGTATCAAACCAAGCATTATGAGGAAAATATCCTAGTTGGTGACTAGTGGAATGATTATGAATAGAATGAGGAAACTATTGAAGGATTGTATTCCAAATTGTTATATAAATAAAATTAGCTCTTTTAGATGAACTATGAATAGAAATGATATATTTGACCTTACATTTCAAGTTTTGAGTACAAGTATCATCAAGACTATAGTGAAAGTAAATACGATTTGGAGAATGATGGGTATAAGAGGGAATATTCATGTACATAAAGATGGGGAGTGTAATCTTAAATAAAATTCTTACATTTTTTTTAAGGGGATAAAGAGCATCAACTAAAAAATTGAGATAAGAATGGCCACAAATATTTATTGGCTAAGACATAGTCTACAATACTAGCTCCACTGACATAACGATAACAAGTAAATTCACCTAAACTAGGAAAGCAAGCTAGTTCATTCAACACTCACAAGTGATGAAACTCATCAAGTATAATAAAATGTCTCCCATTATAATTTATATAATTATTATTTTATTTGTTGTAAATTCCCAACTATTCTCCCATCTCATATAATCTTAATGGATTTGAACTAAATCAAATTATGTGTACTATAAATTTACCTATATAGGCATTAAAGTCTCGAAAGAGGATGACATCTCTTGTTATCAAGAACTTGAAGATGTTAGAATAAATTTCAATAAAAGGTGATTTTCCATCCCTTGCCATAACATATGGTGAGTAGAGTGGAGGAAAGTAACAAACAACTGTAAAAATTTTGGAATGCAAAGCTCGTCTATCAATTGATAGTCACATATATCTAGCATGAGAATCAAAGTCCTTCATTTAAAATTTTGTAGGTTAAAGGGTATTGCATAAGTCAAACAATACCTCCTAATCCTCAATATTCATGACAAAGATCCTATTCTATAGTTGGAGAACTAAGTAAATATAAGGAAGTTTGGTAAAGGATTGTTTCTTGTTTCATGAGTCTATATGAAGAACATTAAATATTTACCTTTAGTAATATGACTTCAAGAAATTGGAAATAGAAAAGAAGAACCTCCATAATTTCATAATGTAATTGAGATGGATGTATGAAGGTAGATCTCCAACTTATAAAATCATGACCTTTCGATAGGCCATGGCTTTGGGCTCTTAGATATTATAGATTTTCCATTCCTCGTAATAACCCATTTACCTTGTTTTCTAACCTCAAACAACTTGAATATTTGAAATTTAAATTCTTCATATTATTTCTTGATAATGTCCTCATCTAGGCATACCTTGGATAAAAACTATAGAGATGCATTTTTTATTTTAAAATAACTATCTTATCATGTATGTTATAGGATTTGATGGTCAATGATTATGTGGTAGATATTATGCCTTATCTATTGTAATATTCTCAATATTTAGTTTGTTATGAAGGAAGCTCTTAGTAGTTTTTAAAGAGGCATCTTCCTTGGTAAGGCCTCCAACTCTAAAGTTTATAATCTTGAATTCCCTTTGTTTGTGCTCTTCAAGTCTAGCTTGTATTGATGCTTTGATGATTAGTTAGATTTAGAACTACCTAAAACCACTTGAGCCTATGACTTTTTTGTAGTCAGGCCCTCAAGCTTGGTCACAACCGCTTTTTATCTTCTTTTGTTGCTTGATCTTCTTCCTAGATATTTTAATATCTAGAATAATTTGTATTTTCTAAATAGCAATTTTAGAGCTAAGTTTTTCTAGTTCTATTTTTAATTGTATGTTGTGTACACCTTGCATGGTGATCTAACTTGCATGCTTTTTAGATTAAAATGTTTGCTCTTTAATAATTTGATTTCTCATAGTGCTTGTAAGTTATATAAAAAAATTTAATATAAGAAAAAAATTTAGATCATTGATTGTGTTATCGTAGTATCTTCACATGACAAGATTTAAATATGTTATGTTTCTTAAAAATCAAAGTAGTTAACCTCATGAACTCATACCATTTGATAAAACAATATTATCATTAATATAGTAAAAAATCATTAAAAACTAAGGAATAACAAAACCACTTCCAAAACATTAGATTTTCTTAGTATAAGTTTGAACAAAATTAAACTTTGGATAGTGTTCCTCATAATCTCAGGTTACCAAATGTAAGATATTATTTTTTAATATATAAAAAATCGATAATTTTTTATAATTATATTCCTCTATACTTAAGTTTAATTTCAATTATTATTATTATAACACTCACTCTCTGATTAATGTCATTGTAATCCCACCCACTCTTAATAAATAAATATGTAGTGAATGCTCTTGTGTTGGAGTGTAAGATAGACCATTTACCTTTTAAAGATTGAAACCATAATTATACAATAACAAATATTTGAATGCTCTTGTGTTGGAGTGTAACATAGACCATTAACCTTTTAAAAATTGAAACCATAGTTATACAATAACAAATATTTAAATTAATTATTGATCTATCTTTTGAGATTTCTAATACGTTACTATAGGAACATCAACTTGGCTGAATGAAGACTAAATACTTTCCCTACCAAACAAAAGTATAATATCTTCAACGATAAGGGAACCAAAAAAAATTAATTTCTGCTTCTTAGGGCATGGAAGAAGTTGCCTACCACCTTCACCAAAGCTTCCTAAGCAATCTTATAAAATAAAAAATTAATCGTTTTCCTAAATTTCAAAGTCCAAAGTTTTTAGCTTACTAAAAAGTTCTCAACTTATATAATTGTGCCAAAAAAAATTGACTCTTATATCTTTTAAGGCATCCTTAGCCGTGTTCTTTGTCCCCGCCCACTCTCTTAGAAGAGAATTGATGTAAGATTGACCATTAACCTTACAAGTATTGAAACCACAAATACACATTTAAAAAAAAAAAAACTTCTAATGATCCATACTTCTGAATTTTCCAAAATTATTATTAAAAATATGTCTCCCAAGCAAAAATATTTAGGGTTTTGCTCTTTTTCGGAGGTTCAAGATTCAAACCATGAGAGTTGGTTTGTGGTGGTTGTGTGTTAAATTCCATATTTATAAGCATAGCTCTCGACTTTATGAAGAATCATGATTAAAAAGAGAGAAAATATTACTTAGTTAAATATAATGGTTTCTTACACTTACCCCATATATATATATATATATATATATATATATATATATATATATATATATATATTCAATAATAAATGAACAAATTAAGTGAGTCTTAAGGTATGGAAGAATGCACATTACCTTCATCAATTATAAGTTAACTTGAATATTTAAGGCTGTTTAAAAGTAGTTGTTTTTCAAGGTTACAATTTCTTAAACAATCTTATAAAATAATGTGAATCGGATTCAATCCTTACAACAGATATGTATATGTATAAGAAGTATTTACTCAATTAAAATAAACGATCTTATAAAATATTTTTTTTAATTTTTTTCAAAATTTTTAACTTATTAAAATATTTTCATTTTATATCATTAAATTTCATTAAAATATATTTACAATCTAATCTTTAAGACATCTTATAAAATTTAGGTGGTTTTCATCTTGATCTACTTTTATATAATTTTTTATATTAACTTTTTAAATTTACTATGTAAAATTAAAACAAATCAAAATTTAAATCTAAATTGAAACATATCGTGTCATGTCCCATATGGCATATCGAATATCAAAAAGGACATATCGAATATCAAAAAGGAAAAGAATGTGACCTTACGTTTCCTATCATTCAAACCTGAAATTTAATATTTTTATAATTGCATTATTCTCTTGTCCATTCTGACCATTTTTAAGGTATATTGACATTTAAAAGATGTGATGAATCATTATTGCCTTTCCCATTTCAATATAACAATAGTCAAGCTTATGATTAAGAATCCACTATATTTTAATTCTTTTTAATTATTGTCTCTCAAGTAGATGCTCCAAAACAATTCAAATTCTCTTTCTAGCGTTAAAATTTAATTCAAATGTTTGACATAATGTTTCCAGCCAGCCTCACTCGGAAAGAATATAGAATTGGTCAAAAATACAAGGAACAACATATAATCGTTCCAATAATGGAGCTATACTAACCATGGATGGGTTGATATATAAACTTATTATAACATCATCCTTAAAGGTTAGATCCTCGGATAACACATAATAATTATAATAATAAAATAAATGTTTCTTAATTTGACTTTATAAATTGATAAAGAAATGAAATAATAAGTGATCTGATCTTATATATATATATATATATATATATATATATATAAAATTGTAATTTTATATTAAATAAGTATGAAATTATATTTCTTAGATTCCTTTATGTTCTTGGAGCTATGAATTCTACTTTTTAACCCTCATCCCCAAATCCCAAGATGCTTCCTTTCTGAATGACTATCAACCGATTAGCTTATGCAATGTGTGCTATAAATTTTTTAACCAAATTTATGGCCAACCGAATGAAATTCATCCTTTTGTCCATCATAAATCCTTGCCAAGGAAGTTCTATGAAGGAGAGAGTGATTATTGACAGTGTCATCACCATTCATGTGCTTATTCATTCCATCACCAAAAGCGGAAAGGTAGGCTTCTTCATGAAGCTTGACATAAATAAAGCCTTAGACTGGGTCTCATGGATTTTTTTTTTTCTATGCTATCCTTGTTCAGTTTCTACCCCAAGTGGATCAAATTAATTAAATCTTACATCACATTTGCTTGGTTTTTTGTTTTGGTTAATGGATCTACTACAGAGTACTTCAGGAGTGGGTGTGGTCTACGACAAGAAGACCCTCTCTCCCTTCTTATTTTTATCATATTGACCGATTATTTGGGAAGAACTCTGAAAGTTGTCTATTCCTTTGGACATATTTCAGGCATCAAACCATTCTTTGATATTCATATAATTTTCCACCAATAATTTATGGATGATACCATTTTGGTGAACCGATCCATAATGCTTGACGTCAAAGTCATAAAATCTATTTTGGATTCCTATGAACAAGCGGTCGACCAGAAATTCAACTTCAACAAAAGCAACCTTTATTTTCTAATTACTCCTATCAGAGGCAGAATAAAATAACTAGAATTCTAGAGTGTAATATTTCTTCCTTCCCTTCGATCTAGCTCAGGCTACCTCTATTTCAAGGCAATCCAGTTGCAAATCTATGGAATGGAGTCATCCAAAGAATCATGAAAAAAATTGTAGGGTGGAAAGGTGATCTTCTATCCCAAGCATGCAAAGCCACTCTTGTTCAGACCAGTATCCAGAGTGTTCCAATCTATTTTCTACCTCTCTTCAAAGCTCCCCAGTCAATATACCTCAAAATTGAACAAATTTAAAAACAATTTCTTTGGTTCAGGGTTGAAAATAAATTCAGATTCTACTTAATGGTGAGGGATAAGGTGTGTATCCAAAAGAACTTCAGATGAATTCACAAAATGAATTTGGCAATGATCAACAAGCAAGGGTGGATAATTATCAAAATTCTAGAACTAGTTGGGTCGATATTATCAAAAGCAAATATTTAAGAGGATCCTTAATTATCAACAACCCCCTTCCTGAAGAATCTACCTTTTGGAATTCTATCACTTAGATTATCCCTATCCTTAAAAAAGGAGTCAGGTGGCACATTGGAGACGGTTTTGGAATCATATTTTGGGAAGACCCATGGGTGACAAACCAGCCGTTGAATAATGATCCTACACTAGAATTTTAAACCAATATCTGACCACCTCTTTGATAACAGATTCAGTAGCTTCATATCCAATGAATTTGGTTGCCCTATGTGGAAAGCTCTACCCCAAAATGAAGGCAGCCCCAACCAGTGCCTGATGTGCAAAGCCATATCTAATATGCTCTGGGGCATTATCATCCCAAGCATTCCTTCATAGGACATCCCTGTTTGGAAGTCTTGTGAATCCGACCTCTTCTCTTTCAAAATAACTTATATCATATAGGATGGTTCTAATTGCAGCTAGTTCCATGTCAGAAGTGTTTGGTTAAAAAATCTTATTCCCAAAATTACCTATTTCTTTTGACTAGTTGTTCAAAATAAGATCCTTACCTCAGATAATCTTATTTCCCGAGGAATACTTATCCCAAACCGTTGTTTTCTTTGTCTATCAACTTGGAAATCATTCCACCACATCGTCCTTGAATGTCCCTTCTCCATTAGAATCCTATCTTCCCTACTTGCTTTGGTCAACTTAGCATGGACTATCCCTAATTCCTTAGCTAACCTGCGTATCTAATGGACACCTTTGTTCAAATTTTATCATATCAAATCTTGGTGGTCCTTCTCGCTTCCTCATTATTTATGGTATATTTGGTTGGAGCAAAAAAGAAGAGCATTCAAAGATGAAGCTAGGAGCCCATAATCCATTTTATCAAAAAAATTAGCCCTGCCTACGAAAAATTCTAACTTGGTGTGTCCAGCTGAAAAACCCATGGTCCAATATAAATCCAAACCGGTGTGCACCCTCAATCTATCTCCCTACCCTAATATTCAAACTCGACCCACTGTGGATAGGACCTTGATGTCTTGGATCCCACCCACACTAGGTTGGCTTAAACTTAATTTCGATGGGGTAGTAAAAGGTGACCATGGTAGGGCCAGTTGTGGAGGAGCGATCAAGCTAATGAAGGTAAAATTATCCTCACCTTTGCAAAACATTTAGAGTGTCAATCTAAAAACTTCATTGAAGCTAAAGGAGTGTTTCAGGGATTGGTGGCAGCAAAGGAGATCCATATTTAGAACCTTATTATGGAGGGTGATTCTCTCAATGCTATTAATTTCCTAAAAGGTTCTACTCACCCACCGTGGAATGTTACAACACTCATTGATGAGTCGAAGGCTATTGTCCAAAGCTTCAACAACATTGTGGTATAACATGTCTATCAGGATGAAAAAAAGTTGTCAATCTCATGGAAAATCATGGGCTGCTATAGGATACCCTCATGATATGAAAGGGACCATTTCCCCAATGCTTAATGCACACTTGCACCATCGAAGATAATATATCCTATGCCTAAGCTCTGTAAGTGTCTTGACAAGTTGACCAATCAACTTTTTCGCTTGATGGTCACAAAAACTGGTATTAATCTATTGTTCTTCCTTGTGTTTGTGACCTATATCCCTTCACCCATTATAAGCCTCTTATATGGCAAGTGTCGTTTCCCCTCAATGCTTAGTGTGCATTGCAATATGCAGTTTATTTTTGTTGTTCATTTTCATTCTGATCCCTTTTTGTTTCATTGACCGACTATGGTGGTTACCCTCTAAGCTCTATATTTTGGTTTTATGAAAGATGAAAGCTCTTCCCTTGATGGGATTCTTTCCCTTTTCTGGCTATAATGGTTTGAGGATCCTTTTAAAACCCCACTACCAATAAAAAATATGATATTATGTTTTTCATATGTTTTTATTGGTATTTCTTCAAAACTTCAATAATGACTTAAAAATTAGGTTGCTTATACATCATAGCTAGTTATGTCTATCAAGCTAAGTTTTATCCTTAGACACTTTCCCAATTTGTCAATCCATATCCTTTAAGTCATTGATTTTTGAGTTTTTTTTTTAAGTTGCTTTAATGGTCATTGATTTAACTAGAGTAAATTAATCCACCCACATAGAGATATAAACCACCTATGATGCACTACTCTCACTAAATTCCTATACTAAGTACTTATCTAGTTTAATATGAAGCCTCTTCTTTGAGACTTCATATTCTTCCTATATAAAAACTTCACTTTGATTCACAATAAAAATAAAAACTTCACTTTGATTCACAATATATTTTATTTGAGAGAAAATGGATTGTAAAACCATGGTTTCTATCTTGAAAACACCAAGTATCAAATTTATTACCACCCGAGTCTTTTTAAAATTGGTTTTTTTGTATTCCTTTTGATTCTGCCAACTAAACCAGCAAGTTGAGTGTCATAATTTCAACATAATTATTGGAACCTTCTCCCACTCCAACCTTGAATTTCAAATGATAAGTCTAAAATATATAGCAATCCTCCTACTCCACAAACTTCAAATACCCCTTGTCTAGCCCCATCAAAAATTTCCTAGGTCCCTAATTTATCGATCTTTGGAGGGATGATTTCTCTCATTACCTTTATTGCTATCAATTTCTTATATTTATTGGAAATTTTTATGATTTGAGAGGAGACCTACCAAGTAGGCTTCTCTTGATCCTAAAATATTTTTACATTCCTAGATAACCATACTCCCCATGACACAAACAATGAGAGAGCTATAAAACTTTTGTATGACCTATTTTCAATTCATGATTCCAAGCACTCTCCTAGGTAATCTTCTTGTCATCCTATAGAAAGCTTTAACTATGTTATGCACTCCTTCCAAACCTATCTAGTAAAGGATCAAACTAACAATAATTTATCAAATTTTCATTGTCAAACTTAGATAAATGAAACCTTCCTAGACCATTCCAACTCCTCTTCTATAATATCTCTCATGTTAGAACCTTACTTTTCATGGCAAGCCATAGAAATAGTCTTGTCTTCAACAAGGATTTCTACTTCCATAGTAACTTCCACCACCACACTGAATCTTCATTTCTATCTTCCAATAGAGTCTTATGCCCTAACTTGTGAGTGCACTCCCCATAGTTCCATTCTTTGTCTAAACCAATTGATCAATTTCCTATCATAACTTGATATGTCTAGCTTTAAGTCTCCTCACATATTCTTCCCATTGGTGTACCTCCTTGCCTTGAAGTCCTAACACTAATGCTTCCTTCCATACCTATATCCAATTTTTATATGATAATGGGTTAGTTTCTTGGGGTATATTTCCAATCCATTGAGCTCTTAAGGTTAAAATTACATTATTTGGTAGTCTGTGCATACTACCACAATCAATCCAAGGTACTAAACCTAGTGTTATCCTTGAAGCATTCTCTATTTTTTAGGAAATTCAATCACCTACAATATAAAAGGCCTAAATAATTTTCTTACAACAAATTGAAATGTCATAGGTTTACTTCACTAAGGCCCTTATCCACTCCTAGACTATGAGTGGCTCTAAATACTTTTTTTGTATGGTCTTATTTTATAAGTCTCCCTTAGATATTATCTTCCAAACACATTCAGTTGCTAAAACCTTTCTAAATAGGAATATTTTCTTAAGTTCCCAGCCTCCATTTTAATTGGGCTTAGCTAAGGATTTCCATTTAATCAAGGGAATATCTTCCCTTTCCATTTTACTTGTCCATAAAAATATGTAGCTTAACTATCTAATTTTATCCAAAATTTCCAACATACTGGTATATGAGTCAAATATTTCCAATATACTGGTATCGCCTCTAGCATATATTTAACCAAAATCATTTTTTTCCCTAAAGAGAGCCATTTTTTGCACCATAAATTAATTTTGTCTTCCACCTTATTTATTAGCCAATTCCATTCTTGTGTAGTGTAGTCATTGGATTTAAAAAAGAACCCGAAATATTTAAAACTCTCTTGAATATCAAATCTATTAAAAAGGAAAATTTAACCTATTAATATGGTATGATCCTATCCACACAATTAAAAGTGATGCTTGAATTCTGTACATTAATATGCATACTTGTTGTTAGGCAGAAAAGATCTAAAGATTGTTTTAACTTCTCTCAAAATCTTGTTCCATTTGTGAAAAGGAGAAAAGGTTTTATAACTCTCTTGCTATAAAATTATTTTTAAGATCATGTTAATGGGATTTCAAATAAAGTAAATATTCTATAAGAAGTTTTGTAAGAGAAAATAAAGATAAATCATAAAGCATTAAAAAATAAAATTATTATATTTATGGAGTTAAGTTGTTGAGATTTTATGAGTGACAAAACATGATCGTTAAATAGAACAATAACTCCATTTACTTCTTTGAAAGGAAGAAATGAATTCAAAGTTCAAATTTTAAATTAAAATTATGTTAACGACTTTTAAGAATACTAAATTAGTGTTAGGTCATCTCTTTGATGAATAGAATTGCATAGTTTTATCCTCATAATGAATAAGAGCTTATAAAAAATCATGTTTTTCTTTAAAGAGATATAAAAGTCTCCTTTTATTCTATTTTATTGTTGCTTAGTTTACATGCATTAATATGGTGATAATTGAAGAACATAAGCTTATACTGAGAGGGGGTGAAAAGTATAAGATAAAACCTTTTTGAAGAACACAAGCTTATACTGAGAGGAGGGGGTGAACAGTATAAGACCACTTTTTACTTTTCTTTCCCAAATAGTATTAATCAATATAATCAATGGCAATATCAATAGCAATAACCAAAGCAATGCACCAATCATCACACACAATAGAGACACATATTTTAACGTGGTTCACCCAAGTGTGGGCTACCTCCACAGAGAAAATATTTCTTCTAAATATTTCTCAAATAATCTCTTGGGAATCCTTCCCAAATTACAATGTTTATGGACTTCTGTCCAAAGGAGATGTTGATCCCCTAATCTCAAGTTTGTGGATCTCTTCCATAGGAGAACTCTTTCCCCTTCTGCTTTGGCTAGTGATCTTCTAGAAGACTCTGTCTCTATGTTGCACTGACTGGTGGATCTCTTTCCACTTGAAGACTCCTCACTCAGATCTATCTTCAATTGTCCTGGTTGCTGGATCTCTATCCACTGAGACTCTGTCCTCTATACTCTATCACCTCCAAAGCTCTATCTCAATACTGTACCAAACACAGTTCAGTCGGTCTAGCATAGTTCTGCTCAATCTCTTGTACTAAACATAGTACAGTCGATCTAGTACAATTCTTCTCAATAGGTTCACACAGAACCTGCTCAAATCTGCTCAATAGGTCCACACAGAACCTGCTCAAATATGCTCAATAGGTCCACACAGAACCTGCTCAAATCTTCTCAATAGGTCCACACAAAACCTGCTCAAATCTGCTCAACAGGTCCACACAGAACCTGCTCAAATATGCTCAATAGGTCCACACAGAACCTCTCAAATCTGCTCAATGTCCACAAACCCCAAATTCTCAACACACAACTCCAAATATGCTCAACAACCACACAGAACCTATCCAAATCTGCTCAATAAGTCCTCACATAGAACTTGTCCAAATCTGCTCAATAAGTCCTCTCTAGGACTTGCTCAAATCTGCTCAATAAGTCCTCTCTAGGACTTGCTCAAATATGCATAGTAAGCTTTCACAAAAGCTTAACTCAAATCAGTCCACAAGCCTTCTCAAAGACTTGTCTCAAATCACATAGAATCATAAAGAGAATTGTTAGAGACTCAATATGTTCTAAGCTCAATGTTCAATCAATATCTCAATTCAATCTCATAGAAGCATAAAGAGAATTGTTAGAGACTCAATATGTTCTATACTCAAATCCCAATCTCAACTCAAATCAATCTCATAGAAGCATAAAGAGAATTGTTAGAGACTCTATATGTTCTATACTCAAATCCCAATCTCAACTCAATAGAAGCATAAAGAGAATTGTTAGAGACTCAATATGTTCTATTCTTAAATCTCAATCTCAACTCAAATCAGAATATGAAATAGTTTGTTTCTAGGAACTTGAACAACCACATGCATCCACTTGACTAGGCTTAAATCAACTCAACTCAACCAATCACCTCAAGGAACAATCCTTTCTCACAAACCCTAGTCCAAGCATGTATTTAACCAACTCAAAATGTTTCCAACAATGCTCAATCACAAATCTCACATAACAATTATACTCATGTTCTTTTCTAACTCAAGTTCAAGTTCATTTCACAATCAATGGGCTTCAACAACAATGCTTCTAAAACAAGGTTTAATTACAACTCACAAACCAGAAAACCTTGAAGCATTAAACCAACAACTCTCAAAAATGGAAACCACAATCAATCCTTTTCTCTCCAAAGATATTTCAGAAATCAACCACCATAAACAATCAATAGGAGAATGTGCCCATACCTTTTTGATGCCAAGGAGTTGTCCACAAAATCTGCCACACTTAAACACAACTTTCCTTTCCAATCTCAATAAGGGTTAGTGGACTTCAAATAATCACAATATAAAGCATAACTCAATTTACACCCTTTTTACTCCAACTAAATAAACACATCCACCAAAGTCCCTTTTTAATAAAACCCTTATCAAAATAACAATCAATAAGCCTTTCAAAAATACTTTAAAACAACTCCTTATTTCTCCTAAATTCAATTCTTAATAACCATCAAATAAATCATTAAACCCCTCAAGTTTTGCAATAATCAATACAACCCAAATAACAAAGCTTAATTAAAACTTTAATTTCCACTAACCACCTTATAACTCCAACCTTAGGGCTAAATAAAATTAAATTAATGCAAAACGTAATTACCTCCTCAAGGGGATTCGAACCCCCGACTTGCCCACACCGCGAGCGTCTTAGCCACGGCTAAGATTCCACACGAGCTAGCCGCTCATTGGAAAGGGAAAGGCACAACGTGCCTTATGCCCATCTCCACCTTTCGCAAAACCAAAGGCGTCGAAGCGCTTCTCTCACGCTTTCCAAAAAATGCAGTCAAGGGGATTCGATCCTCGGCATTTTTGTCTGCCCCATGCCTTAGCCAAGGCCCACTTGCCAATGCGCCACGCTGCCCATGACGTTTGTTTCTCCGAACGCAGTCTGTGTTATTCGCTGCCACACTTTTCAAGAATTTCGCATGAGCTCATAAATGATTCGATAGCCAACACTTTTATTACACGAGCAAGGATAAAATAATAATCAATTGAAGCCCCCTTTATATAGTCCTTTAATCATATCGAAGACGTCGACAGAAATATGACTTTTTATTTGCTTGATGACGTCGGCGGAAATCTTGCATATTTAGTTTTAAATTTGAATTCAAATTTTAAATAATTAAAATTTAAACCAAATATTAAAACTTAAATATCTCCATCACCGGGGCACCTTTTTCGATGAAACGAAAGCCCAACTTGGGTTTTAAGAAAAACCCAGATCAAATATGCTGTCCATGGTTTTAAATAAAACCTTTTATTTTTCCTATCTTGGTTTTCACAAAAACCCTTCATAGATCCTTTTGACATTAAATGATCTTTTGACATCAATGACAACATATTAGCTTAGGGACTCAAAATGTCCAACAATCTCCCCCTTTGTCATTGATGGCAACCCAAATCCTTTTACTAAAATCTGACCTTCTTTTCTGCTCCCCCTGGGACTTTGCTCCCCCTGGCTCAATGCTCTCTCAGATATCAAAACTCTCCTCATATCAAAAACTCTCCCCAAAATACACAAATCTCTCCCCCTTTGACATCAATGGCAAAGGGTCACCTTTGGGGCTCGGGGCTAAGAATTGAGCCTCTTAGCTTAGCCCCTCCCCCACCTCCACATGAGGTGGTTAATTCTGGGGTGGGAGTATTTCTACTCCCCGAAAGCACTGTTCTCTGCCTTTGTCTTTTCCTCTTTCT
Organism: Wollemia nobilis; assembly: GCA_028583015.1. Lineage (NCBI taxonomy): Eukaryota > Viridiplantae > Streptophyta > Pinopsida > Araucariales > Araucariaceae > Wollemia > Wollemia nobilis. The sequence continues at coordinate 6,901,881 of JAQPPZ010016936.1, forward strand.
TTTTGTTGAATCCTCTCACTGTTTCTTTCCAAGTCATCATCCATGTTCCTGTTCCTGTTCTTGTTCTCATCCATGTTCCTATTCTTGTTTTTATCCATGTTCCTATTCTTGTACCTACTCTTGTCCTCATTATTTTTTGAGTCTCTTTTCTTTTTTGAGTCTGTGTTCCTGTTCATCTTCTTGTTTCTGTTCATGTTCTTGTTCCTACCCATGTTCCTGTTCCTGTTCATATTTTTGTTCCTATTCACATTCCTGTTCTTGTTCATGCTTGATTCTGGAATATTTGCTCTACACCATCTTGCTATGTGACCATCATTATTGCACTTATAACACTTAATGTTATTATTCCTTGGATGTGCAACTGTCTTAGGATTTCTCCTAGTGAAGCCATATCCTCTTCTGTCATGAATCCTGCAATTCATTGCCTTGTGACCAAACTCATTACATGAATAGCAATATCCTTGGAAAATTTGTTCTCTTCCATATACCTATCTTTCATGTGACCTGCACTGTGAAGCCATGTGCCCAAACCTGTGACATGAGAAGCATCTCCCATTGAAGCTTCCTTGCCTAGACCTCATTGGTCTCCTATTATGATTGTTGTTCCATCTGTATCTTCTTTGCCCATTATCCTTGTTGGACTCACTGCAATCTGACTCATCCTTAGAAGTTTCATTTTCACTTTCGCTTACCTCTGAGAATCCTTCTTCTGAAGTACCTTCTTCTTCAAGACCTGAAGTAGACTTTTCTACCCATTTCTTTTGAACCTGTTTAGAACCAAGACCTATTTTATTTGATGCTCCTCTTTGTATCCTAACTATTTTATCCACATTATTTTCACTGGTTACATACTTGTATAGCTTATTCTTGGAATCCTCTAGATCTTCCTTTAGTAGTGCAACTTCATGTGTTAACTTTTCACATTCCAGAATCTTTGCTTCTAACTTATCTTTGAACTTGCTTGCCTTAGCCTTTGACTTTTCTAAGTCCTCTATGAGTAGTAATATTTCTTCATCACATTCTTGAAATTGACTTTCAAGTTTAGAGTGTTGCTTTCTTACCTTATTTACTATGTCAAGAGCATAGATAAGTTCTCCCTTGAGATCATAACCATTCTCTATTGAATAGTCCTCTATTTGTTTTCCTTTGTCCATATCATTCCTTTATTTTGACTTATCTTCTATAGGATCACTCACTTCTTCTTCTTCTAATGCCATTAGAAGATTCTCATCCGGTTTACCAAGTGCATCTTCAAAATCATCATCACTGAAACTATAGCCATCCCTAGTGCAATCATCTTCAAGATGTCCAAATTTACCACATCTAAAACACTTGAGAATAACTGGAGTCTTTTTCTTAACTGGATATTTTTCTTCAACCATAAACAAGACTTCATCTCTATCATTGTCTGAAAAACTAGCATCACTATCAATTGAGTACTTACTTGCATTATCCGCATAGTAGCTTGGCTCTCCTTTTTCTGCTTCTTGTCTCCCTTGTTCTTCTTTAGAACTAAGTCCTGTTATGGTGACTGATGATCTTTGTGCATTGATAGTCCTTTCCAAGGTCCTTGAATTTTCCTCAGACTTGTGTAGCTTATCCTTAGAGCCTTTTACTTCCATCCTTAGTGAAACTATCTCATGCTCTAATATTTCACACTCTAGATCTTTTGTCTTTAATTTTTCAACCATACCTTCTTCAATTTTCCTTGTCTCTTCAACTTTGATTTTGAAGTTGGTGAGTTCCTATAAAAACCTTGCTTTTGCTTTTTCATCTTCTTGAGCTTGGACCCTTAATCCCGAGTTCTCCCTTTTTAATTCTTCAAGAGTAACCATAAGCCTTTCACATTCTATCTCTTTTACCTTTGACTGTTCAACCATACCTTTTTCAACTCTTCTTGCCTTTTCAACCTTATCTCTCAAGTCAGATATATCCTGTAGAAGCTTTGTCTTACATTTCTCATCTTCTTGTATTTGAGCCTTCAATTCTGAATTTTCTCTTTTCAATTCAACAAGTTCCTTAAGAGTGGCTTCCTCCTTTTCTTTATCTGAATCTTCCTCTTCTTCAATTTCTTCTATTGTCCAAAGTGGAGTTTCTTCTTGATACCTGCTTCGACTATTCTTGTTATCCTTTTTTGACTCATTCTTTAGAACTTCAAATCTAAGAGAATCATCTTCATCTTCACTACTATCAAACCCATTGCAATAACTTGCATCATGACCGAGTTGACCATAGACAAAATATTCTTCACCTTCTTGTGAACAATAAGCTGCATGATGACCTGTCTTTCCACAACTGGTACAAAACTTTATCAGTCTAGATATTTCTCCATTACTTGATTCATATCTTGAATCTATTTCCATGTGTCCTCCCAACACAACAATATTAAACTCATCTTCCTTTTCTTTCATGACCATAGGTGTTCTTTTCTTCTTGTGTCTCATGCTTTTACTCTTGCCTTTCTTTGCCATTTGTGTTCTTGCAAGATCTTCCTTCAAGCTGTTAAACCCTTTCTGAAGGAACCAACTCTGATACCAATTGAAGAACACAAGCTTATACTGAGAGGGGGGTGAACAGTATAAGACCACTTTTTACTTTTCTTTCCCAAATAGTATTAATCAATATAATCAATGGCAATATCAATAGCAATAACCAAAGCAATGCACCAATCATCACACACAATAGAGACACCAGATTTTAACGTGGTTCACCCAGTGTGGGCTACCTCCACAGAGAAAATATTTCTTCTAAATATTTCTCAAATAATCTCTTGGGAATCTTTCCCAAATTACAATGTTTATGGACTTCTGTCCAAAGGAGATGTTGATCCCCTAATCTCAAGTTTGTGGATCTCTTCCATAGGAGAACTCTTTCCCCTTCTACTCTGGCTAGTGATCTTCTAGAAGACTCTATCTCTATGTTGCACTGACTGGTGGATCTCTTTCCACTTGAAGACTCCTCACTCAGATCTGTCTTCAATTGTCCTGGTTTCTGGATCTCTATCCACTGAGACTCTATCCTCTATACTCTATCACCTCCAAAGCTCTATCTCAATACTATACCAAACACAGTTCAATCGGTCTAGCATAGTTCTGCTCAATCTCTTGTACTAAACATAATATAATCGATCTAGTACAATTTTACTCAATAGGTTCACATAGAACCTACTCAAATATACTCAATAGGTCCACACAGAACCTGCTCAAATATTCTCAATAGGTCCACATAGAACCTGTCCAAATATTCTCAAAAGGTCACATAGAACTTGTCCAAATCTGCTCAAAAAGTTCACACAGAACTTGTCCAAATCTACTCAACAAGTCCACACAAAACTTGTCCAAATCTGCTCAACAAGTCCACACAGAACTTGTCCAAATCTGCTCAATAAGTCCTCTCTAGGACTTGCTCAAATCAGCTCAATAAGTCCTCTCTAGGACTTGCTCAAATCTGCATAGTAAGCTTTCACAAAAGCTTAACTCAAATCAGTCCACAAGCCTTCTCAAAGACTTGTCTCAAATCACATAGAATCATAAAGAGAATTATTAGAGACTCAATATGTTCTAAGCTCAATGTTCAATCAATATCTCAATTCAATCTCATAGAAGCATAAAGAGAATTGTTAGAGACTCAATATGTTCTATACTCAAATCCCAATCTCAACTCAAATCAATCTCATAGAAGCATAAAGAGAATTGTTAGAGACTCTATATGTTCTATACTCAAATCCCAATCTCAACTCAATAGAAGCATAAAGAGAATTGTTAGAGACTCAATATGTTCTATTCTTAAATCTCAATCTCAACTCAAATCAAAATATGAAATAGTTTGTTTCTAGGAACTTGAACAACCACATGCATCCACTTGACTAGGCTTAAATCAACTCAACTCAACCAATCACCTCAAGGAACAATCCTTTCTCACAAACCCTAGTCCAAGCATGTATTTAACCAACTCAAAATGTTTCCAACAATGCTCAATCACAAATCTCACATAACAATTATACTCATGTTCTTTTCTAACTCAAGTTCAAGTTCATTTCACAATCAATGGGCTTCAACAACAATGCTTCTAAAACAAGGTTTAATTACAACTCACAAACCAGAAAACCTTGAAGCATTAAACCAACAACTCTCAAAAATGGAAACCACAATCAATCCTTTTCTCTCCAAAGATATTTCAGAAATCAACCACCATAAACAATCAATAGGAGAATGTGCCCATACCTTTTTGATGCCAAGGAGTTGTCCACAAAATCTACCACACTTAAACACAACTTTCCTTTCCAATCTCAATAAGGGTTAGTGGACTTCAAATAATCACAATATAAAGCATAACTCAATTTACACCCTTTTTACTCCAACTAAATAAACACATCCACCAAAGTCCCTTTTTAATAAAACCCTTATCAAAATAACAATCAATAAGCCTTTCAAAAATACTTTAAAACAACTCCTTATTTCTCCTAAATTCAATTCTTAATAACCATCAAATAAATCATTAAACCCCTCAAGTTTTGCAATAATCAATACAACCCAAATAACAAAGCTTAATTAAAACTTTAATTTCCACTAACCACCTTATAACTCCAACCTTAGGGCTAAATAAAATTAAATTAATGCAAAACGTAATTACCTCCTCAAGGGGATTCGAACCCCCGACTTGCCCACATCGCGAGCGTCTTAGCCGTGGCTAAGATTCCACACGAGCTAGCCGCTCGTTGGAAAGGGAAAGGCACAACGTGCCTTATGCCCATCTCCACCTTTCGCAAAACCAAAGGCACTGAAGCGCTTCTCTCACGCTTTCCAAAAAATGCAGTCAAGGGGATTCGATCCTCGATATTTTTATCTGCCCCATGCCTTAGCCAAGGCCCACTTGCCAATGTGCCACGTTGCCCATGATGTTTGTTTCTCCGAACGCAGTCTGTGTTATTCGCTGCCACACTTTTCAAGAATTTCGCACGAGCTCATAAACGATTCGATAGCCAACACTTTTATTACACGAGCAAGGATAAAATAATAATCAATTGAAGCCCCCTTTATATAGTCCTTTAATCATATCGAAGACATCGACGGAAATATGACTTTTTATTTTCTTGATGACGTCGGTGAAAATCTTGCATATTGAGTTTTAAATTTGAATTCAAATTTTAAATAATTAAAATTTAAACCAAATATTAAAACTTAAATATCTCCATCACCGGGGCACCTTTTTCGATGAAACGAAAGCCCAACTTGGGTTTTAAGAAAAACCCAGATCAAATCTATTGTCCATGGTTTTAAATAAAACCTTTTATTTTTCCTATCTTGGTTTTCACAAAAACCCTTCATAGATCCTTTTGACATTAAATGATCTTTTGACATCAATGACAACATATTAGCTTAGGGACTCAAAATGTCCAATAATTTTACTTTTCAATCTAAAATATAACATTAATAATATCAAAGCAGTAAATAATGCACACATCATAACACACATGAAAGACATGATTTAACGTGGTTCACCTAATGTAGGTTACATCCATGGAGAAAATTTCCATATAAATTTTCTCAATGAATATTTTGGGAATCAAATCCCTATTACAATGTTTATGGATCTCTGACAAAAGGATACACCAATACCCTATGCTCAAGTTTGTGGATCTCTATCCATAGGAGACCTCTTTCCCCAGCACTCTGGTTTGTGGATCTCTCTCCATAGGATAAATCTATCCCATCTGCTCTGGTTTGTGGATATCTCTCCATAGGAGAACTCTATCCCCTCTGCTCTGATAAACTCTGATCAAATTTTCTCACAAATCTGATCCAATCTGCTCACAACATTGATCTAATCTGCTCACAACACTAATGTAATCTACTCTCAATATATCTATTCTAATACATGTTCATAACTGCTCATAACACATGCTCAAAAATATTTCACAAAGATTCAAAAAATTATCTTCAAACCTAGCACAAGTAGTTCACAATATCTAGCACAAATGTCTCAATCTATTTCAATCAATGGAAGCACAATCTTGTTTTCATCCTCTATTCCAAATATTTTCAAAACCATTCAAAAATGAAGTACAAAAAGATATTAAAAATATAATGCATTTTTTTCAATTTTCTCTCAACAATTATGTACATGTAGGTCTCAAACCCTAACTCAAATATTTTCAACAATGCTTACCAAACAACATTTTTATCTCCACCTTATGTTCAAAAACATTCACTCAGTAAAACACTTTAAACAAGGAATGATGTGTCCATACCTCTTAAGTTTCTCTTATGGAGATATGTCTTCAAAAATCTATCTCACAAAAAAATGATCTTTCTAGTGCCACTCCAAGAGTTAGATAGCAAAATAATTTCTCAAAACATCCACATGAATTTATTTCTCAAAAAGATATGTTCAATGAAATCTGAAATTGATGTTCAATAACTCTTCTTATGTTTTTAAAATATAGGGCATTAATAATTATCAAAGACCTTCAAAATCACTTTCACCATTAAAAATTCTAGTAAAATATCAAACCACTATAACACCTTACTAATCCTATTCTTGCATGCAAAACATATTTTTCATTTATCCAATTTACAAAAATAAACTATATAAAGCACTCACAAAATTTTATTAAATTGTACCCTTATAACTCCCTAAGTGCAAATTCAAAATTTATAAACCTAAACCTTATGAATCCCTAATAGCAAAATTTATGCATCATTAATTTCAACCCTTATGGTACTCTAAAAAACACCTAACCCTTATGACTCCTTAATAGCAAGCACAAATTTTATTAAAAATAATCCTTATGACTCCCAAAATTAAACAAAGGTTTTATAAAACAAAATTCGCCCTTACCAACTTTCTACCATGGAGATTCGAACGTGCAACCTCATGGAGCCCACACTCTAGCACTTGCTAGAGCATCGTGTGGGCTAATTGCCCACACAACAATATCAATGCACCAATTTCACCTTAACCTGTCACGAACCGTTGATCAACAAAACAGAACACACAACTTGTCGCCACCAAGACTCGATCTCATAACCTCCTCCATGTAACGTCTTATGCAGGGTTTCCCTGCCAATTGAGCTACCCACTCAGTTGAAATAAACCATGTGCCTTATTTTACTTCAACCTCATGCATTGTTTATTTGTAAAAAATGTACGTCTCTTTCCCTCTTTTCCTTCGATTGATCACCATGCGCTATAATTTTGAATGGGATGTAGAAGAAATTCGAATTCCAATCAAAAATTTTAAACTCACTACCAAATAGTTATTAATCCACATTTTATATGTATTTCGAATTAGGAAAAAATGACGTCGACACTTTTCAAAACAATTTTAATTTTGGTGCCATAGGTAATTTAAAATATTATTATAATATTTAATTTTTTAAATTAAATATTATAAGTAATCTTATTAGAACCTTTGTCTTTTGCCTTGGGATCTTCTTCAACCTTGCAAATAATGAACCTTTCTCAATGAAGCCCTTGTTACTTTCAAACTTTCTTAATAATATTTAAATATTATAATCCTTTTCTTCAAAATTCTCTTTGCTTGCTTTCACAACCATGGAAAATTCCTTTGCATTTATATTATAACCTTGAAGACAAAATTCAAACTTTTCACCTTTGACATCAATGACCACCAATGACATCAAATCTTTGACATCAATGATAACACTATACTCAAAATTTCCAACAATATCCCCTTTGTCATTGATGACAACCCTTTCTAAAAATTCCTTTTCCTACCACATGATTCCAATTCTGCTCCCCTTGAGGAACTACTCCCTCTAACTGAATGCTCTCCCCTTATTCAAATACTCAAATATCTCCCCCTTTGACATCAATGGCAAAGGAACTCCTTTGGGGCTAAAGATAATATTCTTAGCTTAGCCCCCTCCCCACCTCCTCTCCTTGAGGTGATTAATTTTAGGGTGGAAGTAACACCACTCCCAATTTCCTTCTAATATACTCAAAAGTTTTCTTTGGAAGTGGCTTAGTGAAAATATCCACAATATGTTCCTTTGTAGTAACATATTCCAATTTGACTTGCTTATCCGTCATTTGTTCTCTCAAAAAATGATGTGTGATCAGAATGTGCTTGGTCCTTGAGTGCATCACTAGATTATTTGAAATGTTTATGGCACTTGTATTATCACATAGTATGCAGATGGGATGATCATGCTCTATCTTAAAGTCCTTTAAATTTTACTTCATCCATAACACTTGTGTACAACAAGAAACCGCTACAATGTACTATGCCTGTACTACAGACAAGGACATTGATGCTTTTTTCTTGCTTAACTAAGAGACTAAACAATCTCCAAGAAATAATGCTCCTCTATTTGTGCTTTTTCTATCATAAATACTACCTTCCCAATCCGCATTTGTATATGCTATGAGAGTAAAGTTATCACTTTTTGGGATACCAAAGTCCAAAATCCATAGTCCCTTTTAAATACTTGAGAATTCTCTTTACTACTAGTACAAGTGTTTCCTTTGGTTTTGCTTGAAATATTACCACTATTCCCACTACTTGCATTATATCTGGTCTTGTAGTTGTGGCATATAGTAAGCTACCAATCATAGATCTATACAATGTTTGATTTGCCTCAGGAGATTCATCATCTTTACTCAACTTGCATCCTGTAACCATGGGGGTACTTACTGGTTTGCAATCTTCTAATTTGAATTTATTCAACATTTCTTTTATATACTTGGTTTGTGAGAGAAATACACCCTTCTCTGATTATGAAATTTGTAGTCCAAGGAAGGACAACTCACCAAGCATTGATATTTTAAATTCATTTTGCTTACTCTTTGCAAATTTTTGATACATCTAATCATTATTACCTCCAAAAATGATGTCATCCACATAGACAACCACAATTAATAAGTCATCTCCTTAATTTTTGATGTGTAAGTTGTAGTAAACTATTCCCTTTTTAAAACCCTATTCTTGAAGATACTTATCCAACCTTGAATACCAAGGTCTAGGAGCTTGCTTTAGTCCATAAAGAGCCTTCTTTAACCTACACACATAATCTGGATTATCAGTTAGGTTGAACCCTGAAGGTTGCTCAATGTAGACCTCTTCTTCCAAGACACCATTGAGAAAGGTTGATTTTACATCCATTTGATATACTTTGAAATTTTTGAAACTTGAGAAATCTAAAAACATCCTTATGGCCTCAATTCGTGCAACATGAGTAAATATTTCATCAAAATCAATCCCTTCAACCTGTGCATAGCCTTTGCATACAATTCTTGCTTTATTCCTGACTACTTGACCATCTTCATTTAGCTTATTTTTGTAAAACCATTTAGTGCCAATTACATTCTTATATTTTGGTCGTGGGACAAGTTCCCAAGTCTCACTTTTTTCTATTTGATCCAATTCCTCATCCATTTATTTGACCCAAAATTTATCTTCTCTTACCACATTGAAATCCTTGGGCTTAATTTTAGACAACAAAGAAATATTTGCATGTTCACTTGTATCTATTATCTTTCTCCTTATTTATCTTTCATCTAGATTTCCAATAATCAGATCTCTTGGATGATTCTTTGCACATACCTTGATGGAGCCTTAGATGGTGTTCTTGGTGTTTCATCTTCTTTTGATTCTTCACCTATTTCTTCTTGGCAACTTTCTCCTTCTTGATACACAATTTCTTGAACTCGTTCTTTTGACCTTGTTTGTTCATCAACTATCACATTTATACTTTCCATAATTCTATGTGTTCTCTTATTATAGCATTTATAGGCTTTGCTCTTAGCAGAATACCCAAGGAAGATGCCCTCATCACACCTTGAGTCAAACTTGTCCAATTTTTTTTCTTCCCATCTAATGTAGCATTTACTTCCAATTTTTTTGAAATACTTCACAATAGTTGGTCTTCCCTTCCAAATATCATATGGAGTTTTATGATGATTTACTATTACTTGAGCTCTATTGATGATATAGACAACTTTATGAACTGCCTCTCTCCAAAACCCATCTGAAATCTTGGATTCATTTAGCATAGCTATGGCCATATTCTCAACAATTCTATTTTTCCTTTCAACTACTCCATTTTGTTGTGGGGTCCTTGTTGTTGAGTATTCTATTTTGATCCCATGTTGTTCACAAAATTCTATGAATTCACCTGAAGTAAATTCTCCTCCTCTATCTAATCTTAGACACTTTATCCTTTTACATATTTCATTTTCTACTAACTCTTTGAATACCTTGAACTTCTCAAAGGCTTCTAAAATTTTCTCTTAAGAATGCTACCCAAGTTATTATGGAGAAATAATCTATAAATAGAATTAAGTAACTTTGACCTTGTAAACTCGTTGTTCTTGTAGGACCACATAAATAAGTGTGAACTAGTTTCAATGGTTAAGATGAAGTAAATTCATTTGACTTGAAACCTGTTCTTGTTTGCTTTCCATGCTTACATTGTGCACAAATTGTGCTTTGTGGTCTTTTTATCTTGGGTAAATCTCTGACTTCTTATTTGTTGCTTATTTTTACTATGTTTTCAAAGTTTATATGACCCATTCTTCTATGCCATAACCAAATCTCATCCTCTTGTGATAAGAAACACTTTTATCCCTTAATTTCACTTAGTATGTAGATATTATTTGTAGTTCTACTAGCATCTACAATGAACTTTCCTATTTTAGATTTTTTGATCTCACATCTATTTGGATGAAAAGTGATCGTGTGCCCCTAATCACAAAGTTGACTTACACTTAGTAAAGTGTGCCTCAATCCCTTAACATATAATACATTTTTTTGTCTTTGATTTTCCATTATCTAAACCCAAAGTCTCTTTTCCCACAATTTTTGTTGAACCATTGTCACCAAATTTTATTGATCCTCCATTGTTTTCTTTAAGTACAAGAAATTTACTTTTGTCACCTTTCATATGAATCGAACAACCACTATCAAGAAACCACTAATTTCTCTTATCCTATATATGAAGAGTTGTTTGTACTAACATTGACTTCTCATTTTCCTTCTCTTTTCTGTCTTTCCAATCTATCGAGGTTGTATTCTTTTGAACCTTATGATCCTTTTTCTTTTTGCTTGATTCAGGAAATACTATTTTTTACCATTTGGCCTTATGTACAAAGTTATTGCATTTGCAATAGATAATATTGTTATTCATGAGGGGTGCAAATGAATTGAAATTTCTATCAACATTATTTCTCACACAAACAGTGTAATCTACAACTCTATGACCATATTTGTTACATGAAAAACAATAGCCATGGAAGAAATTTTGTAACCTATTAGATTGCCTTGAGTAATATGGTTGCGTGCTTCTTCATTTTCTATTTCTATAATTGAATTTTGTCCATGAAGCTTCTTTGTTTATTTGTTCTTGATGTGTTTGCCTTTCAATGCATTAGCATAGGTCATGAGCTCTTCTTCTTTTGATATCTCCATTCGTTTGGAGCTTGACTCCTCTTTATGTTTCCCTAACTTTATCTCTTGCTGTAACTTACCTTTCCTCTTTTCAACTTCCTTTCTTAGAGAGATAATTTCAGATTCCAACCCTTCACATTCTTACTCTTTTGCCTTTAACTGTTCTACCATATCCTATTCAATTTTCCTTCCCTCCTCAACTTTTACCTTGAGCTCTGTGAGATTTTGTAGGAGTTGCATCTTTGCTTCCTCATCTTCTTGGATTTGAGCCTTCAAACTTGAATTCTTCCTTCTAACATTTTCCAAGTTTCTAAGAGCAACAATGAATTTCTCTTTTATGTCTATCATGGCTTCTTATTCATTTTTTTAGGTCATGTATGTTCTTGTAGGATCTTACTTCAAGTTGGTAGACTTTTCAAGAAGGAACCCACTCTTATACCAATTGAAGAACATAAGCTTATACTAAGAGGGGGGTGAACAGTATAAGATAATTTTTTTTACTTTTCAATCCAAATGATAACAACAATAATATCAAATTAGTAAACAATATACACATAATCACACACATGGGAAATATGATTTAACATGGTTCACCCAATTTGGGTTACATCCACAAAGAAAATATTCCGTAGAAATTTTCTCAATGAATATTTTGGGAATCAAATACCTATTACAATGTTTATGGATTTCTGTCTAAAGGACACACCAATCCCCAATGCTCAAGATTGTGGATCTCTATCCACATGAGACCTTTGTCCCCACTGCTCTGCTTTGTGGATATCTCTCTACAGGAGAACTCTATCCCCTTTGCTCTGGTTTATGGATATCTCTCTATAGGATAACTCTATCCCCTCTGCTTTGCTCAACTCTGATCAAATCTGCTCATAATTCTGATTCAATATTCTCACAACACTGATCCAATCTGCTCAAAACACTGATGTAATTTACTCTCAACATTATATTAAATATGTTCTAATACATGTTCATAACTCCTCATAACACATGCTCAAAAAGATTTCACAAATATGCAAAAATTTATCATCAAACCTAGCATAAGTAGTTCACAATATCTAGCACAAATTTCTCAATCTCTTTCAATCGATGGAAGCACAATCTTATTCTTAACCTCTATTCCAAATGTTTTTAAAACCATTCAACAATGAAGTACAAAAAGATCTTGAATCTCTAATGTTATTATTTCAACTTTATCCCAACAATTGATGTACATGTAGGTCTCAAACCCTAACTCAAATATTTTTAACAATGATTATCAAACAACCCTTTTATATCCACCTTATTGTATGTTGTGTACAAATTGCATGGTGATCTAACTTGCATGCTTTTTAGATTAAAATGCTTGCTATTTAATAATTTGATTTCTCATAGTGCTTATAAGTTATATAAAAAAAATTAATATATGATTTTTTTTTAGATCATTGATTGTGTTATCATAGTATCTTCACATGACAAGATTTAAATATATTATGTTTCTTAAAAATCAAAGCAGTTAACCTCATGAACTCATACTATTTGATAATAACAATATTATCATTAATATAGTAAAAAATCATTAAAAACCAAGGAATAACAAAACCACTTCCAAAATATTAGATTTGCTTACTATACTTTTCAACAAAATTAAACTTTGGATAGTGTTCCTTATAATATCATGTTACCAAATGTAAAATATTATTTTTTAATATATAAAGAATCGATAATTTTTTATAATTATATTCCTCTATACTCAAATTTAATTTCAATTATTATTATTATTATAATCCCACTTACTCTTTGATTAATGTCATTGTAATCCCACTCACTCTTAATAAATATGTAGTGAATGCCCTTGTGTTAAAGTGTGACATAGACCATTAACCTTTTAAAGATTGAAACCATAATTATACACTAACAAATATTTAAATTAATTATTGATCTATGTTTTGAGATTTCTAATACGTTACTATAGGAACATCAACTTGGCTGAATGTAGTCTTCACTACCATAAAATACTTTCCCTACCATAAAATACTTTCCCTACCAACAAAAGTATAATATCTTCAACGATAAGGGAACCAAAAAAAAATTAATTTCTAGTTCTTAGGGCATGGAAGAAGTTGCCTATCACCTTCACCAAAGCTTCCTAGAAATAAAAAATTAATCGTTTTCCTAAATTTCAAAGTACAAAGTTTTTAGCTTACTAAAAAGTTCTCAACTTATATAATTGTGTTAAATTTTTTTTTGACTCTTATATCTTTTAAGGCATCCTTTGTCCCCGCCCACTCTCTTGAAGAGAATTGATGTAAGATTGACCATCGACCTTACAAGTATTGAAACCACAAATACACATTTAAAAAAAAAAAAACTTCTAATGATCCATACATTTGAATTTTCTAATATTTGGTTGTCTCAAGTATAGTTTTTACTATTATAAAATTCCCTTCCCCTAGCAAAAATATTTAGGATTTTGGTTCTTTTTCAGGGGTTCAAGGCTCAAACCATGGTTTGGGCTAGTGCGTGAGAGGGTGAGTTTGTGGTGGTTGTGTGTTAAATTCCATATTAATAAGCATAGTTCTCAACTTTACGAGGGATTATGATTAGAAAGAGATAAAAGATTACTTAACCCATATATAATGGTTTCTTACACTAGCCTCTCTATATATATATATTCAACAATAAAGGAACAAATTGAGTCTTAAGGCATGAAAGAATGCACATTACCTTCATCAATTATAAGTTAATTTGAATATTTAAGGCTGTTTAAAAGTAGTTTTTGTGAGGTTACAATTCCTTAAATAATATTATAAAATAATATGAACCGGGTTCAATCCCTACAACGGGATACGTATATATATAAGAAGTATTTACTCAATAAAAAAAATCTTATAAAATAAATTTTTTAATTTTTGTCAAAAATTTTAACTTATTAAAATATTTTCATTTTATATGTATTATTAAATTATCATTAAATTTCATTAAAATATATTTACAATTTGATCTTTAAGACATCTTATAATAGGTGGTTTTCATCTTGACCTACATTTATATAATTTTTGATATTAACTTTTTAAATTTACTATGTAAAATTAAAACAAATCAAAATTTAAATCTAAATTGAAACATATCGTGTCATGTCCCATATGGCATATCGAATATCAGAAAGGAAGAATATCAGAAAGGAAAAGGACATCTCGAATATCAAAAAGGAAAGGAATGTGACCTTACGTTTCCTATCATTCAAACCTGAAATTTAATATTTTTATAATTGCATTATTCTCTTGTCCACTCTGACCATTTTTAAGGTATATTGACATTTAAAAAGATGTGATGAGTCATTATTGCCTTTCCCATTTCAATATAACAATAGTCAAGCTTATGATTAAGAATCCACTTTTTTTTTTATTTCTTTTTAATTATTGTCTCTCAAGTAGATGCTCCAAAACAATTCAAATTCTCTTTTCTAGCGTTAAAATTTAATTCAAATGTTTGACATAATGTGTCCAGCCAACCTCACTCGGAAAGAATATAGAATTGGTCAAAAATACAAGAAACAACATATAATCGTTCCAATAATGGAGCTATACTAACCATGGACGGGATGATATATAATCTTATTATAACATCATCCTTAAAGGTTAGATCCTCTCATAACACATAATAATTATAATAATAAAATAAGTGTTTCTTAATTTAACTTTATAAATTGATAAAGAAATGAAATAATGAATGATTTGATCTTATATATATATATATTTTAAAAAAATTGTAATTTTATATTAAATAAATATGAAATTATATTTCTTAGATTCCTTTATGTTCTTGGAGCTATGAATTCTACTTTTTAACCCTCATCCCCAAATCCCAAGATGCTTCCTTTCTGAATGACTATCAACCGATCAGCTTATGCAATGCGTTTTACAAAATTTTAACCAAATTTATGGCCAACCGAATGAAATTCATCTTTCTGTCCATCATAAATCCTTGCCAAGGAAGTTCTATGAAGGAGAGAGTGATTACTGACAGTGTCATCACAATTCACGTGCTTATTCATTCCATCACCAAAAGCAGAAAGGTAGGCTTCTTCATGAAGCTTGACATAAATAAAGACTTTGACTGGGTCTCATGGAAATTTTTGTTTGCTATGCTATCCATGTTCGGTTTCTACCTCAAGTGGATCAAATTAATTAAATCTTGCATCACATTTGCTTGGTTTTTTGTTTTTGTTAATGGATCTACTATAGAGTACTTCACGAGTGGGTGTGGTCTACGACAAGAAGACCCTCTCTCCCTTTTTATTTTTATCATACTAACCGATTATTTGGGAAGAACTCTGAAATTTTTCTATTCCTCTGTAGATATTTCAAGCATCAAACCATTCTCTGATCTTCATTCGATTTTCCACCAATAATTTGTGGATGATACCATTTTGGTGAACCGATCCATAATGCTTGACGTCAAAGTCATAAAATCTATTTTGGATTCCCATGAACAAGCGATCAACCAGAAAATCAACTTCAATAAAAGCAACCTTTATTTTCTAATTACTCCTATCAGAGGCAGCATAAAATAACTAGAATTCTAGAGTGTAATATTTCTTCCTTCCCTTCCATCTACCTCGGGCTATCTCTCTTTCAAGGCAATACAGTTGCAAATATGTGGAACGAAGTCATCCAAAGAATCATGAAAAAATTGCAGGGTGGAAAAATGATCTTCTATCCCAAGCATGCAAAGCCACTCTTGTTCATACTAGTTTCCAGAGTGTTCCAATCTATTTTCTACCTCTCTTCAAAGCTCCCCAGTCAATATACCTCAAAATTGAACAAATTTAAAAACAATTTCTTTGGTTCAGGGCTGAAAATAAATTCATATTCTACTTAATGGCGTGGGATAAGGTGTATCTCCAAAAATAATTTCAGACGAATCCATAAAATGAATTTGGCAATTATCAACAAGCAAGGGTGGATAATTATCAAAATTCTAGAACTAGTCGGGTTGATATTATCAAAAGCAAATATTTAAGAGGATCCTTAATTATCAACAACCCCCTTCCTGAAGAATCTACCTTTTGGAATTCTATAACTTATATTATCCCTATCCTTAAAAAAGGAGACAGGTGGCACATTGGAGACGGTTCTGCAATCATATTTTGGGAAGACCCATGGGTGACCAACCAGCCGTTGAATAATGATCCTACACTAAGGATTTTAAACCAATCTCTGACCACCTCTTTGGTAACAGAGTCAGTAATTTCATATCCAATGAATTTGGTTACCCCATGTGGAAAGTTGTACCCCAAAATGAAGGTAGCCCCAACCAGTGCCTGATGTGCAAAGCCATATTTAATATGCTTTGGGCCATTATCATCCCAAGCATTCCTTCATAGGACATCCCTGTTTGGCAATCTTGTGAATCTGACCTCTTCTATTTCAAAACAACTTATATCATATAGGATGGTTCTAATTGCAGCTAGTTCTCTGTCATAAGTGTTTGGTTAAAACATTTTATTCCCAAAATTACCCATTTATTTTGGCTAGTTTTTCAAAATAAGATCCTTACCTCAAATAATCTTATTTCCCGAGAAATACTTATCCCAAACCGTTGTTTTCTTTGTCTGTCAACTTGGAAATCAGTCCACCACATCTTCATTAAATGTCCCTTCTCCATTGGAATCCTATCTTCCCTACTTGCTTTGGTCAACTTAGCATGGACTATCCCTAATTCCTTAGCTAACCTGTGTATCTAATGGCCCCCTTTGTTCAAATTTTATCATATCAGATCTTGGTGGTCCTTCTCGCTTCCTCATTATTTATGGTAGATTTTGTTGGAGCAAAAAAGAAGAGCATTCAAAGATGAAACTAGGAGCCCATAATCCATTTTATCAAAAAAATTAGCCCTGCCTACGAAAAATTCTAACTTGGTGTGTCCAGCTGAAAAACCCATGGTCCAATCTAAATCCAAACCGGTGTGCACCCTCAATCTATCTCCCTACCCTAATATTCAAACTCGACCCACTGTGGATAGGACCTTGATGTCTTGGATCCCACCCACACCGGGTTGGCTTAAACTTAATTTTTATGGGGTAGTAAAAAGCGATCCCGATAGGGCCAGTTGTGGAGGAGTGATCAAGCTAATGAAGCTAAAATTATCCTCACCTTTGCAAAATATTTAGAGTGTCAATCTAACAACTTCATTGAAGCTAAAGGAGTGTTTCAGGGATTGGTGGCGACAAAGGAGATCCATATTCAAAACCTTATTATGGAGGGTGATTCTCTCAATGCTATTAATTTCCTAAAAGGTTCTACTCACCCACCGTGGAATGTTACAACACTCATTGATGAGTCGAAGGCTATTGTCCAAAGCATCAACAACATTGTGGTCTAACATGTCTATTAGGAGAAAAAAAAGTGGTCAACCTCATGGAAAATCACGGGCTGCTATAGGATACCCTCATGATATGGAAGGGACCATTTCCCCAAGGCTTAATGAACCTTGCACCATCGAAGACAATATATCCTATGCCTAAGCTCTGTAAGTGTCTTGACAAGTTGACCAATCACCTTTTCCACTTGATGGTCACAAAAACTGGTATTAATCTGTTGTTCTTCCTTGTGTTTGTGACCTAGATCCCTTCACCCATTATCAGCATCTTATCTGGTGAGTGTCCTTTCCTCTCAATGCTTAGTGTGCATTGCAATATGTAGTTTATTTTTGTTGTTCATTTTCAGTATGATCCATTTTTGTTTCATTGAACAACTATGGTGGTTACCCTTCTAAGCTCTATCTTTTGGTTTTATGAAATATGAAAGCTCTTCTCTTGATGGGATTCTTTCCCTTTTCTGGCTGTAATGGTTTGAGGATCCTTTTAAAACCCCACTACCAATAAAAATATGATATTATGTTTTTCATATGTTTTTATTGGTATTTCTTCAAAGCTTCAATAATGACTTAAAAATTAGGTTTCTTATACATCATAGCTAGTTATGTCTATCAAGCTAAGTTTTATCCTTAGACACTTTCCCAATTTGTCAATCAATATCCTTTAAGTCATTGATTTTTGAGTTATTTTTTAAGTTTCTTTAATGGTCATTGATTAACTAGAGTGAATTAATACCCCACATAGAGATATAAACCACCTATGATGCACTGCTCTCACTAAATTCTTATACTAAGTACTTTAATGGTTTAATATGAAGCCTCTTCTTTGAGACTTCATATTCTTCCCTATTTAGTTCTATATAAATATACCAAAAAATAAAAACTTCACTTTGATTCACAACTTATTTTATTTGAGAGAAAATGGATTGTAAAACCATGGTTTCTATCTTGAAAACACCAAGTATCCAATTTATTACCACTTGAGTCTTTAAAATTGGATTTTTTGTATTCCTTTTGATTCTGCCAACTAAACCAGCAAGTTGAGTGCCATAATTTCAACATAATTATTGGAACCTAATCCCACTCCAACCTTGAATTCAAATGATAAGTCTAAAATATATAGCAATCCTCCTGCTCCACAAACTTTAAATACCCCTTGTCTAGCCCCATCAAAAATACCCTATGTCCCTAATTTATTGATATTTGGAGGGATGATTTATCTCATTACCTTTATTGCTATCAATTTCTTATATTTATAGGAACTTTTGATGATTTGAGAGGAGACCTACCAAGTAGGCTTCTCTTGATCCTAAAATATTTTTACATTCCTAGATAACCATACTCCCCATGACACAAACAATGAGAGAGCTATAAAACCTTTGTATGACCTATTTTCAAATCAATATTTCAAGCACTCTCCTAGGTAATATTCTTGTCATCCTATAGAAAGCTTTAACAATGTTATGCGCTCCTTCCAAACCTATCTAGTAAAGGAGTAAACTAACAATAATTGATCAATTTTTTCATTGTCAAACTTAGATAAATGAAACCTTCCTAGACCATTCCAACTCCTCTTCTATAATATCTCTCATGTTAGAACCTTATTTTTCATGGCAAGCCATAGAAATAGTCTTGTCTTCAACAAGGCTTTCTACTTCCATAGTAACTTCTACCACCACACTGAATCTTCATTTCTATATTCCAATAGAGTCTTATGCCCTAACTTGTGAGTGCACTCCCCATAGTTCCATTCTTTTTCTAAACCAATTGATCAATTTCCTATCGTAACTTGATATGTCTATATTTAAGTCTCCTCACATATTCTTCCCATTGGTGTACCTCCTCAACTTGAAGTCCTAATGCTTCCTTCCATCCCTATATCCAATTTGTAGATGATAATGGGTTAGTTTCTTGGAGTATATTTCTAATACATTGAGCTATTAAGGTCCAAATTACATTATTTGGTAGTCTGTGCATACTACCACAATAAATCCAAGGGACTAAGCCTAGTCTTATCTTTGAAGCATTCCCTATTTTTCAGGAAATTCAATCACCTACAATATAAAAGGCCTAAATAATTTTCTTACAACAAATTGAAATATCATAGGTTTACTTCACTAAGGCCCTTATCCACTCCTAGACTATGAGTGGCTCTAAATACTTTTCCTATATGATCTTATTTTATAAGCCTCCCCTAGATATTATCTTCCAAACACATTCAGTTGCTAAAACTTGCTAAATAGGAATATTTTTTTAAGTTCCCAGCCTCCATTTTAATTGGGCTTAGATAAGGATTTCCATTTAATCAAGGGAATATCTTCCCTTACCATTTTCGTTGTCAATAAAAATATGTAGCTTAACTATCTAATTTTATCCAAAATTTCCAACATACTGGTATATGAGTCAAAGATTTCCAATATACTGGTATCGGCTCTAGCATAGATTTGACCAAAGTCATTTTTTCCCTAAAGAGAGGTATTTTTTGCACCATAAATTAATTTTTTCTTCCACCTTATTTATTAGCCAATTCCATTCTTGTGTAGTGTAGTCATTGGATTTAAAAAAGAACCCCAAATATTTAAAACTCTCTTGAAGATTAAATCTATTAAAAAGGAAAAGTTAACCTATTAATATGGTATGATCCTATCCACACAATTAAAAGCGATGTTTGAATTCTGTGCATTAATATGCATACTTGTTGTTAGGCAGAAAAGATCTAAATATTGTTTTAACTTATATCCAACTCTTATTATTCCATTTGTGAAAAGGAGAAAAGGTTTATAGCTCTCTCGCTATAAAATTAGTTTTAAGATCATATTAATGGGATTTCAAATAAAGTAAATATTCTATAAGAAGTTTTGTTAGAGAAAATAAAGATAAATCATAAAGCATTAAAAAATAAAATTATTATATTGATGGAGTTAAGTTGTTGATATTTTGTGAGTGACAACACATGATTGTTAAATAGAACAATAACTCCATTTGCTTCTTTGAAAGGAATAAATGAATTCAAAGTTCAAATTTTAAATAAAAATTGTGTTAACAACTTTTAAGAATACTAAATTAGTGTTAGGTCATCTCTTTGATGAATAAAATTACATAGTTTTATCCTCATAATGAATAAGATCTTATAAAAATCATGTTTTTCTTTGTGGATGTTTTTCTTTCCACTTGAAGACTCCTCACTCAGATCCGTCTTCAATTGTCTTTGCTGCTAGACCTCTATTCACTAAGACTCTGTCCTCTATACTCTATCACATCCAAAGTTTTGTCTCAATATTGTACCAAATATAGTTCAGTCGGTCTAGCACAGTTCTACTCAATATTTTGTACTAAACATAGTACAATCGATCTAGTACAATTTTTCTCAATAAGTTCACTCGGAACCTACTCAAATTTTCTCAATAGGTCCACACAGAACCTGCTCAAATCTGCTCAACAGGTCCACACAGATCCTGTCCAAATCTGATCAATAGGTCCACATAAAACCTGCTCAAATCTGCTCAATAGCTCCACACAAAACCTGCTCAAATCTACTCAATAGGTCCACATAGAACCTATCCAAATCTGCTTAACAAGCTCACACAGAACTTGTCCAAATCTGCTCAACAAGCTCACATAGAACTTGTCCAAATCTTCTCAACAAGCTCACACAAAACTTGTCCAAATATGATCAACAAGCTCACACAAAACTTGTCCAAATCTGCTCAAAAAACTCACATAGAACTTCTCCAAATCTGCTCAACAAGATCACATAGAACTTGTCCAAATTTGCTCAACAAGTCCTCTCTAGGACTTGCTCAAATAAGCTCAATAAGTCCTCTCTAGGACTTGCTTAAATCTGCATAACAAGCTTTCACAAAAGCTTACTCAAATTAGTCCACAAGCCTTCTCAAAGACTTATCTCAATTACATATCATAAAGAGAATTGTTAGAGACTCAATATGTTCTAAGCTCAATGTTCAATCAATATCTCAATTCAATCTCATAGAAGTATAAAGAGAATTTTTAGAGACTCAATATGTTCTATATTAAAATCCCAATCTCAACTCAAATCAATCTCATAGAAGCATAAAGATAATTTTTAGAGACTCTATATGTTCTATACTCAAGTCCTAATCTCAACTCAATAGAAGAATAATGAGAATTGTTAGAGACTCAATAAGTTATATTCTCAAATCTCAATCTCAACTCAAATAAGAATATGAAGTAGTTTGTTTCTAGGAACTTGAACAACCACATGCATCCACTTGACTAGGCTTAAATCAACTCAACTCAACCAATCACCTCAAGGAACAATCCTTTCTCACAAACCCTAGTCCAAGCATGTATTCAACCAACTCAAAATGTTTCCAATAATGCTCAATCACAAATCTCACATAACAATTATACTCATGTTCTTTTCTAACTCAAGTTCAAGTTCATTTCACAATCAATGGGCTTCAACAACAATGCTTCTAAAACAAGGTTTAATTACAACTCACAAACCATAAAACCTTGAAGCATTAAACCAAAAACTCTCAAAAATGGAAACCTCAATCAATCCTTTTCTCTCAAAAGATATTTTAGAAATCAACCACCATAAACAATCAATAGGAGACTGTGAAAATACCTTTTTGATGCCAAGGAGTTGTCCACAAAATCTGCCACACTTAAACACAACTTTCCTTTCCAATCTCAATAAGGGTTAATGGACTTCAAATAATCACAATATAAAGCATAACTCAACTTACACCCTTTTTACTCCAACTAAATAAACACATCCACCAAAGTCCCTTTTAATAAAACCCTTAACAAAATAGCAACCAATAAGCCTTTCAAAAATACTTTAAAACAACTCCTTATTTCTCCTAAATTCAATTCTTAATAACCATCAAATAAATATTTAAACCCCTCAAGTTTTGCAATAATCAATACAACCCAAATAACAAAGCTTAATTAAAACTTTAATTTCCACTAAACACTTTATAACTCCAACCTTAGGGCTAAATAAAATTAAATCAATGCAAAACGTAATTACCTCCTCAAGGGGATTCGAACCCCCAACTTGCCCACACCGTGAGCATCTTAGCCATGGTTAAGATTCCACATGAGCTAGTCGCTCGTTGGAAAGGGAAAGGCACAACATGCCTTATGCTCGTCTCCACCTTCCACAAAACCAAAGGCATCGAAGCGCTTCTCTCATGCTTTCCAAAAAACATAGTCAAGGGGATTCGATCCTCAGAATTTTTGCTTGCCCCACATTTTAGCCAAGGCTCACTTGCCAATGCGTCATGTTGCCCATGACGTTTGTTTCTCCGAACGTAGTCTGTGTTATTCGTTGCCACACTTTTCAAGAATTTCACACGAGCTCATAAACGATTCGATAGCAAACACTTTTATTACACGAGAAAGGATAAAATAATAATCAATTGCAGCCCCATTTATATATTCCTTTAATCATATCGAAGACGTCAGCAGAAATATGAATTTTTATTTGCTTGATGACGTCGGCGAAAATCTTGCATATTGAGTTTTAAATTTGATTTCAAATTTTAAATAATTAAAATTTAAACCAAATATTAAAACTTTAATATCTCCATCACTGGGACACCTTTTTTGATGAAACGAAAGCTCAACTTGGGTTTTAAGAAAAACCCAGATCAAATATACTGTTCATGATTTTAAATAAAACCTTTTATTTTTCCTATCTTGGTTTTCACAAAAACCCTTCATTGATCCTTTTGACATTAAATGATATTTTGACATCAATGACAACATATTAGCTTAGGGACTCAAAATGTCCAACAATCTTCCCATTTGTCATTGATGGAAACCCAAATCCTTTTACTGAAATCTGACCTTATTTTCTTCTCCCCTTGGGACTTTGATCCCCCTGGCTCAATGCTCTCTCAGATATCAAAACTCTCCTCATATAAAAAACTCTCCCCAAAATACACAAATCTCTCCCCCTTTGACTTCAATGGAAAAGGGTCACATTTGGGGCTCGGGATAAGAATTAAACCTCTTACCTTAGCCCCTCCCCCACCTCCACATGATGTGGTTAATTTTGGGGTGGGAGTATTTCTACTCCACAAAATCATTGTTCTCTACCTTTGTCTTTTCCTCTTTCTTTTTGCTGAATCCTCTCACTGTTTCTTTCCAAGTCATCATCCCTGTTCCTGTTCCTGTTCTTGTTCTCATACATGAAACTATTCTTTTTTTATCCATGTTCTTTTTCTTGTACCTGCTCTTGTCCTCATTATTTTTTGAGTCTATTTTTTTTTTGATTCTGTGTTCTTGTTCATCTTCTTGTTTTTGTTCATGTTCTTGTTCCTACCCATGTTCCTGTTCCTATTCATATTTTTGTTCCTATTCTCATTCCTATTTCTGTTCATGCTTGATTCTGGAATATTTTCTCTATACCATCTTGCTATGTGACCATCATTATTGCACTTATAACACTTAATGTTATTATTCCTTGGATGTGAATCTGTCTTAAGATTTATCCTAGTGAATCCATATCCTCTTCTGTCATGAATCTTGCAATTCATTGCCTTGTGACCAAACTCATTACACGAATAACAATATCCTTGGAAAATTTTCTCTTCCATATACCTATTTTTCATGTGACTTGCATTGTGAAGCCATGTGCCCAAACCTATGACATGAGAAGCATATCCCATTGAAGCTTCCTTGCCTAGACCTCATTGGTCTCCTGTTATGATTGTTGTTCCATCTGTATCTTCTTTGCCCATTATCCTTGTTGGACTCACTGCAATCTGACTCATCCTTAGAAGTTTCATTTTAATTTTCTCTTACCTCTGAGAATCCTTCTTCTGAAGTACCTTCTTCTTCAAGACCTAAAGTAGACTTTTCTGCCCATTTATTTTGAACTTATTTAGAACCAAGACCTGTTTTGTTTGATGCTACTCTCTGTATCCTAACTATTTTATCCACATTCTTTTCACTGGTTACATACTTGTATAGTTTATTCTTGGAATCCTCTAGATATTCCTTTAGTAGTGCAACTTCATGTGTTAAATTTTCACATTCCAGAATCTTTGCTTCTAAATTATCTTTGAAATTGCTTGCCTTAGCCTTTGACTTTTATAAGTTCTCTATGAGTAGTAATGTTTCTTCATCACATTCTTTAAATTGAATTTCAATTTTAGAGTGTTGCTTTCTTACCTTCTTTACTATGTCAAGAGCATAGATAAGTTCTACCCTGAGATCATAACCATTCTCTATTGAATAGTTCTCTATTTGTTTTCCTTTGTCTATATCATTCCTTTCTTTTGACTTATCTTCTATAGGATCACTCACTTCTTCTTCTTCTAATGCCATTAGAAGATTCTCATATGGTTTACCAAGTGCATATTCAAAATCATCATCACTGAAACTATAGCCATCCCTAGTGCAATCACCTTCAAAATATTCAAATTTACCACATCTAAAACACTTAGGAATAATTGGAGTCTTTTTCTTAACTGGATCTTTTTATTCAACCATAAACAAGACTTCATCTCTATCATTGTCTGAAAAACTAGCATCACTATCAATTGAGTACTTACTTGCATTATCCGCATAGTAGTTTGGTTCTCCTTTTTCTACTTCTTGTATCCCTTGTTCTTCTTTAGAACTAAGTCATATTATGGTGATTGATGATCTTTGTGCATTGATAGTCCTTTCCAAGGTCCTTGAATTTTCCTCAGACTTGTGTAGATTATCCTTAGAGCCTTTTACTTCCATCCTTAGTGAAACTATCTCATGCTCTAATGTTTCACACTCTAGATCTTTTGTCTTTAATTTTTCAACCATACTTTCTTCAATTTTCCTTGTCTCTTCAACTTTGATTTTGAAGTTGGCGAGTTCCTATAAAAACCTTGCTTTTGCATTTTCATATTCTTGAGCTTGGACCCTTAATCCCGAGTTCTCCCTTTTTAATTATTCAAGAGTAACCATAAGCCTTTCACATTCTATCTCTTTTACCTTTGACTGTTCAACCATACATTTTTCAACTCTTCTTGCCTTTTCAACCTTATCT
Source organism: Wollemia nobilis (assembly GCA_028583015.1). Classification (NCBI taxonomy): domain Eukaryota; kingdom Viridiplantae; phylum Streptophyta; class Pinopsida; order Araucariales; family Araucariaceae; genus Wollemia; species Wollemia nobilis. The sequence goes on from JAQPPZ010016936.1 coordinate 6,927,689, forward strand.
CTCAAGTCAGATATATCCTATAGAAGCTCTGTCTTACATTTCTCATCTTCTTGTGTTTGAGCCTTCAATTTTTATTTTTCTCTTTTCAATTCAACAAGTTCCTTAAGAGTGGCTTCCTCCTTTTCTTTATCTGAATCTTCCTCTTCTTCATTTTCTTCTATTGTCCAAAGTGGAGTTTCTTCTTGATACCTGCTTCGACTATTCTTGTTATCCTTTTTTGACTCATTCTTTAGAAATTCAAATCTAAGAGAATCATATTCATATTCACTACTATCAAACCTATTACAATAACTTACATCATGACCGAGTTGACCACAGACAAAACATTCTTCACCTTCTTGTGAACAATAAGTTGCATGATGACCTGTCTTTCCACAACTGGTACAAAAATTTATCAGTATGGATATTTCTCCATTACTTGATTCATCTCTTGAATCTATTTCCATGTGTCCTCCCAACAAAACAATATTAAACTCATCTTCATTTTCTTTCATGACCATAGGTGTTCTTTTATTCTTATGTCTCATGCTTTTACTCTTGCCTTTCTTTGCCATTTGTGTTCTTGCAAGATCTTCCTTCAAGTTGTTAAACCCTTTCTGAAGGAACCAAATCTGATGCCAATTGAAGAACGCAAACTTATACTGATAGGGGGGGTAAATAGTATAAGACCACTTTTTACTTTTCTTTCCCAAATAGTATTAATCAATATAATCAATGGCAATAGTAATAGCAATAACCAAAGCAATGCACCGATCATCACACACAATAGAGACAGATTTTAACGTGGTTCACCCAGTGTGGGCTACCTCTACAGAGAAAATATTTCTTCTAAATATTTCTCAAATAATCTCTTGGGAATCTTTCCCAAATTACAATGTTTATGGACTTCTATCCAAAGGAGATGTTGATCCCTTAATCTCAAGTTCGTGGATATATTCCATAGGAGAACTCTTTCCCCTTCTGATGAGGATTGATGTTTGATCACTCATATGACCCCTCTAGTAGTTCCTAGCTAGGTTTGCATAGTTTATTTCTTGCAAATTAATATTGTGAGTGAGTCTCCTTCTCACATGCACTTGTGGGCACTAGTTATCTTCTAGTTTTCATTTAGAGTGTTAGTTAGTAAGTGTGAACTCAAAGTAGGAAGTGTGTACTTCAAGATAGCTAAAATGGATCTTATAGTTAGAATTATTCCTTTTCTCTTAACTTAGAAGTTACGTGCATTCTCCTTTGCACTTTTGTAGCTTATGGTTAAGCATATTGGATCAAATCCATGATTTGATGGGTTTGGTTATGTATTTTGGGCCATTAGTGCCTATATAATGAGTTTGTAAATAATATGAAGTTAGTTGGATTTTCAATCCTTTTCATTGGTATCAGAGCCTAGTTCAAGTTTGCACTAGGGCTTGTGAGGTGAGAGGAAAGGAGTTAGTTTTCTTATGAGAAACTTGTTCTCATTGAGGACTCGGTTCAAGCTCAAGGGGAAATTGAAAACCATTCACAGAAGGAAGTTCCTTAGGCGTCAAAATCCTTGTTCCAACTTTCTCCGTATGCTCAAGCAGTATAGGAGAAGTTTACCCCTATTTCTTTCTTACAAAAATCCCTTGGAAAGTTTGGATTTCTGCTACGATGAAATGTGAATTAGGGAGCCTTTCATTCCTGATGTTTCTGCCATTGAGGAGTCTTGAAGACTGAGGAGCACATATACCAGGTCGTGTGTCGACTTGGGTCTGGTTGCCTTTCAAACGTTGGTTGTGTGTCGACTGGATCTTGAAAGGAGAGCTACTGAAGGAGTCTTGGGATATGCAAGAGAAATTAGCAATTTTTTTTAAGAAAATTTGAAGGTAATTTGCCTTCAAAAATTGCTAATATTTGTAACAGTTTAAGTTTTCTATGCTTTTAAATTAACCCACCTGGTTAATTTTTAAAAATTTCATAGTTTTTATTAGAAAACTTATATTTTAATTGATATATATTTTTCTTTATATATTAATTAAATATTGATTGTAAAATATATATATATATATATATTTAGCCCCTCGGCCCCATCTCAGCAGGAGCCGAGGGCTAATCTTTGTAGGCGGCTCAACTGAGTCCACGCTGCCGCCTACCGACGTCGGCCACCAGACGCCCGTCAGTCGACAGACCTTGCCTGTCGGCTGTCGACATCCAACACAGCCGATGGGAGGTCGGTTGTGTTATGCCATGTCTGACAGGCCTGTAGGGGCTGTCAGACCTACTACGGCTGATAGGCATGTAGGACACTGTCAGCCCTGCTGTGATTGACAGGCCTACAGGTGAGCCTGCTATGCACAGTGCTGTTATTCGGATAGTGTGTGGCTGGCAGGTGAGCCTGCTACGCCCAGCACTGTCAGCCGGACAACATGCGGCCGACAGGTTGCTAGCCACTTAACTGCCAAGATCTAACAGCCACTCTGTCAGCCTGATAATGTGCGGCCAGCAGGGTAGATCCTATGCCATCCCACGCAGGATAGACAGGATCTGCCTGTGTCAGGAGGCAGCAGACCCACGAGTTGGGTTTATTTTATGTTTACCAAGGCACTTCAGGCCTTTGTCCTACTTAGGATTTGTGTGCACAGGACATGAGGTCCTTGGATATGCACCGCATCTCAAACTGCACTTGGATTTGAAATTTATGCCTCGGGAAACGTGCTAGTGAAGTTCAAAAATTCATGCACAACAAGTGGAGTTCAGTTTACCGAGGGTAAAATTGTAATTTTTTTTTTTTAATTTTACTATTCTAAGGTTGCATGTAATTTTTATTTTTATTAATTTAATTTTTAATAACTTAATTAAATTAATTAATATTTGATTAATTATATTTAATTTTTACTTAAGTTATTTTTAAATTAATAAAATATAAATTGTAAACCTTAGGTTAGTTTAAATTTTTAAATTTTGAGCCTTAGGAGTATTTTTCAGGGCACAACATTGTAACAAGGAATTTCAATTTTTTTTTCCTTGATTTTTCAGTGCTTTTCCCTTTTACTCCTGGCTTATACCCGATTTCACATGGCTTCTGACTTGGCTGCCCAAGTGGTAGAACTTGCACATGTTGTAAATGCTTTAGCAGATAAAGCTAATGATACTACCATGGCAGAAGTTCTTGGTAACCTTGCAATGAAGGTAAATGATATTTCTCTCCATAATGCTTCAACTTCTGCTCATGATTCTCGCTTGAGAGTTTGTTGTGAAGTACCACTTTATGATGGATCCTGGAACCCTGAAGTCTTGAATAGTTGGATTCTTGACACGAGTTCTTGGTTTTCTTAAACTCAGCTTTTAGATGAGGATATGGTTCCATATGCTAAACTCAAACTTTCTGGTTTAGCTAAAGTACTTATTGAAAGAAAAAGAGGTTATGATGAACTCATCTCATGGGATGAGCTTGTAGATTGTCTTAAGACCAATTTTTATCCTTCCAATTATTCTAAGGAATTGGTCATTAAGTGGTTTCGATTTCGGCAAGGTACTAATATGACTGTGCAGAAATATATCTTTCAATTCAACAGGTACAAGATACTTTTGAATGTGGAGGAAGATATTAAAGCTTTGATTCTCAAATTTCAAAGTGGTTTGTTGGAACATTTGTATAGGGAAATTATTTTTGTTTGTATGGACACATTGGATTCAATTTTCAACCAGGTGCAACTTGCGGAGGACAAGTTTAAGGCGTACTCGCAGGCATTCCGTGCACTTGCTACTCAAGTGGTTGCGAACTCATCAAAAGGCAATAGTTCTTTCTCACCAAAGAACTTTGCTCAAAATAAGAATTCTTCTTCTCCATCTCCTTCTTCTCCTTCCCCTTCCGCTTCTACTTCTTCTTCTTCTTCTTCTTCTTCCAAACCTTCTTCTTCAAAAAAAAAAGTTTTGTAACTATTGTAAGAAGAAAGGTCATGAAAAAGCTGATTGTTTTAAGCTTAAGAAGAAAATTTTAGTTATCACTACTCAAGAATAGGATGCTTCCCAAGGTCCTCTTGAGTCAGTAGGAGAAAGTAGAGTATACACGGAATTACGAGGTAAACTCAATGAGGTTACCTTGGTAAATGTAAGTTCATCAGGGGGCGCTCATGATGCTTTGTTCATCACTCAAGCTCATTTGCTCCATAATTTTGCAATAGATTGTATAGTGGATAATGGCTCGTAGAAAAATCTAATTGCAAGGTCCATTGTCGAGCGTTTGAAGTTACCTATGGAGCCTCATCCTCAACCTTATTCTTTGGGTTGGAAGGATAGTGGAAGGGGCTCAAAAATCACTCACACTTGCACATTAAAATTTGCACTTGGCCCACATTTCATAGATCAAGTCACTTGTGATGTGACTCCTATGGATTGTTGTGGGATTTTTCTTGGACAACCTTTTCAGTATGATAGGAGAGCTGTTTATGATTCTTTCAAAAGAACCTACACACTTCAAAATTATGGTCAGGTCTTTCTCATTAAAAGAACCAACACTCCTAACATCATTCTAAGTTCCAAGCAAACAAAGAGAGTAATTAAAAAATGTGGTGACGTTGCTCTAATGTTCATTCAATCTCAAAACACTCCTACATCCACATCCATTCCAAAGCAACACTCTTCAATGGATAAAATATTGCAAAGTTACTCACATATTTCAGGAGCCAAAGTCTCTTCCTCCAATTCACACAATTAATCACAGCATTGAAATCATTCCTGGTTCTTCACTACCTAATGCTCCCATGTATAGACAATCTATTTTGCAAAATGAAGAAATAAAAATGCAAATAGAAGATTTTTTGTCTAAGTGTTTCATTAAGGAAAGTACTTATACTTGTGCCTCACCTATTTTGTTGGTTCTTAAAAAATATGGCACTTGGAGATTGTGCATTGATTTTTGTGCTTTGAACAAAATTTCTATAAAGAATAGATATCCACTACCACGCATTGATGATTTATTAGATCAGCTCCAAGGAGCTAAGTTCTTTTCAAAAATAGATCTCAAAAGTGGATATCATCAAGTGCGTATCCAAGCCGAGGATACATGGAAGACAACTTTTAAGACGAATATGGGCCTCTTTGAATGGTTGGTCATGCCCTTCGGTCTTACTAATGCTCCTGCAACCTTCATGAGGTTGATGAATGATGTATTTAGTGATGTACTTGACAAATTTGTAATAATATATCTTGATGATATATTGATATTCTCAAAGACTGAGGAGGAACACCTTAGGCATATCCATCATACACTTGATCTTCTTGCAAAGAATCAATTATATGCCAATTATTCCAAGTGTTCTTTTGGCAATACTTCAGTTTCTTACTTGGTTATGTGATTAGTGAAAGTGGAATTTAGGTAGATCCCACAAAATTTGATGTTTTACTTAAGTGGTCCCCTCCTTAAATTCTCACTGAGTTAAGGAGTTTCCTAGGACTTGGGAATTTTTATCGCAAGTTCATTCCTCAATATTCCACCCTTGCAGCTCCATTGCATTATCTCACTAAGTCTAAAGTTCTATTTCATTGGGAGAAAATCCAAGAGATTGCCTTTGAGAAACTCAAAAAGAAACTTTGTACAACACATGTGTTAACTTTACCCGACCTCTCTCAACCTTTTGAGATTGAAACAGATGCCTCTAAAGTTGCCTTAGGAGCTGTGTTCAAACAAAATGGTCATCCAGTTGCTTATCATTCAGAAACTTTTTCTGCTGCTAAGTTGAACTATTCTACATATGACAAGGAGTTGTATGCATTAGTTGAAGCTATCAAGAACTGGAGACATTATATTTTGGGAAAAGATACAGTAGTACACACTAATCATATGCCTCTTAATTTTTTACAATCTCAAAGTAAAATTGAAGAATCAAGACATATGAAGTGGGCCTCTTACCTCCAACAATTTCACTTGGTGATCAAGTACAAAAAGGGGAAGAGTAATACTATTGCTGATTGTTTGAGTAGGCCTCCTGCCGCTCTTGTCTTAACAATTATGTCCACTTCACACTTGGGATTTCAGACTTGGCCTAATCAGTATTCACAGGTGTAGATTAAAAATACACGCCAAACAAAAATAAATAAAATCACAATGACAGAGTACATAATAGTTGCACAAAACAAACGATTTCTATTAATCGATGGAGTTTAAAAACTCCTTTTTGAATACAACTGGGCCTGTAACCCTTTATTTGTGATACACAGTTACAAGTTATGCTAGGGTTCTCCGAAACCCTAGCTGGCACAAATGGTGGCGCTTTCGAAGAATGTATCTTCAATCCCAACCGAGTGGGCTTTGTTGTATCCCTTGCTTGGACCACTCCAGCTTAATCAGCTGCCATCAATAAACCGGATCTACTGTCAAAAACCTGCACACATTAATACTATCAAGGAGTTAGAAATTAATAAGAGGGCTCCACTGTGTGAGCCCTCGGAAACAATCTAAAACCCTAGAAAACAAAGTGCAGGAATTCAATAACAGATCAAATAGAAGAAAAGAAGTTACTTGCTTTAAACTAATTTATACCTGTTCTCTATTAACGCAGCTAGACCAGGCGACACCTGGAAGTAATGTTGTTGTCAGAATAGGCTACGAAAGGTGCCCTGGTGCACTCGTCGAATGCCCGCGTGCTTCTGGATCTGGATTACAGACACCGGTCTGAGTCTGTGGCTGTGGGTAAACGCCCGCGGGCACTTGGTAAACGCCCGTGGGCACTTGGTAAATGCCCGTGGGCACTTGGTGAAGGGGTAAATGCTCGCGGGCACTTGCGACAGGAATGGGATATTCTGTAGAATGCTGCAGAAGGAATGGCGGCGAAAGCGACGGAAGCGGCGATGGATGCGGCAAAAGGGTAGCAGAAGAGAGGAAATAGCAGTAGAAGAATTAGAATCAGAGATAGCGCATAGGAGATAGAAGTAGCAAAAGACCTAGAGTTTGAGCCATCAAAGTGGCTCTATTTATAATCCACTCTTAGGGCACACTTTAGGGTTTTAACGACACTTTGAACGTGTAGCTAAGATTAAAGTGGATCCAAGGGTAGAGAATAAATCTTGGTTGTGAAATGGATTAAGATGGATGGACGGATGAGATTAAATGAAGGATGGACGGCTTAGATTAAATCACTTAAACTATTATTTAAATATATATATTAAAATATTAAAATATTAAAATATATATATAAATATTAATTTAAATAAATTTGGGGATGAAAAATGGCGGGAAAGGTGAAATTGGGCCAAATAATGGCGAGAAAAGTGTGGATTTGGGCCAAATAATGGCGAGGAAGGTGGATGACCGACACGTGGTGACAGGAAGGTATAGATGACTTGCAAGTGGCTGGATTTTGGTGTCTACAGATGCCCCTTTTTGAGCTGCTTTGTGTGAAGACACAATGCAGCACAAAAACTTAGGACACCTAAAAGTCTGGATCAGACGCAACTCTCTCTCAAGACTAAAGCACAACTTTGAAGACCAAAGAATAAAAGAATGTTTAAAATTTATCAGCTTACCCCCTCAATTGGCGAGCGAGAATGGTTATCACGAGCCAATTGGAAGAAATTCGAAAGAAAATGAACCGTTTTTGCCCCAACGGTGAAAAAGGGGTTGGTGTATGAACCATCTGTTTATGTCCCAACAGAAAAGGGGTTGGTGTACGAACCATCTGTTTATGTCCCAACAGAAAAGGGGTTGGTGTACAAACCATCTGTTTATGTCCCAACAGAAAATGGGTTGGTGTACAAACCAAAAAATAATATGATTGAAGACGATATGAATGATGTGAAAGATGAACCGTTTTCTGCCCCAACGGTTAGAAAGGGATTTTTGCCAAATTTTAAATTCCATGATCATGTAAGATGAATTTTACTATTAGGAAAGTGAAAAATTGATAACGGATGCCCCAACTCCTATGGGTGAATCCATACTGTTGATGAAATTGCCTTGTTGGCTTTGTCGTATCCCTTGCTTGGACCACTCTAGCTTAATCAGCTGCCATCAATAAACTAGATCTGTTATCAAAAACCTGCACACATTAACACTATCAAGGAGTTAGAAATTAATGAGAGGGCTCCACTGCGCGAGCCTTCAGAAACAATCTAAAACCCTATAAAAATGGAATGCAGGAAATCAATAACAGATTAATACATAAAATACGGTTACTTGCTTTAAACTAATTTATACCTATTCTCTGTTAACGCAGCTAGACCAGGCGACACCTGGAAGTAATGTTGTTGTCAGAATAGGCTGCGAAAGGTGCCCTGGTGCACTCACCGAACTCCCGCGTGCTTCTGGATCTGGATTATAGACGCCGGTCTGAGTCTGTGGCTGTGGGTAAACGCCCGCGGGCACTTGGTAAACGCCCGTGGGCACTTGGTAAACGCCCGTGGGCATTTGGTGAAGGGGTAAATTCTCGCGGGCACTTGCGACAGGAATGGGAGATTCTGTAGAATGCTGTAGAAGGAATGGCGGTGAAAGCGGCGACGGAAGCGATGATGGATGCGGCGAAAGGGTAGCAGAAGAGAGGAAATAGCAGTAGAAGAATTAGAATCAGAGATAGCGCATAGGAGATAGAAGTAGCAAAAGACATAGGGTTTGAGCCATCAAAGTGGCTCTATTTATAATCCACTCTTAGGGCACACTTTAGGGTTTTAACGACACTTTGAACGTGTGGCTAAGATTAAAGTGGATCCAAGGGTAGAGAATAAATCTTGGTTGTGAAATGGATTAAGATGGATGGACGAATGAGATTAAATGAAGGATGGACGACTTAGATTAAATCACTTAAACTATTATTTAAATATATATATTAAAATATTAAAATATTAAAATATATATATAAATATTAATTTAAATAATTTTGGGGATGAAAAATGGCAGGAAAAGTGAAATTGGGCCAAATAATGGCGGGAAAGTGTGGATTTGGGCCAAATAATGGCAGGAAGGTGGATGACCGACACGTGGCTGGCAGGAAGGTATAGATGACTTGCAAGTGGCTGGATTTTGGTGTCTACAGATGCCCCTTTTTGAGTTGCTTTGTGTGAAGACACAATGCAACACAAAAACTTAGGACACTTGAAAAGCTGGATCAGACGCAACTCTCTCTCAAGACTAAAGCACAACTTTGAAGACCAAAGAATAAAATAATGTTTAAAATTTATCAGCTTACCCCCTCAATTGGCGAGCGAGAATGGTTATCACGAGCCAATTGGAAGAAATTCGAAAGAAAATGAACGTTTTTTCCCCAACGGTGAAAAAGGGGTTGGTGTATGAACCATCTGTTTATGTCCCAACAAAAAAGGGGTTGGTGTACGAACCATCTGTTTATGTCCCAACAGAAAAGGGGTTGGTGTACGAACCATCTGTTTATGTCCCAACAGAAAAGGGGTTGGTGTACAAACCAGAAAATAATATGATTGAAGACGATATGAGTGATGTGAAAGATGAACCATTTTCTGCCCCAACGGTTAGAAAGGGATTTTTTCCAAATTTTAAATTCCATAATCATGTAAGATGAATTTTACTATTAGGAAAGTGAAAAATTGATAACGGATGCCCCAACTCCTATGGGTGAATCCATACTGTTGATGAAATTGCCTTGTTGGCACCATTGATATGCAGAGATGCAATATGAAAGAGTCCAAAACTTCAGAGATGCTCCTAGTGACTGTATGGATAATTCCTCGGGTCGAAACCAATCAACCTAGGTAGCCTTAATCTCTAGCAAGACTCAAAATAATGATGATATTTGAAGATTGTCCACGTTTAAGGCCCCATGAACTAGGCCATCAATGACAGTTGTTGAGCAAATTGATCTTGGTATGAGGTCACTTGAAAAGTAGGATACCCAAAATTGATTTTCAATTTTCAAACAGTGAAATAATTGATGATGATAAATGGTAAGTGTCCTTATGGTGGTTTAATCCTCTTACCGAATTGCATGGATGCAAATCGCTACAATCGCCAAGGTGATAGAATATACCACTAGATACGAGGTTTACTTTAATTTAATTTGGCAAAAATATGCATGATGAAAGGAGAATGAATGAAATTGACGATAGATCAGAAGAATTGATGAATGTTGTTAATTTTGTGAAGGTTTTGAATGTTTTTAAACCAATTTGTAAATCAGTGATGAATGATGCGCTTTTTGAGAAAAATGACAAAATTTGTTTCCAAAACTATTGTAACCTTCACAAAATGTTTTATTATGATAAGAAGAATGGATGAATGCAATTTAATGAAATTTGGAGGAGGTAAGCTTCAATTTTGTAAGTTTTGTTCTTTTATTCAATACTGACACCAAACACCGGTATGCATTTGGAGGTGGTAGAAACGCCCGTCGGTGTTTGAATGCATCATGAAACGCCCCACTGCATCTGAATGCGCCATGAAATGCCCCACTGCGTTTCAGGGCACCAAAACCAGCTATTTAAACAGTTTCAACGAGAATTTCGCTCATTTGTGCGTTCGAGCTTGAGAGAAGTGTGTCTGAGGGAGTGGAATGAAGTGAAGTGAAGTGAAAGGTTGTGTCGGAGAGTGAAGCACACGGGAGATATGGCGGAGATGGGAGCGGACACGCCAGTGCAGCCAGCTGAGGTATTTGTTTATTTAAGCAAGTACTTTTATTTGTTTTTTTTTTTTTTTGGAAAAAAATTTGTAACCAATTTTGCGCCCCCTATCATTTCGGGGATGAGGAGGTCATTGTCCCAGTAATACTGGGAGATATTGGAAGCAGTAGGGCTAGCGGAGGCAGCTCGGTTGGAGGTAGTTCAGGCAGATGAGGGGTACCTTTTGGCTTTGGCCGAGAGGTGGGATCCAGATCAGGGGACGTTCCAGCTCCTGACTGGAGAGATGACAGTGACACTTGAGGATGTATACCACATCCTCAAGGTGTCCGTGGAGGGGGCGCAGGTGGAGGTTGGACGAGATAGGTCCACGGAGATGGCCAAGTTGTTTGGGGATGACTGGAGGGAGATCCGGACGAAGAGCGGGGGGATTCCTTACTTGGCCATGTATATGGCCAAGGAGTTGGTAGCGGTGGAGGCTCTGATGATGTTTGTATTGGCCAACATTATGGCCCCGAACAGCATCGGGTGCAGGTTTCCATGGAACCTGATGGGTGTAGTGAGCGAGATGCTCACTAATAGGGTAGTGTATGCCTGGGCGCCCGCTTTATTGGTGCAGGTGTACCGGGAGTTGTATGAGGTTCGGAGACGGGGCCGAAAGGGCCTAGGCTACAGTTTGGTTCTCCAGTGCTGGGGCTAGGAGCACTTCAGAGTGGCCCAATCGGAGGGGTTGCCATGTGCTTACTGGGACATGAGCCAGGCTTATGGTAAGAGATGGCCAGTGGCGTAGGAGAGACAGCCAAGCCACCCCGTGAGATCGAGACAATGGTATAGGAGTTTATGGGCAGACTTGACAGATGCCCAAGTCATTTGGAGGCCCTGGAGGGAGGCGAGGTGGATCGATGATGGAGAGCATCTGAGATGGGTGCGACAGGGTAGATGGGTAGTGGGTCGGGGCCACAGTGAGGCGGAGTACATATAGATGTCTCGAGTGCTCCGCCAGGTCAGATTGAGACAGGATGTCCCCGATGAGCCAGTGCGCTACCGAAGGCACAGATCAGAGGGGGATTTGCCATGTGCCGAGCCGTGGAGGGAGGAAACAGAGGACGATGAGGACATGGAGATCCTCGACATGGACGACGTCGGGGTAACAGCTGAGTATGCAGCATGGATGGCCGTAGAGCCAAGGTGGGAGCCACCATTGGTGGCTGTTGGAGCTGGAGAGGACGAGGGAATCGTAGAGGTTCCCAAGCGCAGGGAGGGTCCCCGCATTCGATCTGAAAGTCGAAGGTGAAAGGGGAAGATGGCATGATAGGCACCGGTGAGTGGAGATGATGAGGAGGATGATGGCGAGGGCCTAGGAGAGGCTGCAGGAGACACTAGGGAGGTACCCCCTAGCAGGCACAAGGATGATCTGGCGCAGCTGCAGCAGCAGATAGCAGAGCGCGATGCTATGCTAGCTGTCCGGGATGAGAGGATAGCTCGGCTGGAGCAAAAGGTTGCAGAGCGGGATGCCCTGATAGCTGTTCAGGAGGAGAGGATGGCCCAGATGCAGGCGGAATTGGATGGAGTGACTAGGGTGCCCCATGATGACAGGTTGACGAGACTCTAGGCAGAGCTAGCGAAGTGAGAGCGATGACACGAGATAGACATATCTAGACTTAGGTCTAGGACTCGTTATATTGAGGCTCTGGAGGACACATTTTTTAGGCATCACATTGTGTTGCCTGATCCTCCATCCTCCTTTGTCTCTAGGCGTAGTGAGTCTAGGCACACCACTAGGTCTAGGGCTCCTACTAGGTCACAGGGATCCTCTTTTGATGGTTAGCTTAGTGCTTAGATGCACTCTTTTTGAGCCTTGGTGCTCTATTGTATTTTGTAGCCTTTTGGCATTCACTGTACGTTTTGATATTTATACATACATATACATGGCTTTTATTTTTAGTGTTTTACTTTTTTTTGTGTGAATGCCTATGTTTTTGTGATGCATGTTTTTATATGTTTTTAATGTTTGTGATGCATTTGTAATGGAATGGAATTCCCACTTATAGATGATTAATGCGAGACTAAGTATGTAACATGCAAATCTATGGATGATTAATGCATGACTAAATAAATGAAATATGCACTAAGAAGCATTCATACTTTTAGATAGTTATATTTAGCCAACTGTTATCATAATTGTTTAATCAGGGGCACCGAACTTGGTAGCTTGTGAATGAATGACGTATGGAATGATATGAATATAGAAGAAGATATGGAGGAATATATAGAAGACTATTTTACAAAGACTCAAACATGCTAGTGGTATCAAACAAACTTACTAATACCGCCTAATTCAACTAGGACCAAATGTGTGTGCATGCGAGTTCATTAACCAAATCAGAAGCATGGTAGTGACTCTAGGCAATCAAAAACCTATGTGTGTGCAAGTGTGTTCATTAACCTCATCTTGCATAAATTAAGTAACCCTGTTATGGAGAAGACCCCGAAGCTAGTTTGTCCGTATGAGCATTCAGAGGTCTCTATTTTAGGAGAGACATGTCGCCACGCAAATGAGTATACTCCACTGCCAATCAAGCGTCTATAGCCCCGGTGAAGGTTAACTCCATAGTCCATGTTGTTTTTGACCTTTGTAAGTCTTGGGGATGACTACCTATCCGTCTGACTGGACAAGTAGTACGATCCTTACAACTTATTTGGGATCAGTGGTGTGTGAAAAATGTTCATTTCCTTAGAGCTTTGGGAAATCAGATTCTCAACCGAAGTATGATGAGAATTTTACCCTATCCTTACTACTCTGTTTATATTTATATTTTGTGATTTCTTGTGATAGTGGTAAGAACCACTGTTTTATGGACTATGTTTGCATGATAGGACAAACGAGGATTACCCTGTTCACTTCGAGGCACAACCCAAGGATGGTGTTATCTCTATTTGACACAAGATGTTTTTAAGATGTAAAAATGTGATAGGTTCAAGACCGCTTTTGAAATAATTTCCCAATACTCAAGATTTTATTTAGTGTAATTTGTGATATGGCCCTAGAGAACTTTAACATGCATTTCGAAGTTTGCTTAAAACACTAGAAATGGCTGAGTGACTGAAAACATTTGGCAATGTAAATATGTGCAAATGGAAAATGGGTGTACGAATGACAATTCGGTTTGATGGATTTTATGAAGGTGCCCCTGATTAAGGCAACATGACTTTTTCTTGACCAAATTTTATATCCAAAAGATAGAATGGTCTCTAACATGATATGCAACTATGGCTGAAAATGAAATGTTATGGTTTTCAATGAGATGTATGCACATGAAATGCAATGTTTTTGAATGAGATGTATGCAACTAACAATGAAATGCAAATTCTTTTTATTTTATTTGTTTTTTTTTTGTTGTTGTACAAGCCATGTATATACGTACATATAAAATTCAAACTATGTGTAGAATGCCCTCAAGTGTATAACATTAAGTGGTTCGGGTTCTTCCTCTCCCTCTAAACTGACAAGTCTATAAGTTCCATTACCCACTCTTTCAGTGACCATATATGGACCTAACCAATTAGCCGCGAATTTATCTCGAAGATGCGACAATGCATTGGTGTTTTGTTGATTCTCTTTAAGGACAAGATCTCCTACTTGAAATTCTCTTAGATGAACTTTGGCATTGTAAGCACGTTTCAATCGGTCTTGATAAACTCGCAAATGCTCTAAAGCATTGATTCGTTTTTCATCTATGAGTGTGAGTTGATCAAGACGTGCTTGTCTAGCAAGTATCATCATCGATAAATTCCTGCAAAGAAATTCGCAAGGAAGAGATCTCGAGCTCAAGAGGCATGATTGCTTCAGCTCCATAGACCAAAGAAAATGGCGTTGCCCCAATGGGAGTTCTGATGCTTGTTCTGTAAGCCCATAATGCCAAGGGGATTTGTGTATGCCAATCTTTATGATTTTCTTTAACAAGTTTCTTAAGAATAGCAATTATGGTCTTATTGGAAGCTTTAGCTTGTCCATTGGCTTGTGGGTAGTAAGGAGTTGAGAAACTATGTTGGATATTATACTTTTCGCAAAGAGCTCGAACATCCTTATTCTTAAAAGACTTGCCGTTATCAGAAATGATTTTAGAGGGAATACCAAAATGACAAATGATATGGTGAAGTATAAACTCCACAATTCTAGGACCTCGTCAGATCTGGTTAGAGGAATAGCTTCAACCCACTTTGTGAAGTATTTGATGGTCGTAATGATGAAAGTATGCTGTCCTGAAGAGGCAGGTGAAATCTTGCCAATTAAATCGAGACCCCATTGTGAGAAGGGCCAAAGGCTTTGGATGGGCTATAAAGCTTGTGATGGTATATGGATTAAATTAGCGTGTTCTTGACACTTTTTACATTGTTTAACATATTTGCAACAATCTTGTTCCATAGTGGGCCAATAATACCCCATACGTAAAATACGCTTTGCAATGGCCATTCCACTAAAATGACCACCACAAGTACCATCATGGGCTTCAGCAATAGCTCTATGTGTTTCACCTGCTTCTAACAGCGGAGGAGTACTCCATCATATCCACGTTTATACAACACATCCCCCAAAAGAACAAAACGAGCTGCATTTTGCTTAAAGCAACGGTGGGCATTTCGAGACAAATCAGGTGGAAGTGTTCCAAAATTGAGGAAGGCTACTATCTCACTAGACCAAGGCTCATATGGATCCGAATGGATAAATCAAACATCTTTTTCATCTTTAGACTCAGCACGGACAATTGCAGACTTAGAAATTGTGGAAATGATTAGGGGCTGTACCTCTCCCAGGGAGTCCTTTGGAATCAATGATCCAAGAGAGGCCATGGCATCCGCAAATCTATTAGTCGAACGAGGCAAACTAGTGATCTCATACCAATCAAACTTAGAGAGCAACTTCATTGCTACATCATGATAAAGCTTAATGGTAGGTTCTTTGGCTTGGTATTCTCTTGTAATTTGTTTAACCACGAGTTGAGAATCCCCAAATATCCGAATACGCTTAATGCTCATAGCTATGGCTGATTGAAGACCTAAAATTAAGGCTTCATACTCTGTTGTATTATTAGTGCATTGGAAGTCTAGTTTGAATGATAAAGGGATGGGAATCCCTTGCGGTGTATGAAACACAACTCCAATGCCCTGACCTTTCGCGCACTTAGAGCCATCAAAGAATAACATGATGTCAACATCTTCCTCCGGAATGATGTCCTCTTCTTGTTCAGTGATAGCAAATACCGAATCATCTGGGAGCTCAATAATCAAAGGATGATCACTATGTAGCGGAGCTTTCGCAAGTTGATCGGCTATAACTTGACCTTTAACGGATTTTTGGCTAATGAATTCAAGATCGAATTCGGTAAGCAACATTATCCATTTAGCGGTACGAGTGTTATTATAAGTGCGAGACATCATATAACGCAGAGGGTTTTCTCTAGCTATGACATATGTTGTATGGCTAAGCATATAATGACAAAGTTTCTTAGTGGCAAAAACCACTGCTAAGCACAACTTTTACACATAAGCATATCGGGTTTCATAGCTTACCAATGTTCGACTAATATAATAGATAGCTTGCTCACGATTTTGTTCATTCTTTTGTGCAAGCATTGTCCTTAAGGCAAAGTCTGTTGCTGAGATATAAAAGTTGAAAGGGACCCCTGGACGAGGCGGAGCTAAGACTGGCGGAGATGCTAAGTACTGCTTGATGTCATCAAAGGCTTTCTGACATTCATCTATCCATGAAAATTGTACCCCCTTTTGTAGTAGGTGGCAAAATGGCCTACACTTATCAAAAAGTTGTGCAATAAAGCGACAGATTGAATTAATCTTTCCTTGTAAACTACGCAACTCCTTCAAATTAGTTGGGGGACACATTTCCATAATGGCTTTGACCTTGTTTGGGTCCACCTCAATACCTCGTTTAAAGATAATAAAACCTAGGAGTTTGCCTGAGGTAACACCAAAGACACATTTCTTAGGGTTCAACCTTACTTTATGCTCTAGAAGCCTATCAAAAACTTTTTCCAATACATCAAAATTCTCTTGTCGAGTTTTAGATTTTGCCAATAAATCATCCACATAATCTTCAATAATCGTATGCATATAATCATGGAAAATATAAGTCATGGCTCATTGATAGGTTGCACCTGCGTTCTTAAGGCCAAAGGGCATCACCCTATAACAAAAAGTTCCCCAAGGTGTGGTAAATGTTGTTTTGTGTTGATCTTTAGGGTTTATTCGAATCTGGTTGTATCCTGAAAATCCATCCATGAACGAAAGCATTTCATGACTAGCGCAGGTATCGAAAAGAGTATCAATGTTTGGAAGAGGAAAGTCATCTTTAGGACACGCTTTATTTAGATCTCAAAAATTGGTGCAAACACGTATCCCCCCGTTAGGCTTGCGAACGGGTACCATGTTAGAAAGCCACTCAAGATAATCAATCGGGATGACAAATTTAACATCCAGAAGTTTCTGAATCTCTAATTTAACTATGAGAGCCACGGTAGGATGCATTTGCCTAAGTTTCTGTTTGACAGGTTTAGCATCTTTTTGTAAGGTGAGATTATGGACAACCAAATTAGGGTCTAGGCCTGGCATGTCTTTGTAAGACCATGCAAATATCTCCTTCTTCCGCTTGAGTAGAGCAATCATTTTCTCTTGTTCCTTTGATGGTAGACTTTTAGCCAGTTTCACAATTTGGGTGCCATCTTGGTCTGTACTAAGGTCTACATCGATAGTTTCTTCAATAGACATGTGGGAACCTTCCTCAAGCTGATGGGGAGTAGGGATCAGATTTATGTCATCTAAAATGTCATCAAGCTCCTGTGCCTTGCTCTCATCTATGTCTTCCTGGAAGACCTCTGGCTTAGAAGATGAAGGTGAATGTGGAGGTGAAGGAGGAATGTAGTTGGCGGAAGCCCTTAACAATTCCTCGGAAAGGATGAACTCTGAAATAGATGGAGGGGATGAAATCCGATCCATGTCAATCAGGCTTGGATTGATTGGGATTGGCTTATCCGGATCATATGGATTATGGAGCGAGGTGAATAAGTCTTCAAAATTCATTGTCAACTTATGAAAGAAAGGATGGGCGGAATGGAAAGGAACACCGGTGAAGACCTCGGAAGACTTGAAGTGCAAAACAACATAGTTTTTCAGTTTTTTTTTTTTTTTGGTTTGAGTTTTTTTTTTTTTTTTTTTTTGGTTTGAGTTTTTTTTTTTGGTTTGAGTTTTTTTTTTTTTTTTTTTTGTAGTGGTGAAAACCACTATTACACACATACATACATCAATAAAGTATTTTTTTTTTATATATTTTGATTTTTTTTTTTTTGGAATTTTCTAATTTTTTTGTTTTTGGTAGTGGTGAAAACCACTATTTTAGTATATACATATAATACAGGTTTGGATTATGGCTTATGGATGTGGCGGAGGGGGTGGTTCACCTCGTTCTTGTGGAAGAAGCAAGTGAAAGATGGCTTCTTGGAGAGGAAACAATTGGAGATAAAACTCGTCTTGTTTAGTGAGGGGAAAAATGGGCGCCGACTCTTCTTCAGATTCATCACCATTTGACATGACGTCAAATTCTTCATAGACTTCATCTTCGAATTCGTCGGGGTGGAGAATTTCTTCTTTTGAATTAATATTAATGCTTTGAAAAGCTTGCTCAAAAGAAGAAAGGGATGGAAGTGGTTGGTAGCCCAGACCAAAATGCTCAGTGGGTCTCTGGTATGGCATATCGATGCATTCAGTTACCCCTTGCTCGTATCGACCTAGGCCAAATTGCTGCCAATTATGTCTGTGGAAATAGCGAGAGGGAAAACCCTCCATCCTTTTGATATTGGCAGGGACTGGATGCTTAGGTTCTAGTATGGTGGTAGGACTAGAAGATGATTCTATTCCCCCATATACAAAATTAATGGAATTTGGCATAGAACCCATGTTATAAACCGATCCAATGGATAAATGTTGGTCATGTGGACGACCAAAATCTTTAACTATTTGCACATTGAACGGTGTGATGTGGACATCTTGGATGGCATACTCACCAATACCGCATCGATGAGATGGACCTTGACTTGGGAGGGAGATGGACTTGATGATGGAATAGAAGAATGTGGGATAGAAAAATTGGAAGGATTTGGTTGGGTTGATGCTTCATCGACTTGTGAAACATCAGTCGGTGATGGTTGGGAATATGGAGGAATAATAGGTGATGTTGAAGAAGGTGTAGAAGAAGGGGGTAATGACGTGGAAAGAGATGATTGGTCATGGCCACATGTGCATGTGGTCACTGATGAAGAAGAAGGAAGATTAGTTGATGAAGAAAGTGGTGAATGAGATGGAATAGCGAAAGAGGAAAATGGTTGCGATATGATGGGTAGCTCCTCAGGAATGGGAGCTTTAGAAGAAGATGGTATAGAAGAAATAGATGGGGTCAAGAAAAGATGAGTGGATGGCAACACAATCTCATAAGGATTTGAGACATAGTTGCAATGTTTGAAGGGTTCGAGTGTCGGCAGGTACACAATGAACTCTGTCCCTCATATACATACTTCGGACATTGATGCAGTATAGAAGGGACACATCTCATCTCCCTAAGCCAAGGCCGTCCAAGCAATACATTGTATGCCATGGTCCCTTCCAAGATGTGAAACAAGGTATGCAAAGTTCGGGCCCCTACCTCAATGGGCAAGATAAGCGTGCCAACCGTGGAAGATAAAGCATCATTGAATGCTTTAAGAGTAAAAGTCAACTTTGTGATAAGGGATGGCGACAACTTTAGATGACTCAATGCCTATGTTGTAATGATATTAATTGAGGAACCGGTGTCAATTAAGACTCTCTTGAATGGCTTGTTATCGATCTTGGCCATGATATGCAGTGGAGGATCTATACTTTCTGTTGACATAGGTTTGATTTCAAAATCATAGAAAGTGATGGAGGGCTTCATGCATGTTTGAATACTTCCCACAAAGTTGTTGAAGGCATTAGTATCTTGAGTTTGAAGCTTGATTTATTTTAAGATTTCCATTAATGCCTCTCTATGTGGGGGAGATTGTTGAATGAGGTCATAGATCGATAATTTGGCAGAAGCCATTTTTAAACTGGTAATTAACCGGCTACTCAATGACATGATGGGTTGTTGGCATTGAGTAGAATGATTTAGCGGTTGTTGAGAAGTACTAGCACGTCATTGGGTCACTGTTACCTGAGGTGGATTGGAGGTTTGTACGGTGGGTCGTGGTTCAGCCTGATTTGGTTGGTTCGCCCTTTGACCCCCGGTTACTACATTAATAGTACCCACAAAACCTTGGTATGGTTGTACATGGTTGACTTGATTAGGAGGAGTTACCCGAGTTACTCCCCCTGAAGTTGTTGGAGCTTCCTCCCGATGTGGAAGGGGTGTTTGAAATATACCAAGATTTTTATTTTGTTGGGCTAAGGGGCTATCCAATTTAATGGCTCCAATCTCAATAAGATCTTGGATCACATGTTTGAAAGCTGTACAATTATTGATATCGTGCCCATTTTGCCTATGATAAGGACAAAATAGGTACTCTTTGTAATACTTCCCCCTTCTAGATGGGTCTAAAGGTTTAAACTCAGGTAACGTTAATTGATTTGTGCTATATAACTTGTTGAATATGACCGCATATGGTTCATCTAAAGGTGTGAATTGTCGCTTGGGACGATTGTTTTGCCAAGGTCGAGTTTCCATGGTTGGCCCAGTATTGGGAGCTGGTTGAGGAGGGGCGGGTACCGCATGATAAGCAATTGGTTACGGTTGACTTTGCATTACTTGTTGTTGTTGAGCCATTATGGGCTGGCTCGCCACCACTTGATTAACTTGGTTAACATTTGAGGTTGTATTAGCCTGTGCTTGTTTGTTTTCGCCATAATTATTATTTCGTTGGCCCTTTTGTTGCCATTATTTTCTATGGGGTTTTAAAACACCCTCTTGGAATTTAATTTCTTCTATGATACTTGCTTGGGCCAAAGCCTCTTAAAAAGTACTGTATTGTTGTAATTGGAGTAACCAAGAGATAGGTTTTAAACAACTCTGGGTGAACATTTTGGTTAACTCCTCCATTGGTAGGGAGAATGGCGATTTATTAATGATAGCCCTCCAACGGTTTCCAAAGTCATAAACCAGTCTCATCGTCATGTTGCTTGAGCTTGTATAAGTCGGACAATGAAACTCTCTTTTGTACATTCAGGGAGAATCGTTCTAAAAATAGATTAATCAATTGCTCGTAAGCATAAATGCTATGGTGAGCTAAATTATTGTACCACTGTACAACATCTCCTCCTAATGTCTGAGGAAAAGTTCTGAGCATAAGAGCATCATTATTTTGGATTCTAAAGCAAGCATGCATGAATGAGCTCACATGTTCATGAGGATCCTCAGTTCCTCGAAATTTGTCAAACTTCGGTAATGTGAAATCAATCGGATATGGTGGTGAAGGTACCAAAGGATGAATTGGTTGATTGATCAATGACCTTAGCGTAGGTTTCTGACTAAATGAGCCAGGCGCGTTAAGCATAAGGTTGTCAATCTGTTGTTGCATAGCATGGAGTCGAGAATCTTCATGAAAATTCTGACTCGTTTGATGATTATGATGATGTAATGGAAGAGTGGAAAATTGATGAGATGGGATGAAATTGCCTGAATTAGGCGGTGTGGAATGGACAGGTTGTTGGTATGGATGATACCGAAAAGAAGGTGATTGGGGTAGATGATGAACTGGACTACGTTGGGAGAAAGGTGGGGTAGGAATGGACACCACCGAAGATTGGGGTACCCATGTGGGGCCTCGAGCTAATAAAAGTTGGTCGGGTAGAAATTGGTTGGGGTGTAGGTTTTACTACGACAGGTGGTTGAGCATTTTGTTGCTGTTGTTGCAAAATCAATTTGTCGAGATACTCCTTAACCTTATTAATCTCTAACCCAAGGGAGGTGGGATGATTGGATGAAGGTGGAGGGCAGGCTGCCATAGTAGTCACAAAAGACTGCATAGCAGGGGCGATGAAGTTGGGAGGGCAGGCTGCCATGGTAGTCATAGGGGACTGCACAGTAGGAGCAATGAAGGTGGCTGAAGTAGGCGATACCTGGGAAGGAACAGTAGACTGTGTCCCAGGTAGGGTGAAACCATAAATGGTTTGGGAAGAAGAGGTTTGAAATTGGTTATGACTAGAAGAGTTTCCACCAAATTCATAAAGAGAATTGGTGTACACCCAGGTACATGGAGGAGAAGGTGGTCGGGAAGACACTACATTTGTCTCCAAAGGAGGACAATTGAGCATCTGGGAAGATGTTGGAGATGAATCCGGCTGAACAGATACCACATTAGCCTCAAAAAAAGGGTTAGTGTAGACCTGAGTGAAACCAGCGGGTATGGTTGATGCAATATCCTACTAAAAAATAGAATCTTGCATAGGGGAATCTTGGATTGGCTCAAGGACATAACCAGTGCCATCTCTTAAGTGAGTTTGCACTTGGGCCATATCAATGTGGGTAATATGACAAGAATTGTCTTCCTCCATGGGCATGGCCATGTGATAGATGGTAGAAGGACATGAAAGACCTGCAGGCAAACCTGCCTGAAATTCACTAGGATAAGTGGTCATGTTGGTGGTGGGGATGTTCTGTGAATTTCCCATTTGATTATTTAGATTTAACATTTTAGATTGATTCCTTGTTAATACCATAGAGTAATAAGTCTAAACAAATTCAGAAAAGAAGAATGCAAAACAAGAATGATAAATTTACACTACAAAAATTATCAGAAAACAGTCACAACCTAGGTTTCAACCAATGTGTCTTACCTGTGGTTAATTAATTATTTTCTGATCTTAATCTGTAGTAAATTTTAAGTGTCCGGTTTATGAGTTTTGCATGTGATCTAATCTTGAATTATTCACAAAAAAGGTAAAAACTATGGTTAGGAAAGGACAACGAGATTCTTATTGGTGATGAAATCCAGCAAGTTTGCTCGGGGGTGACCTATGGTGTCTAAGGCGGAAGTTTAATGGATGGAGATGAATTCCACCGTCACTAAACTTCAAGCAATACCTGGTGATGAAATCCAGATATTATTGTTTTAAATGCAATATGAAAATGCAATGAATTTTTTTTTTTTAAAATGTTTTAGTTATCTAATGTGTACATACAAGGCTATAAATCAAAAGTTCTAATGATCTAAGTAAGAGGCTACTGAAAACATGTCATTTTCTCTGAAGAAGTGGAGTACACCGTTTAAAACCCCCTGCCTACCAATGATATCAGATATCAAAGGAGCAACCGGAAGGTTCGTCCACTTCTCTTCCTGGAATCACCCAATGGTAGGAGTACTATTGACATCCAATCAATAGTCCTACTTAGATAATTAAAACAAATAATTCGTAGCTATTCTAATATGCAGCTAGGTATGCAAAATATATATATATATATATATATATATTTTTAAATGCAAGCAACAATCAATAATGCAATGCAAAGAAAAATGTAATTAAATATAACTGTTCTTTTCCAAATTACTTAGTTTTTGTTCATTTTAAAGTAATGATCTGAAAAAGAAACAAAATATGGCAGAAAAACCAAAAACGTAAAAAGTACAGCACTTACTTGGAAGCCTACGCTTTTCCGTAAAACCGACTTCAAATGCCCACGGGAGTTCGCAGCAGTCGAAACGCACCTCTGCGTTTCGTATTGGACTTCCAGACGCCCCTCTACGTCTGCTGCGTTTTTTGCAAGCTCAGAAACCATAGTTCGCTGTAATAGCGAATTTCGTGATTTCTGGAACCTGCAAAATGAAACAAAAAACAAGAACAGATTAGTAAAGCAAGTATTAAAAATATGAAACCCTAGGGGGTCCCACCATGATCGCCATTTGTAGATTAAAAATACATGCCAAACAGAAATAAAATCAATCACAATGACAGAGTACAAAATAGTTGGACAAAACAAACGATTTCTATTAATCGATGGAGTTTAAAAACTCCTTTTTGAATACAACTGGGCCTGTAACCCTTTATTTGTGATACATAGTTACAAGTTATGCTAGGGTTCTTCGAAACCCTAGCTGGCACAAATGGTGGCGCTTTCGAAGAATGTATCTTCAATCCCAACCGAGTGAGTGGGCTTTGTTGTATCCCTTGCTTGGACCACTCCAGCTTAATTAGCTGCCATCAATAAACCGGATCTGCTATTAAAAACCTGCACAAATTAACACTATCAAGGAGTTAGAAATTAATAAGAGGGCTCCACTGTGTGAGCCCTCGAAAACAATCTAAAACCCTAGAAAACGAAGTGCAGGAATTCAATAACAGATCAAATAGAAGAAAAGAAGTTACTTGCTTTAAACTAATTTATACCTGTTCTCTATTAATGCAGCTAGACCAGGCGACACCTGGAAGTAATGTTGTTGTCAGAATAGGCTACGGAAGGCACCCTGGTGCACTCACCGAACGCCCGCATGCTTCTGGATCTGGATTACAAACGCCAGTCTGAGTCTGTGGCTGTGGGTAAACGCCCACGGGCACTTGGTAAACGCCCGTGGGCACTTGATAAGCGCCCGTGGGCACTTGGTGAAGGGGTAAACGCCCGCGGGAACTTGCGACAGGAATGGGAGATTCTGCAGAATGCTGCAGAAGGAATGGCGACGAAAGCGGCGATGGATGCGGCGAAAGGGTAGCAAAAGAGAGGAAATAGCAGTAGAAGAATTAGAATCAGAGATAGCGCATAGGAGATAGAAGTAGCAAAAGACCTAGAGTTTGAGCCATCAAAGTGGCTCTATTTATAATCCACTCTTAGGGCACACTTTAGGGTTTTAACGACACTTTGAACATGTGGCTAAGATTAAAGTGGATCCAAGGGTAGAGAATAAATCTTGGTTGTGAAATGGATTAAGATGGATGGATGGATGAGATTAAATGAAGGATGGACGGCTTAGATTAAATCACTTAAACTATTATTTAAATATATATATTAAAATATTAAAATATATATATAAATATTAATTTAAATAAATTTGGGGATGAAAAATGGCGGGAAAAGTGAAATTGGGCCAAATAATGGCGGGAAAGTGTGGATTTGGGCCAAATAATGGCAGGAAGGTGGATGACCGACACGTGGCTGACAGGAAGGTATAGATGACTTGCAAGTGGCTGGATTTTGATGTCTACAACAGGATCCTAATTTTGGGAAAATATTTGAGCAAGTGAGTAAACCTTCTTCTTCCAATTTGCATCCTTTCCAAGATTTCTACATCAAAGAAGGACTTATTTACAAATTGGACAAGGTTTGTGTTCCTTGTGAGCCTAGAGTGTCACTTCTTAAGGAATATCATTCTACACTTTATGGTGGTCACTTTGGGAAGCACAAAACACTTCATCACTTGCAAAGATTTTTCTTCTGGCCTAAAATGTAGAGGGATGTGTTGAGATTTCTCAAACAATGTGTAGTTTGTTGTCGCTCAAAACAAGCTAACAGGAAGTTTATCTTAGGCATGCCTTTGCCCATTCCTTCCCGTCCTTGGGAAGGCATTTCCATGGATTTGGTTAGTGGTTTTCCTATGATAGTGTGACAACATGATTGTGTGTTCATGGTGGTTGACAGATTTAGTAAGATGGCTAAGTTTATTCCATGTCGCAAGACAAATTTCATAGAAAACTTAGCCCAATTGTTCTTTGACAACATTTGGCGTTCCTTTGGTCTACCTACCAGCATTATATCAGATCATGATTCACGCTTTGTGGGTCACTTTTGGTGTTCTTTGTGGAAAATTTTGGGAGTTTCCCTTAACTTTTCCATCGCCTATCATCTACAGTCCGATGGGCAGACTAAAGTGGTAAACCGTACCCTTGTGCAAAGTTTACGAATCTATCATCATGCTTCACTAGCAAAGTGGGACTTGAGTCTCACTCATATTGAACATGCCTACAATAGGGCCCTACATTCTTCTACAGGTCACTCACCTTTTGAGGTTTGTATGGGATTTTAGCCCTTGGCACCTTATGAGTTACCTTTGTATTTGCCTTCTCCTGTCACTTCACATCTTTAGAAGGAGCAAGACAAGGCACACTCATTTATTCAGCACTTGCACAATCTGCAATCAAAGGTGATTGAGATTTTGTAAAAGACACAGCAATAGCAGAAAAAGGCTATGGATCGACATCGAATTCCTCATCCATTTCAGGTTGGTGACAAAGTTTGGTTGCATCTTGAAAAGCAACGTTTTACTGATAAGACTCATAGTAAAATCAAACCGATTCGCTATGGGAATTATACTATTCTTCAATAGGTGTCCGAGAATGCTTTATGCCTTGATATTCCTACACACTTGGGAATTCATGACGTCATCAATGTAGATCTTTTGAAGTTGTACTTTGACTCTACATTACAGACAACACCAGCTATCAGTCATCCTGTGGACGTGGTTCCTGATTCTTAGTTACCATTGGATTTCGATCAGGTCTATGACACAAAGACTCGATAGACTCACCAGGGGTCTACCACCTCATATCTTGTGGCTCGACAAGGACAGCTACCGCATCAGGCTTGTTGGATTTCTTTTCATCAGATGTCTCATGACTTTCCTATTCTTCTGAAAGTCTTGGAGGCCAATGCTTCTATTGTGGGGAGGCATGATGAGGATTGATGTTTGATCACTCATATGACCCCTCTAGTAGTTCCTAGCTAGGTTTGCATAGTTTATTTCTTTAAATTAATATTGTAAGTGAGTCTCCTTCTCACATGCACTTGTGGTCACTAGTTATCTTCTAGTTGCCATTTAGAGTGTTAGTTAGTAAGTGTGAACTCAAAGTAGGAAGTGTGTACTTCAAGATAGCTAAAATGGATCTTATAGTTAGCATTATTCCTTTTCTCTTAACTTAGAAGTTACGTGCATTATCCTTTGCACTTTTGTAGCTTATGGTTAAGCATATTGGATCAAATCCATGATTTGATGGGTTTGGTTATGTATTTTGTGCCATTAGTGCCTATATAATGAGTTTGTAAATAATATGAAGTTAGTTGGATATTCAATCCTTTTCACCTTCTACTTTGTCTAGTGATATTCTAGAAGACTTTATCTCTATGCTGCACTGACTGGTGGATCTCTTTCCACTTGAATACTCCTCACTCAAATCTGTCTTCAATTGTCCTGGCTACTAGATATCTATCAACTAAGACTCTATCCTCTATACTCTGTCACCTCCAAAGCTCTATCTCAATACTATACCAAATACAATTTAGTAGGTCTAACATAGTTTTGCTCAATATCTTGTACTAAACATAGTATAGTCAGTCTAGTAAAATTTTTCTCAATAGGTTCACTTAGAACCTACTCAAATCTGGTCAATATATCCACACAAAATGTGATCAAATCTGCTCAATAGGTCCATACAGAACCTGTCCAAATCTGCTCAACAGGTCCACACAGAACCTACTCAAATATGCTCAATAGATCCACACAAAACCTACTCAAATATGCTCAATAGGTCCACACATAATCTGTCCAAATATTCTCAACAAGCTCACACAGAAGTTGTCCAAATCTACTCAAAAAGCTCACACAAAACTTGTCCAAATTTGCACAACAAGCTCACACCAAACTTGTCCAAATCTTCTCAACAAGCTCACACAGAACTTGTCCAAATCTTCTCAACAAGTCTTCTCTAGGACTTGCTCAAATCAACTCAATAAGTCCTCTCTAGGACTTGCTTAAATATACATAGCAAGCTTTCATAAAAGCTTACTCAAATCAGTCCACAAGCCTTCTCAAAGGCTTGTCTCAATCACATAGAATCATAAAGAGAATTGTTAGAGACTCAATATGTTCTAAGCTCAACGTTCAATCAATATCTCAATTCAATCTCATAGAAGCATAAAGAGAATTGTTAGAGACTCAATATGTTCTATACTCAACTCTCAATCTCAACTCAAATCAATCTCATAGAAGCATAAAGAGAATTGTTAGAGACTTTATATGTTCTATACTAAAATCCTAATCTCAACTCAATAGAAGCATAAAAAGAATTGTTAGAGACTCAATATGTTCTATTCTTAAATCTCAATCTCAACTCAAATAAGAATATGAAATAGTTTGTTTCTAGGAACTTGAACAACCACATGCATCCACTTGACTAGGCTTAAATCAACTCAACTCAACCAATCACCTCAAGGAACAATCCTTTCTCACAAACCCTAGTCCAAGCATGTATTTAAACAACTTAA
The DNA here is from genome assembly GCA_028583015.1 of Wollemia nobilis. Lineage (NCBI taxonomy): Eukaryota > Viridiplantae > Streptophyta > Pinopsida > Araucariales > Araucariaceae > Wollemia > Wollemia nobilis. The sequence goes on from JAQPPZ010016936.1 coordinate 6,955,491, forward strand.
AATATTTCCAACAATGCTCAATCAGAAATCTCACATAGAAATTATACTCATGTTCTTTTCTAACTCAAATTCAAGTTCATTTCACAATCAATGGGCTTCAACAACAATGATTATAAAACAAGGTTTAATTACAACTCACAAACCAAAAAATCTTAAAGCATTAAACCAAAAACTCTAAAAAATGGAAACCACAATCAATACTTTTCTCTCCAAAGATATTTCTAAAATCAACCACCATAAACAATCAATAGGAGAATGTCCCCATACCTTTTTAATGCCAAGGAGTTGTCCACAAAATCTGCCACATTTAAACACAACTTTCCTCTCCAATCTCAATAAGGGTTAGTGGACTTCAAATAATCACAATATAAAGCATAACTCAATTTACACCCTTTTTACTCCAACTAAATAAACACATCCACCAAAGTCCCTTTTTAATAAAACCCTTATCAAAATAACAATCAATAAGCATTTCAAAAATACTTTAAAACAACTCCTTATTTCTCCTAAATTCAATTCTTAATAACCATCAAATAAATCATTAAACCCTCAAGTTTTGCAATAATCAATACAACCCAAATAACAAAGCTTAATTAAAACTTTAATTTCCCCTAAACACCTTATAACTCCAACCTTAGGGCTAAATAAAATTAAATTAATGCAAAACATAATTACCTCCTCAAGGGGATTCAAACCCTCGACTTGCCCACACCATGATCGTCTTAGCCATGGCTAAGATTCCACATGAGCCAGCTGATCGTTGGAAAGGAAAGGCACAACATGCCTTATACCCGTATCCACTTTCTGCAAAACTAAAGGCACTGAAGCGCTTCTCTCACGCTTTCCAAAAAATGCAATCAAGGGGATTTGATCCTCGATGTTTTTGTCTGCCCCGTGCCTTAGCCAAGGCCCACTTGCCAATGTGCCATGCTGCCCATGATGTTTGTTTCTTCGAACACAGTCCGTGTTATTCACTGCTATACTTTTCAAGAATTTCGCACGAGCTCATGAAAGATTCGATAGCAAACACTTTTATTACATGAGCAAGGATAAAATAATAATCAATTGAAGCCCCCTTTATATAGTCCTTTAATCATATCAAAGACGTCGATGGAAATATGAATTTTTATTTTCTTGATGACGTCGACGGATATCTTGCATATTGAGTTTTAAATTTGAATTAAAATTTTAAATAATTAAAATTTAAACCAAATATTAAAACTTAAATATATCCATCACTGGGGCGCCTTTTTCAATGAAACGAAAGCCCAATTTGGGTTTTAAGAAAAACCTAGATCAAATTTTCTATCCATGGTTTTAAATAAAACCTTTTATTTTTCCTATCTTGGTTTCCACAAAAACCCTTCATTGATCATTTTGACATCAATGACAACATATTAGCTTAGGGACTAAAAATGTCCAACACTTTTACTTTTCAATCCAAATGATAACATTAATAATATCAAAGTAGTAAACAATGCACACATCATCACACACATGAGAGACATGATTTAACATGGTTCACCCAATGTGGGTTACATCCATGGAGAAAATATTCCTTATAAATTTTCTCAATGAATCTTTTGGGAATCAAATCCCTATTACAATGTTTATGGACATCTGTCCAAAGGAGACACCAATCCCCTATGCTCAAGTTTGTGGATCTCTATCCACAGGAGACCTCTTTCCCCATTGCTCTGGTTTGTGGATCTCTCTCCATAGGAGAACTCTATCCCCTCTTCTCTGGTTTGTGGATATCTCTCCATAGGAGAACTCTATCCCCTCTACTCTGCTCAACTATGATCAAATTTGCTCATAACTATGATCCAATATGCTCACAACACTGATCCAATATGCTCACAAAACTGATGTAATCTGCTCTCAATATATCTATTCTAATACATGTTCATAACTGCTCATAACACATGCTCAAAAATATTTCACAAAGATGCAAAAAATTATCTTCAAACCTAGCACAAGTAGTTCACAATATCTAGCACAAATGTCTCAATCTCTTTCAATCAATGGAAGCACAATATTGTTATCATCCTATATTCCAAATGTTTTCAAAACCATTCAACAATGAAGTACAAAAAGATCTTCAAACTCTAATGCAATTGTTTCAACTTTCTCTCAATAATTGATGCACATGTAGGTCTCAAACCCTAACTCAAATATTTTCAACAATGCTTACCAAACAACCCTTTTATCTCCACCTTATGTTCAAAAACATTCACTCAATAAAACACTTTAAACAAGGAATGATGTGCCCATACCTCTTAATTTCTCTTATGGAGATATGTCTTCAAAAACATGTCTCACAAACAACTGATCTTTCTAGTGCCACTTCAAGAGTTAGATAGAAAAATACTTTCTCAAAACATCCACATGAATTTCCTTCTCAAAAAGATATGTTCAATGAAATCTGAAATTGATGTTCAATAACTCTTCTCTTGTTTTCAAAATATAGGGCATTAATAATTATCAAAGACCTTCAAACTCACTTTCACCATACAAAAATTACAATAAAATATCAAACCACTATAACACCTTATTACTCCTATTCTTGCATGCAAAACATATTTTTCATTTATCCACTTTACAAAAATAAACTATATAAAGCACTCTCAAAATTTTATTAAATTGTACCCTTATAACTCCCTAAGTGCAAATTCAAATTTTATAAACTTAACCCTTATGACTCCCTAATAGAAAAAATCATGCATCATTAATTTCAACCCTTATGGCACTCTAAAAAACTCCTAACCCTTATGACTCCCTAATAGCAAGCACAAACTTTATTAAAAATAATCCTTATGACTCCCAAAATTAAACAAAGGTTTTATAAAAAAAATTTGCCCTTACCAACTTGCTACCATGGATATTTGAATGTGCGACCTCATAGAGCCCATGCTCTAGCACTTTCTAGAGCACCGCGTGGGCTAACTACCCACACAACAATATCAATGCACCAATTTCACCTTAACCTGTCATGAACCATTGATCAACAAAACAAAACACACAACTTGTCACCACCAAGACTCGATCTCAGAACCTCGTCCATGCCACGTCTTATGCAGGGTTCCCATGCTAATTGAGCTACCCACTCAGTTGAAATAAACCATGTACCTTCTTTTACTTCAACCTCGTGCATTGTTCACTTACAAAAAATGTACGTATCTTTCCCTCTTTTCCTTTGATTGATCACCGTGTGCTATAATTTTGAATGGGACGCAAAAGAAATTCGAATTCCAATCAAAAATTTTAAACTCACTACCAAATGGTTATTAATCCACCTTTTATATGCATTTCAACTTGGGAAAAAATGATGTCAAAACTTTTCAAAACAATTTTAATTTTGGTGCCATAGGTAATTTAAAATATTATTATAATATTTAATTTTTTAAATTAAATATTATAATTAATCTTATTAGAACCTTTGTCTTTTGCCTTGGGATATTCTTCAACCTTGCAAATAATTAACCTTTCTCAACAAAGCCCTTGTTACTTTAAACTTTCTTAATAATATTTAAATATTATAATCCTTTTCTTCAAAATTCTCTTTGCTTGCTTTCACAACCATGGAAAATTCCTTTGCATTTATATTATAACCTTGAAGAAAAAATTTAAAATTTTCACCTTTGACATCAATGACCACCAATGACATCAAACCTTTGACATCAATGACAACACTATACTCAAAATTTCCAACAATCTCCCCCTTTGTCATTGATGGCAACCCTTTCTAAAAATTCCTTTTCCTACCACTGGATTCCAATTATGCTCCCCTTGAGGAACTACTCCCCCTAACTGAATGCTCTCCCCCTTACTCAAATACTCAAATATCTCCCCCTTTGACATCAATGGCAAAGGGACTCCTTTGGGGCTAAAGATAATACTCTTAGCTCAGCCCCCTCCCCACCTCCTCTCCTTGAGGTGATTAATTTTGGGGTGGGAGTAAGACTACTCCCAATTTCCTTCTAAGATACTCAAAATTTTCCTTTGGAAATGGCTTAGTGAAAATATCCGCAATTTGTTCCTTTGTAGTAACATATTCCAATTTGACTTGCTTATCCATCACTTGTTCTCTCAAAAAATGATATTTGATCAAAATGTGCTTGGTCCTTGAGTGCATCACTGGATTCTTTGAAATGTTTATGGCACTTGTATTATCACATAGTATGGAGATGGGATGATCATGCTCTATCTTAAAGTCCTTTAAATTTTACTTCATCCATAACACTTGTGTGCAACAAGCAACTGCTACAATGTACTCTGCCTCTACCGTAGATAAGGATATTGATGCTTGTTTCTTGCTTAACCAAGAGACTAAAAAATCTCCAAGAAAGAATTCTCCTCCACTTGTGCTTTTTCTGTCATCAATACTGCCTTCCCAATCTGCATTTGTATATGCTATGAGAGTAAATTTATCACTTATGGGATACCAAAGTCCAAAATCCATAGTCCCTTTTAAATACCTGAGAATTCTCTTTACTACCAGTACATGTGTTTCCTTTGGTGCTGCTTGAAATCTTACCACTAGTCCCACTACTTGCATTATATCTGGTCTTGTAGATGTGACATATAGTAAGCTACCAATCATAGATCTATACAATGTCTGATTTGCCTCAGGAGATTCATCATATTTACTCAACTTGCATCCTGTAACCATGGGGGTACTTACTGGTTTGCAATATTCTAATTTGAATTTCTTCAACATTTCTTTTATATACTTGGTTTGTGAGAGAAATACACCCTTATTTGATTGTGAAATTTGTAGTCCAAGGAAGAAGGACAACTCACCAAGCATTGACATTTCAAATTCATTTTGCATACTCTTTGCAAATTTCTAACACATCTTATCATTATTACCTCCAAAAATGATGTCATCCACATAGACAACCACAATTAATAAGTCATCTCCTTAATTTTTTATGTATAAGTTGTTGTCAACTATTCCCTTTTTAAAACCCTATTCTTGAAGATACTTATCCAACCTTGAATACCAAGCTCTAGGAGCTTGCTTTAGTCCATAAAGAGCCTTCTTTAACTTGCACACATAATCTAGCTTGTCAATTAGGTTGAACCCCTTAGGTTGCTCAATGTAGACCTCTTCTTCCAAGACACCATTGAGAAAGGCTGATTTTACATCCATTTGATATACTTTGAAGTTTTTGAAACTTGAGAAAGCTAAAAATATCCTTATGGCCTCAAGTCGTGCAACAAGAGAAAATGTTTCATCAAAATCAATCCCTTCAACTTGTGCATAGCCTTTGCATACTAGTATTGCTTTATTCCTGACTACTTGACCATCTTCATTTAGCTTATTTTTGTAAACCCATTTAGTGCCAATTACATTCTTATCTTTTGGTCATGGGACAAGTTCCCAAGTCTCACTTTTTTCTATTTGATCCAACTCCTCATCCATTGCTTTGACCCAAAATTTATCTTCTCTTGCCTCATTGAAATCCTTGGGCTCAATTTTAGACAACAAAGAAATATTTGCATGTTCACTTGTCCCTATTATATTTCTCCTTGTTTATATTTCATCTAGATTTCCAATAATCAGATCTCTTGGATGATTCTTTTGCACATACCTAGATGGAGTCTTAGGTGGTGTTCTTGGTGTTTCATCTTCTTCTGATTCTTCACCTATTTCTTCTTGGCAACTTTCTCCTTCTTGATATACAATTTCTTGAGCTGGTTCTTTTGACCTTGTCTGTTCATCAACTATCACATTTATACTTTCCATAATTGTATGTGTCCTCTTATTATAGCATTTATAGGCTTTGCTATTAGTGGAATACCCAAGGAAGATGCCCTCATCACACCTTGAGTCAAACTTGCCCAAATTTTTCTCTTCCCATCTAATGTAGCATTTACTTCCAAATTTTTTGAAATACTTCACAGTAGTTGGTCTTCCCTTCCAAATATCATATGGAGTTTTATGATGATTTACTCTCACTTGAGCTCTATTGATGATATAGATAACTGTATGAACTACCTCTCTCCAAAACCCATCTAAAATCTTGGATTCATTTAGCATAGCTCTGGCCATATTCTCAACAATTCTATTTTTCCTTTCAACTACTCCATTTTGTTGTGGGGTCCTTGCTGCTGAGTATTCTCTTTTGATCCCATGTTGTTCACAAAATTCTATGAATTCACCTGAAGTAAATTCTCCTCCTCTATCTGATCTTAGACACTTTATCCTTTTACATGTTTCATTTTCTACTAACTCTTTGAATGCCTTGAACTTCTCAAAGGCTTATGACTTTTCTTTTAAGAAAGCTACCCAAGTCATTATGGAGAAATCATCTATAAATAGCATGAAGTAACTTTCACCTTGTAAACTCTTTGTCCTTGTAGGACCACATAAATAAGTGTGAACTAGTTTCAATGGTTCAGATGAAGTAAATTCTTTTGACTTGAAACTTGTTCTTGTTTGCTTTCCATGCTGACATTGTGCACAAATTGTGCTTTGTGGTCTTTTTATCTTGGGTAAATCTCTAACTTCTTATTTGTTGCTTATTTTCACTATGTTGTCAAAGTTTATATGACCCATTCTTCTATGCCATAACCAAATCTCATCCTCTTGTGATAAGAAACACTTTTCTCCCTTAATTTCACTTAGTATGTAGAGATTATTTGTAGTTCTACTGGCATCTGCAATGAGCTTTCCTATTTTAGATTTTTTGATCTCACATCTATTTGGATGAAAAGTGATCGTGTGCCCTTGATCACAAAGTTGACTTACACTTAGTAAATTGTGCCTCAATCCCTTAACATACAATACATTTTTTATCTTTGATTTTCCATTATCTAAACTCAAAGTCCCTTTTCCCATAATTTTTGTTGAACCATTGTCACCAAATTTTACTGATCCTCCATTGATTTCTTTAAGTACAAGAAATTTACTTTTGTCACCTATCATATGACTCGAACAACCACTATCAAGAAACCATTGATTTCTCTTATCTTGTACATGAAGAGTTGTTTGTACTAACATTGACTTCTCATTTTCCTTCTCTTTTCTCTCTTTCCAATCTATCGAGGTTGTATTCTTTTGAACCTTCTGATCCTTCTTATTTTTTCTTGATTCAAGAAATACTATTTTACACCATTTGGCCTTGTGCCCAAAGTTATTGCATTTGTAATAGATGATATTGTTATTCATGAGGGGTGCAAATGAATTGAAATTTCTATCAACATTATTTCTCACACAAATAGTGCAATGTACAACTCTATGACCATATTTGTTACATGAAAAACAATAGCCATGGAAGAAATTTTGTAACCTATTAGATTGCCTTGAATAATATGGTCGCATGCTTCTTCCTTTGCTATTTCTGTAATTGACTTTTGTCCATGAAGCTTCTTTTTTTATTCCTTCTTGATGCTTTTGCCTTTCAATGCATTAGCATAGGTCATGAGCTCTTCTTCTTTTGATATCTTTGTTCCTTTGTAGCTTGACTCCTCTTTCTGTTTCCCTAACTTTATCTCTTGTTGTAACTTATCTTTAGTCTTTTCAACTTCCTTTCTTAGAGAGATAATTTCAGATTCCAACCCTTCACATTCTAACTCTTTTGCCTTTAACTGTTCTACCATATCCTGTTCAATTTTCCTTCCCTCTTCAACTTTTACCTTGAGCTCTGTGAGATTTTGTAGGAGTTCCATCTTTGCTTCCTCATCCTCTTGGATTTGAGCCTTCAAACTTGAATTCTTCCTTCTAACCTTTTCCAAGTTTCTAAGAGCAACAATAAATTTCTCTTTTATGTCGATCATGGCTTCTTCTTCATTTTATGAGGTCATGTATGTTCTTGTGGGATATTCCTTCAAGTTGTTAGTATTTTCAAGAAGGAACCCACTTTGATACCAATTGAAGAACATAAGCTTATACTGAGAGGGGGGTGAACAGTATAAGATAAAATTTTTAACTTTTCAATCCAAATGATAACAACAATAATATCAAAGTAGTAAACAATGCACACATCATCACACACATGAGAGACATGATTTAACATGGTTCACCCAATGTGGGTTACATCCACAGAGAAAATATTCCTTATAAATTTTCTCAATGAATATTTTGGGAACCAAATCCCTATTACAATGTTTATGGACCTCTGTCCAAAGGAGACACCAATCCCCTATGCTCAAGTTTGTGGATCTCTATCCACAGGAGACCTTTGTCCCCACTACTCTGGTTTGTGGATCTCTCTCCACAGGAGAACTCTATCCCCTTTGCTCTAGTTTGTGGATCTCTCTCCATAGGAGAACTCTATCCCCTCTGCTTTTCTCAACTCTGATCAAATCTGCTCATAATTTTGATCCAATATTCTCACAACACTGATCCAATCTACTCAAAACAATGATGCAATTTACTCTCAACACTATCTTAAATTTGTTCTAATACATGTTCATAACTACTCATAACACATGCTCAAAAAGATTTCACAAAGATGCAAAAACTTATCTTCAAACCTAGCACAAGTAGTTCACAATCTCTAGCACAAATGTCTCAATCTCTTTCAACAATGGAAGCACAATCTTGTTCTCAAACTCTATTCCAAATGTTTCCAAAACCATTCAACAATGAAGTACAAAAATATCTTCAAACTCTAATGCAATTATTTCAACTTTCTCTCAACAATTGATGCACATGTAGGTCTCAAACCCTAACTCAAATATTTTTAACAATGCTTACCAAACAACCCTTTTATCTCCACCTTATGTTCCAGAAACATTCACTCAAAAAAACACTTTAAACAAGGAATGATGTGCCCATACCTCTTAATTTGCTCTTATGGAGATATGTCTTCAAAACCTATCTCACAAACAACTGATCTTTCTAGTGCCACTTCAAGAGTTAGATAGCAAAATACTTTCTCAAAACATCCACATGAATTTCCTTCTCAAAAAGATATGTTCAATGAAATCTGAAATTGATGTTCAATAACTCTTCTCTTGTTTTCAAAAGATAGGGCATTAATAATTATCAAAGACCTTCAAACTCACTTTCACCATACAAAAATTACAATAAAATATCAAACCACTATAACACCTTATTACTCCTATTCTTGCATGCAAAACATATTTTTCATTTATCCACTTTGCAAAAATAAACTATATAAAGCACTCTCAAAATTTTATTAAATTGTACCCTTATAACTCCCTAAGTGCAAATTCAAATTTTATAAACTTAACCCTTATGACTCCCTAATAGCAAAAATCATGCATCATTAATTTCAACCCTTATGGCACTCTAAACAACTCCTAACCCTTATGACTCCCTAATAGCAAGCAAAAACTTTATTAAAAATAATCCTTATGACTCCCAAAAATTAAACAAAGGTTTTATAAAAAAATTGCCCTTACCAACTTGCTGCCATGGAGATTCGAATGTGCGACCTCATGGAGCCCACACTCTAGCGCTTGCTAGAGCACCACGTGGGCTAACTGCCCACACAACAATATCAATGCACCAATTTCACCTTAACTTGTTGTGAAATGCCTATCAACAAAACAAAACACAACCTATCACCACCAACACTGGATCTCGGAACCTCCTCCATGCCACGTCTTACATGGGGTCCCCCTACCAACTGAGCTACCCGCTCGGTTGAAACAAACCACATGCCTTCTTTTACTTCAACCTCATGCACCATCCACTTCTAGAAAAACGTGCATCTCTTTCCCTCTTTTCTTTTGATCGATCATCGTGCACTATACTTTCGAATGGGACGTAGAAGAAATTCGAATACCAATCAAAAATTTTAAACTCACTGCCAAATGATATTTACCACCTTTTATATGCATTTTGACTTAGGGTAAAATGATGTCGACACTTTTCAAAAACAATTTTAATTTTGGCACCATAGGTAATTTAAAATATTATTATAATATTTAATTTTTTAAATTAAATATTATAATTAATCTTCTTAGAACCTTTGTCTTTTGCCTTGGGATCTTCTTCAACCTTGCAAATAATGAACCTTTCTCAATGAAGCCCTTGTTACTTTCAAACTTTCTTAATAATATTTAAATATTATAATCCTTTTCTTCAAAATTCTCTTTGCTTGCTTTCACCAACCCTATCAACTCACCTAATTCCTAATTTGGACGTAGAGGGTCTTGACAGATGGAGTCAAGTCATTAAATGAAATAAAGATGTTGGATATAAGAGAAGAAAAAATAAGGTAAAAAATGTTAAGTGGAAACCACCAGATGTGGAGTGAGTTAAATTTAATTTTTATGGAGCATCTAAAGGAAATCTAGGGTCAACAGGAGGTGGAGGAATAATTAGAAATAATAGAGGAGAGATTTTGTCTCATTATGCTTTTAATTGTGGTTTAAGATAAATAATGAAGCTGAAGCTTAGGTAGCTTTAGAAGGTTTAAAAACATGTAAACAAATGAAATGGAATAGATAATGGATGGAAGGTGATTCTATCATAGTAATAAATGCAATTTTGAGGAAAGTAAAGGCTTCATGGAACATACAAGAGATAATTGTGGAAATTCAAGATCTTGCTAAAGAGTTTGAAGAAATCAGGTTTACACATATATTAACGAAAGGAAATAAATGTGGAGATAAGCTATCCAATAGTGTGATTTTGATTGAGGATCGTGGAGATAAGCTATCCAATAGAGTAATTTTGATTGAGGATCGTGAAGTTAAGATCTCCTTTCCATGGTTAGATGAAGTAGAAATTTTAGTTGAAGTTGAAAAGAAATGTTGATTGCCTAAATCAATTAATGATTAAGATTTACTTTGATTTTTTCCATTGGTAATATCTGTTTTATTTTGTAACAATAATGTGTGTTCATTTAGACTAGTTTTTATAATTTTTGTGGTTGCACTTATGTTTTAGGAAGGAAACTAGCAATCCAGATTTGGTAAAGTGGACTATGTTGGTGCGATGTTTTGGAAATATTACTCTACTAAGATGCAAGGCATAAATAGTAGAGGTGAAGTTTTGGCATTGTGAAGGTTTCTATAGGAAAATATCAAGAAATATTCTAAATTATGGAGTAATTGTATTCATATAAAGATTTGAAAAGATCCAAAAAATGAAAATCAAGAATTCAGACATTTTATGTAAAATGATGTAGGTTTCTAACTATAGCATCTCAATTGAGATGAGAAGTGCATATATTTGTAAAATATCAAGATCTGAAGAAGAGATATGCAATTTTTTAAGGGTGGGGGACTTGAGTACAACCCATTTTTATCAAGCAAAAAAAAATAGGTATATTTTAATCTATTAGAAATCAACACTAGTTACTTAGTCAGGAATAACTTTAATAATTTTAATCAATTGAATTTTATAAAAATTAAATAAATATAAAGTTCCTAAACCCATTATGCTAACTTAATTAAGGTGTTTTGGCCTTTTAAAATGATGGCTACCAACTTCACCTCCATGACAACCAATAACCCCATATGGTCTAAATACATAAATAGACAAAAAACAAAGACTATTATACAATTGCCAATTACATTAAGTAATATTTCACCTGCACCTCACTCCCTCTCTCTCTCTCTTACTTATTTGAAGAATAAAGTTTGTTATGCATCTATGTTTTTTTATGGTAAATGCATGGGTTTTGAAAGGGACCCAAACCTTTTACATTTGTCGAAGAGAAAAATCACTTTCAACACCTACATATTACAAAATTTGGACTGGAAAGAAGCATGTTGCATACTTAGATACAATTTTTTTGATTTAACTCTATCCATAGAGATTCAATATTTCTTAAATTCAATACATATGGTTTCTTTAGAATATTTAGGATCTTTAATCAATTATCTATTAGCTTTAGATCAAAAATTCAATTTTAAATTTCATGAGAACTTCAAAAGCTTCTTCTTAGTCTTCATTTAATATGCAATTTTTTTTTATCAACTCTTGAATATCAGTTTAGTTTCCTTGAAATTTTTTCCCATGCTAATAGATATTTTACAGTGATCAATTCCCCTGAGGCTTTGAAACTTCAAACTCGAAAACATCAAAAGTGTTTTCCTCTTTTAACTCCAAACCTATTGGCATAACAAGAATAAGTCAAGGCTTATATTTTAATATGGTTAAATCCAAACCTATAGTTAATTTTTATTTTTTCTCTCAATTTTGTAAGTCAAGACTTGGGGGTCCCAAGCAAGAACAAGTCCTCCAAAAGCTCCTGATGAATCCATTGTTACCAGTTCTGAATGATACTAGATCATGTTCCATTCTCTTTGGTAGTACTCTCTAACATATTTGATTCCTAAATACACACTATTGTTGGTTTTTGTTGCTATATTAAGGATTCTAGGTGGTTTTTCTTCAAGGGACTAACCAATCCCCTTCCATTCCAAGATATGTATTTTATTTTTTGCTTTTCTATTTTTCCTTAAGGAAGTCCTCTAAGGTTTTTGAGTTTTATCATTTTTTTCTTGTTCCATTTTTATTTCTTGATTTGTTTTTCTTCATTTTTCCATAGACCTTGTGGCTGGAGTGCTACTTCCTTGTGCATCTTCCTAAAATTTTTCTTCTTGTGTGTTATCCTTTTTTCCAGACATATTACCTATTGGAATTGTGATTTCCACTTCTTGTGTTTCCACTATTTCTTCTTCTATATTTCCTTCATGTGTTTTTTTATTTTTGGTTGATGTTTATTCTATTACTTTATTAGACTTTGATTCTAGGGTTTTTGCTTCTTTAGCCTGAGCCTCATGTTCCTCTTTTAAGGGTGCTTCCTCTTCTTCTAAAGAGAGAATAAAAAAACTGTTTTCTTTTTTCTTATCTAGGCTTTGAGTGTTTCTCTAGTGAATTCTTGAACGCCTTATATGCTTTTGTCTAACTAGTTGAAAATATTTATTGTCATCCTTTGTTCCTGTTGCACTTTGGTGGGATTTAGAAAAGTGTTCATTCTTGTGATAGGAAATACACTTAAAAGGTATGTGTTAATAATAAAGAGGTTGTGTATGGATCTATTCCATCACTTTAATCTTGATATTATTTGGTAAACATTTTATAGATTGACCTACACATACATTCTGGCATAAATAGCATTATTAGCCTTTGGTGGTGCCTAGTCCAAAAATGTTCCTATGGTGTTTCCAATAAGCTCTAGAGTGGGATTGATCCAAAAATATAATGGAAGAAATGAAATCCTTACCAGATGAATATATCCTATGGTTCCTCCACTTGGGAGTCAAAGTTGGTAGACCATGACGTCATATAGAGGGGGCTTGACCCTAAGAACCATGGCCCCCATGAAATATGGATCTTGTTTCTTATAAATATGAAAAAAAACTACTAAAAAATAGCCTCTCCTTGCTAGCATGAGTTCCTATCTAGATACTTGTGAGCCTAATTTGGATTCTATCCATATTCGAATAGAATATGGGCTCGACCACATTCCTATGAAATTGTAGACTAAGGATTAAGAAGACAAAATGAGTTTTGGATTTTTAATGAGATTGGGTGGGACCTTGACTATGGAAGCTTCATATAAATTTGGAATAAAAGTGATTCTAACTCTAGTTGGGTATGGATTCAAATATTTAGGAAAGGCCTAAGCCAAGAAATATAGCTTTTTTTGATCAAACACAGGTTGATGGGAGAAGAGTGAAAAGGCTCCATTATTAGGGTTCTTGAGTAGAGTAGTTGTAGATATTTCCTACCCTATCAAAGTATTTCTTATTATACTTATAAAAGTGGCATGCATTTCATGGTACATTCCTTCAACATGCTTCTTTTTGTAGAAGAGAGATTATGCAATGGTTATGTTGCACTTAATACAATTGAGATATAATGTTTTCAATTATAGTTTTGAGATGTGAATGCAAAATTACATATATTTTAGACTTTAGTTTCAAAAATATTCTCATATGGTTTTGATATTTGGTAACCTATACTTCATAATACCATTTGGACTCAGGTTGATAGAGTTCTTATTTCCATGTTATCCAATAACTTGCAAGCAAAATAATCAATTCTAGATACAATTATCTTAACCAAATTTAACATCAATCCTCTTCACATTTAACTTGTATTTCATGTAGTGATAATTTTTTATAGATTAATATGTATGATGAATACAATAGTTGGGTGTAATAGATATCCATTCAAGGCTTTCCATTCATATATGAAGTTATATATGTAAGGGATCAATAACACTTGGTATACCCAATGTATGCATTTCTTGCAAGGAATTGGTATCATATCAATGGTATTCCTTGATGGAATAATGTGTTCATAACTAGTAGTAGATACCAAGTTTTCTTGATCATATAGAATGTGTTCATAACTAGTAGCATATTATAAGTAATTGGTTAAGCATAAGGGCATATATTAGCAAGTTATCCATTGTTTATATGAGAATCACATATAATACCATTTGACATACTTGGAAGGAATAATGTGTTCATAACAAGTAGTGGATTCTATTAGATGTAATTCTCATATAAAAAATGGATAACTTACTGATATATATCCTTATGCTTAACAATGAATGAAAAAATAAGCCTTTGATTAATTTTTCCAATAGTTTTCCTTGTGGAAAAATGAAATGCCTATGAATATAACATTATCTAAGAGATTTAATTTCTGTACCTATTTTTACATGTCAAAAGAAAAAAGATATTTTTAGTAATAAATTTAATTATATGTTGTCCTTTTTGGGACACCATAGTGTTATACCTTTATATTATTATCAAGGAGATACAAGTTCAAATCACTACATAAGAGATTGATACCATTTCAAAAACCATGTTTACTCTAATTTTTCACTATTGGGGTATCGTAGTGTTAGATTGATACATGGTAGATTGGATAGAATAGTGGGAGAAGCCATTCAAGAGCCAAATATTGTATCATATTTAGAATATAATTCCCTTTCATCATGTATGGGGAGTTTGGTTGGAGAGAAATATAAGTTTTTTTATAAGGGAGAAGAGATATACAAGCAACAAACAACACATAATAATATCCATAGTGGAGAATGTTAAAGCAATTAAATTGCATGAGAGTCCATAATAATTGGAGGTAAAATTAAGTGAACATTGGAACCTAAGTCTAGTTGGTGTGAATGTCAATCCCTAGATATTTGAATAGCTTGACCAAGTGGTAGCCACCCAAACAAATATGGATAAAACTAAATTTTGATGGGGTTTCTAAAGGTAACTTGATGAAGGCTAGAGGAGGATCTATGCTAGGGGATAGACAATGAATGGTGATCAAAATAATGAGTGAGTACTTAGAAATTATGACTTATCATCAAGTTGATACTCGAGTTATCTTGGCAAGAGTAAATATGGCGGTTCAATTAGGGGCTAAGAAATTAATAATTAAGGGAGATTAACTAAATATTATTAATTTCCTTAATAAAATGATGGTGGCAAGTTGTAGAATAGCAGACATAATAACAGATACATTAAATCTCTCATTAGAATAAATTTAGGTGGTATATGTGTATAGAGAAAGAAATGGGGTGGTCAATTGGCTATCCAATTAGGGATCTCTTAAAGAGGAAGATAAAATATGTATACCACCATATGGGATCCATCCAAATGTACTCCAATTAGTGGCAAAGGAGTGAGGAAATAAATTCAATTCACTATATAAAATCAAGATATCTATGGATTTATCTACTAAGAGTTCCATTTTCTAGAGATTTGTGGATTTGTTTATTGAGGGTTTCATATTCTAAATATCTATGGACTTGTCTACTTAGGGTTCCAATTTTTGGATATCTATGAACTCATCTATTGAGTGTCCCATTTAATGTGAGATGTCTGGATTTTTAACATTCTAGATGTGTTGTGAGGTTTCAAGTGAGAAATATGTCAATTTGGGTTTTCATGAGATTTGGCCACTTAGGGTTCCATTTTCTAGAGATTTATGGATTTGTCTTCTTAGGGTTCCATTTTATAAAGCTTTGTGGATTTTTCTATTTAGGGTTCCATTTTTTGAAGATCTATGGATTTCTTTTTTGAGGGTTCCATTTTTTATATATCTATGATTTTTTTTGTTGAGGGTTCCATTTTTTGGAGACTCTTCAAGGATATAAATGTAAATAGGCTCGTAATGAATTTAAATCTATATGTTTTTGAAGCAAGCTAGTTCAATATTTTTAATGACCTATAGTCTTGAAATACAAGGCTTTTTGGTTAGTAATACTAGATAGACTGGTCTAGGATTGTAAAAGGGTTTGAGCCCTTTCAAAAGCCCCTATTTTACCCTAATAAAAAAAAAAATGTAATTATAGTAATTATTTTTTTATATTTATTGTTATTGTTAGATAATAAAATTCTTAGGGTTAGACGTGAGGTGGAATTACCATGTCAATTATAAACTTTGGATTATTGTAATTTATATATTAATAATTAGATTTTATTTTCTTAAACATGTAATGTCTTCTTAAATAAAATATTTATTTATTTATGTTGATAAATCCAATAAAAATATTGATTATTTAATTTAAAAAGACTTTATTTAATTAAAAATAAAATTCAAAAAATATTAATTACATATCTAGTTGAATACAAGCAACAACCCACAAAACATGCTTTATATAATTATTGTTAATAATATCGGTTATGTGAAGTCCAAATATCACTAGCTTAATGTTATTCAATTAGCCATAATTAAGGTTATTCATGGTTAATTGTGGTTAAATACGTTAAAATACATGGGATACACAAAGCTACCCAAGTCTAGCACTTCAGTTAATATCCGACCAATGAAACCTTAGTTAATTATAATTAATATTAATGGTGGTTAGTAGTGATCCAATTTTAAAAGTTGTGTTTAATTTTTGAAGTTCAAAATACAAAAGAAGATCAGTCTAGCTAAATTTGATCAATTATCAATATTTTTTTTTTTTAGGAGAACATTTACAAATTACATCAACAACCACCCTCAAGGGGTTTGAACACAAGACCACTTAAGAAACAACCATCATCTTAGCCACTAGGACAACTGTCTGTCGGTAATTATCAATATGTTAGATAGGTTCATATTGTAAATAAAAATCTTGCTAAGTTAAATAAACATAGGTAACACTAAGTTATACATATGTTCACCTTGTAGAAATGCATGTAGAAAAATAAACCTAAAAGTAAGCCTTAGAAGCTTAATTATTTCAAATTATATTACATCTAAAGAGTGAATTTAACAATGTCTTAAGTAAACTAAAAAAGTTAGCTTTTCATGAATTTGATTCTATTTTTGCTTAAGTACACTAAATTTCAAGCAACAACCTGAATGGATTTTCCTTTAAATTACTTTGGCTTCATTTGAATGAAGTTTTCTTTAAAACACTATGGATTCATTTGAAATATTTGCATAGATGCATAACAAACTTTATTCTTCAAACAAATAAGAGAGAGAGTGAGGCGCAAGTGGAATATTACTTAATGTATTCCTACTTATGTATTTAGACCATATGGGGTTATTGGTTTTCATGGATGTGAAGGTGGTAGCCATATTTTTGAAAGTCCAACACATCCTAATTAACTTGGCATAATGGGTTTAGAAACTTTATATTTACTTATTTTTGATAAAATTTAATTGATTAAAGTTATTAAAGCTATCCTTCACCGAGTAACTAGTGTTTCTTTCTAATAGATTAAAATATACCTTAATAAACTTAAATTGGTGTTTTTAGGGATTTGTTTTCTACGTTAATCTTGTTTTAATGACAATTAGTTTTTTTTCTTATGGAAATTTTAAGATTGTGTTTTTTGCCATTTAGAATGATCATAACATTAATACATGTGTAAATTGTCATAATAAACCAAAATTAAAGGAGCATTTATATGTATTATCACTACATTAATGCATGTGTAAAATTTACAACAATAAACCAAAATTAAAAGAGCATTTTATATTTATTATGAGATTTGTGATAGGTTTCATTGCCGATTTAGAGAAAAATAAGACCCTTTATAAGATATTATTCATTATGAATATAAAAATATGTAACTCTAGTTATCAAAGAGATGATCTAACACTAATTTAGTATTATTAGGATTGATTAACACAATTTTTTATTTCAAAGTTCAAATTTAGATTCATTTCTTCATTTTAGAGGAGCTAATGGAGTTATTGTTCTATTTAACAATCATGCATAATAATGCATAAGATCTCAATAAATTAATTCCAACAATATAATAATTTTAATATTTTTATGCTTTATGATTTATCTTTCTTTTCTCTTATAAATTTTTTATATAGTATTTACTTTACTTGCAATCCCATTAATTTGATCTTAAAACTAATTTTTATACATGTTTTGGTTGACACGAACTCATCAATAAACATCATCACATCTGGTACACTCAAACACATCAATCTTCCACCCACCCATATAGCTGATCCCACATTCACTCTGCAGGCCTTCAATAATACATTGTGTTCAACTCTTGGAATAGTCATTCTCCTTATTCAAGTAGAAGTAAGGACTATCCGTGCCTTGTGTCATGTCTTGGATGGAGAAATGCAATATAATGTACTCCTTATAAGACTATGAATACAAGATATGCTATGCATACCCTCAACATTGCATCATTATCTCAAATATACCCCTGAGGGTCACATACACTACATTTTGGCTCATGAAGAACCTTTCAAATATTGTCACATGGTCTCTCACCCATCAAAATCACCCTTTCCTTCTATACATTTCTCCCTCACATGTCTTCCATCCACATCATCTTCCTAATTTATTCTATCTTACCCTATCTCATTTGCACTAACCACACCAAATACATAGTCTACCTACTCAACAACGACCACACCTAATTTGTAGACTACCTACTCAGTTTTACCCAATAAAATCATGTCGACCTCTTCATAAAGGTATAATTATGCTATTCATACCATCCCAAATCAAACCCATATCCCTCCTCCACATTCCCCTCATCCATATATTTCTCACCATTCATATCATATTCAACCTCCTTCAACATTCACACAACCTATTCATGACGATCACCCTCCTCCATATTTATTTCACCCTTATTCATATTATCAAGACTTCTACACTTCTTCCAAAACCTAAGCCACTTTCCCTCCTCTCCAACATTTACATTCTCCATATCCTTCTCATAACCCATATATAGTCACATAACATTCATCTTCAACCCCTACCCTTCTTCCCACACTACCTTATCCTTCCATTCATCCCTCAACAACCCTTGTTATCCATCATACTAGACCAAATACCTCCCAACCATGTCTTTCTCCTCCTTATTACAATGCTAATACCCAACCAATTGCCCTTGTATCTACCCCTTTGAACTCCACCATTGGATAGGTTACCACCACTCTCATTCCTATCACCATAACCATCCCTACATCCACATGATATTCCCAAACTATATCCT
The DNA here is from genome assembly GCA_028583015.1 of Wollemia nobilis. Classification (NCBI taxonomy): domain Eukaryota; kingdom Viridiplantae; phylum Streptophyta; class Pinopsida; order Araucariales; family Araucariaceae; genus Wollemia; species Wollemia nobilis. The sequence continues at coordinate 6,974,865 of JAQPPZ010016936.1, forward strand.
CTTCCATGGTGTCTAAACCACCCCATATCTAGATTCATCAAATGCGAACCCTTCCATTCTTGACACCATTCATGGTATGTGCATATCCTCATCCGCACCCATGTCCCCTTTAGTGGACACCATAAAATTTCCATCTCCATCCACCTCTAAAACACATTCATCCCACCTTACTAATACCATTATACATATGACAAACCCTAGTATAGGCGAGTATATTATACATAGTATAGCATTTATGCCCCTTATTATAGATTCGGTTAAGGATTTTGGTCAACCTTTCCATCATCCCTTAACCATTGGTGCTATCATCCCCATGGGTCCCTCCTTCAATCTTACAAATTTTTTGTATGGGGGAATAGATTCATCTTCTAAAAAATTGCCTAACACAGCACCTAAAATACATTTTGTAGAAACATTAATTTTTTTCCAACCCATCATTCACCCAGGGGTATTCTCAATGCTTTAATTAGCGAGGATGATGTCTTGGTCACTATGAGTAGGAAACTCATACCATTTTAGAGCCTCACTATCAACTCCCTAAATACAAATTTGGTCTAGGATATGATAATCGTTCTTAAATTTTCCTCCTCGAATAATATCTTTGATGCATTACCTTTGGTATCGAGGAGGATAGTGATGATCAGTACATTAATATTGAGCATACTCACCTATCACCAAATGAATTTTTCCAAGTTTTCACCATTCATTAATTTTCATTTGACACCTCAAGATATGAATTCAATGAACAATTTGAGGCACTTTTGATTGCTTCAAATAACTCTAAAAAAGAATCATATCCCATTGTCCCCATATCAGATGATAATTTTTATCGATGTTTGTTTCTCATTTTTCTTCCCAAATTTTCTATGCTGCTTTAGTTGGAGTGATCCAATGCACCCATGCATATCTCACCTCCACCATGGCTACCTCAACCTGATCCTTTCCTACTCATTCTAGACTAACTTCTTCCTCGTGAGCATGCACACAATAACCCAATCTATAATCCATGATATCCTTCATTACCCCAAGTCAACATGATCTCCATTGACTTATGCACACCCCTTCATAATCCAAATCATCTTGGACACCCCATACCCATAAACTCCAGTGTCACTAACTTTGAGATAATATCATCCCCTCCACCTATTTCCAATTTCCTTCCTTTTGACCAATTACTCATAGAATCAAATATTTACTTTCCTCCTTCCCCCCTTGCTCACCCTATTTCATTTATCAAATTGAAGTTAGTGATACCACACTAGCCCTTCCTAATAATATTGTAAATGAAATTCACCTCATTCGCACCCCTCATTAGCTTGAGGAGGGATCCCACATGCTCATGGAGGAAACCATCAACATAAAAATTTCCACCAATCCTAACAACTACCAAATCCTTAAACTTGGAAAATGTCTCTCATTCAAAGAACAACAAAATTTCATCACCATCCTGACTAAATAAAAAAAAGTATTTGCATGGTCCTACATAGACATTCTTGGCCTTGATCCTAACCTAGTCGTCCACAACCTCACTTTGAACCCTAATATGTTATTAGACATGAGCTTTATTCAACCTATCATCCTATCATTTCTCTCATGGTCAAAGTTGAATTACAAAAGCTATTAGACATGGGATTTATTCAACCAATTGGTTATCCATAATTTATTTCAAACATGGTACCTATTGGCAAGTCCAACCTGGGGATACACATTTACACTCATTTTCATGACCTCACCAAAGCATGTCCTAAGGATGACTTTCCTCTTCCCAACATCAATACACTCATGGAATCCATCATTGACCACAAAATGCTCTCCCTTATTAATGATTTTTACGATACAGTAAAATTCATGCCAATATTATGACCAACATAATACAACCTTCTCAACTCCTTAAGGGACATTATGCTATAAAGTAATACTGTTTGATATCTAGAATTTAGGAGCTATGCACCAACATGTCATGAATTGCATCTTCCATGACTATATGCATTAAATTATTGAATATTACGTGGATGATATTTTGGCTAAATCTAAAACTCATCACGCGCACATCGATGTATTGTGCAAATTTTTGATCAATTACTTCAACATAATGTGAGGCTTAATCCTAAATAGTGCATATTTTGTGTCACTTCATGGAAAATTTTAGGGTTCATTGTCTCCAAAAGAGGTATTGAAGTTGAACTCAATAAGGTCAAGGCTATCATAAAAATGCCACCCCCTAATACCCTCAAAGAACTACACAACTTTTAAAAAAACATTCAAGTGATCCATTGCTTCATTTCTTAATTATTAGATAAATGCAAGCTATTTAATCATATTTTGCAAAAAGAGATCACATTTAAATGGACCATAGATTGTCAGGATAATTTTAACTTCATTAAGTGTTACCTCATTTCCTCACCAGTTTTATCACCACCTTGACCAAGCATTCTTTTTCATTTGTAGTATCCGCTATTGATTTTTCTCTAGGGACTATGTTGGATCAAAAAAATGCTACCAACTAAGAATATACCATTTACCACATTAGTCACATGTTGGTGAGTTACGAAGCCAAGTATGCATATGTGGAGAATCTATATCTTGATGTCGTCTTCACTACCAAAAATCTTTGGCACTACATGTTAAATCATATGACCTATGTTATTTTTAGAGAAAATACCTTGCATTACATGATGACTTGCACTTACACTGATAGTCACACTGCTAAATGGATAATACTTTAATGAAATTTTATCTTGAATTCATAAGTCATAAATCCATAAAAGGTCAGGTCATTTCTAACCAACTTGTTAAAGCTCCTCTTTAGTATGATAAACCACTTATCATAGAGCTTCTTAATGACTCCATATTTAGTGTTACTAAACACAAATAACACATCAAACATGAGGATGAAGTTGATCTTACCCTTTATTTTATGGTTCTAAGTGTGAACGAGGGAGAGGTGCACAAATTATTTTCTTCATACCTCAAGGGATCCCTATCCCTTATTCATTTAAGCTTGAATTCCCTTGCACTAATAATAATTTAGAATACAAAGCCTTGATCCTTAGACTCCAGACTATTTTCACCATGCACATTAAGTGTATCAAAATCATGGGTGAATCCTTCCTTATTATTAATCAAGTTAAGTGGTTCTACCAATGCAAATACCCGATATTAAAGTCTTACAATAATATTGTTGATAAATTGCTCACCAACTTTTACTATTATGATATTGAAGCCCTACCAAGATCATTTAATCATTTTACAAATACCATAGCCTCTCTTGGGTCCATTATTCCATTAATTCCTTTTGACAACATCACTAATATTCATGTTACCACACTTTCTCAATCAGCTTTTTCCTACGATTCTTCTAATGATGAACAAGACATATCTCATTCAAGTAGAGCCATACCATGACTTGTTTGCTCAAATAAAAGGATTTTATAATACTTGGTGACCTTACCACTAAATTATCATCAATCATTAAACACACTTTTAAACAAAAATTGGCTCAATACACTCTCTTTGGGTATGTGCTTTATCATTATGGCTATGATGGTGTTATTATTCATTACATCAAACCATAGGAAGAAAATTGGATAATATTTTAAACCCATAATGATACATGTGATGGTAATTTTAGTGGCATGGCCATCATATAACACATTGTGCATTGATAATTATTATACCATCAGGGAAAATGACTATTGCACATACGTTAAGAAATGTTCTAAATTCTAACATCATGCCAATTTAACCCATGTCTCATCACAAACATTGCAACCCATTCAATCCCTATGGCCATCCTTGGGATATCATACATTCATCATCACAACCATAGAGTACTTTACCAAGTGGGTTGAGTCTATTCCTCTTACCAATATGATAGGACCCAAAATTGTAGAGTTTATACTACAATACATAATTTATCATTTTGGTATCCTTTCAAATATCATATACAATAATGGTTCCCCATTTAAAAACATGAATTTTCAAGTTCTATGCAAAAATATCAACTTACTATCCTTGATGAATGTTGAATCAATTTTCTTGACCATATTCACATTTATCAAGATCAAATAAAAATGGCCTATGATCATAGAGTGCATCCACATAAATTCCACTATGGTGACCTTGTACTCAAATTAAATCATTAAAACTCAAATATTTCACCTCATGTATGTGATAAGTTTGTTACCAACTGGTTTGCTCCATTCATTGTCACAAAAATATTTGGATCTTGGTCCTATAATATTTCCACTCTCAAGGTAATTGATGAACCTAAGCCTATCAATATCCTTTATTTGTGCACATTTTACACCCAGCTCATATTCATCTCTAACTTCTTATACATAATCAATTCAAAAAAAAAAAAAATCACCAAAAAAAGACATCATATTAAAAAACAACAAACTCATATCATGAGCCCTATCTACTTTCTAATCAATTCACCTCCACTCCATTTTCTTATTATTATTATTTTTATTTAATTCCTTGCATATCACTCATAATTGTATTGTCACGCTTTGAAAAAATACGTACCATGGACCGGTGTATTCCTCTATTTATTATTTTCCCTCCTTTCTCTTCCCCCCCTTTATTCTTTCTTCTTGTCTCTCCCCTTCTTCTCTTTATACTTCGTTCTCTATCATATTCCACTCCATCACATCATATCCATTTTATCCATGTTTTGTTTTGTGTTCTCATTTTGTTTGAATCCAATGCTACCTTGGTCATCATTTGGTTAAGTTTGATACATGTTGTCATGAAGAATTTTGTTGTATTAATCAAGGGCATATTCATATTCATAGTTTTCCAACCTCTTTATATGCACTTTTCTCCAATATCCACTACTTCCAAATTCATAGCTCACCATGATTTGTCTCTTTCCTCTCTTAGGTTTGGAGAATATTTAGGTTTTTTTGGTTGCTTAGCCATACCTAGTGTCTCAATCAACCTTCACTAAATGTCATTTATCCCTTGAGTTCTACATAAAATCCTAGGTTTTCTCCTGGAACATGCACACATATCACATATTCATCATATTTTGAGTCTAGAAAATATGAAACCAAGCATAACTCTTGTTATAAAGTGATTAGTTTCCCTTTATCATCCTATCATGTGCATAATCTGAACTTGAGGATCCACATAGCATATGTGTCATAAAAAAAGTCATCAATAAAAATCAATATAAAAAATGATATTTTATAATGGATACTTAGTCATATTAGATGTATCCACCAAGGCTATATATTCTTGGTTAGTAGTGGAGAAATATCGAAGGATTATGGGGTTATTTCCATTGAGGCTATAGATGTATGACTAGTAGTGGAGTATACCGTCTATGTGGTAACATGTCTATCATATTAGTTATATTTTTTACAGGTCAAACCACTCATATATGAGCTAGATAATAATGGCTTGAGTCACAATTGGTCAGCCCTAATTTTCTCAAAATAAAAAATGAACACTACACATACTTTGGTATTTGAGAAAATTGACTCCCTTTGTTGGTCTTAGTATCTTCAAGCACTTATTTGATTAATATATGTGTTTGATCTATGTCACTAGGGTGTTTGAGCTTATTAAAAGAACTTGTTAATTCTTCCTTCTTAGGATAGGCAAAATGACAAGTCATGTCACCTTTGCTCCTATATTTTATTCATATCATGTATTTATAATATCACATTAACTCCATTCTATTCTATAATTATGTCAGTATAATTGTTTTTATGTCCTTAATTAATCGGTCAAATCATGAGTAGATATGCATCATTAGGTATTTTCGAACGATAATCAAGCATGCATATATATCTCCATATTATTACATTCATCGCTTCATAATCATTACATCTCACCTTCACCATATTTATCATTTCATAATCTAAATTATATACTATGAATATCATCACATAAAATTTCTTTCTAGTCCTCATATCCACACATACATCATCGTAAGACATCACAAATTAATCACACAAGATACATCATCTCCACAAAAGTCACACACACACACACACACATATATAATATCACAAAACATCATATATCATAATAGTAATAAAGTTAGGCCCATAGGCTACATCATAATGACTCATAGACCTACAAAATTATAGTCAAACTGTAACTATATTAGTTCTCATTGTTTCCCATCTCAACTCTTACCGCTTCCATCTTGCCTGGACCTAGAAGCCTCTCTACTACTACTTTGGCTTCCCTCTTGCTCATATCCTTATGAAGAACCAACCTTTTATGTCTATGCAGCTAATGGTTCCCTAAAATGTGGTACATAATATCATACAAATGGTTCACTTGATGCTTTACTCTTTTAGATTCATTTTTAATGTGAGGCATATGACATTTACGATATAGCTATAATATACCTCATCAAATTATCCTATAAACTACAATATAGACCCTCTCTTGTTGCACCTAGGCCATAGCTAATCTCTCTCCCTATCATACTACTACCACCTTTTCTTGCAAACCATCTATATGATAACCTCATCCCCATACCTTTCATACGAATCCCATAGCTCTACCATATCCATCACCACTCGATCCCACTCTACCATCATTGCCTTCATATACTAGAATATATACTCCCTCTCTACCATTATCACATCTAATTGCTATCATAAATCCTCCTTCTTTCCCATCACCACCTCAGCAAGTCTCACTATCGTTTACTCATAGTACACCCCTATAATATCCCACTCTACTCAAAATATTGCCCAATCCTCTTCATTATAATTACCCTTATTGGGCCCCTTACCACTCTCATCTACATCCTTATCATTACCTTGACCTTTCATATCCATAAAATATATATGATCATAATCCTCCTCCTCCTCAAAATCTAATAGGCCCTCCTCCATCACCTTTGATGACCTTACCTTATTATCTACTCATTATTGAATTCATCATCATAGTGGCTCCTCTACCTCTATCACCACACCATACCCCTCATCACCCCTTTCTACATCCTCATATACTACCTCCTTCGATGTTCTCTTGGGCTTTCAACACTATGTTTCCCACTAGGTATCATACTCGATCATCATATTGATGTCATCCTTATTAGCCACTATGATTACCTCATCCCACTCATCCCCCATCGGCTCCACCTATGACCACTCTAAAGTGGTCTCATGCCCCCACATCCTATAAATGATAAGGAGGTTTATTTCTTCCTATCTCAAACCAAATTTCCTTTACACCAAAGAGAACTAGAAGAACTCATACTTTGTTCCATGCTACCCTGTAACCCAAATATCCTAATATACTCAACCCAAGAGGATATCATCCTCTTCCCATGTTGGCCCTCCCATAAACCTCCATATCATATCCTTAGGCCTAAGGTTAGCCCACAATCATTGATAATACTCACCACTCTTCTTGTGTGGTTGAATATGTGGTGCCTCCCTATCATGTCACCATTATAACACATAGGGTCACTCTATCATTATATCTCTGCATCCATCTTGCATGGTAATCCAACAGAATGACATTTACTGAAGTACTCCTAAGCCCACACCTATAACAATACACTACAACCCAAAACCATCCAATTCTGTCATCTCACCTCATATAATTACATATACATATATGTCAATAATGCTAGTTCCCATGCATATATGACCAACATATCTACCAAGTCCATCATCAAGCCCAATAGGTTCCATGGAAACCATGAACCTAATGGATCTGATAGTATAACATTCAAAATTAAGAAAATTAGGACAATATTCTAGAGAGAAAATCTCTTCTAATGATACTCAAAGAGGTATGGTATCCCATCATTGTCTATATTAACCTCCTCCCACTCATCACCATATAATAATGACATCACATCCTCCCTCACCATTTTTGCATAGATATGAATCCCCTCCATAAGAATTTGAAAGATATGGTACATGTCCTCAAGGGTCATTATCATATCCATTGTAGGGAGGGGGAATGTCCCTCTATATAGGTTCCATCACTTTTATAACATCGATAAGTACAACCGGTCTACATGTGCAAGATTTATCTAGGTTACTCCCTTTGGGCCTATCACCCATAACCATTCCTAATTTGCCTCACTCAACTTCCTCCTAGCACTTGAAAAAATAGTGCCAAAACTATGCTGATTTCACAATACCCTCAACTACAATCATCACCACAAAATAATTAGTCCACCATACATAACTTCATCCTTTTATAAATAAACAATAACATTATCAAAATTTCAAAATTTTAAAAATATAAAAACACCATTTTCCCCATCCATTTCATCCATGTCAAAATGCAAACCCCCCCAAAAGAAAAACATAATCAAAATATTGCCACCCATTTCATCACTTCCTTAATTCAAAATTTCAAATAAAAAATTAAAATATATATACAACAATTATTCTCGCCCATTTCACCATCTCATTATTTCAAATATTCATATATATATATATATATATATATATATAAAATAATTTTCCCACTCATTTCCATCACTTCATCATTTCAACATTTCAAAAAGATAAGTATACCATATTTTTCTCGCTCATTCCATTATATCATACATTAAAATTTCAAAAATACAAATAAAAATATACCACATTTTTTCCACCCATTCCATTATATCATACATTCAAATTTCAAAAATACAAAAAACAATATACCACATTTTTCTAGCCGATTCCATCAATTCATTTCAAAATTGCACAAATACAATAATACCACATTTATTTTTCCCCAGCCCTTCATTATTTTATCCATTGAAATTTCAAAAATATCACAAAACAAAACAATTTCCTATTCACTTATTTCATCATTTCAAAAAATAAAAGGGGGACCACACCTTATTCACCTCCTCTGCACACCCTATGACTCCTACTGTTATGCTTTCTCTAGCCATCTCATCAATCATCCACCTCTTATTTTTTCTCCTTCTCTTCCACCTAGTGTAGTTGCAAAAATGAAAGCCCAAGTGCCTATTTATAACATGTGCATTGGTGGTTGCCTCAACGGATCACTAACCACCCTAGGTGGTCATTAATGTGCAAAGTAGCCACCTAGGGTGGTCACACATGCACATGAAACCAACCTAAGTAGTTGTAAAGGCCATCCTACAAGGTAAACACATCCAGCAACCACCACAATTCTAAATTTCAACATTGACCATCTAATTTCATCTATTTTTTGCACCTCCATTCTACATACTTCATTGGCACATTTTGCATCTTCTTGTCAATCAGCTCATGGTTATCATTTATTTTTCATCCACCCACTCACTTATTGAAAGGGTATATAATACCCATAAAATTGTATCCCATATTAGTTAAATACTCAAACACCAAATCCTCGAGTCACTTATGTACAAGAATATTTGATTAAAGCTATCATTAATCTCTCTTTTGCTCAGGTAAATAACAAAACATCTCTTCTTCAATCAATAATTTGAATCAACCAATTTGGTATGCACCATTCCAATTCCTCTAAGGGTTTACATGCCTATGCCATAATCAAGGTGGTAAATGTAGGACCACTTAAAATTGATTGGAGCATCGTGAGAACACCTATATTTGGCTATTTGACTTAGCATATCAAATAATCTCATCAATTTGTTGAAGGTAAAAATTCAAAGATATTTGTTCATTTCATGAATGGGGCATCCTACATTGTCCATGATTTGAGGAAATCTCATGTCATAATCCTCAAGCCAAAAACTAGTTTTCATCATTCACCAACCAACACCATCCATTCATCATTCTCTATCAATCAATCCAACAACTAGGTGTCATCTATTTTTGCACCACATTGTGTTCTCACACAAAACTATACAAAAAGGGATATTTGTAGACACCAAAAATTAGCCAATTTTTATCCCATCTCTCAATAAACTCAACAAAACCACCCAAATATGACAAAACCATTACCAATTTTCCAAGTTCATTTAATTCTTCCAAATTCCTCAAATTCCTCTAATTTTTTGAATTAATTTCTACTAATTTATCTCTAAATCTCTTAATTCCCCCTAATCTTCCTAATTTTCTCTAATTTTCCTCTAAATATATTTAATTTATTTTTATCCCTTCTAATCCTTCTCTAATTTATTTTAGTTCTCCTAACTTCTTTCTAATTTCTTTTATCACTCTAATTACTTTAATTTCTCATCAATCCTTCTATTTTCTCTAAATGTGCTTAATTTTCCCTCCAATATTTCTAATTTCCTCCTCATCCCATTTAATTCCTTTAATCTCCTATTAATCATCCCAATCCTCTCTCGACCTAGAGGTCATCGACAATAAATGACAATTCTCTATAAATTCCAATCCTCCACTTACCACATGTGGACACATCATTCTAACACCTCACTACCACTACTTACCACATCTCCAACATCTCATTCTAATCACACCTAACCTCACTTGACCACTCTAAAATTTCACTTGTGACATATTTCCTAATTGGAACACCTCGGCCTCTCCATCCCACCTACCCTTATCACTTGGCTGCGTTAACTTGCAAAGTCATCCCACTCACAAAATCTATAAATACCCCCCCTCTCCCTCCATTGATAACTTACACTCTTGTAAGCTAAAACTCTACAAAAATTACTAGGTAAAGCAAGTTTATTTGTAATATTTTGTAGCCATTTTATATGCTTGTGTAACTTTTAATTAACTTTTTGTAAGTTTTGTGTTAACATTTCCTTGGATTTAGGCCTTATTAAGAAAGGTCCAATAGATTCTACTAATAATTTCTTGTGGGCTTGTGTGTGGGCATTTTGAGCAACTTCAAGTCTAGGATGGTCATCAAGCAACAAGACTTCAAACCCATCCAACATATTGGAGAGTGACTAAAGGAAAATTTTGTAGCACCATAGGTTTATTGTCAAAAGGAAAACCCTCCATTTTGGAGGCATCATTGTAAAAACCCCAAGAGGGTTCATTGTAATCAAAAGGGCATATTTTTGTAATATCATATCTTGTTTATTTCATGTTATGGTGGATTTACTTAGTCACACAATGAATGCGTAAACTTTGTAATAATAAACCAGTAAATTTTGTAATAGTAAACCATAATTAAAGGAGCATTTTATATGTATTATCACCATATTAATGCATGCATAAACTAAGCAACAATAACCATAATAAAAGGAAAATTTTAATGTATTATGAGATTTTTGATAGGTTTTATTATCTCTTTAAAGAAAAATAAATTTTTTTATAAGTTCTTATTCATTATGAGGATAAAATATATGTAACTCTCTTCATAAAAGAGATGGCCTAACACTAGTTTAGTATTCTTAAGAGTCATTAACACAATTTTGTATTTCAAAGTTTAACTTTGGATTTATTTCTTCATTTAAGAGGTGCAAATGGAGTTATTACTCTATCTAACTATCACGTGTTGTCACACATAAGATTTCAATGACTTAACTCCACCAATATGATCATTTTGTTTTTAATGCTTTATTATTTATCTTTAGTTTCTATTACATATACTTTTATATAATATTTACTTTACTACAAATTTTATAGTGGGAAAACTATAAAAACTTTTCTTCTTTTCACAGACAAAACAATAATAGTTGCAGAGAAGTTAAAACAATCTTTAGATATTATTTGCCTAACAACAAGTATGCATATTGATACATGTAATTCAAGCATTTATTTTAACCGTGCAGATATGATCATACCATATTAATAGGTCAAGATTTTTCCTTTAACAAATTTGATCTTCAAGAGAATTTTAAATATTTGGGGTTCTTTTTAAAACCCAATGACTACATTAAACAATAATGGAATTGGTTAATAAATAATGTGGAAGGAAGAATTAATATATGATGTAAAAAATGGATTTATTTAGGGGGAAATTGACTTTGGTCAAGTCTATGCTAGAGGTAATACCAAAATATTGGAAATCTTTGACTCATATACCAAAAAGAGTTTTGGATAAAATTAGATAGTTAAGCTAGAAATTTTTATGGACAAGAAAAATAAAAAGTAAAGGTATTTCCCTAGTTAAATGGAAATCCTTAGCCAAGCCCAAGGAAAATGGAGGATGGATATTTAATAATATATTCCTATTTATGAAGGCTTTAGTAGCCAAATGTGTTTGGAAGATAATATCCAAGGGAGGCTAATAAAATAAGATCATACAAGAAAATTATTTAGAGCCACTCATAGTCTAGGAGTGAATAGTGGACCTAATGAAGTAAACCCATGATGTTTCAATATGCTAGAAGGCAATGGTTTAGGTATTTTATATTGTAGATAATTGGATTGCCTAGAAAATAGGGAATGTTTCAAGGATAATACTAGGTTTAATCCCTTGGATTAGTTATGGTGGTATGCACAGATTGTCAAATAATGTAATTTAGACCCTAAGAGCTCAAGGGGTTGGAACTATAGCCTAGACAACTGATCCAAAATCATCTACAAATTGGAGATATGGATGGAAGTAAGCACTAGTGTTAGGGATTTAAAGCTAAGAGGCACATTAATGGGAAGAATATATGGAGAAAATGAAAGCTATACATATCAAGTTGCAACAGGAAACTGATCAATGTGTTGGATGAAGAATGGAACTATGGGGAGTACACTCCAAAGTTGGGGTATAAGACTCTACTAGAAAATAGAAATGAAAATTCAACATGGTGGTGGAAATCACTTTGGAAGCAAAAATCCCCATTGAAGACAAGACTATTCTTATGGCTTGCCATGAAAAATAAGGTTTTAACATGGGAGGTATTATAGAAGAGGAGTTGGAATGGTCTAGGAAGATGTCATTTATGTAATTCAGACAATGAAACAATAGAACAATTACTACTAGTATGCCCCTTTAATAGATATATTTGGATGGAGCTTATAACACAATTAAATCTTCCTATAGGATGACAATAAGATTCTCTAGAAGAGTTATTGAAATATTGGTTTAAAAATAAGCCATACAAAGGTTTTATAGCTCTCCCATTTTTTTTTTCATGGGAAGTATGGTTTTATAAGAACACAAGAATATTTTAAGATCAGGAGACACGCCTTAGCAGGTTTCCTTCCAAATCATTAACAGTTTAAAAAAATGTAAGTTTTCAATATAAATAAAGGTAATGAGATAAATAGTCCCTCCAAATATAAATAAATCAAGGGTTTGGGACTAGAAATGGGATCCTTGGAGTTTTTAAAGTAGGGGGATTACAATATATTTTAGAATCAATATTTCAAATTCAAGGTTGGACTGGGAGAAGGTTCCAATAATTTTGCTAAAATTATGACACTTTAATTTTTGGTTTAGTTGGCAAAATCAAAAGGAATACAAAAAATCCAATTTCATAGAGACTCGTAGGTGGTAATAAATTGGATACTTTGTGTTTTTAGGATAGAAAACATGGTTCTATAACATTTTTTATTTCAAATAAAAGAATTTGTGGTTCGAAGTGAAGTTTTTATTTTTTGGCATATTTATAGAGAACTAAATAGGGAAGCATATGAAATCTCAAAGGAGAGGCTTAAAATTAAGCTAAATACGTGCTTAGTATAGGAATTTAGTGAGGGAAATGCATTGTAGGTGGTTTGTATCTATATTTGGGGGGATTAATTCACTCGAGTTAAATCAATGAAAGGAAATTTTATTTAAAAAACTTAGAAGCCAATAATTTAAAGGATATTGATTGAAAATCTAAAAAGGTGTCCAATGCTAAAAATTAGCTTGATAGAGATAGCTAGCTATGATATATAAACGACCTTATTTTTAAGTCATTATTAAAACTTTGAAAAAAAATCAAAAAATATAATTTCATATTTATTTAATATAAAATTATTATTTTTTTTGTAAATATATATATATATATATATATGTATATATATATATATATATATATATATATATATATATATATATGTATATATATATATATATATATATATATATATATATATATATATATATATATATATATATATATTGAATTATGAGATCAAATCACTTATCAATTCATTTCTTCATCAATTTATAAAGTAAAATTAAGAAACACTTGTTTTATTAGTATAATTATTATGTGTTATGTGAAGAATTTTGAGGATGATGTTATAATAAGTTTATATATCAACTCATCCATGGTTATCGTAGCTCCATTATTGCTGGAAAAATTATCTCAAACATTTGAATTAGATTGTAATGAGATGTTAACAAGTTGAAAAGGAGAATTTAAATTATTTTAAAGCATATCCTAGAGAGAAAATGGGACCTCAATATTATTGGAAAAATTTCCCCTCAATCCTTAGGATATCATACATTCATCATCATAGCTATAGAGTATTTTACCAAGTGGGTTGAGGATATTCCTCTTACTAGTATAACAGGACCTTGAATTACAGAGTTAATACTACAATACATCATTTATCATTTTGGTATCCATTTGAAGATCATATTTGATAATGGTTCCCCATTTAAAACAAGGATGTTCAAGTTTTGTGCAACAACTATCACATCCAACACAAATTTTTAACACCATACTACCCCTAGAGCAATGGACAGGATGAAGCCACCAAAAAACTATCTATGCTATTCTTAAGAAAATCATAAAAGAAATTTATAAATATTGGTACCTCTAGATCACTTTGGTACTTTAGAAAAAGCATCTTCATGTCAATAAGGTAAATACCATTTTCACTAGTCTATGGTGCTGAAGCCACATGCCTATTGAGCTTGAGATCCTATCACTTTGCATACCCTTGCAAGAATTCATGGATGATGACACAACATGCCAAGCATGACTCAACAAACTTACTCTCCTTAATGAATTATAAATACTCTAGAGAATATTCATGTTATCAACATCGAATCAAAATATCCTATGATCATAGAGTGCATCCAAGTGAATTCCAAGTTGGTGACTTGTACTAAAAGAAAATCAACAAAAATCAAATCTTCCATCTCATTCATGTTATAAATTTACTACCAAATGGCTTACTCTATTCATTTTCATATAAACATTTGGATCTTGAGCCTATAATATTACCACTCTCAAAGGAATTGAGGAACCTAAACTTATCAATATCCTTTTTTTGTGTGAATTTTACACCTAACTCATACTCATCTATATCTTCTTGTATATAATCAATTCCAAAAAAAACAAATCACCAAAAAACATGTCAGATTAAACAACAAGCTCATATCATGAGCCCTCTCTTCTTTATAACCAATTCACCTCCACTCCATGTTCTCATTCTTATTATTTTTCTCTAATTTCTTTCACATCACTCCTAGTTGTATGGTCACACTTTGAGTAGCCATGTACCATGGACTAGTGTGTTCCTCTCTTCCTTATTTTTCCTCATTTTCTTCCTCATTTTTTCTTGTCGCCTCCCTTCTATTTCTCCTTTATTCTCTATCATATTTCACTCCATCACCTCATATCCATTTCTCCATGTTTTGTTTTGTGATCTTATTTTGTTTAAATCCTTTTCTACCTTGGTCATCATTCAGTTAAGTTTGATATGTGCTATCATGAAGGAATTTTTTGTATTAATCAAGGACATCTTCATAATAATAGTTGTCCAACCTCTTTCTATGCACTTTTTCCCAATATCTACTACTCCCAAATTTATAGCTCATCATGCTTTATCTCTTTCCTCTCTTAGGTTTAGAGAATATTTGGGTTCTTTTGATAACTCAACCATACCTAGTGTCTTAATCAACCTTCATTGAATATCATTTATCGCTTGAGTGTTATAGGATTTTTTGGTTACCTTAGGTTTTCCCTTATACCATGAACACATCACATATAATCATCATATTTTGAGTCTAGAAAATATGAAACCAAGAATCCCTCTAACCATGAAGCAAATGATTTCTCCTATTCATCCTATCATACACATAATCTAAACCCAAATATTGAAGAACACAAGCTTATACTGAGAGGGGGGTGAACAGTATAAGACCACTTTTTACTTTTCTTTTCAATTCAATATTATGCAGTGTATAGATAGCAGTATCAATAGCAGTAATCAAAGCAATGCACAAAACACCATACACAATAGAGACACAGATTTTAACGTGGTTCACCCAATGTGGGCTACCTCCACAGAGAAAATATTTCTTCTAAATATTTCTCAAATAATCCTTTGGGAATCCTTCCCAATTACAATGTTTATGGACCTCTGTCCAAAGGAGATGTTGATCCCCTAAATCTCAAGTTCGTGGATCTCTTCCACAGGAGAACTCTTTCCCCTTCAGCTCTGGCTAGTGATCTTCTAGAAGACTTTGTCTCTCTACTGCATTGACTGGTGGATCTCTCTCCACTTGAAGACTCCTCACTCAGAAGATCTATCTTCAATTGTCCTAGCTGTTGGATCTCTATCCACTGAGACTCTATCCTCTATACTCTATCACCTCCAAAGCTCTATCAATAGGTTCACTCAGAACCTTCTCAAATATTCTCAATAGGTCCACTCATAACCTGCTCAAATATGCTCAACAGGTCCACTCAGAACCTGCTCAAATCTGCTCAATAGGTCCACTCAGAACCTATCCAAATCTGCTCAACAAGCTCACTCAGAACTTGTCCAAATATGCTCAACAAGTCCTCTCTAGGACTTGCTCAAATCTGCATTGCAAGCTTCCACAAAGCTTACACAAAATCATTCCACAAGCCTTCTCAAAGACTTACCTCAAATCAGCTTAACAAGTCCACACAGAACTTGTTCAATCTCATAGAATCATAAAGAGAATTGTTAGAGACTCAATATGTTCTACACTCAATGCTTAATCACTTTCTCAACTCAATCTCATAGAAGCATAAAGAGAATTGTTAGAGACTCAATATGTTCTATTCTCAAAGCTCAATCTCAACTCAAATCAATCTCATAGAAGCATAAAGAGAATTTTAGAGACTCAATATGTTCTATTCTCAAAGCTCAATCTCAACTCAAATCAATCTCATAGAAGCATAAAGAGAATTGTTAGAGACTCAATATGTTCTATTCTCAAAGCTCAATCTCAACTCAAATCAATCTCATAGAAGCATAAAGAGAATTGTTAGAGACTCAATATGTTCTATACTCAAAGCTCAATCTCAACTCAAATCAGAATATAGAATAGTTTGTTTCATGGAACTTGAACAACCACATGCATCCACTTGACTAGGCTTAATCAACTCTACTCAACCAATCACCTCAAGGAACAACCCTTTCTCACAAACCCTAGTCCAAGCATGTATCAACCAACTCAAAATGTTTCCAACAATGCTCAACCACAAATCTCACATAACAATGATACTCATGTTCTTTTCTAACTCAAGTTCAAGTTCTTTGCATAACCAATTGGCTTCAACAACAATGCTTATAAAACAAAGTTTAATCACAACTCTCAATCCAGAAAACCTTGAAGCATTAAACCAACCACTTTCGAAAAGGAAACCACAATCAATCCTTTTCTCTCCAATGATATTTTTAGAAATCAATCACCCAATCAAGTCAATGGAGAATATTGCCCATACCTTTTTGATGCCAAGGAGTTGTCCACAAAATCTGTCAAACTCAACACACTTTCAAATATTTCCTTTTCAATCACAAAGAGGTTAGAGGACTTGAGTAATATCACAACAATAAAAATAATATCCCAATAACACCTTATTACTCCTACTCAATAAAATTCACCATGTCCTCTCATGAAAGAAATAATCCCCTTTGAAAAAGAATAAATCAAACTCACTTTTGAACCCCTTTACAAAAATAGAAATATCTCTTTACACACACCTTATTTCTCCTTCTAAGCAAGTTAATCAAATAGCCCTTGAAAAATGCTTTCCAACGATATATAATATGCTACCCTTCCAAAAATAAAACCATAAAAAATATCTCAATTTTCTAGGGCATAGCATAACCCTTATTTCTCCCTTAAGGCTATTTAATAAAAATTAAAATATAAAAATTAACTTGCCTTGCCTCTCGGAGGGATTCGATCCCCCGACGTCTTCCTTCCCAACGCCTTAACCACGGCCAAGCCATCATTGGGCCACGCGCCCACACGTGCCTAAGAAGGCACGAACTGCATCAACAACCTCACGAAACTGCGCCTTTCAAAATAATCAAAACATGCTTCGAGCGCTTTGACCTTGCAAGCAACCTCCAAGCGAATCGAACGTGGGACCTCCTGTGTCTCGCCAAGCCAACGCACCGCTAGGCCAAGCTGGCCTATGTGCTCCACAAGTCAAACGTTCCCTGCTTCAACCCTTTCGCAATTCGTAAAGTCTTTTAAAACACGAGCCTTAATTCGCATGCACTCCAAACGAATTAGCAAGGATAAAATTGATTAATGCCTTTTAGGGCATTATATATAATGCCTTTGTCTTCCATGCAATCACGTCGGTGCATCGATTTAATTCGACGTCGGCTTGGTTGATTAATTTATAATATATTTAAATTTAAATTTAAATTTAAATATTATAAATTAAATTAGACCAACCTTAGGTTTTAGTTTAATTAAACCTTGGAGCCTTGTCTTAATGCACAACCTTGGTGTAACGAATATTATTTATAAAATTTAAATTCCTTGTGAATTTAAATAATTTATAAATAATTATTAAACCTCCTTTTTAACCTTGGCAATAACCCATCTTGAGTTTTTATGAACCAATCACTTAACCTGTGCTCCCAATAATATTAAAATATTATGGAGCCTTTTTCCTTTCACTTTTGCATTGTTGAAGCTTTTTCTTGGATGATAGTGACAACCTTGGATGACTTTATTTCTTGTCGAATTCCTTGATATGAGTGATAACTCTATCAGGTGACATCAATGACAACTTTGACTTAGAGGACTCAAAATGTCCAACAATCTCCCCCTTTGTCATTGATGGCAACCCATATCCTTTTACTGAAACCTGACCTTCTTTTTGCTCCCCTTGGGACTTTGCTCCCCCTGGCTCAATGCTCTCTCAAATATCAAATCTCTCCCCATATCAAATCTCTTCCCCAATATACACAAATCTCTCCCCCTTTGACATCAATGGCAAAGGGTCACCTTTGGGGCACGGGGCTAAGAATGAGCCTCTTAGCTTAGCCCCTCCCCCACCTCCACATGAGGTGGTTAATTTTGGGGTGGGAGTATTTCTACTCCCCAAAAGCATTGTTCTTTACCTTTATCTTTCTCTCTTATTTTCTGAGTTTTCTGAATCCTCTGACTGTTTCTTTCCAAGTCATCATCCCTGTTCCTGTCATCACTTATGTTCCTATTTTTGTTCTTGTTCTCATCCATGTTCTTGTTCTTGTTCCTATTCTCATCCTTGTTCCTGTTCCTGTTCCTGTTCTCATCCTTGTTCCTATTCTTGTTCATATTCCTGTTCATGTTCATGTCTATTTTTGGAATATTTTCTCTACACCATCTTGCTATGTGACCATCATTATTGCACTTATAACACTTAATGTTATTATTCCTTGGAGGTGCAACTATCTTAGGGTTTCTCCTAGTAAAGCCATATCCTCTTTTATCATGAATCTTGCAATTCATTGCCTTGTGACCAAACTCATTACATGAGTAGCAATACCCTTGGAAAAGTTGTCCTTTTCCATATTCCTGTCTTTCATGTGTCCTGCACTGTGAAGCCATGTGCCCAAACCTATGACATGAAAAACATCTTCCATTGAAGCTTCCTTGTCTTGACCTCATTGGTCTCCTGTTCTGATTGTTGTTCCATCTGTATCTTCTTTGTGCATTGTTCCTATCTTTGTTGAACTCTTTGATGTCCAACTCATCCTCTGATGTCTCATTCCCACTTACACTGTCTTCTTCTGAAGTATCTTCTTCTGAAGTTCCTTCTTCTTCGAGACTTGAAGTAGACTCTTCTTCCCATTTCTTTTGAACCTGTTTAGAACCAAGACCTGTCTTGTTTGTTGCTCTTCTTTGTATCTTGACTATTTTATCCACACTCTTTGCATTGTTTACATACTTGTATAGCTTATTCTTGGAATCCTCTAAATATTCCTTTAGTAGGGCCACTTCTTGTGTTAACTTTTCACATTCCAAGATCTTTGCTTCTAACTTATCCTTGAACTTGCTTGCCTTAGCCTTTGACTTTTCTAAATCCTCTATGAGCAATAATCTTTCTTCATCACATTCTTGAAACTGACTTTCAAGCTTAGAGTGTTGCTTTCTTACCTTATTTACTATGTCAAGGGCATAGATAAGTTCTCCCTTGAGATCATAGCCATTCTCTGCTGAATAATCCTCTATTTGTTTACCTTTGTCCATATCATTTCTTTCTTTTGGCTTGTCTTCTATAGGATCACTCACTTCATCTTCTAATGCCATTAGAAGATTTTCATCTGGTCTATCAAGTGCATCTTCAAAATCATCATCACTGAAACTATAACCATCCCTTGTGCAATCATCTTCAAGATGTCCAAATCTACCACATCTAAAACACTTGAGAATAACTGGAGTCTTTCTCTTAACTTGTTCTTTCTCTTCAACCATAAATAGGACTTCATCTCTATCATTGTCTGAAAAACTAGCATCACTATCATTTGAGTACTTACTTGCATTATCCGCATAGTAGCTTCTCTTTTGCCTTTGGAAGAACTTCTTCCCTTGTCTATTTTGTCCATCCTTGCTTTTCTTCTGGTACCTATGTTTTTCTGATTCCCTGTACCTGTGATCCTATTTTTCTTCATCATTGTTGCTCTTTGGCTCTTTGCACTCTGTTGCATAATGTCCATACTTTCCATAGTTAAAACACTTAACAAATCTTAGATCTATGGTTCTTTTGGAACCTTTATCTCTTCTGCCATAATTTGCTTCTTCATCACTGGAAGACTCACTGCTTGATTCTGTCTTCTTACCCTTTTTCTTTTTGTCCACTTTGAATGCAGCTTCTTTCGGAGGAATAGGATCTTTTGTTCTTATCTCAAAAGTAGTAAGCATGCCAAGCAAAGAATTCCTTGTCAAAGAATCACTATCAATTGATGTTTCTATAGTAGAAACCTTTTCACTATACCTTTTTGGAAGAGTTCTCAAGATCTTATCACAAGCATCAGACTCATCAACCTTCATTCCAAGACCTCTCATCTCATGTACAAGTTCATCAATCTTACTGAGATAGTCACGAATGTTTTCATCATCTCGCATTCTTAAATTTTCAAACTCTCCTTTGAGATTTCTGATTTTAGCTTTTCTGACACCTTTATCTCCTTCATATATGGTATGCAATAGTTCCCACATATCTTTTGTTGTTTTACAATCCATAACCTTCATAGATTCTGATCTACGCAACCCTTTTATAATTGCATTCATAGCTCTTGAATTTGCATGCATTAGAAGCTTACCTTCCTTATCTGTAGGAGGATTGGCTGTTGAATCATATCCAAATTCCACTGCATCCCAAACTTCATTGCCAAGTGCCATCAGGTGAAATCTCATCAACACACACCAATACAAGAAGTCACTTCCATCAAATACTGGTACTGCATTATTGAAGGACCCATATTTTTTATCCTTTTGATCCATTGTGTTCTTAGACCGCTTTTCCTTCAAGCTGTCAAACTCTTCTGAAGGAACCCGCTTTGATACCAATTGAAGAACACAAGCTTATACTGAGAGGGGGGTGAACAGTATAAGACCACTTTTTACTTTTCTTTTCAATTCAATATTATGCAGTGTATAGATAGTAATATCAATAGCAGTAATCAAAGCAATGCACAAAACACCATACACAATAGAGACACAAATTTTAACGTGGTTCACCCAATGTGGGCTACCTCCACAGAGAAAATATTTCTTCTAAATATTTCTCAAATAATCCTTTGGGAATCCTTCCCAATTACAATGTTTATGGACCTCTATCCAAAGGAGATGTTGATCCCCTAAATCTCAAGTTCATGGATCTCTTCCATAGGAGAACTCTTTCCCCTTCAGCTCTAGCTAGTGATCTTCTAGAAGACTTTGTCTCTCTACTGCACTGACTGGTGGATCTCTCTCCACTTGAAGACTCCTCACTCAGAAGATCTATCTTCAATTGTCCTGGCTGCTGGATCTCTATCCATTGAGACTCTATCCTCTATACTCTATCACCTCCAAAGCTCTATCAATAGGTTCACTCAAAACCTTCTCAAATATTCTCAATAGGTCCACTCAGAACCTGCTCAAATCTTCTCAATAGGTCCACTCAAAACCTACTCAAATATGCTCAACAAGTCCACTCAAAACCTATTCAAATATGCTCAACAAGCTCACTCAGAACTTGTCCAAATATTCTCAACAAGTCCTCTCTAGGACTTGCTCAAATCTACATTGCAAGCTTCCACAAAGCTTACACAAAATCATTCCACAAGCCTTCTCAAAGACTTACCTCAAATCAGCTTAACAAGTCCACACAGAACTTGTTCAATCTCATAGAATCATAAAGAGAATTGTTAGAGACTCAATATGTTCTACACTCAATGCTTAATCACTTTCTCAAATCAATCTCATAGAAGCATAAAGAGAATTGTTAGAGACTCAATATGTTCTATTCTCAAAGCTCAATCTCAACTCAAATCAATCTCATAGAAGCATAAAGAGAATTGTTAGAGACTCAATATGTTCTATTCTCAAAGCTCAATCTCAACTCAAATCAATCTCATAGAAGCATAAAGAGAATTGTTAGAGACTCAATATGTTCTATTCTCAAAGCTCAATCTCAACTCAAATCAATCTCATAGAAGCATAAAGAGAATTGTTAGAGACTCAATATGTTCTATTCTCAAAGCTCAATATCAACTCAAATCAATCTCATAGAAGCATAAAGAGAATTGTTAGAGACTCAATATGTTCTATACTCAAAGCTCAATCTCAACTCAAATCAGAATATAGAATAGTTTGTTTCATGGAACTTGAACAACCACATGCATCCACTTGACTAGGCTTAATCAACTCTACTCAACCAATCACCTCAAGGAACAACCCTTTCTCACAAACCCTAGTCCAAGCATGTATCAACCAACTCAAAATATTTCCAACAATGCTCAACCACAAATCTCACATAACAATGATACTCATGTTCTTTTCTAACTCAAGTTCAAGTTCTTTGCATAACCAATTGGCTTCAACAACAATGCTTATAAAACAAAGTTTAATCACAACTCTCAATCCAAAAAACCTTGAAGCATTAAACCAACCACTTTCGAAAAGGAAACCACAATCAATCCTTTTCTCTCCAATGATATTTTCAGAAATCAATCACCCAATCAAGTCAATGGAGAATATTGCCCATACCTTTTTGATGCCAAGGAGTTGTCCACAAAATCTGTCAAACTCAACACACTTTCAAATATTTCCTTTTCAATCACAAAGAGGTTAGAGGACTTGAGTAATATCACAACAATAAAAATAATATCCCAATAACACCTTATTACTCCTACTCAATAAAATTCACCATGTCCTCTCATGAAAGAAATAATCCCCTTTGAAAAAGAATAAATCAAACTCACTTTTGAACCCCTTTACAAAAACAAAAATATCTCTTTACACACACCTTATTTCTCCTTCTAAGCAAGTTAATCAAATAGCCCTTGAAAAATTCTTTCCAACGATATATAATATGCTACCCTTCCAAAAATAAAACCATCAAAAATCTCTCAATTTTCTAGGGCATAGCATAACCCTTATTTCTCCCTTAAGGCTATTTTAATAAAAATTAAAATATAAAAATTAACTTGCCTTGCCTCTCGGAGGGATTCGATCCCCCGACGTCTTCCTTCCCAATGCCTTAACCATGGCCAAGCCGTCGTTGGGCCATGCACCCACACGTGCCTAAGAAGGCATGAACTGCATCAACAACCTCACGAAACTACGCCTTTCAAAATAATCAAAATGCGCTTCGAGCACTTTGACCTTGCAAGCAACCTCCAAGCGAATCGAACGCGGGACCTCCTGTGTCTCGCCAAGCCAATGCACCACTAGGCCAAGCTGGCCTATGTGCTCCACAAGTCAAACGTTCCCTGCTTCAACCCTTTCGTAATTTGTAAAGTCTTTTAAAACACGAGCCTTAATTCGCATGCACTCCAAACGAATTAGCAAGGATAAAATTGATTAATACCTTTTAGGGCATTATATATAATGCCTTTGTCTTCCATGCAATCACGTCGGTGCATCGATTTAATTCGACGTCGGCTTGGTTGATTAATTTATAATATATTTAAATTTAAATTTAAATTTAAATATTATAAATTAAATTAGACCAACCTTAGGTTTTAGTTTAATTAAACCTTGGAGCCTTGTCTTAATGCACAACCTTGGTGTAACGAATATTATTTATAAAATTTAAATTCCTTGTGAATTTAAATAATTTATAAATAATTATTAAACCTCCTTTTTAACCTTGGCAATAACCCATCTTGAGCTTTTATGAACCAATCGCTTAACCTGTGCTCCCAATAATATTAAAATATTATGGAGCCTTTTTCCTTTCACTTTTGCACTGTTGAAGCTTTTTCTTGGATGATAGTGACAACCTTGGATGACTTTATTTCTTTTTGAATTCCTTGATATGAGTGATAACTTTATCAGGTGACATCAATGACAACTTTGACTTAGAGGACTCAAAATGTCCAAAAAAGATCCACATAGCATATGTGTCAAAAAAATTATCAATCAAAATCAATATAAAAATTTGATATTTTATCATGGATCCTTAGGCATATTAGATGTCTCTACCAATGTTATAGACACTTGGCTAGTAGTAGAGAAACATTGAAGGATTATGGGGCTATCTCCATCGGGGCTATAGATGCCTAACTAACAATAGAGTATACCCTCTATGTGGTGACATGTATATCACATTAGCAACCTTATTTTGTACATATCTCTAACTTCTCACAAATAGGTTATCTTATAATATCTTGAGTCACAATTGGTCAATCCTACTTTGCTCAAAATTGGAAATGAACATCACTGCACACACATTGGTCTTTGATAAAATTGAATCCCTTGGTTGGTCTTAGTATCTTCAAGCACTTATTTGATTAGTAGATGAGTTTGATTAATGTCACTGGGTTTTTTGAGTTTCCTAAAAGTACTTGTCAATTATTCCTTACTATAATAGGTAAAATTATAAGTCATTTCACCTTTGCTCCTATATTTTATTCATATTTTGTATCCATAGTGTGATATTCACTCCATTCCATTCTATAATTATGTCAGTACCATTGTGTTGATACCCTTGATTAATCAGTCAAATCATGATTAGCGATGCATCATTAGGCTTTTTTGAGCGATAGTTAAGTGTGCATATATATCTTCATATTATTACATTCATTGCTTCATAACCATTACTTCTCACCTTCACCATACTTATCATTTTATAATCTAAATTATATACCATGAACATCATCACATAAAATATCCTTCTAGTCCTCATATCCACATATAAATCATCATAAGACGTCACGCATTCACTGGAAAAGGCACATCATCTCTACAAAATTCATATATATATATATATATATATATCACAAAAAAATAATACATCATAATAATAATAAAGTAGTCATGTAGGCTATATCATCATGGCCTATAGATCTATAAAATTACAATCAAACCATAACAATATTAGTCCTCACTATTACCCATCACTAGTCTTACCACTCTCCTTTTGCCTTGATCTACGAGCCTATGTGCTACAACTTTTCCTTCCCTCTCACTCATTTTATCATGTTGAATTAGCATTTTATGCCTATGTAGTTGATGATTCCCTAAACTGTGGAAAAAAATGTTGTATTGTTGGTCTTTTCCTTTGGCTTTTTTATTATCAGGTATATGACCTTGATAGTATATATATACAATACCTCATTAATGCATCCTCTAAACTCCAATATAGACCCTCTCTCATTACACTTGGGCCATAGCTAATCACTCTACCTCTTAGTTTGTTACCACCTTTTCCCATAAACTAACTATGATAGCCTCATCCCCATACCTCCCCTATAGATCCTATAACTCTACCATATCCATCACCACCTAATACATCTCCACTACTGTTGTATCTATCTATTAGTGTAGACAATACCTCTCTACCATTACCACATCTAGTTTCTTATTCATATCATCCCTCTCACCCATCACCTCCTCTATCTCAGCTACCAACATAGCCCACTATCACTCCACCTCAACAAACCTCACTACTATTCAACCATGGTCCTCCCACATACTATCCTACTTTGCTGAAAGGACCACCCCTATCAAGCCCCTTATCCCTATCATCCACACCCCTATCCTCACCTTGACCTTCCATATTTTTAAATTGCATATGATCAAAATCCTCCTCCTGATAAAACTTTGATAGGCCCTCCTCCATCACCTTCAATGATCCTACCCCACTATCTACTCATCGATGAATTCATCATCATAGTGGCTCCTCTACCCCCTTCACCACACCATCCCACCCATCACCCCCTATCACATACTCGTAAAATACCTCCTTTAACACCCTCTTAGGCTCCCAACATTGTGTTGCCCACCACGTATCATACTTGGAGATTATATTGATATCATTATCATTGGCCACCATGATTATCTCATCTTACTAATCCCCCATTGGCTCCACCCATGACCACTCTAAGGTGGCCTTATACCCTTACCTCCTATAATTGATAAGGGGGTTTGATCCTCCCTGTATTAACCCAAACTACCTCTGCACCTGAGAGAATTGGAAGAAGTCATTCTCTATCCCATGTCGCCCTATAAACCACATAGTCCATCATACCTGAACTAAGTGGATACCATCATCCACCCATTTCTATTCTCTCCTCAATGACCTTGATATCACATCCTTGGGTCTACGATCAGCCCACAACCATAAATAATACTCATCATCTTTCTTGCATGGTCGACTTCATGGTGTCTCTCTATCATGTTGCGACTATAGCATATATGATCATTCTATCATTATATTTACATCCATATCACATGGTAACCCCATAGAATGATATATACTAAAGTACTTCCAAGCCCACATCCATAATAATACATTGCAACCCAAATCCACATGCTTCTATCATTTCACCTCATATAACTCCACATACATCTACATTAGTAATGTTAGTGCCTATGCATATATGTTCGACATCACTACCAAGTCCATCATTGAGCCCAATAGGTTCTACAAAAACTGTAAACTTGATGAATTTAGTAGTATAACATTCAAAATTAAGAACATCAAGACTATATACCATAGATAAAAACTCTTCTAATGATACTCCAAGAGTTAAAGTATCCCATAGTTGCATATCTTAACCACCTCCAACTCATCACCATATACTCACGGTATTGCATCCTCACTTTCCACTACTGCATGGATAGGAAGCCCCTCCACAAGAAGCTAAAAGATACGATACATGTCCTAAAGGGTCACTATCATCTCCCATGTAGGGAGGTGGAAAGTCCCTTTATTTGGGTCCCATCACTCTAGCAATACTTATAGGTACCATCATTCTGCATGCATAAGCTCTATCTAGGTTACTCCCTCTAGGTCTATCATCTATAACCACTCCCAGTCTACCTCACTCAACTTCCTTCTAGCACTCAAAAACATAGTGCCAAACCTATGTCATGGTCACAATACCCTCAACTACAATCATCACCACAAAATAATTAGTCCACCATACATACCTTCATATTTTTATAAATAAACAATATAAAAAATCAAAATTTCAAAATATAAAAACACCATTTCCCTTGCCCATTTCATCCATGTCAAAATGCAAAAATACCCCCCCAAAAATCACAATCAAAATATTCCCACCCATTTCATCACTTCATCAATTCAAAATTTCAAATAAATAATAATAATAAATACCACCATTATCCCTGCCCATTTCACAATATCATCATTTCAAATATTCAATATATATATATATATATATTATAAAAAATTTCATGTTCCTTTCCATCACTTCAACATTTCAAGAGTTCAAAAATATAAGTATACCACATTTTTCCTGCCCATTCCATTATATCATACATTCAAATTTCAAAAATACAAAAAAAATATACCACATTTTTCCCGCCCATTCCATTATATCATGCATTCAAATTTCAAAAATACCAAAAAAAATATACCATATTTTTCCATCCCATTCCATCAATTCATTTCAAAATTTCACAAATCAAAGAATACCACATTTATTTTTCCCCACCCCTTCCTTATTTTATCCATTGAAATTTCAATAATACCATAAAATAATAATTTTTCTATTCACTTATTTCATAATTTCAAATAATAAAAGGGGGAACACACTCTATTTACCTCCTCTACACACCCTCCGACTCCCAATGCCATGCTCTCTCCAACCATCTTGCCAATAACCCATCTAATATTTTTTATCCTTCTCTTCCACCCAATGTAGTTGTAAAAATGAAATCCCAAGTACCTATTTATAATCCATGCACTTATGACCATCTCAATAGGTCACCAACTACCATATATGGTCACCAATGTGTAAATTAGCCACCCAGGGTGGTCACATAGGTATAGAAAACTATCATATGCAGTTGGGAAGGCCATCCTATAAGGCAAACATATGCAACAACCACCACAATTCTAATTTTCAACATCAACCACCTAATTTCATCTATTTTTTTGTACCTCCATTATACATACCTCATTGTCACATTTTGCATCTACTTTTTAATCGACTCATGGTTATCATTTCTTTTCATCCACCCACTCGCCACTTGAGGGGGTAGATAATACCCACAAAATTTGATCTCAAATTAGTTTAATTCTCAAACACCCAATCCTAGAGTCACTTAAGTCCAAGAATATTTTCTCAAGGCTATCATTAATCCCCATTATGCTAGGGAAAATAACAGAACTCTTCCTCAATCAATACTTTGACTCAACCAATTTGGTATGCACCATACCAACTCTTAATTTTCCCTCTTGCTAATTTCTTCTTACTCCCATTTAATTCTTCTAATATCCTATTAATCATCATAATCCTCTCCATTATCCATAGATTCCAATATCTCACTTACCACATGTGCACACATCACTCTAACACCTCACTAACCCTACTTGCCACATCTCCAACATCTCATTCTAATCACACCTACTCTCACTTGACCACTCTAACACCTCACTTACCACTTCTACCTTAATTAGAGGACCTCAGCCTCTCCATACCACCTACAATTTCCACTTGGCTAACTTAACTTGCAAAGTCATATCCCTCACCAACCACACACAAAATCTATAAATACCCCCCCTCTTCCTCCATTGATAATGTAAACTCTCATAAGTGAGAACTCTGCCAAAATTGTGCTAGCTAAAGTATGTCTGTTTGCATAATTTTGTAGCCTTTTTATATGCTTGTGAAAATTTTAGTTAAGTTTTATAAGTTTTGTGTTAACCTTTCCTTGGATTTGGGTCTTATCTAGAAAGTTCAAATAAATGTTAGTAATAAATTCTTGTGGGGGTGTGCAAGAATTTCTAGCAACTTCAAGTCTAGGATGGTCATCAAGCAACACGATTTTAAACCCACCCAACATATTGGAGTGGGACTAAAGAAATATTTTTAAGCACCATAGGTTTATTGTCAATGGGAAAACCCTCCATTTTGGAGGTATCATTGTAAAAATCCCAAGAGGATCCATTGTAATCAAAAGGGCATATTTTTGTAATATCATATTTTGTTTATTTCATGTTATGGTGCATTTCCTTAGTCACATAATGCATGTGTAAACTTTATAATAATAAACCAATAAATTTTGTAATAATAAATCAAAATTAAAGGAGCATTTTACATGTATTATCACCATATTAATGCATGTATAAATTAAGCAACAATAACTAAAATAAAATTTGAATTTCATGTATTATGAGATTTGTGATAGGTTTTATTATCTTTTTAAAGAAAAATAATATTTTTCATAAGTTCTTATTCATTATGAGGATAAAAAAATATGTAACTCTATTCATAAATAGATGACGTAACACTAATTTAGTATTCTTAAGAGTGACTAACACAATTTTTTATTTCAAAGTTCAAATTTGGATTCATTTCAGAGGAGCAAATGGAGTTATTATTCTATTTAACAATCAGGCATTGTAAAACATAAGATCTCAATAAATTAACTCCACCAATATAATCATTTTATTTTTTAATGCTTTATTATTTATATTTATTTTCTATTACAAATATTTTTATATAATATTTACTTTACTTGCAACCCCATTAATATGATCTTAAAATTAATTTTATAGCGGGAAAAATCTTAAACCTTTTCTCCTTTTCACAAATAGAATAATAAGAGTTGAAGAGAAATAAAAACAATATTTAGATATTTTGTGCTTGGTAACAAGTATGCATTTAATGCGCAGAATTCAAACATCTCTTTTAACCGTGTGGATAGGATCATACCATATTAATAGGTCAATATTTTTCGTTTAACATATTTGATCTTCAAGAGTGTTTCAAATGTTTTGGGGTTCTTTTTTGACTACACTAAACAAGAATGAAATTGGCTAATAAATAAGGTGGAAGGAAGAATTAATATATGGTGCAAAAAATGGCTCTCCTTGGGAAGAAATTGAATTCGGTCAAGTCTGTTGGAGGTGATACCAGTATATTGGAAATATTTGGCTCATATACCAAAAGGAGTTTTGGATAAAATTAAGCAGTTAATCTACAATTTTTTTTGTATAGGTAAAAATTAAAATAAAGGTATTCCCCTTGTTAAATGGTAATCCTTAGCCAAGCCCAAGGAAAATGGAGGATGGAGACTTAAGAACATATTATTTTTTAGCAAGGCTTTAGCAACCAAATATGTTTGGAATATAATATCTAAGGGAGGCTTATAAAATAAGATCATATATGAAAAGTATTTAGAGCCACTCATATTCTAGAAGTGGATAAGGGTCGTAGTGCAGTAAATCCATGATGTTTCAATATGTTGGAAGGCAATTATTCAGGCCTTTTATATTGTAGGTGATTGGATTGACTAGAAAATAGACGATGGTTTAAGGATAAGACTAGGCTTAGTCCTTTGGATTGGTTGTGGTGGTATACACAGACTACCAAAGAATGTAATTCAAACCCTAATATCTCAAGAGATTTGAACTCTTAGTCAAGCAAATAACCTAGAATCATCTACAAATTAGAGATATGGATGGAAGGAAGCACTAGTGTTAGGGCTTCAAGGCCAAGAGACACAACAATGGGAAGAATATGTGGGGATACTTAAGCTAGACATATCAAGTTGTGAGAGGCAACTAATCAGTTGGTTTAAATGAAGAATGGAACTATGGGGAAGTGCAATCCAAAGTTGGGGTATAATGCTCTTTTGGAAGATATAAATAAATATTCAACATGGTGGTGGAAGTCACTCTAGAAGCAGAAAACCCCATTGAATACAAGACTATTCCTATGGCTTACCATTGAAAATAAAATTCTAACATGGGAAATATTGTAGAAGAGGAGTTGGAATGGTCTAGGAAGGTATCATTTATGTAAGTTAGATAATGAAACAATTGATCAATTGTTACTATTTTACTTATTTGCTAGACATGTTTGGAGGGAGCTTATAACATAGTTAAATCTTCCTATAAGATGATAAGAAGATTTCCTAAGAGAGCTTCCTGTAAGATGATAAGAAGATTTCCTAAGAGAGTGATTGAAATATTGGTTTAAAAATAAGTCATACAAAGGTTTTGTAGCTCTCCAAATATTTGTATCATGGGGATTATGTTTATCTAGGAATGCAAAAATATTTCAATATAAGGAGAAGCCTACTTGACACTCCCAAATCATCGAAACTTTCAATAACTATAAGGTTTCAATAGAAATAAATATAATGAGACAAATCATCCTTCTAGTGATTTATAAATCAAGGGCCTAAGGCTTTTTTATGGGGTTATATAGAGGGTCCTTGGAGTTTGTGGAATAGGAGGATTACTATATATTTTAGACTCAGTATTCCAAATTCAAGGTTGGACTAGGAGAAGGTTCCAATAATTATGCTGAAATTATGGCACTCAAATTATTGGTTTAGTTGGCAGAATCATAAGGATTACAAAAAAATTGATTTCATAGGGACTCATAAGTGGTAATAAACTAGATACTTGGTGTTTTAGGATAGAAAAAATTGTTCTACAACCCATTTTCTCTCAAATAAAAGAAATTGTTGATCGAAGTGAATTTTTTATTTTTTGGTATATTTGTAGAAAACTGAATAGGGAACCATATGAACTCTCAAAGGAGAGGCTTTGTATTATTCTAGATACATGCTTAGTATAGAAATTTAGTCAGGGTAATGCATTGTTAGTGGTTTGTATCTCTATTTGGGGAGATTAATTCACTCCAGTTAAATCAATAATAGTTAAAGAAATGTAAAAAAAAACCAAAATCTAGTAATTTTAAGAATATTGATTGAAAATCTGAAAGGTGTCTAAGGATAAAACTTATCTTGATAGATATAGCTAGCTATGATGTATAAACAACTTGGTTTTTAAGTTATTATTAAAGATTTGAAGAAATGTCAAAAAAATATCTAAAAATATAATTTCATATTTATTTAATATAAAATTATGGATTTTTATTTAAATAATAATAATAATAAAATTAATTATTAGGGGACCACGAACCCTCATAAAAACCTGTGTAACTCATTAAAATTTTACAAAGTTAAATTTAAAATAATTATTAAGGAGTGTATGGAAATGAGCCAGTGCAATTTCAATTAAGAGTGAGTGCAACTGGGAATTAATGAGTGAGTGTGAATGCAACCAAGAGTGAGTGTAGCTAGGAGTGAATGTAGTCATTAGTAAGTGTGAGCATAATCTGGGAGTGGGTGCAACTGAATGTGAGTGTAAGCACAATCTATGAGTGAGTTCAATAGAAGACATAGTGCAAGCATGAGCGAGGAGTGAGTGTAGTTGAAAGCAAGTGTGAGCATGAGCTAAGAGTGAGTGTAACCAAAATTAAGTGTGATCATGATCTAGGAGTGAGTGCAGCCAAAAGAAAGTGTAAGTAAAAGTTAGGAGTGAGGAGGAAGTGTGATCAGAAAAGAAAAAAGTAGAAAGCAAAGTGTGATAAAGAAACAAGTCCCAATTCTTGTTCTAGATCTTAGGATAATTTAAAGGATTCATTTGATGAAAATTAGCCCAGGTAGCAGATTCTAAGCCAAGAGTGATTATCAAGGATGAGATGATTGAGCATGATATAATTATTCTTAAAAATAGATGGTTAATATGTAAGTTTCATGGATATTTGATTAAGTTAAAGTGGGGATTTAATTCAAATTACTCCATGACTTTTCTTCAGAAAGGATTTTTTCTCAATATTTTCTCTAGTTTAGAAATAAGGGATAAAATAATATATGGAGGCTCATGGTTTAGGGGTAAAGATGCATTATATTTAAGACCTTGGAGTGAGAATTTTTCTTTGGATACTAAAAAAAATTAAAAGGCTTATGGTATGGATTAAGATTTTTGGACTTCCTTATCAACTCATCAATAAAGATATTTTTAAGAATATTGGTAATACTCTAGGTGAACTCATCTAGGAGGGACCAACTACAAAGGATATAAATAATGTTGTATACACTCAAATATGTGTTGCCATAGATATTTCTAAACCTTTTCTGCAATCTAATATGATTAAATTTGAATCAAGAGA
Organism: Wollemia nobilis; assembly: GCA_028583015.1. Classification (NCBI taxonomy): domain Eukaryota; kingdom Viridiplantae; phylum Streptophyta; class Pinopsida; order Araucariales; family Araucariaceae; genus Wollemia; species Wollemia nobilis. The sequence goes on from JAQPPZ010016936.1 coordinate 7,008,485, forward strand.
ATGGGATCAACAAGTAGATTATGAAAATATTGCATTTGTATGTCACAAATATCATGAAACTTGACACATGGCAAGAGACTAGAAAGTGAAAATAGAGGAAGAGATGGAATTTTTAGGCATGATGATAGTTTCAAGATGGAATTTTTAGGCATGATGATAGTTTCAATTTGAAACAAGGAGACCATATCACAAGAGAAGCGAGATCAAATCAAGGATTTTCCACTACTAAGAAAGTAGCTAGAAAAATCCCTCTACATCATCAAATGACAAAGGCCATTACAGTTCACTTGAATCAGCTAGTAGAAGAAAAAATGATATGGGGTATGAGGAAGTATAATGAGTAAGTTCAAATATAGAAGGAGCTAAATATGCAAAGGAATAGGGGAAGGAAAATGTTAAAACAAAGGAATATGGAAAGATGAATTTTAAAGTAAATGAGGTGAAGGAGGTCAAGCTTAATCTAGGAAATCACCTTTATTATTCTTAAATAGATTAGAATATTCACCTTACAAAAAAATAAAAGTATTACAGAGTGTATTCCTTGCACTTTAGGATTTCAAGAGCAATATAGTAAAGAAAATATCATCGAGGATATCAAAGGAAATTTGGGTTTTTTAGGCCAAAACAAGAAAGTGATGACTATGGAGGATCATCTATGCAATTTTGATTTTCAAGGAAACACAAAGAAGAAAATGTAATGAGGCTATTCCTTGCAATTTCGAATATTTAGGGAAACATAAATACTTAGAAGATAAGTATCCTTTTAAACAATATAAAAAATGTAAGATATTTATGAAGATGAGAGTGTTGGCAAGAATGGAAGGAGAGGAAGGCCGTCATAGAAGGAAGACAAATAAAAAGAAACTCAAAAGGATATTTATCTTTTAATCCAAATAAAATATCATAGGTGTTAACGATAAGTGGGTCTAAACCCAGTAATAAAAATAAAAAGTGTTGTTGATCAAAATGATATCATGGAATATTAGGGGTATGAATATAACCCCTAAAAAAGATTTATTAAGAAATTAATAGGTTGTTATAGCCCCGATTTTATTTTAATACAAGAAATAAAATTAAGTTGTGAGGAATGTAAGGATACTTTTAAGAAGATTTGGAAGATAGGTGATTGTTTAGCAGTTTCTTCTATAGGAGCTTCAAGTGGTATTGCAATAATATGGGACAAATACAAATGAGATGGAAAACTATTAAAAGAAAAACGTAATTGGGTTGTTGGATTATTTTGTAGGAAAGAGGAAAACATCAAAGTTGGGGTTATAAATGTATATGCTCCAACTATAGTTACTCTTCATGATATATTTTGGAAGGACCTTAGTATATTTTTGTTAAATACAATAATGATTCATTGTGATCTATGGATTCTCGGGGGTTATTTTAAAATTGTTCTATCTCCTTTGGAAAAGAAAGGTGGAATTCTAGGATGGTCTAAATCAATGCAATATTTTGCTTCATTTGTCAACTCAAATGACCTTTGGCATGTTATTACCTTAAGATTTTAGTTTATATGGGACAATATATGCATTTGTAAAAATTATATAGTAGATAGATTGAATAGATTCTTGTTATGCAATAAATGATTGCAAACAAAGTATACAATATCTTCAAATATTTTATTGTGAGCAGGATCAGATCACAAACCCATTATTTTGACTTGTGAGTTACCTAATAATAGTCATCCAAAGCCATTTTTCTTGTAGTCAATGTGGCTCCAAGATCTTGATTTCTTTGAGATGGTTATGTTATGGTGGGATGAATTAAAATTTTAAGGATCATGTATGTAAAGGTTTGTTCAAAAATTAAAATATTTAAAAGAGAAAATGAATATATAGAATTGCAAATATCTTGGTCACATTTTTAAAGAAAAAAAAATGGAATCCAAGCTCAAAAATTCACAAGAGAGTGGAAATTAATGGGATGGATCATGATTCTTATGTGAAAGAAAAATAATTACTTTCTAATTATCATAATGCATTGAAAAAGGAGGAGTCATATTGGTTCCAAAAATCTTGAGAGAAAGGGCTCAAGGAAGGAGACAGAAATACAAAAAAATCCATGCCACAAAAAAACCTTTTTTTGTTTGTCACATCAAAAATATTATAACTCCATATGGAATATATAATAAGGACGAAAAAGTTATAAGGAAGGAAGCAATTAATTATTTAAAAAAATATGATTCTAGGTAAGATAAGGAGGCACAATAATTTTTTTTGTAAAATATATCATCAATTATCACTCAAGGAAAAAATGAAAGCTTGATGAAGAAGATATCTATCAAGGAGTTCCATGAAGAAATTTTCTCTTTCTATCCTAACAAGGGACCTGGCCTTGATGGATTTCATGCAATATTATTTCAAAAAAATTAGGATTTATTAAAGAGGGGTATGTTAGATGCAGTTGAAGAGGCTTGAAAAAGGAAGGCTATAATAAGTGAAATCAATGATACTTTTATTATCATGATTTCCAAGAAATGCGACACAAAATATTTTGATAATTTTCATCCAATAAGCCTTTGTAATATGATTTTTAAAATTATTTATACAATTATGGAAAACAAGTTGAAGGGCATTTTAGGGTGTCTTATCTCAGAGGAACAAGGTGGCTTTGTTCATGGTAACTAAATTATTTATGGTATAAGTATTACACACGAGGCCATACATTCTCTTCATACCATGGAAAAACTAGGTATGCTTTTGAAATTAGATATGAACAAAGCATATGATAGAATTTCCTAGAATGTTTTATATGTCATTCTTAGAAATTTTGGCTTTGATTGTAGTTGGTGTGAGTGGATTAAATGTTGTTATAGCACTACATAATTTTCTATCTTGATCAATGTTTCTCTTATTGGGTACTTGAAGTCATCTTGTGGATTTCATCAAGGTGATCCTCTTTCTCCTTATCTATTCATGCAGAAGCATTAGGGAGATCCTTTTCAAGGGCAAAAATAGAAGGAAAAATCAAGGGTATTCAAGTTGCAAAAAATGGTCCCTTTGAGTCGCATCTCCAATTTGTTGATGATACGTTTTTTGGGCCATCCCTTAGTCAATGAGGTCATGGAGTTTAAATCAATATTTTCATGCTATAAGAAGGCTATTGGATAGTAAATACTTCAAAATCTAGGATTCTTTTAATTAACACTACCCTATATTTACAAAAAAATATTGTGAATATGTTACGATTTAAAATTGAAAATTTTCCATCAACCTACTTGAGTATTTCTTTATCTAATAAAGGAAATAAAAAGGAGCTTTGGATCTCTTTTTTAGAGAATGAAATCTTGCTTGGCAGGTTGGAAAGGTAAGTTCTTAACCATGGAAGGAAGGCTACAACTCATAAATACTACTTTACAATTATTCCTATTTATATGATGTCACTTTCAAGATTGCCAACAAGTATTGCTTAAAAAATATATAAAATTTAGAGAGACTTTCGATGGAAAGGTTGTGAAGAAAAATTTAGGTTTCCTCTTTGTAAGTAGAATAGGGTTTGCAAAGGAAATAATATTGGAGGAGAAGGCTTGCAGAATTTCAAAATTATAAATTTGGCATTAGGAGCAAAGCTTGGGTGGAGATTATTTAGAAATCATGAAAATAATTGGGTAAAAATATTACTTCAAAAATATAAAGTTCTCTTGATGCAATGAAATTGTTCAGGAAAATAACTCTACCCAAAGGATTGTCAACATGGAACTACATATGAGAGAGTTTGTAATTGATAAAGAAATATATTATATGATTAGTCAATGAGAGGAGTTATACAAATTTTTTGTCTGATGCTTGGTTGAAGCCTTATCCTCTTAACTCAGAATCAAAATGGAAATCATTGGCTCAAGCATACCTAACATGTAAAGGTGCAAATGTTAAAGATTATATTATTATGAGCAAAAACTCTAGATCATGGATTTATTTTAGTAACCTAATTGAAGGAGAGAAAATCAAATGGATTGTAGATGAACTTAAAAATATGCTTCAAGAGTTTTCTTTGCCAATTTTTACACGAAAGGATGAGTTGGTTTGGAAATTGTAGATGAACTTAAAAATATGCTTTAAGAGTTTTCTTTGCCAATTATTACATGAAAGGATGATTTGGTTTGGAATTTATCAAAGGATGGTGGATACTCGATCAAATTAGGTTATGAGGATTTAGAACAATCAAAATTTCTTTCTCTAAAGATTTTACTTGGAAGAATGTTTGGTCATTAGAGGCTCTCCCTAAAGCCTCAATATTTCTTACGATAGAGAGTCTACAAAGAAGAGGATATTATGGACCCTCCAAATGTGCCTTGTGTGAGAAGGATTTAGAAACGTTAGATGATTTACTTCTTCATTATCCATTTGCACATACCATTTATGGTTATTTTTTGAAAAATATGAAATTATATTGGATAGCTCTATCAACATTGAAGGAGTTGATAAAATATTGGATAAATTATTTCAAAGTTAAAGCATTATGTATTATTTAGAGGATTGACCCTACCATTATTTGTTGAAATTTATGGATTGAAAAGAGTAACATAATTTAAAAAATAAATATCAAAATCATGTCCAAGTTTGGAACCATTTTAGTACCTCTCTTGCAAAATATCTACAAATATGGTATTGATCATGAAAAGTCCCAATTGCATAAAAAGAGGTGCTAATAACTTAGCTACAGTATTTGAACATGTATGGAATAATAATTTGCGAAAATGAAATTACAACAAATCTATGGCAAAATGAAAATGTCCAAAAATTGGGTTTATCAAAATTAATTTTGATGGTGCTTCTAAAGAAAATCTAGAAAAAGCTGGTGGAGGTGGTGTTTTTAGAAATAGTGAAGGAAAAATTCTCCTCACTTATTCAAAATCATATGGAATTTCAACTAACAACTATGTAGAGGCTAGGGAACTTATTATAGGGATTAAAATTGGAGTAGAAAAAGGCATATTTCAATTGAGGGGGACTCACAAATTATTATAGAGAAGAAAATCGAGTAGCACATAAATTAGCGAATTATGGTGTTGATATTCATCCCAGTGATTTTAGAAGACATCTAGCCAAGTGAGATTTTATGTCTTAATGAAAATGATGTCAAGGAGCTGATTGTGGAACAAAACACTTCAAGGAAGTTAAAGAATATATTTAAGAGAAAAAAGAAACGAAAAAATTGTGATAAAAATGTATGCTGTAGCAAATGTAATATTTTGGAATTTTGATGGGAGTGACCCCAATAGAAACCACATATAACCTATTAATAATTATTATTATTATTAGTTTTTCTATGTCATTTTTTATAAATTTATAAAGTCAAATTAAGAAACACTTTGTTTTTTTATTAGGTTTATGAATGGGTTTTGAAAGGGATCCCAAAACTTTTACAAAATAGATCCAACAAACCTAACTAGAAAAAGGGGGTGTAGGCCACTGAGAGAAGCCAGGATACTGAAAACAACAAACTTCAAACTAAAAACAAAGGGAGTAAAAGGAACACAGCTACAACCACCACCCAAGATAGCAAAAGGTACCAGCATCCCTTACATGGGAGAAAAATAGCCAAACTATTCACATAGGGGAAGACAAGAACAAAAGGGAACCTAGAAGGATAGAGAACCTGCCATAGGAAGAGATCAAAACAACATACCAACACGAACCTGTTCCATTCACTTTGGAAGTGGGTGCCAACAAACCTTCTAATTGAATTTGACAATTGGCAACTATTAAAAGTTAAAAATCACACCATCCTACTCAGCATGAACCACCTTCCATAAATTGGAGACGCTAGGAAAGACATTATCTTCTTCTTCCTTTATAGTCTAATTGAGTTAATCCCTTTGGAAAGTTATTTGACCAAAATGATAGGCTACACTAAGATAATCCCAAATTAACAAAGAAGTTTGCAGATCTATTATCTTCCCTGAACACATGATTGAATTGACAACTTTCATATTACAAGTAATCCTATAAACTTCTTCTATAAAAATTGAAATAGTCCAACTTGGAAGATGATTTTCTTTGACCATTATAATAAGAAACACTTGTTTTATTAATATAGTTATTATGTTGTATGTGAGGATTTTGACGACGATGATGTAATAATTTTATATATCAACCCATCCATAATTATTATAGCTCAGTTTATTGTATTTTTGGACCAATTTTATTTTTTATTTTTTAACTCAAGTTGACTTGACACATTATCTCAAACATTTGAATTAGATTGTAATGGGATGTTAACAAGCAAATAAGGAGAAATTAAATTCTTTTAAAGCATCTCCTGGAGAGAATAAAGAAACATAGTGGATTCATAATCATAATCTTAACTATTGTTAAAATTGAAATCAGAAAGGCAATAATGTTTGAAATTCAATATGTCTAGAAGAAAATGGTCAGGTTGGACAAGAGATTAATGCAATTATAAAAATATTAAATCTGAGGTTTATATGATGTGAAACGTACAGTCAAGTTCTTTGCCTTGTTGATATTCCATATGCCATATGAATATGTTCCGTAGAGAGTGCAAGGGAAAAAGGAAAGAAGATAGACGTTGTTTTTATCGGATATATAATTTTTTTATCGGATATTTTGATACGATGTTGTTGGAATTTTATTTTTAATAAATTAGTGTTTTAAATATAATATTATTTAAGAAAATGATAACATATATTATTCAAACATACACGATATATTAAATGTTACAAATTAAATAATATTATTTAAATTAATTAAATTTTTTAATTTAAAAAAAAAAAATTTAGGTTCGCACTTTACAAATAATTTAACACAAATAGAGTAGTTTGAATCCCACATAACACATCGAAAAAAAGTCTTTGCCAAAAGCCATATAGATGTAAGTCAAGCAGGGGCTACCTAAAATTTATAAGGTACCTTAAAAGGTTCAAGGGTCAATATAATGATAATGTAATAATATATATATAAATTGAGAACTTTTTAATAAGTTATTTTTTTTTTTAATTTTATTATGTAGGAAAAAGATTATTATTATTATTATTATTATTATTATTATTATTATTATTATTATTATTATTATTATAAGATTGTTAATGGAATTATAGTCTTTTAAACAATCTTATATATTTAAGTTAACTTACAATTCGTGAAGTTGATATGCATTCTTCCATGCCCTTAGATCTATGTAATTTGTTCTTCTTGTTCCCTTATCTTTGAAGATATTATAATTTTGCTTAGAAGGGATAATTTTTTCTGGTAGTGAAAACTAAATATTTGTTAATATATAACTATGGTTCCAATCCTTGGAAGGTTGATGGTCTTTCTCACATCAATTATTTTCAAGAGAGTGGGTAGTTACAACATATTTATCAAGAGTGGATGGAACTATGCTTTGAGGGCTCACATTTAAGGTTAATGCTCACTTGTTGGTTGAGGTGACCGGTTTACCCAATGATGATGATGTTGTGCATAGGGATAAACATTCCTTAGCTGTTGAGCTCCTCCACTTTGAGGAAAAAAGAAATTATTTGGCTCAGGATAAAGGTGGTATTATTAGAAGGGCCCTCCTATGCCATGGAATACAATGATGGTTCCAATTATGGAGTACTTCATAATTGATGAGACAAGTTCGTTATTCAGGAGATTTCATATGGCATTCCTAAACCACATGTGCATGGTCAAAGAGATAAAAATTCTAAAATACCTCTTCAAATCACTAGAGCTCTTGGTCTCAAACATCAAGGATAGATCATGTACCTACCCAAAACACTAAGGCCTCCGCCTCATTTTTATCACCATGATGTTCAAAAGGAGGTTGATAAGGTGACATTGGCCATTGTTGGTAGCCTGATAGACAATCCTTTTGCTTTGGCTCTCAATGATGATGAATTTGAAAAAAGCTCTATAGGCATAGCCAAAGGTGGATTTACCCCTACTGGTACTCTATCCTCATCCAAGTCAGATTTGTGTCATCGCTTGTATAGGAATAATATCTCTAAGGGGAAGCATAAAATTTCTATCATTGACCAAGCTAAAAACATTTCGAAAAAAGACTCCTATAAAGCTCAAGAAAATCAAGAACAAAGATTATCCTAATTAGCTCTATTCTTTGAGTACTAAGAAGACCCAAAATAAAACTAGATCCAATTCCTGAGCTTCCATGGGGTAACTCCTGAGCTCTAATTTGATTATGCTCCTCCATGCTAGCAATATGCTTAGCACCATAAAAGAACAAGACATACAGTTTTTAGAGGACGAGATCAGTATTGATTCAATTGAGTAGGATCACCCCAAGTAACTCAATCTTCATTGGAAGTGGTATTTTTGTCAGAGTGGTGGTCCTTGCCCTCCTTTTATATGCTTTATTTTGTTGGGCTAATCCTTCCATGTTCTCCCCTTGGTTTTCTAGTTTGTTGAGGTATTCTATGATAAGATGGTATCCTTTTGGTTTGTTGATATCATATATATTTATATGATCTACTTTTGGTTTAAGTTCTTGTAGTTTTATTTGTTCCTTTGTAAAATGTTTTGGATCCCTTTCAACCCCCCTTTTGTTTATACATAGAGGAATCATAAACTACCTTCCCTTTTTGAATAACTGGTCATAGGTTCAAGTCATATTACCTCAAATCGTAGCATCAAATCATGGTTCTACCACTATAATCCCTACCTCACCTCGGTAAACATGGCTTAGAGCGATAGAGACCCCTGGTGGCTCGATATTGGTACTATCATCATCAAGTTGGTGCACACTCAATAGACTCAGGTCAGACTACTACCTTTGCCCATATTAGGCATGCCTAACAGGTTTGAACCTAGGTATCATCTTGGTAAGTGTCCAACTTATTACCAATCCACCTAGCCCTCACATACCTCAAAACCCCCTTTTTTGAATCTATCAAAAAAAAATAATGGCATTAGTCACAGAGTGAGTGGTATTATAATAATAATAATTGAAATTAACATTGAGTATAGAAGAATACAATTATGAAAATTTATCAGTTCCCTATGTCTTGGACATTTTGAGCTCATTTAGTTGTCATTGATGTCAAGGTGAAAAGTCATCATTGATGCCAAAGTAAACATATGAAGACGTCATTAATACCATGGAGCACACTATCAATAGCACCAGGAACAATGCGAAGAGTTGAAGAAAAAGTTGGCAAAATAATGTTTTATGAGGATTTATGGTAAACTCATGGTGGAAGATTAAATGGTTTTATTAAAATCATTATGAGGATATAAAAGTCTCCTCACACATTGAGATGGCAGTTAAGATTTTAAAAGACCCACGGTGGCAGAATAATTTACAAATTAAAGGTTTAAGTTTAAACCCAAGGAAGGCTTTAATCTCCTTAAAGTTAAAGTTTATAAATATAATTTATAAAATTTAAATTCCTTAGAATTTAAATAATTTATAAATTATAAAGGTTGGAAAGCATCGACGTCATCAAATAAGTGGGAGCGCCGACGTCTAAGCAACAAAGGGAATTCATGTATAAATTAATGCCAAAGAGGCATTCAAAATTTACCCCTCGACATTTTAATGCATGCGACAAAGTTGGAAATATTTTCGTGCAATCGTTGATCGTTGAGGAAGAAGACAAGGGATTCGCTTGTCTTTAGCGCCAGGTGAAAGACATAAGGGGAAGAGCATATTGGTTGAATCACAAAGGACACGGTGGTCCATTGGTAGTGCATGTTTTGCGAAGGCGTTGGGAGTTGAGGAGCCCATGATCGATTCACGTGGAGTGGTGTGTGTCTTGAGCACCAAGGGAAGTCTTTTGCACGTGCTCGTTTTGAGCGCCAGCCTAGGACAAAGGGGACGAAGAGCATCCAAGCTCTCAAACGTGCATCTAGCACATGCGATGGTCAAAGCCACGGCTAGAGCGCTCACGGAGGCAGAGATTGTGGGTTCGAATCCCACTAGTGGCAAAGGTAATTTTTGATTAAATTTTTATATTGCCTAAAGTTTTTCTAAGGTGTGGTTTGGAGTTATAAGGGTTTGTTGAAGAATTATTTTTGGTAATTGATTTGTGTTGTTTGGAGTTATAAGGGTTTGTTGAAGAATTATTTTTGGTAATTGATTTGTGTTGTTTGGAGTTATAAGGGTTTGTGAAGAATTATTTTATTGGAAATTGATTTGTGCCATTTGGAGTTAAAAGGGTTTTTGAAAGATTGTTTTATTGAGAAGTGATTTATGTTATTTTAAGGAAAGAGGATTTGATTCTTGCCAAAGTTCTTTTTGCCATTAAATTGATTAAAGAGGTTTTGAGTTATTTTGGTGGAAGTTGAATTTATTTTTAGTTGGGAGTTTATAAGGTGTTAATGGATAAATATTTTATGTATGTTGATGGTTGTTTTTGAAAGGTGGAGTGATAAGGTGTAATTGAGTATTTACATTATATTGTGAGAAAGATTTATCTTCTAACCTCTTTGAGCTTGGCATAGAAGTGTTTGTGGTTGTGACAGATTTATGAGATCCCTTCATCTTCAATAAAAAGGTATGAGCACATTCTTCCATAAGTTGAGTTGATTGATTGGTTTTCTGGAAAATAAGTTTGGAGTGAAAAGGACTTGATTAGGGTTTCCTTTTGAGAGTGTTTGAGTTAATGCATCAAGGTTTTCTGGAATAAAGAGTTGTTGTTAAAACCTTGTTTGATAAGCATTGTTGTTGAAGCCATTTGTTGTGTGAAGAACTTGAGTTAGGGTTTTGCAAAGAACATGAGTATCATTGTTATGTGAAGATTGTTTTATAAGCATTGTTGTTGAAGTGAGTTGTTGAGCAAAGAACTTGAACTAGGGTTTGAAAAGAACATGAGTATCATTGTTATGTGAGATTAGTTGTTGAGCATTATTGGAAATATTTTGAGTTGGTGGTTATATGCTTGGACTAGGGTTTGTGAGAAAGGGGTGTTTCATTGAGTGATTGGTTGAGTAGATTTGATTGAGCCTAGTCAAGTGGATGTGTGAAGTGATTGTTCAAGTTCCATAAAACAAACTATTCTATATTCTGATTTGAGTTGAGAAAGTGATTGAGCATTGAGTGTAGAACATATTGAGTCTCTAACAATTCTCTTTATGTTTCTATGAGATTGGACAAGTTCTAAGTGGACTTGTTGAGCATATTTGAGCAAGTTCTGAGTGGACTTGTTGAGCATATTTGAGAAAGTTATGAGTGGACTTGTTGAGCAGATTTGAGCAAGTTATGAGTGGACTTGTTGAGAAGATTTGAGCAAGTTCTGAGTGGACTTGTTGAGAAGATTTGAGCAAGTTCTGAGTGGACTTGTTGAGAAGATTTGAGCAAGTTATAAGTGGACTTGTTGAGCATATTTGAGCAAGTTATGAGTGGACTTGTTGAGAAGATTTAAGCAAGTTATATGTGGACTTGTGGAATAGAGTTTGGTGCAGATTTGAGGATAGGTTTGTGCTAGACCAGAGATAGAGATTGAGTAGATTTGTGCTAGACCGAAGGACTATGTTTAGTGCATATTTGAGATAGAGATTTGGAGGTGATAGAGCAAAGAGGATAGTGGTCTCCAGTGGATAGAGATCCATCAGCTAGGGTAGTGAAGATAGGTCTTCTGAGTGGGGACAAGAGTCTTCAGTGGAGAGAGATCCACAAGCCAATATAGTGGAGGTAGTAGTCTTCTAGAGGATCACCAACTAGAGCAGAGGAGAAGGAGTTCTCCTATGGATAGAGATCCATGAACTTGATTTAGGGGATTGGTATCTCCTTTTGGATAGAGGTCCATAAAACATTGTAATAGGGAAAGGATTCCCAAGAGATTGATTGAGGAAATTTTAGTGAAATATTTTCTCTGTGGAGTAGCCCACATTGGGTGAACCATGTAAATTGTGGTGTCTCTATTGTGTGTGGTGATTTATGCATTGCTTTGATTACTATTATTGATATTGCTATCTATACATTGCATAATATTGATTTGGAAAGAAAAGTAAAAAGTGGTCTTATACTGTTCACCCCCCTCTCAGTATAAGCTTGTGTTCTTCAATTGGTATTAGAGTAGGTTCCTTCATAAGAGTTTAACAGCTTGAAGGAAAATCTAACAAGAACACAATGGATCCTAAGGAGGTGTCCTCAAATAATTTAGCACCAATATTTGATGGAAGTGACTATATATATTGGAGTATGATGATGAAGATCTACCTGATGGCACTTGGCAATGAAGTTTGGGAAGTAGTGGAATTTGGATATGATCCCTTAGTCAATCCTCCTACAGATAAGGAAGGTAAGCTTCTACAACACTATAATTCAAAAGCAATGAATGCACTTGTGAGAGGTTTGTGTAGAATAGAGTCTATGAAAGTTATGCATTGTCAAACTGCAAAAGAAATGTGGGATAAATTACAAAATATATATGAAGGAGATAAGAGTGTCAAGAAAGAAAAAATTTAAAATCTCAAAGGACAATTTGAAGCATTAAGAATGAATGATGAGGAAAATATTAGTGCTTATCTACTTTGAATTGATGAGGTTGTTAATGATATGCAAGGACTTGGAATGAAGATTGATGAATCTGATGTTTGTGATAAAGTATTAAGATCTCTTCCAAAAATATTTAGTGAAAAGGTTTTTGCTATAGAAGTATCATTGGATGGTGATACTTTGACAAGAGATATGTTGCTAGGTATGCTCACAATATTTGAGATAAGAATAAAAGATCCTATTCCTCAGAAGGAAGCAACATTCAAAGCAATCAAGAAGACAAAGGGTAAGAAGTCAGAATCAAGCAATGAGTCATCCAGTGATGAAGAAGCTAATTATGGTAGAAGAGATAAAGACTCCAGAAGATCCAGAGATCTAAGATCTGTTAAGTGTTTCAATTATGGAAAGTTTGGACATTTTGCAACAGATTGTCAAGAACCAAAGAACAACAATGGTGAAGAAAAATAGGATCACAAGAACATGGAATCAGAAAGATATAGGCACTAGAAGAAAAGCAAGGATGGACAAAGTAGACAAGGAAAGAAGTTCTTTCAAAGACAAAAGAGGAGCTACTATGCGGATAAGGCAAGTAAGTACTCAAGTGATAGTGATGCTAGATTTTCAGACAATGATAGAGATGAAGTCCTATTTATGATTGAAGAAAAAGAGCAAGTTAAGAAAAAGACTCCAATAATTCTCAAGTGTTTTAGATGTGGTAACTTTGGACATCTTGAAGATAATTGTACAAGGGATGGTTATAGTTTCAGTGATGATGAGTATGAGAATGCACTTGAAGGACCAGATGAAAATATTCTAATGGCATTAGAAGAAGAAGTAAGTGATCCTATAGAAGACAAGCCCATAGAAAATAAATATGTGGACAAAGGTAAACAAATAGAGGAATATTCAGAAAAGGATGGTTATGATCTCAAGGGAGAACTTATTTATGCCCTTGACATGGTAAAGAAGGTAAGAAAGCAACACTCTAAACTTGAAATTTAGTTTCAAGAATGTGATGAAGAGAGAAGATTGCTTATAGAGGATTTAGAAAAATCAAAGGCTAAGGCAAAAAGGTTCAAGGATAAGTTAGAAGCAAAGATCTTAGAATGTGAGAAGTTAGCACAAGAAGTGGCACTACTAAGAGAAGATTTAGAAGACTCCAAGGTCAAGATGAAAGGGTTTAAAAATAGCTCAAAGAACTTGGATAAGTTCATCAAGACACAAAAGACTACATCAAGCAAGACAGGTCTTGGATTTGAACAGAATCAAAAGAAATGGGAAGGAGAGTCAACCTCAAGTTTTGGAGATGAAGAAACTTAAGATGAAGATACTTCAGAAGAAGAAAATGTAAAATAAAGTGAGACATCTGAGGATGAGTTGGACAATAGAGAGTTCAACAAAAATAGGAACAATGCACAAAGAAGATACAGATGGAACAACAATCAGAATAGGTCAAAAGAGACTAGGAGACCAATGAGGTCAAGACAAGGAAAATTCAATGGAAGATGCTTTTCATGTCACAAGTTTGGGCACATGGCTTCACAATGCAGGACACATGAAAGACAAGAATATGGGAACAAATAACTTTTCCATGGGTATTGCTACTCATGTAATCAGTTTGGTCACAAAGCAATGAATTGCAGGGTTCATGATAGAAGAGGATATGGCTTCACTAGGAGAAATCCTATGACATTTGCACCTCCAAGGAATAATAACATTAAGTGTTATAAGTGCAACAATGATGGTCACACAACAAAGTGGTGTAGAGAAGACATTACAGAAATAGGTATGAACAGGAACAAGAATAGGAATATGGATATGAACAAGAATAGGAATAGGAACAGGGATATGAATAGGAATAGGAACAGGAATAGGAACATGGGTATGAACAAGAACATGGACATGGAAAGAAATAGTCAAAGGAATCAGAAGGATCAGATAGGAAGGAAAGAGGATAAAGGTAAAGAACAATGTTTTCTGGGAGTAGAAATACTCCCACCCTAGAATTAACCACCTCAAGAGGAGGTGGGGGAGGGGCTAAGCTAAGAGGCTCATTCTTAGCCCCGAGCCCCAAAGGTGACCCTTTGCCATTGATGTCAAAGGGGGAGAGATTTGAGTAAGGGGGAGAGATTTGATATTTGAGAGAGCATTGAGCCAGGGGGAGCAATGTCCTAGGGGGAGCAGAACAAAGGAAAGATCAAGTTTTTAGTTAAAATAATTTGGGTTGCCATCAATGACAAAGGGGGAGATTGTTGGACATTTTGAGCTCATTTAGTTGTCATTGATGTCAAGGTGAAAATTCATCATTGATGCCAAAGTAAACATATGAAGACGTCATTAATACCATGGAGCACACTATCAATAGCACCAGGAACAATGCGAAGAGTTGAAGAAAAAGTTGGCAAAATAATGTTTTATGAGGATTTATGGTAAACTCATGGTGGAAGATTAAATGGTTTTATTAAAATCATTATGAGGATATAAAAGTCTCCTCACACATTGAGATGGCAGTTAAGATTTTAAAAGACCCACGGTGGAAGAATAATTTACAAATTAAAGGTTTAAGTTTAAACCCAAGGAAGGCTTTAATCTCCTTAAAGTTAAAGTTTATAAATATAATTTATAAAATTTAAATTCCTTAGAATTTAAATAATTTATAAATTATAAAGGTTGGAAAGTGCCGACGTCATCAAATAAGTGGGAGCACCGACGTCTAAGCAACAAAGGGAATTCGTGTATAAATTAATGCCAAAGAGGCATTCAAAATTTACCCCTCGACATTTTAATGCATGCGACAAAGTTGGAAATATTTTCATGCAATCGTTGATCATTGAGGAAGAAGACAAGGGATTCGCTTGTCTTTAGCGCCAGGTGAAAGACATAAGGGGAAGAGCATATTGGTTGAATCACAAAGGACACGATGGTCCATTGGTAGTGCACGTTTTGTGAAGGCGTTGGGAGTTGAGGAGCCCACGATCGATTCGCGTGGAGTGGTGTGTGTCTTGAGCGCCAAGGGAAGTCTTTTGCACGTGCTCATTTTGAGCGCCAGCCTAGGACAAAGGGGACGAAGAGCGTCCAAGCTCTCAAACGTGCATCTAGTGCACATGCGGAGGTCAAAGCCATGGCTAGAGCGCTCATGGAGGCAGAGATTGTGGGTTCGAATCCCACTAGTGGCAAAGGTAATTTTTGATTAAATTTTTATATTGCCTAAAGTTTTTCTAAGGTGTGGTTTGGAGTTATAAGGGTTTGTTGAAGAATTATTTTTGGTAATTGATTTGTGTTGTTTGGAGTTATAAGGGTTTGTTGAAGAATTATTTTTGGTAATTGATTTGTGTTGTTTGGAGTTATAAGGGTTTGTGAAGAATTATTTTATTGGAAATTGATTTGTGCCATTTGGAGTTAAAAGGGTTTTTGAAAGATTGTTTTATTGAGAAGTGATTTATGTTATTTTAAGGAAAGAGGATTTGATTCTTGCCAAAGTTCTTTTTTCCATTAAATTGATTAAAGAGGTTTTGAGTTATTTTGGTGGAAGTTGAATTTATTTTTAGTTGGGAGTTTATAAGGTGTTAATGGATAAATATTTTATGTATGTTGATGGTTGTTTTTGAAAGGTGGAGTGATAAGGTGTAATTGAGTATTTACATTATATTGTGAGAAATATTTATCTTCTAACCTCTTTGAGCTTGGCATAGAAGTGTTTGTGGTTGTGACAGATTTATGAGATCCCTTCATCTTCAATAAAAAGGTATGAGCACATTCTTCCATAAGTTGAGTTGATTGATTGGTTTTCTAGAAAATAAGTTTGGAGTGAAAAGGACTTGATTAGGGTTTCCTTTTGAGAGTGTTTGAGTTAATGCATCAAGGTTTTCTGGAATAAAGAGTTGTTGTTAAAACCTTGTTTGATAAGCATTGTTGTTGAAGCCATTTGTTGTGTGAAGAACTTGAGTTAGGGTTTTGCAAAGAACATGAGTATCATTGTTATGTGAAGATTGTTTTATAAGCATTGTTGTTGAAGTGAGTTGTTGAGCAAAGAACTTGAACTAGGGTTTGAAAAGAACATGAGTATCATTGTTATGTGAGATTAGTTGTTGAGCATTATTGGAAATATTTTGAGTTGGTGGTTATATGCTTGGACTAGGGTTTGTGAGAAAGGGGTGTTTCATTGAGTGATTGGTTGAGTAGAGTTGATTGAGCCTAGTCAAGTGGATGTGTGAAGTGATTGTTCAAGTTCCATAAAACAAACTATTCTATATTCTGATTTGAGTTGAGAAAGTGATTGAGCATTGAGTGTAGAACATATTGAGTCTCTAACAATTCTCTTTATGTTTCTATGAGATTGGACAAGTTTTGAGTGGACTTGTTGAGCATATTTGAGCAAGTTCTGAGTGGACTTGTTGAGTAGATTTGAGCAAGTTTTGAGTGGACTTGTTGAGCATATTTGAGCAAGTTCTGAGTGGACTTGTTGAGAAAATTTGAGCAAGTTTTGAGTGGACTTGTTGAGCATATTTAAGCAAGTTCTGTGTGGACTTGTGGAGCAGATTTTGGTGTAGATTTGAGGATAGGTTTGTGCCAGACCAGAGATAGATATTGAGCAGATTTGTGCTAGACCGAAGGACTATGTTTAGTGCAGATTTGAGACAGAGCTTTGGAGGTGATAGAGCAAAGAGGATAGTGGTCTCCAGTGGATAGAGATCCATCAGCCAGGGTAGTGAGGATAGGTCTTCTGAGTGGGGACAAGAGTCTTCAGTGGAGAGAGATCCACAAGCCAGTGTAGTGGAGGTAGTAGTCTTCTAGAGGATCACCATCCAGAGCAGGAGAAGGAGTTCTCCTATGGATAGAGATCCATGAACTTGATTTAGGGGATTGGTATCTCCTTTGGATAGAGGTCCATAAAACATTGTAATAGGGAAAGGATTCCCAAGAGATTGATTGAGGAAATTTTAGTGAAATATTTTCTCCGTGGAGTAGCCCACATTGGGTGAACCACGTAAATTATGGTGTCTCTATTGTGTGTGGTGATTTGTGCATTGCTTTGATTACTGCTGTTGATATTGCTATCTATACATTGCATAATATTGATTTGGAAAGAAAAGTAAAAAGTGGTCTTATACTATTCACCCCCCTCTCAGTATAAGCTTGTGTTCTTCACTATGTATTAATTTTTTTTTATCTTACACTTAGGGAATTGAGCTCATAAGGGACACTATCTAGAGTTTAATTTTGTTAAAACCTATACTAAGAAAATATAATGTATTGGAAGAGGATTCATTGCTTTTTAGTTATAATTTTTTTTTACTATATAAAATGGTAATATTATTTTATTTAATGGTATGAGTGCATGAGGTTAACTAAAAATTTTAAGAAACATAACAAGTTTAAATATTTTCAAGTGAAGATACTTCAATAAAATAATCAATGATCTAACATTTTTCTTATATAATTTTTTATAATATAGCTTACAAGACACTATGGAAAACCAAAGTATTACAGAACAAGCATTGTAATCTAAAAAGCATGCAAATTGGATCACCACGTAGGGTGAACATATCACACAATTAGAAATAAAACTAGGAAAACTTAGCTCTAAAATTGCTATTTAGCCAATCAAAATTATTATAGATGTTATTAAAAATTTCCATGAAGAAGTTCAAGCAACTAAAGAAGATCAAAATGTTTTTTGGCCAAGCTTGAGGGTGTGACTGCAAAAAAAGCATAAACTCAAGTGGTTTCTAAAACATAACTAATCATCGAGGCAACACTTCATACTAGACTTGAAGAGCACAAGCAAAGAGAATTCAGTATTGTAAACCTTAGACTTAGAGTTAGAGGTCTTACCAAGTAAGATGTCCCTTTAACAACTACAAAGATATTCTTAAGGAATAAACTAAAGTTTGATAATGTAATAATAAAGAAGGAATAATATCTATTAGATAATATTTGATCATCAAACACCATAACATACATGATAAGCTACCTATTTTGAAATAAAAAATATATCTTGATAGTTTAGATCTTGAGGAATACTTAGATAAGGACATGACCAGGAAATAATATGAGGAATTTAAATGTCAAAAGTTCAAGTTGGTTGAAGTTAGAAAATAAGGTAAATGAGTTATTGTGAGGAATGACAAATTTTTAATACTTGAGATTCCACCTTCTTGGTGGAAGAAGCCATGGCCTATCAAAAGGTCATGATTCTATACGATGGATCTCTTCCCTCATACATCTATCTCATTTACGTTATGAAATTATGGAGGTTTTTTTTTCTTCTTTTCAAGTTCTTCAAGTAATATTATCAAAGCTAAATATATGATCTTCTTCATATAGAATTCCTTTACCAAACTTCCTTGTATTTAATTGGTTCTCCAAGTATAGGATAGGAGCTTTTCCAAGAATCTAGAGGTTATAGGAGGTATTGTTTTCCTTGTATGATATCCTTTAACCTCCAAAATTTAAATGAAGGAATTTAACTCTCATGCTAGATATATATGGATATTAGTTGATAAAGGAGATTTACATTCCAAACTTTTTATAGTTGTTTGTTACTTCCCTCCACTTTACTCACCATATGCTATGGCAAGGGATGACAAATCACATTTAATTAAAATTTATTCTAATATTTTCAAGTTCTTGACAATAGGAGATGTCATCGTCGTAAAATAATTCAATTCCCATATAGGTAAAGCTATAGTACACAAAATTTTAATATAGTTTAAATCCATTAATATTATATGAGATAGGAGAAGAGTTGATAATTTACAAGAAATAAATTGATCATTCCATAAAACATTATGGGAGATATTTGATTATACTTGATGAATTTCATGACTTGTCAGTGTTGAATGGACTAGCTTGCTTTCCTAGTTTTGATGAATTTACTTGTTATCCCTAGGTTAGCAGAGGTAGTATGACAAACTATGTATTAACTAACAAATATTTATGGTCATTCATCTCTCATTTTTATTTGATGCTCTTTATCCCCTTGAAGAACATCTACCAATTTTAATTAAGATTATATTCCCTAGCTTTAGATATATGAATATCCCCTCTTATATCCACCATTCTCCAAATGATATTTACTTTGACCATAGTATAGATGATACTTATATTAAATACTTGAAATATAAACTTAAAGAAATAATTTATATTCATAGTTCATCTAAAAGATCTAAGTTTATCTCTATAAAAATTTGGAATATAATACTTTAATAATTTCCTCATTCTATTCATAATTATTACACTAGTTGTCAACTAGGATATTGCCCTCATAATGCTTGGTTTTATAGTAGTTGTAGATCTCTTTGTATGCTTACAACTCATATTATTTGTCAATATCTTTATAGGATAAAGTCTATATAAAATTTTTATCCTTACTTTCTATAAAAAATAAGATGCTATAATTGAATAACAAAGCAAGAGATGTTATAAAATCAATAGTATTACCTTATTGCAAAGGTAAATGATGATGAAGTGCCTATGGACACTCTTGATATAATTGCAATAGCATGTGCTATGTAAGCATATGGTCATTCTATATGTAAACCTATAATAATTCTATATATAAGCCTACGAGTAGTTTTGATGTAATAATTCTTAATCATATTGGCTAAACCACTTTTATTTTTAACCTCAATTAAGAGTTTAATAAATCTAATATATTATAATTTAACCTTGATTTCAAGTTATGTTGTCTTGAGGTTAGCACTAACTTGGGGATTAAGTATCATTATAAATACTCTCAATTGATAGAATTTTAAGCATTCAATCTAATAAAGAAATACAATTATTTATTTTATATATTAATTAGATGAAGAGTAAAAAAGAACATGAGAACAAATGCACTAAAACGGATATTACTTGTATGAAATTCTACAATGAAATATGAAACTAAGAGTCTAAAATATAAATTTTAAAAATTACCTTTGGTATACCTCAAATGACCTTTGGTATTCCTCAAAAATACCTTTGACATACATAACAAATAATTTAATATATTATAACACCCCCTATATTATATTATTTGGGATGAATTTATCTTGATTTGCATAGATGATATCTAAATGTTTGAAACTTATTTTGACCTAGAGCTATTTAAATATATTTTCCAGTTTTTCTTCTATAGGAATATGCTTCAAACTAATATGACCATTCTAAAAATGATCTCTAATGAAATGACATTGTGCTTCAATATGCGTAGTTCGTTCATGTACAATTGGATTTTTTATCAGATTGAGTACTCCTTTATTATCACAATGTATTAGAGTTGGATTTTCTTTGATTCCCATATTAGATAATGCATATTGTAACCACAAAGCTTATTAATTTGTATCTCTTACCAAAAAATATTATATTTTTATAAATTATTGTGCTACTGTATGTTGTTTCTTACTGTGCCAAGATATCGATCCTGACCCAAGATAAAAAAATGTACCCTAAAGTAGATTTTCTATCATCAATAGCTCCAGTGTAATCAGATCTAAATAACACTATAGATAAAAATATTTGGTATTCTTCATATTCACATATTGCAGTATTCTTTTTGTAGCTTTCCAATAACTCTCTTGGTTTTTACATGAATCTTGAAAGTTAAATTGCAACAAAAACTAGAACAGGTCGAGTATTTTTTAAGTATAGAAGACTTCCAATTAATTGGTGGTACCTTGTAGCTAAAACTAAAGGTGTTCCATAATTTTTGGATAATTGAATTCCTTGTTCCATAGGTGTATATTTAGGCTTATAATCATTAATTTTATATTTCTCAAGTAGATATTTTGAATATTTTGAATGTGTAATTGTAATATTTTTTTTATTTTTATGATTTTCTAGACCAAGACGCTAAATTTGGATCGAATGTACTCCATTTGAAGCTATTCTATAACAAATAATTATTAATTTTTATGTTCCATGCTCTGGCATATTGATTTAGACCATATAATGATTTATATAATTTTTAAATCTTATGTTCTTGACCTCTAACAACAAATATTTCTGGTTGTGATATGTAGACTTCATTTTCTATCACCATTAAGAAAAACACTTTTTACATCCATTTGATGAAGTTCTCAAACCTAATGAGTTGCTAAAGCACATGTTGTTATGATAGTAGTCATTATAGCCATTGGTGCAAATGTTTCTTCATAGTCAATTCCTTGTATTTGAGTATATCCTTTGGCTACTAACCAAGATTTGTACTTATCAAGTATCCCATATGCCTTATATTTAATCTTGTAAATCCATTTTCATCCCACAACATTCTTTCTTGGAGGTAACTCTATTATATTCTATGTTTTATTCTTTTGTAGTGATGAATATTCAGTTTTCATAGCTACCTTCCAATTTGAGTAATTTAGGGTTTGAAGTATTGATGTTGGCTCTAATGTAGTGCACAATAATCCTCTATTCATTCTACTTTGACTATGATTTTGAGGTCTTGTAGCATTAAGATATGGCATTTATTCCAAAGTTAATTCCTTGAGTGTGTTTCTAAGCCATATTGGTTCCTTCCTTTGAGAAATTATAGAAGTTTCTATATTCATTCTATTCATATTTGGATTCTGACTCTGTCTCTTCATTTTTCAATTCTTCCTCTAAGAAATTTAAAATAATTTCTACATCATTACTTTGTTTTTTAGTTTCAACTTTGATTTTCATAAAAATCTACATCTCTACTTATATACACCTTCATTGTACTTAATCAATTATTCTATACCTTACAGATTCATCATCATAGCCAAAAAATATACCAACCATAGTTTTTCATCTAATTTTATCCTTTTTTGTTTTGGAATATGCATATAAGCTTTGCATCCAAAAATTCTTAATTTTTTAATATTTAGTTTTTTTCCTAACCATGCTTCTTCTAGTGTAACATTCTTGAGTATTCTTATAGGTAATCTATTTTGTAAGTACACTATTATTTTAACTGCTTCTACCCAATACTAATGATCAATATGAGTTTCTTTTATCATACATCTCACCATTTCCATTATAGACCTATTTCTTATTTATGCAATTCCATTTTGTTGTGGTGAATATGTTGTAGTGAGTTATATTTTAATTCCATTTTCTTCTAAAAATAAATTGAATTATTTTTATACAAATTCATCTCCTCTATCTAAACAAAGAATTTTGATAGCCTTTCATGATTCCTTTTCAACTTGAATTCTGAATTGTTTAAAATAACTAAATGCTTCTAATTTGTACTTCATGAAGTATACCCACATTTTTCTAGTATGATCATCAACAAATAGTTGAAAATACTTGTCCTCCAATACTAGTAGTGTTCATTGGACCAGAAATATATATATATATATATATATATATATATATATATATATATATATATATATATATATATATATATATATATATTAATGGTTTTTGATACTTATGTTGGCAAAGTTCAAAATAAATTATATATTGCTTTCCTAAGATAGATTTGGTATCCCTTCAACCATTTGATATTTGACCCTTTCATCTATGGATGATGCATTGGTATGTCCCAAGAATTTATGCAATAGATATTTTATCACTAAAGTTTTAACTTAAATATCCAAATTTGTAGTAGTATCTAGAACAAATAGACTACCATTATTGGAACCTAAGGCTATCATTTTCCCTTGTTTAATAACATGACATTGTTTTCTTCCATTTATAAATTTAAATTCTACTAATATGTCTTGATCCATGAGTTAAGAAATTGAAATAAGATCGGTAGTCAATCCAGGAACATATAACACATTGTTAATAATTCTTTTTCACTTTATTAGTTTGATCAGAATATTTTCTTCCATTTTACTTCATAATTATTACTATATACTATAGAAATTGGTTTCTCATATTTTTTTTATAAAGAGTCAAACCATTGTTTATTTCTAGTCATATGTTTACTTGCTCCTAAATCTATGTACTTATAATCCATAATTATTTTATCTTTAAATAAATTATCCAATTTTATAGTTTCAAGAAGTTGACTTCCTTATGACTCCAAATATATTTGTAAGTTTATTATTCCTATTTTGATGTAGAAATCCTTATTTCTCCAAGTTAAACTATTTGCAAATATTTCTATGCAACTTAATTTTCAAAATAGAATAAAGTAATTTTAAATACTTATCACTTCAAAAAACTTTCAAAGTAAAATATTCTAAGGTTATAATTACCTTATTTATCCATTTATTCAATTAATATCAAGTATAATTAATTAAACTTCACCTCAATAATATTATTCCTTATACCTCCTTAGTCTCTACAAAATATTAAATCAGTTCAAATTGTTATACCTCCTTGTATTTGATGCACTAGATTTGAGTCTCCAAATATTTGATCTCATTTTGCGTATTCATTAGCCTCTCTATATTTAAATATTCCTTTCTTTATGATGTGTCAATGTTCTTCTTGAATTCTGAATTCTTATTTATTAAAATTGGCTCTTATGTATTAATTATGTATAGAAATATTTTGATTTTCTTTAGTGATGGTTGGTGCTCCCATTTGAGAAGTGACAAGTATCACTCAGACTATTGGTATGCACAGAAGGTGTTACATCTTCCTTTGATACTCTTACTCCTTGTAAATAGCTCTTCTTTCTCAATGCTTTGGTTTCATTAGTAATGCTCAACTTCCTCTTTAATTCTCTCCTTCCTCAATGATGCTTTATTCATATTCTCCTTTACTGAATGACTATTTTAAACCTTAACGTTCAACCTTGCTTCCCTATGTCTATTTGTCTTTTGAGTTCTACAGAATATCTTGACTATTAACATTCTATAACTATTAACGTTGATGGTGCTCTGACTTACACTACTTTAGATGTTTCTCGATAGAGAACTAAATTCTCTTAACTTTTCATTTTCCTTCAACCCAATGCTTGTCCTCCTTGGATGATGTTGACTTGGTGGCTACTCTTTTTTTTCCAACAACTCCTCCTCAAGCTTTGGTGGATCTTAGAAACTAGGTGGTGCTACCCATATCTTCAGATATTGCTTTGCAATAGACTGAATGCTCCTCCTCATATTTATACATGGTGGCTTCTTTAGTGATGCTTGCTCTACCTCCTTGTCTTTGGTGGTTCCACCTCTTAAAAGTGGCTCAAATTATTCCTACTTGGTGGTGGATTTTTCTAACTTATTTATATTTTCTCAATTGCTTCTCTTCCACATAGGATTCTTCTTTGGTAACTCTGCCTTTGCTCTACACTTGGTGACTTCATATTTGGTGACCCTGAACAGATAATCAAGCTTCCAAACTTTTCTTTAAAATATAGTAAATATTTGCTATTTTATCTGTACTTTATCTCTTCCCTTTTCTAATATCTAACTTATTTTTGTTACAGATTTTAATTCGATGTGAATGCTATCTTCTTCAAATTTGAAGACATATTCTTGAATATGGTGCTTTCAAAAAATTAAAATAATACTTAGATAAAATGCTTTCATAGCACCAATTTTCAAACCTTTTTTGGCCTCCTTCGTAGCTAGATTTGTGGCCATTTACTTTTCTCTTTGCTATCCAAAAATCTCTATAGTTTGCAAATTAAATTGCTATCAAATATTCTTTTGTTTTGTTGTCCAAATATCTCCCAAATATTCCCTCAACTTCTCCAAATCGCAGCGCTATTTTCTCCTTCTAATGTTGCCCAATTTTGTAGCCCAAATATCTCAAATTACTACTCCAAGTTCTGATTACTCCTATATCTTGTTGTCCAAAAACAACGCTAACTTCTCCAATCTACTGCCTTAATTTTCTATCAAGTATTCCTTCAAATGGTTATTCAAGGGAACTTCAAAATCTGCCCAAATATTCTTCAATTTGCAGCTCTATGTTACCTTCAATCTTATGTCCTATGACCCTTCAAATTCTGTCATGAAAATAATTAAGCTTCTCTGAAAATCAGACTTAAAAATATTTATGGCTTTCCTTAAAATTTTCAAATCTGGTGGTCTCTTCTATCCTCTTTCTCCTTCAATCTTTGTGTCAAATTTTGACTTCAATTTTGGCCTCTTTGCTGGCATCTTCCTAAAGAATCTGAATGTCTTGGGGTCTTAAAAAATTCTCTTCATAATTTAGCAAACTTCTTGCTAAATATTTCTTTCTTTTGGGTGTGTTTTTGGATGGTAAAAATTATCCTAAACTCTTATTTTCAGGAACCTCTCCTGCTTGCAATATTCTACCTCGAGCTTTCTTCAAGTCTCCTCCAATGGCTACTTCCAAATCCTTCTTTGTGAATCTCCCTATCACCTATCAATCTCCCTTATGGGTTTGATACCATTGATAGAATTTGAAGCACTCAATCTAATCAAGAAACATAATTATTTATTTTGTATACTAATGAGATGAATATTTATAAAGAACATAAGAACAAATACACTAAAAATGATATTAATTGTATAAACTTGTACAATGAAATTTGGAACTAAGAGTCCATAATATATATTTTACAAATGACCTTTGGTCTACCTCAAATGACCTTAGGTCTTCCTTAAAAATATATTTGATATACATAATAAATAATGTAATATATTCTAACACCAATGACTAATAAATTGTATTGGTTTGTGATATTTAATCATGGGGGTGCCTCTGGGTACCCATCCCGTATTTTGATTTGTTCTCCTATTTATGTCATCTTTATGCTTCCTCTATTTTACTATTTTATTATTTTGCATGATATTGTGGTAAATGTATACTTTGGCATATTTTTTGAAAAGTATTTTAAATTCCAACATGGTATTAAAGCAAAAACAAAACAACTCATCTAATTATAAAAAAAGTTTAGTGGTTTGAGGAGCAAGATCAAAGGAAACATGTATTTTGGGAGGGATTTTTTCTAATTTTAAAATTAAAATTTTGATACCAAAAATGTGTGCACCAAATCCATTCAACAATTAAAAATTTATTTATATAATTAATTTGACGTGTTTTTCTTCTATGGTGGATGATAATTTCAAAGGGTGAAAACACATTTCTATCTCTCTAGTACATGGACATAGTGGCCAACACGGGAGTCATTGGTTTCTTCTCTTGTATATCATGGATTCAATTTATGTAACTATTTTTAGATATACTGTAGTCTCAAAATGACATGTACCCATGGGTTGCATGGGTGTGGTTTCATGACCCTCCTTGGTGGAAATTTTTGGTATGAAAGACTATGTGATGATAAATAGTACTTTGAAACTTAAATTTGTGCAAATGAATGATTATACAATGTTTAGATTAATTCATATTTGAAGAACATGGTACTACTGACATGATTTTCAATGTGTAGGATTATTTACTCTCGTGAGGTGGAAGAAATATAATCATCCACCAGGAATGGTATACTTGAAGTAGGGAAAATGATGATTACAGTGGCTAGGGATAACATGGATGACTACCCTCATATAGGTATGCATTATTGCTTAAGGATAATCATCAAATAGCCATCCAACTAGATCCACAATGGATAGCTTAGTAGCTATTTTAAATTCTCTAGACGGGTGACTGGGTTGATGGAAACATTCCCTCTTTATCAGTTGCATATGATTGGTTGTCTTTTACTTCATCACTTTGCTGCATCATTGGTTTTGGAAAATGTGCATAATTTTGGTTGCCTTTGAATTCTCTAAATTGTTGAAAGAATAGCATGTTGCTAGTTTGTGATAAAGAACCTATATATATAGAAGAATCTATTTTAAATAATAATATAATTTTATTTAAGTAGATAATAAGAATATTTTCTAAATAATAATAGAGTTCTATTTAAATAGATAATGAAAGCCCATTCTAAATAATAATAGAATTTTATATAATAGATAATAAATAACTTTATCATGAATAATGATAGAAGCTACCCGATATCCATAGGAAGGAACTTCATTTATGGCAGAATTTTGAAACAAGCAAAGAATATTTAAAAAAAAACCAAAAATATCCTATAGTTGTTAGTTGGATGAGAAGGTATTAATTGCGGATATGTGGGTTTAATGAGGGACGATATAGATAGAATGATTAGGAAGGACTCTCCTACCTAAATATTGAGAGAGTACAACAGAAAAAATAATGAAGCACAAAACAAAGAGGACCAAGCCTAATGTAAAAGAAACACCATAGAAGGAAAAATCAGTGAACTCCAAGGAATGACAGGTTGGTATAAATGAACATACTCTCCTTATAGCATTTTAAAAAGGAAATATATCTATATTTTCATTTTGTATATCATTGTTATTCTTATGATAGTTTGGTATTGGTATATTTTGGTTGTTATGTCTTGTCTAGCTCCTAGCCTTCTAGTTTTGTGTGATGTTCATAACTCCTTTTAGGTGAAATGTTGAGTCACTCTGTGGATGTCATCACAAAACTCCTTGTAGTGTTATTTTATCATGATTACATCCATAATATTTTAAAATGATGTATCCATGGTGGTGCTTTGATAACTTATGTATAACAGTGTCCATAGCGAAAGCCACAGTCGTTGAGTGCTACATCGATTAGGTGTTGGGTTTGGCTAGTGCCATGTTTTAGAGCACTTTGGCCATTGAGTGTTGCATGTAAATAAGAGCAATATGTATTTTTATCTTTTTTTGAAGCAAACCAGTAGGTTTTTAATTGTGTTAATGTTAAACCATGACTAGCTAGGCATTTTTTTTTACTCCTTGTAGGACTGTTGCAACTCATCCTTCACCCATTCCTTTTAGGACATCATGAGGGTAGTGGATGTCCTTGGATGGATCTATCACTTGTTTAGTTTTGTTGTTTTACATACCAAAAGAGCTATTTAATGACTGCATCTCTTAAAATAAAAGAATATAAAACACTCCACTACACCTTCCATCATATCAACGACCTTTGTTGGAAGTTACTCAGTTGTTTGTGTGGTTGGTTGGTCACTGATGATAACCATGGGAACCTCATAAAAATTGGTAGCCATCGTATCCTTTTTGACCATGACATGGTCATATGTTTTATATTCACTTGCTCTTAGATTTTTTTTCTATCGCAATGTTCTTACTTTAATCTCTTAATTTGTGTTGTTTTATAAGAAGCCCCTTTTTAGAAGGAACATATGTTATTTTTAAAATTAAATAAGAGGTTATTATTATATAAATAACCTATGTGGTAAATTAAATAAAGGATATTTAATTTATAAAGATTGTATGTAACTTTAAATAATGGAATGAACCTAAGTTGGTTATAAATAAAACTATAGATCCTTCCATTTTTATAGTAAAGGAATGTTCTTATGATTTCTTATGAAATAAAATATAGCTTTTTTATTTTTTAAATAAAGGGAAAGGAAGGAAATTTTTAATGGACTATTTGGTTAATTAAAGGAATGGGAATTTAGTTAATTAAATATATATTTTTATTGGACTATTTAGTTAATTAAAGGAATGGGACTTTAGTTAATTAAATAGATGTTTTCATTGGACTATTTGGTTAATTAAAGGAATGGGACTTTAGTTAATTAAATAGATTTTTTTATGAGAGTGTAGGATGAAAAGTACAGGATCACCCCAAAACTTGAATTCCTAGGAGGTGAGAACGAGAATGGAGGATCCGATGGAGGATTAGCAGGTTACAGATTGGGCAATGAAGCTGGTGATATATCGGAAGTGGTGTCAAATAATCAATGTGAGGCATATGATGGGATAGAAGCTACGAGTGTCGATGGGGTCCCCTCGAATATACCTCCTAGTGTTTCAAATCCTATATCCTTTATAGAGACTCTCAAAAAAGTGGTGGATCTTTCATCATCCCTTTTAGCCCCCAGGATTGGGACTCTTTCCCTAAATTGAATAGAGTTGGTCATTCCCTCAAATGCTATGGCTTACTCATTTCTCGAAACTTCCTATATTTGGTAGGAAATTTTGTTGGCTATTGATCAGATATGATGTCCATCCGTAGATGGGTTTTCAAAAATGGAAACCAAGCAACCATATGGATTTAGTTGTTCTTACAATGGGGTTCTTCCTTATTAGGTTGAATAATCCTAGTGACACCAACCATATTATCGTGGATGATACCTAGTTTTTTGGTCACCATATCCTATTCATTAGAAGGTATGATATTGATTTCAACTAAAAAACCCAAACTATTAATCTAGCACACATTTGGGTGAGGCTCCTAGGACTCTTGGTTTAGTTTTGGAAAGAAAGTATTCTAAGGAGCATTACCCAGTCGATTGGGGATCTCATAACCTTTAACTTAAATTCCTAGGCCCATTCTATGATGACCTACATTTGCTTTTGTTTCAATACTAACTTGGAATTAGAACTTCCCACCTTTATTAACCTTGTATTAGGCTCCTATCATTAGAGGCAGATATTTGAGTATAAAAATTAGCTGGCCTTTTACATTGAATGCCAAAATTAGGGCCACCTAAGAGCCCAATGCCCTACTTTGAAGAGAGAATCCATGAAATATCACTTCCAAGCATAAAAACCTCAAGAAGGAGGACTTCTAGTAGATGGAAAGTATTTTGAAACTAATGTAACCCATAAAGTTGAAGCATCTCCCCTTAATGATGAGAACCAACCTCCCAATTAGTTATTCTTGGCCCTAAATAAGATCCCTCAAATTATGAGAATCAAATATTCTATATGGTCGTTCCTGCTCCTAAGAAGGTAAGCTTTATCTTTGTTAATACTAAACCTTTCAATGTATTATTTAAGTATTAGAATGTTGATTTTATTCCTTTGAAAATAAATTCTATCAATATTCCCTAATAGAGAATCATGGGATCACCTATCATCAAAAATATTGACCGTTTTACCCTTCCCTCTAAAATCCCAAGGAAAAAATGTTGATACCCTTTCCAATCCCCACTTCTATCTTAAGGTCTTCCCCCAGTAACCTTCCAGGTCCAATACTTCATGTCCCCCTATTTTATCATGCCTTGGTCAAGTTATTTCACCCTAAAAACTCATAAAATCCCCTATCCTTGGTGAGTCTTCCAATTCCCTAATGTCCCACACTCGAAGCTAGAATTTTTTTTTGTTGACATTGGCATAGACAGAAATAAAGGAAGACCCTCCTAGGATAAAAGGAAAAAATAAATAGAGTATGCTATTGAAAATGGTCTTCAAAGCACCCTCTTATCATCCATATATAAATTATCAAACAATAATATCTCTAAAGAGGATGTAAAAAGGCCCAAACTTACTCAACCTTAAGGAAAAGGGGGAAAGAAATATTTATCTAAACTCCACAAATTAAGATCCTCTCATGGAATGTGAGAGGCCTCAATGGGCTCACTAAAAAATGAGTAGTGTTGTCCATAAGTAATGATCTTAAGCCCAACATCATCCTTCTTCAAGAAACTAAGGTCAATCTTAGTAATACCAAAAAAATTATCAAAACCCTTTGAAATTGGTGCAAATCGATTACTAGTCTATCTTGTGGATAATCCAGAGGTCTTTTGTGTCTATGGAACCCTACAATTTTTGAAGTTAGACTTCTATATTTTTTTGATAGAGTCACTAACATCCTTTTTATTATAAAGAATCCAAAGTTAGGTGGGTCCTTTCCAACGTCTATGCTCCTAACAACCCTATTGATCGCCTTGCCTTATGGAATTTCCTAACTCAAATGAGAATCCATTTTTCTAATGAATATTAGGTGATGGTAGGAGACTTCAACAATCCCTCTATCCCATTTATAAGCATGGATGGAACCACATAACCCCAAAATTTTATGAGGATTTTTTTGATTTTATCAATGAAAATGAGCTCATGGATGTTGAACTTAAAGGGACCAATTTCACATGGAGCATTAGGAAAGTAAGGGGTAATATCATCCAACTAAGACTATACAAAGTATATATTTTCAAATAAGCCATTCCTTTCCTAGGTGATGCATACCTCTACTCTCTTCCTAAGATCAACTTAGACCACAATCCATTAATATTTTAAGGCCTTAGACCTACTTATTTTTTTAGCCTCATTTCCACTTCGAGTTCACGTGGTTGCAACATCCCAATATAAGGTCCAAAGTTTCTAAATTGTGGTAGCAATACTTCAATGATCCTTGCACCTCCCAAGTTATTAGGAAACTTCAATTAAATTCTAGAAAAAAGAAGTCTTTGGTAATATATTTAAAGATAATAATATCATTATTGGTCATCTTAACACTATGGAAGAACAATTTCAATATGTAATATCATACCCTAAGCTTAGAGCCAAGGAGAAATTTCATTAATTCCAAATTTCATAACATTCTTCCCAATGAGGAGATATTTTAGCACTAGAAATATAAAGTCCTTTGGCTCAAGGAGGGTAACTCTAATACCAAGTTCTTTCATGCTTCCACTCTCATGCATCAAAGCTCCAATAAAATTAGGGACCTTTGTAAAATGGATGGATCAATCACCAATGATATTATGGAAATCAGAGCTAAAACACTCTATCACTTTCAGGAGTTGTTTGGTCCTTTTCAACCTTGCTCAAACTCAGTATCCAAATCCCTTATCCAAAATATCCCAAGGTTGGTCCCCCTTGATTTTAATTCTAATTTTCTCTATCCCTTCACTCAATAAGAGATAAAAGAGGCCATCTTCTCCATGTATACAAACAAATCCCCTATCCTTGATGGTTTTCCTCCAATATTTTTCTAAATATTTTTGGGACATTATGAGCCCGAATATTTTTGTTGCTATCCAAGAGATTCAAAGGACCATGTCCTTGCCTAGGTATGTAAAATACATGTTATTTGTCCTATGTAAAATACATGTTCTTTGTCCTTGTCCCTACGTCTTACTATTATCGTTCCCTACTTGGACTATCATCCCATAAATTTATGTAATATCATTTACAAAATCTCGATGAAATCCATGGCCAATAGGTTACAAGTGTCCTTCCTACAATAATTTATCCTTGCCATGGAAGTATTGTTCAAGGGAGGCTAATCATTGATGGTATCATCACTATCCATGAGATAATCCACTTTGTCTCCAAAAGTAAGAGATCTAGTTTCTTTCTTAAATTGAACATGAATAAATATTTTGATAGGGTCCCTTAGGACTTTTTGTTTGTTATCATTTCCAAGTTTGGATTCCATGATGATTGGATTTAAATCATTAAAGAATACCTCTCCACTATTTGGTTTTCTATCCTCATCAATGGCTCTATAGCTAGTTACTTCAAGAGCTACAAATATCTGAGACAAGGTGATAATTTGTCTCCCTTTCTATTCATCTTCTTAGTTGAGTCTCTAGGAAAAACTCTCAAAGTAACTTGTGATTTTGGAATCATATCAAGCATCAAGGTTTATTCTAGAATTAATCATATCTCTCACCAATAATTCATTTGTGACACAATGATTTCCACTTGTTCCTTTATTTCAAAATCCAAAAGTATTAAATGCATCCTAAATTCTTACGAAGAAGTTACATGACAAAAGGTCAACTTCATCAAGAGCAATATCTACTTCATCAACACACCTTTGAAGAGACAACACAAAATTTCCCAAATTTTTGGGTGCACCATTTTAAATTTTCCCTCCACCTATCTTGGCCTCCCCCTCTTTCAAGGTAATTCAAGTGACAACATGTGTAATAATGTTATTCAATGTATCATGAAAAACTTACTAGATGGAAGGGAGCTCTTCTTAGTCAAGCTTCTAAAGCCACATTGGTCTAGGCTTACCTTTAGAGTATACTAGTGTTATTCATGTCAGTCTTCAAATTTCCTAGCAGGATGTGCCAAAATATAGAACAAATCCAAAAATTATTTCTTTGGTCAGGATCTAAGAACAATCACAGATTTCCTTTGGTGTTTTGGGATAAATTTTGTTCAAATAAATATCAAGGTGGACTAGGCTTTAGGAAAATCAATAGGATGAATATGACTTTATTAAGTAACAAGGGGTGAGTAATTCTCTCCAATTCCAAAGTGTTCTGGATTGAAATCATCACTACTCTTTCCTGGATGACATTCCCCATACTAATGGATCTGCATTCAAGAATTTTATCTCCGAAAAAATCTCATACTATCAAAGTGTCTTAGATGGTGCATTGAAGATGGCAGTCAACCCCAATTTTTGTAAGACCCTTGGATATCTAACCATCTGCTCATCCATGATTCCAATCTCAGCATACTTAAACCTATCATAGATCATTCCTCTAACAACCTTGTGTGCAAATTTATTTCCCGCAATCATCCTTAGTTATCTTCATGGAAAATCCTTTCTATTTATGATACCAATCTTGAAAATTTAA
The DNA here is from genome assembly GCA_028583015.1 of Wollemia nobilis. Classification (NCBI taxonomy): domain Eukaryota; kingdom Viridiplantae; phylum Streptophyta; class Pinopsida; order Araucariales; family Araucariaceae; genus Wollemia; species Wollemia nobilis. The sequence goes on from JAQPPZ010016936.1 coordinate 7,042,092, forward strand.
TTTTTGTGTGTTCCATTTCCATCCTACTCAAATACTTTATCATTCCTATAATTCCCATTCAAGATTCTCTTCTATGGAAAGCAAGTGACCATGGTTTTTTCATTGTAAAATATGTCTATTTCTTCCAAGAAGAGGCTCGGAAAGGTTGGTTTCCCACTAATCTCATTTATCTCTAGCATCTCATTTCTAAGGTTGCTTTATTTTATTTGTTGGTGGTCCAAAAGAGAAACCTAAACATTGATAACCAATCCAGTCGTGGGTTGATTATTTCTAACCATTGCTACTTGTGCCATTTTTCTTGAGAATTGGTCTTCCACATTTTTATGGAATGCCTTTTATCCCACAACATCTTATCTTATCTCTTTTCAACTTTCAACATTACTTGGGCTCCTTCCAACACTTTCCTTGACCTATGCATTCAATGGAAAAATCCTTTTAAACACTTACATCTCAATTATTTGTGGTCCTTCTACTTGTTGCACTTCCTTTGGTAAACTTGGATTGAAAGGAATAATAGAACCTTTAATGACTCCTCTAGAGACTCTGATTCTATATCATCTAAGATTTTATCAATGACTATTGAGAATACTAATATTATTCCTTCCCTTAAAAGCCCTACGAATGGACTTGATTCCAGATTAATAGCCTACTTTAACCTTCTTTTCGGTCCCTTCAAATCTAATTTTCCTAAAGTTGATAGGTCTAGCATTGTCTGGTCTCCCCTTCCTCCTAGTTGGTTTAAACGTAACTTTGATGGAGCTGCCAAGGGTAATCCCAACAAATATATATTTGGATATCTTGTTAAGGATGACCACAACAGGATCATTCTAGCGTTCAATGAATTCAATGGCATCCAGTCCAATAATGTGGCTAAAGCTAGATCCATATTTCAAGTATTATCAGTGATTTAAGGCATTTGCATCCAAAACCTCATAATTGAAGGGGATTTTTTAAACACTATTAATTATATCAAAGGCTCTTGATCACCTATGTGATCAGTTTCTAATCTTATTGAAGAGTTGAGGATCCTTCTTGGTAATTTTGATAGTGTCATTATCCATCATGTTTTTAGATAAGGCAATGAAGTCACCGATCTCATGGCTAATATTGGTTTAGCCTAGGATGGTTTACATGTCTAGGTGGAAAAATTCCCCCAAGGGATCATATATTTCTATAACTATAATGAATCCTCAAATCATCATTAGGTTTAGGAGCCTGTGTGGCAATCCCACTCATCTCCTATGAACCTTCTCTAGAACCTGCATTCTAGTGAGTTTGTCTTTAGAGGCTTTCCCTTCATCATTTGTAAAGTTGGATTCCAAGTGGAAATTTGGTTCACATTTGTTACATTTTAATATTTGTATATCTTGAATTCCTATTAGTAAGTCATATTGGATCTTCAAATATCAAGTATCTGATCCTAGTTGGATGGTCTTCCTTGTTTGGCATTCTAATTTGACTTTAAACCCCTTACAAAACTATAATCCTCATACTAATGGATTATTTAGCTTTTTCATGCATTACCATTATTTTTTATAGAGAGCTTGCTCCTTTCATTAATCCTCTTCATATACTAAATCTTCAAGTACCAAGTCTTGGAGTGACAAGTCCCTTCCTCCATGCAATACAATCATTGGCTACTTACTTCCTGACTCCAAGTTGGCATGCATGACTATGCCATCTAGGGATGAGACTATCGACCAATGACTCTCCATCATTCATGATTCTCGATTTGGCAACATGACAATCTATGTCACCCTTGGTATTTCATCTCCTTGTAATATCTTAAATCTACACAACTAGAGATATCTTTATCATCCGATCTTGTCTATGTCCATACTTCATTCACACATCTATGAGGTGGCCTAAAGAGACTATAAGAGAAAGGCATGTTTCTGGTGGATTTCAATGATGTCTTTTCCAGAGCTGAAAAACCTAGACCTTGATGCTACTATTGAAGAAATTATGGGCTCACATGGTTTGCTTCATTTTTTGAGGAATTTTGGTGGTAGTGATGTTGACTTATCTATGGAGATCATCCACAGTAGGGAAAATGGAAATATGACTCTCAGAGGGGTGTCCTTCTGAATTACTATTAATCTCATCATGGATTTTACTAAATTGGTGAATGATGGTGACTTCATTCACTAGGACAAACATTCTATCACCATGGATTTGGGGTATTTTAGGGATAAGGGAAAATACTTGGCCATAGTGGCATATTCAGGAAGGATATTGTTGAGCAAAGTGTAGCAAATAGTATTGTCATTGTTGTCAACACAATCAGACAGATTTATTGATGCAATGGACAAGAGTTTATTGAACAGCAAGGTGCAGCCAAAGTACAATGGATAGGAGTTCGGTGTTGAGCAAGGTGTTGCGGGAGGATTGTCATTGTTGTCAATACGATCGGTTAGATCTAATGATGCAATGGACGAGGCGGTTCAGAAGTCACTCGGATGCGAGAGGATAAAGTTCAGAAGTTAGTCGGATCATGAGTCCTTAAATGATAGATGCACGAAACAGAAAACATAATTCGAGAATGAGAGAAGAAGTCTTCGAACCTGAGATGTCAAGAAGCGAAAAGGTTTTTGTGAAAACCAAGACAGTCAAAATAAAAGGTTTTATTTAAAACCATGGATAACAGATTTGAAATGGGTTTTTCTTAAAACCCAAGTTGGCTCTTCGTTTCGTTGAAAAAGATGCCCCGGTGATAAAGATATTTAATTTTAAATATTTAGTTTAAATTTTAAAGGTTTTTTGTGAAAACCAAGGCAGTCAAAATAAAAAGTTTTATTTAAAACCATGGATAACAGATTTGAAATGGGTTTTTCTTAAAACCCAAGTTGGCTCTTCGTTTCGTTGAAAAAGATGCCCGGTGATGAAGATATTTAATTTTAAATATTTAGTTTAAATTTTATTTTATTTAAAATTTAAATTAAAATATTAAATTAAATTAAAAGGGCCGACATGTTACTATTTCGCGGCAATAAGCTACGGGAAAGTGACGAAGGTGGAAGAAGTGTTTGAGGCCGACAAAGTTAAATGCGGGCCGACGGATTTTAGGGTTTGGCGCTGACAAATTCTAGGGTTTCTCAACAGACGTTCTTTTAGGGTTTGTTCCTAAAACTTCTTCTATAAAAGCAAGGGTACTTCGAGTTTGAACAGTGGGGTGTAAAGATAAAGTGCGAATGCGAGCATAGTGTTTGTGAAAGTGAAGTTCGTGTTGAGCAGAGAGGAGAATGTGAAACGACACGAGTGTGCGAAGCGTGTGCGCAGAGAAAGCGAGTGTGCGAGAGAAGCGCGAAGGGCAAAGTTGATTGCAAAGTACTAGTTGTAGCGGTGCGACAAAGCTATGTGAAGTGATTGTGCAAGAGAGAGCGAGTGCACGAGAGATTGCAAAGGTGATGTAGACCGGTTAGAGTCTTGCAATAACAAAGGTATATGTCAAACATTTTTTTATTCAATATTGAAGTCCGAGTTGGTCCTTGGCAAATTAAGGGGTTGGTGCCTCTTTCCGGTTAGTCTTTGGTAAACAATTTGTCCAGTTGGTGCTTGGCAAATTAAGGGGTTGGTGCCTCTTTCCGGTAGGTCTTTGGTAAAATAGGAGTTGGTGCTCCATTCATTGAAGCGAGATAAAGTTAAGGGGTTGGTGCTCCTTCCGGTTGGTCCTTGGTAAAGGATTATGTAAAGTTGTAGCTTTGCATTGGCTGGATTTGGATGGTAGTCCAAGCGAGTCTTTTTGAGGAGTAGCCACATTGGTGAACCTCGTTAAAATGTTGTGTTATGTGTGATGCTTTCTTGATGCATTTAGTATCTCTTTTATCTGCTTTAAACTGCTGTTGGTTTTATAATCTAATTGTTTTAGAAGTTTTTAAAGAACACACTGATTCACCCCCCCTCTCAGTGTCATTGTGATTACAACAATTGGTATCAGAGCCAAGTTCCCAATTTTGGCTAAATCAGTCGGGGTTGATCTTGGATTAGTACACAATGGCTAAGAAGAATAGATCCTCATCCAAAAAGGCATCCCGGTCAGTTTCGGTTCCTGTAGAAGAGAAATTTGAACCGAAAAAGGTAGAAGAAGTGAATCCTGAAGTTTGTGATGAAAATCTTGAGGCTGAAGTAGATTTTGAAGGAGAGTTGATATCTGCTCTTGAAGAGTGGAGAATAGAAAAGAAAAAGAACAAAATACTGTCCAAGAAATTAGAAGAATATGAGGATGAGATTGAAGATCTCTTCCTACAAGTTCAAAAGGCCAAGAAATCAGAAGAAGCCTTGAAGACACAGTTGGATAATAAGAATGATGTATACAGCACAAGTGAAGAGGAATATAAACAGGTTATTGTTGATCTAAAGGCTGCAAGTAGAATAGAACAAAAGGATTGAAGATATTCTTAGGTCTCGGATCAATGAGAAAGAGACTGTATCTTGCCAACAAGAAGAAGAGATTGTTTCATTGAAGAAACAACTAAAAGAGGCCAATATAAATCTCAAATTTGAGAAGAGCACAGAGTTGCTAGATACAATGATAAATCAACAAAGAAGCTCCATGGCTAAGTTTGGTCTTGGATATGAAGCTGAACAACCTTCATCCTCCAAATATGCAGAGAAGAAGAAGTCCTCGGTTGAAGGATTGAAACAAGAAAAGTCTGAAGCTGAATCCTCAAAAGGAAGAAAATATCAAAGAAGATCTACTGACAAAGCAACCACGACAAAAGAGGTTCTCTCACTCTCACTCTTTTAATAATAATGCTTTTTATGGCTATTGTTCTAAATGCAACCACTTTGGTCACAAGGCAATTTATTGTGGACTGAACAATAGATCAAAGAGTTATCTTGATAAAAATACTTCTATTTTTTTGAGTGAACACCACTGTGCAATGTTTTAAATGTAATGGCCATGGGCACATAGCAAGGTTTTGTTCAAGCACTTATGTATCCAATCTAAGGCAATACCATAGATTTCATCATACACATAGAATGCAATACGGATAGGGAATAAAACATGTGCAATGTTTTAAATGCAATGGTCAAGGGCACATAGCAAGGTTATGTCCAAGCACTTCTATATCTAATCTAAGGCAAAACCCTAGATTTCATCAGACACAAAGAGGACAACACCGACAAGGAACATATCATGTGCATAAAAGAAAAGAAAATAATCATCCATCAAGAATGCACAAGAGACAACCCCACAAGAGAAATGTTCAAGTTCACGAACGGGAGCAAAATAGGGATGTTGTTGAAAAACCCAAGCCCAAGTTCGGGAAAGTCTGGAGAAAGACGGAAGAAAGGAAATTGTGTCTCCTTGGAGTGAAGGAGGCTACTACTGCCATTGCTCTAAGCAACTCCGGGTGGCACATCCTCGGGAGGAGCAATATTAAAGTTTTATTTTAATGCTCCTATGTATTTGTCTAGGTATATGAGGATGAAAGGTAAGCAGTCAGGTTAATGTTGTATAGTTGTTAAAGTGTGTTTTTCAGTTTATATAGTGGTTTGTGGAAATGCCGTGAAGTGTGGTGTTTAATTTGAGAGTTGTCACCATTGGTAGTTTTGAGATATGTCACTTGTTGTCTTGTTGATGATTCTTAATACCACTTGTTCAAAATTACGAATCATAATAGTCCGGATAATTTGCTCAACGAAAGAATGCTTGCCCTAGTTTGTGTATTTGTGTTTCGAGCGGCATGTATTTGTTTTTACTCTTTGATGTGAAGATTGCCGGATCTTTCATGACACCTTGGTGAATATATTTAATTCACGAGACAGTTTTGTTTTAACTATTGATTTAATGCCGGTCCAAGGATAAGAAGCTTGAGGCTGAGTAAGGTGCACTACGGTTGGCCATAAAGTGTTTGACAAAATGTCTTCTTCCGAGCATGCATAGTTGAAAGTAAGAGTTGGCAGACAAAATTGCAGTCTTTGGACAAAAATTGGTACAGATGTGAGTCACTTGTCAATTCTGTTGACAAAAGTGAAATCAGCATGTTGAATGGGAAGATTGAAAAAAAAAAAGTTTTTTAATGAGCAGCCAGATGATTTCCAGCCTGGTGATGAATAGTTGAGTTGCTTTCATAGTGGTTGTTTTGATCAAGTTAATGCTTTTCTTGATACATGATTTGGGCTTACTCCATTGAGTTTGATTTGAGCAAGTTATTCTTTGCCTTGGTGATTTATGTTGGTGGTTGTCTTGTTCAAATACCTTTGGAAGGAAAAGGATGTCTACTAGTTTCCTTTTCATGTAGTGATTGGTTGAATGCTTCAAAGTTAATCTTGAGTTGAATGATGTTGGTTAAACCTTGTCTATAAGCATTGTTGCTAAAGCCCTAATTGGTTGAGAAAAGATGTTGGTTGTCTTTGTGGTACGGTGTTTGGTACCTACACGAGTTGAAAGTGGATTGAGGTAGCCTTTGGATTCTCACTTGAGAGAGAGACAAACAAGCTGTCATTGGGTTCAAGCTTGTTGAGAATATATCCAAGATGCATGGTGAAGTTGTATGCAGATGTTGTTGGCATTGCAGAACAAAAAGTTGGCTATATAAGATTATTGTATGCCTTCACTAACGAGTGGACAAGTTTGAGTTTGCAAAGCAACGAGAGGGTAGTTGCATAGAAGACAGGTGGTTCGGTCATGTTCTTACACATGTTATATTGGTGAAGTTGACGGTGATGGTGTCATTCATTTGGTTATTCTTTGCTATTCACATTGTTGATTTTATTGATGCCTATTATGCTTATCATGATGTTGTCAATCAGTGAAATGAAGTGGTCTTGGACTCAGGGGGAGCATTTGTGTACTTGTTTTTCTTCTTGTTCATGCTTGGAATATTTGCTAATTGTAATAATTTGTGTCTAAGAATATTGTGCATAGACTCAGGGGGAGTCTGTAGCAGCCCTTTGGTATTATTGTCAAAGGGGGAGAAGATTCTACGAGGAAAATTGCACATGTGTTGCCAACAATTCCAAAGGGGAGATTGTTGAGCAAAGTGCGGCAAATAGTATTGTCATTGTTGTCAACATAGTCAGACAGATTTATTGATGCAATGGACAAGAGTTTATTGAACAGCAAGGTGCAGCCAAAGTACAATGGATAGGAGTTCAGTGTTGAGCAAGGTGTTGCGGGAGGATTGTCATTGTTGTCAATACAGTCGGTTAGATCTAATGATGCAATGGACGGGCGGTTCAGAAGTCACTCAGATGCAGAGGATAAAGTTCAAAAGTTAGTCAGATCATGAGTCCTTAAATGATAGATGCACAGAAATAGAAAACATAATTCAGAATGAGAAGAAGAAGTCTTCAGAACTTGAGATGTCAAGAAGCGGAAAGGTTTTTTGTGAAAACCAAGGCAGTCAGAATAAAAAGTTTTATTTAAAACCATGGATAACAGATTTGAAATGGGTTTTTCTTAAAACCCAAGTTGGCTCTTCGTTTCGTTGAAAAAGATGCCCCGGTGATAAAGATATTTAATTTTAAATATTTAGTTTAAATTTTAAAGGTTTTTTGTGAAAACCAAGGCGGTCAAAATAAAAAGTTTTATTTAAAACCATGGATAACAGATTTGAAATGGGTTTTTCTTAAAACCCAAGTTGGCTCTTCGTTTCGTTGAAAAAGATGCCCCGGTGATGAAGATATTTAATTTTAAATATTTAGTTTAAATTTTATTTTATTTAAAATTTAAATTAAAATATTAAATTAAATTAAAAGGGCCGACATGTTACTATTTCACGGCAATAAGCTACGGGGAAAGTGACGAAGGTGGAAGAAGTGTTTGAGGCCGACAAAGTTAAATGCGGGCCGACGGATTTTAGGGTTTGGCGGTGACAAATTCTAGGGTTTCTCAACCGACGTTCTTTTAGGGTTTGTTCCTAAAACTTCTTCTATAAAAGCAAGGGTACTTCGAGTTTGAAAAGTGGGGTGTAAAGATAAAGTGCGAATGCGAGCATAGTGTTTGTGAAAGTGAAGTTCGTGTTGAGCGAAAGCGAGAATGTGAAACGACACGAGTGTGCGAAGCGTGTGCGCAAGAAAGCGAGTGTGCGAGAGAAGCGCGAAGGGCAAAGTTGATTGCAAAGTACGGCTGTAGCGGTGCGACAAAGCGTGTGAAGTGATTGTGCAAGAGAGAGCGAGTGCATAGAGATTGCAAAGGTGATGTAGACCGGTTAGAGTCTTGCAATAACAAAGGTATATGTCAAACATTTTTTTATTCAATATTGAAGTCCGAGTTGGTCTTTGGCAAATTAAGGGGTTGGTGCCTCTTTCCGGTTGGTCTTTGGTAAACAATTTGTCCGGTTGGTGCTTGGAAAATTAAGGGGTTGGTGCCTCTTTCCGGTAGGTGCTTGGTAAAATAGGAGTTGGTGCTCCATTCATTGAAGCGAGATAAAGTTAAGGGGTTGGTGCTCCTTCCGGTTGGTGCTTGGTAAAGGATTATGTAAAGTTGTAGCTTTGCATTGGTTGGATTTGGATGGTAGTCCAAGCGGTATTTTTGAGGAGTAGCCACATTGGTGAACCTCGTTAAAATGTTGTGTTATGTGTGATGCTTTCTTGATGCATTTAGTATCTCTTTTATCTGCTTTAAACTGCTGCTAGTTTTATAATCTAAATGTTTTAGAAGTTTTTAAAGAACACACTTATTCACCCCCCCTCTCAGTGTCATTGTGATTACAACAGATATTCCTATCTCATGGAATAAGTTTATTATCCATGTGATGCAATATTTTACTAGAGATGAACCTAATTCACCTTTGTGTAGCTTTCATCTTACATTTCTTAATCATGTAAGGGATATCAAGTTCATTAATATATCAAATTACTTGTACCGTTTGATTGAGTTGTCTGTTACTAGCGTCAGGGAAGGGATATCTTCTCATCCAAAGAACCAAGGGATTCACTTGATGATTTTCAAACATGTGCTCTGGCATCAAGCCCATATCCCTACCCTATCTATTATGAAAAAGTTGATGATCATCTTGATACTTCTACACCCAGCTCGGGATCTCCTCAGGGAACAAAACTAAGTGATTATAAAATAGAGCTAGATTCTACTACCTTAAGGAATGTGGAAAAGAAGAAATTAGCTTTTTCATCTAATACCACCCCATCCTTGTGTTGCCACTCATCCAGAAACAAGTCGATGGATGACAAGCACAAAGGTGTCATCCTCTTGGGTTTGGATATCCCTGTCACTGATTCTCCTTATTTGAGTCGTAAGAAACAATCACATGAGGTCATCCTTAAAAATATTATTTCTCCTAGTGGAACCTTATCTCAGGTGCCCTTGGCTTATGACTCTGACCTTATGTCCTATATGGATGATCTCATTATTATGGCTTCTTCCTTACTAACTCAAGTAGAGAAATTTATCAGCAAAATTATGAATTCTAAGGTGGTATTCCAGGCTTTGGAGGTGACCAAGAACATTTATGATGATGAGTAGGACCATCCTTCTACTTAGGGATAATCTTGGTGTGGCTTCCTTTTCTATTGATTCATTTTTACTACTATTGTTGTCTCCTTCAGGGCTATTGGATTTCCAACCTCTTTTCCTTTTTAATTTTGTTGTTTTGTCTATCTGATAAGGATTTACAATATTGGATGCTCCCTTTTGTCTTGGATTGTAAAAGGTTTAGGTTCCATTTCAAAACCCCATTTTATCAATAAAATAATATGTTTTATTGTACTATTTGATTAATTAAAGGAATGGGACTTTAGTTAATTAAATAGATATTTTATTGGGTTATTTTGTTAATTACAAGAATGGGACTTTTATTAATTTAAAAAGAGTAATTAATGTATATTTGGTTAATTAAAGGTTTGGGGTCCCTTTCAAAACCCCATGTTATCAATAAAAAATATGTTTTTGTTGGACTATTTAGTTAATTAAAGGAATGGAACTTTAGTTAATTAAATAGATATTTTATTGGATTATTTTGTTAATTAAGAGAATGGGACTTTGATTAATGTAAATAAAGGGATTAATTTTATTTTTTTAATTAAATAAATGGGACTTTGATTAATTTAAAAATAGTAATTAATGTATATTTGGTTAATTAAAGGAATAGGACTTTGATTAATTCAAATATAAGGAACGTAAATTACTTTCTTAATTAAGGAATGAGACCTTAGTTATTTGTAATAAGGATTTTATTATGATTTGATTAAAGTAAGACTTTTGATCTAGTTGTATTTGTTGAAATGTATCTCTTAGAGTAAATGAGATATAAGAATAGAAATGAGGAAATTATTATGATATCAACCAGACAATAGATGGTTGAATACTTTATTTAAATTTTTGTAGTTGCAATTTGGAAAAGTAAGTAGTATATACACTAGTTCAATGTTACTAGTAGATGCATGTATTGCATAGAACTATGAGTTACCCTGATCCCCTACTACCCTCCAAATGAATGATGGAAATACAAGGAGGACCAAAGAGGATAATTAGAGCTAATGTACTGGTTCAATTTATAGTTGTAGTAATTTATTCATGTTCAAAATAGACTAGACTTGTAGGGAGAATTCCCTAGATGTACATGGATGTATTACTTTATTCCCTCAAAAGTATGGAGGTTTTACCATAGTTGGATTTATGTAATAATATAATGAATGAATGTATCTCTAATTTATTGTTATGAAGCATGTAAAAATTATGGTTACTTGGTATGTAATTTGCTTTAAAGATTACTTTTAATGATATTTTATTTAAGGTGCTTATTATATGTTTGGTAGATATTCTTCCATGTTAGAACTTATTAAATAAAGTTAACTTTGTTCTTATATAGATCAAAAGGACCTAAGAGATTAGGATCTCTTAGGGCAAACATAGAAAAGGACCTAAGAGATTAAGATCTCTTAGGGTGATCATAGGAAGACCTATGAGATTAAGATATTTTAGGGAGATGCTAAACTAGAACCAACTTGATTATATACAAAAGGGTTAAGTTAGCTCATTGTGAATATGAAATGGATGATTTCCCTCTATGTCCCTCCTGATAATTTCCACCCCTATCCAAGTTAGCGGTAAGAAGGAAACGTTCCCTACCCCCACTCCCAAGAACTTTATCCCTTCGGACCACCGCCCTCATGGCCTAACCATGAGAAGTAAGTGAAAAGTAGTTCACCCTCCTAGAAGAGTAGGAAATCCCACTAGCTAAAGACTAATAACACGAGTGTTCTGTACCAACCCCCCGAGGTCATCAGTGATGACGACGAAGAGGTGACAATCAGTGTTGAAGACCTCCTATGCACTACCACTCTTAGTCACATTAGCAAAGCTATGAAACATCTAAATTCCACCACCAATATCATTAGGGAGGTTAGATATTTCCTCTCCAACACCATTATTTAAATTCATGAGCTCCCTGCAGTGCTCAAGGTCCTCTTGGCCTTTGATCAAAAATATGATGCTAATCAGGAAGGTAAAGAGGAACCCCAATAGTTATGGGAAGGTGACTTCAGGAAGTTGGACTACCTTTGTAAGTGCTTCAACATGGTTCTATTTTTGATGTCCTTGTTTAAAATTTGCCTTGTTTGTAGGGGGATGGGCTCCCAGACTATTGTTTTTAGATTTTGTAAATTTTGTACTATTGGCATTGTCAATACCCAATGTAATAGGGTTGGGACCCTTCAACCCGAATAGTAAATAAAACTATTACCTACCAAAAAAATATGAAATGGATGATGTAATCTACAGTATGCATAGCATAATTTTACAAACAAACTTGTGCATGGTATGGAGATGGTTGTATACCTTCGGTTGTAATGAAGATAATAAGATAACTCATCAAGAAATATGGGATAGATAGGTCATATGTGGTACACATAATATACCGACATAGTTAAACTTATGAAGGGTATAGAGTGCATTATAACTTTGTATAGATTTAAGTAGTTTAGTAAACCTAAACAATATAATAACTTGACAAACATATTAAATAAGGTATTATGGATCCCTCTTAGTGGTATTTGTATTTCAAAAAAAAAAATCTTGGTTCTTTTTAGTTAGTTTTTCGATCATTACATATGGTATCATAGCTCTATGTACAAGGGTATAGAGCTTCTTAATGTGCTCAGGATATTTGGATGTCTTTCTATTTCGGGCTTTGGGATAAATTTGGGAGGACCTAGAATTTCTACTTGCTAAGAATCAAAGGGGGATTAACCCCAAGTTTTGTTAGAACATTGTAACACATTGCTTATAGTAAGAATGGACTTGTGCATTAAAATTATATCATAACTTTGGCAATACCCTACATGGATTTTGGAGGATTTTAACAAGATAAATTTGTATTATGGCTTAGTAGCTTAGTTTGAAGTGAAAGTATAGCCTGATATTCTCTATTTTGGTTGTTTTTAGGCTATATCGCACCCAAGATGACAGGATTAAAGATTGCTTCCCCAATTAGACAAAACTATAAGGATAATGTTAAGGAAGGAACCCAAGATAGGGGTTCAAGGAACTTAAGTAAAGAGGTGGAAAATATCATAACAATTAATATAGTGTTGTAAGAACAAATAGAATAGTAGGGGAGCTAATATATGAGCAAAAATAACAAATAAAACAACATAAGCAGTTGAATTATTCCTATTTTTTAGAATTGACAAAGAAAACCTAATAGTCCCAAAGAGGAAGATAAAGTGTTGATTATTTAAAGTGGAAAGTTCAACAAAAATAATGGGTCAGCCAACTCAAAATCGCTAATAATAAGAGGAAGGGTGATGAATAGGGTGAATGGAAACCTTATAAACTAAATAATAGTGTAGCTAAATTAGGTTATGGGAAAGGCCAAAGTCAACTAAAGGCACCCCAAGAAGAAACAATTTCAAAGAAGATTTAGAAAAACCATGAAGAACCCTAAATAATGTTGCCATATATGTGGATGGCCACATTATGTGATCAAATTTCCAAATAAAACAAAGTTGATTAAGTGGATATAATGGGTGACCCCAAAAACTCACTCAACCTCAGGAAAGGAAGAACGAATAGATTCATCTCAAATAAGGCAATTGGGAAAAGATAAAAATACCCCAAGGGAAGTTGCTACTAGTGTGGAGGCCCTACTTATGCGGTCAATTGCCCAAGAACAACAAAACCAAGCATTAAGGAGAAAGATACAAGCCCTAGATTACAGGTGATAGAAATAAATTAAAACTGAAACTAAGCATCCATGCCATTGATCTAGGAATGTAAATTTTATTTTTCCCTCTAAATAAATACTTTACCTTTGGTTAGCTTTGTTTTATTAGTTTTATTTATTCTAGTTAGTAAGGGATATACTGAAAAGGTTAGGATATTTAACCCAAGTGTGTAATTTCGAGTATGGTTATGGGTAAACCTAGTCAGTAAACCAATGTTTCCAAATGGCATAGATTACTTTAACTAGTGGTACCACTAAAGGTTATTTGTATGTAGCTCCACTTCATATTTTTTATGTGATACTAGGGATGGATTGGTTACAGGCTCGTAAATCCTTGATATATTTCTAATTTATATGGATCAAGTATTCATAAAATGGAAATGAGAGACTGAGAATTCATAGTGAACAAGGGTTATTTAAATCCTAGATGTTGTCAACTATGCAATTAAAGAAAGTCCTCAAGAAGGGAGATATAGTTTATGTCATAAAACTCAATGGAGTTGGAGAATATTAGAAGAGAGAAGTGTGGGAAAAACACCCAATTTTGTAGGACTTTAAGGATGTATTTCCTAAGGAATTACCTGGGATTTTCCCTATGCAAAAATTTTATTTTACTATTTAACTTATGCTAGGAGCAAAATCTATCCATAAATCTCCATATAGGATGAATCCTATTGAGATACAAGAATTAAATCTACAACTGCAAGGGTTATTAGAAAAGGGACTAATAAAGCTAAGTGTGTCATTATGGGGTCCATTGGTGCTATTTTTTAAAAAGAAATATGGTTTTTTGAGGTTATGTATTGACTAAAAAATGCTTAGCAAGGCTACAATTAATAACTAATACCCTTTAACTAGAATTGAATATTTTCTCAACCAACTGAAATATGCCATGGTATTCACAAAGATTGATCTAAAATTATGGTACCTTCAATTAAAAATACATGAGGATGACACTCACAAAATGACATTCAAAACTAGGTATGAGCATTGTGAGTTTATAGTTTTTCCCTTTAGGCTAACTAATACCCTAGCTATATTTACGAATATAATAAATAGTGTGTTCAGGAGGTATCCGGATCATTTTGTCCTTATATTTTTGGATGATATCTTAATATACTCTTGAGATAGAAAGGAACATGATAGACATATTAAAATCATGTAAGAGTTGCTAAGGGAGAACCAAATATATGGAAATCTAGAAAAATGTGATTTCTATGCATTGTAGGCACGATATCTAGGGCACATCATATGTAAAAAAGGAATTATCGTAGATCCAAAGAAAATTGAATCAATTTTAAATTGGCCACCCTCTACCAATGTGATAGAAGTACAAAGTTTTATGGGGATGATGGGCTATTATAGATATTATATAAAGGATTACTCCAATATTGTAGCTATAATAACTAACCTTCAAAAAAGGGGAAATGAATTCAAGTGGTTAGAAAAGTATGAAATTGCCTTTGTGTTTCTAAAGAAAAAACTCACTACGACACTAATATTAAAGATCCCATAATCTCAAGGAAAGTTCTATTGAGCAAGGTGCAACAACAGTATTGCCATTGTTGTCAACACAGTTAGAAAGATCGGTTGATGCAGTGGACAATAGTTAAGAGGTTTTTTAGAGCATGTACAAGACATATCGGTTGATACAGTGGGCAAGAGTTAAGAGGTTCTTCAGAGTATGTATAGTGAATTTTCAAAAGATCGAAGTGGCCCATATGCTAAAAATCAAAAGAAAATCACAAGGAAGAAAACTGTCACGATATCGTGACATGTTGAGCAAGAAAGAAAAACTATCGCGATATCACGACATGTTGAGAAGAAAGAAAAACTGTCATGATTTCGTGACATGTTCGGAGAAAAAGCGCAAGCAAGCAAAACTGTCGTGATTTCACGACATGTTTAGAGAGAAAGCGCAAGCAAGCAAAATTGTCATGATTTCGTGACATGTTCGGAGAGATAGCAAGCAAGCAAAACTATCACGATTTCTCGACATGTTCGAAGAGAAAGCACAAGCAAGCAAAACTATCACAATTTTGTGACATGTTGGAAGAAATAAAGGTAAGTGGAAAAACGGTCGCGATTTCGCAACATGTTTGAAGAAAAAGAGAAAGAAGGAAGAAATGTCGTGATTTTGCGATAATTTCGAAGGAAAAAGAACAAGTAAGAAAAGTGTCACGATTCCGCGACATATTGTAAGAGAGATAGTACGAAAGAAAAAGCGTCGCAATTTTGCGACATGTTGGAATAGAAGTAGACAAGTAGAAAAAATGTCGTGATTTCACGACATATTGCAAGAGAGATTGTATGGAAGAAAAAGTGTCACGATTTCGCGACATATTGCAGGAGAGAGAGTCCGAAAGAAAAAGTGTCGCGATATCACGACATGTCACATTTTCACGACCCAAAGGCAAGAGAAAGAGAAGAGGAGAGAAAGTGTTGCGATATCTCGACATGTCACATTCTCGCGACCCGAAGGCAAGAGAAAAAGCAAAGGAGAGAAAATGTCATGATATCGCGACATGTCGCATTTTCGTGACTAAATAAGGAGAGAGAAAGTAAGAAGGTAGAAGTATCGCTATATCATGACAAAAGTAAAGAGGAAGAGTACGGAGCCGAAAGTGTCATGATTTCATGACATGCTGTGTTTTCATTGGTACAAGCCAAGAAAAGAGACAAGGAGGTGAAAGTGTCGTGATTTCATCACATGCTACATTTTTGCGGGAACAAGCCAAGAAAAGAGGCAAGGAGGTGAAAGTGTTGCGATATCGTGACATGTGTTTTCATGGTTACAAGCCAAGAAAAGAAGCACGACGGTGAACGTGTCGCGATATCGCGACATGCTATGTTTTTGCGGGTACAATCCAAGAAGAGAACCAAGGAGGCAGAAGTGTCATGATATTGCGACATGTATTTTCGTGGTCCAAAGCGAGGAGAAAGAGAGAGAGAACAAAAGTGTCACGATATCATGACATGTTGTATTTTCGAGGGCCAAAGCCAGGAGAAAGAAGGAGAAATCAAAAGTGTTGTGATATCGTGACATTTTATGTTTTCACGGTTGAGTTGAAGTCAACGAAGACCTATGACAACCAACTAAGATTAGGGTTTGCAACCGACTGAGATTAGGGTTTGTAGTTGACTAATATCAAGGTTTACAGCCGACTAAGATTAGGGTTTTGATCATGAAAATGCTATTATAAAAGGAGGGCTATTTGGAGATTTGAAGTGTGAAGGTATGCATCATCGAATATGTGTCAAAGTGTGAAATGTGGTTGTAAGAGCATAGAAAGTGCAGAAGCGGCGAGATGATGGCGAAGTGCGCAAAGTGAGCAAAGAAGTCATGTCAAAATTGTCCTAAGTGCGACTGTGATTGCATAGAGAAAGCAGGAGTAGAGTGCACAAAAAGGAGAAGACGATCATGAAGCTGGATTGCAGCGAAGCAAAGTGTGTGAAGTGTTTGCACAAAAAGAGCGGAGTGCGTAGAGAACACAAAGGTGGAGAAGACCAGTTAGGGTCGTGCAAAAGCAAAGGTATTTTATCATCAAACTTATAGATTCAAAATTGAATTCTAGGTTGCAGCTTGGCATCAAGGGTTGGTGCTCCTTCCAGTAGGTTCTGGTAAATCATGGGTTGGTGCTCCTTTCTATTGGTACAGATAAATCAGGGGTTGATGCTCCTTCCAGTGGATGCTAGTAAACTGTTTGTAAATTTGGTGCTTTGCAAAGGCTGGATTTGGATGGTAGTCCAAGAAATCATTCTTGAGGAGTATCCAAATTGGTGAACCTCATTAAAATCTTGTGTTGTGTGATATGTTATTTTGTTATGCTTGCTTTATCTAGTTTTAAGGTTTCATTGTTTCAGTTTTAAGAGCTATAAATTCCTGTTTAAATAACTACACTGATTCACCCCCCCTCTCAGTGCCATTGTAAGACTAACAATTTGTATCAGAGCCAAGTTCCCTTCTAAGGCTAAATTAGTCAGGGTTGATCTTGGATTAGTACACAATGGGTAAGAAGAATAGATCCTCCTCCAAAAGGGCATCTCAGTCAGTTTTAGTTCCTGTGGAAGAGAAAATTGAACCAAAAAAGGTTGAAGACTTCTCATCAAACAAAGCACCTTTGTTTGAAAAAACTAATTATGCGGTCTGGAGAATCAGGATGCAGACATATCTTTGTGCTTTGGGATACGACATCTGGGATTCAGTAGATAGTGAATACACAATACCCATCACTCCTCCAATCGATGCTATCGGTAAGAATCTATTTGAGAATGACTCAAAAGCAAAGGATGCTATCAGGTGCGGATTAGTAGACAGTGAACTGGTAAAGATCATGAGTTGTAAAACAACAAAAGAAATATGGAACAAACTAAAGAGTATTCATGAAGGAGACGATGAGATCAAGGAGGCTAAGTTACAAACACATCAAGCTCAGTTCGAAGCCTTAAAGTTGAATGACGATGAGAACATAAAAGCATATATGCTGAGAGTTAATGAAGTCCTAGAGGATGATTTTGAAAAGGAAACAGGTGGAGATATTTTCTTAACACTCGAAGAAGAAACAAAAAAAGAACAGGAATGTTATGAAGAAGAAATTGATGGAGAAATAAATTTGAAAGAGGAATTAATTGCAGCTCTGAATGAATTGAAGATAGAAAGAAAAAGGAATAAGGAAATCTCAAGAAATCTTGAGGATGCAAATGAAATAATAACCAGTTTGAAAGTACAGGTAGAAGAATTCAAAAGGATTGAAGAAACTCTAAGGTCACAGTTCAATGAGAAAGAGATTGGTTGCTACAAACAAGAGGAAGAGATTGTTTTATTGAAGAAACAATTAGAAGAGGCCAATATAAATCTCAAATTTGAGAAAAGCACAGAGTTGCTAGATAAAATGATAAGCCAACAAAGAAGCTCCATGGATAGGCATGGTCTTGGATATGAAGTTGAACAACCTTCATCTTCCAACTCTGTAGAGAAGAAGAAGTTCACTATTGAAGGACCAAAGCAAGAAAAGCTTGAAGCTAAATTTTCAAAAGGAAGAAAATATCAAAGGAGATCTACAGCAAAGCAACCACAACAAAAGAGGTTCTATCACTCTCACTCTATTCATAATAATAATACTTTTAATGGCTATTATTTTAGATGCAACCTGTATGGTCACACGGCAATTTATTATGGATTGAATAATAAATTAAAGAGTTATGCTAGTAGAAATACTTCTGCATTTCTGAGTGAACAATATGTACAATTTTTTCAATGTAATGGTCATGGGCACATAGCAAGGTTTTGTCCAAGCATTTTTGTATCTAATCTAAGGCAGAACAATAGATTTCATCAGATGCAAAGAACGCAACACATACAGGGAATAAATCAGGTACATAAAAAGGAAAATAATCATTCATCAAGGATGCACAAGAGACAACCACACAAGAGAAATGTTTGAGTTCACGAAAAGGTGCAAAACATGGATGCAGTTGAAAAATCCAAGCCCGAGTTCAAAAAAGTTTGGAGAAAGATAGAAGAAAGGAAATCATGTCTCCTTGGAGTGAAGGAGACTACTCCGATATTGCACTAAGCAACTCCAGGTAGCACATCCTCAGGGGGAGCAATCTTGAAGTTTCATTTTAATGCTCCTATGTATTTGTTTGACTACCTTAGGATGAAAGGCAAGTAGTCAGGGATGTTGTTGTATAAATTGTCAAAGTGTGTTTACAGTTCATGTAGTTTGTGGAAGTGTCGTGAAGGGTGGTGATTAAATTGAGAGTTGTCATTATTGGTAGTATTTCTATATGTGATTGTTGTACTGGTGATGGTTCTTACTGCCACTGTCCAAAGTTAAGGATTATAACAATTCAGATAATTTGGTTAGTGAAATAATGTTGCCCTAGCCACATATATGTGTTTCGATAAAAGCAGTGTGTATTTGAACTACACATTGACGTGAATATTGTTAGATCTATTATGACACTGTAGGGAAAAATATTGAATTATGATCATTGATTCATGTTTAGCTCATCAAGATGAGCAACTTTGCTTTGTGAATCATACCTATCCGAGGTCCAGAAGTATGAGTTTGAGTAAGGTGCACTATAGTTGGCCGTGAAGTGTTTAACAAAATATTGTCACCTAATTCGAACAGTTGAAAGTAAGGTGTGACCAACGGTGACTGTAAAAAAAAAAAAACCAAGTTGAAAATATAAAAAAAAAGGATTTGGTTGTGTTGTGGTATAGTGTTTGATGCTTGCACAAAGTTGCCAGTAAAATTGCAGTGCTGGTACAGTGTTGAACACAAGTTGGTACAAGCGTGAGTCACTTGTCAATTTTTTTGATAGATGTGAAATCAGCATTTTTGAATGGGAAGCTTGAAGAAGAGGTTTATATTGAGCATCCAGATGGTTTCCAGCTTGGTGATGATTCCAACTTGGTTTGTAAGTTGAAAATATATGGCTTGAAATGGGCACCCCGAGCATGATATGCAAGGCTAGACATCTATCTCACTCAACAAAGGTTTAAGAAAGGGTGCAAGTTGAGCAAGAATGACAAATATCCACCTGTTGATCAAATCATGTACAAATCTATGATTGGAAGCTTCACTGTACCTGATAGCTATCAGACCAGATATTTTACAGGCAGTATGCATGGTAGCATGATTTTAGGCTAATCCCAAGGAGACTCATGTGACAGCATTATGGTGGTTGATTTCTGAAATATAATTGAAGGGAAAATTATTGTTTATGGTTTCCTTTTTAAAAAATGGTTGGTTGAATGCATCAAGTTTTTCTGAATTGAGAGTTGTGTTTAAACCTTGTGCTATAAGCATAGTGGTTTAATCCCATTGGTTGTGAAAGAACTTGAGTTAGAAAAGAACATGAGTATCATTGTTATGTGATATTTGTGGTTGAGCATTGTTGGAATTATTTGAGTTGGTTGATACATACTTGGACTAGGGTTTTGTGAGAGAGAGTTGTCCCTTGTGATGATTGGTTGAGTTGATTTGATTGATCCTAGTCAAGTTATGTGTGAAGTGATTTTTAAAGTTCTATGAAGTGGATTTGATTTGAGATCACCATTCATTGTTGAGTTCATTTTGAGTACTACTTGAGCATGATTGATTGAGTCTTTGAGAAGGCCTTTGGGAAATATTTGAGGACAATGCTGGGATATATTTCTAGAGAAGATTTGAACAAGTTCTTAGTGAGCTTGGTGGAGCAGATTTGAATAGATTTTGTATGATCTTGTTATTTAGCATTGGACAACTTCTATGTGAGCTTGTTAAGCAGGTTCTGTGTGAGTCTATTGAGCAGGTTCTTAGTGATCCTATTTTATTGAGCTTTGGAGGTGATAGAGTACAGAGGATAGAGTCTCAATGGATATAAATCTAGTAGCCAACATAGTTGAAGATAGATCTGAGTGAGGATTCTTCAAGTGAAGAATAATTCCACCAGTTCGTGCAGCAGAGAGACAGAGTCTTCTATAATGTCACAAGGATACTATGGAGTATGGGTTATGGTATCCAAAAGATGCAGATTGGGCAAGATGTGTAGATTATAGAAAGAGTACCGATGGAGGTGCATTCTATCTTGGAGATAGATTGTGGAGTGGTCATGTTTCCCAAGAATTGACTAGCTACAGGGATCACATTCTCAGGGGGAGCATTTTAGTATTTGATTATCTGCTTGCTCATGTTCATGATCTTAGATAAATGCAATAAAGTGTGCCTGAGAATGTTGTGCATGGACTCAGGGGGAGTTTGCAGTAGCCCTTTGGTATTATTGTCAAAGGGGGAGAAGAATTACAGGAAATTGCACATGTGTTGCCAACAATTCCAAAGGGGGAGATTGTTGAGCAAGGTGCAATAACAGTATTGTCATTGTTGTCAACAGTCAGACAGATTGGTTGATGCAGTGGACAGGAGTTAAGAGGTTCTTTAGAGTATGTACAAGACAGATCGGTTGATGCAGTGGACAGGAGTTAAGAGGTTCTTCAGAGTATGTACAGTGACTTTCCAAAAGATCAAAGTGGCCCATATGCTAAAAATCAAAAGAAAATCACAAGGAAGAAAATTGTCGCGATATCGCAACATGTTGAGCAAAAAAGAAAAGCTATCACAATATCATGACATGTTGAGAAGAAAGAAAAACTATCATGATTTCATGACATGTTTGAAGAAAAAGTGCAAGCAAGCAAAACTATCACGATTTCGTGACATTTTCAGAGAGAAAGTGCAAACAAGCAAAACTGTCACGATTTCATGACATGTTAGGAGAGAAAGTGCAATCAAGCAAAACTGTCATGATTTTGCGACATGTTCAAAGAGAAAGTGCAAGCAAGCAAAACTGTCATGATTTCGTGACATGTTCGGAGAGAAAGCACAAGCAAGCAAAACTATCGTGATTTTGTGACATGTTGGAAGAAATAAAGGCAAGTGGAAAAACGGTCACGATTTCGTGACATGTTGGAAGAAAAAGAGAAAGCAGGAAGAAGTGTCATGATTTCGCGACAAGTTCAAAGGAAAAAGAACAAGTAAGAAAAGTGTCACGATTTTGTGACATATTGCAAGAGAGATAGTACGGAAGAAAAAGTGTCACGATTTTGCGACATGTTGGAAGAGAAAAAGACAAGTAGAAAAAGTGTCACGATTTCACGACATATTGCAAGAGAGATTGTATGGAAGAAAAAGTGTCACGATTTCATGACATATTGCAGGAGATAGAGTCTGAAAGAAAAAGTGTCACCATATCGCGACATGTCGCATTTTCGCAACTCGAAGGCAAGAGAAAGAGCAAAGGAGAGAGTTTCATGATATCATGACATGTCGTGTTTTCACGACCCGAAGGCAAGATAAAAAGTAAATGAGAGAAAGTGTCGCGATATCGTGACATGTCGCATTTTTGCGACTAAATAAGGAGAGAGAAAGTAAGAAGGCATAAGTGTCACAATATCGTGACAAAATTAAATAGGAAGAGTACAGATGCAAAAGTGTCATGATTTCACGACATGTTGTGTTTTCACTGGTACAAACCAAGAAAAGAGGCAAGGAGACGAAAATGTCACAATTTCGTAACATGCTACATTTTCGTGGGAACAAGCCAAGAAAAGAGGCAAGGAGGCGAAAGTGTCGTGATATCATGACATGTTGTGTTTTTGTGGGTACAAGCCAAGAAAATAAGTACAACGGTGAAAGTGTCACGATATCGCGACATGCTAAGTTTTCACGGGTACAAGCCAAGAAGAGAAGCAAGGAGGTGGTGAAAGTGTCGTGATATCACGACATGTATTTTTGCAGTCCAAAGTGAAGAAAAAGAGATAGAGAACAAAAGTGTCACGATATCACGACATATTGTATTTTTGGGGGCCAAAGCAAGGAGAAAGAAAGAGAAAGCAAAAGTGTCAGAATATCGTGACATGTTATGTTTTCACGGTTGAGTTGAAGCTGACAAAGACCTATGACAACCGACTAAGATTAGGGTTTACAGTCGACTGAGATTAGGGTTTGCCACTGACTAAGATCAGGGTTTACAGTCGACTAAGATTAGGATTTTGATCATGAAAATATTGTTATAAAAGAAGGGTTGTTTGGAGATTTGAAGTGTGAAGGTATGCGTCATCGAATACTTGTCGAAGCGTGAAATGTGGCTGTAAGAGCATAGAAAGCACAGAAGCGGTGATATGATGGAAAAGTGTGCAAAGTGAGCATAGAAGTCATGTCAAAATTGTCCTAAGTGCGACTGTGATTGCACAGAGAAAGCAAAAGGAGCAGAGTGCACAAAAGGGAGAAGACGATCGTGAAGCTGGATTGCAGTGAAGCAAAGTGTGTGAAGTGTTTGCGTAGAAAGAGTAGAGTGCATAGAGAACGCAAATGTGGAGAAGACCAGTTAGGGTCGTGCAAAAACAAAGGTATTTTGTCATCAAACTTATAGATTCAAAATTGAACTCTAGGTTGCAGCTTGGCATTAGGGGTTGGTTCTCCTTCCAGTAGGTGCTGGTAAATTAGGGGTTGGTGCTCCTTTATGTTGGTACAAATAAATCAGGGGTTGGTGCTCCTTCCAATGGATGCTGGTAAACTGTTTGTAAAGTTGGTGCTTTGCAAATGCGAGATTTGGATGGTAGTCCAAGCAGTCATTCTTGAGGAGTAGCCAAATTGGTGAACCTCGTTAAAATCTTATGTTGTGTGATATGTTCTTTTGTGATGCTTGCTTTATCTGGTTTTAAGGTTTCATTTTTTCAGTTTTAAGAGCTGTAAATTCCTGTTTAAATAACTACACTGATTCACCCCCCCTCTCAATGCCATTGTAAGACTAACAAGTTCTTAGTATGCATTGATGCATCACTATAATGGTTAGGAGGAGTACTCTTGTAAGATGAGTTAGTAGTAGCATACACTTCAAGGAAGCTTAAGAAGCATAAAATTAATTATGTTATGCATGATTTAGAGCTAGTTGTAGTGGTGCATTCTCTAAAGGTCTAGCACAATTACTTGGTAGGAAGGCCCTTTGAGTTAAAAATTTCCATCAAAGTCTAAGGTATATATTCACCCAGCCTATACTCAATGCGAGACAAAGGAGATGGGTCAAGTTTCTCACTGAATATGACTTTGAGATTGAGTATATAAAGGGGAAAGAGAATAAGATTGTCGATGAATTAAGAATAAGGTAGAATATAGCAACTGTAACCAGAAGTTACATTGATATAATGGATCAAGTGAGGAAGGAACAATCTCAAAATGAGTATTGCAAATAAATTTAAACTAAGATGAGCAGGTATCCTAAGGGTAATAAGGAGTTTATAATGAACGATGATATTTTGTGATACCAAGGTAGGATCATCGTACCCAAAGTGGATTATTTAAATAGAATATTAATGCAAGAAGCCCATATATCCCTTTATTCTGCACACCCTAAAGGGACAAAAATTAGAGAAAATATGAAAAGCACCTTCTTGTAGATAGGAATAAAGATGGATATTAGTGATTTTATCACTTGGTGTATTGAATTTCAGAAGGTTAAGACTGAACACAAGTATTTTGTAGGAAAATTGTACCTAGATGATATATGTACCCAAAAATGGTAGGTCATATATTGACTTCATAGTAGGTTTACCCAAGATAGGGTATCAATGTGATGCAATCCTTGTAGTAGTCAAAAAATTGACTAAGGTTGCACATCTCATACCAGGAAACATCAAGGATGATGCTCAAGTACTAGCCAATAGATTTTCCAAGGACGTGTTTTGATTACATGGGTTTCCTAAAATAATCATTTTAGACAAGGATTCTGGATTCACTTCTAAATTTTGGTAAGCCCTACAATGTTCAGTAGGCACAAAATTAAACATGAGCTCGACATACCACCCTAAAATGGAGGTCAAATAGAAAGAGTAAATCAAGTACTAGAAGATATGCTTTAAATTTATTGCATGTATCACAAGTATAATTGGGAAGAGTACACACACCTTGTAGAGTTCACCTATAATAATGGACATCACTCCTCTTTGGGCATAACAACTTTCAATGCATTGTATGACCGAAAGTGTAGAACACCATTATCTTGGATTAATATGGAAGATCAAGTTGTGATTGGTCTAGATATGATCAAGTAAATGGAATATCAACTAAAGGTAATTAAAAAAATACTCAAGCAAGCTACTAATCAATAGAAAAGTTATGCTAATTTGAAGAGAACTCCAACAAAGTATTCTATAGAAGACAAAGTGTTCTTAAGGGTAACACCAATGAAAAGTGCTATAAAATCTAGAAAGTTGGATCCTTTTTTTGTTGGACCCTTTGAGATCATTGAGATGATCAAATAGGTTGCATACCGACTTGTTTTACCACCTAATCTATCAAACATCTGTAACACCTTCAACATATCCCTACTTAGAAAATATGTTGCTGATCCTGAACATGTGTGGGATGTTTCTAAATTGTAGATGGTAAAACCTAAGGCTATTGAAGTGATGCTAGTATATATTATTGAGTGTTGTTCTAAGAGTATGTGGAACCATACTCTAGAACAATGTAAGGTCCAATGGGACCATTTTTCTAGACTAAACACCACTTGGAAAAAGTGAAGGGCATGAAAAAATATTTTCGATTATTGTTTGAAAATATAATGTAATAATTTTTATTTTTGTAAAATAGAAAACACCTAGGATGGTGTTTAGTCCCTTGGGGTAGTATTTCATGACCATCCATGGAAAAAAAATTTGGCATGAAAAATTGTGTGATGATCAATAGTACTTTGATACTTAACTTTGTGCAAATGAATGATTATACAATATTTATATTGATTCATATTTGAATAACATGGTACTTTTGACATGATTGTCAATGTGCAGGATTAGGTACTCTTGTGAGGTGAAATAAATATAATAATACACCAGTAATGGGGTACCTAAATTAGGGTAAAATATGATTATGATGGATGGGGATAACATGGATGACTATCCTCATATAGGTATGCATTATCTCTTAAGGGATAATCACAAACTAGCCATCCACCTAGAGTCGTAGTGGATAGCCTAGTATATATCATAAATTCTCCAATATCACTCGATTCTCTTCAACCATATCTCTCACAAAATGGTACTTGATATCAACATGTTTTGACCTATCATGAAAACCAAGATTGATTACCAAAAATATTGCACTCTGATTATCATTGTCAATTCTCATGGCCTTTTGCTTAATACCAATAGTTAAACACAACCTCTATAGCCACACTACTTCTTTACATGCATGACTCACTGTAATGTACTCTTATTCTATAGTGGATAAAGCAATAATTGATTGCTTATTACTCATCCAACTTAAAGCCCCTACAAACAAGCTGAACACATAAGAATTCATGGATCTTCTCTTATCAAGATCTCCAGTCCAGTCAACATCCACAAATATTTGTAGATTTACAATATTGTTACCTCTAAATTTTCCTTTATAATAGATAGAATAATCTATAGTTCCGTGCAAGTATCTTAATATCCTCTTCACAATAGTTCAGTTTTCCTTTCCTATATTGGACATATATTTGCTAACTACTCCCATTGCATGTGCAATATCAGGTCTAGTACAGACCATTGCATATATCAGACTGCCCACAGTACTAGCATAAGGAACATGATACATTTATTCA
Organism: Wollemia nobilis; assembly: GCA_028583015.1. NCBI lineage: Eukaryota > Viridiplantae > Streptophyta > Pinopsida > Araucariales > Araucariaceae > Wollemia > Wollemia nobilis. The sequence goes on from JAQPPZ010016936.1 coordinate 7,068,356, forward strand.
ATTTCCTAATATGTTTTAGGATACTATTCAACAAATAAATTTTGATCAACTAGATATGGAGTACATATTGGTTTACTATCATGCATCCTAAACCTCTATAGTATCAAATTGATATATTTCCTATGATTTAACCACAACTTTCTCTTTGCATGATATCTTATTATTTCCATACACAAAAAAACTTTGTGGCATCCAAATCCTTCATGTCAAATTCAAAATATAACTAAGATTTTAGTAACTTTATCATCTCCTTATTATTACCAATTAACATCATGCCATCCACATACAATACAATGATAAAAAAATTTCAGCTTCCTTTTTAAAATATAATTATGGATCTGCTTTACTTTTTCCAAACTCAAGTGTCAAAACAAACCTATAAAATTTTTGGTTCCACATCCTTGGAGATTGCTTCAACCCGTAAAGAGACTTGTTTATCTTGCATACCAAGTCCTCCTTACCTTTAACCCTGAAGCATTATGTTTGTGACATATATATGTCTTGATCAAGTTCACCATGTAGAAAAGTTTGTCATTACATCCATATGTTCTATTTCAAAATAAAACACAATAGAAATAGCCAAAATAACTCTAATTTATGTTACTTTACCCACAGGAGAAAAATATCACCAAATTCAATTCCCTCAACTTGAGAAAATCCTTTTGCTATCAATCGAGCTTTGTGCTTCTCCAAATTTTCTTCTACATTGTACTTCTTCTTGAACAACCACTTACAACCAATAGGTTTTATACCAAGGGGTTATTTCACCAAGTCCCATATCTTATTTTTATCCAAAAACTTCATTTCTTCTTCCATGGCCCTTTTACAAGACTTACTCTCACTTGAATTGAAGTGCTTCCTTTACAATCTTGGGTTCTTCATCAATAACTAATAAATTAAATTTAGAACAAAAATTTGAAGGGCTATACCTTTTTGGGAGTCTTTTCACTTTATTTGATCTCTTCAAATTTGGATTTTTAGGTTCGACATCTTCAACTTCCTCCTCACCTTCTTCCTTTGAATATTCCTCTTGAGACTCCCTCTGTAATTCAAGTTCTACCATAGGTTTTTCCTCCAGTTCTAGTTTTACCTAAACTATCTCTAGTTCTTTTCTTGGTTGCATTTCTTATTTTGAAATCCCTTTTATTTCTCTAAATATCACATTAAAATTGTAAGTAATCTTCTATGTTTTTGTATTCCCCAACTTATATCCTTTCACACTAATACTATAACCTAGAAATATGAATTTCTTAGTCATTTTCTCTTTTTGGACATACATAAAAGCTTCACAACCAAAAATCCTTATATGATTGAGGGATGGTTTCTTACTAGTCCACACTTCCTATGGATTTTTATCCACCAAATTTGAGGTAGGATATCTATATATGAGGTAGCAAGTAGTTAACACAACTTCTGCCCATAATTTCTTTTCTAACCTTGCACTGTTTAGCATGCTTCTGGCCTTATCCATTAATGTTCTATTCATTAGTTCTACAACTCCATTTTACTGTGGAGTATATGAATTTTTTCTATGCCTTTCTATTCCATAGTCTTTGCAAAAGTACTAAAATTCATTACAGCAATATTCACCACCATTATCACTTCTCAAACCTTTACCTTTTTCTTTGTCTAATTTTCTACAAGAGCCTTGAACTCTTTAAATTTATTGAAAACATAATTCTTGTACTGTAAAAAGTATACCTAGGTATTTCTTGAGAAATCATCTATAAATGAAACAAAAAATATGGATTTACCTAATGATGGTACTTTTATAGGTACAAACGCATCACTGTGAACTAGATGCAAAATTTCTTCAAATATTATAGCACTACTTGGAAACTTAACTCTGGTTTGCTTTCCAAAAACATAGTGCTCATAAAAATCCAAATTTAATGGGCAATCAAAAATTACTTCAACCATACCTTTCATTTTTAATGTTTGAAGGCATTTCTCAGCAATTTTCCCCATGCGTTGATGCTAAAACATTATATTTGCTATAGGAATACTTGGAGATTCTTCTATCATTTTAATTTCCTCTACAATTGAAGAGTTATTGCAATCATTACTTATAGTGCTAGCCTCATGTTTGAAAAAAAATCTTGTACAAACTCCTCTTGCCAACACTAAAAATCCATGAATGATATTGCAACTCTCCTTATTGAATTCCACAGTCACACCCACATCATTCATCTTACTAATGGATATAATATTTCTTGCCAAACCTAGAATTTGGAACACACTAGGAAGAGTTTTAACTCTTCCATATTTTAACCTCAATTTAAATCTTCCTCGACCTATTATTTTTTGTATTGAATTGTCTTCCAAGAAGACTTCACCTCCATTTATCTTTTCATATTCAAAAAACCCCTCCCTATGAGGAGTGATATAAAAAGAAGCACCTAAGTAAATCAACCATGAGTCATGGTGTTCACTTGAGCATTTTGTAGCTACGAACAAAACCTCTAAATATTCATTTGTGGTATTCATTTCTACAGATGTTCCTTCATTAGGATTTTTAGATCTGTAATATTTTTTAAAATACCCTATTTTACCACACTTCCAAAATTTTATTTTTCAGGAACAACAAATTTTTCCCTAGATTTTGATCTCCTTTCTCCTAATTTCTTTTTGCTTCTTTCTTGAGAATGACCTCTCACAACCAAGGCATATTTATGATGATAATCCTTAGAATATTCTCATATCATTTCCTCAGATATCAATATTTCTACTATATCCTCTAATTTCAATGTAGTAGTATTGGATATATCCATAGCTAGGTTATCCCAAGATTCAGGTAATGATAAAAGTAAAGTAATACACTTTTTGTCTTCATCTATTTTTACATCTACAAAGTTTAATTAACTTACCACAATATTAAAATGATTTAGATTTTTAGACATAGAGTCACCATAATTCATCCAAAAAGAATATTTCTTTCGAAGAAAGATTTTATTTACCAATGACTTTGTCTAATACAGTGCTCCCAACTTTTCCCATAACAACTTTATCGTGGCCTTTGTTGATACATTCAACAATACTGAATCATATAAGCACAATTTGATAGAGCTTCTTGCCTTCCTATCGATATTTAGCCATTCCTCATCTATCGTTCCTATTGGTTTTACTTTTGAGACTATGACCCACTGATCTTTATCCACCAACAGATCCTTCATCTTAAGTTTCCATAACTCAAAATTTTATTCATTGATTATTTTGATCTCTACCCATGTTCTTCCTATCATTTTTCTTTGCTCAGATTCTTTCATACACTACTTCCATTCAAGAATAAATTTATCTTAGGTTTGAAACCTTTATTACTTGAACAAAGCTAAAACCTAGCTCTAATACCAAATGAAGAGAAATAATACCTTGATAAATAAATTCCAAAAAATAGTAATTACAAAATCAAAGGAAAAATAGAGAAGAAGACCACATTATACAAGAATTTATCCTAGGAAACCCTATCAGGAAAATCCCCAACAAGAATATTTTTTTTTAAATGCAATAATATCCTTTTGCTTGTGATTACATTTATTGTAAATTCATTACCAAACCCTCATGCAAGTGCTAATTTATATGCCAACAATACAAGATGAGGTTTTAAAATACCATGGGCACAAAACCATGGGATAATATTACATTAACCCAAAAACACCTATATGGGTCTAAAAATAGAATAAACCCCCAAAAAATTTACAGTGTAAAATCCTTTCAAATTTAACCCCTCTTGAACCCCGATGAGGAAATTTTTACAATATAAAGTCCTTTTAGAGTTAACTCCTCCTGAATAACATGGAAATAATTCAACATAATTCTAACAAAAGTTGGATCTTTGGTTTGTGGGACCCTTTGAGATCATTGAGAAGATTAGCTCGGTTGCATACCAACTTGCTTTACCACCTAACCTATCAAACATCCATGACACCTTCCACATATCTCTACTTAGGAAATATGTTGTTGATCCTGAACATGTATGCGATGTTTCTAAATTGTAGATGGTAAACCTAAAGGCTATTGAAGTGATGCTGATAAATATTCTTGAGTTTTTCTAAGACTATGTGGAACCAGAATCTAAGACTAGGTGGTTAGCTAGTTTGTGATTATAACTTAAGTGATAATGCATAACTATGTGGACCATTTTTCTAAATGAAATTCTACTTGGGAAAAGTGGAGGGCATGCAAAAATATTTTTCATTCTTGTTTTAAAATATGATATAATAATTTTTATTTATGTAAAATAAGAAACACTTGGGATGGTGTTTAGTCCTAGGGATAGTATGTCATGATCCTCCTTGGCAAATATTTTTGGCATGGAATACTGTGTGATGATCAATATTACTTTGATACTTATTATGCAAATGAATGATTATACAATGTTTAGATTGATTTATCTTTGAATAACATGGTATTTCTGACATGATTGTCAATGTGCAGGATCAAGTACTCTTGTGAGGTGGAAGATATATAATCATCCACCAATAATGGGATACCTGAAGTAGGGAACATGATGATTATGATGTTTATGGATAACATGGATGACTACCCTCATATAGGTATGCATTATCACTTAAGGTATAATCATCAACTAGCTAGCCACCTAGAGCTATAGTTGATAGCCTAGTAGCTATTGTAAATTCTTCGGTTGAGATGGGTGATTGGGTTGATGAAAATATTCCCTCTTTATTGGCTACATATGATTGGTTTTCTTGTACTTCATCACTTTGTTGCATCATTAGTTTTAGAAAATATGCATAATTTTGGGTGCCTTTGAATTCTTTGAATTGTTGAAACAATGGCATGTTGCTCATTTGTGATAAAGAATCAATATATATATATATAGAAGAATTTATTTTAAATAATAATATAATTTTAGATAATAAATAATTAATAAATTTGTTATGAATAATGATAGAAACTTCCTACCACCTATTGGAATGAACTTCATTTATTTTAAAATTTTGAAACAAGAGAATAATGTTTTAAAAAACCAAAAATATCCTACAATCGTCAGTTGAATGAGAAGGTATTAATGGTGGGCATGTGGTTTTAATGAGGTATGAGAGAGATAACATGAGTAGGAAGGTCTATACTATCTAAGTATTAAGAGAGGAAGAAAGAAAAAATAATGAAGTGCAAAATAAAGAGGACCAAGCCTAATGTGAAAACAACACCATAGAAGGAAAAACTAGTGAACTCCAAGGAATGACAAATTGTTATAAATGAACATACTCTCCTTCTAGCCTTTTAAAAAGGAAAGCTATGTAAATATTTTCATTTTGGATGTTGTTGTTAAGCTTAGGATAACTTGGTATTGTTATTAAATATATTTTTTAATCTGGGTGTTGCCCCCTTTATCACATAGTTTGATTGTTACATATCATCTAGTTCCTAGCCTTCTAGTTTTATGTGATGTTTGTAACTCCTTTTAGGTGAATTTTTGAGTTAATCCATGGATACCAGCTACCCCCTTTATGGCATAATTTGGTTGTTACATCTTATCTAGCTCCTAGCATTCTAGTTTTATGTGATGTTTGTAACTACTTTTGGGTGAATTATTGAGTTGCTCCATGGACACCATCATAAAACACCCCTATAATAGTAGTTTTTCATCGTTGCATCCATAAAATTTTAAACTAATGTCTCCGTGGTGGCACTTTGATAGCTTGTGTCTAATGGCATCCCTAGAGAGAGTCGAGCACTACGTCAGTTAGGTTGGGTTTGGCTAGTGCAATGTTTTAGAGTGTTGTAGCCATTGAGTGATCCGTCTCACTAAGAGTGATGCATATGTTTACCTTTTTTTGAAGCAAACTAGTATGTTGTTAATGTGTTAACGTTAAGACACGATTGGCTAGGCATTTTCCATTTTTACTCCTCGTAGGACCGTTGCAACCCCTTCTTCACCCATTTCTTTTTTGATGTTGTGAGGGGATTAGACACCCTTGGATGGGTCTCTCCCTTATTGAGTTTTGTTGTTGTCCATGCCACATGATCTATTTTATGACTAGGTATCTTAAAAAAAAAAACAGAGAAAATACTCCATGACATCTTCCATCATGTCAACGCCCTTTTCTGGAAGTTTCTCAGTTATTTGTGTGGTTGGTTGGTCACTATTGATAATCATGGGCAGCTCATGAATGTTGGTAGTCATCGTATCATTTTTTACCATGATATCTTCATATGTTTTAGATATGCTTGCTCTTGGATTTTTTCCTTGTTGCATTGTTCTTACTTTGATATCTTAATTTGTGTTTTTTTATATGAAGCTCCTTTTTAGAAGGAACATATAATTTTTTAAATTAAATAAGAAGTTCTTATATACATAACCCATGTGGTAAATTAAATAAAGGATATTTAATTTATAAAGAACATATGTACCTTTAGATAATGGAATGAACCTAGGTTTGTTATAAAGAACACTATAGGTCCTTCTATGATTATAGTAAAGGAATGTTCTTATGATTGCTTATTAAATAAAATATAGCTTTATTTAAGTTTTGAAATAAATGGAAAGGAAGGAAATTTTTAATGAACTATTAGGTTAATTAAAGGAATGAAACTTTAGTTAATTAAATAGATGTTTTTATTGAACTATTTTTTTAATTAAAGGAATGGTACTTTAGTTAATTAAAAAGATGTTTTTATTGGACTATTTGGTTAATTAAAGAAATGAGAATTTAATTAATTAAATATATGTTTTTATTGGACTATTTGGTTAATTAAACGAATGAGACTTTAGTCAATGAAATAGATGTTTTATTAGATTATTTTGTTAATTAAAAGAATGGGACTTTGATTAATGTAAATAAAGGTATTATAGTTTATTTTGTTCATTAAAGGAATGAGACTTTGATTAATTTAAATAGAGGAATTAATAGTTATTTGGTTAATTAAGGGAATGTGACTTAGATTAATTCAAATAGAAGGATGACCCTCCTAATCCTGATAGTGAGCCTGAGCTTGAGCCTGAGAAAAAGCCACTTCATGCTTCCATGCATCTAAAAACAAAGCTAAGCAGAAGGAATATTTGGTTATTGATTCTGATGAGGAGACTAAGGATGACCCTGACCTCTGTTTGTAGGTATTTATCATCAAATCTTCCTCAAACAATATTTCTCAACTAATGGATCTACGTTAATTTTTTTTCTTTTAGGAAATATTTCATTGAAGGCATTGGAAGTACGCTTGTTACAAATTCAAAAAATGTGACAGTCAAGTCCGAGGACATCCCTGCCAAAGACAATGAGTCTGATTTGGATGTTTTTACTGGAAGCCTCCAAGATCTCACTGCCAAACCTGCTTTCAAGATGTGAATGTTCTCCTTCTTGTAGATTTTTTTTTTTGTTCGGTTATATGGATTTATTTCTAATATTTTTTGTGGTTGTAGGTCCTTTGACCATGTTTCCCTTTTCCATGAGAAAGCTGACGAAAGCCTTACTGATTGTAATTTTGATATTTTATAAGAGCAAACTGAGGACAACCTTGAATTTTGTTTTTTGACCTTTCCTTTAATTTTTGTTTCCTGTCCTACCTGGCATCTAATGCTATTTTGTATTCAGGTTTTGGGACCCTGATAAAACCCACCTATTATATATTTGTTAATATATTTAACCAATAAAAAAAAATAAATAGAAGGAATATAAATTATTTTCTTAGTTAAGGAATGCAGTCTTAGTAATTTGAAATAATGGTTTTGTTATGATTTGATGAAAGCAAGACCTGTGATTTAGTTGTATCTATTGAAATGAATCTCTCTGAGTAAATGAGAGATAATAATAGAAATGAGGAAATTCTTATGATTTCAACTAGATAGTAGATGGTTGAATGCTTTATCTAAATTTATGTAGTTGCAATTTGGCAAAGTAAGTAGTAAGTGCACTAGTTTCATGTTACTAGTAGATGCATTTAGATGCATGTCTTGCATAGAACTATGAGCTGCCCTAATCCCCTACTATCCTCCAAATGAATGATGGAAATACAAGAAGCACCAAAGAGGACATTTGGAGCCAATGAACTAGTTTGATTTATAATTGCAGTAATTTATTCATGCTCAAAATAGACTAGACTTGTAGGAAGAAATCCCTAGATGGACAAAGATGTATTACTTTATTCCTTTAAAATAATGGGTTTTTACCATACTTGGATCTATGTAAAAAATTTATTGAATGAATGTATCTCTAGTTTACTATTATGAAGCATGTAGACATTATGGTTACTTAGTATTTCCTTTACTTTAATGTTTACATTTAATGATGTTTTATTTAATGTGCTTATTAGATGTTTGGTAGATATTTTTCCATGTTAGAAATTAATTAAATAAAGTTAATATTGTTCTTCTATAGATTGAGATGAGCTAAGATATTAGGATCTCTTAGGGTGAACATAGAAAAGGACCTAAAATATTAAGATCTCTTTGGGTGATCATAGTAAGACCTAAGAGATTAATACCTCTTAGAGAGATACTAAACTGGAACCAACTTGATTATCTACGAAAGGGTTAAGTTAGCTCATAGTGAATATGAGATGGATGACTTAACTCATAGTACATGTAGCATGCCTACACAAACAAACTTGTGCATGGTATGGATATGGACATATACATTCAATTTTACTAAAGGTGATAAGATATCTCATCAATAAATATGGTATAGATAATTTATCTATGATACACATAATATACCTACATAGATGAACTTGTGTAGGGTATAGAGTGCATTGTAACTTCTTATGTATTTAAGTAGTTTCGTAAAACTAAAACAATAGAATAACTTGACAAACATATTAAATAGGAGCTTATGGATCACTCGTAGTGGTATTTGTATTTCAAAAAAAAGTCTTAGTTATTTTTAGTTAGTTTTTTTTTTCATTACATCTAGTATCAAATCTCTAGGTACAAGGGTATAGAGCTTCTTAATGTTCTTAGGATATTTTAATATATTTCTATTTTAAGATTTAGGATAAATTTAGGAGGATATACAATTCCTAGTTTCTAAGAATCAAAGGGGGATTAACCCCAAGGGTGGTTAGAATGTTGTGACACCTTGCTTATAGTAAAAATGGACTTGTGCATACCCAGGTGTTGTAGATGAGTTGGAGAGGAGAGGGCAATCCTCCAAGGGAGGTCCCAGGTTCAAATATCCACCCTACTAAAAAGCTGAATTGGGTATCCAAAATCCAATTGATAATGTTGGTGCGGGCAGGGTCGGGTGCAACTCTTGGGTGACTTTGACGATGTATAACCCCCTATTCATGGTCTCTCAAACCAAGGCATCTCTGAAAGAGGTTTTTCTCTTAAAAAAAAAATGGACTTGTGCATTAAAACTATACCATAACTTTAGCACTACCCTAATTGGTTTTTGAAGGATTTTAAAAAGAGAAATTTGTATTATTGCTTAGTAGTTTAGTTTGAAGTGAAGCTATAGTATAATATTCTCTATTTTAGTTGTGTTTAGTCTAGATGACACCCAATATGAGATGATAAAATATTACTTTCACAAATAGACAACACCATAAGGATAATGTTAAGAAAGAGATCCAAGAAAGGGGTTCAAGGAACTTAATAAAATATGTGGAAAAGCTCATCACAATTGATACAATATCGAAATAACAAATAGAACAACAATGGTAGCTAATATACTAGAAAAAATAATAAATAAAACAACATAGGTAGTTGAATGATTTTTATTTTGCAGAACTAACAAAAAAAATAGATAGTTCCAAAGGGAAAAAGAAACTATTGGTTATTTAAAGTGGAAAGGTAAAAAAAAATAATGGGTAAGCCAACTCAAACCCACTAATAATAATAGGAAGGGTGATGAACATGGTGAATGTCAACCTACTCATATAAAGATAAGTATAGCTAAATAGGGTTATGGGGAAGGCTAAAGTCAACTAAAGGCACCGCAAGCAGAACAAATTGTAAAGCACATTCAGTAAAACTATTAAGGATCCAAAGAAGCTTTCCATATATGTGGAGGTCCATATTATGCAATAATATGGCCCAATAAAACAAATTTGAGTAAGTGGATAGAAGGGGTGACCCCTAAAACTCACTCAACCTCAGGAAAGGAAGAACATATAGATTCACCCAAATAAGGCAATTGGGGAATGACAACACCCCAATGGAAGTTGCTACTCGTGTGAAGGCCCTCATTATGTGGTCAATTTTCCATGAAAAAAAAGATCAAGCATTCAGGCCAAAGAGACAAACCCCGTATTACAAGTGATAGCAAGAAATTAGGACCAAAATTGAGCATCCATGCCACTAATCTAGGAATTGAAATTTTATTTTTTCCTCTAAAGAAATGTTTTAGCTTTGGTTAGATATATTTTCTTAGTTTTAATTCTTCTAGTTAGTAAGGGATATGCCAAAAAATCTAGGATATTTTGCCCAAGGGTGGAAGGTCGAGTATTGTTCTAGCTAAACCTACTCATTAAACCAATGTTTCCCAATGGTAGAGATTACTTTAACTAGTGGTACCACTAAAGGTTGTTTGTATGTAGCTCCACTTCATGCTTTTGATGTGATCCTAAGGATGTATTGATTACAAGCTCATAAATCATTTATCAATTTCCAAGATAGATGGATCGAGTATTTAGAAAATGGAAAGGAGATATTGAGAATTCATAGCAAACTAGGGTCATTTAAATCCCAAATGTTTTTAGTTAAGCAACTGAAGAAAACCCTCAAGAAGGGAGGGATAGTTTATGTCATAAAATTCAATGAAGTTGGAGAGAATTAGAGAAAAACCCAATTTTGTAGGACTTTAAGTATGTATTTCCTGAGGACTTACCCAAGCTTCCCCTTGTGCGAGAATTTTATTTTACTATTAAACTTATTCCAGGAGTGAAACCTATCCATATATCTCCATATAGGATGAATCCTATTGAAATGCAATAATTAAAGGTATAACTACAAGGGTTATTAGAAAAGGGATTGATAAAGACAAGTTTATTGCCATGGGATGAACCAGTGCTATTTGTTAAAAATAAATATGATTCATTGAGGTTATGTATTGACTATAGAATGCTTAGCAAGGCTACAATCAAGAACTGATACCCTTTAACTAGAATTGAATATTTTTTCAACAAATTGAAAGATGTCACATTATTCACAAATATTGATCTAAAATTAGGGTTCTATCAATTAAGAATATGTAAGGAGGACACTCACAAAATGACATTCAAAAATAGGTGCGGACATTATAAATTTATAATCTTGCCATTTTGACTGACTAATGCCCTAGTTGCATTAATGAATCTATTGAACAGTGTGTTTAGAAGGTATTTGGATCAATTTTTCCTTGTATTTTTAGATGATATCTTAATATACTCCTGAGATAATAATAAAAATGATAGACACATCACAATTGTGTTATAGTTTCTAAGGGATAACCAACTCTATGTAAATCTAGCAAAAAAATATTTCTATGCCTTAGAGGTACGATATCTATGACACATCATATCTAAAAAAACAATTGTAGTAGCTAGATAAAATTGAAGCCATTTTGAATTGGCCACCCTCTACCAATGTGATAGAAGTGTGAAGCTTCATGGGGATGATGGGCTATTATAAAAATATTATAAAGGATTATTGTAAACTTGTAGTTGCAATAACTAATGTCTATAAAAAAGGAAAGGAATTCAAGTGGTCAAAAAAGTGTGAAACTACATTTGTGTTGCTAAAGAAAGATATCACTACGACACCAATATTAAATATCCTAGATCCTCAAGGGAACTTATCAGTATGCACTGATGCAACACTAGAAGGGTTAAGAGGATTACTCTCACAAGATGATTCAGTAGTAGCATACACTTAAATAAAGCTTAAGAAGCATTAAATTAATTATGCTACATATGATTTAGAGTTAGCTTCAGCTATGCACACTCTAAAGGTCTAGCGCCATTACTTGGTAGGAAGGCCCTTTGAGTTAAAAATTGACCATAGACACATCAAAATTGTGTTAGAGTTGCTAAGGGAGAACCAAATCTATGGAAATCTAGAAAAAAAGTGATTTCTATGCATTGGAGGTACACTATATAGGGCACATCAAATCTAAAAAAAGGAATTGTGGTAGATCTAGAGAAAATTGAATCCATTTTGAATTGGTAACCCCCTAGCAATGTGATAAAATTATGAAGCTTGATGGGGATGATGGGCTATTATGGATATTATATAAAGGATTACTCCAAGATTACAACTATAATAACTAACCTCCAAAATAAGGGAAAATAATTCAAGTGGTCAAAAAAGTGTGAAATTGCCTCTATGCTCCTAAAGAAAAAATTCACTATGACACCAATATTAAAGATCCCAGACCATCAAGAAAACTTCTTAGTATGCACTGATGCATCACTATAAGGGTTAGGAGGAGTACTCTCACAAGATGAGTCAGTAGTAACATACACTTCAAGGAAGCTTAAGAATCTTGAAATTAATTATGCTACACATGATTTAGAGCTAGCTATAGTGGTGCATGCTCCAACATTTTGGTGCCATTACTTGGTAGGAAGACACTTTGATTTAAAAATTGACCATCAAATTTTGAGGTATATATTCACCCAACCTATACTCAATGCGAGACAAAGGAGATGGCTCACATTTATCACTAAATATGAATTTGATATTGAGCATATAAATGGGAAAGAAAATAAGGTTGACGATGCATTAAGTAGAAGGAAGCATATAGCAACCATAACCAGAAGTCACATAGATATAATGGATCAAGTGAGGAAAGAGTAATATCAAGATGAGTATTGTAAGGAAATTCAGGCTAAGATGATCAGGGATCCTAAGGGTAATAAGGAGTTTAACTTGAATTATGACCTTTTGTGCTACCAATGTCGGATCATCATTCCAAAAATGGGTTATTTAAGGAGGCTAATCATGGAAGAAGCCCATAGATCCCCTGATTTTGACCACCCTTGAGGGACAAAAATGAGAGAAAATATGAAAATAACCTTCTTCTAGATAGGAATGAAGAAGGATATTACCTATTTTATTGCTTGGTGTCTTGAATGTTAGAAGGTTAATGTTGAACTCAAGCATCCTATGGGAAAATTTTTCCCACATGATATACCTATGCAAAAATGGTAGGACAAATCTATGGAAATCATAGTAGGTTTACCCAAGACTAGGTATCAACACGATGCAATCCTTGTAGTAGTTATAAAATTGACTAAGGTTGCACATTTCATACCAGGAAACATCAAGGATGATGCTCAGGTAGTGGCCAATAGATTTGCCAAGGAGGTATTCTGATTGCATGGGTTTTCTAAGATAATAATTTTAAACAAAGATTCCAAATTCACTTCTAAATGTTGGAAAGCCTTACAACGTGTAGTAGGCATAAAATTGAACATGAGCTTTGCATACCACCCTAAAATAGATGGTCAAATAGAAAGGATAAATCAAGTACTAGAATACATGATTTGTATGTACTGCTTGGATCACAAGTCTCATTAGGAAGACTACCTACACTTTTTAGAGTTCACCTACAATAATGAATAGCACTCCTCTTTGGAGATGGATCCTTTTGATGCCTTGTATGGCTAGAAGTGTAGAACATAATTGTATTGGGAAAATCTGGAATATCAAGTTGTGATTGGTTCATACATGGTCAAAGAAATGGAAGATTAGCTAAAGGTGACCAAGCAAAGACTCGAGGAAGTTATCGATCAATATAAAATTTATGCTGATTTGAAAAAACTCCAAGGGAGTGTTCTTAAGGGTAAAAGTGATAAAAAGTGTTATCAAATCTATAAAATTGGATCCTAAGTTTATGGAATCCTTTGATATCACTGAGAAGATCAACTAAGTTGCATACCAACCTTCTTTACCATCTAACCTATCAAATATCTATGACACCTTCCACATATCCCTACTTAGGAAATATGTTGTTGACCCTAAACATGTGTGGGATATTTCTAAATTATATATGGAAAACCCCGAGGCTATTTAAGTTATGAAGATAAATATTCTTGATTTCTGTTATAAGACTATGCAGTTTCAAACTATGGAACAATGTAAGGTCTAATGGGACCATTTTTTGAATGAAATTCCACTTGGGAAAAGTGAATGGCATGAAAAAATATTTTCTATTCTGGTTTAAAAATATAATGTAATAATTGTTATTTCTATAAAATAGGACACACCTGGGATGGTGATTAGTCCCAGGGGGTAGTATGTCATGACCCTCCTTGGCAAAACTTTTTGGCATAAAATATTGTGTGATGATCAATAGTACTTTGATACTTAACTTTGTGCAAATGAATGATTATACAATGTTTATATTGATTCATTTTTGAAGAACATGGTACTGTTGATATGATTATCAACGTGCATGATCAGGTACTCTTGTAAGGTGGAATACAAATTATTATCCACCAGTAACAAGGTACTAGAAATAAGGTTTATGATGATTATGGTAGTTAGGGATAACATGTATGACTACCATCATATAGGAATTTATTATAGCTTAAGGGATAATCATCAACTAGCCAACCACATAGAGTCATAGTGGATAGCCTAGTAGTTATCGTAAATTCTTTGTCTGAGATGAGTGATTGGGTTGATGGAAATATTCCCTCTTTGTTTGTTGCATATGATTGGTTTTCTTTTACTTCATCACTTTATTGCATCATTGGTTTTGGAAAATATGCATAAGTTTGGTTGCCTTTGAATTCTCTAAATTGTTGAAAGAATGGCATGTTGCTTTTTTGTGATAAATAACCTATATTTATTATATATATATATATATATATATATATATATATATATATATATATATATATATATATATATATATATATATAGAATAATCTATTTTAAATAATAATAAAATTTTATTTAAATAGATAATAAGAATCTATTTTAAATAATAATGAAAATTTACTTAAATAGATGATGAAAGCCCATTCTAAATAATAATAGAATTTTATATAATAGATAATAAAAACTTTATTATGAATAATGATATAAGCTTCATTCTATCCATGGGAAAGAACTTCATTTATGGCATAATTTAAAAACAAGAGAAGAATATATTAAAAAACCAAACATATATTGCAGTCGCTGGTTGGATGAGAAGATATTAATGGTAGATAGGTGGGTTTAATGAGGGACGAGATAGATAGCATAAGTAGGAAGGAATATCCTCCCTAAGTATTGCGAGAGGATAAAAGGAAATAGAATGAAACACAAAACAAATAGGACAAAACCTAATGCAAAAGCAACACCACAGAAGGAAAAACCAGCGAAATCCAAGGAATGATAGATTGGTATAAATGAACATACTCTCCTTATAGCCTTTTAAACAAGAAATCTATTTGAATATTTTTATTTTGGACATAGTTTTTATAGTTATGACATCTTTGTTTTGTTTTTCGATATTTTTTTTAAGTTGGGCATTGCCCCATTTATGACATGTTTTTGTTGTTACGCCTCATCTAGCTCCTAGCCTTATAGTTATGTGTTATGTCCGTAACTCCTTTGAGGTGAACTTTTGATTCACTCTGTGGATTCCATCACAAACCCTCCCTATAGTGGTAGTTCATCATCACTACATCCATAATATTTGAAACTAATTTGTCCATGGTGGCGCTTCAGTAGCTTGTTTCTGACAACGTATGTAGTGAGAGCCATAGTTGTTGAGCGCTACATCGCTTAGGTGTTGGGTTTGGACAGTGTCATGGTTTAGAGCACTATGGCCATTGATTATTACTTCTCATTGAGAGCAATGCATACGTTTACCATTTTTTGAAGCAAAATAGTAGGTTGTTAATTTTTTAACGTTAAGCCACAACTGGTTGGGTGTTTTTCCTTTTTACTTCTTGTAGGACCATTGCAACCCCTTCTTCACCCATTCATTTTAGGACATCATGAGGCTAGTGGAAGTCCTTGTATGGATATCTCCCTTGTTGAGTTTTGTTATTGTCCATGTTTCAAGAGCTATTTTATGAATAGGTCTCTTAAAATAAAAGAGGAGAAAAAACTCCACTACACCTTCCATCGTGTCAATGCCCTTTGTTGGAAGTTTCTCAATTGTTTGTGTGGTTGGTTGGTCGTTATTGATAACTATGGGTACCTCATTAATTTTGGTAGTCATTGTATCCTTTTTGACCATGATATGGTCATGTTTTTTAGATCTGCTTGCTCTTGGATTTTTTTCTTGTTGCATTGTTCTCACTTTTATCTCTTAATTTGTGTTGTTTTATAAGAATATCCCATTTAGAAGTAACATATGTTATTTATAAAATTAAATAAAAAAGTTATTCTTATTAAAATAACCTATGTGGTAAATTAAATAAAGGATATTTAATTTATAAAGAATGTATGTACCTTTAGATAATGGAATGAACCTAGATTGGTTATAAAGAAAACTATAGGTCCTTCCATTTTTATAGTAAATGAATGTTCTTGTGATTTCTTATGAAATAAAATATAGCTTTCTTTAATTTTTGAAACAAAGGGAAAGGAAGGAAAATTTTAATGTTCGATTTGGTTAATTAAAGGAATGAGAATTTAGTTAATTAGATAGATGTTTTTATTGGACTATTTGGTTAATTAAAGGAATGGGGCTTTAGATAATTAAATAGATGTTTTTATTAGACTATTTGGTTAATTAAAGGAATGGGACTTTAGTTAATTAAATAGATGTTTTATTGGACTATTTTGTTAATTAAAATAATGGGACTTTGATTAATGTAAATAAAGGGATTATATTTTATTTTGTTAATTAAAGGAATGGGACATTGATTAATTTAAATAAGGAATTAATGTCTATTTTGTTAATTAAAGGAATAGGACTTTGTTTAATTCAAATAGAAGGAATGTAGATTAGGAATGAAACCTTAGTTATTTGCAATTAAGGTTTTATTACGAATTGACTAAAGCATGAATTATGATCTAGTTGTATATGTTGAAATGACTCTTTTTGAGTAAATAAGAGATAAGAATAAAAATAAGGAAAATATTATGATATCAACTAGACAATAGATGGTTGAATTATTTTTTTAAATTTGTATAGTTACAATTTAGTATATTCACTGGTTTAATGTTACTAGTATATGCATTTAGATGCATGTCTTGCATAGAAAAATGAGTTACCTTGATACCCTACTACCCTCCAAATGAACTATGGATACAAGGAGGACCAAAGAGGACAATTAGAGCTAATGCTTTGGTTTGATTAATAGTTGTAGTAATTTATTCATGTTCAAAATAGACTAGACTTGTAGGGAGAATTCCCAAGATGGACATAGATGTATTACTTTATTCCTTCAAAATTATGGAGATTTTACCATACTTGGATTTATGTAATGATATAATGAATCAATGTATCTATAATTTACTATTATTAAGCATGTAGACATTAGGGGTACTTGGTATTAAATTTGCTTTAATGATTATTTTTAATGATGTTTTATTTAATGTGCTTATTAGATGTTTGGTAGATATTGTTCCATGTTAGAACTAAATTAAATAAATTTAACTTTGTTCTTCTATAGATAAAAATTACCTAAGATATTACGATCTCTTAGGGTGAGCATAGAAAAGGACCTAAAATATTAATAACTCTCAAGGAGATACTAAACTAGAACAAACTTGATTATCTACAAAATGGTTAAGTTAGATCATTGTGAAGATGATATGGATGACTTAATTTACATTACGTATAGCATACCTATACAAACAGACTTGTGCATGGTATGGATATGGGTGTATAACTTTGATTGAACTAAAGGTGATAATATATCTCATCAAGAAATATGGGATAGAAAACTTATCTGTGGTACACATAATATACCTACATAGACAAACTTGTGTAGGGTATAGAGTGCATTGTAACTTCGTATATATTTAAGTAGTTTAGTAAAACTAAATAATAAAATAACTTGAAAAACATATTAAATAGGGTATTACGGATTCCTCTTAGTGGTATTTATATTTTAAAAAAATATTTCTTAGTATTTTTAGTTAGTTTTTTTATCATTACATCTAGTATCAGAGATCTAGGCACAAGGGTATAAAGCTTCTTAACGAAGAACACAAGCTTATACTAAGATGGGGGTGAACAGTATAGTGCCCAGTTTTTACTTTCTTTCCAAACCAATATCAATTAGTGTCATTAATTGCAATAACCAAATATAGCAGTGTGCATTAACGACATAGATAACAATAGTAAGCAAGAGAAAAAATCACCACACACAATTGAGACACAAGATTTAACGTGGTTCCCCCAATGTAGGGTACTCCACAAGATAATCTCCTTATAATATTTCACATATAAATAAGGATCCTTATCCCAATACAAATGATTACTTTGATCTACTCAAAGCTAGGCAATCCACTAATCTACTCATGTAGGCAATCCTAATCTACTCAAGTAGGCAATCCATTGATCTTCTCAGCAAGGCAATCCACTGATCTGCTCAGTAAGTTAATCCACTGATCTGCTCAGCTAGGCAATCCTGATCTGCTTAGGTAGGAAATCCACTGATCTTATTAGCAAGGTAATCCTAATCTGTTTAGGTAGGCAATCCAATGATATGCTTTAGTAAGCTTACCAAGAACTTTCCCAAAATATGCTCTAGCAAGCTCACCAAGAACTTACTCAAATCTGCTCTAGCAAGCTCACCAAGAACTTGCTAAAATATTCTCTAGCAAGCTCACCAAGAACTTGCTCAAATATGCTTTAGCAAGCTCACCAAGAACTTGCTCAAATATGCTTTAGCAAGCTCACCAAGAACTTGCTCAAACTCTGATTCAACAAGCTCACTCAGAACCTGTTCAAATATTCTCAATAGGCTCACTCAGAACCTTCTCAAATCTACTCAACAAGCTCACCAAGAACTTTTTCAAATATGCTCAATAGGATCACTCAAAACCTACTCAAATCTGCTCAACAAGATCACCAATAACTTGCTCAAATATTGTCCCAAATATATCCACAAATGTATCCCAAAAGCCTTCTCAAATTCTCAATCAATCATGCACAAAAACTACCACAAATATGTCCAAAAATCTATCCCAAAGGCCTTCTCAAAGGTTCAATCAATCATACATAAAAACTGCCACAAATATGTTCTAGAAATATATCCCAAAGGCCTTCTCAAAGGCTCAATCAATCATACTCAAGTAGCACTCAAATATCATCCACAAATCTATGAATGCAAGGCTCAAATATGAACTCAACAATGAATGGCAATGCACTCTACAATGGATGACAACAATGATCTACAATGATCTCAACTTAAATCAGAATATAGAATAGTTTGTTTCATGGAACTTGAACAATCACTTCACACAATCACTTGACTAGGCTCAAACAACTCAACCAATCACCACAAGGGACAACTCTTTCTCACAAACCCTAGTCCAAGCATGTATCAACCAACTCAAATGTTTCCAATAATGCTCAACCACAAATATCACATAACAATGATACTCATGTTCTCATCTAACTCAAGTTCAAGTTCTTTGCATAACCAATGGGCTTCAACAACAATTATTATAAAACATTGTTTACATAACAATGATACTCATGTTCTTCTAAAACCCTATCTTAGGTTTTTTACACAACTAATGGCTTCAACAAAAATGCTTATAAAACAAGGTTTAAACACAACTCTCAAACTAGAAAACCTTGAAGCATTCAATCAACCATTTTCAAAAAAGAAACCACAATAAATCATTTTTTTTCGAATGATATTTTAGAAATCAACCACCACAAACAAAGTCAATGGAGAATATTGCTCATACCTTTTTTATGCCTTATTAGTTGTCCACTAAATCTGCCACACTCAACAAACTTTATTTTTTAACTTTCAATAAGGGTTAGATATCTTGATTAGTAACACAACAATAATATCCATATAACACCTTATTACTCCTACTCAATAAAATGCATCATGTCCCCTCATGAAAGAATTAATCACCTTTGAAAAAGAACAAAGCAACCTTCAATTTTGAACCCCTTTACAAAATTATAAATATCTCTTTACACACATCTTATTTCTGCCTCTAAGCGAGTTAATAAAATAGCCCTCTAAATAATCTTTCCAACAATATATAATATGATATACTTTTAAAAAGTAAATCACCAGAAATATATCTTTTTCTTAAAGTGCATCACAACCCTTATTTCTCCTAGTGCAACTTTAGAAAAATAAAATAATAATAATAAATATTAACTTGCCTTTGTCCTTGATGGGATTCGATCTCTTGACGCCTCCTTGCTCAGCACCTTAACCGTGGCCAAGCCGTCGTTGGGCCACATGCCCTCACATGCTCAAAATGGGCACAAATCAAAACATAACCCTTAATATTTTGTGCCCTTCGAAAACTCAAAATGCCTCGAGCGTTTCAACACAACAAACAACCACGACGGGACTTGATCGCATGATATCCTACTTCACACACAACACACATGCTCTTTTTGCAATACGTTACCATTCGAATGCAATCGAAATCGAGGACAAGGCATCATTATAAAAACTTTTGGTGGCATATATATGCCTTTCCTACTTTCTTTAGACGTCGGTGCTATAATTATTTTTAATATATGCCTTTCCTCCTTTATTTAGACGTCAGCCCTATAACTTAATTTTTAATTTTAAATAATTTAAAATTTAAACTAAATATTTAAAATTAAATATTCCATTATCAGGGAAATTTTTTTGATGAAACAAAATGCCAACCTAGGTTTTAAGAAAAATCCATTTTAAATTTGCCATCCATGGTTTTAAATAAAACCTTTTTTTTTGTTTGCCTTGGTTTTCACAAAAACCCTATATACATCTATGCTCTCCAAAAGTGCTTTTGCCATCAAAAATCAATGTGATCCATGTGACATCAATGATCCATGTGACATCAATGACAACATAAAATAACTCAAATTGCCAACAATCTCCCCCTTTGTCATTGATGGAAACACCTCTAATGCAAATCACACAATCACTGCAAAAACCATCTCTGAGAATAAAAGTTGCTCCCCCTGACTCAATACTCTCTATGGAGGTTGATCCCCATAACTCAATGCTCTCTTTGGAGGTTGCTCCCCCTAACTTAATGCTCTCTTTGGAGGTTGCTCCCCCTAACTTAATGCCCTCCCCCTTACTAAAATATCTCCTCATTTGACATCAATGGCAAAATAGACACCTATGGAGCTAAAAAATATGACTCTTAAGCTTAGCACCCTCAGCACCTTCTCTCTTGAGGTGATTAATTTTGGGGTGGGAGTACTTTTAATCACATATTACATTGTTTCTTTCCTCTGTCAAATTCATTCAATATTTTTCTAATATCCTTATCTTGATGAATTACTTGATCTTCTTGTATTGAACCTGTTTGGAATTGAGTCCTACACCATTTTACAATATGTCCAAAGTTATTGCAATTAAAACACTTGATGTTGTCGCCTTTGGATGGTGCCCATATCCTGAATTTTTTCTTGAAATAATTTCCATATCCTTTCCTTTCCTGAACCCTGTATTGTGAAGTTTTGTTTTCATGACCATTATGACCATGACTTTTGAATTGTGTAGCTCTAAAACCAAAACCATGTTGGTCATTTTCTTTGCATTGAGAAGCTCTATGACCAATCCTTTTTCTTGAGAAGAAATGTCCCTAAAAACCATACCTTCTTCCTTTGATGTTCCTTCTAGCAAAATCAAACTTCTTTGATCCATAGACCCTACAGTGTATAGCCCTGTGTCCAAATCCATTACAAGAAAAATAATGCTCTTGAAAAACCCTTTGTTCATGCCTTGGTTCCTCATACATTTCTTGATCATTATCCTTGTGATCATTTTTGACTTGTGCATTGTATCCTTGAACCTTCTTTGTAGTATCTAAATCCTCTTTCTTAATTTCTTCCTTGCTTTCCTTTTCAATAATTTATTTTCATTTTGAAATTGATTCATCTATCTCAAAACAAGATCCAAACTGAATGTTTGGAGCCATAGGAACTTTGGAACTTTCTTCATAAATCTTAGGTACTTCTTTGCTTTCATATTTTAGAACTTCTTTTTCTTTTGAGCGTGATTTTTCTTGGACATAAGATACAACATTAAAATATGTTTCCACTCCTTTTTGAACCTTTTCATCTAATGCGTCATGTCTTGCCATTATTACCCTTAGTTCTTCATTCATCCTATCCTCTATCATTTTTGCATTTTGAAACTCATATCTTATATTAATGATTGTCTGAAGTAGTTCTTATCTGATTTTGACATATGTTCGAATATTGTTTTCAAGATTCCTGTATTCTTCTTTTAGCCTTTTGACTTCTGATTTTTTTTTTCTTGGATAATCCTCTTCTTTTTCTATTAAAAGTGATACTTATTCATCTTAATTATTACTAATATTATTATAATCTTCTATAGAAAACAAACTCTCATGATTTCTTTGACCATGCCTATTTCCTTGATGTGTCATCTCATCTTTACTATCACTGAATCCATTGCAATATCCTGATCTATGATCTCTTTGACCACACACAAAGCACTATTCTCTTTCACCTTATTTTCCTAGGAATATATGTTCTTCCTTTTCATAATATGACTTGTCTCTATCACTATTATCTGAGCTATCACTTTCTTCTTCAATGTAGAAAGTTTTCTTTTTCTTACAAAAAATTTTCTTCTTCTCATACTTGCTTTGCTTGTATTTGTCATTTTTGTCATGCTTATGCTTTCCATCTTCTTTTCTTCTGTGACCCTATTTTTCATCATCATTATTTTCTTCATGTGGAAACTTGTGTGCATAGTGACCAAAGTCACCACACTTGTAGCATTTGACTTTCTTCATATCCCTAAAATTTCTTAAGGCCTTTTTCCTTTTGATGAAGTTAGCTTCGTCATCATTATATAAATATTTATCTGTATCTGGAACTTTCCCTTTATTTTTCTTTGAAGCCTTGAATGCAATTTCTTTTATTAGAACCTGATGCTTACTTATCCTCATATCATAAGCTGTGAGAGTTCCTTGTAGTTATTCCATTGTTAGCTTTTTGATATCCATTATTTCTTCTATTGCTGAAACCTTTGCATCATACTTCATGGGAAGTGATCTCAAAACATTTTGAGTAACTTCTAATTCTTTCATCTCAAATACTAGACCTCTTATGGTGTTAGAAATCTCATAAAATCGAACTAAAAACTTTACAATATCTTAAAAATATTCCATTTTCAATTCCTCAAATATTTTTCTATGAGTTTGTAGTTTTGCTAACTTTACCTTGGAATATCCTTCATAGGTATTTTGCAACTTGGTCCACATTTCATTACCTAAAATACATACCATTACCTTTGCAAAATATGTCTCACGTAGCCCACTAAAAATGCAATTGATTGCCCTTGCATTGATCTCAACCAATTTTCTAATAGTCTTATCTACCTCAGGATCACCTTCAACCTTATATTCTTTTTCAACTATCTGCCATACCTCATATCCTTGTGATATCAAGTAGTTCTTCATTCTCATGCTCCAAAAAGCATAATTGTTACCGTCAAACAATAGAGCCTTATTTGTAGATGATCCATTCTGTGAAGCCATCTATGTTCTTGTAGAATCTACCCTCAAGCTATTATCCTTTTCAAAGGAACCCACTCTGATACCAATTAAAGAACATAAGCTTATACTGAGAGGGGGGGTGAATAGTATAGTGCCCACTTTTTACTTTCTTTCCAAACCAATATCAATTAGTGTCCTTAATTGCAATAACCAAATATATTAGTGTGCATTAATGACATAGATAGCAATAGTAAGCAAGAGCACAAATCACCACACACAATTGAGACACAAGATTTAATGTGGTCCCCCAATGTGGGGTACTCCATAATATAATATTCTTATAATATTTCACACAGAAATAAGTATCCTTATCCTAATACAAATGATTACTTTGATCTGATCAAAGCTAGGAAATCTACTAATCTACTCAAAGCTAGGAAATCCACTAATATTCTTAGGTAGGCAATCCTGATCTACTTAGGTAGAAAATCCACTAATCTTCTTAGCAAGGAAATCCACTAATCTGCTCAATAAGGCAATCCACTGATCTGCTCAGCTAGGCAATCCTAATATGCTCAAGTAGGCAATCCAATAATCTTCTAAACAAGGTAATCCTGATCTATTCAAGTAGGTAATCCACTAATCTGCTTTAGCAAGCTCAACAAGAACTTGCCCAAAATATGCTCTAACAAGCTCACCAAGAACTTGCTCAAATCTTCTCTAGCAAGCTCACAAAGAACTTACTCAAATCTGCTCTAGCAAGCTCACCAAGAACTTGCTCAAATATTCTCTAGCAAGCTCACCAAGAACTTGCTCAAACTATGCTTCAACAAGCTCACTCAGAACTTGTTCAAATATTCTCAATAGGATCACTCATAACCTTCTCAAATCTGCTCTACAAGCTCACCAAGAACTTGTTCAAATATTCTCAATAGGCTCATTTAGAACCTACTCAAATCTGCTCAACAAGATCACCAAGAACTTGCTCAAATGTTGTCCCAAATTTTTCCACAAATCTGTCCCAAAAGCCTTATCAAAGGCTCAATAAATCATACACAAAAAATTCCACAAACTTGTCCAGAAATCTATCCCAAATGCCTTCTCAAAGGCTCAATCAATCATACACAACAACTGCCACAAATCTATTCCATAAATCTATCCCAAAGGCCTTATCAAAGGCTCAATCAATCATACTCAAGTAGCACTCAAATATCATCCATAAATCTATAAAGACAAGGCTCAAAGATGAAATCAACAATGAATGACAATGCACTCTACAATGGATGACAACAATGATCCACAATGATCTCAACTTAAATTAGAATATAGAATAGTTTGTTTCATGGAACTTAAACAATCACTTCACACAATCACTTGACTAGGCTTAAACAACTCAACCAATCACCACAAGGAATTACTCTTTCTTACAAACCCTAGTCCAAGCATGTATCAACCAACTCAAATATTTCCAACAATGCTCAACCACAAATCTCACATAACAATGATACTCATGTTCTCATCTAACTCAAGTTCAAGTTATTTGCATAACCAATGGGCTTCAACAACAATGCTTATAAAAAATTCATCACATAAAAATGATACTCATTATTCTCAAACCCTATCTCAGGTTTTTCACACAACTAATGGCTTCAACAACAATGCTTATAAAACAAGGTTTAAACACAAATCTCAAACTAGAAAACCTTGAAGCATTCAATCAACCACTTTTGAAAAGGAAACCACAATCAATCCTTTTCTCTCCAATGATATTTCAGAAATCAACCACCACAAACAAAGTCAATGGAGAATATTGCTCATACCTTTTTGATGCCTTATTAGTTGTCCACTAAATCTGCCACACTCAACAAACTTTCTTTTTCAACTTTCAATAAGGGTTAGAGATCTTGATTAGTAACACAACAATAATATCCATATAACACCTTATTACTCCTACTCAATAAAATGCATCATGTCCCCTCATGAAAGAATTAATCACCTTTGAAAAAGAACAAAGCAATCCCTTTACAAAATCATAAATATCTCTTTACACACATATTATTTCTCCCTCTAAGGAAGTTAAAAAAAAGCCCTTGATATAAGCTTTCCAACAATATATAATATGATATACTTCTAAAACATAAATCACCAGAAATATCTCTTTTTCTTAAAGTGCATCACAACCCTTATTTCTCCTCGTGCAACTTTAGAAAAATAAAATAATAATAAAAAATATTAACTTGCCTCTGTCCTTGATGGGATTCGATCTTTTTATGCTTCCTTGCTCAGCACCTTAACCGCAGCCAAGCCGTCATTGGGCCACACGCCCTCACGTGCTCAAAAGGGGCACGAATCAAAACATAACCCTTAATATTATGCACCCTTTGAAAACTCCAAACACCTCAAGCATTTCAACACATAACACAACCACGACGGGACTCGATCACAGGATCTCCTGCTTCACACACAACACACAGGCTCTTTTCGCAATAGGTTACCTTTTGAATGCAATCGAAATCAAGGACAAGGCATCATTATCGAAAATTTTGGTGGCATATATATATATGCCTTTCCTCCTTTCTTTAGATGTTGGTGCTATAATTATTTTTAATATATGCCTTTCCTCCTTTCTTTAGACGTCGGTGCTATAACTTTATTTTTAATTTTAAATTTTAATTTTAATTTTAAATAATTTAAAATTTAAACTAAATATTTAAAATTAAATATTTCCATCATCGAGGCACCTTTTTTGATGAAACGAAAAGACAACCTAGGTTTTAAGAAAAACCCATTTCAAATATGCCATCCATGGTTTTAAATAAAACCTTTTATTTTTCCTGCCTTGGTTTTCACAAAAACCCTGTATACATCCATGCTCTCCAAAAGTGCTTTTGCCATCAAAACTCAATGTGATCCATGTGACATCAATGATTCATGTGACATCAATGACAACATAAAATAACTCAAATTGCCAACACTTAATGTTCTTAGGATATTTATATGTGTTTCAATTTTAGGATTTGGGATAAATTTTGGAGGACCTATAATTTCTACTTGCTAAGAATAAAATAGGGATTAACCCAAAGGGTGGTTAGAACATTGTGACATCTTGCTTATAGTAAGAATGGACTTATTTATTAAAACTATATCATAAATTTGGCTATATCCTAATTGTATTTTGGAGGATTTAAACAAGAGAAATTTACATTATATCTTCAGTTCGAAGTCAACCTATAGCCTAATATTCTCTATTTTGGTTGTGTTTAGGCTAGGTGGCACCCAAGATGAGAGGAGGAAATATTGCTTCCCCAAATAGACAACACCATAAGGATAATGTTAAGGAAAGGACCCAAGAAAGGGGTTCAAGGAACTTAAGCAAAGAGGTGGAAAATATCATCACCATTGCTATAGTGTTACAAGAACAAATAGAACAGTATGAGGAGCTAATAGACCAGCAAAGAGAACAAATAAAACAACATAAGTAGTTGAATGATTCCTATTTTGTAGAATTGACAAAGAAAAACTGATAGTCCCAAAGGGGAAGAGAAAGTGTTGGTTATTTAAAGTGGAAAGGTCAAAAAAAATAATAGGTAAGCCAACTCAAACATGCTAATATTAAGAGGAAGGGTGATGAATAGGGTGAATGGAAACCCCCTCAACTAAAAAATAGTGTAGCTAAATTGGATTATAGGAAAGGCTAAAGTCAACTAAAGGTACCCCAAGCAGAACAAATTGCAAAATAGATTTATAAAAACCATGACGGCCCCAAATAAAATTACCATATATGTTGAGGGCCATATTATGTGATCAAATACCCCAATAAAACAAATTTGAGTAAGTGGATAGAAGGGGTGACCCTCAAAACTCACTCAACCTTGGGAAAGGAAGAACAAATAGATTCATATCAAATAAGGTAATTGGGGAATTAAATTGGGGAAAGACACAAACACCCCAAAGGAAGTTTCTACTAGTGTGGAGGCCCTCATTATGTTGTCAATTACCCAAGAAAAACAAGACCAAGCATTCAGGCCAAAGAGACAAGCCCTATATTACAAGAGATAGTAGGAAATCATAATCGAAACTAAGCATCCATTCCATTGAAATAAAATGTAAATTTTATTTTTACCTCTAAATAAATACTTTAGCTTTGGTTAGATTTATTTTCTTAGTTTTATTTATTCTAATTAGTAAGGGATATACCAAAAATGCTAGGATATTTATCCCAAGGGTGGAAGTTCGAGTATGGTTCTGGGTAAACCTACTTAGTAAACCAATGTTTCCCAATGGTAGAGATTACTTTAACTAGTGGTACCAAGATAACAAAGCCTCAATATATTTCCAAGATATATGTTACAAAAGGGCAAGGAGAGACTGATAATTCATTGTGAACAAGGGTTATTTAAATCCTATATGTTGTCAGCTATGCAATTAAAGAAAGCCCTTAAGAAGGGAAATATATTTTATGTCATAAAACTCAACAAAGTTGGATAATATTAGAAGAGAGAAGTGTTGGAGAAACACTCAATGTTGTAGGAATTTAGTGATGTATTTCTTGAGGATTTACCTGGGTTTCATCTTGTGCGAGAATTTGATTTTACTATTGAACTTATTGCAGGAGCATGACCTATCCATAGATCTTCATATAGGTTGAATCCTATTGATATGCAAGAATTAAATCTACAACTAAAAGCTTTATTAGAAAAGGGACTAATAAAGCTAAGTGTGTCATCATGGATTGCATTGGTGCTATTTGTTAAAAATAAATATGGTTCATTAAGGTTATGTATTGACTACAAAATGCTTAGCAAGACTACAATCAAGAATTGATACCCTTTAACTAGAACTGAATATTTGTTCGACCAACTGAAATATGCCACGATATTCACAAATATTTATCTAAAATCAAGTTACTATGAATTAAGAATACATGAGGAGGACACTCACAAAATGATATTCAAAACTCGGTATGAGCATTATGATTTTATATTCTTACCCTGTAGGCTGACTAATGCCCTAGCTGTATTTATGAATCTAATAAATAGTATTTTCAGGAAGCATCTAGATCAGTTTGTCATTGTATTTTTGGATGATATCTTAATATAATATTGATATAGAAAGGAACATGATAAAAACCTCAAAATCATGTTAGATTTTCTTAGGGAGAACCAAATATATGGAAATCTAGCAAAAAGTGATTTTAATGCATCGAAGGTACGACATCTAGGGCACATTATATGTAAAAAAATAATTGTGGTATATCTAGAGAAAATTGAATCCATTGTGAATTGGCCACCCCCTACCAATGTGGTAGAATTACGAAGCTTCATGGGGATAACAGGCTATTATAGATATTATATAAAGGATTACCCCAAGATTGTAGTTATAATAACTAACCTCCAAAAAAAGGGAAAAGAATTCAAGTGGTCATAAAAGTGCAAAATTGCCTTTGTGTTCCTAAAGCAAAAACTCACTATGACACAAGTATTAAATATCCAAGACCCTCAAGGAAACTTCTTAGTATGCACTGATGCATCACTAGAAGGGTTAGGAGTACTCATGCAATATGTGTCAGTAGTAGCATACACTTCAAGGAAGATTAAGAAGCACAAAATTAATTATTCTACACACTATTTAGAGCTAGCTATAGTGGTACATGCTCTAAATATCTAGCACCATTACTTGGTAGGAAGGCCCATTGAGTGAAAAAATGACCATAAAAGTCTCGGGTATATATTCACCCAGCCTATACTAAATGCAAGAAAAAGAATATGAGTTGAGTTTCTCATTGAATATGACATTGAGAGTAAGTATATAAAGGGGAAAGAGAATAAGGTTATTGATACCTTAAGTAGAAGGAATCATATAGTAGACATAAACAAAAGTCACATAGATCTAATCGATTAAGTGAGGAAGAAGCAATCTCAATATGAGTATTGCAAGGAAATTTGGGCTAAGATGAGCAGGGATTCTAAGGGTAATAAGGAATTTAGCATGAACGATGATATTTTTTGCCACCAAGGTAGAATCATTGTACCAAAAATAGGTGATTTAAGGAGTCTAATAATGCAATAAAACCATAGATACCTTTATTCTGCACATCCTAGAGGGACCAAAATGAGAGAAAACATGAAAATAACCTTCTTTTGGATAGGAATAAAAAAGAGTATTACCGATTTTATCGCTTGGTATATTGAATATCAGAAGGTTAAGACTGATTAGCATTCTATAGGATGATTTTATCCACATGATATACCTACCCAAAAATGGTAGGTCATATCTATGTATTTCATAGTAGGTTTACCCAAGATAGGGTATCAACACAATGTAATACTTGTAGTAGTCGATAATTGACTAAGGTTGCACATTTCATACCAAGAAACATAAAGGATGATGCTCAGCAACTGGCCAATAGATTTTCCAATGAGGTGTTCTTATTGCATGGGTCTTATAAAATAATCAGTTTAGACAAAGATTTTAGATTCACTTCTAAAATTTGGAAAGCCCTACAATGTATAGTAGGTATAAAATTGAACTTGAGCTTGACATACCACCCTAAAATAGATGGTCAGATAGAAATGGTAAATCAAGTACTAGAATATATTCTCTGCCTTTACTACATGGATCACAAATCTCATTGGAAAGAGTACCTACAACTTGTAGATTTTACCTAAAATAATGGATATCATTCCTCTTTGGTGATGACTCTTTTCAATGCCTTGTATGGTTGAAAGTGTAGAACTCCATTATCTAGGGATAATATGGAAGATCAAGTTGTTATTAGCCTAGATATGGTCATATAAATGGAATATCAACTAAAGGTGATCAAGCAAATACTCAAGGAAGCTACCAATCGATATAAAATTTATGTTGATCTGAAGAGAAATCCAAGGGAGTATTCTATAGGAGACAAAATATTCTTAAGGGTAACACCAATGAAAAGTGCTATAAAATCCATAAAGTTGGATCTTTGGTTTATGGGACCCTTTGAGATCATTGAGAAGATCAACTCGGTTGCATACTGACTTTTTTTACCACCTAACATATTAAACATCAATGATACCTTTCATATATCTCTTCTTAGGAAATATTTTCCTGATCCTAAAAATATATGGGATATTTCTAAATTATAGATCTTAAACCCTGAGGCTATTAAAGTAATTATGGTAAAAATTCTTAAGTTTTGTTCTAAGACTATGCGAAACTAGACTCTGGAACAATGTAAGGTCCAATGGGACCATTTTTCTAAATGAAATTCCACTTGGGAAAAGTGGAGGGCATGCAAAAATATTTTTCATTCTTGTTTGAAATTATAATATAATAATTTTTATTTTTGTAAAATAGAAAATATCCAGGATGGTGTTTAGTCCCATGGGGTAGTATGTCATGACCCTCCTTGGTGGAAATTTTTTGCATGAAATAATTTATGATGATCAATAGTACTTTGATACTTAAATTTGTGTAAATAAATGATTGTACAATATTTAGATTAATTCATATTTGAAAAACATGGTACTTCTGACATGATTTTCAATGTGTAGGATTAGGTACTCTTGTGAGGTAGAAGAAATATAATCATCCACTAAGAATGGGATACCTTAAGTAGGGAAATTGATGATTACGATGGTTGGGGATAACATGGATGACTATCCTCATATAGGTATACATTATTGCTTAAGGGATAATCATCAACTAGCCATCCATCTAGAGCTACAGTTGATAGCCTAGTAGCTATCATAAATTCTTTGGTTGAGATGGGTGATTGGGTTGATGGAAAGATTCCCTCTTTATCGGTTGCATATGATTGGTTATCTTTTACTTCATCACTTTGTTGCATCATTGGTTTTGGAAAATATGCATAATCTTGGGTGCTTTTGAATTTTATGAATTGTTGAAAGAATGGCACGTTTATAGTTTGTGATAAAGAACTTATATATATATATATATATATATATATATATATATATATATATATATATATATATATATATATATATATATATATATATGCTCTCGAATTTACTATATGGATCATAAATCTCATTGGGAAGAGTACCTACACCTTGTAGAGTTCACCTATAATAATGGACATTGCTCCTCTTTAGTGATGACTCCTTTCAATGCCTTGTATAGTAGAAAGTGTAGAACTCCATTGTCTTGGGATAATATGGAAGATCGAGTTGTGATTGGTCTAGATATGGTCATAGAAATGGAAGATCAGCTAAAGGTGATCAAGCAAAGACTCAATGAAGCTACCAATAGATAGAAAATTTATGTTGATCTGAAGATAAATCCAAGGGAGTATTCTATAGGAAACAAAATATTCTTATGGGTAACACCAATGAAAAGTGTTATCAAATCCATAAATTTGGATCTTTGGTTTATGGGACCCTTTGAGATCATTGATAAGATCAGCTCGGTTGCATACTAACTTGCATTACCACCTAACTTATCAAACATTCATGATACCTTCCATATATCTCTGCTTAGGAAATATGTTCTTGATCCTAAACATATATGGGATGTTTCTAAATTATAGATCTTAAACCCTGAGGCTATTAAAGTGATGATGATAAAAATTCTTAAGTTTTGTTCTAAGACTATGCGAACCTTCCATATATCTCTGCTTAGGAAATATGTTCTTGATCCTAAACATATATGGGATGTTTCTAAATTATAGATCTTAAAACTTGAGGCTATTAAAGTGATGATGATAAAAATTCTTAAGTTTTGTTCTAAGACTATGTGAAACCAAACTCTGGAATAATGTATGGTCCAATGGGACCATTTTTCTAAATGAA
Source organism: Wollemia nobilis (assembly GCA_028583015.1). NCBI lineage: Eukaryota > Viridiplantae > Streptophyta > Pinopsida > Araucariales > Araucariaceae > Wollemia > Wollemia nobilis. The sequence goes on from JAQPPZ010016936.1 coordinate 7,100,663, forward strand.
ATTCCACTTGGGAAAAGTGGAGGGAATGCAAAAATATTTTTAATTCTTGTTTGAAATTATAATATAATAATTTTTCTTTCTGTAAAATAGAAAATATCCAGGATGGTGTTTAGTCCCATGGGGTAGTATGTCATGACCCTCCTCGGTGGAAACTTTTGCATGAAAGAATTTATGATGATCAATAGTACTTTGATACTTAACTTTGTGCAAATAAATGATTGTATAATTTTTAGATTAATTTATTTGAAGAACATGGTACTGCTGACATTATTGTCAATGAGTAGGATTAGGTACTCTTGTGAGGTGGAAGAAATATAATCATACACCAAGAATGGGATACCTGAAGTAGGGGAAATGATGATTATGATGGTTGGGGATAACATGGATGACTGTCCTCATATAGGTATGTATTATTTCTTTGTTGGAAATTTTGAGTCCCTAAGCTAAAAGTTGTCATTGATGTCAAAAGGACCTATGTAAGTAAGCACTATGATTTTGCTCCACAAAGAGCTTCATGAGAAGCAAAGGTTTTGATCAAATATTCTAAAAGGGATGCATGGCATTTGGTTCCAAAAGGAGCTCCAAGATAAGCTTAGTGAAAGGTTTTACTTAAAACCAATGGATGGCATATTTGAAATGGGTTTTTCTTAAAACCCAAATTGCTTTTCGTTTCATCGAAAAAGGTGCCCCAATGATGGATAAATTTAATTTTAAAGGTTTAGTTTAAATTTTAATTTATTTAAAATTAAAATTTAAATTTTAAAATTAAATAAAAGGTTTTTCCCTCCTTTCTTATTGGCACCGTCGATGTCATGAGGGCAATGTTAAAAGGACCGATGTATTCACATTGAAGGATGGCTTATATAAATAAGCCAAAGGTTTTCCATTTAATAAATCTAAGTCGTGTCGTATGATTTTAGAAAACCTAAAGTTCTTAGAATCTAACTATTGCATAGTGAATTTCTTGGAGTGTGATGTGGGCACTCAAGTCATGGATGGTAAAATTTTTGATGCCTTGTGAGGAAAGCGCACGTGGATTAAGGAAGAGAGTGCCCAAGGCACTCATGTGGGTAGTGTTAGCTCACGCGGCTTAGCTATCACTTGGCAGCATGGTGGGCAGAGGTTTGAAATGCCAAGGCCCTTCAAGGGCTCCTTTGAGGTATGCGCTCTGACTCCGATATTTGTGGGGGTCAATAGTTTAATTAAAATATTTGCTTTCTAATTTTTTATTATAATTTTTGTGGGATATATAATTTTGAGCAAGCTTTAATATTTTAATAAGGATTGATATTTGATTAATGTGGGATATTACCTAAGAAATATTTGTGATTATTTTTGAGTGCTAAAGTGTTCAAAGGAAGGATATAAAATATTTGATTTATTTTATGGTATAAGTGGTTTTTGGAGTGACAAGGTTATGCAATGATTTGATTTATTTTATTTTATGGTACAAGTGGTTTTAGGAGTGATAAGGAAGTTGTGCATTAATTATTAAGAAGATTTTCTAATTAAAAGCCTTGGTTAATTTTCAAAAGTGATTGGTTTAATGCTTCAAGGTTTTCTAGATTGAGAGTTGTGATTAAACCTTGTTTTATAAGAATTTTTGTTGGAGCCCATTGGTTGTGCAAAGAACTTGAACTTGAGTTAGAAGAGAACATGAGTATCATTGTTATGTGGGATTTTTTGTTGAGCATTGTTGGAAATATTTTAAGTTAATTGATACATGCTTGGACTAGGGTTTGTGAGAAAGGGTTGTTCATTGATGTGATTGGTTGAGTTGAGTTTATTGAGCCTAGTCAAGTGTGTGCATGTGGTTTTTCAAGTTCCATAAAACAAACTATTCTATATTCTTGATTTGAGTTGAGATTGATATTTGAGAATAGAACATATAGAGTCTCTAACAATTCTCTTTATGCTTCTATGAGATTGATTTGAGTTGAAATTGATATTTGAGTATAGAACATATAGAGTCTTTAACAATTCTCTTTATGCTTCTATGAGATTGAGTTGAGATATTGGTTGAGCATTAAGTATAGAACATATTGAGTCTCTAACAATTCTCTTTATGATTCTATGAAATTGGACAAGTTCTGTGTGAGCTTGTTAAGCATATTTGAGGCAAGTATTTAAGAAGGCTTGTGGATTGATTTTGAGTAAGCTTTTGTGGAAGCTTGCTATGCAAATTTGAGAAAGTCCTAGAGAGGAATTATTGAGAAGATTTGAGCAAGTCCTAGAGAGGACTTATTGAGCATATTTGTACAAGTCCTAGAGAGGACTTATTGATCATATTTGAGCAGGTTATGTGTGGACATGTTGAGCAGATTTGGACAGGTTTTGTGTGGACTTGTTGAGCATATTTGAGGAGGTTCTATGTGGACCTGTTGAGCAGATTTGGATAGATTCTTTTTGGACCTGTTGAGCATATTTGGATAGGTTCTATGTGGACCTGTTGAGCAGATTTGGACAAGTTATGAGTGAGCTTGTTGAGCAGATTTGAGAAGGTTGTGAGTGAACCTATTGAGACAGAGCTTTGGATGTGAAAAAGTATAGAGGACAGAGTCTCAGTGGATAGAGATATAGTAGCCAATACAATTGAAGATAAATTTTAGTGAGGAGTATTCAAGTGGAGAGAGACCCACCAGTCAGTGCAGTAGAGAGAAAAAGTCTTCTAGAATATCACTAGCCATAGCAAAAGGGGAAATAGTTCTCCTGTGGAAGATATCCACAAACTTGAGATTAGGGGATCAACATCTCCTTTGGACAGAGGTCCATAAACATGTTAATTGGGAAGGATTCCCAAAGAGATTGATTGAGAAAATTTTAGTAAAATATTTTCTCCATGGATTCGCCCACATTGGGTGAACCACGTAAATTTGTGGTGTCTCTATTGTGTATGGTGTTTTGTGTTTTATGCATTGCTTTTATTACTGCTATTTATATTGTTATCTATACATTGCATAATATTGAATTGAAATAAAAAGTAAAAATGGGTCTTATACTGTTCACCCCGCCTCTCACTATAACAACCAATCATCATACAAATAAGGAAGGTAAGCTTCTAACACATGCAAATTCAAGAGCTATGAATGCAATTATAAAAGGGCTACATAGATAAGAATCTATGAAGGTTATGGAATGTAAAACAACAAAAGAAATGTGGGAACTTTTGCATGAAATATATGAAGGAGATAAAGGAGTCAGAATGTCTAAGATCAAAAATCTCAAAGGAGAATTTAAGAACCTACGAATGAGGGATGATGAAAACATTCATGACTATCTCAACAAGGTTGATGAACTTGTACATGAGATGAAAGGTCTTGGAATGAAGGTTGATGAATATGATGCTTGTGATAATATCTTGAGAACTCTTCTAAAAAGGTATAGTGAAAAGGTTTCTTCTATAGAAACATCAATTGATAGTGATTATTTGACAAGGAATTCTTTGCTTGGCATGTTTACTACTTTTGAGATAAGAACAAAAACTCCTATTCCTCCAAAAGAAGCTACTTTAAAAGTAGATAAAAATAAAAATGGAAAGAAGATAGAATTGAGAAGTGAGTCATCCAGTGATGAAGAAGCAAATTATGGCATAAGAGATAGAGGTTACAAGAGACCCATAGATCTAAGATCCATCAAATGTTTTAATTTGGATGGTATGGACACTATGAAAAAGAATGCAAAGAGCCAAAAGAAAACAATGATGAAGAAAAATAGGATCACAAATACAGGGAATCAGAAAGACACAGGTAACAGAAGAAAAGCAAGGATAGACAAAGCAGACAAGGAAAGAATTTCTTCTAGAGAAAAAATAGAAGCTACTATGCGAAAAATGCAAATAAGTACTCAATTGATAGTGATGCTAGTTTTTCAGACAATGATAGAGATGAAGTCTTATTTATGGTTAAAGAGAAATATCCAGTTAAGAAAAGGACTCCAGTTATTCTCAAGTATTTTAGATGTGATAAATTTGGACATCTTGAAGATGATTGCATTAGGGATGGTTATATTTTCAGTGATGATGATTTTGAAGATGCACTTGAAAGACCATATGAGAATCTTCTAATAGCTTTGGAAGATAAAGAAAGTTATCCTATAGAATACAAGTCAAAAGGAAGTAATGATAAGAAATAAGGCAAACAAATAGAAGATTATTCAGTAGATAATGGTTATGATCTCAAGGGAGAACTTATATATGCCCTTGACACAGTAAAGAAGGTTAGAAAGCAACACTCCAAGCTTGAAAGTTAGTTTCAATAATGTGATGAAGAAAGGTTATTGCTCATAGAGGATTTAGAGAAGTCAAAGGCTAAGGCAAGCAAGTTCAAGGATAAGTTAGAAGCAAAGATTTTGGAATGTGAGAATTTAGCACAAGAAGTGGCTACTCTAAAAGAAGACTTAAAGGACTCCAAGATAAATATGAAGAGTTTCACAAATAGCTATAAGAACTGGGATAAGTCCATCTGTGGACAATAGCGAACATCATGTTCAAAAGGTCTTGGCTTTGGAAAGGTTCAAAAGAAACTAGAAAAAGAATCTACTTCTTGATGAAGAAGAAACTTCAGAAGAAGATACTTCAGAAGAAGACAATTTAAGTGAAAGTGGGACATCAGAGGATGAGTTGGACAACAAAGAGAGGAACAATGCACAAAGAAGATACAAAAGGAACAACAATCAGAACAGGAGACCAATGAGGTTAAGACAAGTAGGCTTCAATGGAATATGTTTTTCATATCATAGGTTTGGACACATGGTTTCACAGTGCAGGACTCATGAAAGATAGGTATATGGAAAAGAATAACTTTTCCGAGGTTATTGCTACTCATGTAATGAGTTTGGTCAGAAGACAATGAATTGCAGGATTAATGACAGAAGAGGATATGGCTTCATTAGGAGAAATTTTTGGAAATTTGAGTGATTTTATGTTTTCATTGATGTCACATGGATAATTGATGTCACATGAATCACATTGAGTTTTGGTGGCCAAAGCATTTCATAAATAAGCATTTATGATATTTTGGAGAGCATGGATATATACAGGGTTTTTGTGAAAACCAATGTAGGCAAAATAAAAGGTTTTATTTAAAACCATGGATGGCAGATTTGAAATGGATTTTTATTAAAACCCAGGTTTGCTTTTAGTTTCATCGAAAAAGGTACCCTGGTGATGGAGATATTTAATTTTAAATATTAAAATTTAAATTTTAAATTATTTAAAATTTAAATTTTAAATTATAGCGTCGACGTCAAAGAAAGGAAAAGGCATAAAAATAATATTTAAATTATAGCATCGACATCAAAGGAAAGGAGGAGGACATATATATATGCCCAAAGTTTCAATTTATTTCTCTATGCGCTCGATTTGATATTTGGATTTGAATGGAAAAAGAGCCTGGGTATCGTGTGAAAAAAGTTTGAAAGACCTACAATTTACGCGTTCTTTGAAGAGACTATGGTGGGGTAAAGCCAAAAATATAGGTCTCATTGGCCAAGTGGTTCATGTGCTATGTGTGAAGCAGGAGGTCCTGCGTTTGATTCTTGTCGAAAGTGTTTTGCTATGTTGAAACGCATGAAGCGCATTTTGTTTTTGAAAGGTGCAGATATTTGCGACATAAGGTTTTGTTGTGTGCTCCTTTTGAGCATGTGAGGGCGTGTGGCCCAAAAGTAGGCTGGATGTGGTTAAGGCGTTGATCAAGAAGGTCACGAGATCAAATCCCGTCAGTGACAGAGGTAGGTTAATAATTTTTAATATGTTTTAGTTTTCTAAAGTTGCCCTAGGAGGAATAAGGGTTGTGATGCATGTTTAGAAAAGGAGAGATTTTTTATGATTTAATTTTTTAAAGTATATCATATTATATATAGTTGGAAATATTATTTCGAGTGCTATTTTTTTTTTTTGGTAAATAAAAGTCTTCATTAATTACCGGGTTTTGCAGGTTAACCCAAAACCTATTACAATATCCAACCTTCTATTGATATTGTAGATCCTAGTCATCCTTGAAAATTTCTTACCAAAACTTGTGTTGAATCCCCTACAACACCTTACTAACAAGGCACACCCATACCTAAACATAACTGTAAACATTACTTACATTGACAGGAAATTGAAGTTTGGAACTTTGCACTTGTGAAACCTATTGCTTTCCCATTTCCTATTCTCTGTCGAAATCCTCCAAGGCTTACACCCTATTACATTCATTTCCAATTTGGTATGACTTAGAGGGAAACCCCACAGTTATTATCATCTCCATGGGGAAAGAACACCCATTCATATTTCTCCTTAACGGGTATGTTTATTTTCATGACTAATAATGTTTTCCACTTCACATGGCACACCTTGTGTCCATGTCACCAAACTACCAACATCAACACCTATGTTGGCTAATTTTTCATCTGACCTGTTGGCCTCATGGTACACATGACAAACCCTCCTATTATGTCTTGTCACAAAAAGGATCCTCACTTCACGGATGACTCCCTCGATTCTCCATGGAGGTTTTTTGCCATTGGTTAATAGGTTGATGATGTTCATCGAATCACCTTCAATCATCAAGTTACCTTGAGTTGCTTGGGCTACTTGCAACCCTATCCAAAGGGCTCTAGCTTCTACTTCATTATTAGTTCTTATTCCCAATGGTTCAGCGAAGGCCTTGACCAGATTTCCTTGATGATCCCTTATTATTCCTCTAGCTCCAGATCTTCTCGGGTTCTCCTTGGATGCACCATCAAAATTTAGTTTAAACCAACCCTAGGGGGGTGCCTCCCAAGAAATCCCATTTTTGGGATTGGGCAAAGGAATGGAAGGTTTATCCTCAATACCTAAGGGCTGAGCTAATTATTTTTCTTGGGGAGGAATTGAGTGGTTCTCATCCACTAAGGTGCTAAAGTTTTCTTTCACAAAGACAATAATCTTATTGAGGATGGTTTTTGGGTTGTGAATGGTATCCTTAAAGGCTCTATGGTTCCTTTATTTCCAAATCTTCCAAAGAAAATGATGCCAATATATTTTTCATAGGTACTTAATTTTTAGGCTAACAAAGGGTTGATTCCATTGATGGAACACTTCGGATATAAGAGTAGGCTTAACCCACAAGATCCTAAAGGCTTGGAAAAGTTCATCCAGGATGGACTCTGCTATCGGACACTCTAGAAACAAGTGTTGGGTTGTCTCCCATCCTGCGTTGCACATGTAGCAACAGTTAGCAATAAGCATACCTTTGGATAACATATTGTCCATAGTGAGGATTTTTCCTTGAATCACCAGCCATGAAAAAAAGGATGTTTTAGGAATTAATCCTTTGATCCAAACCAAACTCGGTTGAAATTGTTGACCTTCCACATTGTGAAGCAAATTATAGGCAGACTTAACTGTGAAGTCACCACTTTCAGTCTCAGCCCAAACAATGTGATCTTCATCCTCTCCAAAGGATGTAGTGGAACTTAGATATGATTCAACAGCCAATCCTCATACAAATAAGGAAGGTAAGCTTCTAATGCATGCAAATTCAAGAGCTATGAATGCAATTATAAAAGGGCTACATAGATCAGAATCTATAAAGTTTATGAAATGTAAAACAATAAAAGAAATGTGGGAACTTCTGCATGAAATATATGGATATAAAGGAGTCAGAATGTCTAAGATCAAAAATCTCAAAGGAGAATTTAAGAACCTACGAATGAGGGATGATGAAAACATTTGTGACTATCTCAACAAGGTTGATGAACTTGTACATGAGATGAAAGGTCTTGGAATGAAGGTTGATGAATCTGATGCTTGTGATAAGATCTTGAGGACTCTTCTAAAAAGGTATGGTGAAAAAGGTTTCTTCTATAGAAACATCAATTGATAGTGATTATTTGACAAGGAATTCTTTGCTTGGCATGTTTACTACTTTTGAGATAAAAACAAAAACTCCTATTCCTCCAAAAGAAGCTACTTTAAAAGTAGATAAAAATAAAAATGGAAAGAAAATAGAATTGAGAAGTGAGTCATCCAGTGATGAAGAAGCAAATTATGGCATAAGATATAGAGGTTACAAGAGACCCATAGATCTAAGATCCATCAAATGTTTTAATTTGGATGGTATGGACACTATGAAAAAGAATGCAAAGAGCCCAAAGACAACAATGATGAAGAAAAATAGGATCACAAATACAGAGAATCAGAAAGACACAGGTACCAGAAGAAAAGCAAGGATGGACAAAGCAGAAAAGGAAAGAATTTCTTCCAAAGAAAAAAGAGAAGCTACTATGCGAAAAATGCAAATAAGTACTCAATTGATAGTGATGCTAGTTTTTCAGACAATGCTAGAGATGAAGTCTTATTTATGGTTAAAGAGAAATATCCAGTTAAGAAAAGGACTTCAGTTATTCTCAAGTATTTTAGATGTGGTAAATTTGGACATCTTGAAGATGATTGCATTAGGGATGGTTATATTTTCAGTGATGATGATTTTGAAGATGCACTTGAAAGACCATATGAGAATCTTCTATTAGCTTTGGAAGATAAATAAAGTGATCCTATAGAATACAAGTCAAAAGGAAGTAATGATAAGAAATAAGGCAAACAAATAGAAGATTATTCAGTAGATAATGGTTATGATCTCAAGGGAGAACTTATCTATGCCCCTGACACAGTAAAGAAGGTGAAAAAACAACACTCCAAGATTGAAAGTCAGTTTTAAGAATGTGATGAAGAAAGGTTATTGCTCTAGAGGATTTAGAGAAGTCAAAGGCTAAGGCAAGCAAGTTCAAGGATAAGTTAGAAGCAAAGATTTTGGAATGTGAGATTTTAGCACAAGAAGTGGCTACTCTAAAAGAAGACTTAAAGGACTCCAAGATCAATATGAAGAGTTTCACAAACAGTTGTAAGAACTTGGATAAGTTCATCTGTGGACAACAGCGAACATCATGTTCAATAGGTCTTGGCTTTGGAAAGGTTAAAAATAAACTAGAAAAAGAATCTACTTCTTGATGAAGAAGAAACTTCAGAAGAAGACAATTTAAGTGAAAGTGGGACATCAGAGGATGAGTTGGACAACAAAGAGAGGAACAATGCACAAAGAAGATACAAAAGGAACAACAATCAGAATAGGAGACCAATGAGGTTAAAACAAGTAGGCTTCAATGGAATATGCTTTTCATATCATAGGTTTGGACACATGGTTTCACAGTGCAGGACTCATGAAAGATAGGTATATGGAAAAGAATAACTTTTCCAAGGTTATTGCTACTCATGTAATGAGTTTGGTCACAAGGCAATGAATTGCAGGATTAATGACAGAAGAGGATATGGCTTCATTAGGAGAAATTTTTGGAAATTTGAGTGATTTTATGTTTTCATTGATGTCACATGGATAATTGATGTCACATGAATCACATTGAGTTTTTGTGGCCAAAGCATTTCATAAATAAGCATTTATGATATTTTGGAGAGCATGGATATATACAGGGTTTTTGTGAAAACCAATGTAGGCAAAATAAAAGGTTTTATTTAAAACCATGGATGGCATATTTGAAATGGATTTTTCTTAAAACCCAGGTTTGCTTTTAGTTTCATCGAAAAATGTACCCTGGTGATGGAGATATTTAATTTTAAATATTTAAATTTAAATTTTAAATTATTTAAAATTTAAATTTTAAATTATAGCGTCGACGTCAAAGAAAGGAAAAGGCATAAAACTAATATTTAAATTATAGCACCGACATCAAATGAAAGGAGGAGGACATATATATATGCCCAAAGTTTCAATTTATTTCTCTATGTGATCGATTTGATATTTGGATTTAAATGGAAAAAGAGCCTGCGCATCATGTGTCGAAGTGTGTGTGAAAAAAGTTTGAAAGGCCTACGATTTACGCGTTCTTTGAAGAGACTATGGTGGAGTAAATCCAAACATATAGGTCTCATTGGCCTATTGGTTCATGTGTTGTGTGTGAAGTAGGAGATACTACGTTCAATTCTTGTCGAAAGTGTTTTGCTGTGTTGAAATGCATGAAGCATGTTTTGTTTTTGAAGAGCGTAGATATTTGTGGCATAAGGTTTTGTTGTGTGCTCCTTTTGAGCATGTGAGGGCATGTGGACCAAAAGCAGGTTGGATGTGGTTAAGGCATTGATCAAGAAGGTCATGAGAACAAATCCCATCAATGACAGAGGTAAGTTAATAATTTTTAATATGTTTTAGTTTTCTAAAGTTGCCCTAGGAGGAATAAGGGTTGTGATGAATGTTTAGAAAAGGAGAGATTTTTTATGATTTAATTTTTTAAAGTATATCATATTATATATCATTGGAAATCTTATTACGAGTGCTATTTTTTTTTTTGGTAAATAAAAGTCTTCATTAATTATCGAGTTTTGCAGGTTAACCCAAAACCTATTACAATATCCAACCTTCTATTGAGATTGTAGATCCTAGTCATCCTTGAAACTTTCTTACCAGAACTTGTGTTGAATCCCCTACAACACCTTACTAACAAGGCACACCCATACCTAAACATAACTGTAAACATTACTTACATTGACAGAAATTGAATTTTGGAACTTTGCACTTGTGAAACCTATTGCTTTCCCATTTCCTATTCTCTGTCAGAATCCACCAAGGCTTACACCCTGTTACCTTCATTTCCAATTTGGTATGACTTAGAGGAAAACTCCATAGTTATTACCATATCCATGGGGAAAGAACACCCATTCATCTTTCTCCTTAACGGGTAGGTTTATTTTCATGACGAATAATATTTTCCACTTCACGTGGCACACCTTGTGTCCATGTCACCAAACTACCAACATCAACACCTATGTTGGATAATTTGTCAGCTGACCTATTGGCCTCATGGTACACGTGATGAGCCCTCCTATTCTATCTTGCCATAAAAAGGATCCTCACTTCATGGATGACTCCCTCGATTCTCCATGGAGGTTTTTTGCCATTGGTTAATAGGTTGATGATGTTCATCGAATCACCTTCAATCATCAAGTTACCTTGAGTTGCTTGGGCTACTTGCAAATCTCTCCAAAGGGCTCTAGCTTCTGCTTTGATATTAGTTCTGATTCCCAATGGTTCAGCGAAGGCCTTGACCAGATTTTCTTGATGATCCCTTATTATTCCTCTAGCTCCAGATCTTCCTAGGTTCTCCTTGGCTGCACCATCAAAATTTAGTTTAAACCAACCCTAGGGGGTGGCTCCCAAGAAATCCCATTTTTGGGATTGGGAAAAGGAATGGAAGGTTTATCCTCAATACCTAAGGGTTGAGCTAATTTTTTTTCTTGGGGGGGAATTGAGTGGTTCTCATCCACTAAGGTGCTAAGGTTTTCTTTCGCAAAGACAATAATCCCATTGAGGATGGTTTTTGGGTTGTGATTGGTATCCTTAAAGGCTCTATGGTTCCTTTCTAGCCAAATCTGCCAGAGAAAATGATGCCAATAGATTTTCCATAGGTACTTAATTTTTAGGCTAACAAAGGGTTGAGGCCATTGATGGAACACTTCGGATATAAGAGTAGGATTAACCCACAAGATCCTAAAGGCTTGGAAAAGTTTATCCAGGATGGAATCCACTACCAGAAACTCCAGAAACAAGTGTTGGGTTGTCTCCCATCCTTCCTTGCACATGTAGCAACGGTTAGCAATAAGAATACCTTTGGATAACATATTTTCCATAGTGAGGATTTTTACTTGAATCACCAGCCATGAAAAAAAGGATATTTTAGGAATTAAGCCTTTGATCCAAACCAAACTCGGTTGAAATTGTTGACCTTCCACATTGAGAAGTAAATTATAGGCAGACTTAACTGTGAAGTCACCACTTTCAGTCTCATCCCAAACAATGTGATCTTCATCCTCTCCAAAGGGAATATCAACAAGTGGAAACACATCAGAGTACAGGGTTTTGAAGCGGAGTCTAAAGATCTTTATAATATTTTAACTCAGCAAATCATTCTATCTGGAGAGGATGAATATCACATTGTTTGGGATGAGACTGAAAGTGGTGACTTCACAGTTAAGTCTACCTATAATTTTCTTCTCAATGTGGAAGGTCAACAATTTCAACCGAGTTTGGTTTGGATCAAAGGATTAATTCCTAAAATATCCTTTTTTTCATGGCTGGTGATTCAAGGAAAAATCATCACTATGGACAATATGTTATCCAAAGGTATGGTTATTGCTAACCGTTGCTACATGTGCAGGGTAGGATGGGAGACTACACAAAACTTATTTTTGGAGTGTCTGGTAGCGGAGTCCATCCTGGATGAACTTTTCCAAGCCTTTAGGATCTCGTGGGTTAAGCCTGCTCTTATATCCGAAGTGTTCCATCAATGGCCTCAACCCTTTGTTAGCCTAAAACTTAAGTACCTATGGAAAATCAGTTGGCATCATTTTCCTTGGAAGATTTGGCTAGAACGGAACCATAGAGCCTTTAAGGATACCATTCACAACCCAAAAACCATCCTAAACAGGATTATTGTCTTTGCGAAAGAAAACCTTAGCACCTTAGTGGATGAGAACCACTCAATTCTTCCCCAAGAAAAAAAATTAGCTCGGGCCTTAGGTATTGAGGACAAAACTTCCATTCCTTTGCCCAATCCCAGAAATGGGATTTTTTATAAGCCACCCCCCCAGGGTTGGTTTAAACTAAATTTTGATGGTGCAGCCAAGGAGAACCTAGTAAGAGCTGGACCTGGAGGGATAATAAGGGATCATCAAGGAAATCTGGTCAAGGCCTTCGCTGAACCATTGGGAATCAGAACTAATAACAAAGAAGAAGCTAAAGCCCTTTGGAGAGGGTTGCAAGTAGCCCAAGCAACTCAAGGTAACTTGATGATTTATGGTGATTCTATGAACATCATCAACCTGTTAACCAATGGCAAAAAACCTCCATATTAACTTGCTTAGAGGGAGAAATAAGGTGTGTGTAAAGAGATATTCTTGATTTTGTAAAGAGGTTCAAAAGTGAAGGTTGCTTTGTTCTTTTTAAAAAGATATTAATTCATTTATGAAGTGACATGGTGTATGATATTGAGTAGGAGTAATAATGTGTTATTTGGATGTTATTGTTGTGTTATTAATCAAGATATCTAACCCTTGTTGAAAGTTGAAAAATACAGTGTGTTGAGTGAGACAAATTTTGTGGACAACCAAAAGGCTTCTTCATCTTCAAAAAAGCTATGGGCACATTCTCCTATTGATTGTTTATGGTGGTTTATTTTTGAAATATCATTGGAGATAAAATGATTAATTGTGGTTTCCTTTTTTAAAGTAGTTGTTTGAATATCTCAAGGCTTTCTAGGTTGAGAGTTGTTATTAAACCTTGTTTTATAAGCATTGTTGTTGAAGCCATTAGTAGTGTAAAAAACCTGATATAGGGTTTGAGAAGAACATGAGTATCATTTTTATGTGAATAATGTTTTATAAGCATTTTTTTTGAATCCCATTGGTTATGAAAATAACTTGAACTTAAAAAGAACATGAGTATCATTATTATGTGAGATTTATGGTTGAGCATTGTTGGAAATATTTGAGTTGGTTGATACGTGATTGGACTAGGGTTAGTTGTTCCTTGTGGTAGTTGGTTGATAAGAGTTGTTTGAGCCTAGTCAAGTGATTGTGTGAAGTGGTTGTTCAAGTTCCATGAAACAAACTATTCTATATTATGGATTTGAGTTGAGATTGATATTTGAGGATAGAACATATTGAGTCTCTAAAATTATCTTTATGATTCTATAAGATTGATTTGAGTTGAGATTAGAATTTGAGTATAGAACATATTGAGTCTCTAACAATTCTCTTTATGCTTCTATGATATTGAATTATTGAGCAAGTTCTTGGTGAGCTTGCTAGAGCATATTTGGGCAAGTTCTTGGTGAGCTTTCTAGTGCAGATTTGGGAAAGTTCTTGGTGAACTTGCTAGTGCATATTTGGGGAATTTCTTGGTGAGCTTGCTTGAGCATATTTTCTGCAAGTTCTTGGTGAGCTTGCTTGTGTAGATTTGGGCAAGTTATTGGTGAGCTTGCTAGAGAAGATTTGGGCAAGTTCTTGGTGAGCTTGTTAGTGCAGATTTGGGCAAGTTCTTGGTGAGATAGCTAGTGCATTTGGGCAAGTTCTTGGTGAGATTTCTTTAGTAGATTTGGACAAGTTATGTGTGAGCTTGTTGAGTAGATTTGGACAAGTTCTATGTGAGCTTGTTGAGCATGTTCTGAGTGAGCCTATTGAGTAGGTTCTGAGTGAGCCTATTGATAGAGCTTTGGAGGTGATAGAGTATAGAGGATAGAGTCTCAATGGATAGATATCTAGCAGCCAAGATAGTTGAAGGTAAATCTGAGTGAGGAGTCTTCAAGTGGAGAGAGATTCACCAGTTAGTGCAGTAGAGAGACAGAGTCCTCTAGAAGATCACTAGCCAGAGTAGAAGGGAAAGAGTTCTCCTATGGAAGAGATCCATGAACTTGAGATTAGGGAATCAACATCTCCTTTGGATAGAGATCCATAAAAATTGTAATTGGGAAGGATTCCCAAAGATATTGATTGAGAAAGTTTTAGTAAAATATTTTCTCTGTGGAGTAGCCCACATTGGGTGAACCACATAAACTATGGTGTCTCTATTGTGTATGGTGTTTTTTTAATTGCTTGTTTACTGCAATTGATACTGTTGTTTATAGATTACATAATATTGAATTGAAAAGAAAAGTAAAAAGTGGTCTTATACTGTTCACCCCCCCTATCAGTATAATCCTGTGTTCTTCAAAAATCCTAAGACAATTGCACATCCAAGGAATAATAACATTAAGTGTTATAAGTGCAATAATGATGGTCACATAGAAATATGGTGTAGAGAAAATATTCCATAAATAGGCATGAAAAAGAATAAGAACATGAATAGGAACATGAATATGAATAGAAATAAGAAGATGAACAATAATAGAGACTCTAAAAATAATAAGAATAGGAACAAGTATGAGAACCAAAATAGGAACATGGATGAGAACAAGAATAGGAATAGGAACAAAAGTGATGACAGGAACAAGGATGATGACTTGAAAAGAACCAATGAGCAGATTCAGAAGACTCACAGAAGAAGAGAGAAAGATAAAGGTACAAATCTATGCTTTATAGGAGTAGAAATAATCCCACCCCAGAATTAACCACCTCATGTGGAGGTGGGGGAGGGGCTAAGCTAAGAGGCTCATTATTAGCTCTAAGCCCCAAAGGTGACCCTTTGCCATTTATTCCAAAGGGAGAGAGATTTTTGTACTGGGGAGAGATTTGATATGAGGAGATATTTGAGAGAGCATTGAGCCAAGGGGAGCAAAGTCCCAGGGGGAGCAGAAAAGAAGGTCATGTTTTAGTAAAATGAATATGGGTTGCCATCAATGACAAATGGGGAGATTGTTGGAAATTTTGAGTCCCTAAGCTAAAAGTTATCATTGATGTCAAAAGGACCTATGTAAGTAATCACTATGATTTTTCTTCAAAAAGAGCTTCATGAGAAGCAAAGGTTTTGATCAAAGGTTATAGAAGGGATGCATGGCATTTGGTTCCAAAAGGATCAAGGGAAGATTAGTGAAAGATTTTATTTAAAACCAATGGATGGCAGATTTAAAATGGGTTTTTCTTAAAACCCAAATTGGCTTTTTGTTTCATCAAAAAAGGTGCTCCGAGGATGGAGAAATTTAATTTTTAAGGTTTAGTTTAAATTTAAATTTATTTAAAATTTAAATTTTTAGTTTAAAAATAAATAAAAGGTTTTTTCCTCCTTTCTTATTGGCATCGCCGACATCATGAGGGCAATGTTAAAAGGGACGATGTATTCGCATTGAAGGATGGATTATATAAATAATCCAAAGGTTTTCCATTTAATAAATCTAATTCGTGTCGCATGATTTTCAAAATTCTAAAGTGCTTGGAATATGAATATTGCATAGCAAATTTCGTGGAGTGTGGCATGGGTAGTCAAGTCATGGACGGTCAATGTTTTGGTGCCTTGTGAGGAAAGCTCACACAATTTAAGGAAGAGAGTTCCCAAGACACTCACGTGGGCAGTGTTAGCTCACGCAACTTAGTTGTCGCTTTGTAGCACGGTGGGCAGAGGTTTGAAATGCCAAGGGCCTTCAAGGGCTCCTTTGAGTTATGTGCTCCGACTCCGATATTTGTGGGGGTCAATAGTTTAATTAAAATATTTGCTTTCTAAGGTTTGATTATAATTTTTATGGGAGATATAAGGTTGAGCAAGCTTTAATATTTTAATAAGGATTGATATTTGATTAATGTGGGATATTGCCTAAGAAAGCTTTGTGATTATTTTTGAGTGCAAAAGTGTTGAAAGGAAGGATATAAAATATTTGATTTATTTTATGGTATAAGTGGTTTTTGGAGTGAAAAGGTTATGCAATGATTTGATTTATTTTATTTTATGGTACAAGTGGTTTTATGAGTGATAAGGAGGTTGTGCATTAATTCTTAAGAAGGTTTTCTAATTAAAAGCCTTGGTGAATATAATTGTGAAGTGGAGTAATGTTGATTATTTTGTGATCTTCTAACCCTTGTGAAGATTGTTAAAATAATATTATGATTGTGGCAGATTTCCAAATAGGCTTCTTCATCTTCACAAAAGGTATGGGCACATTATCATATTGATTTATTATGGTGGTTGACTTCTGAAAATATCCTTGGAGTGAAAAGGATTGATTGTGGTTTCCTTTTCAAAAGTGATTGGTTTAATGCTTCAAGGTTTTCTGGATTGAGAGTTGTGATTAAACCTTGTTTTATAAGCATTGTTGTTGGAGCCCATTGGTTGTGCAAAGAACTTGAACTTGAGTTAGAAGAGAACATGAGTATCATTGTTATGTGAGATTTGTTGTTGAGCATTGTTGGAAACATTTTGAGTTGATTGATACATGCTTGGACTAGGGTTTGTGAGAAAGAGTTGTTCATTGAGGTTATTGGTTGAGTTGAGTTGATTGAGCCTATTCAAGTGGAAGCATGTGGTTGTTAAAATTACATAAAAAAAACTATTCTATATTCTTGATTTGAGTTGATATTGAGATTTGAGAATAGAACATATTGAGTCTCTAACAATTCTCTTTATGCTTCTATGATATTGATTTGAGTTGAGATTGGGATTTGAGTATAGAACATATAGAGTCTCTAACAATTATCTTTATGCTTCTATGATATTGAGTTGAGATATTGATTGAGCATTAAGTATAGAACATATTGAGTCTCTAAAAATTATCTTTATGATTCTATGAGATTGGACAAGTTCTGTGTGAGCTTGTTAAGCAGATTTGAACAAGTCTTTGACAAGGCTTGTGGACTAATTTTGAGTAAGATTTTGTGGAAGCTTGCTATACAAATTTAATCAAGTCCTAGAGAGGATGTATTGAGCATATTTGAGCAAGTCCTAGAAATGACTTATTGAGTAGATTTGGACAAGTCCTAGAGATGACTTATTGAGCAAATTTGAGCAGGTTTTGTGTGGACCTGTTGAGCAAATTTGGACTGGTTCTGTGTGGACTTGTTGAGAATATTTGAGCAGGTTCTGTGTGGACCTGTTGAGTAGATTTGGATAGGTTCTATGTGGACCTATTGAGTAGATTTAGACAGGTTCTATGTGGACCTTTTGAGAAGATTTGGACAAGTTATGACTGAGCTTGTTGAGAAAATTTGAGAAGGTTCTGAGTGAACCTATTGAGATAAATATTTGGAGGTGATAGAGTATAGAGGAAATAATATTAGTGGATAGAGATCCAGTAGCCAATAAAATTGAAGATATATCTAAGTGAGGAGTCTTCAAGTGGAGAGAGATCCACCAATTAGTGCAATAGAAAGATATAGTCTTCTAGAAGATCACTAGCCAGAGCAGAAGGAGAAAGAGTTCTCGTGTGGAAGAGATCCATGAAAATGAGATTAGGGTATCAACATCTCCTTTGGATAGAGGTACATAAACATTGTAATTGAGAAGTATTCCCAAAGATATTGATTGATAAAATTTTAGTAAAATATTTTCTTCGTGGAGTAGCCCACATTGGGTGAACCATGTAAATTGTGGTGTCTCTATTGTGTATGGTGTTTTGTGCATTTATTTGATTACTACTATTGATACTGCTATATATACACTGCATAATATTGAATTGAAAGAAAAAATAAAAAGATGTCTTATACTATTCACCCCCCCTCTTAGTATAAGCTTGTGTTCTTCATTCTTAAGAGATAATCACCAACTAACCATCCACCTAGAGATGTAGTGGATAGCCTAGTAGTTGTCGTAAATTATTTGGTTGAGATGGGTGATTGGGTTGATGGATAGATTCCCTCTTTATCGGTTGCATATGATTGGTTATCTTCTACTTCATCAATTTGTTGCATCATTGGTTTTGGAAAAGGTACATAAGCTTGGGTGCCTTTGAATTATTTGAATTGTTGAAAGAATGGCATGTTTCTAGTTTGTGATAAAGAACTTATATATATATATATATAGAAGAATATATTTTAAATAATAATAGAATTTTAGATAATAGATAATAAAGAGTTAACCCCTCATGAATAACATGGAAAATATTCAACACAATTCCAATATTCTCCCACTTGAATCCTTTCCATAGGGGCTAATAATTGTCATTGCCAACTGTCAAGGGCAACCATGCCCATAGATCTTCTACACAAACAAAATTTCTGAGTAGGTATAGCCTTTTTTAATGAATTAGAAATATTCTTCTCTGTTTAATCTTTCTCCAATATCACTCGATTATATTCAACCATCTCTCTCACAAAATGGTACTTGATATCAATATGTTTTGATCGATCATGAAAACCAATATTATTTGCCAAAAATATTTCACTTTGACTATCATTATCAATTCTCATAACCTTATTCTTAATATGAACTATTGAGAACAACCTCTATAGCCACACTACTTTATAGGTATGTGTCACTACAATGTACTCTTCTTCTATAGTGGATAAATCAACAACTGATTGCTTTTTACTCATCCAACTTATTGCCCCTCCAAATATCCTAAACACATAAGCACTCATGGATATTCTCTTATAAATATCTCTAGCCCAATCAGCATCCATAAATCCTTGTAGATTTACAATATCATTACCTCTAGATTTTCCTTCATAATAGATAGCATAATTTGTAGTTCCATGCAAGTATCTAAAGATCCTCTTCATAATAGTCCAATGTTCCTTTCCTAGATTGGATATATATGTTCTAACTACTCCTATTGCATGTTTAATATCAGGTCTAGTACAAACCATTGCATACATCAGACTTCCCGTAACACTAGCATAAGAAACATGATACATTTCTTCAATTTTCTCATCTATTTTAGGAGATTGTTCAACATATAACTTTTGATCAACTAGATATGGAGTACATACTGGTTTAAAATTATGCATCCTAAACCTTTGTAGTATCAAATAAATATATTTTATTTTATTTAACCACAACTTTATCTTTGCACGATCCTTTATTATTTTCATACCCAAAATAAATACTGCAGCACCCAAATATTTCAAGTCAAATTCAGAAGATAACTGAGATTATAGCAACTTTATCATCTTTTTATTTTTACCAATTAATAGCATGTCATCCACATACAATACACTGTTAAAAAAAATTTAACCTTTATTTTTAAAATAATCACATGGATATGCTTTGATTTTTCCAAACCTAAGTTTCATAACAAACCTATCAAATATTTGGTTCCACATCCTTGGAGATTACTTAAACCCATAAAGAGACTTCTTCAGCTTGCATATGAAGTCCTCCTTATCTTTAACCATGAAGCATTCTAGTTGTGACATATTTATATATTCATCAATTTCAATGTTGAGAAAAACATTGTTTATTTTTCTATGGTTCAAATCATTACCTCCATTTAATTTGTCAACCCAAGACAACTCGTAAACTTGTGAGTAACCCTACACAGTATATGCCTGTAATATCCCTCTAATCAAATGAGTCCCTTAGATTCTATGGTTTGGGAGGTGTTTTTGTTTTTGTTGAAGTTATTTTTTATCTTCCAAATCACTAATATAGTTTACATTACCAAATATTTAACTAAAATGCATTACTAAAATCAAAATTGCACACTTGTTGAAAATTGATAGAAAATAGGGGAAATTGTAGTATTAAACTAAACTATAGAAAATAGGAAAATAAATTAAAATGATAGAAAACATGTAAAATAAGGGAAGAATACTATTGGGAGTGGGCCCATGCTTTTAGCAGATTCTTCCCACATTAAGACATACACCATATGCTAGTTGAGTTGATCAAAAAGACTCAAATGAATTATATTTGAAATTTTAATAGTAATTTTATAGAGAAAATATAGGATATATTTTTTAGGGGTGGCCTGCATATTTATAAGACATAGATCCTGAAGAACACAAGCTTATACTGAGAGGGAGGGGTGAACAGTATAAGACCACTTTTTACTTTTCTTATCCCAATCAATATTATTCAATATATCAATGGCAATATCAATGGCAGAAGTCAAAGCAAAGTACAAATCATCACACACACATGAGACACCAATTTACGTGGTTCACTCAATGTGAGCTACATCCATGGATAAAATATTTCACTAAATTTTATCAATCCAAATTCTAGGAATACCTTTCCCAATTACAATGTTTATGGGCACCAACCCAAAGGAGACACCAATCCCCTAATCTCGAGTTCATGGGCACCAACCCATAGGAGACACCAATCCCCTAGCTTTGCTCTAGCTGGTGATCCTCTAGAAAACCTCTGCCTCTGCTACCCTTAGCAAATGGAACTCTATCCATAGAAGACACCTGTCCTCCCTGCTCTGGCTGGAGACCTCTGTTTTCAACTCTATCACCTCCAAAGCTGGTCCTCAAATTTGCACTAAACACAGTCCTTCGATTTAGCACAAAAGTCCTCGTTCTCTTCCTCTGATCTGCACCAAACACAGTCCTTCGGTCTGGCACAAATGTCCTCGAATCTCTTTCTTTGATCTGCACCAAACACAGTCCTTCGATCTGGCACAATGTCCTTGAATCTACATGAATCTCTGTCCTCAACTCTTCGCACCTCACAACACTTCACTTTTCTGCTCTTTGTGCACTCTTGCTTTGCACTTAGCTCGATTCGACACGACTCGCTCTCTCTGCGCACTACGGACTTAACTTGTGCTTATTCGATACCTTCAAATCTCGAACCAACCCTCCTTTTATAACAAAAATTTCAAGATCAAAACCTTAAACTTAGTCGGCTGACCCTGATCTTTAGTCGGCTGCATAACCCTGTACTTTGTCGGCTGCAAACGTCGGTTCACATTTAACTTTGTTGGTTTTAACTACTTCTGTAGTTCTGTAGCTTCTATCATGAAACTACAACATGTCATGATATCGTGACACCTTTGCCTCTGTACACTTTCTTTTGGCTTTTGTCACGATATCGTGACACTACAGCCTTTGTCAACTTTAACTACGTTCTTGTCGTGATATCGTGACACTTCTCCCTTCGTCGACCTCCTTTCTACTTCTATTGCAAAATCATGACACTTTAGCCTCTGCAGACTTTGTCTTCACTTCTGTCATGAAATCGTGACACTTTTGCTTTCATAACCTTCCTCTCTGCTTTTGTCACGAAATCGTGACACTTCACCTATGGAAGACATGCTTTCAATTTTTGTTGTGAAATCATGACACTTCTGCTTTCTTTTTTGCTTGTCGTGAAATCATGACACTTTCTGCATCCGTATGCTTTTCCTTCATCCTGTCATGAAATCGCGACGCTTTCAGCTTTTGAATGCTTTCTTTGCAACCCGTCGTGAAATCGTGACAGTTCTTATTTCAAACTCTTCCCTTTGCTGCATGTCGCGAAATCGTGATAGTTCTCATTTCGAGTTCTGCAGCATGTCACAAAATCGTGACACTTTTTGTGTTACTTTCTCTCTCGAACTTGTCGCGAAATCGTGACAGTTCACACTGTGGACTCTCTCTTCTGCATCATGTCGCAAAATCATGACACTTTTTTGTTCGTACAACCTTCCTTGCAATATGTCATGAAATCGTGACACTTTTCCTTCTTTGCCTTCCTACACTTTTCGAGTCGCGAAAATGCGACATGTCGTGAAATCGTGACACTTTCCACCTTGCTCTCCTTTTCTGCCAACATGTCGTGAAATCGTGATAGTTTTTCCACTTGTCTTTTTCTCTACCAACATGTCACGAAATCGCGACAGTTTTTCCAGCTCTTTCTCTCTCCTCTAACATGTCGTGAAATCGTGATAGTTTTGCCAGCTCTTTCTCTCTCCTCTAACATGTCGCGAAATCATGACAGTTTTGCTAGCTCTTTCTCTCTCCTCTAACATGTCACGAAATCATGACAGTTTTTCCAGCACTTTCTCTCTCCTCTAACATGTCGCGAAATCATGACTATTTTTCTTGCCTGCTGTATATGTCACGATATCGCGACACTTTTCTTACTTGTCTTTTTCTTTGATCTTTTGCAAATGGGCTACTATGATCTTCTTGGAAACTCACTGTCCATGCTCTGAATAATCTTCATGGAAACTCACTGTCCATGTCTGCAAATTATTTGACATTAAATCAAATTCCTTCAAGAGCTTCTTGACATCAATGACAACCTATACACTTGAGCAAAGGCAATGTACCCAAGGTACCCAAAATTGCCAACAATCTCCCCCTTTGTCATTGATGGCAAACCTTTATGGAAAACACATCTCAAGAGCCAAAACTGAAACCAACTATGCTAACAACTGAGAATCTTCCTTTGAAGTTTTTCTCCCCCTAACTTGAAGCTTTCCTCTTCACTTGAAGCTCTCCCCCTTACTCATATCTCTCCCCCTTTGTCATCAATGGCAAAGGGTCACCTTTGGGGCTCGGGACTAAGAATGAGCCTCTTAGCTTAGTCCCTCCCCCACCTCCTGATGAGGTGATTAATTCTGGGGTGGGAGTAAAACTCCCATTAGGCACTGATAATCATCAGCGTCTATGACTTCCTTGTCGGGCCTTCTCTTGAACTCTTTGTCCATATTCCTATTCTTGTTCTTGTTCTCATCCCTGTTCTTGTCATGCCTTGATCCTTGGACCTGTTCGTACCATTGTTCCTGTTATTGTACCTTGGAAGTTTAGCTCTACATTGTCTATCTGTGTGACCTTCATTGTTGCAATTATAACAAGTAACAATGTTATTTCTTTTAGGCATACCTATTCTTTGAATCCGCCAGTTCTGCCCAAACCTGCTTTGATCAAATCTATTCCTATTATTTACCTCGCAATAGACTGCCTTGTGCCCGAACTGTTGACAAGAGTAGCAATACCCTCGAAAGAAACTAGCACTTTTGAAATTGTTGTTTACCTTCTTCATTTGAGCCATGCAATGTGAAGCCGTGTGACCAAACCTGTGACACACAAAACATCTTCCTTGAAATTTTCTTCTATTTGACCTCTTGGGTCCCAAAAACTTCTTCTCATTCTGAACTCTATTTTCTATTTCTGTGCATCTATCACTCATGGACTCTTTCTCTGAAATACTCTCCTCATCAGAACTCTCTTCTTTTTGGAATCTCTTACTAGATTCCCCAACCTGTTCCTTGTGCGGCTTAACAAAACCAAGGCCTATTTTATCTGTTGTCTTTCTTTGACCTTTGATGAGTGACTTAACCTTTTTGGAGCTATCTTGAAACCTGTAAAGCTTATCCTTGTACTCTTTAGTTTCCTCTTTCAAAGAAGCCATTTTCTATTCTAACTCACTATACTCAAGAACCTTAGACTCTAACTCATCCTTGAGTTCTTGTGTCTTAGCCATAGAGACGTCGAGACTTTCTATAAGATCATATCTCTCCATACAACATTCATCTAACTTATCCTTGAGTCTAGCATTCTTCTTTCTTTCCTTTTTCAAAGCACTAAGAGCGTTAGTAAGTTCACTTTCTAGATCCTTTATTTTTTTGCTTTCTGAATCATCAAACCCTTTTTCAGATTTCCTATCACTAGAGGTGCTACCTTTTTCAAAAACCATCCATGCATCTTCCTTATAGTTTTTTGAAGCATCCTCATACATACTAGAAACCAAATCATTATTTGTGCAATCATCCTCAAGGTGACCAAAATTTCCACATCTAAGACATTTCATGATAATGAATCTATGTTTCGGTTCTTCCTCTTTTTTCGATATGAACAACATCTCATTTTCAGTATCACTTGAAGAACTTTCACTATCACTACTAGAACACTTACTTGCTTTGTCTAGGTATAAACTCTTCTTGTGCTTGTGAGAATACCTCTTTCCTTGATTGTTGTGCTCATCTTTGTTTTTCCTGTGATGCTTGTGCTTTTTAGAATCCTTGCTCTTAGAATCTTGTATATCTTCATCACTTTCATTCTTGGGAATCGTACAGTCAGTAGCATAATGACCAAACTTTCCACAATTGAAACATCTTATATTTTTCATGCTTTTGTGCTTTCTAGAGAACTTGCCTTTCTTGTTGTAATATGCCTCTTCATCACTGGAAGACTCATCACTCTCTTGAAGTTGTTTACCCTTGGATTTCTTGGTAGCCTTGAAAGTTGCCTCTTTCTTGACATCAACCTTCACTTGAGTTCTCAACTCAAATGCTGCAAGTATACTATGGAGCTCATCCTTTTTCAACTTATCCAAATCTTTAGCTTCCTCAATAGCAAAAATCTTTTCACTAAATCTATTAGGAAGAGATCTTAAAATCTTATCACAAACATCATTTTTAGCAAGCTCAAGACCTAAGCCTTTCATGGAGTTAACAACCTCATCCATACGAAGCATGTAGTCACTAATATTTTCATCATCATTCATCTTGAGTTGTTCAAACATACCTTTGAAGTGTCTCAACTTAGCCTTCCAGACATTTACATCACCTATGTGAACCACTTGCAACTGTTTCCACATTTCACTAGTTGTCTTGCAGTGAATCACCTTGGCAAGATCTGCCTTCTATAAACCTTTCAAGATTGCATTCATTGCTTTTGAATTGTTGTGATGTAGGAGCCTGTCTTCTTTAGTATAAGGACCATGTTTAGGAATAGTGTACCCGTCTTCAATCACTTCCCAAACCTCATTCCCAAGTGCCATTAGATGAACCTTCATCCTTGCACTCCAAAGACCAAAATCTGATCCATCAAGAATAGGTGCTGCATTGCCACTTGAATAATCCATTGTGTTCTTTTCTAGCTTTTCCTTCAAGCTGTTAAAATTTTCGAAGGCACCGGCTCTGATACCAATTGAAGAACACAAGCTTATACTGAGAGGGGGGGTGAATAGTATAAGACCACTTTTTACTTTTCTTATCCCAATCAATATTATTCAATATATCAATGGAAATATCAATGGCTGAAGTCAAAGCAAAGTACAAATCATCACACACACATGAGACACCAATTTACGTGGTTCACTCAATGTGAGCTACATCCACGGATAAAATCTTTCACTAAATTTTATCAATCCAAATTATGGGAATACCTTTCCCGATTACAATGTTTATGGGCACCAACCCAAAGGAGACACCAATCCCCTAATCTCGAGTTCATGGGCACCAACCCACAGGAGACACCAATCCCCTAGCTCTGCTCTTGCTGGTGATCCTCTAGAAGACCTCTACCTCTGCTGCCCTTAGAAAATGGAACTCTATCCATAGAAGACACCTATCCTCCCTGCTCTGGCTGGAGACCTCTGTTTTCAACTCTATCACCTCCAAAGCTGGTCCTCGAATTTGCACTAAACACAGTCCTTTGGTTTAGCACAAAATTCCTTGTTCTCTTCCTCTGATCTACACCAAACATAATCCTTCAGTATGGCACAAATGTCCTCGAATCTCTTTCTCTGATTTGCACCAAACATAGTCCTTCAGTCTAGCACAATGTCCTCGAATCTGCACCAATCTCTATCCTTAACTCTTCCCACCTCACAACACTTCTCTTTTCTGCTCTCTATGCGCTCTTGCTTCGCACTTAGCTCGATTTGACATGACTCGCTCTCTCTGCGCACTACGGACTTAACTTGCGCTTATTCGATACCTTCAAATCTCAAACCAACCCTCTTTTTATAAAAAAATTTCAAGATCAAAACCTTAAACTTAGTCATCTAACCCTGATATTTAGTCGGCTGCATAACCCTATACTTTGTCGACTGCAAATGTCGGTTCACATTTAACTTTGTTGGTTTTAACTACTTTTGTAGTTCTGTAGCTTTTGCCACGAAACTACAACATGTCGCGATATCGCGACACCTTTGCCTCCGTACACTTTCTTTTGGCTTTTGTCGTGATATCACGACACTACAGCCTTTGTCAACTTTAACTACGTTCTTGTCATGATATCGCGACACTTCTCCCTTCGTCGACCTCCTTTCTGCTTCTATCATGAAATTGCGACACTTTAGCCTCTGCAGACTTCATCTTCACTTTTGTCGTAAAATCGTGACACTTCTGCTTTCATAACCTTCCTCTCTGCTTTTGTCACGAAATCATGACACTTCACCTATGGAAGACATGATTTCAATTTTTGTCATGAAATCATGACACTTCTACTTTCATCTGCTTTCTTTTCTATCTGTCATGAAATCATGACACTTTCTGCATCCGTACGCTTTTCCTTCATCCTGTCACGAAATCGCGACGCTTTTAGCTTCCCAATGCTTTCTTTGCAACCTATCATGAAATCGCGACAGATCTTATTTCAAACTCTTCCCTTTGCTGCATGTCGTGAAATCACGATAGTTCTCATTTCAAGTTCTGCAACATGTCATGAAATTGTGACACTTTTTGTGTTACTTTCTCTCTCTTTGAACTTGTCGTGAAATCGCGACAGTTCACACTGCGAACTCTCTCTTCTGCATCATGTCGTGAAATTGTGACACTTTTTCATCCGTACAACCTTCCTTGCAATATGTCGTGAAATCGCAACACTTTTCCTTCTTTGCCTTCCTGCACTTTTTGAGTTGCGAAAATGCGACATGTCACGAAATCGCGACACTTTCCACCTTGCTCTCCTTTTCTGCCAACATGTTGTGAAATCGCGATAGTTTTTCCACTTGCCTTTTTCTCTTCCAACATGTCGTGAAATCGTGATAGTTTTGCAAACTCTTTTTCTCTCCTCTAACATGTCATGAAATCGTGACAGTTTTGCCAACTCTTTCTCTCTCCTCTAACATGTCACGAAATCGCGACAGTTTTGCTAGCTCTTTCTCTTTCCTCTAACATGTCACGAAATTGTGACAGTTTTTCCAACACTTTCTCTCTCCTCTAACATGTCGTGAAATCGTGACTGTTTTTCTTGCCTGCTGTATATGTCGTGATATCACGACACTTTTCTTACTTGTATTTTTCTTTGATCTTTTGCAAATGGGCTACTATGATCTTCTTGGAAACTCACTGTCCATGCTCTGAATAATATTTATGGAAACTCACTTTTCATGTCTGCAAATTATTTGACATTAAATCAAATTCCTTCAAGAGCTTCTTGACATCAATGACAACCTATACACTTGAGCAAAGGCAATGTACCCAAGGTACCCAAAATTGCCAATAGATCCATACGATTCTACATCGTTGTTTCCTCTATTTCAATTGTTCTCTAGGTATCACTCCTTGCTACAAGGGGATTTTGTGGCCTGTGGTGATCCCCAGTTTGCTGTTCCACTTTCCAGGCTTGTGTGGGATGTTGTTCTCTTGCATCCTTGCATGTTTCTTGGCCCTTCATGGTTGGTTTCTTCATTTTTTGATGGTTTCTCTACTACATATTGCTATTCAGGGTGGTTTTTATTTAGTAGTTCTAGTTTTCCGATATTACCTTGCTGGTTTCTAGTTTTTCCCTTGCGTAGGATTGTACCTTTTTGTAATTTCTCTTCTTTCAAGGGTTTTTATTTTTCTTGGTGTATGGATTGTTCAAATTATTGATTGTGTGGGAGGGTTCAAATTTTAAAATTCTTGTTTTTCCCTTTTCTTGCTGGGTGGGCTATTCTTTTTTATGGTTGGGCAATAAGTTATTTTTTCATACTTTTCTTGAAGGCTTTTCTTAATCCTTTCCTTAGGCCTTTCCTTGGGCCTTTCCTCTAGCCTTTTCGATGGCCTTTCCTATGTCCTTGCTATTGGTATTGTAACCTATTTTATTAAGGTTTTGATTTAGGAGCTATTGGTCGTTTAGCCCTAGTTTTTTGGATCTTCAGATTCAATATTACCCCCTACAACTAATTAATAATCTGATATAGATCCTAAAATTTCACTATAGATGCTTTTATAGACTCTTGAAAAATATTTGTCTCCTCCTTAAACTTGGCTTCCCAATTATAGGTCTGTTATTTCAATATCGATAGCTATTTTTAAAGATCCTTTATTTGCATTTCTTGTTGAGGAGCACTTCCTTTGGATAAGTCCTATAATATATGGGCCATGAAATCACCCTTGTTCAACTTGTCAATCACTACATCATCATCATCCAATGAGATATAAACCACCTTGGACATCTTCATCCTCCTACTTCTAGTTCTGGTGGAAACCAACATGTACATAGGGCTTGGCAAACTATGCCCTTCCTCATCATGAAATTTAGGGCCAGTAGAGGATGAAGCTTGTCTTGCTTCCTCATAAAATTAGGAAAAAATAGGGGATGAGGCTTGTCTTGCTTCTCGTATATTTTTCTCAGGCTAGGATACATGCACTGTCTCTACTTGCTCTACCATATAATCAGCGAGTCAATCAGTCTATTATTGTGCCATCACTTATTCCTCTACCTTAGTAGTTGTATTATTTTATTAAACTTTCTCAACCATTGCATCTCTATGTGACTCAACATATTGTACTAAGACTGAAATAGGCCATGGTGAGTCAGGGTAGATGTCGTGCCTACCTGGTATTGGCTGGCCTCATCCTTGAGTACACATGCAAGATAATGGAGGACAATGATCTTATCCCCATGTAGTAAATGGTTGATAAAATGGATATGATTTGATTTTAGTTTGGAAAACCTACCCAAAACTAAAACCTACCCAAACATATAAAAAATCAAACAATATTCTCAAAGACTGACCTCCATAGATTGAGGATGTACTTCTTTAGAAAACTAGCACATGTCAAGTATTGAATTGGATGCCCAAATAATCACTACACCTAGAGTGTAGGGTTGTCCTCCTTATAAATTTGTTCCCCTATTTGGGGAAGGCTTGTTATCATGGTAATGTAATATTTGGTGATTGGGATTTATAGTCCTTGTATTCGAACAACTCCATCATGCATAGACATCACAAATTCCTTAGCTACTTCTACGTCCTAATTTTGATTGACCAGATGTTAGTATTCCAACCATTTGGTGGTATTGAATTGCATCTGTACATCCTCACTAATGCTTGAACAATATGTAGGCTTACTATTTTTCAATAGATGGTTGGTAGATTTTACCCCCATGGCAAAGCTCAAGTTTTTCTTGGCTCTGAGTTTTATTTTTTCTCATACCCTAGTTTTTCTATGGTACTTTGTTATTTCCTTGCATATATTTTTGCCAATGCATGGTTTTAAATCACCTGCATCCATAAATGCAGGTGCTTTATTGCCATAATTAGAAATAATTACGGTTATCTATGCAAAATCTCATTAAAGCATGTGGAAAATTTTAAGAGGATACTGACCGTAAGTGTTTTCCCTAATCAAAGTAGTGATACGTAGAGAAATATCAAATGGAGCAAACTAGTTGGATGGATAATTAATGGGGATTGTACCAGAATTATTTTATAAAAACATATGCCTATGAAAATTATATATATAATGGAAAATTATGCACATACTCATATTATGTTTTGTGCATGTATAATGCAGAGACACTCATGGTGTACTGGTATTGGCTGTTTTATGATGACCATGTCTCTCATGACAAAAAATTATGTGCACATTTCCCATGCGACATTTTTTTGTTTTGACTAGTTTTTGGTTGCCACACTTTGATATATTTGAAAATTATTACACATTTTTAAGAAAATATTAGAAAGATACATCTTCACGGGATGACAAACATCCCTCCCTCAAAAATTGTTCAATGATGACCTTGGAAAATGCACAAATATTCAATGGAAAAATTAAAATAATTTCATTCGTGAAGTTTGACTTATGCACATGGGTGAAATGTTGATGTGGCTCAAGCCACTTCCCAATGCTAAAAATTATTCATATGAGGTAAACTACCCATGAAAATAGAAAGAAAGTGCCTTCTTATGTAGAAATTGGGTGCCTTCTTTCGAATCAAGGCACACAGACTCTTGGTGAATAGAAAGCAAGTACCTTTTGTTAGCAATCAAATGTCATTCTTAATATGGAAAGAAAGCACCTTTTGTTGGAAATCGGAAACTATACTTAAAGTAGAAAATAAAAAACAAGCACCTTTTTTTATTGACAATCATGCACCATTCTTAAAACAAAAAACTTTTTTTATGTCCAAGAAATTAGTGTTGGCAATTTTGGGTACTTTGGGTACATTGCCTTTGCTCAAATGTATAAGTTGTCTTTGATGTCAAAAGACATTTTTGTGTTGATATCAAAAGAGTGTGATGTCAAGAATATATTGAGAAGCTTCTTTATGTTAAAGGGTTTTTATTAAAACCATGGTGACAAGGCTAAAGGTTTTTCTTAAAACCATTTGGACTCATTAAGGGTTTTTATTAAAACCATGCTTAACTTAATGCAAAGGTCCAAGTTTATTATTAATAATTAAATTAACTCAAACCTTTGTCAAAGGTCCAAGTTTAATTTATTATTAATAAAATAATAATTATTATTATTTTAATTATTATTAAAGGGTCTTTCAACCCTTAAGCGATAGAAGAAAAAAGAATTATTTCGTCAATATGTTGCCATCGTTGGAGGAGCGCCGACGTCAACACAATTAAGAAAAAATGGCTATATAAGTGGGGATGATTTTCTAAAGTGAACACCTCTGATTAATATTGATATCTATGATTTGTGGTTACTTTGTATCTTTCGATTTGTGCTTGGCATCTACGATTTGCATTTGCACTATTTCGTTCGATTTGCACTTGGCGTCTGTGATTTGCACTTGCTCTATTTCATTCGATTTGCGCTTGGTGTCTATGATTTGTATTTTCTCCTATCTTTCAAATAGCGCTTGGCGTATTCAAGTTGAGCTTGCTTTGTGTCTTCGTATCTCCGATTGACATCTTTGAAATCGTGCTTGGCATACTCGGATTTGAGTTTGGGCTACATCCTTACCTTTTTTGCTTGACGGCAGTGGATTGGAAATTGCTCCTGAACTGCGTTATTTATACTGTGCTATGAGATGATTAATGCAAGCAATCAGTGACTTACATTTTGGATAGTGCTCACCATTTTGCATGTGGTTTGTGGAAGAGTTTACGTTTTCCAGATTCTTGGCATAAAAGGAAGATAAAAGAGAGGGCAGCACTGTATTATTTCATTGGGCACTTGTGACCCAACGGCGATGGCGTTTAAGCAAAAGCGCTAGAAGGTAGATGTGCCAAGTTCAATTCTCTTCGTTGGATTTTTCTTTTGGTCGTGGTGTGCACAGGATAGTGGCTATGAATGCGCGGAAGGTATAAGGTTAAGGTATCATATTTGTTTTTGACATTGTTTTATTGATGTTTAATGTTTATGTGGAGTAATAAGGTGTAAAGAGGTTTTACTTTGTATGTATATTGTACTTTGGTGGTTTTTATTAAGTTGGAGAAATAAGGTGTTATTTTGGATCTTTATTATTGTGTGTTATTGTATAGTTGCTAACTCTAATTAGTGGCAAATTGAGATTTAGTGTTGTGACAGTTTTTGAGTTCTCCTTCTTCATCAAAGTAAAGGTATGGGCAACTTCTTCCATGTATGTTGTTGATGGTATATTTTCTGAATTTGATTTTGGAGTGAAAAGGTTATCTACTAGGTATTTTTGGTGTAAATCTTATTTTCTGGATATTGAAGATTGTCTATGCATTAAATTTATTGTTGAATTTTTGGGTGAATGCATAATTCTAGTTGAGCAAGAGGAAGCATTTTTGCAATAGGTTTTATGTTAGTAAGTCTTGCTACTTGCATTGAGATGATGAAACCCTAGTTTTTTGTGAAAAGAATATAAGTATCATTGTTATATGAGATATTGCATAGTTGGCAATTATTGGGTTGTGTTTCACATTCTTGAGAAAAGCATACTACATCTATCTTATTCTTTTGAGTTTGATATTGAGTTGAGATTGAGATTGGGAGTTAAGTATAGAACATATTGGGTCTCTAACAATTCTCTCTATGTTTCTATGAGATTTGAGATTGAGATTGGGAGTTAAGTATAGAACATATTGAGTCTCTAACAATTATCTTTATGCTTCTATGAGGTTTGTGAATCACATTGGGTATCTAACAATTCTCTTTGTGGGTTCATGCTAAGCAAGTTTTTCTTGGTGAGCTTGCTGAGGTTTTGGATAGGTTTTGGTGGGGACTTATGAGTAGGTTTTGGACAAGTTCCAGTGGGGACTTGTGAGCATATTTGGACAGGTTCTAGCAGAGGACTTGTGAGCTGATTTTTTGAGAGTTCTATCAGAGAACTTGAGGACAAAGGTGCATTGGTTCTTTAAGAAGAACCTGACGACAGATTTGGCATGTCTTTGAGAAGGCTTGTGTGCAGAGGATTGATTTGTTCAAAGAGTTGGACAGATATGATAGACATAGGAAGACTTGTACTAGATCGACTGACTATTTTTGGTACAGGTAGCTGAGCTACTGTGGACATGATCATAGAAGGCAGAGGTCTCTTAGGCTAAGCATTGAGGATAGGAGGTCTTCGATGGAAAGGAGTTCCATGTGCTGGCAAGATGTAGAGACAGTTTATATTTTGAGGGATCATTTCTAGAGCAGAGGGGAAGGCATCTCCTTTGAGCAGAGGCTCATAAATTCAGATTGGGGGAAGGTGTCTCCTTTGGGCCAAGGCTCATAAACATTGTAATTGGGAAGGTTTCCCAAAGAACTTTGAGATAACTTTTAGAAAAAAGTTTTGTGGACATAGCCCAGCATTCTGGGTGAACCACGTTAAAATTGGTGTCACTTTGTGGATGATATTGTGCATTGTTTTGATATTGCTTTGGGTATATTGTTTTACTATTTTGAAGTATAAAGGAATAAGTAAAAAGAGGTCTTATACTGTTCACCCCCCCTCTCAGTATAAGCTTGTGTTCTTCAATTGGTATCAGAGTGGGTGCATTTTAAAAGTTTAACAACTAGAAGGAAAAGCTAGTAAAGAACACAATGGATCATTCAAGTGGCAATGCAGCACCTATTCTTGATGGGTCAAATTTTGGTCTTTGGAGTGCAAGGATGAAGGTTCATCTAATGGCTCTTGGTAATGAGGTTTGGGAAGTGATTGAAGATGAGTACACTATTCCTGAACATGGTCTTAATACTAAAGAAGAGAGGCTCCTACATCACAGCAATTCAAAAGCAATGAATGCAATCCTGAAAGGCTTACAGAAAGCATATCTCACCAAAGTGATTCACCGCAAGACAACTAGTGAAATGTGGAATCAATTGAAGGTGGTTCATACAGGTGATACAAATGTCAGAAAGGCCAAGTTGAGACACTTCAAAGGTATGTTTGAACAACTCAAGATGAATGATTATGAAAATATTAGTGACTACATGCTTCGTATGGATGAAGTTGTTAACTCCATGAAATACTTAGGTCTTGAGCTTGCTAAAAATGATGTTTGTGATAATATTTTAAGATCTCTTCCTAATAGATTTAGTGAAAATATTTATGCTATTGAGGAAGCTAAAGATTTGGATAAGTTGAAAAAGGATGAGCTCCATAGCATACTTGCAGCATTTGAGTTAAGAACTCAAGTGAAGGTTGATGTCAAGAAGGAGGCAACTTTCAAGGCTACCAAAGGTAAACAGCTTCAAGAGAGTGATGAGTCTTCTAGTGATGAAGAGGCATATTACAACAAGAAAGGCAAGTTCTGTAGAAAGCACAAAAATATGAAAAACGTAAGATGTTTCAATTGTGGAAAGTTTGGTCATTATGCTACTGAATGTACTGTTGCCAAGGATGAAAGTGATGAAGCTAAACGGTACTGTAAGAGCAAGGATTCGAAAAGCACAAGCATCATAGGAAAAACAAATATGAGCACAGCAATCAAGGAAAGAGGTATTCTCACAAACACAAGAAGAGTTTCTACCTAGACAAAGCAAGTAAGTGTTCTAGTAGTTATAGTGAAAGTTCTTCAAGTGATAATGAAAATGAGATGTTGTTCATATCGAAAAAGAGGAAGAACCAAAACATAGATTCATTATCATGAAATGTCTTAGATGTGGAAATTTTGGTCACCTTGAGGATGATTGCACAAATAATGATTTGATTTCTAGTATGTATGAGGATGCTTCAGAAAACTATAAGGAAGATGCATGTATGGTTTTTGAAAAGGGTAGCACCTCTAGTGATAAGAAATCTAAAAAAGGCTTTGATGATTCTAATAGCAAACATATAGAGGAAGGTGAAGTAGATCTTAAAGGTGAACTTATTAGTGCTCTTAGTGCTTTGAAAAAGGAAAGAAAAGAGAATGCTAGACTCAAGGATAAGTTGGATGAATGCTGTATGGAGAGAGATGATCTTATAGAAAGTCTTGACTTCTCTATAGCTAAGACACAAGAACTCAAGGATGAGTTAGAGTCTAAGGTTCTTGAGTATAGTGAGTTAGAATAGAAAATGGCTTCTTTGAAAGAGGAAACTAAAGGGTACAAGGATAAGCTTCACAGGTTTCAAGATAGCTCCAAAAAGGTTAAGTCTCTCATCAAAGGTCAAAGAAAGACAACAGATAAAACAGGCCTTGGTTTTGTTAAGCCACACAAGGAACAAGTTGGAGAGTCTAGTAAGAGACTCCAAAAGGAAGAGAGTTCTGATGAGGAAAGTATTTCAGAAAAGGAGTCCTTGAATGATAGATGCACAGAAAACAAAATTCAAAATGAGAAGAAGAAGTTTTCAAAACCTAAGAGGTCAATTAAAGGAAAGTTTTAAGGCAAATATTTTGCTTGTCACAGGTTTGGTCACATGGCTTCACATTGCATGGCTCAAGTGAAGAAGGTAAATGACAGTTTCAGAGGTGGTAATTTCTTTCAAGGGTATTGCTAATCTTGTAAATAGTTTGGGCACAAGGCAGTTTATTACAAGGCAAATATTAGGAATAGGTTTGGTCAGAACATGTTTGGTCAGAACAAGTTTGGTCAGAATAGGTTTGGTCAGAACAGGTTTGATCAGAATAGGTTTGGTCAGAACAAGTTTGGTCAGAACAGGTTTGGTCAGAACTGGTGGATTCAAAGAATATGTATGCCTAAAGAAATAACGTTTTTACTTGTTATAAGTGCAACAATGAAGGTCACACAGTCAGACAATGTAGAGCTGAAATTCCAAAATACAAGAACAAGAACAGTGACATGATTAGGTCCAAGGATCAAGGCATGGATAAAAATAGGGATGAGAACAAGAACAAGAATAATGACAAGAACAGGAATATGGACAAAGAGTTCAAAAGAAGGCCTGGCAAGGAAGTTATAGATGCTGATGATGATCAGTGCCTAATGGGAGTTTTACTCCCACCCCAGAATTAATCACCTCATCGGGGAGGTGGGGGAGGGACTAAGCTAAGAGGCTAATTCTTAGTCCCGAGCCCCAAAGGTGGACCTTTGCCATTGATGACAAAGGGGGGAGAGATATGAGTAAGGGGGAGAGCTTCAAAGTGAAGAGGAAAGCTTCAAGTCGGGGGAGCAAAACTTCAAAGGAAGATTCTCGATTGTTAGCACAGTTGGTTTCAGTTGGTTTCAGTTTTGGCTCTTGAGAAGTATTTTTAGTAAAGGTTTGCCATCAATGACAAAGGGGGAGATTGTTGGCAATTTTGGGTACTTTGGGTACATTGCCTTTGCTCAAATGTATAAGTTGTCTTTGATGTCAAAAGGCATTTTTGTGTTGATATCAAAAGAGTGTGATGTCAAGAACATCTTGAGAATCTTCTTTATGTTAAAGGGTTTTTATTAAAACCATGGTGACAAGGCTAAAGGTTTTTATTAAAACCATTTGGACTCATTAAAGGTTTTTATTAAAACCATGGTGACAAGGCTAAAGGTTTTTATTAAAACCATTTGGACTCATTAAAGGTTTTTATTAAAACCAAGCTTAACTTAATGCAAAGGTCCATGTTTATTATTAATAATTAAATTAACTCAAACCTTTGTCAAAGGTCCAAGTTTAATTTATTATTAATAAAATAATAATAATTATTATTTTAATTATTATTAAAGGGTCTTTCAACCCTTAAGTGATGGAAGAAAAAAGAATTTTTTCGTCGATATGTTGCCATTGTTGGAGGAGCGCCAACGTCAAACAGTTAAGGAAAAATGGCTATATAAGTGGGGATGATTTTCTAAAGCGAGCACCTCCGATTAATATTGATATCTACGATTTGTGGTTACTCTATATCTTTCAATTTGTGCTTGGCATCTATGATTTGCATTTGCACTATTTCGTTTGATTTACGCTTGGCATCTGTTATTTGCACTTGCTTTGTTTCGTTCGATTTGCGCTTGGCATCTGCGATTTGCATTTGCTCCTATATTTCAAACAGCGCTTGGTGTCTTCGAGTTGAGCTTGTTCTGTGTCTTCGTATCTCCAATTGACGTCTTTGAAATCATGCTTGGCATACTTGGATTTGAGTTTGGGCTGCATCCTTACCTTTTTTCTTGATGGCAGTGGATTGGCAATTTCTCCTGAACTGTGTTTTTCAGACTGTGCTATGAGATGATTAATGCAAGCATTCAATGACTTACGTTTTGGATAGCGCTCACCAATTTGCATGTGGTTTGTGGAATACGTTTATGTTTTCTAGATTCTTGGCATAAAAGGAAGATAAAAGAGAGGGCAACGCTATATTATTTCGTTGGGCACTTGTGACCCAACGGCGGTGGTGTTTAAGCAAAAGCGCTAGAAGGCAAAGGTGTCGAGTTCGATTCTCTTTGTTGGATTTTTCTTTTGGTCGTGGTGTGCACAGGATAGTGGCTGTGAATGCACGGGAGGTATAAGGTTAAGGTATCATATTTGTTTTTGACATTGTTTTATTGATGTTTAATGTTTATGTGGAGTAATTAAGTGTAAAGAGGTTTTACTTTGTATGTATATTGTACTTTGGTGGTTTTTATTAAGTTGGAGAAATAAGGTGTTATTTTGGATCTTTATTATTGTGTGTTATTGTATAGTTGCTAAATCTAATTAGTGGCAAATTGAGAGTTAGTGTTGTGATAGTTTTTGAGTTCTCCTTCTTCATCAAAGTAAAGTTATGGGCAACTTCTTCCATGTATGTTGTTGATGGTATATTTTCTGAATTTGAGTTTGGAGTGAAAAGGTTGTCTACTAGGTATTTTTGGTGTAAATCTTATTTTTTGGATATTGAAGATTGTTTATGCGTTAAAGTTATTGTTGAATTTTTGGGTGAATGCATAATTCTGGTTGAGGAAGAGAAAGCATTTTTGTAATAGGGTTTATGTTAGTAAGTCTTGCTACTTGCATTGAGATGATGAAACCCTAGTTATTTGTGAAAAGAATATAAGTATCATTGTTATATGAGATATTGCATAGTTGGCAATTGTTGGGTTGTGTTTCACATTATTGAGAAAAGAATACTACATCTATCTTATTCTTTTGAGTTTGAGATTGAGTTGATATTGAGATTGGAAGTTAAGTATAGAACATATTGGGTCTCTAACAATTCTCTTTATGTTTCTATGAGATTTGAGATTGAGATTGGGAGTTAAGTATAGAACATATTGAGTCTCTAACAATTCTCTTTATGCTTCTATGAGGTTTATGAATCACATTGGGTCTCTAACAATTCTATTTTTGGGTTCATGCTAAGCAAGTTTTTCTTGGTGAGCTTGTCGAGGTTTTGGACGAGTTCCGGTGGGGACTTGTGAGTAGGTTTTGGACAGGTTCCAGTGGGGACTTGTGAGCAGATTTGGACAGGTCCTAGTAGAGGACTTGTGAGTTGAGTTTTTGAGAGTTCTATTAGAGAACTTGAGGACAAAGGTGCATTGGTTCTTTAAGAAGAACCTGAGGATAGATTTGGCAAGTCTTTGAGAAGTCTTGTGTGCAGAGGATTGATTTGTTCAAAGAGTTGGATAGATCTGACAGACAGAGGAAGACTTGTACTAGACCGACTGACTATTTTTGGTACAGGTAGTTGAGCTACCATGGATGTGATCATAGAAGGTAGAGGTCTCTTAGGCTAAGCATTGAGGATAGGAGGTCTTCGGTGGAAAGGAGTTCCACGTGCTGGAAAGAGGTAGAGATAGTTGATCTTTTGAGGGATCATTTCCAGAGCAGAGGGGAAGGTATCTCCTTTGAGCAGAGGCTCATAGATTCATATTGGAGGAAGGTGTCTCCTTTGGGCCGAGGCTCATAAACATTGTAATTGGGAAGATTTACCAAAGAAATTTGAGATAAATTTTAAAGAAAAGTTTTGTGGACGTAGCCCAGGAATTCTGGGTGAACCATGTTAAAATTGGTGTCACTTTGTGGATGATATTGTGCATTGTTTTGATATTGCTTTGGGTATATTGCTTTAATATTTTGAAGTATAAAGGAATAAGTAAAAATAGGTTTTATACTGTTCACCCTCCCCCTCTCAGTATAAGCTTGTGTTCTTCAATTAGGTATCACTTTCCCAAAAAATGAAAGTCGGGTGTCATTTTCCTTAGAAAAATAGGAATCATGTGTTAGTTTGCTAGAAAATAAGACTCAGACATCTATCCATTGACATATTGGAGTCAAGCGCCTTCTACCGTACAAATAGGAATTAGGTATCGTTTCCCTAAAATATGGGAATCAATTCCCTCTTCCACAAAAATGGGATTCAAGCACCATTTTCTCTAGAAAAAAAGAATCAAACACCTTTATCTTCAAAAAATAGAAATCAGGTGCTCCTCCTTTATTTCAATATCTACTTATATTTCCATTAGTATACACTTACATTTCATTAGACCTTTAGCATTCTAGTTTGAAGAACAGGAATAAAATTAGCATTTGCTACCTGAACTACCATTCGGGTATTTTTCTTCACAAACAAGAACAAACACCCAAACACTTGTTCAGATATGGTTTCCCCCTCTAAGTGGGGATGAGATACTTCTACTAAAATTTAATCTCCTAGAAATCTATGATTACGTAGGTTCATGGATCCTATGCTTGTTAGGCATAGGTTTCCTAGGTTGCCTAATAGCTATACTCAAGACATCATTCCTGCAAAATAGAAATACAACTAAAGAAAGAAAAATTGTAGAACTTTTAAAAGAATAATTATTTTTTGACCATGTGGACAACGTCCACATATAAGTGACTCATTTTAAAACTAGAATCAACTAGGGTCTCCCCCATGCTTAATATGGACTTCATCATATAAGTCCCAAACACATGATATGAACGCAGTCGATTACCATTGAATGTTAATGTAATGTTGTTGTTGTCAATTGTTCTAACCGTAATATATCCATTGTTGATGATTTAAGTCACTTCATATGGTATCATACAGTATTGCATAATTTTACCTTTCCTTTCCTGGAATTGAGAATCATACAATAATGCCCACTCTCCCACTTTTAACTACTTTGGATTGGTGTGATGCTCATGCCACTTGGTCCTCTATCTCTGGATAACCTCTATTCGATGCAGAGCATCTCTTTAGTATTCATCCAACTGGTTAAGTTGTTTCTCCTTTTTTTCCTCATCTATATTTAAATCTAGATCTACTATAGTTTTAAGAGTTTTAATCTAAAATTCTATGGGCATCATAGCATTCTTACCATATACTGGATGGAATGGTGTAAAACCACTAGTATTCTTCCAAGTGGTTTTGTTGGTCCACATTGCTTTTAGTAATCTTGTGACCTAGTCTTTCCTATGCTATTGTACCATATTTATGAGAATGTTCTCTAGTTCATAGTTGGTTACCTCTACTTTTCCATTTGCTTGTGGATGGTAAGGAGTGATTTTGTTATGCCTAATTTTATATTGTTGCATGAGTTCCTAAATCATATTTGAAGTAAATTGAGACCCTTAATCAGTTGTGATCTTCTTTGGAACCCCAAATCTAGTAAAAATAAATGAATGCATGAAGCCTTCTATAGTATTTTCTTTAAAATCATGTGATTCCTACATTTCAACCCACTTGGTCACATAGTCAGTGTAAACTAAGATATACCTCTTTCCTTCTAAATATGGATTAATGGGTCCTACGAAGTCCATCCCTCAGTTATCAAATGGCTCTATGTGAACGTGTGGTTGGAGTGGTATTTCATATCTAAGAGTAGGTCTCCCCATCCTCTAACATTGGTCACATTGGCTCATATTCTTGGCCGCATATTTGAATAGTGAAGGATAGTAATAACCAGCCTACAATACTTTTAATGCAGTATTTTTTCCTACAAAATGGCCACCACAAGGTTCATTATAGAAATATTTTTGTATTTTTATAATTTTATTATCAGCAACATATCTTCTCATGACCTGATTAGGATCTATTTTAAATAGGCACCATTAATCCATGAGAAGTCTACACTTTTCTCAATTAAATTTTATTTCTCATATGGTGAAAGTGCAAGAGATACCTTACCAGTGGCTAAATAATTAGCCATATCTACATACCATGGTATGTGTTCATTAAGAGAAAACAAATGCTCATCTGGAAACTAATATTCTATGGTTGAATGATTAGGAGATGTTAATATGGAAAGGAAACCTTCCACAACATTGTACTTACCAAGTTTTTCTATAATTATCACATCAAACTCCTAGAAAAGTAACAAACATATGATAATTTTACCACTAATACCAGGTTTGTTTGTTAGGTATCTAATGTTTGAATTATCAGTGTGCACAAAAACTTGATATCCTATAATATAGTGGTTTTTGGGCACTGAATTGCACCAAGTTTTCACTTGATACTACGACTATATATCTTCCTACTTTTTGTCCAAGCTTGCACTTGATAGTTGTAGCTCAGCACTCAACATTGGATGGACCAAAATAGGGGTTTCCAATCCAACCTCTAGAGTAGGTTAGTTCCTTGTCAACTTAGCAAGTTGTTGACACAATTATGCTCACTTAGGATTTGGATTTTAAGGTAATAGAAGGTTAGGGCTAGAGAGATATGGATAATAGTGTACGGATAGGTTAACAATATTACACTACCATAAAAAGCTTTCAAAATACCATGCTAAGGCCATATACTCATATAAACATTTATCCCAAAACAGATTGTTTCATATATTAAAGCACAATAGAGAAATGTTGTAGCAAGAAATTTCAATATCCAGGGAATGATAATCCAAATAAAAAAATTCACCAAACACCTAGATTTCATAGAAATGTACTTCCTAACCACATAGAACGAATTCAAAAGTAGATTTCAATTACTTATAATAGCTAGTAATCCAAAATTCAGCACAAACTAACCATAAAAGTATTTATAGAAATGCAACTAAGAAATTTGAACCTTTGATATCAAGAATGAGAACATGAACTTGAGGTGAATATCAATGCATTGCTCCTTTCATTTAGATCTTCAGGAATATTTACAATGGTACAAGCAAACATTCTAGATACGATCCTTAAAAATGAGGGTTGGACCTCTACTTATAGTTTTCTCATTACAATAAACAAGAAAAAATACCAAAGATATTTTTACAACACAACAAAGATGTTTAGCTGAAATTAGCTCATTGGTCCATCCTCCAGGAATTCCACTGAAGAAAAGTATGCCATGGCAGCTCGGGATCTTTGCAACTTTCTGATCGCTCAATGGAACTGAAGTTCAGATAGTTAAAGATTATGCATCTCTGTCGATCCTTCTTGGGAGTGAATTACCACTATCGATATGTAACCGTCTCTGGTTCGATCTTCTTGGAAAACCCTCGATGCTTCATCTTCCAATCGACTATTATAAATTCTTACGTAGCAATATCTTTTAAACCACCAATATTTGGTAGCTTAACCTCCATCGTTGATTCTCTTCATCACATGATTTAGATTCAATCCGGCACAAGATAAACACCATTCCACTTTAAAATTGATAACGCCATATCTTAATCAGAAGCAAAAAAATCTCCAATATAGATATATGATATCTGAACATCAAATCCGATATGGGATCTATCATATTCAGCATTATATTATTCAATCCACATTAGAATATTTATGATATCACCTCTTTCTTATAGCCTTTGTGGATTTCATTTCGGATAGAGCAAACGCTAATCACCAATCTGGGTCTGGATCTAGTCACATACTTCTTCCGTCCTGAATCTACACTTTCATTATTTTGTCACCCTATCTTATCTTCATTCTAGAAAGGAAAGACTTGTTCATTCCCCAAATCACCAATCTGCACTTTTCTGCCAGTGACGTCATCATATCCTTGAAACTTTTGTGGATTTGAAGGTAGCATTAATCCAAAGATAGAAACAAAAGGACCTTCCCAAAATTAGATATTCAATATACAAAGATATCCTTCCACACTTTTCCACCATTGACATCATTGTATCTTAGGAAATTTTATGGATTTGAGATCTGACATCATTCCAGAGCCAAATTGAAATCACCCGGAATCACTCCAAACATGAAAACTTCACCAACTATTGAGCAGATTCATATCTTCTGACCCGATTCTACTTCAAAGCATACTGTAAGGTTTGCATAATGATGATTTTATTACTTAGTCAAAATTATACAAAATTTTACTAAGTATGTGGCCATTTTGG
This sequence comes from Wollemia nobilis, assembly GCA_028583015.1. NCBI lineage: Eukaryota > Viridiplantae > Streptophyta > Pinopsida > Araucariales > Araucariaceae > Wollemia > Wollemia nobilis. The sequence continues at coordinate 7,143,479 of JAQPPZ010016936.1, forward strand.
GCCTACAAGTGGTGAAATTTGTTAAGATCATGGATAATTGCAAGGAATTATTTTTTTGTTATAGTATAACTGAACTCAAAACCTATAAGATGTTTACTAACATAATATATGGTATAAAAATAATACTAGAATTGACCTATCGTATTATTGAATGCATCTGCATATATGTGAAAGGGTATGGTCCAATTTAAACCTCTTAGGACTGGAGCAAAATTTAGTTTTTCTTTCAAAATGTTAAATTCTTATTCACAATAATTCATCCAAACAAACTCTAAGTATTTTTTCTAACAATGTGCTTAGGGGTTTACCAGTTTTTCTAAAGTTTTCTATAAACCTCCTACAGTAACAAACTGATCAAAGGAAACTACAGATATCCTTCTGGTTTTTGGATGTAGGTAGGTTTTGGATAACTTCTATCTTCGTCCTATCTACCTTGATCTCATTTGTAGAGATATGATGTCCTAAAAATATTCCCTCCTACATTAGCATATAATATTTCTCATTACTGAGGGACAGATTGGTTTCCTCACACTATTGAATTTTTTTCTCCAGATTTTTTGTGGCTTCTTCAAAGGTTTCACCATATATAGTGAAATCATCCATATATACCTCTATATTTTCTCCAATAATATCAAATAAGATGCTCAAAACTACCCTTTAAAATATGGTAGGTGCATTGCACAAAACAAAGGGTAAAACTCGGTAAGCGAAGGTTCCCCATAGACAAGTGAATGTGATTTTATCTTGGTCATCTTCCCCAATATAAATCTAATTATATCCATTGAACCCATCCAAGAAATTAAAAAAAAAAAATTCCTGCCAAGGTTTCAAGGACATGATCTATGAAATGCAAGGGGAAGTGATCTTTCTTGGTTGCTTTATTCAGTGACATGTAATCAACAGATATCCTCCTATTTCCATTTTTCTTGGGTATCATCACCAAAGGTGATACCCATTCACTATATAAAATAGGGTAGATAAACCTAACTATCAGGAGTTTCTGCAATTCTATTTTAACAATCTTCTTCATAGCTGGATTCATCCTACGCTGTGATTATCTTACCAATTTTATTTCATCTTCTAGATATATTCAATGAGTACAGGTTTTAGGAGCTATTCCTCTCATATCTGAATACTCCCAAGAAAAGGCACCTTGATGTTTGACTAATTATTTTCTTAGTTTGATCTATTGTTTAAATGTCAACCCATCATTTATGTTTAATACTCTCCCAGGCGTAACTTTTATTTACTAAATATGGTGATCTTTACCTCCCACTAATGGTAGCTCAAGAATAGGATAGGAGGGTTATCCTTGGAGAATTTTTTATATCACCCTATCCTCATCACTCTCATGCTCCAAATCATCAAGTGCCATGATGGATTGAATTATTGATAAACCACTCATGTTCTAGTTTTCACATTCAGGTTCTCCCAATAAATCTACATACTATGCAGGTGGATGGATGATCATATTTTTTACATTCTAACCATAAAAAATGGTCATTTGTCCATTTTTGCAACTTATGTAGGCATAATTTTTTTCCAACAAAGGCCTATATAAGATGAGTGGATAACCACCCAACTCAAACATGGATTATAATACTAAGAAATATATTGGGTACTCCCATGCATCCACTATAACAATTATGTCTTCCAGCATTCCCTCAAGGAGCACTATAGACCTTTCTGCCAACTGAATAATAGTTTTGGTTGGCTTTAGATTGGTTAAACTAAGTTTTTGCATGGTTTTCTTGGCCATGAAATTAATGGCAGCCCCAAAATATACTAATGTATTGGTAGAACACAACCCTCAATTTTCATAGTTAAAATAGGGCTTCCTGGATCTGAATACTTTTGGTTGTAGGTATTCCTTGCATAAGGTCAGCTAGTTGTTGTACCAAATTGATTGCTTGTGTTGGTTTTCTCCCTAGTTTTCTCAAACACAACTCTCTTATGATATTTCTATAGATAGTAAAATCTTTGATGGCCTGAAAGAGAGGGATTGTGACTGTTAGGTTCTTCAAACTAGAAAGAATATCAAATTCTAGTTGTATTGGCATATTGGGTTCCTACAACCTTTTTGAAAAATGTGGAACCCCTTCTCTATTATTTATAGTTGTTTATTCTTCTTCTATTTATTCTATAATATGTGATTCCTATTTTTATAACTCTATGTTTTTCTCCTCTTCTAATAGAGGAGTTGTTTCTACACCCACCTCTCTACCTGACCTTAATTATATGGTACTAAAATCTACTTTGATATTATATGTGGGGTACATCTCATTCTCCATATGGTATATTGGCTATGGTTTATTGTTTGGATTAGAAGTAGGTTGTATCGATAGTTGAGCAGGTCTTAAAGGAGGTGGAGCTGGCATACTTGGCTATAGTGATATTGGTGCAACATGTTGTGGAGTTTGGATCCAAGTATTACGATTTCTCCACTACTATCTAGGCTGCTAGTATGGTATCCATGGGTAGGGATTGTAAGGATTTGCTCCTTGGGGAAATTGAGTCCAACGTTGTTGTCCCCACCAAACCATGTTGGGTGGCTGAACCTAACCTTGATTTTGATAATTGCTACCCTATAGGATGGAATTCCTACTGACATGTTGTTTCCCATAGGAGACTATTGCCAGTTTCTCCTATTACCCATGAAGTATACCTCTATTACTTTAGGTTCCTCTCTAGGTTTTGATAACTATGGACACAACTTAGTTTTATGATATTTTTTACACACAAAACATACTCTAACTTTGTTCTTAGGACATTCATTTTTGGGGTGCTTTCCCCTGCATTTAGGATAGAAATAGGCTAGTGCTGCTTCATTTTTTTTTACTTCTTTTTCTAAAGTAGAAGGATATCCATTTGGAGTGCTAGAGATGATAACATCTCACTCTTGAGGTCTTCAAGAATATTCCCTATTTTTGTTTTAGTGATAGTGGCTGATTTTTTGATATTCCTAAGGGTTAACTTACCCTTACTTCTTGAAAAGTTCTGATACAACTGCTAGATATCAGATATTTGGTGTTGATAAATATCCCCTCCAAAAATCATATTGAAGGCTTCAAGAGTTTCATTCGTAAATTATTTTATGAAGATACTACTTAGGGACATGTATCCTAGTCTTTCATGGGGAGATATTTGTAAATTAAAACTAAAACTATATCAATACTCCTCTAATGATTATCCTTCCTTTTGTGTCATATCCAAGACTTCTTCTCTAGAATCCCTTGCTCTACCAAAGTCCTGATACCATTATAGGAAAAGTATTTTTATATCTTCCTAGGTAGTTATCTATTTATTCCCCTAACTGATGAACCAGTACAAAGATGAATCATCAAGAGTTGAGGGAAACAACTATAATTTCTGAGCATTGGTTGTATAATCCACCGACCTACGTAGGACGTCAAATTTGAAAAGGAACAGGTCAAGATATTCCGTTAGAAGTCCTATAAATATTGGAAGGTCGAAAGAGGATATATGTTTCATCTTGTGTTCTCCTATTACCTCTTCTATAGGGAAGTTAAAACTAGTAGATGCCTCTTCTACTGTTTTAACCATCTTGTATTCTATAAAGGTTTCTACACCTACTAAATTCAAGGCAACTTTCAAGGCTTCTATATCATTTATTTTATCCTTCAGAAGGATTATTAAATTAGTGGTTGAAATAGTCTCTTCCTCAACTTCTTTTCAACGTTGAAGGTTCATTAAATCATCCTCAGACTGAACTCTTCATATCTTAGATCCTTTCCTAAGGTTTTTTTGGTCTATTATAGAAGAATATTATGTAAATAATGGATGTTGAATCCAATGCATAGGTGGAGATGGCGGTGGAGAGGTTTTAGTATTAGGATTTGGAACAACAGGAATAGAGGTTTTTGGAGAAACTACATTTGTGTTCTTGATGAAATGACCGTCCGATTTTCAAATTCTAGGCAGAATCATACAAAAATTTAATGGAGGTTCTATATAAATTAACCTAAACTATTTCCAACATACTTTCATTAGAACAAGAAATTATAGTTAGCTACTCCCCAGCAATGGTGCCAAAATTATGGGAAAAACATTGGTTAGTTTTCTACGATTCAAATCATTACCTCCATTTAATTTTTCAACCTAGGATAACTCATAAACTTGTGAGTAGCCCTAGTATATGCTTGTAATATCCCTCTAATCAGATGAGTCCCTTATATTATATGGTTTGGGAGGTTTTGTTTTTATTGAAGTTATTTTTTATCTTCCAAAACACTAATCTAATTTACATTACCAAATATTTAACTAAAATGCATTATTGATATCAAAATTGCACACTTGCTGGAAATTGATAGAAAACTAAGGAAATTACAGTATTAAACTAAACTACAAAAAATAGGAAAATAAATTAAAATAATAGAAAATAGGTAAAATAAGGGATTATACTATTGGGAGTGGTCCCACACTTCCATTATATTTTTCTCATGTTAAATAATACACCAAATGATAGTTGAGTTTATCAAAAAGACTCGAATGAATTATATTTGAAATTACAACAAGAATTTTACAGAGAAAATCTAGGATCTATTTTTCAAGGGTGGCCATGACATATTACAACAAAAATAAGATATGCGTCCATGACATATTACATTCTCAAAGCAAATAAAGTTTTGATTTTTTTGTTACAATAATACATAGGAATAAAGGATATTAAAATAAAATACTAACTCAAAATTTATTTAGTGTATTTTGTATCAGAATAGAATACGTTTGTGAAGAACACAAGCTTATACTAAGAGGGGGAGGGTGAACAATATAAGACCTCTTTTTAATTTTTCCTTTATACTTCAAAATAGTAAAGCAATATACACAAAGCAATATCAAAGCAATGTACAATATCATCCACAAAGTGACACCAATTTTAACGTGGTTCACCCAGAATGGCTGGGATACGTCCACAAAACTTTTCTCTAAAAGTTATCTCAAAGTTATTTGGGAATCCTTCCCAATTACAATGTTTATGAGCCTCGGCCCAAAGGAGATACCTTCCCCCAATCAAAATTTATGAGCCTCTCGCTCAAAGGAGATACCTTCCCCCAATCAGAATTTATGAGCCTTTGCTCAAAGGAGATACCTTCCCCTCTACTCTGGAAATTATCCCTCAGAAGATCAACTGCCTCTACCTCTTTCCAGCATGTGGAACTCCTTTCCACAAAAGACCTCCTATCCTCAATGCTTAGCCTAAGAGACCTCTCGCCTTCTATTATCACGCCCACAAGCAGCTCAAGAACTTCGTACCAAACATAGTCAGTCGGTCTAGTACAAATCTTCCTCTGTCTATCAGATCTGTCCAACTCTTGAACAAATCAATCCTCTGCATACAAGACTTCTAAAAGACTTGCCAATTGTCCTTAGGTTCTTCTCATAGAACCAATGCACCTCTTCCCTCAAGTTCTCTGATAGAACTATCAAACTCAGCTCATAAGTCCTCTGCTAGGACTTGTCCAAATCTGCTCACAAGTCCCCACCGGAACCTGTCCAAAAACTGCTCACAAGTCCCCACCAGAACCTATCCAAAAACTCAGCAATCTCACCAAGAAAAACTTTCTTATTAGGAAATCACAAAGTGAATTGTTAGAGACCCAATGTGATTTTTCAAACTCATAGAAGCATAAAGAGAATTTTTAGAGACTCAATATGTTCTATACTCAAATCCCAATCTCAAAACTCAACTCAAATCAACTCAGCTCAAAATCAATCTCAAATTTGAAAACTCAACTCAATATCTAAAATGGATAGGATAGAATTTTTTCTTTCAAGAACATGAAACCCCAACAATTGCCAACTATGCAAAGAATCACATAACAATGATACTCATGTTCTTTTCACCATCAATTAGGGTTTCAACAACAATGCTCATCAAACAAGGTTTAGTCAACCAACACCATTCAACTCAACATCAACCTTGAAGAATTCAACCAATCATCACAAGAAAAGGAAACAAGTAGAAATCATTTTTCCTCCAAAGATATTTGAACAAAATAGCCACCAAAACAATATCACCAATGCAAAGGAGTAATTTGCTCAAATCAACTCAAAGGAATAAGCCCAATATCATGAATCAAGTAAAAAAATAACTTGATCAAACAACCTCTATGGAAGCAACTCAACCATCAAACTCAAAATAGCCAACCAAGGGTTCCACCAACTCAATGCAAGTAGCAAGACTCACAAACATAAACCCTAGTGCACAATGTTTCCACTACCTCAAACCAGAATTATGCATTCACCAAAACTCTCATCAAGGATAACAATGCATAAGAAGTCTTCAACAAACCAAAAAATAGGATTTACACCCAACCAAAGGAAACCTAGTTGAAAACCTTTTCACTCCAACCTTATTTCAGAAAAACATACACCAATCATACTCATAAGGAAAATGTGCCCATACCTTTTTGGAGTAGAAGAAAATTGATCCTTAAAGTCTGTCACCACACACAACCCTTAAACTTCCAACCAAGTTAGGGTTAGAACCAAGATAAATGAGCATATATAAAAACTTTCCTTAATACACCTTTTAGCTCCTCTTCTTTAAAAACAACCACCAAGGAAGCCAAAAACACAACAACCAAAACTTACACCTTATATCTCCATTTTTAAATTTAGCATAGCAAAAGACTAATCTCAAAAATACAACCAAAGAAATATCCCCTTATTTCTCCTATGTCTTTTAAACAATGCTAAACAATGCCAAAAATCATATCAATAAAATAATCACACCTTATAATGGCTGCCCTTGAAGAATTCAAAATTCGTGGCACAAAAAACGTTTTAATAAAAATGTGACTAATCCATGCACAGCTCCCTTCATGGGGATCGAAACGTAGACCTCCACCTACGCAAGGCCCAAATGCAGCCTTCACTACCACTAGCCCACAAGGGGCTTACGAAGTCCAAGATGGACTTCCTTCCACATAAACGGTCAAGCTTTCCGAAAGCTTTTCAAACCACAAGCTCTCCTCTTTCACAGCGTAAACAGAACATTCGATCGCAACCAAACCAATTAATTGCCTTCGATTTTCCAAGTGAGTTTAACCTTAGGAACCTTCTCATATTTATAGTCCATACGTGGACTTTAGAACACGTTGGCTGCAAAGAAAAGTAACCTTAAAGTATTTTTAATAAATTAGAAATAATTTCTCCCTTAATTAATTAAATAATTAATTAATTAAAACCTTGAAGGGTTTTAAATAATAATTAAATAAATAATAAAGAGAACCTCCATTGGTTTTAATAAAAACCATTGCCAATGGAATCTCTCCGGATTCTCTTAAAAATATTCTCTTGGAATCTTCCACCTTTGAAGCCAACACATCCTCTTTAACATTAATTTCATTTCCTTTTGACATCAATGACAACTCATAGACAAGAAGCTAGGATCTCAAACCCAAAATTGCCAACAATCTCCCCCTTTTTCATTGATGGCAAATCATGCTTCTCAACAACACAGAAACTCAACATAAACAGCTCCCCCTGTCTTGAGGCTCTCCCCCTTACTCATATCTCTCCCCCTTTGTCATCAATGGCAAAGGGTCACCTTTGGGGCTTGGGACTAAGAATGAGCCTCTTAGCTTAGTCCCTCACCCATATCTTGTTGAGGTGTTTAATTTCGGGGTGGGAGTAAAACTCCCAACAGGCACTGATCATCATCAGTGTCTATAGCTGCCTTACCATGTCTTCTATTGTTCTCCTTGTCCATATTCCTGTTCTTGTTCCTGTCACTGTTCTTGTTCTTGTTATCATTCCTGTTCTTATACATGCCTTGATCCTTGGACCTGTTCATACCACTGTTCCTGTTCCTATACCTTGGAAGTTCAGCTCTACACTGTCTAGTTGTGTGACCTTCATTGTTGCACTTATAACAAGTAACAATGTTATTTCTTTTAGGCATACCTGTTCTTTGAATCCACCTGTTCTGACTAACCCTGTTCTTGTTATTAGCCTTGCAAAAAATTGCCTTATGCCCAAACTGTTTACAAGAGTAGCAATACCCTTGAAAGAAATTACCACCTCTAAAACTATCATTTACCTTCCTTACTTGAGTCATGCAATGTGAAGCCATGTGACCAAACCTATGACAAGCAAAACATCTGCCATTAAAATTTCCTATAAATGACCTTCTAGGTCCTGTAAACTTTCTCCCTTTTTCTGTTTCCTATTTTCTGTTTCTGTGCATCTATCACTCAAGGACTCTTTCTCTAAAATACTCTCCTCATCAGAACTCTTTTCTTTTTGGAATCTCTTACTAGATTCCCCAACCTATTTCTTGTGTTTCTTACCAAAACCAAGACCTGTTTTATCTATTGCCCTTCTTTGATCTTTGATGATGGAATTTACCTTTTTGGAGCTATCTTGAAACCTGTAAAGCTTATCCTTGTACTCTTTAGTTTCCTCTTTCAAAGAAGCCATTTTTTGTTCTAACTCATTATACTCAAGAACCTTAGACTTTAACTCATCCTTGAGTTCTTGTGTCTTAGCTATAGAGAAGTCAAGATTTTCTATAAGATCATATCTCTCCATGCAACATTCATCTAACTTATCCTTGAGTATAGCATTCTTCTTTCTTTCCTTTTTCAAAACACTAAGAGCACTAATAAGTTCACTTTAAAGATCCTTTATTTGATTTCCTTTTGAATCATCAAAGCCTTTTTCAGATTTCTTATCACTAGAGATGCTACCCTTTTCAAAAACCATACATGTATCTTCCTTATAGTTTTCTGAAGCATCCTCATACATACTAGAAACCAAATCATTATTTGTGCAATCATACTCAAGGTGACCAAAATTTCCACATCTAAGACATTTCATGATAATGAATCTATGTTTCGGTTCTTCCTCTTTTTCTGATATGAACAACATCTCATTTTCATTATCACTTGAAGAACTTTCAATATCACTACTAGAACACTTACTTGCTTTGTCTAGGTAGAAACTCTTCTTGTGCTTGTGAGAATACCTCTTTCCTTGATTGTTGTGCTCATCTTTGTTTTTCCTATGATGCTTGTTCTTTTCAGAATCCTTGCTCTTAGAATCATGTTTATCTTCATCACTTTCGTTCTTGGGAATATTACATTTAGTAGCATAATGACCAAACTTTCCACAATTGAAACATCTTATGTTTTTCATACTTTTGTGCTTTCTAGAGAACTTGCCTTTCTTGTTGTAATATGCCTCTTCATCACTAGAAGACTCATCACTATCTTGAAGTTGTTTACCCTTGGAATTCTTAGTAGCCTTGAAAGCTACCTCTTTCTTGACATCAACCTTCACTTGAGTTCTCAACTCAAATGCTGCAAGTATACTATGGAGATCATCCTTTTTCAACTTATCCAAATCTTTAGCTTCCTCAATAGCAAAAATATTTTCACTAAATCTATTAGGAAGAGATCTTAAAATCTTATCACAAACATCATTTTCAGCAAGCTCAAGACCTAAGTATTTCATGGAGTTAACAACCTCATCCATACGAAGCATGTAGTCACTAATATTTTCATCATCATTCATCTTGAGTTGTTCAAAAATACCTTTGAAGTGTCTCAACTTGGCCTTTCTGACATTTGTATCACCTGTATGAACCACCTTCAACTGTTTCCATATTTCACTAGCTGTCTTGTAGTGAATCACTTTGATGAGATCTGCTTTTTGTAAGCCTTTCAGGATTGCATTCATTGCTTTTGAATTGCTATGATGTAGGAGCATTTCTTCTTTAGTATTAGGACCATGTACAGGAATAGTGTACTCATCTTCAATCACTTCCCATACCTCATTACCAAGTGCCATTAGATGAACCTTCATCCTTGCACTCCAAAGACCAAAATTTGACCCATCAAGAATAGGTGTTGCATTGCTACTTGAATGATCCATTATGTTCTTTACTAGCTTTTCCTTCAAGCTGTTAAACTTTTCAAAGGCACCCACTCTGATACCAATTGAAGAACACAATATTATACTGAGAGGGGGGGGTGAATAGTATAAGACCTCTTTTTACTTTTTCCTTTATACTTCAAAATAGTAAAGCAATATACACAAAGCAATATCAAAGCAATGTACAATATCATCCACAAAGTGACACCAATTTTAACGTGGTTCACCCGAATGGTCGAGCTACGTCCACAAAACTTTTCTCTAAAATTTATCTCAAAGTTCTTTGGGAATCCTTCCCAATTACAATGTTTATGAGCCTCGGCCCAAAGGAGATACCTTCCCCCAATCAAAAATTATGAGCCTCTGCTCAAAGGAGATACCTTCCCCCAATCAAAATTTATGAGCCTCTGATCAAAGGAGATGCCTTCCCCTCTGCTCTAGAAATGATCCCTCAGAAGATCAACTGCCTCTACCTCTTTCTAGCATGTGGAACTCCTTTCCATCGAAGACCTCCTGTCCTCAATGCTTAACCTAAGAGACCTCTGCCTTCTATGATCACGTCCACAGCAGATCAACAACTCCGTACCAAACATAGTCGATCGATCTAGTACAAGTCTTCCTTTGTCCGTTAGATTTGTCCAACTCTTGAACAAATCAATCCTCTCGCATACAAGCCTTCTCAAAGACTTGCCAACTGTCCTCAGGTTCTTCTCATAGAACCAATGCACCTTTGTCCTCAAGTTCTCTGATAGAACTATCAAACTAAGCTCACAAGTCCTCTACTAGGACCTATCCAAATTTGCTCACAAGTCCCAATCGAAACCTGTCCAAAAAATGCTCACAAGTCCCAATCGGAACCTGTCAAAAAACTGCTCACAAGTCCCCACCGGAACCTGTCCAAAAACTGCTCACAAGTCCCCATCGAAACCTGTCCAAAAACATAGCAAGCTCACCAAGAAAAACTTTCTTCGTAGGAAATCACAAAGTGAATTGTTAGAGACCCAATGTGATTTTTCAAACTCATAGAAGCATAAAGAGAATTGTTAGAGACTCAATATGTTCTATACTCAAATCCCAATCTCAAAACTCAACTCAAATCAACTCAGCTAAAACTCAATCTCAAATCTGAAAACTCAACTCAATATCTGAAATGGATAGGATAGAATGTTTTCTTTCAAGAACATGAAACCCCAACAATTGCCAACTATGCAAAGAATCACATAACAATGATACTCATGTTCTTTTCACCATCAATTAGGGTTTCAACAACAATGCTCATCAAACAAGGTTTAGTCAACCAACACCATTCAACTCAACATCAACCTTGAAGCATTCAACCAATCATCACAAGAAAATGAAACAAGTAGAAATCATTTTCCCTCCAAAGATATTTGAACAAAATAGCCACCAACACAATATCACCAATGCAAAGGAGTAATTTGCTCAAATCAACTCAAAGGAATAAGCCCAATATCATGAATCAAGTAAAAAAATAACTTGATCAAACAACCTCTATGGAAGCAACTCAACCATCAAACTCAAAATAGCCAACCAAGGGTTCCACCAACTCAATGCAAGTAGCAAGACTCACAAACATAAACCCTGGTGCACAATGCTTCCACTACCTCAAACCAGAATTATGCATTCACCAAAACTCTCATCAAGGATAACAATGCATAAGAAGTCTTCAACAAACCAGAAAATAGGATTTACACCCAACCAAAGGAAACCTAGTTGAAAACCTTTTCACTCCAACCTTATTTCAGAAAAGCATACACCAATCATACTCATAAGGAAAATGTGCCCATACCATTTTGGAGTAGAAGAAAATTGATCCTTAAAGCTGTCACCACACACAACCCTCAAACTTCCAACCAAGTTAGGGTTAGAACCAAGATAAATGAGCATATATAAAAACTTTCCTTAATACCCGTTTTAGCTCCTATTCTTTAAAAACAACCACCAAGGAAGCCAAAAACACAACAACCAAAACTTACACCTTATATCTCCATTTTTAAATTTAGCATAGCAAAAGACTAATCTCAAAAATACAACCAAAGAAATATCCCCTTATGTCTCCTATATCTTTTAAACAATGCTAAAAAATGCCAAAAATCATATCAATAAAATAATCACACCTTATAATGGTTGCCCTTGAAGAATCCAAAATTCACGACACAAAACACGTTTTAATAAAAATGTGACTAATCCATGCACAACTCCCTCCATAGGGATCGAAACACAGACCTCCGCCTACGCAAGCCCCAAACGCAGCCTTCGCTGCCACTAGCCCACAAGGGGCTTATGAAGTCCAAGATGGACTTCCTTCCACATAAACGGTCAAGCTTTCTGAAAGTTTTTTAAACCACGAGCTCTCCTCTTTTGCAGCATAAACAGAACATTCGATCGTAGCCAAACCAATTAATTGCCTTCGATTTTCCAAGTGAGTTTAACCTTAGGAACCTTCTCATATTTATAGTCCATACGTGGACTTTAGAACACGTTGACTGCAAAGAAAAGTAACCTTAAAGTATTTTTAATAAATTAGAAATAATTTCTCCCTTAATTAATTAAATAATTAATTAATTAAAACCTTGAAGGGTTTTAAATAATAATTAAATAAATAATAAAGAGAACCTCCATTGGTTTTAATAAAAACCATTGCCAATGGAATCTCTTTGGATTCTCTTAAAAATATTCTCTTGGAATCTTCCACCTTTGAAGCCAACACATCCTCTTTAACATTAATGTCATTTCCTTTTGACATCAATGACAAGTTATAGACAAGAAGCTAGGATCTCAAACCCAAAATTGCCAACAGTTTGATATTTTTCTTTATTCGATTATAATAAGTTTTATGTGATTGCTAAAAAATAGATGGCATATGGTCATTGATATTTTCCTTGGTCCACATACATCACTAAAATCATGTTCGTATCTATCACTCAAATCACTTTTCTATTCTTCCAACAATAGGGTATCGTGTTGTTATTCTATGTCAATGGGAATCAAGCACCTTATTTGTAGAAGATGATAATTATGCACCAAAATGGGAGTCAGGAACCTAACGGAAATCAATTGCCCTAAATTCAAGTGCCAAATGTGAATTGGGCATCTGATAGTCAAGTGCCACATGGAAATTAGGTACATGAATAGGATTTGGGTACCTGACTTAGCGCTTCATCACTATTTTGTTGCAAAAATATTAATCATCATAAATGAAAAGTTATAGGTCCGAATGGGACCTCAATGTAGTCATGCTAAAATATTGTAAAATCCACTGAATCTACAAATTATTCACTCAAAAACAAATATTAGACAATATACATAATCTAATGTTAAAAAAATATAAAATTTACATAAAACATATAATTCTATTAAAATAGATGCTGCAATATATATGGAAGGTTTGTACAAAAATCAGCATTTTTAGGGCTATTCATTCACCATGTATAAAAGTTGTCTTTACATCTATTTATTCTATTTCAAAATCAAACACATAAAAAATAGCCAATAGAAATCTACTTGATGATAGTTTATCCACAAGAGAAAAAATATCTCAAAAGTCAATTCCCTCAACTTGAGAAAATCATTTTGCTACCAAGTGAGCTTTGTGTTTCTCCAAATTTTCTTCTACACTATACTTCTTCTTGAACAACCGCTTACAACCAATAGTTTTTATACCAAGGGGTAATTTCACCAAGTCCCATGTCTTAGTTTTATCTAGAGACTCCATTTCTTCTTCCATAGTCATTTTCCAAGACTTATTCTCACTTGAATGAAGTGCTTCATTTACAGTCTTGGGTTCTTCATCAAAAATTGATAAATTAAATGTAGAACAAAAATTTGTAGGGCTATACCTTTTTGGGAGTCTTCTCACCCGATATGATCTCCTCAAAATTGGAGTTCCAGGTTCTGCATATTCAAATTCCTTCTCACCTTCTTCCTCTAAATATTCCTCTTTAGACTCTCTCTATAATTCAAGTTCTACCATAGATTTTCCTCCTATTCCAGTTTTACCTAAACTATTTCTGGTTCTTTGCTTGGTTGCATTCCCTTTTTTAAAACCCCTTTTGTTTCTCTAAATATCATATTATATTTGTAAGTAATCTTCTGTGTTTTTTGATTCCATAACTTATATCCTTTTACACCAGTACTATAACCCTAAAATATGCTTTTCTTAGATTTATAGTCTAGCTTATTTCTTTTCTATTTTGGGACATACATATAAGCTTCACAACTAAAAACCCTTATATGACTAAGAGAGGGTTTCTTACAATTCCACACTTCCTATGGAGTTTTATCCACCAAAGCTAAGATAGGATATCTATTGATGAGGTAGTAAGTAGTTAACACAACTTCTATCTAAAATTTATTTTTTAACCTTGCACTGCTTAGTATACTTCTAGCCTTATCCATAAATATTCTATTCATTCGTTCTACAACTCCATTTTATTATGGAGTATACAGTGTTTTCTATACCTTTTTATTCCACTATCTTTGCAAAAATACTCAAATTCATTAGTGCAATATTCACCACCATTATCACTTCTTAAAATCTTTATCTTTTTATCTATCTAATTTTCTACAAGAGCCTTGAACTCTTCAAATTTATTGAAAACATCAAATATGTATCATGAAAAGTATACCCAGGTCTTTCTTGAGAAGTCATCTATAAATGTAACAAAATAGATTGATTTACCTAATGATGGTACTTTTGCAGGTCCAAACACATCTCTGTGAACTAGATGCTAAATTCCTTCAGATCTTCTAGCACTACTTGGAAACTTAACTCTGGTTTGCTTTCCAAAAACACAACGCTCACAAAAATCAAAATTTAATGGGTAATCTAAAATTCCTTCAACCATACCTTTCATTTTCAATGTTCGAAGGTCTTTCTCACCAATGTACCCCATGCATTGATGCCACAACATTGTCTTCACTATAGGAATACTTGGAGCTTCTTCTACCATATTAATTTCCTCTACAACTAAAGAGTTATTGCAATCAATAAATATAGTGCTAGCCTCAAGTTTGAACAAAGTTCCTGGATGAACTCCTCTTACGAACACTAAGCATCCATGAACCATCTTCCAGCTATCATTATTGAATTCCATAGTCACACCCACATCATTCATCTTACTGTCGAACATTTTGAGTCCCAAAGCTAAAATGTTGTCATTGATGTCAAAAGGTTATTTGATGTCAAAAGGATCTATGATGGCATGCACTATGTTTTGTGAAAACCAAGGTAAGAAAAATAAAAGGTTTTATTTAAAACCATGGATGGCATATTTGAAATGGGTTTTTCTTAAAACCTAAGTTGGCTTTTCGTTTCATCAAAAAAGGTGCCTCGATGATGTAGATATTTAATTTTAAATATTTAGTTTAAATTTTAAATTATTTAAAATTAAAATAAAAGTAATCCACCTACATCGTCGAATATGAGGGAGAATACTATAAAAGGATGACTAAGGTTTATTAATACTCATACTTGCTCTTGTGGTTAATGTGATTATTAGAAAATGAAAAGAGCTCGTGTGAAAAACATTTAAAGGCAGAGGTAGCGAATAAGTTGAGGTGTGGTCGAATCCAAAGGCGTCGTGGGCAGTGTGACCTATTGGCAACTCGAGTAGTGCAAAGGTGTTGGAGGCAAGTGGTTGAGTGTTTGAATCGCTTGCACTTAATTTTGTTTGAGAAAGGAGAAATATGTTTGCATTGGCTATTGCATGGAGGATAAAGGAGAGTGAGACACCTTTGGTCTTCTATGGGGTGCTAGCTCACATGGTGCACAAGCGTCATTATGACGCAGGAGCCGCATGACTCATGTTCGAATCCTGTGAACTCCATTTTGTTGTGTAAAAGGGAAAAAGTGCGCTGGTTGTGGTTTTTCATGCGCATGCTACCAAGGTTTATATGATGTGTTTGATATTCTAAAATTCATGCCAAGGTATGCATTAAAGTTGTAAAAGAAAAAAAAAAAATTGTTTTATTGGGTGCTAAAAGTTAGTTTAAAAATTGTGCATAAATTTTATAGTAAATGTGGTTTTTGGAGAGATAAGTAAGTAGGCATAGATTTTAATTTCTTTTAAGGTATAAGTGGTTTGAGGAGTAATAAGGATTACTACTTATTTGACACATTGTTAAGATGTTATTTGGAGAGTGTGTTTAATTATTGAAACATTCTTGAGAAAAATATTTTTCTTGAGGGTTATTGAATATATATTTGGTGGATGTGATTATTGAGTTGGAGTAAAAAGGTGTAAATTGAGTTATGCTTTATTTTGTGATTATTATTTGAATTCCACTAACCCTCATTGATATTGGAAAGAAAATTTGTGTTGAGTGTGGTAGATTTTATGGACAACTTCTTGGCATCAATAAGGTATGGGCAAATTCTTTTATTGATTGTTTATGGTGGTTGATTTCTGAAATATCATTGGAGAGAAAAGGATTGATTGTGGTTTCCTTTTCGAAAGTGTTGGTTTAAATGATTCAAGTTTTTCTGGTTTGAGTGTTGTGATTAAACCTTGTTTTATAAGCATTATTGTTGAAGCCCATTGGTTGAGCAGAGAACTTGAACTTGAGTTAGAAAAGAACATGAGTATCATTGTTATGTGAGATTTGTGGTTGAGCATTTTTGGAAATATTTTGAGTTGATTGATTCATACTTGGACTAGGGTTTGTGATAAAGAGTTGTTCCTAGAGGTGATTGGTTGAGTAGAGTTGTTTGAGCCTAGTCAAGTGAATGTGTGAAGTGGTTGTTCAAGTTCCATAAAATAAACTATTCTATATTCTTATTTGATTTGAGATTGAGTTGATAAAGAAATTGAGTTTTTGAATAGAACATATTGAGTCTATAACAATTCTATTTATGCTTCTATAAGATTGAGTTCAGTTGATTTGAGTTGATATTGATTTGAGTTGAGTTGAGATTAATTTTTAGTTAAAATTGGAATTTGAGTATAGAACATATTGAGTCTTTAACAATTATCTTTATGCTTCTATGAGATTGAATTGATATATTGATTGAGCATTGAGTTTAGAACATATTGAGTCTCTAACAATTCTCTTTATGATTCTATGAGATTGGACAAGTTCTATGTGAGCTTGTTAAGCTGATTTGAGGTAAGTATTTGAGAAGGCTTGTGGACTATTTTTGAGTAAGCTTTTATGAAATCTTGCTATGCAGATTTGAGCAAGTCTTAGAGAGGACTTATTGAGAATATTTGAGCAGGTTTTGAGTGATCCTATTAAGCATATTTGAGAAGGTTATGAGTGAACCTACTGAGCAGATTTGAGCAGGTTCTGAGTGAGCATATTGAGAAGATTTGAGCAAGCTCTGAGTGAGCCTATTGAGAAAATTTTAGTAGGTTTTGAGTGAACCTATTGAGCATATTTGAGGAGGTTCTAAGTGAATCTATTGAAAAATATTTGGAGGTGATAGAGTACAGAGGACAGAGTCTCAGTGGATAGAGATTGAGCAACCAGGAAAATTGAAGACATATATGAGTGAGGAGTCTTCAAGTGGAGAGAGATCCACAAGTTAGAGCAGCAGAGAGACATAGTCTTCTAGAAGAACACTAGCCAGAGCAAAATGGGAAAGAGTTCTCCCATGGAAGAAATCCACGAACTTAAGATTTAGGGGATCAACATATCCTTTGGACAGAGGTCCATAAACATTGTAATTGGGAAGGATTACCAAAGATATTTATTGAGAAAGTTTTAATAAAATATTTTCTCCGTGGAGTAGCCCACATTGGGTGAACCACGTAAATTGTTGTGTCTCTATTTTGGATGGTGTTTTGTGCATTGCTTTGATTACTACTATTGATACTGCTATCTATACATTCCATAATATTTAATTGAAAGTTGAATTGAAGGAAAAAGTAAAAAGTGGTCTTATACTTTTCACCCCCCTTCTAGTATAAGCTTGTGTTCTTCAATTGGTATCAGAGTCGATTCCTTCAGAAGAAGTTTAACAACTTGAAGGAAGATCCTACAAGAACACAAATGACAAAGAAATGCAAGAGTAGAAGCATGAGATACAAGAAGAAAAGAACACCTATGGTCATGAAATAAAAGAATATGAGTTTAATATTGTTGTGTTGAGAGGACAAATGGAAATAGATTCAAGATATGAATCAAGTAATGGAGAAATATCTATACTAATAAATTTTTGTACCAAATGTGGGAACACAGGTCACCATGCAGCTTATTGTCCACAATAATGTTGTGTTTGTGGTCAACTCGGTTATGATGCAAGTTATTGCAATGGGTTTGACAGCAGTGAAGATGAAGCTGGTTCTCTTAGATTTGAAGTTCTAAATAATGAGTCAAAAAAAGATAACATGAATAGTCAAAGTAGGTATCAATAAGAAACTCCACTTTGGACAATAGAAGAAAGTGGAGAAGAGGAATATTTAGAAAAAGAAAAGGAGGAAGCCACTCTTAGGTGAATTGAAAAAAGAGAATTTAGAATTGAAGGCTCAAATACAAGAAGATGAGAAATGTAAGACAAAGCTTCTATAGGATATCTCTGACTTGAGAGATAAGGTTGAAAAAGCAAGAAGAGTTGAAGAATGTATGATTGAACAGTCAAAGGTAAAAGAGATAGAATGTGAAAGGCTTATGATTACTCTTGAAGAATTAAAAAGGGGGAACTTAGGATTAAGGGTTCAAGCTCAAGAAGATGAGAAAGAAAAGAAAAATTTTCTACAAGGACTCACCCACTTAAAAATTAAGGTTGAAGAAGCAAGAAAAATTGAAGAAGGTATGACCAAAAAATTAAAGACAAAAGATATAGAGTGTGAAAAATTAGAGCATGAGATGGTTTCACTAAGGATGGAAGTTAAAGGCTCTAAGGACAAGTTGCACAAGTTTGAGGAGAATCCAAAGACTTTGGACAGAATTATCAATGCACAAAAGTCATCAGTCATCAAAATAGGACTTAGTTCTAAATAAGGACAAAGGAAATAGGAGGCAGAAAAAGGAGAATAAAGCTCAAACACTAGAAAATAAGAAGTTTCAAAATAAGTAAGTAAAATATAGAGTGAGACTAAGTTATAAAATAGAAAGTTCAACAAGGAAAGGAACAATGTGCAAGTAAGGAACATATGGAACAGGAAACAGGTAGAAGATACTAAGAGACCAATGGGGTCTAGGCAAGTTTTCTTCAATGGAAAATGCTTCTCTTGTCACAGGTTTGGACACATGGCTTCACAGTGCAGAACATAGGGAATACAAGAATATGGGAATGGACAACATTTTCATGGGTATTGCTACTCATGCAATATTTTGATCACAAGGCAATGAATTGTAGGGTTCATAACAGAAGAGGATATGGCTTTACTAGGAGAAGTCCTAAGATAGATGCACTTCCAAGGAATAATAACATTAAGTGTTATAAGTGCAATAATGATGGTCACATAGCAATATGGTGTAGATTAAATATTCCAAAAATAGGTATGAATAGGAATATGAACATGAATAGGAACATGAACGGGAACAGGAATACGAACAGGAATAGAGACTCAGAAAAGAATAGGAACAAAAACATGGATGAGAACAAGAACATGAAAAGGAATAGGAACATAAGTGATGATAGGAACAAATATGATATCTTGGAAAGAAATAGTGAGAGGATTCAAAAGACTTACAGAAGAAGAGAGAAATACTAAGGCATAGATTTGTGCTTTTGGGGAGTAGAAATACTCCCACCCTAGAATTAACCACCTCATGTAGAGGTGGGGGAGGGGCTAAGCTAAGAGGCCCATTCTTAGCCCCGAGCCCCAAATGTGACCCTTTGCCATTGATGTCAAAGGGGGAGAGATTTGTGTATATTAAGGAAATTTTTGATATGGGGAGAGATTTAATATTTGAGAGAGCATTGAGCCAGGGGGAGCAAAGTCCCAAGGGGAGCATAAAAGAAGGTCAGATTTTAGTAAATTAATATGGGTTACCATCAATGACAAAGGGGGATATTGTTGGACATTTTGAGTCCCTAAGATAAAATTTTGTCATTGATGTCAAATGGTTATTTGATGTCAAAAGGATCTATGAGGGCATGCACTATGTTTTGTGAAAACCAAGGTAGGCAAATTTAATGGTTTTATTTAAAACCATGGATGACATGTTTGAAATGGATTTTTCATAAAACCCAAGTTGGATTTTCGTTTCATCGAAAAAGGTGCCCCGGTGATGGAGATATTTAATTTTAAATATTTAGTTTAAATTTTAAATTATTTAAAATTAAAATAAAAAGTAATCTATCGATGGGTCAAATATGAGGGAGAAGACTATAAAAGGATGACTAAGATTTATTATTCCTCATCCTTGCTCTTATGGTTAATGTGATTATTAGAAAGTGAAAAGAGCTCGTGTGAAAAATGTTTAAAGGTAGAGGTAGTGAATAAGTTGAGGTGTGGTCGAATCCAAAGACATCGTGGGCAGTGTGGCCTGTTGGCAACTCAAGCAGCACAAAGGTGTTGGGAGGTAAGTGGTTGAGTGTTTGAATCGTGTGCACTTAATTTTGTTTGAGAAAGGAGAAATTTGTTTGCGTTGGTTGTTGCATGGAGGATAAAGGAGAGTGAGGTGACTTTGGTCTTGTGTGGAGCACTAGCTCACATGGTGCGCAAGCGCCATTAGGATGTAAGAGCCGCAGGACTCAGGTTTGAATCCTATGAACTCCCTTTTGCTATGTAAAATGGAAATAGTGCACTGGTTGTGTTTTTTCATGTGCATACTGCCAAGGTTTATATGTTGTGTTTGATATTCCAAAATTTGTGCCAAGGTATGCATTAAAGTTGTAAAAGAAAATTAAAACAATTTTTTGTTTTATTGGGTGCTAAAATTTAGTTTAAAATCTGTGCATAAATTTTATAGTAAAAGTGGTTTTTGGAGAGATAAGTAAGTAGGCATAGATTTTAATTTATTTTAGGGTATAAGTGTTTTGAGGAGTAATAAGGATTACTACTTGTTTGGCACATTGTTGAGATGTTATTTGGAGAGTGTGTGTAATTATTGAAACATTCTTGAGAAAAACATTTTTCTTGAGGGTTATTGAATATATCTTTGGTGGATGTGATTATTGAGTTGGAGTAAAAATGTGTAAATTGAGTTATGCTTTATTTTTTTATTATTATTTGAAGTCCACTAACCCTCATTGATATTGGAAAGGAAAGTTGTGTGAGTGTGGTAGATTTTATGGATAACTTCTTGGCATCAATAAGGTATGGGAACATTCTTCTATTGATTGTTTATGGTGGTTGATTTCTAAAATATCATTGGAGAGAAAAGGATTTATTGTGGTTTCATTTTCGAAAGTGTTGGTTTAAATGCTTCAAGGTTTTCTGTTTTGAGTGTTCTGATTAAACCTTATTTTATAAGCATTGTTGTTGAAACCCATTGGTTCAGAAAATATCTTGAACTTGAGTTAGAAAAGAACATGAGTATCATTGTTGTGTGAGATTTGTGGTTGAGCATTGTTGGAAACATTTTGAGTTGATTTATTCATGCTTGGACTAGGGTTTGTGAGAAAGAGTTGTTCCTAGAGGTGATTGGTTGAGTAGATTTTGTTGAGCCTAGTGAAGTGAATGTGTGAAGTGGTTGTTCAAGTTTCATAAAATAAAGTATTCTATATTCTGATTTGAGTTGATAATGAGTTGAGAAAAAAATTGAGTTTGTGAATAGAACATATTGAGTCTCTGAAAATTCTCTTTATGCTTCTATAATATTGATCTGATTTGATTTGAGTTGAGATTGATTTGAGTTAAGACTGGTATTTGAGTATAGAACATATTGAGTCTCTAACAATTCTCTTTATGCTTCTATGATATTGAATTGAGATATTGATTGAGCATTGAGTTTAGAACATATTGAGTCTAACAATTCTCTTTATTATTCTATAAGATTGAACAAGTTCTGGTTGAGCTTGTTAAGTTGATTTGAGGCAAGTCTTTGAGAAGGCTTGTCGACTGATTTTGAGTAAGCTTTTGTGAAATCTTGCTATAAAAATTTGAGCAAGTCCTAGAGAGGACTTATTAAGCATATTTGAGTAGGTTTTGAGTGAGCCTATTGAGTACAGGTTAGCAAGTTTTGAGTGAACCTATTGATAAAATTTGAGCAGGTTCTGAGTGAGCCTATTGAGTAGATTTGAGCAGGTTCTGAGTGAGTCTATTGAGCAGATTTTAGCAGGTTATGATTGAACCTATTGAGAAAATTTGAGGAGGTTCTAAGTGAACATATTGACAGAGATTTGGAGGTGATAGAGTATAGAGGACAAAGTCTCAATGGATAGAGATCCAACAACCAGGACAATTGAAGATAGATCTAAGTGAGGAGTCTTCAAGTGGAGATAGATCCATAAGTCAGAGCAGTAGAGAGACAAAGTCTTCTAGAAGATCACTATCCAGAGCAAAAGGGAAAAGAGTTCTCATGTGGAAGAAATCTATGAACTTGAGATTTAGGGGATCATCGTCTCCTTTGGACAGAGGTCCATAAACATTGTAATTGGGAAGGATTCCAAAAGATATTGATTGAGAAATTTTTAGTAAAATATTTTCTTCGTGGAGTAGCCCACATTGGGTGAACCATGTAAATTGTTGTGTCTCTATTGTGGATGGTGTTTTGTGTATTGCTTTGATTACTACTATTGATACTGATATCTATACATTGCATAATATTGAATTGAAATTTGAATTTAAGGAAAAAGTAAAAATGATCTTATACTGTTCACCCCCCCCTCTCAGTATAATATTATGTTCTTCACGTACTAATGGATATAAGATTTCTAGCCACACCTAGAATATGCAGCACACCAAGAAGGGTTTTAACTCTTGCATATTTTAACCTTAATTTTACTCTTCCTCGACCTATTATTTTTTGTTTCAAATTGTCTCCCAAGAATACTTCATCTCCATTTACATTTTTATATTCATAGAACCCCTCCCTATGAGGAGTCATATGGAAAAAAGCACCTAAGTTAATCAACCATGAGTCATGGTGTTCACTTGAGCATGTTGCAGTTATGAATAGGTCCCCTGAATATTCATTTATGGTCTTCATTTTTGCAAATTTTCCTTCATCAGGATGTTTAGATATATAATTTCTTTTATAATTCCCTATTTTACCACACTTCCAATATTTCCTTTTGTTAGGAACAATACATTTTCTCCTATATTTTGATCTCCTTTCTCCTAATTTTTTTTTATTTCTTTCTTGAGAACGATCTCTCACAACCAAGGCATCCTTCTAATGATAATCCTCAAAATATTATCATCTCATTTCCTCAAATATTAATTTTTCTACTATATCCTCTACTTTTACTATAGAAGTAGTATTGGAGGTAACCATAACTAGGGTATCCCAAGAGTCAGGTAATGAACAAAGTAAAGTAATACACTTTTTATCTTCATCCATTTTTACATCTACAAAATTTAATTGACTTACCACAATATTAAAAGCATTTAGATGTTCAGTCACAAAGTCACCATCATTCATCCAAAGAGAATACAACTTCTTTCAGAGAAAGAGTTTATTTACCAACAACTTTTTCTGATATAATGCTCCCAAATTTTCCCATAATAAATTTGTCATGGTCTCTGTCGATACATTAAACAATATTAAATCAAATAAGCACAATATAATAGAGCTCCTTGCTTTCCTATTGATATTTAACCATTCCTCAGCTATCATTCCAATTGATTTTACTTTTTATATTGTGACCCACTGATATTTATCCACCAACAGATCCTCCATCTTGAATTTCCATAACTAAAAATTGTATCCATTGAATTTTTTATCTTTTTTTACGTGCTTCCTATAATTTTTCGTTTCCCATATTATTTTGTGCACTGATCCCACTCAAGAATCAATTTATCTCAAGGTTGAAACCCTTATTCCTTTAATAAAGCTAAAACCTAACTTTTATACCAAATGAAGAGAAATAATACCCCGATATACAAATTCTATAAAAACAATAATTGCAGAATCAAAGGAAAAATGAAGAAGAAGAACTCATTAAACAAGAATTTAAACTGGGAAACCCTCTCGGGAAAATACCTAGCAAGAATATTTTCTTATTGTATAAATTTGACCGTATTCAATACAATAATATCCTTTCACTTGAATTTTTATTATGATTAAATTTCTTACAAATTCATTACCAAAGCCTCATGCAAGTGTTGCTTTATATACCAACAACACAAGACAAGGTTTTACAATATTGTATACACCTAAAACATGTCATATTTAGGATACTACCTATATGGACTCCCTAAAGACCATATGACCCACCTTGGGAAACCTTAGGGACGAAATAGTGGTTTTCACCACTTAAAACAAGAAATACCAAAATCAAACATATAAAATAATAATTAGTTAATCGTACTTAATTAGTATATTAATATTAATTAAAATAATCAATATTAAATTATATACTCATTATCCTAAAGTATTAATTAATTAATTAATACTTTAGGCCAATGAGTATATAATTTAATATTAATTAGTTTAATTAATATTAATATACTAATTAAGTACGATTAACTAATTAGTATTTTATATGTTTGATTTTGGTATTGCTTTTTTTAAGTGGTGAAAACCACTATTTCGTCCCTAGGGTTGCCCAAGGTGGGTCATATGGTCTTTAGGGATTCCATATAAATACCATGGCCACAAAACCATGGGTCAATATTACATTAACCCAAAAACACCCATATGGATCTAAGAATAAATTAAACCCCCCAAAAATTTATAATGTAAAGTCCTTTCAGAGTTAACCCCTCCTAAACCCCGATGAGGAAATTTTTATAGAGTGTAAAGTCCTTATAGATTTAATACCTCCTAAATAAAATGGAAAATATTCAACATAATTCCAACAAAAGTTGGATTCTTGGTTTGTGGGACCCTTTGAGATCACTAAGAAGATCAGCTTGGTTGCATACTGACTTGCTTTACCACCTAACATATCAAATATCCATGACACCTTCCACATATTTTTGCTTGGGAAATATGTTGTTGATCCTAAAAATGTGTGAGATGTTTCTAAATTTCAAATGGTAAACCCCGAGGCTATTGAAGTGATGTCGATAAATATTCTTGATTTTTGTTCTAAGACTATGCAAAAATAGACTCTAGAACAATGTAAGGTCCAATAAGACCATTTTTCTAAACGAAATGCCACTTGGGAAAAGTGCAGGGCATGCAAAAATATTTTTAATTCTTGTTTGAAAATATAATGTAATAATTTTTATTTTTATAAAATAGGAAATACCTAGGATGGTGTTTAGTCCCAGGGAGTAGTATGTCATGACCCTCCTTGGCAGAATGTTTTAGCATGAAATACTGTGTGATGATAAATAATACTTTGATACTTAACTTTGTGCAAATGAATAATTATACAATGTTTAGAATGATTCATCTCTGAAGAACATGGTACTGCTAACATGATTGTCAATGTGTAGGATTAGGTACTATTATGAGGTGGAATAAATATAATAATCTACCAGGAATAGGGTATCTAAATTAGGGGAAATGATGATTATGATGGTTTGGGATAACATGGATGACTACAATCATATAGGTATGCATTATTACTTAAGAGATAATCATCAACTAGCTAGCCACCTAGAGCCGCAGTTGATAGCCTAGTAGCTATCGTAAATTCTTTGGTTGAGATGGGTGACTGGGTTGATAGAAATATTTCCTCTTTATCAACTACATATGATTGGTTGTCTTCTACTTCATAACTTTATGCATCATTGGTTTTGGAAAATTTGCATACGTTTGGTTACCTTTGAATTCTCTAAATTGTTGAAATAATGACATATTGCTAGTTTGTGATAAAGAACCTAGATATATATATATATATATATATATATATATATATATATGTATATATACATACATATATATATATGTATGTATATATACATAGATATACATACATATATATATATATATATGTATGTATGTATATATACATATATATATATATATATATATATATATATATATATATATGTATGTATATATATATATGTATGTATATATATATATATATATATATATATATATATGTATGTATATATACATATATATATATATATATATATATATATATATATGTATGTATATATACATATATATATATATATATGTATGTATATATACATATATATATATATATATATGTATGTATATACATATATATATATATATATATATATATGTATGTATATACATATATATATATATATATATATATATATATGTATGTATATATATATATATATATATATATAGAAGAATCTATTTTAAATAATAATAGAATTTTAGATAATATATTATAAATATCTTTATTATGAATAATGATAGAAGCTTCCTACCGGCCATTGGAAGGAACTTCTTTTATGGCAAAATTTTGAAACAAGATAAGAATGTTTAAAAAACCAAAAATATCCTACAATCATCGGTTGGATGAGAAGGTATTAATGGTGGGCATGTGGGTTTTATGAGGGATGATAAATATAGCATGAGTAGTAAGGACTCTCCTTCCTAAGTATTGAGAGATAATGAAAGGAAAAATAATGAAGCACAAAACAAAGAGGACCAAGCCTAATTTGAAAACAACACCATAGAAGGAAAAACTAGTGAACTCCAAGGAATGACAAGTTTATATAAATGAATATACTCTCCTTCTAGCCTTTCAGAAAGTAAATCTATCTAAATTTTTTCATGTTGGGTATTGTTGTTAAGCTTATGATAACTTGGTATTGTTATTCGATCTTTTGTTTAAGTTGGGTGCTACTCCCTTTATGGCATAATTTGGTTGTTACGTCTCCTCTAGCTCCTAGCCTTCTAGTTTTACGTGATGTTTATAACTCCTTTTAGGTTAATTATTGAGTTACTCCATGAATTCCATCATAAAAATACCCTATAGTAGTAGTTTTTCATCGCTGCATCCATAACCTTTGAAACTAATGTGTCCATGGTGGTGCTTCGATAGCTTGTGTCTAATGGCATCCGTAGAGAGATCTATAGTTGTTGAGCACTATGTCGGTTAGGTGTTGGGTTTAGCTATTGCAATGTTTTAGAGTGTTGTGGTCATTGAGTTTTGTATCTCATCGAGAGTATGCATATGTTTACCTCTTCTTGAAGCAAAATTATAGGTTGTTAATCTGTTAATGTTAAGCCACGACTGGCTAGGAATTTTCTATTTTTACTCCTCATAGGACCATTGCAACCCCTTCCTTGCCCATTCCTTTCTTGATATTGTGAGGGTAGTGGACACCCTTGGATGGGTCTCTGTCATAACCCGTCCCCCTTGACCCTATAAAAAGGATATTAATTGATCATGGGGATCAATTAATGCTAAACAAAAAGGGGTCATAGACCTTAGGGAATTTTACAAAATTCCAATTAAGCGATTTTTAAGGAAAAGTAATTATTATGAAGTTTCAAATTAATTGCATTTAATTAGGTCAATTGGATTTAATTATGAATGCAATTACATGTCCAATTCTTATTGGAACAAATTAGGCACTTAAAGGACTATTTTATTCATCACATGGCCTAATTTGGTTAGTGGAGAGAAAAGAGATATTTTCCCCTCTATTTTTAATTAAGAATGATTTAGTTGGATGTGGACCATAAGGAGCACAAAATAAAATAAGGCCACCTATATTATATTTATTTGGACCCTATTTTACTTTTTGAATTATTCTCCACATGACATGATATGTATTATTTGGCTCAAGGAATATTTTAATGTTAAAATAATAAGGCTACTATTTGGATCATGAGAGAAGGAGTTTCCCTATAAATAGAGAGTATATTGAAAGAAAGGGGGAAAATATTGGGAATCCTAGGGAGTATGCTCTCCACCTTGGTGGATCATAAACCAGAAGGCTTGAGATATTTCCTATTTGTAGAATAAATAATCTTGGAAGACTAGAAGGAGTCAAGAAAAAAACTTAAGGAAAGCCATGGATTGGAGAGATCTGGGAAGAATGGAAGGGTAGGAAAGCAAGGGATAGAAGAAGATACTTGGACCTTATTTGCAGGAGTTTCAGATCAGAAATGTTATCCCTTTTGTTTTGACCTATTTTAATCTATATGCTTTAAGGTGATGTTGTATTCTAATAGAATCCTTAGGTCTATATCTTGGTTGATTTAATCACTCTGTATGTGTAAAATATCAATATCTAATTTTGGCTACATTAGAACAATAGTGACTTTTAGAAATGAATAAATATAGCTTAAGTTCAATATAATCGATCTTCTAATTTTTGTTTGTCGGGGTGAATAATGGTCACAATCATCCTGTACCTAGTCTCCATATATATTTCAATAAGTTGTAATTTAAAGGGGTATTCATTGGACCTAATAATTTGGTATGATTATTTAGTTTAAAAATATATACTTTCTATCGAGTATGTCAATAAGCCTTAATTATATTATTATACTAGGAACTATTCGTACCACACCTCTAGTGAAATTATCATGGCCACCACTGGATGGTTATTAATATAATATCAAATGAGTATATTATAATGTGACTTGATCAATGCCTATTCAATGTGGGATTCAAGTGCATATCTACATGCACTAGTGACGTACGGTTTAGTATGAAAATCCTTCTACATTAAAGTATTATATGTTCTGAGATGTTGATATGAGTAGGTTACACATATAATAGATCATATATGTCATATCCTATGGTTAATTTAATAACCTTGAATGTAGAATTTTTTTTGATGCATAGATCAACTAATAAGTTTTGAATATGACACCTCTCTGACTTATAGTAAGATATTTGGGAATACTAGAGTGATGCAATCTAATGTATTCAAATACATCATTGTATGTGATTGCTCTAGACATTTTATTTCACATTCCAACCATTTAGAATGAATTTAGGATACTCTACTGGTGAGGCAATACCTTTGTCTTGCCTTGGTAGTAGTAGATGATCGTGTTGATCATTATATTGAGATTGACTACCACTGATGGTAATAGAAACCAAATAAGTGTGATGAATCTACTCAATCTACCTGTGTTTGAATGATGATCCCAAGCGGAGTCCATGATTGCTCTAGAAAGGAGCCATTGATGTAATCTCTTATTCTCCAAAAACTTATCTTGGCAATTTGAAAATGATTTTTGATTTCCTGTAGACCCTTGTTTGGATTGATCAAACTACACTTGTTATTCTATGGTTTGGTGGGTGATATATTCATCAGTAAAATATGTAACTCAAGGCAGTATATAATGCATCGATTAGGTGTGTGTTTGTCTCATCGTAGGGTAATCATTGGACATCTATTAGCCAAACATTCTAATCTATTTCAGTAAACCCCCTGCACAAGCTTACTTGATCAATCGAAATCGTCTTAGAATCGATCTCGATGATTATATTAGCATAAGGGTACTTCATAATTGAATTTGGATAAATTTCACAATGGTTAAACTTAGCCAAAGTATAGTATCTATCTACATAATCGAAGAGAATAGCCTACACACTGTAAAGGTTTCCATTGCTATTGTTGGGTAAACTTTGGATTCGGTGTTAGATGTAATTTTACCTCTTATGATTTTGCACCATAGTATAACCTCATTGATATATGTACGAGGGTCCCTCTATGTGAAAATATTTCATGTAGATCGTGTATAGGTACAAGTCATCAGTGAAACATTTTATTGGTTGTTCACAACTCCAAACCAAAAATTCTATTCCATCTCCAACCTTTTTTTTTGGTAAGTTAATTATATTAATTCAAAAAGGGCATTTGAAAGGTGCCCTGTCACCTTTTACAAAAAGGAACTCAGAGGAACAAGAGGAGGAAAAGAGAAACACGAAGAACAGAGCGAAGCTCATCAAAACTGAAAGGCCTGAAGCCATTACACTCAAAAAGCAACCTGAAGGATTACCAGTGATCCTTTAGCACAAAGGAACAAAAAGGAACAACACCAGAAGGCAGAAAGGAGGAGACAAGTAGGAACAGACCCAACAACATGCCATGAAACCAGAGGAAATGGAGAACAACCCAAAACAGCGATCGAGACCAGCAAAAAGCGCCATCAAGGAAGAGCGTCGGGCTGTAGAAAAGTGTGGAC
This sequence comes from Wollemia nobilis, assembly GCA_028583015.1. Classification (NCBI taxonomy): domain Eukaryota; kingdom Viridiplantae; phylum Streptophyta; class Pinopsida; order Araucariales; family Araucariaceae; genus Wollemia; species Wollemia nobilis. Next base: position 7,173,497 of record JAQPPZ010016936.1, read on the forward strand.
ATCAATATTCAAAACATTGTCCTTCGTTGCATCCTTCTCTGCATCCTTCGAGGTCTCTTTCACCTTTGGAATCTCCTTCAAACCATCAAGGTAGGTATATTTTGCAATTTCTACAACCTCATCTTCAGTAGCCCCTCCTTTAACATCAGAGGAGGGTTCAACAATAGAACCATTGAAATTATCACAAAAGAAGAATAGGCTGAGGTTGTGTCTCTATTCTTTGAGGCTCTCAATGGCCTTACCGATGGCAATGTGGGCAGCCTCCAAGTGAGCGATGGATGCATTGGTGGCATGGATGACCAGCTTATGGAGAAATTTATCAACCAAATCAGGTGAAGAGGATTGGGCTTTGGGAGGCTTGCCTGAGATGGAAGGTGGGGTTTCTAAAACTTCCCTTAGCTTCAGATGCTGGGAGCTTCTAACAGGGGTTGAATCCACCTTAATTTTCTTCCTAGCCATAGGATGGGGTTTTTCAATTTTGATCTTCCTCTTAGGATTGGAATGTTTAGGACTCGGGGTAGAGGATGAATTCGCTTCATCTGATTCAAGAGTGGGAATGTTACCATTGGGGAAGTTAAGGAGGAGATAGTGGTAGAGGACTTTGAAAAGTCCTTGGTGACTTGGAAGGGCATCCTCATTTTTGTGAGAGGTTACAATGGTGTAATCGATGGACCAAAATATTACAGTGGGGATATTCATGGCTTTGGCATCACGAAAGTGATTCACATAGGTGAGATGAAAACAACATAACTGTGAGTCTGGATTATCACAGGATAGGTATTGCATTACGGGAACTAAAATTTGCTGTAGAGGAGGGGAAATGTGTTCATGATACAACCCTTTTCTATAGTTCTTGTGGACCTCAAATTTTTTTTCGAAGAAGGTCAGTTCAGCTTCCCAATTATGTTTGTTGCGTCGGATCACCTTTCCATTCAAGGGCTGCCCAGTCAAGCTCACCAATAGCTCAAAGGAGATATGGTACTGGACCCCATGGATTGTGACATAACCTCTATCCCAAGTGTCAGCAAAAGCCTTCGAAATGGTGTCATCGACCCCTGAGAAGAGCTTGAAAAATTCAATCAGGGCACTATTTGTTTTGTCTGTCCATAAGTCACGGATCAAAGGACTAAGCTCAAGAACAACAGGCTCAATGTAAATAGGTTTGCTTTCCTTCATGATGGCAGATAGGGAAGAGGACAGAGAATAGGAAAGCACAAGGATCAGGGGGAAAAGGATGGGAAAGGATTGAGACACCATGATAAAGAACAGAGCATGCACGAAGGCTAAAAATAGGAAGATGGTGCCCTAAAAAATTTTGCTTTGGGACCATGAAATGATTTGCACAAAGGAATTGGGACTTTCGACATGCAAGGATTGGCTAGGGCAAAGGTAAGATCTATGAATTAGGATTAGGTTAAGGGCACAACCAATGGCATGATGACACTCAAAAAAGGCAGCGTGATAAATCAGGATGCATGAAAAACTTTCCCAGCAAGAAATTCGAGCACAATACCCCGAAAGGTTTGGGATGGTCTCCAAATTGATTGTTGGGACCAACCTCCGATCGAGGAGGCTACAGAAAGATCTCAAAAAAAAGGAAATACACTTATCAAGGCTCATGGGGTTCAAATCATTAAAACTCATGCAAAAAAACACCTTGGAATGATGGGAATGAGTGGTTACTCAAAAAAGTTTATGGATCTTGAAAAAGGTAATATTGAAATAGGAAATAGAGCCTATGGGTGCGTGGATCCACATTTTCCAAACAGGTTGGGTTATTGAAGTGAGACAAGACCAAAGGTCGAAGGAATAATGCATGGAGGATCTAACAAATCTAAAAAATTGCCTAAGACTGAAAGACAAATCACAACCCATCATGTATAATATGAGATTTGTCCTTTTTAAGAATGTCATCCACCTCAGCAGGTAGACTGTCTATCCATGTTAAGAGTCCTTGGGCATGAACCCCAATGTTAGCCAACTTATCAACAATAGTATTGGCCTCTCTGTAGGCATGTTGGAGTATGCAATTATGTTGCCGCTTAAGAATTTGCTTGCAATATTCAATAATTGATCTGATCCTCCAACTAATAGGCTTAGAAGACTTCAAGTAGTTAATGATATTTAAGGAATCTCCTTCCACAATGATGTTTCCTGGGATAGTTTTGATAAATTGAAGACCCCTCCAAACAGCTTTGGCCTCAACAATATGGTTGGTGATAACACCAAGAGGTTCAACATAGGCAAAAATAGGATTTCCTAGATGATCCCTTAGGATTTCACCAGCCCCCCTAACCTAGGGTTTCCTTTGGCCGCACCATCAAAATTGAGTTTAACCCAACCATTAGGAGGAGGAATCCATTTAACATTACTTCTAGGATTGGGAATATCAACACTTTTGGGGTCATCAAGATTGATGTTACAGGACTTTAAGATATCTTTCTCAAAAGGAGGACAAGGATGTGGATTAAAAGGTGTAGCTAGAGCATTTTCTATGGCAAAAAGGATGATTTTATTGGCAATGTATTGAGGTTGGACAATTTTTTTATCGAAAACTCTACGATTACGTTCAAGCCAGATTTGCCATAAGAAATGTTGAAGGCTAAACTTGCACAATCCTTTAAGCACAGGATTTATGAAAGGATTAGGCCATTGGTAAAACAGGTCAACAATTGATGGAGGATTGGCCCAAACCAAGTGAAAAACTTGAAGAAGTTTATTAATGACCTTTCTAGAAAAAGGACAGAAAAGAAAAAGGTGGGAAGTGGACTCCCAATCGGACAAGCACAGATGGCATCTGTTAGGAAGAGTAAGGCCTCGTTTCATAAGATTTTCAATGGTTAAAATGTGATTTTGGATGCAGAGCCAAGAGAAGGAAGCAATTTTAGGAATCAGGTATTTAGTCCAGACAAGCTTGAAAGGCAAAGGATTCTCTATATTGGTAATGGAGAGCAGGTAAGCAGTTTTAACAAAAAATTCCCTAGAGTCCGTGGGCTCCCAAATAGGTTGATCCTTTGAACAAGCCTCGAGAATTCTGCAAGAGGAAAGATAGTTATTTAGGCACGAAGATTCCTCCTCATGATTTGGAATATTAATCTCCTTCCATTTCTTAATCTCATTAATTGAAGTCATATAATGAGCCACCAGAGGACCAAAACATTGCTTGGTAATGTTAGTGATCCTTTGGAGCGTAGGAATCTGACTGAGAGGAGACTCACCCAACCATTTGTCATCCCAGAAGGAAATGGAGTTGCCATCACCGAGAAGCCATCGGGTTCCTTTTTGCACAAGGGAACGAGCTTGACAAATTGATTTCCAAAAAGCGGATCCATCGAAGGGTACCTGGCCATGCAAAAACTCAAAATTTTGAAGATATTTCCTTTTTAATATTTTGACCCAGTCAACCTGTTCATCTGAAATAAGTCTCCAAGCTTGCTTGGCGAGGAGAGCAATATTAAGATGGGATATCCATCTGAGGCCTAAACCTCCTTGATCTTTGGGTTTGCAAATTTTATCCCAGGCTACCAGATGAAATCTGTGCTTGTTCTCAGTTCCTGACCAGAGGAAATTCTTTTGGATTCTCTCCATTTTGCTGTAAATAGAAGTTGGAGCTTTGAATAAGGATAAAAAATAAATAGGAATACTTTGAAGGTAGGCCATAGTTAAGGTGATTTTTCCAGCTTGGGAGAGGAGATTACCTCTCCACGTAGTCAATTTCTTTTGAAGTCTTTCAATGACATTATCCCAAAGATTATCCTTGACACTTCCATTGAAAAGAGGTATTCCAAGGTAAGAGGAAGGCAGGGAACTAATGGGACACTGGAGAATGTTAGCAATCAAATGTTGTCTTCTCAATGGAGTATTAAGGAAATACAATTTGCTTTTTTGAAAGTTGATCCTTTGGCCAGCCGCTACTTCATAAAGGATGAGGATTCGTTTGATGATAGAGGCTTCATTGATAGAGGCAAAGGTGGACAAAAGGGTGTCATCAACAAATTGTTGATGAGTAATAGGACTGCATTGTGAAGTAACCTGAATGCCAAAAATAAGACCTGCCTCCCTGGCTACCAAAATGGATCTGCCTAGAGCTTCAACAACAATGATGAAGAGAAGAGGAGATAAGGGATCTCCTTGTCTCAGACCTCTGCTACTATGGAAATAGCCAGCTGGAGAGCCGTTAATAAGAATAGAGAACCAAGCGGAGGATATACACCCTTTGACAAGCGAAACCCACTCATTGTGAAACCCAAACTTGTTGAGAATGGCAATAAGGAAATCCCAATTTAGTCGATCATAGGCCTTGTTCATATCTAACTTGAGAAGAAAGGCTACCTTTTTGTTGCAGGAACTTGAATGAATAGCTTCATGGACAGAAATAATGCCATCAAGGATGGATCTGCCTTTCACAGAGCTGCCTTGGCATTTTTTTATGATGATCGGCATGACATCTCTCATACGGATGGCCATTGCTTTGGTTAAAATTTTGTAAATGACATTGCAAAGGCTAATGGGCCGAAAATCATTAAAACTGGAAGCATTGGGGATCTTAGGTATGAGAGCAATAAAAGTTGAGTTGAAGCCTCTGGGAACAGACTTGGAGCTTTGAATTTCTCTGATGGTTTTGCACACATCCTCACTAACAACATCCCAGAAGGATTGAAAGAATCTAGGAGGAAACCCATCAGGTCCCAGAGCTTTGTCAGGTTTCATTGAAAAAAGGGCAGCCTTTATCTCATCATCAGAAAGTGTTGCATTTAGCTTGTTGTTGATATCATCAGTTATGAGCTTGGGGATGAATTGAAGAAAGAAATCTCTGGAAGCTCTGGAATTGTGTCATTGTTCCTCTTGCATAAGATTCCAAAAATGGGCTTGACCTTCAGTTCTGATTTCTTTGATATCATTCACCATGCTGCCATCCTGCTTGCAAATTTCTTTGATTCTATTGTGGCTGTGATGTCTTAATGTAGAAATATGAAAAAACTTTGTGTTAGAGTCTCCTTTTTTTAACCAGATATCACGAGATTTTTGTCTCCAAAAAATCTCTTCACACTGAAGGATATTATGATATTGAGACAGTAAATTCCTTTCAATTTCTTTGATCTCCCCTGAACAGTCCCCTTTTTCCTGCCTTTCTCTTTCTATTATGTCCAACCTGTTAATGATGTCTTGCTTGTTTTGGAAGAGGTTGCCAAAAACATCCCTGTTCCAGATTTTTAGGTTCTCTTTGATGTATCTCAATTTCTGAGCCAAAACAAAAGAAGGAGTTCCTTGAGCATTATATTGCCACCACTGTTTAATCCTTTCTCTAAAATCAGGATGAAGCATCCACATAGACTCAAACCTGAAAGGAGTTTTGAAAAGCTTAGGATTGCAGGTGTCAAGGAGAATAGGACTGTGGTCAGAACTAATTTTGAGTAATGATTGAAGATTTGCATCTCCCCAAATGTTAATGGCTTCCTGGGAAAAAATAACTCTATCAAGTTTAACCTGGATTAGCTGGGATCCGCACCTTCTGTTTGACCAGGTGAATTGATTTCCTTTGAGATTAACATCCATAAGATTAAGATTACTTAAGAATTCCTAAAAATCCTCCATGCTTTTAGAATAAGAGACAGTTCCCCCTTTCTTGTCAGAAGGAAATAAAGGAGTATTGAAATCACCAACTAAAATCCAAGGGATATTAGCAAAAGCCTTACGGACATCAATCAGGTTGTTCCACAAACGAGCCCTACCAGTGATGGAATTAGGAGCATAAATGTTGGTTAGGACCCATGGAGAATCATTGTCTTTATCAAAGAAAAGAATGCTCATCATCTCATCAGAAGAGTGGATTATATTTCCTTCCACCAAGTTAGGATTCCAAAGACATAAGAGGCCTCCAGAAGCACCATTAGCTTTGCAAGCAACATAGTTACTGTATTTCCAGATGTGGTTACATATCTGATTTTCAAGCGGTTCTTTGATTTTTGTTTCTTGGATGGCAAAAATTGTGGGTCTTATTTCTTTCCTTAATGATTTAGCTATCCTTTGTTTAGCTAAGCCATTAAGGCCTCTCACATTCCATGAGAGGATCTTCATTTAGAATATTTTGTGACTTTTTTGCCTCCCTTTCCAGATGGTTGGGGAGGTTTGGTGCACTTTGGATCTTCCTTAGAAATTATGCCTGTGGAAAACAATGTCTTTTGGACACCATTAGCAATATCTTCATTGGTTCCTTGTTTCCAGTGATCAGAGTTTGAAGGTCTCCCTCTTTTTTTCTCCATGCTACAATCAATTGGGGATTTTTTATGACTTCTGGTGATTTTAGGACTAATATTTTGGACAACAGGGCTAGAAGGTTCTAGAGAGGAAATGGAGGTAGATATGATGTCCACCAAAGGCTGGTCAGGATTGAAAGCATCAAGGGGGGAATTCTTAGCCTGAGAGGGCTCAGAAATAGCCTGAATTTCCACGACAGGAGAAGGGCTATTATGAATAGATTTAGATTCAGGAATGAGGTTATCAACAATCTCATTCAAACAATTATCTTCGGGATTCATCTCACCAACAACTTGCTCCAAGTCATCCTCAGGATTTATTTTACCCAGAATTTGAAATTGATTAGGAAAGGCAAAGAGACTAACCTCATTAGCATTGGAATTTGGAATGGAGGCTAGTTCCCCTTTGTCACTAGGGAGAGTGTTGAGGGGAATGTTGTCCATAGTTTCTTTGAGCCGAAGATCTTTGACTGGTCTGTAGATAGCTCCTTTAGTAGGAAGGAAGCACCTTTTGTCCTTTCTGAGTGGAGTGAAAGTTTCCTTTCCTTTATCATGGTTGGGGCCCGACACAACATCAGTAGGGGCAGTCTGTTTGATGAACAAAGAACACTGTGCCCGCAAGTGACCTTGAGTTTGATAGTGAATGCAGAAAGGAGGCTTATTTTCATATACAATAGCCTGCTTAAGAAGGTAAGACCCATGTTCCAGCTCCACAAAGGTAGGTAAAGTAGAAGCAAGGTTAGCATTGATGCAAAGGTGAGCAACATGCATTCTTGACCTTGAAAGAGTGACCCTGTCGATCAGAAGGAGGTCTCCAATTGTGGAAGCAATTGATTTGAAGACAGACTCACGCCACAGGTGCCAGGGGAGATTGGGAAGTTTGACCCAAATAGGAGCAAGGTTAATGCTCTGGGAGTCAGGGTCAAAATTAGGGGCCCACTTCCTCAAGAAGACACTTTTAGAGCCAATGAACCAAGGTCCACCGGAGAGGATAAAGTCAACATCCTCACTGGCATTAAGCCTGATACCAAAGAACCCATTGGAAAGGCCAAAAATTTGAAGAGACCCTCTAACCTTCCATCTAGGAATAGCCCAATGCCTAATGACGTCAAGGCTAGGGTTACCGCCCACCACTTTGTCGACCAGGGAAACAAATTCCTCGACAATGAATTGTTTCGCAATACTGGCAAGAATTTTCACCCTGTTGCCCGACACCTCGAAAGGAAGATAGGAAGCAGCCGAAGGGGAAGAAGGATGGCCCAACACATTAGTGAAAGTCGGCTTGAGGGTATTTTCATCCCAACGAGGAGGGACATCATCAGCCCAAATAGAAGGAACACCCTCGGTCGCAGGAAGAGGTTTTAAGTTAGCAGCAGGCAAAGGATTAGCAGAATCCTTTTTTGTAACAGAGTCCTTTTGCGCAGAGGAGAGGCCAGAACTGTCACCAGGAGCAAGAGATCTCTACACAGGTCCAGAAGGAGACCCAAAAACATGGTTGATAGATCCAAGGAAAAGAATATCCATAGGCACATTGGACGAAGGAAAGGTGACAACATCAGGATGGATTCCAACAACAACTTCCTTCCTTCCAGAATTTTGAATTTGAGCTTTCCCGCCTTCAAAATTTTGAATTTCAGAGGATAAAGCAGACATTGTTGCAGACCTCGATCACAATAAGCTTATTCCATCTCCAACCTTGAGATCCCACTTAATAATGAATTTCATTCCTCCATTCTAAGTGCATTTACAAAAATGCCTTGAAATGTATTAGCTTGAGGGTTCAAGAAACTAGCTTGTCTCTCTTCTATCTCATGAGGTTACAGATGTCCTCTAAAACAATAATCCAATAGGATAAACTCTACACTTGCTTAAATTGAAAATTAGAAGGGATAGTAATATTTTTAATAGCAATTGGGATCTTATAATGAGGATTGTATATTATATGTTCATGTCCATGCGACTACCGGTGCGTGGAATGACATACATTTCATACATGCAGATAGGAAATAAGAGGGGTTCTTGGGTATTTGTCCCACATGGGATGTAATCGATACCATATATGTGTTTATTAGGAGTATGTCTCCTATGTCTACTCGACCACATGTGGTGGTTAACCTTACCATATGGAGGTACATTATTGACACATGGCTAAACTTTTGTGTCACCATACCTCCCGTAATCCACCTTTGATTTGTCCTAGCTTAGGTTTGGTTGTTTGACTCAAGATTCACCGTCAATTGGTTTGTCGATAAAAATAATTTTGTGATAAGGAAGCATTCAACATACACCTCATTTTTTCAAAAAAAAAACATACACCTCATGGATGGATGCGAGGACTATATAAGATTTAACTCTCCCTTATTGAAACAACCACACACTAGCCGAGAGGTAATGGTAGGTACTAGCCATAGGATGACTTGGAAACTAAGCTAGCCATTGATATTAACCATCGAATATAATTATATTAACCTTTAATTTGAATATTAATTAAACCTTTGGGAAAAATGCATATAGCCATTGATTGAAAATTGAGTTATTCTTTGTAGCAACACATGGGATAACTAGGAAAGATATGAGATAGATGGATCATAGAATATGATATTTTTTTGAACCTCTATGAAAAATGAGAAAAATATAAACTAGAATGGAAAAGATTGAATAGATCAAAATAAGTGGATAATTTGTAAATTTAAAATAAAGAAGAGTGATGGTTTATATTTGTAAATTAAAGTAGGGGACTTTAGTTATAAAATAAAAAAAAGTGAGTTTATTTATAGTTCAAAGTATGACTTATTAAATGAATAGAAATTAATGTATGCAAAGTAAAGGTATGGGACTTTACTTCATTAAACGATGGATATGATTGTATGACAATATGAGAAAATGAATTTGGGATTCATTCTCGAGGGAATTTATGGGGTTCCCTCTTTTATAATAAAAGTAATTTCTCCTTGATATGATTCCAATGATCATTCATAAACATATAGTCCTAGTAATTTTTGAGATTCTTTCGTAATTTATATTGACGAATTATAGAAAGAAAATAAGTGTTTTATTATTTGCATCATGAGTGACAAGGTATGAAATGGTCTCTTGTAAATGTGTAATTGATTTTAATAAGGCTTCATGAGATGCCCTTTTTATATTGAAATTATGATATTTTGTTTATGAAATGAGAGGAACACATATTTTGGAGGCTGGATTTATTCCCCATGAGGGTTCCTATAATAAACATTGTATCACTATCATTTATGGTTTGCTTTATTACTCATTTGAATGTTGCATATACTTCTTTTAACATGCTATAGATAAAATGGTTTATAAGTGTGGTAATTAGAATATTTGAGATGGTATATAAGATGTTATTTATTTATGATGTAATGAGCATGCAAAGATAGATAAAATAGACTCTAGATGAATGTGATAATGCTTACTAAATGTTGTTTACTTTCCAATCCAAAGTTAATTTATTGTAAAATGCTATGTAATTATGTGCTTTGTTGGTTATCACGAGCTGTTTAATTTACAATATGAAGCTATTTTATTAATTGACATGCAGTCTTAAAGAATATGATGCATTGGTTCATATGCTTTGCTTTAGTAGATGTTAATGGTTCTATACTTTGCTTTAATGGTTGTTTATGGTTATGCAATAAGAGGATAATGTGAATGAAGTGGTGTGGTGATAATGACTATACAACACTAATAGATATTAAAATAAGTAAATACTAAAGTAATGATATGTGAATGGATAACTAATATGATATAAATCGAGTTGAAATTCGAAGTGGGTTGGATCCCACAGATGGCAATTTGTGCTTGAGTTGTAGCTCAATCCAGGCCTTACATTCTGAGTTGGTGCTCGAATGTACATGTGGAGTAGGTGCTCCTATGATGGTGAAAATAATACCTTTTATATAATGAAATTAATTGATTAATGTATATAACAAAGGAGATGCCTCAAATGAAAAAGTGATCAAATAAATCCTAATAGGAATAAGGGAAGATAATCATGCTTAAGATGTCTATTCCAAGGATTGTGTAAGTTAATCATATTTAGTGATATATATATATATATATATCTTAGTGGCCCCATCGTTGATATTAGGGATTGTAACTAAGATGATGGTTGACCATTGGTGTGGTTCTCCATCTTGAAGGTATTTGCCTACATACTAGTATTGGTGGATAGTATGGTGAGGGGTGATTCCCTTTGGTAAGGGATAAAAACATAATGCTTTGGTGAGCATTCTCATACCCGAGTAGTATGAGGGTTTTGTAGAAGTTGGTCACTTCTACTCAAGAGTGACTCTGACCAAGTATTAATATATCTTGATGATGATTCCCTTGAAAACTTATAGTCCAATTGAAATAACTTTGTCTTAGATCATGATTATGCACCCTACTACTTGGAATATATTTATATATAGATAAAAAAAAATTGAAGTGGATGAGTAGTAACAATTGGGGTTGTTACAGTTGGTATCATAGCCTAGGCTAACTAATAGATTCTAGTTAAGATCTAGGTTAGTAAAAGATATGGGCGAGAAGAATCCTAGGTTGGTTCAAAACTATCGATTGCGCACTTGAGATATGAATGTTAAAATTATAATTAGCAACATGTTGATTGTTCAAATTCTAGTTTAAATGGCTATAATCAAACCTAGACATTACACGATCAGTATCAACAAAATAATTTTTTCTTTATTTATATTTTTGATCAATATTACAATATAATCTAAGTTTTCCAATTAGAGGTTATGGTGTAATGATGGAACCATTATTGAACATGGAAACCATTGATAATCACTAGAACCATCTTCTAGAATGAAACCTTGATATGACGAAAGAGAGCAAGGACACATTTAAGCAATTAAATCACCCAAATCTCATCAGAGACTTTAAAAACTCCACCAATAGCTTTGATATCTAAAATTTCACGACCACATGAAGTTTCACCAACCTCCCCAAGTAACCCAAATCCACAAAAAAGTATACTGATGAGCACCAGAAATGCTCATTTTTTGTACATATTTCTTTGATCAATATGCGGCTGTATAATAAGGATTGCATACTTTTATGAATGATTATATAGATATTTGATATAATTATGCATGTTATCTAATTTGTGTGTTTTTAGTATATTTTGTGGAATTGCAGTTGATTTAGTTAGATTTGGAACAGTCGAGGTCCTTTTGATGGACCTAACACTTTATTTCATTAGGGGTCAAGGTAAAGAACATAGACACCTCCCTGCAACCAGAAGGCACCAAGGGAACAAGTGCCTAACTACAATTGAAAGGCACCAAACCAAATATGAGCGCCTCCCTACAGTCAGAAGGTGCCAACTAAATACGAGTGCCTCCTTGCAGTCGAAAGGCACCAACTGAATGCGAGCGCCTCCCTGCAGTCGAAAGGCACCAACTTAATGTGAGAGCCTCCCTGCAGTCGAAATGTGCCAACTGAATGCGAGCACCTCCCTACAACTGGAAGGCGCCAACCAAAGACAAGCACCTCCCCATAGTCGGAAGGTGCCAACAGAAGGCAAGCGCCTCCCCATAGTTGGAAGGCGCTAATAGAAGGCAAGCACCTCCCCATAGTCGAAAGGCACTAATAGAAGGCAAGTGCCTCTCTACAACAAAAATATGCCATGATAACAAGGTACCTTCCTCATAAGGAAGGCACCATTGATTCTTTGCCCGTTGACCAGATTTGAACGACATGGACGGTAGCGGCTGGTGCAGTTCCAGCTCTGCATCATGCAAAGCTAAATTGGAGATAGCACCAATGTATCAAAATGTCTTACTGATGCCAAGAAAAGCACGAACCAAAACAAACACACCACCATCAAAATAGAATGTCAAATGTCGATTGCATTCTCCAGACTATTCTAATTTAATCTGGGAAGAATCGACTATTGTAACCACTTCTGTAACAGAAGTTATACGGGTGTGTTATATAAACACACGCAGATCATTCTGAGATATATAGAAATAATTACTAAAGAACCATTTAGATTTATAGAAGATATATTATAATACGTTGATAAATATATTACAGTTCCAGAAGTTCTAAAGCATGTGTTCAATCGGGAAGAAGCTGCTGGAGCCTGGACCCACTCCAAGAAGTATTTCTTCCCCATTTCTTTTTTGTTTATTTATTTTAATTAGTTTATTGCTTTCATAAGAATGTTCATTAGTTTCTAGTTCCAGTATTTATTTTTGTAGATTTAATTTTGTTCTTCTTATGTAATTTATTGAGGAGTGCGGGAATGATTGACAACCATTTCAAGAACACCCTCCAAATGTAGGATTAGCATATTCACCTCTAGTGGTATTGTAGTAACCTAATTCTGACTCTTCGCAAGTTTACGAAGCTCCCTGGGTTGATAATTAAATGCACGATCATGTGACAAAAATAGGAAACCATTCACCTTGTTTGGCTCGCAACATTTTGGCAATGTTGTCGAGGAAGCATATTAATTAGATTACTTACAATACCCTGAAACCTTCCATCTGGCCTTGTATGAGTTCTTTGACAAAAAGAGGACCTGATGGTCGCTTTATAAGAACTAATCCATCAGGACCTGAGTCAGTCGAGCATTTTGGATTTGAGTTAGACTCGCTCGACCTACCAACAGTCCATTGGAGTGAGGAACCGCACTTTGTGCAAAGTGCCGCCTCATCCCATCAACAAGGGGATGAACAAATCATCATAAATCCCCTATTTAATAGGACTCCTCTAGAGGAATCCCTATTGTGGAAGGCTATGGAGGATCAAATGATCTCGCCAGACAACCTTAGAGCATTGACTCAAAAAGTTTTAAATGATCGGAAGGCCATAAACGCTGCATTAGAAACCATATTTCTTAAAAAAATGGTAGATAACGATGAAGTCTCATATGGCTTTAGTTTACCAATAGAGGAGGGAGTAGGAGATACCAAAATGAAAAACATATCCCCTGCTCACCTTCCATCCTTCAGAGGACACCCGACTGAGGACCCTGACCTATTTTTATTCAAGTTTGATGTTTTGTGCAGGTCTATGGATTACAAATCAAACACACAGAAGTTGAAATTATTTCCTTCTACATTAGATGATGTAGCTCTACGATGGTTCATCGGTCCGGGAGACAAACACATCACCACCTGGGACCAGATGAAGAAGCTCTTTCTAGAGCAATATCAAGATTTTGGGAGAGCAAGAGACTCCAGGGAGGAGGTCCTGAGCATGACACAAATAGAAGATGAGTCTCTCGAGGAGTATTGGGAGAGATTCAACTTTAATATTCAATGGTCCCCTCACTTGAAGCTATCTGATAAGTCCCTCAAAAGCATCTTCTTGAGGGGACTTACCAATGAGTCACTAGAGGCTCTCAACATGATCTCTAGAGGTGATGTCTATCAGCATGCTATGGATGACATCCGACAATTATGCTAGAACTACTCGAGAAGGCAAGGCAAAATCATTCCAGGACCATGAAGGTGATTTATTTAGTCACAAAAATAGAAATAGGCAACATGCTGGAGGATTTGAAGAGCAAAATGCTCTCATATCTAGCACTACAGATGGATATGCTGCTGTTAGAAAAGAAGAAACAGGAGAATGATGTAGCATTAGCCTATTTCTACCCAAAATGCAGAGGAAGGCACACAAAGAATGCATGTCTAGAAAACAAGGTCAGAGTATGTGTAGTTTGTAGGCTGAATCATAAAACTCGATTGTGCCCACAACTGCCCAGTAACCAGGAAGCGCTGAGAGCACGGAGGCCTACTTCATAGGCAATAGGAAGAGTTGGCCATAGCCCCCTATGGGGAATATACCAACCAGAATTCCATCATATGGGGTAGGGTCATACATGCACCAAGGACCCCCTCAACCACCTAATATGGGGTGGTGGGGACCATCTCCCTAGACTAACGCACCCCCAACATCATTTTTGAATTAGCAGCCATGGATGCCATATCCATATCTTGGGTAGCAGTGGAGAGGCCACACTGCGTGGAATAAGACTCCATAGAGTGCAGCGCCTGCTCACATCCAACAAAACTTACCAGCATTGCCAGTAGCGAGACCTGTGAAGCTACCAACACAACCGACAACAAACTCGAACAATAGAGTAAATCAGTCGGCATACAACATAGAAGGTGAGATGTATCATATGTACAATATTTAGCTTAGATTAGGTAGGTAGCTAGGAGTAGAGACACCGCCTCTGGTAGAAGAGGAGGAAGAAATAGTAGAGACACCTCCACTAGTAGAAGAGGGGGAAGAAATAGAGGAGAAACCTCTGGTAGAAGAGGGAAAAGCACTTGAGAGAGCAAAGGCTCCATTTCCTAGCCGACTGTAGGAACAAAGAAAAACAACACAGCCAGAATTTGACATCTTGTTGAGCTTGAAGAATCTCACGGTGACAATCCCATTATTTCAAGCAATTTGAGATGTCCCCATTTACACCAAGGCAATTAGAGAAATGTGTCTAAGGAGACCAGGATGAAAAGCTACCCAGACTATCAACATTGTGAGTAAACTGGCAGATCTAATGATGGGTGCAACACGTCATCCAAAGTATGCAGATCTAGGCAGCCAGTGCTGACCATAAAAATTGGAAGACATACCCTGTCTAACACATTGGTTGACCTTGGGGCAGCCATCAACGTGATGCCTCAAGAGACCATGCAGAGGCTACAACTCATGAACCTAAAGCCAACCACGATAGTGCTATAGTTAGCCGATTGATCAATCGTGTCGCCAGAAGGGATGCTGGAAGATGTGATCGTAACAGTTAGTGCATGGGAATATCCAATCGATTTTTTAGTTTTGCAAACCAAGACCAGGCTGGGTAGTTACCTGCTCATTTTTGGGAGGCCATGGCTAGCAATATTTGACGCTTACATCAGCTATCGGGATAGGCTAATGACCATCTCCAATGAGCAAAACATCAAAATGTTGACCATTTCACCACCAGCTCAGTCTATGGACTCGGTAGAAGAACCCAGGATCACCGAGCATGGAACTATGGAGTTGTCCATAATCTAGATGGTGATGACCTTGGAGGGGGTGGTAGAAGAGGATGAGGATGGTGTTATCATGGAGTTTCTCCATGTAGAATCATCCACCCCCACACCTAGATCATCATTGACTGGCACCCAAGATCAGCACATCTAACAAATACACGTTGGGCCAGGGAAGATATTAAATGTCAACAACAGGTTGACGCCCACACAGCTAGAAAAATTGGAAGATATTTTGGTAAAACACCAACAAGCATTTGCATGGGACTACGTAGATATGCACGACATCAGCCCAAAAATATGTACCCATCGGATTTATTTATATGACCAGGCAACTCCTAGTCGGCAGCCACAGAGAAGGATGAATCCAGCAATGAAAGACATTGTTAGAGAAAAACTGCACAAACTTCTGGCTGTCGAATTCATATATCCAATTTTTGATAGTGAATGGGTATCACTATTAGTGGTGGTCCCCAAAATGAACGAGAAATGGCGGATCTGCGTGGACTACTGGGAATTGAATAAGGCGACTAAGAAAGACCACTTCCTGCTCCCGTTCATTGATCAGGTCTTGGACACACTCTCAGGAAGAAAATACTTCTCCTTTTTGGACGGTTTTAGTGGTTACAACCAGATCTAGATAGGGGAAGAAGATCAAGATAAAACAATGTTCACCTGTCCATGGGGAATGTTTGCCTATAAGGTATTGCCTTTTGGACTGTGTAACGCATCGACCACCTTTCAAAGGGCGGTGCTTAGCATATTCTCTAATATGATAGGAGACGGGGTGGAAGTATACATGGACGACTTCACCGCCTATGGAGAAACCTTCGAGGAGGCAATGACAAATCTAGAAAGAGTGCTCGACAGGAGCAAGGAAAATCATTTGTCCCTAAGTAATGAAAAATGTTTTATGATGATGTAGGAAGGCATCGTGTTGGGACACCACCTCTCTGAAGAAGGAATAAAAGTAGACAAGAGGAAGATCGAGGTCATCAGAGACCTACCTAGCACAAAAATGCAGAAGGAGGTAATAAGCTTCCTTGGATCAGCTGGGTACTACAGAATATTTATCGCCAAATTTAGTAAGATTGCCAAACCACTGCACACCCTACTTTCTAAGGATGTAGAGTTCAATTGGATGAGAGATTGTGAAGAAGCGTTCCAATTGCTGAAAGAAAAATTGATATCTGCATCGGTCTTGAGAGGATTGAATTGGGCCATACCGTTCCATATTTACTGTGATGCATCTAACGGTGTGATCGGAGCAGTCCTCGGGCAGAAAGACGATGAAGAATTTTATGCCATCTATTATGTTAGTAAAAACTTGGCAGGAGCAGAGCTCAACTATACAGTGATAGAAAAAGAATTCCTCGTAGTTGTCCATGCAATAAATAAATTCTACCACTATATAATGGGATACAATGTCTTCATCCATACGGACCACGTGGCTATCAGGTATCTGATGAGCAAGCCGGCCATTGGTGGCAAAATTATCAGATGGCTGTTGCTATTGTAGGAATTCGACATCACTATAGTCAAAAAATCGGGCAAGGACAACGCTGTGGTGGATTTTCTATCCATATTGATACCATCAGATCATCAAGCAGTGGAAGATCAGTTTCTGGACGAACATCTATTTGCTATTAGTGAACAAACTCCGTGGTATGTAGACATAGCCAATTACTTGGCCATCGAAAGGACCTCACCTGCTCTCTCCTACCGAGAAAAGTAGGCGGTCATAAAGAAGAGCACATAATTCCTTTGGATGGATGGTCTCCTATTTAAAATAGGATGGGACAAAATTATAAGAAAATGCATAGCAGAATAGGAGTTTTCAGAAGTGCTCAAGGCATGTCACGATGAGCCATGCGGAGGACACTTTGCAGGGAAACAAACTGCCTACAAAATCCTGCAAGCTGGGTATTTTTGGCCCACTCTATTCAAGGATGTGGCAGTGTATACCAGCAAGTGTGACGAGTCCCATAGGATGGGTAGACCAACCCACCAAGATGAAATGCCCCTACAGCCCCAGGTACACTTGGAACCTTTCAATAAATGGGGCATGGACTTCGTGGGACCATTTAATCCACCTTCGATGGGAAGGAGGTTTATTTTTGTTTGCACGGATTACGTCACCAAATGGGTGGAAGTGCAGGCATTAAGGGACTCAAAGGAAATAATGGTTGCCGATTTCTTATTTGCCCATATTTTCACATGATTTGGGGTTCCTCGGGAGATAACAATAGACCAAGGGCCCCAATTCACCTCCAAATTGATTGAGGAGCTGATGGAGTAGTATAGATTTCGACACAATAAAACCATGCCCTACCATCCACAGATGAACGGGTAAGTAGAAGTGATAAACAGGGAGATAGAAAACATCCTAACCAAAATCGTGTAGCAACACAAGAAATATTGGGCCACACGGTTGCCGAAGGTAGTTTGGGCATACAACACCACATGGAAATCCACCACAGGATGCACACCTTTCCAACTTGTCTATGGAAAAAATACGATGATGCCCATCGAGTTTGAAATAAAAACTCTGAGGACGGCTTTAGAATTAAATTTGAGCTTGGACGAAGCTCAAAAATAGAGGATTCGCTAGCTAGATCAGCTGGAAAAAATCTGACTGGATGCTTTGTAGAGGACAAAGATTATACAGAAGTAGAGAAATAAGTGGCATGATAACCACATCAAGCTGAAGAAGTTCCAGGTAGGGGAATGGGTACTGTTGTACGATTCCCAATTCCAAGAAAGGAAGGGCAAACTTATGTAGAGGTGGATGGGGCCGTATGAGGTGGCAAAGCTCATTAGGAATGGGGCGGTGCGTGTTAAGACAATTGACGATAGCAACACCATGTTCCAAGTCAATGGCCACCGACTATGCCCCTATAATACGTTTGAAATGTTACAGGTGGAATCCAGAGTAGGCATGGGGGAGACCCCATATTGCTAGATCTGGACCGAACTCTCACAAGTGAAATGGTGGGCATGAAAGTTCTCACCCAATTTTTTTTTTTTTTAGTTAATATAGTTTTTTTTTGTAATGTGTGTTTTTGTAGGGATGACGCCCGCATGCAAGCTGTAGGCATCCTAATACAGGGCCTAACATGCATGGAACGTGTCTAACTACCTTTATTTTCCTTTATTTTTTGGTTGCTTTTTGTAGGTGGAGGACCTGACAACACGAGGGATAGGTATCTGGGAAACCGGGCTCGATTCGACTCGACATTCCGACACCGGCTCGTAGGTAGAATCTAGACAACATGAAAAACTGGGAAGGCTTGATCACCCTTTTTCCAATCAAATCGCCATCCAGAAGAAGGCACCTTATTGCATCCAAAAGAAGGCACCAAGTCCACAAGAAGGCACCTTACTACACCCGAAAGGCGCCAAGTCTAGAAGAAGGTGCCTTACTACACCCGAAAGGTGCCCATCCAGAAGAAGGCACCTTACTGCATCCAGAAGAAGGCACCAAGTCCACAAGAAAGGCACCCATCTAGAAGAATGTGCCTTACTACATCCAAAAGAAGGTGCCAAGTCCACAAGAAGGCGCCTTACTGCACCCGAAAGGCAACCATCTAGAAGGCACCTTACTGCATCCGAAAGGCGCCAAATTGGAAGAAAACACCTTCCATCCATTCAGAAGTTCTATTAAAATATATATATATATATATATATATATATGTAGGCACCTTCCGTGGCAGGAAGGCACCAAGTCTTAAAAAAAAAAAAAAAAAAAAAAGCTAGCCGAATATGCCTTCCAACATCAAGAAGGCGCATTCATCCAGCCGAGATGCCTTCCAACATCAGGAAGGTGCATTCATCTAGCCGAATACGCCTTCCAACATCAAGAAGGCACATTCATCAAGACAAATGCCTTCCAACATCGGGAAGGCACGAACCAGAAAGAGGCACCTCCCACATTGGGAAGAAGCATGCAGTCAAAAGTGCCTCCCACCAATCAGAGGCACCTCGTAGCACCGAAAGGTGCATTCATTCGAAGAAGAGCACCGACAACGTTGGAAAGGCACTACAAGGGCACCATCCACATGGGGAAGGTACCAAAGAATGCCTCCCGTGTGCAACATTTACATCTATCGGATGCCTTGAGCAGAACAAAGCATCGCACGAATAAGTGACCTCAAATGACCATACCCCTCCCTCGTGTCACAAGTCAGAAAATTAACGGCTACCACGATGACTGGAATGACGAATCAGGTATGCGCATACTAAATCAAATCATTTATATAATTATTTATAAATACGCAGTACCAAAAAATATACCATCGTCATAGAGATCGTATCCCCCCATATCCGGAATCGCATGCCAATGATAGGGTGTCTTCCATAACTACTAGGGTTAGGCGTCTTTGCTATAAGAAGGCACATTCCTGAAGAAGGAAGGATAGAAAAAAATATACAGTAGCAGAAGGTGCCATGGGAAGAAGGTCTAAGAACCACACGATCAAGAAGAATGAACCCAGTGATACTGATGGGATCAGAGGGGCAGTGAAGACCCAATTCAAAGCCGAGGGGTGGCTCGAATACTGCACCCTAGTCAGTTAGGGCTAGGACATGGAGGTAGCTAGAGAATTCATCTCCTCTTTGAGGGGCGATGCAGCCCAAGTACGAGGGGTGGAAATTCCAGTCACCCTTGAGTTCATATCACAGGCAACTGGATTGCCTCTCACGGGAGAATGTACATACAATGGCGGAGTGTTAAAACTATACGCCGAAATACTGCTACCAGGAGGAAATGTGCAGATAGACAGGGAGGGGTTACTCAAAAATAGTCTCCCCATGAATATGCAAAATATGTTTAAGCAGATTGCTCGATTCTTCACATGCACAGGGAAGTATACCCATCTGCACATTAATCATGTGCACTTCCTCAATCACCCAGTGCATGGGAGGAAATTAAATATACCTTTCTACCTGGCGAATGCTCTGAAAGATGAAGCGGCTTGGTACCAGAAATGGCCACCGTCCGTCTTAGCCCACCATGGGCTGATATCGGCATTGGTCTGCCATGCAGAAGCACAAGGACAAAACCACGACGTAGAGGAAGATAGAGGCCAAATAGAGCAACATAATGTGGTTGTCAAATTAGGGCAAGACGAAGCATCCCCTGTAGAGGCGATAACAAACATCGAGCAATTTGCGTTGCCTTATTTTCTAGGAAGAGTAGAGCAATCACCGGTGCCTAATGACATAGAGGACAGAGGGTATTCCCTAGTGCCTGAGTATGAGGAGTAAGTAGCACCACCCACTGGTGGTGAGGATGAACCAATCCCTAGGAGGAAATGTCTGGAGTGATTCCTCTCGATAGAGGAAGGATAGACTGACCCAAAGATAGACGTTGCCGCCCAAACCCTTCGAGAATTAATGAATCGGATCCCACAGAATGAAGGAACTTTTGGGAGTAATTACCAGATCGATGCAGCCTTGGAGGAGGCACTCGAATGGCAAATCGATTGCTGGATGGCACAGCAGATTTTGGAAGATTACCAAAATTAGCATAAAAGGGAATTGGAGGAAAGAGATAGGCAAATTGCTCAGCTTGAGCAGCTGGTTCGGTAGTTGCAGGAGGAAAATCAAATACTTCAGGACAGAGGAATAGCAATATAGGAGGCGTTCACTCAGACTGATTGGGTAGAAGAAGTGTCAACGAACTCTCCCACATCCACCGAACGAGTATTCTCTTTAGGGGAGATTTGATCGAATGCCCGACAGAGCAGCCCGAAGGCAAGGGAGGATTCCTCTGTTTTCAGGTGTGAAAAGGAAAGAAGTCATACGATGCCCCCTGTCATTGTCCTGAGTGACATAGAGTAGGACAAAGGTCTCCAGCAACAGATAAGACCAGAGGATAAGGAGGACTTCCCTAGGCCTAAAGAAGGAGAAAATCCTGAGTGGTCGATACCAGATAGACGGGAGAGCGAAGGATCACCCCCGAAGAAAGAAGAGACCCCGGTTTGAGCCACCACATTTTTTATAGAGGCCAAGGCAAAGAGGCCCAAGATGGCTCGACAGAAGGCGAAAGTGACCTTCATCGAGTCAGAGGAGGATGAATGGGACATGCAACTATTTGTTGAAAGGTAAAAATATTTCGAGCAACTGCACAATGAAATGAAAGCAACCAAGGAGGCCAGGAAGGCATCCTCAAGGGTAAAAGGAGATTCTGGCATCTGCATCAATCCAACAGAAGATAGCCAATTTTGGGACATCTATGGTTCATCCCGAGGGTGGCCTTGCATGATGAGGAGGTACTTGGAATGATGGGGAGTATATGACCCACAATTGGAGGTCATTGCGATTGCAAAGGAGAATGCAGGGCTTACCCCTGAAGCAGCAAGATTATACAAGGCCCAAGTAGTGTCTTCTAGAGGGGATAACTCGGATATCCCTATGGCAATGGTCAGACCTCCAAACATCAACCTCTAGCAAGTTGCCAAAGCTGCATTTCAATCTACAGGAACAACATTGGCTAGACCACCACCAGTAACGACCAGAACAAGAAGAGGACAATTGATAGCCACAGTTTCCCATAGGCAAAGGCGAACCACACCTTCAAATGCCAGCACGAAAAGACAAACTCGGGATGCAAGGGCAGCCGAATCCTCCAAGATATGGCGACGATAAAAATTTAGAGTGCTACCTGCAGTTTGGATGCCACGAGGGCATGACATATGTTAGATGTGGGGGGATGATGAGCACCAGAAATGCTCATATTTTGTACATATTTCTTTGATCAATATGCGGTTGTATAATAAGGATTGCATACTTTTATGAATGATTATATAGATATTTTATATAATTATGCGTGTTATCTAATTTGTGTGTTTTTAGTATGTTTTGTGGAATTGCAGTTGATTTAGTTAGATTTGGAATGGTCGAGGTCCTTTTGATGGACCTGGCACTTTATTTCATCGGGGGTCAAGGTAGAGAACATAGGCGCCTCCCTGCAACTGAAAGGCACCAAGGGAACAAGCCCCTCCCTGCAATCGAAAGGCACCAAACCAAATATGAGCACCTCCCTGTAGTCAAAAGGTGCCAATTGAATACAAGCACCTCCTTACAGTTGGAAGGCACCAACTGAATGCGAGCGCCTCCCTATAGTCGAAAGGTGCCAACTGAATGCGAGCACCTCCCTGTAGTCAAAAGGTGCCAACTGAATGCGAGTGCCTCCCTACAACCGGAAGGCGCCAACCAAAGACAAGCGCCTCCCCATAGTTGGAAGGCACCAACAGAAGGCAAGTGCCTCCCCACAACCGAAAGGCACTAATAGAAGGCAAGCACCTCCCCACAGCTGGAAGGCACTAATATAAGGCAAGCGCCTCCCTACAACTAGAATGCACCATGATAACAAGGTACCTTTCTCATAACGCCACTGATTCTTTTCTCGTTGACCAGATTTGAACGACGTGTGCTACAATGGTTGGTGCAGTTCTAGCTCTGTGTCATGCAGAGCTAAATTGGAGATAGCACCAACGTGATATTCTCACAATGACACTGAGAGGGGGGGTGAATCAGTGTAGCTAAAAATTTTGATCTGCAATTCTTAAAACTGAAGCAAAGAGAACTGAAAATAGATAAAGCAATAATGACAAGAGAGCACACCACAACACACAATGTAACGAGGTTCACCAATTTGGCTACTCCTCAAAAATGACTGCTTGGACTTCAATCCAAATCCAGCCTTTGTAAAACACCAATTTTACAAACACTTTACCAGCACCCACTGGAAGGAGCACCAACCCCTTATTTTTCTGCTGCAACAGATAGGAGCACCAACCCCTGATTCCAAGCACCAACTTGGACTGCAATTCTGATTTAATATAGTGACATAAAAATGCCTTCGCTGTTCATACGACCCTGACTGGTCTGCAATTAAATAATCTCAATAAAACTCTGCACACTCTCACGGCTCTGCTTATTTTTCTCTCGGCTCTCTTCTTACCCTCTTTGCGCAGCAAATACTCACTTCCTGCAACAACTGTAATATTTACTCAGACCTGCTTTTATTTAAAAAAATGTCTCTATTTTAAGCTTTAATTTTTATGCATGCAGCCTGTAACTGTTCTTCTAAAAATCACTTCTGCCACTTGACAATTGTAACTGCTTCTTTGCGTAATTTCTTTTCGTATATAAATGAGGGGCTTTTTGTCGAACACGTTGCATGCTTCAAATACCTCTCCTATGACTGTTCGTATTTATTTCTGTGCATGCATGCAATTTACGATTCTAAAAATGCGACTGTTCGATTTCTCCTTCTACGACTATTATTAAAAAGCTGCATGAATTCTATCAGTAAATCCACCTATAACTGTCGCATTTACTCCAGTTAACTGTTATTAAAAAGTTGCATGCCTTTTCTCTACTACTGCCCCTTTAACTGTCATTCTGTTCCAGTTAACTGTCTGTTTAACGTGTTGTTGCGACCTGTCACGAAATCGTGACACTTCTGTCTCTTTCTGCCCTTCTCGGCTTTAACCCGTGAAAAAATAGCATGTCACGAAATCGCGACATTCTCGGCCTCCTAGTTCTCCTTCTGTCTTGTCGCGAAAACCAGCATGTCGCGAAATCGTGACATTCTCGGCCTCCTTGTTCTCCTCCTGTCTTGTCGTCGCAAAAACCAGCATGTCACGAAATCATGACATTCTCGCTTCCTTACTCTCTCTCTTCCCTTCGGGTCATGAAAACCCAACATGTAGCGATATCGCTACACTTTTGTTCCTTGCACTTTACCTTTGCTTCGACCCGCGATGCTTCAACATGTAGCGATATCGCTACACTTTTGTTCCTTGCACTCTACCTTTGCTTCGGCCCGTGATACTTCAACATGTAGCGAAATCGCTACACTTTTTCCCCTTGCACTTTCTCTTTGCTTCGGCCCACGATAATACAACATGTAGCGAAATCGCTACACTGTTTCCCTTTGCACTTTCTCTTTGCTTCGGCCCGCGATAATACAACATGTAGCAAAATCGCTACACCTTTTTCCCTTTGCACTTTCTCTTTGTACTTAACATGTAACGAAATCGCTACACCTTTTTCCCTTTGCACTTTCTCTTTGCTTCGGCCTCCGAAAATGCAACATGTCGCAAAATCGTGACAACATTTTCTCTCTCCTCTTTCTCTTGCACTATGTCACGAAATCGTGACACTTTTTCTCCTTTCGCTTCTTCTTCCAAACATGTCATGAAATCGTGACAGTTTTTCTACTTGCTTTCTTTTCCAACATGTCACGAAATCACGACAGTTTTTCCACTTGGCTTCTTTGCTTGCAACATGTCACGAAATCATGATAGTTTTGCTTGTGCCTTCTCTCTCCTCGTCCATGTCGCGAAATCATGACAATTTTACTTGTGCCTTCTCTCTCCTCCGATATGTCATGAAATCATGACGTTTTTCTTTCTGCCTTCTAACTTCTCAACCTGTCGTGATATCGCGACAGAAAACATGTCGCGATATCGCGACAGTTTTCTTACTTGTCTTTTTCTTTGATTTTCTGAATCTGGGTCACTTCTGTTTTCTTGGAATTTCACTGTACATGATCTGACTGACCTCTGAACTCCTGTCCACTGCTTCAACTGCATCAACTGATCTATCTGTCTGTGTTGACAACAATGACAATACTTTTGCTGCACCTTGCTCAACAATCTCCCCCTTTGGAATTGTTGGCAACACTCATGCACTCTCCTGTAATTCTTCTCCCCCTTTGACAATAATACCAAAGGGCTGCTGTAGACTCCCCTTGAGTCTATGCACAACATTCTCAGATACACATTGTTATAGTTAGCAAAAATCATGAATATGAGCAAAACTATAAACATAGGCATAAGTACTCCCCCTGAGAATGTGATCCCAATTGATAGTCAATTCTTTGGAAATGTGACTACTCCCAACTTACTCCGAAGGTACTCAAAAACTTCCTTGGGCAATGGTTTTGTGAATATATCTGCTACTTGCTCTGTAGTTGGAACAAAATCCAATTTGACCTCACCTTCTGCAACTTTATCCTTCAAGAAGTGATACCGGATTGCAATATGTTTGGTTCGAGAATGCATAACCGGATTCTTTGATATGTTTATAGCATTGGTGTTATCACATTTAACTGAAATTGGCTCTTTGAAGTGAATACCAAGATCTTTCAGTGTTTGTCTCATCCATAATATCTGTGTACAACATGTTGTTGCTGCAATGTATTCTGCCTCTACTGTGGATAGAGAGACTGATTCTTGTTTCTTGTTGTGCCATGCTACCAACCTGTCTCCAAGATAAAATGCTCCTCCATTGGTACTCTTTCTGTCATCAATACATCCTGCCCAATCTGCATCAGAATATGCAATAAGAGTGAAGTCCTTACCTTTTGGGTACCACAACCCATACTCCATAGTACCCTTGAGGTACCTAAAAATCCTCTTTACAGTTGTCACATGAGTCTCTTTGGGACTAGCCTGAAATCTTGCTACCATGCATCTTGCCTGTAATATATCTGGTCTAGTGGCTGTCAAGTACAGCAGGCTTCCAATCATAGACCTGTACATGGTTTGATCTACATCTGGAGATTTGTCATCCTTGCTCAACTTGCAACCTGTTGTCATGGGAGTGCTAACAGGTTTACTATCCTCCATTGTGAACTTTTTCAGCATTTCTTTCACATATTTAACTTGAGAGATAAAAATGCCCTTTTCACTTTGATTGACTTGCGGTCCAAGGAAATAAGAAATTTCACCAATCATTGACATCTCAAATTCAGTCTTCATTTTATTTGCTATGTCTCTACAAGATTTATCATGACTGCTACCAAAAATGATATCATCTACATAAACAACAAGGACAATAAGATTGCCATTTTCTGTTTTAACATACAGATTGTTGTCCACCAAACCTTTCTTGAACCCTTGTTTAATAAGATAGTTATCCAGCCTTGCATACCATGCTCTGGGTGCCTGTTTCAGACCATACAACGCTTTCTTTAACCTGCAAACAAAATCGGGATTGTCACCGAGTTGAAAGCCATCTGGCTGTTCAATGTAAACCTCTTCTTCTAGATTTCCATTCAGAAATGCTGATTTTACATCCATTTGATATACTTTGAAGTTTTTATGGACTGCTAAAGCCAGAAACATTCTGATTGCTTCTAGTCTGGCAACTGGTGCAAATGTTTCCTCAAAATCAATGCCTTCAACTTGAGCATAGCCTTTACGGACCAATCTTGCCTTATTTCTGACAACCTTGCCCGTCTTCATTTAATTTATTTCAAAAAATCCATTTAGTGCCAATTATGTTTTTATTTTTTGGCCGTGGTACTAATTCCCAGGTTTTGTTTTTCTCAATCTGATCTAGTTCTTCATTAATTGCCTTCATCCAACTTTCATCTGTGCTTGCTTCAGCAATATTTTTGGGTTCAATGCTGGATAATAAAGAGTAGTTCCGTATTACTGCTCTTCTTGTCTGAATACCAACTGTTGGGTCCCCAATAATCTGTTCTCTGGGATGATTTTTTTGCCAGCTGCCTATTTTGAATTTATTGTTCTCTTCTTCTTCTGAGTCGATTCTTAAATCAGTTGGGTCAATTTTTTGATTTTCTTCTTTTTCTATTTCTTCATCTCCTTCAATGACGTCTTCATAAATAGGGTAGTTTTCTTGATACGTAACTTCTCGTTCTCTACCTTCATCAACTTTAACATCAGCACTCTCAATAATTTTCTTTAGCCGCTTGTTGTAACATGTGTAGGCTTTGCTTTTTGTTGAGTATCCAAGAAAAATACCTTCGTCAACTCTATCTTCAAATTTATCGAGATTATCTTCAGTTCGTTTGATGTAGCACTTGCTGCCGAACACTTTGAAATATCTTGTTGTAGCCTTTCTGCCGAACCACAGCTCATACGGTGTTTTGCTTTCATGTGTTCTTAGCATGCACCTATTTTGAATATAAACTGTAGTATGTACTGCCTCTTTCTAGAATCTGTCAGCTATTTTGTTCTCAGCCAACATTGTCCGTGCCATTTCTTGCATAGTCCTGTTCTTCCTTTCAACAACACCATTCTACTGAGGTGTCCTTGCTGCTGAAAACTGTCTTCTAATCCCATATTTTTGATAGTATTCTGCAAACTCCTTTGAGATAAATTCTCCTCCTCTGTCTGATCTTAGGCATTTAATTCTTTTTCCAATCTGATTCTCAACCTATTTTTTAAAAATCTTGAACATCTCAAAGGCATCTGATTTAAGCTTTAAAAATAGTACCCATGTCATTCCGGAGTAGTCATCTATGAACAACATAAAGTATTTGTCACCATTTATGCTTTGTGTTCTCATGGGTCCACATAAATCAGTATGTATCAGCTCTAACGGTTTGCTGGTGAAATATTCCTTTGCTTTAAATGTGGATCTGGTTTGCTTCCCTTTTTGGCATGAAGCACAGATGCTATTTACTGGTTTGCCAATGTTAGGTATATCTCTTACTGCTCTTTTTGAACTTATTTTTACCAGATTGTCAAAGCTAATATGCCCGAGCCTCTTGTGCCACAGCCAGTTTTCATCTTCCTGTCCAATCAAGCATGATCCTTCTAAAGTTTTTGAGAGAGTGTATAGATTTCTAGAAGTCCTCGATCCAGTAGCTACCAGCTTCCCACTGTGTGCTTTTCTTACTTCATAGCCCTACTTTTTAAAGATGACTTCATGACCTCTGTCACAGATTTGACTTACGCTCAGTAAGTTGTGCTTCAAACCAACTACAAACAGAACTTCTTTGGAATTGATCTTTCCATCACTTATCTTGACTGATCCTTTTCCAACTATTTTGGCTCCATCATTATTTCCAAACTTTACCGAGCCCCCTTCATATTTCTGTAATTTTTCAAATTTTTGTTTATCTCCTGTCATGTGACTGGAGCATCCACTATCCAATATCCATGGAGCAGATTTGTTCTGT
Organism: Wollemia nobilis; assembly: GCA_028583015.1. NCBI lineage: Eukaryota > Viridiplantae > Streptophyta > Pinopsida > Araucariales > Araucariaceae > Wollemia > Wollemia nobilis. The sequence goes on from JAQPPZ010016936.1 coordinate 7,201,714, forward strand.
GCTTTGAAAGTTGTCTGTACAATCAATGATTCCTTTTCTTCCTTGAGTTGCTCTTTTTCTTTCCATTCTGATTTGACTGTAGTTTTGGTCACTTGTTTAGACTTTTCTTTGTCAGTGGCCTGTGCATGTTTATCTAGGAATTTTCTGTTTTGCCTTAAACTATTTGGTTGAGTTCTTCTTCCCTGAAATTTATTTGCTGCATATGTGCTTCTACAGTTTCTTGCAATGTGACCAAAGTTATGACAGTTGTAACATTCTACTGTATAATCCATCAAGGGTGCAAAGACATTTCTACTGGTAAAATTTCTTTGTCCTATATTATAAATGTAGTCTGAAATCTTATGACCGTAAGTATTGCATTTAAAACAATAACCAGAAAAGGAAAGATTGAACCTGGGAGTTGGTCTTTGCCAATTTGTAGTAGGAGCCACAAATTTTCTTCTCCTTTGATGTATGACTTTTGTGAATCCCTCTTTGTCAACAGTCTTCTCGTGCCTGGCATTGTTGCTTTCTTTTGCAAGATTCATTTTTCTTTGGTCAACCTTGATCTTATCCTCTTTCTTTATTGGTTCTATGAGTTATGGCCTTTGATCCACTTGATGATTCTCCTTCGACAAACCCCAAGCCAAACTTGATGTCTGTAGACCTCTGACTATTTATAATCTTTTCAAGCTTTGCAGAACTTCCTTCAAGTTTGTGATAGCAACTCAATTTTTGATTCTTTTCTTCTAGCCGCATTCTTAAGACAACAATCTCTTCTTCTAGTTTGCTGCACTCATCTATTCTCATGGTTAACTATACTTCAAGTTCTTCAGACATTTTCTTAAATTCTTTTGTCTGTACTTTCAAACTGTTTATTATTTCATTCGCATCCTCAAGCTTTCTTGAGACCTTATTATTCTTTTTCCTTTTTGACTTCAACTCTTTAAGTGCAGCAACCAACTCACCTTCCAGATAAACTTCAGCCTCATCCTTATTTTTTGTATCATCTTCCTATTTTTCTTCTATTTTTGCTTCTTCAAATGCCATGAACAGAGCTTCACCTGTTTCTTCTTTAGAATCTTCACCTGAGCTATCTTCAGAAGAGCTGACATTCTTGGATATGAAACTTTTCTTTTTGAAATTGCTTTTCTTAAAGTTTGGTTTCTTCTTCCAGTCACTTCTTTCTTGGTGTGACCCTTCATTACTTTTGGTTTTCTCATTCATGGGACACTTAGCTGCAAAGTGACCGACCCCTCCACAATTGAAACACTTAAATGGCAACTTTCCTCTATATTTTCCTTTTCCCTTTGTAAGTTTTCGAACAAAATTGGCTTTCGTTTCATCCGATGTCTCTTCATCCTCAGATTCTTGTTCAGCTTTTGTATTCTTGTGTGCTTTAAAAGCAGCTTCTCTGTCTATGGGCTTAGTTTGTCCTATTCTCATTTCGTATGCAGTCAAGGAACCATGCATCTCGTCCATGCTAAAATTGTTTAGATCTTTAGCCTCTTCTATTGCAGAAACTTTAGAATTAAATCTTTTGTGAAGAGTTCTAAGTACCTTTTTCATGACAATCGCATCATCGATCTCTTCGTCGAGTCCTCCGATTGCATTAATGATTCCATTGACTCTCAGCATATAGGCCTCTATGTTTTCATCATCATTCATTTGTAATGCTTCGAACTGAGCTCGATGAGTTTGTAGTTTGGCTTCCTTGATCTTGTTGTCTCCTTCATGGATGCTCTTCAATTTGTCCCATATGTCTTTTGCTGATTTACAGCTCATGACCCTTATCAGTTCACTGTCTACTAGCCCACACATTATGGCATTCTTTGCTTTGGAGTTATTCTCAGACAGTTTCTTATCGACAGTATCTGTTGGAGGAGTAGCGGGTGTTGTGTATCCACTTTCTACTGACTCCCAAATGTCGTATCCTAACGCACTCCAGATATGTCTGCATCCTGAGTCTCCAGAATGAGTAATTAGTTCCATTGAACAGAGGAGCTTTGTTTGATGAGAAACCTTCACTACCTGCCATTGTGTTCCTTCCAAGATCACCTTAGCTGATTAAGCTTGTTCAAGAACCTTGCTCTGATACCAATTGATATTCTCACAATGACACTGAGAGGGGGGGTGAATCAGTGTAGCTAAAAATTCTGATCTGCAATTCTTAAAACTGAAGCAAAGAGAACTGAAAATAGATAAAGCAATAATGACAAGAGAGCACACCACAACACACAATGTAACGAGGTTCACCAATTTGGCTACTCCTCAAAAATGACTGCTTGGACTTCAATCCAAATCCAGCCTTTGTAAAACACCAATTTTACAAACACTTTACTAGCACCCACTGGAAGGAGCACCAACCCCTTATTTTTTTGCTGCAACAGATAGGAGCACCAACCCCTGATTCCAAGCACCAACTTGGACTGCAATTCTGATTTAATATAGTGACATAAAAATGCCTTCATTGTTCATACGACCACGAGTGGGTCTGCAATTAAATAATCTCAATAAAACTCTGCACACTCTCACGGCTCTGCTTATTTTTCTCTCGGCTCTCTTCTTACCCTCTTTGCACAGCAAATACTCACTTCCTGTAGCAACTGTAATATTTACTCAGACCTGCTTTTATTTAAAAAAATGTCTCTATTTTAAGCTTTAATTTTTATGCATGCAGCCCGTAACTGTTCTTCTAAAAATCACTTCTGCCACTTGACAACTGTAACTGCTTCTTTGCGTAATTTCTTTTCGTATATAAATGAGGGGCTTTTTGTCGAACACGTTGCATGCTTCAAATACCTCTCCTATGACTGTTCGTATTTATTTCTGTGCATGCATGCAATTTACGATTCTAAAAATGTGACTGTTCGATTTCTCCTTCTACGACTGTTATTAAAAAGCTGCATGAATTCTATCAGTAAATCCACCTGTAACTATCGCATTTACTCCAGTTAACTGTTATTAAAAAGTTGCATGCCTTTTCTCTACTACTGCCCCTTTAACTATCGTTCTGTTCCAGTTAACTGTCTGTTTAACGTGTTGTTGCGACCTGTCATGAAATCGTGACACTTCTATCTCTTTCTGCCCTTCTCGGCTTTAACCCGCAAAAAAATAGCATGTCACAAAATCATGACATTCTCGGCCTCCTAGTTCTCCTTCTGTCTTGCCGTCGTGAAAACCAGCATGTCACGAAATCATGACATTCTCGGCCTCCTTGTTCTCCTCCTGTCTTGCCGTCGTGAAAACCAGCATGTCACGAAATCATGACATTCTCGCTTCCTTACTCTCTCTCTTCCCTTCGGGTCACGAAAACCCAACATGTAGCGATATCGCTACACTTTTGTTCCTTGCACTTTACCTTTGCTTCGACCCGCGATGCTTCAACATGTAGCGATATCGCTACACTTTTGTTCCTTGCACTCTACCTTTGCTTTGGCCCGCGATACTTCAACATGTAGCAAAATCGCTACACTTTTTCCCCTTGCACTTTCTCTTTGCTTCGGCCCGCGATAATACAACATGTAGCAAAATCGCTACACCTTTTTCCCTTTGCACTTTCTCTTTGCTTCGGCCCGCGATAATACAACATGTAGCGAAATCGCTACACCTTTTCCCTTATCCTTTTTCCCTTTGCACTTTCTCTTTGCTTCGCCCCGATAATACAACATGTAGCGAAATCGCTACATTTCCTTCACTTTCTCTTATTACATGTAGCGAAATCGCTACACCTTTTTCCCTTTGCACTTTCTCTTTGCTTCGGCCTCCAAAAATGCAACATGTCACGAAATCGCGACAACATTTTCTCTCTCCTCTTTCTCTTGCACTATGTCACGAAATCGTGACACTTTTTCTCCTTAGCAACTTGTCACGAAATCATGACACTTTTTCTCCTTAGCGCTTCTTCTTGCAACTTGTCACGAAATCGTGACACTTTTTCTCCTTAGCGCTTCTTCTTGCAACTTGTCGCAAATCACTTTCTTTTTTCTCCTCTTCTTCTTCAACATGTCCGAAATCATGACACTTTTTCTCCTACTTCTTCTTCAACATGTCGAAATCGCGACACTTTTTCTCCTTAGCACTTCTTCAACATGTCACGAAATCGTGACACTTTTTCTTTGCAAGCGCTTCTTCTCCAAACATGTCACGAAATCGTGACAGTTTTTCTACTTGCTTTCTTTTCTGCCAACATGTCGCGAAATCGCGACAGTTTTTCCACTTGGCTTCTTTGCCTGCAACATGTCGCGAAATCGTGACAGTTTTGCTTGCGCCTTCTCTCTCCTCGTCCATGTCGCGAAATCATGACAATTTTACTTGTGCCTTCTCTCTCCTCCGATATGTCATGAAATCATGACGTTTTTCTTTCTGCCTTCTAACTTCTCAACTTGTCGCGATATCGCGACAGAAAACATGTCGCGATATCGCGACAGTTTTCTTACTTGTCTTTTTCTTTGATTTTCTGAATCTGGGTCACTTCTATTTTCTTGGAATTTCACTGTACATGATCTGACTGACCTCTGAACTCCTGTCCACTGCTTCAACTGCATCAACACAAAACATCTTACTAATGCCAGGCAAAGCACAAACTAAAAAAAACACAACACCATCAAAACAGAATGCCAGACGTCGATTGCATTTTCCAGACTGTTCTAATTTAGTCTGGGAAGAATCGACTGTTGTAACCACTTCTGTAATAGTTCTGTGGGTGTGTTATATAAACACACGCAGATCATTCTGAGATAAATAAAAATAATTAATAAAGAACCATTTAGAGTTATAGAATATAGATTGTAATACGTTGATAAATATATTACAGTTCCAAAAGTTCTAAAGCGCGTGTTCGATCGGGAAGAAGTTCTTTGGAGCACAGGCCCACTCCAAGCCAGTATTTCTTCCCCATTTCATTTTTGTTTATTTATTTTAATTAGTTTATTGCTTTCATAAGAATGTTCATTAGTTGCCAGTTCTAGTATTTGCAGTAGATTTATTTTCAGGAATGAGTACATGATTTATTTCTGTAGATTTAATTCTGTTCTTCTTATGTAATTTATTCAGGAGTGCGAGAATGATTGACAACCATTTCAAGAACACCCCCCAAATGTAGGATTAGTAGATTCACCTCTAGTGGTATTGTAGTAACCTAATTTCGACTCTTTGCAAGTTTACGAAGCTCCCTGGGTTGATAATTAAATGCATGGGCATGTGACAAAAATAGGAAACCATTCACCTTGTTTGGCCTGCAACATATACCAGCCAACTAACCGGGTGGTGGTCAAATGTAATAAGGTGTGCTACACTATTTAAACTGGGAATTAACCACTATACCATGTATGTGGTATTATTATAAATTTACAATAGTTGGTTGAAATACAAAAAACCCTTTATACATATAAAAATAAAAGTTGATATATACCTTGTAGGGAAGAAGCAAATGTTTGGAGATTACTTATGTACAAGTATTTCCTCCCACACTATTGGAACTCTTGATGTATCCAAGTGGAAGAGCTAAGAGAACCCTCCGCATATGTGGGTCTTAAGCAGTGTACCTGAGGCTCTTTTGAGGATTTCACTTGGTATTTGAATCTCTCAAGCTAAGCTTTCTCTTTACTGTGAAGATGAAAACATAAATTATAGAAACACCCTTAGAGAAATATTTTGAGAAAATTTCACAGAGACAAAACTTGAAATTAGAACATGGAAATTATCAAGTAAAAACCAATTGATTAGGATCAAATATGACCAGTTAATTGATAAAATAATATATATTATTGAATGAAGAGATGAAGCAGTCTTTGGATATAAATATGGCCATTTACCAAAGGAAGGATTTGAACATCTCAACAATGAAGAAAGAATGTAAGATGGAAAACCACCAAGAAGACAGAGCCACCATATACATTCCATCATCATAACAGAGTAATAAACCACCTGACCACCCGAATGGTGGTCAAGTTTAATAATTCTTTAAATGCTATGTAAATACATAATAGTTTCTTTTTTAATGCATGTGGTATTAAAACCTACATATAGGAAACCAGTGCCAAATCGAACACTAATGATATGATTCAGATGATACATGATTAACTATAAATAGCTAAACATAAATGTGTGACATCTGAATCAATAATTATTGATGCACCACACTGAGATGACATTGTATGTTTTGTGCACATGAATATGACTATTGTCAATGTAGCAATAATGACTAGATTTGAAAATGGTATCTAAGGATAAAATATCCAAATAAGTGTGTACAAAACTGACTAATGGAACCATTGAAGGGATGTTGATGGGACTTTATGTAAGTTATTAGTTGTGATGCAGGGACACATATTACCTCAAGAATTGAAGCGGTATAATGAACCTTTGATTAGTAAAAATAAAATCATCAGTAAAATAATCAAGATAAATAAGGTATGCATCATGGAAGTTAAATGATCCACCTCGATATCATCAAAATATGATCGATTGAATGAATGGACAAGATCAATATATCAAAAATCAAACTAGATAATAACTTTGATCAATGGAGTAATTCTAGATTGGTGATATAATTTAAGTGCACATAATAAATTACAGGGTTTTAATCCAACATCGAAGAAATGATTGAAAATTATAAATTATTTATGATGCCTAATACGATTATATTTATGTTAGGATTTTCTTGGATGATACTGGTTATGAGTGGAGTAAATCCCATTGTGTGCTTCATGATCCTTTTGCTTTTGATTACTGATCTATTGATGCATATACCCTAAAAATAAGGAATTGATCTCTAGTAGTTTTGAATCCAATAAGGAAGAAAATGCAGTTACAAAGAGAGAAATAGTTATGGGAAAATCTAGGAAAGCAGTTGAAGAAAAAATGAGGGAATATCCTGTGCAACATGACCAAGAAGATATATGGACACAAAAAAGAATAATATTAGAGGCTAAAAGAGATGCTATCATAGCATAATGATATAGGATCATATTAGAGATAGTACAAAGAAACAATAGGAGAACAACAACAATGGCAACCTTATATAATAAAATTCCACAACTATGCTAAGCAAGGGAAGAATATAGTGCTCCTTTCTTGGTATCCTATTTTGATATATTAGTGAACCATTTTTTTCTCACCCCACCACAACCAGCTATTAGCACACAAAATGGGTGAGGAAGAACCATCTGTGGGGCTTGAAGAGCAACTCAAGGTAGAGCCCGAGCAACCATTGGAACTATTGCTCCACCACCATCTCTAGTTGAAAGTGTAGGTATAACATAGAGTGGTACAAGGATCGATGAAAAACTACCTTAAGGTATATTTATTGGGCATAAAAACACCACTTTGTAAGCTATACATATGTATAGTAGGGTATTTAGGCCAAGGAATTTAGAAAAATTGTAATTAATAAAATATTGAAATTATACACTTTTGTTTGTAGAAATAGAAATAAAATATTATGTGTTCATGGTAAAAATGGTGAATAAATTTAATTAGTTCAATGCCCATATTGTGAAATCAAGGACTTACCAATATCACCAATAAATATGAAGATCATATACTTTTGTTTGTATGTTTTCATAATCATAAAATTGATAAGTGAACTTAGTTAATTAAAAGAAACTGAATGATCTTGAAGGATGGATAGGATGGATTGATGAGTTCAATGACTTTGTGAACTCCAACATTTTTATGGATGTAAAACTTAGAGGAGCAAATTATACCTGGATCAATCGACGGATAGGGTGTTATCTCATTCAAGAAAGGCTTGACAGGTGTTTTCTATCAAAGGAGGCTACAACTCTGTTCGGTGATTCTACCCTGCAAGCCCTTCCTAGAATTGTCTCTGATCATAATCCCATTTTTTTGGAGATCCCTAACTCTTTGTCCTTCAAGAAACCTTTCATATTTCAATATATGTGGATCAAACATTCCAGTTTCAGAGATAACTTAATTCAGTGGTGGCAGCAGCCTATCAGGGGTAGTGCAACTTTTAAACTTGTTGGCAAATTAAATTTTGTTAAGGAAAAGCTTCGAACATGGAACAAAGAGGTCTTTGAGAACCTATTTGAAAATAAAAATAGGTTGTTGAAAGTTTGAAGCTAATTTATTAGAGGATTCAACATGGTGATGCTGATGAAAATACTAGGCAAGAGGAAAGACAAAACTAGCAGAGTTTCATAACCTTTTGGCCTGTGAGGAAATCTAATGGAGGTAAAAATCAAGGGCTCTTTGGTTGAAATATGGAGATTCAAATTCCAAGTTTTTTCATGTCACCACGATTAGAAATATAAGTAATAACAAGATAAAAATTAAAAAAAAACCAAATGGTTCTATTACTAAGGACTTAACGAAAACCAGAAAGGAGATAATAACTTATTTCAATTCTATCCTTGGTCAGGAATTGCAGTGCAATGAGGAGGCCAAAGATATTCTCTTGCAATCCATTCCTAGCATAATAAATGAGGATATAAATCTTAAGCTTTTAGCTCCTTTTTCTAATGAGGAAATTAAGGAAGCCTTATTTAGCATGGATCCAGACAAAGCCCCAGGACTCGATGGCTTTCCCTCTCGTTTCTATCAAGCTTTTTGGGACATCATAAGTGAGGATGTAATTTTTGCTGTCAGAGAATTCTAAGCAAGCAATAATATCCCAAAAGGTCTCAAATCTACGTTTATTTCTCTAATTCCTAGGAAGCAAACCCTTGAATCTATGGCTGACTTCAAGCCAATCATTATGTGCAATGTTTCTTACAAAATCCTAACTAAATCCATTGCAAATAGAATGAGAGATGTTTTTCCCCGCATCATATATCCATGCCAGGGAAGCTCTGTCTAGGGCAGGTCAATCTTGGATAAATTTATCATAGTTCATGAAGCTTTGCACTCTGCTCATAATACAAACATGTCTATTTTTGCCCTCAATTTTGATATGAACAAAGAATTTGAAAGGCTAAATTGAGACTTCTGATTGTTGTCCTCCTTAAGTTTGGTTTTCACCACCAATGGGTTAATTTGATCAAAGAATGCATTTCTAAAGCATGATTCTCAATTCTGGTTAATGGAACAACTGCTGGTTACTTTCAAAGTCGTAGAGGAATTTGGTAGGGGGGACCCTATCAGCCCCATGTTATTCATCATTATGGTAGAAGCATTAGGTAGAACCATAAAAAACACTTGCAGTTCAAGGCTAATATTAGGAATCAAGGCAACATCTCTCACTAGGATTGTTTCTCACCAACAATCCATCGATGATACCCTTATATTGACTAAGGAATCGGTGGTTGAGGACAAAAAAATTAAATACATCCTACAACTCTATGAGGATGCTGCTGGTTAGAAAGTTAATTTTAGTAAAAGCAAGTTATATTTCTTGAACACCCCCATTCAGAGGCAAGGAAGGATTGTAGAAATTTTAGGGTGTGATATAGCAAACCTCCCAACTTTGTATCTTGGTCTCCCTATTTTCATTGGTTCTCCGAGAAAGTCAATGTAGGACATGGTTATTGAAAGAATTCAAAAAAAAAATTTGGATGGAAAGGTCATCTTCTATCTCAAGCAGGAAATATGACCCTCACTAAGGCCTCCCTTTAGAGCATTCTAGTATATTTCCTCTCCGTTTTCAAAGTCCCTGTGAAGGTTTTCTAGAAAATTGAGAAACTCCAAAAAGAATTTTTATGGACTAGATCAGAGAAGAAAAAAAGGATACACCTTGTAGGATGGACCAAAGTGTGCAAACCCAGGGAAAATGGGGGTTTAGGTCTAAGGAGAATTGCTCATATAAATTTAGCTTTACTAGCTAAGCAGGCGTGGTACCTCATTTTTGGTGAAGAAAATGAATGGACAACTATCATCAAATGAAAGTATCTTCAAAATATGGAATTTCTAAGTGACTCAGTTCCAATCAGAGGTTCTACTTTTTGGAAAACAATTCTAAATTGTAAGGAAATCATCAAAAAAGGTTTAATATGGGTTTTAGGCAATGGTGAGAGGATAAATTTCTAGAATGACAGGTGGGCTAAGGACGAACCACTGATACAATATCCTAACTTAGCTTGAATTAGAGATATCATGGAAGAACTCATTGGTAGAAAAGTCTTTGATTATATGGTTGAGGACAGAGGCATAATGAAGTGGAAACAAATAAGGATTCATGTATTTCAAGCAGAATCAAATGAACTTTGTAATATTCTTAGGCAACAGTTTATCCCCATGAGACCCAAGGAAGATCAAGTGACCTGGGATCCTATGGAGAATGGGAAGTTCACTGTTAAATTATCTTACAAGTTTATGCTTGATGATGAGGATTTTGTCCTCCAAAAGGACTTAGTTTGGATAAAAAATTTAATTCCAAAAATTATAGTCTTTACATGGCTGGTTATCCAAGGAAGAATTCTAACCATTGATAATATGATGCGTAAAGGTATTTGTATCACTAATCGTTGTTATCTATGTAGGGCTAATTGGGAGACCATTTATCACATTTTCCTTGAGTGCCCTTTTTCCTTGACTATCCTCAATGGGGCTTTTCAGGCCTTCAATATTTCCTGGGTTAAACCAACCATTGTACTTAATTTGTTCGTCCAGTGGCCTTACCCCTTTTCAAGCCAAAGACTTAGATACATGTGGAAAATTTGTCTCAATCACTATCTTTGGCAGGTGTGGTTAGAAAGGAACCATAGAGTCTTTAATGAGTCTATCCATGATTATAAAACTATCATTGTCAGGATCTTATCCTTTGCCAACAAGAATGCGAACCTTATCCCTTTTAATAGTTGTAAACTTCATCTACAGGAGACCATGATTTCTCAATATTTAACATTAAATTTGTTATATGAGTTTGTGCCTAGGGTCGTCAACCCCAGAGCCAATGTTAAGTGGTCCCCACCTCCTGCGGGTTGGTTTAAGCTTAATTTAGATGGAGAAACTAAGGACAATCCTGGCAGAGCAGGCACTGGCGATATTGTGTGAGATCATAATGGGAATATGATGCTTGTGTTTTCTAAATATTTGGGAACAAGGATGAACAACGAAGCTGAAGCTAGAGCTATGTGGAGAGGCCTTCAAATGACTCAAGACTTAGAAGGCAATTTGATAATAGAAGGAGACTCTATGCATGTTATAAATCTCCTCAATAATTGGAAAACACCTCCTTGGAGGATTAAAACAATTGTTGAATATGCTAGGATCCTTTTCCAGGGAATACAGGACAGAAAAGCCCAACATGTCTTTCATTAAGCTAACAAATTTGCTGATAAGCTAGCCAATTTGGGTTTCGATGGTGAAATTTTTTTCAAATGGGAACATAGTGTCCCAAGTGAAGTAGAGGAGCTTATTCAACAAGAATTCCAAGAATGATAGTCGAATTTACCAATAGGGAAGGAACTATAAGTTTGAAGGCTATTAGTATTCCCGTCTCTTTTTGAAATGGACTCACAATAAAAATTATTTGAGTTTTTAGTCTTAGTGGATGTTGCTTGGAAATACCACAAAGACTAATGGGGACAACCATATGTTAGATAACATGGCTCCTAGTCATCTTAGTAATTTGAGGTTGGTTGATAATCACAGGGCAAGAAATAAATTGCAATATAAGACTTCAAACCAGAGCCATGTGGACCACAAGATAGCCATTACCATAAATCTAGCCAGCAGGTTCACTTCTCCAAGGCTGATTGGCCAAGATAGGATGTGGTCCCAAAGCATGCAATATACAAAAGAAAGCAATTACCAAAGAATTATTAAGAGTAATTGTCAATACAAATCTTGTGGGAGTTTTTTCAGTACTCTGCTATGTGTGTCTGTAGCTTTTATTTTTCCACTATTTCAAGGAAGGGATCCGTGTCTATTTCTTTTTTTGTAATTATGATGCAGGTGTGTTTTCTCAGGGTATACCCAAAATGTTGTATGGGAAGTTTCTTTTTGATAACAGGCTATGTTCCTTACTGGATGTAATGGATTTGGTGGTATGTAGATTTTACATATATAGGATCCTTAGTAAGGACATGTTCATCAACAACCCTGGGCTGATTTTTGTAAAAGGTTTTGGGTCAACCTATAAAACCCGGTATTAATGCTATAGTATCTTATCTACCAAAAAAAAAAGGATGGATTGGTGCCCATTCTTGGAGAAGGTATGAGACTTCTCCATGATTTTATCATGATGAAAACTAAGTGACATCTAGGTGGATGCACTGGTATTGGAAAAACATTTTACCAAAATGAATCTTAGGATATGTAAACATCCTAAAGTTGTAAATTTTGTATATATATGATGTTTTCAATACTTTTTGCTATGCAAAATAGATGTCTTAATGTTCTAATAACATGGTACTACTGATATTTTTGCACTTTTGTAGGTTCAGGTACTCTTATGGATGGAATATGTTGCTTGTCATCGATAACAATATGCTGGAAATTAAAGAATATGATGGATCAAATTGTTTATAAAAGAACAAAATCTTGTTTAGTAAGTTTATGCACTTACTAAGTTAAAAGATACGAAACACAGAGGACTATGTTTAATCTAAGGGGGGTGTATGTCATGACCCTTCCCCCTCAAACCCTATCAAAAGAATATTAATTTATCATGGGGATCAATTAATGCTCAACAAAAAGGGGTCTTAGACCTTAGAGAATTTTACAAAATTCTAATTTAGGTATTTTGAAGGAAAATTAATTATTATGAAGTTTCAAATTAATCACATTTAATTAGGTTAATTACATTTAATTCTGAATGCAATTAAATGTCCAATTCTAACTGGACAAAATTAGGCACTAGCATTATTTAATCTTCAAGGACTATTTTATTCATCACATGGCTTAATTTGGTTAGTGGAGAGAAAAGAGAGATTATCCCCTCTATTTTTAATTAGGAATGATTTAGTGGGATGTGGACCATAAGGACCACAAAAAAAAATAAGGTCACCTACCTTATATTTATTTGGACCGTATTTTACTTTTTTGAATTATTCTCCACGTGACATGATATGTCTTATTTGGCCCAAGGTATATTTTAAGGTTAAAATAATAAGGCCAATATTTGGGTCATGAGAGAAGGAGTTTCCCTATATATAGAGGGCATATTGCAAGAAAGGTGGAGGAAATCTTAGGGAGGCTAGGGAGTATGCTCTCCTCCTTGATATATCATAAACCAGAAGGCTTGAGAGATTTCCTAGTTGTAGAAGAAATAATCTTGGAATACTAGAAGGAGTCAAGCAAAAAACTTAAGAAAAGCCATGGATTGGAGATATTTGGGAAGAATTAAGGGGTAAGAAAGCAAGGAATAGAAGAAGACACTTGGAACTTATTTGTAGGAGTTTTAGATTAAAATTTTTATCCCTTTTATTTTGACCTAGCTTAATCTATATGCTTTAAGGTGATGTTGTATTCTAATAGAATCCTTAGGTCTATACTTTGGTCAATTTAATCACTCTACATGTGTAAAATATAAATATCTATTTTTGGCTACATTAGAACAATAGTGACTTGTATCCATGACTAAATATAGCTTAAGGTTGATATAATCGATCTTCTAATTGTTGTTTGTCAGGGTGAATAATGGTCACAATCAACATGTACCTAGTCTCCATATAGATTTCAATAAGCTATAATTTAAAGGGGTATTTATTAGAGCTAATAATTCGGTATGATTCTTTATTTTTAAAATATATAATTTCTATTGAGTATGTTAATAAGCCTTAATTATATTATTATACCAGGAACTATCTGTACCACACCTCCAATGGAATTATCGTGGCCACCATTGGATGGTTTTTAATAAAATATCAAATGAGTACTCTTATAATGTGACTTAACCAATGCCTAGTCAATGTGGGATTCAAGTACATGTCTACATGCACCAATAATGTGTTGTTTAGTATGAAAACCCTTCTACATTAAAATATTATCTATTCTGAGATGTTGATGTGAGTAGGTTATACATATAACAGATCATAAATGTCAAATCCTCGAGTTAATTGAATAACCCTAAATGTAGAAATTTGTTTGACATGTAGATCAACTGACAAGTTTCAAATAGGACACCTCTCTGACTTATAGTAAGAGATTTGGGAATATAGAGGTGCTATAATCTAATGGACATAGAGATATCATTGTACATGATTTCTCTATATGCTATTTTTCACATTCCATCCATTTAGAATGAATTTAGGTTACTCTACTAGTGAACCAATACCTCTATCTTGATTTGGTAGTAGTGGATAATCATGCTAATTGTTACATTGATATCGACTAACGCTAATGTCAATAGAAATAAAATAAGTGTGATGAATCTGCTCAATATTCTTGTATTTGAATGATGATCCCAAGTGAATTCCATGATTGCTCTAGTGAGGAGTCGTCGATGTTATCTCGTATTCTCCCTAAAATTATCTTGACAATTTGAAAATACTTTTTGATTCTCTATAGACCCCTGTTTGGATTGATCAAACTACACTTACTATTCTATGGTTTGGTGGGTGATAGTTTCATTAGTAAAACATGTAACTTGAGGGAGTAGACAATGCACTGATTAGATGTGTGCTATATCTCATTTATGGGGTAATCGTTGGATGTCTATTAGCCAACCGTTCTAATCCATTTCAGTAAATACCCTATACAAGCTTACATGATCAATTATAATAGGCTTAGAATCAAGATAAATGCTTAGATCAGCATCAGGGTAATTCATCGTTGAATTTGGATAAATTTGACAATGGTGAAACTAAGCCCAAGTATAGTATCTATCTACATAATCAAATAGAATAGCCTATGCACCATAAAGGTTTCCATTTCTATTGTTGGGTAAACTTTGGATTTGGCCTTAGATGTAATTTTATCTCCTATGATTTTGCACAATAGTATAACCTCATTGATATATGTATGAGGGTCCCTCTATGTGCAAAGCTTTCTTGTAGACCTTGTATGGGTACAAGTCACCAGTGAAATATTTTATTGGTTGTTTACAACTCCAAACCAAAAATTCTATTCCATATCCAACCCTGAGATCCCACTTAATTATGAACTTCATTCCTCCATTCTAAGTATATTTACGATAATACCTTGAAATGTGTTAGCCTGAGGGTTCAAGAAACTAGCTTGTAACTCTTCTATCTCATGAGGTTGTAGATGTTCTCTGAAACAATGAACCAATAGGATAAACTCTAGACTTGTTTGAATTGAACATTAGAATGGATAGTAATATTTTTAATAGCAATTGGGATCTTCTAATGAGGATTGTATATTATATGTTCATGTCCACATGACTACCAATGCATGGAATCGTATACAGTTCATACAGGTAGATAAGAAATAATAAGGGTTCTTGGGTATTTGTCCCACATGGGATGCACTCAAGACCATATATGTTTCTATTAGGATTAGGTCTCCTATGTCTACTCAACCACATGTGGTGGTTGACCCTACAAAATGGAGGTACAATGTTGACATGTGGCTAAAATTTGGTGTCACCATACCTCTCATAATATGCATTTGATTTTTCCTAGCTTAGGGTTGGTTTTGACTTGAGATTCATCATCGGTTGGTTGGGGGATAAAAACTAATGAAAATTCACTATAGGAGACCATCAATGAACTCCAATGGTAAAATTGCAAAATAAGACATCATAAAAAATACACCAATAAAATAAACTTGCAAATGCTTCTTTTCACTAACTAAATTTCCATCACCTTACAATAGAGTCTCCCACTTCTTATACCTACAAAAAATAAAAACCCTAGCCTATGCTACCCCCTTACTATTTTTAGTAACTTTATATTTTTATAAACTCACTTGCTATTTTTTAGTAACCCTAAAAAAAAACTTGGATGGCATCCAAAATGGAATTATGCACCCGTTATTCAATAAAACCCACTACCCCAAGATAGCAACCCCACTCTAGTTCTACACTAATAGTTATGATAACTTTTTAGTTGTGAAAACTTAAAATTACATTAAAAGCTAATTTTAGGCCTCCTAGAGGAATTTTCATGCTAGAAAACATATGGGTCAAATGGACACTTGGAGAAACACTTTCCTTAGGTTATCCATACCATTCAGCACAATATAAAAAAATAACGGGGCAAAATGGACACTCAAAGCAAAAGTTATGGCCCTAGAAAGGTGCATCAAAAACCCTTGTGTAGTAAGTAAGCATTCCACATACACGTCGTGGATGGATGCAAGGACTATATAATATTTAACTCTCCCTTATTGAAATTACCACATACTAGATGAGAGGTACTAGTAGGTACTAGTCATAGGATGACTTGGAAACTAAGCTAGTCGTTGATATTAACCATCGAATATAATTATACTAACCTTTAATTTGAATATTAATTTAACCATTGGGAAAAATGCATATAGTCGTTAATTGAAAATTGAGTTATTCTTTGGAGAAACACATGGGATAACTAGGAAGTATATGAGACTGATGGGTCATAGAATAGGATACATTTTTTAAACTCTATGAAAATCAAGATAACTATAAACTAGAATGGAAACGAAAATCGAGAGAAATATAAAGTAGAATGGAGAAGATTGAATATATGAAAATAATTGGATAATTTGTAAATTTAAAATAAATAAGAGTGATGGTTTATCTTTGTAAATTAAATTAGGGGACTTTAGTTATAAAATAAATGAAAGTGATTTTATTTATAGTTCAAGGTATGACTTATTAAATGAATAGAAATTAATGTATGCAAAGTAAAGGTATGGGACTTTACTTCATTGAACAACGGATTGATTGTATGAAAATCTGAGAGAATGAATTTGGGATTCATTCTTGAGGGAATTTATGGGGTTTCATCTTTGATAATCAAAGTGATTTATCCTTAATATGATTCTAATTATCATTCATAAACATATAGTCCTAAGAATATATGAGATTATTAGGTAATTTATATTGAAGGCTTACAGAAAGAGAATTGATGTTTCCTTATTTGCATCATGAGTGACAAGGGATGAAATGGTATCTTGTATATGTGTAATTTATTCTAATAAGGCTTCGTGATATACCCTTTTTATATTGTAATTATGACAATTTGTTTATGAAATGAGATGAAAACATATTTTGGAGGTTGGGTTTATTCCCCATGAGGGTTCCCAGGATAAACATTGTGTCACTATCATTTTTGGTTTGCTTTATTACTCATTTGAATGTTGCATATACTTCTTTTAACATGCTATAGATAAAATGGTTTATAAGTGTGGTAATTAGAATATTTGAGATGGTATATAAGATGTTATTTTTTTATGATGTAATGAGCATGCAAATATAGATAAAATAGATTATAGATGAATGTGATAATGCTTTCTAAATGTTGTTTACTTTCCAATATGAAGTTAATTTATTGTAAAATGCTATGTAAATATGTGCTTTTATGGTTATCACGAGTTGTTTACTTTGCAATACGAAGTTGTTTTATTAATTGACATGTAGTATTAAATAATATGATGCATTAGATAATATACTTTTCTTTAGTAGATGTTAATGGTTCTATACTTTGCTTTAATGGTTGTTATGGTTATGTAATAAGAGGATAATGTGAATGAAGTGGTGTGGTGATAATGACTATACAACACTAATAAATATTAAAACAATTAAAGACTAAAGTAATGATATGTGAATGGATAACTAATATGATATAAACTAAGTTGGAAATTGGAGTGGGTTGGAGCCCACAGATGGCAATTTAGGCTTGAGTTGTAGCTCAAGCAAGACCTTACATTCTAATTTGGTGCTTGAATGTACATGTGGAGTAGGTGCTCCCATGATGGTGAGAAGAATACCCTTGTGGTAATAAAATAAATTGATTCAAGTATATAACAAAGGGGATGCCTCAAATGAAAAAGTGATCAAATAAATCCTAAGAGGAATAAGGGAAGATAATCGTGCTTAAGATGTCTATTCCAAGGATTGTATAAGTTAATCACATTTAGTGATATATATCTTAGTGGCCCCATCATTGAGATGAGGGATTGTAACTAAGATGATGGCTGACCATTGGTGTGGTTATCCATACTCAAGGAATTCATATACATACTAGTCTTGGTGGATATTATGGTGAAGGGCAATCCCCTTTGGTGAAAGATAAAAACATAACGCTTTGGTGAGCGTTCTCATACTCGAGTGGTATGAGAGTTTTGTAGAACTTGATCACTTCTACTCAAGAGTGACTCTGATAAATCTTAATATCTCTTAATGACGATTGCCTTGAAAACGTATAGTCTAGTTGGAATAACTTTGTCTTATATCATGATTATACCCCCTAATCCTTGGAAGATATTTATATATAGATGAAATAAAAAAAAATAAAAAAAATTTAAGTGGATGAGTAGTAACAATTGTGTTGGAAATTTTGAGTCCCTAAGCTAAAAGTTGTCATTGATGTCAAAAGCACCTATGTAAGTAAGCACTATGATTTTTCTCCACAAAGAGATTCATGAGAAGCAAAGGTTTTGATCAAAGGTTTTAGAAGGGATGCATGGCATTTGGTTCCAAAACGAGCTTCAAGGGAAGCTTAGCAAAATGTTTTTATGAAAACCAAGGAAGGTAAGGAAAGGTTTTATTTAAAACCAATGTATGGCAGATTTGAAATGGGTTTTTAAAAAAACCCAAGTTGGCTTTTTGTTTCATCGAAAAAGGTGCCCCGGTGATGGAGAAATTTAATTTTAAAGGTTTAGTTTAAATTTTAATTTATTTAAAATTTAAATTTAAATTTTAAAATTAATTAAAAGGTTTTTCCCTCCTTTCTTATTGGCACCGATGTCATAAGGGCAATGTTAAAAGGGTTGATGTATTCGCATTAAAGTATGGCTTATATAAATAAGCCAAAGGTTTTCCATTTAATAGACCTAAGTCAGGTCGCATGATTTTTGAAAACCCAAAGTATTTCTGCATCCGAATATTGTGCAACAAATTTCATGGAGTGTGATGTGGGCAGTCAAGTCATGGACGGTTAAATTTTTTGTGCCTTGTGAGGAAAGTGCATTCGAATTAAGGAAGAGAATGCCCAAAACACTCACATGGTAAGTGTTAGCTCACACGACTTAGCTGACACTTGGCAGCACGATGGGCAGAGTTTCAAAAAACCAAGGCCCTTCGAGGGCTCCTTTGAGGTATGCACTCCGACTCTGATATTTGTGGGGGTGAATATTTTAATTAAAATATTTTCTTGCTAAGGTTAGATTATGATTTTTGTAGGAGATATAAGGTTGAGCAAGCTTTAATATTTTGCTCAGGTTTGATTATAATTTTTGTAGGAGATATAAGGTTGAGCAAGTTTTAATATTTTAATAAGGTTTGCTATTTCATTAATGTGAGATATTGCTTAATAAAGCTTTGTGATTATTTTTTAGTGCAAAAGTGTTGAAATGAAGGATATAAAATATTTGATCTATTTTATGGTATAAGTGGTTTTTGGAGTGACAAGGTTTTTGCAATGATTTGATTTATTTTATTTTATGGTACAAGTGGTTTTAGGAGTGATAAAGAAGTTGTGCATTAATTCTTAAGAAGGTTTTCTAATTAAAAGCCTTGGTGAATATAATTGTGAAGTGGAGTAATGTTGATTATTTTGTGATCTTCTAACCCTTGTGAATATTGGCAAAATAATATTGTGATTGTGGCAGATTTCCAAAGAGGCTTCTTCATCTTCATAAAAGGTATGGGCACATTCTCCTATTGATTATGGTGGTTGATTTCTGAAAATATCTTTGGAGTGAAAAGGATTGATTGTGGTTTCCTTTCTTAAAGTGATTGGTTTAATGCTTCAAGGTTTTCTGGATTGAGAGTTGTGATTAAAATTTGTTTTATAAGCATTGTTGTTGAAGCAAATTGGTTATCCAAAGAACTTGAACTTGAGTTAGAAAAGAACATGAGTATCATTGTTATGTGAGATTTGTTATTGAGAATTATTGGAAACATTTTGAGTTGATTGATACATGCTTGGACTAGGGTTTGTGAGAAAGGGTTGTTCATTGAGGTGATTGGTTGAGTTGAGTTGATTGAGCCGAGTCAAGTGGATGCATGTGGTTGTTCGAGTTCCATAAAACAAACTATTCTATATTCTTGATTTCAGTTGAGATTGAGATTTGAGAATAGAACATATAGAGTCTTTAACAATTCTCTTTATGCTTCTATGAGATTGATTTGAGTTGAGATTGAGATTTGAGAATAGAACATATAAATTCTCTAACAATTCTCTTTATGCTTCTATGAGATTGATTTGAGTTGAGATTGAGATTTGAGAATAGAACATATAGAGTCTAAAAATTTTCTTTATGCTTCTATGATATTGATTTGAGTTGAGATTGGGATTTGAGTATAGAACATTTAAAGTCTCTAACAATTCTCTTTATGCTTCTATGAGATTGAGTTGAGATATTGATTGAGCATTAAGTATAGAACATATTAAGTTTCTAACAATTCTCTTTATGATTCTATGAGATTGGACAAGTTCTGTGTGAGCTTGTTAAGCAGATTTGAGACAAGTATTTGAGAAGGCTTGTGGACTGATTTTGAGTAAGCTTTTGTGGAAGCTTGCTATGCAAATTTGAGCAAGTCCTAGAGAGGACTTATTGAGCAGATTTGGATAGGTTCTATGTGGACCTGTTGAGCAAATTTGGACAAGTTTTGTGTGGACTTTTTGAGCATATTTGAGCAGGTTCTGTGTGGACCTATTGAGTAGATTTGGATAAGTTCTGAGTGAGCTTGTTGAGAATATTTGGACAAGTTTTGAATGAGCTTGTTGAGCATATTTGAGAAGGTTATGAGTGAACCTATTAATACAAAGATTTGGAGGTGACATAGTATACAGGACATAGTCTCAGTGGATAGATATCTAGCAACTAGGACAAATGAAGACAGATATGAGTGAGGAGTCTTCAAGTGGAGAGAGATCCACCAGTCAGTGCAGCAGAGAGATAGAGTCTTCTATAAGATCACTAGCCAAAGCAGAAGGGGAAATATTTCTTCTATGGAAGAGATCCACAAACTTGAGATTAGAGGATCAACATCTCCTTTGGACAAAGGTCCATAAACATTGTAATTGGGAAGGATTCCCAAAGATATTGATCGAGAAAATTTTAGTAAAAGTTTTTTTCCATGGAGTAGCCCACATTGGGTGAAACACGTAAATTGTGGTGTCTCTATTGTGTATGGTGTTTTGTGCATTGCTTTGATTACTGCTATTGATATTGCTATCTATACACTAAATAATATTAAATTGAAAGAAAAAGTAAAAATAGGTCTTATACTGTTCACCCCCCTCTCATTATAAGCTTGTGTTCTTCAATTGCTATCAGAGTCGATCTCTTCGTGAAGAGTTTAATAGCTAGGAAGAGGATCCTCTAGTAACACACATGTGCTTAGAGAGTGAATAAAGTATAGACTTTGAGGAAGCACTCTTCAATTGTCTCTAAGATCTTGAAAGGATTCAAGAAGAGAGTGCACAACTAAAGGAACAGATCCAAAATGATGAATTGGCAAGAATTGAGCTTCTACAAAGGTTAATAGAACTCAAAATAGAAGTGAAAGAAATAAGAGATATTGAACATCATTTGAGAGACACATTGGAAGCCAAAGAAGTAGGACTTGAGAAAGTGGCAGCAGAAATTGTTATGCTAAAATGCAGAACTAAAATAAACCAGAGATTACAAGGAGCTGCACCAAGTTAGCAAGAGACAGGAACATCAAACAAAAGGGATTTATCTTACCATATCTCAAGGAAATAAGACCACAAAAGGAATAATTCCAGATCAAGTCCTCATAAAAACATGTTACAAAATTCTTTCCATGGACATTGTTTTTCTTGCAATAAATATGGTCATAGAGCTATGCAATGTACTAGTAGAGACAATGATAGTAGTAGTATAGATTCTCTTGCACCACATATAGATGATGATGTTAAGTGTTACAGATGCAATAGTTTTGGGAATATAGCTAGAATGTGTAAACTATAAATATCTAAGTCTAATAGAAAGACCACAACTCAAACTACTAGAAAAGAAGAAAAAGGGAAAGGAAAATTAAAATCCTTGCTAGTTCAAATAGCATTGCATGCTTAGGATAAAGAATAAAAATGGTTTCTGGATAGCATATGCTCTAGACACATGATGGGAGAAAAATATAAGTTTATAGTTTTGAAATAAGTAAATAGAGGGTCAGTAAACTTTGGGGATAATGGTTTAGCAAAGATTTGTGGAAAAGGAACTCTAAGTATAGGTAATGGGAAAGCAAAAGCTGAAAATTTTCTATATGTGAAAGGTATAAAACATAATCTATTGAGCATTAGTCAACTATGTGATCAAGGCCATATGGTAACTTTTCATCAAGATGATGTGAAGTAAGGAAATCTGAATTTAGAAAACTAGTAGCTAACGCTATATGAGAAATAAATATTTATGTACTCAATGAGATCAAAAAGGCAAAATGTCTCTTATCCAAAGAAAATGAGATCTAATTTCAACATACAAGATTGGGACCAAAGGAGAATGTTCTAATGGATTTGGAAGATAAATAAGGTGGTTCAATAGAAGACAAGCCAAAAGGAAGTAATGATATGAACAAAGGTAAAAAAATAGAGGAATATTCAGCAGAGAATGACTATGATATCAAGGGAGAACTTATCTATGCCCTTGACACAGTAAAGAAGGTTAGAAAGCAACACTCCAAGCTTGAAATTCAATTTCAAGAATATGATGAAGAAAGGTTACTACTCATAGAGGATTTAGAGGAGTCAAAGGCTAAGGCAAGCAAGTTCAAGGATAAGTTAGAAGAAAATATTTTAAAATGTGAGAAGTTAGCACAAGAAGTGGCTACTCTAAAAGAAGACTTAAATGACTCCAAGATCAAGATGAAGAGTTTCACAAATAGCTTTAATAACTTGGATAAGTTCATTTGTGGACAACATCGAACATCATGTTCAATAGGTCTTGGCTTTGGAAATGTTCAAAAGAAATAGAAAAAATAATCTACTTCAAGTCTCAATGAAGAAGAAAATTTAGAAGAAGATACATCAGAAGAAGACAATTTAAGTAAAAGTATGACATCAAAGGATGAGTTGGACAATAAAGAGTTCAAAAAACAGAGGAATAATGCACAAAGAAGATACAAATAGAACAATAATCAGAATAGGATACCCATGATGTCAAGACAAGGAGGCTTCAATGGAAGAGGTTTTTCATGTCATAGGTTTGGACACATGGCTTCACAGTACAGGACTCATGAAATACAGATATATGGAAAAGAACAATTTTTCTAAGGTTATTGCTACTCATGCAATGGTTCTGGTCATAAGGCAATGAATTACAAGATTAATGACAGAAGAGGATATGGATTCACTAGGATAAATCCTAAGACAATTGCACATTTAAGGAATAATAACATTAAGTGTTATAAGTGCAATAATTATGGTCACATAGCAAGATGGTGTAGAGCAAATATTCCAAAAATAGGCATGAATAGGAATAGGAATATGAACAGAAACATGAATATGAACAGAAACAGGAATATGAACAGAAACAAGAAGATGAACATGAATAGAGACTCAAAAAAGAATAGAGACTCAGAAAAGAATAATCATAGGAACAAGGATGAGAACCAAAATAGAAACATGGATCAGAATAAGAACAGAAATAGGAACATAAGTGATGATAGGAATAGGGATGATGACTTGGAAATAAATAGTGAGCGGATTCAGAAGACTCACAAAATAAGAGAGAAATATAAAGGTACAGATTTGTGCTTTTGTGGATTAGAAATAATCCCACCCTGAAATTAACCACCTCATGTGGAGGTGGAGGGACTAAGCTAAGAGGCTCATTCTCAGCCCCGAGCCCCAAAGGTGACCCTTTGCTATTGATTTCAAAGGGGGAGAGATTTGTGTATTTGGGAGAGATTTGATATGAGGAGATATTTGAGAGAGCATTGAGCCAGGGGGAGCAAATTCCTAGGAGGAGCAAAAAATAAGGTAATGTTTCAGTAAAATGAATATGGGTTGCCATAAATGACAAAGGGGGAGATTGTTGGACATTTTGATTCCCTAAGATAAAAATTGTCATTGATGTCAAAAGGACATATGTAAGTAAGCACTATGATTTTGATCCACAAAGAGCTTCATGAGAAGGAAAGGTTTTGATCAAAGGTTCTAGAAGGGATGCATGGCATTTGGTTCCAAAAGGAGCTTCAAGGGAAGCTTAGCAAAATGTTTTTATGAAAACCAAGGAAGGTAAGGAAAGGTTTTATTTAAAACCAATGAATGGCAGAATTAAAATGGGATTTTCTTAAAAGACAAGTTGGTTTTTTGTTTCATCAAAAAATATGCCCTAGTGACGGAGAAATTTAATTTTAAAGGTTTAGTTTAAATTTTAATTTATTTAAAATTTAAATTTAACTTTTAAAATTAAATAAAATGTTTTAACCTCCTTTATTATTGGTGTCGTCGATGTCATAAGGGCAATGTTAAAAGGGCCAACGTATTCACATTGAAGGATGGCTTATATAAATAAGCCAAAGGTTTTCCATTTAATAAACCTAAGTCGGGTCGCATGATTTTCGAAAACCTAAATTATTTCTGCATCAGAATATTGCGCAATAAATTTCATGGAGTGTGACATGGGCAGTCAAGTCATGGACGGTCAAAGTTTTTGCACCTTGTGAGGAAAGTGCATGTCTTAAGGAATAGAGTTCCCAAGGCACTCATGTGGGCAGTGTTAGCTCACGTGGCTTAGCTACCACTTGGTAGCATGGTGGGCAGAGGTTCAAAATGCCAAGGCCCTTCGAGGGCTCCTTTGAGGTATGCACTCCGACTCCGATATTTGTGGGGGTAAATATTTTAATTAAAATATTTGCTTGCTAATGTTTGATTATGATTTTTGTGGGAGATATAAGGTTGAGCAAACTTTAATATTTTGCTCAAGTTTGATTATAATTTTTGTGGGAGATATAAGGTTGAGCAAGCTTTAATATTTTAATAAGGTTTTATATTTGATTAATGTGATATATTTCCTAAGAAAGCTTTATGATTATTTTTTAGTGGAAAAATGTTGAAAGGAAGGATATAAAATATTTGATTTATTTTATGGTATAAGTGGTTTGTGGAGTGACAAGGTTATGCAATGATTTGATTTATTTTATTTTATGGTACAAGTGGTTTTAGGAGTGATAAGGAAGTTGTGCATTAATTATTAAGAAGGTTTTCTAATTAAAAGCCTTGGTGAATATAATTGTGAAGTGGAGTAATGTTGATTATTTTGTGATATTCTAACCCTTGTGAAGATTGGTAAAATAATATTTTGATTGTGGTATGTTTCCAAAGAGGCTTCTTCATCTTCATAAAATGTATGGGCACAATCTCCTATTGATTATGGTGGTTGATTTTTGAAAATATCTTTGGAGTGAAAAGGATTGATTGTGATTTCCTTTTTGAAAGTGATTGGTTTAATGCTTCAAGGTTTCCTAGATTGAGAGTTGTGATTAAACCTTGTTTTATAAGCATTTTAGTTGGAGCCCACTGATTGTGCAAAGAAATTGAACTTGAGTTAGAAAAGAACATGAGCATCATTGTTATGTGAGATTTTTTGTTTAGCATTGTTGGAAAATTTTTGAGTTTATTGATACATGCTTGGACTAGGGTTTGTGAGAAAGGGTTCTTCATTGAGGTGATTGGTTCAGTTGAGTTGATTGAGCCCATTCAATTGGATGCATGTGGTTGTTCAAGTTCCATAAAACAAACTATTCTATATTCTTGATTTGAGTTGAGATTGAGATTTTAGAATAGAACATATAGATTCTCTAACAATTCTCTTTATGCTTCTATGAGATTTATTTGAGTTGAGATTGAGATTTGAGAATAGAACATATAGAGTCTCTAACAATTCTCTTTATGCTTCTATGAGATTGATTTGAGTTGAGATTGAGATTTGAGAATAGAACATATAGAGTCTCTAACAATTCTCTTTATGCTTCTATGAGATTGATTTGAGTTGAGATTAGGATTTGAGTATAGAACATATATAGTATCTATTAATTCTCTTTATGATTCTATGAGTTTGAGTTGAGATATTGATTGAGCATTAAGTATAGAAAATATTGAGTCTCTAAAAATTCTCTTTATGATTCTATGATATTGGACAAGTTTTGTGTGAGCTTGTTAAGAATATTTGAGACAAGTCTTTGAGAAGGCTTGTGGACTAATTTTGAGTAAGCTTTTGTGGAAGCTTGCTATGCATATTTGAGCAAGTCCTAGAGAGGACTTGTTGAGCAGATTTGGACAGATTTTGTGTGGACCTATTGAGAATATTTGGACAGGTTATGTGTGGACCTGTTGAGCATATTTGAGCAGGTTCTGTGTGGACCTGTTGAGAATATTTGGACAATTTTTGAGTGAGCTTGTTGAGTAGATTTGGACAAGTTCTGAGTGAGCTTGTTGAGCAGATTTGAAAAGTTTCTGAGTGAACCTATTGAGACAGAGCTTTTTAGGTGACAGAGCATAGAGAACAGAGTCTCAGTGGATAGAGATCCAGTAGCCAGGATAATTGAAGATAAATTTGAGTGAGAAGTCTTCAAGTGGAGAGAGATCTAGTAGTTAGTGTAGTAGAGAGACAAAGTCTTCTAGAAGATCACTAGCTAGATCAGAAGGGGAAAGAGTTCTCCTATGGAAGAGATCCATGAACTTGAGATTAGGGGATCAACATCTCCTTTGGACAGAGGTCCATAAACATTGTAATTGGGAAGGATTACCAAAGAGATTGATTGAGAAAATTTTAGTAAAATATTTTCTCCGTGGAGTAGCCCACATCAAGTGAACCACGTAAATTGTGGTGTCTCTATTGTGTATGGTATTTTGTACAATGCTTTAATTACTATTATTGATACTGCTATCTATACACTTCATAATATTGAATTGAAAGAAAAATTAAAAAGGGTTCTTATATTGTTCACCCCCCCTCTCAGAATAAGCTTGTGTTCTTAAAATTGGGGTTGTTAAAATCTCTCCCTTATTGAGTTTTGTTGTTGTCCATACCGTAGGAGCTATTTTTTAACTAGATATCTTAAAAAAAAAAAAAAACTCTAGTGCACCTTCCATCATGTCAATGCCCTTTGATGGAAGTTGCTCTATTGTAGGTGTGATTGGTTGGTCACTATTGATAACCATGTACACCTCATGAATATTGGTAGTCATCGTATTCTTTTTTACCATGAACTGGTCATATTTTTTAGATATGCTTGATCTTGGGTTTTTCTCTTATTGCATTGTTCTTACTTTGATGTCTTGATTTGTGTTGTTTTATATGAAGCTCCTTTTTGGAAGGAAGATATGTTTTTTCTTAAATTAAATAAGGTCTTATTATATAAATAACTCATGTGGTAAATTAAATAAAGGATATTTAATTGATAAATAATGCATGTATATTTATAGAATGGAATGAACCTAAGTTGGTTATAAAGAAAACTATAGGTCCTTCCATGTTTATAGTAAAGGAATGTTCTTATGGTTGTTTATGAAATAAAATATAGCTTTATTTAATTTTTGAAAGAAAGGGAAAGGAAGGAAAGTTTTAATGGACTATTTGGTTACTTAAAGAATGAGACTTTAGTTAATTAAATAGATGTTTTAATTGGACTATTTGGTTAATTAAAGGAATAGGACTTTAGTTAATTAAATAGATGTTTTTATTAGACTATTTGGTTAATTAAAGGAATGGGACTTAATTAAATATATATTTTTATTGGACTATTTTCTTAATTAAAGGAATGAGACTTTAGTTAATTAAATAGATTTTTTATTGGATTATTTTGTCAATTAAAGGAATGGGACTTTGATTAATGTAAATAAAAGGATTATAGTTTATTTTGTTAATTAAAGGAATGATACTTTGATTAATTTAAATAGAGGAATTAATGTTTATTTGGTTAATTAAGGGAATGAAACTTTGATTAATTCAAATAGAAAAAATATAGATTATTTGCTTAATAAAGGAATGCAGCCTTAGTTATTTGAAATAGTGGTTTTGTTATGATTTGATGAAAGCAAAACCTTTGATCTGGCTATATCTGTTGAAATGACTCTCTTTGAGTAAATGAGAGATAATAATATAAATGAGGAAATTCTTATGATGTCAACTAGATAGTAGGTAGTTGAATTCTTTCTTTAAATTTATATAGTTGCAATTTGGTAAAGTGAGTAGTAAATACACTAGTTTCATGTTAGTAGTAGGTGCATTTATATGCATGTCTTGCATAGAACTATGAGCAACCCTTATCCCCTACTACCCTCTAAATGAACTATGGAAAGACAAGGAGGACCAAAGAGGACGTTTGGATCCAATGCAATGGTTTGATTTATAATTGAAGTAATTTATTCATGCTCAAAATAAACTAGACTTATAGGAAGAAATTCTTAGATGGACATGGATGTATTAATTTATTCCTTTAAAAGAATAGGGTTTTACCATACTTGAATTTATGTAATCATTTAATGAATGAATATATCTCTAATTTACTATTATGAAGCATGTAGACATTATGGTTACTTGGTATTTCCTTTGCTTTAATGCTTACTTTTAATGATGTTTTATTTAATGTGCTTATTATATGGTTGGTAGATATCGTTCCATATTAGAAATTAATTAAATAAAGTTAACCTTGTTCTTATATAGATCGAAAGGACCTAAGAGATTAGGATCTCTTAGGGTGAAAACAGAAAAGGAACTAAGATATTAAGACCTTTTAGATAGATGCTAAATAGAAAACAACTTGATTATCTATAAAAGGGTTAAGTTAGTTCATCATGAAGATGATATGGATGAATTAACTTGCAATACACGTAGCATGCCTACACAAATAGACTTGTGCATGGTATGGATATGGGCATATACCTTCGATTTTACTAAAGGTGATAAGATAGCTCATAAAGAAATATGGTATATATAACTTATCTATGTTACACATAATATACCTACACAAATGAACTTGTGTAGGGTATAGAGTGTGTTATAAATTTTTGTGGATTTTAGTGTTGTGGCCATTCCATAACTAACCCCAAATTTGAGGACCCACCTTAAATTTTATTTTTTTGAGAATTTTAGTATCCCTAGAGCGATAATTTTGATAGGTCTCATCCTTGATGTTTGCAATTTCATTTCCAAGATTCTTTTTTGTTAGTATCTTTTGGTATCTAGTCTAGCTTGAGTGTCTTAGGTTCTTGTCACATTTGTGATGATTGGCTTCCTTTTGTAAACATTAATTTCTTTGTTAATTTTAAATGTTTACTTAAGTTTAATGTTGTCATTTTAATGAATTCGAATGTTTGAGAGCAATCGATTCAAACATTCGAAATTAGTTAAATTAAACTTAAATAAATATTAATAAAAAAATCAAACCTTTATAATAAAATAAATAAAATAAAGAAAAATAATAAAATATTTATATATGTATAGTTTATATATATATATGTGGATATATTTAAAATAAAAATAAAATCAATAATAAGATAACTTTTTGTGATTGAAGCTTTCATTAGCTTTATCTCTTGAAGATATTATCAAGATGTAAATAATAGGGTAAATAATCTTAAACATGCCTCTTATTACTTTTTTCTATGTGTGAATGCAGGCTATGAAGCACGACATTTCAAGACACAACAACAAGGACGGGTCCACATAGTGGATGTGGAGGGCTACACCTTTGAACATGCTAACTTAGATTATATGGGATTATAAATAGTGATGCGAACTAACCAAAGTATGAAGTCGATACTATTAGATGGAGATAACCAATGATGTAGATGGACATGGTAGTGATTACATGTTTTATGGTAGGAGCATTTGAGGTTATGTAGTGTGGACATGGTGGAGCAATTGTGATGTGGAAGGCTCATGTACGGTACCCTATGTTTGTGGTACAATTCTTTGGGCTTAGATGAAATATTGGGACATTATGGTTTCTCTTTTAATGGCTCAGCCCATAGTAGATGATGTGGACATTGAATGGTGATGTGGAGGATATAAATAATGACATGGAAAAATATTATGGGAAGACAACACTAACTAGAAGTGTCCATGACATCTTACGTTACCGGTATCGGGTTTTGATCGATCCATATTGACCTTTCATGAAAATGCATGGAGTCTTTTGGCATTGGGAATATTGAAGGGTGTCACCTAGTTATCCAAAGGGGAGTGCATGGATAAAGAGTATGTTTGCATGTGAAAGCCAAATGGGACGCTTGCTAAAGGACCTGTGTAGTAAGCCATGTTCTGACGATGAAGGAAACTTTAAATGAAGCCCATAGTTTTTGCAGTGAATATAGATTCCCACAGTGACGAGGTAGTAAATCAACATGGGATAAAAATAACATATAAGTGATGATAGGGTCTTTGATAGTGGTGGTTTTTTGTGAGGTTAAATTATTATTAATGGCTGGGAGAGTATAGATGTTATCTAAAAAATGTAAGTTTGAGAATCTATAATAACATACAAGTAACTATCATGGCCTATGACTGTGCTGATGAATGACAGATTTAGAAGAGATAGTGTCTATGTGAAGCTTAGAAAATACTATGTTGTGGTGGACAACATTGGATTTTGCAAGATCAGTAGTGGTGTCGAACGCTAGAATTGTGAAGTGGACTGTGCGGCAATGAAGAGTACACAATACAAAATGTAATAGTTTCTAGATCTAGGATTGGTATTTGGATTGACTAGAAGTATTTTTGCATCATACCAGCATTTATAGACTAAAGGGTACCCACCTACAGTGTTTGATGGCAAATGGGGTGAATATAACATACGACTAAGACACTGTGGAACCAAAATAGATCACCATGCAAATTTGGTTTCAATGGTTAGTGATTTGGAAGGTGTTGCAATGGAAATATAAAAACAATGAGCATGGTTTACTAGAGCAGTGTGAGGTGTAGTAGTGTGTGAAGTGTAGTATTAAGTAGCTAGATATTTAGGATGATGGTCATGATTGTTCTCGTATTATTCATGATTGATCACCATTTTTTGGAATAGGGAGAGTCATAGTTGAGCCCACTTGAAGATAAAATAAATAGTGTGTATGGATCACTCTCCACATCAGATAGTTAGCCCATGTGGAGTGCTAGAGCAAAGGGAATAAAGCCACTTATTATTTTTAACTTTTATATGTAGGAGATGTCAGGAGTGGATATGCCAATTGGCAATATACCATCGGCCAATATGAAAGAGGATGTTGGTTTAATAAAATAAATATGACACTGGTGAATGGTATGGGAAAGAAATACTTAAACAATAAAAAATAGTCAAGAAAAGTGAAATATATATTGTTTGGTTAGGTTGGGTATCAAATAACGAAAGGAGTGTTACCAAAAAGAAAGGTGAAGGTTATACCAAATAAAATTATATTGATGAGTGTCAAAGTGTTACAATATTTATACCTGATTTGCTTATATATTTCTTTATACATGAATGGATATGAGTGATTTTACTGATTGTTTTATTTTAATATTGTCATTTATGCATTAATTAGATTAATGATTATAAATGTTCTTAATGTGTATATTTTACATGAATTTTGTGTAAGTTACTGTGTTGTTAGGTAAATATGTTGAAGCTGGATGAAAGTTCATGGATGCTGAACCAGAATGTAGGTGTATGAAGTTCGGTTGGACACATGGCACACTCATAGGCACTATGGATGAAGTGTTGCAAAGAAGTGTTACTGAAGCATCTATACAGAGCTAGAGTCAAAATTTGACCAAGCTTTAGTGCCACATCATATCCAACATGAGCACATCTTACACAGTCATTCATTTGGTTGTCAATGTGGGCAACTCAATATTTAGCATATTCTATTTATTTGAAAAATTTGTAAAGTTTTATTAAAAGTTGGAAAGGATTCAAACTACTTATTTATTTTCGCCAACTAATATTCTCTTTCCTTGAGAATAGGGCACAAGATTATTTTTGTTGTTTCTTATATTAAGAAA
Source organism: Wollemia nobilis (assembly GCA_028583015.1). Taxonomy (NCBI): domain Eukaryota; kingdom Viridiplantae; phylum Streptophyta; class Pinopsida; order Araucariales; family Araucariaceae; genus Wollemia; species Wollemia nobilis. The sequence goes on from JAQPPZ010016936.1 coordinate 7,233,658, forward strand.
GTTGTTAAGTAGATGCCACTTGGCCTCACAATGATTAGTCCAAGTTGTATTTTTTCTAAAGTCATATTAGTTTAGAATAAGTCATTAGCACGTGTATTTGTGTTGATTAGTCAAAGTAACGTCTTGTTATGAAATTATATTTGTTTAGTAAATTGTTAGTACATAGTTAGGATTGAAGGTTAGGATTTAGATTTTGATTAGCTAGAGAAAATAGAGTATGTTATGGAAAAGACTTCCTTGAAAATTATTGTATAAATTACAATAAGGTCATTGAAAAGGTCCCTCCTCTTGGTCCTTCTTTTCCTCCAAATAGCATTCTGTAATACAAGTGAAGAAGTAGTTGTAATATCTAGCAATGTACATGTTCAAATTCTAGCAATAAAATAGTATTATTTTTCTTCCATGACTCTTGCAATATATATATATATATATATATATATATATATATATATATTATATATATATTAATATGGTGGAATCGGTAGCCGCCATGAATCTAAGTAGGTTGTCCAGATTTTATGGCCACCACAGTATTCTGCGTTGTCTACCCCAAAAGCCACCACATAGATCTTCGCGTAGTCCGCCCCTATAACCGCCATGCCAAAATCATTTTAAACCTTTTACGCTACTGAAAGCATGACTCTTGCAATATTATTCTATTTTTTGTAATGATTTATTCCTTTCTGTAATATCTTTACTTTTCCTGCAATCAATGAATAGTTAATAGTTAGAATAGATTAAATGAAATAAATAGTTACTAAAGTAAAAATAGCATAGAGGAGAAGAGAAATATACTGACCTTTTCCAAGATAGGGCCCACTTCTAAAAGACCAGTCCCTATTCTCCTGCTCCTGCAATAGATTAGAATTAGATTAGTATAATGTAGAAATAATATAAATTTAATCTACATCATTTATTTTAAAAGTAATATAGTTAGAACATTATTAGATGCACGTGGATCCATACACATTCATTCATTAGGTTAATTTCACATTTATTATATCAATTTTATAATTAAAAATAATAACATTTAAAATTTGTAACCTAAGATTAAGGAATTGAATCAAGTATGCCAATTAAATGTTATGGAATAATCTATATGGGATTATCTGTTCTTTTAAATCGTATTGACTTGGATTGATAATTAAATTATTAGCCTAACAAGCTAGACATATATGTTACAAAATATATGTTACAAAGTCATACCAAATGGAAGTAGAATGATGAGAGAACAAAAAAGCAGAGAAGGAGAAATGAATGGTCATTATGAAAAATGTTAAAAATGGAGATGAATTCAAATGTAGGAGCTAGAAAACTTTGGGTAGAATTATAGGTGTGAAACCAAAGGTTTTAGAGCTAGATTTGCCTTAGATTTTCTCCTCCCACGCCGCTAGACTAGATTTTTCACCATTGATGCCAATTTAGGAAATTTTGTCTTGCATTTTATATTTGAATTGATTGAAAATATTTCTTCTGTAATATATTGGAATTTCGACAAGTTTTATGCATGTTAATGGTTGACTTGTTTGTTATTTTTAATATATTGCACCATTTCCTTAGAAGATCACACCGTATCAAAGATTAAATTGTGTGAATTCAGATCACTTTAATGTTGGTATTTGTAGGATACTAATGTTTGCAAGGTCTGTGTCAAATTTTTGGATTGTAGAAATTCGTATTATTTCTTTTATTTCATTTTTATTTTATTTTTCTCTTCCTTCCCTTTTGCAGTTTTTTTAAAAACTTCAGCGAATAAAATAAAAATTGAAAAAAATAAAACTCCAAAAATAGATGCATGGATCCCTAGAATAAGCTTTATGGTTTCATTTTATGCAATTTTAATCTCATTTCGAAGCCATTTCAAAATTATAAAAAATATTCAAAGTTGTTGTTTTATAAAGGATTTTGAAATTTTGAAATTTGACATAATTCCACATTTTAAATGCAAATCAAATTTCAATCTTTGCATTTTTATTTTAAAGAAATAAATTAACTTTCATTTATGAAAATTACAATTTCATTAAAGGGGGTAATTTATATGGCATTTTAAAAGCCATTATTTTTAAAGCAATAAATTAGATTCTCTTTAAGAAAATTTGAATTCATTAAATAGGTGTGATTTACATATCATATCAAAGGCTATTGTTTTTAGATTTAGTCATTTCATCATTTTATTTTCCTGTTCAAAGCAAGTTATAAATTAATTTCTCTTTATGAACAATTTCACTAAAGGTAGATAATTTATGCAACATTTCAAGGACCATCATATTTGCAATTTAAATGATGTTATTTCATGCTTAAGGTTTAACAAAGCAACATTAAACAAAGTCATTCATCATTTAAGACTCACACTTAGATATAGATTTTAATCTTTGTTTCATGCTTAAGGTAGGGTTTAATAAAGATAAGATAAATCTTGTTAAAAATTTGCTTAACTAAAAGAAGATGAAATCTACCAAAAGTACTTAAAGATAAAAGGAACTAAGGCTTTACATTATGGACATTTGAGGGCCAATCATATGTTATTTTCTTTTAAGTTCCATGAACAACTAATAGCATGGTACAATAAAATGATACCAACAAAAGCCCATTGTTAAGAGTTACTTACAAATCACTAAGGTATTCCTAGCACTTACTTGACATATTTTCACAAGCACTCAAGCACACATAAGTAAATTAAACCTTGGAGAAATTTCTATTTCCTTGCAAAAGAGGATTTTCTAATCAAAATCTTGACTATGATGGTAATTTTGTAATTAGATAAAATTTCCACTCAATAGAATTGGTTCTAGAAGGAGGGCATGAATTGGTTTAATTTATTGCTACTTAAATGCTAAATTATACATTGTTACTTGAAAGGTTATTTGAAGGTATTGGTTTGTATTTACGAGGTTTTTATTCATAGGTTATGGTGTTCATTGATTGAAAATTGCTTTAATTGATAATGCATTGATGCTAATCATTTTTGAGAATATTTCTTATTATAATTGTTAGTTGATGCATTGTTTTTTTTTTGAAAAAATGAAAACTTGTATTAAAACAAGAACCAGATACAAGCGGGAGAGAACACATCCCGAGCCAGAGCCACAAGCAAAACAGCAAGGAAGGCGCACCAAGGCAAAGCTAGGTACCGCAAGGCACAGAGAACGGAAGGCACGAAACAGCAACAGGTCGCGAAACCGCGACATGTCGCGAAATCGCGACAGGAAAACCCGTCACGGCCACTTTGGCACCAACAGGCGCGATAACGCGACATGTCGCGAAATCGCGACAGGAATGGCCCTCGACAGCCACCCGCAGAAAGCGTCGCGACAGCGCGACAGAAACAGAAAGCAACATTCAAGCCTCATGAAGGTCGCGATATCGCGACGGAAAACCACCCAGTCGCAAAGGAGCCAAACATGCCGCGAAATCGCGCAAGAAAAACGCCAGAGACCAGGGAGGGCACAACCTGTCGCGAAATCGCGACAAAAACCAGCTCGAAGTTGCATCATCACTACAGGTCGCGATATCGCGACAGTTATCCACCCAGCCGCCTAATTGCCAAAAGTGTCGCGAAATCGCGACAGAAGAACCATGCAGCTTCCAAAACTCAAACTTGTCGTGAAAACACGCCGAAATATTAACATTTCTATTCAACTTCAAGAAGGGAATGAGAGCGCGGTAAAAACACCAATCGAACCTGGAAGGCGGGACCTGTCGCGATATCGCAACGTGTCGAGGAATCGCGAGGCGCGAAAACGCGACATGTCGCGATATCGCGACATGTCGCGATATCGCAACAAGACGCGGGATCGCGTCACGCGATAACGCGACATGTCGCGATATCGCAACATGTCGCGGAATCGCGACCCGCGATAACGCGACATGTCGCGATAGAAACCAGCCGAAGACTGTAGAGGCTCAACTTTGTCGCGATATCGCGACGATAACCGACTCAACGACCGCGACGGGGCAACATGTCGCGAAATCGCGACAGAAAGGACCCTTAGCAAAAAAAACTTTGCACATTATTTCGAGGAATTGTTCAAGGCCTTGTATGATCTCGACATTCTCCACAGACAAATTGCTATGCAGATGAATCCCAACCTCTCTCTCAGCACCCAACTTAGCAAGGAAATCGGCCGCTTTATTGAGAGATCTACTAGCATAAACAGGAATCACATCCTCAATTTCTTTCCAAAGCTCTAAAATTTGGGCGACCAAAATCCGGAGCCTCCAAGCTTTTAAGGCAAAGTTCCGCATGCAATCAAGAGCACCAACCAAGATTTGGGAATCAGACTCAATGATTATCTTTTTGTGACCATGCTTGACGGCCCAGATGGAAGCAGATTTAATAGCAAAGGCCTCAGCTTCATTGTTTGTGGCATATCCCAGACCTTGCAATTCCCAATATAGCACAGTCCCAGCATGATCACGGCAAATAACACCACTGCCAGCATTGCCCGGATTACCTTTAGCGGCTCCATCGGTATTGATTTTGACCCGACCTTCCGGGGAGGTTTCCAACAACTTCTTACCTGTCTCTCCAGATCAGCACCTCTCCCACTCAAAGGCTTAGAAGCGGACTGGTTTTCCTTCTCAGCATAGATGGCAATGGTTTCCACAACTTTGCTCCAAATGATCTGCCAAATCCCCTCCACCGAAGAGAAGGTTTCACGAAAAATACGAGCATTTCTTTCCAACCAAACCTGCCACCAAATAAAAAGGAAACCGATCTCCCAGCCAGTACGAAGAGCTTTAGAAATAAATCTACCTCTCTTCCAGCTTTCCCATAAATTGGTCAGGGACAGATCTCCAAGCACCTGAAGTTTAAAGTGGGAGAACCAACGTTGCCAAATCTGTTGTGTGAAAGAGCAATCAAACGAGAAGATGGTTCACAGTTTCCTCATTCCTATAACATAAAACACCCTGGGAAGGACCAATGATGCCTCTAATTCTAAGGTTGTCAAAGGTCAAGATACCATTATGCATCAGTTGCCAAGCAAAGAAGTTCACTTTCGGCCAGCCCTTGGGATGCCAAATCTTCCTCCATTCATGAACAGGGAAAAGAGTGTGGGGGGGCTCCGGGTAGGATCGAAGCATAGCCCTCCTTCACGAGAATAAACCCCAAGGTTCCCGAAGCCCCAAGCAAGCTCATCCTCCTCATCTCTCCCAGATAGAAACCTTTCAGCCAAAAGTTTTTCCAGAGTTGGGGCCTGCTCCGGAGGGATTGGAATAGGCCATTCACCCAGCCGCTTAAATTTTTTAACCTTATACTCCCCCAGAAGGCTGGTAGTGAAGTAGGTCTGAATATGAATCCAACCTTTGTCTTCAAGAGCTGTTTTTAGCGGAAGCAGATCGGGAAACACTGCAAGAATAGGAGGATGCTGATCCCAAGAGTCAGTCCAGAACCGGGCCTTCTCCCCTCTCCCAACTTTCCAGAACAATTGATCTTTGATAATGCAAGAACCAAGCTTGAGCGCCTGCCACACAAGAGAACCATTACCTTCCAGAGGATAGCGGCCCAAGTCATTGGGAGGAACAGGACCCAAGTATTTACTAGAAAGGATTCTGCTGCAGAGAGACGAAGGCTGAGAAATCCACCTCCAGTACAATTTCCCAGCCAGGGCCCGATTGTTAAACTTGGAGCTTCTCAAGCCCAACCCACCTTTTTCCTTGGGCTGGGTGACCTTATCCCAACCAACCAAGGCCCATTTCCTCTCTCCATTGGCACCTTCCCAAAGAAAACTTCTAGCCGCTTTGTCCAACTCTTTCCAGATTGAGGGAGGGGCGGCCAGAAGTGAGAATTTGTAAATAGGCATAGCCTGAATAACAGACTTCAGAAAAGTTAGTCGGCCCCCATAGCTTAACCATCTATGAGACCAATGATTCATTCTCTCTTTGATGCCATCTATCAGGTCCTTCCAGAAATCAGCTGTCAGTTTTTGAAATGCCGGAGGAACCCCCAAATAAACAACGGGAAGGGAGGTCAGAGTGAAACCCAGAATCTCCATAACTCTCTCTTGCGACCTTTGATCAAGGTTGAAGAAGACCACTTTTGATTTTGAATCATTGATGGCTTGATTAGAAGCCCGAAGGTAGACGTTAAGAGTATCTTTGATTCCTCTTGCTTCTCTGAGGTGGCAACCCCCACCAAGCCCGTATCATCCACAAGCCGTAAATGAGTCAAAACTTCGGCTCCGATTTTAATTCCTGTAATCTGTCCTTGACGTCTTCTTCTCGGGGAGGAGTCTGCCAAGACCTTCGGCCAAGATAAGAAAGAGATAAGGAGAGCGGGGATCTCCTTGACGGAGACCACGAGAGGCTCCAAAAGGTGGCGAGGGAAGCCCCTTAATTAAAACAGAGTATGAAGGCGTAGAGATACAGCTCATGACCCAGGCAATCCAATCCTGAGAAAAACCAAAGGCTGCCAACATCTTGACCAAGAAACCCCACTCTACTCTGTCATAAGCCTTAGACATATCCAATTTGATGAACATTCCTTTGTTACATGAATTATGCATAGAATGGATAGCCTCCTGAGCCAAGATCACTCCATCCAAGATCTGTCTTCCTTCAACAAAACCCCCTTGCTCAGGGGAAATTAAATTTTGAAGAAGGGGTTTTAGTCTTTCAGCCATAAGTTTAGAAATAATTTTGTAGATCACATTACATAAAGCAATAGGTCTGAAATCAGAAATGAGAGCCCCCCCCTCTCCTTTCGGAATTAAAGTGATAAAGGTATGATTTAGAGCCTTGAGCATTCTTTTGTTAATTCGGGATTCCTCAATGACAGCCAACACGTCCTCCTCCAAGATGTCCCAGGAAGGCCTGAAAGAACTCAATAGGGAAACCGTCCGGACCGAGCGACTTTCCTGTGCACATCCCAAAGACCACCTTCTTGAGTTCATCACGATCAATGGGCTTAAGAAGGGACTGATTCTCTTCATGAGAAATAATAGAGGGAATTCCGTCAATGACTTCATTTTGAGCTTCCACATCATGCTGCAAACTTTCCTTGAAGAGGTTTGAGAAGTACTCCATAGATAGGGAATGCATGTCAGGAAGAGTGTCAAAAGAATTTCCAAACTCATCTTGGAGGAACTCCATGTTATTCAATTGCCTTCTAGCACGAGGCGGAGCGATGGAAAAATTTAGTATTTCTGTCTCCTTCTAATAGCCAAGTATTTACGGCTCTCTGTCTCCGATAGATCTCTTCTTGATTATCAATGTCCTCAATTGCTTTGCGTAAGGCGTCATCCTCAAATTTAAGATGCTCAGAAATAATTCCTTCTCTGAATTGTTTTTGCACCTCATTCCATCTGTCCAGCAAGGGGGCCCGTTGGAGCTGGAAATCAGATTTGTTAGTTTGCTTCCACTGTTTCAGTTTACTCTTAACATAGAGGAGCTGTTTGTGAATTTTGAACATAGCTGTTCCAAAAGGGGGACGGCCTTCTTCCCACCACTGTGGAATTTTCCTTCGTAGGTCCTCTTTTTGCAACCAAAAATTTTCAAATTTAAAAGGTTTGTAATACTTTCCTGACATAGTCCCTCCCTCCAACCAAAATGGGAGAGTGATCGAAGCTGGGCCCTCCAAGATCCGGAATTTGATATTCCATCTAACATAAGCTTCCTCCGAGACCAAAAACCTGTCAAGCTTAACCCTCCTCCTGTATGGCTCTCTTCTCTTATTAGTCCAGGTAAAGTTTGTACCAGGGCCTTTGATGTCAACAAGGTTAAAGGCCTGAACGTGGGCAATAAACAGCCTATCCCTTGTATCCAGAACAGGGATGCCACCTTCCTGATCTCTAGCGGATAATTTAGCATTGAAGTCCCCAGCTAAAATCCAATCAAGATCTTCCCGGGAGGACCTCATGTTTTGAACAGCTTTCCATTGAGACCGCTGACCTTCGGTATTCTGAACCCCATAGAAATTTGTAATTAAGACTTGTTCAGCTGTAACTATATTCTTGAAAAGAGATGTTAGGACCCCTCTCCAGGCTATATGATCTACTGCTATCCATGCCAAAGGATTCCAAAGAGTAGCAATCCCTCCCGAGGCACCAAGAGCGACCAACGCCATATGGCCGACACCCCTCCTCAGTTCGGCCGACGGTTTTACTCATGAGGTCTAATGACATTTTTGTTTCTGAATGAGCAGAAAGTCTGTTTTACTTCTTTCTAAAAGTCTTTGAACAGCAGATTGATGGGTTCTCTTTGTTTAAACCCCTCACATTCCAAGATTGTATAATCATTGGAAACCTTGGGAGCAATACGAATCAATTGTTCTTGCCAATCCTCCATTGATTAGCTTATCCCCTTGCACTGCGATTAGATCCTTATTGGATTTCCTGCCCACCCCTTGGGAATTACTATTTTTCGATCTCTTCTCCACCTAGGAAATTCCAAGAGCTGGTCTTTCTCTGAGCTTTTCTGCAATTCCCATAGAAACATCTTTAATAACGGGCTGGGCTGGGGCGTGGATAACCAGAGTCCCAAGGTTTTCATGGTGCAAAGTCTCAGAGGAATCAAAATCCTGTTCAAGGACAGGGGGTTGAGGAAGGAGGAGCATGAGTAAGGATAATATTATCCTCAAGGATCCCATCTGCTCCTTCCATAGGTTGGTCTTCTTGATCCACAAGAGATTTGAAGATTTCATACCGATTTGTTGGCTTGGGGAGAGCTTGCTCCTTACCATTTCTCTTTTTGTTTCTTCTCCTCTTCTGCTGTTCAAAGCCATCATTCTGGCCCTCAGACCCAGTGGGAATGACAGATGGTTCCTTGGCCGAAGTGGACTTACCTCCTCGGGAGCGATTTGACATTCCCTGTGTAGCATCCGCATTGGTGCTCAAGATATTTGGAGAGAACCTTGCCAAATGGCCATGCAAATGACAGACTCTACAACGGAAAGGTAGGGCTTCATAGTCTAGCTGTTGTACCCAAGAATGTCCTGCTAGCTCCAATTCCATCTCAGCTGGTAGCGATTGACTAATATCCAATTCTACACAGATTCTTGCATAAACGACAGTATTTCCTTCGATGGTATCCTTAGAAACTCCCAAAAATCTACCTAGAGAGTTGCCTATCAATTCAAGAATCCGCTCACCCCAAAACTCCATCGGGAGAGCATACGAGCGGATCCAAACCGGGACGACCGTGGGTTCAATGCGAGGGTCGAAACCCGCTCTCCACGGCTGGACAAATAACCCTGTCGGGCCATGGCTCCTCTTCTCTGATTCAAATGCTCTGTTTCTATCCATTAGGGAAGAAAAACTAATAATGAAATACCCATTGCTAATGGGCCATAAGGAGTACTCACCGATTGGCTCCCAGTTTTGTCTCACCCAGGGAATGCAAAAAGTGCCGGGGTGGGTCGAATGCCCATGAACTTGCAAATCGGATCATGCGTGGTCCGGTAGTTTATCGTGTCTTCAACCGGCTCCGGTTCGATGACTATTTTCGGTCTTGATGCAGATTGCGGGAGACAACCATTAATTCTGTGCCCGGGAGAGCCCTTGCCCGCATTCTTGGCTAGCGAGATGGAAGGCACTGCGTTGAGCTTCGGCGAGAGGAAGACGCGGGATTATCTCGAAGAATCTCCGCATAAGAGGTCTTTTTTCCTTCGCGAGAACCAGGAAGAGACCCCATTGGGCCCTCTCGGGAAACCGAAAGATCCTAGTCCAGAGGCCTGCAACAGACCCCAAACACGCTGAAGGAGGTTTCCGAACTGAAACCCTAGAGCCACGGCCGTCGACAGTGCAGAAGGATTCCCGCCAAAACGCCAGAGCTCAATTTTTCCACTTTAAGAATATCTTATCGAGATCATTAGTTGATGCATTGTTAACAAGCATTTGTTGTTGTCATTATTAATCACACCACAATCTAATCCAATGGTTGCAAATGCTAGAAAGTGGTATGGGGTGCACAACAATCCTTTAAACATTGTTGGAGATGTTCATGATCCACCCAAGAACATAGAGATATTTTTACCCAAGTTTAAACACAATGGCACAAGATTAGCAGAGGAGCACATTTAGTCATATGTGGATACCTTAATTAGACAAAAATTCAAACACAAAGACGTGTCTTGGATATTGTTTCCTTTAATCCTAGATGACATGACATATGATTGGTACATCAATCTACCCATTGGCTCTATTACGTATTGGACCTAGTTAAAAACTACTTTTATCAATCAGTTTAGGTTATCCATAGATGCTGCCATGATCTACCATCAATTTGATTCTTGTAGGAGGGAACCTAATGAGCCTTTGAGAATGTTCAACATGATATTTCAAAAAATTTATGCGATATTAACTACTCCATTTAATATTTTATAGAATGTTTCTCTTTAGATATACCTTGGGGTATTGGATCCCTTGCTTTCTATGTTCACTAGGACAAATTCTTTGGTCAATACTCTTGCCTTGGCATAAATGGAGGCCATGACTGTAGAACAATAACTAAAGCCACAAGGTGTAGGGATGGAGAAATTACATATGGTAGGACAATTAGGGACTCACAATCAAATCCCAATGATATACCAGGCATGGGTGCAACAAAATCCGATGTTGAACACTTTACCCTACAATCAATTTTACCCTACCATGCCCACTTATCCTTCCACATGTGCTTATATGAATACATATATCCATCCAACCATTCCATTACATTTAGAGAACCATTTGGCCACTCATGGAGCCATAGCAACAAGTGCTTAGACTTTTCCTACTTATGTCAATCCAACTAATCCTACCACTTCTACTACCCAACCCAATAAGCTTGAGTCAAAAGTAAAAGACCTAAAGAGGTTGGTCCAGAAGTTAAGTAGAGATATGGTTCCATTACAAGAACAAGTACCTCAAAGTACACTTCCAAATCATCCTACAAATCAAGTTCATGATATGAATTTCAATGATATTCCATTTGATTCTCTCTTAGATAATGGAGAAGGCCTAGATAGGACTTGCATTGAAATATATGCAAATTCAGGATTCTCTAGAAACTTAGATGAAATCATTAAAATGGATGGTCAAGAATTTCAACATGTTTCAAATAATGACAAGCTAGAAATAAAAGGCTTAGAGTCATTATTCACAAAGGAATATTGGGATAATATTAGAAAGCAAAATGGAAGAATGGATTCCACTAAAGAAACCCTTGACTCACTAAATGTGGTTGAAGGTGAATTTGAGTTTAGGAGGAGTCAAGAAATGAATCTGAATATTATGTAAAAGGCATGATAGAATTTCATCACTTGTTTTTAGAGGACAATCATTATGATGATCAAGAAAGCCAACATGAGCCAGGTTATGACAAGCTAGAAGGCTTAGAGTCCTTATTTACAAGTGAGGATTGGGATAATCATAGAAAACTAAATGCACATGAAAAATCAGGACCTTCCATAAATTTGGATGAGATGATTAAAATTGATGATGAAAACCTTCAACATCCTCAAAATAATGACCAGGAAGAATTTCTTGAAGAGCTTGAAAATTACAAGGAAGATGCAATAGAATTTCATCCCATGGGTTTAGATGGCCATTATTATAATTGTTTGAAAAGGTATGAGGAATCATTGGTTTCTCACACTCTTACTGATGAAATTTCTATTTCACCTAATATGCAGGACACTGAAATTGCTATCGTACATGAAGATCTTGCAATTCTTGTTCAATATGAAAATGGCATGAAAGAAGGGATGGAATCTCATCAAATGGTTCATAAAAATAATTATTCTACTATTCTAGACCAATAAGGGAAATAATTCACTTTATTTCCATGTGATGGGTAAGAAATTTAAAGCTTTGCTTCACCTAAGGACCCTATAGTACCTATGCTACCTCATACAGATACAATTCTAGAATTTGAGTGGTTTGAGTTTGATATCATTGATGATCCAAATGAAAATGTTACTCTATTCAAAACAACTCAAACAATTGATCAGGAATATGTGTTATTTGACACATCCCTAGATAGACAAGACCTATGGTTTGAAAATATGGACATATTTTTAATTGGGTGCCTAATTTTGGTGTTTTTGATAAATAGGTCATGGATGAAGATGAAGGGCTACAAGATGATGATGAAGACCATGAAGAAAAGGAAGAAATCACAATGACTCACCAAGTATTGGTAAATGAAAGTGTATCAAAGGTAAAATATCACCTTTTGTGTTCCACCATTCAAACTCCAAGTGAAGGTTTGCCTAATTGGTTGTTGGATTCAAATACTATCAATGATGAAATACCATTTGGGGTTGATAAATAATTTGAGCTAACTAATACTCACACCACTAATGGTATTGCTTTTTTGAATGAAAGAGAAGTTGATGTGCTTGAATTATTGAATCAAATTCATCAACAATCGATAATGTAATCTAGGATAAAAACCTATAATGATCCTCATTTAATAGATATCATAGATGCTTGGAAATTGTTGCATAAGCATGATTGACCTAAAGATGTGAAAAATGAATTAGCTTTGAAATTTTTAGAAATAGGCTCCTACTTGAAATACCTCATATTTGAAAAGGAAAGCCTAATTCTACATCATGATTTGAATTGTGAAATTTACATTTTAAGGAATAGACAAGAAATAATTGAAGATCAATTATTGTCTTATCAATTTGATGATTTGAAACTCCACTATGGGATTGCTAATGGAACTAAATCAAATTGGTGGGGTGAAAGGGGTAAAATGAGAATTTTGATATTGTGTGACCTAATATTGTTTTGGTTGGATTTTTATAAATCTTGGCATGCATGTCATGGTGGATGTCTTTTAAAGTGTGCTAATCATGTTTGGGATCCAGAAAAATGATGGCCCAATTTTTGCATCATTTTGTATATTATCGTATATCGTTGTATATACTTTTGGTTTTCTTGTGTTTGTTGTTGGTTTTATTATTTTGTGATTTGTATCTATTTTTGGTTTGGCGATTTTTGTTTTCTTTTCAAGTGTTGATTTATTTCCAAGTTTGAGTTTTGAGTTTTGAGTTTTGAGGTTGGTCCCTTTGTCTGAGATGATGTTTTGTGGTTGCTACTAATGACCTCTTGATAAATTTTGTGTTCCTTTATCATGAAGGGAGAATTTCCTATCACGTGGACAAAGGAAAAGGGGATGACGTTGTTTAGTAACCACTCCTAGATTTTGGGACTAAAATAGTAAATTTTGGAATACTATATCATTTCACTAAAGCTACACATGAACACATCATATTTAAGGAAATGCTTTGAAATATTTAAGGATGAAGTCATTTTGGTTTTCAAATTAAGGTGAAAATATAATATGCTCCATCTCTAACTTCAAATACTCTCTAACCCATGTGGTACATAAACTTTGGCAAGTCCTTATAAAAAAAAGTAAGTAAAAGAAATTAAGCTAAAATCAGTCACTAGTTTAGATAAACTCTACCAGGGCTATGAACACCTTGTCTGGTAGTAAGGCTCTATCTAGATGAAGCTTGTTCAAAAAAAAAATGGTATTGCAAAATATCAATTAAACACAAGGGTAATTTAGACAAACTCTATCGGGGCTATGGATGCCTGACTAGGAGTAGGGCTCTATCTATAAAATTCTTTTGGAAGCAATACTTCATAGCCAAATGTAAATTAGATGATGGATTCTAGATGGTTTTCAAGCATGCAAAATGAAATCACGGTCACACACACTAAGCATATTGGAAATTTTGAGTAGTTATGTTGTCATTGATGTCAAAAGTCAGTTCATCTCTGTGCAAGGAATTGATAAAAGGAGGGTTAAAATATTTATATTTTAAGCCCAAGATATTTGGTTTAAAACTTCACATTATTGGTTAAATTTTTGTCTAAATACCCCGAAGGAAGGAAATACCTAGGCCCAAAGGAAATAATATTATAATATTTATTATATTAATATTAAAGTTGTTACGGTCCGAGGTGTAGACCAATTGGTTCATTCAAACCCCATAAGGGGGCAAAGGTCCAAGGTTCAAATCTCGAGCCTCGCCAGACTGAACGCTTGTCCCTTTCCCTTTCAGTGGCGTAAAAGGTTTAAAATGATTGTGGCATGGTTGTTATAGGGGCGGATTGCACAAAGATCTGTGTGGCGGATTCTGGGGTGGACGACGGAGAATCTTTGTGAGTGGCCATAAAAGCTGGACGCCTGCCCGGATTCATGGCGACTACCAATTCCACCATGTAAATTCAATATATATATATATATATATATATATATATATATATTAAAGTTGTTAATATAAGGTCTAAGGTTAAGAAAGGAAATAGTTAGGCCCAAAGTAAACAATATTATAATATTTATTATTATAACATTAAACTTGTCAAGGAGAAAGCCTAAAGTGAAGGAAGGAATTACCTAGGCCCAAAGGAAATAATATTATAATATTTATTATTACAATATTAAAGTGTTAAAATAAAAGCCTAAGGTTACTTACAAATTAATTATAATATTTATATTATAATAAATTTATAACCCTAAGTAAGGGGTTGGTGCAAAACATTAAGTTTAAATATTTTATTCCTATCGATGTTCAAGCAAGGAGGGAACATGGTATTTATACCATAAGGTTTGAATGCATAAGGTAAGTCTTTGAATGCACATGTGAGTGCTGAATTAATCGGTCGATGTGAATTCGTGAGCACAAGAAGACAAAGACGTTTATTTATAAAAGCAAAGTGGAGCATGTGGAAGGATAAAGCAGTAAGGTTTCATGCCCCTATCAACAACCATGTGGTTGGCCTAGTGGCAAAGCTTGGTAGTGCTAAGTCATTGGTGAATGATAGGTCTCGCATTTGATTATCGATGGTAGTAGGGGGAGATTTTTTTTTTTAACAAGTTTAGTGCCAGCAAAAGGGATAAAGAGGATTAGGTGTATTAAGAGGTCTCAAATGAGCGCTTATCTCACGTGGCAGTTAGGCCATGACTAAGGCATAAGTGACAGCGTAGTGGGGGATCGAATCCCATGGGATGCAACGTGCAAAGGTATTTATTTTGCATTAATAAAATTGCACTTAAGGTTCTAAGTTGTATGGTATACATGAATGTGGGAGGTATAAGGTGTTAAAAATAATTTTTTTTTCTATATAAAGGGTGTTGAAATAATTTGAATTGTGATTTAATAAGTGCATTGGAATATTATTTTTAATGGTGGTTATAATTATTTTAAAAATGCATTTATGATAAGTGGGAGATATAAGGGAATAATGTTTATTATTCTAGGAATTTAAATTCTGAAGGAAGTTATAGTGAATTATTTTGAAAGTGAATTATTGGAGTCCTTTATGATTGTGTTTTGAATGTGTTAAGAGGGAGTTAAAATGTGTATGAGGTATTTTGATTATCTGTATGTTTTTCTAAATATTTTAAAGAGTTTGGTTATTTGAGAAACCAAGAGAGTGGTTTGGAATTTAATTGGGCACATTTTGGAAGGAATAATTTGTGGATGTTTTGAAATAGATTGTTGCTATCTAATATTTTGAGTGGTACAAGGAGAATTGATTGTGAAACAGATTTTGAAGATATATATCCATCAATGTAAAAAGGTATGGGCACATCATCCTTTGATTGAAGTGTTGTTGCATTGAGTGTTGTGAAATATAAGGTAAGGTGAAAAGGATTGTTTGATAAGCATTGTTGGAAACATTTGAGTGAGCTTTCTTTTATATGCATGATTGGTGAATATTTAGAGAACGTTTGAGATAGAGAATGAATATTATTTGAGTTAGGGTTTGAGATCCACTTTGTGATATTTGTTTGAAAACGTATGAAAAACTTATTTAGAGTTTGTGAGCAAGTTGTGTTTCATTTATTGAATGATTGAGTGAAACTTCTTGAGCATTGGTTTTAAGTGATATTAAAATTGAATGTGCAAAAATTAGAAATCAGATTTGTGAAAGTGATATACTTAATGATTCAGTAGAACATATTGATTTTTTTATAGAGTACATCATTCTCTATATGCTCAAAAGGTTAAAAATAAAATTGAATAGAATATGTCTAAAGTGATTTAAGTTAAAGAAATTACTTTGAAGATTAGACAAAGCATTTGATAGTATTGTGTGCAAGATTTGAGATTGATTGAGCATAGCTTGTGAGATATTTTGAGCATGTGTTTGAGTAGATTTAAGAAAGTATTTGTGAAGGCTTGAGAGTAGATCTGAGTAGAGTTGATTGGTGATTTTTTCAATCTTTGTGTTAAGGCTTGGGGTAGATCTGATCAGAGTTGACTGGTGATTTTTTCAAACTTTGTGTTAAGTCTTGGGGTAGATATGAGTAATTTTGATTGATGATTTGTTCAAGATTTGTGTTAAGGCTTGGGGTGGATCTGATCATAGTTGATTGGTGATTTTTTCATATTTGTGTTAAGGCTTGGGGTAGATCTGAGCAAATTTTATTGGTGATTTGTTCATGCTTTGTGTTGAGGCTTGGGGCAGATCTGAGCAGAGTTGATTGGTGATTTGTTCAAGCTTGATGTTAAGTATTGAGGAAAAATTTGAGGATAGATTTTGGTGTAGATTTAAGAGAAAATCTATACTAGACCTTAGATAGAGTTAGAAAAAAATTGTACTACACTTGGGATAGAGTTTGGTGTAGATCTGAGACAAAGTTAATATCAAGATTTGGAGGTGATAGAGTAGAGGACAATAGTTTTCAGTGGATAGAGATCCATTGGCCAGGGCAATGAGGATAGAGGTCTTCTACATAAATAGATCCACAAGCTAGAGCAGTGGGGGCATAAGTCTTCTAGAATATCATCATCTAGAGTAGAGGGGAAAAATTTCTCTTATGAATAGAGATCCATAAACAAGAGAAAGGGGAAATATTTCTCCTATGGAGTATGATCCATGAACTAGCTGGGAATATATAGTTCTTTTATGGAGATATATCCATGAACTAGTTGAGGATATAGAGGTCTCCTCGGTCAAGTTCCATGAACCAAAGAAAAGGGAAAAGAGTTCTCCTATGGAGAGTGATCCAAAAATTAGAGCATCAGGGGATTGGTGTCTCCTTTGGATAGAGGTCCATAAACATTTTAATAGGTAAGTGATTCCTAAGAGATTTGTTGAGAAAATTTTAGTGGAAATATTTTCTTCATGGAGTATCCCACATTGGATGAACCAAGTTAAATTGGTGTCTCTATTGTTTGTGATGATTTATTCATTGCTTTGATTACTACTATTGATATTGCCATTGATAATATTGGATAATATTATGTGGGGAAAAAATTAAAATTTGATCTTATATTGTTCACCCCCCCTCTTAGTATAAGTATGTGTTCTTCGATTGGTATCAGAGTGGGTTCATTTAGAATATTTTAATAGCTCGAAGGAATATTATACAAGAACACGGATGGTATCTCAGAGTGGAGCTTCAAAAAATAAGGCACCTTTATTCGATGGGAACAATAATGCATTTTGGAGTGTATGAATGAAGACTTACTTGATGGTACAAGGAATTGAGACATGGCAAGCAGTTGAGTACAAGTACACACCGTCAACCAATCCTCCTACAGGTAAGTATGGTAAGCTCTTACACCTATATAATGTAAAGGCAATAAATGCAATATTGGATGAATTACATGATTTTTTTTTGTAAAATTTATGCATTGCACATCAGAAAAAGAGATATGGAATAAGTTGAAGAATGCATATGAAGGAGATAAAAATGTTAAGATGGTAAAGTTGAAAAATCACAAGAATTGATTTGAATACTTTAAAATGAAGGATGAGGAAGAAATTACTACATACTTCATGTGGATGAGGTTGTTAACTCCATGTGAGAACTTGGGTTTAAAGTTGAAAATTTTGATGTTTGTCAAAAGGTTCTAAGATCACTTCCCATGAGGTTTTATGGAAATATTTTAGCCATAGAAGAAACAAGAGATCTTGAAAACTATCTTTATATGAGTTACAGGGAACACTCACAACATATGATATGATAATTGTAAAGGATCCTATTTCAAATAAAGAGCTAGCCTTGAAAGCAACAAAGAAAGCAAAGGATAATAAATCTCTTTCAAGTGATGAATCAATCAGTGATGAGGAAGCTAACTACGATAGAAGGAACAAGAGGGATTCATGAAAGCACAAATTTCAATTGTGGTAAATATGGTCATTATGCATCTAACTGTATAGAAGTATAAAGCAACAGTGGTGAAGAGAAACAAGGTCATAAGAAAAGGGAAGTAGGGAAATCCAAGTATGAAAAGAAAAGCAAGCATGGAAATAAGTTTTTCCAAAGGCATAAGAAGAGTTTCTATGCATATAATATAGGCAATATTTCAAGTGAAAGTGATGGAAGATCCTCAAATAGTGAAGAAGGAAAAATTATCTTCTTGGAAATAGAGGAAGAAGGAAGTGCTCCTAGTGAAGATAAATCTGAAAAGTATGAGGATGGTCTTGAAGATAAATAAGTAGAGGAAGAATCATAAAATGAAGAGGAAGGAGTAGTTGATCTAGAATCTGAGCTTATTTATGCTCTTACGGAATTAAGAAAGGTTAGAAATCAAAAATCAAAACTCAAGATTCAATTTCAAGAATGTGATGAATAGAAGGGAAATATTATACAAGATCTAACTAACTCAATAGCTAATACAAGGAGATTTAAAGAAATTTTAGAGGTAAAAGTCTTAGAATGTGAAATATTAGAGCATGAGGTAGTTTCACTAAGGAGGTGATGTGAATCCAGCTACAAGAGGTCAAAACATAATACCTCCCATAACATAAAAACTGTAATAAATGAAAATAATCATAAAAAACCTCCATTCACATAAAAACTATAATACATGGAAATAAACCAATAAATATCTTATTTTCTCATTCTTGGATTCACTTTTTTTTTTACAATGCAATACCAAGGGAATATATATCCCCAAATAAACCCTAAAAGAAAACCCTAAAACTTGAAGCCCTAAAAGAAACCCTAAAGCTTAAAACCCTAAAAATAAAAATAAAATTACTATTTTCGGCAAATTGATTTTTCCAACCAAAAATGCCTTTTTAAGTAATTACTATTTTAGGAAAAATATTTTTTCATAAAAAATTACCTTTTTTAATAATTATCATTTTCGGCAAATTATATTTTGCGTCAAATAATTCCATTTTGAGTAATAAAAAACTACTTTAAAACTTATTTTTAAAAAACCCTCTAAAGATAGGCTCCTGCATCATTCTCCTTTGGTTGAAAAGAACTTTGCTCCTACAAGTTCCTCCGATCAAACTCATAATCGCTCTCCATAGAGTGCCACACATTTGCAAGTACTCTTCAAAGTACCAATCTCCTTCTGAGGTTTTATATCTCAAACCTCCTGCAAGCACTACACATAGTGTCAATTTATTCCTTCAAGGTTTTAAAATAGCAAACCTCCTATAAGCACTACATAAAGTGTCAATTCTTCCCTCTGAGGTTTTTAATAAAAAAAAAACCTCCTAAAAGCACTACACAAAATGCCAATTTATTTTTTTAAGGTTTTACAAACCTTCTGCAAGAACTACACAAAGTGTCAATCTCTTTCTCTGAGGCTTTTACATTAAAAAAGCTCCTGCAAGCACTTACATAGAGTGCCAATTTTTGTCTCCAAGGTTTTACAAATCTTCTACAAGCACTGCATAGAGTGCCAATTTTTTTTTTTTGAGCCTCTTTGCTCTCCTCTCCTTTTCTCTTTTCTTCTCTTCTCCTCTCAACAAGATCCAACTTGCTCTGATACCAAATGATGTGAATCCAGCTGCAAGAGGTCAAAACATAATACCTTCCATAACATAAAAATTGTAATAAATGAAAATAATCATTAAAAACCTTCATTCACATAAAAGCTATAATACATGGAAATAAACCAATAAATATTTTTTTTTATCATTCTTGGATTCACTTTTTTTTTTAAATGCAATACCAAGGGAATATATATCCCCAAAGAAACCCTAAAAGAAAACCCTAAAACTTGAAGCCCTAAAAGAAACCTTAAAATAAAACCCTAAAGCTTAAAACCCTAAAAATAAAAATAAAATTTACTATTTTCGGCAAATTGATTTTTCCAACCAAAAATGTTTTTTAAGTAATTACTATTTTCGACAAAATATTTTTTCATAAAAATTTACCTTTTTTTAGTAATTACCATTTTCGGCAAATTATATTTTACATCAAATAATTCCATTTTGAGTAATAAAAAACTACTTTAAAACTTCTTTTTTAAAAAACCCTCTAAAGATAGGCTCATGCATCAGGAAGGAATTAAAAGAGTCTAAAGATAAGCTATACACATTTAGGAAAAGTTCAAAAACTTTGGATAAGATTATCAATGCATAAAGATATTCACAAACAAGATAGGACTTGGTTTTTAAGGGGGACAAAGAGAACAAGAAGAAGATTCAATCTCAATATCAAAAGAAGAAGAAGCTTTAGAAAAAAATAGTGAACGAAAAAGTAAGACTTATGAGGATAAGTTAAAAAACATAAGGTTCACCAAGGAAGGAAACAATGCATAAATAAGGAATAGGAAATATCATAGAGAAGAAAGTACTAAGAGACCAGTGAATTCAAGGCAAGATTTCTTCAAATGACTTTGTTTCTCATGTAACAAGTTTGGTCACAAGGCTATGCAGTGTAGGATACATGAAAAGAAGGAATATGGTTTCACTAAAAGGAATTTTAGAAATGGGCATCTCTTTCAAGTGTATTGTTACTCTTGTAATCATTTTGGTCATAAAACAATTAATAGTAGGGTTCATGATAAAAATGGGTATGGCTTCATTAGGAGGAACTTCAAGATATTTACACCTTCTAGGAACCACAAAATTAAGTGTTATAAGTGCAATAATATTGGGCATATGACTAAGTGGTGTAGAATTTAATTTCTAGAAACAAGCAAGAATAGGGATTTTCAAAAGAATCAATTGAGGAAGAAGGTGGACAAAGAAAAACAACATTGTATGCTAGGAGTAGAGATACTCCCACCCCAAAATTAATCACCTCAAGGAAAGGATATGGGGAGGGGGTTGAGCTAATAGTCTTATCTTTATCCCCAAAGGATTACCTTGCCATTGATGTCAAAGGGGGAGAGATTTGAGTTAGGGGGAGAGCATTCGATGCGGGGAGCAGATTCTCAAGGGAAGCAGAATTGAAAAAAGAAAAATATATGGTTAAAGAAAAAAGGTTACCATCAATGACAAAGGGGGAGATCATTGGAAATTTTGAGTAGTTATGTTGTCATTGATGTCAAAAGTCAGCTCATCTCTATGCAAGAAATTGACAAAAGGTGGGTTAAAATATTTATAGTTTAAGCCCAAGAGATTTGGTTTAAAGCTTCGCATGATGGTCAAAAGTTTTTCTAAATACCCTGAAGGAAGAAAATACCTAGGCCCAAAGGAAATAATATTATAATATTTATTATTATAATATTAAACTTGTTAAGATAAGGTCTAAGGTTAATAAATGAAATACCTAGGCCCAAAGTAAATAATATTATAATACTTATTATAATATTAAAGTTGTCATGAAGAAAGCCTAAAGTGAAGGAAAGAAATACCTAGTCCCAAAGGAAATAATATTATAATATTTATTATTACAATATTAAAATGTTAAAATAAAATCCTAAGGTTACTTATAAATTAATTATAATATTTATATTATAATAAATTTATAACCCTAAGTAAGGGGTTGGTACAAAATATTAAGTTTAAATGTTTTATTCCCATCGACATTTGAGCAAGGAGGGAACATGGTATTTATACCATAAGGTTTGAAGGCATAAGGTAAGTCTCCAAATGCACATGTGAATATTGAATTAATTGATCGATGCGAATTCATGAGCACAAGAGGACAAAGACTTTTATTTTTTAAAAGTGAAGTGGAGCACGTGAAAGGATAAAGAAACAAGGGTTTGTGCCCTATCACCAACCATGTGGTTGACCTAGTGGAAAATCTTGAAAACGCTAAGTCATTGACGAATGGCAGATCTCGTGTTCAATTCCTGATGGTAATAGAGGGTAGAAATTTTTTGTTTTAAATGAGTTTAGCACCAGTGAAAGGGACAAAGAGGACTGGGTGCATTAAGAGGTCTTAAGTGAGTTCTTAGCTCACGTGGTGGTTATACTGTAGCTAATTCACAAGTGGCATCACAATGAGGGATCAAATCCCATGGAAAGCAGTGCGCAAAAGTATTTATTTTGCATTAATAAAATTGCGCTTAAGGTTCTAAGTTGTATGGTATGCGCTAACGTGGGAGGTATAAGGTGTTAAAAATATTTTTTATTTTTTTTCTATATAAAGGGTGTTGAAATAATTTGAATTGTGATTTAGTAAGTGCATTGGAATATTATTTTGAATGGTGGTTATAATTATTTTTAAAATGCATTTATGATAAGTGGTAGATATAAGGGAATAATTTTTATTATTCTATGCATTTAAATTTTGAAGGAAGTTATAGTGAATTATTTTGAAAGTGAATTATTGGAGTCCTTGTTGATTGTGTTTTGAGTGTGTTAAGAGGGAGTTAAAAGGTGTATGAGATATTTTGATTATTTGTATGTTTTCTAAACATTTTGAAGAGTTTGGTTATTTGAGAAACCAAGAGAGTGGTTTGGATTTTAATTGGGCACATTTTTTAAGGAATAATTTGTGGATGTTTTGAAATAGATTGTTGCTATCTAAACTTTTGAGTTGCACAAGGAGAATTGATTGTGAAACAGATTTTGAAGACATATCTCCATCAATGTAAAAAGGTATGGGCACATAATCCTTTGATTGAAGTGTTTTTGGATCGAATGTTGTGAAATATAAGGTGGAGTGAAAAGGATTGTTTGATAAGCATTATTAGAAATATTTGAGTGAGTTTTATTTTATATGCATGATTGGTGAATTTTTAGAGAATGTTTGAGATAGATAATGAAGATTATTTGAGTTAGGGTTTGAGATCCACTTTGTGATCTTTGTTTGAAAAAGTATGAAAAACTTGTTTAGAGTTTGTGAGCAAGTTGTGTTTCATTGATTGAATGATTGAGTGAAACTTCTTGAGCATTGGTTTTAAGTGTTATTAAAATTGAATGTGCAAAAATTAGAAATCAGATTTGTGAAAGGGATATACTTAATGATTGAGTAGAACATATTGAGTTTTTGATAGAGTACATCATTCTATTTATGTTCCAGGGGTTAAAAAAAATTGAATATAATATTTCTAAAGTGCTTCAAGTTAAAGGAATTACTTTAAATCTTAGAAAAAGAATTTGATAGCATTGTGTGAAAGATTTGAGATTGATTGAACATATCTTGTGAGTTTTTTTGAGCATGTGTTTAAGCATATTTGAGCAAGTCTTTGTGAAGGCTTAAGAGCAGATCTGAGAAGAGTTGATTGGTGATTTGTCCAAGATTTGTGTTAAGGTTTGGGGTAGATCTAAGCATAGTTGATTGGTGATTTATTCAAACTTTGTGTTAAGGCTTAGGGAAGATCTGAGCATAGTTGATTGGTGATTTTTTCAAGCTTTGTGTTAAGGCTTGGGGCAGATCTGAGTAGAGTTGATTGGTGATTTTTTCAAGCTTTGTATTAAGACTTGGAGTAGATCTGAGCATATTTGATTAGTGATTTGTTTAAGCTTTATGTTAAGGCTTGGAGAATATTTGAGTAGATTTTATTGGTGATTTATTCAAGATTTATGTGAAGGCTTGAGGATATATTTGAGGATAGATTTTGGTGCATAATTGAGAGAATATTTGTACTAGAGCTAAGATAAATTTAGAACAGATGTGTACTACACTTGGGATAGAGTTTGGTGTAGATCAAAGATAAAATCAAGAGTAAGATTTGGAGGTGATAGAGGAGAGGAAAACAATCTCTAGTGGATAAATATCCATTAGCTAGGGCAGTGAGGACAGAGGTCTTCTATGGAGAGAGATCCACAAGCCAGAGTAGTGGGGGCAAAAGTCTTCTAGAAAATCATCAACCAGAGAAGAGGGGAAAGAGTTCTCATGTAGATAGAGATCCATAAACTATAGCAAGGGAAAATAGTTCTCTTATGAAGTGTGATTCGTGAACCAGCTGGAAAGATAGAGTTCTTATGTAGAGATATCCACGAACCAGTTGAGGAGATAGAGGTCTCCTAGGTCAAGTTCCACAAACTAGAGAAAAAGAGAAATAGTTATCCTATGGATAGTGATCCACAAATATGATCATTAGGGGATTGGTGTCCCATTTGGATAGAGGTCCATAAAAATTGTAATTGGTAAGTGATTCCCAAGATATTTGTTGAGAAATTTTTAATGGAAATATTTTCTCCGTGGAGTAGCCCACATTGGGTGAACCATGTTAAATTGGTGTCTCTATTGTGTGTGATAATTTGTGCATTACTTTGATTACTACTGTTGATATTTCCATTGATAATATTAGATAATATTATTTGGGAAAGAAAAGTAAAAGTTGATCTTGTATTGTTCACCCCCTTCTCTCAGTATAATCTTGTGTTCTTCAAATCCAAAGCAAATGTTCATGTATTTCCATTTGAAGTTATCTACCTCACCTAATTGGAGGTCGCTAAATGGTTTATATTTCTAATATTTGGTTTGTTTGTTTTTAGAACTGGTTTCTTCACTCGAAATCCTCAGGAGCATTTCCTAGAAGAGTCACCATTTGTTATGGCCATTACACAACTAGCCCCAAATTTGGGAACCCACCTTAAATTTTGTTTTTTTTAGAATTTTGGTATCCTTGGAGAAATAATTTTGATAGGTCTCATCCTTGATGTTTGCAATTCTATTTCCAAGGTTCCTTTTTTGTTAGTATCTTTTGGTCTCTAGTTTATTTTGAGTGTCTTAGGTTCTGGTCATATTTGTGATGATTGGCTTCCTTTTGTAAACATTAATTTCTATTTTGATTTTAAATTTTTATTTAAGTTGAATGTTGTCATTTTAATGAATTCAAATTTTTGATTCAAACATTCAAAATTAGTTAAATTAAACTTAAATAAATATTAATAAAAAATCAAATATTTATAATAAAAAAACAAAATAAATAAATAAATAAATAACAAAGCAAAGCAAAATAATAAAATATCTATATATGTATAGTTTATATATGTATATACATATATATATGGTTATGTTTAAAATAAAAATAAAATAAATAAAATTAGTATTAAGATAAAGCTTTTTGTGATTGAAGCTTTCATTAGCTTTATCTCTTGAATCTAATATCAATATGTCAAAAATAGGGTAAATAATATTAAACGTGTCTCTCATTACTTATGTCTATGTGTGAATGCAGGCTATGAAGCACTACATGTGAAGACACAACAATAAGGATGGGGCCATGCAGTGGATATGGAGGGCTACACATTCAGACATACTTAGATTTGATGGGATTGTAGATAGTGATGTGAACAAACCAAATTACAAAGCCGATACTTCCAGATGGAGATAACCGACGATGTAGCTGGATGTGGTAGTGATTACATGATTCATGGCAGAAGCATTCAAGGTTATGTAGTGTGGATGTGGTGGAGAAATTCTGACATGGAAGGCTCATGCAGGGTACCCTGTGTTCATGGTACAAGTCAATGGGCTTAGACAAAATATTAGGATAATCTAGTTTCTCTTTGAATGACTCAACCCATAGTAGATAATGTGTACATTGAAAAGTGAGGTGGAGGATACAAATTGTGATGTGGATAAACATTACAAAAGGACACCACTAAATATAAGTATCCACAACATCTTGCATCAGTATTGGGTTTCAATCGATCCATCTTGACCTTCCATGAAAATACATGGAGCTCCTAGCATCAGGAATGTTGAAGGACATCACTTGGTTATCTAGAGAGGATTGCATAGATAAAGAGTATGTTTGCACATGAACACAAAATGGGAATCTTTCTAAAGGACCTATGTAGCAATTCATGTTCCTATGGTGAAGGAAAATTTAAATGAAGCTCATATTTATGGCGATGAATATAGATTCGCAGAGTGATGAGACAGTATATTAGCGTGGGATCAAACTAACATATAAGTGATAACAGGATCTTTGGATGCAGTGGTTTTTCATGAGGTTAAATTATTATTGAGGGCTAAGAGAGTATAGATGTTCTCTATGAAATGTAAGTTCTAGAACCTATAATAACATGCAAGTAACTATCATGACCCCCAAATGCACTGACGAATGGTAAATTTAGAAGAGATAGTGTCTATGTAAAGTTTAGAAAATAATGTGTTTTGGTGGACAGTGTTGGGTTTCATGGGATCAATAGCGATATCAAAGGCCATAACGGAGAAGTAGACTATATGGTGATGAAGAGTACACGATGTAAAACGTAATAGTTTCCAGAGCTAGGATTGATATTAGGGATTAACTATAACAAAGAATTTATGCATCATCCTAGTATTCATGGAACAAAGGATGCCCATCGACAGTGTTTGATGGTAAATAGTATGAATATAGCATACAACAAGACACCATGGAACCACAATAGATTACCGTGCAAATTTGGTTTCAAGGGTTGGTGATTTGGAAGGTGTTGCAATGGAGATATAAAAACATCAAGTATGGTTTATCAGAGTAGCATGAGGTGCAGTAGCACATGAAGTGCAATATTAAGTAGATAGATATTTAATATGATGGTCATGACTGTTCTCACATCATTCACAGGTTATCACCATCGATGGGAGCAGGAAGAGTCACAATTGAGCCCGCTTGAAGATAAAATGAATATTGTGTATGGGTCACTCCCTGTTGGAACCGATCCTTGCATCCATAGGATTCAATTGTCATGTTGCAAAAATTTATTTGAAAACAATGAGCTATTACAGGCTCTAGTCAACATGCCTCTTTGTTATGATAAATAGGAATATTGCTAAAAGAAAACTACAAAATGGGTAAGGAAACCCCAGTGGTAATTATATGATAAAACAATTATTACATGCTCCAGATTAATGTAACACTATATGTATTAAAAATAACCAAGCAAGAAAATAACAATTGTCATGCCTTATGTAGACTAGTGCCTAGATTCATTAGGCTGTTATAGCAATTTAACAACAATTGTAACATGAATAGAGAGAATGGGGAAAATGAAATTTGTGCTCATAGATTTATTCGAAAATCATAATAAAACTAAAAGTTAACCAACAAAATAAATGTATATAATGCACTCCAATAATGTAATCCATTGCATAGTGACACATAGTACTAAGACAGATATATAACATGAATGAAACTCGAAATTGTATTGATTTCATAAAATTTTACATGTAGAGTGGGAAGGATGCATTTTAACTCTATTTTTAT
Source organism: Wollemia nobilis (assembly GCA_028583015.1). Lineage (NCBI taxonomy): Eukaryota > Viridiplantae > Streptophyta > Pinopsida > Araucariales > Araucariaceae > Wollemia > Wollemia nobilis. Next base: position 7,260,902 of record JAQPPZ010016936.1, read on the forward strand.
CAAAGAAATATATCAATACAATGAATAAGACTTTGTTCAAAAAATGTAACAGTAGAGTCTCTAAATCTCAGGCTCAATAGGACAAGAAATAATCTTAGCTTATTGAGAACTTTCCTATTAAAATCCTACATAGAAAATGGAAGAAAAAAAAATGAGAGATAAAAATAGACATAGAAGGGAATACAACAACACAACTAACAGGGCACTCAAGTATACCTCTTAGCAAAAATGTTATTCTCTAATTTATTGATGCAGAATCTGAACATTTTTGCTTCTTTTTATAGCTGCTGGTTCTTGATTCTATTATTTTTGGTTTATTTTTTGCCTTACACTTGTCCTTATCTGAGTTGATCTTCAAAAACTGGTATAGCTAGCTTACACTATCTTTTTCTGCTTAGGTTCAACCCTTCTCTTTAACATTTTCAATAGTAGTTTATTTCAACCAATGATGGTGGTTTTAGGAGAGTTTGTTTGTTCTTCCACTATTTCTTTTACAACTGTTTCTTCTACTTTTTGAACTGTCTCCTTTAGAGGACCTGGCTCTTTAACTGCTTCAGAGACTTTTTTTGTTGGTACAGGTCTTTTTCATGTTGAACTCACTTCCAGATGTTGACCGTAAGTTTCAGCTCTTTTCCATTTTTGGCCTTGTTGCAATTTCTTTATTTGCTCACTTATTAAAATCCGAACGTTTGTGTCAAAGGTGGCAGCAAACCTTAGCAAGTTCATTTCCTAAAAAAATCTATTTTTATGTGTGGCAAGGATAGACCTATTTCTTTCGTATTAGAAGAGCAACATCTCCACAGTATTCACCAAAAAAGTAGTTTGTCTAGTCATTTCCGACTCATCATCTAATTCACACTCAAAATTTTCTACTGTATGCCTGAGTAACTCTTCTACGTTGGAGTCTTCCAAGCATTGTTATAAGGATAGACCAATATCTGCCATTTTACCTATTGTATCTTCTATCATATTATCCATTTCAGTTACAACATTGATCCACCTTTCTCGGTTTACCCCAAATAGGGCTACTTTCAAAAACTCAAAATTGAGTTGGATTTTGCTGCCATGATTTGTTATTATCTCTTGACCCTGCAGCTCTTCAAAATTGTCTCCTATAAAATCTAGGGTAGGGTGGATGACTTCAAAGTCTTCTTCTCTTTCCTGTATCAATGTCATAATTTCTCAAGCAGTTATTTGGATCACCCTTATTTGTCTAAATATTTCAATGAACCCTCTAGAATGAGCTTGTATTTTTATTGACAATTACTTTTTCATTATGTTGAGGTAATAGGAATGATCCTAATATTTCACCACTGTAGGGGGTTGCACCTTTGGAGTGTCCTTTTATGTTAATTCTTCCTATTGCTTATTTATCAGTGCTTTCATTTTAGCTTTCTCCCCCTCTTCTCTCTTCTTTGTACTTCTTACATACCAGTCTCTGTTCTTAGATTTCTAGGGTGGTAAATTCGATTGATTTTGTGAGTTCAAATACTGGGTGGTGGAATGGTCTCGGTATATTCACACTTTCAGAGTTAAAATTGTGCCATCAAATACCTTTTTAAAATTGTCCAAATAAAATCTTCCAACACATCTCCTTCCGAGGTTGGGCCTCGATGGTGGGCAAAGCTCGTCATCCAATGTACCTTTGGGTCCTTTGATTTGTGTACCATCAATTATTAAAAACTTTGCTATTGGTACTTGAAGCTTCTTATTTTCTAATGTGGAGCTATGATTTGTGGTAGGGATGACCTTCATTTTGATCCTCGTGCCACCTTGACCCAGAAAGATAACTATATTATGGGGATCGATTGTTTTGTTAATTTGGCAGCAATAAATCCTAGGGATCGTCATAGAATTTGGTTATTGATGTAAGTGCCTGACACTATCTTAGATATCCTAAATTCTCTGGTCAACTACGATTGAGTGCAACCGTTAGATCAACCTTCACCCTATCACTGCCTTGGATATTTTATAACCTATGGGTTACATAACTAAAATAAAATGCTTTCATCTTACTTAGATTAATAAAGATGCATTTAATTATGTGTTGGTGCTCTTGTTAAAAGTGGTTAAAATTTTAATAAATCGAGTACCGATTTAATATTACCATTTAACTTACCTTTGAAGTGTGTCCCACTATTAGATCCTTTTGATATGGAGGGCCTCTGTTGGATCCTTTAGAAGATGCTTATTAGGTTAACCCCTCTTGTACTCTATTGCATTGAATTTGACTTGCTTATCACCATAGGATCATCCTAATCTCAATGGAGTGCTACCATTGGATTATCGTGATTGTTTTATTAATTTGACCTTTGATTCGCATGCCACTGTCAGATCCTAGGGATGATTACTATAGCCATTGATATTTAAGAACCTACATGATTTTTAGCCCTCTAGCTTATATATAAACCTTCATTATTAGACCTTAATAATGTGGTGTGTTAGTCTTCACCTAACCGTTATTTACCAAGGTTAACCTTAAGTTTAAAACCTTAACAATATTGTATTAAACAATGGATTATATCATTTGTTCACCTTTCTATGCGCTCATTGTTAGATCATACCATGATGGGGGTGCGACCGTTGGATCTCTTGCATATACACAAGGTTTAACAAAACAAAGGAGGAAGATTACCCACACATTAAATCATCATAAAACATTATTAAGTGTTCTATTTAACCTTAATAACTTATTTTAATTAGCCATTTCAATGAAGGAAACCTTCAAATTAACCTCCAATAACTTTTACCAATGCACACCATTGGATTGAAGTTTTATTTAAGCACCACCGTCCAATTTATTTGATCCTTCATTGGGGGTGCTTTATTAATATTGGGTGCATCTGTCATATTTAGCCTTAAACAGAGTGCAGTCATCGGATTCCCTATAGCTGCATACTCAATAACCAAGAAGGGTGCATTATTAGATTTTATTAACCTTGATTAAGCTAAAAATGGGAGGGAACTTGGCAACGTATTATAACCTTATTAATGTGTAACTAATATTGGTTTTACCTTTGTCTTTACCCGATGTCCTACCATTTGTGATTTCGTCATGGTCATCGATTTTCGAGCAATATTGGTGCGGCCGTTGATCTTGATCAACCTGCAGGGTTAGTTAACAAGGAGCACATGGTTTTAAAATGGGATTAAACTGAAAGGGGGATAATTAGTCTATGCATTATACCCTCGCTAATCCTTATTAAAATTCTTAATCATCCTCATGGTATTTTTTATTTTTGATGCATATTTAATGAGAGTGTGTCGTCCGATCTCGATGAGAGCTTTTGCATCCGTTTATTTCTTTGGACTTGTAATAATGATAACAAAAAGGGTACCCATTATAATCAATTGAATTGGGAATATTAGCTAACGTATTAGACCCTCGCTAATTTTCATTAATGGGTGGGTTAATATTTAAGTGACCCTCTTCATTAATTTTAAAAATTTATAGCCCAAGTGATGCGCGACCATTCGATCATATCTCAAATGGGCGCGACCCTTAGATCTATCAGATTTGTCTGATATTTAATCTAAATTTTTGACTTATGTTGACTCCTTAATAATATAACTCTTCAGAGAGTGCACATCTGTCGGATTGGGCCCAACTCAAGTGCGTCTATAGATATTAGGAAAGTGGCACGAGTTTAATCATTTTAATTACTTTTGACCTTAGGTTATAATGTTTTTGAACCATCGACCTTCGGCTTAACCTTCGGGCTTCTTTGTGAAAGCGCATCCGCTAGATTCTTTTTTATGAAGCGCTACCCTTAGATTGATTTTAAGGTGTTCGAATTTTAACATAATGGGGTGCATCTCTTTTAATTTAATACCTTAGTGCAAACTTTATTTTTTGGACTTTAATATTGCTTGGATTTATGGGTTTTTAGACCATGGTCCTTGATTAGATTTTTAATACCTTAGGACTTGAAGGTTTAACATTTGATTTAGGCCTTAAGGGGGACTTTATTTTAGGAATATCGAAGTTAGGCTTTGTTAGAAATCTGATTGATAAAATCTTGCCATATCCTTTATTGAGAATTATTAAAAGGGGCACACATTATTAACAACCAAGGTTAAACTCATCAACTAAGCCCTTGAAAAATCAATTTACTCACACCAAAAAGTGACCAATATTATTAAGAATTTTGATTGAAACCAAAAAATTAAATTTAGGGGTTTCAAAGTTTGAGTCAAATTTAGCTCCAACATAGGCTCTGACTCAGACAATGTGTTGAAAACATGAGGCACTTGAGAACCACTGAATCTCCTAGTTTTATTTGCAGAAAATGAACAAAAATAAAAAACTTTACTACTAAGTAAAGCTATTTTTTTTTTCTCTTTTTTTATCTATACTGAAAACTGTATGAACAATGTGATATCAAAGTAATAGAGTATTTGAAAACTGTAATTCCTTTTATTCAATTTGGAAACTAGGATCAGATTTTTAGAAACTGATGAGTTTTATTTTGATATATTGTAATGCTTATTTTGGCTAAGTCATAAGATATGATTACAAAAATATATGTCAAAGAAATTTAATTCATCATGTTTATGCCCATGTGTGTGTTTGTGCATTTATTTTGATTCCTAAGTCTTTCAAAACTTTGCCTTATCTAAGAAAAATAGTTCAGCCTAATATGTGATTTCACTCTTTAAAATTTTTCACCATTCTACATAGCTCCACTTCCAGTCAAGTGTCTATAGCTTCAGTGGAATTGCTTCTAATCCCATATAGTTTTACCCTACTACTAGTCAAGTGTCTATAGCCCCAGTAGAGGTTTTCCAAGATATCTTAGGCAGTGGCTCAATTTAACTTTGTTTTTTATTTTTCTTTCTCATGAGATAAGTACTTGGATTTATAAGAAAATTGTGCAACGAGTATGCCTGAGTTAAGGATTAGTTTTAGGCTATAAAAAATAAGTGTAATGATTATTGGCTCAACCACCCTTTCAAATATAACTCAGTTCTTTGGACCTTTGAAGTCACCTTAGGTATCATTTGTAATATGAGGCTTTGACATGATGTTTCAATAAGCTTTTTTTCCTTCTGTTTTATCTCATATCAAACAACTATTGCATAAACACTCATATTTTAAAAATTATAAATCTCATCAGATTCTAAAATGAATCTCCTTTCCTATTACTATTTTTTTTGGAATTATTAGTAATATATACTCATTAAGCTAAGAATATCATGTGTACAGTAAACTCAGAATTAAACTAAACAAGAAAATAAGAGCTAAAAGTAAAGCACTTTGTTTTTTGGAGTTTTCTGTTCTTTCCACTTTTTATTTTATTTTATTTTATTTTTTTCACCTTTAACAAGGATTGTCCATTTTGAGGTTTTGGCCATTAATAGGAATGGTCATCATTTCACCCTGTAAGTTCTGCAACTTATATGTATTTTTTCTGATAAAATGGGCTATTTGGTATGGGTCAATCCATTTAGGTTCGAACTTTCCTTTTCACCATGCTTATCATTTTTAGGATCCCAGTAGATGACTATATCTCCTTGATAAAAAGGAGTACCATTGGATTTTTTATTAAATAATTTTATGGTTTTATGGTTTTGTTCCATCATTTTATTAATGGTCTCTCTTCTTTGCTCTTCTGATAGGACAATTTGGTCAAGTCTTCTCTGTATGGGATTGGGGTTTTCATGGTCTTGCAATAAGAGGAAAAGTGTCAATTTCTCTATCTTTGAAGGTAATAAGGCTTTATCTCCATAAACCATTTCATATGGTGTTCTTCATGTGTTTCTTTTAATAGATAGCCTGTCAGTCGACAAAGCAAACTTAAGTTCACTGTCCCACCCTCTCTTGTTCTTACCCAATGATATTTTTATTCTGGTTATTACATTTTTATTTGATGAATCAGCAAGACCATTTCCTTGGGGATAATAATTAGCGAAATGGGATAATTCAATTCCATATTCAGCACAAAATTCTACCATTTCATATGAAATAAAATACTGTGCATTATCTGTAACTAGTTTTTGAGGAACCCCAAACCTAGTCAGAATGTTTTCTTCCAATAATTTGATGACAATGGCAGTAGTGGATGTTCTCAAGGGTGCAAATTTTGCCCACTTTGTGAAGTAATCTATTACAGTTATGATCCACTTGTTCTAGCTAGATGAATTAGGTTTGATATCTCCAATTAGGTCAATACACCATTGTGTGAATGGTGCCTCAATGATTACTGGCTTGAGGGACATGGCAGCTAAATTCTTATTTCCTACAAAAACCTGCCAGTTATGACAGTTCCTAACATATTTATATACATATTTAAAAGTGGAAGACCAATAATATCCTATTCTCATAATTTTATTAGTTGTAGCTATTGGAGAAAAATGTCCTCCACAGAAACCATCATGAAATTCATTGATTATTTTTGGGACTTCACTTTCGTATAGACTGACTAATAATACTCCATCGGGGTGTTTCCAATATAGCATGCCATTTTACATATAATATTTCTAATCTTGAAGCTTGACTGGCATCATTATTTTTGTTGACATATCTTTAGGGAATGACAAATTTTTTAAGTATGACAATATTTCCTCATACCATTTGAATTCGGTATTATTGATTATTCTGACATCATATGCCTCATCTATTGTGAGAACATTTTTGAATCCTTCTTATTTTTTGGCTAACATTTTAGCTAAACCCTACCCTTTAACAGTTTTAACTATTTTGAATTCATCATCATATTGTAGAAGCTTTACCATCCATCTTGCCAGTATTCCTAATGGCTTTGATTGAGAAAAAATATCTTTTATTGCTATAAAAGGGATACAACAGTAAACTTTTTTTGATCCAAATATACCTTTGAAATGTTCTAAATATTGGATGAATGCATAAGTATGTTTTTCTAGCAAGGTATATTTAAGATGTGCTCCTTTCAGACCTAAACTCATGAAGGATATTGACCTTTCATTATTTTCATCATATTTTTGTGAAATAACTGCAACAATGGAGTGTTTAGATGCATAAGAATAGATATTAAAATATTTTGCACTTAGAGCTGGGTTGGTTGATATGGTTTTTTTTATTTTATTAAATGATGCCACATTCTCAATTGTCCATTTTATTTCTCCTGTTTTATTAACCATATCATTTATGGGTTTGGTCATCTCTGCAAAATTTGGGACAACTCTTCTAATAAAAATTATTTTTCCAAAGAATGATCTAACTCCTTTTAAATTTCTTGGAGGAATTTTGGAGATAGCTTCAATTCTTTATTGATCAATGCTTATTATTTTTTCTGAAACTATGTGTCCTAATAAATTTCCTTGTGTAGTCCCAAATATGCATTTCTTGGGATTTAAAGAAATTCCAAATTCCCTGCACCAAGCAAAAATTGCAGTTATGTGTTCTAGATGGTCCTTTGGATTTTTAGAAAATACTGTGATATCATCCAGGTATAAAACTACTATTTTGAGCATTAATCCTTTGAAGGTAAAATCCATTTCTCTTTGGAATGTAACACCTGCATTCATCAGTCCAAAAGGCATTCTTGAATATTCAAATGTGCCCTAAGGCATAGTGAATGTTGCCTTATTTATGTCTTCTGGATTTATATGAATTTGATTGTACCCTAAAAATCCATCTAACAGAGACAATCTAGTTGATCTGACTACTGCCTGTAATAATTATTCCATGTTGGGTAATGGGTAATTGTATTTTAATGAACTCTTGTTTAAATTTCTAAAATCTACACAGAGTCTAATATCCCAATTCTTTTTTATAATTGGTACTAAATTGGATATCCATGAAGAAAATCTTTCCTTTTGAATTATTTTGGAATCCACTAATTTTGGTACCTCTTTTTGCATTATTGGGTGCAAAGTTGGGTTGTACTTCCTTTGTTTCTATCTAAATGGTTTAGAATCTTCTTTAGGGGTATTATGTGTGTCATTACATCTGTTTTGAATGTTTTTAGATCTTCATAAGTCCAAGAAAAATGTTCTTTATTTTTTTTCAATAAAATGATGTATCCAACCTTTTCTTTAGCAGGTAAAGCCATGTCTACTTTCACTATTTTGGGTTCTTTCATTGAACCAATGTTAATATCTTCAAATATTACTTCTCTATGTAAAGGCTTATAAGATTTGTCAAAATCATCAAATAGACTTTCTAAAGAAACCAATCCTTTAGGTATCTTATTAGTTTTCAACTGGATTACTTCTACTGGCTCTCCTATTTGATCTCTTATTTTGTCTTCATCCTTTTCATCACAGATTACATCTGCATATTGATTTTGCAGAGTCATAAAATCCTTAATATCTATATAATCCTGAAATACTTTTAAATAGACTATGTTATCTGGCACAGAAGGTTTATATACTGATATAGTTGGGAATCTATCCATATATTTTGTAGTTATGGTGGAGAACAAATCTCGCCTAACACAAAAAACCAAAAAAACAAGAGCCCAAAATTTGTATTTGATACTTTGGAAGAATTTTACAAGAATATACATCCAAACTGCCATTTTCCAATCCCCTCTCATTACAATCCATGGGTTTTATTGAGGTCCCGATCCTCTATGCTTTTACACTTCCCATGATATACAATTGTAACTTGGAACAATTCTAGAAAGTTGCATTGATGAGACTCTAGGTGAGGTGTGCGACTGGCTGCCATATCCAATGGAATCTTCTTCTCAATCTGTTGCTTGCTGTTAGTTGCTTTAAATGTGTCTTCTAGATACCCTGCGCGAGTGGCCAACATGTTCGTTGGAATCCTTCTTTTGAACATCTACTTCACTGCCTCTAACTTGTCGCGCACGAAGGGATGTCTTTATGGGAGCTGGAGTGCATGTTTTTCTGTTTGGTCGTGATATCGCGACATGTCGCGATATCGCGACATGTCACGTTATCGCGACCATTTCCCTCCTGCACTTTATCTCTCTAGCTTTCGTTGCGATATCGTGACATGTCACGATATCACGACATTTCCTCCGTCAAGCCCTTTCCCTCCGTTTTGGCCGCGATATCATGACCTATCGCAATATCGTGCCATTTTTTTCTGTCGACCTTCGTTCTCCTACTCTGGTCACAAAATTGTGACATGTCATGATTTCATGACCTTTTTGTCTCCGCGCCTTGCTTTCTCTGCCTTGGGTCATGATTTTGCGACATGTTGCGAAATCGTGACATGTCACGATTTCGTGACCCTTTGTCCTTCGGCCTTGCTTTCACTGCCTTGGGTCATGATTTCGTGACCCTTTGTCTTTCGGCCTTGCTTTCTCTGCCTTGGGTCATGATTTCGTGACCCTTTGTCCTTCGGCCTTGCTTTCACTACCTTGGGTCACGATTTCACGACATGTCACGATTTCGCGACATGTCACGATTTCGCGACATGTCACGATTTCGTGACCCAAGGTCTTTCGGCCTTGCTTTCTCTGCCTTGGGTCACAATTTTGTGACCCTGTGTAACACTTAGAAAAAAAATAACTTTGCCACTTAGAAAGAAATAACAACAAAAGTTTGGTTGATGCTCGATTGCTTTGCTGCCCTCGGATGCTCCCGCATCGGACACCCGAGTAGGATTGAGAAGTGATCCTCACTTCTGATCTTTGGGAGGAAGACCCAGGCGGTCAACCTCTATTTTCGATAGCCAAGTTGCATCTTCTACGGTTCTGCCCTTCCACTTGATTAAATACTCAAAATATTGTTTGTTCCTTGTGCTTCTGCCTTCACGAGTATCTAATATTTCCTCGATCTCGTCTTTGGTTGGGTTAGACACTGGGATGCTCCATAATTCTGTGCTTGGCGCCTCTGTACTATCTCCTTCATGGTATTCCACTAAATCAGATATTTTAAAAATAGGTGAAATGTCAAGCCCACTTGGCAATTCCACTTCATATGCATTGCTTGAATCTCATTTTTCTAGTATTTTGCATGGCCCAAACTTCTTCATCTTCAACTTGTTGTAAGTTTTGGCTGGAAATCTTTCTTTTCTGAGATGGACCATGACTTCATATCCCACTTTGAATTCTTTGAACTGTCGCTTTTGGTCTGCTCTTGCTTTATACTGAGTATTCATCTTTGAAATTTGTTTCTTTACTTCTTCATGCAGGCTTCTCATCTGTTTCGCGAACTCCTCAGCCTCTGCATTGCATTTTTCTCCTTTATCTAATTTTCTCAGCTCAAAAACATTTCTTGGACTGTTTCCATTTATGATTTTGAATGGATATTTGTTTGTACTCTTATTGACAGAATTGTTGTATGCAAATTCCGCCTGCAGCAAAACTAAATCCCATCCCTTGGGTTTATCTGCTATCAAGCATCTTAGCAAATTACCCAGACTTCTATTTACCACCTCTGTTTGTCCATCAGTTTGTGGTTGGTATGCAGAACTGAACTTCAGATCTATCTTCGACTTCTTCCACAATGTTCTCCAGAAATACCCAACAAACTTTGTATCTCTGTCAGAAACTATGCTTCTTGGTATACCGTGAAGTTGTACCACTTCCTTGAAAAATAACCCTGTAATGTGAACTGCATCACTTGTCTTCTGGCATGGAATAAAATGTGCCATTTTGGAGAATTGGTCAATCACCACAAATACAGAGTCATTTCCCCTCTGTGTTCTCGGCAATCCAAGAATAAAATCCATGCTTATGTCCTCCCATGGCCTCTCAGGTACAGGTAACGGCTGGTATAATCCTATGTTTTGCCTTACGCCTTTTTCCATCTAGCATATTCTGCAACTTTGCACAAACTTCCTCACATCTTGCTGAAGTTGCGGCCAGTAGTAATTTTCATCCACCAAGGCAATGGTCTTATCCCGACCAAAATGCCTAGCCAGTCCTCTGCTGTGCTTTTCCTTGATTAAGTTCTCCCGCATGGAGCTCCTTGGAATGCATAATTTACTTCCCTTGAACAGCATTCCATCTTGGATTATGAAATCTAACCATTTTGTCCTGTCCACAGTAACAGGTGCCAAACAAGTCGTCCAGGCTACTACAAAATCAGGATCTTTAGGATAAAGACCCTTCAGTTCTTCGAATCCTATTACTTCCACTGTCATTTCAATCAACAGATTCTGCCTTCTACTTAAAGCATCTGCAACTCTATTTGATTTCCCACTCCTATGCTTTAACACAAAGGTATAGCTTTGGAGAAACTCAACCCACTTCATGTGCCGCTGATTCAGTTTTGTCTAGCTATTGATGTACTGCAATGCCTGATGGTCAGTAAATAGAACAAACTCTTTTGGAAAAAAGTAATGCCTCCACTTCTTCAGAGCCTGAACTATAGCATAAAATTCTTGGTCATAAACTAAATACTTTTTCCAAGCATAATTGAGCTTTTCACTAAAATAAGCAATAAGTCTGCCTTCTTGGCTCAGTACAGCCCCTATTGCACTACCACTGGCATCACAGTCGACCTGAAATACTTTTTTAAAGTCTAGCAGTGCCAAAACAGGTTGTTCTGTGACCCTTTTCTTTAATGCATCAAAGCTCCTCTCAGCCCCTAAGGTCCACTTGAATTCTTTCTTATCCCCTCTCATTATTTCTGTGAGGGGTGCACAAATGCTGCTGAAGTTTCTTATGAACTTTCTGTAAAAGCTGTCTAGACCATGAAATGATCTTACTTCTGTTGTGCTTATTGGTGTAGGCCATTCGATGATAGCTCTCACCTTCTCTGGGTCCATTTTCAGACCTTCTGCTGAGATTACAAATCCCAGGTATACTAACTCTTTCTTGACAAAATTACACTTTTTCAGATTTATTAATAACTACTCCTCCCGCAGCTTTTCAAAAACCCTCCTGATGTGCCAGGTGTTCCTCCAGGGTTCTGCTGAATATTAATATATCATCTAAATAAACAATGACAAACCTTACCAGAAAATCCTTTAGTACCTCATTCATCAGTTGCATGAAGGTACTTGGTGCATTGGACAACCCAAATGGCATGACCAACCACTCATACAAGCCCTCTCTTGTCTTGAAGGCTGTCTTCCACTCATCTCCTTCTTGGATACGGATATTATGATAACCACTTTTTAGGTCAATCTTTGTGAAGTACTCAGCTCCACTCAAACAGTCCATGATATCATCCATCCTTGGCAATGGGAATCTATATTTGATAGTGATCTTGTTAATTGCCTGAGAGTATATGCACATTCTCCATTCTCCATCCTTCTTGGGTGCTAGTACTGCAGGTACCGCACATGGGCTAAGACTCTCTCTAATCAATCCCTTCTCAAGAAACTCCTGGACCTACCTGTTTAGTTCTTCAGTTTATACAGGTGTCATTCTATATGCAGCCTTATTGGGCAAGCTTGACCCTGGCACCAAATCAATATGGTGACTAATTTTTCTTATTGGGGGTAAACCCTCAGGCACATTATCAGATATGATATCTGGAAATTCCCTCAAAATATCTTGGACTTCTACTGGGGTATCTTTGCATTCTGTATCCCTGACTCTAGGAATTAATGCATAACACATATGTTCATTCTTTAAATCATCTAAAAAATTTCTTTCGTCAACCAAGAAAATTATTGCACTGCCACATACCTTTTCTTCCACCTCCTTCAGGGGTTTCAAATTATGATGCATTCCATTCTTGGTCATGGAATAGGTGTTGGCTCGGCCATCATGAACTGCACACTCGTCAAACTCGCCATGGCCTTCCCAAGACAGCAAATGGCACGCATCCATGGGCGGGAATGTCGCACAGAACCTCATCACGGTAATTTCCAATGCTAAATTTTACCAGGCATTGTTCATTGACCAAAACCTTATGATCTTTCTACAACCACGCGATCTGATATGGATGCGGGTGTTTCTTTCTCTCCAGTTGTAGCTTTGTAACCATTCCTTCTGAAACTAGGTTATCTGTGCTACCGTTGTCAATGATAATGTTGCAAATCTTACCCGCGCATTTACACCTTATGCAAAATAAGCTTTTCCTCTGATCTGTAGATCCATCTTCATTTAGCAGGACTCTCCTTGCAATCATTACTTCTCCTCTCTCAGCTTCTTCAAAATGCTCAGATCCAGCATCCTCATTCGTGACTACTACTCTGGCATTTCCTTCCGGCCCCTAATTATTTATTTCTCGCTATTGTGGGAACTCATATTGGTGATGTCCCTCTTCACCACACTAGAAGCAAGTCCCTCAGAATCTTCCTCTTCCTTGTCCATGTCCAGCTCTACCTCTTCCCCCTTGATAACCATTATTCTGATCACGAGGGCGGTTTGTATTTTCTCTCCTTTGTTCTTGCCTGCTGCTACCTTCTCCATTTTTTTGAGAATCTTCATTTCTTCTTCCACTGTTCCTTCCATCGGTTCTTCCTCCATGACCTCTTCCTCTTTGCTTGTTTTCAAACCTCCTATTGAGCTTCTCTTCAACCTTTAAAGTAAATTGGTAAGCGTCCTCTATGGTGGTCATCCGGACTAGACTTAGTTCTTCCTGAATGCTTGCTCGTAACCCATTAATGTAACGGGCTACTTTCTCCTTGTTGGCCTCTGAGTTGCCTATTCTAATGATTATTTTATGAAATTATTTCGTGTATTCTTTCACAGACTTTCTTGATTGCCTCAATCCTTGCATTTTCTTCAACAGGTCTAACTCATAATCACCAGGGATGAACTGCCTCTTTAGCTTTTCTGCCATCCGCTCCCACTTAGTTATTCTCTCTTTCCCTCTTTTATTTCACTCCAGCTGCACTCCCTTCCACCAAATGCTAGCATGACCTTTCAGTTTGGTCTTTGCGAATCTGACCCTATCAGGGTCCTTAACCTCTTCGTACTCAAAGTACTCTTCCAGTTCATTGATCTAGTCGATCAATTCTTTTGGATCAAGGTTCCTAAAATATGTGGAAACCTCCATCTTTGGCCTCTTCCCAATCTAGGATATGGCTTTGTATAGTCTGGCCTGAGCCGGATCTACTGCTTCTTCTTCTTCCTTAGGTTGGTCTTCTTCATCATCATCTTCCTCTTCACTACCTTCGTCTCTTCTTGGTTCCAATCTTCTGCGCATTTCTTCTTGTAGGGCTTGCATTTGCCGCTGCAAAGCTCGAACATCCTCTGCTGTCGCCATGCCTCTCCTACAAACAGGATTTCTCCTTGGAGGCATTCTGCTCACCCAATTTCAAGCCCTTCCACAAATCCTGGTGTAACTGCCTCTCCTCCGACAATCTGCTACACACTCAGGAACTACTGGCTCTGATACCACTTGGTGGAGAACAAATCTTGCATAACACAGAAAACTAGAAAAACAAGAGCCCAAAATTTGTATTTGATACTTCGAAAGAATTTTACAAGAATATACAGCCAAACTACCGTTTTCCAACCCCCTCTCATTACAATCCATGGGTTTTTATTGAGGTCCCGATCCTCTGTGCTTTTACACTTCCCACGATCTACAATTGTCACTAGGAACAATTCTGGAAAGTTGTATTGATGAGACTCTAGGTGAGGTGTGCGACTGGCTGCCATATCCAATGGAATCTTCTTCTCGATCTACTGCTTGATGTTAGTTGCTTTAAACGTGTCTTCCAGATACCCTACACGAGTGGCCAACATGTTCATTGGAATCCTTCTTTTGAATAGCTGTTTCACTGCCTCTAACTTGTTATGCACGAAGGGATGTCTTTATGGGAGCTGGAGTGCATGTTTTTCTGTTTGGTCATGATATCACGATATGTCGTGATATCGTGACCATTTCCCTCCTATGCTTTCTCTCTCCAGATTTCGTCGTGATATCGAGACATGTCATGATATCGTGACATGTCGTGATATTGCGACATATCCTCTGTCAAGCCCTTTCCCTCCGTTTTGGCCGCGATATCGCGACCTATCGCGATATCAAGCCATTTTCGTCTGTTAGCCTCCGTTCTCCTACTCTGGTCATGAAATCGTGACATGGCATGATTTCATGACCTTTTTGTCTCCGCGCATTGCTTTCTTTGCCTTGGGTCATGATTTCATGACATGTCATGAAATCGTGACATGTCGTGATTTCGCAACCCTTTGTCCTTCGGCCTTGCTTTCACTGCCTTGGGTTGTGATTTCACGACCCTTT
This sequence comes from Wollemia nobilis, assembly GCA_028583015.1. Taxonomy (NCBI): domain Eukaryota; kingdom Viridiplantae; phylum Streptophyta; class Pinopsida; order Araucariales; family Araucariaceae; genus Wollemia; species Wollemia nobilis. The sequence goes on from JAQPPZ010016936.1 coordinate 7,275,953, forward strand.
GTCTTTCGGCCTTGCTTTCTCTACCTTGGGTCATGATTTAATGACCCTTTGTCCTTTGGCCTTGCTTTCACTACCTTGGGTCGTGATTTCGCGACATGTCACGATTTCACGACATGTCGCAATTTCGCGACCCTTTGTATTTTGGCCTTACTTTCTTTGCCTTGGGTCGCGATTTCGCGACATGTCACAAAATTGTGACATGTCATGATTTCACGACCCTGTGTAACACTTAGAAAAAAAATAACTTTGCCACTTAGAAAGAAATAACAACAAAAGTTTGGTTGATGCTCGATTTCTTTGCTGCCCTCGGATGCTCCTGCATCAAGTTATCTTCGGGTGATCCAGGCCTGAGGTATTTATAGCTAAAATATTTGCAACATGATTTTGTTCTTTAAGAATATATGAGATATTGAAAGCTAAGAATTTATCAATTTATTCTAATACTACATTTTTATATTGTTTAAGCCTAGGGTTCTTAGTCTGATATTTATCTTTGATTTGTAATATAATAAGCTTTGCATCCCCTATTACAGTCAAGTAGTTAATGCCTAGTTCTTTTGATTTCCTTAATCCTAGTAGTAAAGCTTCGTACTCAACTACGTTTGTGCAAGGGAATTGCAGTATGTAAGGAATACCGATGTAATTTCCTTTAATATTAGTTAAATTTACACCTGCACCTACTCCAGACTATGATTTAGCTCCATCAAAAGACATGGTCCATATTTCTTGAGTCAAAAATCTATCTGATTCAGTATCTACTATTTGCATAACTTTTGGATCCATGTTCTTTGCTTATGGTACTTCCACCAGGAATGGGTTGTGCCATATTTAATAAAATCCCATACATTTTTCTTCCATAGAGTTTTCTAAGTTAATCATGGTTTCATTTATTTGAATTAACTCTATGGAGTGTTTGTTGAATGGTTTCCTTCTCAAAATTATATTCTCCTTATCTAATATTGGGATCATAGCATAGGACCGATCGAATTGAATTGAACCCCCCAGTTGTTCTGCCCAATGTCTACTGAGTAATAGTGAGAAAAATGGGTCAACATCAACTAATGCAACATCCATGGCAATGCCCTTTTTGGGGTGTTTATCTAAGAAGACTAACAATCCAGTTATCACACCTACACAAGGAATTTGTCTACTATCCATTACAAAAACAAGGGTAGAATCTCTAGTACAGATTAATCGCATTTGATCAACTATTAATTTGGGCATGATATTGTGTGAGGCTCCACTGTCTAACATGTATTTATGGATGGCATATCTTTAGCCTTCATGTGAGTTGTACCTTAATGACACATAAAAGGGTCTAATAGAGGATGGTTATCTTGTATCATGTTGATTTTGTCTAACAGCATTGCAAGTTGGGTCTTCTTTTTGTTCCACTAATCCAAATGCTCTGCAGATTTGTTCTCTGTACTGTTGAACTTTCATAAGTTATCCAAATGTGATATTAACCTTTTTCTTAATGATTTTTAACCTAGCATAAAATTCTATCTTATTTACATCCAAGGTTTTATTATTTTCTTATTTGAGAATTTCTTCTTCTGATTCTATTACTTCAGGAGTAATGTTTTTGAGGATTCTATCAATTTTCTCTTTACTAATATTCTTATTATTGAAAGTTTGTTTTCTGGTTTCACTTGTAGAGGATTTCTTTACCTTGTCTGGGACTGTTCTATTCCTTAAATTCAGAATATGGGTAGCTTCTAATTCTTCAATATCTTGAACAGTGGGGATTAATTTCCCTTGCTTCATCTTATCATATCTTGACGCATGTGATTTCTGCAAGATATTAGTTCCTTCAATTACTAAAATTTGAGGATGGTGATTTGAAGCATACTTGTCCATATATTATTCAAACAACCTTTCTCTGGATTCATATTCAACAGACCTGCAAGCATTGATTCTTATATCCTCTTCTGATTTAGCATGCATATCTACATTACGTTGATCACTTACGTGAATTCCACATGCATCAGGGTTATGGGGTGCATCACAAGTAGAAAAAAAATAGGGAAATACCTCTGCTATATTACCAAATGTTATAGGGTTAGGAACATTGTTTTGATATCTATCAGAGTCTTAATTTTTCCAGTTATTGTTCCTATTATTCCTACTCCTATTTCCTTCTTCAGAACCATTGTTGTTTCCCCAATTCCTATTGAAATTTTTCTTGAAGGGTTTTCAATATAAGGTCTATCTATCTATGAATATTCACCGTTATTTCCATTTATTTCAATTCTTGCTAACCTGTTGTGCATGTTATTGAACATCTCAGTCATTTGACTAGTTAATTTTTCCATTGGATCAATTTTGGTTCTTCTTTGTATATCAAATCCCACCCTTTTGGTTTTCCTCTCAGGTAGGTTGAATTCTAGATAATAAGGCCTCATCTTACCACTATAAAGCATATTTCTTTCTATATCTATTGCTTTTTCCATACAACCATCAATGGAAGTGGCTTGTTCTTGCCTTAGCTCATAGTTAAACTCTCTTTGAAAGGTATTCTTATAAAAACAAATAGACTGAATATCACTGGGTCTAAGGTTGGTAGGGATTTTGTTCCTAGTCTTTGAAAATCTTATGTTGAAGTCACTAACAACCTCATTCTCTTTTTTCTTCATAGTGGCTAACTTAGTCAATGGTGATTGTTCATTTTTTCTTTCACCATGTTTCTTTAGAAACATAATTTCCATTTTGGTGAAGTTTAGGATATCATTGTTCGGAAGGTAATTGAACCACTCTCTAGCATATTTTTCTAAAGTCTGTAGAAAAAGTCTCAATACTACATCTTCATGTTCAACTTCCAGACTATCCATTGCATACAGAAAACTTTTGATATGATATTCTCTAGTTACTGCACTATTTCCTAAGAATTTTGGGAGGTATTTGTGAGCTTTACTGGGTAAGGTATTTAGATTGATGGGTAACACAAAAGTCCTATATCTATTAGTCCTCCAATAATGAAGATTAGCCTAGGCCATTGTTACTGTAGGATTTAAATTCATAATAGTAACACTTATAGGAATGTGAGGCTGAGTAATATGAATATGATCTAATGGATTATTTACCTCAGTATTACTATTTATTAGGTAATAAGTACAATCACATATATCTTCAATAACAAAATTCAAATATTCATCTATAGTGATACCAACTGTAATAGTATTTTGATTTTTCTTTACATAATTTTTACCACTAGAATTTGATCTACTATTGTAAGCAATACTTTTGAAAAGTAGAGTTTTTTTATTGTGTATAAATACCTCTAGATTCTCGAGTTCTGATAATAGCTCCTTATCGCTTCTTCTGGTGTTCGCCAATATGTTCTATTCTCTCTTTTTTTATTTTTTTCTTCTGGGTTCGTCCAACAGAGTCACCAACATCGGGGTGTAGAAAGAACATAGGATTCGATTATCACGCTACAAAAATCCATTTGAAACCAATAAGCTATTACAGACTCTAGTCAATCTGCCTCTTTGTTTTGATAAACATGAATATTGCAAAAATAAAACTGCAGAATGGGTAAGGAAACCCCAACGGTAATTATATGATAAAAAAATTATTACACACTTCAGATTAATGTAACACTATATGTATTAAAAATGACCAAGCAATATAATAACCAATTTTCATGCCTTATGTAGACCGACGCCTAGATTCATTGGGCTATTATAGCAATTTAACAACAATTGTAACATGAACAGAGAGAATGGGAAAAAGGAAATTGGTGCTCATAGATTTATTCAAATATCGTAATAAAAATAAAATTTAACCAACGAAATAAACATATATAATACATTAAAATAATGTAATCCATTACATAGTGACACACAGTACTAAGACAGAGATATAATAGGAATGAAACTCAAAATTTTATTGATTTCATAAAATTTTACATGTAGAGTGGGAAGGATGCCTTTTAACTCTGTTTTTCTCAAAGAAATATATCAATACAATGAAGAAGACTCTATTCAAATAATGTAACACGTATATCCTACTATCCTTGTTCTAATATGGTAACAATAGAGTCTCTGAATCTCAGGCTCAATAGGATAGGAAATAATCTCAGCTTCTTGAGCACTTTCCTATTAAAATCCTACACAACAAAGGGAAGAAAAATAAATGAGAGAGAAAAATAAACACAAAAGGGATACAATAGCACAACTAACAGGGCACTCAAGTATACCTCTTAGCAAAAATACTATTCTCTAATTTCTTGATGTAGAATTTGAACCTATCTGCTTCTTTTTATAGTTGTTGGTTCTTGATTCTATTATTTTTGGTTTATTTTTGGCCTTACACTTGTCCTTATCTAAGTTGATCTTCAAAAACTAGTACATTTGGATTCCACTATATTTTTATGCCTGGGTCAAACCCTTCTCTTTGACCTTTTCAAACAGTAGTTTATTTTAACCAGTGATGGTGGTTTTAGGAGAGTTTGTTTGTTCTTCCACTGTTTCTTTTACAACTATTTCTACTACTTCCTCTTGAACTGTCTCCTTTTGAGCACTTGGCTCTTTAACTACTTCAAAGATTTTTTCCGTTGGTATAGGTCTTTGTCTTGTTGAACTCATTTCTAGTTGTTGACCGTAAGATTCAGCTCTTTTCCCTTTTTGACCTTGTTGCAATTTCTTTATTTGCTCACTTATTAATCTCCAAACTTCTGTGTCAAAGGTGGTAGCAAATATTAGCAAGTTCATTTATTATAAAATTCTATTTTTATGTGTGGCAAGGATAAACCTATTTCTTTCGTATTGGAAGAGAAAAATCTCCACAATATTCACCAAAAAATTAGTTTGTATAGTCATTTTCGACTCATCATATGATTCACACTCAAACTTTTCTATTATATGCCTGAGTAAATATTCCATGCTAGAGGCTTCCAGGAATTGTTCTAAGGATAGACCAATATCTGCCATTTTACCTGTTGTATCTTCTATCATATTATCCATTTTAGTTACAAAATTGATCCACCTTTCCTGGTTTACCCCAAATAGGGCTGCTTTCAAAAACTCAAAATTGAGTTGGATTTTGCTGCCATGATTTGTTATTATCTCTTGACCCTATAGATCTTCAAAATTATCTCCTATAAAATCTAGGGTAGGGTGGATGACTTCAAAGTCTTCTTCTCTCTCCTATATCAATGTCAAAATTTCTAGAGTAGTTATTTGGATCACCCTTATCTGTCTAAACATTTCAGTGAACCCTCTAGCATGAGCTTGTATTTTTATTGACAGTTGTTTTTTCATTGTGTTCAGGTAATAGGCATGATCCTAAAATTTCACCACTGAAGGGGGTTGTACCTTTGGAGTGTCCTTTTGTGTTAATTCTTCCTGCTGCTTATTTATCAATGCTTTCATTTCAGCTTTCTCCTCCTTTTCTGTCTTCTCTATATTTCTTGCGTACCAGTCCCTATTCTTAGATTGCTTGGATGGTAAACTCGATTTATTTTGTGAGTTCAAATACTGGGTGGTGGAATGGTTTCAGTATATTTACATGTTTGAAATTAATATTGTGCCATCAACTACCTTTTTAAAATTGTCCAAAGAAAATCTGCTAGTACATCTCCTTCTGAGGTTGGGCCTCAAAGGTGGGCAAATCTCGTCATCCAATGTGCCTCTGGGTACTTTTATTTGTGTACCATAAATTATTAAAAACTTAACTATTGGTCCCTGAAGCTTCCTATTTTCTGACATGGACCTGTGACTTGTGGTAGGGACGAACTTCTTTTTGATCCTCATGCCACCTTGGACTCGAAAGATAACTATATTCTAGGGATCAATTATTTTGTTAATTTGGCAACAATAAATCCTAGGGATCCGCATAGGATTTGGTTATTTATGTGAGTGTCTGACACTATATTAGATATCCTAAACTCTCCAATCAACCACGATCGAGCGTAGCCTTTAGATCAACTTTCACCCTATCGCTGCCTTGGATCTTTTATAACCTGAGTTAGATAACTAAAATAAAATGCTTTGATACTAGTTCGATTAATAAATATGGCATTTAATTATGTGTTGGGGTCCTTGTTAAAAGTGGTTAAAATTTTAATTAATCGAGTACCGATTTAATCTTACCATTTAGCTTACCTTTGAAGTGTGTGCCACTATTAGATCATTTCAAGATGGAGCGCCTCCATTGGATCCATCAAAAGATGCTTGTTAGGTTAACCCCTCTTGTATTCTATTGCATTGACTTTGACTTGCTTATCACCGTTGGATTCTCCTAATATCAATGGAGCGCTACCATTGGATTATCGTGATCATTTTATTAATTTAACCTTTGATTCGTGTGCCACCATCATATCCTGGGGATGATTACCACAACTGTTGATATTTAAGAACCTGCATGATTGTTAGCCCACTAGCTTATATATAAACGATGATTATTCGACCTTAATAATGCGACGTATTAGTATTCACCTAACCATGATTTACCAAGTTTAACCTAAAGTTTAAAACCTTAACAATATTGTATTAAACAATGGATTATATCATCTATTCACCTTTCTATGCGCTCACCGTTAGATCATACAATTATGGGGGTGCAACCATTGGATCTCTTGCATATACATAAGGTTTAACAAAAGAAAGGGGGAATATTACCCGCACATTAAATCATTATAAAACATGATTCTGTTTTCTATTTAACCTTAATAATGTATTTTAATTAATCATTTCGACGAAGGAAACCTTCAAATTAACCTTCGATCACTTTTGCCAATGCACATCATTAAATTCAAGTTTTATTTAAGCACCGTTGTCCTATTTATTTGATCCTTCATTAGCGGTGCTTTATTAATAGTGGGTGCATCCATCAAATTTAGCCTTAAACAGAGTGCAGCCATCGAATTTACTGTAGCTACATACTCAATAATCAAGAAGGGTGCATCATTAGATTTGATTAACCTTGATTAAGCTAAAAATGGGGGTAACTTAGCAACGTATTATACCCTTATTAGTGCATAACTAATATTCATTTTATCTTTTTCTTTACCCAATGTCGTACCATTTGTGATTTCAGCACGACCATCAGATTTCGAGTAATGTTGATGGGGTCATTGATCTTGATCAACTTGTGGGGTTAGTTAACAAGGAGCACATGGTTTTAAAATGAGATAAAAATGAATGGGGAATAATTAGTATATGCATTATACCCTCACTAATCCTTATTTAAAGTCTTAATCATCCTCATGGTCTTTTGTATTTTTTATCCATCTTTAATGAGAGTGTGTTGTTCGATCCTCATGAGAGCTTTCGCATCCATTGATTTCTTCGGACTTGTAATAATGATAATGAAAATGGTACCCATTATAATTAATCGAAGGGGGAAGATTAGACAATGTATTATACCCTCACTAATTTTCATTAATGGATGGGTTAATATTTGTGTGACCCCCTTCATTAATTTTAAAATTTATAACCCAAGTGATGTGCGACCCTTCAATCATATCTCAAATGGGCACTGCCCTTAGATCTGTCAGATTTATCTGATATTTAATCTAAAATTTTGACTTATGTTAACTCCTTAATAATTTGACTCTTTGTAGAGCGCGCATCCGTCGGATTGGGCCCAACTCAAGCGCGTCCATACATATTAGGAAAGTAACATGGGTTTAATCATTTTAATTATTTTCTACCTTAGGTTATATTTTTTTTGAATCATCGACCTTCGGCTTAACCTTCGAGCTTCTTGGTGAAAGCGCGTCTGCAGGATTCCTTTTTATGAAGCGCTACCCTTAGATTGATTTTAAGGTACTTGAATTTTAACATAATGGGGTGCGTCTCTTTTAATTTAAGACCTTAGTGTAAACTTTATTTTTTGGAATTTAATATTGCTTGTATTTATGGGTTTTTAAACCATGGTGCTTGATTAGATTATTAATATCTTAGGACTTGAAGGTTTGTCATTTGATTTAGGCCTCAAGGGGGACTTTATTTTAGGAAGATCAGAGTTAATATTTGTTTAGAAATCTAATCAATAAAATATTACACTATCCTTTATTGAGCATTATTGAAAGGGGCACTCATTATTTAAAACCATATTTAAACTCATCAACTAAGCCCCTAAAAAATCAATTTACTCACATCGAGTGAAAAAGCGACCAGTATTATTAAGCATTTTGATTGAAACCAAAAAATTTAATTTTGGGGTTTCAAAGTTTGAGTCCAATTTGTCTCCAACACTTCCCACATCAGATAGTTAGTCCACATGGAGCGCTAGAGTGAAGGGAATAAATCCACCTATTATTTTTTACTTTTATATGTAGGAGACATTAGGAATGGATATGCCAATTGACAATATATCATTAGCTAGCATGAAAGAGGGCATTAGTTTAATAGAAGAAATATGATACTTGTGAATGGTATGGGAAATAAATACTCAAACAATAAACAATAGTCAAGAAAAGTGAAATATATATCATTTGGTTAGGTTGGTATCAAATAATGGAAGGAGCGTTACCAAAAAAGAAGGTGAAGGCTATACTAAACAAAATTATATGTTACAAAGTCATACCAAATGGAAGTGGAATGATGGTAGAACGATAAATTAGAGAAGGGCTATTATAAAAAATATTAAAAACAAAGACAAATTTGAATGCAAGGGTTCAAAAAATTTGGGCAGAATTGTAGGTGTGAAACCAAAGGGTTTGGAGTTGGATTTACCTTTGAGTTTCTCCTCCCACGATGCTAGACTATATTTTTCACCATTGATGCCAATTTAGGATATGGTGTCTTCCATTTTGTATTTGAATTGATTGAAAAATCTTCTTTCGCATTATATTGGAGATCCAACAAGTTTTATGCATGTTAATGGTTGACTTGCTTGTTTTTTTTAATATATTGCACAATTTCCTTAGAAGATCGCACCACATTAAAGGTTAAATTGCATGAATTTGGATCACTTTAATGTTGGTTTTTGCAGGGTCTGTGTGAAATTTTTGGGTTGCAGCAATTCGTTTTATTTCTTTTATTTCATTTTTCTAACCCTTCCCTTTTGCAGTTTTTTTAACTTCGATGAATAAAATAAAATTTTTAAAAATTAAACCTCCAAAAATAGATGCATTGATTCTCTAATAAGCTTTAATGTTTCATTTTATGCAATTTCGATCTCATTTTGAAGCCATTTTGAAATTATAAAAATATTCAAAGTTGTTGTTTTATAAGGGATTTTGTAATTTTGAAATTTGACATAATCTCGCATTTTGAAGGTAAATCAAATTTCAAGATTTGCATTTTTATTTCAAAGCAATAAACTACCTTTATTTTATGAAAATTACAATTTCATTAAAGGGGGTCATTTATATGGTATTTTAAAGGCCATGATTTTTAAAGCAATAAATTAGCTTCTCTTTATAAAAATTATTATTTCATTAAAGAGGGGTGATTTACATATCATATCAAAGGCTACTACTTTTAAAGTTGGTGTTGGTATTTTTGCCACACTAAAATAAATTTTAAATTTTTTTGTCTAAGTGTTCAATGGGTTTCATTTTGGGTAAAATTAGAGCAAAATTCATTTTCGTTTCTTTTCTTGGCAAAATCCTTGTTCAGAGCAAAATTTATTTTTGCTCTATTTCTATTTCTTGGTGAAGTCCTCTCTTAGGCGAAAGAGTAAATATCCCCACAAAAACCACTTTTCAGATAGCAACTGTAGCAAAATCAAATTTTTGGGTGAGCTTCATTTGTACCATGGAAAAATCTCCTTTTGGCCTATGCCTTGGCAAAATTAAAAATTTTTGTTTCGTGTGTTTCTAGAGCGAAACTCTCTTTTCATGTGTTGCTGAGGCAAAAGTCCCTTTTCACATTTCATCAAAGAAAAACTCTCTTTTAACACATTGCTGAGGTGAAAGTACCTTTTCATGTTTCACTGGAGCAAAACTCCCTTTTCATGCATTGTTGAAGCAAAAGTCCCTTTTCGTGTTTTGCCATAGCGAAACTCCCTTTTCATGCATTACCTAAGTGAAAGTCCATTTTTGTGTTTCATCGTAGCGAAAGCTTTTTTCTTACCTTATAGTGGCTAAAAGCTTTTATCACGCGATGCCTTGGCAAAAGCATATTTTACGTGATGCTTTGGCAAACAGTATTTCAAAGCCATGCCTTGGTGAAAGCCCTTTTTGGGCTTTGCCTTGGTGAAATCAATCTATACCATTTTCTCCAAGTAAAAATCATGTTCAAATACACTCTAAGTAAAAAATCAGATTCGAGGGGATTTTGAGGCCAACAAATTCAATTTTTAGGGTGAAAAGTGTTACAATTCTTGGAATTACGTCTAATAAAGATTGGGTTCAATAGATAACCAAAATATTATTAAAATTAAATTTTGTTCACTCTTGAATCTGGTGTAATCCTACTACTTTTGAGGCACCACCATGAAGATGAATTTTCCTGATGATCCAGGCCAAATTTTAATATGCCATATCTCAAAATCGCTCTTTGCTTCCCAAGGAACCGAGAAATTGGTTCATTGATGCTACTGAGGAGAGAATTATGAATGACCAATCTATCATTTCCCATAATTTTTGTTTAATAAGAATTTAATTTTGGAGGTGAAATCCTCTATAAAAACTAAGAAACTTGATGTAAAAAAGGATGGACATTCTGCTAAAAAACTCTTTGAGTTTAAGCTTCTGGCTTAATTGAAATATTGTTGGACTCTGGTTCTTGGATCGATTGTGTATGTGATTGCTTTATGCCCATAATTTATGTTGTATTCATGCTTTTGTTAGATAGATTAAATTCTGCATTTGAATTTAATTTTTGATAAAGAAGTGAATGTTGAAATGCTAATTGGAAGTTATCTTTGCAATATGTGATTGGTTCCTTTGTTGCTCTTTCTGTTAAATGCTGGTTAAAATTTAACATGGTTATTTAGGTGCTAGTTCATCCCCACTTTATTTTTTTGCTTACAACCATATTTCCCATATCTTTCTATTAATTTCTCTCCCTAATATTTATACCAATTGTTAGATTAGTAAGGGAACCATCCCTCTCTAGATATTGGTATGAAGGACATCTCTTTCCTTCAGCCTTTCAACATTGGCTGAGTCTAGGGTGCATAATTTTATAATTAGGTAGATTCTTGATCATAGTTTTTGGCATGCCTGATGGGACCTAAAAGTTCCATCCTAAGTAGTATTAATATTTGATGTTCATCTTTTTTCTATTTTATTAGAATATATGGTGACTCTGTTTTACCCAGAAGTCTCCAAATGTGAAGTTGTTAAAAGGTTTACTACATGATCACAAGATCGAAGGCTAAAAAGTCAAAAAATCCCATTGAGTTCTTTGAGCTTTATACCCAAGTCTTAGGATAAAATCCTATATTAGTCACTCTGACTGCCCCATAAATTGCAACATCTTCAAAGGTGGCTGGTATATTTTTTTGTTCCTTCAAGTACCTCTAGCACTACCACTAGCTTTCCTCCTCCCTAAGAAAATCCTTTGATCCAAATGGCTCAAAATCCATCACCACCATGATAGTTTCTAGCATGGAATAATTTTGGAGCTTTGAATCTGCAAGCTTAGAATCCGATCCCACCACCAACATTGAAATATTTGCCTATTTATGATGGTATAATAAAAATAGCCTATGAGCATGTTCAAGACGTGGCTTCTTTGGAAACTATTCATAGCATCACAGATGAAGATGTCATGGTATGATTGCTCATGCTCTCTCTCATAATGAAGCTATTGTATTGGTATCAGTCCTTACCACCTACCACTATTACCACATGGGATCATTTGACTGAGTTAATGATAAAATATTTCAATGAAAAATCATATTCCTTTTCTTTGTTGCACCAATTTACGAATATTTAGAGGTATCCACAATAGAAAATAATTCACTTCAATGTTAGGTTCACCAAAACATGGTAGAGATTCCTTTATGTTCTCCATATAACTCCTGAACAAGCCACATTTCATTATCTTCGAGACTTTAATTCCAACATTAACATGGCCATTAGTCAGTCCAATGTTTATACATTTTTGACCTTGTACATCCAAGCATAAAAAGCTAAAGCTAATTTAATTGCTATTGGTAATCTCTTGTTGAAAATAACAATGCCTATATTTCTTGATCTCCCACAACATTTATATTCTAATGCATCTTTGCAATCTTTTCCAATGTCACCCATGTATCCAATTTCTTCATGGAATACGAGTTCATCTCAAACCTCGATAGTTTTTATCCCATAATTGCCTGCTCCTTCCATTCCCCAAGTACTTGCTCTAGTTCCATTCCCAACATTGTCATCTTTTTCAACACCACTACCATTACCAGCTCCTAAAAGAACATTAAATACTAATCCTTAGATAATGTTGTTGTAATAGATGTAATCAATGAACTTAGTAATGAGATCGATGATAAAAGATATCATAGCCATTAATAAAATGTAACCGATAGATATTTCCATCCTAGGATATTCCAACCTCCACCAATCATCGAAGAGCAAGTTGCTTCGACTAGCAATATTCTTAAAAGGAATACGATCATGTTAGCAAATGAAGAAGTTGGTCCATCAAAAAAAATGTATTGGTGTTCTACCTACAATAATCTGCATGGCAAAGCAACTTGCATGGTTCATCTGAACTATGTGCAGACACTGGAAGATAACTCTTTTGATGGTTATATCAACATTATTACAAAAGTTGATCATAATTTTATGGTTTCTTCCTTAGAACAAGTATCAATTCTCACAAGATTTGGGAAAAAATCGATCACAATGGACCCAGCTGAGATGGAGCTATTGTAGGTACTTGTTGAACCAAAGGTGCAAAATAAAAATAGACAAGCACAGGTGAAGACACCTAGCATAGCATCTAATTCTAAAGAAGTTATCTTGTTAAAATATATCTTGCATATCTAGGTGAAAGAGATATTGCAAGAAAAGGTTTCAACTTCACAAGCACCAGCTACACAAACGCAATCTAAAATAAAGGAACAGGCAAAAGAATAGCTTAAATACCCATGTTTGACAAAAATTCAGAGGGTGGAAGCCATGCAATAATATTGGAGCAAGGATGATCCTGCCAATGACGGAACAAAGTCCAACATATCTACGTACAACATTTTTGAAGAATTGCAAGAAAATTCCTACCAAGGTTAGTCTCTATGATGTGTTGCAATTGCTTGGATAGGTTTATTTATTTTAAGAGTATTTGAAGTTTATTAAGGATAAAAAGAAAAATTCCACTCAAACAGTGTTAGCCCAGATGCTCACAACTTCTACTACTGGAAAAAATAGACTACCTAATTTTTATGTCTCTTAGGATGGAATGTTGGATTGTGCATAACTGCATGATTGACTCTAGTGCTATGACAAATATCATACCGAAGGTAGTTTGTGAAGTTATGGGCATCGAATATACAAGAAGTAGACCAGGCATATTGTAGTTGTAAGGAACCCCTGTAAAAATAGTGGGTGTTATCAAAGATATCCCTATTGTCTTGCATAATATACCTCAGATCACTATGATCCAAGATATGGTTGTGGTTGATTTGGAGCCATACTTTAGTATGTATCTCTTGAGAGAATTCACTACCAAGATGGGAGGTTATCTTTCTCTGGATTACTCTCACTTGGAAATTCCATTCAAGGGAAAAATAATTTGAATCTATAATGAGAAGCCTTCCACATTTCATATAGAGAGGATTGAAGAAGAAGAAAAATCCATGAATTCTATCAACATGATGACTGAAGAATTAGGAGAATTGGATTTGATGGAGGAAGCTTTGAATGAGATTCATATAGAAGATAAATTTTTAATGAATGATTTTAATGTGATGATGTAAATTGAGATTGGTTATTACACTATTACTAGGCCCGAAAAGGCTGAAATGAAGGTGTTTGATGATCAAAATCCTGTTCTATATCAGTTGTGGAAGCTCTACTTTGATGGTGCAAGATGTAAAAATGGCGTAGGAGCTAGAATTGTCCTCATTTATCCTTCTAGAAGATAGAATACTTATTCATACAGGTTAACTTGGAGTTGTACAAATAAGGCTACTGAGTATGAGGTATTGTTCTTAGTACTAAAGAAAGTAGAGAAGATTGGGATCAAAAAACTACAAAGTTTTTGATATTCTGAGCTAATTGTCAGTCAAGTAACTAACAAATGTGTCTCCAAGCAGCATTATCTAAAGGTATATCACAACAAATTCTAGGATCTATTTGAAGCCTACACGGTGTTGAACATATGAGTGATTTCATGAGAACAAAATAAACACGCAGATCCCTTGGCATCCCTTGGTGCCAACTTTTCTCTAGTTAAGCATGTGGTGAAGAAACCAAAGACCGTAAGGTTAGTTTATAAACCTTCAATTCCTAACAAGAATATTTATTGTAAAGTTTCTGAAAGTGATGATCAAATCATAAAATTTCTAATAAAAGAGGCTATTATTGTAGAAGGAAGAACACTCAGTAAAGAGGAATTTGAGGGACTGATCTAGTTAAGAAATAATAATATCCTAAAAGGATTGATTTCATTCAAAAGTCTCTTTGATGAAAATGAAAAAGCTAAAAAACATAAGATCAAATTAGATGAGGAGTACATAAAGCTACAATTGGAACCCAAAAATTCAATCAAAGTTGAGACTAATTGCACTCCATAAGAGCCTGAGAAAATCAAGAAGCTATACCATAAATTTACAAATATTGTTACCTGGAGTTACCATGATTTAAAATGTTACAAAGATAATGTGATCAAGCATACTATTGAGCTGCAAGGAGTGAGATATTTCAGGAAGAAACAAAGATTAGTCAATCCCAAAATTGAAGTTCTTATGAAATATGAAGTATTAAAAATACTAGAAGCTAAGATTATTTACCCAATCAAGCATTCTACCTAGGTAGCGAATTTTGTCCCTATGTAGAAAAAGAATGGAGATATTCGCTTGTGTGTTGATTTCCAAAATTTAAATCAGGCTTCTCTAAAGGATCATTATCCTTTGTCATAGATTGATCATATTCTTCACATAGTTGCAGGAGCTCAAATATTTTCTCTATTAGATGGATTCTCTAGCTATAATAAGATATGGTTCAAGGATGAAGACCAATACAAAACAACATTCACCACAAAATGGGGTACATTTTCTTATCAGCGAATGCCTTTTGGTCTCTCAAATGTTGGAGCAACCTTTTAGAGAGCGATGGATGTAGCTTTCGGTGAGTTTCTAAACCAAGTCATTGTTATTTATTTGGATGATATGACTATATTTTCTCATAATAGGGAGGAGCACAACTTGCATTTAAGACAAGTGTTTGAAAAATACCGAGAGTTTGGGATATCCATCAACCCGAAGAAGTCTATCTTCACGGTGAAGGAGGGAAAACTCCTAGGCCATGTAATCTCAGAAAAGGTTTAGCTATTGATCCAACTAGAGCTAAGGCTCTTTTGAAGCTTCCATTGCCATCCAATAAGAAGGATTTATAGTCATTTTTTGGTCATATTAACTTTATTTTAAAGTTTATTGCAGATTTTGATCGAGTTATGAAACCAATGACTGAAATCTTAAATAAATATGATGGGTTTAAATTGACTGAGCAAGGGAAGCAAGCATTTAGAAAAATAAAGAAAAATTTGCTCAAGCCCCTATTTTGATAAACTTCGACTATTCGAAGGATTTTATCCTATATGTTGTTGGTGAACAGGAGAGTTATGCAACGGTGCTCACATAGAAGGGAGATTATGGAGATGAGAAATCGATCATATTTTTAATCCAAGTCATCCAGCCTCATGAGGGAAAGTACAATTTCATAGAGAAGCAAGTGTATGCAATAATGAAGTCTCTAAAGAAGTTTTGGTATTTTGTTTCACAAAGTAAAATAATTATTTATGTTGTTCATCTGGATGTCTAAAGTTTCATTATCCAAGGTGAGCTTGGAGATAAGAGAGCTGGTTTGGTTTTCTAAAATCCAAGAGTATGATATTAAAATTTGGCCAACCAAGCTATTTCATGTCCAAGCACTATGTCAAGAGCTTACGAAGAATGTTGCTTCCAAATCAATGGTTTACTAGTATGAAGATTCAATAAGTGAAAGTCATTTTGCTAATCATTCTTAATTTGATTGTGATTGGATAGAGGACCTTGTCAAATATTTCAATTCAGGAAGGTGTCCTTCACATATCAATGCTTCACAAAGAAGGAGATTTAGACTATAGGTCCTCAGGTATGTTATGTTACCAAATGGATTATTTCATAAGAACATTGATGGAGTGCTTCTTAGGTGTGTTAGAGAATCATCAAAGCATAAAATCTTGGAAGAGTTTCATTCTAGATTGTCAAGAGGCCACTATGTAGGAAGACCCATGGCATTAAAAATTATCAAAGCAGGTTATTTCTAGCCCACCCTCTTTTCAAATGCATTTAAGGTCAGTCAAATTTGTGATAAATGCCAAAGGTATGTCGGTAGGAGCAGAAATGCACCTTTGCCTCTTCACCCGATCCAAGTAGAAGAACCATTTCAACAATGGGGTTTAGATTTTATTGGGGTCATTGATCCTAATTCATCTTGTAGACATAAGTATATTTTGACTACAACTGATTATTTCACCCGATGGGCCAAAGTAGTTCCAACTAAGAAGGTATACCAGGAGGTAGTCATCACTTTCCTTGAAGGATTGATCACTCGCTTCGATATACCAGAGGTGATTATAATAGACAACGAAACTCCATTCATTGGTGCCAAAATCAATGATTTTGTGGGTAAGTATGATATTTATTTAAAAAATTCATAAAATTACTATCCATAGGGAAATAATTTGGCTAAATTCACAAACAAGAATCTACTTAGGATTCTGAAGATGACTCTTGGTAACAACAAGTGAAGTTGCCATTTGCTCCTAAATCAAGCTTTATGGGCTGACCACATATCAATTAAAAAGTCTATCAAGATATCCCCATATTCCCTGGTGTATTCTTGCCCTTTCACATTGAGTTTTCGGCCCTTCAATCCTTGCAATTGCTTGATGATGAAGATGATGAATTTGATCCCATGAGCGCAAGGTTAGCTCAGCTATTATAGTTGGAGGAAGAAAGGAAGAAAACATATAATGCATTCATGGAGCATGCTCAGATGACAAAGAATTGGTTTAGCAAAAAGACTTTAGAGAAGGCATTTAAGGAGGGTGATCTTGTGTTAAAATGGAATGAGAACAAGGCAAAGCCAGGCAAACATCACAATTTTGAGGTAATTTGGGAGGGTCCATTTTAGATTTCTAGTGTGAACCAAGTTAATTCATATTATTTGTAGGATATGGATGATCGTGTGTTGCCAATTCCGATGAATGGTCTTCATTTGAAGGCCTACTACCAGTAAAAAACTCAGGATCAAAAGTGTAAATATGTACATAGTTTTTTAATGTCTTTTTATTTGAAAAAATGACTAAGGATGGGGAGCGAAATTCCTTTTCATTGGGCGAAGGTATTCTCGCTGGAAAAAATTATTTTCGCCAATGAAAACCTTATTCGTCTATCCTAAAAAAAAAGAGTGAAATTCCTTTTCACTGGACGATGGGATTTTTGCTGGCAAAAGTCTTTTTTGCTAGCAAAAATCCTGCTCATGTTTTTTTGGGCAATTCACCCCAAAATTGTTTTTTTAGCATGCATGCTTTAAAATTTTTTGCTTTTCAGGTGAATGGAGGTAAATCACGCCTTTTGTAAAGTTGGACGCTCAATTTATCAAAAGCACTTGATAAAAGGATTAAAAAAAAAGTGATTTCATCCAAATAAGCTTTTTGCTCATGCATATCTTCCATTTTCAAAGTGAAACTCAAGTTGACAAAATATTCTTCACTCACATGCTTTTTTCGAGTAAAAGAAGTGGTGAAGAATATTTTCAAAGCAAAAGTGGGTGAAATAGCTTTTTACCTTGCTTATAGGTGAACTCCCATAGTGCATGGTATTTTGCTAGAAAAATCAATGAAATATATGTTTGGGACTCCACTTCAGTGAAACAAAGGCATCCATCACGTAGTTCAAGGTGAAAAAGTGTTGAATCACATTTTTCTAAATTGATCGTTAACAATAGGTTGCACCTCCCAAAAAAGAAAAAAAAGGAATTAAAAAAAATGCAAAGCAACCAATCACAATGCTCGAAAAAGAGGTGGGTGAAACGGTTGAATCATTGAAAGGCATGACATTCTCCTGAATTTAATAGGTGCATCGTAGACATTAAATTCGGTGGAAGTGATTGGAAAACTATAAAAAGGTGAATGTTTCAGTTTAAGAATAAAAAATTTCAAAGCTCTTGTTTGTAGAATTGGTTTGATTTATTTTTTGCTTCAAGGTTCAAAATTATTTGCTATCTACTCAAGGAAATATGAATATGGGAAAGAAAACCATATAGGCCAAGAGGAAGAAATATTAGAATAAGACTAACCCAAAAAAGAGGTGGCAAAAATCTATAGAGGAGAAAGAAGTAGAGTTGGTGTCTTACTATGACTACCTAGCACAAATCGATGACTACTTAATTATGAAGAAAGGCATGGAGAAATTGTAGCAAGATGTCAAATTTTCTCTATAGAAGGTATCCATCGAGAGTTCCCACACCACGACATTCTACTTCCATATTTTTTGGTACCTTTGTATGCTGGTGCATCCATGTCCCAATATGGTATGGTAAATTGCACAATGCTATGATCCTTCCACGAGAACCATTTGAAACACCAAAGGAGATAAGCTATTCAGTATTTATACCAACTAAATCAAAGAAGCTTTTATCTATGGTGCAAGAACTCCTTCCAACATTATTTTTAAGAGGCTCAATATTGTGTAGCAAGAGGAGATATACCAATCCATAGTACCTATGTGGTAGTTCATGGAGAATCAGTTGCTAAAGACACCATGGTTTGAGGAATTTCCAGATTTACCATTATTATTGAGGGATTTCAAGAGCTGAGATTTATATTAGATGTTGGCATGGATGTTTGTAATACCCTCAAATTCCATAGTGCATAGGTGGTAGACATCACTTAGACAATGTATTTCATAGGTTGAATTTTACACCTCGACTGCCATGACAACAACCACGAATCCAATTTTCTTTTATTGGGTAGATTTCATAGCTCAGATAATGCATACATAGTTGTAGAAGATGCAGAGCGAGGAAGATATCACCTTCAGGCATTGTTATTTCCTAGTATGGTATTTATTTTATTACATGCATCCCCATTTTGCCTTTATAGCAATAAAAAATTCAAATGAAGCAAGTAGAATGTTGCCAGTTTATTCATGGACTCAAAGTTTGTCAAGAAAGGAGTCTTACTATAATTATAATTAGAAGTTTTTGGGACTATCCATTAATCTTATTTACAATGTGTGTGATAGAGTGTCAAAAGTAATGAAAGAGGAGATTGTTACAAAGGATAAAGGTGATATATTTTTGCTAATGCAAGGAGTTGTCATCAGAATTTTTTAGTTTCATCGATAAATATTTTTTGTTACCGTATTTTACCATTGAACATATTTTTGCATTGGAAGTAGCCCGATAGAATGATTTTGCAAATGACACATATGGATCATATAGGGGAAAGTGAGCTACGTGCACCATACCTTTTCAGTTTGGCAATGTTAAGGTGACTCGGTATGTGTAGAACGAGTTGATGGCTGAGACACTGTACGACCATGGATTGATTGAGCTTCCCCAACGATGGTGGTATGACCCTCTGAGCATTTTTAGAAAGTTTATCAAAGCCAATAATTCTCATTTCTACCCCAAAGAAGACATCCTGCAGCAAAGGAACAATTCCAAGAAGTGCAACCTTGAGTGGCATGTTGAAAATATGATGTCACTCCCTCCTTGGCATGATTTCTATGAAATGGAGGTCGAGTATGATCCTACAAATCATCCAGATTAGGTTCATCTTCATGATTTTTTTAATCAAATGAAAGCAAAATTGCTCGAATGGTCTTATGAGAATATGGCTAACTAGTAGGTCATGAGGGTCCATCGAGGAAAGCTTGGGTCTAGTTACTCTTTGGTTATGGACAAAGCATTGTCACTAATTTATGATGATCATTGTGATAAGTAGCATCCCATATCTTTCATTGACCTAGTACATCGAAGTATTTATAGCCATAATAAGGAAGAATACATGGTAAGAGAAAATAAAATATTGGTTGGAGAGAGGATAATTATTGAAGAAGAAGAAGAGGAGCAATAGCCACCCGAGGAATATCTTTCACTCAGAAAGAGGAGTGCGGGTATAAGGGTATCTTTCCCTAATATGGTAAAGAAGCCCATAAGTGGTGTAGTTCTTCCTCTTATAACAAAGCCACTTTATTCACTCATAGTTAAGCAAATTATTTTTAAGAAGATACCCTCTTTGGCTTAGTAGGAATGACCAAGATATATGGTGATGATAGTAGATATAGAAGTAGAGGGAGAGATATAATAGGAAGAGAAATATCCAGTAATGCAGTAGCCTTCATCGTCAGCTCAAATGGTGTCAGAGCTCATAAGTACGAATTTTCTCTCTTCTTCTCTAAATGATGAGTATTTGGTGACCACTACTTCCCTGTCAGTAGTTCCCATTTCCACTTCACGTCCATTTATTATACCCATCTATTTGGCTTTCCTCTTCATTTCATAGTCGCAGGTGACCAATGCTTCCCCCGCTTCTTATGTTCTCTCTATTTCTCTTTCTTTTAGTTCATTCACATCTCCCCCGAATCCATTTTTCCTTCCATTATCCTCTATTCCCACCTCCATCCCTATCAATCCCATAGTCACTATAAGTATGCAAGCCCCTATAAGGTTAAGTGTAATTGTAGCACCTTCCACTTCTACTCCCTCTATTGATCCAAACCCTCAATAGGAATTTTTATTTTTTTACCTAATTTTTGCATCATAGGAGCCACTGGCTTTAGAAATGGAGCTGCTACTAGAGAACCCCATGGCAAATAAGATCAGCCAAGCATGAAAAACATCCTCATGATGGTTGAAAATTTGTAATAGGAAGGATTGCAAGCCCCGACTAAGGTGATGAAAAATGTGACTTTTGATCCAAATGCTATTGAGGTGCACACTATGAAAATGGTTCCTCAGGTCCAAAAACCCCAAGGAGAGATGGCATCCAGTGATTATTCATATCAAGTCATCACTAAGGACCTCATAAATATTGATACTACTAAGAAATTAGGTAATATACAAGTGGATATGAGTTCAATCTACTTGCATGGTGAGCATTTTAAGGATTGCTTCTTCTAAGCTGAAGCAAAGATAGCAGAGCTAGAAGATGCTTTGGCTACACATAAGTCCCAACTGGACACTTCATAGTCAGAATCTCAACAATGGTAGAGAAAAACGATAATCCTAAAGGGAAAAATTAAGGTATATAATCAAGCGATTGAATAACATCAAGAAACATGATAGGAAGTGCAGCAACAGATCCATAACTTGAAGGACCAACTCTAGAGTCTATATAATCATTTAGCAGACAAGATGATGCAATCAGTAGCCCTCACAAAGGAAAAATTTAAGGAGGCTCACAATAATATAATTATTGATTGCTTCCCAAGGAGCCACTAGATTGGTTCATTGCTACTATTGAGGTGAGAATTATGACCAACCAATTTTTCATTTCCCATAATTTTTTAATGAGCATTTAATTTTGGAGGTGAAATCCTCTATAAAAACTAAGAAACATGATGTAAAAAAAGGATGGACACTCTACTGAAAAACCCTTTGAGTTTAAGCTTTTGCCTTAATTGAAATATTGTTGGACTCTGGTTCCTAAATTGACTGTGTATGTGATTGCTTTCTACCCATCATTTCTGTTATATTCATGCTTTTGTTATATATATTAAATTCTACATTTGAATTTAATTTTTGATGAAGTGAATGTTGAAATGCTAATTATCTTTGTAATCTGTGATTGGTTCTTGCATTGCTCTTTTTTTTAAATGTTGGTTAAAATTTAACATGGTTATTTAGCTACTAGTTCATCCCCACTTTATTTTTCTGGATTATAGCCATATTTTCCATATTTTTCATTAATTTCTCTCCCTAAGCTTTATACCAATTGTTATATTAGTAAGGGAACCATCCCTATCTAGAGATTGATCCAAAGGACATCCATTTCCTTCGGTCTTTCAATGTTGTCCAGGTCTAGGGTGCATAATTTTATACTTAGGCAGATTCATGACCAACAGTTAGTCATTTAATAATTTTAATTTCATGTTCAAAGCAAGTTATAAGTTAGTTTCTCTTTATGAAAACTTCAATTTCTTTTAAAGGGAGATAATTTATGCAACATTTCAAGGACCATCATATTTGCAAATTTAATCATTTAAATGATGTTATTTCATGCTTAATATTTAACAAAGCAACATTAAATGAATTCATTCATCATTTAAGACTCACATTAAGAGATATTTTAATCTTTATTTCATGATCAAAGCAGGGTTTAATAAAGACAAGATAAAGCTTGTTTAAAATATACTTAACTAAAATAAGATAAAATTTACCTAAAATATTTCAATATAAAAGGTACTAAGTATTTACATCATGGTCATATGAGGTCCATTCATATGTTCTTTTCTTTTAAGTTCCATGACCAACTAATACCATAGCACAATAAAATTATACCAATATTGGCCCCTTGTTAACAGTTATTTGCAAATCACTAATATATTCCTAGCACTTTCTTGACATATTTTCACAAGCACTCAAACACATATAAGTAAAAGGAACCTTAGATAAATTTCTATTTCTTTGCAAGAGAGGATTTTCTAATCAAAATGTAGACTGTGATGGTGATTTTGTAATTGGACAAAATTTTCACTCAACAAGTAGTTTAGTAAAACTAAAACAATAGAATAACTTGAAAAACATATTAAATAGGATATTATGGATCACTCTTATTGGTATTTGTATTTTAAAAAAAAAATAATAGTTATTTTAGTTAGTTTTTGGGTCATTATATCTAGTATAAGAGCTCTAGGTATGAGGGTATAGATATTCTTAATGTGCTTAAGAGATTTGGATGTATTTCTATTTCAGGCTTTGGTATAAATTCGAGAGGACCTAGAATTACTACTTGCTAAGAATCAAATGGGGATTAACCCCAAGGGTGGTTAGAACACTGTGACACCTTGCTTATAGTAACAATGGACTTATGCATTACCATAACTTTGGCACTACCCTAATAAGATAACTATGTATTATGGCTTAGTAGTTTAGTTCAAAGTGAATATATAACCTAATATTCTCTATTTTTGTTATGTTTAGGCTATATCGAACCCAATATGAGACAAGGAAATATTGCTTCCCCAAATAGAAAACACTATAAGGATAATCTTAAGGAAGAAATCAAAGAAAGGGGTTCAAGGAAATGAATAAAAAAGGTGGAAAAGCTCATCGCCATTGCTACAGTGTTGCAAGAACAAATAAAACAACAAGGGGAGATAATAGACCAACAAAGAGAACAAATAAAATAACATAAGCAGTTGAATGATTCCTATTTTGTAGAACTAACAAAGAAAAATCGATAGTTCCAAATGGGAAGAGAAAATATTGGTTATTTAAAGTGGAAAGGTCAAAAAAAAGAATGGGTAAGCCAACTCAAACCTGCTAATAATAAGAGGAAGGGTGATGAACAAGGTGAATGGAAACCTACTCAACTAAAGAAAAGTGTAGCTAAATTGATTTATGGGGAAGGACAAAGTCAACTAAAGGTACCGTAGGCAGAACAAATTGCAAAGCATATTTAGAAAAACCATGAATGACCCAAAGAAGCTTGCCACATATGTGGAGGACCATATTATGCAATCAAATACCCCAATAAAATAAATTTAAGTGGAAAGAAGAGGAAACCTCCAAAACTCACTCAACCTTAGGAAAGGAAGAAAAATAGATTCACCTCAAATAAGGTAATTGGGGAATGAAATTGGATAAAGACAACAACACCCCAAGGGAAGTTGCTAATTGTGTGGAGGCCCTCATTATGTGGTTAATTTCCCAAGAAAAACAATACCAAGCATTCAAGAAAAAGAGACAAACCATGGATTATAGGTGACAATAAAAAATTAAGATCGAAACTGAGCATCCATGCCATATATGTAGGAATATAAATTTTATTTTTCCCTCTAAAGAAATGCTTTAGCTTTGGTTAGATTTATTTTCATAGTTTTATTTCTTCTAGTTAGTAAGGGATATGCCAAAATGTCTAGGATATTTTTCCCAAGGGTGGAAGGTCAAGTATGGTTCTAGCCAAACCTACTCAGTAGACCAATGTTTCCCAATGGTAGATATTACTTTAAATAGTGGTACTACTGAAGGTTGTTTGTATGTAACTCCACTTCATACTTTTTTTGTGATCCTATGGATTGATTTGTTACAAAATCATAAATCCTTGATTAATTTCCAATATTTATGGATCAAGTATTTAGAAAAGGACAAGGAGAGACTACAAATTCATAGCAAATAGGGATCATTTAAATCCCATATGTTGTCAGCTATGCAATTAAAGAAAGCCCTCAAGTAGGGATGGATAGTTTTAAAACTCAATGAAGTTGGAGAAGATCAAAGAAACACCCAATTTTCTAGGAATTTAAGGATGTGTTTCATGAGGACTTACCTGATATTCCTCCTATGCTAGAATTTGATTTTAACATTGAACTTAATGGTAGAATTTTAAAAAAAGAGAAGAATGTTTTAAAATAACTAAAAATATCCTACAGTCGTTGGTTAGATGAGAAGATATTAATGATGGGTAGGTGGGTTTAATGAGGTACAAGATAGATAGCATGAGTAGGAAGGACTTTCCTCCATATGTATTGAAAGAGGACAAAAGAAAAAATAATCAAGCACAAAATAGAGAGGACCAAGCCTTATGCGAAAGCACCACCATAGAAGGAAAAACCAACAAAATCCAAGGAATGATAGATTGGTATAAATGGACATACTCTCCTTCTATCCTTTTAAAAAGGAAAACTATTTGAATGTTTTTATTTTGGAAATAGTTGTTATGGTTATGACAACTTGGTATTGTTGTTCAATATTTTGTTTAAGCTAGGTGTTGCCCCTTTATGTCATGTTTTGGTGGTTACATCTCATCTAGCTCCTACCCTTGGGTCAGACCTTGGGATACAAACTCAATAGTCAAGAGTATCTACCTTTCATCAAATATACAATGTTATCGTACAAGCTAAAAATATCCTAATTAATGTAGGAAGGCTACCTCCAAAGATATTCATACCATATTTTTATAATATCCCTTAGTTTCAAGCTAAGGTAGCTATATCTTCATATATGGATCTACCTTCCTTGTCATCATCACTTTCCCAAGTGGCCCCAATTCCTTCTCTCAAAAAATATCTACCTCGATTCCTTTTCCACCACTCCCATATCAAAATCCCCAATAATTTACCTAGTTGCTCAATATTCAAAATACCTTTAAAAAAATCAATAACAAGGTGAATGCAATGGAAAATATGGATATAGAAAGGTATCAGTAGAGAATATTACCATACATTAATAGAGATCAGAAGCTTGGTACCAGTAATAATGTTGGTCCTACGGTTAACACAAATCAAGAAGATCAAGAATTTACCCTTAAGACCAATTTGGTAAATGTTTGGTGTCTTATTTGTAATGATCCTTATAATTCATATACCTATGTCATGTACCAACACCATGTGTAATAGGCCATAAAGAAAGCTAAGAGGCATCATAAAGGAAGATTCAATAGGATATGGGCTAAAAGTAATCATAAAGGAAGAGTCAACATGATATGGCAACTGAAACAAATCATAGTTGAACAATATCTCAATGAATAAGAAATAGTTTCTGTCATGACCAATTATGGAAAGAAGACATTGTAGGTTTATCCACAAATGATAAATCAATTTTAGGTTCCTTATCAAATAAAAGAGAAACACCCATACAAAATAAGGATAAGTTCTTGATCCCACAGGAAACTAAAAAGAGGGATGCAATTCCTAAAAGCAAAAAAAAGGGAATGGGCACTCCAAAGCAGTATGAGAAGTAAAATAAAGAACAAGTTCTAAATATGAATCATAAAAAAAATTGATATTTCCTTCCATTACTAAGAGACAGAGGATTGAAGCTACACAACAACACAAGAGGAAGTATGGTGAACCAAATAAGAGGTATGAGAAGATACATTTGGAAAATTCAGAGCTTTAAATTATTGAAGAGATGAAGAGGACCCCCTCTAGTGAAAGTCTCTATGACACTCTCTTCATCCTTTGTCAGGTAGATCTACTCAAGGCTTCTTTAAGTAAAAAATTTCAAGAAAAATAGACTACCACTATTTTTAGCATACCTTCTTTCAAGGAGAAGATAACTCATGTAGCCTTAAAGAACAAACCTCCTTCCTTTTACATTTCTTTGAGAATGGAGGGTTGGATAGTATGCAACTGTATAATAGATTCAAGGGCTTCAACCATAGTTATGCCCAAAATAATCTGCAATGAAATGGAAATGGATTATACTCGTTCCTATATAGGAGTCTTGTAGTTGAATGGTACACTAGTTAAGACCATTAGAGTGGTTAAGGATGTGCTATTGAGATTACATAGAGCTCCAGAGGTTACTGTTGTGCAATAAATTGTAGTGGTATACCTAGATCCTTACTTTGGTCTATGTCTTTCCAGATAGTTCACTACCAAGTTAGGAGGTTATATGTATTTGAATTACTCTTGCATTATGATTCCATTCAAAGGCAAGAGAATAAGGATAACAGCTAAAAAACCCATGTTCTATCACATTGAAAAATTAGAAGATATGTGTAACCTCTCAACTCTAGATGAAATTGAATTGGTAGAGAGCTTCGAAGAGTTAGAAGTAGAATATGAATTTTCATTCAGAGAAGACTACAAATTTTTTGGGATAGGTATGGGTACTTATAGCATTTCTTCTAAAATAGATAAGAATACCCTAGCCATATCTTATCAATCACTAAGAGAGTCAAAAATTTGGACAATGCATTTTGATGGGGCAATATGCAAAAATAGGGTTGGTGGTGGTGTAATTTTGAAATCCCCTTCAGAAGGTATAAATTTTTTTGCTTATAGATTGACATGGTCTTGAACTAACAATGTTGTATAATATGAGGTTGTATGTTTAGTATTAATGCAAGCCAAAAGTATGGGAATTAAAATATTAGATATATATGGTGAATTTGAGCTAGTAGTTAATCAAGTCACAGAGAAATGCAGTAGCAAGCACCATTACTTACAATCATAGAGGAATAGAGTATGGGATTTTATGGAATATTTTGATGCTTTAAACATCCACTCTATTCCTAGAAAACATAATATGTTGGTTGATGCTTTAGCTATTAAGGTTGTAATTGAAACCATTCTTTAGATCTTGGGTCAGTAAAGGATAAAATAGTTAAATTAGTCTTCAAGCCTCCAGTACCAGACAAATAGATTTTTGGTAATTTTTTAAGAGTTATGGTTAGATAAAAGACTTTTTAGTAAGAGAAGCCTTCTTATCTAATTTATATTAATATCTTCCTTAAGAAATGGATCAACAAGATGCCATATAGTTAAAGAAAAATCATATCCCTAAGGGTTTGATTACACTAGAAAGCCTCTTTGATAATTAATATGAGAAGAAATAAAGGGCCATGGAAATCAATGATGAGATCTACAAAGATATTGAAGTAGAAAATAATAAAAAACTCAAAATTAGGAATCAAGGAGACTAGGTGGGAGGGGCTCTGCAGGTGACTTCCTATGAGAGTCATATTCCAGTTCCCTACATCCCTTCCATGGCCTTGTCCCAGGTCCCTAATCCTATCCCAACTTCCCTAGCACTTCCTTAACCCTTCCTTCTTGGCAAGATGGTGTTGCATATGATCTCCTTGGGGAGGGAGATCACTAATCCAATGTTTTTACCCTTTCCTTACCCTTTGGTGGGGTTTTCCTCTGGTGCCTAGGTCCTGGGATGGTTTTGGGTTCTTCCCTAGGACTTTCCCTAGGTTTTTTGGGTTGTTTAGGGATTTTTTCCTTGGATTTCCTAGTTTTTTCTAGGTTTTTCAAGTGTCTTATTGACATTTACCCTTGGATGTTATTGAGTTGAGGAATTTTGGGGCTGTAGAAAAGTGGCTTCATGATTAGTTTTACACAACATCCTTTTGGTCTTGGGGAGGACCATGTGCTTTCTTCTATGACTCTACTCTTTAGGATTGATGTTATAGGTCCAACAAAATTCTTGTTTCTTTCATGGCCTACCTAGGGGGGCCTATGGTTTCCTTGTTGTTTTTTCCTTGCAAGAATTCCTCATATGTTTCCTTGAATTTTTTTAGTGGTGGTGTTCAAGGTTGTCTAATATTTATGACTACATCCTTTCTATTTGGGCTTTATAATTTGCAGTTTGGATTCCTCATGACTTATTCCTATTAGGTTGCTTGGGAACTTTCCCATCATTTTTCTACGGCATGTTGTTATGCTTCTACTACTTCCTCTACTGGGTTGGCATCCTTGAAGTATTCTGTATTTATTGCATGAGGACTTCATGGCCTGTGGATTTCCTCAACATGTTGTCTCACTTTCCAGGCCTATGATTTAATGCTTGAGAATTTTGTGGTCTGAGTAAATCCTTTGTTGGTTTTTCCACATTTCAAGCTCACAAGGGATTCAATTTTTTCTCTATTTGAGTGATCCTATGGCATCCTTGCTTACTTCCCATGCTTTTTTAGGTAGGATTTACTGTAATAGTAGTTTCTCTACTCCACCCTTTGGTGTAGGGTGGTTTTTCTACTTTTGGTTGGTTTTCCCCTATGTGGGAAGTTGTATCTTTCATGGTTTTTAGTTTCCCATGGGTGGTTTGGCACCTATTTCCTTTTCCCACCCTTGGGATGTTTCAAATTTAAATTTAGGCACCTGTTTTCTTTTTTTGCCTTTGGGAAGTTTTAAATTTGATTTTAGGTGGGTTTTTTGTTTTCTTCTACCGCCTTCTCCTTTCCTGCATGGCGGGATTTTCAAATTTTGTTCCATGCATTTTTCCTCACTACCTTCCTGAATGCTTTCCTGAAGGTGTTCCTCAAGGATTTCCTCAAGCCTTTCTTGATGTCCATCCTTGGATTATTTCTCTTGTAGTTTGATGTAATCAGGTTTTGGGATCCTTGATAAAAACCCACTTTTAATTCAACTTACCAAAAAAAAAACTCAATATTAGCATTCAATGTTCTCCAAAATAATAGAGAAAATTAAGGACATATACCTCAAATATAGAGATATTATAGCTTGATCATATAAAGATATTAAGTTATATGATAAAAATATCATTCAACACACTATTGAGTTGGAATTTGATGCAAAGCCTTTCTAGTAGAAACAGATATCTATGAATCCTAAGATTGAATCCATAATTAAACATGAATTTCTTAAACTATTGAAAGCAAATATTATCTACCCTATCAAAAATTCTACATGGATTTCTAAGTTGGTCCTTATCAGGAATAATAATGGATACATTTGCTTGTGTGTTGATTTCAAAAACCTAAAGACAACATCACTAAAGGATCACTATCCTCTTCCTAATATTGATAAAATTTTATAGATTATTGTAGGGATTGAGATTTTTTCCCTATTAGATGGTTTATTAGGGTAAAACTAGATTTGGGTGAAGTATGAGGATAAATTCAAGATATCCTTTACTACTAAGTGGGGCCCTTTTTTTTTATCAAAGAATACCTTTTGGTTAATCTAATATAGGAGCTACCTTCTAGAGAGCCATGGACTATGCTTTTGAGAAGTTGATCAATAAGGTCATTCTCATCTACCTTGATGATATGACTGTGTTTTCCCATAAAAAAATTAAGCTCATTTGGAACACTTCGAGCAAGTGTTTTAGAAATATAGAGAGTTTGGCACATCCTTAAATCCAAAGAAGTGATTTTTTGCAATCCATGAGGGAAAATTCTTAGGTCATATAGTCTTTAAATAAGGTATGTTAATTGATCCTAAGAAATTAAAATCAATATTGGCTCTTCCTCTCCCTATGAATAAGAAGGCTTTGCAATCATTCTTTGGACAAATTAATTTTGTAAGGAATTTTATTTTAGACTTTGCTCAAATTGGTAAACTTATCTCAAAATTGATAAAAACAAATATGGAGTTCAGATTGACAGAAATAAGGAAGTAAGCTTTGGAGGTAATCAAGCAAGCCATTTCTACTACCTGAGTACTGTTAAACCCTGATTTTAGCAATAATTTCACTTTGTATGCCTATGAAGTTGAGAGCTATGCAGCAGTGCTAACACAAAAAAAAAAAAAAACTATGATGGAGAATAACATCCCATATTATTTTGGAGCCAGACTCTTCATGAGTACTAGACTAAATATAACTTTATTGAGAGATAAGTATTTGCAGTTATGAAATCATTGAAGAAGTTTAGATAATACTTGGCTCAAAGTAAAACTCTTGTTTATGTGGTACATCTAGATATCAGAAGTTTCATCTTACAAGTAAAGTTGGGTGACAAGAGAGCTGGTTGGATTACCAATATTTAAGAATATGATTTAGAAATCCATCCTACAAAGTTAGTCAGAGGCAGAGTATTATGTTAGGGGATGATAAAAAAAGAAATCTTAAACCAGATATTATCTTTTTAGCTAATAGGATCTAAACATAATGGAGATAGTTCTTTAGAAGAGTTAGATTGGGTTGATCGGTTGACAAGTTACTTCCAAACAAGAGTGTGTACTCAAAATCTTAATGCTTCACAAAGAAGGAGGTACAAACTTCAAGCTTTGAAATATATCCTTTTACTTGAGGGAATTTATAAAAGAAAAATTGATGGAGTTCTTTTGAAGTGTTTGAAAGACAATAAAAAATACAAGGTCATTCAAGAATTTTATGAAGGATTGTTAAGAGGATATTTTTTAGGAAGAGTTATTACTATAAAAATTAAAAGGGTAGGGTATTACTGGCCTACTATATTTATTGATACTTTCAAAGGAATAAGAGCATCTGATAAGTAGCAGAGATATGTAGGAAGCAATAGAAATTCTTCATTTCTCCTTAAGCAAGTCCAAGTAGAAGAGCCTTTCTAGTAGTGGGGATTATATTTTATTGAAGTCATAAATCCTAACTCTTCAGTAGGTGATAAATATATTTTGACTACTACAAATTACTTTACCAGATGGGTAGAGGCAATTCCAACCTAAATATCAAATCAAGATTTAGTTATCAAATTTGTTCAAATCTTGATCACAATGTTTGGTCCCCCTAAAGCCCTGGTAAGTGATAATGGTTCATTTTACATAGGTTCAACATAAATAAAATTTGCAATTCAATATGGTGTATTATTAAATAATTATTCTAACTATTACCCTCAAGGGAATGGGTTAGCATAATCGACTAACAAAAATCTATTTAGAATCTTGAAAAAAAGTACTAAAAGATAACAAAACAAGCTAACATATTCTCCTATAATAGGCCTTGTGGGTATATAGGATTACTATCAAGAAATTGATCAAAACAACCCTTTATGCACTGATGTATGAGAAAGAGGTCATTATTCCTACTCATCTAGAGATACCAACTCTAATATTGGTCAGTCAAGCTGATGAATCAAATTAGAATCCAATAGAGGCTAGATTGATACATCTTCTATATTTGGAAGGACATGAGACTAACACATATGAAAGATTTCAAAAGCATTCCATTGAAACCAAAGAATGGTTTGATAATAAATCCAGATTCAAAATATTCAAGGTTGGTGATTCGGTCCTAAGATGGAATGTAGAAATATACAAATATGACAATCACTAAAAGTTTGATTCTTTCTAGGATGGTCCATTCAAGATAGTTGAGGTCAAGGAGAACAATACTTTCCTACTCCAATATCAAGAAGAAATTGACAACCAATCCTGGTTAATGAATATCATATGAAGTTGTACTTTGAGTAAAATTCCTTTTCATGTAATATATGTACATATTTGTATTATATTTTCTTTGTTTTTTTTTAATTTACATAGTGGAATTGGTAAATACATCAAATTCGAGCAGGTTATATAGATTTTATGGCCACCACAGTATTCTGCATTGTCCACCCTGGAAGCCACCACACAGTTCTTCACACAATTCACCCTTATAACCACCATGCCAAAATAATTTTAAACCTTTTACACCACTAAAAGCATCAGGAAAGGGACAAGCATTCAGTATGGTAAGGCCCAATATTTAAACCTTAGACCTCCAATTATATTATCTTTGTTAGAAGTTTTCTATACAAAGAAAAAAATAGGGGTAGTGGCTCATAACATGTTTCCAATTGGAGGTAAAGAGCCAAATCTAAAGTTGTGTGCTATATCGCAACATGTTCTATGATACACCCAAAAATAATAAAACAAATTTTGGCTATGCACTGTGAAATATTCTGTGCCATGACCAATCAGTGAACAAAGCATCACTCATAAGCTATGTCATTTTTTCTACCAATTTAAATTTTGAAGCGTGCATCTAAGTGGTGGATCATCTACTACATTAATGGTAGGGAGCATACTTGCAAAGTATTTAAAGCTATAATTCAACTAAGTTGCATTTCACAAATAGTGCTAAGTCTTCAAGAGTGTTAATAGCTAGTTGAAATAAATTTATAGAGCACTAGAGAAGCAGTGTCAAAAGTTTTCTCAAAAATGGCATCAAAAGTTGCAAAGCAAGCTACTCAATTGGAAAGCAGTGAATTTTTGTGCTATGTTGATGAGGCACAAGTAGTAGATAATACAAAAATAACATGGAGAATGAGAAATAGACTCAGGCAAGAAATTAAAAAAAAAAAATCAGCAAGGAGAACCAATGATAGTTCAAGGTACTTGCGCCATATGCTCTCTCTTATAATTTTACATCTATGATTTGGTTCATACCTATCCAAAATTTATTTCTACCATTGTAAAGTTTTATGACCCTAGGTTTAAAGTAGTAAAAAAATCCAAGGGTAGAACTCTTTTTAATATAACTGCATAAGCTTGTCGTGACCTTTTTCAATGGGTAGATACCCACCTATAAATTATAAACCCTTCGACCCGAAGGGCCAAGCTAAGTATTATTTATTGAAGGATCATCCTAAGAATGGTGAAAATTTAAAAAAATGGGTTTACAACCAGTTTAAAACTATAAAATCTAGGGATACTTCACCCAAAATCCTAATTGCCATGAAATATTTAGTATACCCAGAACTCTTTACCATGCTAGTATGCCTAGACAATTTTTATTCCAACCAATATGTAATATATTGATAGATAGTCGTTCTTTATTGCATTTCTAATGGAAAATGTATAGAATACCTATGTGAGATGGCAATAATAGACCATTTCATTTTGACTAGTTGGCCTTCCTCTCCAAAATAATGCATGAGTAGTAGGTAACCATAAATAAAGGTTTAGAGGTTCCCTCTTTCAAGCACTACTCTAATTTGGTGTGGATGTTCCTTAGTTCTATAAGGCAAGAGATGCATTGGATCCCAGTAATAGATAAAAAAATGATAATGGAGATCCTATACTAGTCTACACATTGATAAGTCTTCTAAAGAATACCAAGCCTTACTATAGATTCAATATAAAATTTTTGGGGCCTGCCTAAAAATCATGTATGGTCAATATCCTAGAATTCCTCCTCTAGCTCAAAGACTATTCCAAAGAGAGAAATATGAGGAAGGAGATTGGCATATCTTGACTGAGGGTACAGTCATTAGACTTTATGGCTTCATTGAGAAATCTTTTCTACTTCCATATTTTATCAACAATAGAATGTTGGACTTATAATATTGAGACAAAATGACTTCATCAGTATCACCTTTGGCACTAGGAAGGGGAGAAAAGGGACAATGGTTTACCCTCATAATGTGGATGATATTACAATAATGAGGAAGGATTAGCATGAGCATATTACATAGTATTTAGAAATACTTGGTCTTATGTATATCTTGCAAATATGGAGATATTATCTAGATAATAAATTTTAGAAAAAATAGTTGCCCTCAATGGAGAGAGGGCCCTTAAATTTGAAAGGAATTTGAGGCTTGAAGTTGAAAAGCACAAAAATAACAAAGAAATATGCCCATTAGAGTGGAATGTTAGTAATATGAAACAACTACCCCCTTGGAGAGACTTTTATGAGAAATTAGTTGATTATGATCCTAAAAAAATAAGACCCACTAGATGAAGAAACCCAAAATCAAAGAGATGGAGGAAAATCATAATTGGGATGAGGGTAATATTGTAGAACGGTGGAGGATGAGAGAAGAGATAAAAACTATAAAATATAAGTTTAGTTTTCATGTAGATACTAATTTCTATGAGTTATATGACAAAAATATCAATACTTGGAGGGCCAAGAATGGTAGAAGCTTAGAGTTGATCTACAAAAGGATAGAGAAAATATATAAGGATAAGGCCAAAGGGAAAAGGTAAGGATAAAAGAAGTGAAAGAAATATCAAACACCTCTAGCTTCTCCCTCTCCACATTCACAAGTTATTGAGGAAGCTACAATATATTCTCCACTAGTAGCTAAAGAAGGTTATTCTACTTTTGAAACTTCATAGGAACAACTGCAACAATACTCTATGGGTGTCATAATGATGAAAAAAATATAGTATTTTAGTGGTGATCTTGGTAAATATGAAATATAAAATATAGAAAATATTCAGGTAGAGTGAAGACTGAAATGTCTTGCCTTAGGAGGAGAATATTATTCATAAGACTTAGTGAGAGATAAAACAGAAGATAATTTTGTATTTACTCCTATAAAATTTACTATTATAGTCACTTGTATTCAAAGGAAGGAAAAATATTCAGTAGGGGAGACCATGAAAGAAATCAATAAGAAGCAAAAATTGGATCAAACACAAATAGTTGAACAAATTCAAGTTTCAACTACAGAGCAACCAACTCAACACACACAACAACAAGGTGTGGATGACATATTTTAATAGTCTACTTTGGTAGGAAAAGGTATGATCCTTATCTCTTCTTCTTCTTCTACTTCCCCAAATAATTCTCCCTCCCATTCTCAAGAGCAAAAGGAACAAGAAATAGCATCTCCACCTCATAATTCCTCACCATATTCACCAATGGTTCCATCATCTCATTCTAATCCATTTCCACCTTGTTCATCATAAATCCTAGTCTCATCATCTTCCACTTGCACCCCTTCACTTCTAAAATCATCACCACAAATATCATCTAGGGAACAAACACTTCCATATTCTCCACTATATTCCATAATTATAACATATCTTGCCATTTAAACACTTGTTACAATCCCTCCAATAAGCATTGATTCCATCATCATTGCTACCACTTCCTTTCCATCTATACCAGGTCCATTTTTCCTTTCACTCGTCACTGCTTCTACCTCTACAAATCACCCTACAATACCTTCTCTGCAAAAGGTTAAGAATATTTCATTGAAGATATAAAATTTATAGGATATCCCAACCTTTAAAACATGCTACTTGATGGAGGAAGAACATGATTTTTGAACTTATGGCTAGGCAAAGGGTAGTTATCTCCCTCATTCCTCTTGTTAGAAAACCTAAGGAAGACATGATTGTGAAAGCTTATTAACTAGAAGAACATACTAAAGATATTATTCAATTGCCCATGGAATATGAATTGGTCATAGCTAAGGCTCATCTTGATACCATTTGTGTGTAAACTGATATTTACAAAGAGAAATATGATAAATTAGAGGAAAATATTGAAATGTTGGAGAAAATAATCAACAACTAGTATAAGGTAGAGAAGGCTATAATAAATGAAGCCAAGAGTTGGAAAAAAATACCAAGAGGTCATCAAATTCAAAGAGCAAGCTGAGGATCGAAAGAAGAAGAATGAGACCTAGGTCAAAGAGATACAAGTCTTAAAATAGTAGCTTCAGGTTGAAAATTCTAGAGCTATAGGTTTCTCTAAATATAAGGTTAAATAGATCAGGAAGCAAATATGGTATGAAATTCTAGAGAAATGCTGAGAAATCCAACTTGTAATTGATTACATGGATGAGGCTAGCCATTTGTTGTAGGCAACCAAGGAAGACTTGGAGAATTTTAATGAATAACTACAACCAATGGTGATACAAGTAGAATAGATATACAAGTTGTGAAAAATAGATTTAGTGTTGCCGCTAAGCCCATCCCAAATAAGGCATGGAATACTACAATATTAGTGGCTAGGATTGTAATCAAGAAAAACAAGTTGCTCCAAAAGGGATGGCTACTAATGGATAGAATCAAAGGTAAGCTTTAGGATATTGTGGATACCAAAAAAGAAATGATGTAGTATGGTTTTGGAGGGTTCTAGAGTGAAAATAACATCCTTTTATCAGAAGAAGACCTTCAAACCAACATAAATTCAATCATGTAGGATGAGTCTAAAATAGATGCTTGGGAGGACCCAATCAATCAGAATCAAGTTTCTTCGTTAATAAAAGACTTAACCATGCTTAAATATTTAATGGAAGACCTGGTGGACAAGGGATATTCTATGTCCTATGAGGAAACTTCCAAGCTATAGTTTTTCCATTAGTAATTTAAGAATATGACCAATCCTACTAAATCATCCTAGAATTAAGCCTTAGAAATATTGAATAAGATGATTCAATTATTTGTAACATAAGTAGAACTAGAGGCCAATGAAGATAAGAGGTTGATTAATAACAAGAGGATGAACAAGATGAAGAACAATACCAAGGAGAGGAAAAGGCTAAGGAAGAAGAATAAAAGAGTGAAAAAGAAGTGGCAATCCAAGAAAATAAAATAGAGTAACAGACTTAGCAAGAAGAAGAATGAAGATCTCCCAACAAGGATTTTGAAACAATTTTGAGTACTAGAATTGTTAGAGAGACCTTGGGAACATGTTTTGTAAATATTTTTGTTCTTGACAAGAGTCAGAGATAGTAAGAAAATCATGAGAAGGCAAATTTCATGAGAAATTCATGCTATGGAGCCTTTAAAAGAGGAGCATCCCTATCGAAGATGCATATATTATTGTCCCCTATAACAAGTAAAAAATATGCAAATCATAAGGCATGCTCACATTTGACTCTCACATTGCTTTCATGTGAATCGTTACTCTCCAAATATCTTCATAAATATCCAACAGAGTTATGGTCACAGGGAAGATATACCTTGAGATATAAATTGCAACTAGTTGGAGACATTTTCATTCCTTCGTTTCTCTCCATCCAATTCCATTCACACTGCCTTACTTCTCCATTATTCATTCATCCATTCATTCATCCACTCATTCCATTTCATCCATCCATATTTTGAATCTAGTTGTCCAAAGGATAAGACTTTGAGTTCTCAAATTTTCTAGCAAAATTATTTAAAAGGTGCTAGAATGTAGGCCCAAAAACACCATATACTTCAAAAAAATCCAAATTTTTTCTAAGTACCAAAAGGTACTATAAAATGTGATAGTGGCACAGTGCAACATGATCTAGATCATGGTAAACCTATTTAAATGGATAATTTGCATTTTTTAAATCATGGCTTAAAGCACAAAAGGAGGAAGCGGCTTGCAATAAAAATTTTACACCACACGATCCAAAGCATAGTTCCATATTGTGTTCAGCATATTCAAATATTTAAAAGTTGACAATTTAAATCATGACTCAGAACATGGTTCTATGTTGCATGATCCAGTGTACGTATCTATACTACATAACTCAACGTATGGTTCTATGCCATGGTCATCTTGGTCAAACTTTTAAGTTTGATGATTCACACCATGGTCTAGGACATAATTATCTATTGTGCACTTCATAGCATTGTTCTAAACTACGTAGCCCAAAGTAAGGTTTTAAAATCAGATCTCCAATGATGATGGCTCCCTTATCTCAGACCATGATCAAAGAAATATAATATTTCAAATAAATAATTCAAATAATGGATTAGAACATGGTTCTACACTATTGAGGAGGAAATAGAAAGGGTCATGAATGCCATGAAGTGTTGTAGACCATGAAAAAGTATTCTAAGCTTTTGAACGAGCTAATATTAGCCATTCAATAAGACATTAAAGGCCTACATACAAAGTGGTTCAAATCATGTACAAAAGTAATATTTTATGCGACACAAGATAATAGATCACTCATTCAAAGTTGTTTCTAATCTTAAGAGAGTAGGAATATGAGGTGACATAGAATCAAGATTCATGAACCAATTTAGTTGCAGATCTACAGTAAGGCAGCCACAATAAGAACAAGATATGACTTTGAATTTAGATCTATAGTTGGAAGCCATGAAAGCTAAATGAATTGTAGAAATCAAGTTGTAAAATATTGAAGGACCACACAGTATTCTTCTTTCTTTAATCATATAGGAGTTTGCCACCTCAACATCTTTCTAATTTAGCACTTCAATATTTTGGTATTGTTTACTATTCTTTCTAATCTTTCAAATTAATGCAAAAATATAAATAGAGGTTGAACTCTCACTTTCAAGGGTCAACTCTAAAGTGTTTTCTTTCCCTACTGTGTATAATTTTTACAAATCAATAGAATGAGCATTAATTGGATGTTTACCTTAGACTTGAGTATTATTTCTTTTGTGGATTATCAATATTTGAAGTCATTTCTTCTATTGCTGCTATGGTTAGTTTATTTTGTTAATATTGGATTTCTAGCTTAGAGCAAATTGTAATATTTCTTTTTTGAAATGTATGCTTGTAAAGTATTCTATTTCTATTAATTAGAGTATCGACCTAATTCTGCTATTTGGATTATTTATGCCCTAGATTTTTGAAATAATTCTTGAAGCATGCATTTGTGCTAACTGTTAAAGATTACTAAGTTTTGAATATTGTTAATTGCAAGTGTTGTTTGTTGGAATTGAGTTGTCAGAGGTTCCCTATAGATGCTTATGTTAGATTTATCCATCCCATGTTGAATCACTACTTTTTAAATTCTTTCTTCTTTCTATCCTTATATTTACACATTTAACTGATATTAAATGGGTCAACATTCAATTAGTTGACAAGGTATACCTTCCTACTGTGTAGGTTGGATTAAAAGTAATTTTGATCTATTCAATGTTGGGATCAAGACTATGATTAGTGGTTGTTTGCCCTATTTAAAACCATTACAGATGATAGTCATAGCTTGAATTCACATTGATGTCAATTCATATGCTAGTAGGATCCGTGTCCAAAGTGTGTAAAATTTCACTACAACAAGTAGAAGAAGAAAATGAATGAAAAAGAATACGGATAACAAGTGAGATTTAATGCAAAATATTTTCACAAACAACATGAGGCCTCAACTTACCAAGACCATCCCTATAATGATAAACTGAGAGATGAGTAGGAAGTAATATCTTAAGAGTAAAAGGCAATCAAGGATACCTTTAACTCAAAACTAGAGTATGCTAAGGACTACAACCTAGAAACATCGTAGTTAAAAGGTTTGGTTGAGGTTCAATCTGATTTATCTTTTGGAAATATGGAATTCAGTTCTCTTTGGCCCTTTCTTTAGTTCTAATATATTTTTTATACGTGAATTTTAATGGAAAAGAAGAAAAAATATTTAATGGTAAACTTTACCAAGAAACAATAGTGGCACTCATACATGAAAGTGTTATTAAACCCTAATACCTCATAAACAAATGCCTAATTACATGTATATTTATTTTCTTAAAAAATATACAAAATGTTTACATGTTTATATTTTTTCAAACTGAACCATTAATCTTTTTAGAATCCAAACCTCTTAATTTTTTCCACTTCCTCTTGAACCAAGTGTTTTCATACCTCATCAATATGTTACGATTAAAATGACCATAAGGATGTTCTCAAGATGAAATGTATGGGCATTACTTGTACAATGATATTTGGACCAACTAAGCTTATTCACTGAAGCATAATGACCTATGCTAATCAAAAACCTGAACAATATGCCTCTAAACCTTTGAACCATGGAAATAGTAAGTTTCATGCTTGTTGTTAGAGGAACATTTAAAGTTATTTCTAACTCAATCTAACTAAAACTAACATGTTTTCAGTTCTCCAATTGATAAATATGTTGATGTTCATTTAGGCTCTATATAAGCAAGAGAAGAGTAAATTGGCCTTCGATATAATATACTTTTGAAAGCCCTTCAAAGGGAGTCAAGGTTTCTAAAACCCAATTTTATATTCTATCTATTATTCTTTTCTATAATTACCACTTATGCATGCACATATGTTTTTCTTTTGTGTTGAGTTGAGTAATGTGAATTGAGTAGCTTTGTTAAAGTTTTAGTGTTTGCAAACACTTGGTTTCTTCATCTTGCACAAATCCTAGTAGCATTATGGATGAATAAGTGAAGGACTAAAGCATGGGAAGGTCATAGTTAACAGGTTAAACTAAGGTTCAGTTTGATTTATATTTTTGGGTAGATGAAACCAATTCAATTTACTTTTTTCCTTTATTTAGTTTTAATATGCTTTGTATATGTGCATTCTTTATCTAAGGTGGAAATCAAAACAAAAGAAAGAACCTTGTCAAACAACAAAATTGGCACCTATAAATGATAGCATTATTGAACCCTAATTCCACATAAACAAATGCCTAAATACATGCATATTTATTTTACTAAAACTACACAAAGTTTTAAATGTTTATATTTTCTTCAAACTGAACCAAACTTTTTTGAAAATTCCAAAGTTGTCAACTTTTTTTGCTTACTTTTGAACCATTTTTTTCATACCCCATAAATATGGTTAAAGTAAAATGACAGAAAGATGTTATCAAGATGAAAACAATGGGCACTACTTGTACAATGCTATTTGGAACAATTGAGCTCATACACTAGGCCTTTGAACCATGAGAAACAGTAGGTTCAACACTTCTTGTTAGGCATAGTTAAAAGTTATTTCTAATTCAATCTGATTGAAATTATAATGTTGTCAACTCTTTAGTCAATAAGGATATTGATGTTCATCATGGCTCAATATAAGCAAGACATAAATGTAATATAAGTGTATCTCATTGAT
This sequence comes from Wollemia nobilis, assembly GCA_028583015.1. Classification (NCBI taxonomy): domain Eukaryota; kingdom Viridiplantae; phylum Streptophyta; class Pinopsida; order Araucariales; family Araucariaceae; genus Wollemia; species Wollemia nobilis. The sequence continues at coordinate 7,316,931 of JAQPPZ010016936.1, forward strand.
TTGATATAATATAATTTTGGAAGCCCTTCAAAAGGAGCCAAGGTTTCTCAATTCTAAATTTACATTCTACCTATTATTTTGTTCTATAATTGCCTCTCATAATTGGCACATAATTTTTTGTTTTTGAGTTGAGCTGAGTAAATTTCTTAAAGTATTTCCAAAAGCTTAATGTAGACAAAAATAAAATATGTACAATTAATTCTATTAATGAAATGAGAATAGATTAATAGCAATATACAAGAATCATATCTAGCCAGTTAGGCTATTGTAGAAAAATTTGAAGATACAATGAATATTTATCTAGAGGTTATGGATTGAAGGTAGGCTAACAAATAGCTTGTGATCTTAGAGGATGAAATCTTGGTGTTCTAGTGTGTTTGATGACTTCTAAGGGTAAGTATGTTGTTTTAAGGTCAATTTGGCTCAAGAACCAAATACCCCACATTTAGTGACAAGGATTCCAAAGTGTACAATGTTCTAGGATGCAAGGTTTAGAACGTCCATATTTTGGGATTTACAATATTTTGAGGAGTGACAATCTTTAGTTGATGCATCTTTTGGAGTTGTGTGTGGGTTTGGGTTTTGTCTTGTATAATTCAAATTTGATACAAGGAAAATTTGAAGAAGAATGTGATCAATATTGCATAAGATATTATTGTTAAGGCTTTTGAAGCTAAGAGTATGTACAACCTTGGATATGAAATCCCTTGATGATAAAAAAAGTATTTGTTTTTAAATTTTTACTTGAGAAAACTAAAAAAATTTTCATCTTGTTAACACATCTATGATATGCACATAAGATAATGCTAAATTAGAAAAATTTCATTAGGTTGAGTTAGAATAGCCCAAAATGGGCTCATTTTCCCATTTTTATCTAAATCAACTAAATCACCTAAATAAATTCCTTCTAGTTAGTTAAGATGTAATTTTAAGTGTCTACACTTGGTTTCTTTGCCTTGCACAAATCCTAGGAGCACTATGGATGAAAATATTGAATATCAATTTAGCTTGACTCATATACAGTCATGCTCAACAAATTTATACTACAGTAAAAATAATAAAATTTGGATTGTTGTTGACAATCCATTGCCCACATCGATCATGTCTCAATCCATGATTGGAGCTTCAAGGACTAATACATCCAAAGCTAGTGGAGAATTTTATGCAACACTTTAAAAACTGAGTTTTTATTTATTATTTTATTAGCAATAGTCTTGCTTAGTATCCATAGGATGCTTGGGCAAATGTAATAATAGTTAGGGGTTGAAAGGTAATTATAAATGGAAACCAAGTTTATACATTTCATAAGAAGCATTCAAGGGAGCACACACATAGCATGTATAGTTTGTATCTAGTAAATACATGATTCAAAGACCAATGCTTGAGTTTGTGTACTTGTTCCATCCCAAAGCACAAAGACTAGAATTACAATGAATGCTACCGACTATATCAATGATCAATAACTACAAAATAAGTAAACTGGAATGTTGATGATATAAGGAAGTACTTTGTTACCTTTAGAAACTATATTTGGTGCATGGTAAATGATATTATTTAACTTATGATAATGAAATGTGATGGTCTGCAAATGTGAATTTCATAACCTAGTTTAAGTAGGAGTGCAAATGAGGAGAAAACTAAGTCTTGTATCCTAATTTCATAACATGAAATAATTTAGAAATGGGAAAAATTAAGGGTTTAAGTAGAGTGCAAATGAGGAGAAAACTAAATCATGTTTATCTAAGAAAACAACCTCCTTTGGTGACTTAAAACGAGCTTAGTCTTATTTTTCTTTCCCTATTGCCTACCTTCAGGGTTATGCATAAGGGGTCAACCCCAAAATATATTTATTAAAAATTGGCGAATCAGTTTCAAAATCCAGGCGCGAATAGTTTCAAAACACATGTAGAAGGTTCACTATTATTAGGGGTAATGTTGAAAATTTAAACTTAAAATGGTCAAATTATTATAAAATTGGGGCAAATCAACCAAAAAAAAAATTGCACCTAGAAATTTTTGGCTAATGGACCCTGGTCAAGGGTCCCAAATATTAGCCAATTCCAAATTTTAAAAACCTAATTTTAGCCAATTTTGCGAAAATAGCCACTATGCATAACCCTGTCTACCTTGGTCTAAAGAAACAACCAAATAACAAATACCAATGATTCTGGATTGCATGATTGGTAGAGTCTGATTTCTATAACCCTTACATTAAAATTAACTAAATAACTTGAAGTTTGAAGTTATTTGATACATATTAACAGTCTCAAATCAAATACTTCCATTAAATATATTTAAAGATAAATATTAGAGAAGGATGTACCAATGTTAATAGTAGCCTAGCCATAAATGACCTCCAAAGAAAGAGAATGCAACTTGGTCACATCAAACTTGCTTACATCCTATTCCATTAACCCTCTTTGAGACATTTTATTTCTTCTGTGTTGTTGCAAACCTTACCATTAGCTTGTGGAATTTATTTAAAATGAAAGAATATCACATTTGATGAAGAAAATGGTACCTTGATTAACCACAAAAAGTGTGTGAAGATCTTCTAAAGAAAACAAAAACAACTTGGCTTAGCTAAGGATGGAGAAATTTTGATGTGGAACTTTTGATGAAAATTTTCATAAAAATTATTCCTTGTTGATGTGGATGTCAGCTGAAGTTGAACCCTAAACCATTCATTAGTGGATGCCACACCAACTTCTAACAAAAAAGGTTCCCCTTAACTTTGTCAAATACACTCCATGTAAAGTGTTCCTTTTAATTAAATATATTAATTAATAATAAATTTTAGTTTTTAAAAAGTTTATAATCTAGTATTTATGTTTATAGGTTTATTTGTTATTTTTTATTTAGAAATTATAGATGCTATAATTATTAATTTTATGGTGAGTTTTTTAGTTTTATTCAAAATTTAACAACATTTTTTATAATTATAGAAATATCAATAATAATATTAAATAATGTTTAATATTTACATAGTATTGCATCTTTCAAATTATATATATATATATATATATATATATATATATATATATATATATATATATATATATGTGTGTGTGGGGGGGGGGGGGTGGGGGAATAATTAAAGGTGAGGGTTTTGAGAGGCTCCAACCCCATACAAAAAGATCATGTAGGAAACTAGAAGAATAGAGGCCCTCATCGCAAAATTAAAGCAAATAATGCTAGGGAGGTGAAAAACCACCCTAGGAACAAACCTTACAACTTACCTAGAGCAAAGGCCTTAAAAAATAATAAAATATTAGTTACTCATGGATTTTGGAGCGTGCATCTACCACATCCAATAAACCATTCATTTTAATGTTTACATCCTCCAAGAATTTATCCCAGTAGTGTGACCTATTTTTCCACCATCATCTTTATCTGTTGTACCAGGGTGGGATCCACCTTCACAAAATCTGAAGCATTCTTTCTGGCAGACCACCCTAGCCACACTCCTTCTGAACAACCTCTGTTGATGCCAATGGTGCACTGAAGGGAATATTATCCAATGGATGATGCATCATGGAAAAAACTCTATTGGACGATGCATCTTGAAAATTTATCACTAGACTCCAAACAGGAAGAGGCCCTCCTTTCCATCCCTGATATTTTAAATTATATTTTTATTAATATTTATTTTTATAATTTATATTTGAATAATTTAAACAAAGAATTAAAAATTTAATCATTCATAAAGGATTTCATTTATCAAAACAAATCCTACTATCATAAATCTTGTGTTCAAACCCCTTGACGGTGGTTGTTGATGTAATTTGTAAACTTTCTCCTAAAAAAAATAAACACATTCATCAAGGTGGACCTATCATTTGATTTTATTTAAGATTTGAATCAAAATAGGTCTAAAAAAAATCTTCAAAAGGATTCACTTGTATGAAATAAAAATATAATAGATGTCAAATAACCTTTAGAAACTACGTTTTCATTTGAATTCTTGTAATTTTAAAGATTGATATTTTAATTTGAGGATTATTGAAATAAATTTTCAAATATTTGAATTTTTAATCATTTGTTTGTTGATTGAAACTAATACAATACATATACTTTTTAATATATTTTATTAATAGTTTAAAAATTATATTTATATTAATAAAATAAATTGAATTAGTGTTTTTGATATTGTTTTTGTTGGAGGTCCATTTTTACAAATTTATTTTTATTTTAAAATTATATTTATACTAATAAAATAAATTGAATTAGTGTTTTTTATTTTTTTGTTGGAGGTTCATTCATGAGAATTTATTATGTGGAATTAGATTCCATGTCTAAGGGGTTCTCTTTCTTCAAATTCACCCGAGAGTCAGCCTTATCCATGCTAAAAAGCTTAATCAACCTTCAACTAAACTTTACATATCACCTACTTGTGAGGAGCGGAGATTTGAAACTAAATCTCTCTTTTCATCTTTTGAAAGTTTTCATACCCACTTGTTCTCCAAATCCCCTAACATGAGTTGATGTGTTTTTTATATTTAACTTATATATCTACATTTTCTTGTGTTTTTTATTTACATGATTTTTATGGTCTATTTCGTGTGTGTGAGTATGTTCACTCAATTCATTGCAATGATATTTATTTTTTTCAATGAATTAAGGATAGATGACTTCGTATTTTAATTTGATCGTTTATTCACTTAGTTGTTTTACATTTAATAGGATTAACTACATATGATTTCATGTGCATGGGATAAGAAACTTAAAGTATATTGAAAATCATGTTAAAGTAATATATTTAATCATTTTTATATCATATACATATAAGTTGTATTCTTTTTTTTAGGGTTTGGAGAGGAGCGGATTGGATGGCAGAGGCAGAGACCAATGATGGCAATGGTGGAAATTGAATTTTTGGAGTAGTAGCCTGAGGATCTGGAGCAGGGAAAGAAGTTGCATCTGATAGTGGAGTGGTATTTTCAAGGAATCTCCCTGAGGGCCCTCGAGATAAGGAACCTCCTGACAAAATGCATGTCGAAGACCCCATCCCCAATAAGGTCCCATCTCCTCAAAACCCTAGTGGGTCTTCATATGCCTAGGTCATATCCAATGGCTTAAACATTTCAAAAACCCTATATAACCATCTATCACCTGTTAGAGCAGATATCGTCATCCTAGATGGGGTTTTCTCCAACTACATTTCAATGGAATCATAATCCTTGATAGGCAAGTTCATCAGAGGATGGCCTGATATGGAGACAATAAGGTGTTGGGCCTTCTCCAAATGGAAAACCTCAAGAATCATGGAGATTGTGGTCCTTTCTAGAGTATTTTTCATCATAATATTATGCAACCATGATGATGCAAGTTGAATCCTAATTAGGGGATCCTGGTTCCTTGATAGATGGAGCTTATTTCTCAGGATGTGGGTTGTGAATTTTAACCCTAACACCCAAAGCATAAACTTTACACCCATCTAGATCTGCATCCTAGATCTGCTATTCTATCTATGACACAAGGAAATTTTGAAAGCCATTACCAAGACCATTGGAGACTTGGTGGTGATCGATTCTGCAACCAAAGCACAATAAATAATGGCCCACGCTTGCATTTATGTGAACGCCAATCTTGACTCTGAGATACCTAATTTTGTAAACCTAATCGTAGGCTCCTTCAAATGGTGTAACCCTCTAGAATATAAAAACAAGCCAACATTTTGCATCCATTATCATACATAAGGCCATATCAAAAACTAGTGGTCCCTTATCAAGGCTAAACCCTCAAAGAAACTTGAGAATCTTTAAAATTTCATTTCAAGGCCTCCCCCCATCATATCCTAGAATCAGTTTCCTCCCCACCCATCCAGGAACCATCATATCAAGAAAATTCAAACTTTTCCCAAAAATAATAGCTCATATTTGCATGATAATAATGTCATGAACTATCAAAAAAGGGGTGATTCCTCTAATGATAAAGGGAAAAAAAATTGATTCTCCTTTGGTCCTCGAGCAATACCAGGTATAAATTTCTCTTGAAACTAATTATATTTTTTATGAGGGTAAAATGGGCTTCTTAGTGGTTGATCCCCCACCCCTAATACTTTTTTATCCTCCTCAAGCTAATCCGATTGATAATGGATCCACTGAATCCCATTTAATATCTAGTCCCTTCCACCCCATCATGAACCCTTCAAACTAGTATCCATCCCTTTTGAATATGAATACAAAGGAAGTCATGTTCCATCCCAGTATATCTTGGAGAACTTCAGTCCCAACAAGACTTGAAGCAAAAAATTCCTCATTGATTATGGAAGTGATAATAAAAGAGGAAGGTCATTCACTTCTAAGCAAAGAAGAAAAGAGATTGAAGAAGACATAGCAAACAGCTTCCAGGCCACTCTACTCTCTAACTCTCTAAACCTAATAAGAGATGAACCCAAAAGATCCAAACCTCCCCCACAACAATCAAAGGGAGGCAAAAATTACTTTCAAAATTTTAAATGAAGATCCTCACTTGGAATGTGAGAGGCCTCAATGGGGCCCCCAAGAAATGTCTGGCTGTAAATTTGAGAAAGGAGTACAACCCTACAATTTTTATTATGCAAGAAATAAAAAAATATGAGAGCTGTTCCCATAAAGTTGCTAAAGCAATATGGAATAAAGGTGAATTTGACTTCAGTCCTACTCAAAGAATATCTGGAGGGCTTATGTGTATGTGGGATCTGACCAAATTTGAGGGAAGAATGATTTCCTCCTCAAACTATATCATCAACATACTTTTCCACTATAAAAACAACAATAAAACTTGGATCCTCACCAATGTTTATGCTCCTAGAAACCCCCTAGAGAGAGCTTTTCTATGGAACTCTATAATTCAAATGAGAAAGTCTTTCAATATTATCCCTTGGATCCCTGAACGAGACTTCAACAACCATATTTTTCCTTCTGATAAAAAGGTGGCAAAATTATGCTTACCAAAAGCATGAAGGAATTTAGGGAGTTCGTAGATGCAAACAAACTCATGGATGTCCAACTAAAATGAGAAAAATTTACCTGCAACAATAGAAGGGCTGGAAATAGTCTCATTCAGGTTAAATTGGATAGGTTTCTTACCTCAAGAGAGGCTATCCCCATTTTTGGAGATGCTACCCTCAAATATCTACCCAAAATTGGTTCTAACCATAGCCCCCTTCTACATGAAACTATAAAAACTCCTTTCAAGATCCACTTTCACTTCGAGGCTATGTGGTTCCATCACCCAGATTTTAGAAACAAAATATCTTAGTGGTGGTAGAAGCCCTTAAATAGATCCCCCTCTATCCAAATTTCTCATAAAATCAGCTTCATTAAAGAAAATCTCAAGACCTGGAATAGAGAAATTTTTGGAAACATATTTGAAAGAAAGCAAGCAATCAAAGAGAAACTAGAAATCATAGAGCAGTAAATCCAATTAGGTAACCAAGATAGTAGCATTATAACCTAAGAGTACGAGCTTCTAGCTAAGTTTCATAATATCCTAGCTAGGGAAGAGACATATTGGAGGTAGAAATCAAGGGCCCTTTGCCTTTGGGATGGTGACTCGAACACTAAATTCTTCCACATGTCAACCTTGAGAAATAGGATTTCAAATAAAATTTTAGAGCTCACCTACAGTGATATATGCCTAACAAGGGAGATTTCTTAAATTAGGAATGCATCTATTAGTTTCTTCCAGTCCCTCTGGGTACCTCCTCTCCTTCTTCCCCTCAGTATAAATAATCCCTCTTGGCCAATATTCCCCATTCCATATGCTCATCCACCAAATCTATGATAATTAGCCCTCTTACCCATGAAGAGATCAAAGGATCCTTATTTTCTATGCATCCTAACAAGGCTCTCAGACCAGATATCTTTTCACCATGCTTCTTCCAAGCATTCTAGGATCTAATTGGACCTAAAGTGTGTACAGCATTCAGAGATATTAAATCCTCCAGGATAATCCCTCGAGGGATCAATTCTATTTTCATTGCTTTGGTTCCCAAAGTTTTGTCCTGCAAAGCCTTATCTTATTTCTGATCCATCAGCCTCTGCAATATCCTCTAAAATATCGTAATCAAAATATTGGCTAACAGAATTAAGGAGATCCTTCCCCTCATCATTGATCTCACCAGGGCAACTTTTTTAAAGGGAGAACCATAACTGATGGGGTTATTACCATTCATGAGATCCTTTAATCTACTACCCTGGGTAATAAACCCACCTTCCTCCTGAAGTTGAACATGAATAAGTCCTTTGATAGAGTCAGCTAGGACTTTCTTCTTGATATCCTCCTCAAATTTGGCTTTCACCTAGTTTTGTTTGACCTCATAAAAGGTTGCATCTCCTCTCCTTGGTTCTCTATTTTAGTCAATGGATCCCTTACTGGGTTTTTCCCTAGCTCTAGAGGTTTGAGGAAAGGAAATACCCTTTTCCTAATCTTGTTTATTATTTTTGTTGAGGATTTAGGTAGATCCATTAAAGTGTTGGCATAAGAGGTTTAATTTTTGGGATCAAACCTATTATTGCTATTAAACCCGTTATCCACCAGCAATTTGTTGGTGATACTATCATATCCACATCCACCTCAATTTTCCAAACCAAGGCCATCAAGCACATCCTTCACCTAAATGAGAAAACTGTAGGGCAAAACATCAACCTCCTCAAAAGCAAAATATGTTTTACTAACACACCCTATATTCGGTAAATCAAAATAGCTTGGATCCTTGGGTGTTCCTCGGAGGCTCTTCCCACCACTTACCTTGGGCTCCCCCTATTTTTAGGAAACCCCTCGACTCCAATGTGGAACAATGTCATTGAGATAATTCTAAAAACTTTGACCTCCTGGAAGGGGCACCTTCTTTCCCAAGAATCCAAAGCTACCCTCACCTTGACTTATCTCCAGAGCATCCTGGTTTACTTCTTATCTATCTTTAGGTTCCAAGCCTTAGTGAGCTCTAAGATCGAGAAAATCCAAAAAATATTGCTCTAGTTTGGTAGTGAAGACAGGAAGATAATTCCTCTTGTGGCTTAGAATTTGGTTTGTTGTAATAGAAATCAAGGAGGTATTGGGATCAAGAAAATCACCAAAATGAATCTTGCCCTTCTAGCCAAGAATGCATGGAAGACTTTTACCAACAACAACACAAAATGGGTCAAAATTATCAAGAAGAATTATTTGTAGAACCACCATTTTTGAATGAAAAGGGGTCCTGAGGTGGATCTGCCTTTTGGAAATCCATCATTCATACTAGAAACCTTATCCAAAAAGACATCAAATGGATTCTTGGCAACAAAAACACCATTGAATTCTAGCATGATATATGACTCCAAGACAAACCTCTAAGTGAAAATAGAACCTTGATGGGTATCAAGCCCTCCACTAATACCCTCCTAGGGAGCAAGGTTGTTAACTTCATTAACCATCACAATGGAGACCCTGGATGGAAGACCATCAATGTTGCCAACTTCCCCAATCAAGCCATTGCCTTATCCAATCTGCTTAATTTAGTCAACATATCTTCTGGAGAAGCGAAGGATGGTCCCATCTAGGGAGGAACTGATGAAGGATATTTCTCTATAAAATCAGCCTATACCCTCTAATAAAATATCCAGGATTCCACTATTCCGTTCAACCTAGTTTGGAAGAAGAAACTCATACCTAAAATAAACTTCTTCTCCTAGATTGTTATTCAAAATAAAATACTCACTACCAAAAATTTGGCCAAAATAGGTTTCATGATTCCCAACCATTGCTACCTTTGCTTGTCTGATTGGAAAAATTTGAACCACATTTTCATCAACTATGAGTTATATTTCATTGTCCTTGGCCACTTTCTCAATTCCTTCCACATCCAATGGGTTCAGCCCAAAATAGTTATTGACCTCTTCTCTTAGTGGCCAAATCCCTTTATCAATCCCAGGCTATGCTCCCTCTAGTCCTTATGCCTCCATCACTTTATTTGAAAAATCTAGATTTAGCACAACAGTAGGGTCTTCTCTATCTCATCTAAGTATCCCCTCTCTATGGATTCTAAATCTATTACCTATGCCATTGAAAATATTCATCTTATCCCTTACTCCTTGGTCCCAACCCTGGCTCTTGAATGTTCACTATTTAAATCTCTATCCATACCCAAAGAGGATCTTAGATATTAGCTAAGCCCCAATACCAAATCTAATATCAAATAGAATCCCCCTTGGAGTACAATATCAAGTTCAATTTTTATGGGGTCTCCAAAGCAAATTCGAGCACTATTGGTGTAGGAGGGATCATCAGAGACCACAAAGGTAACCTGATCCTTACATTTACTGAACACCTTGGGTCTCATACGAACAAATTTGCAGAAGTTAAGGCTTTATTGAGAGGTCTTGTCTTACTCAAATAGGATCCCAATAGAGCAATCATAGAGGGTTATTATTTGAATATCATCAACTATATGAAGAATTATAGATTCCATATTGGAAAGTCTTCAACACCATCCAAGAATCCATAAATTTGCTTCATAATCATCCACATATGACCATCCACCACAACTATAGAGAATCCAATCAAGTTGTTGACCTTATGGTCAACATAACAACGTCCTCCAATAACCTCAAAGTGTGGTGATATAATATTCCCTAGAACATATCTAATGTTGCAAACCTCAAAAAACCTAATAATTAGTGGCAAGTCCCAATGAAAAGAAGTTCAAAGCTAATCTTACTACAGACCCTCTCTTTAACAATGTTAGAGGTTTCAAAAATGTCTCCCTAAAATTGGGTCACCATCCTCATGGGTTGACCTTGGCAATGCAAAATTATACTATCATCAATTTTGAGTTAGCAGGTGGCAAGACATAGGAAGTTCCTAATTTTCATCACATGCCCAATTTATGGTGGTGTCTTAACCACAAGGCCAATGGCACAAGCACCAACAAAGCTATCTTGCTCCATGTAATCATAGCCCTATACCACTACACTTTTAGCTATGTGGCCAAGCATAGAAAGACATAAATATGTCTCTATATTTGTCCCTCTAATCATGTCAAATATTTCCACCATTATATTCCTTTCCAAGTTTTTGATTACTCTTCCCAACATCCCCCGATCTTCCATGCAATATTTTTTGAACCTCATCCCAGACTATCCACTTGTGCTTCAATCATGTTATATTTAGGTGGTTAGATGACTATCATTTCAAGAATTTGGGTGATGTCATATTCCTTCCCAAGCACTCATGATCCCCAATCCTTACCTCTTTTCAATGCATAATTACTCAACCTATTTTATCACTTCCAACCCTTTCAATTCATTCCATTCCTTTTTAACTTGCAAAGCTTCTGCTTCCTTGCTCCCACCCTTTTTGATGTCAATCCTGGTTTGACTCTACTGAATTCTCCCCCCAGATTTTTCCCTCTCCTAATCCTAGTCTCTTATATTTACCCTAGCCCCCATTCCCTAGCTAAATACATGCCTTATATTGAGTCATCTTAGCTTAACCTAAATTCCACTGCCTAGATTTTCATGGACATCAAAGGTTTCATCCCATTCCTACAAAAAAAATTCTAGGTTCAAGGACCAGATTACTAAGAACTTAATCAATTCATGGAACTAGGGTGAGGTTAAAGTTCAAGGTATTCACTTCAAAGTGACTATTGAGATGTTGGTAGAGATCACTGGTCTTCTGCTCATAGGTCACTTCATTCACTACAACAAACACAAGTGGGAGGAAGAAACTAATCAGTTCCTTAACAAAGCCAAAAGTCTAGGTTGGGATAAGTCTAACCTTCACTGTTCTTCCCTACCAGCTCCCTAGAACATTGACATCATCCCCATCATGTAGTACATCACCTGTGATGACCCTGAGAAGCCCTTGAGGAGATTTCACCTCACATTTTCAATCACCTTTGGGATGGTAAATTTATTTGTGTCCTTGATTACCTCCTTTACTCCCTTACTCTATCCATTGAGAAAGGTTAGAAGTCCAATGGCAAGGCCATTCACCAAGACCTCTTGCCTATAATTCTCAAGCATTACCTAACCACCCGCCCCTATCCACAATTTTAAACCCCATGTCTTTTAATCCTTCCAATGAACCACCCATTTTATCTACTTGGTACCCCATTCCTGATGATTCCTTATTGGCCTTGGTCTAGTTGGGAGTCACTCGAAGCCTTCTCTCCTTAGAAGTGCTAAGCAAAGTGACCAGAGGAAGCATGTGACTGTAACGAACACTCCTTCAATGCCTAGATACTTTGCTAGTATGGAGTATTCATCCTCCTCAAATCATGTCATCTCTCAATCTAAGAGTGATAAAGAGGATGTTTATTCCTAGATGTTGTTGGAGCTCGTGATCACAACTATGAATGCAACCATCAAGTCTTTAGAGAAAGCATCCAATATTTTGTCTTGCTACACTAGAATGATACAAGATCCACTTAAAGAAATATGGATGACATCAAGAAATGACTAGTATGGGTCCATCTGTCTGGGCCCTCTGGTACCCAAGGAAGTTCTTATTCTTGTCTAGTTTATCTGGTTTAGCTTAAATATTTTTGTTCGATTAAGTTTATATGATGCGTACAAAGTTGATGTAGGTGTCTTTCAGTCTTGTGTCTATTTGTGGTTAGGGCTTTCTCAATCTAATTTATGTTCTAGTCACATATTCCCTTCGGGTCTAAGAGGTTTTTGGTTGTGGTTGTTTTTATGGTTCTCAGAGGTCCCTAACACCTCCTTGGAATTTTTGTTTCTGCATCTGGCTAATCGACATCTAATGTAATAATATTTTATGTTCCTTTCAAAACCCGTAATGTAAATATAATATAAATTATTAAAAAAAAAGTTGTATTCTTCAAAAGTGAATCAATATAATAATTTTTACTATTTTAAATAAAAGGTGAATCAATTAAATCATATATATTGAAGTAGTTTTATTATATTTGACCAATATATTGAACCATTCATATTTATCTTTGGATAAACTTTGATAGGTCCTACAAACCATTGAGTGTAAGGGACATTAAAAGACATCATTCATTCATATTGATTCACCTTTTATGAAGTTACTTAGGAGTGTTAACTATCAAGTATTTATCAATAAGAGGTAAATATAAGTACATGATATGAATGTGAATGAATAATTTTCTCTCTATTTATTATATTCTAGTGAAAGAGCACATTATTTATGAAAATGTATACCTTTGTTACTATTAGTTGATTATAATATATTAAAGGGTCATATTCCAGTATTATTATTTAAATTCAAGGTTTAATATCTGGTTTTAAAAAGTTAAGTAATTTTTTTCTCTTTGTGTAATTTTAGTTTTAAATTTTACATGGTTTATTCTGTTAAATATTTTATTATTTTAGAACTATCTCATGTTTTAAATTATATAAATATTTTGTATGCAACTCAAATATAACCCCCACCTCCTCTTCTCTAACCCCCTTTTTTACCAATAGAATCTATATCTAGTTATGCATGAATTTTAAACACCCCTCCCCTATAAGATACTTACCAATATACTAATGGTTCAATTTGATGTTAAAAATGCCTCCTCTATGCACTCACATGGTATTTACCATTTCTTAAGAGTGATGCCCTTGTGATAAAGGCATTGAGTATGAGATCTACAAAGTCTACATAAAATAAACTTGGATAGAACCACCAAAATCATTATCAACAAAATGCATCATTAGTTAGAGTACTATATTTAAATAAAAACTGAACACATTATTCCTTCCAAGTACACTAGGTTCTCTTTTAGTTTGAGATTTATTTTGAGCCAACTACATGTGTGCTCTCATCTACTTCATATGGATTCAGAGACCTTAATACTTAGGCATCACTTATGTCGTCCAATTACCCTCCTTACTTAGTATTGAGTTATTATTTCCATTTTGTATTTGATATATTTTATTTTGATTATTGAGATCTATTCAAAATATTTTTTAGCTTTGGCATTTGATTTATTGAGTATGGTAATTGCTTAATAATGATCATTGATAGAATTTTGTGGTTAAAAGTAATTCTTATATGTTATATGGATTTGTATTGCTATAGAAAGAAAAGCAGAGTTTTATTTATGGTTGAATGTTGTATTAATTTTTTTTAACCGTAATTTCAAAAGGTCATTTTTTATATTGTGATCATAGTTTGTTAAAGGCCAACATTGGGGAGGTTCCCTAACTTATGATTAAACCAAGGAATGTTTACTTGTGCTTGTTGTAAACATGCTTATTAAGTGCTTACTCTAAATATTGTTATTGAAAAATGTACCACATAAAACATTATAATTCCCTATCATTTATTAATTCATTTTGGTTATTATGTCCTAGAATTTCATACATATTAAATAATAAATAATTCAAATATCTAAATGATTAAATAAAAATGAGATAAAGGGGGACATAAGTTGGATGGAAAAGAGGGATACAATAGTGGACTTAGTAGAGAGGTAAAAATGGAATAAATTGGGATGAAGATGAATGGTGGAGAGATCAAATGATGAGAAGCAATTGCTTAAAAAGGGATTTGGGGAGGAAATTAAAAAAAAAAAAAAATTAGAAAAAAATAAAAAGAGTTACACAAAGAAGAAAGAGAAGATTGAGAATCTAGTGCAAGGTTTGAAGGAGAATAAATACATGAAAAATAGATTTTTACTGCATGGTGGTAGTAGCTACTAATCCAAATCTTGTATTAGATGGTGTAAATTAATATATATAGAGAATAATGTTGGGATGTTATGATTAAAAGATGAAGGGAGAAGCAAGGCAATAAATGGAGGATCAACTGCATAATGGTGGTATCCATCGATCTAGATATTATATGTAGGTTTTGCAAATTTATATGGAGGGAGAATAATGTTGGAAAACTATAACTAAAATATAAAAAGAGAGAGAGAGAGAGATAAGGTAAGAAATGGAGGATTGCCTGCATGGTAGTGGTAGCAACAACTCTAGATAGCTTTTTTTATGAATTTAATAAGTAAAATTAGTCAATATTATTTGAATATTCTTTGTTGTTTTGGTAATCCTATATGTGGAATCTTACCTTGTGTTTAATATATGTGTTTATGTTCAATAATTAGGTTTAGTTAGAGTATTATACTTATGTGTTAGATTGTATGCTCCTATTTTTGTGTTATACTAATGTGTGAATTGGAAATTTGCTCGTTCCTATGGTAATGAAGTATAACCTTTAGGACCCAAAATGAATGAATTGATCTACATCTTAATAAGATCTTATATATAAAGGTTGACAACTTGTATATATGGATAAAATATGAGGAAATTATGATTACGAGATGAAGGAAGAAGGGAGAAAGGAATAATCATATCTAGATTTATATGCCCTAGGGGTAGTACCATCCATTATTAGATTTCATGTCTTATGATTTTCACTATTGTGACTAGATGGTACATATTATGAAGAAAACTATTCTATGAATTGTTGTGTTAAGCTACTATCCATGTTAGTCCAAATGTTAGGTAGGACTTAGTAGGAGGAAGGGTAGTAGAATCCCTCCCCCAAAGTGGTGGTCCTAGCTAGATCATGTTAAAAATACTGGTGTGAGAAATGCCAAGAAATTTTCATAATGTACATGGAAGTAAATCTATTTGTTAAAATTATTTCTTCTTATCATACCCATAAGCAATTTACTTAAATTGTATCTCATTTATAAGAATTTATGTTCCCAAGCTAGATAGATTAGCAGTGGAAGGTATTGGATGTAATTCTCATATAAAAAATGGATAAGTTACTAATATATTCCATTATTCTTAACAATGAATGAAAAAATAAACTTTTCAATATTTTTTCCAATAGTTTTCCTTATGGACAAATGAAATCCCTATGAATGTAGCATTGGCTAGGAGAAATTTAATTTTTGTACTTGTTTTTACATGTCAGAAGAAAATAAATATATTTTTAATAAGAAATTTAATTATATGTTGTCCCTATTGGGATACCATAGTGGTATATCTTTGGGTTCTCATCTAGGAGACCCAAGTTCAAATCACTACACAAGAGACTGATACCGTTTCAAAACCTATGATTTACTCTAAGTTTTGTATCAATATTGGGATACCATAGTGGTATGTCTTTGAGTTCTCATCTAGGGTACACAAGTTCAAACCTTGATAGTACAATGGATTGAGATATTTTCAAAACCTATGATTTACCCTAAAAATTTATTTAAGAGTAGATAACCTACAAAAGAGGGATTTTCAATTCCCTAATAAATTTTATGTTTGTGAAGCTCATGAGGAATCAATGAGCCAAATATTTCTAATACTCCCTCAAAATATTGTTTGATATAATAAATAATATGGGGTTGTTTTGGGTTCTATCTAATAACATGGAAGGTTGGATAGAATAATGGTAGAATCCATTCAAGAGCCCAAGACTAAATCATATTTGGAATCTGAATTCCTTTTATTATGCATGGATATTTTGGTTGGAAAGAAATAGAATTTTTATTAAATGAGGAAAGAGATCTACAAAAATCAACAAAGAGTATATTATAGCATCCATAGTGGAGAATGTTAAAGCATCAAAAGTGCTTAAGATTCCATAGTCATTGGCGGAGGAAAAATTAAGTGAAAACTAGAACCTGAGTCCAGTTGGGGTGAATGACAATACCTAGAGACTTAATTATATTGACCAAGTGGTAGCCACCCAAAAAACGAGGGTTAAATATAAATTTTGATGGTAAAGGTAACCCAAGGAAGGCTAGAGTAGGATCAATGTTATGGGATAGTCAATGAATGGTGATTGGAATGATGAGTGAGTGCTTGGGCATTATGACCAGTCATCAGGCTAAAGCTAGAGTGGTATTGGAAATGGTAAATGTGGTGGTTCAATTAGAGGCTATGAAATTAATAATTGAGGTAAATTCACTACATATTTTTAATTATCTCAATAAAATGTTGATGGCAATATAGAGAGTAGTAGATATAGTAATAAATACACTAAGATACCTGAATTCACTAGAATAATTTTAGGTGGTACATGTGTATATAGAAGGAAATGGGATGGTCTATTGGATAGCCAATTAGGGATCTCTTAGATAGGAAGATAAAATATTAATACCAATATATGGGATCCATCCAAATGCACTCCATTTAATGGCAAAGGTGGGAGGAAAGAAAGTCAATTCACTAGATAAAATTTGGAGATCTGTGGATTTGTCTACTAAGAGTTATATTTTCAGATATCAATGGATTTGTCTATTTAGGGTTCCATATTCTAAATAACTATGGATTTTTTTACTTAGGGTTACAGTTTTGGAGATCTATGAACTCATATGTTGAGGGTACCAATAAATGGAGATATGTGGATTTCTAACTTTTTAGATGAGTTGTGAGCTTTTGAGTGAGAAATCTATCAATTTGGATTTTCATGGGATTTTTTCATTGAGGGTTCTATTTTCTAGATATTTGTGGATTTGTTTGCTTATTTTTCCATTTTTTTAAGATCTGTGGACTTCTTTGTTGAGGGTTCCATTTTTTAAACATATATGAACTTGTCTGCCAAGGGTTAAATTTTTTGGAGAATTTTGAAGGATATAAATGTAAATAGGCTCGTAATGAATGTAAATCTATAGAGCTTTCAAAAAATGTAGTTCATTGTTTCAAATGACCTACAACCTTTGAAGACAAGGCTTTTTGGTTAGTAAGACTAAATAGACTAGTCTATGTTAGGATTCTACATCCCAACCTAACCTTATTACTTAACTACTTATTTAATTATGTTTTATATTTACAAATGGACCATCGTGTCCTTTCATAATAGCATTAGATAGATATAAATTAGGGTAATTATTGTTGTAGGAAATAATCAAAGAAAAAGGAAATATTATTTATTTAATTAATTTGGAGGGAGTCCCCTTATAAGTGGCACTGTGATCCTTTTTACCAACTATGATTATTTGATATTTTTGTAAATTATTCTCCAATTTCATTAATTTAATTCCTTGATCATGATATAATCTTAGGTTCTATCATTTTGGTATCAGAGCTAGTGATTATTTTTACTCCTGGACAATGAATATTTAAAGAGATTTACAAATTTTTGTTCTTAGGTTTGCAAAGTCCATTATCTATCATTAAACTAGTGACATCATTAAACCAATTGCATTGTGTTATCACCAGTAAATTCCTGAGATTCCGACATCATAGGCAAACATTGTAGGTGATCATTCAATTGATTCATTGATGTTAATTACAAAATTATTAAAATAGTTGCATCATTTTTATCACCAAGCTTCCAATGTCGCAAGAATATGTTTGATTAAAATGTTGTTTTGTGTTTTCATTGATGAATTCAAAAGTCTTGGAAGATTACAACGGCAAGATATAGAAAAAAAATTAGAAACCACAAAAAAATTAAAACCTAAAGGTTCTTTCAACCAATCAACATCCTCCAATTACCCAAAGCCACATGGAAAATTTTTTTTGGGTGTTAAAAGTTTTGGTATTAAATCCTCACAAAGAAGCAACACATAACGTAAAAGTAAAAAAAAAAATCAATTAAATTAATCCCACATTATGGGTGCCCTTTCCTCATAATACTTTATAAAGAGATTCACGTACATAGTGCATTGACCATCTATAGTCATCCTTCCCATGTGTGTCATGCTCGTTAAGTCCCCGAAGAACACAAGCTTATACTGAGAGGGGGGTGAATAGTATAAGACCACTTTTTACTTTTCTTTCCCAATCAATATTATGCAATGTATAGATAGCAATATCAACAACAGTAATCAAAGCAATGCACAAATCACCACACACAATAGAGACACCAAATTTACGTGGTTCACCCAATGTGGGCTACTCCACGGAGAAAATATTTCACTAAAATTTTCTCAATCAATCTCTTGGGAATCCTTTCCCTATTACAATGTTTATGGACCTCTATCCAAAGGAGACACCAATCCCCTAATCAATTTTGTGGATCTCTATCCACAGGAGACACCAATCTCCTAACTCTGCTCTGGTTGGTGATCCTCTAGAAGACCTCTACCTCCACTACCCTTAGCAAATGGAACTCTATCCATAGAAGACACCTGTCCTCCCTGCTCTGGTTGGAGACCTTTATCCTCAACTCTGTCACCTCCAAAGCTCTATCTCAAATCTATACTAAACATAGTCCTTCGGTCTAGCACAAATCTATCCTCAATATCTATCTCTAGTCTAGCACAAACCTATCCTCAAATCTGCACCAAACTCTATCCTCAAATCTGTACTAAACACAGTCCTTCGATCTAGCACAAATCTATCCTCAATATCTATCTCTCTTAACTCAAAGCTTGACTCAATCTCAAATCAACTCTGTTAGATCTGCCCCAAACCTTAACTCAAGGTTTGAACAAATCAATCAATCAACTCTGCTCACAAGCCTTCTCAAAGACTTATCTCAAATCTACCTTATAAGCTTCCACAAAAGCTCACACTAATCTATCCTCAAGTCCTCTCTAGAACTTGTCCAATCTGCTCAATAAGTCCTCACAAGAACTTATCCAAATCTGCTCTCAATCTGTATTGTAAGCTTCCACAAAAGCTTACCCAAATCTATCCACAAGTCTTCTCAAAGACTTACCTCAAATCTGCTCAACAAGTCCACACTAGAACTTGTCCAATCTCATAGAAACATAAAGAGAATTGTTAGAGACTCAATATGCTCTACATTCATCACAATGCTCAATCACTTTCAATCACTCTCTTAGAAACATATAGAGAATTGTTAGAGACTCAATATGCTTCACATTCACCTCAATACACTTCAATCACTCTCTTAGAAACATATAGAGAATTGTTAGAGACTCAATATGCTTCACACTCACCTCAATACTCAATCACTTTCTCAACTCAATTAGAATATAGAATAATTTGTTTCATAGAACTTGAACAATCACTTCACACATTCACTTGACTAGGCTCAACCAACTCTACTCAACCAATTACTCAATGAAATAATCCTTGCTCACAAACCCTAGTCCAAGCATATGAATACTCACTCAAATATTTCCAACAATGCTTTATCAACCAATCTCACATAACAATGATACTCATATTCTTTCCAAACCCTAGTTCAAGTTCTTCACTCAACAACTCACTTCAACAACAATGCTTATAAAACAAGGTTTTATCAACAACTCTTAATTCCAGAAAACCTTGAAGCATTAATTCAAAACACTCTCAACAATGCAAACCAAACAATCCTTTTCACTCCAACTTTTCATTCACAATTTTCAACAATCACTCACTAGGAAGAATATGCCCATACCTTTTGTTGGATGTCAAAGTGCCTTTGGAAAAACCTGTCTTAATCACAATTTCCTTCTTTCCAAATTCAATGGTTAAACACAACAATATCACTTCAATACTTTCTCAAAAATATTCCCTTTGACACAAAATAATCACAACTCTATTTATGCCTTATTTCTCCCTTTTAAAAATAACACTCATCATAACATACATAAAAATAATTTCTTTGATACACCTTATCAACTCCAACTTAAAATAATATCCAACACCATAAAATATCAACCAAACACCTTACAATCCTTTCAAAACCTTTGAGCAAATAACATTAAAAATTTAATTTTACAAAACCCTTATAACTCCCTTGCAACCTTAGAACCAAATAAAAATATGCAAAAATTAATTTTTAAATGCCCAAACTATATCCCCAAAAATTTTGGCGACCAATTATCAAAGCATACCTCTTTCTTCCCCAAAAGGGGATTCGACGAGATTCGATCCACCATCTCCTCTATCCTAAGCGCCTTAGTGCTTGGGAGCCCACCACATGGGCTACAAAGGCCCACATGAAGGAAGGATAAAGTCCTTCCTCTTATGCCTTCATCGTCATCTCTTTTCTCATGAATTTTGCACGCTTTCTCTCTTCCTTGGACGCAGCACAAATTACAAAGCTCGCATTCAATTTCAAAGGCATGGTCATTTTTGGTGGTGTGAATGTTCCTCCTTTTATACATGTTTTCAAACTTCTCCTCACATCGGTGCTATGACATTCAAATTTTAATTTCAAATTTTATTTTTAATAACCCACCTTAGGGTTTTTAACCTTAGCTTAAATTAATTTATAATTAATAATTAATTTAAATAACTTTATAAGTTAAATAAATTAACTAATAAATTAATTTATAATTAATTTTAAACTTCCTTTGTATAATATTATAAAATAATATTATAATATTATTTATTTGGGCTTTTTCTTGCACTTTGGACCTCATCTGACTTCCTGGAACCAGGTCTTGAAACTGAAACCAAAATGGATGCTACCAACTGAAACTGCCATTGATTGGTGTTGTTAGTTCGACATCAATGACCACTTACTCTTGACATCAATGACAACTTATCACTCAAAATTTCCAACAATATCCCCCTTTGTCATTGATGGCAACCCAAATTATTTTTACCAAATCTTGACCTTTTTCCTATTCTGCTCCCCCTGGGAAACTGCTCCCCCTAACTCAATGCTCTCTCCTTAAACCAAATCTCTCCCCCTTACTCAAATATCTCCCCCTTTGACATAAATGGCAAAGGGTTACCTTTGGGGCTCGGGGCTAAGAATGAATCTCTTAGCTTAGCCCCTCCCCCACCTCCTCTTGAGGTGGTTAATTCTGGGGTGGGAGTATTTCTACTCCCAACAAGCACTGGTCTTTACCTTTATCCTCTTTCCTTATCATTTGATCCTTATGATTTCTTTGACTATTCTTGTTCATGTTCTAGTCCATGTCCACATTCCTTTCTATTTGTATCCATATCCATAGTCTTATTCTTTTTCCTGTTCTTGTTCATATTCATATCCATATTCCTGTTCATGTTCCTATCCATGCCCATATTCCTATTCCTATTCATGTTCCTATTCCTTTCATGCTTGATTCTGGAATATCTGCTCTACACCATTTTGTTGTATGTCCATCATTATTGCACTTATAACACTTAATGTTATTATTCCTTGGAGGTGCAAATATCTTAGGATTTCTCCTAGTGAAGCCATATCCTTTTCTATCATGAACCCTGCAATTCATTGCCTTGTGACCAAACTGATTACATGAGTAGCAATACCCATGGAAAAGTTGCATGTTTCTAAAATTCCCATTTTCCTATCTTTCATGTGTCCTACACTGTGAAGCCATGTGCCCAAACCTATGACATGAGAAACATCTTCCATTGAAATTTCCTTGTCTTGACCTCATTGGTCTCTTAGTCTCTCTTAACCTATTCTGATTGTTGTTCCATATGTTTCCTCCTTTGTGCATTGTTCCTTTCCTTGTTGAACTTTTTGTTGTCCAACTCATCCTCAGATGTCTCACTTTCTCTTACATTGTCTTCTTCTAAAGTTTCTTCTTCTTTAGAACTTGAGGTTGACTCTTCTTCTTGTTTCTTTTGAGCTTGTTCAAAACCAAGACCTATTTTGTTTTTTGACCTTCTTTGTACCTTGATCATCTTATCCACAATATTTGAACTCTTTCCAAACTTGTGTAGCTTACTCTTGGAATTTTCTAAATCTTCCCTTAGTAGAGCTACTTCTTGTTCTAACCTTTCACATTCTAAGACCTTTGCTTCTAACTTATCCTTGAACTTCTTTGTCTTAGCCATTGACTTATTTAGATCCTCTATAAGCTTTCTTCTCTCTTCATCACATTCTTGAAACTAAAACTCAAGTTTAGAGTTTTGCTTTCTTACCTTCTTTATTGTGTCAAGAGCATAAATAAGTTCTACCTTAAGATCATATCCTTCTTTATCTGATTCTTCCTCTATTTGTTTGCCTTTGTCTACATCTTCATTTTCTTTTGACTTGTCTTCTATAGGATCACCTTCTTCTTCTTCTAGTGCCATTAGAAGATTTTCTTCTAGTCCTTCAAGTGCATCCTCATATTCATCATCACTAAAACTATAACCATTCCTTGTACAACTATCTTCAAGATGTCCAAAGTTACCACATCTAAAACACTTGAGAATTATTGGTGACCTTTTCTTGACTTCTTCCTTTTCTTCAATCATAAATAGGACTTCATATCTATCATTATCTGAAAAACTATCATCACTATCACTTGAGTACTTACTTGCCTTGTCTACATAGTAGCTCCTCTTTTGTCTTTGAAAGAACTTATTTCCTTTTTCCTTGTCTACCTTGTCCATCCTTACCTTTCTTTTGGTGCCTGTATCTTTCTGATTCCATGTTCCTGTGATCCTATTTTTCTTCATCATTGTTATTTTTAGCTTCTTGACAATCAGTTGCATAGTGACCATACTTTCCACAATTGAAACATCTAATAGATTTTGTATCTTTAAATCTTCTTGAATCCTTATTCCTTCTACCATAATTAGCTTCTTCATCACTGGATGACTCATTGCTTGATTCTAACTTCTTACCCTTTGTCTTCTTGATTGCTTTGAAGGTTGCTTCCTTCTGGGGATTAGGTTCCTCTTTTGTTCTCAACTCAAAAGTTGTAAGAATACCAAGCAACATATCTCTTGTCAAAGAATCACCATCCTTTGATTCTTCTATAGCAAAAATATTTTCACTAAATATTTTTGGAAGAGATCTTAAGACCTTATCACAAACATCCGATTCTTCAACCTTAAGTCCAAGTCCTTGCATAGCATTAACAACCTCATCTACTAGAAGTAGATAAGTACTAATGTTTTCCTCATCCTTCATTCTTAACTCTTCAAATTGTCCTTTGAGATTTTGTATCTTTGCTTTCTTGACACTTTTATCTCCTTCATATATACTTTGCAACTTATCCCAAATTCCTTTTGCATCTTGACAATGCATAACTTTTATGGACTATGTTCTATGCAAACCTCTCAAAATTGCATTCATTACTTTTGAATTGTAATGTTGTAGAAGCTTACCTTCCTTATCTATAGGTGGATCAACTGGGGGTATGTATCCATTTTCCACTGCTTCCCAAATTTCATTTCCAAGTGCCATCAAGTGAATCTTCATTCTCATACTCCAATATATATAATCACTTCCATAAAATATTGGTGTAGGATTATCTGAGGACACATTCTTAGAATCCATTGTGTTCTTGAAAGCTTTTCCTTCAAGATTTTAAACTCTTTCGAAGGAACCCGCTCTGATACCAATTGAAGAACACAAGCTTATACTGAGAGGGGGTGAACAATATAAGACCACTTTTTACTTTTCTTTCCCAATCAATATTATGCAATGTATAGATAGCAATATCAAAAACAGTAATCAAAGCAATGCACAAATCACCACACACAATAGAGACACCAAATTTACGTGGTTCACCCAATGTGGGCTACTCCACGAAGAAAATATTTCACTAAAATTTTCTCAATCAATATCTTGGGAATCCTTTCCCTATTACAATGTTTATGGACCTCTATCCAAAGGAGACACCAATCCCCTAATCAATTTTATGGATCTCTATCCATAGGAGACACCAATATCCTAACTCTACTCTGGTTGGTGATCCTCTAGAAGACCTCTACCTCCACTACCCTTAGAAAATGGAACTCTATCCATAGAAGACACCTGTCCTCCCTGCTCTGGATGGAGACCTCTGTCCTCAAATCTATCACCTCCAAAGCTCTATCTCAAATCTGTACTAAACACAGTCCTTCGGTCTAGCACAAATCTATCCTCAATATCTATCTCTGGTCTGGCACAAACCTATCCTCAAATCTGCACCAAACTCTATCCTCAAATCTGTACTAAAATCAGTCCTTCGGTCTAGCACAAATCTATCCTCAATATCTATCCTCAAGCCTTAACTCAAAGCTTGACTCAATCTCAAATCAACTCTGCTGGATCTACCCCAAACCTTAACTCAAGGTTTGAACAAATCAATCAATCAACTCTGCTCACAAGCCTTCTCAAAGACTTATCTCAAATCTACCTTGTAAGCTTCCACAAAAGCTCACACTAATCTATCCTCAAGTCCTCTCTAGAACTTGTCCAATATGCTCAATAAGTCCTCACAAGAACTTATCCAAATATGCTCTCAATATGTATTGTAAGCTTCCACAAAAGCTTACCCAAATCTATCCACAAGTCTTCTCAAAGACTTACCTCAAATCTGCTCAACAAGTCCACACTAGAACTTGTCCAATATCATAGAAACATAAAGAGAATTGTTAGAGACTCAATATGCTCTACACTCATCACAATGCTCAATCACTTTCAATCACTCTCTTAGAAACATATAGAGAATTGTTAGAGACTCAATATGCTTCACATTCACCTCAATACTCAATCAATTTCAATCACTCTCTTAGAAACATATAGAGAATTGTTAGAGACTCAATATGCTTCACATTCACCTCAATACTCATTCAATCACTCTCTTAGAAACATATAGAGAATTGTTAGAGACTCAATATGCTTCACACTCATCAATACTCAAACACTTTCTCAAAACAATTTAGAATATAGAATAATTTGTTTCACAGAACTTGAACAATCACTTCACACATTCACTTGACTAGGCTCAACCAACTCTACTCAACCAATCACTCAATGAAATAATCCTTGCTCACAAACCCTAGTCCAAGCATATGAATACTCACTCAAATATTTCCAACAATGCTTTATCAACCAATCTCACATAACAATGATACTCAAACCCTAGTTCAAGTTCTTCACTCAACAACTCACTTCAACAACAATGCTTATAAACAATATTCACATAACAATGATACTCATGTTCTTTCCAAACCCTAGTTCAAGTTCTTCACTCAATAACACACTTCAACAACAATGCTTATAAAACAAGGTTTTATCAACAACTCTTAATTCCAGAAAACCTTGAAGCATTAATTCAAAACACTCTCAACAATGCAAACCAAACAATCCTTTTCACTCCAACCTTTCATTCACAATTTTCAACAATCACTCACTAGGAAGAATATGCCCATACCTTTTGTTGGATGTCAAAGTGCCTTTGGAAAAACTTGTCTTAATCACAATTTCCTTCTTTCCAAATTCAATGGTTAAACACAACAATATCACTTCAATACTTTCTCAAAAATATTCCCTTAGACACAAAATAATCACAACTCTATTTATGCCTTATTTCTCCCTTTTAAAAATAACACTCATCATAACATACATAAAAATAATTTCTTTGATACACCTTATAAACTCCAACTTAAAATAATATCCAACACCATAAAATATCAACCAAACACCTTACAATCCTTTCAAAACCTTTGAGCAAATAACATTAAAAATTTAATTTTGCAAAACCCTTATAACTCCCTTGCAACCTTAGAACCAAATAAAAATATGCAAAAATTAATTTTTAAATGCCCAAACTATATCCCCAAAAATTTTTGATGACCAATTATCAAAGCATACCTCTTTCTTCCCCAAAAGGGGATTCGATGAGATTCGATCCACCATCTCCTCTATCCTAAGCGCCTTAGTGCTTGGGAGCCCACCGCATGGGCTACAAAGGCCCACATGAAGGAAGGATAAAGTCCTTCCTCTTATGCCTTCATCATCATCTCTTTTCTCATGAATTCCACATGCTTTCTCTCTTCCTTGGATGCAACGCAAATTACAAAGCTCACATTCAATTTCAAAGGCATGGTAATTTTTGGTGGTGTGAAGGTTCCTCCTTTTATACACATTTTCAAACTTCTCCTCACATCGGTGCTATGACATTCAAATTTTAATTTTAAATTTTATTTTTAATAACCCACCTTAGGGTTTTTAACCTTAGCTTAAATTAATTTATAATTAATTTTAAACTTCCTTTGTATAATATTATAAAATAATATTATAATATTATTTATTTGGGCTTTTTCTTGCACTTTGGACCTCATATGACTTCTTAGAACCGGGTCTTGAAACTAAAACCGAAATGGATGTTGCCAACTAAAACTACCACTGATTGGTGTTGTTAGTTAGACATCAATGACCACTTACTCTTGACATCAATGACAACTTATCACTCAAAATGTCCAACAATATCCCCCTTTGTCATTGATGGCAACCCAAATTATTTTTACCAAATCTTGACCTTTTTCCTATTCTGCTCCCCCTAGGAAACTGCTCCCCCGACTCAATGCTCTCTCCTTAAACCAAATCTCTCCCCCTTACTCAAATATCTCCCCCTTTGACATCAATGGCAAAGGGTTACATTTGGGGCTCGGGGCTAAGAATGAATCTCTTAGCTTAGCCCCTCCCCCACCTCCTCTTGAGGTGGTTAATTTTGGGGTGGGAGTATTTCTACTCCCAACAAGCACTAGTCTTTACCTTTATCCTATTTTCTTCTCATATGATCCTTCTGATTTCTTTGACTGTTCTTGTTCCTATTCCTATCCATGTCCACATTCTTGTTCTTTTATATCCATATCCATATTCATGTTCTTGTTCATGTTCATATCCATATTCCTATTCATGTTCATGTCCATGCCCATATTCCTATTCCTATTCATATTCTTGTTCCTATTCATGCTTGATTCTGGAATGTCTGCTCTACACCATTTTGTTGTATGTCCATCATTATTGCACTTATAACACTTAATGTTATTATTCCTTGGAGGTGCAAATATCTTAGGATTTCTCCTAGTGAAGCCATATCCTTTTCTATCATGAACCCTGCAATTCATTGCCTTGTGACCAAACTGATTACATGAGTAGGAATACCCATGGAAAAGTTACCTGTTTCTAAAATTCCCATTTTCCTATCTTTCATGTGTCCTACACTGTGAAGCCATGTGCCCAAACCTATGACATGAGAAACATCTTCCATTGAAATTTCCTTGTCTTGACCTCATTGGTCTCTTAGTCTCTCTTAACCTATTCTGATTGTTGTTCCATCTGTTTCTTCTTTGTGCATTATTCCTTTCCTTGTTGAACTTTCTATTGTCCAACTCATCCTCAGATGTCTCACTTTCTCTTACACTGTCTTCTTCTGAAGTTTCTTCTTCTTCAGAACTTGAGGTTGACTCTTCTTCTTGTTTCTTTTGAGCTTGTTCAAAACCAAGACCTATTTTGTTTGTTGACCTTCTTTGTACCTTGATCATCTTATCCATAATATTTGAACTCTTTCCAAACTTGTGTAGCTTATTCTTGGATTCTTCTAAATCTTCCCTTAGTAGAGCTACTTCTTGTTCTAACCTTTCACATTCTAAGACCTTTACTTCTAACTTATCCTTGAACTTCTTTGTCTTAGCCATTGACTTGTTTAAATCCTCTATAAGCTTTCTTCTCTCTTCATCACATTCTTGAAACTGAAACTCAAGTTTAGAGTTTTGCTTTCTTACCTTCTTTACTATGTCAAGAGCATAAATAAGTTCTGCCTTAAGATCATATCCTTATTTATCTGATTCTTCCTCTATTTGTTTGCCTTTGTCTACATCTTCATTTTATTTTGACTTGTCTTCTATAGGATCACCTTCTTCTTCTTCTAGTGCCATTAGAATATTTTCTTCTGGTCCTTCAAGTGCATCCTCATATTCATCATCACTAAAACTAAAACCATTCCTTGTACAACTATCTTCAAGATGTCCAAAATTACCACATCTAAAACACTTGAGAATTATTGGTGACCTTTTCTTAACTTCTTCCTTTTCTTCAATCATAAATAGGACTTCATCTCTATCATTATCTAAAAAACTATTATCACTATCACTTGAGTACTTACTTGCCTTGTATGCATAGTAGCTCCTCTTTTGTCTTTGAAATAATTTCTTTCCTTGTCTACCTTGTCCATCCTTGCCTTTCTTTTGGTGCCTGTATCTTTGTGATTCCCTGTTCTTGTGATCCTATTTTTCTTCATCATTGTTATTTTTAGCTTCTTGAAAATCAGTTGCATAGTGACCATACTTTCCATAATTGAAACATCTAACATATTTTGTATCTTTAAATCTTCTTGAATCCTTATTCCTTCTACCATAATTAGCTTCTTCATCACTGGATGACTCATTGCTTGATTCTGACTTCTTACCCTTTGTCTTCTTAATTGCTTTGAAGGTTGCTTCCTTCTAGGGATTAGGTTCTTTTGTTCTTAACTCAAAAGATGTAAGAATACCAAGCAACATATCTCTTGTCAAAGAATCACCATCCTTTGATTCTTCTATAGCAAAAATATTTTCACTAAATATTTTTGGAAGAGATCTTAAGACCTTATCACAAACATCTGATTCTTCAACCTTAAGTCCAAGTCCTTGCATAGCATTAACAACCTCATCTACTCAAAGTAGATAAGTACTAATGTTTTCCTCATCCTTCATTCTTAACTCTTCAAATTGTCCTTTGAGATTTTGTATCTTTGCTTTCTTGACACCTTTATCTCCTTCATATATACTTTGCAACTTATCCCAAATTCCTTTTGCATCTTGACAATGCATAACTTTTATGGACTCTGTTCTATGCAAACCTCTCAAAATTGCATTCATTGCTTTTGAATTGTAATGTTGTAGAAGCTTACCTTCCTTATCTGTAGGTGGATCAACTAGGGGTATGTATCCATTTTCCACTACTTCCCAAATTTCATTGCCAAGTGCCATCAAGTGAATCTTCATTCTCATACTCCAATATATATAATCACTTCCATAAAATATTGGTGTAGGATTATCTGAGGACACATTCTTAGAATCCATTGTGTTCTTGAAAGCTTTTCCTTCAAGCTATTAAACTCTTCCGAAGGAACCCACTCTAATACCAATTGAAGAACACAAGCTTATACTTAAGAGGGGGGTGAACAATATAAGACCACTTTTTACTTTTCTTTCCCAATCAATATTATGCAATGTATAGATAGCAATATCAACAATAGTAATCAAAGCAATGCACAAATCACCACACACAATAGAGACACCAAATTTACGTGGTTCACCCAATTTGGGCTACTCCATGGAGAAAATATTTCACTAAAATTTTCTCAATCAATCTCTTGGGAATCCTTTCCCTATTACAATGTTTATGGACCTCTATCCAAAGGAGACACCAATCCCCTAATCAATTTTATGGATCTCTATCCATAGGAGACACCAATCTCCTAACTCTACTCTAGTTGGTGATCCTCTAGAAGACCTCTACCTCCACTACCCTTAGAAAATGGAACTCTATCCATAGAAGACACATATCCTCCCTGCTCTAGCTGGAGACCTCTATCCTCAACTCTATCACCTCCAAAGCTCTATCTCAAATCTTTACTAAACACAGTCCTTCGGTCTAGCACAAATATATCCTCAATCTCTATCTCTAGTCTGGCACAAACCTATCCTCAAATTTGCACCAAAATCTATCCTCAAATCTGTACTAAAATCAGTCCTTCGATCTAGCATAAATCTATCCTCAATATCTATCCTCAAGCCTTAACTCAAAGCTTGACTCAATCTCAAATCAACTCTGTTGGATCTGCCCCAAACCTTAACTCAAGGTTTGAACAAATAAATCAATCAACTCTACTCACAAGTCTTCTCAAAGACTTATCTCAAATATGCCTTGTAAGCTTCCACAAAAGCTCACACTAATTTATCCTCAAGTCCTCTCTAGAACTTGTCCAATATGCTCAATAAGTCCTCACAAGAACTTATCCAAATCTGCTCTCAATATGTATTGTAAGCTTCCACAAAATCTTACCCAAATTTGTCCACAAGTCTTCTCAAAGACTTACCTCAAATCTGCTCAACAAGTCCACACTAGAACTTGTCCAATCTCATAGAAACATAAAGAGAATTGTTAGAGACTCAATATGCTCTACATTCATCACAATGCTCAATCACTTTCAATCACTCTCTTAGAAACATATAGAGAATTTTTAGAGACTCAATATGCTTCACATTCACCTCAATACTCAATCACTTTCAATCACTCTCTTAGAAACATATAGAGAATTGTTAGAGACTCAATATGCTTCACATTCACCTCAATACTCAATCACTCTCTTAGAAACATATAGAGAATTGTTAGAGACTCAATATGCTTCACACTCATCAATACTCAAACACTTTCTCAAAACAATTTAGAATATAGAATAATTTGTTTCACAGAACTTGAACAATCACTTCACACATTCACTTGACTAGGCTTAACCAACTCTACTCAACCAATCACTCAATGAAATAATCCTTGCTCACAAACCCTAGTCCAAGCATATGAATACTCACTCAAATATTTCCAACAATGCTTTATCAACCAATCTCACATAACAATGATACTCATATTCTTTCCAAACCCTAGTTCAAGTTCTTCACTCAACAACTCACTTCAACAACAATGCTTATAAGACAATCTCACATAACAATGATACTCATGTTCTTTGCAAACCCTAGTTCAAGTTCTTCACTCAATTCAAACACTTCAACAACAATGCTTATAAAACAAGGTTTTATCAACAACTCTTAATTCCAGAAAACCTTGAAGCATTAATTCAAAACACTCTCAACAATGCAAACCAAACAATCATTTTCACTCCAACCTTTCATTCACAATTTTCAACAATCACTCACTAGGAAGAATATGCCCATACCTTTTGTTGGATGTCAAAGTGCCTTTGGAAAAACCTGTCTTAATCACAATTTCCTTCTTTCCAAATTCAATGGTTAAACACAACAATATCACTTCAATACTTTCTCAAAAATATTCCCTTTGACACAAAATAATCACAACTCTATTTATGCCTTATTTCTCCCTTTTAAAAATAACACTCATCATAACATACATAAAAATAATTTCTTTGATACACCTTATCAACTCCAACTTAAAATAATATCCAACACCATAAAATATCAACCAAACACCTTACAACTGTTGAGCAAGGTGCAACAACAGTATTGTCATTGTTGTCAACATAGTCAGATAGATTTGTTGATGCAGTGGACAGGAAAATCAAAAGCTATTCAGATGCAGAAGATAGGAGTTCAAAGGTTACTCATAGTATGTACAGTGATTTTTTAAGAAGACCGAAGTGGCCCATATGCAAAAGATCAAAGAAAAAGACAAGTAAGAAAAATGTCGCGATATCGTGACATATACAGTAGGTAAGAAAAACTGTTACGATTTCGTGACATATTGGGAGAGAGAGAAAAAGCAAGAAAAATTGTCATGATTTCGCGACATGGTGGAAGAGAGAGAAAAAGCAAGAAAAACTATAGCGATTTCGTGACATGTTGGAAGAGAAAAAGGCAAGTGGAAAAACTGTCACGATTTTGTGACATGTTGGAAGATAAAAAGGCAAGTGGAAAAACTGTCGCGATTTCGTGACATGTTGGAAGAGAAAAAGGCAAGTGGAAAAATTGTCATGATTTCACGACATGTTGGAAGAAAAATAGAAAACAGGAAGAAGTATCACGATTTTGCAACAAGTTCAAAGAAAGAGAACAAGTAAGAAAAGTGTCACGATTTCGAGACATGTCGCATTTTTGCGACTAAAATAGGAGAGAGAAAGCAAGTTTGAAAAGTGTCACGATATCGCAACATGTCGCATTTTCACAACAAAAGAAAGAGAGGAAGCGTACGAAAGTAGAACTGTTATGATTTCATGACAAAAGCAGAAAGAAATACTTCGAAAGAAGAAGTGTCATGATTTCATGACAAAAGCAAAGAAGTAAAGTATGAAAGCAAAAGTGTCATGATTTCATGACAAAAGCAGAGAAGAAGACTTCGAAGGCAGAAGTGTCATGATTTTGCGACAAAAGCAAAGAAGTAAAGTACGGAAGCAGAAGTGTCACGATTTCATGACAAAAGCAGAGAAGAAGACTTCAAAGGCAGAAGTGTCGCGATTTCATGACAAAAGCAAAGAAGTAAAGTACGAAAGCATAAGTGTCATGATTTCATGACAAAAGCAAATAAGAAGACTTCGAAGGCAGAAGTGTCACGATTTTGTGACAAAATAAAAGTCAAAGTCTATGGAAGTAGAAGTGTCGCGATATCACGGCAAAAGAATAGAGAAAACGTATGGAGATGCAAGTGTCACGATATCGTGACATGTTGTATTTTCATGGGCCAAAGCTAAGAGAAAGAGCAAGGAGAAAAAGTGTCGCGATATCGCGACATGTATTTTCACGGTTCGATGCAAAGAGAAAGAGCAAGGAGAAAAAGTGTCACGATATCGCGACATGTAGCTTTTTTGTGGTTCGATGCAAAGAGAAAGAGAGAAATAAAAAGTGTCGCGATATCATGACATGTATTTTTGGGGGCCAAAGCAAGGAGAAATAAAGAGAAAGCAAAAGTGTCATGATATCGCGACATGTATTTTCGTGGTTGATTTGAAGCCGACGAAGACCGATGACAACCGACTAAAATTAGGGTTTACAATTGTCATGAAAGTCGACTAATATTAGGGTTTACAACCGACTAATATTAGGGTTTTCATCACAAAAAAAATTGTTATAAAAGGAGGGTTGTTTGGAGATTTGAGATGGATGTTGGATGTGTGCGAAATACGGTCGTTGTGCGCAGAGAGCAAGTCGTGTCGAATGATGCTAAGTGCAAAATTTGCAAAGAGAGTAGAGTGCACAAAAGGGAGAAGACGATCATGAAGTTCAACTGTAATGAGGCAGAGTGTGTGAAGTGATGGTGCAGAAAGAGCAGAGTGCACAGAGAATGCAAAGGTAAATAAGACCAGTCAAGGTCTTGCAAAAGCAAAGGTATCTTACTGTTAAACCTATAGATTCAAATTGAAGTCCAGGTTGGTGCTCGGCATTAGGGGTTGGTGCTCCTTCCAGTTGGTGCTGGTAAATCAGGGGCTGGTGCTCCTTTCTATTGGTATAGATAAATTAGGGGTTGGTGCTCCTTCTAGTGTGGGCTGGTAAATTGATTGTAAATTTGGTGCTTTGCAAAGGCTAGATTTGGATGGTAGTCCAAGCAGTCAATTTTTGATGAGTAGCCACATTGGTGAACCTCGTTAAATCTTGTGTTGTGTGATGCTCTTTTGTTATACTTGTTGTATCTAGTAATAAGTGTTAATTGTTGTAGTATTAAGAACTGTAAAGTTAAGTTTAAAGAACTACATTGATTCACCCTCCCCTCTCAGTGACATTGTGAGACTAACAACTGGTATCAGAGCTATGTTCCTGTACAAGCTTAACCATCTAGGGTGATCTTGGAAGTAACATAATGGCAGGTGGTGAAGGCTTCTCATCAAACAAAACACCATTTTTTAACGGATCTAATTATGCATTCTAGAGAATCAGGATGCAAACATATATCTGTGCTTTGGGATACAACATCTGGGATTCAGTAGTTAGTGGATACACAATACCCATCACTCCTCCAAAAGAGGTTGATGAAAAGAAACTATTTGAAAATAACTCAAAAGCAAAGAATGCTCTCATCTGCGGATTAGCAGACAGTGAACTAGTAAAGATCATGAGTTGTATAATGGCAAAAGAGATATGGGACAAACTGAGGAGTATTCATGAAGGAGACGATAATATCAAGGAGGCCAAGTTATAGATACATCGAGCTAAGTTCGAAGCATTAAATATGAATGATGATGAAAACATTGAGGCATATATGCTGAGAGTTAATGGAATCATTAATGCGATCAGAGGACTCGAAGAGGATATCAAAGACTCTATTGTTGTGAAAAATGTATTAAGATCTCTTCCTCAAAGGTTTGATTCTAATGTTTCAGCGATATAAGAAGCTAAAAATCTAAATTATTTTAGTATAGATGAGATGTATGGTTCTTTGATTGCATATGACATGAGGATAGGAAGATCTGAAACCAAAGACAGAGAAGTGGCTTTTAAAGACCTTAAAGATAAAAATGCAAAATAAAATTTCGAGGAAGAAGAGACATCAGATGAAATGGAAGCAAAATTTTTTAGAAAACTAAAATGGGGAAAAGAAAAATAGAGAGGAAAGCTACCGCTTAAATGTTTCAACTATGGAGGTGTTGGGCATTTTACGACTAAATGTCCACTTAAAGAGAAGAACAAAAATGATGAAGGATCGCACCAATAAAGAAGTGACTGGAAGAAGAAAACAAATTTCAAAAAAGACAACTTCAAGAAGAAAAGTTTTATCTCCAGGAATGCCAGTTTATCAAAAGACAGCTCCGGTGAGGATTTTGAAGAGGAAACAGGTGAAGCTCTTTTCATGGCATTTGAAGAAGTAAAATCAAAAAAGGAAGGAGTGAACTCTGAAGTATGTGGTGAAAACCCTAAGGCTGAAGTAGATCTAGAAGGTGAGTTGATCTCTGCACTTGAAGAGTGGAAGATAGAAAGGAAAAAGAATAAGAAAATTTCAAGAAATCTTGAGGATGCAAATGAAATCATAACCAGTTTGAAAGTATAGATAGAAGAATCCAAGAAAATCTTCGAAGATCTTGAAGTGCAAATAACCATGAAAATAGATTATTGCAGCAAGCTAGAAGAAGAGATTGTTGGTTTAAGAATGCAACTAGAAGAGATGAATAAGAAAATTAGTTGTTATCACAAATGTGAAGAAAGTTCTATGAAGCTGGATAAGATCATAAATGACCAAAGGCCTGCAAGCATCAAATTTGGTCTGGGTTTCGTCGAAGGAGAATCATCAAATGGATCAAAGGCCAAAAATGTAGAATCCATAAAGAATGAAGATAAGAAACAGGTTGATCAAGGAAAAACGTCTCATGCAAAAGAAAGTAATAATGCCATGCATGAATGGAAAATTGACAATGATGGATTCACCAATGTCACACATCAAAGAAGAAGAATACCCATGGCTCCTATGACAACATGGAAAAGACCATCACCCAGGTTCAATTATCCCTTTTCTGGTTTCTATTTTAAATGCAATGGCTATGGACATAAAATCTCGGATCTGCAAATATAATGTAAGACCAAGGAATTTCACCAGTAGAAATGTTTTTTCTCCTCTGATGAATTATACAGTAGAATGTTATAACTGTCAAAATTTTGGGCACATTGCAAGAAACTATAGAAGTAAATTTGCATCAAATCATTTTCAGGGAAGAAAATTTCAACCAAATAGGATAAGACAAAATAGAAAACTTCCCGAAAAACATGCACAAGCTATTGATAAGGGAAAGGTAAAACAAGAACCCAAAACTACTATCAAAACGAAGTGGAAAGGAAAAGAGCAACTTAAGGAATAAAAGGAATCTTTAATCGTACAAACAGCATTTAAAGCATAGAATAAATATGTACCATGGATACTTGATAGTGGATGCTCCAGTCATATGATAGGTGACAAACAAAAATTTGAGAAGTTACAAAAATATGAAGGTGGTTTAGTAAAGTTTGGAAATAATGATGGAGCTAAGATAGTTGGCAAAGGTTCAGTTAAAATTAGTGATGAAAAAATTAAGTCAGAAGAATTCTTGTTTGTGGATGGTTTGAAATATAACTTGTTGAGCGTAAGTCAGATTTGTGATAAAGGTCATGAAGTAGTTTTTATGAAGCGGGGTTGTGAAGTCGGAAAAACAAACATTGGAAAATTGATAGCAACTAGATCAAGGACATCTGTCAACCTGTACACGCTCTCGGAGACTTCAAAAGGAGCTTGTTTTATTGGACAAGAAGAAGAAAATTGGTTGTGGCACAAGAGACTCGATCATATCAATTTTGATAATCTAGTAAAAATCATCTCAAAAAGGGCAGTGAGAGATATTCCCACCATCGACAAACACCTGCAAACGACATTTGTGCTTCATGCCAAAAGGGGAAGCAAACTAGAGTCACATTCAAAACAAAAGAGTACTACACAAACAAACCTTTGGAACTAATACACACTGATTTATGTGGACCCATGAGAACACAAAGCATAAATGGTGAAAAATATTTTATGTTGTGCATTGATGACTATTCCAGAATGACATGGATATTTTTTTTGAAGCATAAATCAAAAGCTCTTGATATGTTCAATATTTTCAAAAACCATGTTGAGAATGAAACAGGAAAGAGGATCAAATTTTTAAGATCATATAGAGGAGGAGAATTCATTTTAGAGGAGTTTACAGAGTACTATGAAAAATACGGTATTAGGAGACAGTTTTCAGCAGCCAGGACACCTCAGTAGAATGGAGTGGTAGAAAGAAAGAACAGGGCAGTGCAGGAAATGGCACAGACTATATTGGTTGAAAGCAGAGTAGCAGATAGATTTTGGAAAGAAGTAGTCCATACTGTGGTGTATATCCAAAATAGGTACATGCTGAGAACACATGAAAGCAAAAATCCTTATGAGTTGTGGTTCGGTAAAAGGGCAACAACAAAATACCTCAAAGTTTTTAGCAACAAGTGCTACATCAAAAGAATTGAAGATAATCTTGGTAAGTTTGAAGATAGATCGGATGAAGGTATTTTTGTTGGTTATTCATCAAAAAGCAAAGCTTACAAATGTTACAACAAGAGGCTAAAGAAAATTGTGGATAGTGTCGATGTTAAATTTGATGAAGGTAGAGAACGAGTAATTAGCTATGAAACGAACTACCCAATTTATGAAGAGGTTATTGAAGGATATGAGGAAAATGAAATAGACAAGATACAAAAAATTGACTCAGATGATTTAAGTTGTGATTCAAAAGTGGAAGAAAGTAAGAAATTCAAAACAAACAGCTGGCAAAAAAATCATCCTAGAGAGCAAATAATTGGAGACCCTAAAGTTGGTGTTCAGACAAGAAGAAGAGTAGTAAGTAACTACTCTCTACTATCCAACATTGAGCCAAAAAAAATTGATGACGCAAGAAAATATGAAAGTTGGATGAAGGCAATAAATGAAGAATTAGATCAGATCGAGAAAAATGAAACTTGGGAGTTAGTACCTAGACCTGCAAATAAAAATATAATCGGGACTAAATGGATTTTTCGAAACAAATTGAATGAAGACAGACAGGTAGTCAGAAATAAAGCAATATTGGTATGTAAGGGTTATGCACAAGTTGAAGGCATTGACTTTGAGGAAACTTTTGCACCAGTAGCTATACTAGAGGCAATTAGAATGTTTACGGCTTTAGCAGTCTACAAGAATTTCAAAGTTTATCAAATGGATGTGAAATCAGCGTTTTTGAATGGGAAACTTGTTATATTGAGCAACCAGATGGTTTCCAACTTGGTGATGATCCCAAATTTGTTTGCAAGTTGAAGAAAGCATTATATGGCTTAAAATAGGCACCCCAAGCATGGTATGCAAGGCTAGACAACTATCTCACCCAAAAAAGGTTTAAGAAAGGTATGGTGGATAGTAATTTGTATGTCAAAACAGAAAATGGGCATCTTATTGTTCTTGTTGTATATGTAGATGATATTATATTTGGTAGCAGCAAATATGAGTCATGTAAAGATTTAGCAAATAAGATGTAGAAAGAATTTGAAATGTCAATTATTGATGAACTTTCGTATTTCCTCAGGTTGCAAGTTAATCAAAATAAGAAGGGCATATTTATTTCTCAAGTTAAATATGTGAAAGAGATGTTAAAAAGTTCACAATGGAGGATTGTAAGCCAGTTAGCACTCCCATGACGACAAGTTGCAAGTTGAGCAAGGATGACAAATCTCCACCTATTGATCAAACCATGTACAGATCTATGATTGGAAGCTTACTGTATCTGATAGCTACCAGACTAGATATTTTGCAGGTAGTATGCATGGTAGCATGATTTTAGGCTAATCCCAATAAGACTCATGTGACAGTAGTGAAAAGGATTCTTCAGTACCTCAAGGGTACTATGGAATATGGGTTATGGTATCCTAAAGGTAAATACTTCACCATTATTTCGTATTCAGATGCATATTGGGCAGGATGTGTAGATGACAAAAAGAGTACCAGTGGAGGTGTATTCTATCTTGGAGACAGATTGGTTATGTGGCACAGTAAGAAACAAGAGTCAGTTTCTTTATTGACAGTAGAGGTAGAATATATTGTAGCGACAACATGTTGTATGTAGGTATTGTGGATGAAACAAACCTTGAAAGATCTTGGTATTAGCTTCAGTGATCCAATATCAGTTAACTGTGATAACACTAGTGCCATTAACATCTCCAAGAATCCGGTTATGCATTCACACACAAAACACATTGCTATCAGGTATCATTTTTTGAAGGAGAAAGTTGCAAAAGGTGAGGTTAAGTTGGATTTTGTTCCAACTATAAAGCAAGTAGTAGATATCTTCACAAAACCATTGCCCAAGGAATTTTTTGAGTACCTTCGCAACAAATTGGGAGTGGTCACACTTCCCAAGAATTGAATAGCTACAGGGATCACATTCTCAGGGGGAGCATTTAAGTATTTGATTATCTTTTTGCTCATGTTCATGATTTTTGCTAAGTGTAATAAATTGTGCCTGAGAATTTTGTGCATGGACTCAAGGGGAGTCTACAATAGCCCTTTTGTATTATTGTCAAAGGGGGAGAAGAGTTACAGGAAATTGCAAATGTGTTATCAACAATTCCAAAGGGGGAGATTGTTGAGCAAGGTGTAGCAATAGTATTGTCATTGTTGTCAACACAGTAAGATATATTTGTTGATGCAGTGGATAGGAAGCTCAAAAGCTATTCAAATGCAGAAGACAGGAGTTCAAATGTTACTCAGAGTATGTACAGTGATTTTCCAAGAAGACCGAAGTGGCCCATATGCAAAAGATCAAAGAAAAAGACAAGTAAGAAAAGTGTCACGATATCGCGACATATACAACAGGCAAGAAAAACTGTCGTGATTTTGCGACATGTTGGAAGAGAGAAAAAAAGAAATAAAAACTGTTGATTTCATGACATGTTGGAAGAGAGAGAAAAAGCATGAAAAATTGTCGCGATTTTGTGACATGTTGGAAGAGAAAAAGGCAAGTGGAAAAACTATCGCGATTTTGTGACATGTTGGAAGAGAAAAAGGCAAGTGGAAAAACTGTCGTGATTTCGTGACATGTTGGAAAAGAAAAAGGCAAGTGGAAAAAATGTCGTGATTTCGTGACATGTTGGAAGAGAAAAAGGCAAGTGGAAAAACTATCGCGATTTCACGACATGTTGGAAGAAAACGAGAAAATAGGAAGAAGTATCACGATTTCGCAACAAGTTCGAAGCAAAAGAACAAGTAAGAAAAGTTTCGTGATTTCGTGACATGTCACATTTTCACGACTAAAATAGGATAGAGAAATAAAGTTTGAAAAGTGTCACGATATCATGACATGTCGCATTTTCATGACAAAAGAAAGAGAGGAAGCATACGGAAGCAGAACTGTCACGATTTCATGACAAAAGCAGAAAGCAAGACTTTGGAAGCAGAAGTGTCATGATTTCATAACAAAAGCAAAGAAGTAAAGTACAGAAGCAAAAGTTTCATGATTTCATTACAAAAGTAGAGAAGAAGACTTCGAAGGTAGAAGTGTCACGATTTCACAACAAAAGCAAAGAAGTAAAGTACGAAAGCAGAAGTGTCACGATTTTGTGACAAAAGTAGAGAAGAAGACTTCGAAGGTAGAAGTGTCATGATTTTGTGACAAAAGCAAAGAAGTAAAGTACGGAAGTAGAAGTGTCATGATTTCACGACAAAAGCAGAGAAGAAGACTTCGAAGGCAGAAGTGTCGTGATTTCGCGACAAAAGCAAATTCAAAGTCTATGGAAGCAGAAGTGTCGCGATATTGTGACATGAGAAACATCTTTTATTGAAATTTTCTTATCTTGACCTCATTGGCATTTTAGTCTCTCTTAAACTATTCTGATTGTTATTACATATGTTTCCTCATTGTGTATTGTTCCTTTCCTTGTTGAACTTTCTATTATCCAAATCATCCTAAAATGTCTCACTTTATCTTACACTGTCTTATTCTAAAGTTTCTTCTTCTTCAGAACTTGAGGTTGACTTTTCTTCTTATTTCTCTTGAGCCCATTCAAAACCAAGACCTATTTTATTTGTTGACCTTCTTTGTACCTTGATCATCTTATCCATAATATTTGAACTCTTTCCAAAATTGTGTAGCTTACTCTTTGATTTTTCTAAATCTTACCTTAGTAGAGCTACTTCTTGTTCTAACCTTTCACATTTTAAGACATTTGCTTCTAACTTATCCTTTAACTTATTTGTTTTAGCCATTGACTTGTTTAGATCCTCCATATTCTTCTCTCTTCATTGAATTATTGAAACTGAAATTCAAGTTTAGAGTTTTCCTTTCTTACCTTATTTACTATGTCAAGAGCATAAATAATTTTTTTCTTAATATCATACTCCTCTTTATCTGATTCTTCCTCTATTTGTTTACCTTTGTCTACATATTAATTTTCTTTATATTTGTCTTCTCTAGGATCACCTTCTTCTTCTAGTTCCATTAGAATATTTTCTTCTGGTCCTTCAACTGCATCCTCATATTCATCATCATTGAAACTATAACCATTCCTTGTACAACTATCTTCAAGATGTCCAAAGTTATGACATCTTAAACACTTGAGAATTATTGGTGACATTTTCTTTACTTCTTCCTTTTATTCAATCATAAATAGGACTTCATCTCTATCACTATCTAAAAAACTAGCATCACTATCGCTTGAGTACTTACTTGCCTAGTCGTCATAGTAGCTTCTATTTTATCTTTAAAAGAACTTTTTTCCTTGTCTACCTTGTTCATCCTTGGCTTTCTTTTAATGTCTATATATTTATGATTCCCTGTTACTGTGATCCTATTTGTCTTCATAATTATTATTTTTAGCTTCTTGACAATCAGTTGCATAGTGACCATACTTTTCACAATTGAAACATCTAATAGGTTTTATATCTTTAAATATTCTTGAATCCTTGTTCCTTTTTTCATAATTAGATTCTTCATCACTAGATGAATCATTGCTTAATTTTGAGTTCTTACCCTTTGTCTTCTCTATTGCTTTGAAGGCTTCTTCCTTTTAGGGATTAGGCTCTTTTGTTAACTCAAAAGCTATAAGAATACCACGCAACATATCTCTTGTCAAAGAATCACCATCCTTTGATTCTTCTATAGCATAAATATTTTCACTAAATCGTTTTGGAAGAGATCTTAAGACCTTATCACAAACATTTGATTCTTCTACCTTAAGTCCAAGTCCTTGCATAGCATTAACAACTTCATTGACTCGAAGTAGATAATTACTAATGTTTTCCTCATCCTTCATTCTTAACTCTTCAAATTGTCCTTTGATATTTTGTATATTTGCTTTCTTGACACCTTTATATCCTTCATATATACTTTGTAAATTATCCCAAATTCCTTTTGCATATTTATAGTGCATAACATTTATGGAATTTTTTCTATGCAAACCTCTCAAAATTGCAATCATTGCTTTTGAATTGTTATATTAGAGAAGCTTACCTTCCTTACCTATAGGTGGATCAACTAGAGGTATGTATCCATTTTCCACTGCTTCTCAAATTTCATTACCAAGTACCATAAATTGAATATTCATTATCATACTCCAATATATATAATCACTTCCATCAAATATTGGTGTAGGATTATCTGAGGATAAATTCTTAGAATCCATTGTGTTCTTGAAAGCTTTTCCTTCAAGCTATTAAACTCTTCCGAAGGAACCTGTTCTGATACCAATTGAAGAATACAAGATTATACTGATAGGGGGGTGAACAGTATAAGAACACTTTTTACTTTTCTTTCTCAATCAATATTATGCAATGTATAGATAGAATTATCAACAACAATAATCAAAGAAATACACAAATCACCATACATAATAGAGACACCAAATTTATGTGGTTCACCCAATGTGGGCTACTCAACGGACAAAATATTTCACTAAAATTTTCTCAATCAATCTCTTGGGAATCCTTTCCCTATTACAGTATTTATGGACCTTTATCCAAAGGATACACGAATCCCCTAATCAATTTTGTGGATATCTATCCACAGGAGACACCAATATCCTAACTCTGCTCTAGTTGGTGATCCTCTAGAAGACATTTGCCTCCACTACCCTTAGAAAATGGAACTCTATCCACAAAATACACCTATCCTCCATGCTTTGGCTAGAAATATTTGTCCTCAACTCTATCACCTCCAAAGCTCTATCTCAAATTTGTACTAAAAACATTCCTTCGATCTAGCACAAATCTATCCTCAATATATATATCTGGTTTGGCACAAACCTATCCTCAAATCTGCACCAAGATCTATCCTTGAATCTGTACTAAACTCAGTCCTTCGGTCTAGAACAAATTTATCCTCAATATTTGTGCTCAAGCCTTAACTCAAAGCTTGAATCAATATCAAATAAACTCTGTTGGATTTGCCCCAAACCTTAACTCAATATTTGAACAAATCAATCATTCAAATCTACTCATAAGCCTTCTCAAAGACTTGTCTCAAATATTCTTTGTAAGCTTCCACAAAAGCTCACACTACTCTGTCCTCAAGTCCTCTCTATAACTTATCCAATTTGCTCAATAAGTCCTCACAAGAACTTATCCAAATCTGCTCTCAATATGTATTGTAATATTCCACAAAATATTACCCAAAATTGTCCACAAATCTTCTCAAAGACTTACCTCAAATTTGCTCAACAAGTCCACACTAGAACTTTTCCAATCTCATATAAACATAAAGATAATTTTTAGAGACTCAATATGCTCTATACTCATCAAAATTCTCAATAACTTTCAATCACTCTCCTAGAAACATATAGAGAATTGTTAGAGACTCAATATACTTCATATTCACCTAAATACTCAATCACTTTCAATCACTCTTTTATAAACATATAGATAATTGTTAGAGACTCAATATGCTTCACATTCACCTCAATACTCAATCACTTTCAAACACTCTATTAGAAACTTATAGAGAATTGTTAGAGACTCAATATGCTTCACACTCATAAGATTCTCAATCACTTTCTCAACTCAATTAGAATATAGAATAATTTATTTCATAGAACTTGAAAAATCACTTCACACATTCACTTGACTAGGCTTAACCAACTCTACTCAACCAATTACTCAATGGAATGATCCTTGCTCACAAACCCTAGTCCAAGCATATGAATATTCACTCAAATATTTCCAACAATGCTTTATCAACCAATATCACATAACAATGATACTCAAACCCTAGTTCAAGTTCTTCACTCAAAAACTCACTTCAACAACAATGCTTATAAGACAATCTTCACATAACAATGATACTCATATTATTTACAAACCCTAGTTCAAGTTCTTCACTCAATTCAAACACTTCAACAACAATGTTTATAAAACAAGGTTTTGTCAACAATTCTTAATTCTAGAAAACCTTGAAGCATTAGTTCAAAATACTCTCAACAATGCAAACCAAACAATCCTTTTTGCCCTAACCTTTCATTCACAATTTTCAAAAATCACTCACTAGGAAGAATATGCCCATACCTTTTGTTGGATGTCAAAGTGCCTTTGTAAAAACCTGTCTTAATCACAATTTCCTTCTTTCCAAATTCAATGGTTAAAGACAACAATATCACTTCAATACTTTCTCAAAAATATTCCCTTTGACACAAAATAATAACAATTCTATTTATGCCTTATTTCTCTTTTTTAAAATAACACTCATCATAACATACATAAAAATAATTTCTTTGATACACCTTATCAACTCCAACTTAAAATAATATCCAACACCATAAATATCAATAAAACACCTTACAACCCTTTGAAAATCTTTGAGAAAATTATATTAAAAATTTAATTTAAAAAAACCCTTATAACTTCCTTGCAACCTTAGAACCAAATATAAATATGCAAAAATTAATTTTTAAATGCCCAAACTATATCCCAAAAATTTTTGGTGACCAATAATCAAAGCATACC
The DNA here is from genome assembly GCA_028583015.1 of Wollemia nobilis. Classification (NCBI taxonomy): domain Eukaryota; kingdom Viridiplantae; phylum Streptophyta; class Pinopsida; order Araucariales; family Araucariaceae; genus Wollemia; species Wollemia nobilis. The sequence goes on from JAQPPZ010016936.1 coordinate 7,361,613, forward strand.
TCTTTCTTCCCCAAAAGGGGATTCAATGAGATTTGATTCGTCGTCTCCTCTATCCTAAGCACCTTAGCGTTTGGGAGCCCACCGCATGGGCTACAAAGGTCCACGTGAAGGAAGGAGAATGCCATTCCTTTTATGCCTTCTCTATCATCTCTTTTCTCATGAATTTCGTACTCTTTCTCTCTTCCTTGGATGCAGTGCAAATTATAAAGCTCACATTCAATTTCAAAGGCACGGTAATTTTTGGTGGTGTGAAGGTTCCTCCTTTTATACACATTTTCAAACTTCTCCTCACGTCGGCACTATGACATTCAAATTTTAATTTCAAAATTTATTTTTAACAACCCACCTTAGAGTTTTTAACCTTAGCTTTAATTAAATTATAATTAATAATTAATTTAAATAACTTTATAAGTTAAATAAATTTATTTTTAATTAATTTTCAACTTCCTTTGTATAATATTATAAAATAATATTATTTATTTGGAATTTTTCTTGCACTTTGGACCTTATCTGACTTCTTGGAACCGGGTTTTGAAACTAAAATTGAAACGGATGCTGCCAACTAAAACTGCCACTGACTGGTGATGTAAGTTTGACATCAATGACCACTTACCCTTGACATCAATGACAACTTATCACTAAAAATTGCCAATTATCCCCTTACCATCACACGTGCTCTCTCGCATGTGCTTATCACCAATCCTACCTCATGCTCTCCCACCTTGTGCTTCCCATATATCCCACATCATGCTCTCCCACCTTTGCTTCTTGTATGTCCCACCTCATGCTCCCTACCTGTCCTGCCTTATTCTCTCTCGTTTAACTACAAAAAAGTGAATATTTTTAATTCAAATTTGAAATTTTATGAACATTGGAGGTTCCAAAATCAAGTTGCTAAAAACCAATTTTTTTGGGCAACTGCATTTAAAATTTTACCAAAAATTTAAAATAAAATTTAATTTAAATTTTGTGATGACTTAAATTCTACAACAACTCATCGAATAGCTGATGGATGAAGATCACAAGACCCTACTCTTGAAAAATTGGATCATGATATTTGCCAACTCAAAGACCAATTTTCTCGAGTTAATCTCATCACAATGCCAGACTTGGAAGAAAAATTGACTAGGATAAACTTAAAATATGATGCATTAACCCAAAGTATTGACAAAATGAATCAAAATATGGTACTATACTTAACTCATCAATAATCAAGCTCACAAATCTTAGGCTCACCCAGAGGATCAACACACCCGCTATACCTTGGGGGACCACAAACATCCATCATTCCAAGAAAAATCAAATTTTATTTTCCTAAATTTGAAGGAGGTGACCCCACTATTTGGATTTATCGGGCTGAATAATACTTCTCTCTCAACTAGATATTTGATGCACAGTAATGGTGGTGTGTGGAGTTCTACCCATGTGTGGTTTTCATTGGTTGATTTCCCTTATGGGCCCCATGTTAGCTCTAGGGTCTATTCTTCGCTCCTATCGTATTGCCCAGTCTCATACGTTCTCAAATAAAAAATTCTAAAAATAAATTTTACAACACTACGAGAGTCTTGAGCCATTATACCACATGTATCCCATGATGGCCCTCATGGTGGTATATAAATCACAAAATCCACATAGAGCTTTGCAAATCAGGAAGCAAGCTTTTAGGTGAAATGCCCTAGTGGAAGTAGGCCAACCATGATCCAGCCCCTCAAACGAGTGAATCATGGCCATGCCATATGCTCCATCCTCTCCTATGGGAGCATTGTTCGATGGTGGTGAGTGTGGAGATCTCCCCATGTGTGGTTTTTGTTGGTTGATTTCCCTTGTGGGTCCCATGTTAGCTCTAGGGTCCATTCTTCACTCCTCTCATACTATCCAATATTGTACTTTCTCAAATAAAAAATTGCATCCTTCCACCTTAAAAATGATGGCATCCATTGATACCAATGCTACAAAAAAACTAATGGCATCCCTACATGGCTAGACTTTACAAAAAATCTATTGGTACAATTTGGATCTTATAAATTTGAAAATTTTACTGGAGCCCTTACCAAATTGCATCAAACTCAATTTGAGAAATTAGACAATCGTAAAATAGGTTTGGATGCCTCATTTTTCAAAGTTGTTTCATCAGTGGATTAAAAGAAGAAATTAGGTTGGAAGTATAAATTTTCAATCCCACTACCATGATGTAGATGATTGGATTGGTCAAACTAGCTGAAGATAAATTCAATGCTCAATGTCGATTAGGAAGACCACCTATGGGAAATCACAAATCACTTACGTCACCCCCAAACCTAATCAAACTTTACCAATTAAACATCTCATCTTTGAAGAGATGGAGGAACGACAACCAAAAGGTTAATGCTATCATTGTTATGAGACGTTTGGACCAAATCATAAATACACTATACAAAATTTATATATTCTCGATGTAGTTGATCCTTGTAGTTCACAAATTAATAAAATGAGATCGAGGTAGAAGTGGTGATGGATACACCCGAGGATAGCATTGAAGACACACAAAAAAATTTCTTCAACACCCTTGCTAGATTTTCTTCTCCATAAATTATGAAAGTTTAGGGGTACTTAAAATGACAAAACCTCATTGTGCTTATCAACTCTGGCATCACACATAACTTCATAAACCCATGTGTTGCAAAACAAGCTAATGGTTATATACAAGCTTGTAATAGTTTTGAGGTCATGATTGGAAATAGGGGAAGGATCACATGTAAATGGAAGTAACATAATATTAAGCTCACCATGGGTGAATACAACATGAAAATGATATGTATGCACTTCCATTAGGAGGATGTGATATTTTCCTAGGGGTGAAATGGTTACAAACACTCAAGATCATTCAATATGATTTTGAGGCATTATGGATGCAATTCACAATAAAAAATCAGATATATACTCTTAAAGGATTACAATCAGGCCCCTCCCAAATAGTGAGTTCTCACCGTATGGAGAAAATTATTCATAAAGGAGGCAAAGGAATGGTTGCACAATTATTTTCTATTCAATCCATCAATGAGAAACAAAATGAGGTGCCAAAATTATAACAACTCCTAACATGCCATTCTAGAATATTTAATGAACCAAAAGGGTTACCCTCTCATCGTAGTCATGATCATGCAAATGGAATTTTCTTGGGTATCAACCCCCAAATATCTGAAATTATTGATATTCTTACCTAAAGAAAACTAGATCATGGATCATAGTGTTAGCTCTTACTCTTCCCTAGTTTTATTGGTTCATAAGAAATATGGATCATGGTGTCTATGTGTTGATTTTTGTGCTCTTAACAAACTCACCATCAAGGATAAATTTCCCATTCCTATTATTGATGAGTTGTTGGATGAGCTTCACGATGCTAAATGCTTCTCAAAATTGGATTTAATATCAGGCTATCATCAAATTTGAGTCAAAGAAAATCATATTCCAAAAAATACCTTACGAACTCATGAATGGCACTATGAATGTTTGGTCATGCCTTTTGGTCTTACCAATGCTCCATTGACATTTCAAAATTTAATGAACCGAGTATTTTACCCTTATATTCAAAAATTTATTTTGGTTTTCTTTGATTATATTTTGATTTATAGCAATACTTGGTAGGATCACTTGCTTCACTTAGAATAAACCTTACAAATCTTGGGAAAACCAGTTATATACAAAATGCTCAAAATGCTCATGCAAGAAGAATGACCATTGGCTTTTATTATCAAGGCATTTTCTAGGAAGAACTTAACCCGCTCTACATATGAGAAATAAATGTTGACTATCATTCATGCCATCCAAAATTGATGACCATACCTCATTGGTCAACATTTCATTATTCCTACTAATAATCATAGTTTAAAGTATTTTCTTGAACAATGTATATCCACCCCTAAGCAACAAAAATGGGTTACTAAACTTTTAGGGTATGACTATGAGCTCATATTTTGTAAAGGGAAGGACAAAATGGCTACTGATGTCCTTTCCTAAAAGTTTAAATAATTGCACCAGTTGCACACACTCTTATACCCTATTCCCAAATGGATAGATTAGATAATAAAATAATGGTTTAGTGATACTTCAATGTAAGCATTAATTCAAAAAATCCAACAAGATCCCACCAGTAAGCCTTACTATACTTGGAGAAATGGCTTGATTAATTTCAAAGGGTGTATTATCCTCTCTCCTACCTCCTTATATTGAACCAGACTACTCCATGAGTTACATACCACACCTACAGTAGGACATTCTAGACTTGTTAAAACTTATAAAATGGTGGCTTGATCTTTTTATTGGGTAGAAATGAAATAAGATATCAAGATATTTGTGGCTGAATGTGAGATTTTCCAAAGATAAAAGGGAGAGACTATGGGTATCCCTAGTCTTCTTCAACATCTCCCTATTTTGACCAAAACATGGACTGATATTTCAATGGACTTTATTGAAGGTCTTCCAAAATCATCAGATAAATTGTTATTCTAGTTGTGGTGATACGATTGTCTAAATATGCTCATTTTTGCTCCTTCGCCCACCCTTATAAGGCTATTATTGTTACCCAACTCTTTCTTTATAATATTTTTAAACTACATGGTATGCCTTCCACCATCGTTAGTGATCATGACCCCACATTCACTAGTCATTTTTGGAAGGAATTGTTCAAGCTCAAAGGAACTCAACTCCGTATAATTTTTGCTTATCATCCCCAAACCAATTTCTAGACATATATTGTAAATAAATATTTGAAAACTTACTTGCATTGGTTTACTTTTGCTCAACCTATTCATTGAGTAAAATGGATTCCTTTAGCAGAATGGTAAATATAATACTTCATATCATACTTCCATTGAAATGACACCCTATGAAGCCTTATATGGCCAAGCACCACCAATGATCACATATTATATCCTAAGAAGTACCAATGTGCTAGCTGTGGATTCTGAACTCTCTACTCGAACCAATATCTTTTTCTTTCTCAAAGAAAATTTACTCATAGCCTAACATCGTATGAAACAGCAAGTGGATCAACATCTGATCAAATGAGAATTTCAAGAAGGTGATATGGTATCTGATACTTCAACCTTACCACAAAATCTCCCTCAAGCTCAAATATTTGCAAAAGTTAGCTCCCAAGTTCTATGGGCCTTATAAAATTCTACAGTGCATAGGACATGTTTTCTATAAACTGGAGTTACCCGAGTCTTCCAAAATACATCTTGTCTTTCATGTATCTTACCTTAAACTAGTTGTTGGCACCCATGTTACAATGCAAACTCAATTACCTAATATCACTAAAAGGTTGAACCGAAAGCCATCTCAGATCACCGCACTCATCAAATTCACCATCACACCATCATCGAGCTTCTAATTTAGTGGTGGGACTTACCTTCTAAGGATGCAACTTGGGAATCGCTTCATCAGTTCCAACAATAATTTTCTATATTTTAGCTTTGAGGACAAAGCTTCTTTAAAGGAGGGTGGCATGTTAAGATTCTACATCCCAACCTAACCTTTTTACTTAACTACTTATTTAATTATGTTTTATATTTACAAATGGAGAATCATGTCCTTTAATAATAGCCTTAGATAGATATAAAGTAGTGTGTATATTGTTGTAGGAAATAATCAAAGAAAAAGGAAATATTATTTAATTGATTAATTTGGAGGGAGACCCCTTATAAGGAGCATTGTGATCCTTTTTACCAACTGTGATTCTTTGATATTTCTGCAAATTATTCTCTAATTTTATTAATTTAGTTCCTTGATCATAATAGAACCCGAGGTTCTATTAGTCTAGGATTGTAAAAGGATTCAGGCCCTTTCAAAAACCCCTATTTTACCCTAATAAAAAATAAGAAATTTAATTATAGTAATTATTTTTCTATATTTATTGTTATTGTTAGATAATGAAATTCTTAGGGTCAGATGTGAGGTGGAATTACCATGTCAATTATAAACTTTTGCTTATTATTTTTTATATATTAATAATTATATTTTATCTTCTTAAGCATGTAATGTCTCATTAAATAAAATATTTATTTATTGATGTTGATAACTCCAATAAAATGATTGACTATTTAATTTTAAAAGACTTTATTTAAGTAAAAAGTAAAATTTTAAAATATTAATTAGTTATCTAGTTGAATACAAGCAACAACCCACAAAACATGTGTTATATAATTATTGTTAACAATATCAATTATGTGAAGTCCAAATGCCACTAGCTTAAGGTTGGTCGATTAGCCATGATTAAGGTTAGTCATGGCTAATGGTGGTTAAATATGTTAAAATACATGGGATACATAAAGCTACCCAAGTCTAGCACTTAGGTATCATATCCAGTGAATGCAACCTAGTTAATTATAATAAATATTAATGGTGGTTAATGGTGATCCAATTTTAAAAGTAGTGTTTAATGTTTAAAGTTCAAAAGACAAAAATAGGCCAAAATTCACTCTAGTTAAATTTTATCAATTATCAATATGCTAGATAGCTTGGTATTCTAAATAAAAATCTTGCTAAGTTAAATAAACATAGACAACACCAAGTTCTACATGTGTTCACCTTGTGCAAATGCATGTAGAAAATTAAGAGTAAGCCTTAGAAGCGTAGTTATTTTAAATTATGTTATAACAACTAAAGAGCCAATTTAAGAATATCTTAAGTAAACCTGAGAAGTTAGCTTTGCATGAAGTTGATTCTATTTTTGCTTAAGTAAATTCAATTTCAAGAAACAACTTGAATAGATTTTCCCTTAAATTTCTTTGACTTTGACGGAATGAACTTTCCCTTAAATTACTTTAGCTTCATTTGAATGAACTTTCCTTTAAACCACTATGGCTTCATTCAAAAGAACTACCCCATAGAAAACATAGATGCACAAGGCATGGAGTCATTTGTGATCCAACACATCTACAAGAAAGGTAATTTTGTGGTTAATATTATGGCAAACATGAGAGTTCATATGGATGGATCCAAGGTATAGAATGATATTTTCTTGGATACTTTAATGATTATAACTCAGTAAATTTCTATGGACCATTTAGAAAATAAAAAAGAGTCATGGAGGCAACTACAATAATGGATCATTCTAGAGAGGTATAACAAAATAATAATAGGAGATTTTAATGTAATCTTATATCAGTGGGAGAAAAGAGGAGGAAATAAAATATGAGATCCAACCAAGGAGATAGTGGACCATATTATGGTAGAGGTACACCTCCAAAATATAATTCCCAAACAAGGAAAATTTACCTAGGCAAATAGAAGAGTAGGTATCCAATTTATTGTTGAAATACTAGATAGATTTCTAGTTTAGGAGGATATATTATCAAGGTATCCCCTCATATATAGCTAGATATGTTATCTTTTGATGTAGCAAGCACAGATAGATAGCAATCATGAGATGTAGAATAATATGAAAGAAAGTAAATCTGCTAGATGACTGAAAGTATAAAATATTGCAATTTAGCTATAAAGGAAATGAACACTCCAATATAAAGTTGTTAAACTACATTGCATCCATCACCAATGGATGGTGCCTCGCACTATGCTACACTATACCCCCCATATCACTATCTATGATTATATCTATCACTCTCTATGTATCTATCTATGATGCCATCCTTATATAGGTAAAATAGGATACTTGGCCAACACTATATCTAGTTGTACAAGCGACAACTTGCACATGTACAACTTGCACATTGACACTTGTGCATTTATTACATTGCATGAAGTAACTAGATAAATTTCCCTTGAATTAATCTAAGTATGTACCTTGTAAGCTACATTAACTTAACCCAAATGATGGAATATATTCTATTTCTAACACCTCCTTGTATTACATTATTTGGGTATTGAAGACTTCAATATTTAATATGAATCTTCTTCTTCCTCCTGATATTCTACTACATTATTTGTAACTTGTTCAAGCAAATTATTAGAGTCTCTATAATATGTAGCATTCGTTAATAAAACTTTCACCTCATAGGTATATGTGGGTTCTTATAGTTCTTCAATTTATTTTGTCCTTCGTACCATGTGTTCCTTTTGATTTCTCTTCTGATATTCTAGTTGATGATAATTGGTTGGTCACTGAAATTGCTACTAATGAGAGTTCCTTTGATATTATCAAGTTTAAAAAGTATTTCCACTATGTATTTGATTTCCTTGATTTCAATTTTTGGGATTGTATCTGCAATAGCTGGTGCTATGACCTTTCTTTATGCATATTTGACAATACCATGTTTTTTGTCCTGTTGCTAAAGATGCAAAATTTCCCTATAGATTATCTTTTGATGCTAATGCAATTTTAGTCAATTCATATTTCATACTAATTTCTACTTCATATTCTTGACATATATTTACTTGTAATGTGCCAACTAAGGAAAAACCCTAACTATGCAATTTATATCAAATAAAATTTTGAATCATGCAGATATCAATCAGATCTACAAATACCCAGAAAATACTGAATCATGCAAATATCAATAAGGTCTACAAATACCCAGGAAAGTTCACCACAAAACTCTAAGATTTCTCACAAACATACCACAATATTTTTATTATTTTTCCTAGAATCACAATTACATAGATCATACCCAAAACATTAATATAAAATCCTAGATTCTGAACAAACAACACAACCTTTGCTAAATTATTGAATGAAAACAACTCACAAATGCCTAGCCACAAAACTTCTAAACTCTGCTGGAAAAATCTAAAACTATAATGCCACACCAAATCTGAAATACCACACCAAGAAGGGTTCCCAAAACCCCAAATCTGATCTCCCCAAATATGATATGAATGCTGCCCAAGAAATCCTCAATAAATGATGCAGAATGTCTCAATAAACCCAATTGTAAACCCTAGCTGGATTTACCTCAAAGAAACTCTAGGGTTTTCATCCTCAAAGCTATCCCTTGCAGGGTTTCGTCCGCAAGAGAGAATTCTCTCGTAGGGTTTCGTCCACAAGAGAAAAGTGTATTAGCTGCAAAGCCAAATACAACAATGTAGAAGAGATAAAATAATACAATATCCCTCAAATGAGCCCCCTACTCCTCTTTATGTAGACATTCTTTTAATTCTTTATTGAGGTGGCACTTTTTGATTTCACTTAATAATACCTTAGAAAATAATAATGAAATGATATTTATTCTCCTAATGGGGCATACACCCTCATTTCCCCCTTTTTATTATTTAATTGTCAGATTTCACCAAAAATACTCTTAACACACCAAAACACATCAAGACTTCACTCCACAACTATGTATAATAAAAATATGAAAAATGGGGACATTACATGACTAGATCATCAAAAGAGGTTTATTACTTAGAACCTGTAAAGATGTGACCAAATGTTTATAATTGTCTGTAAGTGCTCAAATGGTTACTTGTGTGATAAGTTAATCCTTAACTGATTCTCCTAAGTTCAATAGTTTACTTTTAATATCTTCTACCTTCCTTAATAATAATTCTATGCTTTCTCCACTATTCATATTTAAAGAGTGAATTTTATTTTGGAGATGAAGGATAGTCACCTTATTCTTATGTTCGAATATTTTTTCTAGAATTGTCCATGCATCTGAAGAAGTTTTGGCTAAACTAATATATGGTTGAATCTCATCAGTGATAGCAAAAGTTATTATCATTAAGAATTTTGAGTCATTTTATTCAAACTTTAGGATTTTAGTTTCACTTGTAGTGGGTCTCTGTGTTTTCATTTTGACAACATCCCAAAGTTTTTCATATACTAAGGTTGCTTTCACTTTATTTTTCCAAGAGAAAGAATTTGGCCCCTTGAGTAGTTGAGATTCTTCTAGGAATAATTTGTTTGATACCATTTAAATATCCCTAATATCAATCCTTGGATGTGTAGGCTTCCTTATGTCTCCCTAGTTATTATTTGGAGTATTCTATAGTGCTTTTGTAAGATATAGTTCAATTTTTGGTTGATTTTGTGCAAATTTTGTAAGGATAAAAAATCAACTTCTTAATCTTCTTAATACTCCTATTGAACTAAGAACTTTTCAATTTTGAATAGGTTTTAATGTTGGATTTATTTTGTCCTCGAGGAGAATTTTTTGAGACAAGAATATAAATTTCCAACTTTGATAAAAGTTTTTAATAACCCCTTTTGAAAATCTTAGGAATTTTATTTAAGTGTTTCTAATTTTTAAAAGACTAGTTTGAAGTTGTAACCCTTATAACTTCCCAAATTTTGAAAACTAGAATACATTAATATTTATAAACTTTAAATGGATTAATTCTAAGTAGAATCCCTTATTGCTACTCAATTGTATTTTTATAAATATTATATTAATTCTCTAAGTTTTGCTTTCAAATAAATATTGATTTTAAAGAATATATCAACCTTATCTTATAACCTTATAACTCCCTTTTGAAATTAAAATCAAATTGAATACAAAAGTAAAGCTTTATACCTTTATGACGTTGGGTGAATGTGGCTATAAAATCTTCTTGAGCATGGATTCCTAAGGCTTTAATGCACTTTGTGAATGTTGGTTGACCAAGTGTTTTCAAACTGTACCCGTCTTGCTTTGGATCTCTACCGAATCGTACCTAAACTAGTGCCAAACATTCGTTGTTACTCTACCAAATCATACCCGAATAGTTATCAAGCATCTACCGTCAATCTACCGTGTAGCACACAAACTCTTGTTGAGAATCTACCATCAATATTTTGAGTAGCTTCCACTGTTGCTCGTGATGTTTTCAACTTATGCGCTTCATTTAAAAATTCCAACCCATCTTTAATATAAGGCAGGAGGAGTGACAAGTGTCATTGTATGTGTTTCTAAATCCTCATGGAAGCTCTTATTTGGTTGGTGGAGGTATCAAACTCACTCCACTGCTCATGACAAGTGTCACCCTTAAGTTGAAAATGTTTTTTTTAATTATTTCTTGAGAACTATCCAAGTAATGCTCCTTCCTCAATATTTCCAATCTATCTTTCTTGTAATGTATGTCAAGTTGTATGTAACTCCGTTTTTTGGAGTATGGCCACCAAGAAGTGTAACATATTCATTGTGATCATTATAGACTATCTTTCAAAAACATGACAAGTGGCAACTGCATGCCTTTATTTCTATCAATGCTTATATGAAGACTCTCCAATGTGTTTTCCACCTTAATCCTTATTATTTTATGTAGATCCTCAAGTATCTCTAGCTAATGGTTGAGTTGTGTTGGATATATGGCAAAAGATTTGGTGGAATTATGGAGTAGCTTTGGTGGCCCTTGAATGAAGTATGAATGGTAGTGCTTGGATGAAGACTCATTGATGCTTTAATCCATTATTAGCATTTACTAATGGTAGAAATTCTTTGATAAGAATGTTCCTTTCCTTTGATGTTCGTTTGCTTTATATTATTCTTTGTACACTGCTTGATATTCACCTATGCTTTATCTTCTGCTTTGTACACTGCTTGATCTTCTCTTATGATGTGTCTGCTATAGGTTCAAGCATCCATGATGAGCCCCTTTGAGTGGATTCTATATCTTGGGAAGAGTGCTTACGTTTAACCCTTTCTTGGTTGTTTTTATTGTGTTTATTGTCCCTTTTTGGTCTAGATTAAAATAGTTTTTTAGACTCTAAAAAACTATATTGAAATGGTGTTATAAGATGTATTATAGTGTGTACGTGCACCTTCTTTTACACTCTTATTTTAGATCACAAATTCTGATTTAATGGCAGATTTTTCTCCTACAATGCAAGGGTTTTGAGGTTGTCTTTTATAAGTAGACACCTTCCGTATTTTTTCTTGGACACTTAGACAACAATTCCAAGCTTATATAATAGTAGATAGAAGCTTTTTATTTTTTGAAATTCTTTTCTTGCATTCAATCCTTTAATACTTTGGATTTGAGACTCACCAAGGCTCATCCTTTAAAGCTTCTATTTTTGTTTTTGGTTAGTTATGTTCTTCTCTAGGTTTTGAAGGATTCTAACATTTTTGGGTGGCTTATTGAGGCCACTATGAGTTGCATATTTCTATGCTTCAATAGTATCTTTAGAAACTTGATACAAATCATATTTTGTGACCTTTAAGAACACAAAACTAATTTCTTTTTGATAGTAGTGTAATAGTATAAGTTTTTTCACTTTTAATTCACTAACATTACACCTTATCACTCTGATCAACTCTCAAATTAATGCACTAAGAATTTACTACAACTAATCAAGAATAACCTAAAATGAATATTTAAGAGTTATTCTGAAATTTCACTACAACTAATATTGTAGATCTTAGTCTTCTTTTTATTTTTCCAAAATAGGTGGTTGATAGAGAATATTTTTGAAATCTATAAAACTCCTAATAAAAGTTCAAATGAACCTTAAAAAGAACTTTCTTTTTGCACTTTTTAATACTATAATCCAATATTATATTTGCAACTTTAATCCAAATGTAGGTGCATCTAAAAAATATAATAGGTAAATGAATTAATAAACCTATTTACACCAGGAAATTGCATACCTTTTTTTTGTAGCTCTTTTATCAGTTTTGTAGAGGATGTAGATCTTGGTGTCTAGAATCACCAAGTTGTTATCCAAATTCCCTTGTAGCTTTTTGTAGACTATCTTGAATAGCTCCTTCTTCACCAAATTATGGTCTCAACCTTTATTTTATGAGCCTAGGATTTGATGGCTTGATCTCCTATTTTTTTCTTCTTCTTCTGATGTATATTTGGATAAGTCTTTATCTCTAAAGCGATGCCTTCTTTTTGTGAGAGGTAATATTCAAATATTCAATATTTGGTGAGCTTCTTCTATCTTCTAGTCATATTGTTTATTTTTAACTTCGAGCAGGATCTTATTCTAAGAGTTGGTACTCCTTGCCAAATTCTTCTTCACAGATTTGGCACTCCTTGCCAAAATATTCTTCTTATATTTGGCACTCCTTACCAAATTCTTCTTCTCATATTTGGAACTTCTTATAAAATTATTCTACTTTTGGGCTTGTTATCATATGGTTTCAATTTCCCTAAGTCCTTCACTATCAGAGGATTCTCCTTGATAGTGGATTTCTCTAATGAGTTCCCATTTGAGAATATCTTTAGTAAGGCTCTCCTAGCCTTTTTTAGATGCTCAATAAGACCTTCTCAAGGTATATGATCTATCATATTATAATGGTCTTCCTTGAGACCTTTTATTCAACCTTCTTCTCTTGGAAGTGTTGGTGATGAGATCTTCCTCCGTATATCTAATTTTGCTACTTCTAGATTTTAGTACGACTTACCTAGTCCTTATTCTCCTTCTCCTTCCTTGACTAGAAGTTCTACAATGAGATATTCTCCCGATATCTTTGATTTTTCTTTAGTATCTGAATTGATTCTAAAGAAGATACCCTTCCTAACTTTCTTGTAGGAAGTTTTCCAACTCACTAAATATTCTTTCCCTACAACAAAGTATTAGTACTAAAAATTTTAGTCTACTTTTAAATCAAATATTCTCTTTAGATTTAGGATTAATGCTTCTATGGACTTTTTTTAGTATTAAAGCTACTATGGCCTTTTTTAGAGTTAAGGCTTCTATGGCCCTTTTCAGTATCAAGGCTTCTATGGCATTTTTTAGTATCAAGGTTTCTATGGACTTTTTTAGTATCAAGGCTTCTATGGCCTTTTATAGTACCAAGGCTCCTATGGACTTTTTATATTAAGACTTATGTGCCTTCTCCTTCAAGGCTTCTATGGCCTTTTATAGTACCAAGGCTCATATGGAATTTTTATATTAATAATTATGTGGCTTCTCCTTCAAGGCTCCTATGGCCTCTTCTCCAAGGCTTTTATGACATTTTTATTTCAAGGATTTTATGGCTTGTTCTTCAAATTGTGAAGTTCTTTGATTAAAAAATGGAGATCTTCAGTCTCTTTACTTCACCACAACTCTTCACAAGAAGTATTTTTTTCAGTATTCTTCTCTTGCACAAAAAACCAATCTCTACACATTGAGGGCATTTTGACCTTTGGGTAACGAATTTGGAGTCTTTTTTCATATAAGGAGTCCCAATCCTCTAAGAAATAGTTTTCTACAAATAAAAGAAACTTTAGACACTAGTTAGAAAATTTCTAGATATCCTAGATAATTCTCATTGAATAATATTTCTATCCAGTGGCTTGAATCCTGAGTCCTGGTCTTCATGAGTTTTTTTTAAACTATTGTGGAAAGACTTTGGTCAATTGCAATCTTAATATTTCCTAGAATTGATATTTAATTTAGTCCTCACTTGTGAATCTCCCTTACTCTACCACATAGATTCTTTTGAGGGCTTTTGATAGTGGTTGGTCCAGTGGTGTGTCAGTTTATCATAATGCCCAGGCTCAATGCTAATGGTGGTTTTCCTATAGACCTACACAAACAAGATATACCGTATATCTGATAACACTATTAGCTTTTGATATAGTAAGCATGTAGGGATATCAATCACGAGATGCAGAATAATATGAAAGAAAGTAAATTTATTGGATGATTGAAAATATGAAATATTACAATGTAGCTATGAGAGAAATAAACACTCCAATATAAAGCTACTGAACTACATTGCATCCATCACCAACGGATGGTGTCACACACTATGCGACACTATGCCCCTTGACTCACTATCTATGATTCTATCTATCACTCTCTATGTATCTATCTATGAGGCCATCCTTATATAGGTAAAATATAATGCTTGGCCAACACTCTATCTAGTTGTGCAAGGGATAAATTGTACATGTACAACTTGCACATTGACACCTGTGTACTTATTGCATTGCATGAAGTAACTAGATAACTTGCTCCTAAATTAATATAAGTATGTATTGTAAGATACATTTACATAACTCAAATGATTGAATAGACTCTATTTCTAACAAGATCATCCAAAGTTCAGTATCATATCACAAGCCTATCATTCTATATAATGGGGAAAATAAGATTAGTAAAAGAAATATTCTTCTTAAATATAATTTAGTATGGGTAAAGCAAGAATATTTTAGCACACTAGTGGAAGAAATATAGAATTAGAGTATCCTCTCAACCATACCACAGGTGTTTTGGAAAATGAAAATATCCAAATTCAAGTAGACCATAAGAAAATTAATTTCAAAGAAAAAATAAAAATAACAAAAAAAAAGGAAATCATGCTACAAATGAAGAAGTTAGAAAATAAAATTGGAGAGCAACCTCCTGCAACACTTCAATAAAAATAAATAATACAAATATATCAAGAGCTAGAGAAAGTGCATGACACAAAAGAAGCACATTGATGTCTTTGATCCAAAATGACCTGGTTGCAAAAAGGAGACAAAAATATAAAAATTCATGTACCTCAAGACAGTGCAACACTATCAAAGGAAAACTATTCAAAATTACAACATGAAGGAGTCAATTACACTCATCAAGTTCATATCAAGGAGATAGCTCTTGGGAATTTCTATAAAATTTTCACTAGAGCCTTAGGGAATGGACAAGCTCAAGAAATTCCCCCAAAATATTCTTATTGTTATTAAAAACAAGGATAGAACCGAATTTACTAAGGAGGTTAAGATGGAGGAGCTATAAGAAGTCATCCACTCTTTAATTAAAGACAAGGCTCTAGGTCTAGATGGATTTACTAACAATTTTTATTAGCATTTCCTTCACATAATAGGAGCAGACCTTCTCAGGATGATAGAGCAAACTAGAACTCAAGGTAAACTTTCCAATGCTATAAAATCTTCCTTCATAGAACTAATCCTAAAGAAAAAATGCTAATTCCTTTTCTAGATTTAGACCAATTTCTCTTTGCAACTCTTCATACAAGATCATGACTAAAATCCTAGCAAATAGAATCAAGGAGAATATCAACACCATTATAGCTCAAGATTAGGGTTTTCATTCTAGGAAAGCAACTATATGATAATATTATCATGGTGCAAGAAGCTCTATAGTATTGTACAAAAGCAAATAAGAAAATATTGGTCATTAAACTAGATATGTCCAATAACTTTGATTCTTGTCAAATTTAGATTTCCTATAAATTGATAAATTGGATATTTCTTGTGTTAACAACCCCTAGGTAGCTCCCATAGTTAATGGAGAACCAACAACCTTATTTAAAGCCTTTAAAGGTCTGAGACAAGGTTGTCCCCTTTACCATATTTGTATATCATTTTAGCTGAAGACTTAGGGAGACTCATCAATAGGAGGAGGATGGAAACAATATTAGTGACACTAAAATAGCAAGTGGACTCAGATCAATCACCCATGTCTAGTTCATAGATGATACTATTATAATGGGAGAAGCTTCAATATTAAACATAAAAAAACTTCAAAGAATGTCTGGACTATTTTACCTTAACAACAAGGATAAAAATTAACCAAACCAAGAGCAATTTTTATAAAATTAACACTTCTCCCTTAGAGAATAGAATTTTTAGTCAAATATTGGGTTTCAAACCTTGTTATGAGCCCACATTCAAATATTTAGATTTTTCAATTGGATTTAAGGTTATGATAAATTATTAGAACACTACTATAGAGAAAATACTAAAGCAGATTCAAACCTACAGTAATTGGTGGTTAAGCTTGGCAGGAAGAACAAAACTTATAAAATCAATTATAACAAGTCTTCCAATCTATCAAATTTTTGTCTACCATGCTCAAAGTATGTGCTTAACAAGCTTTAAGGACTCATTATGAGTTTCCTATAATAGTTGGGAAAACAAAATTATAAGAATAAATTTCATCTTGTCAATTGGGAAGCTATCTCATAGCCTAAAGAGCTAGGGGGTCTAGGAATAAGGAAAATTGAAGAAGTTAGTAAAGCTTTAGGTGCTAAACTACTATGACATATAGTTAGTCCTCCTTCCTACCCTTGGAAGGAAATACTAAAGGCTAAATACATTAACAACTTTATAGGACTACAACTAATAAAAACATAGCAAACAACTCTAGTTCTTCCTTAATCTAGAAGCACAATGTTGAGGCAAAAAATATAATCTTGGATAAAGTGTCATGGTTACCTAGAGATGGTTAGATTTTTAACCTTTAGGAGGATCCAATAATGAGAAAACCTCTATAAATTCCATTTTTTCTTGAACTCTTCAAGAAGAATTGCAAAATCTAGGAGTTCACAAACTAGCTAATATAATGGAATGGGTAGGAGGACATTGTAACTGGAGAGGCTCCCCTACCTAGTCACATACAAGAAAAATGGATAAATCTCAAAGCTCAAATTATGGGATATCAACCTTACTCCTAAAATTCAAAAAAACTGATTGGGGGGAGGTAAGCAATACAAGGGAATATCAAGTCAAAATGAAATTTTAAACCTAATAAGAAGGAAAGGTAAACAAAAAGTTAACAGTAATATGAAAATGTTAGATCCCCCCTAGAATTCAACTATTTTATTGGCTAGTGCATCAAAATAAAATTCTCACTAGAGATAATTTGCAAAATAGAAACATAATGGGACCTCATATATGTTCAAGATGCTTCAAAATAAAGGAAACCACCAAACATTTTTCTTTGAATGCCTAGTATCCCTATAGATTTGGATAGGAGTTGCATCTAAATTTGGCTCAACAATTACAGGTAACATGAATGCAAATAATTGCTTAAATCAATGGAGCCAAATGTATAAATGGGATCTCAAAAGCAAACATTTGATTAAGTATTTATGGGAATCCATCCCTTTCTACATAATATGGAAAATATGGAAAGATAAAAATGAATTAATTTTTTAGGGGAAAAGGTAGTAGGATTGGAGTACTAAAAAGGAAGAATTACCTAGGGAATAGTTTCAAATACACAAGAAAACTACAAAAAACAAAAATCCTATAAAATTGCTTGTCTTGGAGCTTCACATATTGCAAAGAATGAATCTCCAAGATTTTTTGGGCTCGAAAAACATCCCTAAAGTATGTATACACGTGATCTAGTACACAACTATATTTTTTATGGTGCTTCAAATTCTAATCTAGGAATGACAATGGTAGGAGGAATCATTTTACAAGATAAGGCAAGTGTTCTTCTCAATTATAAGATTTTTTTGGGCCAAGATTCCAAAAATGTAGCTAAAGCAATTGGTTGTGAAATCGGTCTTAGACTATTAGCCAAAAATAGCATCTAAAAACTACATGTTTATAGGGACTCTAAATTGATAACCTTTGCTCTTACCAATTAAACAACTCTATCATCACTATAATTAAGGATCATCTATGCACACATCAAGGATTTGAAATCCAAATTCACTCAAGTCATTTACTCCCACATCAAGAGGGAGTTTAACAAAGTGGATGCTCTAGCCAACATGATTATATACTCAACACACATGAAGATTTATATCACTTCTCATAGAGAGGATGAAGTGCATAAAAGAAGACACAAAAAAGGATATTCAAGGTCTACAAGAATAGGTCTATCAAGGATAAAAAATTTAGTGAATATGAGATAGGACTCTGATGGTAAGTATGACTTCGAGCATTTGGTCTGAGATTATGACTGAGGAATTCAGTGTTGCATTTATGATTAGATATAGATTAGATAAGGATCATAGTAGCAAGACAAAAGTATTTGGTCTTTTTTGTAACTGATTGTAGAAAACAAATCCTAGCCACTCATTATCCATTCATCACCGTGAAATCACAACCATCCATATTTAATTATATATATATATATATATATATATATATGAATAAATCTTAGCTACCCATCATGTCTTAATCCTGATCGCTCATTCAATGTAATCCATGTCACTTACCAAGTTGTAATCTCAATCGCTCATTATGTTTTAATCAAAGCCCTAAAACGAACCAAGGTTAATCATAAAATATAATTCACTTATCATGAATGAGGATCAAAATTGAAAATATTAAGAGGTCAAACATTATGTTATCACATCACCCTTCAAACTCGCACAAATCCTAATTGCTACGATATCCACCATTCAACCCCTAGAGCTTCTGGAAACTAGATATGAATGCTACAAAGCATCCAATATAGCCACAAATACCTCAAATTATTTTCCAAATGTTGCAGAGTATTTTTGAAATGTTGAAGGGTATCCACAAAAATCTGTGAATGCTCTAGTGCATTCACTAGATATTGCATTGCATCCATCAAGCTCTTAGATGCTTTTGAGTGTTTTTGTGACCTTAGATCGAACTAGCAGAAGCATAGATTCATCAATTTAGGTATTGACAAGGTTATTGGTTATTTTTGACTTATGTTTTACTATATTTCATTTACATTTCATAAGCATTGCACTTAGGGTTTTGTAGATCTACATCTTATAGAGGGCCTCACACAATGGAACCCTCACATGTAATATTGATCTATTTTTTGTGGATTTTTTGTATATAGGTGTAGAAGATATTTTCATTGATAAATTTTGTAGCTTAGAGTGGCCCCATAGCGGATGCACAAGCCGACTCAACTCTTTTTTGAGTAAATAATATTTGAATACACCATAGTCGATTGATCTAGTAAGAGGGTTTACCCCTCCATTGTAATTATTGCATTAAAATAAATAATATTTTTGTAACCCCTTATTTGGGGTATATTAATGTATATGAGTGTAGATCAAGGCTCCCTAATTTAATAAAATATATGAGAGTATTCATTTCATGTGTATTATATTATTTGTTTTGGTTCATTACTATTATTGGTGTTGATATTTTTTGCTTTACAAAATGACAGTCATGGTGGGATCCTCAAAGGGTTACATATTATAATTTTCCTTGTCATATCTATATTTTTTTATCTATATTTTCTATTTTTACTGCAATTTTTTATAAACTTGATTGCGGAAAAATCACAAAACCTAAAACTAGGGTTTCTAGAAGTTGTTGGAGTTTGATCTGTGCTTGCGCATATGCCATACCATGTTTTTGGGACACCACAATGTTTTTGGGATACACCATAGATTACCTAGGAGATCTAGTGCTATTTTTGGGATATTTAACATCAAATTTGGGATATTTAGTTCCATGTCTACAAAGCTAGGGGAAAAATACATAAACTCTCGAGTAAGTCATTTTTAGAAACCCTAGCTATATTTTATTACTTTATTAAAATAAAAAAATAAAAACATATCAAGAAATACATTAAGCATTCATTAGGCATCTTAAAAAGTGTACTTTAGAATAGCAATTTATTTGTTTATAGAAAAAATCATATAGACTGCATTTAGGGGGTAGACCTTCACTTACAAATACATTTTTAGTTGCATTAATATTTCTAAATTCATCTTAGTTTGTTTCTTAATCTGTACGTTATAAAAATTTTGAGGTTTCATTTGGAATTCACGCTTTGAATTTGGTTTAGGTTTTCTATTATTTATGGCATCCTATTTGCTGCTTTGTTTACCTTGTGTGTTTTCACTTATGTTTTAGGCAACAAATTTGAAGTGCATACTAGCTGCATCTTAAGATAGTTTTTCTTTGCATTTTAATGTTCAAAAAACACCATAGAAAATAAAAATTTAAAATAAATCACACGCTACACACTCCACTTTTAACATCAGTGAGTTGATTTTCATCACCAACCATTGATCAAGACCAACGATGGTGGGATTCATCTCCATACATTGGTGCCCCATAAACATTGTAGTAGCCCATAACGAGTGGCTTTCCATATTTCATCACCAAAAATTCCCCTACTTTTGGGTACACTTAGAGTAGGAAGGACTAGTAATTCCTTTCTACCATAGGGCTTAATAATAAGTAGAATGTAACTATCATTCTTGTTTGAGCATGCCCAAGTGTGAAGGAAAAAAATGACTAGAAAAGTAGTAGGACTTAGACAATGTGGCCTCCCTCAGGGAGTAATTATGACCCCTTGGGTTTACCTTTGATTAAAGCATACCTTTAAGAAGCCATTTTTAGTCGTTCATGACCCATCCTTCATCAAAGGGGTGGATTAAAACACACTCTTTTAGTTGCATCCATAATTCACCTTCCATAGTGGTTTTAAGCTTAGGAATCTTAACATAAAAACACACAAAACCCAAAACAAAAAATAATAACAAAAAAATCATCATAAACTTTTACAAAGGCATAGGACACACTTGTTTACTTGATTTGTGTGTTTGTACATTTTTGCTTGTTGGCAATTTTGGGTACTTTGGGTACATTGCCTTTGCTCAAATGTATAAGTTGTCATTGATGTCAAGAAGCTCTTGAAGGAATTTGATTTGATGTCAAATAATTTGTTTTGATGAAGGTTACGACATGATAGTTTCAAAGGTCTTTTGTAAACCCCAAGTTGACAGGTTTAAATATTATAGGTGGATGCATTAGTTTAATGCATTTGGGTCCAGGAGGAAGTATTTATTTAAATAATTAAAAACCTTGTTAAGGTACCCTTTAATTATTTTTAAATAAATATTAAATTATTGTTTGCAATGGGTTATCCTAACCCATGGCACTATGTTTTAAGATTGTGGGTGCTATCCAAGACCTCCGTCGACGTGTTAAACTCCTCACCGACGTCAAGAGCTTATGGTAAAAATGCATATAAATCTCCCTCGATGAAAATCAAGAATGATCCCTTCCACATTTTGAAAAGATTTGCTCGCTATGAATTCATGATCTGCTGTTCGATTTCTTCCTCGCTGTGATTTCGTGATCCGTTGTTCATTTTTTGTACTCGTCGCTTGTCGTAAATCCGTCGTAAGGTTTTTGTCTTCGTGTTCGCGTTAGAAGAAAGGGAGGCACTGTTGTTTTATTTAATCCCTGGCATAGAAGGAACAAGGCTAACAGCGTGAGGTTTAAACCTCACCAGGCGCCTTTGGCGCACCGATAGCGGCTAGGCTGTTGGTGCGCTACCCAAATAGGAGGTTCCGCATTCGAATAACGCGAAAGGGTTTTACATCATGAAGTGGATGTAGCGAGTGGTGTTAGAATTCGTGTGCAACTTCTCCATAGCGCGATTTTTGATGTTGGCCAAGGTATTTTCGAAATTAATTTTTGTTAAGTGTATTTTGTGGATGGAGGAAGTTTATTAGAGGGAAAAATAGCTTAGGAGTTATAAGGAGTTTAAATCTTGTTTTATTTTGATAAAATATTCTTTTGAAGGTGTTGTTTGAAATATCTTATTGCATTCTTATGAGAGATAAATTTTATTTTTGATAAGACTATAAGGGAGAAATAAGGTGTATAAGGGATAAATTTTTCTTGTAATGTTGAGAGTGCTTTTGGTTGATTATGGAAATGAAAGCATGATGTTTTAAGGTTAAAATTGCTTCTTGTGTGAAGTTGTGAAACCTTAAGTGGGCAGCTTTGAGATTGACATTTGCTTTCATTAAATTGGTAATAATCAAGCTATTCTTTACTTGGTTAAAGTGTTGGGCTTACTCCTTTGTTGATGATTTAAAAGTTGTTTTGTGCTATTGTGATTTGAGTTGGTGGATGCTTTTTGTTCAAACAATATTGGAGAGAAAAGGAGTTCTACTTGTTTTCTTTTCTAATGTTGATTGTGAAATGCTTCAAGGTTGTGTTTTGAGCTGAATGGTGTTGATTGAACTTTGTTTGATGAGCATTGTTGTTGAAGCCCTAATTGATGGTGAAAATAACATGAGTATCATGGTTATGTGATTCTTTGCATAGTTGGAAATTGTTGGGGTTTCATGTTCTTGAAAGAAAGTCTATCCTATCCATTTCATATATTGAGTTGAGTTTTCAGATTTGAGATTGAGTTTGAGCTGAGTTGATTTGAGTTGAGTTTTGAGATTGGGAGTTGAGTATAGAAAATATTGAGTCTCTAACAATTGTCTTTATTCTTCTATGATTTTGACAAATCACATTGGGTCTCTAACAATTCACCTTGTGATTTCCTACTACGAAAGTTTTTTTGGTGAGCTTGTTGATTTTTGGACAAGTTTCGATGGGGACTTGTGAGCAGTTTTGGACATGTTTCGGTGGGTACTTGTGAGCAGTTTTGGACAGGTTCCGGCGGGGACTTGTGAGCAGATTTGGATAGGTCCTAGCAGAGGACTTGTGAGCTGAGTTTGATAGTTCTATCAGAGAACTTGAGGACAGAGGTGCCACTGGTTCTTTGAGAAGAACCTGAGGACAAATTTTGCAAGTCTTTGAGAAGGCTTGTGTGCAGAGGATTGATTTGTTCAAGCGTTGGATAGATCTGACAGATAGAGGAAGACTTGTAGTAGATCGAATGACTGTGTTTGGTACAGGTTGCTGAGCTACTATGGACGTGATCATAGAAGGTAGAGGTCTCTTAGGCTAAGCATTAAGGATAGGAGGTCTTTGGTGGAAAGGAGTTCCACGTCTTCGGCAAGAGGTAGAGGCAGTTGATCTTCTAAGGGATCATTTCCAGAGCAGAGGGGAAGGTATCTCCTTTAAGTAGAGGCTCATAAATTCTGATTGAGGGAAGGTATCTCCTTTGGGCCGAGGCTCATAAACATTGTAATTGGGAAGGATTCCAAAATAAATTTGAGATAAATTTTAGAGAAAAGTTTTGTGGACGTAGCCCAACCATTTTCGATGAACCATGTTAAAATTGGTGTCACTTTGTGGATGATATTGTGCATTGCTTTGATATTGCTTTGGGTATATTTCTTTATTATTTTGAAGTATAAAGGAAAAAGTAAAAAGAGGTCTTATACTATTCAACCCCCCCCTCTCAGTATAAGCTTATGTTCTTCAATTGGTATCAGAGCAGGTGCCTTCGAAAAGTTTAATAGCTTGAACGAAAAGCTAGTAAATAACACAATGGATCATTCAAGTGGCAATGCAGCACCTATTCTTGATGGGTCAGATTTTGGTCTTTGGAGTGCAAGGATGAAGGTTCATCTAATGGCACTTGGTAATGAGGTTTGGGAAGTTATTGAAGATGAGTACACTATTCCTGTACATGGTCCTATTACTAAGGAAGAAAGGCTCCTACATCACAGCAATTCAAAGGCAATGAATGCAATCCTGAAAGGCTTACAAAAAGCAAATCTCAGCAAGGTGATTCACTGCAAGACAGCTAGTGAAATGTGGAAACAGCTGAAGGTGGTTCATACGGGTGATAAAAATGTCAAAAAGGCCAAGTTGAGACACTTCAAAGGTATGTTTGAACAACTCAAGATGAATGACGATGAAAATATTAGTGACTACATGCTTCGTATGGATGAGGTTGTTAACTCCATGAAAGACTTAGGTCTTGAGCTTGCTAAAAATGATGTTTGTGATAAGATTTTAAGATCTCTTCCTAATAGATTTAGTGAAAATATTTTTGCTATTGAGGAAGCTAAAGATTTGGATAAGTTGAAAAAGGATGAGCTCCATAGTATACTTGCAACATTTGAGTTGAGAACTCAAGTGAAGGTTGATGTCAAGAAAGAGGCAACTTTCAAGGCTACCAAGAAATCCAAGGGTAAACGACTTCAAGATAGTGATGAGTCTTCTAGTGATGAAGAGGCATATTACAGCAAGAAAGGCAAGTTCTCTAGAAAGCACAAAAGTATGAAAAATATAAGATGTTTCAATTGTGGAAAGTTTGGTCATCATGCTACTGACTGTACTGTTCCCAAGAATGAAAGTGATGAAGATAAACAGGATTCTGAAAAGCACAAGCATCACAAGAAGAACAAATATGAGCACAACAATCAAGGAAAGAGGTATTCTCACAAGCACAAGAAGAGTTTCTACCTAGAAAAAGCAAGTAAGTGTTCTAGTAGTGATAGTTAAAGTTCTTCAAGTGATGATGAAAATGAGATGTTGTTCATATCGAGAAAAGAGGAAGAACCGAAACATAGATTCATTATCATGAAATGTCTTAGATGTGAAAACTTTGGTCACCTTGAGGATGATTACACAAATAATGATTTGGTTTCTAGTATGTATGAGGATGCTTCAGAAAACTATAAGGAAGATGCATGTATGGTTTTTGAAAAGGGTAGCACCTCTAGTGATAAGAAATCTGAAAAAAGCTTTGATGGTTCAAAAAGAAAACAAATAGAGGAAGATATAGAGTAAGGTGAAGTAGATCTTGAAGGTGAAATTATTAGTGCTCTTAGTGCTTTGAAAAAGGAAATAAATAAGAATGCTAGACTCAAGGATAAGTTAGATGAATGTTGTATGGAGAGAGATGATCTTATAGAAATTCTTGACTTCTCTATAGCTAAGACACAAGAAATCAAGGATGAGTTAGAGTCTAAGGTTCTTGAGTATAGTGAGTTAGAACAGAAAATGGCTTCTTTGAAAGAGGAAACTAAAGAGTACAAGGATAAGCTTTACAGGTTTCAAGATAGCTCCAAAAAGGTTAAGTCACTCATAAAAAGTCAAAGAAAGACAACGGATAAAACAGGCCTTGGTTTTGTTAAGCCACACAAGGAACAAGTTGGAGAGTCTAGTAAGAGACTCCAAAAGGAAGAGAGTTTTGATGAGGAAAGTATTTCAGAAAAGGAGTCCTTGAATGATAGATGCACAGAAATAGAAAACATAATTCAAAATGAGAAGAAGAAGTATTCAGGACCCAAGAGGTCAAATAAAGGAAAGTTTCAAGGCAGATGTTTTGCTTGTCATAGGTTTGGTCACATGGCTTCACTTTGCATGGCTCAAGTGAAGAAGGTAAATGACAGTTTCAGAAGTGCTAGTTATTTTCAAGGGTATTGCTAATCTTATAAATAGTTTGGGCACAAGGCAGTCTATTGCAAGGTAAATAATAGGAACAGGTTTGATCAAAATAGGTTTGGTCAGAACAGGTTTGGTCAGAATAGGTTTGGTCAGAACAGGTTTGGCCAGAACAAGTTTGGTCAGAATAGGTTTGGTCAGAATAGTTTTGGTCAAAACAGGTTTGGCCAGAACAGGTTTGGTCAGAACAGGTTTGGTCAGAATAGGTGGATTCAAAGATTAGGTTTACCTCAGAGAAACAACATCGTCAAGTGTTTCAAGTGCAACAATGAAGGTCACATAATCGAGACAGTGTAGAGCTGAAATTCTAGAATACAGGAACATGAACAGTGGCATGATCAGGTCCAAGGATCAAGGCATGGGCAAGAACAGGGATGAGAACAAGAACAAGAACAGTGACACGAATAGGAATATGGACAAAGAGTTCAAGAGAAGGCCCGACAAGTAAGTTATAGATGTTGATGATGATCATTGCCTAATGGGAGTTTTACTCCCACCCCAAAATTAATCACCTCATCAGGAGGTGGGGGAGGGACTAAGCTAGGAGGCTCATTCTTAGTCCCGAGCCCCAAAGGTGACCCTTTGCCATTGATGACAAAGGGGGAGAGATATGAGTAAGGGGGAGAGCTTCAAAGTGAAGAGGAGATCTTCAAGTCAGGGGGAGCAAAACTTCAAGGAAGATTCTCAGTTGTGGGCACAGTTGGTCAATTGTTAGCATAGTTGGTTTTAGTTTTGGCTCTTGAGAAGTGTTTTCAGTAAATGTTTGCCATCAATGACAAAGGGGGAGATTGTTGGAAATTTTTGGTACTTTGGGTACATTGCCTTTGCTCAAATGTATAAGTTGTCATTGATGTCAAGAAGATCTTGAAGGAATTTGATTTGATGTCAAATAATTTGTTTTGATGAAGGTTACGACATGACAGTTTCAAAGGTATTTTGTAAACCCCAAGTTGGTATGTTTAAAGATTATAGGTGGAAGCATTAGTTTAATGCATTTGGGTCCAGGAGGAAGTATTTATTTAAATAATTAAAAACCTTGTTAAGGTTCCCTTTAATTATTTTTAAATAAATATTAAATTATTGTTTGCAATGGGTTATCCTAACCCATGGTGCTATGTTTTAAGATTGTGGGCACTAGCCAAGACCTCCGTCGACGTGTTAAACTCCTCGCCGACATCAAGAGCTTATGGTAAAAATGCATATAAATCTCCCTCAATGAAAATCAAGAATGATCCCATCCACATTTTGAAAAGAGTTGCTCGCTATGAATTCATGATCTGCTATTCGATTTCTTCCTCGCTATGATTTCGTGATCCACTATTCATTTTTTGTACTCGCCGCTTGTCGTAAATCTGCCATAAGGTTTTCATCTTCATGTTTTTGCATCAGAATAAAGGGAAGCACTGTTGTTTTATTTATTCCCTGGCACAAAAGGAACAAGGCTAACAACGTGAGGTTTAAACCTCACCAGGCGCCTTTGGTGCACTGATAGCGGCTAGGCTGTTGGCACACTACCCGAATGTGAGGTTTCACATTCGAATAACGCAAAAGGGTTTTACATCATGAAGTGGATGCAGCGAGTGGTGTTACAATTCGTGCGCAATTTCTCCATAGCACGATTTTTTATGTTGGCCAAGGTATTTTCGAAATTAATTTTTGCTAAGTGTATTTTGCGGATGGAGGAAGTTTATTAGAGGGAAAAACAGCTTAGGAGTTATAAGGAGTTTAAAGCTTGTTTTATTTTGATAAAATATTCTTTTGAAGGTGTTGTTTGAAATATCTTATTGCATTCTTATGAGAGATAAATTTTATTTTTGATAAGACTATAAGGGAGAAATAAGGTGTATAAGGGATAAATTTTTCTTGTAATGTTGAGAGTGCTTTTGGTTGATTATGGAAATGAAAGAATGATGTTTTAAGGTTAAAATTGCTTCTTGTGTGAAGTTGTGAAACCTTAAGTAGGTAGCTTTGAGATTTACATTTGCTTTCATTAAATTGGTAATAATCAAGCTATTCTTTACTTGGTTAAAGTGTTGGGCTTACTCCTTTGTTGATGATTTGAAAAGTTGTTTTGTGCTATTGTGATTTGAGTTGGTGGATGCTTTTTGTTCAAACAATATTGGAGAGAAAAGGATTTCTACTTGTTTCCTTTTCTAATATTGATTGTGAAATGCTTCAATGTTGTGTTTTGAGCGAAATGGTGTTGATTGAACCTTGTTTGATGAGCATTGTTGTTGAAGCCCTAATTTATGGTGAAAAGAACATGAGTATCATGGTTATGTGATTCTTTGCATAGTTGGAAATTGTTGGGGTTTCATGTTCTTGAAATAAATTCTATCCTATCCATTTCAAATATTGAGTTGAGTTTTTAGATTTGAGATTGAGTTTGAGCTGAGTTGATTTGAGTTGAGTTTTGAGATTGGGAGTTGAGTATAGAACATATTGAGTCTCTAACAATTCTCTTTATGCTTCTATGAGTTTGACAAATCACATTGGGTATCTAAAAATTCACCTTGTGATTTCCTACTAATAATATTTTTTTGGTGAGCTTGTTGAGTTTTGGCCAGGTTTCGGTGAGGACTTCTGAGCAGTTTTGGACAGGTTTCGATGGGGACTTGTGAGCAATTTTGGATAGGTTCTGGTGGGGACTTGTGAGCAGATTTGGATAGGTCCTAGTAGAGGACTTGTGAGCTGAGTTTGATAGTTCTATCAGAGAACTTGAGGACAGAGGTGCACTGGTTCTTTGAGAAGAACCTGAGGATAGATTTGGAAAGTCTTTGAGAAGGCTTGTGTGTAGAGGATTAATTTGTTCAAGCGTTGGACAGATCTAACATACAGAGGAAGACTTGTACTAGACCGACTGACTGTGTTTGGTACAGGTTGTTGAGCTACTATGGACGTGATCATAGAAGGCAGAGGTCTCTTAGGCTAAGCACTGAGGACAGGAGGTCTTCGGTGGAAAGGAGTTCCACGTCTTTGGAAAGAGGTAGAGGTAGTTGATCTTCTGAGGGATCATTTCCAGAGTAGAGGGGAAGGTATCTCCTTTGAGTAGAGGCTCATAAATTATAATTGGGGGAAGGTATCTCCTTTGGGCCGAGTCTCATAAACATTGTAATTGGGAAGGATTCCCAAAGAACTTTGAGATAAATTTTAGAGAAAAGTTTTGTGGACATAGCCCAGCCATTTTGGGTGAACCACGTTAAAATTGGTGTCACTTTGTGGATGATATTGTGCATTGCTTTGATATTTATTTGGGTATATTGCTTTACTATTTTGAAGTATAAAGGAAAAATTAAAAAGAGGTCTTATACTGTTCACCCACCCTCTCAATATAAGCTTGTGTTCTTCAATTGGTATCAGAGTAGGTGCCTTCAAAAAGTTTAATAGCTTGAAGGAAAATCTAGTAAAGAACATAATGGATCATTCAAGTGGCAATGCAACACCTATTCTTGATGGGTCAGATTTTGGTCTTTGGAGTGCAAGGATGAAGGTTCATCTAATGGCACTTGGTAATGAGGTTTGGGAAGTGATTGAAGATGAGTACACTATTCCTGTACATGGTCCTATTACTAAGGAAGAAAGACTCCTACATTATAGCAATTCAAATGCAATGAATGCAATCCTGAAAGGCTTATAGAAAGTAGATCTCAGCAAGGTGATTCACTGCAAGACAACTAGTGAAATGTGGAAACAGTTGAAGGTGGTTCATATAGGTGATACAAATGTTAGAAAGGCCAAGTTGAGACATTTCAAAGGTATGTTTGAACAACTCAAGATGAATGATGATGAAAATATTAGTGACTACATGCTTCGTATGGATGAGGTTGTTAACTCCATGAAAGACTTAGGTCTTGAGCTTGCTGAAAATGATGTTTGTGATAAGATTTTAAGATCTCTTCCTAATAGATTTAGTGAAAAGATTTTTGCTATTGAGGAAGCTAAATATTTGGATAAGTTGAAAAAGGATGAGCTCCATAGTATACTTGCAGCATTTGAGTTGAGAACTCAAGTGAAGGTTGATGTCAAGAAAGAGGCAACTTTCAAGGCTACCAAGAAATCCAATGGTAAACAACTTCAAGATAGTAATGAGTCTTCTAGTGATGAAGAGGCATATTACAACAAGAAAGGCAAGTTATCTAGAAAGCACAAAAGTATAAAAAATATAAGATGTTTCAATTGTGGAAAGTTTGGTCATTATGCTACTGACTGTACTATTCCCAAGAATGAAAGTGATGAAGATAAACAGGATTACGAAAAGCATAAGCATCACGGGAAGAACAAATATGAGCACAACAATCAAGGAAAGAGGTATTCTCACAAGCACAAGAAGAGTTTCTACCTAGACAAAGCAAGTAAGTGTTCTAGTAGTGATAGTGAAAGTTCTTCAAGTTATGATGAAAATGAGATGTTGTTCATATCAAAAAAAGAGGAAGAACCGAAACATAGATTCATTAGCATTAAATGTCTTAGATGTGGAAACTTGGGTCACCTTGAGGATGATTGCACAAATAATGATTTGGTTTCTAGTATGTATGAGGATGCTTCAAAAAACTATAAGGAAGATGCATGTATGGTTTTTGAAAATGGTAGCACCTCTAGTGATAAAAAATCTGAAAAAGGCTTTGATGGTTCAAAAAGCAAACAAATAGAGGAAGATATAGAGGAAGGTGAATTAGATCTTGAAGGTGAACTTATTAGTGCTCTTAGTGCTTTGAAAAAGGAAAGAAATAAGAATGCTAGACTCAAGGATAAGTTAGATGAATGTTGTATGGAGAGAGATGATCCTATAGAAAGCCTTGACTTCTCTATAGCTAAGACACAATAACTCAACGATGAGTTAGAGTCTAAGGTTCTTGAGTATAGTGATTTAGAACAGAAAATGGCTTCTTTGAAAGAGGAAACTAAAGAGTACAAGGATAAGCTTTACAGGTTTCAAGATAGCTCCAAAAAGGTTAAGTCACTCATCAAAATTCAAAGAAAGACAACAGATAAAACAGGCCTTGGTTTTGTTAAGCCACACAAGGAACAAGTTGGAGAGTCTAGTAAGAGACTCCAAAAGGAAGAGAGTTTTGATGAGGAAAGTATTTCAGAAAAGGAGTCCTTGAATGATAGATGCACATAAATAGAAAACATAATTCAAAATGAGAAGAAGAAGTATTCAGGACCCAAGAGGTCAAATAAAGGAAAGTTTCAAGGCAGATGTTTTGCTTGTCATAGGTTTGGTCACATGGCTTCACTTTGCATGGCTCAAGTGAAGAAGGTAAATGATAGTTTCAGAAGTGCTAGTTAATTTCAAGGGTATTGCTACTCTTGTAAATAGTTTGGGCACAAGGTAGTCTATTGCAAGGTAAATAACAAGAACAGGTTTGATCAAAATAGGTTTGGTCAGAACAGGTTTGGTCAGAACAGGTTTGGCTAGAACAAGTTTGGTCAGAATAGGTTTGGTCAGAATAGGTTTGGTCAGAATAGGTTTGGCCAGAACAGGTTTGTTCAGAACAGGTTTGGTCAGAATAGGTGGATTCAAAGATCAGGTTTACCTCAGAGAAACAACATCGTCAAGTGTTTCAAGTGCAACAATGAAGGTCACATAATCAGACAGTGTAGAGCTGAAATTCTAGAATACAGGAACTGGAACAGTGGCATGTTCAGGTCCAAGGATCAATACATGGACAAGAATAGGGATGAGAACAAGAACAAGAATAGTGACAAGAATAGGAATATGGACAAAGAGTTCAATAGAAGGCCCGACAAGGAAGTTGTAGACGTTGATGATGATCAGTGCCTAATCTGAGTTTTACTCCCACCCCATAATTAATCACCTCATCAGGAGGTGGGGGAGGGACTAAGCTAGGAGACTCATTCTTCGTACCAAGCCCAAAGGTGAAACTTTGCCATTGATGACAAAGGGGGAGAGATATGAGTAAGGGGGAGAGCTTCAAAGTGAAGAGGAGAGCTTCAAGTTAGGGGGAGAAAAACTTCAAGGAAGATTCTCAGTTGTGGGAACAGTTGGTCAGTTTTTAGCATAGTTGGTTTCAGTTTTGGCTCTTGAGAAGTGTTTTCAATAAAGGTTTGCGATCAATGAAAAAGGGGGAGATTTTTGGCAATTTTGGGTACTTTGGATACATTGTCTTTGCTCAAATGTATAAGTTGTCATTGATGTCAAGAATATCTTGAAGGAATTTGATTTGATGTCAAATAATTTGTTTTGATGAAGGTTACGGCATGACAGTTTCAAAGGTCTTTTGTAAACCCCAAGTTGGTAGGTTTAAAGATTACGGGTGGATGCATTAGTTTAATGCATTTGCGTCCAGGAGGAAGTATTTATTTAAATAATTAAAAACCTTGTTAAGGTTCCCTTTAATTATTTTTAAATAAATATTAAATTATTGTTTGCAATGGGTTATCCTAACCCATGGCACTATGTTTTAAGATTGTGGGTGCTAGCCAAGACCTCCACCGACGTGTTAAACTCCTCACCAACATCAAGAGCTTATGGTAAAAATGCATATAAATCTCCCTCAATGAAAATTAAGAATGATCCCATCCACATTTTTAAAAGATTTTCTTGTTGTGAATTCGTGATCTGCTGTTTGATTTCTTCCTCGCTGTGATTTCGTGATCTGTTGTTCATTTTTTGTACTCGTCGCTTGTCGTAAATTCGTCGTAAGGTTTTTGTCTTTGTGTTCGTGTCAGAAGAAAGGGAAGCACTATTGTTTTAATTAATCCCTGGCGTAGAAGGAACAAGGTTAACAATGTGAGGTTTAAACCTCACCAGGTGCCTTTGGCACACCAGTAGCGGCTAGGCTGTTGGCGCGCTACCCGAACGGGAGGTTCCGCGTTCAAATAATGTGAAAGGGTTTTACATAGTGAAGTGGATGCAGCGGGTGGTGTTAGAATTCATGCATAATTTCTCCATAGCATGATTTTTGATGTTGGCCAAGGTATTTTCGAAATTAATTTTTGCTAAGTGTATTTTGCGGATGGAGGAAGTTTATTAGAGGGGAAAACATCTTAGGAGTTATAAGGAGTTTAAAGCTTGTTTTTTTTTGATAAAATATTCTTTTGAAGGTGTTGTTTGAAATATATTATTGCATTCTTATGAGAGATAAATTTTATTTTTGATAAGACTATAAGGGAGAAATAAGGTGTATAAGGGATAAATTTTTCTTGTAATGTTGAGAGTGCTTTTGGTTGATTATGGAAATGAAAGCATGATTTTTTAAGGTTAAAATTGCTTCTTGTGTGAATTTGTGAAACCTTAAGTGGATAGCTTTGAGATTGACATTTGCTTTCATTAAATTGGTAATAATCAAGCTATTCTTTACTTGGTTAAAGTGTTGGGCTTACTCCTTTGTTGATGATTTGAAAAGTTGTTTTGTGCTATTGTGATTTGAGTTGGTGGATGCTTTTTGTTAAAACAATATTGGAGAGAAAAGGAGTTCTACTTGTTTCCTTTTCTAATGTTGATTGTGAAATGCTTCAAGGTTGTGTTTTGAGTTGAATGGTGTTGATTGAACCTTGTTTGATGAGCATTGTTGTTGAAGCCCTAATTGATGGTGAAAAGAACATGAGTATCATGGTTATGTGATTATTTGCATAGTTGGAAATTTTTGGGGTTTCATGTTCTTGAAAGAAAGTCTATCCTATACATTTCAGATATTGAGTTGAGTTTTCAGATTTGAGATTGAGTTTGAGCTGAGTTGATTTGAGTTGAGTTTTGAGATTGGGAGTTGAGTATAGAACATATTGAGTCTCTAACAATTCTCTTTATGCTTCTATGAGTTTGACAAATCACATTGGGTCTCTAAAAATTCACCTTGTGATTTCCTACTAAGAAAGTTTTTTTTGGTGATCTTTTTGAGTTTTGGACAGGTTTCGGTGGGGACTTGTGAGCAGTTTTGGACAGGTTTTGATGGGGACTTGTGAGCAGATTTGGATAGGTCCTAACAGAAGACTTGTGAGATGATTTTGATAGTTCTACCAGAGAACTTGAGGACAGAGGTGCACTGGTTATTTGAGAAGAACCTGAGGATAGATTTGACAAGTATTTGAGAAGGCTTGTGTGTAGAGGATTGATTTGTTCAAGTGTTGGACAGATCTGACAGACAGAGGAAGACTTGTACTAGACCAACTAACTGTGTTTGGTACATGTTGATGAGCTGTTGTGGACATGATCATAGAAGGTAGAGGTATCTTAGGCTAAGCATTGAGGACAAGAGGTCTTCGGTGGAAAGGAGTTCCACGTGCTGGCAAGAGGTAGAGGCAGTTGATCTTCTGATGGATCATTTCCAAAGCAGAGGGAAAGGTATCTCTTTTGAGTAGAGGCTCATAAATTTTGATTGGGGGAAGGTATCTCCTTTGGGCCGAGGCTCATAAATTTTGATTGGGGGAAGGTATCTCCTTTGGGCCGAGGCTCATAAACATTGTAATTGGGAAGGATTCCCAAAGAACTTTGAGATAACTTTTAGAGAAAAGTTTTGTGGACATAGCCCAGCCATTTTGGGTTAAAATTGGTGTCACTTTGTGGATGATATTGTGCATTGCTTTGATATTGCTTTGGGTATATTGCTTTACTATTTTGAAGTATAAATGAAAAAGTAAAAAGAAGTCTTATACTGTTCACCCCCCCTCTCAATATAAGCTTGTTTTCTTCATTGTTTTCATTGCAATTATATTTTTCACACACATACCCACACATTCATTACCCCATATTTCCTTTTAACTTATGGTATTGACCAGAAATCAAGCCATAGATATGAGTCAACCATTCACAAACCAACCATTTCCATCTATGGAGTGCTCCACTCCTTTCCCAACCACTTATGTGCCTAACCTATCCTATGTGGTATAGACAAGATATCTTGACTTGTCTGCTAGACCTTCTCATGTGGCATCCACTTTGGATTTAGATACACTACAAAGGGTAATACACACTACCATCCTTAAAATATAACCATCCACACCAACCAACCATTGCATCACTTACATAGATTATGATAAATTCAAATCCTTGTTTAGACCAATCGACCTAGTTCTAGAACAACTTAACATCCCACCTAGATCCATTCCTTCTTATCAATAATAAATCACTCACGCATACCCCAATAGTTTCAATCAAGTCATAACCAACCCTATTTTTGAGGCTACATCTACACCCTCACATCATGCTCTCCCACAACCCTTTAGCTAATATACCTCCATTCCATCCACCTACACCACCACTCATTTCAACCCTCTCTATGAAGCACAAGTTAATGTTGCTTCATAGATTCCATCGATAGTTCCATCAACATCTTCTGGGTCTATTAACCCAATCCAACACACCATCTCTCATTTAGTTGTGATTAATTTTGCAACTTACCCTCCATTAAATTTAATCAATATTACCAACACTTACACCATACCAACCTTAGCCTCCAATACCACCACACAATTTACATCTAAAATTGTAATAAAAAATCATGGAAACATATAAATAAACTACTTATGGGTAATCAAAATGCTCATTCTTGTCCACAACAATAGTCACAAGTAGCATATTTCAACAATATGTCCACATCCAATGAACTACTTTTTTTACCCTCAACCAATATTGGGTATCACGAACACCTAAGGTCACCATATCTACCCATACACTCTACCACATACATACCATATCAACCACTCAAAACACCATCATCCCTCAAACTTCACATCATCAATATCCACCTCATCAACACCAAACATCCCATAATCAATTTCAAAAAAATATTTAGCATCATCATATATCCACAAACATCAATTTTTTGTCAATAAAAACCTCATTTTATCCTAAAAATTCATCACCCAACACACACTACCCACATACATCCATCACATAAACCAAGTCTTCCATACATAAACATAAGATCCTAAAATAAAAGCTTTGCAAAAATAAATTGACAACTTGATCATGCACACACACTGGTATGATGTACCAGAAATCAACTCAAAGACAACTAGTCAATCACCCAATTCATCCTTCGATACCATCACCACCTTATATTTTCAATTTTACATTAACAAAGTTTGATAAATTCAAATGGGTTGAGGAACCTAGAGAGCATATTAGTGCATTCATCCATACATGTTTTAGAATCTAAGATAACGATATCTTAATGCTCTAAACTTTTCCTTATATATTAGGGATGGATGTATTAGAATTGTACAACCATATACCACATCACAATATTTATACATTCAAACAATTGGTAAAAAAAAATTTAGAAATATTCTTCCTCAATGTTATAAAGAGAATTACCTTGATCGAATTTTATAATCTTAGACAATTTGAAGAAGAGTTGGTCTATGAATTTGGAAATAATTGGAGGTCAATCATTACCAAATTACTATTTGTCCTTCCAATGGAAGAATTAATATGAATATTCACAAGTATTTTTCTAAAACCTATATCCTTGTTGCTTCACTTACAACAATATAGAACATTCGATGAAGCTCTTGCCCAAGCCCTAGTTATCAAAGAAATCAAGATTCAATAGGATGAGATTAAACCCAAAAAGAAAGAATGGCAAAACAAGGGATAATACAAAGGAAATTATAATGGCCAATCAAAATTTGGACAAGTGAATCAAGTGGTCTTAAGTCAACCAACAGTGACTCAAAAACACCAATTCCATCACCAAAAATAATAATAATCGTAACAACAACCACAAAAAATATCATATCAAGTGGTTCCACCCCCAAAACAATTACACAACATATCACCAACTATGGAAAAAAATCAATGCTAACAGTCTATCTAGAAAATTTATAATTATACACTACTATCCAAGTTATATGCCTCCATATTATGAAGGTTGTATGATACACTGATGCAGGAGCATCCGGTGAGGGAAAAGCAATCTTGCATCTTCCAAATATTTTTAGTTTCCTTTCTAAGATCTTTGCACTTAGATCTATTATTTTCAAGTACTGTGAAAGGTTTGTGAAGCAAGTTTTGGTTTGGAAGGTTCTGAGAGGCAAGGAAGGGAGGGGTCACGAAATCGTGACCCCAACGCAGCGTTGCAACTTTGGTGAAGTTTTGTCGCGATATCGCGACGTTGCGATATCGCGACATCGCGATATCGTGACAGTAATGAAAGGAGGAGGCGAGAAGTCTTCAAACGTCGCGATATCGCGAAGTCGCGATATCGTGACAGTTTTGAAAAGAAAGAGCGAGGGTCTTCAAACGTCGCGATATCGCGACGTCGCGATATCGCGATGGTAATACAAAGAAGGGGAGGAGGAGCTCTAGACATCGCGATATCGCGACGTTACGATATCACGACGATCTTCGAAGGCAAAGCGAAGGAAGGAGTCCTGTCGCGATATCGTGACCTGTCACGATATTGCGGCCAGTGTGAGGCCGACACGTGGCCGGTATTCCGATAGTGGTGAAAGTCAAAGAGAGTTAGAGAACAAGACCAAGGGTAAATGAAGAATGACTGGGAAAAGCCAAGCTAGACACGTGGCGGTCGTGAAGGGCACATGGATCAAATTTGTGGCAACAGGGGGAGAAGCTTGGAAAGATGAACACGCAGCCGGCCACGTGTGTTCAAGCAAATTTTTGGGTCACTTTAAACTGTTAAGGGAGGAGTCGACCGCGTTTTTCTTCTTGACATTTCTGGCATTGTAACATTTTACAGTTGGTAATTTAATGGAGGAGCCAACAGTGCAAGGACGGTCAGAACGACGCGGCCAGTGCAGGAAGACCATTAATGTCGGTACCGTGGTAGATCGGGCAGATGGTCGTTTAAGACTGATATTTCAAAAATCTCGGAGGAGGGAAATTTGAATTTGAAATTATATTTGGTGGAGGCATTGATTTCCTGGAGGACCGGGACCTCATTAAAAAAAAAAAAAAAAAGGACGGAATTTTTGGTTTTCGGGGAGAAGGCGGACGGGAGAACGGAGGAGGAAGTAGAACAGAGAGGGGAGAACAGAGCCGAAGTCGAGACCGGCCATTGTAAGCCTACGGTCTATGTTTCTTTGGACGCATGTAAATATTTTTCCGATTATTAATGAAAATGTTCGGTTTTGCATTGTGGGCGTGAAGAGTGGGTTCCCGTATCCATCAGTGGTATCAGAGCGGGAGTTCCTGAGTGCGTAAACAGACCGGCAGCTGTGAGGCAGTTTGCGCCAGGACGTGTGGGAGGGTTTGAGTTTGGGTGAAGATGCCTCCGAGAAGAAACCCAATGGGTGGAAGAGGCATGGAAGTGGAAGATTTCCGGGCTTTGCAGCGGCAAGTCTAGGCCCTGCAAGAAGAGCTACGCAGAGGACATGAGCCGAGAAGGGATGCAGATAGTGAGGATGAAGTGGAAGAGGAGAATGAGTTTGAATAAGAGGAGGAAGATGTAGACCCGGCACAGGCCCGGCTATACAAGGCCATCTCCCAGATTGGGAAGAGGCCAAAGTTAAAGGTTCCCACGTATTCTGAGAACTTGAACCCAGAGGAATTGATAGACTGGGTGAATGAATTAGAAGAATACTTCGAATACGAAGAAGTTGAAGACCCTAACCGAGTCAGATTTGCTAAGACCCGACTGAAGGGTCATGCTAGCATTTGGTGGAAGGGGGTACAGCTGGAGAGAAATCGAAGAGGAAAAAAATGGATTACCAGGTGGGACAGAATGGTGGAGAAATTAAAAATACAGTTCATCCTTGTTGACTATGAGCTGGATTTTTTACATAAAATGCAAGGCTTGAGGCAGATGAACAGAACAGTTCAAGAATATATGGAGGATTTTTATAAAATTTCCATCAGAACTGGACACTTAGAAGCCAGCAAAGAAAAGGTGGCCCGTTACATTAATGGGTTGAGACCGAGTGTGCAGGAGGAGTTGAGCTTGGTTCGGGTAAGCACCATCAAAGATTCTTACCAATTTGCTTTGAAAGTAGAAGAAAAGCTGAACCGAAAGTTTGATAGCAAGCAAAAAGTAAAAGAACTGGGAGGAAAGAACGATGGAAAGAAAGAAGGAAAGGAAGGGAAGAAGGAAGAAGAGAGCAGCATCCAGGATCAGAAAGAAGAAGATGAAGACCCAAAATCGCCAGTTCAGAATGATAACTACCCGAGAGGAAGAGGTAGATCTGGACGCGGGTATGGAAGAGGAATATTTTGTGGAACATGTTTCCATTGTGGAGAAGAAGGACATTGGGCATATGAGTGCCCCCAAAATCAAGAAAGAGTAAACAAGAAGCAGGTGGGTCCTGCCAGAGCAGTTGTGGCAGTTGAGGATGCTGATTCAGAGCATTCTGAAGAAGCTAAAAAGGAGGAAGCCATGATTGTGAGAAGGACCATGCTGGTGGATGAAGACCAGTCTGAGCAAAGGAGAATCCTGTTCCGCACCCGGTGCAAAAGTGCGGGCAAAGTCTGTAATGTCATTATTGACAATGGGAGTACCGACAACTTGGTTTCTGAGGAGATGGTTACTAAGTTGTAGCTAGAGAGAAGGAGACACCTGCACCCGTACCAGATTGCGTGGTTGTGGAAGGACCACAGAGCTTGGGTCCGGGAACAGTGTTTAGTCACGTTCCAGATTGGGAGATACCAGGATGAAGTCCTGTGTGATGTATTCCCTATGGATGCATGCCATTTGCTATTGGGTAGGCCATGGCAGTTTGATCGGAGTGCAGTGCATGATGGCCATGCAAATACTTATTCCTTGGTGAAATATGGAATGCGGCACAAGTTGAAGCCATTGCAGACCGAAGATGAGAAGGTGTGCAGTAATGCCAGAATTTGCCTGGTAGAGGGCAGAAAACTTTGCCAAGAAGTAGGATTTGAGCCGGATATAAAGGTTGATGAATGTTCGGAGATATTGCAAGGGACGCAGCCCGAACAGTGTAGAAGTGAAGGTCACTTCTCCTTCTTACCCAGGGTGTCTGATGCAAGAGCATCCGATGAGGGAAAAGCAATCTTGCATCTTCCAAATATTTTTAGTTTCCTTTCTAAGATCTTTGCACTTAGATCTATTATTTTCAAGTACTGTGAAAGGTTTGTGAAGCAAGTTTTGGTTTGGAAGGTTCTGAGAGGCAAGGAAGGGAGGGGTCGTGAAATCGTGACCCCAACGCAACGTTGCAACTTTGGTGAAGTTTTGTCGTGATATCGCGACGTCACGATAGTAATGAAAGGAGGAGGCGAGAAGTCTTCAAACGTCGCGATATCGCGACGTCGCGATATCGCGACGGTTTTGAAAAGAAAGAGCGAGGGTCTTCAAACGTCACGATATCGCGACGTCGTGATATCACGACGGTAATACAAATAAGGGGAGGAGGAGCTCTAGACGTCGCGATATCACGACGGTCTTTGAAGGCAAAGCGGAGGAAGGAGTCCTGTCGTGATATCGCGGCCAGTGTGAGGCCGACACGTGGCCGGTATTCCGATAGTGGTGAAAGTCAAAGAGAGTTAGAGAACAAGACCAAGGGTAAATGACGAACGACCGGGCAAAGCCAAGCTGGACACGTGGCGGTCATGAAGGGCACATGGATCAAATTTTTGGCAACAGGGGGAGAAGCTTGGAAAGATGAACACGCAGCCGGCCATGTGTGTTCAAGCAAATTTTTGGGTCACTTTAAACTGTTAAGAGAGGAGTCGACCGCATTTTTCTTCTCGACATTTCTGGCATTGTAACATTTTACAGTTGGTAATTTAATGGAGGAGCCGACAGTGCAAGGACGGTCAGAACGACGCGGCCAGTGCAGGAAGACCATTAATGTCGGTACCGTGGTAGATCGAGCAGATGGCCATTTAAGACTGATATTTCAAAAATCTTGGAGGAGGGAAATTTGAATTTGAAATCATATTTGGTGGAGGCATTGATTGCCTGGAGGACCGGGACCTCGTTAAAAAAAAAAAAAAGGACAGAATTTTTGGTTTTTGGGGAGAAGGCGGACGGGAGAACAGAGGAGGAAGTAGAACAGAGAGGGGAGAACAGAGCCGAAGCCGAGACCGGCCATTGTAAGCCTGCGGGCTATGTTTCTTTGGATGCATGTAAATATTTTTCCGATTATTAATGAAAATGTTCGGTTTTGCATTGTGGGCGTGAAGAGTGGGTTCCCGTCTCTGTCATACACATGCAATCACCTTGCCAGAAGTTAAACTTGAGCATATGACTAAATGTAGCAAGAGCTATAAGGAGCATTTGTTTTTTCCCTTCCAACACCAAAATGCCATAAAATTAATAACTACTATTCATTTAAAGATATTATGCAAGATCTGTTAGATCTATGGGCCATTAAGTTAGATAGCCACTTAGCAAAAAAAATAAAAATCTTGGTATCTACCAAACACCACTTCCTCATCATGAGGAAACATAATAGGTAACAAGGGGATAAAATGCTATGACTCTCCCTAATCAAGTCAATCATGTGCAATAATACCAGGGTTTTGTGGGAGCTATTTACATAGTAAACCAAGGTCAAATAAACACAAATTATCAAAATGAATAACCTCAAGCAGTTCAATATCCTATGGCAACACCAATAATTTTGTATACATAACCCACCAATCCATCTCAACACATTAATCTTTATGCTAATTCATATCAACCAACTCACCTTCTAAGTCATCCATTTCAAACCATTCATCTTCCAAGTCATCCACCATGACCTATCATCACACTAAGTAGTCGACTGATAAATAGTCTCAAAATAGCTTTAGCCAAATTATTAATCTATGAGCTTATACAACAATATCCTCCGCATTGTGAGGTATTTATGGAGATCTTAAAATCTATTGAACTTCAAAATCAAACCTCTAATACCTTAAACAATTTTTTGGGGAGCATTCAAATATGTATGGAGCCTTTTATTGTATTCTATGATTTTGAGATCAAGTCAATATCATAAGAATCACTAGACCCTCCATTGCACATCATGGCTTAAGTTGATATGCAACCTTTTAAAAAATTATTAATTGACACTGATTCATCAATCAACATCATTACCACTTTAGCACTCCACCATATCAATATTCCACCTAACCACATCACCAAATCCACCTTCACCTTATGATCATTTAATGATGCCCTATGTTCTATAGTTGACATTGTGGTCTTACCCATACAAGTGGGGATCAAGAAGTTACACACCATGTTCCATATCCTAGAAGGGGCCATGGACTACAATGTACTCCTTGGATACCCCTAGATAATGGAAATGAAATGTGTTCCCTCAACACTACACCAATATTTAAAATATGTACATGAGAGAAAAATACATTGTATACCTACAGACATTGAACCATTCAACTACTATAATTTCATTTCCAATCCATATGAGTCCATGCTTTCATCCACTCACTTTTCCTTAATTCCATAAACCCCATCATAAAATTCACATCACAACACCTCATAAAAAGCACTTATGCTAGATCAACTCCCCATAACTAACCCATATTAGGCCTCCACTTCCACACCCCAACCTTCATCATAACCGACACCATGTACATGCGGTCAAACTTAATCATCACCTTCAACATCCATGCAAGGGGGACATCCATTCACATCATCCACATCACCAGTAACCACTCATTCATAATCATCCATAAAAGCTACTTTACAAGCACCCAATGCCACTTCATCCACATCAAAATCATCAGTCATCCATCAAATTCCTAAGTAAAACTCATATTCATCTACACCAATCGATGTCTTACAAGTCAATTTGATAGATTGTGAGATGTCATTCCAACATACATATCTCCTTTAATTCGGGCCACAAGACACTTCTAATCCTCATATTTCCACATCCATTCCATCCATGTCATCATCCACATAAGTTGCAATACATATTGATTGTCCTAGTATTGGCGAGTATGTGGTTCAAGATGTCACAGTCACACCACTCAACATTGAGACTGTTAGGGATTATGGTCATCCATGTGACCCGTCCCTATCTATAGGAGTGCTTTACAATATGTATTCATCCCCTAAAATAATAAATTTTATATATGGGGGGTCGATTCATCATCCTATCCACTTCCCTAGATGAACCTAAGTAGCCAATTGTTTCTAATATTTAGCATATGTCTAACCCTAATTTTCCTTCATGATATTTTTATTGGGTTAATTAGAAAGGATATGGCTTAGGATGACATAAAAAGGGTATGCATGATATAATTGAATCTCAATATCGAGAAGTGCATGACTATTATGGTTTGGTATACAATCCATAATATTCCACTTCCTCTTTTGAATGAGCCTTTCAATGACTCAATCTAGATTATGAAGAGGAAAATAATGATAATGATGAATTATATGAAGAATGCAATGTCATATTGATAACTTCAGATGAATTCAAAGAGGAATCAATCCCAATCACAACATTCACCAAACATAATTAGTACTATCTTAGAATGTTCCCCATCCATCAACCCATCTTCTATTTGCTCCTCCCAAGGGAGCAAGCTGAACCAACCGGTGAACCACCACCACCACCTCATCCACCTCACAAAAATATGATGTAAAATATGTAAATACAAAACAAACAAACAAACAAAAATCATAAAAATAAAAATAAAAATTTAATTTTTGCATTTGCATATCCTTGCCATTTTAATTTATACGTGTTGCTTGATGCTATCTAGGTTATCAAGGTTCATCCATAGATGGCAAGGGGTAAGAAAAACCATCCTTCAAATCACAACCACCATTCCCCTACCAAGTCAACATGAATAATGTTGACTTGTTCACACTACTCCGTAATCCATAGGATTTAGAAAAACCAATTCCTAGTGACATAATCCTCATCGATATGGAATGAATATTATCATCACCATTTTTTTCTAAATTTATCCTTTTTGAGGAGTTGTTAAGGGCTTTCACCATCTACATTCCTCCACAACCTTCACCTTCACCCTTGGATCCATTTTTTTCTAGGAAGAAATGGAAGAGACTATGCTAGAATAGTTTTCCAACATCACTAATGACATTCATTTGATTCCAACACCTCATTAGCTTAAGGTTCACACATGGCCATTGAAGACACTAGAGAAGACACTAGAGAACTGAATCTAAGCATAGATCCATATAATCCACAAATCATGAAACTTAGAAAAAGTTTTTTTGCTGATGAACAAGAACAATTCATAGATATCCTCAAGAGAAAGAAGGGTATATTTGCATGGTCCTATAAATACATGCATGGTCCTGACCCTAACTTGATTGTCCACAACTTAACCTTACATCCAGATGCTAAGCCAATCAAACAAAAACTAAGAAAGTTACATCCTAACATTTCCCTCATGGTAAAATAAGAACTTCAAAAGTTGTTAGACGTTGGTTTCATTCAACCCATTGACTATCCTGAGTGCCTTGCAAATATGGTACCTATTTGTAAGTCTAACGAGGTGATTCGTATTTGCACTGATTTTTGAGATATTAACAAAGCATGCCATAAGGATGGCTTTCCTCTACCAAACATTGATACTCTTGTTGACACTTGCACTAGCCATGAAATTTTATCTCTGATGGATGGTTTTTTAGGATACAATTAGATTCAAATTAATGATGACCATCACAAAACAACACTCACAAAACCTTGGGGGACTTTTTGTTACAAGGTGATTCCATTTGACATTAAAAATATGGATGCTACTTATCAATGTGCCATGACATACATCTTATATGACTATATGCATAAGATCATTGAATACTATGTGGATGATCTATTGACCAAATATAAAACACATCAAGAGCATATCGGTGTCTTGGAATTTTTTTTTGATCAATTTCTAGAGCATAAC
This sequence comes from Wollemia nobilis, assembly GCA_028583015.1. NCBI lineage: Eukaryota > Viridiplantae > Streptophyta > Pinopsida > Araucariales > Araucariaceae > Wollemia > Wollemia nobilis. The sequence continues at coordinate 7,406,005 of JAQPPZ010016936.1, forward strand.
GTAAGGTTGAACCCCAAGAAGTATGTCTTCAGTGTCAATTTAGGTAGACTCCTAGGATTCATTGTCTTCAAGTAAGATATTGAAGTGGACCCAAACAAGGTCAATGCCATTATGGAGATGCCTCCCCCAAAAACATTTAAAGAGTTGTGTAGATTACAAGAAATGATCTAATTGATCCATCACTTCATTGTACAACTCTTAGACAAATGCATGTCATTCGATCACCTACTACAAAAGGGATGGAATTTTCATGGATAGAAGAATGTCAAAAATATTTTAATGATATCAATAAATACTTAGCCTCTCTTTTAGTCTTAAATCTACCTCACTCTGGGGTCTCCTTCCATATTTTTATTTTAATACTGGATTTTACATTAGGGACAATGCTTGCATAAAAGAATGAAAACAATCATGAGCAAGTAGTTTACTATATTAGTTGAAAATTGGTAAGCTATGAAACTTGATATGCTTATGTGGAGAAATTATACCTAATAGTGGTTTTTACCACTAAGAAACTTAGATATTATATGGTAAGTCACACCATTTATGTCATAGCTAAATAAAACCCTCTGCGTTACATGATGTCTCACACATATAACAATACCCGTACCACAAAATGGATGATGCTACTAACATAATTTGACCTTGAATTTGTCAACCAAAAATTCATTAAATGATAGGTAATAGCATATCAACTTGCAAAATCTTCAGTTATTGAGCTCCTAGATGATTTGATATTTACTCTCACTGAAAAAATATGAAGATATTATTCCTACAGAAGATGTGGATATGACCCTATTCTTTAACAGTTCCAAGTGCAAAAAAGGACAAGGTGTAGGAGTTGTATTTCATACACCTCAAGGGATACCTATTATCTTATCATTTAAACTTATATTCCCATGCACAAAAAATAATGTAAAGTATGAATCCCTAATTATAGGACTTAAATAAGCCATAGCTATGGATATAAATCATATTAGGATATTTGGTGATTCCCAACTTGTTGTTCATCAAGTGAATGGATCGTACCAATGCAAAGAACTAGTCTTAAAACTTTACCATGATGTAGCAATGAAGTTTCTTACAAAATTTGACTAGTATGAGATTGATAGCTTTCCTCATTTGACTAATATATTTGCAAATGCGATGACCTCTTAGGATCATTTGATTCTAAAGAACTTCGTAGGAGAGCTACAACCATTAATCATCACAACAATCTCTAAATATGAAATTTCCTAATCTAAGTCTAAATATGGGAAGGATGTTTGCTTCTTTCTTGTTGAACCATATGATCCTTGGATTAGTCAAGTAAAAGACTTCCTCAAGCTTGGAACACTCCCATCAGATTTTTCATGAACTACCAAACACAATTTTAAGCAAAAGGTAGCATGTTTCACTCTCTTGGGGGATGTGTTGTATAGACGTGGTTATGATGGAGTCCTCCTTCATTGTATCAAGCCTAAAGAGGCACAAAGAGTCATATCTAAATCTCATGATTATACTTTTGGTGTTCACTATAGTGGAATGGCCATTGGAAAGTGTATCTTATGCATGGTTTATTATTGGACCACCATGGAATGCAACTATTGCACTTATGTCAAGAAGTGTCAAAAATATCAATAACATGCTAATTTAAATCATGTTCCATCACAATAATTTCAACCCATTCAAATAATTTGGCTCTTTTCACAATGATATATTGACTCGATTGGTAAAATATTACCTCCTTCATCAAGAAAACACACATTCATCATCACTAACATAGATTACTTCACCAAATGGGTCAAAGAAATTCCTATTATTAGTAGAATAGGACCTCGAATTGTGGAGTTTATAGTTCAACATATAATCTATCTTTTTGGTATCCCCTTAAAAATAGTCTTTGACAATGAAAAGTATTTCAAAAACAAGGATGTTTGAGAACTTCACAAAAACTATAATATTCAACACAGTTTCTCAAATCCTTACTACCCATAGACAAATGGATAAGTTGAGACAACCAATAAGACACTGATCACTATTTAAAGAAATTAGTCAAATAAAATCATCGAGATTGGCATACTCAAATTCCCTTGGCATTATGGACTTATCGAATGAGCATTCACATACCTACTAGGTCAATGTCATTCTCATTGGTCTATGGTGTTGAAGCAATCATGCCTCTTGATCTAGAGATTTCTTCACTACACATTTCATTGAAGGAATTCATAAATGATTATACTGTTAGACAAGCATATCTTGACCAACTCATGCTCCTTTATGAAATGTGAATCAATGCCATGGAGCACTTAGGATTATATCAAGACCTTCTAAAGTTTGCTTACAATACTAAAGTTCATATACATGAATTCCAAGTAGGATATCTCATCCTCAACGAAAATCAAAAAAATACCAATGCATTATCGTATCTTCATGATAAATTCATAGATAATTGGTTATATCCATACATTATAAAAAAAAAGTGGGTCAAGAAACATATAGGCTTGCTAGTCTAGAGGGAGAAGAAGAGCCCGAACCATTGAACATTATCCACTTGAGAGCATTCTATGCTTAATGTGACCTATATATACATATATACATGGCTAAAAAAACAAAATCATCATCCATCTACACTTCATTCCATACATTCATTTTACATAATCACTTTCATGTCATTTCGATGCATTTCATTCACCAAGTCTCGGTAAATTTTAATCCAATAAGTCTAGTTGTCTTAGTCAGGGGCACCCTCAAGTTAACATCCAACTCATTTCACCATTTCATGAGACATGTCATCATTTACCATTACCCCTAAGTGTTTTCGATCACTCAGCCACTCCTAGTGTTTCAAGCAACTTCCAATGCATGTCAAGTTTTCTCTAGGACCAAAGCATATTTGCACTAAGAAAATCTTAATTTTTGGGAGTTGACTCTAACATTATTGAACCAAACACATATAACACCTATTAATAACATATTGTGTCAAAGAGGGATAACACCATGATTGGGTTGAACCTAGAAGCAAAAAATTCATCTTTACTTGTCCCATTATGCACATAGTCCAAAATCAAAATAGTGGTCTTCACCGCTAAAAACACTTCCAAATAAAAAATGGGTAGTAAGGATAGGGTAAAATTCTCATAACACCTTGGTTGAGAATATGATTCCCCAAAGCTCTAATTATTTTACAAATCATACACCACAGATCCCTAAGTAGTAAGGATAGCACTACTTTTCCATCTATATTATTGATTGGCAGTGGATTATGCTCATGCATGGTGCCACATCTCTCTTGAAGAGACCTCTAACCACACATAAGGACAAACTAGCTTCTTGATCTTCTCCATGTCAGGTTTCATATCACATTACTCAAGATGGGTAAATGAATTCACTTGCACACATATTGGCTCTTGATTAACTTGAGTCATCATCATGCTCATGATTAGTAACAAAACATTCACTACACACACATTTTATCTCAGATATATTTGATAAACCTTATCGATTTTATCCAAAATTACTAGGATGTTTGAGTCTCTACAAAATAATTCTAGATAAATCACCCATAATTCAAAATATTGCATCCATACCATAGTCACATCATTACATAAGCCTACCACTTCATATCCCACCATTAGATGATTGGTGTACCTAATGAAGTAATTAATATGGTCAAGAAAAATCTAAACTACTACAAATTATCATTAGAGCATCAATTCACTTACATTATTATCATAAAACATACACATTATCATCCATCACATCATTTACACATGCATTAACACATACATTCACACAAAATAATACACAAAAGAAAAGCCTTGTATGTATATATATAAATAATAGTTGCATGTAAAAATTATGCCCAAAGGTTATCTACAATGGATCACTAAGGCTCATATACAAAAATGAGAGGCCCCTAGCTAGAACCCAAAGGCAAACCATTGTGATCCTAAGGGGTTAGGACCCTAAGGAATTCTAAAGCAAGAGTCACTATACCTAGAGTCACTACACCTAATAGAGTTATATACGAAGGAGGAAGGCCACACTAAGATGTATGTCGTGATATGTCCTATATCTGATGAGCATCCCTCAACACCAACTATACATGAAGCCTAGAAACTACATCAACATCCTCACCTCCACCTGTAGCACCCTACATCTCCAAGTACTTATGTAGTCAAGCAATCTTGGCATATCAAGCTTCCATGCCTACATCCTGAGCTGCTACCATGGCATCCCACTTTACCAACATTTATAGGAATCAATCCTACTCCTCAACCAAGTTGTATTGCTTAGCTTGGAGAACAACCCAATCCTCCTCATTATGATTAGGGGGTCTATCTAGAATATCTTACATACCTCCCCCACCCCACCATCACCTCCAACCTTATGAGGCTAACCTATTGTAGCCCTCGATAGCTTCCCCCCATCACTAGATCATTGACATATCTATCATCATGGAGCCTCCTCTACCTATACTGCTAGCTCCCCATCATCCCCACTACTCTCATCCACCACCTAAATTGATGACCATGGAGGCTATGAGGTAAACCAAGAATTGTACTCGACGGTGGTTCCAATATCATCCATGTTTAGGATATTCATCTCCCCATCATCCTCATACTCCATTCACCATACCTCAACACAGGGTAAGCTTGACTCATTAGCTTGATGCATGTACACCACTAGAGCATTAGGGAAACCTATCATATTCTAAAATATTGCAACAACCATGAGAATTAAATTAGATCCACATAATTACCATGCCTATCAACCACCCATCTATCCTACCTAATACATTGTAGTTGCTCCCCATCGATGGGCCACTTCGCATGTCACCACGGTTGCCAATACACCTAATCAAATATCAACCCTATCCATAGATATTTGTACTCCTTGTAACTTAAGCCATGATGACTTGGTTGTATCTCCTTATAACAACCCCAAATTACCAACCAAACTTGAGATAGAAAAAAAAGTGTACACATCTAACATGTCAAGTTTACAACCAAGTATGTTTGAATCAACATCAAGTAGGGTAGAAAGTAATCGAGAGGTTTACAACATGGTTAGTTTCAACTATCATGATAGGAGTGACCAAATCCTATCTAACCTTGCATCCCATCATGATATGTATGATCTCTTGGTTTAACTATTTCTATCTCTACTTTCATTAAAAGTTTAGTTACTTAACCAATTGAATGTAATTTCAATCTTACTTTCTAATTCTATTAATTGCAGTGGAATACCATACATGTAAAACATTACATAAATATTACTTTACTCACATCAAGACTTTCACTTTATTCAAAGTATAAACCATTAAATAATTTTAAGGAGCCATTCATTGGAAATTATAAAGGCATAAATTAATTTAACCTCAAGTTCAATCATAATCCATTCACATCCATGGAACATTGCTTGTTAACAAAATCACACATCATCTAACACTATAGTGATAATATTATAAGTATGTAAATGCATCATATTTTATTAAGTCACATTTAAATTTAAATTCATATAATATACATGATCTATCAACATCATGATAGAAATCAAGTATAACATCCATGCATAACAACAATTGCAAACCACAAAATAGAGATACACAACATATATCCTGGGAACCCTCACGGGGAATAAACCCAACCTCCAAAATATGTTTCTCCTCTCATTTCATAAACATAAGTTGTCATAATTACAAGTATAGAAAGGCATCCCTCAAATCCTTTTTCTAAATCAATTATACAACTAAAGGAATTAATTCATTCCTTTTACAAATCATGATGCAAATAAGGAAATTCCACATTTTCTTTCTCTAAGCCATCAATACCATACATAAGAATCTCACAAGTTCTTATATACACATGTTTATGAATGATCATCTGGTGCATATTAAGGAGATAAATCAACCTTTACAGGAGAGGGAACCCCATAATTCCCTAGGGAATGAACTTCCACACCATTCCCAAGATTGATACACAATCAATATGCTAAGTGTCCATATTAAAAATGAGAGAAGATATTAAATTTTTCTCAATAATGGAACTTGCATTCATTTATCAACCCTAAATATCATTAGACCATATAATCCAACATGGTATGGAAATTATCTAAGGTTTTACCACACATGGAGAGATCCCATACTCTCAACAAGATTAGATCCCATGTCTAATATTCCCACATTCATTCATATTCCACATTTTATACAATTCCCATCACAATGTTGCTAGATCAAACCATACTATAGTTCTCTTAATTCCATCAACAAGATCATCCTATAGTTTTCACCATTCGAACATTCATTTGTTTCATGATCTATCCATAATATCATTATAGAGTTACTACAATTTATGCTTAATTTGCATGATAATATTATAACAGGATTAAACTATAGTCTTTACAAAATTTAGCTCCATTTAGTCTATTAACCAAGATTATATTATAGTTTCTTTTAAATTTGGCCCCAATTTGTCTCTTGCTATAATTTTCATTTTATCCATAAGATCATGTTACGGAATTTGACCAGATTGTTTTGTAATCTATCAAATAAAGTTACACCTTGACCACAAATTGGTCTTGGAATATATTAAACATGGTTACAATATATAATCAACAATTTTGTCTTGTAATCTATCAAACTAGATTACATCTTCTTTGTCTTGTAACCTATCAAATAAGGTTACCCTATCGTCAATAATAAATTATCTTGTAATCTATCAAACATGATTACTTCTTAATCCTAAATTTTTCTCCTGTAATCTATCAAACACGATTACACCTAAAACACAAATTAGTATTATAACCTATCATATAAGATTACATATTATTTTATTTATCTAATTGTCCTCTACTTAGGCAAATTCTATGAAATAAACCAATGGTTATAACTTTCTAATTCCTTTAGAAGAGAAAATTTATTTCCATCACCCAATGATTATTAAATAATTATCGAGCAATTATGCACATTGTTTAATATATAAGTACACAAGGATTATAGATAATCAACTATTAATTATGCCCATACTTTAATATATGTAAATGTACCATCATTTAAATTTTATAGTGGTCAAGACTTTTTTGGAATTAATTATGGGTCCAAAGATAAATATCGTATGATGCATGTGGAATATTTTAATATTAAGTCCAAAAGGTTTTGTATTATATTAAACCACAAAAGTAGTCAATCAGATGACCAGTGATGAGTGGCTATTTGACACATATTTTTTGTACCATAATTGTTTTATTATTACAATTATATGATGATTATGATATGTTTTCTATGAATTATTATTGAATAAAATGTGATTTATTAGGAAAAATGATTAATTACCATAATATAACAAATGTGTTTTATTTATATCAAATTTGTCGTAGTTTTAAGAAAAATACAGGAAAAATCCATGGATGATCGATGAAGAGATTACAAATCTTTGGAGTGCACCTCGGATGAGAAGAAGAACCAACAAAGTTTGGTGACAGTAGTAATTTATCTTGTTACAAATGCTTATTACTGAAGTATGTTACTAAAGGTAATTACTGAAGGTAACTACTGAGGGTAACTACTGAAGATAGTTACTGAAGAATGTTTTACCAGCAATTATTGAAGGATAATAAAGACTTTTGACTTCAACATGCCACATCAGGATTGGACGACACATAAATATGGATGGCACATCAAGTTGGACGATAATAAATATTTTTACTTAGAAAAATATTTCATTTCTCGCATACTATCCGTGGGAATATTTCAAGTTGACAAAGTTATTATTTGCTTTATAAAGCTTGTAATCAGTTTATTTTGGGAATTTTGAGATATAAATGCAAAGACTGTTAGACTTTCCTGGAATATAGGACATGAGGTCCTAATGTATATCTTGCGAGTCAGTTAAAATAGCATTGTCTTGTTAGGATTATTTGTAATATGCCACTTGGAACAGTCAAAGTATTTATAATTCCAAGTAGGAGTACGTATTATGATTAGGTTTTAGATTATTTTGATTAATGTATAGTCATCGATCCACAAAATCCGTATGTCAAATACATGGAGAATACTATTTAGAATTGTATTAGTTACAGTATAAATTACATAGGAGAGACCTTGAAAGAGGTCTACTCTCTGTTGCATTTATTGTTACATTACAGTTTGTTCTAAGTTTACAATTTTGAAGAAATGCGCTAGCATGTACAACTGAATCTCTAGTAATAAAAGTAGCATTTTGTTCTTCACAAATGGTAATTTGTATCAATTTCATGTGTTGTTTGATTTTTGCTATGTAAATTGTGTTTATCTGTTACCTACATTCACAGAATAGACATAATGTTAGTATTAGTTATAAAATATAGTTACTGAGATAAAGTAAACTAGGGAAGAAAGACTTACACTACCCTCTAGGAGGCAGGGCCCACTCCTATAGACATTCCCTGAGCTCTTGCCCCTGCAATAGGTTAGAATTAGTTAGCCTTAAATTAAACTGCATTTCAATTTATGTAAAATAATATAGATTTCATGAGGATCCTCACAAATAAATTAAATCATGTTATGAATAAATTAGTTTATAAATAATTAGTTGCATTAGTAAATCAATTTATCAGTAATTAGATGCATTAGTAAATAAATTCATTAGTAATAATAAATTATCATTGCATCATTTTATCATACGCTACATCATTTAGTTCTACACCAAATTTATTTTTGTTTATTACTTTCCTGTACATGTGAAACCTGAAAAATAAACTTAAGCTAAGCTTAGTATTAATCCCCATGGTACTCTTTAAATCTAACCTTGATTTCCCTCATATTGATAAAATTAAATGTAAGCTCTATAGCCCTTCAACCAGCTAGCTAGAGTAAACCATGATGTAGGTCAAAAGAGGTTTAGATGACATTTATTATGAAATAGGTGTAAATCTAGAGAAAACCATCGACAAAGACCAATCAACCACAAGAATAATGCAATGTGCCCACCGTGAGGTGAAAATTAGACTATGGGAGGTCAATCCCTTTTGTTTCCCCACCACAACCCACACATCCCATGTGGGATAATGGTGGTGGAGACTTAGGAAAACTTGTTTTCCCAATTGCATCTCCTATGCACGATGACATCATTAATAGACAACTACATGAGGTGGTTACTATACAACCCAAGGAGTGTTTACCTTGATGGATCCCCAAATGTTGGAGCTCAATTTGTTTATTTTTAAGTGTGATGGATTCTGACAATGTTATATGAATATAGTGTGAGATTATTGTTAATTAGGTACTCCCAAAATGAGATTACAACCGCTAGGTAGAGCTAATTGAACTTCTTCTAATGCATGGTCTTTGAGCCTTCTTTATGTTGGGGTGAAGCATGATGAAAATTTTGGCATCAATGAGAGTTTTATAAGATCAAATTAATTAAATATGTTGACCAAGATTTGCAGGACTGAATTAGAGCATTAGTGAGGCATCATTAGGGTTTAACTAAGATGTCTATATATATATATATTTCCCCTTCTCCAAGATTCCAATTTTCATTTGTTATTAGGTATTGTCCATCGAATGTTGTAGACATCCTCCGTAATTAGATCACAAATTTGTATGGCAATTTTGACAATGATGAAAGAAACATTGTTGGTAAGCTAAAACAAGGGTGAGACTCTTCGATTTTCAACCAGTTACAGGAATAAATAATACTTAATCAAAATGACAACAATACACCTTTTGGTTCAATTCCTTCGATATTTCCATTCAAAAAAATTAGGCCCCTTAATATGCAATACAAACCTACTATGCATGGTGGGTAAATACCAAACAACACGATCTATCTTTCTGCAATCTAGAGTGATTTCCCAATAGTGAAAAATCATAGGGGAAAATATCGATGCAAAATTCAAGTTTGATAGGGGATTTTAATCAATCATTAGCTTCATGATTGCCCTATTCTTCTTAGCTATAGCTTAGTAGAAGAGTCTACTGATCCACCTCATTACACCGAGTAAACAAATGTCATCCAAAATGTTGTAGGAAGCATCGATGTCCCTTAGTCTAGAATGAACATGTATAGGTGTTGAGTGAAAAAAAGAAGGGTCTAGACTCTGAATCACATGCATGGTTTGCTATTGGGGAATAAAATCTAATATACCACATATCATATGTAGTGGTTAAACCATACAACAGAAGTATTTTCACATGATAATGGAAATAGCCTCCCAACGGTGACCACAAAGGCTCTGTTGGTGGTAGTGATCATGAAGCACAAAATAATGTAAAACCTCCCATGAATAACTACCTTTAAGCATATTTATTACAAAGGCATACCAAGGGTCTAAACCTCTTAATGTTTACAACACGAAGCCCTTATTCGTGGTCTATCCTAGAGGCTTAAAACAACCAATAATGGTATTATGACATTATACCAAACATAGTAATATTAGAATCATACAAGAGACGATGATCTATCCTAGAGGTTTAAAACAACCAATAATGGTATTATGACATTATACCAAATATATTAATATTAGAATCATATGAGAGAAAACAATCTATCCCAAATGTTTAAAACAACCAATAATGGTATTATGACATTATACCAAATAGCGTAATATTAGAATCGTATGAGAGACTTTAATTAGGAGGATGAGGCTTTCTTTTTGAATTAATATATCATATTCTAAAAGGTTAAAAATTAATCACATCATGATATCGTTTACTTTATGCAACGATAAGGACAAGCATATTCTAATTGAGAGAGTTCCAACTTGATTTCCCTTCTCGAGAGCCTCTTAATCCTTGGTCTCCATACTCTTCTTCCAATCTTACCTCCAAATAGTTATATGTCTCCTTAATCTCAAGTATACGTTCTAAGACCACTCCTATTGGTCAATTACATCTTGTTAAAGACTTATTACTCTCTTCGGACTTTTTTATTTCCGATCTACCAAGGTAGAGAGCATACTCCCTAATCCCAAGATTTCCTACCTCCCTCCATTGCTTGTCTCCATTTTTATAATTTTTCATAGCTCCTCTTCCCTCATAAGCAAGAAGGTGGATGTTATTATTAAAAGGAGCCTTTTTTTGAATTTACCCAAAATAGTAAGATTCCTTTTTTATTATTTAAAAATTGGGAGAAGGGACAAAAGGAGATAAGGTGGGAGTACCTTGCTCATTTTAGGCCTTCCCTTTTTCCTAGTGCAACTACAAAGTCTGCACCATTACTATTGGGAAGGAGTCATGTGGAATGGAGAATAGTCCATCCACTAGTCAAATATGTATATTTTTATTATTAAATTATGACCTTGCTCTTTTTTGTTTATTTTTAAAATTGGATAGATTTTGGTGGACACCTATAATAAATTAGGTTTATTCTATTAAGGCACTTTTTATAAAATATAATTTCCCCAAATTAATATTTTCTCAAAAGCCTTATTTTATTTTCTCCAAACCTTACAAAATCCCAATTGTATTCAAAAATATCTCAATTAACTTGGTAGATTCTAATTAGTTTTAATAAAGGGTTTTAATATGATAATTAGGGTTTACCATCCCCTATATTTTATCAATTAGATCCTTTTATTAATGCTTGGTAGCATTAGTAAGGTTTGGTTAATGTTAAAATTCAAGTATTAATTGATCCTTTGGATCAATTAATATCTTCTAGGAAGTCCCAATGTGCAGGCAATGACATACTCCTCCCCTTGGATTAAATACAATCCTCTATGTTTCTCAATAGTTTCTAGCTTAGTTAATGCAGAAAATCAATAAAATCAGTGTTATCTCTTTACAAATAAGATACAATCATCATCCTTTTCCTTATTTCCAATGTCTCTATCCTAATGGTAAGTAATGTATTTCATCCATGAAAGTACCTCGACCTGCAAAAATGAAAACTATCAGCAGTACCATGTTCTTAAAGCAATAAAACATCCATATGGCATCAATAATAAGTATTGAAAACATCATCAATACACAATTTTCATTATGAAAACAAAGCATCTACCATTGCATAGCCAATGATAATAGAGTACTACACAATAGAACAACAGAATAATTTCATAGATATGACATGAAATTATATTTTTATGATAATTTAGACACAATATTTCTAATTAGATATATCAAAAAATTTCACAAAATATTATCACACTATGCATTGATAACTCATTTTTATTAGTCATAAGTAGATGCCATCAAATACAAAGACATAATCTCGTAAATATCACTTCAAGATACACATATATCTTAAAATCATATTGGCAAACTACTATTCCACCTCCTGTACATCATTCTTGATGTCCATTGGTAAACATATCTAATAAGCCTAGTGCAATATTTGTAGCTCAAGAGACACAAATATCAAGTGCATCCTCAAAAGATCCTAAGGTACACCGCTTAAGGCCCACAAAGTGTGGAGGGTTCTCTTAGCTCTTCCACTTTGATTCACCAATGGCTCAATAGTGGGAGGATAAGAATTTGAACATATGTAGTCTCTAGGCAATAAAATCCAATAGCATTGATCATATTTACTTATGTTTACGATGTCATACTGATATCATGGTTACACTTATGCACTATAAGGTGCCAAGTTATACATATTATTATCCACAACATACTATAATCCACTGATAGTTTTTCTATGACCACACTTACTCCATGTAAGGTGTCATACCAGTCATACTATCATTCACTGATAGTACCTATGACCACACTTACTCCATGTAAGGTGTCATACCAGTCATACTATCATTCATCGATAGTACCTATGACCACACTTAATCCATGTAAGGTGTCATATCAGTCATACTATCATTCATAGATAGTACCTATGATCATACTTACTCCATGTAATGTCCCATACCAGTCATACTATCATTCATCGATATTACCTATGACCACACTTACTCTATGTATGGTGTCATACCAGTCATTAGAACACGATTTCTTGTGTTTTAAGAGAGGATCCCATACTCTTATTTAAGGATAGATTCCCCATATATACATCCTAAGAGTGTTCCCATATTTAAAATTTTCATGTCTAACCTTGCTCATTTAAGTTAGTTTTAAATCTTAACTAGAATAAGATTTTTTTTCATTAATTTTGTTACTCATATACAGATGCATGTCGAAGTACCTCTTCTTACCCTCCAATACATTCCTCACTTGATAAATGGTCATTGTAGACAATACTCAAGTGGTAGACATGCCTAATAGGATATTTAATCTAAGCTTACCTTCTTAGAATATTCCAAAAGCTACTTGTTATTTGAAAACTTCTAAGCCACCACTCAAAATAAGAATATTTTAGTATTGGTGTCACATAGTACAACTCCTAATGAAATCTATACCTTTTAAAAAAACATCCTTGTTTTAGATAGATTATTAATGCTAAAATAACATAAACCAAACATATCTTTATTTATAACAAGGATATATATATATATATATAAATAAATAAAACCCTATTGGGTTATTATCACTCTTATAATATACAATGGGTGGTTTTCAACAATTTTTGTAGCCCTCAAGGCTATTGTCTTTCAGTTTTATCACTATTCTATGCTATACCTAGATCTTCAACTAAAGAAGGTGGTGGAGTGGCTATTACAAAGGCTAACCAACCTCTACCACAACTCATTATTCAAGTTGTTCATGTGTTTCTCCCTCGCCCACATTGTGCTTCATCTATTGGAAAATATGGAACAATTATCCCATGGATCACTAGTACCCAAAAAAAGGTATTCATAAATGCAGTACTGTATTAATTACTTGCCTGATGTAGTTGTACATTTTTTATGTATAAAGCTACCATTGTTCTAGCTCTCCAATCATTTCTTTGTGCATACACTGATCAAATCCTATCCTATTCTACTATAGTTGCATCCCTCTCAACCTCTAGTCTCATCCTTTTTTGGGCCCATAAATATTCTTGGGTCTCCTCTCTTTATTTTGGTTGTTCAAGAAGCTCTACTTTAACAATTGTCTTAGTTGTACCTTCAGTTGACCTACCATCCTCCTACATAACCACTTCCTTTATGATAACTATATTGTTTCCTCGACTCATTATGGCACCACTAGAAGCTATTTTCTTTCTTAAGGAAGTGTGTACCAATATATCGGCAAGAACTAGGAGTATGATCATATGAATTACTATGGGGCTTTCTTGCATTGTGCCCATATATAGAAATGCCAACCCAAACATAAGTGCTACCATCTTGCATTCCATGGGTAGAACTCTTACTTTTCGAATGCTTACAAAATAAAGCATCTTTGATTGTCCCAAATGCTCAAATAGTTGTCATATTATGATACATTAAGTTTCATCAAAAATATGATCAAAAGTACCAAGATTATTCAAATTCTATTCAACATCCACCCTCGATCATGTATTTTGTACATATGTACTATATCACTGATCTCATATTAGTTTCTTTATAATTTTCCCTTTTAAAATACTTGATCTCATTTTTATGGATGTCCTACTAATGTAGCCTCAAGAGGTCTTATCATTGCCCTTTCAAAGGCTCCATTGGATGAACACATGTTTACCTATCTATCTTACTTTTAGAATATGCAACCATTACCATACTGCTCCTAGCCATCAAGGTTATGTTTATATATATGCATGGTACTATAAAAAAACCTCGATCATGGTTATTTATTTGATAATAATTCAAATTTATGTTAAGTTGAGTTTAGTCATCAACTCATCTTGTCACTTGACATAGTTTATAGTCCTTCCCGCATCACGCAAGAAATAATTTCTGGATACGCATATTTATTGGATCATTTACTTAAACTAGATGCATGCTTGCCTTATGTAAGGGTTACTATGAGTTGATTAAATTCTAAGATAAATCCTTTATTTCAAGAATTCTTCCTAGGATTTCATAGTTTTCCAACTCTTTTGTTTCCTCTAAATGTTAGTGAATAGGTTCAACATGCCTGTAGTCATTCCCAATCCTGTTGCTCCTTCAAATCCTTTGAAATTAGAACTATGTTTCATTTTATATACAATAGAGGGCTCTTTATGCTTAAAACATCTATTGAATGTTTATACCTCAATTTACCTATGTGTATATTAATACCACATGCATGTTATAGAGGGTAGTCCTATGTTTAAATAGCATAGATCACTTTATTAGACTTGACCACCACTTGGGTGGTTGGGTGGCATACTTTTTTGTAGAGTCAGGATACTTGGGGAGCTTGGTGAAGTCTCATGTGGTGGTGATAATTGGGGTATCTAAGCGGTATGGTGGATTCCCAATACGATTCACACCAAAAATTCATATAAAAAAAATATCTCTATCGAGATTTGGATGATATCCATACTTAAATATGAATTTTATCTACCCTTGCTCTTCTTTGCCATACCTAGGTATCATGCCAAAATATGGTTATGATGATATTTGAATGGTTTTCATGTTCATTAATGGTTTCATAATTTCCTACACCATAGCCTCTAGATGGAAACCATGAGTGTATTGTAACATTGATAAAAAATGTAAATAAAGAAAATATTCTTTTGTTAATCTCTTGATCTTATACATACTCCTACCTTATGGCAAGGTAGTATTACCATTTGTAAATTCTGAATGGGGATCTTACCTTCCTAAACATATCCTATGGATTACCTTTATATATATAACCTTCAATACCCAAAATTCTTAGGAAACTTTATAGCTAACATAGCTAAGTTTATGATCAAGGGTTACTTTTAGCAAAATCTATTTAGTTCTCTCTTAAATATGAATACTCAAGTAAGTCCAAGGTTGCACTTCTAGAAATCAACGTGGTGAATATCTATCCTATGGATAAGAATGTCCAACCCTCCTATTAAGGCCAATGGGTAATCAAACATACCGCACCTCTGGGAATTATCCTATCTATTTCAACAAGAACACCCACTTCCCTTCTAGCTTAATCTAGACTTATGTTAGGTCTCTTTCAACCCATACATTAGGCATATTCCTTGAATACTAAATGTCCTATCATAAGATAGAACATCAATAATTTATAGTGCTTAAATTTCTTCTCATATCACATAATGGGAGTTAAGGGGTTTATCACACAAACCCTCATAAACACTCCAATGTATACCATTTTACCTTACTTGTTCTATTCAATTTTTAATATCCACAATATGAGACAAAATCTTAGTTTTTTCCCACTTGATCATTCTTGAATCCGTTTACCACTCAATACCTTAGTAAGGAAGAGGCTTAGCTCTATACTACACATGTCAAGTATCAATTCTCAACGATCTTGTGGGTACTCCACAAGTTGTGGGAGGTTCCCTCACTCTTCCATTCTGATCCACTAGTGAATATAGGTATAGGAGAAAATATTTACATATTAGTAGTTTTTAAGCACTTATTCTTCCATTAATATACATTTATCTATTTAGAGTTCATCAAGAACAGTTATAGGTTCATAAATAAAGCTCATATATTTGCTAATCTAGACCTATCATAAGAATCCATTAAGCCTAGGATCTGATACCAATTGTAACAACCCCAAATTTCCAACCAAACCTAAGATAGAAAAATTAATAAGTTTTGTACATATCTAACATGTCAAGTTTACAACCAAGTATGTTTAGATCAACATCAAACAGGATAGCAAGTAACCGAGAGGTTTATGATATGGTTAGTGTCAACTCTCATGATAGGAGTGACAAAATCCTATCTAACCTTGCATCCCATAATGATATGTATGATCTCCTTGGTTTAACTGTTTCTATATCTAATTTTGTTAGGAATTTTAGTTACTTAACCAATTGAATGTAATTTCAATATTACTTCCTAATTCTATTATTTGTAGTGGAATACCATGCATGTAAAATATTACATAAATATTACTTTACTCACATCAATACTTTCACTTGATTCAAAGTATAAACCATTACATCATATTAAAGAGCCATTCATTGGAAAATACAAAGGCATCAATTAATATAACCTCAAGTTCAATCATAATCCATTCTCACCCATGGAACATTGCTTGTTAACAAAATCATGCATCATATAACATTCTAGTGATCATATTATAAGAATGTAAATGCATCATTTTTTGAAAAGTAAATCACATTTAAATTCCATCTCATATAATATCCATGATCTGTCAACATCATGATAGAAATAAAGTATAACATCCATACATAACAACAATTGCACACTACAAAATAGAGATACACAACATATATCCTGGGAACCCTCAAGGGAAATAAATCCAGCCTCCAAAATATGTTTATCTTCTCATTTCATAAACATAAGTTGTCATAATTACAAGTATAGAAATACATCCCTTGAATCCTTTTCTAAATAAATTATACAACTAAAGGAATTAATTTGTTCCTTTTACCAATCATTATGCAATAAGAAAATTCCACATTTTATTTTTGTAAGCCATCAATACCATACATAAGAATCTCATATATTCTTATATCCACATGTTTATGAATTATCATTGGGTGCATATTAAGGAGATAAATCAACCTTTACAAGAGAGGAAAACCCATAATTCCCTCAGGAATAAAATTCCACACCATTCGCAAGATTGATACACAATCAATATGCTAAGTGTCCATTTTAAACATGAGAGAAGATGTTAAAGTTTTCCTAAGAATGGAACTTGCATTAATTGTTCAACCCTAAATATCATTAGACCATATACTCCAATATGGTATGGAAATTATCTAAGGTTTTACCACACGTGAAGATATCCCATACTCTCTGCAAGATTAGATCCCATGTATAATCTTCCCAAATTCATTCGTATTCCACATTTTAGATAATTTTCATCACATTGTTGTTCGATAATACCATACTATAGTTCTATTAATTCCATCAATAATATCA
The DNA here is from genome assembly GCA_028583015.1 of Wollemia nobilis. NCBI lineage: Eukaryota > Viridiplantae > Streptophyta > Pinopsida > Araucariales > Araucariaceae > Wollemia > Wollemia nobilis. The sequence continues at coordinate 7,423,828 of JAQPPZ010016936.1, forward strand.
TCCTATAGTTTTCACCATTCGAACATTCATCTGTTTCATAATCTATCCATAAGATCATTCTAGAGTTACTACAATTTGTCCTTAATTTGCATGAAAATATTACAACAAGATTAAACTATGGTCTTTAAAAAATTTGACCCCAAGTAATAAATTAACCAGGATTATACTATAGTTTCTTTCAAATTGGGCCGTAATTTATCTCTTGCTATTATTTTCATTTTAACCATAAGATCATGTTACAAAATTTGACCAGATTGTCTTGTAATATATAAAACAAAGTTACACCTTGACCACAAATTGGCCTTGGAATCTATTAAACATGGTTACAATATATAATCAACAATTTTGTCTTGTAATCTATCAAACTAGACTACATCTTCTTTATCTTGTAACCTATCAAAAAAGGTTACCCTATAATCAATCATAAATTATATTGTAATCTATCAAACATGATTACTTCTTAATCCCAAATTTTTTTCCTATAATATATCAAAAAATATTACACCTAAAACACAAATTAGTGTTGTAACCTATCAAACAAGATTGCATATTTTATTTATCTAACTATCCTTTAATTATAATTACACAAGGATTATAAATAATCAATGGTTAATTATGCCTGTCCTTTAATATATGTAAATTACCTTCATGGTGGTCAAGGACTTTTTGGAATTTATGATGGGTCCAAATTTTGACGTCGTATGATGCATGTGGAATATTTTCATATTAATTCAAAAATATTTCAATTAAACTACCAAATAAGTCAATCGAATGAGCATCTAGCCAGAGTATACCATGAGATAGGTCAATATAGGTTTAGATGGCACTGATGATGAAATAGGCATGACTCTAGAGATACCCATAAAGAAAGACCAATCAAACACAAGGATAATGCAATGTGTCCACCATGAGGTGTACATTAGACTAAGGGAGGTGAATCTCTTTTATTTTTCCCCCCACCACCCACATATCCCATGTGGGATAATGGCGGTCGAGACTTAGGAAAACTCATTTTCACAATTGCACCTCCTATGCACAATGGTGTCATTCACAAGAAACTAGAGGTGGTGGTTACTATGAAATCCAAGGAGTGTTTACCTTGATAGATCACCAAATGTTGAAGCTTGGTTAGTTTATTTTTGAATGTGATGGCTTCTAAGGACATCATACTAAGGTAGTGTGATATTACTATCAATTGGGTACTCCCACAATGAGATTACAACCACTGTATAGAATTAATGGAACTTCTTCTAATGCATGGTCTTTGAGCATTCTTTATTTTGGAGCTGAAGCATGATGAAAATTTTGGCATCGATGAGAGTTTTAGAAGATCATATTATTTACAGATGCTGACTAGAATTTTTAGGACTCAATTAGAGCATTAGCAAGGCACAATTAGGGTTTAACTAAGATGTCTATTTGCAGATATATTTTTCCTTCTCTAAGATGTCAGTTTTCATTTGCTGTCAGATATTGTCCATCGAATTTCGTAGATATCCTTGGTAATTAGATCATAAATCTATAGGGCAATTTTGACAAGGATGAAAGAAACATCATCGATAAGCTAAAACAAGGGTGAGACTCTCCAATCATCGACCAATTATAGAAATAAAGAATACTTAATCGAAATGAAAACAAGATACCTTATGGGTCAAATAATCTGATCTTTCCATTCACACACATTGGGACTCTTAATACACAAATCAACCCTACTACGAATGGTGGGTAAATATAAAACAACATGATCCACCTTTTTGCACTCTAGAGTGATTTTACAATAGCAAAAAATCATAGGGGTAGATGTCAAAACAACTTTCAAGTTTGATAGGATATTTTAATCAATTATTAGCTTCATGATTTCCCTAGGCTTCATAATAGGAGCTTAGAAGAAGAATCTAGTGATCCACCTCCTCACACTGAGTAAAAAAAGGTCATCCAAACTATAATAGGAAGCATTGACATCCCTTAGTCTATAATGAATAGGTATAGATGTTGAGCAAAACTAGGAAGGGTCTAGACTCCAAATCATGTGCGTGGTTTGCTACTAGGGAATAAAACCCAATATCCCACATTTGATATGTGGTAGTTAAACCATACAACAAAATTAATTTCATACAATAATAGAAATAGCCTCCCAATGATGAATACGGAGGCTCCAATAGTGGTAGTGATGGTGAAGCACAACCTAATGTAGAACCTCCCATGAAGAACTACCTTTAAGCATAGTGATTACAAAGGCATACCAAGGATCTAAATATCTCAATGTTTACAACACAAATCCCTTATCCACGGTCTATCTCATAGGTTTAAAACAACCAATAATGATATTATGAAATTATACCAAATAGAGTAATATTAAAATCATATGAGAGACAAAGGTCTATCCCGGAGGTTTAAAACAACCAATAATGGTATTATGATATTATACCAAATAGAGTAATTTTAGAATCATATGAGATATGGTGGTCTATCCTAGAGGTTTAAAACAACCAATAATGCTATTATGACATTATATCAAATAAAATAATATTAGAATCATATGAGATATTTTAATAAAGGGAATGAGGCTTTCTTTTTAGATTAATCTAGCACATTTTAAAAGGCTATAAAAATTAATTACATCATGATATTGTTTACTTTATGCAAAGATAAATACTAGCATATTCTAATCAAGAGATTTCCAACCTGATCTCCATCCTTCTCGAAAGTCTCTTAATCCTTGGTCTCCATACTCTTCTTCCAAGCTTACTTCCAAATAGCTAGTTATCCCCTTAATCTCAAGTTTACCTTCTAAGACCACTCTTATTGGTCAATTGCTCTTGTTAAACAGTTAGTACTCTCTTGGGAATTTTTGGTTTCTAATATACCAAGGTAGAGAGCATACTGCATAAGCCCAATATTTCCTACCTCCCTCCATTGCTTGTCTCCCCTTTTATAAATTTTCCTAGCTCCTCTTCCCTCATGAACAAGAAGGTTGGTATATTATTAAAATATTAAAAGGATCCTTTTTTTTAGTTACCCCAAATAGTGATATTCCCTTTTTATCATTTAAAAATTGGGAGAAGGTAAAAGAGGGGATAAGGTGGGAGTACCTTGCTCATTTTAGACCTTTCCTTTTTCCTAGTGCAATTGCAATGTCTACACTATTACTATTGGGAAGGAGTCATGTGGGATGGAGAATAGTCCATTCACTAGTCAAATATGTAAATTTTTATTATTAAATTATAACCTTGCTGTTTTTGGTTCCTTTTTAAAAATTTATAGATTTTTGTGGACACCTAATTGTAATAAATTAGGTTTACACTTTTTTTAAAAGATAATTTCCCCAAATTAATCTTTTCTCAAAAGCCTTATTTTAATTTCTACAAATCTTACAAAATCCCAATTGTATTCAAAACACTCCCAATTAACTTGGTAGAGTCTAATTAGTTTTAATTAGGGGTTTTAATAGGATAATTAGGGTTTACCATCCCCTATATTTTATCAATTAGATCCTTTTATTAATGCTTGGTAGCATTAGTAAGGTTTGGTTAATGTTAAAATTTAAGTATTAATTGATCCTTTGGATCAATTAATATCTTCTAGGAAGTCCCAACAGATGGGTTGTGACATACTCCCTCCTTGGATTAAACATAGTCCTCTATGTTTCTCATTATTTTATAGATTAGTTAATGTATAACATCAATAAAATTAGCATTATTTCTTTATAAATCAGATAGAATCATCATCGTTTTCCTTATTTCCAATGCGTCGATCCTAATGGTAATAAATATCTTCCATGCACGAGAGTACTTGGATATGCAAAAGTGAAAACTATCAGTAATACCATGTTTTTAAAATAATAAAACATCCATATTGCATCAATAATAAGTATTGAAAATATCATCAATACACAATATCAAAACATCTACCATTGCATAGCCAATGATAATAAGGTAATCCACAATAGAAATACATAATAATTTCATAGAGATGATATGAAATTGTGTTTTTATAATAAGTTAGACACAATATATCTAATTAGATGTATCAAAATATTTCACAAAAGAGTATCACACTATGCATTGATAGCTCCTTTTTATAAGTCATAAACAGGTGTCATCAAAGACAAAGACATAATCTCATAAATATCACTTCAAGATACCCATATATATTGAAATCATCTTGGCAAACTATTGTGCCAACACAAATGCATCATAGTTGATATCCCTTGGTAAACATATCTAATCAGCCTATTGTAATATTTGTATCTCAATAGACACAAATGTCAAGTGCAATCCTCAAAATATCTTAAGGTACACTTCTTAAGATCCACAAAGTGTGGAGGGTTCACTTAGCTCTTCCACTTTGATTCACTAGTGGCTCAATAGTGGGAGGAGAAGAAATTGAACATATGTAGTCTCTAAGAAACAAAATCCAATAGCAATGATCATATTTACGTATGTTTACAATGTCATATTGATATCCATGGTCACACTTACCCCCTGTAAGGTGCCAAGTTATACATATTATTATCCACAACATACTATCATCCACTGATAATTTTTCTATGACCACACTTACTCCATATAGGATGTCATACCAATCATACTATAATTCCATAATAGTACCCATTACCACACTTACTCCATATAAGGTGTCATACCAGTCATACTATAATTCATCGATAGTACCTATGACCACACTTACTCCATGTAAGGTGTCATACCATTCATACTATCATTCACTGATAGTACCTATGACCACACTTACTCCATGTAAGGTGTCATACCAATCATACTATCATTCACTAATAGTACCTATGACCACACTTACTCTATGTAAGGTGTAATGCCATTCATTAGAATGCGATTTCTTCTATTTTAAGAGAGGATCCCACACTCTTATTTAGGGATTGATTAACCATATATACCTCCTAAGAGTTTTCCCATATTTAAAATTTTCATGTCTAACCTTACTCATTTAAGTTATTTTTAAATATTAACTAGAATAAGATTTTATTTCATTAATTTTGTTAGACCCATATACAAATGCATCTTGAAATACCTCTTCTTACCCTCTAAGATATTCATCACTTGACAACTGGTCACTACAGATGACACTCAAGTGGTAGACATGCCTAATAGAATATTTAATATAATCTTACTTGCTTAGGATCTTCCAAAAGCTACCTGCTATTTGGAACCTTTTGATCGACCACTCAGAACAAGAATATTCTAGTATTGGTATCATCTAGTCCAACTCCTATGAAATCTAATCAAGAGTATTACTTTTTAAGAAAAACATCCTTGTTTTAGATAGATTATTATTGATACAATAATATAAACCAAGCATATACTTATTTATAACAAGCATATGTAAACATAAACAAACCCCTCTTGGATTATTATCACTCTTATAATATACAATGGGTGGCTTTCAGCCATTTTTGTAGCCCTCAAGGCTACTGTATTTCAATCCTATCACTATTTTGTGTTGGACCTAGGCCTTCAGCTAGAGAAGGTGGTGGGGCAACTATTCTAGAGGTTGCCTGGCCTCTAACCGAGGTTATTGTTCAAGCTATTCATGTGGTTCTCTCTCACCCACATTGTGCTCCAACTGCTGGAAAATATGGATTGATTATCCCATGGCTCACTAGTACCCCAAAAATGATAGTAAAAAATGTAGTACTATATTCATCCCTTCCCTAATGTAGCTGTGTATTTTTGTGTATAAATCTCCCTTTATTTTGGCTCTCCAATAATTCCTTTGTGCTTCCACTGATGGGAGCCTATACCATTCTACTATTGTTGCATTCCTCTTAACCTCTAGTCTCATGCTTTCTTAGGCCCATAAATATTCTTGGACCTGCTCTCTTTGATCTAGTTTTTCAAGAAGATATACTTTAATAATAGTCTTGATTGTGCCTTCAGTTGGCCTACTAGCCTCCTGCATAACTACTTCCTTTTTAGTAACTTTATTGTTTCCTCGGCTCATTTTGGCACCATCAAAAGCTATTTTTTTAATTCAGAAAGTGTGTACCAATAGATTGGTAGGCACTAGGAGTATGATCATAAGTATTACTATAGGGATTGCTCCCATTGTGCCCATAAATAGCAATTCCAACCCCAACATAAGTGCTACCATCTTGCATTCCATGGGTAAAACTCTTACTTTTTGAATGCTTATGAAATAAAGCATCTTCGATTCTTCCAAATGCTCAACTAGTTGTCAATTTATAGTACATTGTGTTTGATAAAAAATATGATTGAAAATACTAGGATTATTCAAATTCTTCTCAACATCCACCATCCATCATGTTTTATTTTATGCATATGTACTATATCGTCGATCCCATATTAGTTCCTTTTCAGCTTTCAAGGTAATAAATTTCCCATTTAAAACACTTATGGTCGTATCTCCTTTTTATGAGTATCCTATTAATGTGGCCTCAAGAGGTCTTATTATTACCACTTCAGAGGCTCCATCAGATGAGTGCACGTTTATCTATGCATTTTACTTTTAAAATTTGCATCCATTATCATACTGATCCTAACTATCAAGGTTATGTTTATACGTACATAGGGTACTATCACAAAATATTGATCATGCTAATTTAGGTTAATTTGAGTTTAGCCATCAACTCATATCGTCATTTGATGTATTTTATAGTCATTCTTATGTCATGCAAGAAACTATTTCCAGATACGCATATTTACTGGATCATTTACTTAAACTAGATGCATGCTTGAATTATGCAAGGGGTGCTATGAGTTACTTAAATTATAAGGTAACTCCTTTCTTCTAGGAAGTCTTCCTAGGATATCATAGTCTTCCAAATATTTTGTTGGCTCTATAAACTTTCTTGACCAGATTTGACATGCCTATATTTATTCCCAATCCTATCGCTCCTTCAAATCCTTTGAAATTAAATCTCTGTTTCCTTTTATATACAGTAGAGGGCTCTATGTGCTTCAAACAACTATTGAAGGTTTATGCCCCAATTTAATTGTGTGGATATTAATACCACATGCATGGTGTATAGGGTAGTCTATTAAAATAGCATAGAGCACCTAATTAGACTTGACCACCACCCAAGTGGTCAAGTGGCATACTTTTCTATAGATTCAATATTTGGTGAGTTTGGCAAAGTCTCATGTGGCAATGACAATTGGGGTATCAGAGCTGTCTAGTGCAGTCCCAATATGATTCACATGAAAATGTTATGTCAAAAAATATCTCTGACGAGATTTGGGTGATTTCCATGCTTAAATATGAAGTTCCTCCGCCCTTGCTCTCCTTCACCATATTGGGGTATCATGCAAAAATATAATTTTGATGATATTTGGATGGTTTCCATATTACCATATTAATTAATGGTTCTGCCATTTCCTACACCATAGCCTCTAGTTGGAAACCATGAGTGTATTGTAACATTGATTGAAAACATGAATAAATAAAATATTCTTTTGTTGATCTCTTGATATTATCCAGACTCCTACCTTATTGCAAGGTAGTATTACCATTTGTAAATTTTGAATGGAGATATTACCTTCATAAACCTATCCTATGGATTGCATTTCCATAGATAACCTTCAATATCCAATATTCTTAGGAAACGTTATAGCTAACATAGCTAAGTTTATGATCAAGGGGTTACTTTTAGAAAATTCTCTATGTGGTTCTCTTAAATATGAATACTCAAGTAAGTCCAAGGTTGCACTTCACATAAATCAATGTGTTCAATGTCTATCCTATGGATAGGAGTGGCCAACCCTCCTATTAAGACCAGTGGGTAATCAAACATACTGCACCTTTTGGAATTCTCTTATCTATTTTAATAGGAACATCCATTTCCCTTCTATATTAGGCTAGACTTATGTTAGGTCTCTTTCAACCCCTACATTAGGCATATGCCTTGAAGACTAAACATCCTGTCATAAATATAGAACATCAATCATTTGCAATGCTTAACTTTCTTTCCATATCACACAATGGGAGTTAAGGGGGTTATCACAAAAACCCTCATAGACACTCCAATGTCTACCATTTTACCTTGTTATGTTCAACTTTTATTCTCCATGATATGAGATAAAATCTAAGTTTTTCCCCACTTGATCATTCTTGAATCCGTTTAGTACTCAATACCCTAGTAAGAAAGAGGCTTATCTCTATACTACAAAATCATAGATGCCAAGTATCATTTCTCAATGATCTCTTGGATACTCCACATGTTGTGGGAGGTTCCCTCACTCTTCCATTATGATTCACTAGTGAATACAGGTATGGAAGAAAATATTTGCATATTAGTTGCTTCTAAGAACTTATTATTCCCTTACTATGTATTTATAGCTTTAGAGTTCATCAATAATAGTTATAGGTTCACAAAAAAATCCAATCTCTTTGCTAGTCTATACCTATCATAATAATCCATTAACTAGCCTAGGCTCTGATACCAATTGTAACAACCCCAAATTACCAACCAAACCTAAGATAGAAAAAAAAAATGTACATATCTAACATGTCAAGTTTACAATTAAATATGTTTGAATCAACATCAAGCAGGGTAGCAAGTAAGCGAGAGGTTTACGACATGGTCAGTGTCAACTCTCATGATAGAAGTGATCAACTCCTATCTAACCTTGCATCTCATCATGATATGTATTATCTCCTTGGTTTAACTATTTCTATCTCTACTTTCATTAGTAAGTTTAGTTACTTAATAAATCGAATGTAATTTCAATCTTACTTTCTAATTCTATTAATTGCAGTGGAATAACATTCATATAAAACATTACATAAAGATTAATTTACTCACATCAAGACTTTCACTTGATTCAAAGTATAAACCATTACATCATTTTAAGGAGCCATTCATTGGAAATTATAAAGGCATCAATTAATTTAACCTCAAGTTCAATCATAATCCATTCTCACCCATGGAATATGTTGAGCAAGGTGTAGTGACAGTATTGTCATTGTTGTCAACATAGTTAGAAAGATCGGTTGATGTAGACGACAAGAGTTCAAAGGTTATTCAAAGTATGTACAGTGAAGTTAAAAGCTCTTGAGGATGTTGTTGATGTTTGGGTGAAGTTGTTACAGGTTGTCCAAGAAGACCGAAGTGGCCCATATGCAAAAGAGAAGCGAAAAAGCAAAGAGGAAAGAGTGTCACGATATCGCGACATGTTACATTTTCATGGCCAAAAGAGAAGAGAAAATGCAAGGAGAAAAAGTGTCGCGATATTGCGACATGTTGCATTTTCGCGGCCAAAAGAGAAGAGAAAATGCAAGGAGAAAAAGTGTCGCGATATCGTGACATGTTGCATTTTCGCGGCAAAAAGAGAAGAGAAAATGCAAGGAGAAAAAGTGTCATGATATCGCGACATGTATTTTCATAGGCCAAAGCTAAGAGAAAGAGCAAGGAGAAAAAGTGTCGCAATATTGCGACATGTATTTTCGTGGGCCAAAGCTAAGAGAAAGAGCAAGGAGAAAAAGTGTTGCGATATCGCGACATGTTGTATTTTCGCGGGAAGGAAAGAAAAAGAGCAAGGAGAAAAAGTGTCACGATATCGCGACATGTTGTATTTTCACAGGCCAAAGGAAAGAAAAAGAGCAAGGAGAAAAAGTGTCGTGATATCGTGACATGTTGTATTTTCGAGGGCCAAAGCAAAGAGAAAGCGCAAGGAGAAAAAGTGTCGTGATATCACGACGTGTTGTATTTTCACAAGCCAAAGCAAGGAGAAAGAGAGAGAAATAAAAAGTGTCGTGATATCACGTCTCATTTTTGTGACTCAAAAAGGGCAGCCAGGCAGAGAAAGAAAAAGTGTCGCGATATCGCGACATGTCGCATTTTTGTGACTCAAGAAGGGCAGGCAGGTAGAGTAACAAAAGTGTCGCGATATCACGACATGTCGCATTTTCACGACTCAAGAAGGCCAGGTAGGAAGAGAAACAAAAGTGTCGCAATATCGTGACATGTCGCATTTTCATGACTCGAAAAGGCCAGGCAGGCAAAGAAACAAAAGTGTTGCGATATCATGACATGTCATATTTTCATGACTCAAAAAGTCCAGGCAGGCAGAGAAACAAAAGTGTCACGATATCGCAACATGTCGCATTTTTGCAACTCGAAAAGGCCAAGCAAGACAAGAAACAAAAGTGTCACGATATCGTGACATGAATACCAGGATGGTGAAACTAAATACTGTAGAGTGACGTGGACCCATAAGGAATCTTTAATGATTTGAAATCATTTAAGATGGTCATTACACATGGAAAGAAGTGGACGCATGCCTATGTGGAGAAAACGAATAGTCATGGAAGGAGAAAATGAACAATCGTTAAAATAGAAAATGAACAGTCGTGGAAGGAGAAAATGAACAGTCGTTAAAATAGAAAATGAACAGTCATGCAGGGAGAAAATGAACAAAAATGCAAAGAGAAAATGAACAGACATGCAAAGAGAAAACGAACAGTCATGCAAGATGAAGACGAACAGTCATGACAGAGAAGACGAACAGTCATGGTAGAGAATATGGTGTTAATTCTCTGCATGTAACGTGTTTGACAAAATGCCTACTCTATATATACAAAAGGAGTTAAATAAATAAGGCATTACAATTGAAAAGTGGCATATGAGAAATGAAAGGAGTTACAACTAGAGTTACAAAGAGAAAGAATGGTTACAAAAGGAGTGCTGCTTGGAGAATTAAGGTGGTGAATTTATTCGGTGAAGTGCATGAGGAACGCGAGAGGAGGGCGAGAGGCGAGCGAGAAGGATGTGTGTTGCATGAGCAATGTTGAGGAAGCAATAGACCAGTCAGGATCTTGTAAAATTGAAGGCATTTTTATGTCAATCTTCTAGTTTAGAATTGAAGTCCAAGTTGGTGCTTGGCATTAGGGGTTGGTGCTTTCTCCAGTTGGTGCTGGTAAATCAGGGTTTTGTGCTCCTTCCAGTTGGTGCTAGTAAATCAGGGGTTGGTGCTCCTTCCAATTGGTGCTGGTAAATCAGGGGTTGGTGCTCCTTTCTATTGGTGCAAATAAATCAGGGGTTGGTGCTCCTTCCAGTTGGTGCTAGTAAATCAGGGGTTGGTGCTCCTTTCTGTTGGTGCGGATAAATCAAGAGTTGGTGCTCCTTCTAGTTGGTGCTTGGTAAATCAGGGGTTGGTGCTCCTTTCTGTTAGTGCAGATAAATTAGGGGTTGGTGCTCCTTTCTATTAGTGTAGATAAATCAGGGGTTGGTGCTCCTTCCAGTTGGTGCTGGTAAATCAGGGGTTGGTGCTCCTTTTTATTAGTGCAGATAAATCAGGGGTTGGTGCTCCTTTATGTTAGTGTAGATAAATCAGGGGTTGGTGCTCCTTCCAGTGGGTGCTGGTAAATTGATTGTAAAGTTGTTGCTTTGCAAAGGCTAGATTTGGATGGGAGTCCAAACAGTCAATTTTTGAGGAGTAGCCAAATTAGTGAACCTTGGTACATCTTGTGTTGTGTGATGCTCTCTTGTTATATTTGCTTTATTTTTTAAGTTCTCATTGTTTCGGCTTTAAGAGTTGAAGATTTAAGTTTTAAAAAGCTACACTGATTCACCCCCCCCTCTTAGTTTCATTGTGAGACTAACAGAATATTGTTTGTTAACAAAATCATGCATCATATAACATTCTAGTGATCATCTTATAAGAATGTAAATGCATCATATTTTGAAACATAAGTCACATTTAAATTCTATTTAATATAATATCCATGATCTATCATCATCATGATAGAAAGTAAGTATAACATCCACACATAACAGCAATTGCACACCATAAAATAGAGATACACAACATTTATCCTGGTAACCCTGATGGGAAATAAACCTAGCCTTCAAAATATGTTTCTTCTCTCATTTCATAAATATAAGTTGTCATAATTACAAGTATAAAAAGTTATCCATCAAATCCTTTGTCTAAATCAATTAGACAACTAAAGGAATTAATTCATTTCTTTTACCAATCATGATGCAATAAGGAAATTTCACATTTCGTTTCTCTAAGCCATCAATACCATACATAATAATCTCATAAATTCTTATATCCACATGTTTATGAATGATCATCGAGTGCATATTAAGGAGAGAACTCAACCTTTATAGGAGATGGAATCCTGTAATTCCCTTGGGAATGAACTTCCACACCATTCCCAATATTGATACACAATAAATATACTGAGTATCCATATTAAACATGAGAGAAAATATTAAAATTTTCTCAATAATGGATCTTGCATTCATTCTTCAATCGTAAATATAATTAGACCATATAATCCAATATGGTACAAAAATTATCTAAGGTTTTACCACACATGGAGAGATCCCATACTCTCTCCAAGATTAAATCCCATGTCTAATCTTCCCATATTCATTCATATTCCATATTTTAAAAATTCCCATCACAATATTGTTCGATAAAACCATACGATAGTTATATTAATTCCATAATTAGGATCATCTTATATTTTTCACCGTTCGAGAATTCATTTGTTTCATGATCCATCCATAAGATAATTCTAGAGTTACTACAATTTGTCCTTAATTTTCATGATAATATTACAATAGGATTAAACTATAGTCTTTACAAAATTTAGCCCCAAGTAATCTATTAACCAAGATATACTATAGCTTTTTTCTGAAATTTGACCACAATTTGTTTCTTGCTATTATTTTCATTTTATCCATAAGATCATGTTATGAAATTTGACGATATTATCTTGTAATCATTCAAACAAAGTTACACCTTGACCATAAATTGGCCTTGGAATATATTAAACATGGTTACAATATATAATCAACAATTTTGTATTGTAATTTATCAAACTAGACTACATATTCTTTGTCATGTAACTTATCAAACAAGGTTATCCTATAGTCAATCATAAATTATCTTGTAATCTATCAAACATGATTACTTCTTAATCCCAAATTTTTATCATGTAATCTATCAAAAAATATTACACCTAAAACAAAAATTAGTCTTGTAACCTATCAAACAAGATTACATTTTCTTTTATTTATCTAATTATCCTCTACTTAGGAAAATTCTATGAAATAACCCAATGGTTATAACTTTCTAATTCCTTTAGAAGAGCAACTTTATTTCCATCACTGAATTATTATTAAATAATCATTGAGCAGTTATGCCTATTGTTTAATATATAATTACACAAGAATTATAGATAATCAATGATCAATTATTTGTATCCTTCACTATATGTAAATAACCCATCATTTAAATATCATGGTGTTCAAGGCCTTTTGGAATTGATGATGGTTCTAGAGTCCGACACCGTATGATGCATGTGGAATATTTTCATATTAAGTCCAGAAGGTTTTGTATTATATAAACTGCAAAATAAATCAATCATATGATTAGCTAGCCATAGTAAACCATGAGGTAAGTTGATGAGCCACATAATTGCTCATTTTTGTAATTTTTTACCCATAATGTGTGGCATATATTCTTGTAGATATAAATATTTTATGGAAATTATATATAATTGACAGTTTATTTTGCATGTTCTCTAATATTTACCTTTAAGTGTAATTTGTGTAGATTTAATGGAAATCATTGCATTTTGGCATGTTTTTTTTGAGGTACAACTTGACCTGGAACTTACAACTAAATGAAGGAAAAAAATTTATAGAATATCGGTAAAAAGAAATAAAGTTAGGTGTCCAAGTTATTTGAAGTGCCTGACTTCTATTAGGTGCCTGCTTTTAGTTGTATGGCAGAAGGCGCCTAATTCTCATTATACGATGTAAGGTGCTTGATTCCCATTATACGACAAAAGGTACCTACTTCTTGTTATGCGAATGAAAGGTGCCAGCTTCCTAACTTCTTCAACCACAGTGCCTGATCCCTGTTAGCGTCAAACTTCAACATGACTCTATGGTTGGCAAAATAGAGCGAACACGTCAACAACCAACATGAAAGTATTTCTAGCATCATAACCGAACATGGGATAATGTCAAAGGTGATTCATCACCTATTTTTTAGTTGTTACGTAAATTAATTATATAAGTCAGGAAAATAAAATATCAACGTATTTTGGAAATAAAATACGCTGAAAAATCATGATATATTGCTTGATTCAAGCAAACAACTGTAATAGCCAATCACGTATTGATTCGTTATAAAAATTATAATAAGGTTAACTACATACTTTAGAAATATGTAGGCCACCCCTAAAGAAGACCCCTTGAACTGTTTATGTAATTTTCTCAACTGTAAATTATTAATAAAAACCTTTGCACTGTTCTTGTAAAAAGCATCTTCTAAGCATCTGGTGAACATTCTACCATAGGAAAAACCTGCTGGAAGCATGTGCCCACTTACAATAGAGTTCTTCACTATTTACTTATTTTCTGTAATTATTTTAATAGATTAATTTATTTCCAGCACTTTCCCTATTTTCTATAATTTCCAGCAAGGTAGTTATTTAGAGTTTTAATGTTTTCAGTCTTGTTTCTTAGACTTAGCATAGGATTATGGGTTTAAATATAAAATTCAATGAACATTAAACACCCCCAAACCATAATCCAAGGGACTCATATCCGAAGGATAAATTACGAGTATAGATTTTTCACGGTTGCTCACAAGACTATGAGCTACCTCGGGTTAACAATTAGATGGAGGCAATTAATTGAACCATAGAAAAATTAACCAATATTTTGCCCAACATTTGGCACCATTTCTAGGGAGTAGCCATTGTAATTTTCTATTCTGAAGAAAGCATAGTTACAGTAGTTTAGAGTGCTTTATTCAGAAACCTTCATCTAAAACTTTGTATGAGTCCAACTAAGAATAGGGGACCAAACAATCGTTTTATCAAAAATAAAGGAGTTGTTTCTCAAAATCATTTTGCTTCAGTAGAATCTCAACCTGATACTGAACTCTCACCATATCAATATCCACCTATGCATGGGTGGCAACACCCACTATTTGCACATGATTCCTATAAAAAAATTCAGCAAAATCTCGGAGCAGGATTAGACATAAGTAGAGTTTAATATGAGGAGGATCTACTAAATGTTGAATGTTGGCAAGCAGTGTTAGAAAAAACTATCTCAAATGCTAACTTATCCCTCCTTCTAAAGGATAAAATAAATGAATTAGAAACATTGACAACTGCTTTGATTGAAGTAGGGGTAGAAACACTAGCATAGGTAGAATGACAAAAAATATAGAGGAAACATCTACTAGTTTTAGTTTTCCACTATGAGAGGTAGGATGAGATCACAAGATGAAACACATCTCTCCTGCCCACCTTCCAACTTTTAGAGGACTACCAATAGAATATCCAAACCTGTTTTTGTTTAAATTTGATGTTTTATGTAGATCTATGGATTACACCACAAATCCTCAAAAAATAAAATTAGTCTCTTCCACCCTAGATGATTCAGCTTTACGCCAGTTCATTTGCTTGGGGGATAAACGAATAACTACCTAGGAATAGTTGAAGAAAATTTTCCTAGATCAGTATCAAGATTTTGGCAGAGCAAGAGATGCAATAGAGAAAGTCCTAGATATGACCCAAAAAGAAGGAGAATCCATGGAAGAATATTGGGATAGGTTTAGCTTCAATTTGCAAAGATCACCCCATTCAAAACTAGGAGATAGTTCCCTAAGAAGTATTTTTTAGAAAGGATTGACAAATGAATCCTCGAAAGCTTTAGGGGAAGACATTTACCAACACCAAATGTTTAATATTTGGTATTTGTGTTGAAATTTCTTGAGAAAAAAAGGGTAAATTAACCTCTAGAAATGTTAAACAGTCAACCACTATCACTAAATAGAAATAGTCAATATGTTAAAAGATCTTAAGAGTGAGATGTACCCAAGTGTTGTAGGTGAGTTGGAGAGGAGAGGTAAATCCTCCAAGAGAGGTCCCAGGTTCAAATCTCCACCCTACCAAAAAGTTGAATTAGGTATCCAAAATCCAATTGATAATTTTGGTGTGGGCAATGTCGGGTGCAACTCCCGGGTGACTTTGACGGTGTAGAACCCCCTGTTCGTGGTCTCTCAGACCAAGGCGACCCCACAAGGGGTTTTTTGCTTAAAAAAAAAAGAGTGGGATGTTATTATCTCTGTCTCTTCAAATGGATACTCTTCTACTTCAAATAAAGAAGAAGGATAATGAGGCAGCATTGGCCTACTTCTATCCTAAATGTAGAGGAAAACACCCCAGAAATGAGTGCCTAGAAAACAAATTCCATGTATGTGTTGTTTGTAAGAAGGATCATAAAATGAAGTTGTGTCCACAATTAATAAAATATAAAGAGGAACCTGAAGTAGCCGAGGTATACTTCATGAGTAATAGGAGGAACTAGTAACAGTCTCCTATGGGTAACAACATGCAATCAGGAATTTCATCCTATGGGGGCAGTAATTACCATAATCAAGATCAAAACCAACCACCCAACATGGGTTGGTATGGTCAACAACCTTGGAATCCATTTCCCAAAGGATAAAATCCATACAACCCTTATTATTGGAACCAATATTAGTAGCCTCGATAGTAGTGGAGAAATTAGAATGCTTGGAATTAGTATTCACAACATACTACTCCAACTCCACTACATCCAAGCCTACCAACTTTACCTGATCCAAGGACTCCTCAGTTACCAGCATAGCCAACAACAAACCCAAACAACAAGCAACTAGTCTATCATATAGAAAACAATATGTACCCTATGTATAATATCAAGGTAGATTATGATCCTATCCAGTTAAGGTCAGGAAAGCAAGTAGGTGTAGAAGTCATCCCTCTTGTATAAGAACAGGAACCAATAGAAATAGAGAAAAGGGAATCGCCCCTTATAGAAGAGGTAGAAGAAGAATCAACACTTGTACATAACAAAGAGGAGGTTCCACCTTTTCCACAAAGGTTGCAGGAACCCAAGAAACCAATACAAATAGATTTTGATATCCTCTCCAGTTTAAATAACTTAACAATCACAATTCCTCTCTTTCAGGCCATTAGAGACATACCTATCTATGGGAAGGCCATAAGAGAGTTGTGCCTCAAAAAACCAAGGAGAAAACCAGATAAATAAATCAGTTAGCTGATCTTATGCTAGGAAATACCTACAACTAGAAGTATTCAGATCTAGGGAGCCCTATGCTAACTGTAAAAATAGAGAGTTGTATTTTATCGAAAACACTAGTAGATTTGGGGGCTGCCATCAATGTCATGCCCCGGGAAACCATACAAAAACTGAAATTCACCAACCTGAAGCCCACTAAAATTATGTTGTAGTTGGCAGATAGGTTTACAGTACTTCTTGATGGAATATTGGAAGATATCACTGTTGTAGTAGATGCATGGGAGTATCCAGCAGATTTTTTAGTATTGTAATCTAAGTCTAGACTAGGTGGATACCCATTAATTTTAGGAAGACTTTGGTTGGCAAAAAATGATGCCTACATAATTTTTAGAGATGGTAAAATGACCATTTTAGATGGTCAGAATATAAATAAATTGATCATACATCCACTTGCACAGTCTGCATATTTGTTGGGAGAACCTGAGAATGAAAATCAAAATGTTGATGGTCTATCAATGCTCCAACCTATGATGACACTTGAGGAGTTGGAAGATGAAAATGATGAAGATAGGATGATATCCACTTTTTTTAGGGAGAACCTTCCTATCCTCCTCCTGATTTGCCATTAGTAGGAGTAAAATACCACCATATTCAAAAAATAGAAGTTGCACCTAGTAGAATGTTGAATGTAGATATCAAGTTGAAAATTGAACAATAGACCAAACTGAAACAAACGTTGGAAAAATATCAATATGCCTTTACTTGGAAGTATTCTAACATGAGAGGAATAACTCCTGAGACATGTACACATAGAATATATCTAGAAGACCAGGTCAGACCAGTAAGACAACCATAGAGGAGAATTAACCCAACCATGAAAGAAATTGTTAAAACAGAGTTACAAAAACTCCTCACAATTGTATTCATCTATCCCATTTTAGATAGTGAGTGGATATCACCATTAGTGGTGGTGCCCAATAAGAATGGAAAGTGGATAATTTGTGTTGATTACAGGTTGTTGAACAAAGAAACCAAAAAGGACCACTTACCCTTAGCATTTATAGATAAGGTCCTTGACACCGTAGCAGACAAGAAGTACTTTTATTTCCTAGATGGATTCAGTGGATACAACCAGATCCAAATATGGAAGGAAGATCAAGACAAAACCACATTCACTTGTCTATGGAGGACATTTGTTTATCGAGTTTTACCATTTGGCCTATGCAATGCACCTTCCACCTTTTAGAGGGCAGATCTTAGCATTTTTTTATATATGATTGGAGAGACTTTGGAAGTATACATGGATGATTTTACTGTATATGGTGAGACTTTTGAAACTACCACAAAAAATTTAGAAAAGATACTTAAACATTGTGAGGAAACTAACTTGTCCTTAAGAAATAAGAAATGCTATATGTTGATGTAGGAAGGGATAGTTTTAGGATATCACCTTTTTGCATATGAGATCAAAGTAGACAGAAAGAAAATTGAAATCATCCAAACTCTGCCTACTCCCAAAACACAAAAGGACATTCGTAGTTTCCTAGGATAAACTTATTATTATAGGAGTTTTATATCAAACTTTAGCAAAATTGCTAAACCTCTTACCACATTGTTAACAAAAGATGTAAAGTTTGTCTATATTGAAGAATGTGAACAAGCATTCAACACCTCGAAGGAAAAATTGATTACTGCTCTAGTGCTGAGAGGTCTAAATTGGACCATACCTTTTCACATATATGCTTATGCATCTAATAATGCAATAGGATTAGTACTAGGACATAAATATGGTGATGATTTTTATGCCATCTATTATGTTAGTAAAAATCTTATAGGTGTTGAACTGAATTATACTATCACAGAGAAAGAGTTTCTTGCAGTAATACATGCTATTAACAAATTTTGTCATTATATTACAAGTTATCGGGTATTTGTACACACTGACCACTCAGCAATTAGATACTTGACAAAAAAACCTAGGATTAGTGGTATAATTATTATATGGTTGTTTCTCTTACAAGAATTTAATGTGACAATAGTAGACATGCCAAGAAAATACAATGTGGTAGCTAATTTCTTGTCCAGATTGATACCTCCAAACTATGCATCTAGAGAAGACCAATTTCTAGATGAGCATTTGTTTTCTCTAGATGATCATATACCTTGGTACATAGATATGGCTAATTATTTAGCCATTGGTAGAGTATCCCCTGCACTTTTACCTCATGAAAAATATAATTTAATTGAGAAAAGTGTAAATTTCTCATGGATTGATGGGTGCCTATTTAAAACAAGACCTGATCATATCATGAGGACATGTGAGAAGAAATAATAAAATACTAAAGGCTTTTCATGATGAACCTTGTGGTGGCCATTTTGTAGTAAAAAGGACTGCATATAAAGTATTGCAGGCTGGTTATAACTGGTCTTCATTATTCAAAGATGCATTCAAGAATGTGAGTCAGTCTAATAAATATTAGAGGATGGGCAAACCTACTCTTAAATATGAGATGCAACTCCAACCACATGTTCACATTGAACTATTTGATAAATGGGGGATGGACTTCATAGGACCTATTAATCCACAATCAAGAGGTAAGAGGTATATCCTAGTTTGTACTGACTATGTGACAAAGTGGGTTGAAGTATAGGATTTATGTGATTCAAAGGAGAAATTTGTAGTATATTTATTGTATTCAATAATTTTTACAAGGTTTGGGGTCCCAAGAGAGATCACAATAGATCAAAGACCTTAGTTTACTTCAAGGATGATCCAAGAACTCATGCAAAAATACAAAATCATGCATAACAAAACCACTACCTATCATCCACAGGTAAATGGGAAAGTTGAGGTGACCAATAGAGAATTGGAGAATATCTTGACAAAGATAGTACAACAACATAGGAAGGATTGGGCTACTAGATTACCAGAAGCAGTGTGGGCCTATAAGACCAACTAGAAGACTATTACTGGTTTCACAATATTTTATTTAGTCTATGGAAAAACAACCATGATGCCTATAGAGTTTGAAGTTAAAACACTTAGGACTGTTGTAGAATTAAAAATCAATCTGTATTATGGATAAACATATAGATTTCAACAGATTAATCATCTGGATGAATACCGCCTTGAGGCTCTACATAAAACAAATATCATTAATAAAAAAAGGGTCAAGTGGCATGACTGCCACACCAAGACAAAGCAACTTAAAGTGGGAAATGGACATTAATTTATAATTCCCAATTTTAGGAAAGGAAGGGCAAGCTCATGCAACGTTGGATGGGGCCATATGAAGTAATTGAAATCATTAATAATGGGATTGTAAGAGTTAGAACAATAGATGGCAACAACATCACATTAACAGTCAATGGCCACCACTTGTGTCCATACTATGTGTCTGAAGCATACATGATTGGGTCTATATTAGGCATGGGGGAGACCCTAGTTGATTCTTATTTTATCTTGAGTCAGTGAGATGTGGACCTAGTCCACGTAGTCCCAAAGACAATTATTCTTTTAAAATTTTCTTTTTTTAGTTGTCTTTTGTTTGCAGGAATAATGCCCTTCGTGTAACTATTAGGCAGCCTAGGAGACCTAGGCCTAGCAAGCACATGATCCATGAACCTATGATTTTCAAGCTTTCTAGGATAATTTTCTTGTAATAGGAGTAGTTAGTCCCAATTCATAAAGGGAATACTAAACCTGAACCTACACAAAAGTGTTTAGATTGGTCATTTTGGACAATAAAACACTCAACTACTGGTTCATGGGTAGATGTTGATATTGTACCTATTTTTTAATCAAAAGTACTGAAAAGGCCTAATCAACCTAACAATGCAATACAAGGATAAATCAGCACCTGTTGAATAAAATAAAACTGCCATGTGTTTGTATTTTATAGGGAGGTGCTTGCTTCCAGTTATTAGAAAGGTGCCTACTTCTTGTTGTACGGTGGAAGGTGCCTACTTCCCGTTGTATAGAATAAGGAGCTTGCTTCCCATTGTATGATAGAAGGTGCCTACTTCTTATTGTATGGTGGAAGGCACCTACTTTCAATTGTATGCTTCATGGTGTTTGACTCCCAATATGTTATGAAGATGGCACCTATGTCCCGTTTGCTAATAGTTCAACGCCTAAATCCTGATTTTTTAGGAGAACGATTGACTGCCAGTTTTTGGGAAACTGACACCAAATATTATTAGCATACATGTAAATAAAATAGAATAAAATAAAGTTTATATAAAGTTTATTTTATATTTACAACACTAGAAAGTTAGCAAAAAGGCACTTGCTTCTCATGATAGACATAAACGCTTGATTTCTGAGGTTCCTGCTTCCCATGCTAAGTAGAGCACCTGAATGCTAAGGCATCTTATTTCCATGTAAGCAAAGAGTCTGATTTCTACAGTACTTATTTCTAGTTTACAAGGTACCTGCACACTGTAACTCGAAAAGAAGGCACATGATTTCCATACAAAAAAGGATCCTAATTTTTTATTATTATGATCATTTTATGCCTTGATAGAATAACATGTTAGCATTGGGGTGTAGTTGAATCCATGCTAGCTCCCACCACACGTGTAAATTCAACTCCACCATGAACAAAATTAAAAGTTGACGTCCACCCATTTCCAAGAAGGGTATGTTTGTCGTCCCAAGGCGGTTTGTTTTTCTAATTTTTGTTTTTAATTTTTGTAGGATTTCTTGAATAACCCACAATGCAGCTATCAAGAACCAATCACGTCCAAGGAAATTCATTGCATGGGAACCATGGCCATCATTGTCTGTTTCGGTTTACCCCATCATCAAAAATCAGCCAATAACGATGCACCATGAACATTTACACATATGCACCCATGGAACAAATTTAGGTGCATATTTAATTTTTTTGTTTTTTGTCTATATTATTTTCATGAACATGTGTTTCTATCGAAATGTGTTAGCATAACCCCCATTATTACCTTAATCACTAGAACAAATCCAAATGACATAATGTTTCATGGCACCTGATTGGTTGATAGTTTATGGTTATCATATTCGCACAATCGGACACATGCTCAAAGAAAATTTACTATGGATAACCATAATCATTGTTGATTATGGTAATTAATCGCATGCGTGCATAAATGTAGTTGTTTTTAAAAGTTATTTACCAGCTACTGTGCAACTAAATTTAGAAATAAAAACACAAAACAATAAGGCACAATGGTAATTTGAAGGGGAGACAGTAAGATTGTTGAGTGAATTTTGAATTAGAGGTAAAACATGGGGGGAAATTCAAGAAATCATGACCTAAAGAAGAGTGAGCCGATTGATTGCTTGAGAATTTTTGTAGACGTCCAAACATAGTTGGACACTATAAAATGGATGGACTACTATCGACTAGCCAATCAGAGTTAGGATGCGGTAGTAGCAAATGAATTTACGACATCGATGAGCGAGGGGGTCATGTGTATGCGGGGGCTAGAGATTCCAATCACAGAGGACTACATCGCCAAAGTTACGGGACTCCCTATTATAGGGGAGTGCACGAACAAGGAGGATAACCTTACCCTCTATGCATAGAGATTTATTGAAGCACCAATAGAGTACCTGACGCATGCTAGATTGTTGAAACAACACATTCCTAAGATTTAAAGGGTCATTTTTGAATAGATTACCCATTTCTTCACATTCTCTAGTAGGTACTCCAACCTAAATACTTGTTTCTTCACTTATGTTTCCTCAATCATATTCTGCATGGGAAAAAAATCAACATCCTCCACTACCTTACACACACCTTGAAATATGAGGCTAGGTGATACCAAGTAGGTACCATCTCTGCCCTGGCTCACCATGGTCTAATTTTTTCCTTGGTGAGATATGCAGAGTCACATAGAAATGTAACAATTGAGGAAGCTATGGGTACTAGTGTAGCATTAGGAGTACAAGCAAAGGAGGAGGTACCCATTCAAACTAAACAGTTAGCCTAGGAGGCAACATAACAAGAAATGATGATGGCTATGTCCTAGCCTATAGGAAATACAGGGGAAGCAGGACAACTTCATTCCCTGATTTTCCCTAATTTGGGGAGGAAACAAGGTAGGAACCATTTCCTTCTGCACCTCACTTTGAGAATGAGATAGTGCAGGATTCCATGCCTATCTCCACCAAGATCCAAATTAGATGAATGAGGGCATCGAGGGTAGTTTCAATATCATTCAACAAAAAGACACCCATCAACGAGATCAACAGGGAGGAGTATATGGCCCATATTTTATAGGACATTTCCTTCAGGTCAACTCCTTAATAAGAGGTGGCTATGGCATATGTACCACCAGAGGGCCAGGCAGAGGATCTGAAGTAGTAGCTACTGGTTCTTAGAGAGCAAGCTTCCACTTGGGAAGCCAAATTTAAAGAGGAAAAAACTTTGTTTGAATATTCCATAAAGGAGGCCACCCTAAAAATGCACAAATTATATCAAACAATTTGGCAAATGCAAAGGTAATTGCAGTTTTAGGGCGAACCAATATTAACCAAGCAGCTGACCAAGATTTATGTAGCAATGCAGACTGATGGGGAAACATAAGTGCCCCCTACTGATAAGGAACCAAAATAGGGAGATGCTATTTCAATGGAAGTAGAACAACCTTGCTCTATGTCCCCCTATTTGGATTAGGTAATTCAGTAGGATGAGGTTGAAGTTGAAGAACCTCAAAATACATAGCAACCTGAACAAGGGGAGAAGATAAAGAAAATAATATAGAGGTCGAAGAGCCTCAAATTATAGATATAGAGGGAGAGGTAAAGCACTCTTTAATTAATACAAGGTTAGCTCAACCTCAAGAAGAAGTAGCAGTCCTTGATGTGTAGTAAGAAGCTATAGAGGAAAAAGGAGCAGTCCCTGATGTGCAACAAGAAGCTATAGAGGAAAAATAAAAAAGTCTCTAATGTACAACAAGTAGTTGCAGAGGACCAGGAGGCTCAGCAACCTGCATCCCCTGTACACCTGATAATACCAGTTGCACCAACATACCTTGGGGTACAGAGTATCAAGATGAGATCAAAACAAAAAGTCATAAGGCCATCTCAGTGCCGACCTAGAACCAAAGCAAGAGTTTCATAGTTGAAGACCCTAGGCCTTGAATATGACAAGGAATTAGAGTTGAATTTCAATGATGAATTGGAGGCAAAGAATCAATTTTCTACCCAAAAATAAAAATTTAAGGAGCTCAAGGAGGAAATTAAGGCATATAAGAAGAACTAGAAGAAGTCCTCCAAGAAAGCCCTCAAGGAAGCAAAAAATGAGGCTATAAAACAATCTAGCAGGCCTCAAAAGAATATTCTAGTTGCTCAACCTAAGCAATTATGATATTTGTATGGGTCAAAATATGGAAAACCCTCGAGGATGCAAGTGTATTTTAAGCAAGTGGGATTTCTAGGTCCTATACAGAAAGAGGACCTAGCATCAAGTAGCAAAACTCCTCTTGTGCCAAAAATAGAGGTTAAATATGAACCTAAGCTTGAACCAACAAGGGGATATTTACTCACAGCCAGGGTTGCTAAGGAATATAACATCCCATTTGGAGATAAGGAGTCAATGTATGTGGGTGAAAAGTTGCCACTTCACCATGAGTACTGGAAAATGGTTGAGCCTGCATTTTGGAAGGATGCCACCAGCTCCACTAGTTTTTATATGAATATTGATAAGGGCAAGGTGGCCTAGAAAAACAAACACCCAAGAAGAGGGTAGGGCCAAGTGAACCACTCCGATGCAGCAAACGCCAGAAGCAACAATATAGGAGATAGTAGCTCCCACAACACTGAAGGGGTGAAAGCCCCAAGATAAAGAGAAATCCAAGGTCACTAAGAGAAAGAAGACACAGACCAACCAGACCCATTGGGATGAGGTAAATAGAACTAGTAATTACCAGTTCAAAGTGGCACAGGGATGTGCCACCCCTTAAGCATGGGGGATGATGAGACATAAAATTACTCATTTTTTGTACTCTTTTCCCCATAATGTGTGGCATATATTATTGTAGATATAAATATTTTATGGAAATTATATATATAATTGATAGTTTATTTTGCATGTTCTCTAATATTTACCTTTAAGTGTAATTTGTGTATATTTAATAGAAATCACTGAATTTTGGCATGTTTTCGTCGAGGTCCAACTTGGACCTAGAACTTAAAACTAAATGAAGGGAAAATATTTGCAGAATATCAGTAAAAAGGTGCGAAGTCAGGCACCCAAGTTATTTGAAGTGCCTGACTTTTGTTAGGCACCTGCTTCCCATTGTACAGTGGAAGGTTCCTGTTTCCCATTATACGATGCAAGGTGTCTGCTTCTCGTTATACAGCAAAATGTGCCTACTTCCCATTATGCAAGTGAAAGGTACCTGCTTCCCGACTTCTTCAACTATGGTGCTTGATTCTCGTTATCGTCAAACTTCAGCATGACTCTGTGGTTGGCAGAACAAGGCGAACACGTCGACAACTAGCATGAAAGGATTTCTAGCATCATAAATAAATATGGGATAATGTCAAAGGTGATTCATCACCTATTTTGTAGTTGTTACATAAATTAATTATATAAGTCATGCAAATAAAAAATCAGCATATTTTGGAAACAAAATACGCTGAAAAATCATGATATTTTTCCCGATTCAAGAAACCAACTATAACAGTGAATCACGTGTTGATTCATTATGAAAATTGTAACAGGGCTGGCTGCATACTTTATAAATATGTATGCCACCCATGAAGAAGATCCCTCAGACTGTTTATGTAATTTTCTCAGCTTTAAATTGTAAATAAAAATCTCTACATTGTTCTTGTAAAAAGCATCTTCTAAGCATCCGGTGAACATTCTACCACGTGCAGAATATGTTGGAAGCATGGGACCACTTATAACAGAGTTATTCCCTATTTTTTGTAATTATTTTAATAAATTAATTTATTTCTAGCACTTTCCCTATTTTTTGTAATTTCCAGCAAGGTAGTTATTTAGAGTTTTAATATTTTCAGTCCTATTTATTAGACTTAGCATAGGATTATGGGTTTAAACATAAAATTTAATGAAAATTAAACACCCCCCCAAACCATAATCCAAGGGAATCATCTTCGAAGGAAAAATTACGAGCATAGATTTTGCACGGCTACTCACAAGACTATGAGCTACCCCAGGTTGATAATTAAATGGAGGCAATTAATTGAACCATAGAAAAACTAACCAATGTTTTACTGAAGATAGATCAACATAGGTTTATATGTCATTGATTATGAAATAGGTGCGACTCCAGAGGGACCTATCAATAATGACCAATCAACCACAAGGATAAAGAAATTGTACCAATTTCGAGGTGGATATTAGGCTAAGGGAGGTGAATATATTTTGTTTCCCCCATCACCACCCACACATCCCATGTGGGATAATGATAGTGGAGACTTAGGAAAACTCATTTTTCCAATTGTACTTCCTGTACACAATGGTGTCATTCATAGAAAACTACAGGCGATGGTTACTTTACAACCCAAGGAGTGTTTACCTCGATGGATACCCAAATGTTGAAGCTAAATTAGTTTAATTTTGAATGTGATGGATAATAAGAACATCATACCGAGGTAGTGTGATATTACTATCAATTAGGTACTCCCATAATGAGATTACATCCACTAGATAGAGCTAATGGAACTTATTCTAATGCATGGTCTTTGAGCTTTATTTATTTTAGGGGTGAAGCATGATGAAAATTCTGACATCAGTGAGAGTTGTAGATCAAATTAATTATAGATGCTGACCAGGATTTGTAGGACTCAATTATAGCATTAGAGAGGCACAATTAGGCTTTAACTAAGACATCTATTTATAGATGTATTTCTCCATCTCCAAGATGATAGTTTCCATTTGTTTTCATATATTTTCCATCAAATGCTATAGACATCCTTGATAATTAGATCACAAATATGTAGGGTAATTTTGACAAGGATAAAAGAAACATTATCGGTAAGATAAAACAAGGGTGAGACTATCCAAAAATCGACTAGTTACAGGAATAAATAATACTTAATCATAATGACAACAAGACACATTATGGGTCAATTTCTCTTATCTTTCCATTCGTACACATTGGGTCCCTTAATATGCAATGCAACCGTACTACAAATGGTGGATAAATACCGAACAAAACGATCTACCTTTCTACAGTCTAGAGTAATTTCCTAATAGCAAAAAATTATAGGGGTGGATGTTGATGTAGAATCAATTTTGATAGGGGATTTTAATCAATTTTTAACTTCATTATTCCCCTATGCTTCACATTTGGAGCTTAGCAGAAGAGTCTAGTGATCCACCTCTTTGCACCAAGTAAAAAAATTTTGTCCAAAATGTAATAGGAAGCATTGATGTCCCTTACTCTAGAGCGAACATGTATAGGTATTTAGTGAAAACAAGAAGGGTCTAGACTCCAAATTATGCGTGTGGTTTTCTATTGAGGAATACAACCCAATATCCCACTTTTAATATTTGGTGGTTAAACCATACAACAAAAGTACTATTACATGATAATGGAGATAGCCTCCTAGCAGTAACCATGGAGGCTCCGGCGCTGGCAGTTATGGTGAAGCACAACCTAATGTAGAACATCCCATCAAGAACTACCTTTAAGCATATTTATTACAAAGGTATACCAAGGGTTTAAATATCTCAATGTTTACGACACAAAGCCCTTATTCATGATCTATATTAGAGGTTTAAAACAACCAATAATGGTATTATGACATTATACCAAACAAAGTAATATTAGAATCATACAAGAGATAACAGTCTATCCCAAAGGTTTAAAATAACTAATAATGGTATTATGACATTATAGCAAATAGAGTAATATTAGAATCATATGAGAGACGATAGTCTATCCCAAAGGTTTAAAACAACCAATAATAGTATTATGACATTATACCAAACAAAGTAATATTAGAATAATATGAGATACTTTAATAAGGGGGATAAGTATTTCTTTTCATATTAATCTAACACATTCTAAAAGGCTAAAAAATTTAATCACATCATGATATTGTTTACTTTATGCAAAGCTAAATACAATCATATTCTAATCAAGAGAGTTCCAACCTAATCTCCCTCCTTCTCAAAAGCCTCTTAAGCCTTGGTATCCATAAAATTATTCCAAGATTACCTCTCAATAGCTAGCTATCCCCTTAATATCAATTTTACCTTCTAAGACCATTCCTATTGGTCAATTACCTCTTGTTAAAGACTTAGTACTCTCTTGAGACTTTTTGGTTTATGATCTACCAAGGTAGAGAGCATACTCCCTAAGTCCAAGATTTTCTACCTCCCTCCATTGCTTGTCTCCTCTTTTATAATTTTTCCTAGCTTCTCTTCCCTCATGAGCAAGAAGATTGGTATATTTTTAAAATATTAAAAGGAGCCTTTTTTTGGAGTTACTTCAAATAGTGATATTCCTTTTTTATTATTTAAAAATTGGGGGAAGGGACAAGAAGGGATAAGGTGGGAGTACCTTACGCATTTTACGCCTTCCCTTTTTCCTAGTGCAACTGCAAAGTCTACACTATTACTATTGGTAAGGAGTCATGTGGGATGGAGAATAGTCCATCCACTAGTCAAATATGCATATTTTTATTATTAAATTATGACCTTGCTCTTTTTGGTTCCTTTTTAAAATTGGATATATTTTGGTGGACACCTAATTGTAAATTGTAAATTGTTTTTTATTTTGGTTCCTTGATTTATTGGGGACTTTGATGGAGGCTCATTAATCCAAAATATTTTGGATGTAAATTTTTTTTTATATTTTTTTTCAATTTTATAATAATTAGATCATTTTAAGTTTAAATCTCCAATATTAACCCTAATAAAAAGAACCTTTTCACCTTGAAATTATAAATAATTTTGAATTTTAAAATTAATTGGCCTAATTTTTATAAATATTTTTAGGCCAACCCCTTTACACGTAATCCTGGATTTTGGATTTATGAAAGGTCATGGCTAGGAGGAGACTGCTCATCCATATGCATCAGCCATAGCGGTTTATCACACTACCCATTTAATTTAAATTCTAGGGAGAGAGTGCAATAGTTTGGACTATAGCTCTTCTTAGGAAGGTCCAAGGTTCAAACCATAGTGCGGGCTACTGTGTAAGGGGTGAGTGTGATGGCTATGTGTTAAATTCCCTATTGACAAGTGTAGCGTGTGTGAGGGGTGAGTGTGCGATGGCTGTTTTAAATTCCCTATTGATAAGTGTAGCTCATGGTTGGCGGATTTTATCACACTACCCAAAAAAAAAACCAATACTAGGCGGAGTTTATCACACTACAAAAAAATAAAAAAAAAATAAAAATAAATTGACTAATACTAACCAATACTAGCTATGATTTTCATTTGTAATTAAAAATCTATCAAGATTTATTATGCTATTGTTATTAAAAATATTGACTTTGAACAAACATTTTTTTAAAGATTTGGTTAGTATGATAAATCCTTATGACCAAGGCAAAAGGTTGAGCAGTCTTCTCCCAACCATGATCCTTGTAAATCCAAGAGCTATGCTTATCAATAGGGAATTTAACACACAACCACGACATACCAACCCACTCACACACTTTCTGACATCACCGTTTGAACCTTAAATCTTTGTTAACGAAAACTGTTTCCGAGGCTTGTTCCATCCGGATAAACCTCTCAAGTTAACCAGGTTTTTTGGTATCCTGCACAGGCCACCTTGGACCTCTTTTAGAAGATTAGGAGAAACTTTCCAGTGAGATACGTAAATTTTTATTCAGGAGAATAGAATATTTTTTCTAAATAACTAACATTAATATTTTTTAATTGATTATATGAGACTATAATATTTTTTTAATTGATTATATAAGATTAAAATGGACATTACCCTATTATATCATAACCATATGATGATATTACAACAACATTTATAATTACTCAATTTAATCTTATCTAATTAAATATACTAATACCATTTGGTAGTAGCTAACATATAACTTCTATTTATCTCTATAAAAGTCATGTTAATCATCATGATAATATTTTATTTATAAAAAAATAAATAATTTTTTTATTAATTTATCAAATTAATTTAAAAATAAAACCAACTATTAATTTAGCATAATTACCTCGTAGTACTACAACATCATATACCAATGTTTTCAGAATGAATTTTTAAAATGTACTAGAAAAGATAAAAACAAATCTTAGAGGTAAACCATTGTTAAAAATAGAAAAAGGTCAAGCTTACCAAGGATATTAATACAGAGGTTGCATTAGAAATAATGCAGTGGTAGTGTGAGAAAAACATGTTGGCTAAAAACTGTTATTTTTTTCTAATTATATGAAACACTCTGAACATTTTTTTTAGTTTCAACATATCCCGCGCCATGTAAAATCCTAACAGTCAAGATATCGTGGTTTGAGACTTTATTTTTTACCAGGTTTGAAGATACTTTAAAAGTTGTGTGAGAATGATAATATCAAAAACATTTGCTTCCGAAATCCATTGCATACCTCTCTAGCCTGTTACATAAGAATTATTCCTCTCCTCAATGAAATGTGTATTCTTTTTACCATTTTGTGAAAAGATTAAAGGAATATTCACGATTGTATTTTTCAACCCTGTCAGCGCAATTTTTTGTTTCTCAAAGTGGTGATCCAGATTCTAACACAAATGGTGCAAGAGCTGGTTAAGAAGCCCCTCGTTTTTGTACTCGTTGTACAGAAAACTGAACGAGAACTATAACACAAAAGACACAAAATTACAACGAGTTTCTTTTACATACCTGGTGATTTTTGCTGGAATCGAATTTTTCATTGCGAGAATCCAAACATAAGAGAGTCCTTGACGGTTGAAGATTTATAAACATGAGAGAGTTTTAGTTTAAAAATATATTTTGGAAAGGATAAGTTAGATAGTAATAATTAAGTATTTGTTGATTATTTTAACTTACCTTTTCTTTAACCAAATTTATAATAAAAACATCTAACTTAATAATATTTAATATTACATATTTCTGAGGAACAGTCCATTGCAGATGTATCGAGTCAACAAACATCACCGAATAGACTGCGGAGACTTGGCTGTACGCGCACCAACGGTCGTGCGCCGTCGATTTGGGGACTAAAATATGTCTAGTCTACTCCAATTCATTTTGTGGCTGTGATTATTACTCTTTATATATTATAATAATAAATATGAATGGGATTTTCGGAAGGAAAGCATTTTTCCAATCTTGGTGAGACGTCACATGGTAAAGTAAATAAAGCTTGAAATTTTGAGGAGGGAAAGATTCATTCCATTTTCATAATTATAATTATTAACATATTTGAATTTATTTTTATTTTTTATTTTTTTTTGCCTGATATATAAGGGAGTTGCTTATATATTTTTAGTAATTGTTAAGTATAAAATCATGAGGGTCGCTTTTAACAAGTTTACACCATCTTATTATTGATGATTCGACTTTAGGGGGACCATTGATCACTTGGAATTTGTATTATCGTCATTATTCTAATGCGCACTCACAGGATTCAGATCAGACTACTTTTACAATAAGCATGCCTTCAAGGTTTGAACCTAGGTCTTTTCTTGGTAAGTGCTTGGCTAGACAAACAACTAGTAATCCACTTAGTCCTTGGGGATCAAAATTTTTTTGAGTAGTGTGATTACTGTAAACATGGAAAATTAACCCACCAAAGTTAGTCAATCTTCCTATAACCTTTGGGAGGACCCCCAAACTTGTCCAAGCACTAGTTTAGGTCTCTCTTCCTCTCCCCCTTCTCTTTTTCCTAGTTTTACTGAAATCGCAATCAACCCTTTTAGGGTGCAATTTCGACAAAGTTAGGGTTTTTTCTTAGAAAACCCTATCTTTTGAGCCAACTCCCAAGTCATCGGCCCTCCCTTATGTTTTTCCACTCTTTTGCCATCCAAACCTCTTATAAATAGACGGTTTTGGATCCTCTTTTGCTAATAAGAAGTCTTCAGAAGCAATTTCTAAGATTCTAAGAAGTGTGATTTCAAGTGTTCTTTGTTTTAGCAAGCAAGTCTTCAAACAAGATCAAGTGTTCCTTAGTGTTCTGCTTTACTCTATTGTTGATTTGTTGATCTTGGTGGACAAGTGAGGGGGCCTTAAGGAGAAATCTACCATTTTGTGGAGGACTTCATCCTTTTGTTTGTTTTTTCACTACCACTAGTTTTATTCATTCATTGTATTATTTCTAAAAGTATTTATTCTGCAATTTGTACTAATATTAGAATCCATTCTATTATTTTGCGCTTGTATCCCAAATCACAATCACCCCTTATAGAGCACAATTTTGGTAGAAGCTAAAATCACAATCACCCCTTACAAGATGCAATTTTGGTTTCATTGGGTTTGGGGACAAGGTTTCACTCCTAAACTCTCATTTTCACTTGCATGTTTCGTTTAGGCCATAGCATTGTTATCTCTATCCTATTTTTTGCACTATTTTATTTCATTATATATTGTCTTATTTATTTCCAAAAAGGTCAACAATTACTTTTGCTTTCGAATGGTCAACTAAAAGGACCAAGGGGGCTTTGTTGTTGCACCTCCAAGATCAGTCTTATAGTGGCCTCATCAAGCCGTCAGATGTTGATCAATTTTTCTAAGATTTTGTGAAACTATTTTATAGGTATTGAAGTTGCTTGGATATTCTGGACACAAGTAAAAGTTAAGGTCAACCGTCAGATCAGATAAGTGTTCTATGTTAAACATATTAGGTTTTTTGGTGTTTTATTTTTATCTATTTCTATTCAAAACCTAGATCTTAAATAAAAGAAAATATATTTTGATCATATTCTAGGTTTTTGAAAGAGAAAAGGCATATAGCTTGCATTCTAGGGTTAATTATGTTTGTGCATTCTCTTTAAAACCTTGCTAAAAGTAAAATGATCCATTTTGCAAGTTAGGGTTTTAGTGATCATTCAAAATTTAGAATCATTCTAGGGTTAGTCCTTGATTGCCTGCATTGATTGTTTGCCTTGCATTGTCCTTGCATTTATTATCTTAGATTATAGAAAGGTGAAACATAGGTGATTTTTTTAATATATACATCAAAAATATCCACGCCAAACTTGGAGTGAGTCCTAAAACCATTCCTAAACCCTTTGATCCCCAAACCTGCAAGTGTAGAGAATATAACACACCCCACAATCACCTTGGATCCCAAAAAATCTAGACAAGAATCATATGTGGTAGGGAAGTTTTCCCCCTCTACATCTCTGGTGAACCCGACGTGAAAGGACGTCTTAGTGGCCAAGATAGGAAGCATATTCCTTTTTTTATTTTGAAAACTTTAAGCAATACCTCTATATTTTTTCTTAGATTTACAAAACAATAAAAATATCTTAAATTCTTCTTGTGTGTATTTCTTAGTGTTCTTCTCTATCCTTTCCTTTCCTCCTAATGGCTCTCAATGGGTACTAACTTTGATCCTCTTTAGGGGCCCAATGGAGGTTTCACTTTTACATATTTTGATCATATATGGGGTTTCAAGAAACATCATAGAGAGGTTTTGGTTAAAGCTATGAAAGAGGAAGCCCAAATTGAAAGAGGTGGTATGCCACCTTCTCTAACCATATCTCCTAGGCATGTTCATAACTACCCCTTGTTTGAATCTTCACATCATGCTAATCCTTGTCATAAATCAACATATGCTACTACCATGACCACCAATGTTGGAAGGATTCCACGAGTTCCTCCAACTAATAGTGCATATCAATATTATGCTCAATTTTCTCCTTGTTCTACTCATATCAATATTCATGCTTCTATTCCACCACCTGTCAGTTATCCTTCACAACAAGATATCTCATATCAAAACCCATACCATAAAGTGTTTATACCTCCAACATTCACCAAGTTTCCTTTCAATAATGTACCTATACCCTCCCCTAAGGAACCTAGGGGTATTGCACAACAACAATATTGATATGCAAAGTATGGTGAAGCAATTGGTTTCAAGAATGGATATGATTCAACCTCCAAGCTTCACCTAAAACTATAGGGAAATGTGCAATCAACCCTTAGACCTTGTTTTCACTTCTAGGTCATATCCTAAGCATTTTTTAATGCTAGTTTTGCCTATTTATAAGGGAAAAAAGGACCCAATTGAACATTTAAGGATGTTTAGGACAACATGCCATGATTTATATATGATGATATGTTGTTGCTAAAGGCATTCCCTAAGAGCCTTGGTGGTATGGCATTGGAATGGTATTATCAATTGCCTCATCATTATTTTAGGAATTTTGAAGAGAACATAAATGTTTGTTCAACAAATTTGGGGCTTATGTTGAGAAAAATGTGACTATGAAAGATGTTTATATGTTGATACAAGGTAAAGATATTTTTTTTCAGAATTATTATCTCATTGAAAATTTTTAGTTAGACGATTGAGATATACATTACCTCCTTGAGACATGCTGGAGATATTTATTGGAAGTTTATAAAAGAAAATATCTTATGAATTAGAATCAACTATTACTTATTTTGACCAAGCTATAGACCTGGCAAGAAGGGTAGAGCAAGCGCTCATTTGAAGAGGTCAAATTAAACCAAATAAAGAAGAAAATAAGACCACAAAAAATCAATATAAGAACAAGCACATAGTTGGTTATGGGGTAATGAATAGTAGGCTTGTTAAGAGTGTTGGTAACACTCTACAAAATATGGTGCTGATCCAACCCCAAAAAATGCCACCAAGAAATTTCACAAGACTCAACACATCTTTGATTGTGGTCCTAAAGCAACTTTTATAAGCAAATATGATTGAGTTGCCTTCCATAAGTCAACTTGATACCATGACTAATTGGTATATTCCCGATCAACATTGTGAGTATCATAGAGTGGAGGGGCACATGACAAACTCATGTAAGATGTTGAAACATGTGGTTCAAGATTTAATTTATGAAGGTCACCTTGTTATAGAGGGTCGTCAACCTAATACCCAAACAAACAAACAATATCCTACGAAACAAGCACTCACAACTAATCAAGATATGGGGATTTTCCAAGAACCCCTACCTAAGCATGGGAAACATGTAGTTACTCAAGTGTCATATCGTAATATGCCATATCCCTACAATAATTTGGTTAGTATGATAGCAATAACTATGAGGTAACAAGCTCAAGCTCACCTAACTCAACAATATCAATAGGAGAGGAGTTCTACATCTAATAAATATTATAAACCACCCTTATTTTTGAAGAGTACCCAAAAAAGGAGCACAAGAGTAGAAAACCCACCTTTAGTGTTAAAACCACAACCTAAAGTCTCCTTTGACATCCAACAACAGTTAACTACTACCCCAACTAACATCTCTCTCTTAGAGCTTTTGTAAACTTCTCCTATTCATAGGGAAGTTTTGTTGAAGCTTCTAAAACAAAAATTGGTTCCTCAAGACATTTTCCATAGTGTTATAATTTATGTTGCAAGTTCTCTTGGAATACATCATATCACATTCTTGGATGACAATATTCCTTCCTCAAACTTGTAAGAGGATTCTTCCCTTTATATTACTGCATTTATTGGAAAAATATTTATCAAGCAAATTTTGATAGACAATGGTTCTTCTCTCATTTTATGCACTTATTAATTTTTCCAAAATTTTATATTAAAAGGGGAAGATTTAACTAAATCTAATATCATCATAAAATATTTCAAAAATGAGTTCCAAGAGGTCTACAGTGTCATATACCTCCCTCTTAGGATTGGACCTAAGATCTTAGACACATTTTTCTATGTGGTGTCTTGCCCTACATATTTTAATCTTCTTCTTAGATGCCCTTGGATTTTTGAGATGAGGGCTATCCCTTCTACTTTTCATCAATATTTGAAGTTCAAAATAAAATATCAACTTGTCACCATTTTGGATGACCCTCGTTCATTTCAATATTATTCAATGGTTGAGGAAGCTCAATCTAATATCAACTTATGTCCATCAGTCTATTGGTCTCACATCACCAAGCAACTTGAAAATCTAAATGAGAGT
This sequence comes from Wollemia nobilis, assembly GCA_028583015.1. Taxonomy (NCBI): domain Eukaryota; kingdom Viridiplantae; phylum Streptophyta; class Pinopsida; order Araucariales; family Araucariaceae; genus Wollemia; species Wollemia nobilis. Next base: position 7,459,937 of record JAQPPZ010016936.1, read on the forward strand.
GAGGAACCATTAATCAATATTTTATCATGGGATCAAATTAATCCTTTTCTTCAAGAACTTCTTCTAGATCTTGCCAAGATCTCCCCTTCACCGAGGATTATGGGTTTACCCTATAATAAGGGTGAAGTCGTACACATTGGTACATGTACCTTTATCTTCGTAGGAGTCTTCCTCGAAGAAAATATCTATGGTAGCAACCCTATTCCTATAGAGTATTATTTTACCCATTGTTGCATGTCCAATGATTACCCACTTTTCAAGCAAATCCTATCTAGCATGGGATATATAGGAAAAAGGTTTGGGGCCATGACATAAAGGTATTCAAAATCCTTTGGAAGTTTAGATTTCTCCTAGGACATGTGGATTAGGTTATGTCACTAAAAAAAATCAACCATTATCATTTGATAATGATGATCACATTTTTTCTTATGATAAATATTTAGATCATAAAGACTTAGAGTGTAGCGATGAGGATGAGGGACCACCTTATCCCTCTAACATTTTGTTTTGCAATATGGTAACTTTGGTGCATCTTGAGTTAGCTCTTACACCAAAGGAGTACACTAAAGGAACCCACCTTCCCTCTTGGAGTGTCCACAATCTCCTTGAGGAATACAAAAAATTCTTACAAAATCTCAGCAACCATATCACCCAATATGTCTATCATGAAGGGAATCAAGCTACATTTATCATGGCTAATTTGGGTTTCTCCTAAGATAGTCTTCATATATGATACAATAATTTCCTCCAATATTTAATCAGAGATTATCCCAATAGAAATCACTCTCTAAATTAAAACCCCAAGCTATGGATTGGGTTCCCTCTCTCATTGGTAGCCTCCTTGTTGTCCTAAAATGGTTCATATCCTTAATCCTAATATCATGGTTTATTTTCCCTTTGCTCAACCAATGGGTCATCCCCTCTTCAATACACATCCTAGATTGGAAGGATATCTTCCCCTATCATGTGTCTTGTTTTATTTCCTTATTGTACTTCTCTACCAATGCCTCCTTTGTTTGATTTTTTGGTCCTTTACATCCTCTACAAATCCTAGATTGGAAGGATATCTTCCCCTATCATGTGTCTTGCTTTATTTCCTTATTGTACTTCTCTACCATGTGATAATAAAAGCCTATTATGGTCTATGAATCCTAATTGGAAGTTTATAAAATTTTTCCATGCTGGCCTTGTCATTTTATTATTGGTGGCTTTGCTTATTATTCTCATATTTAGTTGCTCGTAATATACCATCACCTACTAGGTAATTATTCCTAGTCATGCACTGGTATCTACAATTATAACCCTCAAGCCTTTTCATGGCATCCCCACATCATCTACATATGCTCAAATGTGAAAATTCTTAAGATGCTCTTTGTGTTTGTCACATCTTCTACTATCTACCACAATGTGAAATCCACCTCCTCTTTTTCAACATGGGCATCGTTGTTAAAGAGGATTTTACAACATGATGATAATCAATGGTTACAAAAACACTTTGGTATTGGAAGCATTGGTATGCACAATAGATTATTATTAAATATTTTCACTCCTTAAAATATAAAACTTTTAAGAGCAATTTGGGCCTAGAATTTTAATAAATATTGCTACGGATGATTCTTGCCTCCTAGTACCCTATTTGTTGGCTTTATTTCTTATCCTCCTTGGTGGTCTATGGAGAGTTGTGACGCTATTATTTATCACTACTCTCATTTACCCTATCACCATCCTTGTTTCAATAATCCCCACTTCCCTTCTCACCATCCATATTTACATCATCCCTACTCCCCTAGTAAACATCGTTATTTCCACAATCCTTGCTCCCTTGTCACCATTATTGTGTCCATCATCCCAGTCATAGTCCCTTATCCATTATTTTCCCCTTCTTTGAAAATGTATGATTAAAATTTAAGCCAAATACTCTTCACCTAGATGATACTATGGAGGAAATATTCAAATATCATGGCCTCCTCATGTTCCTTTAAAATTTCCATGGAAATGGTATGGATCTTTTCCAAAATTTGGCCTAGTCATGGAAATATAATATTGTGTCGATGAATTATCCTATTTAATCAAGGTAGGAGAAAGGCTCAATAAGGACAAGGGTGGCATTATTAGATAGTCTCTTACCATGTATTAGAATAGGTTCATGGTGCTGGTACTTCAATAATTTACTATGAATGATCCTAATTCCATTCTTCATACCTTCCATATTGCATTCTTGAACCATCCTCAAGGCAACAAAGTCATTAACATACTAGAGTATATTTGTTGAGCTATCAAATGGTATGTACAAGATGTTAATAAAGGAAATTCTTCCTTTCCTATTCACTAGGACCCCTATCTTATCATCTACAAATATTTCCTTCAAAGAAATTATAACAAGGTGATTATCTCTTGTATTGATATCCCTTCAAATCCTCCCCATGTATCAAGTCACTATGAAATCCCTTCCTTAATTTATCCCAAAGATGTTGCTCCAAACCCATCCTCTCCCAAGCCTAGCTTAATACTAGAGTTTGATTCTAAATCTTGTGGTACTCCTCTAATTGTAAAATCTAAAGCTCAATAATGCTCCACCTATAGCAAGTTCTAAACAGGGAAGTGTAAGTCCCCCATAATGTTGGAGAAAGATGGCAATTATTCTAAATACTCTCCCACTGAGACTCATAAATTCAAGTATGAGGATGCTCCAATGTGGTTCTCCTTTCATAAAGGATATTCCTATACAACTTCTCCAAGCCTTACAATCACAACCAACAACATGCATGCATTCCATTCATCACCAATAAGGGCTATGTGTAGTTGCTGCATGATATGATGAGCACAATTTCAAGGGCCACCAAAATGATTGCATCACTGTTACAATAGGCCATTGTTATCCTAGAATATTTCCATAGCCAGAGTGAATGTGATAAACCAATGGACATTGGTGACTCACTTATTCCTAAGAATGATGATTGATGAGTCTTTGATCCTCGATTGGGTTAGATTTTATGATCATCTCTTTGCTGGTTAAGGATATCCTCCCTATTTTGAAGATCCTCAATTTATTGTACTTGCTTTTGTCTTTATATCGGAGACTATATTCATTTTTTATGGTGTCTCTCTTTTTGTTTTTGAGAGATAGCCTCCCTTGATGTTATTTTTGTACAAGGTTAGGGGATCCTTTCAAAACCCCTTCCTCCAACTAATAAATTAAAAATAGAAGCTACTAAAAAAATTGAGAAACTCAAGAAACAAATGAAGAATGTAGAATCTACTAAGGTTCAAGTCCTACTTGAGTTAAAGGAGGCCAAATGAGTTGTCCAGGATCTAAATGAAAGATTAGATAAGACAAAGGAATTAAAATAAAGAGCTAGTGAGGCTATAAAAATAACCAGGTTATGTGTAGAGGAGCTAGAACCAATAAGTTCTAATGTATCAAAGCACAACATTATAGGTTGGCAAGCAATGGTTTATACTGTTGGAGAGAAAAATTACAACTATGTCTAATTTAAAAAATGCTACATAGGAAATCATAATAGTGAAAAAAAAAATGGTTGCTTCCGTGGAAGCAAAAGTAACTAAGAAAGAACTATTAATGAATCCAAAAACTACAAACAAAGAGATCGAGGAAACTAAGTCAGAATATAAGCAAGCATTGCAAAAGGAAGATATGGAAAAATAGTCAAGAGAGTAGTTGAGGGTAAACTTAGAAGATAGAGAGAACTAAAGTAGTTATTGAAAAAAGAAAGGGATGAGGTAGAAGTGATGATAGAATCCAAATAAGTTAAGAGAACACAAGGTAGAGAGTATCATAAGTATTTTGTTGCAACATATAATCCATTTTAATTTCATCAACAAATGATGCACAATACTAATATTAAAGTGATTAAGTTACCTTTGGATAGAATGATTGACAAGATTATAGCTTTGGACATGTGTCATAAAACACACACTTTTATGAGACACATAAAAAATCCTTTTTATGTCCTATCAAGTCATTGTACAATTTGATGAGAACTTAGATTCCCTTGGAGGCTATGGTGGCCGATGGTTTTGTAATAACTTCTAGGACTCCATTTGACACATGTCAATCCATAGAATGGACTAGATATTTGAATTTTAGGACCATGGTGAGAATAAATTTCAAATTTAATTTTTTGGAACCATGATTTTAATTTTATCTTTAGTTACATCTATCGACCATCACTTTGTCACAAGAATTAGATAATATGACTAGAAAATTTATACATCCTATGATACTATAATCCTTGGTAACACAAGTAAGCCCACTAGTGGAATGGTTTCCCTCACTAATCCTTGCAATAAATTGTTGACCCACACTTTCTCCTAAATTCTTTGCATGGATGAATCAAGTTATGCTTTAACAATCCTCATAGTTTTCTTGTATCGTTGTGAATTGAGCCATATTACTATGAATCCATGAAGATTTAAAAACTTGTTGATCGTGTGTATGACTTCATTCAATGAAACATTAGATTCCTCTACAAAATATCTATATCTATTATCATGCTCATCAAAACACTAAGAGTCTATTGGTAATGTTGCTATCATGCGTGACAATGGCTTGATCTAGTGTGTCATGAATGACAACATCGTCTCCATCAATATTGATGTCATCGATTCTCCAAATGAGTATGATCGAGTAGATATGCAAAAGAGCAAGCTCCATAATAATGGTTTTACAGATGCTACCCTCTGCATTTTCACTACCTTCCTCAGTATTGACAAATTTTTCTATAGTATATGGCTATGTGCCCTGTAGATTGTTGTATTCGCCCATGTTAAGCAAGCCCAAAGTCATTTCACCCCTACAATACAAAAATCCCCTCACAAAGACCATGCCCTTAATTTTTTCTGATACTTAATGTTTATATGTTTACATTGTTGTATTAGGTTACATTAGATACCAATTTTCCTTGCTCAGTATAGCATAAACATAATTCATGTGAGGAAGGTAGTTTTCATGTGAGGGTAATAACTAAATTTAACTAAATTAGACTAATGCACCTTGTGAGTGGTATTTTCAACCACTTTTTAGCCTCACACAACTAAACTATGATAGTATTAATTCCTAGCACAAGCTACAACTCATAAAAACTACATTGAAATATATCCCTATATACTATATCACTTTCAAGTTTTTCAATAGGTATAACATATGAATTTGATAAAATTAAAAGATATTTTGGTTTAAAAGGATAAGAGGGAAAATATAGGTTTCATAATTGTAAATGGGATAAGGTTTGCAAAGGAAATAATATGGGAATATCAAGTTTATGGAATTGTAGACTTATGAGTTTTGCATGGGCAAAAGTTAGTTGGAGTTTATTTAAAAATCAAACAAATTGTGGGAAAAAATGCTACTCAAAAAATATATTTACTTTTGATACAATAAAATTGCTTATGAAATGAACCTTACCTAAAGGATTACCAACATGGAACTTCATATCAAGTAGATTTCAATTAATAAAGAATAATATTAGATGGGCACTCAATGAGGGGGATTTTACAATTTTTTTGTTTGATTCTTGGTCGAAGCCTTGTCCTCTTATTTGTGAATGGCATTTGCCAGCTCAAGTATATATATATATATATATATATATATTGTAAAATACCCAAATCTCAAAGACTATATTAATGTGAGCAACAACTCTAGCTTATGGATATCTATGAATAACCTAGTAGAAGAAGATAAACTCAAACAAATAGTGAACAAGCTTCAAAATATTATTCACTAGTTCTACCTACCTATTTTTACATGGTAAGACTTGTTGGTTTGAAATATATCAAAAGAGGGTTGATGCTATGTTCAATTGGGATATGAGGATTTAGAACAATAAAAATTTTCTACTCTTAATATTTTCCCTTGGAAAAATGTTTGGTCACTAGAGGCTCTCTCTAAAGCCTCAAAATCCCTTTGGTTAGCAATCCAAAGTAATATTATTGTAGTAGAGAATCTAAAAATAGGATATAATAGACCTTTCAAGTGTGTGTTGTCTAAGAAATATCTAGAAGCATAAAATTATTTGCTTCTTGAATGACCCTTTGCTTACACCATTTGGGGTCACTTTTAAAAATATATGAGAATATATTAGATAGCTCCATCAACATTGAAAGAGTTGATGAAGTTTTAGATTATATATCTCAAAGATAAATTATTTTGTTTTATGTGAATGATTAACCCTATCATTATTTGTTAGAATTTTATTTAAAAGTAAAAGTATATTTTTTGAAAATAGATCTAAAAATCATGCCCAAGTTTGGAACCATATTATTGACTCTCTTGTAGAATATTTACAAACATGGTGCTTAACATCAAAAGCCTCAAGTACCAAAAAAGAGGTGCTAGTCTCCTCGTCACAAGATTTGAATATACATAGAAGGATCATGTACAACATTGGAGTTAACACAAAGAATATGATTCAATATATGATAAAATAAAAATGTCCATACATTTAGTTTATTAAAATTAATTATAATTATGCTTCTAAATAAAATCTAGAAGAAATTTATGGAGGTGGTGTATTTTGAAATAATAAAGACAAAATTCTATCCACTTACTCGTAAACATATGGGACTTCAACTAATAACTAGACTATGGCACTTCTTACAAGGATCAAAATTTCAATTGAAGAAGGATGGAAATATATTTCAATTAATGAGGATTTACAAATTATCATTTATGTTATCAACAAAAATAGATGTGGAGATTGGATAAAAAGTATAATTATTGTTGACGTTAAGCAATTATTTTTGGACGCACTCTCTTGAAAATGTGAACCTATCTATAGAGATAGAAATTGAATAGCAATTATTTTAGTCAATCCTAGCATTGATCTTAACCTTGGAAAAATACAAAAGTTAGAATATAATTGGCTGAATAAATTTTTATCTCTTAAATAAAATGACGTCAATAAGTTGATTGTAGAAACATAATAATCTGATAAATATGAAGAATATATTTAATAGTGAAAAAGGAATAATAATTTTGACAAAAAAGGTAAGCTGAATAAACTTTACAACTTAATTAATAGTGGAATATTTAGTAAAGTCACAAATCAATTTTCAAACCTAATTTTAGCAATGTTTTGACCACGATGATCTATCAAATATTTACACATTATACCATATGAGATGATAGCTTCTTGCTTATAACAATTTGTTGGGTGTGATATTATTTAACCTTTCATGATCATTGTTATTCACATCCACTTTATTGATTTTATTATACTATTTTTCATGGATAATTCTATATGTCAACCTTTGAATAATCAACTTCCATACGATCTCTCACTAGAGATAGTATAGGTATATATATATATATATATATATATATATATATAGAGAGAGAGAGAGAGATGACTACTACTATTATATGGTATATTTATTGTTAAAATATTTATTAAAAATAGAATTTAAAAATGATAAATTATGTATTTCTCTATAAAAAAATTATTGTAAATCAACATTAAAAATAACAAGGTTGTATGTACATATGTAAGGTGTAAATAAATCTTGAAAGCTGGGACATGTAGATGATAGGGTGTAAGGGCATGTATGATACCAATAGGAAAGGGCTCTAATAACTTTAGGTGCCAAAAGCACCTACCAATTGCAAAAATGTACACCATTAATAAGCCTAGTATATGTTGCATTATTCAAGTGTTGCATATGTACGTAAGAATAAATGTGTGCATTCTTAATATGACCCCAAAATAATGCATACACAAACCTATATAATGTTTAAAATAAAAAATTCTAAGCCCACATATTTTGCTAAACATGCATAGAAGGGGTTGTGCTATATTGTACCGATGTAAATGCCATAAAATACATATTTGAAACTTTATTAACATTCTAGGCATGAAGCATTCCACAATAAGTCATTATATAATTTTTATTGCTCCCCATTATGTTTTATTTTGAAATAGTATTACCAACCTATGTGCCACTTATGGTAGTTTCTTAATTTCAACAAAAATATTGAACTACATCAATATGCATCAAATATGATTTCAAGGATTTGTCATCATTTATGGCTCTAAGTCCTTAACATACTTTGAAACTATTTTTAGATTATTTTTTCAATGGGTTATATGGAATTTGGGTCTCCTCCTTGAAATGTTGAGGAATTTAACCAGTTGAGCTAATGCCACTTGATTATTTTTAGATTTTTTTAGTTTTCCATATATTCTCCCATTAAAAAATACAAAATTACATGTAGATTCCCTTACATTCTACATCATGCCTTAAAAAATCACTTGGAAATATTTCCCTACAAGAAAATTTATTATTAATGTATTTTAATTAAATTGTATGATTTTATAATGCCAAATAAATCAAAAAACTCCTCATCTAGATTAATCCACTAAATATTTCTTTGTCTTATCATTGTTTTGGGAATTAATACTACTCTACATATTAGTTTAAGCCTTACTTATGATTATTTATTTCTAGACTCAAAATCCCCTGTCTTTTTACACTTGGAATCCTTCAAGGGCATTAATTTCTCTATGTTTCTTGCCATTAAAAATGATATTATATAAACCTTGTATTTTTATAGATTTACTATCATACATACTCCATCGAAATGGTAAATATGTTGTCCATGAACTTGTGTAAATGATCCCATTTATTTGGGAAGTCTTCATCAATTTGAAATATTATTATCTAATACAAATCCATTTTGTCTTTGATGGGCATTGACTTAGTTGAAGGTAAACTAAAAGTGACTTGTGGCTAACTAGAATTGATGTATTATTATTTATTTAGAAATTTAACTATGACAAAAATTTACATGACCATTAATCCATGTTAGTAAATAACATATACTAATTTCTAGATTGATAATATTTTACATAAATTGTTTCTAATCTTATGAAAGGAGATATTCAAACAAAAGACACTTTCTAGAATTTAAACTTTAGTGCTTGATAGTAAGTTCCAATGCTTGTTGGCTCTCTCATATGTTAACATATGACTAGTGAGTATTTTTGAAAGAGTTAAGGTCTTTTCAATTATGTTTTCTAACAAATTTTAGTTTACATTGGATTTTCTATGAAAGGCTTAAATTATTACCATAAAAATTTTCTAATACAAATAAATTTAAAAAAAAATTCTTTATAATTATATGGTTGATAACAACAACAAAAGCTATCAATATATTTTTAGTTTATATAAAGGACCCATAACATATAAAATTTAATAGATGCTATAGATAAGAGGACTAATTTGTTGACTCATGGGATTTCGATCGATCCTTGCTACACTCAAGCAATGGATTGCCAAAAACTAGAGAACTAAATGTGAGTTCCAAATCTCTACTTACCCTAATGGTTACTTATTATGTTTGCTACTAAATAACATAGGGAGGAAATTTTTTAAAGGGGTCCCCCATGGTTCTTTGGTAGGGCAGGGATCTTCATGAAGCCTTGGCATACCATGTTCAAAGCCATGGAAGAAATACCATCAACTACCCCTATTTTGATTTGTTTATTTGGTATCCCAACAAAATACTAGAACCCAAATGTATTAGAAACAAATGGAAATTATTTAGGAGTTTTCATGATGATTGTTGATAGCACTCAATAGTTAGAGCATATGATTTATTCAAGGATTTGTGCTAATTGATTTTGACAAACCACTTCAAGAGGAGATCACCTTACAATATGGGGAAGAAATATGGGAGCAAGTAGTAGGTTATGAAAATATTCCTTTTAGATGCAGTATCAATCATAAATATGATATTCTAGCCAAGGATTGTCCATATAAGGTCTCTAATATAGAGAAAGATGATGGGGACTTGGGAGGATTTCAAATGTTAGAAATAGTGTCTATTTTATCATTTGGGTTATGTAAATGTATCCTCCAAGATACATACTTATATTGCTTTATGTGCAAGTTATGTAGTTACTTCATGCAATGTAATAAATGCACAAGTGTCAATGTGCAAGTTGTCCCTTGCATAGTTAGATAGAGTGTTGTCCAAGTATCCAATTTTTCCTATATAAGGATGGACTCATAGATAGATAAATTTAGAGTCGAGGGACATAGTCAAATAATGTAGCTTAGTGGATAGTATAGTACTGTGTGCCTCACCATTCATTGGTGGTGGATACAATGTAGTTCAATAGCTTTATTAATGGTGTTAATTTCCTCCATAGCTATATTGTAATATTTTATATGATTTCTATTTATAGCATATTTTAGTCATCTACTATATTTAATTTCTTTCATATTATTATGCATCTTGTGATTGTTATCTCCCAAGGCTCATTCATCAAAAGTTAATAGTGGTATCATAGCCATGGTAGATCTAGTTTGTGTAGGTCAATAGCAAAACCACCATTATCATTTAGCCCGAGTCTTTTGTCAAACTGACACATCGTTGGACCAACCACTATAAAAATATCTTAGAAGGTTCAAGGTGGTAGAATTAGGGAGAGTCACGAAGTTAGGACTGAAATAAATCTCTGTTCCAAAAAATACTAAGATCATTTTTGTCTAATGTATTTTCCATGAAGTTGTTAGGAAAAATCGTGAAGACTAGGACTCAACATTCAATCCACTAGATTGACAATTCATCTTATGAATATTATCTAGGTTATCTGGAATTTTCTAACTAGTGCCTAAAGTTTTTTTGTTGCAAAAAAATAATTCTCAATGGATTGGGACTTCTACAATAGAAATATAGAAGACTCCAATTTCATTACCTAAAGATCGATGTGTCCTCATAGTGCATATATTAGTTCATTGTGTAAGAGGAGAATACTATGGAAGAAGACTTCTAGTGAAGGATCCTGGTGAATATAGGAGACTGAAAAAACCATAGGAGCCTTGATACAAAAATTTCATAGAAGCCTTGAAGAAGAAGCCACATAAGTATTGATACTAAAATTCCCATAGAAGCCTTGATACTGAAAAGGCCATAAAATCCTTGATATTGAAAAGGCCATAAAATCCTTGATATTGAAAAGGCCATAGAAGACTTGGTACTAAAAAAGGCCACAAAAGCCTTGATATTGAAAAAGGCCACAAAAGCCTTGATATTGAAAAAGGCCACAAAAGCCTTGATCCTGAAGAAGAATTCAAGAAGAATATATGATTCAGAAGTAGACTAAATATTTTAGTACTAATATCTTTTTTGCAGGGATAGAAGATTTAGTGAGTTGGAAAACATCCTACAAGAAAGTTAGGAATAGAATATTCTTCAGAATCAACTCAGCCTTGAAGCAAAGAAAATGAGATCAAGAAAACATCTCATTGAAGAAGGACTAGGAGAGTCTTGCTCGAAGCCAGAAGCAATAGAATTAGAATACCTAGGAGAAGATCTCACCACCAACACTTCTAGGAGCAGAAGGTTGAAGAGAAGGTCTCAAGGAAGACCATTAGAATCTGCAAAATCAAATTTCTTGAGAAGGTCTCATAGAGCATCCAAAAAAGGGTAGGAGAGCCTTGCTAAATATCAAGAGAGTTATTTGGATGACTCGTTGGATAAATCCACTACCAAGGTGAAGTTCCTGATAGTGAAGGACTTGGGACAATTGCCACCATCTGACAACAAGCCCAAGAGGAGAATTTGGCAAGGAGTGTCAAATTTGTGAAGAATAATTTATCAAGGAGTACCAAATCCTAGAAGAAGATCCTACTTGAAGTCAGAATTCGATAAGAAGACTTGAAGATAGAATAAGCTCACCAAATATTGGAGATTTGAATATTACATCTCACAGCAAGAAGGCACTACTTTAGAGACATAGACTTCTCCAAATATACAACAGAAGGAGGAGAACACAAGAGGATAACAAGCCACCAAGTCCTAGGTTTGTGAAAGAAAGTTTGAGACCATAATTTGGTGAAGGAGTTGTACAGGACATCCTACTTGAAGTAGCAACTTGGTGATTTTAGACACCAAGATCTACATCCTCTACAAAAGTGGCAAAAGAGCTATAGAAAAAGGTAAGTAAATTTTTGTGCAAGAAGATTCATTAATTGGATTACTTATCATATTTATTAGAGCACCTAAAATTGGATTAAAGTTACAAGAAGAAAATTAGATTACAGTCTTCTAATGTGCAAAAAGGAAAATATTAATTTTAAGGATTTATTTGCACATTTATTAGGAGTTGATTAAATTTTATATTAGCCTCTATCCACTACCTATCATCTACTTTGGAAAATTAAAAATAAGACTAAGTCCTACAACATTGGTTGTAGTGAAATTGTAGAATAACTCTTAAAGATTCATTTTAGGTTATTATTGATTAACTGCAGTAAAATATTAGTGCATGAATTTGAGATTTGATTGGAGTGATAAGGTGTAATATTAATGCATTAAAAGTGAAGGACTTGTACTATTATACTAATCTCAAAAAGAAATTTGTTTTGTATTTTTTAAGGACAAAAAATATGATTTATATCAAGTGTCTAAATATACTATTGAAACACAAAAATTTGCAAATTGTAGTGGCTAAAAGAAGCCACCAAAAATGTTTAGAATCCTCCAAAATTTGGAGGATAACATAACTAACCAAAAATAGAAATAGAAGCTTCAAATATTGAGACTTGGTGAGTCTCAAATCCAAAATCATTACAAGATTAGATGCAAAGAAAGAAAGTGTAGAAAATTACATCAATTGAAAAGATTCTATCTACTATTATTTAATATTGGATTTGTTATCAATGTATCCAAGCAAAAATGGAAAGGTGTGTCTACTCTTAAAAGACAACCTCAAAACCCTTGTATTGTAGGAAAAATATGCCACAAAACTAAAATTTCATATCTAGAAATAGAGTGCAAAAGAAGGTATATTAAAAGAAGCCTTATATACAATATTATAATACATTATAATGAACTACTCTAATCTAAATTTTATAGCAAAAGAGTAGAATTTTAAGTGCCACAAAAGGGCACATTAACTACAGGGTAAATCAGCCAAGGAAGGTCGGACTTCAACACTCTTCTTCCCAAGATAAAAGTAGCCACTCAAAGGGATTGTCTTGGGCATACATACCTACAAAATGAAAACTCATATCTTATTATCTTCAAGCTACATTTACATAGACAAGAGAGTGCATATCTATTTTTCAAAGACATCAAAAATAAACAAAGGATTCAACACGATTGGAGGCATAAAAAATAAGGAGCAAAGGTGTTACATTCATGGTATCTAACTTGGAGAAGACCATCCACCAAAGGAAGATCCAAATCGTTGTCCAAGATCCATAGCGCATCATCAATCTACCTATATAAGAATAGCTTGCTTGTTGCCCAAGCAACGTAGCAAAGAAAATGAATGGTTATGAAAGGGTTTGAGGAGTTATAATATCCATATTTGAAGATGTTATAGGTAAGGGCTCCATATAGAGATAGCACTTGGCATAATAAACATCATTCCTCTCTCAGCGTTCAAGAAACTCCCACACAGGGAGCTATAGTGAAGCAATAACACTTGGTATTCTCCACCAGCATCACACAAGTGGCCATATATTTCATATTGCTTCAAGAGCATTGAAAAAATAACTTGGGATGTTACAAAAAGAAGGGAGTGCTCACTTGTAATGAACGTGACACTTTTCACAAAGTCTATGATTAATTATCCATAAAAGGCATTCGAAGTCCAATTTCAAGGTGTGAGAAAAGCATAGTCAAATACGTACAAAGAGGGAGTGAAGCACATTCAAAAACATTTGAAGTGCAACATGGAAGGAAGGAAGAAAGAGCATTAAAAGCTCCTATATTTTGGAGGTCAAACCTTTAGCATCTATGTACCATTGAATACTAGTAACTCTAAGGGATATCCATTCATTCTAGTGCCAAAGGTATCACTTACATTATTGTTATATTCAGTCGTAGAAAGCATCGAATAGTGAGGAAATTTTGCATCTAAAAAGGTAAGGTTTAATCCCATTTATTATTGCTTTCATAGTTGGAAATATAAGGGTTATAAAATAAGGTTAAAATTTAGATTTTGAAAGCAAAAGCTATAAGGGGTAACTTATCTCATTGATTTAGTATTTGTAATTTAACCTAGAAGAAATAAAGAATTCTACTTGGATTGAATTATTTAACATTTTACAATTATTATTATTTTTCTAATTTTACAAACGTGGGAGCCACAAGGGTTACTCCATAAAATTTATTTTAGTAGAAATTATAAATAATACTAGGGATATAAAAGAGGTTATTAGGGTTTCTATTAAGGTTGGATAAATATATTTTTACTTGTCTTAAACCTTCAAAAAAGGACAAAATAATTCCAACATTAAAACCTCTTTAAAAATTGAAAAGTGCTTAGTTCAATTAGGAGGAATAATGTATTAAGAAGTTGATTTTTGATCTTTACAAAACTTGTACAAAATCAACCAAAATTGAACTATATTTTCACAAAAAAGCACTATATCATACTTCAAAATATTTTGGAGTCATAAGAAATTCTACAAAACTTGATAACCATAATATTTGTCTAAGATTATCAAGTTGGAAAGATATGAGCTTTTGTCAAAAACCTAAAATTAGGTTTTCATACTCTCAATACTAGGGAGACATAAGGAAGCCTACTAGACTAATAAAGGTTTCATAAAATCAAGATTATATACTTCAATTAAGGAGCCATATAAGAATTTATACTTCTACTAAAAAGTGCTCCAAAAAGCAAAAATCCGATGCCATAAAACTTGGGATCATGAATATGCTTATGAAATCATAAGGAAGGTTAGATTTAGCTTCAAAAATAATCTATAGTAAAATTTTAGAAGATAATTTTGATACTATGGAGTGTTGTCTTCAAACTTGTCTCAATGAAGCAATTGCCAATGGAAAAGTGATATTTTACTTTCCTTAGACTTTGCAAGCATATTATACATGGCATTGCTCACATATAAACACTACAAGGTAAAAAATGATGAACAAAAAGGATCGATAGAATTACTCAAAAATAAGACAAAATTTGATGAATCATAAGTAGAAAATTTTTTCAATCCTCATGTAGCATCAGTACTTCCTGTTCTACTACCTCAAAATCATATCATGATGCCTTAAGTAGTTGTTCAGAAGATTGTGTATAGACTAAATATAGGAAAGGTAGTAGCTTCTCCTCCTATGAGAACACATAAACTAGAATCAAAGAGAAAGCCAAGGATGAAGAAGAAAACATAGTAAAAGAGGAATGAGATCAAGACTATTTGAACAAACAGATAAAGAAGGAAGGCTCAGATCTAGCTCACTCTACATCATATGAAGACATATTACCTAGTGAACCTAAACACAAAGAATGAAGATAAATTTAAGAAAGAAGAAGATCCATATTGAAAACTAAAGTCTTCAAAACCCAAATAATGTAATATAGGGGGGGTGTTATAAGTAGTGTTTATTCCATCATTTGGGTTGTGTAACTCCAAGTTACATAATTAGATTACTTTATGTGTAAGTTATATAGTTACTTCATGCAATGTAATAAATGCACAAGTGTCAATGTGAAAGTTGTACATGTGCAAGTTATCCCTTGCACAACTAGATAGAGTGTTGACCAAGTATCATATTTTGCCTATATAAGTATGGCCTCATAGATATATAGATATAGAGATGGGGGACATAGTCGGGTAGTATAGCTTAGTGGATACTACAGTACTGTGTGCCTCACAATTCATTGGTGATGGATACAATGTAGTTCAATAGCTTAATTAATGGAGTGTTCATTTCCTAAATAGTTACATTGTATTTATATGATTTCTTTTTATAGCATATTTTAGTCATCTAGCAAATTTACTTTCTTTCATATTATTTTGCATCTTTTTATTGTTATCTCCCAAGGCTCATTCATCAAAATCTAACATCAAATACCCAAACAAAATAACACAAGAAAAAATGACAAAAGAGAAAACAATAATCTCACCTAATAGCTTTGCAATTTTCTCCATGGATGTCCAGGTAGATGATGAGGATGATAAAATAAAAATATCAATTATGGAAGCAAAGTTTGATGAAGAGAAGAAATAGGAAGGAATGAATGATGAAAATAGAATAATAGAGACTACCCTAATTCTGAGAAACAACAACCAAGGAGAATCATATCATCTAGCATTAGACTTTCAAAATACGAACAATATGGATAATCAACGTAAGTGCAAAACCAAAGGATAAATTGAAATCACAAACAATCTAGATCCTCAAAAAGACCATATAGATTCCAATGGTAGTGCCTTGGTTCTAAGTAAGCATCCTATAGTCCCTACCAAAATGAAGCAAAATACAAATAAAAAAATGGATATGGATACGAATCAAAAGGCAGGATGCAAATCCAACCAACATAATCTAGTAGAGGAAGGTCAAAAGTTAGTTGAGTAAGGTAAGGTAACAATACTTACTCAACTATTCAAACCTTGTTAATTATGAATATTATTAATGGGAATATTATAGGACTTAAAGGAAGTCCTAAACAATCAAAAATTAAAAAAATGATCCAAACAAATCAGCCTCAAATTCTCTTTCTCCAGGAGACTAAGGTTTCTATTGAAGAAATGGAAATAATAGAAACACAAATGTGGCCAACCAGTAAAGTAGTGTCCCTCAACAGCAAAGGGGCCTCAAGAGGAGTGGCTTGGATTTAGGATCCAAAGGAAATTACACTTGAGTACATGATGGAAAGTAGGATATTTCTAGCATTGGTTACCCAAAATAAAGATTCATATCAGGTTATTCTTTATATAAATATGTATGCTCCATGTACCATGGAAGAGAAATGACTATTATGGAGGAAGATAACTCTTATCACCTCAAAATTCGTTGAATCTTGGGCTTTGATAGGAGGATATTTCAACTCCATACTCTCCTCAAAAGAAAAAATAAGGAAATAAGAATTTGGATGGGATTTATGAACTCATAAATGAATACATGACCAACCTTCACCTGGTAGATATCAATCCAAGAAATGGTTTGATGACTTGGTCACTGAATATAAGGCTTAAAATGCATTCTTGAAAGGCTAGATAGGTTCTTACTTTAGGATAATTTTTTGATACAAGGACATACCCCAAAAGTGAAGGTCTTAAATAATGCAGGATTTGACCACTGGTAAATTTTAATTGAAGTTTGGAGAACTAGTAGTAATATGATACCATTTTTATTTTAGTTAATGTAGCTTAGATATGAATATCTAAAGTCAAGGTTGCAATAATTGTGGCAAGAAGGTAAGCCAAGACATGGTACAAAGATATTTTATTTTTTAAAAGGTTATAGAATATTAAATATAGAATAAAGACTTGGAATTCAAAGGAATTTGCAAATGTTAGGGAAAAGAAAATGGAAGCTTTAACCTGGCTTGAGGAGTTGAATGAGCAAATTCATCTTGAGGGACTCATAGAAAATAGGATCAGTATGGAAATTAATCTTTCATCCCAAGTATAGGAATGGATAGAAGAGAAGAATTTTTGTGGAAGCAAAATTCAAGGATTTAATGGCTACAAGGAGACCAAAACACCAAATTTGTTTCACAAGTCTCTCCTAACCCATAGAACTTATAAATTTATCCCCTCATTGAAGAATGAACATGGAGATATAGTCCACACTGGGAAAGCATATATTATTTAGTTGTGAACCATTTTTCAAACCTATTTATAGTAAAATTACTTAACCAAAAAACCTAACAATAAATTCTATAGGAGAATCTTGTTTTTATTTTTGATGAGAAGAATGTGGCCTTAACTACACCAATAACTATGAGGGAACTACAAGAGGTAGTTTTCAAAATGAAAAAGGGAAAGATCCTAGGTCCAGATGGATTCTCTATTAAAATTTATCAGGAATTTTGGGATGTTTAGAAATCCTTAATGAAATCAACAAGACATACATAAGAAGTAGATAACATTATTGGTCATAGACCAAACACTTTATGTAATGTTATTCTAAAAACCATCTCAAATATTATGTCTGAAAGGCTCAAAAAATTGCTACATAAGATCATCTCTCTAGAACAAGGGGGGGATTGTAGAGGGGTGATAGATAGTGAATGAGATAGTGTTATACCAAGAAGCAATTCACTCTATGCAAGATAAAAAATCTCCATCCATGTTCAGGCAATTGGATTTATCCAAAAGTATATGATAGGGAGGATTGGCACTTTCTCATCCAGGTAATGGAAAATCTGGGATTCTCTCAAGAATGGATAAAGCAGATCAAATATTGTATATCTTTAATTTCTTATTTAGTTATTCTTAATGATTGTCCCACTCATTTATTAATAGCATCTAGAGGTATAAGACAAGGAGACCCTATATCTCCATACCTATTCATCATCCTAGAAGAATGTTTAAGGATGACATTTTCTAAGGAATGATATTATCAGAGGTTAGAAGGAGTCAATATAGCTAAAAGAGTCATACCTATATCTTATTTTTATTTTATTGATGATTTCACCATTTTGGGGAAGACAACAATAAAGGAAGTAACCTTAATAAATCAAATTCTTAACTACTTCATTAGATACTGAGGGCAGCTAGTTAATGAAGATAAATTAAAATTACTCCTTTTCCATTGTTCACCTAGAAAAGAGATATTGATATTGCATAGTAGGATTCAAAAAACTTCCCTTCCAATTAAATATTTGGGTGTTCTAGTTAATATTGACATCCAAAAGAAAGAATATTGGAATTGGTTACCAGAGAAAGTGCATAACATAATAGGTAGTTGGACCAAAAAATGGCTTTCTTCAAGAGGATGGATAACTCTTATCAAATTAGTTCTTCATTCTATCCCAATATTTGTTTCAATAGTGTTGAACATCCCTAAGTCAGTGCTTAAAGAACTGGATAAAATTAGTCACAAAATTATTTGAATAGTATAAAAAATGGTGAAGAAATGGGCCCTAGTAAGGTGGGAAACCCTTTGCCTTCCTACTCATGTAGGGGGGTCTAGGTCTTTGATCGACAATCAATAATAACAAGGATTTGGTAGGAAAGTAATATTGGAGGTTAATTAGCCACCTTAATGCCTTGTAGGCCAAAAATATGAGAGCTAAATATATAGAAAATAAGGAGCCCTCTGATATAATTTGATACCAACTACCCTCTAGAGGGTTCCCAATTTTAAAGGTCCCCAAAATTGGAGAGGAGTTGATAAAGAATAAGCTCTTTTGTATAGTTTAGAATGGTCAAGAGGCATATTTTTTGATAGAATATTCCGATGGACACCTTGCGCTATCAATTTAGCATCCAAAATTAAGGTCTATAATGGAGAAAATACATAGGATGAATTGTATAAAAGTTGTCAAATATTATAAATATTAGAAAAGAAACGCAGAGGTTGGAAGATGTTGGATCCTAGTAGAAGACAAGCCAATCCAACTCTCTAAAGATTAAAAAATATATTCATAGACTTCTTCAAATGTGATCACCTTCATGGTCACAAGCTAAGGACTACATTGGTTAGAATAGCTTAGAGTATGTAGTGTACACTATAGCTCAAGGTTATTTAGCCTTAAGCCATATTAACCCTCATTCATCATAGGATATATTCAAACATTATGGCCAAAAGTTAGATTTTTCAACCGGTTGTTTCTTCATAAAAGGGTACTCACAAGAGATCAGCTTATAAAGAATGGATTTAATGGACCCTTTCAATGTGTAATATGTTTGTATAACATTGAAACATTAAACCATTTGTTCATAAAATACCCCATAGCTTCTAAATTGTGGAAGATGATGGCTTCCCTTCTAAATTTAAGATGGTCCAATGAACAATCCATAAAACAAAGATGAATATATTGGAGTAAACAAGAAGGAAAAGACTAGTATGTGAACTAAATTATTTGGATAGGAATGACTATTCTTCCTTGGAACATTTGGATGGAGCGAAATAAGTAAATCTTTTAGCAAGAGAGTAGGGACACCCACAATGTCTGGCTAAAGACATGCATCTCATCGATCAAGCACGGCTCAAACATGCGTCGTATGAAGAATAGGGTTCAGGGCGTGAGGGGTAAAAAAAAAAAAAGGTGCAACATCAGGACTTCCCAGGAGGTCACCCATCCCAGTACTACTTCGACATGTCTTCAATAAAGGTCACGTCTCCTGGCCTGTCTGAGTCCATGCACCCATTCGACATCCAAGCGTGGTGTGGCATAGGCCGACGAGCGATCGATGGGCTAGCACGACCCAAACATGCGTTGCATGAAGAACAGGGTTCAAGGCGTGATGGGTAAAAGGGAAAAGAAAGAAAAGGGTGCAACATCGGGATTTCCCAGGAGGTCACCCATCCCAGTACTACTCCGGCATGTCTTCAATAAAGGTCACGTCTCCTGGCTTTGTCTGAGTCCATGCACCCATTCGACATCCAAGCGTGGTGTGGCATAGGCCGGCGAGCGATCGATGGGCTAGCACGACCCAAACATGCGTTGCATGAAGAACAGGGTTCACCAATAGAAAATGTGAAAGAGATTCTCTAGAATTTATTAACTCATCCTCACAATTCAAATCAACTATAGAAACAAATGATGGCCTCATTAAAGATTAACCATGGATTAGCCCAACATAGAAGGAAAAGAATGACCAATCAAATGATAGATAGAACAAAACTATCAATATACTTTTAGTTTATATAAAAGACCCATAACATTTATAATTTAATAAACCTTGAATTAAAATTTTCAATAAAACTACCAATACTATAATTTTCATTAACAATTAAAAATCTATCAAACTTTATTATACTAATATTTAAAAATAATAATAATTTTAAATAAACATACTTTTAAATAGGTTATATAACATTGAAATATACCACCACCATAATGATATTACAATCAGGTTTATAATTATAAATGTAGTACTTACTTTGCCCGCATCAAATTTTTCATTGCGAGAATTCAAACGTAAGCGAGTCCTGTTGACGGTTACCAAAAGAGGAGGTAAGACTGTCCCCACAGATCACTGGATCACAGCTCAAAATTTACTGTGCATTAAAAACCTAGCAAGACGGCAATACATAAATAAATAAAGAACGCCGAAACCTAAACAAGCCTTAGAATATCAATAACGCCAGAAACAAAGATAGCGTGCTTCGTTCCAGGCTATGAATTTCCAATTCGCCATGTAACGCCGTCGACAATCAAAGGCCCACGACAACCTGCAAAGTCGAATATCGCCGGCGACTTAGCAGTCTGAATGCGTGCAAGCGTATATGAAATAGGAAAGAAGGGACGGAGAGTGGAGGGTTAGATAATTATTTTTATTACAGCTAGGGCTGTGAAATGAAGAAGGCATACTACATAATTACAGTGCAAGAAAATTAATCGGGTGGAGTAAGCGTCCCCACGAGATATGGCACTTGGCTGTTCCCGTTGGTCCATGGCTGCCACTGTGTCGATTCCTCCGAGATCATCACCCACGCTGTTGGTTCTGCTTCCGCTTCCTTAGCCTTGTTTTATAGACATAAATGCCCCTTGAGATCCACAGGTTTAAAAATGGCCCCGTTCCCACCCAAGTATTTCCCCTAATAATATCGTGTGGGATTCGCTCCGCCTCGATCCGATTTGATTCTTTTGAATTTGAAATATTATCGTATATTTTTTATATAGTATTTTGATGCAACATGTCTAAGAATATAAATTATGTTTATTTTGTTTAAAAATATTAGATTAACCAAAGTGGAATTATATGTTATATTTTTTTTATACATAAGAAAATTAATAACAACATTTGGTGTTACCATTATAAACCTTAGTCTGCTGAGTTAGATGAAGTCAACTTCT
The DNA here is from genome assembly GCA_028583015.1 of Wollemia nobilis. Lineage (NCBI taxonomy): Eukaryota > Viridiplantae > Streptophyta > Pinopsida > Araucariales > Araucariaceae > Wollemia > Wollemia nobilis. The sequence continues at coordinate 7,481,683 of JAQPPZ010016936.1, forward strand.
GATAGTTTAAGGAATCAAATTGGGGCAGCCAATCGATAAACACTTGGTCACTACCATCATCCTATTCCCTCCTAGGTACACCGTGGTTTAAACATTGGACCTCTGCAAAGAGAGGCCAAAGCCCTAACCATTGTGTTATCCTCATCTATCGTTTAATTTGTGTACTTGTGCTTTTAATTATGTAAATATGTAAAAAGATAATATATAAACTAAAATAAATGTTACAAACAAACTTTTAACTTTCTCTATATGTCAAATGGTTTTTATGTTGACATACAATTTTTGATGATATAGTAATGATAAAAATTAACACATATCTAAATAATAATGTTACATTAGTGTAACAACCCAAAACTACCAACCCTATTTTTTTTTTTTAATTATTACTATAAACATGGAGTCTACCAAAGTGAGTAAATCTTCCTAGAGCCTTTGGGAGGACCCCCAAACTTGTCCAAGAACAATTTTAGGTCTTTCTTCCTCTCCCCCTTCTTTTCTTCCTTCTTTTTTTCCTAGTTTTACCGAAATTGTGATCAACCCTTTTGGGGTGCAATTTCGGCAAAGTTAGGATTTTTTCTTAGAAAACCCTATCTTTTGAGCCAACTCCCAAGACGTCGACTCTCCCTTTACATTTTTCCACACTTTAGCCATCCAAACCTCTTATAAATAGAGGGTTTTGGATCCTCTTTTGCTAACAAGAAGTCTTTAGAAGAAATTTCTAAGATTATAAAAAGTGTGACTTCAAGTGCTCTTTATTTTGGCAAGCAGGTCTTTGAACAAGATCAAGTGTTTCTTGGTGTTCCTCTTTGCTTTATTGTTGATTTGTTGATCTTGGTGGACAAGTGTGGGAGCCATGAGGACGAATATACCATTTTGTGGAGGACTTCATCCTTATGTCGGTTCTTTAGCTGCCACTAGGTTTTTTCATTCATTGTATTATTTCTAAAATTATTTATTTTACAATTTGTACTCATATTAGCACCCATTCTATTATTTTTTGCTTGTATCCCAAAATCACGATCCCCCTTATAGGGCACAATTTTGGTAGAACCTAAAATCGTGATTGCTCCTTATAGGGTGTGATTTTAGTTTCATTGATTGGGGACAAGGTTTCACTCCTAAACCCTCATTTTCACTTACATGTTTCATTTAAGTCATAACATTGCTATCTCTATTCTATCTTTTGTAATATTTCATTTCATTATATCTTGTCTTATTTGTTTCTAAAAAGGTCAAAAATTACTTTTTCTTTCGAATGGTCAACTAAAAGGACCAAGGGGGCTTGACTATTGCATCTCCAATATCAATATTATAGTGGCCTAAGTAGGCCCTCAAACATTGATCAAATATTATAGGATTTTATGAAACTATTTTATAGGTATTGAAGTTGCTTGGATATTCTAGAGAAAAGTAAAAGCTAAGGTCAACCATTGGATCAGATACGTGTTCTATGTTAAATATCTTAAGTTGTTTTGTGTTTTATTTTTATCTATTTCTATTCAAAACCTAGATCTTAAATAAAAGAGAAAATATTTTGATCTTATTCTAGGCTTTTGAAAGAGAAAAAGCATATAGATTGCATTATAGGGTTAATTATGTTTGTGTGTTCTCTTTAAACCCTTGCTAAAAAGAAAATGATCCATTTTGCAAGTTAGGGTTTTAGTGATAATTCAAAATTGAGAATCATTCTAGGGTTAGTCCTTGCTTGCTTGCATTGATTGTTTGCCTTGCATTGTCCTTTCATTTCTTAGCTTAGATTATAGAAAGGTGAAACATAGGTGATTGTTTTAATATATACATCAAACATCTCCACCCCAAACTTGGAGTGAGTCCTAAAACCATTCCTAGTGAACCCTTCGATCCCCAAGCCCCCAAGTGTAGAGAATATAACACACCTCCATGGTCACCATGGCTCCCAACAAATCTAGCCATGAATCGTAAGTGGTAGAGCAGTTTTTCCCCTCTTCATATTTGGTGAACACGACATGGAAGCACGTCTCAGTGGTCAATATAGGAAGCCTCTTCCTTTTGTTCATTTGAAAACTTTAAGCAATACCTCTTTATTTGTTTGCTTAGATTTACAAAATATTAAAAATATCTTAAATTCTTCTTGTGTGTTTTTTGTTAGTGTTTTTCTCTATCCTTTTCCTTCCTCCTAATGGCTCCCAACACTAGAAGTAAGTGACAACTTTTAGAATATAATTAGATTTTTCAAGAAGATGATCATATTGATAGGGAGAATCACAATCTAGATGCAGAAGAGGAAGAACATGAAGAAATGGTGCTAAATTTTATCCTATTGAGGGACCCAATGGAGGTTTCACTTTCACATATTTTATCATATATGGGGTTTTATGAAACATCAAAGCAAGGATTTGGTTAAAGCTATGAAAGAGGAAGCCCAACTTGAAATAGGTGAGATGCCTCCTCATCTAACCATCTCTCCTAGGCATGTTAATAACTACCCCTTGTTTGAATCTTCACATCATGCTAATACTTGTCATAAACCAACATACGCTACTACCATGACCACCAACGTTAGAAGGATTTCACAAGTTCCTCCAACTAGTAGTGCATATCAAGTTTATGCTCATTTTCTCCTCATTCTACTCATATCAACAATCATGCTTCTGTTCCACCACTCATCAGTTATCCTTCACACAAGATACCACATATCACAACCCATACCATAATAGTATTAATACCTCCAACATTAACTAGGTTCCCTTTCAATAGTGTACCTATACCCCTCCCCTAAGGAACCTAGGGATATTGCATAGCAACAAAACTGATATGCAAAGTTTAACAAGTGTGAAGAAGAAATTGGTTTCAAGAGTGGATATGATTCAACCTCCAAGATTCAACTACAACTATAGAGAAATGTACAATCAACCCTTTGACCTTGTTGTCACTTCTAGGTCATATCCTAAGCATTTTCCAATATTGGTTTTACCTATTTATAAGGGAACAAAGGACCCAATTGAACATTTAAGGATGTTTAGGAAAACATGCCATGATATGTTGTTTCTAAATATATTTCCTAAGAGCTTTGGTGGTATGGCATTGGAATGGTATTATAAGTTGCATCATCATTCTTTGAGGAATTTTAAAGAGAACATAAATGTTTGTTCAATAATTTGGGGCTTATGTTGAGAAAACTGTGACTATGAAATATGTTTATATGTTGAAACAAGGTAAAGATGAAATTTTTTTCAGAATTATTGTCTCATTGAAGAATTTTAGTTAGATGATTGAGATATATTTTACGTCCTCAAGACATGCTTGAGATATTTATTGAAAGTTTACATGATCAAATATCTTATGAATTGGAATCAATTATTATTTCTTTTGACCAAGCTATACACCTGAAAATAAGGGTAGAGCAAGCCCTCATTCAAAGAGTTCAATTTAAGCCAAATAATAAAGAATATAGGACCACAAAAAATTAGTATAAGAAAAAGCACATAGTTGATGATGGGGTAGACCTATGAATAGTGTTGGTAACACCCTACAAATGATGGTGCTTAGTCAACCCCAAAAACCCCACCAAGGAATTTTACAAGACTCAACACACCTATGAATGTGGTCCTAAAGCAACTTTTAGAAGCAAATATGATTGAGTTACCTCCCATAAGGCAACCTCATACCACGACTTATTGGTATAAGCTCGATCAATATTGTGAGTATCATAGAGTGGAGAGGCACATGAAAAACACCTGCAAGAGGTTGAAACATGTGGTTCAAGACTTAATTGATGAAGGTCACCTTGTTATAGAGGGTCCTCAACCTAATACCCCAACAAATAATCAATCTCCTACCAAACTAGAACCCATAACTAATCAATATATGGGGATTTTCCAAGACCCCCTACCTAAGCATAGGAAATAGATAGCTAATCAAGTGTCATATCATAATGTGCCATCTCCCTACAGTAATATGGTTGGTATGATAGCAATAACTACAAGGCAACAAGCTCAATCTCAACTGACTCAACAATCTCAATAGGAGATGAGTTCTACATATAATTAATCTTTAAAACCACCCTTATTTTTTAAGAGGACCCAAAAAAGGAGCACAAGATTAGAAAACCCACATTTAGTTTTAAAACCACAACCTAAAGTCTCCTTTGATATTCAACAATAATTAGCTAGTACCCCAACTAAGATCTTTCTCTTAGTGCTTTTGTAAACTTCTCCTATTCATAGGGAAGCTTTGTTGAAGCTTCTAAAACAACAATCAGTTCCTCAAGATATTTCCCTTAGTGTTATAAGTGATATTGTAATCTCTCTTGGGATACATCATATCACATTCTCAAATGATGATATTCCTTCCTTAGAATTGCAAGGGAATTATTCCCTCTATATTACTGCATTTATTGGGGAAACATTTATCATGTAGATTTTGATAGATAATGGTTCTTCTCTCAATTTATGCACTTATCATTTTTTCGAAAATTTTTGATTAAAAGGGGAAGATTTAACTAAATCTGATATCATCATCAAAGCTTTCAACAATGAGTTCCAAGAGGCCTACGATGTCATATCCCTCCCTCTTAGGGTTGGACCTAATATCTTAGATACATTATTCTATGTGGTGTCTTGCCCTACATATTTTAATCTTCTTCTTATATTCCCTTTGATTCATGTGATGACGACTATCCCTTGTACTTTTCATTAATATTTAAAGTTCAAATTCAAATATCAATTTATCACCATTTTGGATGAACCTCTTCCATTTCAATATTATTCAATGGTTGAGAAAGATCAATATGATCTCAATTTATGTCCATTAGTCTCTTGGTCTCACATCATCAAGCAACTTGAAAATATAAATGTGAGTGAGGAACCATTAATCAATGTTTTATCATGGAATAAAATTAATCATTTTCATCAAGAACCTTTTCTAGATCTTGCCAAGCTCCCCCTTCACCAAGGATTATGGGTTTACCCTATAAGAATAGTGAAGTCGTACACATTTGTAAGTGTACCTTTATCTTCGTAGGAGTCTTCCTCAAAGAAAATATCCATGGTAGCAATACTCTTCCTATAGAGTGTTACTTTGCCCATTATTACTTGTCCAATGATTACCTACTTTCAAAGAAAATCCTATCTAGCATGGGATATATAGGCAAACGGTTTGGGGCCATGACATAAAGGTATTCAAGATCCTTTGGAAGTTGAGCTTTGGCCTGGGATATGTATATTAGGCTACATCCCTAATAAAAACCAACCTTTATCATTTGATAATGATGATCACCTTATTACTTATACTAAATATTTATATCATCAAGACTTGAAGCGTAGTCACCTTATCCCTCTAACATGTTGTTTTGCAATATGGTAAATTTGGTGTATCTTAGGTTAGCTCTGAGTCCAAAGGAGTACGCTAAAGGAACCCACATCCCCTCTTGTATTTTTCATAATCTCCTTGAGGAATCCAAAAAATCCTTACAAAATCTTAACAACCATGTCATCCAACATGTCTATCATGAAGGGAATAAAGCTACATATTTCATGGCCAATTTAGGCCTATCCCAAGATAGTATTCATATTTGAAACAATAATTTCCCCCAAAATTTGATCAGGGACTATCCTAATAGAAGTTACTCTTTACAAAAAAACTCCAAGCTATGGATTGGGTTCCCTCTCTCATTCGTAGCCTCCTTGTTTTCGTAACATGGTTCATCTGGTTAATCCTAATATTGTGGTATATTTCTCTTTTTCTCAACCAATGGATCATCCCCTCTTCAATCCACATCACTTGTTTGATTTTTTGGTGCTCCAAATCCTCTACAAATCCTATATTGGAAGTAAATATTCCCCCCATCATGTGTCTTTATTTATTTCCGTATTGTACTTCTCTTCCCTGTGATAATAAAAATCTATTGTGGGTTATGAATCCTAATTGGAAGTTTGTAATTTTTTTCCATGTTGACCTTGTCCTCTTATTATTGATGGATTTGCTTACTATTATCATGTTTATCTGCTCATAATCTGCCACCACCTACTTGGTAATTATTCCTAGTCATGCACTGGTATCTAAAATTACAACCCTCAATCCTTTTCATGGCATCCCCACATAATCTACATATGCTCAAGTGTGAAAATACTTAGGATGCTCTCTTTTTCTATCACATCTTCCACTAGCTACCATAACGTGAAATACACCTCCTCCTTTTCAACATGGGTGTCCGTGTTAAGGAGGATTTTATAGAATGATGGTAATCAATGGTTACAAAACCACTTTGGTCTTGGGAGCATTGGTATGCACAATGGATTATTCTAAGCTATTTTTTCTCCTTAAAATGCAAATAAGTTAAGATAACTTTGGACCTAGAATTTCAATAAATGTTGCTACAAATGATTCTTGCATCCTAGTACCCTATTTGTTGATTTTCTTCCTTATCCTCCTTGGTGGTTTGTGGAGAATTGTGACTATGTCTGATTACAAATTGGAGTCAAAGACTCTTCATCTAGATGATACTATGTAGAAAATATTCAAAGATCATGGCCTCCTCATGTTCCTTAAAACAATCCATGGAAATGCTATGGACCTTTCCCAAGAGTTGGCCTAGTCATGGGAATAAAATATTGTTCAACTTCATCATTACCATTGATCTACTAGCTGGAGTACCTGAGATTTCCAATGATAGAAAAGTTATGTAGTACGACAAACAATCCCTTGTTGGTGAATTATCCTACTTAACTAAGATAGGAGAAAGGCTCAATAAGGACAAGGATGTCATTATTAGAGATTCTCTTCCTAAGTATTATAATAGGTTCATGGTATTGGTCCTTCAATACGCTATTGTAAATGATCTTAAGTCCATTATTCAAACCTTCCATCTTGCCTTCCTAAACCATATTCAAGGCAACAAAGTTATTAATATCCTAAAATATCTTTTCTGAACTATCAAAAGGTATGTCCACAATGTTAAGAAGGAAACTTCTTTATTTCCTATCCACTAGGACCTCCATATTATCATCTATAGACATGTCCTTCAAAGAAATTCTAATAAGATAATTATCTCTTGTATTTCTAACCCCTCAACCCCTCCCCAAGTGTCAAGTCACTATAAAAGCCCTTCCCATATTACTCCCAAATATGTTGCTTCAAACCCAGCCTCTCCCAAGGCTAGCCAAATGCTGGAGTTTGATGCTAAAGCTTGTGGTACTCCTCCAATTGTAAAATCTAAAGCTCAATATTGCTCAACATATAGCAAGTTTGAAATAGGGAAGTGTAAGTCCCCCATAATCTTAGAGCAAGATGGCAATTATTATAAATACTCTCCCACTAAGACTCATAAATTCAAGCATTAGGATGCTCCAATGTGATTCTCCTCTCATACAGGATATCCCTATACAACTTATCCAATCCTTCCAATCACAACCAACAACATAGTGCATTCCCTTCATCACCAAGAAGAGATATGTGCATGATTTGGATGATCTTATGAGCACAATATCAAGGGCCACAAAAATGAATGCATCACTATTACAATAGGCCTTTGTTATCCTATAATATTTCTATAGCTAGAGTGAAGGTGATGAACCAATGAACATTGGTGACTCCCGTATTCCTAGGAATGATGATTGACGAGTCTTTGATCCTCGACTAGGTTAGGTTTTATGATCATCTCTCTACTTATCAAAACCATGCTCTCTATTTTGAAGACCCCCAATTTATTATACTTGTTGTTGTCTTTATATCAGAGACTATCTCCAATTTTTTATGGTGTCTCTCTTTTTGTTTTTGAGAGATAAACTCCCTTGATGTTATTTTTGTACAAGGTTAGAGGATCCTTTCAAAACCCCTTCCTCCAACTAATAAAATAAAAATAGAAGCTACTAACAATATTGAGAATCTCAAGAAACAAAAGAATAATGTAGAATCTACTAAGGTTCAAGTCCTACTTGAGCTAAAGAAGGCCAAAGGAGTTTTCTAAGATCTAAGTGAAATATTGGATAAGACAAAGGAATTAAAAGAAAGAGCAAGTGATGTTACAATAATAACCAGGTTGTGTGTAGAGGATCTAGAACCAGTAAGTGCTAAAGTATCAAAGGACAACATTATAGGTTGGCAAGCAAGGGTTTATACTGCTGGATAAAAAATTATAACTATGTCTAAGTTAAAAAATGCTAAATAGGAACTCAGAATAATGAAACAAGAATTTGTTTCTTCCTTGGAAGCAAAAGTAACTAAAAAATAGCTATAAATGAAGACAAAAACTACAAAAAAAGAGATTGAGGAAACTAAGTTAGAATCTCAGCAAGCATTACAAAAGGAAGAGATGGAAAAATAGTCAAGAGAGTAGTTGAGGGTAAACTTAGAATATGGAAAGAACTAAAGTAGTTATTGAAAAAATAATGAGGTGAGGTAGAAGAGATTATAAAATCCAAAGAGGTTAAGAGAACACAAGGTAGAGAGTATCATAAGTATTTTGTTGCAACAAATACTCCATTTCAATTTCATCAACAAATGATGCACAATCCTGATGTCAAAGTGATTAACCTACCTTTGGGTAAAATTATTGACTTGATGATATCTTTGGACATGTGTCATAAACCATATACTTTGATGAGACACATCAAAAAATCCTTCTTATGCCCTATTTATTCATTGCACAATTGATGAGAGCTTAGATTCCCTTTGAGGATATGGTGTTTGGTGGTTTTTGAATAACTTCTAGAATCCATTTGGCACATGTCAAGCCATAGAATAGACTAGATATTTGAATTTTAGGACAATGGTGAAAATGAATTTCAAATTTGGTTTGTTGAAACTATGTTTTTAATTTTATCTTTACTTACATCTATATACGATTACTTTGTCACAAGAACTAGATAATATGACTCTAGAAAATTTATACATCCTATGATACTATAATTATTGGTAACACAAGTAAACCCACTAGTGAATTGGTTTCCCTCACCAATCCTTTCAACAAATTGTTGATCTACACCTTCTCCTAAATTATTTGCATGGACGAAAAGAGTTCTGCTTGAACAATCCTCATAGTTTTCTTGTATCCTTGTGAATTGAGTCATCTTACTATGAATCCATGAATATTTAAAAAAAAATTGATCGTGTATGTGACTTCATCCAAAGAAACATTGGATTTCTCTTCAAAATATCTATATCTATTATCATGCTCATCAAAATACTAAGATTCTATTGGTGTTGTTGCTATCATGTGCGATAATGGCTTGAACTAGTGTGTCACGAATGACAACATTATCTCCATCAAGATCAAGGTCATATATTTTTCCAATGAGTATGATCGAGTAGAGATGCAAAAAAGCAAGCTCCATAATAATGGTTTTGCATATTCTACCCTCTATAGATTCACTATCTTCCTTAGTCTTGACAAATTGTTCTCTAGTATATGACTATGTGCCTTATAGATTGTTGTATTTACCCACGTCAAGCAAGCCCAAAGTCATTTCACCCCTACAACACAAGTCCCCCACAAAGGCCATGCCCTTAATTTGTATTGATAATGTTTAGATGTTTACATTGTTGGATTAGGTTACATTATATACCAATCTTCCTTTCTCAGTATAGCATAAAAATATTTCATGTGAGGAAGGTAGTTTCTATGTGAGGGAAATAAATAAATTTATCTAACTTATACTAATGCACCTTGTGAGTGGTAGTTCCAACCACTTTTTAGCCTCACACATATAAACTATGATAGTATTAATTCCTAAAAAACCTACAACTCATAAAAACTACATTGAAATCTATCCTTGTATACTATGTCACTTTCATGTTTTTCAATAGGTATAACATATGAATTTGATAAAATTCAAAGATATTTTGGTTGAAAAGGATAAGAGAAAAAATTTAGGCTTCCTAATTGTAAATGGGATAAGGTTTGAAAAGGAAATAATATGGGAAGATCAAGTTTATGGAATCGTAGACTTATGAGTTTTGTGTGGGCAGAACTTAGTTGGAGATTATTCAAAAACCAAACAAAAATTTGGGCAAAAATTATACTTCAAAAATATGTTTTATTTTAATGCAATGACATTGCTTAGGAAATGAACCTTACCTAAAGTATTACCAATATGGAATTTCATATCAAGTAGATTACAATTGATCAAGAATAATATTAGATGGACACTCAATGAGGGGGATTTTAAATTTTTTTTGTTTGATGCTTGGTCGAAGCCTTGCCCTCTTATTTGTGAATGGAAATTGCCAGGTCAAATATATCTAGCTTGTAAAATATCTAAAGGTTAAAGACTATATTAATGTGAGCAACAACTCTTGTTTATGGATATCTATGAATAACCTAGTAGAAGAAGATAAACTCAAACAAATAGTGAACAAGCTTCAAAATATTCTTCACTAATTCTACCCACCTATTTTTACATGGTATGATGAGTTGGTTTGAAATATATCAAAAGAGGGTTGATGCTATGTTAAATTGGGATATGAGGATTTAGGGCAATAAAAATTTTCTACTCTTAATGGTTTCCCTTGGAAAAATGTTTGATCACTAGGGGCTCTCTCTAAAGCCTCAACATCCTTTTGGTTAGCAATATAAAGTAATATTATTGTAGAAGATAATATAAAAATAAGACATAATAGACCTTTGAAGTGTGGCTTGTCTAAGAATTATCTAGAAGCATCAAAATCATTTACTTCTTGTTTGACCCATTGCTTACACCATTTGGGGTCACTTTTAAAATATATGAGAATATATTGGATAGATCCATAAACATTGAAAGAGTTGATGAAATATTAGATTAATATATATCAAAGATAAATCATTATATGTTATTTGAATGATTAACCCTGTCATTATTTGTTAGAATTTTAATTAAAAGTAAAAATATATTTTTTGAAAATAGATATCAAAATCATGCGCAAGTTTGAAACTATATTATTGACTCTCTTGTAGAATATTTATAAACATGGTGCTCAACGTAAGAAGCCTCAAGTGCCAAAAAGAGGTGCTAGTCTCCTAGTCACACTATTTGAATATACATAGAAGGAACATGTACAAAATTTGAGTTAACACAAAAAATATGATTCAATCTATGATAAAACGGAAATATCTATACATTGGGTTTATTAAAATTAATTATGATGATGCTTCTAAAAAAAATTCTACTCAGTTACTCATAAACATATGGGAATTCAACCAATAAATAGACTATGGCACTTCTTACGAGGATCAAATTTTCAATTGAAGAAGGATGGAAATATATTTCAAGTAATGAGGATTCACAAATTATCATTTATGTTATCAACAAAAATGGATGTAGAGATTGGATAAAAAGTATAATTATTGTTGATGTTAATCAATTATTGTTAGATGCACTCTTGGAAATGTGAACCTATCTATAGAGATGGAAATTGAATAGCAGTTATTGTAGTCAATCCTAGAATTGATCTTAACCTTGGTAAAATCCAAAAGTTAGAATATAATTGGCTGAATAAGTTTTTCTCTTAAAGAAAATGACGTCAATAAGTTGATTGTAGAAACATAATAATTTGATAAATATGGAGAATATATTTAATAATAAAAAATATGAAAAATAAGTTTGACAAAAAAAAGGTAATATGAATAAACTTTACACATTAGATAATAGTGTAATATTTAGTAAAGTTACAAATCAATTTGCAAACCTAATTTTATCAACATTTTGACCATGATGATCTATCAAATATTTACACATGATACCATATGAGATGATAGCTTCTTGCTTATAACAATTTGTTGGGTGTGATATTATTTAACCTTTCGTGGTCATTGTTAGTCACATTCACTTTAGATTAAGTATAGTCTTTGACCACATTATAACCATTTCAATATAAATCCCAAACTAAATTGTTGATTTTCTTAAACTAGTTTTCATGGATAATTCTATATGTCAACCTTTGAATAATCAACTTTTATAGATCTCTCGCTATATATATATATATATATATATATATATATAGAGAGAGAGAGAGAGAGAGAGAGAGATGACTACTACTATTATATGGTATATTTATTGTTAATTTTTTTCATAAAAAAATAAAATTTATAAATGATAAAGTATGTATTTCTCTATTAAAAATTATTGTAAATCAACATTAAAAATAACAAGGTTGTGTGTACATATGTAAGGTGAAAAGAAAATTTTCAAAGCTAGAATACGTAGATGAGAGGGTTTAAGGGCATGCATGATACCAAGATTAAAGAGCTCTAAGAACTTTAGGTGCATGCCAAAAGCACCTACCAATTGCCAAAATGTACACCATTAATAAGGCTAGTATATGTTGCATTATTCAAGTGTTGAATATGTACGTAAGAATCAATGTGTGTGCATTCTTAATATGATCCCAAAATAATGCATACACAAACCTATACAATGTTTAAAAAAAAATGCTAATCCCACATATTTTTCTAAACATGCATAGGAGGGGTTTTGCTTTATTGTACTGGTGTAAATGACATAAGTTGCATACTTGAAATCTTATTAATATTTTGATTTGCTATGAAGGGTCCCACAATAAGTCATTATGTCCTTCTTACTATTCTGCATTATATTTTCTTTTGAAATAGTATTACCAACCTATATGCCACTTATGGTAGTTTATTAATTTCAACAAGAATATTGAACTACATCAATATCCATCAAATATGATTTCAAGCATTTGTCATCATTTATGGCTCTAAGTCCTTAACATACTTTGAAACTATTTTTAGATTCTTTTTTTCAACGAGTTATATGGAACTTGGGTCTCCTCCTTGAAATGTTGAGAAATTTAAACGCTTGAGCTAATTCCACTTGATTATTTTTATATTCTTTTAGTTTCCATTTATTTCACAAATTGCAATAAGCATTCATTATCCATATATTCTCCAATTAAAAAATATAAAATTACATGTAGATAAGCTCATATTATGCATCAAGCCGTAAACAATCACTTGGAAAAATTTCCCTACAAGAAAATCATTTATTAATTAATTTTCAATAAATTTTATGGTTTTATAATGCCAAATAAATCAACAAACTGCTCGTTTAGATAAATCCACTAAAGTTTTCTTTATTTTATCCTTGTTTTGGACATTGCTACTACTATACATATTAGTTTAGGCCTTCCTTACTTATGTTTATTTATTGCTAGAATCAAAATCCCCTTTCTTTTTACACTTGGAATCCTTCAAGGGCATTAATTTGTCTATGCTTCTTGCCATTAAAAATGATATTATTCAAACCTTATATTTTTACATATTTACTATCATACATACTCCATCAAAATGGTAAACTAAAAACGACTTGTGGATGACTAGAATTGATGTATTATTATTTATTTAGAAATTTAACTATGACAAGAATTTACATAATCATTTATCCATGTTAGTAAATAAATTATACTAATTTCTAGATTGATAATCTTTTACATAAGTTGTTTATAATCTTATGAAAGGAGATGTTCAAACATAAGATACTTTCTATAATTTAAACTCTAGTGCTTGTTAGTAAGTTTCAATGCTTGTTGGCTCTCTCTTATGCTAACATATGACTAGTGAGTCTTTTTGAAAGAGTTAAGGTATTTTCAATTATGTGTTCTAACAAAGTTTAGTTTACATTGGATTTTTTGTGAAAGGCTTAAATTATTAACATGAAATTTTTCTAATACAAATAAATTTAAAATTAAATTCTTTATTATTCTATGGTTAATAACAACAACAAAAGCTATCAATATATTTGTAGTTTATATAAAGGACCCATAACATATATAATTTAATAGATGCTATGGAGAGAAGAGGAATGATTTTCAATTCATGGGATTTCGACTAATCCTTGCTACCTTCAAGCAATGGGCTGTCAAAAATTGGAGAACTAAATGTGAGTTTCAAATCTCTACTTACCCTAATGGTTACTTCCTTATAATGTTTACTACTACATAAGATAGGGAGGAAATTTTTAAGGGGTTCCATGGTTCTTTGGTAGGGTGGGGCTCTTCATGAAGCCTTGGCATACCATGTTCAAATCCAATGGAGAAATGCCATCAAATACCCCTAGTTTGGTATGTTTATTTGGTCTCTCAACAAAATACTAGAACCCAAATGTATTAGCAACAATTGGAAATTATTTAGGAGTTTTCATGATTATTGTTGATAGCACTCAATAGTTAGAGCATATGATCTATGCAAGGATTTGTGTTCTAATTAAATTTGAAAAACCACTTAAAGAGAAGATAAACTTACAATATGGGGAAGAAATATGGGAGCAACTAGTAGATTATGAAAATATTCCTTTTAGATGTAGTATCTATCATAAATATGGTCATATAGCCAAGGATTGTCTACATAAGGTCCCTAATAAAGATAAAGAGGATAGGGACTTGGCAGGGTTTCAAATCCCCAAACAAAAGAACATAAGGAAAAAAACAACGACAAAAGAGAAAACAATAATTTCACCTAATAGCTTTGAAATTTTCTCCATGGATGACCATGTAGATTATGACGATGATAAAATGGAAAATTTAATTATGGAAGCATATTTTGATGAAGAGAGAGAACAACAAAGAATGCATGATAAAAATAGAATAATAGAGTCTACCCTAATTCAAGAACATATCTCACATTTTTATCAAATTGTATCAGAGATTTACTTCCAAGGAGGTTGCCTTCTCAGAGACATTTTTCGTAGGACTACCCAAACTACCGAACTCATTTCGGTCATATCTCACTCATCCGGACTCGGATTGAGCTGAAATTTTGAGGGTAGATGCCTGAAAAACCCTAGAACGTCTCCACCAATTTTCATATAATTTGGAGCAACATAGATCCTAGCGCATCTCTATGTGTGAACGACATATTTGGCAAGCGACTATGCGAGGGTTTCATCTGGGTTGAGTGCAAGCAGCTCCAGAGGTTGGTTTTTAGGGCCTTCGGGCCCTAGCGGCCAATATTTTTGTGTTTCATTCTCAATAATTTAGCAGGAAATGTTGCAGGGGATACAAGATGAGTTAGAAATCTGTCTTTCAACACTGTGAACTTGAGTGACAATGGCTTCCAATTTGCTGCACAAAAGAAAAGTGAAAACCATACCTTTCCACAACGTCTAGGGCAAGGATTAAAGAGATCATGAAACAAGTTTCAAGTAGTTGATCAAAAAATGGCTCATATCTCAAGTGAATCTGGTTCTAATGTGCACCCACAAAATAATTCTACTGTGAAAACCCTTACTATCAAGCATAAGAATTTTGAAGACTCAATCCCAAAAATGAATTTTAGGGATTCCCTTCGTGGTGGATAGCCTCAGCCCAATGCTAATATCAATATTAGGGCTTCCCATAAACCTCTAAGAATGCCTAAGATTGATCCCAGGAAAACGGAGTCAGGATGTCTTAAAGCAGTTGATGGAACTCCTATTGTTAAGCTTGATATGGATAACATTCAGACTGGCATTGAAGATTTGGAAAAAGGAGGACTAATTTGTCGGTTCGTGGGTTTTCATCCGATTCTATCTTCTTTCAAAGTCTAGGCTCCAAAAAGCTGGAAAACTAAAGTTGAGTTACAAATCTCTATTTATCCAAATGGTTATTTTCTTGTTTTATTTGCTAATAATGAAGATAGAGAGAAAACTTTTCAAGGGGGTCCTTGGTTTTTGGAAGGGCAAGGCTTTTCATGAAGCCCTGGCATACTAAATTTAAATTCGAAGAAGAGATGCCTTCTATTGCTCTCGTCTGGGTTAGACTCTTTGGACTCCCTATTGAGTTTTGGAATCCTACTATTTTTTCTTCAATTGGAAACTCTTTAGGAAATTTTATGATGACTGCTGATTGTACTCAAAATTTTGAACATATTATTTATGCTTGGATTTGTGTTTTAATAGATTTTGACAAACCCCTACCTAAAAATATCACATTACAATTTGGGGAAGACACTTGGGAGCAAGTAGTGGACTATGAGAACATTCCTTTTCGTTGTAGAATTTGCCATGAATATGGTCATTTGGCCAGTGCCTGCCCAAATAAAATTCCTGATCAAAATAAAGAAGATATAAACTTAGAAGGTTTCCAAATACCTAAGAAGAAGAACACTCAGAAAAAACTTGTTATGAAGGATCAATCAAAGTCATCTCGCTAATATGTTTGAAATCCTTTCCACAAATGATGTCCCAAGTGAGGAAGAGGAAATAATGGAAACTGAAATCTTAGAAACACAATTTAAATATGAAGGGAAGAACTCAGAGACAAACCAACAAATCAAAGGTTTTCAACGAAAAAAAAAGGAGAAAATTTACACAAGAAAAACAATATTTCAAATGTCAAAACTTCAAATAATGCAGGTCCCAATATAGACTCTGTTGAACCATCTAGTAAAATTTTGGCTATGTACGAGCATTCTTCAAGGTTAGAATCCATCTCATATTCAATTGGAATAAGTCAAGAAACAGGGAAAAAAAAATTGAAGATGGATTCTAATCAAAAAATAGGTCAATATCATGTGGTAAAAGAAGGTGAAAAGCTTGTAGAGGAAGGTAAGATTAATGCCCTTCCCAACTTTTCTAGCCCTGGTATTAATGAAGATCATCACTTGGAATATTAGAGGACTCAAAGGGAGTCTTTCAAAACAAAATGAAATTAGAAGAATGATTCAGGTAAATCATCCACATTAATGAAGATCATCACTTGGTATTAATGAAGATCATCACTTGGAATATTAGAGGACTCAAAGGGAGTCTTTCAAAACAAAATGAAATTATAAGAATGATTCAGGTAAATCATCCACATCTTGTTTTCCTTCAAGAAACTAAGATGTCAATGGAGGATATGGACTTAATTGCCAGTAAAATTTGGCCAGCTGGAAAAGTGGTTTCCCTCAGTTCCCAAGGGACTTCGGGTGGCATTGCTTGTCTTTGGGATCCAAAAGAGGTAGTTATTCACCATATGGTTGGTAGTTTGGGTTTGTTGGCTATAGCTATTCAAAGTAGAAATTCCAACCAGATTATGCTCTGCATTACTGTTTATGCTCTAACTTGTTTGGAGGAAAAAAGAAGACAGTGGAAGGATATTACTCATATTATCTCTCATTTTCCTAAAGCTTGGATCTTGATCGAAGGAGATTTCAATACCATCCTCTCTCTGGATGAGAAAAGGGGGGAAATAGAAATTTGGACAAAAGCAACGACCTCATGAGCGAATATATTGCAAATCTCCATCTTGGGGATATCCAACTAGATAATGGCCTTATGACTTGGTCTAACGAAGTCAAGGCTTAGCTTGTATAATGGAGAGATTGGATAGGTTTTTGCTCTCTCGAAAATTTCTTAATCCATGGTCACATTCCTAAAGTGAAGACTCTTAATAATTCTGGTTCGGATCATTGGCCAGTCATGGTGGAAATGTGGAAAACCAATGTGAGTTTCTCTCCTTTTCGTTTTCAATTAATTTGGCTTAGAGACATTTCCTTCAGACCTCATGTGCAACAATGGTGGAAGGAATGTAAACCTAGGCATGGGACTAAGATGTTATGTTTTGCCAAAATACTGCAATACATTAAATCCAAAATCAAGACTTGGAACTGGAAAGAGTTTGGGGATGTTCATTAAAAAAAACATGAAGTTATTGCTCATCTTGAAAATTTGAATAAAAAAATCCGTTTAGATGGCCTCACAGAGAAGAGAAGTGTAGATGAAATTAAACTCACAACTCAGTTAGAGGAATGGGAAAAAAGAGAAGAAATATTATGGAAGCAAAAATCTAGAATTCAATGGCTCAAAGAAGGAGATCAAAACACAATTTTTTTCCACAAATCTCTTCTAGCTCGAAGATCTCACAACTTTATTTCTTCCTTAAAATTAGATTCTAGAGATGTTGTTTATACTTGGGATGGCATGAAATCTATTGTTGTTGATTACTTTTCCAATATTTTTGTTGCTACTCCCATTGACTCAGCTTCCCAATATAATGTTCTTCAAGCAATCCCTTCTCTTATCACTTCTGAGGAGAACTCTATTTTGACTACTCTTGTTACTACTAATGAGCTTCAACAAGTAGTTTTTAAAATGCAAAAAGGGAAAACCCCAGGTCCTGATGGTTTTCCTATTGAGTTCTACCAAGAGTTCTGGGATATCCTTCATGTTGATTTATTAGAGGTGGTGGAAGAAGCCAGGAAATCCAAAGAAATTTTGAATGTTATCAATAAAACTTATATTACTCTTGTTCCAAAATCTCAAGAGGTTGATCATATCTCAGCTTTTAGACCTATTGCTTTATGTAATGTTCTTCTCAAAATCATTACTAAAATCATGGCAGAAAGGTTGAAGCCTCTTTTGCATAAGATTATTTCCTCAAAGCAAGGGGGTTATGTGGAAGGACGTCAAATAGTAGATGATATAGTTCTTGCTCAGGAAGCCATCCATTCCATGGATATGCAAAATTATCCTTCCATGTTCATTTGGTTAGACTTATCCAAAGCTTATGACAGAGTGGATTGGCACTTCCTTATCAAAGTTTTGAGGCAATTTGGTTTCTCTAAGGATTGGATGGATTGGATTATGGGATGTATCTCTTTAGTTTCCTACTTAGTTCTTATCAATTGCAGGCCTTCTCAGTCTTTCCCAGCTTCCAGAGGTATTAGGCAAGGTGACCCGCTATCCCATTATTTATTCATCATTCTTACTGAATGCTTGGGTAGGACTATAACCAAAAAGAGGGAAAACAAAACCCTTGAGGAAGTTACCATTGCTCATGGAGCTAGACCTATCTCTCATCTTCAATTTTTGGGTGACTCTACTATTTTAGGTAAAGCTACAGTTAAGGAAGCTTCTAATATTAAGCAAATCATTAGCTGTTTTTCTAAGGCTATCGGGCGGTTGATCAATGAAGACAAATCTAAAGTTATTTTCTTTCACTGCTCTGCTAGACAGGAATCCATGGTTTTGGATAAGCTAAGATATAATAAGACCTCTCTTCCAATCACTTATTTAGGTATTCCCATAAATATTCATAGGCAAAAGAATAAATATTGGAATTGGTTGTTGGAAAAAGTCAAGAAGAAAATTGGAAAGTGGACCAACAAGTGGATTTCTTATGGGGGTAGAATCACCTTGGTAAAATTAGTCCTTCAAGCTATTCCTATTTATGTTTCTTTCGTTTTGAATATCCCAAAGGCTGTTCTTCGAGAATTGGATCAAATCAGTCATCGTTTCCTTTGGAGTGGTACTAAGGAGAAAAGAAAATGGGCCTTGGTGAAATGGGATACTTTATGTCTTCCTAAGAGTGAAGGGGGGTTAGGTTTACGGTATTCAATTAATAACAACAAAGCTTTAGCTGCTAAATTATATTGGAGGATGTTGCATAACCCCAATGCTCTTTGGGCCAATAATCTTCGTGCTAAATATGCTGAGAACAAAAGTCCTGAAGACCTTGTTCGCTATCAACTTCCTACCAAAGGTTCTCCCATTTTAGCAGTTCTTAAGAATAGTGAGGATTTGATAAAGAAAATATTATTTTGGATCATTCATAATGGTCAACATGCAAATTTTTGGACAGATTCTTGGGATGGTCACAAGACTTTGATAACTCAGTTTCCCGATTGGAGGCCTTGGATGGAGGAGCTTCACCGAGCTAATTGGATAAAGGTGGCTAATTACTGTCGGTACCATACTGGTAATTCAAAGGTTGGTAGGTATTGGATCCCTATTGAGGACTGGCCTATTCAAATCCCAGAAAGGCAAAGACAAGATATCCAAGGCATCCTTCATTTGAGATCCCTCTCTTGGTCCCATGAAAAAGATTGTTTTGGATGGAACAACACTACTAAGGGTGAGTATTCAGTTGCTCAAGGTTATTTGACCTTATTCCATAATAATCCCAACCATTCTTCTGACATCTTTTCTCAATTGTGGTCTCAAAAGCTCTAGCCTAAGGTGAGGTTCTTTAATTGGCTTTTATTACATCGTAGGGTGCTTACTGGTGAGCAACTTATGAAGCGTGGTTTTCATGGCCCTTTTAGATGTGAAATGTGTGAAGAGAATGTAGAAAATATCAACCATATTTTTATTGAGTGTACTTTAACCTCTAAGTTGTGGAGGAGAATGACCACTTTACTTGGCTTACAGTGGTCCAATTTTTTTACTTTTGAATAGCTTTGGAGGGATTGGCCTAATCAAGAGGGTGTTGATAATTTTATTAGGCAATTAGTTTGGATGGGTTCTACCATTCTTCTTTGGAATATTTGGAATGAAAGGAACAACCGAATTTTTAATCAAGATAGGAAGGATATTCACTATATTTGGCAAAAGACCATAGCCAACTTAGTTGAATTAGTCCATCATCTCCTTAGTCACCCCCAAAACTCCCACCAAATATGGGATCAAGTGATGAAAATATTGAAGATTAAACCTTCTAAGGGCAACCAACTTAAAGGGAATGTGAGTATTAGTAAATTGGATAGGAATAGAAATTGGAAACCTCCTCCTAAGGATTTTGGAAAAGTCAATATTGATGGAGCCTCTAGAGGGAACCCTAGAAAAGCCAGTGTGGGAGGAATTGGTAGACTTTTAGATGGCTCCCTAGTTTTTACTTTTGCTGAGAATTTGGGTATTCTTTCCAATAACCTTGTTGAGGGGTATGGTATCCTCAGAGGTCTTCAGGAGGCTACTAAGGTTGGATGGAAAAAGGTGTTAGTTGAGTTTGACTCTCAACTTATGATTAATCTCTTGAAGAATCCTTCTAAGAATCATAAGGTGGATTGGAGAATAAAAAGAATTATTGAGAAGATTCGATTAATCCAGGATGGGATTTTTGAAAGTTGATTACAATCATGTGGTCAGAGATCAAAACAAGAGTGCTAATGCTTTAGCTAATTGGGCTTTGGACAAAGGTGATCTTACTTGTTATGGCCACCCTCCTATATGGTGGGCTTCTCAAATTAGGGAAGCTCTTCTTTCTATCATTTCTTTGGATGGCTCCTGTTTTGAAGGTACCTAGTTTCTTCTTCTTGTTTTTTTTTTTGCTTCTCTTTGGTTCATTTAGTTTTTTTTAGTTCCCTAGCTCATTCTATTCTTTATTTTGTTTTCTCTGTTGATTCTTGTCTTAATAGTCTTCTGGTCTAGATAGGTCTTTGTTTTGTTCATTTTTTATTTATTTTTTGTTTTTTGTTTTTTTTTGTTTTTTTTTAAGGTGGGTGGGTTTTTTAATTTTGTTTTGTTTTTGTGTTCTTTGTGTTGTTTTTTGTTGTTTTTGTTGTTTTGTTTGTTTGTTTGTTTTTTTTTTTTTTTATGTTTTTTGTTATTGTTATTGTGTTTTTTTCGTTCTTGTTCTTGGGTTTCTCTTTGTTTGTGTTATTTCATGTTTTTATGGGTGAGTGTTTTCTATATTTTTTGTTTTTGTTTATTGTCTGTTGTTGGTTGTTTTTTATTTTTATTTTTGTTTAATTTTTTAATTTTTTAGGTTTTGGTTGTGTTTATTTTTCTTGTTTTTTTTTGGGTTATGTCTTTGTAGTGTTCTATTGTTTTTGTCTTGTTTGTGTTTTGTTATGTGTTTCTTGTGTTTTTCTATGTGGTTTGTGTTGTGGTTTTATTTTATTTTATTGTGTGTGTTTGGTTGTGCTTTTGTTTTTGACACACTCAAGGAGCATGTTTTTTATTTTATTGTATTATTTTTGTTGTTATTTACTTATTTTTAATTGGGTTTGTGTGCTTGTTTGCTCCTTGAGTGTGTCAAAGGTGGTAGGCCAGGTTCGAGTCCTGGGCATTTTTAGCGGAATGGATACCCCTGCCTCCTTGGGTCTTACCCGAAAGTGGCATCCCTTTTGGGATTTTTTCCACAAAAATAAAAAAGAGTCTACCCTAATTCTGATAAACAATAACAAGGGAGAACCATCTCATCTAGCATTAGACTTTCAAAAGAAGAACAATATGAATAATCAACACAAGTGCAAAACCAAAGGATAAATTCAATCCACAAACAAGCTATATCCTCAAAAAGATCATATATTCCAATGGTAGTGCCTTGGTTCTAAGTAAGCATCCTATAGTCCCTACCAAAATGAAGCAAAATACAAATAAAAAATGAATATGGGTACGAATCAAAAGGCAAGATACAAATCCAACCAACATCATCTAGTAGAGGAAGACCTTAGTTGAGGAAAGTGAGGTAACTATACTTACATAATTGTTCAAACCTTGTTAATTATGAATATTATTACTTGGAATGTTAGAGGAATTAAAGGAAGTCCTTCTAAATAATGAAAAATTAAAAGAATTATCCAAATAAATCAGCCTCAAATTCTCTTTCTCCAAGATACTAAGATTTCTATAGAAGAAATGGAAATAATAGAAACTAATAAGTGGCCAACTAGTAAAGTAGTGTTCCTCAGCATCCAAGGGGTATCAGGAGGAGTGGCTTGGATTTGGGATCCAAAGGAAATTACACTTCAGTACATGATGGGAAGTAGGAGATTGCTAGCATTGGTTACCCAAAACAAAGATTCAAATCGTGGTATTCTTTATATAAATGTGTATGCTCCATATACTATGGAAGATAAATGACCATTATGGAGGTATATATCTCATATGACCTCTCAATTCCATGAATCTTGGGCTTTGATAGGAGAATATTTCAACTCCATACTATCCTTAAAGGAAAAAATGTGAGGAAATAAGAAGTTGGATGGGAGTTCTACACTCATGAATGAATACATGATCAACCTTCACCTAGTAGATATCAAGCCAAACAATGGTTTTATGACTTGGTCAAACTGAAGATAAGGCTCAACATGCATCCTTGAAAGGCTAGATAGGTTCTTGCTTTCGGATAAGTTTTTTGATAAAAGGACATACCCTGAAAGTGAAGATCTTAAATAATGTAGGATTTGACCACTAGTCAATTTTAATTGAATCTTGGAGAACCAATAGTAAGCCAACACCATTTTGGTTTTAGTTAATGTGGCTTACAGATGAATCCCTCAAGTCAAGGCTATAACAATGGTGGAAAGAATATAAGCCAAGACATGGTAAAAAAATGTTTTGTTTTGTCAAAAGGATATGAATATTAAATATAAAATAAAGACTTGGAATTGGGAGGAATTTGGAGATGTCAGGGCAAAGAAAATGAAAGCTTTAACCTAGCTTGAGGATTTGAATGAGCAAATTCATCTTGAGGAACTCATAGAAAATAGGATCAATATAGAAATTAATCTTTTAGCCTAGGTTCTGGAATGGATAGAAGAGAAGAACTGGTGTGAAAGAAAAATTCAAAGATTCAATGGCTATAAGGAGACCAAAACACCAATTTCTTTCACAAGTTTTTCCTAGCCTATAGAACTCATACCTTTATCCCCTCATTGAAGAATAAACATGGAGATATAGTCCACACTTGGGAAAGCATGTCTTATTTAGCTATGAATAAATTTTCAAACATATTTACAACCAAATTACTTGACCCAAAAGCCCAACAAAAAATTGTACAAGAGATACTTGTTCTTATTTTTCATAAGGAAAATTTTGCCTTAACTACACCAATAACTATGAGGGAACTACAAGAGGTAGTTTTCAAAATGCAAAAGGAAAATATCCCAGGTCCATATGGATTCCCTATTGAATTTTATTAATAATTTTAGGATGTTTATAAATCCTCAAATAATTCAACAAGACATACATGACACTAATTCCAAAATCTCAAGAAGTAGATAACATTACTGGTTATAGACCAATCACTTTATGCAATGTTATTCTAAAAATCATCTCAATGTTTATGTATGAAAGGCTCAAACAATTGCTACATAAGATCATCTCTCTAGAACAGGGGGGGGTTTGTAGAGGGGAAATAAATAGTGGATGAGATAGTGTTAGCCCAAGAAGCAATTTGCTCTATGGAAGCTCAAAAATATCCATCCATGTTCATTCGATTGGATTTGTCCAAATCATATGATAGTGTGGATTTGTCCATGTTTAGAGGTTGCATATATTTAGTTTCTTATTTAGTTATTCTCAATGATTATCCCACTCATTTATTGCTATAATCTAGAAGCATCAGATAAGGAGACCCTCTCTCTCCATACATATTCATCATCCTAGCAGAAATCTTAGAGAGGACATTTGCTAAGGAATGAGATTATCAGAGATTAGAAGGAGTGACAATAGCTAAAGGAGCCATACTTATCTCTAATTTTTATTTTTTTGATGATTTGACCATTTTGGGGAAGGCAACAATAATAGAAGCAACCTTAATAAAGCAAATTATTAACTACTTTACTAGAGCCTCAGTGCGGCTAGTTAATGAAGATAAATCGAAAGTACTCATTTTCTATTGTTCACCTAGAAAAGAGACTTTGATATTGGATAGTGGGATTCAAAAGAATTTCTCTTCCAATTAAATATTTGGGTGTTCTGCTTAATCTTGGCAGCCAAAGAAAGAATATTGGAGTTGGTTACTAGAGAAAGTGCATAACATAATAGATTGTTGGACCAAAAAATGGCTTTCTTCAAGAGGATGGATAACTCTTATCAAATTATTTCTTCATTCTATCCCAATATTTGTTTCAATAGTGTTGAACATCCCTAAGTCAGTGCTTAAAGAACTAGACAAAATTAGTCATAAATTTCTTTAAAGAGGATAAAAAATAGTGAATAAATGGGCCCTAGTAAGGTGGGAGACCCTATGCCTTCCTACTCATGAAGGGGGTCTAGGTCTTCGATCGGTAGTCAAGAATAACAAGGCTTTGGTTGTAAAGTTATATTGGAGGTTAATTAGCCACCCCAATACCTTTTGGAGCAAACATCTAAGAGCCAAATATGCAAAAAATAAATATCCCTATGATATAATTTGACACCAGCTACCTGCTAGAGGGTTCCCAATTTTAAAGGTTCTCAAAATTGGAGAGGATTTGATAAATAATAATCTCTTCTGGATAGTTTAGAATGGTCAAAATATATATTTTTTGATAGAATATTGGTATGGACACCTTGCATTGTCAATTCAACTTCCAAAATTAAGCCATATAATGGAGAAAATGCATAGGATGAATTGCTTAAAAGTTGTCAAATATTATAAATATTAGACAAGAAACACAGAGGTGGGAAGATGTTGGATCCCAGTAGAAGACTAGTCAATCCAACTCTCTAAATATTAAAAAACAGATATTCACAAACTCCTTCAAATGCGATCACCTTCATGGTCACAAGTTGAGGACTGCATTGGTTGGAATAGATCAGGGTATAGATTGTACACTATAGCTCAAGATTATTTAACTTTAAGCCATATTAACCCTTATCCGACATAGGATCTATTCAAACATTTATGGGCTCAAAAGTTATGGCCAAAAGTTAAAATTTTCAACCGGTTACTTCTTTATAAAAGGGTACTCACAAGAGA
Source organism: Wollemia nobilis (assembly GCA_028583015.1). Taxonomy (NCBI): domain Eukaryota; kingdom Viridiplantae; phylum Streptophyta; class Pinopsida; order Araucariales; family Araucariaceae; genus Wollemia; species Wollemia nobilis. Next base: position 7,507,021 of record JAQPPZ010016936.1, read on the forward strand.
GTAGCTTATGAAGAATGGATTTAATTAACCCTTTCAATGCGTAACATGTTGGGATAACATTGAAACATTAAACCATTTGTTCATAAAATACCCCATAGCTTCTAAATTGTGGAAGATGATGACTTCTCTTCTAAATTTAAGATGGTCCAATGAACAATCCATAAAACATAGATGGATAGGTTGGAGTAAACAAGAAGGAAAATACCGGTATGTGAACCAAATTGTTTGGATAGGAATGACTATTCTTCCTTGGAACATTTGGATGGAGCGAAACAAGTAAATCAATGTGAAAGAGATTGTCTAGCATTTATTAACTCATCCTCACAATTCAAATCAATTATGAGAACAAATGATGGCCTGATTAAATATTTGCCATGGATTAGCCCAACATAGAAAGAAAAAAATGATCAATCAAATGATGGATAGAACAAAACTATCAATATATTTTTAGTTTATATAAAGGACCCATAACATTTATAATTTAACAAGCCTAGAATTAAAAAATTCAATAAAACTACCCATACTACTATGATTTTCATTAAAAAAATTTATTATACTAATGTTATTAAAAAAATTGTCTTTGATTAAGCATACAGTTCTAGTAAAAATATTTTAAAAGGGAATAGAATAACTTTTCTAAATAACTAATATCTAATCTCCCACGAGGACCCACTTGTATTATCGATGATGTGACCCGAATTCAATCGCCAAACAAATGTGTATAAGAAGTATTCACTCAAAAAAACTAATATCTAATCTTTTTAAATTAATTATATTTTGATTGAAATGTACCACCTCACTTATACATCATGATATTACACGAAACTTTATAATTATAAATGTATTACTTACTTTCCACCTTGGTGTGTTTGCCCGCATCGAATTTTTCATTGCGAGAATCCAAAAACATAGGAGACTCCTGTTGACGGTTGAAGACGCATAAGCCTGAAGCGAAGCACGCTATCTTCCCCCACCCTTACGAAACGCACAAACTAGGAAGTCCGTAAACTATGTCATATTTGGGGCCAAAACAGGAGGTAAGACTGTCCCCACAGATCACTGGATCACAGCTCAAAATTTACTGTTCATTAAAAACCTAGCAAGACGGCAATAAATAAATAAAGAAAGAACGCCGAAACCTAAACAAGCCTTAGAATATAAATAACGCCAGAAACAAAGATAGCGTGCTTCGTTCCAGGCTATGAATTTCCAATCGCCATGTAACGCCGTCCAGAATCAGAGGCCTATGAAAACCTGCAAAGTCGAGTATCGCCAGCGTCTTAGCAGTCTGAATGCGTGCAAGCGGATATGAAATAGGAAAGAAGGGACGGAGAGTGGAGGGTTAGATAATTATTTTTATTACAGCTAGGGCTGTGAAATGAAGAAGGCATACTACATAATTACAGTGCAAGAAAATTAATCGGGAGAAGTAAGCGTCCCCATAAAATATGGCACTTGGCTGTTCCCGTTGGTCCATGGCTGCCTCTCTGTCGATTCCTCCGAGATCATCACCCACGCTGCTGTTTCTGCTTCCGTTTCGTTAGCTTTGTTTTATAGACACAAATGTCGCTTGGGACATAAAGGTTTTAAAATGCCCCAGTTCCTATTCAAGTGTTTCCCCTCGTACCGTGTGGGATTCGCTCGGCCTCGATCTGATTTGATTCCCTCCGCTTGCAATTTGCAAGAGTACGGGTCCGAAAGAATAGCATATAAAGATATTTATGTGGGGATAAGTTAAATAATATAGTATATAAAGATATTTATGTTGGGGTAAGTTAACTAATAATGGTTGAGTATTTATTTATTTACTGTTTCAATTTACTTCCTATAATCTACTAAATTAAATTTTATACTAACAACATCTAACCAAAAATTATTCAATATTGAGACGAACAGTCCGTTGCAGATGTATGGGTCAACAAACATCACCGAATAGACTGCGGGGACTAAAATATCTCTAGACTACTCCCATTCAGTTTCTGGTTATGATTATTACTCTATATATTATAATATTAAATAAGAATGTGATTATTGGAAGGAAAACATTTTTCCAATCGTGGTGAGAGGTCACATAGTAAAGTAAATAAAGCTTGAAATTTTAAGGAGGGAAAGTTTCATTTTATTTTTATAATTATAATTATCAATACATTTGAAAGTGTGTTTTTTTATATAAAGAAGTTGGTTATATTTATATTATTTTTAGTAATTGTTAAGTATAAGGTTTAAATCATAGGGGTTTCTCTCAACAAGTCTACACCACCTCGTTATTGATGACTCAATTGGAGGGGAACCACCAATCACTTGGGATGTGTATCGTTATCATCGGTCAAATGCATACTCAAAGGATTTAGATCAGACTACTACCTTTGCAACAAGCATACCCCTAAGGTTTGAACCTAGTTCTCTTCTTGGTAAGTGCTTGGCTAGATAGACAACTATCAATCCACCTAGTCCTTGGGGATAAAAATTTATTTGGATGGTGTGATAAACCCCTAAAACCAATGCATAGGGTTGAGCAGTCTCCTCCCAAGCATGATCCCTCATAAAGTTTGAAGAACACAAGTTTATACTGAGAGGGGGGTGAAAATTATAAGATAAAATTTTAATTTTCTTTCCAAACAATATTATCCAATGTTATCAATTGCAATAACTTCCCAGAGTAGTATTAACCAATATCATCAACAATACTAACAAAGCAATGCACAAATCAACACATACAAGAGAGACACAAATTTAATGTGATTCACCCAATGTGGGTTTACATCCACGAAGAAAATCTTTCTTTTAAATTTTCTCAATAAATATCTTGAGAACCAATTATATATTACAATGTTTATCGGCCACTGTCCAAAGGAGACTCCAATCCCCTATACTCAAGTTTATGGACCTCTATCCACAAGAGAACTCTATCCCCTCAACTCTGGTTTATGGACCTCTATCCATAGGAGATACCCTCAACTCTGGTTTGTGGATCTCTATGCAGAAGAGAAATATATCCCCTCTACTCTGATTCATGGATATCTATCGATAGGAGAACTCTATCCTCTCTGCTCTCATCTGCTCCAAAGCCTGCTCACAACTCTTCTCAAAATGGCTCCAAGTCTATACACAAGACTTGCTTAAATCTTCTCACCAAACCTGTTCAAACTACTCCAAACCTATATAAGTCTTGCTCAAATATGCTCTAAGCCTTTTCACAAGGCTTGCTCAATAACCTACTCAACTCTGATCAAATATGCACCAAGCCTACTCACAAGGCTTACCCAAATCAGCTCGTAAATCTAATCTCAACTCTGCTCAAATCTGCTTCAAGACTACACACTAGACTTGCTCAAATCTACTCACTACTCTTCTTTCAACTCTATCCAGAGCTGCTACAAGCCTTCACACAAGGCTTACTCAACTCTACTCTGTAATCTGCTCTTGACTCTGCCTAAGGCTGCTATAAGCCTTCACACAAAGCTTACTCAACTCTGCTCAACACTCTTCTCTTAAATTTACCCAAAGATGCTACAATCCTTCATGCAAAGCCTAATCAACTCAGCTCAATATCCTAGTCTCTATTTTGATCAAATATTCCCATATGCCTTCTCAAAAGGCTTACTCAACACAACTCACAACTTCTCACAACACAACTCTTTACTCTGCTTAAATTCTATCCTTTATTTCATTAATAATAATGCGTAAGATCTACCCAAAAATATGCATAAAATATACCCTTTGTTTTCCTCTCAAACATCAATAATAATGCACAAATCTATCCTATGTTTTCCTCTCAAAAAAACCAACAATGATGCACAAAATCTGCCCAAAAAGATACACAAAATCTGCCTAACAAGATGTACAAAATCTACCCAACAATGATGCACAAATCTGCCCAACAATGATGCACAAAATCTACTCTTTGTTTTCTTTCAAATTACTTTAACAAAGCATAAACTTATTTCATAATATTTGCATAGTTGCCCTTACACAAGTCTTTGTATTGGAGAACCACACCATATCAAAGAATATGCACTGTGTTCTTATTCTATCAAAGGAAGACTCTAATTCATCACACTCTTGATCCATTCATCATTTCTCATTTGCCTTTTGCAAAAACCCTTTTACACAATTTTTTACCAATAAAATTTTATTTTCAGATATAGCATAAAGCACACTTATCTTTTTATTTTGATATCTTCATAAATGTTTTCCTTGCTTGCACCAAAACTTGAACTCTGGTCTTCCACACACACAATCCTTATCCTGTTATCAACACACCACTTCCACTACACACCTTGGTGGAAGATGAATCCACTATCTCCCTTTTGAATACATGGTCATAATTCTCAACCCATTCTGAAAAAGAACGTAATGCTCTTACTATCATTTCTCTTACACACCTGTCTCTTCGAATTCCCACAAGACTACCTTATGTGCTTGGACATTACATTTGCATGGATGTATATGTCTCTATTATTTTCTAGGTGCCAACACTTCCACTACAAGATACTGAGATTAATTTATACCCAAAATGAATTTATCAATAATATACTTTATGTGCTTGTTCTTGTGTAAGTCCTTTGTGCACACATCTGGCCATGGAGTCTCTAAAACTTTGTTTACTACCACTGTCTTCTTTTCACCTTGTTCTCAAATCAAATGTGCAACAGAACTATATCTTGATCTCTTGCCAAACGTATCACTCACAACGAACATAAATATTTTCTTATGTCTTCAACAAACCAACCAATCCACTTTACCAAACGTAGCCCTCATAGTGAACAATGATCTCTTCTTTTGTCTTCAACGAACCAAAAAATCACTTTGTCGAATGTAACCCTCATGGTGAATATCAATCTCTTCTTTCACCTTCAACAAACCAACAAATCCACTTTGTTGAACATACACCTCACAGCAACCATCAATCTCTTCTTTGACCTTCAAAAAACCTGCAAATTCACTTTGTCGAGCATAGCCCTCATGGTGACTAGAAACCTCTTCTGCAGGTCTCAAGTTCTTCTTCAAAGCACAGGTCTTCAACACTCATCACACAACATTCTATAAAATATGTATGGCACTTCACTCACAGTGAATCAGATCTCACTCTTCACTCAATGAAAGGCACTCATTTCCTCACTCAATAAAATGGTGCTCACTTCGGTGAACTCTTATTCTTCCTCTTGCTTTACTCTTTCAAACGCAAATACAACAGCGAACAAAAGTAATCTCCTTTCATTGGAAATACGAAGGCGCTTCAACCAACAAATCTTAAAACCACAATGTTAGGTCAATATATATATATACGAATAATTTGAATCTTTTTAACCATGGGAGTCGACCCTCACATTATAACTTTGATTTAATTATATCCCACTCTAGAGGCTTACTTTAATATTAAAATTTTTAATTTAAACATTAAAGTGTACATTATTAAGTAATGTACATCATCATTTTAATTCTTCAAGTGCTATAGTGTACATCATACACACCATTTGAATTTCTCAAGCACAATGATATTGAACATGCTTACCATTTGAATTTCTCAAGATTTCTCAAGCACAATGTGTAGACACTAAAATCATGTAAATCGGATAAGACTGCCAAGGTGCCACTCTTATCAACACCATATGGCCCCATTGGGCAACCCTCAGGGGTTAATTAGGGGTCCTAACCACTTTTGGGAAGGTTTACCCCACTTTTGGGAAGTTTTGGGCCATGTAGCCATGGTTGTCCCACCCTAGGACGACCATAGTTCATGGTCGTCCCACCCAGGGATGGCCACAAGAAACCATCCCTAGGTGGGATGACCATGGTCCAGGCCCCCAAAAAATTCAAGGGTAGGGACAAATGGCAATCAATTTCTGCCATTTATCCCACCCAATGACTTATGATAGATTGGGAGACTGTCTAGGCCATTAGGGACTACAAATTGGAGGCCCAAATTGGAGGCCTCTTCCACCCTATGCATGGCAAAGGCGTTGACAAGTGGTGGCACCTGCCTTGCATGCCCCAACTTTCCCCTTTGCCCCATTTTCCCTCTTGGGCTATAAATTGGAGTGTTTTCACTCAATTTCAGAGAGATACCTTTGCAAGTATTTACCATGAAGTGCTACCAAGATTTCCTCTCACCTTTTGCCCTCGTATTTGCCCTTGGAAACCTCATCAATCGAAGGCATTTTCAAGGCATTCCCAAATACGCACATCCTCTCCAAAACCTATCCATTCCTATGATTTAATTTACCAAATTTGATGACAACACCCCTAGGAGGATTCTAGACCAGATCCCAGTGGAATTGGTGGTAAAAACCACCATGTTTTGTGGTCATCCCCACCTAGGATGGTTAATAGTCCTAAATGGATCACCCTAGGATGGCCATGAATTGGTCCACAATTTTGAATCAATTTTAGTGTAGATCAATTTTATAGCAATATATAAGCATCATACTTGATTTTGGTGAAGTTTGGAGTAGTTTTGAATTATTAATTAGGGTTTTTGTGATTACAGTCCTAATTGGCCCACCCAGGGATGACCACAGATTCTGCTCATAATATCACTTCAATTTCTACACAGATCATTACAAAAGTAGTTAATATACATCATGTTAAGTTTTGGTATCATTTGGAGTAGTTTAGCCCTGTCGATTGCACTTTTTACATTCAATATTGCATGCATTCCTTTGATTTTATCATAATCTACATATGCTATTAACCCATTTCAATTTCTTGTGTGTAGGTACAGGTATTCTAGTGCATGAGGAAGGAGCTAAGGAGTTGAAGATAGATAGCTCAAAGTAGTGGTAGCACAAGCCCGCTCTTCAATCGTGAGTGCGAGAAGAACATTGAAAGCGTACCATAAGTTTGTGAAAGGATTGGATCCTTCAACATTGTAATTTGAATTGTATCAATTTGAGAGCCCTCAAGGGGACATTTTGTAACCTTATATTTGGAAAATTAATCAATACAAATAGAACCCCCCATTCCTTTCAAATATTTGTCATTTATTGCTTACTTTATTTGTCGCTTTTGAATGCTTGATTAGAACATTAGATGCATTTCAATTTCCATTGCTAGGTGCACTATTTTTTTGCTCTACAGTGGTGATCATGGTGGGACCCTTGTCCCTTTTCATTTTTGCCATTTTTAACCTTGTTTTTGCACTTTGGATGTTGTAGGTTCTGGCCGTTCTGGACTGAAACGACCCCTGAATTCCTAATTGGACCACCCTGGGATGACCACAACAACCATCCCACCTAGGGATGGCCCCCAAATTTGTAGTCATCCCACCCTAGGACGGCCACAAAATAGGGGATTTTCAGCCCAAATTTCTAGAAATAGCAACTTCACAGATAGTCAAGGTAAGTACCTAAACCTTCAATTTGCATTAAGTCTGTTCAGAAAAGGGTAAATTTAAGTTTTTCATGTCTTTTCTTAGTTGATTGAAAGGTAGATTTCCCCTTTCCTAAATTTTAAAGTAGCAAATAGAAGAAAAATAGGAAAAAGAATAGTCTTCATCATGCATTTGAATGGTTTTCCTGTGTGTGACCTACCTAATGGTTAGGTCTTCATATAGGATAAGTACTTTTGTAGGTTCTTTATTCATGCATATCTTTATGAAAGTAAAATGTTCATTGTGCATTTAGTGAACTAGCATTGAATGCTCTCTTGTTTTGCTTTCTTTAAGGATAAAAAGAACCACACACACCACGTCACATTTTAACATTAGTGAGTTGGAATTTCATCCCCAACCACTAATAGAGATCAATGATGGTGGGTTTCATCTCCACCCATTGGCTCAAATCCTACAAACCCTATTTTTGGCCAAAACTAGCTCTAAGAACCATCATAGCTTGTGGAATAGAGCACGCATCTCTCTTCGAGGATGTATCATTGACCACGGTGAATATGGGTGAGGACTGGTAGGACCTATGCTCCCTGATCAGGTATGGGCTTCATCTCCATACTTTGGTTGGTTTACATGACCAAACTTTCATTATCGGTTGTCGAGCTATGAGTATACAGGTGAAATCCATTGAACAAATTGAGAATTACATCAACAATATTCAAACACATGAAAAGATATTCCTTTGCAAAACAACAAATCAAAACACACTAAATAGTTTAGGAACACATATAAATATTTAAAAGAGATAAACACTTGTATTATTGTGTGTTTCTATTTTTGTGTGTTAAATATTTAAAATTTGTAAAGGAGATAATCACATAGGGTTTAGAAAGAAGTAGTCATGGTATGTACCCATAGCCAAGCCCACTCAAGGGCTGAAACTATGGGGAGTAGGCAAGGAGATGTAGACCATCTCTGATTTGACCCCAAGGACTTGGTTATACCTCCTTGGCGGCCTCCTACTCACCCAAGTCCTAGAATGTCAAGTAAGGAACCTAGCCCCCAAGGGACCCCCATGCGGGACACCCCTACAAGTTGTGGTCCTAATCAGGGAAATTATTTTCCAAGTATAGACACTTCACATACCTTCTTTCAAGAATGACAACCATGCATTGAGGCACCTACACATAGAGCAATACCATGCATTCACATGCCTGCTCGGTCTACCTCACACACCTACGTGTAGGATCAAGACTATGCACCATGGGTGGGGCTAAATGATCATAATACACCCTTAGATCACCCTGATAGGTCTCCATAGTATAAATATCAAGATGAGTATGATACTCATCACATTGGATGAGCCAATTCTATCTTACCCTTCCTCATTTATGAAGGAAGACCCGAGGAGAATCCTGATTATCCTTGGTCACATCATTCAATGCAAGCACGATGTGCTTCTACGCCAGTAGAGTATAAGGAACACCTATTTAGGAGTGAGCCTCAAGTAAACATGACCTCTCTCAATCGAGGAAGCTCATAGTGGATTTATCAGATCCTCCTGAATAGGATAGGTATCATGGCCAAGGTGCTAGGGCTCATAGGCCCTGCACAAATGAGCAGATAAACCAAGTGGTCAAAAGGTATGTTGATCATCAAGCACAATTTAATTAGCTTTAGCTAGATAAACAATGCTTGGATCTCTTAGATCATCAACATAAATTAGAGAAACAAAGGATTGAACAATAGATTCAAGAAACCTTGTGCAATAGGGTTCCTACCCCAAGTACGCATAGGTAGGGGGTGCATCAAAGGCAACCCACTTATAACCAAAATAGGCCTCCTAGGCCTAATAAAATGGTGCCTCCTAGACCTCCTAGGCCTAATAGGGACTTACCTCCTAGGCCAAACATAGATCACCTTCAATAGGCATTAGTTCCTCCTTGTAGGCCCATTCAAGAAACACCTTACGAGGCCTATGATGATTTGGAACCCAAAGAGGAATACCTAGAAGCACCTTATGGAGGTATGGTTGATGACAATCAACCACCATACCATACGCTTAATATTCCTCACCCCCACCATGGGGCCAAAGTAAAGAAGAGGAGATTAAATCCTCTGATGCATATAGAGCATTGCTTGAGCGCATGGAAACCATAGAGAGCAAGATAGTTAGATCTGGGTAACAAAAGCCCACTTTGTGCCAGCTACGCAATCAACCATTGCATCCATCTATACCTTCCCCTCCATATCTAGAGCATTTTAAAATGCCCAAATTAGACATATTTAAAGGAGAGGAAGATGCACAAGAGCACGTCACTAGGTTCATGAACCAGTATTTCAATATTCAAGATGATGATGCATTACTCTTGAGAATATTTTTAATCACCCTCTCTGGCCCAACAGTAGAGTGGTATAATCAACTTCCAAGGCATAGTATCTATACCTTTGAACAATTTGCAGATGCATTCTTGGAACGTTTCACCTTCAATACCAAGAGAAAGGTGACCTTAACAGACCTCATGGGGTTAAAGCAATATGAATATGAGTCAATCATAGACTATGGTAATAGGTGGCAAATACTTCTAGCTAAGCTACCATACTTATTGCCAGTGTCTGAGTTGACTTGGATGTTTTCAAAGAGTTATCTAAAACCAATATCATTATTGCTACAACTCCAGCAATATCCCACTCTTGAAGATGCTCTAGCGCAGGCTAGAACCATAGAAGAAATTAAAATTCAAGAGGGGGAAATCTCAAAACCTCACAAGGAGTGGACTAAGAATCCAAAGGGAAATCCAACACAATCAAAGTATGATAGTAGTCAACCAAGTTGCCATCAATATCCTAGGGCCTGCACAAACAATGCTACCTCAAAAGGAAAATTATCAGGCCCAACCTCCTCCTACAAGTTACAACAATAACACCCAAGTGAATTAGGGGAAAAATCAACAACATTGCCCTAGGTGACAATATATGCCCTTTGCTGAGTCAATGGACTCCCTATTCGATCATCTATGGGTGGCCAAAGTGATTACTCTACCAGAAATCTAGCCTATAGACCCGAGTACAAGCAAACAAAAGCCTATGGGACGTCGAGAAGACCTATATTGTAGATATCATAGGTATATTGGACATGACTTGCCAATGTGCTATGGTTTCAAAAACCTAGTACAAGATATGATCGAGAGGAATGACCTTCAAGTGGATAATCCTCTCGCTACAAGCAATCAACAAATGGGTATTTTTAAAGACCCATTACCCACTCATGAGGTATAGGTAGCTCCTTCCAAAAAAATGAATGAGGTCAAGGTGACACCCCCTCAACAAGGGTTCATCAAGATGGTTAGCATTATGACTAGGAATAGACGCTATCCAAGTCAAGTTGCACCACCTGCATCTTCAAGCGATATTCCCTCAACATCATAGCCTCCACCACCTCCAGTGCAAAGCCTTCCACCTCATCTAGTGGTTACAATAAAAAGTAAGCTTGCTCAAATCTTACGAACAACATCGGCTAGACTTTCCATATACGAGCTTATTCAACAATCTCCACCTCATAGAGAAGCTCTTATGGATATTCTTAAGTCGATTGAGCTACAACCCCAAGAGTCTAACTCCTTTATCAATTTTGTGGGGCACGTTCAGTAGTGTAAGAAACTAGTGATCATGTTCCATGAGCATGAACTCAAACTGATAGCAAGTGATGTGGTGGATCCTCCTCTACACATCATTGCATGTGTGAATGGAACACCCTATAAGAGAGTTTTAATTGACATTGGTTCATCAAGTAACATAATCACCACTAATGCTCTCAAACATCTAGGACTCCCAACATCCCATGTTGTTGCATCCACCTACACCCTTCAAGCATTCAATGATACGATATGCTCAATAATTGGCACTATAGTCCTACCCATCCAGGTAGGGACACAAAACTATACCAACATTGTGTCATGTCTTGGAGGGCGTAATGGCCTACAATATATTATTGGGTAGACCTTGGATTAGGGACATGAAGTGTGTACCCTCTATAGCTCACCAATGTCTAAAGTATACTTATGAAGGGCAAGTGCATGTCGTCTCTATAGACCTTGAGCCCTTCAAATACTGCAACTTGGTGCAGCAAATCCCTGAGTCGACCTTACCATCGACTCATGTGGACTTCCAAATGAATACATCCATTCAGGGTCCAATTCCCTCACCATCACCTTCCATTACTTCATTACCATATTCTTCCATACCATCATCATCATTGGCACCTTTAGAAACACCTTCGTCATCATCCAATCCTCCATAGAGGAACATGTCGAAGAGGCCGATTGATGAGATCCCTCCCATCATTTCCACCATTTCTATGAAAGAGATTCCTAGTCTAGTAGATGAGGAACCATATCATGAGGTAAACATTGAGTCATCTCAAGCCTCGCTTTCATCTCCTCCACCTTCACCATCCCAGGTTACAATCCATTTGGCTAATACAAGTTTAGGAGAATACCTAGTGAGGAACATCACAATAGTTCCAGCCATTGAGAAAGTGAAAAATATGGGATGATCACACCTTTCCATAGGTAGCATCGTACCTCTAGGTATACCACCCAACCAAATGAATATTATATGGAGGTATTTAATATGGAACATTACCATCTCCTCAACAAAAATAAGATGAGAAACATTTCTTTGATATAAAGTACATGTCAAACCCTAACTATGCATTGCGATATATCCATCACTGCCATTGGCATGGTTATGATATAGGGTTAGATAAACAAGGTACTTGTAATCCTTTCCAGCTACAATATCAATTACAATATGATAAATCTAGTTTAGAACACAATAAGCCTATACCTCTTGATGTCCTCACAGAGAGTTTATAATGCCTAGGTCTGAACTATAGGGATGAGCTTGCACGTGATCCCTATGCTAACCCAAATCATGTCCACTCGTTGAAGGATTACTTTCTTATAAATATGATAGATCAAGGGTTATATTGCAATTTTACCCAATCCCATGAAGTGGGTGAGGGTTCGCATACCCTACCATATTATAATGAGGAAGAGGATCAAGGTCCTCCTCAAGAATGGACAACGGATGATGAATCATATTATGGTGTAGCACTCATCAATTTCCATAGTTCAGATGAAGAATATGAGTAGGTCATCTTGTTGAATGACAAAGAAGAATTTTACCTACGTATGTTCCCAGTGCAACATCCTATCTGGTGATAACTTTTTTCACTTGAAGAGCAAGCTTGCCACCTTCCACATAGACAACTATCAGTCTTTCTATTGGAAATGAAATGGCACAAAGTTAGGAGATAGATATTATTAACCAGAATGAAAAAATGCGACAAAATTCATTATTCGAACCCTCGGTTACAAAGCTTAAATACTATATTAATAACCATAATCTAGATACTTTAGGGAAGGAGGAATAATAGGGAGGAAAGGAAAAATTAACTTAGGAGTCTAACTCCTTGTCGTCCATGCCGTCCAATCCTATCGAGTCAGCTGCCGTCCATGAAGGTAAAAGGTAAGATCCAAAGCTTATAGTTGTAAAAATATTTTTACCCCCCTTTTCTAGTAAAACCATTTTTAACTTCCAAGATTCTCCCCCTTAAAGTTGAGAGGACTGACTATACAGTCTCTTAGATTTATATATTGAGCTTTAGCCATGCCTTTGGTGAAGATATCTGCAATGTTATCCAAAGTGCTGCAATATTTCAGCTCAACTATCTGTTGTTCCACCATGTATCGAATGAAGTGACACTTCATATCAAAATTTTTTGATCTGCTATGGTGGATTGGATTGTATGCCAACTGAATGGCACTAATATTATCACAATACAGTCCAGTTGGACCACTTTGACTTTCTCCAATCTCTTCAAGGATTTTTCTCAAGCATAGGGCTTGAGTACTAGCATGAGTGATGGCTATATACTCACCTCGAAGATGACAATGCTACAATAGTTTGCTTCTTGGAACTCCAAGTTATTAGTCCTGATCCTAGACTAAAATAGTTCCCTGATGTAGATTTCCTATCATCTATATTGCTTCCCCAATCACTGTCACTGAAGCCAACTAATTTCACAGAATTACATTTGCGATAATGGATTCCAAAATCCAATTTACCTTTTACATACCTTAAGATTATTTTAGTTGCTTGTAAATGCAGCTCAGATGGACTTGCCATAAACCTTTAAACTAGAGAAACAACATATTGAATATCGAGCCTTGTGTTAGTGAGAAACATAAAACTCCTAACCATGCTTCTGTAATTGGTCATGTCAACCTTTGGTGCTCTGTCTTCCTTGCTCAATTGGATCCCATGTCCAATTGGAGTTGCAACTGATTTGCACTGCTCCATGGAAAATTTCTTGATCATGTCTCGAGAATACTTGTGTTGACATATGCAGATCCCTCTATTTGATTGATGCACTTACATACCTAGGAAGTATCACATTAGACCAAGATATTTCATCTCAAACTGTTTCATCATGGAGTTTTTGAACTCCGTATTCATTCTAGTGTTACTACCCATAAATATTAGATCATCCACATACAAACAAACTATGAGAATGTCTACTCTATACTTTAGGTAGTAAAGTGTTGGTTCACTTTTGCTTCTTATAAATCCCAACTTGCTGAAATAGCCGTCAATGCGTGAGTACCAAGCTCTTGGTGCTTGCTTGAGGCCATAAAGTGCTTTTTTCAATTTGCAAACTAGGTTTTCTTTTCCCTGTTCCTAGAAACCTTGAGGTTGTTGAACATACACCTCTTCTATCAAGTATCCATTTAGGAAAGTGCTTTTTACATCCATGTGTTGAACATTCTATCCTTTATGTGTTGCTAAGGAAAGAACTGATCTGACTGTCTCTTGTCTTACAATAGGAGCAAAAGTTTCCTCGTAGTTAATGCCATATTTCTGAGTAAAACCTTTCGCTACTAGTCTCGCCTTATGCCTTTTGATGCTTCCATCAACATTGTACTTGGTCTTGTAGACCCATTTACATCCAACACATTTTTTACCTTTGGGTAGCTTGACTAGCTCCCAAGTATCATTATTTTTTATAGAGGTGATTTCCTCTTCCATGGCTTCTTGCCATATATTTTGATTACATGCCTTCTCATAGCTAGCTGGCTCTAGTTGTGAACTAGTCAATAAAGAATAATTGACTTCATCTCCTCTAGGTTCATGAGAGTCATCATCCCCATACAATTGCAAGTTTTCAAGTTTTTGCGGGAAATTCATTTCACTAGCTTGGCCTCTAATGAATCTTCACTGGAAATTTTAATCTAGCATTTGATATGATGGATGATGTTGTAAATTTCTTCTACCTCTTGATGGAGAGTCAATGTCCATTGGTGAAGAACTTACAGATCTTTGTGGAGAAGGACTTGCACTGGTGTCTGATGTACTTGTAGTACTCTTGCTTGAGCTTGGAGGGGTGTCCCTTTCTTATTTGGAGACATTTATTGTACCTACTGAATCTGTGTAGAATTTACATCTTGGGATCCATCATCAATAATTTTTTTTGATGATCCAATTCTCTCCCTTCATCAAAAATTACATCCTTGGAAAGAATAATATTGTGGGTCTTGGGATTGTAGAGTCTATAAGCTTTAGTAGACTCATAATACCCTATAAATATACAAGCTTGACTTTTGGGATCAAGATTTTTCCTCTTCTCATTAGGAATGTGTGCATATGCTAAAGAACCAAAAACTTTGAGATGCTTTACATTTGGTTTCCTTCCGTACCACCCCTCATAAGGAGTGACACCATCTAAACTAGAAGTTGGACTTCTATTTAGAATATATACGCTGGTTCTTACAACATTAGCCCAATACATATTAGTCAGATGCTTAGTCTGAAGCATTGTTCTTGCCATCTCAACATTGGTGCGATTATTTCTTTCAGCTACACCATTATGTTGTGGTGTATAAGCAGTGGTGAACTGCCTTTTGATCCCATTTGCTTTACAATATGCCAAGAATTATGTTGAGTATTCACCTCCTTGATCTGTCTGAAGACATTTTACATAATTTCCACTTTGTTTCTCTACATTTTTTTTGAAATCTATGAAGCAATCAAAAACTTGATCTTTATGTTTCAAGAAATAAATCCAGCACATGCGAGAAAAATCATCTATGAAAGTGAGAAAGTAAGAATTGTTTCCTAGACTCTTTGTCTGCATTGGACCACAGATGTCCGAATGTACTAACTGAAGTGGATAACTGGATCTCCATGCTTGTCCTTTTGAAAACTTTGATATTGAGTGCTTTCCCAAAGCACATCCTACGCAGACTTCCTTCTGTTCTATCATTTTGGGAAGTCCTGTCACCATAGCTTGAGAAGTTAGTAATTTCAAGCTAGCGAATAAGGTGACCATATCGCAAGTGGCAAAGTACACTTGGATTTTCTATGGCTATATTTGCAAGTTTAGCTCCCCCTGGCTCGCCAAAATTGAGAGGGAATAACCGATTCTTGGTCATAGGAACTTGTGTGATGACTTGATTACAATTGTTTTTATCAAGAATGAGACATTTTCCTTCATCAAAAATAATTTTGTAATTGTTCTCCATCATTTGCCCAATGCTTAGCAGATTGTGTTGAAGCTTTGGAGTGTAGTAGATGTCATTCACTTTCTTGAGTCCTCGTTTTGTTGGAACTTCCATGGTCCTGATGCCTTTGAATTGTAAATATTTATCATCCCCTAATTTGATTTGGGATGTATAAGTGGAATCTAGAGTAGCAAATAGATTTTTGCTGCCACTCATATGGTTTGAGCAACCAGTATCCAGAATCCAAGTGTCATTGAGATTCTGTTCTGATTGACCATATGAAAGAAAAATATTAGATTGTTCATCTTCTTCTCCATAGGTTCCATATTGACTATTGTTGTCTTGAGAAGATTTTGACTAGCAATCGCGAGCAAAGTGACCTGTCTTGCCACAGTTGAAATAAGCTGATTTGGACTTGTCACTTCCTCACCCTTGATTTCCACTTCATCCTAAATTTCCTCCTTAGTTTTGATTTTCACCTCTGTTTTGATTGCCTCCTATGTTGGAGTTGCCTCGTTTGTTGGAGTTGCCTCCTCTATTCTGATTGCCTCCTCTGTTGGAGTTGCCTCTGCCTCTACCTTGTATCTTACCTCTACCTTGGCGTCTTCCACATCCTCTTCCAGTATTTTCATTTGAGGTGAAGGCTTTATCATCGCCTCAATAGCTGGTGGAAGTAGATTCCTGTAATCTATATTCATGAGACATTAGTGATCATATTAAGGCATCAAATGAAAAAGTGGACAGATTTTTTATTCTTCTATGATCATAGCAACATGATTCCATATTTTTGGAAGTTTTCACAACACTTCTGTTACACTTTTCTCAGGCTTAATATCCTCGCCAAGTGTAACCATTTTATCAAAAATTGCTTTTACTCTAACACAGTAATCACCTACTTTTTTATCTTCTTTCATTTTAAGATTTTCAAAATCTCTTTTTAGTGTTTGAAGCCTCACTTGCTTCACTTGATCACTACCGGAATCCATCTTGTAAAGCTTTCCAGGGAACTTGTGCAGTTGTACAAGCAGTGATTCTAGGGAATATATTCTTCTCCAATGCTGATTACGAGATGAGAAAGGAGGGGAAAGAGTTGCTCTTTTGTCCTTATTTTAGTGTTTTCTTATCTCTGGAACTTAAAATTACCATTTGTGGGTTCTATGTAACCCTCTTCTACTATGTCCCATAAACCTTTCCCTAAGAGCAAGGTCTTCATTTTGATAGACCAATACTCGTAGTCATATCCATTAAATTTTGGAATAGGTATGTTGTTTCTTGAGTCCATAGTTTCTAAAACACTTTTATTTCTCGTTACAAAAAATTACTCTGCTTTTTGAAAGAAGGAAGAAAGAAGAAAGAAGAAAGAAGAGATTACAAATTTAAGTCAAATCGCTTGACTCACTCTATCCGATGGCTTGTTCCTCTTCTTTGTGGTCTTCTACTTCTTGAGGAACAAAATTGTCTGCTATTTATTCTTCATCGTCGCTAATTAGAATGATCTCTGGTGGATTTGGTTCTAGAAATTCTCTTGAATTACTATAATGAGTATATTCGTTCTTGATGTTCAATTGCAATTGATTCAGATTGCTCAAATTCACTCCTCAATGAATTGTCTTCAAAATCATCCTCATACCCTGAGTCAGGATGCCTTTGATGTGTGATTACTACATTTTGAAGTTTATTAAATACAACATGGAGTCCGTAACTCCTTACTCTATCATCAAATATTTATGGATTTGCTCTTGCTAAAATTGCACATAAGGCATGATAACAACCATTCGGTCTTATCATCAATGCCTAGTTACAATTTTACAATTTCTTTTTTTACAAAATTAAGCCTCTCGAGATTTTTAATCTCAATTTGATGATTCCTCGAATCAATCAAAAAAATTTGCCTTTTACAAGAAAATTGTCTCTTAGGCAATTGCTACTATTATATTTTCTTTAAAAAAAAATTATAAACTTATTTAATAAAAAATAATTGTTCTTTTAGAAGAATTAAAAAAAACAATTATAATTAATTTATTAAATATGGAAATAAATTTGAATTTAAAAAAAATTAAAATTAAAACTAAATTTAAAAAAAAAACTTTAATCAATAAAAAAAAGGCAGGCGGTGGGGGGAGTCGAACCCGTGATCAGCGGGCGCTACGTCTTGGTGGATCCTCGAGCCCGTCGGTGGCCGATGGAAGCCAAAGGGGCTTCCCTCCTTTGAAATATCACGGTCGTAGTTCCAAAAAACAGGACTTTAGTCCCACATTGGGGTTAATGTAAGGGTTTAAAACCCTTTGAATACACAAAGGTCTTCGATTGCCTTCAAGCGATCGTCGATCGAGCCTTTTGCCTTCGTCGTCCACAACTTATCACGTTTTTCTCCCACGTCTGTCAGCCATGTGTAGCGTCTATCTCCCACGTGTGTCCGCCACGTGTCGCATCTGTCTCCCACGTGTGTCCACCACTTGTTGCATCTCTATCAGTCTGTTTGCTTGCCACATGTCAGTCTATATGCTTGCCATGTGTCAGTCTGGTTAGCTCCTCGGTCTGTGTGCTCTGATCTCCTTGAGATCCATGTTTTCCTATGGGCCTCCTCCGAGATCATCAATCTATGGGCCTCCTGGACCTCCTCGTGATCTATGTCTGCCTATCGATCACCTCGGGATCTGTGTCTGCCTGTCTAGCCTACTCCTCGGGATCCGTGTCCATCGGCTCTGATACCAGATATTGTAAATGAAATGGCACAAAGTTAGGAGCTAGATATTATTAACCAGAATGAAAAAATGTGACAAAATTTATTATTCAAACCCTCGGTTACAAAGCTTAAATACTATATTAATAACCATAATATAGATACTTTAGGGAAGGAGGAATAATAGGGAGGAAAGGAAAAAATAACTTGGGAGTCTAACTCCCTACCGTCCATGTCGTCCAATCCTGTCAAGTCAGCTACCATCCATGAAGGTAAAAGGTAAGATCCAAAGCTTACAGTTGTAAAAATATTTTTACCCCCCTTTTCTAGTAAAACCCTTTTTAACTTCCAACACTTTACACCTCCACCGCAACCACCCTCATGAGTCTTGAGACAACCTATTGTCCCTAGACCTAATCACCCATCCAATGGAGATCATCCATCCATCAATATGATTTCCATAGATCTTACTACACCATTGCATGATCTGAATAACCCATCAAAGCCATTGCACCTCGACCTTGAGGTAATTGAATTTGATCGGGGAGATTCTCCCCCATCTCCATCAGAGTATTGGCCTTGCGATGAAATGTTACAACCATTTCATTTTTGTCCAAGATCTACTCAAAATGTCTTTCATGCTGAGGTTGAGCATGAGTTTCCAATTGATGACGTAAACCCAGCTGATGACATTCATTTGATCCCTACTCCACACCAGTTGGAAGAGGGATCTCATATGTCAATTGAGCCAACAATTGATAGGGATATCAGCACAGATCCTGATAATCCCTAATTCATCAAGCTAGGGGAAGGCTTATCCCCTACTGAGCAAGCTGATTACATAGAATTGTTAAAAGAGAAGAAGAAAGCTTTTGCATGGTCTTATAAAGATATGCTAGGACTAGATCCAAATTTAGTCACGCATAATCTCATGATTGACCCAAATGCAAAACCAGTTAAGCAAAAGCTATGCAAGATGCATCCAATAGTAGCCTTAATGGTGAAAGATGAATTGCAAAAAATGTTAGATGCCAACTTCATTATATCAGTTGATTATCCACCATGGGTTTCCAATATGGTACCTATCAAGAAACCCGATGGAAGGATTCACATTTGCACTAATTTTTGAGATCTAAATAAAGTGAGTCCTAAGGATGAATTTCCTTTGCCAAACATTGATGCACTGGTGGATGCCACAATAGGTCACGAGATGTTATCCCTAATGGATGGTTTCTCTAGATATAATCAAATTTACATTAATCCAGAAGACCAACTCAAAATGGTATTCACAATACCTTGGGGGACATTTTGTTATAAGGTCATGCCTTTTGACCTCAAAAATGTTGGTGCTACCTACCAACGAGCTATGAATTATATCTTCCATGACTACATGCATAAAATTTTGGAAGATTACATAGATGACTTATTGGCTAAGTCTTTACTTCACCATGAGCACATTGATGTATTGCACAAAGTTCTAGATCACCTCATTGAACACAATGTTAGACTAAATCCCAAGAAGTGCATCTTCGATATCACATATAGAAAACTCTTGGGATTCATAGTCTCTAAACGAGGCATAGAAGTTGATCCAAATAAAGTCAAGGTAATCCTAGAAATGCCTCCCCCCACTACTATCAAGTAGCTACGTAGTCTACAAGGAAAGGTCACATCCATCAAGCGCTTCATAGCACAATTATTGGATAAGTGTCGACCTATGAACAAATTGTTACACAAGGGGGTCACATTTAAGTGGGATGATGAGTGTCAAGCCACATTTGATGAGATTAAACAATATCTAGCTTCATCACCAGTATTGGCTCCTCCCCGACTAGGAGTGTCATTCTATCTATACATCTCAGCTATTGAGCTTGCGTTGGGCACCATGTTGGCCCAAAAGAATGAATTGCACAAAGAATAGGCTACATACTATATTAGCCGCACCCTAGTCAGTTATGAAATAAATTATGCATACATTGAGAAGCTATGCTTAGCAATGGTTTTTACCACTAAAAATCTATGCCATTACATGCTCAATCATACCATGTATGTAGTATCCAAAGAGAATCCATTATGATACATGATGAGTCAAACTTACCATAATAGTCACACGATAAAATGGATTATGTTGTTGATGGAATTTGACCTCGAATTCATCAAAAAAAAATCAATTAAAGGTCAGGTCATAGTCGATCAACTCGTAGAGGCTCCCCTCTAGGATGAC
This sequence comes from Wollemia nobilis, assembly GCA_028583015.1. Taxonomy (NCBI): domain Eukaryota; kingdom Viridiplantae; phylum Streptophyta; class Pinopsida; order Araucariales; family Araucariaceae; genus Wollemia; species Wollemia nobilis. The sequence continues at coordinate 7,527,819 of JAQPPZ010016936.1, forward strand.
CAACCTCTTAGCATAGAGCTTCCCGATGATGGAGTCTTTCAAGTGTCAGAATCACCTGATCCTGAAGAGCCTGAAGCAAAGGCTGACATAACTCTATTTTTTGATGGCTCTAAGTGCGAGCAAGGGGGTGGCATGAGAATTGTATTTTTCACACCGCAAGGGGCTCCAATACCCCTATCATTCAAACTTGATTTCCCATGCACCAACAATAATTCTGAGTATGAAGCTCTCCTCATAGGCCTTCAAATGACAATCACCATGAAAATAACCAAGCTCAACATTTTTGGTGATTCCTTGCTCATAGTGAATCAAGTCAAGGGAATATTCCAATGTAGATGCCCAATCTTGCAAGCCTACAAAGCCCTAGTGGATAAAATTTTGGCAAAATTTGAATGGTATGATATTGAGGCACTCCCTCATTCATATAACCATTTTGTAGATACAATGGCCTCCTTAGGGTCTTTAATCCCGTAGAACCCTTCTGATGATATCACAACCATTCAAGTCAAAATGCTATCACAATCTGTGACTAAGCGTGAGGAGCTTCACTCCATGCCAGAAGTCCACATGATTCAAATTGAACCTTCTCATGAATGGTTCTCTCAAATTCACAATTGCTTAAATAATGCCACTTGGGGGACTTTGTTCCCTCAAACTCCTTTTGATAGTAGCACAATGCTATATTTACAAGTTCTCTCCCAATCAGCATTCATGAGAGATGAACTTCAAAAGGATCAAGCAATTCATGCAATTGAGGCTTCTTCAAAGCAAGATTGGTCCATCCAAATAAAATATTACCTAAAGCTTGGTAATATCCCTTCTAGATTATCGCATGCCGCCAAACACACATTCAAGAAAAAGTAGAAAAATATGTCTTACTTGGAGATATATTGTATCATCAAAGCTATGAGGGTATCCTCCTTCATTTCTTAGAGCATCAAGAGTCAATTTGGGTAATCACCCAAGCACACGATGGTACATGTGGTGGCCATTTCAATGGCATGGCCATCACAAAGTGCATTCTTTGCATGGGCTATTATTGGCCAACTTTAGAGAAATATTGTTGTGCTTATGTTAAGAAGTGCATCAAGTGTCAACACCATGCTAATTTGACACATGTACCTTCTCAGGCCTTACAACCGATTCAATCGATTTGGCCATTTTTGCAATGGGGGTTTGACTTAATCAAGAAAATCTCACCCTCTTCTTCAGGCCATCATACGTTCATCATTATGACCATCGAGTATTTCATAAAATGGGTGGAAGCAATTCCCCTTACCACTACGACTGGACCTCGCATTGTGGAGTTCATGCTACATAATATCATTTGTCATTTTGGTATCCCATCCAAAATAATTTTAGATAATGGGCCACCTTTTAAGAATAAGGATGTGCATGCTTTAACAACTAAATATAACATCCAACACAACTTTTCTATGCCCTATTATCCACAAGCCAATGGGTAAGCTGAGGCATCAAATAAAATAGTAATTGCAATCTTAAAGAAAATCATTAAGGATAATCACAAATATTGGCATAATCAATTACCTCTTGCCCTTTGGGCTTACCACACTAGTATTCGGACACCCACTAGGGCAACCCCATTTTCACTAGTGTATGGTGCTGAGGCTGTCATGCCTTTAGAGTTGGAAATCCCATCATTGTGCATATCCATGCAAGAGTTCATCGATGATGACACCGTGCGATAGGCTCACCTAGACCAATTAACTTTGCTTGATGAATGACGCGTTAATGCTCTTGAGCACCTACATGTTTATCAAGAGAGGCTTAAGAGAGCCTATAACATGAAAGTCCATCCTAGAGACTTTCAGGTTGGTGATCTTGTTCTAAAAGAGAACCAACAAAATTCTAACTTGCCACCCCATCTGAGGGATAAATTTATGGTAAACTGGTTAGGTCCTTACATTATCACTAGTCATATTGGACCTGGAACTTATCACCTAGCTTCCATTGAAGGATGTGAGGAGCCTAAACCCTTGAATATCCTTCACCTATAGCCTTTTCATGCTTAAAGCACCGCATCCCAAAATGCTCCAAAGGTATCTATAAACCCTTTGGTCACCCCAAAATACTCCAAAGGTATCTATAAACCCTTTGGTCACCCAAAAATGCTCCAAAGGTGTCTATAAACCCTTTGGTCACCCAAAAATGCTCCAAAGGTATCTACAAACCCTTTGGTCACCCAAAAATGCTCCAAAGGTATCTACAAACCCTTTGGTCACCCTAAAATGCTCCAAAGGTATCTATAAACCCTTTGGTCACCCCAAAATACTCCAAAGGTATCTACAAACCCTTTGGTCACCCCAAAATGCTCCAAAGGTATCTATAAACCCTTTGGTCACCCTAAAATACTCCAAAGGTATCTATAAACCCTTTGGTCACCCCAAAATGCTCCAAAGGTATCTATAAACCCTTTGGTCACCCAAAAATGCTCCAAAGGTATCTATAAACCCTTTGGTCACCCCAAAATGCTCCAAAGGTATCTATAAACCCTTTGGTCACCCAAAATGCTCCAAAGGTATCTATAAACCCTTTGGTCACCCAAAAATACTCCAAAGGTATCTATAAACCCTTTGGTCACCCAAAATGCCCCAATGGCATCCACTAAGCCCATTGGTCACAATTTTACAAAAATATCAAAATCCAAAAACATCATTAAAATATCAAAAATACAAAAATATTACATCACATTTCATATCATTGCATTATACAATCACTTGCATTAAGCATACCCATCATTGCATTTTCCATTCTAGAGTTGATCATACATGTCTAGCACCAGGTCTGTACACTAGCCATCATTCAAAATCAACTTTATCAAAAGTCATTATTCATACATATTTACATTATAATTATCATTTCCATCCACATTCCTTATTATGTGTCTATTTCCCTTCACCTAGCCATTTGTTATAAGGCATCATTAGGGTTTTTGGTCACTCAACCATCTCTAGTTTTCTTTTTAGATTTTGTAGAAATCTATCATAATTTTTAGAAGGTAGAGTCCTGCTTTGATTGTACCTTGTATACGTCATAATCCCAAACACATTTTCACACTAATAAATCCAAGTTTTGCACAAGGAAAGATGAAACCTACAAAGTGGTCCATGTTACCATAAGTGAAAAGTTTACCTTGCTCATCCCCTATGTGAATGGTTCAAAAATGTTGAGAATTGACAAAAGGACAAGCTCCTCCTTACCCAAAACAATCAAAATCCCTTGCTTCATGCCAAATTGGGGCAAGTATCCAAAGAGAAAAATAAACAATGGTTGTTACCACTAAAAATATTCAAAATAAAAAGTGGTTTTCACCATTAGAAAAAGCAAAAAGTAAAATAAATAGTGGTTCTCACCACTACCAAAATCCCTTGCTCACCAAAACAAAAATGAGCAAATCCCTAGAGCAATTCAAAGATAAAAGAAAAGAAGGGAGTACTGAACTTGAATCCCTAGAATTCTCAGCATTTGACAACCATAAGGTGATCCTCATTATAGGTTGGGTGGCATCAAGCCTGCCTGGAAATGGTGGTATCCTTACGCATGATGATATGTCTATCACATTAGCAACCTGCTTTTGTATAGACCAATGTTTGCATGCGGATGAGCTAGCTTTTGGTAGCCTGTATTGCCTAGTGGTCTAATCCAACTACGTACAAAACTTAGGATAATGATACTCATAGGGTGATCTTCAGTACAGATGGGCTGCATCAATCATGTTTGGCACTGGGGTAACTTTATGCGTTATCATAGCAATGAACTCACATGCACACACAGGGATATTGAATATCTTGGTCATCCTAGAAGATTTATACCTTGCCAAAAAGTCTTGCATAGTTACTATACAACTTTTGACTAGATCACTAGAGTGTTTGAGTCTCATGAAAATCTCAAGGACATCATATAACATCATATTATTCATTCCATTACATATCATTTTATCACATGTTTGTTAATTTACATTTTCACAATCCATTACATAATCTCATGATAAAGTTAAAATGAATAGATGAATTTTGTACAGTCTATGGTGCTAGCATCTAGTGTGTCAAATAGTATTCATAACTCATCAGTACAGATTAACAAATCATCCATTTCATTATGCATATACTCATATACATATCATCAAATCACATCATATTACAATACATGCATCCATGATAAGCATCCATAAAAGCATCAGTAAAAAACATAAGCATTGCATACATCTAATAAAGTAGTAAAGAAACACATGATGACAACAGAAAAACTCATATATATATATATATATATATATATGTATGGGATAAAAAGATACATCATAATCCAAAAAATACCCATAGGCTACAATCAAGTGGGTCCTCAGACCTCACATTGCAAAAATCCAAAAAGAACCATAGAGTCTCAAAAGCCATGGTCACGTAGGACCGACACTATGACTCTCACCCCCACCCTCAATTGGTGCACATTGAGAGCTCCTAGATCTACTCTCCTTAGCCCTATCTACTCTCCTCATAGAGCTAGGTGCCCCCATCCTAGTTGATGACTATCCTGTACCACTCCTCCTACTCTATTAGGACCCACTAGTAGTAGAGCGAGCTGGTAAGTGCCCTCTAAGGTGTGCTATCTCATCCTCCAAATCCTGTGTGTAGGTGGTATCCTCTTGACATGTGCCTAGTACTCACTCAGTAAGGTCTAGAGTTATGTCACCTCCTCCCATAGCCTAGCCATCTCACCACTACTAGATCCCCCATGGCTAGAGCTCCCTACCCTAACCTATGCTCGAAGAGTAGCTAACTCTACTACCTACCTATCAATATCAGCCTATGCACTCTACACCTATACCTGTAGGAGAGCCCTCTCCTCTACATACTCTCATCTACCTCTAATCAGCTCACCCTATAGCTCAACAATAGTAGCATCTCATGCTACCAACTATGCCTACACTCCCTACTCATCAAATTCATCCTCACCATAGTCATCCTATGGATCCTCCACATCAATGAGATCTATCCACTCATCATCTACCCAATGATGCACATGTCACTCACCTAAGTCTAGCTCCTCCTCATCTAGAGCCTCATCATATCCCTCATCTAGAGCATCCCCATGAGCCTCCCCTATCACTATAGATATACCACCTCCTAGAGGCCCCTCACCTCACCACTAGCATATCACCCACCAAGAGTCATACTCTATTGTAGTCCCTACATCATCTAGCTCAGAGACATCCTCCATAAGATCTACCTCCTCTCCAACTACCTCAAATATAGGCCAAGTAAGTGTCCTCTCATCCCCATGATATTGGTAGATCACTAGCTCACTAGGAAACCCCTAGCATAGCCCAAACTACCATAGCACTCGAGCATATGGGAAGTACTCTCACTCAATCCCATGTCAACCAACTAACCATCTCCCTCACCTCACTTGAAAGTTACACCTCAGCCTCAAGCCATGCTGGACAATCCCTGTAGGATCTCCAAGTCACCTCCTCTACCCTAAGCCATGCAAATGACTATGCATAATGATCAATCATACCTACATAGGGATGGCTCTAACCCCTCTCCTAGTCTCACTACCATAGGATCCCATAGCCTATCTCCATATCTATAAGCTATGCTTATGTCATCCAAGGTAGTCCCCATAGTCGATCCATAATAATATGTTACCATCCCCACACCTATAGTAGAAAGTTGCATCCCAATCCTTTCCACCCATGGGAGTGGATCTCATACAACTCATCATAAAGTTGTGCTAATAAAGTAGTACCCCAAGCCATCACTAATGACCTCTCTATGGTGCACTCCACAAGTGAAAATACTAACTCCAAAAGGTTCCAAGGGAACCTAGCTCCTGACGAGTCTGGTAGCAACATGTTGGAGATAAACATCATCAGTAAGGTATATCTCATAGTCAATACCTCTACCTCATACCATAACTCCACTAGGATACCCCTACTAGGCAAGTCTCATACTACCTCAAGCTAGTCCTCTCTAAAGTATCTCCACAAAATCATATCTCTAAGATCTTGATGAGTAGATACAATCAGAAACCCCTCTATCAAAATGCATAAAATCTGGTAGATATCCTCTAACATCACTATCATCTCCCTAGTAGGTAAGTGAAAGGTGTTGGTGCGAGGGTCCCATAGATCTATCAAGGCTATCAGGTAGGCTTTGTCTCCATACATTAGCTCTAATCATGTCACTTGCTTAAGACCAATGGCGTCAAGCCATTTCCAATCATCCTCTATCAATAAGTCCCTAGTAGTCTAAAAAAGAGTCAAAAATTGATACTGACTCTTGACCACCTGATAGAGGCAAGCAAGCTTAACAAAAATGTAATAAAATTACCCAAAAATAGCAAAAATAGCTCAAAAAAGGGACCTTTTCCCCAAATTTATGGTCATCCCACCTAGGGATGGCCCCAATTGTCATCCCACCCAGGGATGGCCCCCAAAAATGCTAAAAAAGGGCCATTTTGACCCCAAAAATAGGCATAAAACAACATAAAAACATAAAAAAATGGAATAAAATTGCATACAAACCAAAAATAAAGCATAAATTCCTAAATATTATCACTAATAAGGTTCATTAACCAATATTTAGTGTGTTTTGTTGGAAAATGTAAAAATAATTACATTTCCAAATTCAATAAAGTATAGGAGCAAATTCAGCCCTTACCCATCTCGCATCGACTCCATCGCTCATTGAGTCCTGAGGCTGGATCATGGTGATTGTGGGATAGTCTTAGTAGTACTCCACTTCAAAAAATCAATCTCCTACTCCTCACCTCTCAATTTTCCAAGTTAGAAGTGTGAAAATGAGCTCATTTGCCCAATTTTGGGCTTAAAAAGCACTAGAATGAGCATGGTCATCCTAGGGTGGGATGGCCAGAAAATTGGCCGAATATCCCACCCTAGGATGGCCATAAAATATGCAGCCATCCCACCCTAGGATGGCCACCAAAAAATCCCACAAAAATAGATAAAAAAGACCAAGAAAATGGCCTAAAAACCACCAAAAATAGGTCAAAATTGATAAAATTCACAAAGGATCAAGATTGAACCCAAATTGTTCATGGATGAATTGAAAAGTCTCTAATTAAATCCCTAATAAGGCCATTGTGGTCAGACCACTCCATGGGAATGAGGTATTCAGTTCTTTTCTACCATGAAATATCAACAAAACCATCAAAATCCTCACAAAATTGATAAATCTTACAATGGATAAAATTGAAGGTAATCCCAATCAAGTCATATGGGTCAAGTGACTCATCACTTTCATCATTGGTCATGCCCTCATCGAATCATCACTTGAGGGGGTAGTCATAATAATGAATTCATAATCAAAATCAACACTCAAACACTCAAAAGTGCAACTTGCATACATTCAAAAGAATCATTGTCAAAGATAAATTTCAAGCCTACGTTGGGGCAAATAATTCAGCACAAATTCAAAACAAAGTCTTGGTATACTTGAAGCCTTGGGACATGTATCCCAAAATAGGTAAAATAAGGAACCAAGACCAAGTATACCCTAAGCCCCTAAAACTATCATTATAGTGTGGCTGAAAGGTATACCAAAATCAATCCTTCAATTATGTCAAAAGCAAGGATTCCAAGAATGTATGCTCTTTCCACAATGGAGGCATCTAAATTTGGTTAGGTTACTGAATAACCTTAATCATTTGATGATTTAGTCATCTATTTTTTCTCCATGCTCTATTTCACACAACGCATCTCAAAAAGGGGCATCTATAGACACTAAAATCATGTAAATCAGATAAGACTATGATGATGCCACTCTTATCGACACCATATGGCCCCATTGGGAAACCCTCAAGGGTTAATTAGGGGTCCTAACCACTTTTGGGAAGGTTTACCCCACTTTTGGGAAGTTTTGGGCCATGTAGCCATGGTCGTCCCACCCTAGGATGACCACAGTTCATGGTCATCCCACCCAGGGATGACCACAAGCAACCATCCCTGGGTGGGATGGCCATGGTCTAGACCCCCAAAAATTCAAGGGTGGGATAAATGGCAATCAATTTCTACCATTTATCCCACCTAATGACTTATGATAGATTGGGAGACTGTCTAGGCCATTAGGAACTACAAATTGGAGGTCTCTTCCACCCTATGCATGGCAAAGGCATTGACAAGTGGTGGCACCTACCTTGCATGCCCCAACTTGCCCATTTGCCCTCTTTTCCCTCTTGGGCTATAAATTGGAGTGTTTCCACTCAATTTCAGAGAGAGATCTTTGCAAGTATTCACCATGAAGTGCTACCGAGATTCCCTCTCACCTTTTGCCCTCGTATTTGCCCTTGGAAACTTCATCAATCGAAGGCATTTTCAAGGCATCCCCAAATACACACATCCTCTCCAAAACCCATCCATTCCTATGAGTTAATTTACCAAATTTGATGACAACACCCCTAGGAGGATTCTAGACCAGATCCCAGAGGAATTGGTGGTAAAAACCACCATATTTTGTGGTCATCCCCACTTGGGATGGTTAATAGTCCTAAATGGATCACCCTAGGATGGCCATGAATTGGCATACAATTTTGAATCAATTTTAGTGTAGATCATTTTTAGAGTAGTATATTAGCATCATACTTGAATTTGGTGAAGTTTGGAGTAATTTTGAATCATCAATTAGGGTTTTTGTGATGATAATCCTAATTGGCCCACCTAGGGATGGCCATAGATTTTGCTCATAATTTCACTTCAATTTTTACATAGATCATTACAAAAGTAGATAATATACATCATGCTAAGTTTTGGTATCATTTGGAGTAGTTTAGCCCTATCGATTGCACTTTTTACATTCAATATTGCATGCATTCCTTTGATTTTATCATAATATGCACATGCTATTAACCCATTTCAATTTCTTGTGTGTAGGTACAGGTATTCCAATGCATGAGGAAGGAGCTAAATAGTTGAATATAGATAGCTCAAAGTAGTAGTAACACAAGCCCACTCTTCAATCATGAGTGCGAGAAGAACATTGAAAGCATACCATAAGTTTGTGAAAGGATTGGATCCTTCAACATTGTAATTTGAATTGTATCAAATTGAGAGCCCTCAAGGGGATATTTTGTAACCTTATATTTGAAAAATTAATCAATATAAAGAGAACCCCCCATTTCTTTCAAATATTTTTCATTTATTTGCTTACTTTATTGTCGCTTTTGAATGCTTGATTAGAACAATAGATGCATTTCAATTTCCATTTCTAGGTGCACCATTTTTTTTCTCTACACAATGATATTGACCATGATTATAATTTGAATGGCCATGCTTACCATTTGAATTTATCAAGCACACAAATATTGATATTATGACCTTTATTATTGAACATACTCTTGCTTTTGACATCAATGACAATTTCACAAATCCATTCTTGAACTCATAATCTTTGAAGAATATTTTTGCTTTGACTGCTTTGTTCCTTTGACATTAATGACAACTCACAATTTCCAACAAATTCAAGAGCTACACTTATCAATAGGGAATTAAAACATAGCCAAATTCTATAGTTTGAACCATGGACCTCCTGAAGAAGAGACAAACTCCAAACTGTTGTGTTTCCCCATTGGGACATTTGAAAATGTTATATAGCATCCTAACATTTTCTTTTGAATTTAAAGTATTATCATATATTTTTATGTAGTGTTTTGATGCAACATGTCTAAGAATTTAAATTAAGTTTATTTTGTTTAAAAATATTAGATTAACCAGTGGCTACTACGTGGAATTATATTTTACATTTATTTTATACATAAGAAAACTAGTAACACCATTGGGTGCTACCATTATAAACCCTAGCCCACTAGGTTAGACGTAATCAATAGGACCCTTGATAGTCTAAGAAATAGAACTAGGGTAGCCAGTCAATAAACACTTAGTGACTACCATCAGCCTATCCCCTTCTAGGTATGTTGTGATTTAAACATTGGACATCCCAAAAGAGAGGCCAAAGGCCTAACCATTTTGTTGTCCTCATCGATCGTTTAATTTGTGTACTTATGCTTTTAATTATGTAAATATGTAAAAATATAAGATATAAACTTAAATAAATGTTACAAAAAACTTTTAAGTTTCTCTATATATCAAATGGTTTTTATGTTGACAAACAATTTTTGATGATATAATAATGATAAAAATTAACACATATCTAAATAATAATGTTACATTAGTGTAACAACCCAAAACTACCAACCAATTTCTTTTTAAAAGAATGATTACTATAAGCATGGAAAATTGACCCAATAAAGTGAGTCAATATTCCTCGAACCTTTGAGAGGACCCCTAAACTTGTCCAAGCACAAGTTTATGTCTCTCTTCCTCTATCCTTATTTTTTCTTAGTTTTACCAAAATTGCGATCAACCCTTTTGGTGTGCGATTTCGATAAATTTAGGGGTTTTTCTTAGAAAACCCTATCCATTGAGCCAACTCCCAGGACGTTTGCTCTCCCTTACATTTTTCCACTCTTTTTCCATCCAAACATCTTATAAATAGAGGGTTTTGGATCCTCTTTGACTAACAATAAGTCTTCAGAAGCAATTCCTAAGATTCTAAGAAGTGTGACTTCAAGTGCTCTTTATTTTGGCAAGCAAGTCTTTGAACAATATCAAGTGTTCCTTAGTGTTCTGCTTTGCTCTATTACTGATTTGTTGATCTTAGTGGACAAGTTTAGGAGCCTTAAGGAGGAATCTACCATTTTGAGGACTTCATCCTTTTGTCTATTCTTTCACTACCACAAGGTTTATTCATTCATTGTATTATTTCTAAAATCATTTATTCTACAATTTGTACTAAGATTACCATTCATTATATTATTGTGTTCTTGTATCCCAAAATCACGATCCCCCTTATAGGGCATAATTTTGGTAGAACCTAAAATCATGATTGCTCCTTACAAGGTGCAATTTTGGTTTCATTGGGTTTGGGGACAAGGTTTCATTTCTAAACCCTTATTTTCACTTGCATGTTTCATTTAGGCCATAGCATTGCTATCTTTATTCTATTTTTCATACTATTTCATTTCATTATATATTGTCTTATTTGTTTCTAAATAGGTCAACAATTGTTTTTGCTTTCGAATGGTTAACTAAAAGGACCAAAGGGGCTTGGCTGTTGCACATCCAAGATCAATATTACAATGGCCTAAGCAGGCCCTCAAACGCTAATCAAATTTTCTAGGATTTTATGAAACTATTTTATAGGCATTGAAGTTGCTTGGATATTTTGAACACAAGTATAAGCTAAGGTCAACCATTGGATCAGATAAGTTTTCTATGTTAAATATATTAGGTTTTTTGGTGTTTGCTTTTTATCTATTTCTATTCAAAACCTAGATATTAAATAAAAGAAAAAATATTTTGATCATATTCTAGGATTTTGAAGGAGAAAATCATATAGCTTGCATTATAGGGTTAATTATGTTTGTGCATTCTCTTTAAACCCTTGTTAAAAATAAAATGATCCATTTTGCAAGTTAGGGTTTTAGTGATCATTCAAAATTGAGAATCATTCTAGGGTTAGTCCTTGATTGCTTGCATTTATTGTTTGCCTTGCATTATCCTTGCATTTCTTAGCTTGGATTATAGAAAGGTGAAATATATGTTATTGTTTTAATATATACATCAAACATCTCCATGTCAAACTTGGAGCGAGTCCTAAAACCATTCCTAGTGAGTCCTTCGATCCCTAAGCTCTCAAGTGTAGAGAATATAACACACCCCCATGGTCACCTTGGATCCCAAAAAATCTAGCCAAGAATCATATGTGATAGGGATGTTTTTCCCCTCTACATCTCTGGTGAACCCGACATGAAAGCACATCTTAGTGGCCAAGATAGGAAGCCTCTTATTTTTGTTCTTTTAAAAACTTTAAGCAAGGCCTCTATACTTGTTTGCTTAGATTTACAAAATATTAAAAACATATTAAATTCTTCTTGTGTGTCTTTTGTTAGTGTTATTCTCTATCCTTCCCCTTACTCCTAATGACTCTCAACACTAGGAGTAAGTGAAATATTTTAGAATCTGATTACATTTTTTAATAAGGTGATCATATTGATAGGGAGAATCATAATCTAGATGCAAAAAGGAAGAACATGAAGAAATGTATACTAACTTTTATCCTCTTGAGGGGCCCAATGGAGGTTTCACTTTCACATTTTTTGATAATATATGGGGTTTTATGAAGCATCATAGGGAGGATTTCGTTAAAGCTATGAAAGAGGAAGCCCAACTTGAAAGAGATGAGATTCCTCCTCCTCTAACCATCTCTCCTAGGCATGTTCATAAATACCCATTTTTTGAATATTCACATCATGCTCATCCTTGTGATAAACCAACATATGCTACTACCATGACCACAAACTTTGGAAGGGTTCCACAAGTTCCTCCAACTAGTAGTGCATATCAATATTATGCTCAATTTTCTCCTCATTCTACTCATATCAACATTCATGCTTTTGTTCCACCACCTATCAGTTATCCTTCATAACAAGACACCACATATCACAATACATACCATAATAGTGTTAATACCTCCAACATTCACCAAGTTCCCTTTCAATGGCATACCTATACCCCTCCCCTAAGGAACCTAGGGGTAATGCACAACAACAATCCTGATATGCAAAGTTTAAAAAGTGTGGGGAAGGAATTGGCTTCAATAGTGGATAAGATTCAACCTCCAAGCTTCAACTACAACTATAGAGAAATGTGCAATCAACCCTTAGACCCTGTTGTCACTTCTAAGGTTGTATCCTAAGCATTTTCTAATATTGGCTTTACCTATTTATAAGGGAACAAAGGACTCAATTGAACATTTAAGGATGTTTAGTATAACATGCCATGATATTATATATGATGATATGTTGTTGCTAAAGACATTTCCTAAGAGCCTTGGTGGTATGGCATTGGAATTGTATTATCGGTTGCCTCATCATTATTTGAGGGATTTTGAAGAGAACATAAATGATTATTCAATAATTTGGGGTTTATGTTGAGAAAAATGTGACTATGAGAGATGTTTATATGTTGAAGCAAGGTAAAGATGATTTTTTTTTAGAACTATTGTCTCGTTGAAGAATTTTAGTTAGATGGTTGAGATACACTTTACCTCTTCGAGAAATGCTTGTGATATTTATTAGAAGTTTATAAGATCAAATATCTTATGAATTAGAATCAACTATTAATTCTTTTAACCAAGCTATAGACGTTGCAATAAGGGTAGAGTAAGCCCTCATTCAAAGAGGTCAAATTAAGCCAAATAAAGAAGAAGATAGGACCACAAAAAATTAGTATAAGAACAAGCATATAGTTGGTGATGGGGTAATGAATAGTAGGTCTATTAACAGTGTTGGTAACACCCTACAAAATATGGTGCTTAGCCAATCCCAAAAAACCCTAGAAAGGAATTTTACAATACTGAACACACTTATGAATGTGGTCCTAAAGCAACTTTTAGAAGCAAATATGATTGATATGACTCCCATAAGGCAACATGTTACCATGAGTAATTGGTATAAGCCCGATCAACATTGTGAGTATCATATAGTGGAGGGGCACATGACAAACTCATGCAAGAGGTTGAAACATGTGCTTCAAGACTTAATTGATGAAGGTCACCTTGTTATAGAGGGTCCTCAACCTAATCCGCCAACAAACAATAAATATCCTACCAAAAAAGAACCCATAACTAATAAAGATATAGGGATTTTTCAAGACCCCCTACCTAATCATGGGAAACATATAGCTAATCAAGTTTCATATCATAATGTGCCACCTCCCTACAATAATATGGTTGGTATGATAACAATAACTAAAAGGCAACAAGCTCAAGCTCAACTAACTCAATAATATCAATAGGAGATGAGTTCTACATCTAATCAATCTTTAAAGCCACCATTATTTTTGAAGAGTACCAAAAAAAGGAGCACAAGAAAAGAAAACCACCTTTAGCGTTAAAACCAGAACCTAAAGTCTCCTTTGACATTCAACAAAAATTAGCTAGTACCCCAACTAATATCTCTCTTAGAGCTTTTGTAAATTTCTTTTATTCATAGGGAAGCTTTGTTGAAGCTTCTAAAATAACAATCAGTTCCTCAAGACATTTCCCCTAGTGTTATAATTGATGTTCTAATATCTCTTGGGATATATCATATTACATTCTCGGATGATGATATTCCTTCCTCATACTTGCAATGGGATTCTTCCCTCTGTTACTACATTTATTGGGAAAATATTTATCAAGCGGATTTTTGATAGACAATGGTTCCTCTCTCAATTTATGTACTTATCATTTTTTCAAAAATTTTGGATTAAAATGAAAATATTTAACTAAATTTGATATCATCATCAAAGCTTTCAACAATGATTTTAAAGAGGCCTACGGTTTCATATCCCTCCCTCTTAGGGTTAGACCTAAGATCTTAGACACATTGTTCTATGTGGTGTCTTACCCTACATATTCTAATCTTCTTCTTAGATGCCCTTGGATTCATGCGATGAGGGTTATCACTTCTACTTTTCATCAATATTTGAAGTTCAATTTCAATGATCAACTTGTCACCATTTTGTATGACCCTCATCCATTTCAATATTATTCAATGGTTGAGCAAGCTCAATCTGATATCAATTTATATCAATCAGTATCATGGTCTCACATTACCAAGCAACTTAAAAATCTAAATGTGAGTTAGGAACCATTAATCAATGTTTTATCATAGGATCAAAATAATCATTTTATTTAAGAACCTCTTCTAGATCTTTCCAAGCTCCCCCCTTCACCAAGGATTATGGGTTTACCCTATAATAATGGTGAAGTTGTATAAATTGGTATGTGTAACTTTATCTTCATAGGAGTCTCACTCAAATAAAATATCCATGGTAGAAACCATCTTCCTATAGAGTATTATTTTACCCATTGTTACTTGTCCAATGATTACTCACTTCCAAAAAATCCTTTCTAGCATGGTATATATAGGCAAAAGGTTTAGGGCCATGACAGAAAGGTATTCAAGATCCTTTGGAAGGTGAGATTTGGTATGGGAGATATAGATTAGGCTAAATCCCTAATAAAAACCAATATTTATCATTTCGTAGTGATGATCACCTTGTTACTTATGCTAAATATTTATATCATCAATACTTGAAGTGTAGCGATGAGGATGAGAGATCGCCTTATCCATCTAACATGTTATTTTGCAATATGGTAACTTTGGTGCATCTTGAGTTAGCTCTGACCCCAAAGGAGTATGCTAAAGAAACCCACCTCCCCTCTTGGATTGTTCATAATCTCCTTGAGGAATCCAAAAAATATTTACAAAATCTTAGCAAACCATGTCATCCAACATGTATATTGTGAAGGAAATCAAGCTATATATTTCATGGCCAATTTGGGCCTATACCAATATATTCTTCATATTTTAAATAATAATTTCCCCCAATATTTTATCAGGGAATATCCCAATAGAAGTCACTTTTTATATTAAAACCCCAAGCTATGGATTGGGTTCCCTCTATCATTGGTATCCTCCTTGTTTTCATAACATGTTTCATCTCCTTAATCCTAATATTATGGTTCATTTCCTCTTTTCTCAATCAATGGGTCATCCCATCTTCAATCCACATCACTTGTTCTATTTTTCGGTCCTCCACAACCTCTACAAATCCTAGATTGGAAGGAAATATTCCCCCTGTCATGTGTCTTGCTTTATTTTCTTATTGTACTTCTCTTCCATGTCATAATAGAAGCCTATTGTAGGGTGTGAATCCTGATTGAAAGTTTGTAAAACTTTCCCATGCTGGCCTTGTCTGCTTATTATTGGTGGCTTTGCTTACCATTCTCATGTTTAGCTACTTGTAATCTGCCACCACCTACTTGGTAATTATTCCTAGTCATGCACTAATATCTACAATTACAACCCTTAAGCCTTTTCATGGCATCCCCACATCATCTACATATGCTCAAGTATGAAAATTCTTAGGATGCTCTCTATTTCTGTCACGTATTTTACTAGTTACCACAATGTGAAATCCACCTCCTCCTTTTCAACATGGGTGTCAATGTTAAGAAGGATTTTACAGCATGATGATAATCAATGGTTACAAAACCACTTTGGTCTTGGGATCATTGATATGTATAATGTATTATTATGAGCTAATTTTACTCCTTAAAATGCAAATATTTTAAGAGCACTTTGGACCTATATTTTTAATGAATCTTGCTACATATGATTTTTGCCTCCTAGTACCTTGTTTATTTGCTTTCTTCCTTATTCTCCTTCATGGTCTGTGGAGATTTGTGATGCTAGTCTTGGTAATCAATATCATTTAACATATCACCATCCTTATTTCCATGATCCCCACTACCCTTGTCACCATCTATATTGCCATCATCCATGCTCCCCTAGTCACCATTGCTATTTCCACCATCCATGCTCCCTTGTCACCATTCTTGTTTCCACCATCCCACTAATAGTGACTTATCCACTTTTATTTCCCCTCTGATCATGGTTTATTACAAATTTGATCCAAAATATTCAACTAGATGATACTATGGAGGAAATCTTCAAAGATCATGGCCTCCTCATGTTCCTTCAAAAGATCCATGGAAATGACATGGAGCTTTTCCAAGAGTTGGCCTAGTCATGAGAAGACAATATTGTGTCTATTAAAGGGATCAACTTAATCATTACCATTGATCTACTGGCTAGAGTATCTGAGATTCCCAATGATAGAAAGATTGTGCAGTACGAAAAACAATCCCTTGTTGGTGAATTATCATACTTCACTAAGATAGGAGAAATTATCAATAAGGACAAGGGTGGAATTATTAGAGAGTCTCTTCCCAAGTCTTATAATAGGGTCATGGTTTTGGTCCTTAAATACTTTTACTGTGAACGATCCTAATTATATTCTTCAGACCTTTCATCTTGCCTTATTGAACCATCTTCAAGGAAAAAAAGTCATTAATATCCTAGAATATATTTTTTGAACTATCAAATGGTATGTACACAATGTTAAGAAAGAAACTTATTTTTTTCCTATCCACTAGGACCTCCATATTATCATCTATAGACATGTCCTTCAAAGGAATTCTAATAAGGCAATTGTCTCTTATATTGCTAGTCCCTCAACCCCTCCCCAAGTGTCAAGTCACTGTGAAAGCCCTTCCCCTATTTCTTCAAAATATGTTTCTCCAAATATAACCTCTCCCAAGGCTATGAAAATGCTAGAATTTGATGCTAAAGCTCATGGTACTTCTCCAATTGTAAAATCTAAATCTCAATAATACTCAACCTATAGCAAGTTCCAAATAGGGAAGTGTAAGTTCCCCATAATATTGGAGTAATATGGTAATTATTCTAAAGACTCTTCCACTGAGACTCATAAAGTCAAGTATGAGGATGCTCCAATGTGGTTCTTATCTCATAAATGATCTCCCTATACAACTTCTACAAGCCTTCCAATCACAACCAACAATATAAGTGGATTCCCTTCATCACCAAGAAGGGCTATGTGTAGGAGCTAGATGATCTCATGAGCACAATGTCAAGCACCACCAAAATGAATGCATCACTATTACAATAGGCCATTGTTATCCTAGAAGATTTCCATAGCCAAATTAAAGGTGATGAAGCAATGGACATTGGTGACTCCTATTTTCCTAGGAATTATGATTGACGAGTCTTTGCTCCTCGACTGGGTTAGGTTTTATGACCGTATCTCTGCTTTTCAAGAACATCCTACCTATTTTGAAGATATCCAAAGTATTGTAATTGTTGTTGTCTTTATATTAGAGACTATTTCTATTTTTGATGGTATCTCTATTTTTATTTTTGATATATAGACTCCCCTGATGTTCTTTTTGTACAAATTTAGAGGATCATTTCAAAACCCCTTCCTCCAACTAATAAAATAAAAACAAAATCTACTAATGATATTGAGAAACTCAAGAAAAAAATGAAGAATGTAGAATCTACTAAGGTTCAAGTCCTACTTGGGCTTAAGAAGGCCAAATGAGTTTTCAAAGATCTAAGTGAAATATTAGATAAGACAAAGGAATTAAAATAAAGAGCTAGTGAGGCTGCAAAAATAACCAAGTTGTGTGTAGAGGATCTAGAACCAGTAAGTGCTAAAGTATCAAAGGACAACATTATAGGTTGGAAAGCAAGGGTTTATACTGCTGGAGAAAAAATTACAACTATGTCTAAGTTGAAAAATGCTAAATAGGAACTCAGAATAGTGAAACAAGAATTTGTTGCTTCCTTGGAAGAAAAAGTAACTAAGCAAGAACTATTAATAAAGACAAAAACTACAAACAAAGAGATTGAGGAAACTAAATCAGAATCTAAGCAAGCATTGCAAAAGGAAGAGATGAAAAAATAGTCAAGAGAGTATTTGAGGGTAAACTTAGAATATGGATATGACTAAAGTAGTTATCAAAATAATAATGGAATGAAGTATAAGTGATGATATAATCCAAAGAGGTTAAGAGAACACAAGTTAGAGAGTATCATAAGTATTTTTTTGCAACAAATAATCAATTTCAATTTTATCAACAAATGATGCACAATCCTGATGTCAAAGTGATTAAGCTACCTTTGGGTAGAATGATTGACATAATTATAGCTTTGGACATGTTTCATAAACCACACACTTTGTCGAGACACATCAAAAAACCTTTCTTATGCCCTATCGATTCATTGCACAATTTGATGAGAGCTTATATTTCCTTTGAGGCTATGGTTGTCGGTGGTTTTTGAATCACTTATAGACTCAATTTGGCACATGTCTTGCCATTGAATGGACTATATATTTGAATTTTAGGACCATGGTGAGAATGAATTTCAAAGTTGATTTGTTGGAACCATGCTTTTAATTTTGTCTTTACTTACATCTATCTACCATCTCTTTGTCACAAGAATTAGAGAATATGAATAGAAAATTTATACATCCTATGATACTATAATCCTTGGTAACACTAGTAAGACCACCAGTGAACTAGTTTCCCTCACCAATCCTTGCAATAAAATTTTGACCTACACTTTATCCTAAACTCTTTGCATGGACGAATCGAGTTATGTGTGAACAATCCTCATAGTTTTCTTGTATCCTTGTGAAATGAGCCATATTACTATGAATTAATGAATATTTAAAAACTTATCGATCATGTGTGTGATTTCATCCAAAGAAACATTGGATTCCTCTCCAAAGTATCTATATATATTATCATGCTCATAAAAACACTAAGAGTCTATTGGTGATGTTGCTATCATGTGTGATAATGGTTTGAACTAGTGTGTCATGAATGACAACATTATCTTCATCAAGATAGAGGTCATCAATTTTACCAATGAGTATGATAGAGTAGATATGCAAAAGATCAAGCTCCATAATAATGCATTTTCAGATGCTACCCTCTACATATTCACTACCTTCCTCAATATTGACAAATTATTCTCTAGTATATGGCTATGTGCCCTACAGATTGTTGTATTTACCCATGTCAAGCAATACCAAAGTTATTTCACCCATACAACACAACAAACCTCCCATAAATAGCATACCCTTAATTTGTTCTAATATTTAATGTTTAGATGTTTACATTGTTGGATTATATTATATTAGATACCAATTTTTAGTGCTTAATATAGCATAGACATCTTTCATGTGAGGAAGGTAGTTTCCATGTGAGGGCAATAACTAAATCTAACTAACTTAGACTAATTCACCTTGTGAGTGGTAGTTCCAACCACTTTTTAGCCTCACACAACTAAACTATGATAGTAGCAATTCCTAACAAAAACTATAACTTCTAAAAACTACATTGAAATATATCCTTGTATACTATGTCACTTTCATGTTTTTAAATAGGTATAACATATGAATTTGATAAAATTTAAAGAGATTTTAGTTTAAAAGTATAAGATAAAAACTTTATGTTTCCTCATTGTAAATGGGATAAGGTTTGCAAAGGAAATAATATGGGAAGATCAAGTTTACGGAATTGTAGACTTATGAGTTTTGCATGGGTAGATCTTAGCTCAAGATTATTCAAAAACCAAACAAAAATTTGGGTAAAAAAGCTACTTCAAAAATATATTTTTTCTTTTGATGCAATGAAATTACTTAGGAAATGAACCTTACCTAAAGGATTACCAATATGGAACTTCATATCAAGTAGATTACAATTGATCAAGAATAATATTAGATGGGCACTCAATGAATGTGACTTTACAATATTTTTATTTGATGCTTGGTCGAAGCCTTGTCCTCTTATTTGTGAATGGCAATTGTCAGATCAAGTATATCTAGTTTGTAAAAGATCCAAATGTTAAAGACTATATTAATGTGAGCAACAACTCTTGTTTTTGGATATCTATGAATAACCTAGTATAAGAACAAAAACTCAAGCAAATAGTGAACAAGCTTCAAAATATTCTTCGCTTCTTCTACATACCTATTTTTACATGTAAGATGAGTTGGTTTAGAATCTATCAAAAGAGGGTTGATTATATGTTAAATAGGTAAATGAGGATTTAGAGCAATAAAAATTTTCTACTCTTAATGGTTTCCCTTGGAAAATTGTTTGATCACTAGGGGCTCTCTCCAAAGCCTCAACATCCCTTTGGTTAGCAATCCAAAGTAATATTATTGTAGTAGAGAATATAAAAGTAAGATATAATAGACCTTTCAAGTGTACCTTGTCTAAGAAGGATCTAGAAGCATCAAATCATTTACTTCTTTATTGACCCTTTGATTACACCATTTGGACTCACTTTTAAAAAAATATGAGAATATATTGGATAGATCCATCAACATTGAAAGAGTTGATAAAATATTAGATTATATATCTCAAAGATAAATCATTGTATTATGTGAATGATTAAACCTATCATTAATTATTATAATTTTACTTAAAAGTAAAAATATGTTTTTTGATAATAGATCTCAAAATTATGCCCAAGTTTGAAACCATATTATTTACTTTCTTGTAGAATGTTTACAAACATGGTGCTCAATGTTAGAAGCCTCAAGTGCCAAAAAAGAGGTGCTAGTCTCCTAGTCACAATTTTTGAATATACATAGAAGGATCATGTACAACATTGGAAATAATACAAAGAATATGATTCAATCTATGATAAAATGGAAATATGCATACATTGGGTTTATTAAAATTAATTATGATGATGCTTATAAAGAAAATCTAGAAAAAATTGATGGTGGTATTTTTTGAAATAATAAAGACAAATTCTACTCACTTATAAACATATGGGACTTAAACTAATAACTAGACTATGGCACTTCTTACAAAGATCAAAATTTCAATTGAAGAAGTATGGAAATATATTTCAATTAATGAGGATTCACAAATTATCATTTATGTTATCAACAAAAATGGATGTGGAGATTGGATTAAAAATACAATTATTGTTTATGTTAATCAATTATTGGTGTATGAACTCTCTTGGAAATGTGAACCTATCTATAGAGATGGAAATTGAATAGCAGTTATTTTAGTCAATTCTAGCATTGATCTTAACCTTGGAAAAATCCAAAATTTACAATATAATTGGTTGAATAAATTTTTATCTCTTTAAAAAAATGACATCAATAAGTTGATTGTAGAAACATAATAATTTGACAAAGATGAATATATTTAATAATAAAAAATATGAAGAATAATTTTGACGAAAAATACAAGTTGAATAAACTTTACACATTAAATAATAGTGTAATATTTAGTAAAGTTACAAATCAATTTGCAAACCTAATTTTAGCAATGTTTTTACCACGATCATCTATCCAATATTTACACATGATATCATATGAGATGATAGCTTCTTGCTTATAAAAATTTGTTGGGTGTGATATTATTTAACCTTTCGTGGTCATTGTTAGTCACATCCACTTTAGATTAAGTATAGTCTTTGACCACGTTATAACCATTTCAACATAAATCCCAAACTAAATTGTTGATTTTCTTATAATCAACTTCCATACGATCTCTCACTAGAGATAGTATATATATATATATATATATATATAGAGAGAGAGAGAACTACTACTATTATATGGTATATTTATTGTTGAAATGTTTATAAAAAAAAGAATTTAAAAATGATAAATTACGTATTTATCTATAAAAAATTATTGTAAATCAACATTAAAAATAACAAGGTTGTGTGTACATATTTAAGGTGCAAAGAAAACCTTCAAATCTGGGATACATATATGATAGTGTGTAAGGGCATGTATGATACCAAGATGAAAGGGTTCTAATAACTTTAGGTGCATGCCAAAAGCACCTACCAATTGCCAAAATGTACACCATTAATAAGCCTAGTATATGTTGCATTATTCAAGTGTTGCATATGTACGTAAGCATTAATGTGTGTGCATTATTAATATGATCTCAAAATAATGCATACAAAAACCTAAACAATGTTTAAAAAAAAAAACTAAGCCCACATATTTTGCTAAACATGCATAGGAGGGGTTGTGCTACGTTATACCGATGTAAATGACATAATTTACATACGTGAAATCTTATTAACATTATTATTTGGCATGAAGGTTCCCACAATAAGTCATTGTGCCATTTTTACTACTCTCCATTATCCTTTCTTTCAAAATAGTATTACCAACCTATGTGCCACTTATGGTAGTTTCATAATTTCAACATAAATCCCAAACTAAATTGTTGATTTTCTTATAATCAACTTCCATACGATCTCTCACTAGAGATAATATATATATATATATATATATATATATATATATATATAGAGAGAGAGAGAGAGAGAGAGAGAGAGGACAAATACTATTATATGGTATATTTATTGTTGAAATGTTTATAAAAAATAGAATTTAAAAATAATAAATTACGTATTTATCTATAAAAAATTATTGTAAATCAACATTAAAAATAACAAGGTTGTGTGTACATATTTAAGGTGCAAATAAAACCTTCAAAGCTGGGATACATAGATGATAGTGTGTAAGGGCATGTATGATACCAAGATGAAAGGGCTCTAATAACTTTAGGTGCATGCCAAAAGCACCTACCAATTGCCAAAATGTACACCATTAATAAGCCTAGTATATGTTGCATTATTCAAGTGTTGCATATGTACGTAAGCATTAATGTGTGTGCATTATTAATATGATCTCAAAATAATGCATACACAAACCTATACAATGTTTAAAAAAAAAAAACTAAGCCCACATATTTTGCTAAACATGCATAGGAGTGGTTGTGCTACGTTATACTGATGTAAATGACATAATTTACATACGTGAAATCTTATTAACATTATGATTTGGCATGAAGGTTCCCACAATAAGTCATTGTACCCTTTTTACTACTCTCCATTATATTTTCTTTCAAAATAGTGTTACCAACCTATGTGCCACTTATGGTAGTTTCATAATTTCAACAAGAATAGTGAACTACATCAATATGCATCAAATATGATTTCAAGCATTTGTCATCATTTATGGGTCTAAGTCCTTAACATAATTTGAAACTATTTTTAGATTCTTTTTTCAATGAGTTATATGAAATTTGGGTCTCCTCCTTGAAACATTGAGGAATTTAACCGATTGTGCTAATGCCACTTGATTATTTTTAGATTTTTTCAGTTTCCATTTATTTCACAAATTTCAATAAGAATTCATTATCCATATATTATCCCATTAAAAAACATAAATTATATGTAGATTCCATCACATTTTGCATCAAGCCTTAAACAATCACTTGGAAATATTTCCCTACAAGCAACTTTATTATTAATGTATTTTAATTAAATTGTATGGTTTTGTAATGCCAAATAAATTAACAAACTCTTCATATAGATAAATCCACTAAATATTTTTGTATCTTATCCTTGTGTTGGTTGTTTCTATTACTCTACCTATTAGTTTAGGCCTTCCTTATGATTATTTATTGCTAGACTCAAAATCCCCTTTCTTTTTACACTTGGAATCCTTCAAAGGCATTAATATTTCTATGCTTCTTGCCATTAAAAATGATATTATTCAAACTTTGTATGTTTATAGATTTACTATCATACATACTCCATAGAAATGGTAAATGTGTTGCCCATGAACTTGTGCAAATGACCCCATTTATTTAGGGCTTCTTCATCAATTTTAATTTTTTTTTTGAATTTACATGGTGGAATCGGTAGTCGCCACGAATCCGAGCAGGCTGTCCAGCTTTTATGGCCGTCACAGTATTCTGCGTTGTCCGCCTCGGAAGCCGCCACACAGATCTTTGCACAGTCCGCCCCTATAACCACCATGCCACAATCATTTTAAACCTTTTACGTCGTTGAAAGCACCAGGAAAGGGACAAGTGTTCAGTACGACAAATCAATTTAAAATATTATTATGTAATCCAAATTCATTTTGTCTTTGATGGGCATTGACTTAATTAAAGGTAAACTAAAAGTGACTTGTGGCTAGAATTGATGTATTATTATTTATTTAGATATTTAACTATGACAAACATTTACATAACCATTTATCCATGTTAGTAAATAACATATACGAATTTCTAGATTGATAATATTATACATAAATTGTTTCTAATCTTATGAAAGGAGATGTTCAATTATAATACACTTTCTATAATTTAAACACTAGTGCTTGGTAGTAAGTTTTAATGCTGCTTGGATCTCTCATACGCTAACATATGACTAGTGAGTCTTTTTGAAAGAGTTAAGGTCTTTTCAATTATTTTTTCTAACAAAGTTTAGTTCACATTGGATTTTTAGTGAAAGGCTTAAATTATTACCATGAAAATTTTCTAATACAAATAAATTTAAAACAAAATTCTTTATAATTCTATGGTTGATAACAACAACAAAAGCAATCAATATATATTTAGTTTATATAAAGGACCCATAAAATATATAATTTAATAAATGCTATGGAGAGGAGAGGACTAATTTTTCGATTCATGAGATTTCGATGAGTCTTTCCTACCTTCAAGCAATGGGCTGCCAAAAATTGGAGAACTAAATGTGAGTTCCAAATCTTTGCTTACTGTAATGATTACTTCCCTATTTTGTTTTCTACTATAGAATATAGGGAGGAAATGTTTTAAGGGGGTCCATGGTTCTTTGGTAGGGTGGAGCTCTTCATGAAGCCCTGGCATACCATGTTCAAAGCCAAGGAAGAAATGCCATCAACTATCCCTATTTGGTATGTTTATTTGGTCTCCCAACAGAATACTAGAACCCAAATGTATTAGCAACAATTGGAAATTCTTTAGGATTTTTCATGATCATTGCTGATAGCACTCAACAGTTAGAGCATATGATCTATGCAAGGATTTGTTTTCTAATTGACTTTGACAAACCACTTCAAGAGAATATCACCTTAAAATATGGGGAAGAAAAATGGTAGCAAGTAGTAGATTGTGAAAATATTCCTTTTAGATGTAGTATCTATCATAGATATGACCATATAGCCAAGGATTTTCCACATAAGGTCCCTAATAAAGAGAAAGAGGATGGGGACTTGGCAGGTTTTCAAATACCCAAACAAAAGAACACAAGGAAAAAAATAATGACAAAAGAGAAAACAATAATTCACCTAATAGCTTTGTAATTTTCTCCATGAATGACCATGTAGATGATGAGGATGATAAAATGGAAACTTCAATTATGGAAGCACAATTTTATGAAGAGAAGGAATAGGAAGGAATGCACGATGAAAATAGAATAGTAGAGACTACTCTAATTCTGAGAAACAATAACCAGAGAGAACCATCTCATCTAGCATTAGACTTTCAAAAAAGAACAATATGGATAATCAACACAAGTGTAAAACTAAAGGATAAATTCAAACCACAAACAAGCTAGATACTCAAAAAGACCATATAGATTCCAATGGTAGTTCCTTGTTTCTAAGTAAGCATATTATAGTCCCTGCAAAAATGAAGCAAAATACAAATTAAAAAATGAATATGAATACGAATCAAAAGGCAGGATGCAAATCCAACCAACATCATCTAGTAGAGGAAGGCCACAAGTTAGTTGATGAAGGTAAGATAAAAATATTCACTCAAGTATTCAAACATTATTAATTATGAATATTATTACTTAGAATATTAGAGGACTTAAAGGAATTCCTTCTAAACAATAAAAAATTAAAAGAATTATTAAAAAAATCAGCCTCAAATTCTATTCCTCTAGGAGACTAAGGTTTGTATTGAAGAAATGGAAATAATAGAAACTAAGATGTAGCCAACCAGTTAAGTAGTGTCCCCTAGAACCCAAGGGGTATTAAGAGGAGTGGATTGGCTTTGGGACCCAGAGGAAATTACACTTTAGTACATGATGGGAAGTCGGATATTGCTAGCATTGGTTACCCAAAACAAAGATTCAGATCAGGTTATTCTTTATATAAATGTGTATGCTCCATGTACTATTGAAGATAAAAAACCATTATGGATGAATATAGATCTTATCACATCTCAATTCCCTGAAGCTTGGGCTTTTATAGAAGGATATTTCAACTCCATACTCTCCTTAGAAGAAAAAATACGAGTAAATAAGAAGTTGGATGGGAGTTATGAACTCATCAATGAATACATGACCAACCTTCACCTAGTAGATATCAAGCCAAGCAATGGTTTGATGACTTGGTCCAACAGAAGATAAGGTTCAACATGTATCCTTGAAAGGTTAGATAGCATACCCCAAAATTGAAGATCTTAAATAATGTAGGATTTGAACATTGGCTAGTTTTAGTTGAAGTTTGGAGAACCAGTAGTAAGCTGACATTGTTTTAGTTTCAGTTAATGTGGCTTAGAGATGAATCCCTCAAGTAAAGGCTGTAAAAATGGTGGCAAGAAGGTAAGCCAAGATATGGTACAAAGATGTTTTGTTTTGTCGGAAGGCTATAGAATATTAAATATAAAATAAAGACTTGGAATTGGGAGGAATTTGGAGATGTCAGGGCAAAGAAAATGAAAGCTTTAACCTGGCTTGAGGAGTTGAATGAGAAAATTCATCTTGCAGGACTCATAGAAAATAGGATCAATGGCTACAAGGAGACCAAAACACCAGTTTCTTTCACAAGTCTCTCCTAACCCATAGAACTTACAACTTTATCCCCTCATTGAAAAATGAACATGAAGATATAGTCCACACTTGGTAAAACATACCTTCTTTAGCTATGAACCTTTTTTCAAACCTATTTACAATCAAATTAGTTGACCAAAAATCCCAACAACAAATTCTACAAGAGAAATATGTTCTTATTTTTTATGAGGAGAATGTGGCCTTAACTACACCAATAACTATGAGGGAACTACAAGAGGTAGTTTTCAAAATGCAAAATGGGAAGATCCCAGATCCAAATAGATTCCCTATTGAATTTTATCAAGAATTTTGGGATGCTTAGAAATCCTCAAAGAAAAAAAAAATACATACATAGCACTAATTCTAAAATCTCAAGAAGTGGATAACATTAATGATTATAGACCAATCACTTTATGTAATGTTATTTTAAAAATCATCTCAAATATTATGTCTGAAAAGCTCAAACAATTGCTACATAAGATCATATCTATATAACTTGAGGGGTTTTGTAGAGGGTCGATAGATAGTGAATGAGATAGTGTTAGCCCAGGAAGCAATTTGCTCTATGGAAGCTCAATATCTCCATCCATGTTCATTCGATTGGATTTGTACAAAGAATACGATAGGGTGGATTGGCAATTTCTCATCCAAGTAATGTGAAAATAGGTATTCTCTCTAGAATGGACAAATTAGATCAGAGGTTGTATATATCTAGTTTCGCATTTAGTTATTCTCAATGATTGTCCCACTCATTTATTGTAAGTATATAGAGGCATCAAACAAGGAGACCCTCTCTCTCCATACCTATTTATCATCCCAACAGAATGTTTAGGGAGGACATTTACTAAGGAATGATATTATCAAATGTTAGAAGGAGTCAAATTTTCTAAATGAGTCATACATACCTCTCATTTCAAATTTTTAATGATTTCACCATTTTGAGGAAGACAACAATAAAGGAAGCAACCTTAATAAATAAAATTCTTAACTACTTCACTAGACCCTAAGGGCAGCTATTTAATGAAGACAAATCAAAAGTATTCCTTTTCCATTGTTATCCTAGAAAAGAGACTTTGATATTGAATAGTAGGATTCAAATAAACTTCTCTTCCTTAAATATTTAGGTGTTCTAGTTAATATTGGCAGCCAAAAGAAAGAGCATTGGATTTGGTTACCAGAGAAAGTGAAAAACATAATAGGTAGTTGGACCAAAAAATGACTTTCCTCAGGAGGATGGATAACTCTTATCAAATCAGTTCTTCAGTCTATCCCAATATTTGTTTCAATAGTTTTGAACATCCCGAAGTTAGTGCTTAAAGAACTAGATAAAATTAGTCACAAATTTATTTGGATAGGATAAACAATGGTGAAGAAATGGGCCCTAGTAAGGTGGGAGACCCTATGCCTTCCTACTCATGAAGGAGGATCTAGATCTTCGATTTATAGTCAAGAATAACAAGGCTTTGGTAGCAAAGTTATATTGGAGGTTAACTAGCTACCCCAATGCCTTATGGGGCAAAAATCTGAGAGCCAAATATGTAGAAAATAAAGAGCCCTCTGATATAATTTGACATCAACTACCTTCTAGAGGGTCCCCAATTTTAAAGGTCCTCAAAATTGGAGAGGAGTTGATAAAGAATAAGCTCTTTTGGATAGTTTAAAATGGTCAAAAGATATATTTTTGGATAGAATCTTGGGATGGACACCTTGCCCTATCAATTCATAGAGGTCGAAAGATGTTGGATCCCAGTAGAAAACTAACCAATCCAACTCTCCAAAGATTAAAAAAATAGATATTCATAGACTCCTTCAAATGCAATCGCTCTAATGGTCACAAGATTGAGGACTACATTGGTTGAAATAGCTCAGAGTATAGAGTTTACACTATAACTCAAGGTTATTTAGCCTTAAGCCATATTAACCCCATCCGGCATAGGATCTATTCAAACATTTATAGACTGGCCAAAATTTAGATTTTTCAACCAACTACTTCTTTTGCATATAGAGGCATCAAACAAGGAGACCCTCTCTCTCCATACCAATTGATCATCCCAGCAGAATGTTTAGGGAGGACATTTACTAAGGAATGAGATTATCAAATGTTAGAAGGAGTCACATTTTCTAAATGAGTCATACATACCTCTCATTTCAAATTTTTAATGATTTCACCATTTTGAGGAAGACAACAATAAAGGAAGCAACCTTAATAAATCAAATTCTTAACTACTTCACTAGACCATAAGGGCAGCTAGTTAATGAAGACAAATCAAAAGTACTCCTTTTCCATTGTTATTCTAGAAAAGAGACATTGATATTGGATAGTAGGATTCAAATAAACTTCTCTTCCTTAAATATTTAGGTGTTCTAGTTAATCTTGGCAGCCAAAAGAAAGAGCATTGGAGTTGGTTACCAGAGAAAGTGAAAAACATAATAGGTAGTTGGACCAAAAAATGACTTTCCTCAGGAGGATGGATAACTCTTATCAAATCAGTTCTTCAGTCTATCCCAATATTTGTTTCAATAGTGTTGAACATCCCTAAGTTAGTGCTTAAAGAACTAGATAAAATTAGTCACAAATTTCTTTGGAGAGGATAAAAAATGGTGAAGAAATGGGCCCTAGTAAGGTGGGATACCCTATGCCTTCCTACTCATGAAGGAGGATCTAGATCTTCGATTGATAGTCAAGAATAACAAGGCTTTGGTAGAAAAGTTATATTGGAGGTTAACTAGCTACCCCAATGCCTTGTGGGGCAAAAATATGAGAGCCAAATATGTAGAAAATAAAGAGCCCTCTGATATAATTTGACATCAACTACCTTCTAGAGGGTCCCCAATTTTAAAGGTCCTCAAAACTAGAGAGGAGTTGATAAAGAATAAGCTCTTTTGGAAAGTTTAAAATGGTCAAAAGATATATTTTTGGATAGAATCTTGGGATGGACACCTTGCCCTCTCAATTCACAGAGGTTGAAAGATGTTGGATCCCAGTAGAAAACTAACCAATCCAACTCTCCAAAGATTAAAAAAATAGATATTCATAGACTCCTTCAAATGCAATCGCTCTAATGGTCACAAGATTGAGGACTACATTGGTTGAAATAGCTCAGAGTATAGAGTTTACACTATAACTCAAGGTTATTTAGCCTTAAGCCATATTAACCCCATCCGGCATAGGATCTATTCAAACATTTATATACTGGCCAAAAGTTAGATTTTTCAACCGGCTACTTCTTCTGCATATAGAGGCATCAAACAAGGAGACCCTCTCTCTCCATACCTATTGATCATCCCAGCAGAATGTTTAGGGAGGACATTTACTAAGGAATGATATTATCAAATGTTAGAAGGAGTCACATTTTCTAAATGAGTCATACATACCTCTCATTTCAAATTTTTAATGATTTCACCATTTTGAGGAAGACAACAATAAAGGAAGCAACCTTAATAAATCAAATTCTTAACTACTTCACTAGACCCTAAGGGCAGCTAGTTAATGAAGACAAATCAAAAGTACTCCTTTTCCATTGTTTTCCTAGAAAAGAGACTTTGATATTGGATAGTAGGATTCAAATAAACTTCTCTTCCTTAAATATTTAGGTGTTCTAGTTAATCTTGGCAGCCAAAAGAAAGAGCATTGGAGTTGGTTACCAGAGAAAGTGAAAAACATAATAGGTAGTTGGACCAAAAAATGACTTTCCTCAGGAGGATGGATAACTCTTATCAAATCAGTTCTTTAGTCTATCCCAATATTTGTTTCAATAGTGTTGAACATCCCTAAGTTAGTGCTTAAAGAACTAGATAAAATTAGTCACAAATTTCTTTGGAGAGGATAAAAAATGGAGAAGAAATGGGCCCTAGTAAGGTGGGAGACCCTATGCCTTCCTACTCATGAAGGAGGATCTAGATCTTCGATTGATAGTCAAGAATAACAAGGCTTTGGTAGAAAAGTTATATTGGAGGTTAACTAGCTACCCCAATGCCTTGTGGGGCAAAAATCTGAGAGCCAAATATGTAGAAAATAAAGAGCCCTCTGATATAATTTGACATCAACTACCTTCTAGAGGGTCCCCAATTTTAAAGGTCCTCAAAACTGGAGAGGAGTTGATAAAGAATAAGCTCTTTTGGAAAGTTTAAAATGGTCAAAAGATATATTTTTGGATAGAATCTTGGGATGGACACCTTGCCCTGTCAATTCACAAAGGTCGAAAGATGTTGGATCCCAGTAGAAAACTAACCAATCCAACTCTCCAAAGATTAAAAAAATAGATATTCATAGACTCCTTCAAATGCAATCGCTCTAATGGTCACAATATTGAGGACTACATTGGTTGAAATAGCTTAGAGTATAGAGTTTACACTATAACTCAAGGTTATTTAGCCTTAAGCCATATTAACCCCATCCGGCATAGGATCTATTCAAACATTTATAGACTGGCCAAAAGTTAGATTTTTCAACCGGCTACTTCTTCTACATATAGAGGCATCAAACAAGGAGACCCTCTCTCTCCATACCTATTGATCATCCCAGCAGAATGTTTAGGGAGGACATTTACTAAGGAATGAGATTATCAAATGTTAGAAGGAGTCACATTTTCTAAATGAGTCATACATACCTCTCATTTCAAATTTTTAATGATTTCACCATTTTGAGGAAGACAACAATAAAGGAAGCAACCTTAATAAATCAAATTCTTAACTACTTCACTAGACCCTAAGGGCAGCTAGTTAATGAAGACAAATCAAAAGTACTCCTTTTCCATTGTTATCCTAGAAAAGAGACTTTGATATTGGATAGTAGGATTCAAATAAACTTCTCTTCCTTAAATATTTAGGTGTTCTAGTTAATCTTGGCAGCCAAAAGAAAGAGCATTGGAGTTGGTTACCAGAGAAAGTGAAAAACATAATAGGTAGTTGGACCAAAAAATGACTTTCCTCGGGAGGATGGATAACTCTTATCAAATCAGTTCTTCAGTCTATCCCAATATTTGTTTCAATAGTGTTGAACATCCCTAAGTTAGTGCTTAAAGAACTAGATAAAATTAGTCACAAATTTCTTTGGAGAGGATAAAAAATGGTGAAGAAATGGGCCCTAGTAAGGTGGGATACACTATGCCTTCCTACTCATGAATGAGGATCTAGATCTTCGATTGATAGTCAAGAATAACAAGGCTTTGGTAGCAAAGTTATATTGGAGGTTAACTAGCTACCCCAATGCCTTGTGGGGCAAAAATCTGAGAGCCAAATATGTAGAAAATAAAGAGCCCTCTGATATAATTTGACATCAACTACCTTCTAGAGGGTCCCCAATTTTAAAGGTCCTCAAAACTGGAGAGGAGTTGATAAAGAATAAGCTCTTTTGGAAAGTTTAAAATGGTCAAAAGATATATTTTTGGATAGAATCTTGGGATGGACACCTTGCCCTATCAATTCATAGAGGTCGAAAGATGTTGGATCCCAATAGAAAACTAACCAATCCAACTCTCCAAAGATTAAAAAAATAGATATTCATAGACTCCTTCAAATGCAATCGCTCTAATGGTCACAAGATTGAGGACTACATTGGTTGAAATAGCTCAGAGTATAGAGTTTACACTATAACTCAAGGTTATTTAGCCTTAAGCCATATTAACCCCATCCGGCATAGGATCTATTCAAACATTTATAGACTGGCCAAAAGTTAGATTTTTCAACCGGCTACTTCTTTTGCATATAGAGGCATCAAACAAGGAGACCCTCTCTCTCCATACCAATTGATCATCCCAGCAGAATGTTTAGGGAGGACATTTACTAAGGAATGAGATTATCAAATGTTAGAAGGAGTCACATTTTCTAAATGAGTCATACATACCTCTCATTTCAAATTTTTAATGATTTCACCATTTTGAGGAAGACAACAATAAAGGAAGCAACCTTAATAAATCAAATTCTTAACTACTTCACTAGACCCTAAGGGCAGCTAGTTAATGAAGACAAATCAAAAGTACTCCTTTTCCATTGTTATCCTAGAAAAGAGACTTTGATATTGGATAGTAGGATTCAAATAAACTTCTCTTCCTTAAATATTTAGGTGTTCTAGTTAATCTTGGCAGCCAAAAGAAAGAGCATTGGAGTTGGTTACCAGAGAAAGTGAAAAACATAATAGGTAGTTGGACCAAAAAATGACTTTCCTCAGGAGGATGGATAACTCTTATCAAATCAGTTCTTCAGTCTATCCCAATATTTGTTTCAATAGTGTTGAACATCCCTAAGTTAGTGCTTAAAGAACTAGATAAAATTAGTCACAAATTTCTTTGGAGAGGATAAAAAATGGTGAAGAAATGGGCCCTAGTAAGGTGGGAGACCCTATGCCTTCCTACTCATGAAGGAGGATCTAGATCTTCGATTGATAGTCAAGAATAACAAGGCTTTGGTAGCAAAGTTATATTGGAGGTTAACTAGCTACCCCAATGCCTTGTGGGGCAAAAATCTGAGAGCCAAATATGTAGAAAATAAAGAGCCCTCTGATATAATTTGACATCAACTACCTTCTAGAGGGTCCCCAATTTTAAAGGTCCTCAAAACTGGAGAGGAGTTGATAAAGAATAAGCTCTTTTGGAAAGTTTAAAATGGTCAAAAGATATATTTTTGGATAGAATCTTGGGATGGACACCTTGCCCTGTCAATTCACAGAGGTCGAAAGATGTTGGATCCCAGTAGAAAACTAACCAATCCAACTCTCCAAAGATTAAAAAAATAGATATTCATAGACTCCTTCAAATGCAATCGCTCTAATGGTCACAAGATTGAGGACTACATTGGTTGAAATAGCTCAGAGTATAGAGTTTACACTATAACTCAAGGTTATTTAGCCTTAAGCCATATTAACCCCATCCGGCATAGGATCTATTCAAACATTTATAGACTGGCCAAAAGTTAGATTTTT
Organism: Wollemia nobilis; assembly: GCA_028583015.1. Classification (NCBI taxonomy): domain Eukaryota; kingdom Viridiplantae; phylum Streptophyta; class Pinopsida; order Araucariales; family Araucariaceae; genus Wollemia; species Wollemia nobilis. Next base: position 7,561,864 of record JAQPPZ010016936.1, read on the forward strand.
CAACCGGCTACTTCTTCTGCATATAGAGGCATCAAACAAGGAGACCCTCTCTCTCCATACCTATTGATCATCCCAGCAGAATGTTTAGGGAGGACATTTACTAAGGAATGAGATTATCAAATGTTAGAAGGAGTCACATTTTCTAAATGAGTCATACATACCTCTCATTTCAAATTTTTAATGATTTCACCATTTTGAGGAAGACAACAATAAAGGAAGCAACCTTAATAAATCAAATTCTTAACTACTTCACTAGACCCTAAGGGCAGCTAGTTAATGAAGACAAATCAAAAGTACTCCTTTTCCATTGTTATCCTAGAAAAGAGACTTTGATATTGGATAGTAGGATTCAAATAAACTTCTCTTCCTTAAATATTTAGGTGTTCTAGTTAATCTTGGCAGCCAAAAGAAAGAGCATTGGAGTTGGTTACCAGAGAAAGTGAAAAACATAATAGGTAGTTGGACCAAAAAATGACTTTCCTCGGGAGGATGGATAACTCTTATCAAATCAGCTTCTTCAGCCTATCCCAATATTTGTTTCAATAGTGTTGAACATCCCTAAGTTAGTGCTTAAAGAACTAGATAAAATTAGTCACAAATTTCTTTGGAGAGGATAAAAAATGGTGAAGAAATGGGCCCTAGTAAGGTGGGAGACCCTATGCCTTCCTACTCATGAAGGAGGATCTAGATCTTCGATTGATAGTCAAGAATAACAAGGCTTTGGTAGCAAAGTTATATTGGAGGTTAACTAGCTACCCCAATGCCTTGTGGGGCAAAAATCTGAGAGCCAAATATGTAGAAAATAAAGAGCCCTCTGATATAATTTGACATCAACTACCTTCTAGAGGGTCCCCAATTTTAAAGGTCCTCAAAATTGGAGAGGAGTTGATAAAGAATAAGCTCTTTTGGATAGTTTAAAATGGTCAAAAGATATATTTTTGGATAGAATCTTGGGATGGACACCTTGCCCTATCAATTCATAGAGGTCGAAAGATGTTGGATCCCAGTAGAAAACTAACCAATCCAACTCTCCAAAGATTAAAAAAATAGATATTCATAGACTCCTTCAAATGCAATCGCTCTAATGGTCACAAGATTGAGGACTACATTGGTTGAAATAGCTCAGAGTATAGAGTTTACACTATAACTCAAGGTTATTTAGCCTTAAGCCATATTAACCCCATCCGGCATAGGATCTATTCAAACATTTATAGACTGGCCAAAAGTTAGATTTTTCAACCGGCTACTTCTTCTGCATATAGAGGCATCAAACAAGGAGACCCTCTCTCTCCATACCTATTGATCATCCCAGTAGAATGTTTAGGGAGGACATTTACTAAGGAATGATATTATCAAATGTTAGAAGGAGTCACATTTTCTAAATGAGTCATACATACCTCTCATTTCAAATTTTTAATGATTTCACCATTTTGAGGAAGACAACAATAAAGGAAGCAACCTTAATAAATCAAATTCTTAACTACTTCACTAGACCCTAAGGGCAGCTAGTTAATGAAGACAAATCAAAAGTACTCCTTTTCCATTGTTATCCTAGAAAAGAGACTTTGATATTGGATAGTAGGATTCAAATAAACTTCTCTTCCTTAAATATTTAGGTGTTCTAGTTAATCTTGGCAGCCAAAAGAAAGAGCATTGGAGTTGGTTACCAGAGAAAGTGAAAAACATAATAGGTAGTTGGACCAAAAAATGACTTTCCTCAGGAGGATGGATAACTCTTATCAAATCAGTTCTTCAGTCTATCCCAATATTTGTTTCAATAGTGTTGAACATCCCTAAGTTAGTGCTTAAAGAACTAGATAAAATTAGTCACAAATTTCTTTGGAGAGGATAAAAAATGGTGAAGAAATGGGCCCTAGTAAGGTGGGAGACCCTATGCCTTCCTACTCATGAAGGAGGATCTAGATCTTCGATTGATAGTCAAGAATAACAAGGCTTTGGTAGCAAAGTTATATTGGAGGTTAACTAGCTACCCCAATGCCTTGTGGGGCAAAAATCTGAGAGCCAAATATGTAGAAAATAAAGAGCCCTCTGATATAATTTGACATCAACTACCTTCTAGAGGGTCCCCAATTTTAAAGGTCCTCAAAACCGGAGAGGAGTTGATAAAGAATAAGCTCTTTTGGAAAGTTTAAAATGGTCAAAAGATATATTTTTGGATAGAATCTTGGGATGGACACCTTGCCTCGTCAATTCATAGAGGTCGAAAGATGTTGGATCCCAGTAGAAAACTAACCAATCCAACTCTCCAAAGATTAAAAAAATAGATATTCATAGACTCCTTCAAATGCAATCGCTCTAATGGTCACAAGATTGAGGACTACATTGGTTGAAATAGCTCAGAGTATAGAGTTTACACTATAACTCAAGGTTATTTAGCCTTAAGCCATATTAACCCCATCCGACATAGGATCTATTCAAACATTTATAGACTGGCCAAAAGTTAGATTTTTCAACCGGCTACTTCTTCTGCATATAGAGGCATCAAACAAGGAGACCCTCTCTCTCCATACCAATTGATCATCCCAACAGAATGTTTAGGGAGGACATTTACTAAGGAATGAGATTATCAAATGTTAGAAGGAGTCACATTTTCTAAATGAGTCATACATACCTCTCATTTCAAATTTTTAATGATTTCACCATTTTGAGGAAGACAACAATAAAGGAAGCAACCTTAATAAATCAAATTCTTAACTACTTCACTAGACCCTAAGGGCAGCTAGTTAATGAAGACAAATCAAAAGTACTCCTTTTCCATTGTTATCCTAGAAAAGAGACTTTGATATTGGATAGTAGGATTCAAATAAACTTCTCTTCCTTAAATATTTAGGTGTTCTAGTTAATCTTGGCAGCCAAAAGAAAGAGCATTGGAGTTGGTTACCAGAGAAAGTGAAAAACATAATAGGTAGTTGGACCAAAAAATGACTTTCCTCAGGAGGATGGATAACTCTTATCAAATCAGTTCTTCAGTCTATCCCAATATTTGTTTCAATAGTGTTGAACATCCCTAAGTTAGTGCTTAAAGAACTAGATAAAATTAGTCACAAATTTCTTTGGAGAGGATAAAAAATGGTGAAGAAATGGGCCCTAGTAAGGTGGGAGACCCTATGCCTTCCTACTCATGAAGGAGGATCTAGATCTTCGATTGATAGTCAAGAATAACAAGGCTTTGGTAGCAAAGTTATATTGGAGGTTAACTAGCTACCCCAATGCCTTGTGGGGCAAAAATCTGAGAGCCAAATATGTAGAAAATAAAGAGCCCTCTGATATAATTTGACATCAACTACCTTCTAGAGGGTCCCCAATTTTAAAGGTCCTCAAAACTGGAGAGGAGTTGATAAAGAATAAGCTCTTTTGGAAAGTTTAAAATGGTCAAAAGATATATTTTTGGATAGAATCTTGGGATGGACACCTTGCCCTATCAATTCATAGAGGTCGAAAGATGTTGGATCCCAGTAGAAAACTAACCAATCCAACTCTCCAAAGATTAAAAAAATAGATATTCATAGACTCCTTCAAATGCAATCGCTCTAATGGTCACAAGATTGAGGACTACATTGGTTGAAATAGCTCAGAGTATAGAGTTTACACTATAACTCAAGGTTATTTAGCCTTAAGCCATATTAACCCCATCCGGCATAGGATCTATTCAAACATTTATAGACTGGCCAAAAGTTAGATTTTTCAACCGGCTACTTCTTCTGCATATAGAGGCATCAAACAAGGAGACCCTCTCTCTCCATACCTATTGATCATCCCAACAGAATGTTTAGGGAGGACATTTACTAAGGAATGATATTATCAAATGTTAGAAGGAGTCACATTTTCTAAATGAGTCATACATACCTCTCATTTCAAATTTTTAATGATTTCACCATTTTGAGGAAGACAACAATAAAGGAAGCAACCTTAATAAATCAAATTCTTAACTACTTCACTAGACCCTAAGGGCAGCTAGTTAATGAAGACAAATCAAAAGTACTCCTTTTCCATTGTTATCCTAGAAAAGAGACTTTGATATTGGATAGTAGGATTCAAATAAACTTCTCTTCCTTAAATATTTAGGTGTTCTAGTTAATCTTGGCAGCCAAAAGAAAGAGCATTGGAGTTGGTTACCAGAGAAAGTGAAAAACATAATAGGTAGTTGGACCAAAAAATGACTTTCCTCAGGAGGATGGATAACTCTTATCAAATCAGTTCTTCAGTCTATCCCAATATTTGTTTCAATAGTGTTGAACATCCCTAAGTTAGTGCTTAAAGAACTAGATAAAATTAGTCACAAATTTCTTTGGAGAGGATAAAAAATGGTGAAGAAATGGGCCCTAGTAAGGTGGGAGACCCTATGCCTTCCTACTCATGAAGGAGGATCTAGATCTTCGATTGATAGTCAAGAATAACAAGGCTTTGGTAGCAAAGTTATATTGGAGGTTAACTAGCTACCCCAATGCCTTGTGGGGCAAAAATATGAGAGCCAAATATGTAGAAAATAAAGAGCCCTCTGATATAATTTGACATCAACTACCTTCTAGAGGGTCCCCAATTTTAAAGGTCCTCAAAACTGGAGAGTAGTTGATAAAGAATAAGCTCTTTTGGAAAGTTTAAAATGGTCAAAAGATATATTTTTGGATAGAATCTTGGAATGGACACCTTGCCCTGTCAATTCATAGAGGTCGAAAGATGTTGTATCCCAGTAGAAAACTAACCAATCCAACTCTCCAAAGATTAAAAAAATAGATATTCACAGACTCCTTCAAATGCAATCGCTCTAATGGTCACAAGATTGAGGACTACATTGGTTGAAATAGCTCAGAGTATAGAGTTTACACTATAACTCAAGGTTATTTAGCCTTAAGCCATATTAACCCCATCCGACATAGGATCTATTCAAACATTTATAGACTGGCCAAAAGTTAGATTTTTCAACCGGCTACTTCTTCTACATATAGAGGCATCAAACAAGGAGACCCTCTCTCTCCATACCTATTGATCATCCCAACAGAATGTTTAGGGAGGACATTTACTAAGGAATGATATTATCAAATGTTAGAAGGAGTCACATTTTCTAAATGAGTCATACATACCTCTCATTTCAAATTTTTAATGATTTCACCATTTTGAGGAAGACAACAATAAAGGAAGCAACCTTAATAAATCAAATTCTTAACTACTTCACTAGACCCTAAGGGCAGCTAGTTAATGAAGACAAATCAAAAGTACTCCTTTTCCATTGTTTTCCTAGAAAAGAGACTTTGATATTGGATAGTAGGATTCAAATAAACTTCTCTTCCTTAAATATTTAGGTGTTCTAGTTAATCTTGGCAGCCAAAAGAAAGAGCATTGGAGTTGGTTACCAGAGAAAGTGAAAAACACAATAGGTAGTTGGACCAACAAATAGCTTTCCCGAGGAGGATGGATAACTCTTATCAAATCAGTTCTTCAGTCTATCCCAATATTTGTTTCAATAGTGTTGAACATCCCTAAGTTAGTGCTTAAAGAACTAGATAAAATTAGTCACAAATTTCTTTGGAGAGGATAAAAAATGGTGAAGAAATGGGCCCTAGTAAGGTGGGAGACCCTATGCCTTCCTACTCATGAAGGAGGATCTAGATCTTCGATTGATAGTCAAGAATAACAAGGCTTTGGTAGCAAAGTTATATTGGAGGTTAACTAGCTACCCCAATGCCTTGTGGGGCAAAAATCTGAGAGCCAAATATGTAGAAAATAAAGAGCCCTCTGATATAATTTGACATCAACTACCTTCTAGAGGGTCCCCAATTTTAAAGGTCCTCAAAACTGGAGAGGAGTTGATAAAGAATAAGCTCTTTTGGAAAGTTTAAAATGGTCAAAAGATATATTTTTGGATAGAATCTTGGGATGGACACCTTGCCCTGTCAATTCACAGAGGTCGAAAGATGTTGGATCCCGGGAGAAAACTAACCAATCCAACTCTCCAAAGATTAAAAAAATAGATATTCATAGACTCCTTCAAATGCAATCGCTCTAATGGTCACAATATTGAGGACTACATTGGTTGAAATAGCTCAAAGTATAGAGTTTACACTATAACTCAAGGTTATTTAGCCTTAAGCCATATTAACCCCATCCGACATAGGATCTATTCAAACATTTATAGACTGGCCAAAAGTTAGATTTTTCAACCGGCTACTTCTTCTGCATATAGAGGCATCAAACAAGGAGACCCTCTCTCTCCATACCTATTGATCATCCCACTAGAATGTTTAGGGAGGACATTTACTAAGAAATGAGATTATCAAATGTTAGAAGGAGTCACATTTTCTAAATGAGTCATACATACCTCTCATTTCAAATTTTTAATGATTTCACCATTTTGAGGAAGACAACAATAAAGGAAGCAACCTTAATAAATCAAATTCTTAACTACTTCACTAGACCCTAAGGGCAGCTAGTTAATGAAGACAAATCAAAAGTACTCCTTTTCCATTGTTTTCCTAGAAAAGAGACTTTGATATTGGATAGTAGGATTCAAATAAACTTCTCTTCCTTAAATATTTAGGTGTTCTAGTTAATCTTGGCAGCCAAAAGAAAGAGCATTGGAGTTGGTTACCAGAGAAAGTGAAAAACATAATAGGTAGTTGGACCAAAAAATGACTTTCCTCAGGAGGATGGATAACTCTTATCAAATCGGTTCTTCGTCTATCCCAATATTTGTTTCAATAGTGTTGAACATCCCTAAGTTAGTGCTTAAAGAACTAGATAAAATTAGTCACAAATTTCTTTGGAGAGGATAAAAAATGGTGAAGAAATGGGCCCTAGTAAGGTGGGAGACCCTATGCCTTCCTACTCATGAAGGAGGATCTAGATCTTCGATTGATAGTCAAGAATAACAAGGCTTTGGTAGCAAAGTTATATTGGAGGTTAACTAGCTACCCCAATGCCTTGTGGGGCAAAAATCCGAGAGCCAAATATGTAGAAAATAAAGAGCCCTCTCGATATAATTTGACATCAACTACCTTCTAGAGGGTCCCCAATTTTAAAGGTCCTCAAAACCGAAGAGTAGTTGATAAAGAATAAGCTCTTTTGGAAAGTTTAAAATGGTCAAAAGATATATTTTTGGATAGAATCTTGGGATGGACACCTTGCCCTGTCAATTCACAGAGGTCGAAAGATGTTGGATCCCAGTAGAAAACTAACCAATCCAACTCTCCAAAGATTAAAAAAATAGATATTCACAGACTCCTTCAAATGCAATCGCTCTAATGGTCACAAGATTGAGGACTACATTGGTTGAAATAGCTCAGAGTATAGAGTTTACACTATAACTCAAGGTTATTTAGCCTTAAGCCATATTAACCCCATCCGGCATAGGATCTATTCAAACATTTATAGACTGGCCAAAAGTTAGATTTTTCAACCGGCTACTTCTTCTGCATATAGAGGCATCAAACAAGGAGACCCTCTCTCTCCATACCTATTGATCATCCCAGCAGAATGTTTAGGGAGGACATTTACTAAGGAATGATATTATCAAATGTTAGAAGGAGTCACATTTTCTAAATGAGTCATACATACCTCTCATTTCAAATTTTTAATGATTTCACCATTTTGAGGAAGACAACAATAAAGGAAGCAACCTTAATAAATCAAATTCTTAACTACTTCACTAGACCCTAAGGGCAGCTAGTTAATGAAGACAAATCAAAAGTACTCCTTTTCCATTGTTATCCTAGAAAAGAGACTTTGATATTGGATAGTAGGATTCAAATAAACTTCTCTTCCTTAAATATTTAGGTGTTCTAGTTAATCTTGGCAGCCAAAAGAAAGAGCATTGGAGTTGGTTACCAGAGAAAGTGAAAAACATAATAGGTAGTTGGACCAAAAAATGACATTCCTCAGGAGGATGGATAACTCTTATCAAATCAGTTCTTCAGTCTATCCCAATATTTGTTTCAATAGTGTTGAACATCCCTAAGTTAGTGCTTAAAGAACTAGATAAAATTAGTCACAAATTTCTTTGGAGAGGATAAAAAATGGTGAAGAAATGGGCCCTAGTAAGGTGGGAGACCCTATGCCTTCCTACTCATGAAGGAGGATCTAGATCTTCGATTGATAGTCAAGAATAACAAGGCTTTGGTAGCAAAGTTATATTGGAGGTTAACTAGCTACCCCAATGCCTTGTGGGGCAAAAATCTGAGAGCCAAATATGTAGAAAATAAAGAGCCCTCTGATATAATTTGACATCAACTACCTTCTAGAGGGTCCCCAATTTTAAAGGTCCTCAAAATTGGAGAGGAGTTGATAAAGAATAAGCTCTTTTGGATAGTTTAAAATGGTCAAAAGATATATTTTTGGATAGAATCTTGGGATGGACACCTTGCCCTATCAATTCACAGAGGTCGAAATATGTTGGATCCCAATAGAAAACTAACCAATCCAACTCTCCAAAGATTAAAAAAATAGATATTCATAGACTCCTTCAAATGCAATCGCTCTAATGGTCACAAGATTGAGGACTACATTGGTTGAAATAGCTCAGAGTATAGAGTTTACACTATAACTCAAGGTTATTTAGCCTTAAGCCATATTAACCCCATCCGGCATAGGATCTATTCAAACATTTATAGACTGGCCAAAAGTTAGATTTTTCAACCGGCTACTTCTTCTGCATATAGAGGCATCAAACAAGGAGACCCTCTCTCTCCATACCTATTGATCATCCCAGCAGAATGTTTAGGGAGGACATTTACTAAGGAATGAGATTATCAAATGTTAGAAGGAGTCACATTTTCTAAATGAGTCATACATACCTCTCATTTCAAATTTTTAATGATTTCACCATTTTGAGGAAGACAACAATAAAGGAAGCAACCTTAATAAATCAAATTCTTAACTACTTCACTAGACCCTAAGGGCAGCTAGTTAATGAAGACAAATCAAAAGTACTCCTTTTCCATTGTTATCCTAGAAAAGAGACTTTGATATTGGATAGTAGGATTCAAATAAACTTCTCTTCCTTAAATATTTAGGTGTTCTAGTTAATCTTGGCAGCCAAAAGAAAGAGCATTGGAGTTGGTTACCAGAGAAAGTGAAAAACATAATAGGTAGTTGGACCAAAAAATGACATTCCTCAAGAGGATGGATAACTCTTATCAAATCAGTTCTTCAGTCTATCCCAATATTTGTTTCAATAGTGTTGAACATCCCTAAGTTAGTGCTTAAAGAACTAGATAAAATTAGTCACAAATTTCTTTGGAGAGGATAAAAAATGGTGAAGAAATGGGCCCTAGTAAGGTGGGAGACCCTATGCCTTCCTACTCATGAAGGAGGATCTAGATCTTCGATTGATAGTCAAGAATAACAAGGCTTTGGTAGCAAAGTTATATTGGAGGTTAACTAGCTACCCCAATGCCTTGTGGGGCAAAAATCTGAGAGCCAAATATGTAGAAAATAAAGAGCCCTCTGATATAATTTGACATCAACTACCTTCTAGAGGGTCCCCAATTTTAAAGGTCCTCAAAACTGGAGAGGAGTTGATAAAGAATAAGCTCTTTTGGAAAGTTTAAAATGGTCAAAAGATATATTTTTGGATAGAATCTTGGGATGGACACCTTGCCCTGTCAATTCACAGAGGTCGAAAGATGTTGGATCCCAGTAGAAAACTAACCAATCCAACTCTCCAAAGATTAAAAAAATAGATATTCATAGACTCCTTCAAATGCAATCGCTCTAATGGTCACAAGATTGAGGACTACATTGGTTGAAATAGCTCAGAGTATAGAGTTTACACTATAACTCAAGGTTATTTAGCCTTAAGCCATATTAACCCCATCCGGCATAGGATCTATTCAAACATTTATAGACTGGCCAAAAGTTAGATTTTTCAACCGGCTACTTCTTCTGCATATAGAGGCATCAAACAAGGAGACCCTCTCTCTCCATACCTATTGATCATCCCAGCAGAATGTTTAGGGAGGACATTTACTAAGGAATGAGATTATCAAATGTTAGAAGGAGTCACATTTTCTAAATGAGTCATACATACCTCTCATTTCAAATTTTTAATGATTTCACCATTTTGAGGAAGACAACAATAAAGGAAGCAACCTTAATAAATCAAATTCTTAACTACTTCACTAGACCCTAAGGGCAGCTAGTTAATGAAGACAAATCAAAAGTACTCCTTTTCCATTGTTATCCTAGAAAAGAGACTTTGATATTGGATAGTAGGATTCAAATAAACTTCTCTTCCTTAAATATTTAGGTGTTCTAGTTAATCTTGGCAGCCAAAAGAAAGAGCATTGGAGTTGGTTACCAGAGAAAGTGAAAAACATAATAGGTAGTTGGACCAAAAAATGACTTTCCTCAAGAGGATGGATAACTCTTATCAAATCAGTTCTTCAGTCTATCCCAATATTTGTTTCAATAGTGTTGAACATCCCTAAGTTAGTGCTTAAAGAACTAGATAAAATTAGTCACAAATTTCTTTGGAGAGGATAAAAAATGGTGAAGAAATGGGCCCTAGTAAGGTGGGATACCCTATGCCTTCCTACTCATGAAGGAGGATCTAGATCTTCGATTGATAGTCAAGAATAACAAGGCTTTGGTAGCAAAGTTATATTGGAGGTTAACTAGCTACCCCAATGCCTTGTGGGGCAAAAATCTGAGAGCCAAATATGTAGAAAATAAAGAGCCCTCTGATATAATTTGACATCAACTACCTTCTAGAGGGTCCCCAATTTTAAAGGTCCTCAAAACTGGAGAGGAGTTGATAAAGAATAAGCTCTTTTGGAAAGTTTAAAATGGTCAAAAGATATATTTTTGGATAGAATCTTGGGATGGACACCTTGCCCTGTCAATTCACAGAGGTCGAAAGATGTTGGATCCCAGTAGAAAACTAACCAATCCAACTCTCCAAAGATTAAAAAAATAGATATTCATAGACTCCTTCAAATGCAATCGCTCTAATGGTCACAAGATTGAGGACTACATTGGTTGAAATAGCTCATAGTATAGAGTTTACACTATAACTCAAGGTTATTTAGCCTTAAGCCATATTAACCCCATCCGGCATAGGATCTATTCAAACATTTATAGACTGGCCAAAAGTTAGATTTTTCAACCGGCTACTTCTTCTGCATATAGAGGCATCAAACAAGGAGACCCTCTCTCTCCATACCTATTGATCATCCCAGCAGAATGTTTAGGGAGGACATTTACTAAGGAATGATATTATCAAATGTTAGAAGGAGTCACATTTTCTAAATGAGTCATACATACCTCTCATTTCAAATTTTTAATGATTTCACCATTTTGAGGAAGACAACAATAAAGGAAGCAACCTTAATAAATCAAATTCTTAACTACTTCACTAGACCCTAAGGGCAGCTAGTTAATGAAGACAAATCAAAAGTACTCCTTTTCCATTGTTATCCTAGAAAAGAGACTTTGATATTGGATAGTAGGATTCAAATAAACTTCTCTTCCTTAAATATTTAGGTGTTCTAGTTAATCTTGGCAGCCAAAAGAAAGAGCATTGGAGTTGGTTACCAGAGAAAGTGAAAAACATAATAGGTAGTTGGACCAAAAAATGACTTTCCTCAAGAGGATGGATAACTCTTATCAAATCAGTTCTTCAGTCTATCCCAATATTTGTTTCAATAGTGTTGAACATCCCTAAGTTAGTGCTTAAAGAACTAGATAAAATTAGTCACAAATTTCTTTGGAGAGGATAAAAAATGGTGAAGAAATGGGCCCTAGTAAGGTGGGAGACCCTATGCCTTCCTACTCATGAAGGAGGATCTAGATCTTCGATTGATAGTCAAGAATAACAAGGCTTTGGTAGCAAAGTTATATTGGAGGTTAACTAGCTACCCCAATGCCTTGTGGGGCAAAAATCTGAGAGCCAAATATGTAGAAAATAAAGAGCCCTCTGATATAATTTGACATCAACTACCTTCTAGAGGGTCCCCAATTTTAAAGGTCCTCAAAATTGGAGAGGAGTTGATAAAGAATAAGCTCTTTTGGATAGTTTAAAATGGTCAAAAGATATATTTTTGGATAGAATCTTGGGATGGACACCTTGCCCTATCAATTCACAGAGGTCGAAAGATGTTGGATCCCAGTAGAAAACTAACCAATCCAACTCTCCAAAGATTAAAAAAATAGATATTCATAGACTCCTTCAAATGCAATCGCTCTAATGGTCACAAGATTGAGGACTACATTGGTTGAAATAGCTCAGAGTATAGAGTTTACACTATAACTCAAGGTTATTTAGCCTTAAGCCATATTAACCCCATCCGGCATAGGATCTATTCAAACATTTATAGACTGGCCAAAAGTTAGATTTTTCAACCGGCTACTTCTTCTGCATATAGAGGCATCAAACAAGGAGACCCTCTCTCTCCATACCTATTGATCATCCCAACAGAATGTTTAGGGAGGACATTTACTAAGGAATGATATTATCAAATGTTAGAAGGAGTCACATTTTCTAAATGAGTCATACATACCTCTCATTTCAAATTTTTAATGATTTCACCATTTTGAGGAAGACAACAATAAAGGAAGCAACCTTAATAAATCAAATTCTTAACTACTTCACTAGACCCTAAGGGCAGCTAGTTAATGAAGACAAATCAAAAGTACTCCTTTTCCATTGTTATCCTAGAAAAGAGACTTTGATATTGGATAGTAGGATTCAAATAAACTTCTCTTCCTTAAATATTTAGGTGTTCTAGTTAATCTTGGCAGCCAAAAGAAAGAGCATTGGAGTTGGTTACCAGAGAAAGTGAAAAACATAATAGGTAGTTGGACCAAAAAATGACTTTCCTCAAGAGGATGGATAACTCTTATAAAATCAGCTTCTTCGGTCTATCCCAATATTTGTTTCAATAGTGTTGAACATCCCTAAGTTAGTGCTTAAAGAACTAGATAAAATTAGTCACAAATTTCTTTGGAGAGGATAAAAAATGGTGAAGAAATGGGCCCTAGTAAGGTGGGAGACCCTATGCCTTCCTACTCATGAAGGAGGATCTAGATCTTCGATTGATAGTCAAGAATAACAAGGCTTTGGTAGAAAAGTTATATTGGAGGTTAACTAGCTACCCCAATGCCTTGTGGGGCAAAAATCTGAGAGCCAAATATGTAGAAAATAAAGAGCCCTCTGATATAATTTGACATCAACTACCTTCTAGAGGGTCCCCAATTTTAAAGGTCCTCAAAACTAGAGAGGAGTTGATAAAGAATAAGCTCTTTTGGAAAGTTTAAAATGGTCAAAAGATATATTTTTGGATAGAATCTTGGGATGGACACCTTGCCCTGTCAATTCACAGAGGTCGAAAGATGTTGGATCCCAGTAGAAAACTAACCAATCCAACTCTCCAAAGATTAAAAAAATAGATATTCACAGACTCCTTCAAATGCAATCGCTCTAATGGTCACAAGATTGAGGACTACATTGGTTGAAATAGCTCATAGTATAGAGTTTACACTATAACTCAAGGTTATTTAGCCTTAAGCCATATTAACCCCATCCGGCATAGGATCTATTCAAACATTTATAGACTGGCCAAAAGTTAGGTTTTTTAACCATCTACTTCTTCTGCATTTAGAGGCATCCAACAAGGAGACCCTCTCTCTCCATACCTATTGATAATCCTAGTAGAATGTTTAGGGAGGACATTTACTAAGGAATGAGATTATCAAATGTTAGAAGGAGTCACATTTTCTAAATGAGTCATACATACCTCTCATTTCAAATTTTTAATGATTTCACCATTTTGAGGAAGACAACAATAAAGGAAGCAACCTTAATAAATCAAATTCTTAACTACTTCACTAGACCCTAAGGGCAGCTAGTTAATGAAGACAAATCAAAAGTACTCCTTTTCCATTGTTATCCTAGAAAAGAGACTTTGATATTGGATAGTAGGATTCAAATAAACTTCTCTTCCTTAAATATTTAGGTGTTCTAGTTAATCTTGGCAGCCAAAAGAAAGAGCATTGGAGTTGGTTACCAGAGAAAGTGAAAAACATAATAGGTAGTTGGACCAAAAAATGACTTTCCTCGGGAGGATGGATAACTCTTATCAAATCAGTTCTTCGTCTATCCCAATATTTGTTTCAATAGTGTTGAACATCCCTAAGTTAGTGCTTAAAGAACTAGATAAAATTAGTCACAAATTTCTTTGGAGAGGATAAAAAATGGTGAAGAAATGGGCCCTAGTAAGGTGGGAGACCCTATGCCTTCCTACTCATGAAGGAGGATCTAGATCTTCGATTGATAGTCAAGAATAACAAGGCTTTGGTAGCAAAGTTATATTGGAGGTTAACTAGCTACCCCAATGCCTTGTGGGGCAAAAATCTGAGAGCCAAATATGTAGAAAATAAAGAGCCCTCTGATATAATTTGACATCAACTACCTTCTAGAGGGTCCCCAATTTTAAAGGTCCTCAAAATTGGAGAGGAGTTGATAAAGAATAAGCTCTTTTGGATAGTTTAAAATGGTCAAAAGATATATTTTTGGATAGAATCTTGGGATGGACACCTTGCCCTGTCAATTCACAGAGGTCGAAAGATGTTGGATCCCAGTAGAAAACTAACCAATCCAACTCTCCAAAGATTAAAAAAATAGATATTCATAGACTCCTTCAAATGCAATCGCTCTAATGGTCACAAGATTGAGGACTACATTGGTTGAAATAGCTCAGAGTATAGAGTTTACACTATAACTCAAGGTTATTTAGCCTTAAGCCATATTAACCCCATCCGGCATAGGATCTATTCAAACATTTATAGACTGGCCAAAAGTTAGATTTTTCAACCGGCTACTTCTTCTGCATATAGAGGCATCAAACAAGGAGACCCTCTCTCTCCATACCTATTGATCATCCCAGCAGAATGTTTAGGGAGGACATTTACTAAGGAATGAGATTATCAAATGTTAGAAGGAGTCACATTTTCTAAATGAGTCATACATACCTCTCATTTCAAATTTTTAATGATTTCACCATTTTGAGGAAGACAACAATAAAGGAAGCAACCTTAATAAATCAAATTCTTAACTACTTCACTAGACCCTAAGGGCAGCTAGTTAATGAAGACAAATCAAAAGTACTCCTTTTCCATTGTTATCCTAGAAAAGAGACTTTGATATTGGATAGTAGGATTCAAATAAACTTCTCTTCCTTAAATATTTAGGTGTTCTAGTTAATCTTGGCAGCCAAAAGAAAGAGCATTGGAGTTGGTTACCAGAGAAAGTGAAAAACATAATAGGTAGTTGGACCAAAAAATGACTTTCCTCAGGAGGATGGATAACTCTTATCAAATCAGTTCTTCAGTCTATCCCAATATTTGTTTCAATAGTGTTGAACATCCCTAAGTTAGTGCTTAAAGAACTAGATAAAATTAGTCACAAATTTCTTTGGAGAGGATAAAAAATGGTGAAGAAATGGGCCCTAGTAAGGTGGGAGACCCTATGCCTTCCTACTCATGAAGGAGGATCTAGATCTTCGATTGATAGTCAAGAATAACAAGGCTTTGGTAGCAAAGTTATATTGGAGGTTAACTAGCTACCCCAATGCCTTGTGGGGCAAAAATCTGAGAGCCAAATATGTAGAAAATAAAGAGCCCTATGATATAATTTGACATCAACTACCTTCTAGAGGGTCCCCAATTTTAAAGGTCCTCAAAATTGCAGAGGAGTTGATAAAGAATAAGCTCTTTTGGAAAGTTTAAAATGGTCAAAAGATATATTTTTGGATAGAATCTTGGGATGGACACCTTGCCCTATCAATTCACAGAGGTCGAAAGATGTTGGATCCTAGTAGAAAACTAACCAATCCAACTCTCCAAAGATTAAAAAAATAGATATTCACAGACTCCTTCAAATGCAATCGCTCTAATGGTCACAAGATTGAGGACTACATTGGTTGAAATAGCTCAGAGTATAGAGTTTACACTATAACTCAAGGTTATTTAGCCTTAAGCCATATTAACCCCATCCGGCATAGGATCTATTCAAACATTTATAGACTGGCCAAAAGTTAGATTTTTCAACCGGCTACTTCTTCTGCATATAGAGGCATCAAACAAGGAGACCCTCTCTCTCCATACCAATTGATCATCCCACTAGAATGTTTAGGGAGGACATTTACTAAGGAATGAGATTATCAAATGTTAGAAGGAGTCACATTTTCTAAATGAGTCATACATACCTCTCATTTCAAATTTTTAATGATTTCACCATTTTGAGGAAGACAACAATAAAGGAAGCAACCTTAATAAATCAAATTCTTAACTACTTCACTAGACCCTAAGGGCAGCTAGTTAATGAAGACAAATCAAAAGTACTCCTTTTCCATTGTTATCCTAGAAAAGAGACTTTGATATTGGATAGTAGGATTCAAATAAACTTCTCTTCCTTAAATATTTAGGTGTTCTAGTTAATCTTGGCAGCCAAAAGAAAGAGCATTGGAGTTGGTTACCAGAGAAAGTGAAAAACATAATAGGTAGTTGGACCAAAAAATGACTTTCCTCAGGAGGATGGATAACTCTTATCAAATCAGTTCTTCAGTCTATCCCAATATTTGTTTCAATAGTGTTGAACATCCCTAAGTTAGTGCTTAAAGAACTAGATAAAATTAGTCACAAATTTCTTTGGAGAGGATAAAAAATGGTGAAGAAATGGGCCCTAGTAAGGTGGGAGACCCTATGCCTTCCTACTCATGAAGGAGGATCTAGATCTTCGATTGATAGTCAAGAATAACAAGGCTTTGGTAGCAAAGTTATATTGGAGGTTAACTAGCTACCCCAATGCCTTGTGGGGCAAAAATATTAGAGCCAAATATGTAGAAAATAAAGAGCCCTCTGATATAATTTGACATCAACTACCTTCTAGAGGGTCCCCAATTTTAAAGGTCCTCAAAATTAGGAGAGGAGTTGATAAAGAATAAGCTCTTTTGGATAGTTTAAAATGGTCAAAAGATATATTTTTGGATAGAATCTTGGGATGGACACCTTGCCCTATCAATTCATAGAGGTCGAAAGATGTTGGATCCCAGTAGAAAACTAACCAATCCAACTCTCCAAAGATTAAAAAAATAGATATTCATAGACTCCTTCAAATGCAATCGCTCTAATGGTCACAAGATTGAGGACTACATTGGTTGAAATAGCTCAGAGTATAGAGTTTACACTATAACTCAAGGTTATTTAGCCTTAAGCCATATTAACCCCATCCGACATAGGATCTATTCAAACATTTATAGACTCGGCCAAAAGTTAGATTTTTCAACCGGCTACTTCTTCTCCATATAGAGGCATCAAACAAGGAGACCCTCTCTCTCCATACCTATTGATCATCCCAACAGAATGTTTAGGGAGGACATTTACTAAGGAATGATATTATCAAATGTTAGAAGGAGTCACATTTTCTAAATGAGTCATACATACCTCTCATTTCAAATTTTTAATGATTTCACCATTTTGAGGAAGACAACAATAAAGGAAGCAACCTTAATAAATCAAATTCTTAACTACTTCACTAGACCCTAAGGGCAGCTAGTTAATGAAGACAAATCAAAAGTACTCCTTTTCCATTGTTATCCTAGAAAAGAGACTTTGATATTGGATAGTAGGATTCAAATAAAATTCTCTTCCTTAAATATTTAGGTGTTCTAGTTAATCTTGGCAGCCAAAATAAAGAGCATTGGAGTTGGTTACCAGAGAAAGTGAAAAACATAATAGGTAGTTGGACCAAAAAATGACTTTCCTCAGGAGGATGGATAACTCTTATCAAATCAGTTCTTCAGTCTATCCCAATATTTGTTTCAATAGTGTTGAACATCCCTAAGTTAGTGCTTAAAGAACTAGATAAAATTAGTCACAAATTTCTTTGGAGAGGATAAAAAATGGTGAAGAAATGGGCCCTAGTAAGGTGGGAGACCCTATGCCTTCCTACTCATGAAGGAGGATCTAGATCTTCGATTGATAGTCAAGAATAACAAGGCTTTGGTAGCAAAGTTATA
Source organism: Wollemia nobilis (assembly GCA_028583015.1). Taxonomy (NCBI): domain Eukaryota; kingdom Viridiplantae; phylum Streptophyta; class Pinopsida; order Araucariales; family Araucariaceae; genus Wollemia; species Wollemia nobilis. The sequence continues at coordinate 7,579,893 of JAQPPZ010016936.1, forward strand.
TTGGAGGTTAACTAGCTACCCCAATGCCTTGTGGGGCAAAAATCCGAGAGCCAAATATGTAGAAAATAAAGAGCCCTCTCGATATAATTTGACATCAACTACCTTCTAGAGGGTCCCCAATTTTAAAGGTCCTCAAAACTGGAGAGGAGTTGATAAAGAATAAGCTCTTTTGGAAAGTTTAAAATGGTCAAAAGATATATTTTTGGATAGAATCTTGGGATGGACACCTTGCCCTGTCAATTCACAGAGGTCGAAAGATGTTGGATCCCAGTAGAAAACTAACCAATCCAACTCTCCAAAGATTAAAAAAATAGATATTCATAGACTCCTTCAAATGCAATCGCTCTAATGGTCACAAGATTGAGGACTACATTGGTTGAAATAGCTCAGAGTATAGAGTTTACACTATAACTCAAGGTTATTTAGCCTTAAGCCATATTAACCCCATCCGGCATAGGATCTATTCAAACATTTATAGACTAGCCAAAAGTTATATTTTTCAACCGGCTACTTCTTTTGCATTTAGAGGCATCAAACAAGGAGACCCTCTCTCTCCATACCAATTGATCATCCCACTAGAATGTTTAGGGAGGACATTTACTAAGGAATGAGATTATCAAATGTTAGAAGGAGTCACATTTTCTAAATGAGTCATACATACCTCTCATTTCAAATTTTTAATGATTTCACCATTTTGAGGAAGACAACAATAAAGGAAGCAACCTTAATAAATCAAATTCTTAACTACTTCACTAGACCATAAGGGCAGCTAGTTAATGAAGACAAATCAAAAGTACTCCTTTTCCATTGTTTTTCTAGAAAAGAGACATTGATATTGGATAGTAGGATTCAAATAAACTTCTCTTCCTTAAATATTTAGGTGTTCTAGTTAATCTTGGCAGCCAAAAGAAAGAGCATTGGAGTTGGTTACCAGAGAAAGTGAAAAACATAATAGGTAGTTGGACCAAAAAATGACTTTCCTCAGGAGGATGGATAACTCTTATCAAATCAGTTCTTCAGTCTATCCCAATATTTGTTTCAATAGTGTTGAACATCCCTAAGTTAGTGCTTAAAGAACTAGATAAAATTAGTCACAAATTTCTTTGGAGAGGATAAAAAATGGTGAAGAAATGGGCCCTAGTAAGGTGGGAGACCCTATGCCTTCCTACTCATGAATGGGATCTAGATCTTCGATTGATAGTCAAGAATAACAAGGCTTTGGTAGCAAAGTTATATTGGAGGTTAACTAGCTACCCCAATGCCTTGTGGGCCAAAAACTCGAGAGCCAAATATGTAGAAAATAAAGAGCCCTCTGATATAATTTGACATCAACTACCTTCTAGAGGGTCCCCAATTTTAAAGGTCCTCAAAATTAGAAAGGAGTTGATAAAGAATAAGCTCTTTTGGAAAGTTTAAAATGGTCAAAAGATATATTTTTGGATAGAATCTTGGGATGGACACCTTGCCCTGTCAATTCACAGAGGTCGAAAGATGTTGGATCCCAGTAGAAAACTAACCAATCCAACTCTCCAAAGATTAAAAAAATAGATATTCACAGACTCCTTCAAATGCAATCGCTCTAATGGTCACAAGATTGAGGACTACATTGGTTGAAATAGCTCAGAGTATAGAGTTTACACTATAACTCAAGGTTATTTAGCCTTAAGCCATATTAACCCCATCCGGCATAGGATCTATTCAAACATTTATAGACTCGGCCAAAAGTTAGATTTTTCAACCGACTACTTCTTCTGCATATAGAGGCATCAAACAAGGAGACCCTCTCTCTCCATACCTATTGATCATCCCGACAGAATGTTTAGGGAGGACATTTACTAAGGAATGATATTATCAAATGTTAGAAGGAGTCACATTTTCTAAATGAGTCATACATACCTCTCATTTCAAATTTTTAATGATTTCACCATTTTGAGGAAGACAACAATAAAGGAAGCAACCTTAATAAATCAAATTCTTAACTACTTCACTAGACCCTAAGGGCAGCTAGTTAATGAAGACAAATCAAAAGTACTCCTTTTCCATTGTTATCCTAGAAAAGAGACTTTGATATTGGATAGTAGGATTCAAATAAACTTCTCTTCCTTAAATATTTAGGTGTTCTAGTTAATCTTGGCAACCAAAATAAAGAGCATTGGAGTTGGTTACCAGAGAAAGTGAAAAACATAATAGGTAGTTGGACCAAAAAATGACTATCCTCAAGAGGATGGATAACTCTTATCAAATCAGTTCTTCAGTCTATCCCAATATTTGTTTCAATAGTGTTGAACATCCCTAAGTTAGTGCTTAAAGAACTAGATAAAATTAGTCACAAATTTCTTTGGAGAGGATAAAAAATGGTGAAGAAATGGGCCCTAGTAAGGTGGGAGACCCTATGCCTTCCTACTCATGAAGGAGGATCTAGATCTTCGTTTGATAGTCAAGAATAACAAGGTTTTGGTAGCAAGGTTATATTGGAGGTTAACTAGCTACCCCAATGCCTTGTGGGGCAAAAATATGAGAGCCAAATATGTAGAAAATAAAGAGCCCTCTGATATAATTTGACATCAACTACCTTCTAGAGGGTCCCCAATTTTAAAGGTCCTCAAAATTGGAGAGGAGTTGATAAAGAATAAGCTCTTTTGGATAGTTTAAAATGGTCAAAAGATATATTTTTGGATAGAATCTTGGGATGGACACCTTGCCCTGTCAATTCACAGAGGTCGAAAGATGTTGGATCCCAGTAGAAAACTAACCAATCCAACTCTCCAAAGATTAAAAAAATAGATATTCACAGACTCCTTCAAATGCAATCGCTCTAATGGTCACAAGATTGAGGACTACATTGGTTGAAATAGCTCAGAGTATAGAGTTTACACTATAACTCAAGGTTATTTAGCCTTAAGCCATATTAACCCCATCCGGCATAGGATCTATTCAAACATTTATAGACTGGCCAAAAGTTAGATTTTTCAACCAGCTACTTCTTCTACATATAGAGGCATCAAACAAGGAGACCCTCTCTCTCCATACCTATTGATCATCCCAGTAGAATGTTTAGGGAGGACATTTACTAAGGAATGAGATTATCAAATGTTAGAAGGAGTCACATTTTCTAAATGAGTCATACATACCTCTCATTTCAAATTTTTAATGATTTCACCATTTTGAGGAAGACAACAATAAAGGAAGCAACCTTAATAAATCAAATTCTTAACTACTTCACTAGACCCTAAGGGCAGCTAGTTAATGAAGACAAATCAAAAGTACTCCTTTTCCATTGTTATCCTAGAAAAGAGACTTTGATATTGGATAGTAGGATTCAAATAAACTTCTCTTCCTTAAATATTTAGGTGTTCTAGTTAATCTTGGTAGCCAAAAGAAAGAGCATTGGAGTTGGTTACCGAAGAAAGTGCAAAACATAATAGGTAGTTGGACCAAAAAATGACTTTCCTCAAGAGGATGGATAACTCTTATCAAATCAGTTCTTCAGTCTATCCCAATATTTGTTTCAATAGTGTTGAACATCCCTAAGTTAGTGCTTAAAGAACTAGATAAAATTAGTCACAAATTTCTTTGGAGAGGATAAAAAATGGTGAAGAAATGGGCCCTAGTAAGGTGGGAGACCCTATGCCTTCCTACTCATGAAGGAGGATCTAGATCTTCGATTGATAGTCAAGAATAACAAGGTTTTGGTAGCAAGGTTATATTGGAGGTTAACTAGCTACCCCAATGCCTTGTGGGGCAAAAATATGAGAGCCAAATATGTAGAAAATAAAGAGCCCTCTGATATAATTTGACATCAACTACCTTCTAGAGGGTCCCCAATTTTAAAGGTCCTCAAAATTGGAGAGGAGTTGATAAAGAATAAGCTCTTTTGGATAGTTTAAAATGGTCAAAAGATATATTTTTGGATAGAATCTTGGGATGGACACCTTGCCCTGTCAATTCACAGAGGTCGAAAGATGTTGGATCCCAGTAGAAAACTAACCAATCCAACTCTCCAAAGATTAAAAAAATAGATATTCACAGACTCCTTCAAATGCAATCGCTCTAATGGTCACAAGATTGAGGACTACATTGGTTGAAATAGCTCAGAGTATAGAGTTTACACTATAACTCAAGGTTATTTAGCCTTAAGCCATATTAACCCCATCCGGCATAGGATCTATTCAAACATTTATAGACTGGCCAAAAGTTAGATTTTTCAACCAGCTACTTCTTCTGCATATAGAGGCATCAAACAAGGAGACCCTCTCTCTCCATACCTATTGATCATCCCAACAGAATGTTTAGGGAGGACATTTACTAAGGAATGATATTATCAAATGTTAGAAGGAGTCACATTTTCTAAATGAGTCATACATACCTCTCATTTCAAATTTTTAATGATTTCACCATTTTGAGGAAGACAACAATAAAGGAAGCAACCTTAATAAATCAAATTCTTAACTACTTCACTAGACCCTAAGGGCAGCTAGTTAATGAAGACAAATCAAAAGTACTCCTTTTCCATTGTTATCCTAGAAAAGAGACTTTGATATTGGATAGTAGGATTCAAATAAACTTCTCTTCCTTAAATATTTAGGTGTTCTAGTTAATCTTGGCAGCCAAAAGAAAGAGCATTGGAGTTGGTTACCAGAGAAAGTGAAAAACATAATAGGTAGTTGGACCAAAAAATGACTTTCCTCAGGAGGATGGATAACTCTTATCAAATCAGTTCTTCAGTCTATCCCAATATTTGTTTCAATAGTGTTGAACATCCCTAAGTTAGTGCTTAAAGAACTAGATAAAATTAGTCACAAATTTCTTTGGAGAGGATAAAAAATGGTGAAGAAATGGGCCCTAGTAAGGTGGGAGACCCTATGCCTTCCTACTCATGAAGGAGGATCTAGATCTTCGATTGATAGTCAAGAATAACAAGGCTTTGGTAGCAAAGTTATATTGGAGGTTAACTAGCTACCCCAATGCCTTGTGGGGCAAAAATCTGAGAGCCAAATATGTAGAAAATAAAGAGCCCTCTGATATAATTTGACATCAACTACCTTCTAGAGGGTCCCCAATTTTAAAGGTCCTCAAAACTGGAGAGTAGTTGATAAAGAATAAGCTCTTTTGGAAAGTTTAAAATGGTCAAAAGATATATTTTTGGATAGAATCTTGGGATGGACACCTTGCCCTGTCAATTCACAGAGGTCGAAAGATGTTGGATCCCAGTAGAAAACTAACCAATCCAACTCTCCAAAGATTAAAAAAATAGATATTCATAGACTCCTTCAAATGCAATCGCTCTAATGGTCACAAGATTGAGGACTACATTGGTTGAAATAGCTCAGAGTATAGAGTTTACACTATAACTCAAGGTTATTTAGCCTTAAGCCATATTAACCCCATCCGGCATAGGATCTATTCAAACATTTATAGACTGGCCAAAAGTTAGATTTTTCAACCGGCTACTTCTTTTGCATATAGAGGCATCAAACAAGGAGACCCTCTCTCTCCATACCAATTGATCATCCCAGCAGAATGTTTAGGGAGGACATTTACTAAGGAATGAGATTATCAAATGTTAGAAGGAGTCACATTTTCTAAATGAGTCATACATACCTCTCATTTCAAATTTTTAATGATTTCACCATTTTGAGGAAGACAACAATAAAGGAAGCAACCTTAATAAATCAAATTCTTAACTACTTCACTAGACCCTAAGGGCAGCTAGTTAATGAAGACAAATCAAAAGTACTCCTTTTCCATTGTTATCCTAGAAAAGAGACTTTGATATTGGATAGTAGGATTCAAATAAACTTCTCTTCCTTAAATATTTAGGTGTTCTAGTTAATCTTGAAAGCCAAAAGAAAGAGCATTGGAGTTGGTTACCAGAGAAAGTGAAAGACATAATAGGTAGTTGGACCAAAAAATGACTTTCCTTAGGAGGATGGATAACTCTTATCAAATCAGTTCTTCAAGTCTATCCCAATATTTGTTTCAGTAGTGTTGAACATCCCTAAGTCAGTTCTTAAAGAACTAGATAAAATTAGTCACAAATTTCTTTGGAGAGGATAAAAAATGGTGAAGAAATGGGCCCTAGTAAGGTGGGAGACCCTATGCCTTCCTACTCATGAATGGGATCTAGGTCTTCGATTGATAGTCAAGAATAACAAGGTCTTTGGTAGCAAAGTTATATTGGAGGTTAACTAGCTACCCCAATGCCTTGTGGGGCAAAAATCTGAGAGCCAAATATGTAGAAAATAAAGAGCCCTCTGATATAATTTGACATCAACTACCTTCTAGAGGGTCCCCAATTTTAAAGGTCCTCAAAACTAGAGAGGAGTTGATAAAGAATAAGCTCTTTTGGAAAGTTTAAAATGGTCAAAAGATATATTTTTGGATAGAATCTTGGGATGGAAACCTTGCCCTGTCAATTCACAGAGGTCGAAAGATGTTGGATCCCAGTAGAAAACTAACCAATCCAACTCTCCAAAGATTAAAAAAATAGATATTCACAGACTCCTTCAAATGCAATCGCTCTAATGGTCACAAGATTGAGGACTACATTGGTTGAAATAGCTCAGAGTATAGAGTTTACACTATAACTCAAGGTTATTTAGCCTTAAGCCATATTAACCCCATCCGGCATAGGATCTATTCAAACATTTATAGACTGGCCAAAAGTTAGATTTTTCAACCGGCTACTTCTTCTACATATAGAGGCATCAAACAAGGAGACCCTCTCTCTCCATACCTATTGATCATCCCAGCAGAATGTTTAGGGAGGACATTTACTAAGGAATGAGATTATCAAATGTTAGAAGGAGTCACATTTTCTAAATGAGTCATACATACCTCTCATTTCAAATTTTTAATGATTTCACCATTTTGAGGAAGACAACAATAAAGGAAGCAACCTTAATAAATCAAATTCTTAACTACTTCACTAGACCCTAAGGGCAGCTAGTTAATGAAGACAAATCAAAAGTACTCCTTTTCCATTGTTATCCTAGAAAAGAGACTTTGATATTGGATAGTAGGATTCAAATAAACTTCTCTTCCTTAAATATTTAGGTGTTCTAGTTAATCTTGGCAACCAAAATAAAGAGCATTGGAGTTGGTTACTAGAGAAAGTGAAAAACATAATAGGTAGTTGGACCAAAAAATGACATTCCTCAAGAGGATGGATAACTCTTATCAAATCAGTTCTTCAGTCTATCCCAATATTTGTTTCAATAGTGTTGAACATCCCTAAGTTAGTGCTTAAAGAACTAGATAAAATTAGTCACAAATTTCTTTGGAGAGGATAAAAAATGGTGAAGAAATGGGCCCTAGTAAGGTGGGAGACCCTATGCCTTCCTACTCATGAAGGAGGATCTAGATCTTCGATTGATAGTCAAGAATAACAAGGCTTTGGTAGCAAAGTTATATTGGAGGTTAACTAGCTACCCCAATGCCTTGTGGGGCAAAAATCTGAGAGCCAAATATGTAGAAAATAAAGAGCCCTCTAATATAATTTGACATCAACTACCTTCTAGAGGGTCCCCAATTTTAAAGGTCCTCAAAATTAGAAAGGAGTTGATAAAGAATAAGCTCTTTTGGATAGTTTAAAATGGTCAAAAGATATATTTTTGGATAGAATCTTGGGATGGACACCTTGCCCTGTCAATTCACAGAGGTCGAAAGATGTTGGATCCCAGTAGAAAACTAACCAATCCAACTCTCCAAAGATTAAAAAAATAGATATTCACAGACTCCTTCAAATGCAATCGCTCTAATGGTCACAATATTGAGGACTACATTGGTTGAAATAGCTCAGAGTATAGAGTTTACACTATAACTCAAGGTTATTTAGCCTTAAGCCATATTAACCCCATCCGACATAGGATCTATTCAAACATTTATAGACTGGCCAAAAGTTAGATTTTTCAACCAGCTACTTCTTCTGCATATAGAGGCATCAAACAAGGAGACCCTCTCTCTCCATACCTATTGATCATCCAAGTAGAATGTTTAGGGAGGACATTTACTAAGGAATGAGATTATCAAATGTTAGAAGGAGTCACATTTTCTAAATGAGTCATACATACCTCTCATTTCAAATTTTTAATGATTTCACCATTTTGAGGAAGACAACAATAAAGGAAGCAACCTTAATAAATCAAATTCTTAACTACTTCACTAGACCCTAAGGGCAGCTAGTTAATGAAGACAAATCAAAAGTACTCCTTTTCCATTGTTATCCTAGAAAAGAGACTTTGATATTGGATAGTAGGATTCAAATAAACTTCTCTTCCTTAAATATTTAGGTGTTCTAGTTAATCTTGGCAGCCAAAATAAAGAGCATTGGAGTTGGTTACCGGAGAAAGTGAAATACATAATAGGCAGTTGGACCAACAAATGACCTTCCCGGGGGGGGGGATAACTCTTATCAAACAGGTCTTTGGTCTATCCCAATATTTGTTTCAATAGTGTTGAACATCCCTAAGTTAGTGCTTAAAGAACTAGATAAAATTGGTAAAAATTTTTTTGGAGAGGATAAAAAGGGGGAAGAAATGGGCCCTAGTAAGGTGGGAGACCCTATGCCTTCCTACTCATGAAGGAGGATCTAGATCTTCGATTGATAGTCAAGAATAACAAGGCTTTGGTAGAAAAGTTATATTGGAGGTTAACTAGCTACCCCAATGCCTTGTGGGGCAAAAATATGAGAGCCAAATATGTAGAAAATAAAGAGCCCTCTAATATAATTTGACATCAACTACCTTCTAGAGGGTCCCCAATTTTAAAGGTCCTCAAAATTGGAGAGGAGTTGATAAAGAATAAGCTCTTTTGGATAGTTTAAAATGGTCAAAAGATATATTTTTGGATAGAATCTTGGGATGGACACCTTGCCCTGTCAATTCATAGAGGTCGAAATATGTTGGATCCTAGTAGAAAACTAACCAATCCAACTCTCCAAAGATTAAAAAAATAGATATTCACAGACTCCTTCAAATGCAATCGCTCTAATGGTCACAATATTGAGGACTACATTGGTTGAAATAGCTCAGAGTATAGAGTTTACACTATAACTCAAGGTTATTTAGCCTTAAGCCATATTAACCCCATCCGGCATAGGATCTATTCAAACATTTATAGACTGGCCAAAAGTTAGATTTTTCAACCGGCTACTTCTTCTGCATATAGAGGCATCAAACAAGGAGACCCTCTCTCTCCATACCAATTGATCATCCCAAAGAATGTTTAGGGAGGACATTTACTAAGGAATGAGATTATCAAATGTTAGAAGGAGTCACATTTTCTAAATGAGTCATACATACCTCTCATTTCAAATTTTTAATGATTTCACCATTTTGAGGAAGACAACAATAAAGGAAGCAACCTTAATAAATCAAATTCTTAACTACTTCACTAGACCCTAAGGGCAGCTAGTTAATGAAGACAAATCAAAAGTACTCCTTTTCCATTGTTATCCTAGAAAAGAGACTTTGATATTGGATAGTAGGATTCAAATAAACTTCTCTTCCTTAAATATTTAGGTGTTCTAGTTAATCTTGGCAGCAAAAATAAAGAGCATTGGAGTTGGTTACCAGAGAAAGTGAAAAACATAATAGGTAGTTGGACCAAAAAATGACTTTCCTCAGGAGGATGGATAACTCTTATCAAATCAGTTCTTCAGTCTATCCCAATATTTGTTTCAATAGTGTTGAACATCCCTAAGTTAGTGCTTAAAGAACTAGATAAAATTAGTCACAAATTTCTTTGGAGGGGATAAAAAATGGTGAAGAAATGGGCCCTAGTAAGGTGGGAGACCCTATGCCTTCCTACTCATGAAGGAGGATCTAGAACTTCGAGTGATAGTCAAGAATAACAAGGCTTTGGTAGCAAAGTTATATTGGAGGTTAACTAGCTACCCCAATGCCTTGTGGGGCAAAAATGTTAGAGCCAAATATGTAGAAAATAAAGAGCCCTCTGATATAATTTGACATCAACTACCTTCTAGAGGGTCCCCAATTTTAAAGGTCCTCAAAATTAGAAAGGAGTTGATAAAGAATAAGCTCTTTTTGATAGTTTAGAATGGTCAAAAGATATATTTTTGGATAGAATCTTGGGATGGACACCTTGCCCTGTCAATTCATAGAGGTCGAAATATGTTGGATCCTAGTAGAAAACTAACCAATCCAACTCTCCAAAGATTAAAAAAATAGATATTCACAGACTCCTTCAAATGCAATCGCTCTAATGGTCACAATATTGAGGACTACATTGGTTGAAATAGCTCAGAGTATAGAGTTTACACTATAACTCAAGGTTATTTAGCCTTAAGCCATATTAACCCCATCCGGCATAGGATCTATTCAAACATTTATAGACTGGCCAAAAGTTAGATTTTTCAACCGGCTACTTCTTCTACATATAGAGGCATCAAACAAGGAGACCCTCTCTCTCCATACCTATTGATCATCCCGAATAATGTTTAGGGAGGACATTTACTAAGGAATGAGATTATCAAATGTTAGAAGGAGTCACATTTTCTAAATGAGTCATACATACCTCTCATTTCAAATTTTTAATGATTTCACCATTTTGAGGAAGACAACAATAAAGGAAGCAACCTTAATAAATCAAATTCTTAACTACTTCACTAGACCCTAAGGGCAGCTAGTTAATGAAGACAAATCAAAAGTACTCCTTTTCCATTGTTATCCTAGAAAAGAGACTTTGATATTGGATAGTAGGATTCAAATAAACTTCTCTTCCTTAAATATTTAGGTGTTCTAGTTAATCTTGGTAGCCAAAAGAAAGAGCATTGGAGTTGGTTACCAGAGAAAGTGAAAAACATAATAGGTAGTTGGACCAAAAAATGACATTCCTCAGGAGGATGGATAACTCTTATCAAATCAGTTCTTCAGTCTATCCCAATATTTGTTTCAATAGTGTTGAACATCCCTAAGTTAGTGCTTAAAGAACTAGATAAAATTAGTCACAAATTTCTTTGGAGAGGATAAAAAATGGTGAAGAAATGGGCCCTAGTAAGGTGGGAGACCCTATGCCTTCCTACTCATGAAGGAGGATCTAGATCTTCGATTGATAGTCAAGAATAACAAGGCTTTGGTAGCAAAGTTATATTGGAGGTTAACTAGCTACCCCAATGCCTTGTGGGCCAAAAATCTGAGAGCCAAATATGTAGAAAATAAAGAGCCCTCTGATATAATTTGACATCAACTACCTTCTAGAGGGTCCCAAATTTTAAAGGTCCTCAAAACTGGAGAGTAGTTGATAAAGAATAAGCTCTTTTGGAAAGTTTAAAATGGTCAAAAGATATATTTTTGGATAGAATCTTGGGATGGACACCTTGCCCTCCCAATTCACAGAGGTCGAAAGATGTTGGATCCCAGTAGAAAACTAACCTATCCAACTCTCCAAAGATTAAAAAAATAGATATTCATAGACTCCTTCAAATGCAATCGCTCTAATGGTCACAATATTGAGGACTACATTGGTTGAAATAGCTCAGAGTATAGAGTTTACACTATAACTCAAGGTTATTTAGCCTTAAGCCATATTAACCCCATCCGGCATAGGATCTATTCAAACATTTATAGACTAGCCAAAAGTTAGATTTTTCAACCGGCTACTTCTTTTGCATATAGAGGCATCAAACAAGGAGACCCTCTCTCTCCATACCTATTGATCATCCCAGAAGAATGTTTAGGGAGGACATTTACTAAGGAATGAGATTATCAAATGTTAGAAGGAGTCACATTTTCTAAATGAGTCATACATACCTCTCATTTCAAATTTTTAATGATTTCACCATTTTGAGGAAGACAAAAATAAAGGAAGCAACCTTAATAAATCAAATTCTTAACTACTTCACTAGACCATAAGGGCAGCTAGTTAATGAAGAAAAATCAAAAGTACTCCTTTTCCATTGTTTTTCTAGAAAAGAGACATTGATATTGGATAGTAGGATTCAAATAAACTTCTCTTCCTTAAATATTTAGGTGTTCTAGTTAATCTTGGCAGCCAAAATAAAGAGCATTGGAGTTGGTTACCAGAGAAAGTGAAAAACATAATAGGTAGTTGGACCAAAAAATGACTTTCCTCAGGAGGATGGATAACTCTTATCAAATCAGTTCTTCAGTCTATCCCAATATTTGTTTCAATAGTGTTGAACATCCCTAAGTTAGTGCTTAAAGAACTAGATAAAATTAGTCACAAATTTCTTTGGAGAGGATAAAAAATGGTGAAGAAATGGGCCCTAGTAAGGTGGGATACCCTATGCCTTCCTACACATGAATGAGGATCTAGATCTTCGATTGATAATCATGAATAACAAGGCTTTGGTAGCAAAGTTATATTGGAGGTTAACTAGCTACCCCAATGCCTTGTGGGGCAAAAATCCGAGAGCCAAATATGTAGAAAATAAAGAGCCCTCTCGATATAATTTGACATCAACTACCTTCTAGAGGGTCCCCAATTTTAAAGGTCCTCAAAACCGAAGAGTAGTTGATAAAGAATAAGCTCTTTTGGAAAGTTTAAAATGGTCAAAAGATATATTTTTGGATAGAATCTTGGGATGGACACCTTGCCCTATCAATTCACAGAGGTCGAAAGATGTTGGATCCCAGTAGAAAACTAACCAATCCAACTCTCCAAAGATTAAAAAAATAGATATTCACAGACTCCTTCAAATGCAATCACTCTAATGGTCACAAGATTGAGGACTACATTGGTTGAAATAGCTCAGAGTATAGAGTTTACACTATAACTCAAGGTTATTTAGCCTTAAGCCATATTAACCCCATCCGGCATAGGATCTATTCAAACATTTATAGACTGGCCAAAAGTTAGATTTTTCAACCGACTACTTCTTCTGCATATAGAGGCATCAAACAAGGAGACCCTCTCTCTCCATACCTATTGATCATCCCAGCAGAATGTTTAGGGAGGACATTTACTAAGGAATGAGATTATCAAATGTTAGAAGGAGTCACATTTTCTAAATGAGTCATACATACCTCTCATTTCAAATTTTTAATGATTTCACCATTTTGAGGAAGACAACAATAAAGGAAGCAACCTTAATAAATCAAATTCTTAACTACTTCACTAGACCCTAAGGGCAACTAGTTAATGAAGACAAATCAAAAGTACTCCTTTTCCATTGTTATTCTAGAAAAGAGACATTGATATTGGATAGTAGGATTCAAATAAACTTCTCTTCCTTAAATATTTAGGTGTTCTAGTTAATCTTGGAAGCCAAAATAAAGAACATTGGAGTTGGTTACCAGAGAAAGTGAAAGACATAATAGGTAGTTGGACCAAAAAATGACTTTCCTCAGGAGGATGGATAACTCTTATCAAATCAGTTCTTCAGTCTATCCCAATATTTGTTTCAATAGTGTTGAACATCCCTAAGTTAGTGCTTAAAGAACTAGATAAAATTAGTCACAAATTTCTTTGGAGAGGATAAAAAATGGTGAAGAAATGGGCCCTAGTAAGGTGGGATACACTATGCCTTCCTACTCATGAATGAGGATCTAGATCTTCGATTGATAGTCAAGAATAACAAGTCTTCCGTAGCAAAGTTATATTGGAGGTTAACTAGCTACCCCAATGCCTTGTGGGGAAAAAATATTAGAGCCAAATATGTAGAAAATAAAGAGCCCTCTGATATAATTTGACATCAACTACCTTCTAGAGGGTCCCCAATTTTAAAGGTCCTCAAAACTAGAGAGGAGTTGATAAAGAATAAGCTCTTTTGGAAAGTTTAAAATGGTTAAAAGATATATTTTTGGATAGAATCTTGGGATGGACACCTTGCACTGTCAATTCACAGAGGTCGAAAGATGTTGGATCCCAATAGAAAACTAACCAGTCCAACTCTCCATATATTAAAAAAATAGATTTTCACAGACTCATTCAAATGCAATCGCTCTAATGGTCACAAGATTGAGGACTACATTGGTTGAAATAGCTCAGAGTATAGAGTTTACACTATAACTCAAGGTTATTTAGCCTTAAGCCATATTAACCCCATCCGGCATAGGATCTATTCAAACATTTATAGATTGGCCAAAAGTTTGATTTTTCAACTGGCTACTACTTCTGCATATAGAGGCATCAAACAAGGAGACCCTCTCTCTCCATACCTATTGATCATCCCAGCAGAATGTTTAGGGAGGACATTTACTAAGGAATGATATTATCAAATGTTAGAAGGAGTCACATTTTCTAAATGAGTCATACATACCTCTCATTTCAAATTTTTAATGATTTCACCATTTTGAGGAAGACAACAATAAAGGAAGCAACCTTAATAAATCAAATTCTTAACTACTTCACTAGACCCTAAGGGCAGCTAGTTAATGAAGACAAATCAAAAGTACTCCTTTTCCATTGTTATCCTAGAAAAGAGACTTTGATATTGGATAGTAGGATTCAAATAAAATTCTCTTCCTTAAATATTTAGGTGTTCTAGTTAATCTTGGCAACCAAAAGAAAGAGCATTGGAGTTGGTTACCAAAGAAAGTGAAAAACATAATAGGTAGTTGGACCAAAAAATGACATTCCTCAAGAGGATGGATAACTCTTATCAAATCAGTTCTTCAGTCTATCCCAATATTTGTTTCAATAGTGTTGAACATCCCTAAGTTAGTGCTTAAAGAACTAGATAAAATTAGTCACAAATTTCTTTGGAGAGGATAAAAAATGGTGAAGAAATGGGCCCTAGTAAGGTGGGAGACCCTATACCTTCCTACGCATGAATGAGGATCTAGATCTTCGATTGATAGTCAATAATAACAAGGTTTTGGTAGCAAAGTTATATTGGAGGTTAACTAGCTACCCCAATGCCTTGTGGGGCAAAAATCTGAGAGCCAAATATGTAGAAAATAAAGAGCCCTCTAATATAATTTGACATCAACTACCTTGTAGAGGGTCCCCAATTTTAAAGGTACTCAAAATTAGAGAGGAGTTGATAAAGAATAAGCTCTTTTGGATAGTTTAAAATGGTCAAAAGATATATTTTTGGATAGAATCATGGGATGGAAACCTTGCCCTGTCAATTCACAAAGGTCGAAAGATGTTGGATCCCTGTAGAAAACTAACCAATCCAACTCTCCAAAGATTAAAAAAATAGATATTCACAGACTCCTTCAAAAGCAATCGCTCTAATGGTCACAAGATTGAGGACTACATTGGTTGAAATAGCTCAGAGTATAGAGTTTACACTATAACTCAAGGTTATTTAGCCTTAAGCCATATTAACCCCATCCGACATAGGATCTATTCAAACATTTATAGACTGGCCAAAAGTTAGATTTTTCAACCAGCTACTTCTTCTACATATAGAGGCATCAAACAAGGAGACCCTCTCTCTCCATACCTATTGATCATCCCAGTAGAATTTTTAGGGAGGACATTTACTAAGCAATGAGATTATCAAATGTTAGAAGGAGTCACATTTTATAAATGAGTCATACATACCTCTCATTTCAAATTTTTAATGATTTCACCATTTTGAGGAAGACAACAATAAAGGAAGCAACCTTATTAAATCAAATTCTTAACTACTTCACTAGACCCTAAGGGCAGCTAGTTAATGAAGACAAATCAAAAGTACTCCTTTTCCATTGTTATCCTAGAAAAGAGACTTTGATATTGGATAGTAGGATTCAAATAAACTTCTCTTCCTTAAATATTTAGGTGTTCTAGTTAATCTTGAAAGCCAAAATAAAGAGCATTGGAATTGGTTACCAGAGAAAGTGAAAAACATAATAGGTAGTTGGACCAAAAAATGACTTTCCTCAGGAGGATGGATAACTCTTATCAAATCAGTTCCTTTGCCTATCCCAATATTTGTTTCAATAGTGTTGAACATCCCTATGTTAGTGCTTAAAGAACTAGATAAAATTAGTCACAAATTTCTTTGGAGAGGATAAAAAATGGTGAAGAAATGGGCCCTAGTAAGGTGGGAGACCCTATGCCTTCCTACTCATGAAGGAGGATCTAGATCTTCGGTTGATAGTCAAGAATAACAAGGCTTTGGTAAAAAAGTTATATTGGAGGTTAACTAGCTACCCCAATGCATTGTGGTGCAAAAATCTGAGAGCCAAATATGTAGAAAATAAAGAGCTCTCTGATATAATTTGGCATCAACTACCTTCTAGAGGGTCCCCAATTTTAAAGGTCCTCAAAATTGGAGAGGAGTTGATAAAGAATAAGCTCTTTTTGATAGTTTAAAATGGTCAAAAGATATATTTTTGGATAGAATATTGGGATGGACACCTTGCCCTATCAATTCATAGAAGTCGAAAGATGTTGGATCCTAGTAGAAAACTAACCAATCCAACTCTCCAAAGATTAAAAAAATAGATGTTCACAGACTCCTTCAAATGCAATCGCTCTAATGGTCACAATATTGAGGACTACATTGGTTGAAATAGCTTAGAGTATAGAGTTTACACTATAACTCAAGGTTATTTAGCCTTAAGCCATATTAACCCCATCCGGCATAGGATCTATTCAAACATTTATAGACTGGCCAAAAGTTAGATTTTTCAACCAGCTACTTCTTCTACATATAGAGGCATCAAACAAGGAGACCTTCTCTCTCCATACCTATTGATCATCCCAGCAGAATGTTTAGGGAGGACATTTACTAAGGAATGAGATTATCAAATGTTAGAAGGAGTCACATTTTCTAAATGAGTCATACATACCTCTCATTTCAAATTTTTAATGATTTCACCATTTTGAGGAAGACAACAATAAAGGAAGCAACCTTAATAAATCAAATTCTTAACTACTTCACTAGACCCTAAGGGCGGCTAGTTAATGAAGACAAATCAAAAGTACTCCTTTTCCATTGTTATCCTAGAAAAGAGACTTTGATATTGGATAGTAGGATTCAAATGAACTTCTCTTCCTTAAATATTTAGGTGTTCTAGTTAATCTTGGCATCCAAAAGAAAGAGCATTGGAGTTGGTTACCAGAGAAAGTGAAAGACATAATAGGTAGTTGGACCAAAAAATGACTTTCATCAGGAGGATGGATAACTCTTATCAAATCAGTTCTTCAGTCTATCCCAATATTTGTTTCAATAGTGTTGAACATCCCTAAGTTAGTGCTTAAAGAACTAGATAAAATTAGTCACAAATTTCTTTGGAGAGGATAAAAAATGGTGAAGAAATGGGCCCAAGTAAGGTGGGATACACTATGCCTTCCTACTCATGAATGAGGATCTAGATCTTCGATTGATAGTCAAGAATAACAAGGCTTTGGTAGCAAAGTTATATTGGAGGTTAACTAGCTACCCCAATGCCTTGTGGGGCAAAAATCTGAGAGCCAAATATGTAGAAAATAAAGAGCCCTCTGATATAATTTGACATCAACTACCTTCTAGAGGGTCCCCAATTTTAAAGGTCCTCAAAACTAGAGAGGATTTGATAAAGAATAAGCTCTTTTGGAAAGTTTAAAATGGTCAAAAGATATATTTTTGGATAGAATCTTGGGATGGACACCTTGCCTTGTCAATTCACAAAGGTCGAAAGATGTTGGATCCCAGTAGAAAACTAACCAATCCAACTCTCCAAAGATTAAAAAAATAGATATTCATAGACTCCTTCAAATGCAATCTCTCTAATGGTCACAATATTGAGGACTACATTGGTTGAAATAGCTCATAGTATAGAGTTTACACTATAACTCAAGGTTATTTAGCCTTAAGCCATATTAACCCCATCCAGCATAGGATCTATTCAAACATTTATAGACTGGCCAAAAGGTAGATTTTTCAACCGGATACTTCTTCTGCAAATAGAGGAATCAAACAATGAGACCCTCTCTCTCCATACCTATTGATCATCCTAGCAGAATGTTTAGGGAGGACATTTACTAAGGAATGATATTATCAAATGTTAGAAGGAGTCACATTTTCTAAATGAGTCATACATACCTCTCATTTCAAATTTTTAATGATTTCACCATTTTGAGGAAGACATAAATAAAGGAAGCAACCTTAATAAATCAAATTCTTAACTACTTCACTAGACCCTAAGGGTAGCTAGTTAATGAAGACAAATCAAAACTACTCCTTTTCCATTGTTATCCTAGAAAAGAGACTTTGATATTGGATAGTAGGATTCAAATAAACTTCTCTTCCTTAAATATTTAGGTGTTCTTGTTAATATTGGCAACCAAAAGAAAGAGCATTGGAGTTGGTTACCAGAGAAAGTGAAAAACATAATAGGTAGTTGGACCAAAAAATGAAATTCCTCAGGAGGATGGATAACTCTTATCAAATCAGTTCTTTATTCTATCCCAATATTTGTTTCAATAGTGTTGAACATCCCTAAGTTAGTTCTTAAAGAACTAGATAAAATTAGTCACAAATTTCTTTGGAGAGGATAAAATATGGTGAAGAAATGGACCCTAGTAAGGTGGGAGACCCTATGCCTTCCTACTCATGAAGGAGGATCTAGATCTTCATTTTATAGTCAAGAATAACAAGGTTTTGGTAGCAAGGTTATATTGGAGGTTAACTAGCTACCCCAATGCCTTGTGGGGCAAAAATCTGAGAGCCAAATATGTAGAAAATAGAGAGCCCTCTGATATAATTTGACATCAACTACCTTCTTGAGGGTCCCCAATTTTAAAGGTCCTCAAAATTGGAGAGGAGTTGATAAAGAATAAGCTCTTTTGGATAGTTTAAAATGGTCAAAATATATATTTTTGGATAGAATATTGGGATGGAAACCTTGCCCTGTCAATTCACAGAGGTCGAAAGATGTTGGATCCTAGTAGAAAACTAACCAATCCAACTCTCCAAAGATTAAAAAAATAGATATTCACAGACTCCTTCAAATGCAATCGCTCTAATGGTCACAGGATTGAGGACTACATTGGTTCAAATAGCTTAGAGTATAGAGTTTACACTATAACTCAAGGTTATTTAGCCTTAAGCCATATTAACCCCATCCGGCATAGGATTTATTCAAACATTTATAGACTGGCCAAAAGTTAGATTTTTCAACCAGCTACTTCTTCTACATATAGAGGCATCAAACAAGGAGTCCTTCTCTCTCCATACCTATTGACCATCCCAGCAGAATGTTTAGGGAGGACATTTACTAAGGAATGAGATTATCAAATGTTAGAAGGAGTCACATTTTCTAAATGAGTCATACGTACCTCTCATTTCAAATTTTTAATGATTTCACCATTTTGAGGAAGACAACAATAAAGGAAGCAACCTTAATAAATCAAATTCTTAACTACTTCACTAGACCCTAAGGGCAGCTAGTTAATGAAGACAAATCAAAACTACTCCTTTTCCATTGTTATCCTAGAAAAGAGACTTTGATATTGGATAGTAGGATTCAAATAAACTTCTCTTCCTTAAATATTTAGGTGTTCTAGTTAATCTTGGCAGCCAAAAGAAAGAGCATTGGAGTTGGTTACCAGAGAAAGTGAAAGACATAATAGGTAGTTGGACCAAAAAATGACTTTCATCAGGAGGATGGATAACTCTTATCAAATCAGTTCTTCAGTCTATCCCAATATTTGTTTAAGTAGTGTTGAACATTCCTAATCTAGTTCTTAAATAACTAGATAAAATTAGTCATAAATTTCTTTAGAAAGGATAAAAATTGAAGAAGAAATGGGCCCTAGTAAGGTTGGATACACTATGCCTTCCTACTCATGAATGAGGATCTAGATCTTCGATTGATAGTCAAGAATAACAAGGCTTTGGTAGCAAAGTTATATTGGAGGTTAACTAGCTACCCCAATGCCTTGTGGGGCAAAAATCTGAGAGCCAAATATGTAGAAAATAAAGAGCCATCTGATATAATTTGACATCAACTACCTTCTAGAGGGTCCCCAATTTTAAAGGTCCTCAAAACTAGAGAGGAGTTGATAAAGAATAAGCTCTTTTGGAAAGTTTAAAATGGTCAAAAGATATATTTTTGGATAGAATCTTGGGATGGACACCTTGCCCTGTCAATTCACAAAGGTCGAAAGATGTTGGATCCCAGTAGAAAACTAACCAATCCAACTCTCCAAAGATTAAAAAAATATATATTCATAGACTCCTTCAAATGCAATCGCTCTAATGGTCACAATATTGAGGACTACATTGGTTGAAATAGCTCATAGTATAGAGTTTACACTATAACTCAAGGTTATTTAGCCTTAATCCATATTAACCCCATCCGGCATAGGATCTATTCAAACATTTATAGACTGGCTAAAAGGTAGATTTTTCAACCGGATACTTCTTCTGCATATAGAGGCATCAAACAATGAGACCCTCTCTCTCCATACCTATTGATCATCCCAGCAGAATGTTTAGGGAGGACATTTACTAAGGAATGATATTATCAAATGTTAGAAGGAGTCACATTTTCTAAATGAGTCATACATACCTCTCATTTCAAATTTTTAATGATTTCACCATTTTGAGGAAGACAACAATAAAGGAAGCAACCTTAATAAATCAAATTCTTAACTACTTCACTAGACCCTAAGGGCAGCTAGTTAATGAATACAAATCAAAACTACTCCTTTTCCATTGTTATCCTAGAAAAGAGACTTTGATATTGGATAGTAGGATTCAAATAAACTTCTCTTCCTTAAATATTTAGGTGTTCTAGTTAATATTGGCAACCAAAAGAAAGAGCATTGGAGTTGGTTACCAGAGAAAGTGAAAAACATAATAGGTAGTTGGACCAAAAAATGACATTCCTCAGGAGGATGGATAACTCTTATCAAATCAGTTCTTTATTCTATCCCAATATTTGTTTCAATAGTGTTGAACATCCCTAAGTTAGTTCTTAAAGAACTAGATAAAATTAGTCACAAATTTCTTTGGAGAGGATAAAATATGGTGAAGAAATGGACCCTAGTAAGGTGGGAGACCCTATGCCTTCCTACTAATGAAGGAGGATCTAGATCTTCATTTTATAGTCAAGAATAACAAGGTTTTGGTAGCAAGGTTATATTGGAGGTTAACTAGCTACCCCAATGCCTTGTGGGGCAAAAATCTGAGAGCCAAATATGTAGAAAATAGAGAGCCCTCTGATATAATTTGACATCAACTACCTTCTTGAGGGTCCCCAATTTTAAAGGTCCTCAAAATTGGAGAGGAGTTGATAAAGAATATGCTCTTTTGGATAGTTTAAAATGGTCAAAAGATATATTTTTGGATAGAATCTTGGGATGGAAACCTTGCCCTGTCAATTCACAGAGGTCGAAAGATGTTGTATCCTAGTAGAAAACTAACCAATCCAACTCTGCAAAGATTAAAAAAATAGATATTCACAGACTCCTTCAAATGCAATCGCTCTAATGGTCACAGGATTGAGGACTACATTGGTTAAAATAGCTTAGAGTATAGAGTTTACACTATAAATCAAGGTTATTTAGCCTTAAGCCATATTAACCCCATCCGGCATAGGATCAATTCAAACATTTATAGAATGGCCAAAAGTTAGATTTTTCAACCAGCTACTTCTTCTACATATAGAGGCATCAAACAAGGAGACCTTCTCTCTCCATACCTATTGATCATCCCAGCAGAATGTTTAGGGAGGACATTTACTAAGGAATGAGATTATCAAATGTTAGAAGGAGTCACATTTTCTAAATGAGTCATACATACCTCTCATTTCAAATTTTTAATGATTTCACCATTTTGAGGAAGACAACAATAAAGGAAGCAACCTTAATAAATCAAATTCTTAACTACTTCACTAGACCCTAAGGGCAGCTAGTTAATGAAGACAATTCAAAACTACTCCTTTTCCATTGTTATCCTAGAAAAGAGACTTTGATATTGGATAGTAGGATTCAAATAAACTTCTCTTCCTTAAATATTTAGGGGTTCTAGTTAATCTTGGTAGCCAAAAGAAAGAGCATTGGAGTTGGTTACCAGAGAAAGTGAAAGACATAATAGGTAGTTGGACCAAAAAATGACTTTCATCAGGAGGATGGATAACTCTTATCAAATCAGTTCTTCAGTCTATCCCAATATTTGTTTCAATAGTGTTGAACATCCCTAAGTTAGTGCTTAAAGAAATAGATAAAATTAGTCACAAATTTCTTTGGAGAGGATAAAAAATGGTGAAGAAATGGGCCCTAGTAAGGTGGGATACACTATGCCTTCCTACTCATGAAGGAGGATCTAGATCTTCGATTGATAGTCAAGAATAACAAGGCTTTGGTAGCAAAGTTATATTGGAGGTTAACTAGCTACCCCAATGCCTTGTGGGGCAAAAATCTGAGAGCCAAATATGTAGAAAATAAAGAGCCCTCTGATATAATTTGACATCAACTACCTTCTAGAGGGTCCCCAATTTTAAAGGTCCTCAAAACTAGAGAGGAGTTGATAAAGAATAAGCTCTTTTGGAAAGTTTAAAATGGTCAAAAGATATATTTTTGGATAGAATCTTGGGATGGACACCTTGCCCTGTCAATTCACAAAGGTCGAAAGATGTTGGATCCCAGTAGAAAACTAACCAATCCAACTCTCAAAATATTAAAAAAATAGATATTCATAGACTCCTTCAAATGCAATCGCTCTAATGGTCACAATATTGAGGACTACATTGGTTGAAATAGCTCATAGTATAGATTTTACACTATAACTCAAGGTTATTTAGCCTTAAGCCATATTAACCCCATCCGGCATAGGATCTATTCAAACATTTATAAACTTGCCAAAAGGTAGATTTTTCAACCGGATACTTCTTCTGCATATAGAGGCATCAAACAAGGAGACCCTCTCTCTCCATACCTATTGATCATCCCAGAAAAATGTTTAGGGAGTACATTTACTAAGGAATGATATTATCAAATGTTAGGAGTCACATTTTCTAAATGAGTCATACATACCTCTCATTTCAAATTTTTAATGATTTCACCATTTTGAGGAAGACAACAATAAAGGAAGCAACCTTAATAAATCAAATTCTTAACTACTTCACTAGACCCTAAGGGCAGCTAGTTAATGAAGACAAATCAAAACTACTCCTTTTCCATTGTTATCCTAGAAAAGAGACTTTGATATTGGATAGTAGGATTCAAATAAACTTCTCTTCCTTAAATATTTAGGTGTTCTAGTTAATATTGGCAACCAAAAGAAAGAGCATTGGAGTTGGTTACCAGAGAAAGTGAAAAACATAATAGGTAGTTGGACCAAAAAATGACATTCCTCAAGAGGATGGATAACTCTTATCAAATCAGTTCTTCAGTCTATCCCAATATTTGTTTCAATAGTGTTGAACATCCCTAAGTTAGTGCTTAAAGAACTAGATAAAATTAGTCACAAATTTCTTTGGAGAGGATAAAAAATGGTGAAGAAATGGGCCCTAGTAAGGTGGGAGACCCTATGCCTTCCTACTCATGAAGGAGGATCTAGATCTTCATTTTATAGTCAAGAATAACAAGGTTTTGGTAGCAAAGTTATATTGGAGGTTAACTAGCTACCCCAATGCCTTGTGGGGCAAAAATATGAGAGCCAAATATGTAAAAAATAAAGAGCCCTCTAATATAATTTGACATCAACTACCTTGTAGAGGGTCCCCAATTTTAGAGGTACTCAAAATTAGAGAGGAGTTGATAAATAATAAGCTCTTTTGGATAGTTTAAAATGGTCAAAAGATGTATTTTTGGATAGAATCTTGGGATGGAAACCTTGCCCTGTCAATTCACAGAGGTCGAAAGATGTTGGATCCCAGTAGAAAACTAACCAATCCAACTCTCCAAAGATTAAAAAAATAGATATTCACAGACTCCTTCAAATGCAATCGCTCTAATGGTCACAAGATTGATGACTACATTGGTTGAAATAGCTCAGAGTATAGAGTTTACACTATAACTCAAGGTTATTTAGCCTTAAGCCATATTAACCCCATCCGACATAGGATCTATTCAAACATTTATAGACTGGACAAAAGTTAGATTTTTCAACCAACTACTTCTTCTGCATATAGAGGCATCCAACAAGGAGACCCTCTCTCTCCATACCTATTGATCATCCCAGTAGAATGTTTAGGGAGGACATTTACTAAGCAATGCGATTATCAAATGTTAGAAGGAGTCACATTTTATAAATGAGTCATACATACCTCTCATTTCAAATTTTTAATGATTTCACCATTTTGAGGAAGACAACAATAACGGAAGCAACCTTATTAAATCAAATTCTTAACTACTTCACTAGACCCTAAGGGCAGCTAGTTAATGAAGACAAATCAAAAGTACTCCTTTTCCATTGTTATCCTAGAAAAGAGACTTTGATATTGGATAGTAGGATTCTAATAAACTTCTCTTCCTTAAATATTTAGGTGTTCTAGTTAATCTTGGCAGCCAAAATAAAGAGCATTGGAATTGGTTACCAGAGAAAGTGAAAAACATAATAGGTAGTTGGACCAAAAAATGGCTTTCCTCAGGAGGATGGATAACTCTTATCAAATCGGTTCTTCAGTCTATCCCAATATTTGTTTCAATAGTGTTGAACATCCCTAAGTTAGTGCTTAAAGAACTAGATAAAATTAGTCACAAATTTCTTTGGAGAGGATAAAAAATGGTGAAGAAATGGATCCTAGTAAGGTGGGAGACCCTATGCTTTCCTACTCATGAAGGAGGATCTAGATCTTCGATTGATAGTCAATAATAACAATGCTTTGGTAGAAAAGTTATATTGGAGGTTAACTAGCTACCCCAATGCATTGTGGTGCAAAAATATGAGAGCCAAATATGTAGAAAGTAAAGAGCTCTATGATATAATTTGGCATCAACTACCTTCTAAAGGGTCCCCAATTTTAAAGGTCCTCAAAATTGGAGAGGAGTTGATAAAGAATAAGCTCTTTTGGATAGTTTAAAATGGTCAAAAGATATATTTTTGGATAGAATCTTGGGATGGAAACCTTGCCCTGTCAATTCACAGAGGTCGAAATATGTTGGATCCCAGTAGAAAACTAACCAATCCAACTCTCCAAAGATTAAAAAAGTAGATATTCACAGACTCCTTCAAATGCAATTGCTCTAATGGTCACAAGATTGAGGACTACATTGGTTGAAATAGCTCAGAGTATATAGTTTACACTATAACTCAAGGTTATTTAGCCTTAAGCCATATTAACCCCATCCAGCATAGGATCTATTCAAACATTTATAGACTGGCCAAAAGTTAGATTTTTCAACCGGCTACTTCTTCTACATATAGAGGCATAAAACAAGGAGACCCTCTCTCTCCATACCTATTGATCATCCCAGCAGAATGTTTATGGAGGACATTTACTAAGGAATGATATTATCAAATGTTAGAAGGAATCACATTTTCTAAATGAGTCATACATACCTCTCATTTCAAATTTTTAATGATTTCACCAGAAGACAACAATAAAGGAAGCAACCTTAATAAATCAAATTCTTAACTACTTCACTAGACCCTAAGGGCAGCTAGTTAATGAAGACAAATCAAAAGTACTCCTTTTCCATTGTTATCCTAGAAAAGAGACTTTGATATTGGATAGTAGGATTCAAATAAACTTCTCTTCCTTAAATATTTAGGTGTTCTAATTAATCTTGGCAGCCAAAAGAAAGAGCATTGGAGTTGGTTACCAGAGAAAGTGAAAAACATAATAGGTAGTTGGACCAAAAAATGACTTTCCTCAGGAGGATGGATAACTCTTATCAAATTAGTTCTTCAGTCTATCCCAATATTTGTTTCAATAATGTTGAACATCCCTAAGTTAGTGCTTAAAGAACTAGATAAAATTAGTCACAAATTTATTTGAAGTGGATAAAAAATGGTGAAGAAATGGACCCTAGTAAGGTGGGAGACCCTATGCCTTCCTACTCATTAAGGAGGATCTAGATCTTCGATTGATAGTCTAGAATAACAAGGATTTGGTAGCAAAGATATATTGGAGGTTAACTAGCTACCCCAATTCCTTGTGGGGCAAAAATATGAGAGCAAAATATGTAGAAAATAAAGAGCCCTCTGATATAATTTGACATCAACTACATTCTAGAGGGTCCCCAATTTTAAAGGTCCTCAAAATTGGAGAGGAGTTGATAAAGAATAAGCTCTTTTGGATAGTTTAAAATGGTCAAAAGATATATTTTTGGATAGAATATTGGGATGGAAACCTTGCCCTGTCAATTCACAGAGGTCGAAAGATGTTGGATCCCAGTAGAAAACTAACAAATCCAACTCTCCAAAGATTAAAAAAATAGATATTCATAGACTCCTTCAAATGCAATCGCTCTAATGGTCACAATATTGAGGACTACATTGGTTGAAATAGCTCAGAGTATAGAGTTTACACTATAACTCAAGGTTATTTAGGCTTAAACCATATTAACCCCATTCGACATAGGATCTATTCAAACATTTAAAGACTTGCCAAAAGTTATATTTTTCAACCGGCTACTTCTTCTGCATATGGAGGCATCAAACAAGTAGACCCTCTCTCTCCATACCTATTGATCATCCCAGAAAAATGTTTAGGGAGGACATTTACTAAGGAATGAGATTATCAAATGTTAGAAGGAGTCACATTTTCTAAATGAGTCATACATACCTCTCATTTCAAATTTTTAATGATTTCACCATTTTTAGGAAGACAACAATAAAGGAAGCAACCTTAATAAATCAAATTCTTAACTACTTCACTAGACCCTAAGGGTAGCTAGTTAATGAAGACAAATCAAAAGTACTCCTTTTCCATTGTTATCCTAGAAAAGAGTCTTTGATATTGGATAGTAGGATTCAAATAAACTTCTCTTCCTTAAATATTTAGGTGTTCTAGTTAATATTGGCAGCCAAAAGAAAGAGCATTAGAGTTGGTTACCAGAGAAAGTGAAAAACATAATAGGTAGTTGGACCAAAAAATGACTTTCCTCAAGAGTATGGATAACTCTTATCAAATCAATTCTTCAGTCTATCCCAATATTTGTTTCAATAGTGTTGAACATCCCTAAGTTAGTGCTTAAAGAACTAGATAAAATTAGTCACAAATTTCTTTGGAGAGGATAAAAAATGGTGAAGAAATGGACCCTAGTAAGGTGGGAGACCCTATGCCTTCCTACTCATGAAGGAGGATCTAGATATTCGATTGATAGTCAAGAATAACAAGGCTTTGGTAGAAAAGTTATATTGGAGGTTAACTAGCTACCCCAATGCCTTGTGGGGCAAAAATTTGAGAGCCAAATATGAAGAAAATAAAGAGCCCTCTGATATAATTTGACATCAACTACCTTCTAGAGGGTCCCCAATTTTAAAGGTCCTCAAAATTGGAGAGGAGTTGATAAAGAATAAGCTCTTTTGGATAGTTTAAAATGGTCAAAAGATATATTTTTGGATAGAATCTTGGGATGGACACCTTGCCCTATCAATTCACAGAGGTCGAAATATGTTGGATCCTAGTAGAAAACTAACCAATCCAAATCTCCAAAGATTAAAAAAATAGATATTCACAGACTCCTTCAAATGCAATCGCTCTAATGGTCACAAGATTGAGGACTACATTGGTTGAAATAGCTCAGAGTATAGATTTTACACTATAACTCAAGGTTATTTAGCCTTAAGCCATATTAACCCCATCCGGCATAGGATCTATTCAAACATTTATAGGCTGGACAAAAGTTAGATTTTTCAACCGACTACTTCTTCTGCATATAGAGGCATCAAACAAGGAGACCTTCTCTCTCCATACCAATTGATCATCCCAGCAGAATGTTTAGGGAGGACATTTACTAAGGAATGAGATTATCAAATGTTAGAAGGAGTCACATTTTCTAAATGAGTCATACATACCTCTCATTTCAAATTTTTAATGATTTCACCATTTTGAGGAAGACAAAAATAAAGGAAGCAACCTTAATAAATCAAATTCTTAACTACTTCACTATACCCTAAAGGCAGCTAGTAAATGAAGACAAATCAAAACTACTCCTTTTCCATTGTTATCCTATTAAAGAGACTTTGATATTGGATAGTAGGATTCAAATAAACTTCTCTTCCTTAAATATTTAGGTGTTCTAGTTAATCTTGGCAGCCAAAATAAAGAGCATTGGAGTTGGTTACCAGAGAAAGTGAAAAACATAATAGGTAGTTGGACCAAAAAATGACTTTCCTCGGGAGGATGGATAACTCTTATCAAATCGGTTCTTCGACTCTATCCCAATATTTGTTTCAATAGTGTTGAACATCCCTAAGTTAGTGCTTAAAGAACTAGATAAAATTAGTCACAAATTTCTTTGGAGAGGATAAAAAATGGTGAAGAAATGGGCCCTAGTAAGGTGGGAGACCCTATGCCTTCCTACTCATGAAGGAGGATCTAGATCTTCGATTGATAGTCAAGAATAACAAGGCTTTGGTAGCAAAGTTATATTGGAGGTTAACTAGCTACCCCAATGCCTTGTGGGGCAAAAATATGAGAGCCAAATATGTAGAAAATAAAGAGCCCTCTGATATAATTTGACATCAACTACCTTCTAGAGGGTCCCAAATTTTAAAGGTCATCAAAACTGGAGAGTAGTTGATAAAGAAAAATCTCTTTTGGAAATTTTAAAATGGTCAAAAGATATATTTTTGGATAGAATCTTGGGATGGACACCTTGGCCTGTCAATTCACAGAGGTCGAAAGATGTTGGATCCCAATAGAAAACTAACCAATCCAACTCTCCAAAGATTAAAAATTTGAGATCCAAATATGAAGAAAATAAAGAGCCGTCTGATATAATTTGACATCAACTACCTTCTAGAGGGTCCCCAATTTTAAAGGTCCTCAAAATTGGAGAGGAGTTGATAAAGAATAAGCTCTTTTGGATAGTTTAAAATGGTCAAAAGATATATTTTTGGATAGAATCTTGGGATGGACACCTTGCCCTATCAATTCACAGAGGTCGAAATATGTTGGATCCTAGTAGAAAACTAACCAATCCAAATCTCCAAAGATTAAAAAAATAGATATTCACAGACTCCTTCAAATGCAATCGCTCTAATGGTCACAAGATTGAGGACTACATTGGTTGAAATAGCTCAGAGTATAGATTTTACACTATAACTCAAGGTTATTTAGCCTTAAGCCATACTAACCCCATCCGGCATAGGATCTATTCAAACATTTATAGACTGGCCAAAAGTTAGATTTTTCAACCGACTACTTCTTTTGCATTTAGAGGCATCAAACAAGGAGAACCTCTCTCTCCATACCAATTGATCATCCCAGCAGAATGTTTAAGGAGGACATTTACTAAGGAATGATATTATCAAATGTTAGAAGGAGTCACATTTTCTAAATGAGTCATACATACCTCTCATTTCAAATTTTTAATGATTTCACCATTTTGAGGAAGACAACAATAAAGGAAGCAACCTTAATAAATCAAATATTTAACTACTTCACTAGACCATAAGGGCAGCTAGTTAATGAAGAAAAATCAAAAGTACTCCTTTTCCATTGTTTTTCTAGAAAAGAGACATTGATATTGGATAGTAGGATTCAAATAAACTTCTCTTCCTTAAATATTTAGGTGTTCGAGTTAATCTTGGCAGCCAAATGAAAGAGCATTGGAGTTGGTTACCAGAGAAAGTGAAAGACATAATAGGTAGTTGGACCAAAAAATGACTTTCCTCAGGAGGATGGATAACTCTTATAAAATCAGTTCTTCAGTCTATCCCAATATTTGTTTCAATAGTGTTGAACATCTGTAAGTTAGTTCTTAAAGAACTAGATAAAATTAGTCACAAATTTCTTTGGAGAGGATAAAAAATGGTGAAGAAATGGGCCCTAGTAAGGTGGGATACCCTATGCCTTCCTACTCATGAATGAGGATCTAGATCTTCGATTGATAATAAAGAATAACAAGTCTTTCGTAGAAAAGTTATATTGGAGGTTAACTAGCTACCCCAATGCCTTGTGGGGCAAAAATCTGAGAGCCAAATATGAAGAAAATAAAGAGCCCTCTGATATAATTTGACATCAACTACCTTCTAGAGGGTCCCCAATTTTAAAGGTTCTCAAAACCGAAGAGTAGTTGATAAAGAATAAGCTCTTTTGGAAAGTTTAAAATGGTCAAAAGATATATTTTTGGATAGAATCTTGGGATGGACACCTTGCCCTGTCAATTCACAGAGGTCGAAAGATGTTGGATCCCAGTAGAAAACTAACCAATCCAACTCTCCAAAGATTAAAAAA
Source organism: Wollemia nobilis (assembly GCA_028583015.1). Taxonomy (NCBI): domain Eukaryota; kingdom Viridiplantae; phylum Streptophyta; class Pinopsida; order Araucariales; family Araucariaceae; genus Wollemia; species Wollemia nobilis. The sequence continues at coordinate 7,610,096 of JAQPPZ010016936.1, forward strand.
ATAGATATTCACAGACTCCTTCAAATGCAATCACTCTAATTGTCACAAGATTGAGGACTACATTGATTGAAATAGCTCAGAGTATAGAGTTTACACTATAACTCAAGGTTATTTAGCCTTAAGCCATATTAACCCCATCCGACATAGGATCTATTCAAACATTTATATAGTGGCCAAAATTTAGATTTTTCAACTGACTACTTCTGCATATAGAGGCATCAAACAAGGAGACCCTCTCTCTCCATACCTATTGATCATCCCAGCAGAATGTTTAGGGAGGACATTTACTAAGGAATGATATTATCAAATTTTAGGAGTCACATTTTCTAAATAAGTCATACATATCTCTCATTTCAAATTTTTAATGATTTCACCATTTTGAGGAAGACAACAATAAAGGAAGTAACCTTAATAAATCAAATTCTTAACTACTTCACTAGACCCTAAGGGCAACTAGTTAATGAAGACAAATCAAAAGTACTCCTTTTCCATTGTTATCCTAGAAAAGAGACTTTGATATTGGATAGTAGGATTCAAATAAACTTCTCTTCCTTAAATATTTAGGTGTTCTAGTTAATCTTGGCAGTGAAAATAAAGAGCATTGGAGTTGGTTACCAGAGAAAGTGAAAAACATAATAGTTAGTTGGACCAAAAAATGACTTTCCTCAAGAGGATGGATAACTCTTATCAAATCAGTTCTTCAGTCTATCCCAATATTTGTTTCAATAGTGTTGAACATCCCTAAGTTAGTGCTTAAAGAACTAGATAAAAGTAGTCACAAATTTCTTTGGAGAGGATAAAAAATGGTGAAGAAATGGGCCCTAGTAATGTGGGAGACCCTATGCCTTCCTACTCATGAAGGAGGATCTAGATATTCATTTGATAGTAAAGAATAACAAGGTTTTGGTAGCAAAGTTATATTGGAGGTTAACTAGCTACGCCAATTCCTTGTGGGGAAAAAATTTGAGAGTCAAATATGTAGAAAATAAAGAGCCCTCTGATATAATTTGACATCAACTACCTTCTAGAGGGTCCCCAATTTTAAAGGTCCTCAAAATTGGAGAGGAGTTGATAAAGAATAAGCTCTTTTGGATAGTTTAAAATGGTCAAAAGATATATTTTTGGATAGAATCTTGGGATGGACACCTTGCCCTGTCAATTCACAAAGGTCGAAAGATGTTGGATCCCAGTAGAAAACTAACCAATCCAAATCTCCAAAGATTAAAAAAATAGATATTCATAGACTCCTTCAAATGGTCACAAGATTGAGGACTACATTGGTTGAAATAGCTTAGAGTATAGAGTTTACACTATAACTCAAGGTTATTTAGCCTTAAGCCATATTAACCCCATCCGACATAGGATCTATTCAAACATTTATAGACTGGCCAAAAGTTAGATTTTTCAACCAGCTACTTCTTCTACATATAGAGGCATCAAACAAGGAGACCCTCTCTCTCCATACCTATTGATCATCCCATGAGAATGTTTAGGGAGGACATTTACTAAGGAATGAGATTATCAAATGTTAGAAGGAGTCACATTTTCTAAATGAGTCATACATACCTCTCATTTCAAATTTTTAATGATTTCACCATTTTTAGGAAGACAACAATAAATGAAGCAACCTTAATAAATCAAATTCTTAACTACTTCACTAGACCCTAAGGGCAGCTAGTTAATGAAGACAAATCAAAAGTACTCCTTTTCCATTGTTATGCTAGAAAAGATACTTTGATATTGGATAGTAGGATTCAAATAAAATTCTCTTCCTTAAATATTTAGGTGTTCTAGTTAATCTTGGCAGCGAAAATAAAGAGCATTGGAGTTGGTTACCAGAGAAAGTGAAAAACATAATAGGTAGTTGGACCAAAAAATGAATTTCCTCAGGAGGATTGATAACTCTTATCAAATCAGTTCTTCAGTCTATCCGAATATTTGTTTCAATAGTGTTGAAAATCCCTAAGTTAGTGCTTAAAGAACTAGATAAAATTAGTCACAAATTTCTTTGGAGAGGATAAAAAATGGTGAAGAAATGGGCCCTAGTAAGGTGGGAAACCCTATGCCTTCCTACTCATGAAGGAGGATCTAGATCTTCGATTGCTAGTCAAGAATAACAAGGCTTTGGTAGCAAAGTTATATTGGAGGTTAACTAGCTACCCTAATGCCTTGTGGGGCAAAAATATGAGAGCCAAATATGTAGAAAATAAAGAGCTCTCTGATATAATTTGACATCAACTACCTTGTAGAGGGTCCCCAATTTTAAAGGTCCTCAAAACTGGAGAGTAGTTGATAAAGAATAAGCTGTTTTGGAAAGTTTAAAAAGGTCAAAAGATATATTTTTGGATAGAATCTTGGGATGGACACCTTGCCCTGCCAATTCACAGAGGTCGAAAGATGTTGGATCCCAGTAGAAAACTAACCAATCCAACTCTCCAAAGATTAAAAAAATAGATATTCATAGACTCCTTCAAATGCAATCGCTCTAATGGTCACAATATTGAGGACTACATTGGTTGAAATAGCTCGGAGTATAGAGTTTACACTATAACTCAAGGTTATTTAGCCTTAAGCCATATTAACCCCAACCGCCATAGGATCTATTCAAACATTTATAGACTGGCCAAAAGTTAGATTTTTCAACCAGCTACTTCTTTTGCATATAGAGGCATCAAACAAGGAGACCCTCTCTCTCCATACCAATTGATCATCGCAGCAGAATGTTTAGGGAGGACATTTACTAAGGAATGATATTATCAAATATTAGGAGGAGTCACATTTTCTGAATGAGTCATACATACCTCTCATTTCAAATTTTTAATGATTTCAACATTTTGAGGAAGACAACAATAAAGGAAGCAACCTTAATAAATCAAATTCTTAACTACTTCACTAGACCATAAGGGCAGCTAGTTAATGAAGAAAAATCAAAAGTACTCATTTTTCATTGTTATTATAGAAAAGAGACATTGATATTGGATAGGAGGATTCAAATAAACTTCTCTTCCTTAAATATTTAGGTGTTCTAGTTAATCTTGGAAGCCAAAAGAAAGAGCATTGGAGTTGGTTACCAGAGAAAGTGAAAGACATAATAGGTAGTTGGACCAAAAAATGACTTTCCTCAGGAGGATGGATAATTCTTATCAAATCAGTTCTGCAGTCTATCCCAATATTTGTTTCAATAGTGTTGAACATCACTAAGTTAGTGCTTAAAGAACTAGATAAAATTAGTCACAAATTTCTTTGGAGAGGATAAAAAATGGTGAAGAAATGGGCCCTAGTAAGGTGGGATACACTATGCCTTCCTACTCATGAAGGAGGATCTAGATCTTCGATTGATAGTAAAGAATAACAAGTCTTTCGTAGAAAAGTTATATTGGAGGTTAACTAGCTACCCCAATGCCTTGTGGGGAAAAAATCTGAGAGCCAAATATGTAGAAAATAAAGAGCCTTCTGATATAATTTGACATCAACTACCTTCTAGAGGGTCCCCAATTTTAAAGGTCCTCAAAACTAGAGAGGAGTTGATAAAGAATAAGCTCTTTTGGAAAGTTTAAAATGGTTAAAAGATATATTTTTGGATAGAATCTTGGGATGGACACCTTGCCCTGTCAATTCACAGAGGTCGAAAGATGTTGGATCCCAGTAGAAAACTAACCAATCCAACTCTCCAAAGATTAAAAAAATAGATATTCACAGACTCCTTCAAATGCAATCGCTCTAATGGTCACAAGATTGAGGACTACATTGGTTGAAATAGCTCAGAGTATAGAGTTTACACTATAACTCAAGGTTATTTAGCCTTAATCCATATTAACCCCATCGGGCATAGGATCTATTCAAACATTTATAGACTGGCCAAAAGTTAGATTTGTCAACCGGCTACTACTTCTTGATATAGAGGCATCAAACAAGGAGACCCTCTCTCTCCATACCTATTGATCATCCCAGCAGAATGTTTAGGGAGGACATTTACTAAGGAATGATATTATCAAATGTTAGAAGGAGTCACATTTTCTAAATGAGTCATACATACCTCTCATTTCAAATTTTTAATGATTTCACCATTTTGAGGAAGACAACAATAAAGGAAGCAACCTTAATAAATCAAATTCTTAACTACTTCACTAGACCCTAAGGGCAGCTAGTTAATGAAGACAAATCAAAAGTACTCCTTTTACATTGTTATCCTAGAAAAGAGACTTTGATATTGGATAGTAGGATTCAAATAAAATTCTCTTCCTTAAATATTTAGGTGTTCTAGTTAATCTTGGCAACCAAAAGAAAGAGCATTGGAGTTGGTTACCAAAGAAAGTGAAAAACATAATAGGTAGTTGGACCAAAAAATGACATTCCTCAAGAGGATGGATAACTCTTATCAAATCAGTTCTTCAGTCTATCCCAATATTTGTTTCAATAGTGTTGAACATCTGTAAGTTAGTGCTTAAAGAACTAGATAAAATTAGTCACAAATTTCTTTGGAGAGGATAAAAAATGGTGAAGAAATGGGCCCTAGTAAGGTGGGAGACCCTATACCTTCCTACGCATGAATGAGGATCTAGATCTTCGATTGATAGTCAATAATAACAAGGTTTTGGTAGCAAAGTTATATTGGAGGTTAACTAGCTACCCCAATGCCTTGTGGGGCAAAAATCTGAGAGCCAAATATCTAGATAATAAAGAGCCCTTTAATATAATTTGACATCAACTACCTTGTAGAGGGTCCCCAATTTTAAAGGTACTCAAAATTAGAGAGGAGTTGATAAAGAATAAGCTCTTTTGGATAGTTTAAAATGGTCAAAAGATATATTTTTGGATAGAATCATGGGATGGAAACCTTGCCCTGTCAATTCACAAAGGTTGAAAGATGTTGGATCCCAGTAGAAAACTAACCAATCCAACTCTCCAAAGATTAAAAAAATAGATATTCACAGACTCCTTCAAATGCAATCACTCTAATGGTCACAAGATTGAGGACTACATTGGTTGAAATAGCTCAGAGTATAGAATTTACACTATAACTCAAGGTTATTTAGCCTTAAGCCATATTAACCCCATCCGACATAGGATATATTCAAACATTTATAGACTGGCCAAAAGTTAGATTTTTCAACCAGCTACTTCTTCTGCATATAGAGGCATCAAACAAGGAGACCCTCTCTCTCCATACCTATTGATCATCCCACTAGAATGTTTAGGGAGGACATTTACTAAGAAATGAGATTATCAAATGTTAGAAGGAGTCACATTTTCTAAATGAGTCATACATACCTTTCATATCAAATTTTTAATGATTTCACCATTTTGAGGAAGACAACAATAAAGGAAGCAACCTTATTAAATCAAATTCTTAACTACTTCACTAGACCCTAAGGGCAGCTAGTTAATGAAGACAAATCAAAAGTACTCCTTTTCCATTGTTATCCTAGAAAAGAGACTTTGATATTGGATAGTAGGATTCAAATAAACTTCTCTTCCTTAAATATTTAGGTGTTCTAGTTAATCTTGGCAGCCAAAATAAAGAGCATTGGAATTGGTTACCAGAGAAAGTGAAAAACATAATAGGTAGTTGGACCAAAAAATGACTTTCCTCAGGAGGATGGATAACTCTTATCAAATCAGTTCTTCAGTCTATCCCAATATTTATTTCAATAGTGTTGAACATCCCTATGTTAGTGCTTAAAGAACTAGATAAAATTAGTCACAAATTTCTTTGGAGAGGATAAAAAATGGCCAAGAAATGGGCCCTAGTAAGGTGGGAGACCCTATTCTTTCCTACTCATGAAGGAGGATCTAGATCTTCGATTGATAGTCAAGAATAACAAGGCTTTGGTAGAAAAGTTATATTGAAGGTTAACTAGCTACCCCAATGCATTGTGGTGCAAAAATATGAGAGCCAAATATGTAGAAAATAAAGAGCTCTTTGATATAATTTGGCATCAACTACCTTCTAGAGGGTCCCCAATTTTAAAGGTCCTCAAAATTGGAGAGGAGTTGATAAAGAATAAGCTCTTTTGGATAGTTTAAAATGGTCAAAAGATATATTTTTGGATAGAATATTGGGATGGACACCTTGCCCTGTCAATTCATAGAAGTCGAAAGATGTTGGATCCTAGTAGAAAACTAACCAATCCAACTCTCCAAAGATTAAAAAAATAGATGTTCACAGACTCCTTCAAATGCAATCGCTCTAATGGTCACAATATTGAGGACTACATTGGTTGAAATAGCTCAGAGTATAGAGTTTACACGATAACTCAAGGTTATTTAGCCTTAAGCCATATTAACCCCATCCAGCATAGGATCTATTAAAACATTTATAGACTGGACAAAAGTTAAATTTTTCAACCGGATACTTCTTCTACAAATAGAGGCATCAAACAAGGAGACCCTCTCTCTCCATACCAATTGATCATCCCAAAAAAATATTTAGGGAGGACATTTACTAAGGAATGAGATTATCAAATGTAAGAAGGAGTCACATTTTCTAAATGAGTCATACATACCTCTCATTTCAAATTTTTAATGATTTCACCATTTTGAGGAAGACAACAATAAAGGAAGCAACCTTAATAAATCAAATTCTTAACTGCTTCACTAGAACCTAAGGGCAGCTAGTTAATGAAGAAAAATCAAAAGTACTCCTTTTCCATTGTTATCCTAGAAAAGAGACTTTGATATTGGATAGTAGGATTCTAATAAACTTGTCTTCCTTAAATATTTAGGCGTTCTAGTTAATCTTGGTAGCCAAAAGAAAGAGCATTGGAGTTGGTTACCAGAGAAAGTGAAAAACATAATAGGTAGTTGGACCAAAAAATGACTTTCCTCAAGAGGATGGATAACTCTTATCAAATCAGTTCTTTAGTATATCCCAATATTTTTTTCAATAGTGTTGAACATCCCTATGTTAGTGCTGAAAGAACTAGATAAAATTAGTCACAAATTTCTTTGGAGAGGATAAAAAATGGTGAAGAAATGGGCCCTAGTAAGGTGGGAGACCCTATGCCTTCCTACTCATGAAGGAGGATCTAGAACTTCGAGTGATAGTGAAGAATAACAAGGCTTTGGTAGCAAAGTTATATTGGAGGTTAACTAGCTACTCCAATGCCTTGTGGGGCAAAAATATTACAGCAAAATATGTAGAAAATAAAGAGCCCTCTGATATAATTTGACATCAACTACCTTCTAGAGGGTCCCCAATTTTAAAGGTCCTCAAAATTGGAGAGGATTTGATAAAGAATAAGCTCTTTTGGATAGTTTATAATGGTCAAAAGATATATTTTTGGATAGAATCTTGGGATGGACACCTTGCCATGTCAATTCACAGAGGTCGAAAGATGTTGGATCCCAGTAGAAAACTAACCAATCCAACTCTCCAAAGATTAAAAAAGTAGATATTCACAGACTCCTTCAAATGCAATCGCTCTAATGGTCACAAGATTCATGACTACATTGGTTGAAATAGCTCAGAGTATAGAGTTTACACTATAACTCAAGGTTATTTAGCCTTAAGCCATATTAACCCCATCCGACATAGGATCTATTCAAACATTTATAGACTGGCCAAAAGTTAGATTTTTCAACCGGCTACTTCTTCTGCATATAGAGGCATCAAACAAGGAGACCCTCTCTCTCCATACCTATTGATCATCCTAGCAGAATGTTTATGGAGGACATTTACTAAGGAATGAGATTATCAAATGTTAGGAGTCATTTTCTAAATGAGTCATACATACCTTTCATTTCAAATTTTTAATGATTTCACCATTTTGAGGAAGACAACAATAAAGGAAGCAACCTTAATAAATTAAATTCTTAACTACTTCACTAGACCCTAAGGGCAGCTAGTTAATGAAGAAAAATCAAAAGTACTCCTTTTCCATTGTTATCCTAGAAAAGAGACTTTGATATTGGATAGTAGGATTCAAATAAACTTATCTTCCTTAAATATTTAGGTGTTCTAGTTAATATTGGCAGCCAAAAGAAAGAGCATTGGAGTTGGTTACCAGAGAAAGTGAAAAACATAATAGGTAGTTGGACCAAAAAATGACTTTCCTCAAGAGGATGGATAACTCTTATCAAATCAGTTCTTCAGTCTATCCCAATATTTGTTTCAATAATGTTGAACATCCCTAAGTTAGTGCTTAAAGAACTAGATAAAATTAGTCACAAATTTCTTTGGAGAGGATAAAAAATGGTGAAGAAATGGACTCTAGTAAGGTGGGAGACCCTATGCCTTCCTACTCATGAAGGAGGATCTAGATCTTCGATTGATAGTCAAGAATAATAAGGATTTGGTAGCAAAGTTATATTGGAGGTTAACTAGCTAACCCAATTCCTTTTCGGGCAAAAATCTGAGAGCCAAATATGTAGAAAATAAAGAGCCCTCTGATATAATTTGACATCAACTACCTTCTAGAGGGTCCCCAATTTTAAAGGTCCTCAAAATTGGAGAGGAGTTGATAAAGTATAAGCTCTTTTGGATAGTTTATAATGGTCAAAAGATATATTTTTGGATAGAATCTTGGGATGGACACCTTGCCCTGTCAATTCACAGAGGTCGAAAGATGTTGGATCCCAGTAGAAAACTAACCAATCCAACTCTCCAAAGATTAAAAAAGTAGATATTCACAGACTCCTTCAAATGCAATCGCTCTAATGGTCACAAGATTGAGGACTACATTGGTTGAAATAGCTCAGAGTATAGAGTTTACACTATAACTGAAGGTTATTTAGCCTTAAGCCATATTAACCCCATCCAACATAGGATCTATTCAAACATTTATAGACTAGCCAAAAGTTAGATTTTTCATCCGGCTACTTCTTCAGCATATAGAGGCATCAAACAAGGAGACCCTCTCTCTCCATACCTATTGATCATCCTAGTAGAATGTTTATGGAGGACATTTACTAAGGAATGAGATTATCAAATGTTAGGAGTCACATTTTCTAAATTAGTCATACATACCTCTCATTTCAAATTTTTAATGATTTCACCATTTTGAGGAAGACAACAATAAAGGAAGCAACCTTAATAAATCAAATTCTTAACTACTTCACTAGACCGTAAGGGCAGCTAGTTAATGAAGACAAATAAAAACTACTCCTTTTCCATTGTTATCCTAGAAAAGAGACTTTGATATTGGATAGTAGGATTCAAATAAACTTATCTTCCTTAAATATTTAGGTGTTCTAGTTAATCTTGGCAGCCAAAAGAAAGAGCATTGGAGTTGGTTACCGGAGAAAGTGAAAATCATAATAGGTAGTTGGACCAAAAAATGACTTTCCTCGGGAGGATGGATAACTCTTATCAAATTAGTTCTTCAGTATATCCCAATATTTGTTTCAATAATGTTGAACATCCCTAAGTTAGTGCTTAAAGAACTAGATAAAATTAGTCACAAATTTATTTGAAGTGGATAAAAAATGGTGAAGAAATGGACCCTAGTAAGGTGGGAGACCCTATGCCTTCCTACTCATGAAGGAGGATCTAGATCTTCGATTGATAGTCAAGAATAACAAGGCTTTGGTAGCAAAGTTATATTGGAGGTTAACTAGCTACCCCAATGCCTTGTGGGGCAAAAATTTGAGAGCCAAATATGACGAAAATAACCCCATCCGACATAGGATCTATTCAAACATTTATCGACTGTCCAAAAGTTATATTTTTCAACCGGCTACTTCTTCTGCATATAGAGGCATCAAACAAGGAGACCCTCTCTCTCCATACCTATTGATCATCCCAGAAGAATGTTTAGGGAGGACATTTACTAAGGAATGAGATTATCAAATTTTAGAAGGAGTCACATTTTCTAAATGAGTCATACATACCTCTCATTTCAAATTTTTAATGATTTCACCATTTTGAGGAAGACAACAATAAAGGAAGCAACCTTAATAAATCAAATTCTTAACTACTTCACTAGACCCTAAGGGCAGCTAGTTAATGAAGACAAATCAAAAGTACTCCTTTTCCATTGTTATCCTAGAAAAGAGTCTTTGATATTGGATAGTAGGATTCAAATAAACTTCTCTTCCTTAAATATTTAGGTGTTCTAGTTAATATTGACAGCCAAAAGAGAGAGCATTAGAGTTGGTTACCAGAGAAAGTGAAAAACATAATAGGTAGTTGGAACAAAAAATGACTTTCCTCAAAAGTATGGATAACTCTTATCAAATCAGTTCTTCAGTCTATCCCAATATTTGTTTCAATAGTGTTGGACATCCCTAAGTTAGTGCTTAAAGAACTAGATAAAATTAGTCACAAATTTCTTTGGAGAGGATAAAAAATGGTGAAGAAATGGGCCCTAGTAAGGTGGGAGACCCTATGCCTTCCTACTCATGAAGGAGGATCTAGATCTTCGATTGATAGTCAAGAATAACAAGGCTTTGGTAGCAAAGTTATATTGGAGGTTAACTAGCTACCCCAATGCCTTGTGGGGCAAAAATTTGAGAGCCAAATATGACGAAAATAAAGAGCTCTCTGATATAATTTGACATCAAATACCTTGTAGAGGGTCCCCAATTTTAAAGGTCCTCAAAATTTGAGAGGAGTTGATAAAGAATAATCTCTTTTGGATAGTTTAAAATGGTCAAAAGATATATTTTTGGATAGAATCTTGGGATGGACACCTTGCCCTATCAATTCACAGAGGTCGAAAGATGTTGGATCCTAGTAGAAAACTAACCAATCCAACTCTCCAAAGATTAAAAAAATAGATATTCACAGACTCCTTCAAATGCAATCGCTCTAATGGTCACAAGATTCAGGACTACATTGGTTGAAATAGCTCAGAGTATAGAGTTTACACTATAAATCAAGGTTATTTAGCCTTAAGCCATATTAACCCCATCCGGCATAGGATCTATTCAAACATTTATAGGCTGGCCAAAAGTTAGATTTTTCAACCGGCTACTTCTTCTGCATATAGAGGCTTCAAACAAGGAGACCCTCTCTCTCCATACCAATTGATCATCCCAGCAGAATGTTTAGGGAGGACATTTACTAAGGAATGAGATTATCAAATGTTAGAAGGAGTCACATTTTCTAAATGAGTCATACATACCTCTAATTTCAAATTTTTAATGATTTCACCATTTTGAGGAAGACAACAATAAAGGAAGCAACCTTAATAAATCAAATTCTTAACTACTTCACTAGACCCTAAGGGCAGCTAGTTAATGAAGAGAAATAAAAAGTACTCCTTTTCCATTGTTATCCTAGAAAAGAGACTTTGATATTGGATAGTAGGATTCAAATAAACTTCTCTTCCTTAAATATTTAGGTGTTCTAGTTAATATTCGTAGCCAAAAGAAAGAGCATTGGAGTTGGTTACCAGAGAAAGTGAAAAACATAATAGGTAGTTGGACCAAAAAATGACTTTCCTAGAGAGGATGAATAAATCTTATCAAATCGGTTCTTCAGTCTATCCCAATATTTGTTTCAATAGTGTTGAACATCCCTAAGTTAGTGCTAAAAGAACTAGATAAAATTAGTCACAAATTTCTTTGGAGGGGATAAAAAATGGTGAAGAAATGGGCCCTAGTAAGGTGGGAGACCCTATGCCTTCCTACTCATGAAGGAGGATCTAGATCTTCGATTGATAGTCAAGAATAACAAGGCTTTGGTAGCAAAGTTATATTGGAGGTTAACTAGCTGCCCCAATGCCTTGTGGGGCAAAAATCTGATAACCAAATATGTAGAAAATAAAGAGCCCTTTGATATAATTTGACATCAACTACCTTCTAGAGGGTCCCCAATTTTAAAGGTCCTCAAAATTGGAGAGGAGTTGATAAAGAATAAGCTCTTTTGCATAGTTTAAAATGGTCAAAAGATATATTTTTGGATAGAATCTTGGGATGGACACCTTGCCATGTCAATTCACAGAGGTCGAAAGATGTTGGATCCCAGTAGAAAACTAACCAATCCAACTCTCCAAAGATTAAAAAAATAGATATTCACAGACTCCTTCAAATGCAATCGCTCTAATGGTCACAAGATTCAGGACTACATTGGTTGAAATAGCTCAGAGTATAGAGTTTACACTATAACTCAAGGTTATTTAGCCTTAAACCATATTAACCCCATCCGACATAGGATCTATTCAAACATTTATAGACTGGCCAAAAGTTATATTTTTCAACCGACTACTTCTTCTGCATATAGAGGCATCAAACAAGGAGACCCTCTCTCTCCATACCTATTGATCATCCCGGTAGAATGTTTAGGGAGGACATTTACTAAGGAATGAGATTATCAAATGTTAGAAGGAGTCACATTTTCTAAATGAGTCATACATACCTCTCATTTCAAATTTTTAATGATTTCACCATTTTGAGGAAGACAACAATAAAGGAAGCAACCTTAATAAATCAAATTCTTAACTACTTCACTAGACCCTAAGGGCAGCTAGTTAATGAAGACAAATCAAAAGTACTCCTTTTCCATTGTTATTCTAGAAAAGAGTCTTTGATATTGGATAGTAGGATTCAAATAAAATTCTCTTCCTTAAATATTTATGTGTTCTAGTTAATATTGGCAGCCAAAAGAAAGAGCATTAGAGTTGGTTACCAGAGAAAGTGAAAAACATAATAGGTAGTTGGACCAAAAAATGACTTTCCTCAGGAGTATGGATAACTCTTATCAAATCAATTCTTCAGTCTATCCCAATATTTGTTTCAATAGTGTTGAAAATCCCTAAGTTAGTGCTTAAAGAACTAGATAAAATTAGTCACAAATTTCTTTGGAGAGGATAAAAAATGGTGAAGAAATGGACCCTAGTAAGGTGGCAGACCCTATGCCTTCCTACTCATGAAGGAGGATCTAGATCTTCGATTGATAGTCAAGAATAACAAGGCTTTGGTAGAAAAGTTATATTGGAGGTTAACTAGCTACCCCAATGCCTTGTGGGGCAAAAATTTGAGAGCCAAATATGAAGAAAATAAAGAGCTCTCTGATATAATTTGACATCAACTACCTTGTAGAGGGTCCCCAATTTTAAAGGTCCTCAAAATTGGAGAGGAGTTGATAAAGAATAAGCTCTTTTGGATAGTTTAAAATGGTCAAAATATATATTTTTGGATGGAATCTTGGGATGGACACCTTGACCTATCAATTCACAGAGGTCAAAAGATGTTGGATCCTAGTAGAAAACTAACCTATCCAACTCTCCAAAGATTAAAAAAATAGATATTCACAGAATCCTTCAAATGCAATCTCTCTAATGGTCACAAGATTGAGGACTACATTGGTTGAAATAGCTCAGAGTATAGAGTTTACACTATAACTCAAGGTTATTTAGCCTTAAGCCATATTAACCCCATCCGGCATAGGATCTATTCAAACATTTATAGACTGGACAAAAGTTATATTTTTCAACCGGCTACTTCTTCTGCATATAGAGGCATCAAACAAGGAGACCCTCTCTATCCATACCAATTGATCATCCCAACAGAATGTTTAGGGAGGACATTTACGAAGGAATGAGATTATCAAATGTTATAAGCAGTCACATTTTCTAAATGAGTCATACATACCTCTCATTTCAAATTTTTAATGATTTCACCATTTTGAGGAAGACAACAATAATTGAAGCAACCTTAATAAATCAAATTCTTAACTACTTCACTAGACCCTAAGGGCAGCTAGTTAATGAAGAGAAATAAAAAGTACTCCTTTTCCATTGTTATCCTAGACAAGAGACTTTGATATTGGATATTAGGATTCAAATAAACTTCTCTTCCTTAAATATTTAGGTGTTCTAGTTAATCTTGGTAGCCAAAAGAAAGAGCATTGGAGTTGGTTACCAGAGAAAGTGAAAAACATAATAGGTAGTTGGACCAAAAAATGACTTTCCTCAGGAGGATGGATAACTCTTATCAAATCAGTTCTTCAGTCTATCCCAATATTTGTTTCAATAGTGTTGAACATCCCTAAGTTAGTGCTAAAAGAACTAGATAAAATTAGTCACAAATTTCTTTGGAGGGGATAAAAATGGTGAAGAAATGGGCCCTAGTAAGGTGGGAGACCCTATGCCTTCCTACTCATGAAGGAGGATCTAGAACTTCGAGTGATAGTCAAGAATAACAAGGCTTTGGTAGCAAAGTTATATTGGAGGTTAACTAGCTACCCCAATGCCTTGTGGGGCAAAAATATTAGAGCCAAATATGTAGAAAATAAAGAGCCCTCTGATATAATTTGACATCAACTACCTTCTAGAGGGTCCCCAATTTTAAAGGTCCTCAAAATTGGAGAGGAGTTGATAAAGAATAAGCTCTTTTGGATAGTTTAGAATGGTCAAAAGATATAATTTTGGATAGAATCTTGGGATGGACACCTTGCCCTGTCAATTCATAGAGGTCGAAATATGTTGGATCCTAGTAGAAAACTAACCAATCCAACTCTCCAAAGATTAAAAAAAATAGATATTCACAGACTCCTTCAAATGCAATCGCTCTAATGGTCACAAAATTGAGGACTACATTGGTTGAAATAGATCAGAGTATAGATTTTACACTATAACTCAAGGTTATTTAGCCTTAAGCCATATTAACCCCATCTGACATAGGATCTATTGAAACATTTATAGATTGGCCAAAAGTTAGATTTTTCGGAGAGGGGAGGGCTCTGGTCCCTCCCCTGCTCCTCCTCCCATGGCTCCTGGTTCCTACCCAGTCCCTGGTTCAACCCAGGTCATCCCTCCCGGGGAGTGGTTGTTTGCAGATAATCTCCTGGGGGGAGATCCTTCTCCACTATCTGCGCCCCTCCCGGTCGGCTAGGGTTTCCTTGGTTGTTTTTTTTGGACTGGTGCTTCCCAGGGATCCCTGTTTGGTTGGGGATCCCTTCCATTTTTCCCTCAGGCTTCCCCTTGGGGTTTTTTGCAGGTTATTCGCGTGGATCTGGTCCCCTGCATTTCTCGGTGCGGTGGAGGTGACGGTTTAGGGTTTGGAAATCTTCCCCCTTTTTCTTGTGAATCCTCGGTGGGCTCTGTGCTTGGACGAGATTCTTAGTCCCTGCTGCTGGGATCCTCTTCTGTTTTCCCGGGGTGGGTTCCTTGTGGTGCAACTCTCTGGTCACTTCCTGATGGGCTGGATCCTCTCTGTGCTGGCTGTCGGCTTCCTGCAGGATGGCTCTCGCTGAACGGAATGTTTTCCCGGTGGGTGGGTTGGTTTCTCCATAAGGTGGGATCCGCCAAATCCGTCAGTTTTCCCGCAAGACGGGATCCTTTCTTTTCTGCTGGTTTCCCGGATGGCTGGATTTCCCTGTTGCTTCCTGCTAGGCGAGACTGTTTGTGGTGGTTTTGACTGCTTCCCGTGAGGCAGGATTTTATTGTACGGTTTTTCTTTGCTTCTCGCTCGGGCGGGATCTTCTCGATGGTGGTTTTTGGCTACTCCCTGTTGGGCGGGATCTCCAAAACTACTTTCTTTCTTATTTGTTTGTTTCTCGCCAAGAGGGATTGTTTCATGCTTACTGTTACCGCTGGGCGGGATTTTTGTTTTGGTGTTCAGTTTCAAGGGATTGATGCCCTAGGCCCATTTCTTATGTAATCAAGTTTTGGGATCCTTGTTAAAACCCGTTGTAAATACAAACACTACTTACCAAAAAAAAAAAAGTTAGATTTTTCAACCGACTACTTCTTCTGCATATAGAGGCATCAAACAAGGAGACCCTCTCTCTCCATACCTATTTATCATCCCAGCAGAATGTTTAGGGTGGAAATTTACTAAGGAATGAGATTATCAAATGTTAGAAGGAGTCACATTTTCTAAATGAGTCATACATACCTCTCATTTCAATTTTTTAATGATTTCACCATTTTGAGGAAGACAACAATAAAGGAAGCAACCTTAATAAATCAAATTCTTAACTACTTCACTAGACCCTAAGGGCAGCTAGTTAATGAAGACAAATCAAAAGTACTCCTTTTCCATTGTTGTCTTAGAAAAGAGACTTTGATATTGGATAGTAGGATTCAAATAAACTTCTCTTCCTTAAATATTTAGGTGTTCTAGTTAATCTTGGCAGCCAAAAGAAAGAGCATTGGAGTTGGTTACCAGAGAAAGTGAAAAACGTAATAGGTAGTTGGACCAAAAAATGACTTTCCTCAGGAGGATGGATAACTCTTATCAAATCAGTTCTTCAGTCTATCCCAATATTTGTTTCAATAGTGTTGAACACCCCTATGTTAGTGCTTAAAGAACTAGATAAAATTAGTCACAAATTTCTTTGGAGAGGATAAAAAATGGTGAAGAAATGGGCCCTAGTAATATGGGAGACCCTATGCCTTCCTACTCATGAAGGAGGATCTAGATCTTCGATTGATAGTCAAGAATAACAAGGCTTTGGTAGCAAAGTTATATTGGAGGTTAACTAGCTACCCCAATGCCTTGTGGGGCAAAAATTTGAGAGCCAAATATGTAGAAAATAAAGAGCCCTCTGATATAATTTGACATCAACTACCTTCTAGAGGGTCCCCAATTTTAAAGGTCCTCAAAATTGGAGAGGAGTTGATAAAGAATAAGCTCTTTTGGATAGTTTAAAATGGTCAAAAGATATATTTTTGGATAGAATCTTGGGATGGACACCTTGCCATGTCAATTCACAGAGGTCGAAAGATGTTGGATCCCAGTAGAAAACTAACCAATCCAACTCTCCAAAGATTAAAAAAATAGATATTCACAGACTCCTTCAAATGCAATCGCTCTAATGGTCACAAGATTAAGGATACATTGGTTGAAATAGCTCAGAGTATAAAGTTTACACTATAACTCAAGGTTATTTAGCCTTAAGCCATATTAACCCCATCCGGCATAGGATCTATTGAAACATTTATAGACTGGCCAAAAGTTAGATTTTTCAACCGGCTACTTCTTCATAAAAGGGTACTCACAAGAGAGCAGCTCATGAAAAATGAATTTAATTGACCCTTTCAATGTGTAATGTGTTGGGGGTAACGCCGTCAAGAATCAGAGGCCTAGAAAATTAATCGACCCTTTCAATGTGTAATGTGTTGGGGCAAACCGAAGCACGTACAGTGCAAGTTGCAGCGGAGCACATAGAAAATTAATCGGGAGGAGTAAGCGTCCCCATCAGATATAGCTCTTCCCGTTGGTTTATGGCTGTTCCCGTTGGTCCATGGCTGCCTCTGTGTCGATTCCTCCGAGATCATCACCCACGCTGCTGCTTCTGCTTCCGCTTCCTTAGATTTTTTTTTAATAGACATAAATGTCGCTGGGGACACAAAGGTTTAAAATGCCCCCGTTCCCACTCAAGTATTTCCCCTCATATCGTGTGGGATTCGATCCGATTTGATTTCCTCCGCTTGCAATTTGCAAGAGTTCGGTATTTCGAGAATTGACTCTTCTTAATCTTCCCGTCCAACTAAATTATATTTAATCCTGCCGGAAGTTAGTACAAAACAATAACAATGAAATGAAATGAAAGATTAGATTTTAATTGCGTCCGCGAGACTCAAATATGATCTATGGGACCTCAAATATGGAAGTACAATTACTCAAATCATATTATGATCTTTAATATCTTTGAGAAGGTTGTTCCTTCTCCTTCTGATTTGTGTTAGCAATTATCCAACTTTTTTTATTTTACTGTCTTCAAATAAATTTGCCATAAACTCGTTTCCAAGTGTTTTTTTGTATTTGTCACGGATATCCGAAAAACTCGGGCATTTATAGATGAAGTGCTCCTCTGTCTCTACTGCTCCTGTGCTGCATAGAGTACA
This sequence comes from Wollemia nobilis, assembly GCA_028583015.1. Taxonomy (NCBI): domain Eukaryota; kingdom Viridiplantae; phylum Streptophyta; class Pinopsida; order Araucariales; family Araucariaceae; genus Wollemia; species Wollemia nobilis. The sequence goes on from JAQPPZ010016936.1 coordinate 7,627,834, forward strand.
TGTCCTTTCTTCCTATTGTTCTTTGGGCGTTGTCCATCTCCCCGTTTCACATCTAAGCCTATGAGAGCTAGTCCTTATCTGAGCAATGAGTATTTTTTCCTTCCACTTGATTTCAGCCCCTATATACGCTTTTTCCTTGTGGTCATAAGTTGGGTTAAAATTTGCAATATAATATTGTCGTTTTCTGCTTGCATTTTCCCACATGCCACTTCTGAACTTTTCATTCACTTAATTTTTTGTCTTTGTTGACATTTGGGCATTCATTTATGTTGATTTCCCAACGTTTCATCCATTTCTGATTTTGTTTCATCCATGTATTATTTAGCCTATGCAAATCTTCATCCCTAGCTGCCCTAGGCCATCTATCATTTGTCATGTTTTCTATTTTTTCAAGTAACATAACAGCTTGGTCATAGCAATTGCTTCTAAAGGGAACATTCCAATTTTAGCTAGAATAATTTCATAAGGGGTTGTGGCCTTAATTTTGAGAAAGTTTATAATTAGATATTTTTGAATCCTTTCTATTTGCCTCCATTTTGCATTTTTTGTGCCACTAGCCCACACTCGCAACCATACAACAGAATCGGTGTAACAAGTAGGCCAAATAAGACCTTGGTGGTCTTCCAGTCCCACAACTCGGCATTCCTACACCTGTTTTGAAGTGCATATAGTGCTCTCCAACCACTTTGAGTTATTTTCATCCTACATGTATTCCAATTAAGTTTGTCATGAAAGTCTATGCCCAGGTATTTGCATTCTACTACTACATCAAGCGGTTCTCCTGCAAACTGAAATTTGAGTTGTTGCTTCTTCTTTTTGCTGAAAAATCATAATTTTTGTTTTGCTCGTGTTCACCTGCATCCCATCTTCTTTACAAAAGAGTTCTAGAGCTTGAAGGTGATCTTCTAGATCTTTGGTTGTTTTGACCACAAAAATTACATCATCTGCATACATGAGAAGTTTTACCACATATTTGGCTAAATGCACACCCTCTCCCCTAAATTTGTTTATCCATTCTTCTAACTTGTCAATGTACAACCCAAATAAGGTCGGAGATAGAGGACAACCTTGTTTGACACCTATGTCACTACCAAAACATTCAGATAACCCTTCCTGTGTTCTGATTCTAGCCTTTACATGCTCATATAGTCTGTGAACTATTGCCTTGTAGTGAATTGGAACCTCTAGCTCTTCCATTCTGCTCCATAATTTTTTCCTTGGCATCGTGTCAAATGCCTTTTTGAAGTCTACAAAACAACAAAAAGCCTCCTCTTTTTTGTCCCATATTTTTTCCACTATGTGTCTGAGCGTGATACAATGATCAATAGTTGAGTGCTTGGGCCTAAAACTTGCTTGCCCCTTTGCTCTCTTTCCCTTTTCTTCTGCCCATATGTTGATACTACGCTCTATCATAGTCCCAAACAACTTTGCAAAGAGAGGGTTGATCATGATAGTTCGATAGTTTGAGGGATTATTTACATCTCCACTTTTAAACAAATGAATGGTCAAGCTAGTTGTTCACTCAATAGGGAAGTCATTTTGTATGACCTCATTGAAAATTTCTTTGATTTGCGGTGCCAAGATATCAACCCCCATTTTATATGCTCTGCTTGAAGATTGTCTATCTCAAGGGCTTTACCAATTGCTAACTTTTTTATCCCTTGAATAATGTTTTCAATTGTGAAAAGTTATTTATTGACAATGATAGTAGGGGATGTCTCCTGTTGGTTACTACATTGATACAATTGTTTTGAATACTCCAACCACTGAATAACTGTTATGTTATTTTCAGTTTGCATCCTTTTCACTCTTAGTTCCTTCCAAAATTTCTTTGGTTCATTCTTCCCTAAGTAAATCAATTATTTCCTCCAAGTAAACTTTATGAAAAAAATAGGTTAGATGTTAATGATTAAGTATTTGTACTTTGTGAATTGATTTCCATTTTCAATTTATTTTAAATTCATTAATTTTCTTTATTAAATTTATAATAACAATATCTAATAATATTAGATAATTTTTTAGTATTAAAAAAAACCAGTGGCTACATATTCATCGAGTCAACAAACATCACCGAATAGACGGGAGATACTTGGGCTGTACGCGCACCAACGGTCGTGCGCCGTCAATTTGGGGATTAAAATATCTCTAGTCTACTCCCATTCACTTTGTGGTTGTTCTCTTTAAATGAATGGGATTATCCGAAGGAAAATATTTTTCTTAATCTTAGTGAGACGTCCACATGGTATTGTTAAAGTGGATAAAGCTTGAGATTCTGAAGAGGGAAAGTTCATTCCATTTTCATAATTATAATTATTAACACATTTTGAAAATGTTATATAGTATTTTAATATTTATAAATTTAAAGTATTATTTTATATTTTTTATATAGTATTTTTTGATGTAATGCGTTTAAGAATTTTAATTGTGTTTATTTTGTTTAAAAAAATTAGATTAACTAATGGTTAGTAAGTGGAATTATATGTTTGAGGATGAAATTGAGTGTAAACCTTAGTTGTAATCAAGCATTGAAGGAAGAGGGTTGTTCACAACCCACTCATTGTACTTAGGAGGATATGAAGATGGAATGGAGGGAAACACGTGTAAACCCTAGGTGCAGTCAAGCGTTGCAGAAAGATGGTTGTTTGTAGCCCACTTGCTATACTCAAGAGGATATTAGTTGCTCTTTAATCTGTGAGAAAGCCTCTTTAGTCAGAAGAAATATCTCTCAAGGATCTTTGAGTTTGTGAGTGGAGCTTTATGATGAACCTCTACTCTCTATCCATATTTTGGAGGATGAATTTAGATTGGATATGATTGATCATGAAGCCCGAATACTTATCTACAAACTCAAGGGTAAAACACCAGGCCTGGAGGAGCTCAAAGGATACATTAAATTTTGGTGGTCTAGTAAATTTTAAGTAACTCTACTACCCAAAAACTACTTTTTGTTTCCTTTTCTGATTTAGTAGATAGAGATAGGGTAATCTATTACAGATACAAATGGTTTTTTGGATAAAGGGGTATTTATATATCACCTTGGACTCCCAATTTCAACCCCGTTACATAGGAAGTTAATGGCTTCCTAGTCTAGATGAATCTATATGCCCTCCCTATGGAGTTTTGGGGAGAAAAGATATTTTCCAAAATTAGTAACATCATTGGTGCATTCTAGTATATGGATGCCCAAATAAAGAAAATTTTGTCTAGTAAAATTAATTTAAGTAAAGCAACATAAGTTGTTTGGATAGATGTTTCAGTTCCTTGGCCTCAATCCATTACTATCTCCTCAAGCAAAGGGAAATGAATCCAAAATACCCAATATGAAAACTTTTGCCTAAGATGTTATGGTTGTCATCAATATGGCCACTTGAAGAATTATGCTCGATCATTTGATCATGCATTGATTCCTTATTGGTGGAGGAGAATGCCCTGCATGTGAATGGTCCTAAACCTTCAAACGTACAAGTTCACAAGGAAAAAGCTCATCCTCTAGCTACAAAAATTGGCCTGCAGGAATCAAGCAAGCAATAAAAAACTCAAACCTGAAAGGAGAATTCAAATCAAATCATTGATAAAAGCTAAATGGTTACTAAAGACAGTCTAGCTAGTTCTATGGAAAATATTAGCACCTCAGATAATATTCTTGAAGCCAATTATGAAACAATCGATGATAATTAGTTTTTTTAAATGAAGATCATATAGAATGTGTTACAACTAGATATTACGTCAAGAGCTTGAGGCACAAAATTAAATTCTTAGATGTTGCCACTTTGAATGAGGAAGAACCTATGCTATAGAAGAAAAACAATCAAAATAGCCATCGCCTATAAACTTCATAACAATCCCAATGGTTTTGGACTATTGTTTTTGTTATGATTGGGTGGTAGCTATAGATTTTTTTTAAGTTTCTAATTTGGAAGTGGTGTACTAATATGTCATGTTCTAAAAGTTATTTTGTCGATACACGATATTCTAAGGTTTAGTTGTTGTACTAAGTGGATGATAGTATTTTGTAAGTTTGCTGCAACATATTGTACTATCTTACATAGTTTTATGTACAAGTTTGGGGACCCTAAAACCCTTTTTTACCCTAATAAAAAAAGATCATATTTTTCAGTCTTGACAGGGACACTGCAATGGAAAAAGGTATATGCCTCTCCTAGCAAATATCGAAGTTCAATTCATGGGGAGGATTACCCCCGATGTGCCTCCAACTTTTCAACCTATTAAAAAAATGGAATTATATGTTATTTTTTGTAACAGCATTGGGTGTTACCACTATAAGCCCTAGCTTGTTGGGTTAAATGAAGTCAATAGGACCCCTAAAACTCCAAAGCATCAAACTAGGGCAGCCAATCGATAAACACTTAGTCAGTACCAACAACCTATCCCCTTATGGATACATCATGGTTTGAACGTTAGCCTCTCCAAAGAGAGGCCAAAGCTCTAACCACTATATTATCCTCATAAAACATTTATTTGTGTACTTGTGCTTTGAATTATGTAAATATGTAAAAACATATAACATATAAATTAAAATAAATGTTAAAAACAAAAAATTAAGTTTATCTATATGTCAAATGGTTTTTATGTTGACATAACAATGATAAAAATTAACACATCTAAATAATAATGTTACATTAGAATGTAAAAGATGATGAAATGCATTTTCATATAATTTTTGTTTCTTAGAATTTGGTCATGCATAAAATTCAAAGGTAAATGTAAATTAAATATGATATGCATGCATGTTATATTTATGTCTCTATCTATAGAATTCTAGAAAATAAAGTGAAATAATTGTCATGTACAAAGTTTTAAGGATATTTAATATGTAGAAATGGTTTTTAAGTGACATGTTTTTTTGATGAGATCGTAATGGTAACATAATTTTAAATTAACAATATAAATTATAAACATATTAGTGCACCTTTTATTCATTAGGAAGGACAAGAAGAGCAAGCTATTTTGATTTGATGGCTGTTGCTTATAAAAATGTTGGAGATACATATATTTAGACAAAGGTAGAGGAATATCATGTGACTACTACAACTCTAACCTATGCACTCCAAAAATTCTCTCTTCAAACACTCATAATGAGGCCTTTATATAGAAATATAGATTCCTTGCCTCTTACTCAACCCTAAGACTCATGTACATGTGGACTACATGCACATTTACATAATTGCACATTCTAACACTTTTGCATTTATTAAATTACTCTAATAAACTATTTATATCCTAATATAAACATAATCTAAATATGTATCCATGAAGGTACATTAGTAAAAAACCAAATGATGTAATACATTCCAACACCCCCTTGTATTACATTATTTGGTTGATGAAGACATTAGTCTTCAATAAGGATCTTTCTTTTCTGGGTGTCCATCTTGATGAGGTTATTCTCCTTCTTTGGTTTGCTGATATATGAATAGAGTGTAGTTTTGTTCTCCTCTCTTCCTCTTAATTTTGAATATTCTATTTCTCTTTTTTTTTTGTGATATGCTGGTTCTACATATTCTACATCTTGTTCTTCAACAAATGTATTAGTATTATTTTCAAATTGAACAATATATTCTGATGTTCCCATTGCATCCAAAGAATATATATTTTTATGAATTGATGTAGTAGCTTCAATTTCTCCTTGGTTTATTATGAGGTACATATTGACTCCATTGGAGTATTTGAAGTCAATTATTCTTTTGCTCTCTACTAACTTTGCTACTGAAATGAGATTGGATGATAAACCTGGAACATACATGACATTATGTAGCACAAAATTTGGAAATAACTTGCTAGGATCTACACATCCATAACCATGTATATGGTTAAATTTTCCATTTTTAATTCTTAGTATGTAGTTGTTTGTGACTTCAAGATAATCAAACCATTGCAAGTTTTCGTTCACATGATGACTTGCACATGAATCTATGTACCAAATGTCCTTTCCATTTTGATTTATGATATTATTTGAGTTTGTACAAATTTTATACCTTTCATAAGGCATATTGGATGTATTTTTATCTTGAGTCCTTTTATAGTGATGATATGTTACTCTTGTCAATCTATCCATATCAATGTGTTTTAATTTCTTCTTTATTGTAGTAGTCTTGTTTATATCTCCCTAATAATACTCTTTTGTAATTTATTGAATCAATCATGGAGATAATTCTCAAGATTTTCAAGCTATGAACTCAATGCTTATACTTAAATTTCTAATATTAACTTTTATTGAATCCCTAGATATGTTATGATCTTAATGAGATAAAATCTTTTAGAATGAAATTTGACTATAACACTTTTATAACATTTTATCTCTTCTTGTAGAAAGCTTTTTAGAAATGCAATTTCAAAGATAAGAGTTCAATATATTTAGTTGGATTGTCTATGTCCTTCTAAATCAATCTTCCAACTATAATTTTGATGCAAGCAATATCTTAATTTCTTCACTCCCTTTGATCAATGCTTATGGAAAATTCTTAAACTTCTAATATGTAAGTTTTGATGTAGAATTCCTTTTCTCTCCCAAGTTTAGAAGTTTTAGTAAGTTTATATGTTTGCAAATACTAATCTTATGACTCCTTGTTTCAATATTTGCAAATACTTGAAGCAATAATGAAAAATAATTGAAATGCTTCTACTTTGTATTTTGTTCTTAAGGTAATCAATCTTCTTTCTAGGGATTCTTACAACTCCTTATAACTCATATTATTTAATAACCCTAGAGTATTATCCTTAGTTGATATCAACCTTAGAAATATGGACCTTGATACCATTTTTAATATTGCAATAATCTTGAAACATATTCTTACCTTCCAAGCCCTGAGTCTGATTTGCAATATGACTGTAATAAATACAATTTTTAGAGTAGTAATGGTTGGTAGTTGACTCATTCCTTTTTATGTATGTGATATATGCTCATAGATTTTTTGTCTATGTTCTTCCTTCCTCTTTGATCCTCAAGCTATTTTTCTCCTTACATGCACTTTCTACCTTGTCTTCTTCAAATGTATTGCTCTCACTATCATGCACTATATGAATGTATATATGGGATTATTTTAAATAGATCTCCTTTTGGTTCTAACTAAAATGTATGCAGATAGTGCCAAGTGGTATGTAACGTCTACAGTACCTTCCAACATCAATATCTTTTCCAAGTGGTGATGAGGCTCTTTTGCTTCCCTCTCAAAGTTCTAGCTGTGAGTTCCTCATCTAACGTCTCCTTTAGGATGTTACTCAAATTATGGTATGCGCTCAATCATGGTTTATTTTGTTTTACATCTAAGTTATATTCAAAAAATGGTATATATCTCTTTATTACATGAAATGTGCCTTCTCCACATGGTAGATGTTCTCTTCTACTATGCTCTAATCTCCAATATATTAATTTAGCTCACTTTAATGCTCGCTTCACTACAATTCTTGATGCTATTCCTTGTTTTTTGTGAATACATTTATCTTGAAGAACACAAGCTTATACTGAGAGGGGGGGTGAACAGTATAAGACCACTTTTTACTTTCTTTCCAAACCAATATCAATTAATGTCCTTAATTGCAATAACCAAATATAGCAGTGTGCATTAATAACTCAGATAGCGGTAGTAAGCAAGAGCACAAGTCACCACACACAATTGAGACACAAGATTTAACGTGGTTCCCCCAATGTGAGGTACTCCACGGAGAAAATATTTTACTAAAACTTTCTCAATCAATCTCTTTGGGAATCACTCCCAATTACAATGTTTATGGATCTCTATCCAAAGGAGATGTTGATCCCCTAATCTCAAGTTCGTGGATCTCTTCCATAGGAGAACTCTTTCCCCTTCTGCTCTGGCTATGTGATCTTCTAGAAGACTCTGTCTCTCTGCTATCCTAACTGGTGGACCTCTCTCCACTTGAAGACTCCTCACTCAGATCTGTCTTCAACTATGTTGGCTGTTGGATCTCTATCCACTGAGACTCTGTCCTCTATACTCTGTCACCTCCAAAGCTCTGTCAATAGGCTCACTAAGAACCTGCTCAATAGGCTCACATAGAACCTGCTTAACAAGCTCACACAGAACTTGTCAAATCTGCTTAACAAGCTCACATAGAACTTGTCCAAATATACTCAAGCAAGCTCACCAAGAACTTGCCCAAATATGCTCTAGCAAGCTCACCAAGAACTTGCCCAAATCTGCTCTAGCAAGCTCACCAAGAACTTGCCCAAATATGCTCTAGCAAGCTCACCAAGAACTTGCCCAAATATACTCTAGAACTTTGTTCACAAATATGTCCTAAAACTTATCCACAAATCTATCCCAAAACTATCCCAAAACTATCCATAAATCTGTCCCAAAACTATCCCAAAACTATCCACAAAGCTTTCTCAAAACTATCCACAAATGCCTTCTCAAAGGCTCAATCAATCATGCTCAAGTAGCACTCAAATCTCATCCACAAATATATCAAGGCAAATCTCAAATATGAACTCAACAATGAATGGCAATGTACTCTTCAATGGATGACAACAATGATCCACAATGATCTCAACTCAACTCAACTCATAGAAGCATAAAGAGAATTGTTAGAGACTCAATATGTTCTAATATCAATATCAACTCAACTCAACTCAAATCAACTCATAGAAGCATAAAGAGAATTGTTAGAGACTCAATATGTTCTAATCTCAATCTCAACTCAACTCAACTCAAATCAATCTCAACTCAACTCAAGTCAATCTCATAGAAGCATAAAGAGAATTGTTAGAGACTCAATATGTTCTAATATTACTCTCAACTCAAATCAGAATAATGGAATAGTTTGTTTCATAGGACTTGAACAATCACTTCACACATCACTTGACTAGGCTCAATCAACTCAACTCAACCAATCACCACAAGGGACAACTCTCTCTCACACAACCCTAGTCCAAGTATGTATCAACCAACTCAAATGTTTCCAACAATGCTCAACCACAAATCTCACATAACAATGATACTCATGTTCTTTTCTAACTCAAGTTCTTTCACAACCAATGGGCTTCAACAACTATGCTTATCAAACAAGGTTTAGACACAACTCTCAATTCAGAAAACCTTGAAGCATTCAACCAACCACTTTCGAAAAGGAAACCACAAACAATCCTTTTCCCTCCAATGATATTTCAGAAATCAACCACCATAAACAATCAATAGGAGAATGTGCCCATACCTTTTATGAAGATGAAAAAACCTCTTTGTAAATCTGCCACAATCACAAAATTCTTTTGCCAATCTTCACAAGGGTTAGTAGATCACAAAATAATCAACATTACTCCACTTTTCAATAATCATCACCAAGGCCTTTAATTGCACAACTTCCTTATCTCTCCTAAAACCACTTGTACCATAAAATAAAATAAATCAAAACATTGCATAACCTTTTCACTCCCAAAACCACTTATACCATAAAATAAAATAAATCACAATATTGCATACCTTGTCACCTCATGAAAGAATTAATCCTCTTGAAAAAGAACAAGGCAAACTTCACTTTTGGAACCCCTTTGCAAAATCAGAAATATCTCTTTACACACACCTTATTTCTCCTTCTAAATAAGTTAGTCAAATAGCCCTCGAAATAAGCTTTTCGACGATATATAATATGCCCCCTTTTCTAAAATAAATTGAAACCTTTAAAAAAAAAAAAAAAATATATATATATATATGCCAACCTCCATTAATTGCACATAGGTCGGCCCTCCATTAATTTAAACTTAAACTTTAAACTTTAATATCTTCATCACCGGAGGTCCTTTTCCGATGAAACAAAATTCCACCTTGGCTTTTAAGAAAATCCCTTTCCACATAAGCCCACCATGGTTTTAAATAAAACCTTTTATTTTGCCTGCCTTGGTTTTCATAAAAACCTTGTATATAGCCATGCTTTCCAAAATATCATAAATGATTATTTATGAAATATTTTGGCCACCAAAACCAAATGTGATCCATGTGACATCAATGATCCATGTGACATCAATGACAACATAAAATACCTCAAATTAACTCAAATTTCCAACAATCTCCCCCTTTGTCATTGATGGCAACACCTCTAATGCAAACACCACAATCACTGCAAAAACCATCTCTGAGAATCAAAGTTGCTCCCCCTGACTCAATACTCTCTATGGAGGTTGCTCCCCCTAACTCAATACTCTCTTTGGAGGCTGCTCCCCCTAACTCAATGCTCTCTTTGGAGGCTACTCCCCCTAACTCAAATCTCTCCCCCTTACTCAAATCTCTCCCCCTTTGACATCAATGGCAAAAGGGACACCTATGGGGCTAAAAGATATGACTCTTAAGCTTAGCCCCCTCACCCCCTTCTCTTTTGAGGTGATTAATTTTGGGGTGGGAGTACTTTTACTCCCATATCACATTGTTTCTTTCCTCTATCAACTTCCTTCCATGTTTTTCTGATATCCTTCTCTTGATGAATTACTTGATCTTCTTGTCTAGAACCTATTTGACCTTCTTGCCTTGAACCTATTTGGAATTGAGTCCTACACCATCTTGCAATATGCCCAAAGTTATTGCAATTAAAACACTTGATATTGTAGCCTTTGGTTGGTGCCCATGTCCTGAAATCTTTCTTAAAATAATTTCCATATCCATTCCTTTCCTGAACCCTGTATTGTGAAGCTCTATTTTCATGACCATTATAACCATGACTTCTGAAATGTGTAGCTCTAAAACCAAAACCATGTTGCTCATTTCCTTTGCACTGAAAAGCTTTATGACCAATCCTGTTGCATGAGAAGCAATGTCCCTGAAAACCATACCTTCTTCCTTTGAAGTTTCTTCTAGAAAAATCAAACTTCTTTGATCCATGGATCCTGCAATGTATAGCCCTATGTCCAAATCCATTACAAGAAAAACAATATCCTTGAAAAGCTCTTTGTTCATGCCTTGGTTCCTCATACCTTTCTTGACCATTATCCTTATGATCATCTTCAACTTGTGCATTGCATTCTTGAACCTTCTTTGTAGCATCTAAAACCTCTTCCTTAGTTTCTTCCTTGCCTTTCTCTTCAAGAATTTCTTTTCCCTTTGAGCTTGATTCACCTATCTCAAAACAAGAACCAAACTGAATATTTGGAGCCATAGGAACTTTGGAACTTTCCTCACAAATCTTAGGTGCTTCCTTGCTTTCATCTTTTAGAACTTCCTTTCCTTTTGAGTGTGACTTTTCTTGGAAGTAAGATACAACCTTAAAATAAGTTTCCACTCCTTTTTGAATCTTTTCATCTAATGTATCATGTCTTGCCGTGGTTACCCTTAGTTCTTCATTCATCCTTTCTTCTATCCTTTTTGCATTTTGAAGCTCTTCTATGAGATTACTGATTGTTTGAAGTAGTTCTTCTCTAATTTTGACATCTGTTCGAATCTTGTTTTCAAGATTCCTATATTCTTATTTTAACCTTTTGATTTCTGATTTTTGTTTACTTGGCTCATCCTCTTCCTTTTCTATTACCAAAAATGAGACTTCTTTATTTTCACTACTGCTAGAATTGTCACTAGAACTACTGCTTTCTTTTTCAAATACACTTTCCTTGTTGTAATTGTTGTAGTATGTGCAATCATCATCTATATGCCCAAAATATCCACATATGAAGCATTTTAGTATCCTTAGACCTTTCTTGTACCTATCTACTTGCTCAATGGCTATGGCAAGCTCTTCATGTCTTTCTTCAATAGGCACATCTTCTTCTTTAACTTCAATACCTAGGAATAGGTGTTCTTGCTTTTCTTCACTTATTCCAAAGAATGTACATTCTTCTTCATCTGAATGATCTTTATCATTGTAATCTGAACTATCACTTGCTTCTACAATGTAGTAAGATTTCTTAGCCTTACAAAAAAATTTCTTCTTCTCATACCTGTTTTGCTTGAATCTGTCATCTTTGTCATGCTTATGCTTTCCATCTTCTTTTCTTCTATGACCCTATTTTTCATCATCACTGATTTCTTCATGTGGACACTTGTATGCATAGTGACCAAGATCACCACACTTGTAGCACCTGACTTTCCTTATATCTCTGAAATTCCTTGAGTCCTTATTCCTTTTGATGAAGTTAGCTTCCTCATCATTTTCTAAAACTCTATCTATTTCTGAAACTTTTCCTTTCTCTTTTTTGAAGCCTTGAATGCAATCTCTTTTATTGGAGCTTGATGCTTACTTACCCTCATCTCATAAGTTGTGAGAGTACCTTGCAATTCTTCCATTGTTAACTTGTTGATATCCATTGTCTCTTCTATTGTTGAAACCTTAGCATCATATTTCATGGGAAGTGATCTCAAAACCTTTTGAGTAACTTCTGATTCTTTCATCTCAAAACCTAGGCCTCTCATGGTGTTAGTAATCTCATCAACTCGAAGTAAGAACTTTGCAATATCTTCAGAATCTTCCATTTTCAATTCCTCAAATATTTTTCTATGAGTTTGTAGTTTTGCCAACTTTACCTTGGAATCTCCTTCATAAGTATTCCTCAACTTGGTCCACATCTCATTAGCTGAAGTACATACCATGACCTTTGCAAAATCTATCTCACGTAGCCCACTCAAAATATAATTCATTGCTCTTGCATTGATCTCAACCAATTTCCTGGTAGTCTTATCTTCCTCGGGATCACCTTCAACCTTATACTCTTTTTCAACCATCTGCCATACCTCATATCCTTGTGATATCAAGTAGTTCTTCATCCTCATGCTCCAGAAAGCATAATTGTTACCATCAAACAATGGAGCCTTATTTGAAGATAATCCTTTCTGTGAAGCCATCTGTGTTCTTTGTAGAATCTGCCCTCAAGTTGTTAGCCTTTCTGAAGGAACCCACTCTGATACCAATTGAAGAACACAAGCTTATACTGAGAGGGGGAGGTGAACAGTATAAGACCACTTTTTACTTTCTTTCCAAACCAATATCAATTAATGTCCTTAATTACAATAACCAAATATAACAATGTGCATTAATAACTCAGATAGCAGTAGTAAGCAAGAGCACAAGTCACCACACACAATTGAGACAAGATTTAACGTGGTTCCCCCAATGTGAGGTACTCCACGGAGAAAATATTTTACTAAAACTTTCTCAATCAATCTCTTTGGGAATCACTCCCAATTACAATGTTTATGGATCTCTATCCAAAGGAGATGTTGATCCCCTAATCTCAAGTTCATGGATCTCTTCCATAGGAGAACTCTTTCCCCTTCTGCTCTAGCTATGTGATCTTCTAGAAGACTCTATCTCTCTACTGCACTGACTGGTGGACCTCTCTCCACTTGAAGACTCCTCACTCAGATCTATCTTCAACTATGTTGGCTGTTGGATCTCTATCCACTGAGACTCTATCCTCTATACTCTATCACCTCCAAAGCTCTATCAATAGGCTCACTAAGAACCTACTCAATAGGCTCACACAAAACCTACTTAACAAGCTCACACAGAACTTGTCAAATTTCTTAACAAGCTCACACAAAACTTGTCCAAATATGCTCAAGCAAGCTCACCAAAAACTTTCCAAATATGCTCTAGCAAGCTCACCAAGAACTTGCCCAAATATGCTCTAGCAAGCTCACCAAGAACTTGCCCAAATATGCTCTAGCAAGCTCACCAAGAACTTGCCCAAATATACTCTAGAAATTTATCCACAAATATGTCCAAAAACTATCCCAAAACTTGTCCACAAATCTATCCCAAAACTATCCCTATCCACGAATTTATCCCAAAACTATCCACAAATCTTTCTCAAAACTATCCACAAATGCCTTCTCAAAGGCTCAATCAATCATGCTCAAGTAGCACTCAAATCTCATCCACAAATCTATCAAGGCAAAGCTCAAATATGAACTCAACAATGAATGGCAATGTACTCTTCAATGGATGACAACAATGATCCACAATGATCTCAACTCAACTCAACTCATAGAAGCATAAAGAGAATTTTTAGAGACTCAATATGTTCTAATCTCAATATCAACTCAAATCAACTCAAATCAACTCATAGAAGCATAAAGAGAATTGTTAGAGACTCAATATGTTCTAATATCAATCTCAACTCAACTCAACTCAAATCAATCTCAACTCAACTCAAGTCAATCTCATAGAAGCATAAAGAGAATTGTTAGAGACTCAATATGTTCTAATATTACTCTCAACTCAAATCAGAATAATGGAATAGTTTATTTCATAGGACTTGAACAATCACTTCACACATCACTTGACTAGGCTCAATCAACTCAACTCAACCAATCACCACAAGGGACAACTCTCTCTCACACAACCCTAGTCCAAGTATGTATCAACCAACTCAAATATTTCCAACAATGCTCAACCACAAATCTCACATAACAATGATACTCATGTTCTTTTCTAACTCAAGTTCTTTCACAACCAATGGGCTTCAACAACTATGCTTATCAAACAAGGTTTAGACACAACTCTCAATTCAGAAAACCTTGAAGCATTCAACCAACCACTTTTGAAAAGGAAACCACAAACAATCCTTTTCCCTCCAATGATATTTCAGAAATCAACCACCATAAACAATCAATAGGAGAATGTGCCCATACCTTTTATGAAGATGAAAAAACCTCTTTGTAAATCTGCCACAATCACAAAATTCTTTTGCCAATCTTCACAAGGGTTAGTAGATCACAAAATAATCAACATTACTCCACTTTTCAATAATCATCACCAAGGCCTTTAATTGCACAACTTCCTTATCTCTCCTAAAACCACTTGTACCATAAAATAAAATAAATCAAAACATTGCATAACCTTTTCACTCCCAAAACCACTTATACCATAAAATAAAATAAATCACAATATTGCATACCTTGTCACCTCATGAAAGAATTAATCCTCTTGAAAAAGAACAAGGCAAACTTCACTTTTGGAACCCCTTTGCAAAATCAGAAATATCTCTTTACACACACCTTATTTCTCCTTCTAAATAAGTTAGTCAAATAGCCCTCGAAATAAGCTTTTCGACGATATATAATATGCCCCCTTTCCGAAATAAATTGAAACCTTTACATATATATATATATATATATATATATATGCCAACCTCCATTAATTGCACATAGGTCGGCCCTCCATTAATTTAAACTTAAACTTTAAACTTTAATATCTTCATCACCGGAGGTCCTTTTTCGATGAAACAAAATTCCACCTTGGCTTTTAAGAAAAGCCCTTTCCACATAAGCCCACCATGGTTTTAAATAAAACCTTTTATTTTTCCTGCCTTGGTTTTCATAAAAACCCTGTAAATAGCCATGCTTTCCAAAATATCATAAATGCTTATTTATGAAATATTTTGGCCACCAAAACCAAATGTGATCCATGTGACATCAATGATCCATGTGACATCAATGACAACATAAAATGCCTCAAATTAACTCAAATTTCCAACATATCTCCTTATTATTTATGTAGTGGATTAAACTATTTGATGGTATTATAGGATGCAAATATTCCCTGAGTTTTTACATTTCTTTTAGGTGCCAACTGGGTGTGTGTTTTGGTCTATAGAGTAGCAACTAATGATCTTCTTCAACTCCTTATTTGATTGGTGTAATGTGTAAAATCTCTCCTTGAAACTATTGTTATGTAGGTGCTCTCTTTGAAGCACATTGCTTGTTGTTCATGGGCAGAATAGGTATTGTGTTAGTGCCCAATCATGTTGTTGCTCCTTTTGCTTGTGTTGTTTGGTAAAGGCCTTACTAAGCCTTATTAATTTTTCCTTTACCAAATATTATCTTCCTTATATATTCTCGAAATACTATTTTGATTCTTAGACGTCTTCAATCGAACGATCCTATTTATGATTGCAATGTGTTGTACTTAGTGCCTTTCCTTTCGACATCAATGTGCAATGGATAATAGTCTTATCACTATAGAACATTTGTGCTATCAATAGATAATGACCTCTTACATCCTTTTATATTGCAAGTTTATTCTTGTTGTAGGAGCTATATTTTCTAGCATATTGTGATGTATTTTGATACCTTGAACCTTGTCTTATGTGGACCCCTTTGTTGGCTCTATTCCTTACTATTTAACCTGTTAAATGCTTGCTTTTTAGACATTATTTTCTTTCTAATGCTACTACACCAATAATATTTTCCTTTCCTTGATAAAGCTTTAATTTTAACTCCCTTTGAATGGTTCTTTCTATGATACAAACGTAGAGTAAAATTATGTAGATGTTTTCCCCTTGTGCTCTCAAACGGAGCCTCTTGAATTCTTGAAATGTAGGCTTCTACTTCCTTTACTAGTTGATATAGATTGAAGCCAATGTTGCCTTCTATCCTTTGGCAATACCTTCCTTGCTTGGTTTTATTCTTACTCTTTGCAACCCAATATTTTCACTAATATTTGCACTATATGCAAACTTGTAAGGTCTTATTTTACTTAGAATGATATCAATAGAATGTTGATATGTTTCTTTCTCTCGAAATATATCTAACTTCTATTATGTTTTCTATGTGCAGGTTTGAACCTTGTAGACTATAACTTCTGCACTTATCTTGAAGACTTGAAATGAATACTATTCTATGCAACCCTTGAAACTTTGAAACCGGTGCTTTATAACTTTAATAAAAATCCAAATATAAAAAGCTCAACTAATGAAATTTTGCACCTTTTTTTGCATACCTTTTTCCTTGTAGATGATGATGATGATAGTGACTTTGGTCACTTAAATTTTTTGCCTTTTGTAGATGCTATTGCAGCTCTTCTAGGCTGTCCAAAAATAGCTCACTTGCTCACCTTTTTGTAGCTTCAATACTTCACTAATTTTCTGCTCAATACTGTAACTTGGTGGCTTAAATGCTCCTTCAGGATGTACCTCTAAAATCTGATCTTTAGCAGCTACTAATGCTGCCCAAATTGCTGCCTTTTTCTATTCTCAAATCTGAAATTTTTTAGATTGTAAAGTAGTCAATACCTTCACTGAAATGCTGTCCTTGAATCCCAAAAATTTGGTAGGATACTCCTCCAAATCGCATCTGATATGTTCACTCAAGAACCCTTCAATTATGGTCCCAAAATATCTTAAATTTGGTGGTTTTTCTATCTCCTTTCTCTTGCCGAATTCTAACTTCAAACTAGATCTCCTCCTCAAACAATTTAACAATATTGAGATCTATTCCAAACTACCTTGAAATTTGAAAATATTCTTGCCAAACCTTCTCCTTTGGGCTTGTTGTTGGATGGCAACAATTGTCCCAATTCCTTAGCTATCACGAGATTCTCCCTTGGTAGTAATTTCTCCAATGAGTTCTTCTAGGAACTCTTCCAATGAGGCTCACCAAGCCTTCTTCTTGAGACCTCTCCAAGGTCTTCAATATTACAGCTTCAAAACCTTCAATAAGACCTTCCTTGACCTTTTCACTCTTCAACTATGGAAGTTTCATAGTGAGATCTTCTTCCTTGGATCTCCTAAATCTGTTGCTACTAAAATTTGCAATAGAAATTTTGTTAGTTCTTCTCAATGCTCAATATTCCACTATGGAAGTTCTTCAATAGGGCCTTCTATGGACCTCTTCTTCAATGTGAAGTTTTCAATCTTCAATGGAGATCACCAATCTCCAATATTCACTAGGACTCTTCTCCTTGAGTCTCTTCTTCCTTCAATGGGGTCTTCTTTCTAGGACCTCCTTCCTAGATTTGCAATCTTCAATGTGGCTTCCTTGGCCACTAGATCTCTCCTCAAAATTTCAACTAGGAGTCTTCAATATACAAATCTCTCAATGGTACCATTCTCCTTAAGCTTCCAAATATTCAATATTTATTTTTTTACAACAAATAATTAATCCTTGCACGAGGAAAGTACATTGAATTTCAAGCAACGAAGATGAAGTTCTTCTCTATCTATTGTAGGAAGCTTCCCAACTTCTGAGAGTTAATTTTTTGCAACAAGAAAAACTTAGATGATAGTAATCCAATAATATTTTTGAATCTCCTTTCTTCTACAATAAAATATTAGAAATGATAATAAAAATTTCTATATCTCTATAGAAAATAATCTTCACTAGTTGGATTGCCAATCTAGTGGATGCAATGTTGAGTTCTAGTCTTCACAAGTTTTTACAACTCTATGGAAAAACTCTAGCCAAATCTTATCAATCAATCATGTGGATTTCTCTACTTCCTATTATTCTACCTAGAGCTTCTTCTATCAAAAATCTATTGTGATGGTATTTGCATGCAATGACACACAATGGTTGATCCAGTTTGCAAATACTCAACAATAGCAATGGTGATCACTTGTGGTTTTCCTTTGATCCACCATGGCTCTAATACCATTGTTAGCTTTTGGAGCCTTAAACTTAAAGGAAATGCAATCACAAGTATTGAAATAAGAATGAAATGTTATAACTATGATAATGACAACTTAACATGCATGAAAATATGATAGAAAACTTCATACAATGCTCTAGAAATGCTCATATAAGAAAGCTCATAAAAATTACAATGCTCCTCTAATGGAGTTTACAACCACTCCATATTAACAAAATGGAGCTACATTGTGACTACTACTACTCTAACCTATGCACTCCAAAATCCTCTCTTCAAACACTCACAATGAGGCATTTATATAGGAAGATAGATTCCTTACCTCTTACTCAACCCTAAGACTCATGTACATGTGGACTACATGCACATTTACATCATTGCACATTCTAATACTTGTGCATTTATTAAATTACTCTAATAAACTATTTATCTCCTAATATAATCCTAATCTAAATATGTACCCATGAAGGTACATTAGTAAAGAACCAAATGGTGTAATATATTCCAACAAGAAGGTGAGCAAAGAGGGAGTGCAAGCCAAGAGAAAGCTCCATTAGCTAGTATGGAAGTAAAATCGCATTTGAAAGCCGTAATGGAAATTCATAACTACCTAGTTGGAAGTATGGAGACCCAAGTTAGAGATAAGAAAAAGAGTAAATACATGGCAAGTTTGATCCAGGTTGTAGATGTTACACTAGAAGTGAGTATCAAGGATGAGATGATTGAGCATAACATAATGGTTCTTAAAAGTAGATGTTTAATATGTAAGTTCCATAGATCATGGACATGGTTTTTCGAGATTCAAAATTGGATCAAGTGGAAGTGGAAATTCAAATTACTCTTGAATTTTCTTCCTAAAGATTTTTTCTCATCATATTTTGAAGTTTATAAATTAGAAATAAAATATTGGTTGATGGCCCATGGTTTAGGGTAAGAGAAGCACGTTATTTGAGACCATGGAATAATTTTTTTTAAGACAAAAACTATTAAGAAGCTTCCAATTTGGATTAGGCTTTTTGGACTTCCATATTTGTTTACAAATAAGGATTTTTTGAAGAATATTGGAAATACCCTAGGGGAATTTATAAAGGGGGGAATAACTACTAAGGAGTGAAACCATGCTATATATACTCAAATATGTATTGCCATGGATATTTCATAACCTTTGCCACAATCCATTAAGATAAAATTTGAATCAAGAGAATGGGATCAACAAGTAGATTATAAAAATATCACATTTTGTTGCCATAATTGTTATGATATTGGACACATAAAAAGAATTTACAAAGTGAAAAATATGAAGAAAGAGACAAAAAATTCTAGCCGTAAGATAAAATTCAAGATATAGTAAGAAAATCATAAAGTAATAGAAACCAGATTAGATCAAGGATATTCCACGTTGAAAGAAGAGGTAAATAAATCGTATCTACATTATCATTTGACAAGTTCAAAATAAATTAAAGGTGCAAAATAATATGAGAGAAATACTAAAACAAAGACAACAAAAGAGGTTATGTTTATTCCAGGTAAATCATCTTCATTTTCATCAACCAGTATAGAATCCTCTCAAAGTAATAAGAGTGAAAGGGATGAAGATGTTATCCCTTTCACTTCAAGTTTTTTTTTTTTTTAAGCGAAAAGCCCCTTACGGGGCCGCCTTGGTCTAAGAGACCACAAACAGGGGGTTCTACACCATCAAAGTCACCCGGGGGTCACACCCAGCCTTGCCCGTACTAACATTATCAATTGGATTTTGGGTACCCAATTTAGCTTTTTGGTAGGGTGGAGATTCGAACCTGGGACCTCCCTTGGAGGATTGCCTTCTCCTCTCCAACTGACCTACAACACCTGGGTTTTCACTTCAAGGTTTTAATATCAGCATAATAAAGAAATAAGGATGGAAGAGAATTTATATTTTTTAGAGCAGAATAAGAAGGTAATTGTTATAGAAGAGCATCCTTGCACTTTAAGGTTTCTAGGGTAACATAAAGAATATTGTGCTTTTGAATTTATTCCTTTAACTTCATATCATTCATAACAAGGTAAACCTAAAGATGATAAGTCTTACTATGAGTAGTGTGAGAAGATTCAAGAGATTGATGAAGATGAAAGTATTGGTAGCAATTAAAAAATAGAGGAAGACCCAAGAAGCAAAAGAAAGAGAAAAAGAAACCCAGAGGGATATAGATATGGGAAAACAAAAGCAAATATCACAAGTATTAAAAATAAGTGGGGCTAAACCCACAAAGAAAATAAAAATAATATCTTGGAATATTAGGGGAATGGATAAGAACCCTAAAAAGGCATTAAGAAATTGTGAGTTTGTTATAGAAAATATATTTATAGATATAAAATTTGGGTAATAAATATTTTAGTAATTAGTGGTGTTGAATTTCATCTTGGTAGAATTTATATTTTACAAGGCTTTTGATATCAAAGGAGTTGATTGTAAAAATTTAACATTTCGAGGAAGATGGAGATTGATAGAAAGGTAAACGAAGAATATCTTTAATCAAAAGATAAATTTGGATATGCTTTAATTAACTTGTTACAAATTTAATAAGAGCAATGTGATGTTTTATTTTTGTAATGGGAGTGGCCCCCAATAGAAGCCACACATAGCTTATTAAATAAAATAAAATAATAGATAGCATCAAACAAGTGGTCTCTAAGGTTGATAGAGTCCTATTATCTAAGCATGATATCCATGTTGTTTATGATAATTTAGGGAAACTATTTAGTATGTTCTAAGGTTTAATTTTACATATATAATTTGGCTAATATGATATGTGTACACATTTATCCATGTTAAGCTTTTAATTATAGTGTGCAATGGAATATTTGAGCAACTATAAGTGATCTCTCAATAAGAAGGAATGAATCAAAATTATTTGAAGTGGTAATTGTTTATTGGTTGAAGGTAATATAATTGGAATTAATATTTAATCAAATGGCAATAGTTCAGCTAGTTATATTCCTCAACATTCAAGGAGGAGACGAAAGTTTGAATCTTATCAAGTGATACATGTATAATATCCAAGATTTATTGTAATACCACTATGTGGTGATGACATAATATGGGTGGGTCCCATTTGAATCCTATGTAACCAATTGAAAAAATAATAATATTCAATATAAACATGGGGAAATTCCTTTCAAGCACTCTCACCCAAGAAATGTTTAATAAATTAGTATAATTATATGGTGAGGCCACATTATAGATAGTTGGTATTAGCTTAGTTGATGGTCATATTATTTTTGAATATGTTATTGGTTAAAAAGAGGAGTTTTTGGTGGATGTAGATGACATCAAAACAAAGGCGTTTGAAGGTTCAAGTGAAATCTTAAATATTTATGTAGTTTTTATGTTCATGCTAGGACATACTCATTATTTAGAGAAATTTTTGGGGTTAATCATAAAATCAGTGGAAAAATAAGAATATATCTATGTAAAGAGCAAGGGGAGGAATGCTTATACAACACTAGAAATAAGTAGTATTAATCGATCACATTGTTATGAATAAATACCTTTAATATTATGTGAATGAATGGAGAAGGGGGTTGTTATTAAGAGCTTGATGCCAAAATGGATGTATTGTTAGATCATATGGATAGAATATTGGGTGCTTCCTCCCAAAAAAGGTGATTATTAGGATAGTGGCAAGCGACGAACATAGGTCCAAGCAGTACATAGGAGATCTAAGTTAGTGGATTATGTATATCCCTTCAAACAAATGTGAGTATAACAAGGGAGATCAAGTTGTTTTTACTAAGGATATTCTTTCTTGAACTAGCTAATAATATAGGTAAGTGAAAGATGAAATGATACAAATGTGGTATGGTGTGGTGTAAAGTATGAAAGAAAATTTAATGCTTTACTTGGGAAATTTACACCTTCTATGAGAATGTCATGGAGGATTATTTGATGTTCAAAGGTGGAGATATAATAACTATATGTGTACATACATGGAAGGTTCACTTTGTAAACCTATTATATGGCACCTATATTCATATCATATTAACATATACCCTATTTTATGTTCTTCAATAAACTATATGTAGATTTAATTTGGGACCACTCTCATAAAAATATGAAAACACTACATTGTTTTTAGGTCTGTTAGACCATATCTCGCTTTCCTTCCATAAAAGATATTATTTATCTTCTTCAAACATGTATGTTTAATCTTTGTTAAATCCATAAGTAGACCTAATGGTAAGATATTGCAATATGAGGCTCAAGGTTTGAATCCAATGGGGCGTAGAGTTGTATACTATACTATAATAACTAGAGTTTGGTTGGATAAACATATATTAGATAAATAACATCCAATGGCCTATGGTCTTGTGGATATTAGAAACTACTTTATATTTTACCATTACATTTTGATAACACTTATGTTAAAATATAATTTTTTCCTATATTAGTGCTAGGATGAAGATCAACACCATGATTGGCTAAAATATTTTCTACTCTATTTTTTCTATATAAATATGTTGATAAATCCAATATTGTTAGGACCCCTTCCTAAAATTATTATGTAATTCCCATATTATTACGTAATGACCCATTTCCAATGTGGGGATCAAATTATAATGCTATTTTTATAATATTTTGTAAAGGTATGTGGCAATTGAGGTGCCTAGACAAGTGGAGCTATTTCATGTAACCATTATCAAGAATGTAACTATTGTTTGGTAGAAGATTCTAGCTCGAGTGGCACTTTGCATGTAAGGGAACTCTTGAGCATTAGGCTAGGGTTACATGAGGTGTATCTTTAAAAGATAAAGGTCCATAAATGAATGTATCTTTTTGGATATTGAATGAAATTATTGAAGGAGTTTGCCCCCTCAAAGAGGTCCATAATTTGGTGTTGTGTTTATGGTTGTGTTTATGAGATTATTATTTTTCTGCATTTACATTTTTTGTTGTAATATATTGTTATTCATGAATTTATGCTTTTATTGCAATAATTATGTGAATGTGCTCACTTTAATTAGAAGGCTCCTAACAAGTGGTATCAAAATGCTTTCCAATGTTGTGTTCCACTACAACTACAATAATTATTGCCTTGTCATTTCTACTATTAGGTATAAATTTTTTATGTTTTCCTTATTTTGCCAGTTTTCTTGTTAAAAAAACAACCATTTTTTGCCTTAGTTTATTAGGTTAGAAACCCTATACCATGGATTTCAAAATATCAAAAAGGAGTTGTTATTGGCTAATCTATATTATCTGTAAAGAATATATTGAAGTGAGGGATTATCAAGTTGTAATACCTAGGCCTTAGACAATAATCATATACATAATTGAGTATTATCAAGATACCCTCTAGGGTTAGGAGAAAATTTTATCGCTAGGAATATTTTTGATTGTGTATTATCCATAGTATATAGAATACAATATACAAGGAGATCACCCTCTCATATTGTCAAAGATGTGGGTAGTGTGCTCAAGGGTATGCATGGAATCCTCTATGAGTAGTAGCCTAAAAAATTGGTTTGAGCAGTATTGTTTGTCATTGGGGTATAAAAAAGGAATTATAGGTAGTACACACAACTTGGCTTAGAGTACCCTATTTTTTTTATCTTGCGTGTCAAAAAACTACATCACAAAAATGATCATAGTAAGAAGACTACACTATTCTAGAATTAACTAAACACAAATAGTCAATACAAATTGATGGTGAAAATAATAGTCACAATAGGGATTATTAGTAATAGTTAGGTAGAAGTCAGTAACAATCAAGATAGAGTCTGCCAACATTAGTAATAATTACCTATAACATTCGATAATCATAATAGGTAGGAAATTTATCACTAAATAATTATTAAAGATAGTGAGCTACAGTATCAATGACCAAACAGTGTTAGATAGAACAAATTCAATAATAGATAGTGTAGATTTTAGTAAGGGGTTAAACAAAAGTTAATTTTTTGAATGAACTAAGCCTCCAGGAGAGAAATAGACAACACTTGAAGACAATGCTCCCTTAGAAAAAAAATTGGGGTATAAAAAAAAATCATTGTGAGACCTATTTCATTGTGCTTGTCTTTTCGAGCTAATTATTTTGATATAAAACACCCAAATAATTTTTTTATACATTACTACAAATGGTAACTCTTGTATTAATACTTTTATTCTTAGTAAGTGTATGAGAGTGCTCCAAATTGAACCTAAATGGCTAGAGGAACTAGAGGACACCAAAAGGAGTTAGAGCAAAGCACCCTTATGAAGCAAATGCATGCTGAACATACTAATCTTGGTAATGAATTTGAACAAGTGAGGGAAGAAGTATCAATTTTGAGAGGTGAACACATTAGATCCAAAGCTGCATTTGAAGAAATATTTCTAAAAGGTTGAGGATAAATTTAGGGAAGGCTCAAAGATTTTTGAGCATGTTAAAATTAAAAAACTAGGTGGTGGTTTAGGAAATATAAATAAGGGAGTTTAGAAGGATAAATAAGGCTATCATTCTATTGTTGACATAGATACTTTGTTTAAGATGGCTAAATTAGACTTTCCTAACTTTAACGGATAATATATTGATGTGGTTATGTCGAGTAGATTAGTTCTTCAAACTTCATAATGTACCTAAATATTTGTGGATCACCATGATGACTTTTAAATTTGAATTTGGAGCCTTACAATGGCATTAATGGTTACAAAAGACAACTCTAGACCCTTCTTGGAAATATTTTGATTCATAATTATTCACTTGCTTTGGCCCTAGTGAATATGAGGACTTTATAGGAGCCTTAATAAAATTGAAACAAACCTCTATTATCCGTGACTATCAGACCCATTTTGGGAAATTGGATAATAGAACAAAGGGATTGAATAAAGGTTTTTTCAAAGTTGTTTTATTAGTGGATTTAAAAATGATATCAAGGTTGAGGTCAAAATGTTTAAACCATAGTCTATGATGCAAGCCATATGATTGAATAGATTAGTAGAAGATTTTTTTTGGCTTAAAGGAGATCAAATAAATTTCCACAAGCTAAACCCATATTTTCTTCCAAGTTCACACACAATATTGGCAATAAGTCTACCCTATTCAAGCATTTGACCACACAAGAAATGGATGCCCATCGAGCATAAGGTTTATGTTATAATTGTGATGATAAGTATTCACGAGGACATAAATGCATCCGAAATAAGTTATTTTTTTGGATGTACAAGAATCAATAAGTAGCGAACTAAAAGAATACTCTATGTACTAAGAACAATTAATGCAATTAAATAAATTTTGAGATGTGATATAACCTGGAGAATTTACCTCTTACAGAGGGTAGGTCTCTTGATATGTAAGCAATAGAAATAATTGATATTCGATGATGATGAATTGAATAAACCAATCTACCTATAAATAGATGAAATAATTCAATGAATGGACACAACCAATCGATGAACTGACACGTCTACTTTGGGATCGTTACATGGCTCCCCTCCTCAGAAAGCTTTGTCCTCAAAGCTAGAAATGACTGGAGAATACTCTTAGGTTCCCATGTAGCATCTTCTTCTGGAAGGTCCTACCACTTAATTAGGAACTCCTAAATTTGGCGTGATCGAAGATGTCATACTCTGGATCGTAGTATTGCTTCTGGTTGGAGAGTTATACGACCTTCTTCATCAAGTAGTGGGAGCTCTGTTTGGGATTGCACCTTTTGGCCAATAACTTGTTTGAGGCATGACACATGGAAAACTGGATGGATGCGAGATGAAGGAGGAAGCTCCAATTGATATGCTACTTCACCAATGCGACGAACCACTTTGTAGGGTCCATAAAATCGAGGTGCCAATTTTTGATTAGACTTGATCTTCAAGGATAATTGTTTATAAGGTTGTAAGCACAAAAAGACCATATCTCCAACTTTGAATTGTCATTCTGAATGATGTAGATCATGTTGTTGCTTCATACGGTTTTGTGCCTAGGTCAAATTATCCTTAAGAAGCTTAAGCATCATTTGACGTTGTTGTAACAAATCATCTACCTGGGCTACCTTGGAAGTGCCTAGAACATAGTCTATGATTGTCGGTGGTTTTTGACCATACAAGGCTTCAAATGGTGACATCTTAAGGGAAAAATGGTAAGAAGTATTATACCACCATTCGGCTAAGGAAAGCCATTGAATCCAGTGATGTTGCTTGTCTTGAGCAAAACAACGAAGGTAAGTACCTAAACACTTGTTGACAATCTTTGTTTGACCATTCGACTGGGGATGATATGCAGAAGATATATTCAACTTGGTACCACTAAGGTGAAATAGTTCCTTCCAAAAGTTGCTAGTAAATATAGGATCACGATCACTCACAATGGTTTTGGGCATGCCATGTAGTTTGAAAATGGAATCAAGAAATACCTTGGCCACCTTACTTGCCGAATAGGGATGTTGTAAGGCACAAAAATGAGCATATTTGGAAAGGCGATCTACTACCACCAAGATCATTGTTTTACCTTCAGATTTGGGTAGACCCTCAATGAAGTCCATGGAAATGTGCTCCCACTGGTGGTTAGGGATAGGTAAGGGTTGTAATAAACCAGGAGTTTTAACTGTTTTCCCTTTGTTACGTTGACATACTTCACACTCAACCACAAATGTTTTGACATCTGATTTTAGGCCTTTCCAGGAGAATGATTGCTTCACCCTTTGGTATGTTTTTAGGAATCCTGAATGTCCTGCAGTAGGAGATGCATGCAATTCTTGGAGAATCATTGATTTAATAGTGGAATATTGAGGAAGGTAAATACGATATTTCTTGTGAAGTACTCCATCAGAATAAGAGAAGTAAGAATGCAAGGATGATCCAAACTTTATATCTTGAATGACTTGAGCAGTCTCTAAATCAGCCATCCATTCTTCTTGAAGTTGGGAAAGCCATTGGGGACAAGGACCCGAGATGGCATTGATGGTCACCTCATCTTCGTATTTGCGAGACAAGGCA
This sequence comes from Wollemia nobilis, assembly GCA_028583015.1. Taxonomy (NCBI): domain Eukaryota; kingdom Viridiplantae; phylum Streptophyta; class Pinopsida; order Araucariales; family Araucariaceae; genus Wollemia; species Wollemia nobilis. The sequence continues at coordinate 7,655,105 of JAQPPZ010016936.1, forward strand.
TCAACTACTATATTTTCTTTACCTTTCTTGTATTCAATGACAAAATCATAACCCAAGAGCTTGGTCAACCATTTATTTTGTTCAGGATATGAAAGATGTTGTTCTAAGAAATGCTTAAGGCTACTATGGTCAGTTTTAATGATGAAATGACTACTTAATAAATAATGTCTCCATTTCTCTATAGCATGTAGAATAGCTAGCATTTATTTTTCATAAGTGGATCGGCCCAAATTCTTCCCTAAAAGTTGCTTACTCTCAAAAGCCAATGGATGTCCTTCTTGCATTAAAACCACTCCAATACCTGTGCCAGAAGCATCACACTCAATGATGAAGGGCTTGCTAAAATTGGGAGTGGCCAAGACTAGAGTGGAACACATAGCCTCTTTGAGGGTGTTGAAAGCCTGAGAAGCAACTTCATTCCAATGAAAAGCATCCTTTTTGGTAAGAGTTGTGAGTGGTGTCGCAATATTACCATAGTTGCGGATAAATTTTTGATAATAGCCTATGAGTCCTAAAAAACCATGAAGTTTTTTGAGTGATTTTGGTAAAGGCCAATCTTGAATAGCCTTGATTTTATTAGGATCTACTTTAACTCCTTCATGAGATACTATATGACCCAAATATTCCACCTCTTGGACTCCAAATGCACATTTGGATCATTTAACAAATAGTTTCTCCTTTTGTAATAGATAAAGGACCTTGTCAACATGATCTAGGTGATCCTTCCAAGATTTGTTGTAAATTAAGATATCATCAAAGAAAACTAGGACAAACTTACGAAGATATGGCCTAAAGACATGGTTCATGAGACTTTGAAAAGTAGATGGAGCATTAGTGAGACCGAAGGGCATGACTAGGAACTCATAATGACCTTCATGAGTATGAAAAGTTATTTTAGGGATATCTTCTTCTCTAACCCTAATTTGGTGAAAGCCCGAGCGTAGGTCTAGCTTAGTGAAATAGCTTGCACCATGTAATTCATCTAACAAGTCATCGATGACTGGGATAGGAAACTTATCTTTGATGGTAAGCTTGTTAAGAGGATGAAAATCAGGACACATGCACCAAGAGTTATCCTTACGGTGTACCATCACCATGGGGGATGAATAAGGATTGATGCTTGGATGAATGATTCCATGCTCTAACATTTCTTGGACCAGTTTCTCAATTTCTAATTTTTGGGGTTGTGGATAGCGATAAGGATGCATATTAGGAGGAAGACTACTAGGAATTAGATGAATGGCATGATCATGTGACCATTTAGGAGGTAGACCCTTTGGTTCACTAAAGACTTCTTCATAATTATCCACAATATTTTGAAGATCCCTAGGAAGAGTTGTAGGAGAAGAATCCAAGGATTGAGCCTCAATGGAATTTATTTGGGCAAGAAAACCATAGCCACCTTTCTTCAATATCTTCTCCATGCTATGTGAACTCACTACCCGGGAAGGAGGAGGTTTAATCCCTTGAAGACAAATGACCCTTCCATTCTCTGACCACTTGATGTATAATTTTTGGAGATTAATAGTAACATCGCCAAGTTGAGATAACCATTGTGCTCCCAAAATGATGTCTGAGCTTCCTAGGTTCATAACAAAGAGAGTACCTATCCATGTATAATTTCCCATTTGGATTGTAATTTTAGATGTTCGACCCACACATTGAGCATTGCCTCCATTTGCAATAAGGACTTGAAATTTATCTTGATTAGAAGAATGGATATACAAATTCAAGGATTTGGTTGTTTTATAATCGATGAAGTTATGTGTACTTCTAGAATCAATCAACACATTAACACGCTGGTGTTTAATGAATCCTTGCACCTTGATAGTGTGATGAGCTTGAATACCCATGAGTGCATGTACCGAGAGAGCCACTGTATCATCTTCTTGTGTGTCATCATTTGTTGGTTCTATAGATGGCTCAGGTTGAGGTATATCTTCTTCCTCAGCCACTAAGGTATCTTCATATTCTAAGTGAAAGTTTTGACTTTGTACACAAGCTTGATCTCTTGGGTGATGTGAATGACATTTAGAGCAAAAGAATCTTGTGGATCGCTCAAAATTGTGATAAGGACGATGAGAGTTGAAATCACGTCTATAGGGAGGACCAACATCTTGGAGTTTTTGTTCTACTGCTTGAGCTATACGTTGTGCATCATCTAGGGTATAGGGATCATGCATGTCAACTTCCTTGTGAATCTTATCCTTAAGACCATAGTGAAAAGCAGAAACCACCACTATTGGACTTAATTCATGGGTATAGGTGAGTAGACTAGTAAATTCAGAGATATAGTCATCTACTGATCCTGTTTGCTTAATTTGCATAAGATGGACCACGTATGATGTGGAAGATCCTTTATCATATCTTCTAAGAAATTTTTCCTTAAATTCAGGCCATAAAAGAGGACACTGATTTTCATGAAGTTGCCATAACAACCATTGATATGCTTGTGTACCCAGTTTAGAAGCTGCAAAAGCAACACGACCTATTTTTGGAATATGGTGTAATCGGATAAGGCCTTCCATTTTTTCTAGCCATCCACGAGGGTCAACCCCTTCAAATGTGGGCATGTCAATTCGAGGAACTTGAACATCATGAGGCCATTCCAAATATTTGGAAGCACCACCTACTTCTGGGTCTAAATCATTGGTGAAGCCTTGGTTAGAAGCAACCACTTGTCTTTGATGAGTATTTAAGGGTTCGAGATTGAGAGTATTTTGTGACCTAGGGGTATGAGGAGGTGTTGCAGAAGTTATATGGGCTTCAATGGATCTTAGCATAGTACAAATTTCCTTCAACATTGTTTCTTGTTGAGTAAGATATTGACGTAAGGGGGCATCCACATTGTTGGGAATTGGGATAGATTCCCTAGGAGGAGGGTTATTGAGAAAAGGATTGGTATGGTTCGAAGAAGGAGAAGCCATGGAATTTAATGAAGAATAATGGCGTTGGTCGAAACTATTGATGTTGTTGGGAGTATTAGGATGCATACCTTGACTTCTTGGTGGTTGCCTTCTTGTCATAAACACATTAGTTGGTGAGGAATTTCATTGCAATATTTCATTTACTCGATTCCACTCATGAGGAATTTTGTGATTAATTTGTTCAACTCCTTGTTAATAGAAACTAGCTCCAAAATTCAAATTTTGAATGTTTAGAATTGGAATTTTGTGAAAAAAAATTAAAAATTTTGGTTTCCAATGTCACAACTGACACAATTAAAATTCAATTTTCTAATATCACAACAACCCAATTAAAATTAAAATTTTAATTTGCTCAATGGTCAAGTTTTTTTCTTTTGCAATGATCAACTAGCATGGGGGCAACAACTTGGTAGACTGTAAAGTTTTGCAACAATCAACTAGCATGAGTGTGATAACTTGGTAGCATGGGATGAACAATGAGATGGAACAGTGGAATGATATGAGTTCATTGATAGTAGGGAATGAATAATGAGGCTGAACAACAAAACAAGTTGAGATCAAGGACAACAGGGAATGAATAACGAATAATAATGGTAGAACGAGACCAAAGGTACGGATAAGATGAAGGACATGTGGGACAAGATAAATGGATAGGATTTTGATGAGGTTGTATATGCATAAGAAGGTAGGGATGGCTTGACCACCAATAGGTGGTCATTTAAAAATGTGGGCAAAAGCCCTTTATAACTGTTGCTGGGCAAAAGACTTTTCAATGTAGGACTAAAAAATTAAATTTGCATCGAAGCTACATTCGATTCAAAAAATTAATGCCATGCAGAGCATTATAATGGAACTTGAGGTGGAGCGATTTCAATGGGTTAATATGATTGGGTGAACCTGATTGATTGAGCAATATAACCTTAGAAATCTGATTTTCTTTATCTTTTTTAAAAAATTAAAGAATGTTTGCATTAAATTTTTGGTACACTATATGATTTGTTTCCTACAGATGTAAGTAAAAGGAAATACATCAACTGAGTTGTTTCCTATAGATGGAAAATTTCCTACTATTCGTAAAAACCTATTTGTTGCATAGATGAATATTGGTTGTTGTGCCTATTTGTTGTGTTGGAAAATATATGCCTATTCATGGTTTAGAATATAGGCTTTTGCATATAAAAAAACCTTTGTGGTGCTCTTTTAATAACTCAAAATTATTTTATAGTGTCATACTTTATTAAACTTCGGAAAAAAGAAAAAATATTTTACGTTGCAAACACTCAAGCGACTAGCTTAATCGGAGAAAAGAGTCATTGTTGTCAACTGTAAAGATACAATTTTAACACCTGCAATAATTCTATCACATGAATAGATCCTACTTAACGTAATCAACACTAATGTATGTTGACACAAATTTTAGGTAGCTTGGTGGAAGATTTAAACTTTTAATGTTATTTTCCTGTATCACAACTCTAATACCATTTGAAAGAATATTCTGTGTACGAAGCACAATTAATGCAAGTAAATAAAGTCTAATATGTGATGTAACCTGAAGAATTTTCCACTTATAGAGGGCAGGTCTCTTACTATGTAAGCAATAGAAATAATTGATATTCAATGATGACAAATTGAATAAACCAATCTATATATAAATAGATGAAATAATCCATGAATGGACACAACCAATCAATGAAATTATGTCTACTTTGCGATCGTTACATGAACACCTTGATGAAGAAGTAGAAAACCTAGAGGAAGAACTTAAGGATGAGGGTGAAAAACATGAAGAACCATAGCCAAAAATCTCTATCAATGCACTTGCAAGAATTTCTACCCCTCAAGCAATGAAGGTAGTAGGATTCTTCAAAGAGCAACATCTTACAATTCCTAGTGATTTGGGTAGTATGCATGTAGACATCCAATTTTGACACATCCTCAAAGCAAAATATACCAAACAAGAAACAAAGCATCAAAATACACTCAATAGCCTCTATCAAAATTTCCAATGGATAATTCGATTATTATTATAAAATTTATAAAACAACATTTTTTTGAACCTAGATCAGTCAAAATAACCATTGGTCAAGTTCTCCAATTAGTGGCAAAGTCATCAATGATGAACTTGACCATCAATGGTGAATTTGTAATATGGCTTGAATCATTTGGCATAGGCCAGGGGCACATGGATAACTTTGCCCCACTACCTCCACTAACCTCACATGCTCCAGCGTTGAACCATACTTGCAAATTCAAGAAAAACCTAGGGCCATCCCAACCAATTTTCCCTCTCAATTTCTTCTTCAAATATATATAAGTAGCCCTTAGGGCAAGCATTCAACAAGTCATTTTTAGCTAACAATACTTTGCAAAAATCTATAGCATTCTTTATCATTTTCATCAAATCATTCTTCATGATGCATATCTTGGAGGCAAGTCAAGTAAGGCAGGGAGATATATTAGAGGTAAGGAGAGTTCCTTAGGGGCAAGGAGTTCTTTCTAGGTCATATAATTCCTATATCCTCTTTATTTTTCATCTTCTTATTCTTTTTCATGCATTACTCTTCTAGTTATTGGCCTTGCTAATTTGTGTTTTGGCATATACAATTATACATTCTTATTTTTATTCTATTCCATGCTTATAACACCTTCTTTGTAGGTTATTTTCAATTCATTAGCACTTGTTGCCTTCATTTATAATCATTAATTATTTAGTTTCTGATTTTTAGTTATCTAGCATACATTTTCATGCCATTTTATCTTACATTCTCTCATTTATCATTGTTCATTTCATTGGAAAGTATACTTCTCTTTATTTGTAGCATTTTTATTTCTCCATGCACATCTATTTCCAAGTTACTCTCATTTATAGGCATTATTTTAGCTACAATATTCCTTCACTTGCTCTTTTCTATCATGCATAGGTCATATTACATTGTATGTTCCTTCTCTTAGCTTCAGTATTGTTGTGGTACTTATACAAGACAATCATTGTCTTTTTGTCATACTATCAACACTCCACCATCCATATTGCATGCTTGTATTCCTTCTCCTTCCTGTATATTAGAAAATTTATAGCAACACTCTTATATCACTAGATTTTCATCATTCTACATTGCATCCTTACTAGTTTGCTTTGGCTAAGAACTCATTAGGTTATTACAATTTGTTTATATCCTTTTATAATTATTCTTAGGCTATCTAAACTCACAAAAGCATCCAATCTAAGTCACTTTGAGGATTGTTCGTTTATCTTGCATGCACATTTAATATAGTCTTTAAATTTTAGAATTACATAGCTTGAATTTTAAAATTTGTGAGATATAGACCTTAAAGACTTCCCACTCAATATTTCCCCTACATTGCACCTCTAATTTGACCAGAAAAAAACTCAAAATCGATCCCAAAACTCTCTCAATCCTATTTTAGAGTAAATTTGTCACTCCTTGTAGCCAGTAGTGAATTTACCACTCATTGGTAAATTTGATAAAACTCCGTATCCACTCCAAAGGAAGGCCCTCATACTCATGTTTTCATTAAAAATGGGTTTGATTAGCTTGTAATATAAAAATACAAATTCACAACACTCATATAGACCCTCGAAAGTATAAAACCCTAATTTTTGTCCCTATTTTATAGGTTTTTCAAAAATGCCAATCAATGGTAAATTTTATTAGACTCTATAAAAGGTAATTTTATCACTTTGCACTTCCCTAAACTTTATTTTTCTATATTTTATACCTTCTATCTCCATTTTCCTAAAATCACTTTTATGTTGTTCAATTAAGGAATATTTGTTTAGTTCAATTTTATCTTTTAAAACACATTAATATTGGACAAAAATTAAAGATCCTTATATTAAGTCTAAATCCTTCTTTTAAAAGTACTTAGGCAAGAAAATGCAAAAGCATATAGTTGCATTTTAGGCTAAATTATCCTATACATTATCTCTTGTTTTCCATAAATGAAAAATACTCCTCTTAGCTTAGCTTATCATTCAAAGCAAAAAAAAAAATCTAGGCCATTTCTTGTCTTCTTGCATTTTGTGTAATTTAGGATTAGCATGCATTTTTAGTGATCTTCACCTTAAGTTTGAATAAGTTTTTAGGGCTAAAAAAAGAGTCATATTAACAATACAAAACCTTAGGTGTTTGTTGAATAAACCCATTAAACATCATCAAGCATAACATCAACATTGACACCTTGAAAAACTACATTGAGTAGAGCCTACTCGCATTGAAGATTACCAAATCTTTGGGGTATCCTTTCGAAATAGACCCTTAAGTAGGGAAGAAAGGATATCCCAGTGGATTCCCTCCCATATGATTTGTTAGGTTTCCAAATATACATCTTGGTGAACCCGACATGGACACTCTCTTTGCCTTAACTTAGAATAAAATATTTTCAAACTTAAGTAATATCATATAATTTTGTTTGCATGGCATAAATCACATTAAAAAAAAGATAAAAAGAACATAACCAAAATTTTAGTCCTACTGGGGGAAGGATAACAACCTCTTGATTAAATTGACATATGAACTTTGAGGGAGCAATCTCTCTTAGCTAGTATATTATGGTGGGCTAGTGAGAGTCATAAGGAAGGTTGTTTTCCATGGTGATATAAGGATTTTAAAACATATTATCTTCTTTGCTATAACAATTGGAAACAAAACCTTTAATAAATTTACTCCTCTATTTTCAAAAAATATACAAACCATGGCCCAAAATCCTTATAATACCTGAAGCAAAGCATTCTCATCCTATTAGGTTTACACACATGAACACGATGACCAAGTGGAAAATCCTTGGTCAAAAAAAAATATCGTTAAAAACAATACTTTCAATTCTATAGATCATATTAGAGATTATATCAAAAGGAATAAAAATATATTTCTAGATGTCCTTAGGGAAGAACTTAAAGAAGAAATTGATAAATAATCAACTAAAATTCATGATAAAATTGAACATTCTAACGACCAATCAACTATTGCACAAATGAATGAATATCAAAATAACTTTACTAGTATTAATGTGGCTATGTCACATACCACATATTATACAACTCCCCCAACCATATCTATAGGGATACCAATCATGGGAATACACTTTCATCACCATCTCATTATATCACAATACCCATTCCAAATCTAAACTTCACAAATCCCTTTTAACTCATGACTTAGGGGTTAACCAAATCCATCAACCGTGAGATCTAACCAAGCCACCTCATATTTTGTGAAATTAAATTTTATGTCTAAAGATCTTACACAACCTATTTTAACTCTACCTAGCCCACCCATTCCTACACCTAATGATTTCCAAGACATCAATACTAAAATCCAACACCTTGAAATCATTGGAAATCACTAGCAATTAAAGATGTTTTGTGAATGGTTATTCCAAGATTACCTATTCAATCATAAGCCTTTAGAGAAAAGGGAAGGATTTCAATCATATGGATAAGGATTAGGCTTCCTTTTAGGATCTAAATAATAAGCTAACTACAAACCCAATTCTCAAGATACCTTATCCCATTGGGAATTTTACAATGTGCGCAAATGATTCCTTAGAAGGTTTGGGTAGGGTCTTGTCCTAGAAAGGGTCTACAATAGCAAATGAGTCTAGAAAATTCAAGAAGCATGAGATAAATTATTTTACACATAATCTAGAATTGGCAATATTTATGCATGCATTGAAGGCCTAGAAAGAATATCTATTGGGTAAACCTTTTGAGCAAAGGACAAACCATCAAAGTGTAAGGTATATTTTTACCCAACCTATGTTGAATTCCAAATAGAGAAGATGGATAGATTACTTAGAAAAATATGACTTTGGTATTGAGTATATCAAAGGAAAAGTAAATAAGGTTGTGGATGCCTTGAGTAGGAGAAGGCACATAGCAACACTGACCTGGAGTAATATAGACTTAATGGATAAATTTAGAGCAATGCAACTATAGGATCCATATTGCATGGAAATCCATGATAAAATTGAGAGTAATATTGAAAAGAGTAAGGATTTTAACATAAAATACAAAATTTTATGCTTCAAGGATAGGGTATTTATATCCAAAACTAATGAACTAAGGATATTGGTTATGCGAGAGGTGCATAGTTATCCTTATTATGTTCATCCAAAAGAATAAAAAATAATAGAAAACATGAAAAGGACCTTATTTTGGGTAGGAATAAAGTGGGATATCACTAGTTTCATTACAAGATGTTTAGAATGCTAGAATTTTAAGGCTAAGCATCAACATCTACCAGGGAAATTATACCACATGATATACATAAACAAAAATTGTAGGTAATATCTATGAATTTTATTGTAAGTTTACCTATCACTAGGTACTAGCATGATGTAATCCTAGTAGTCATTGATAAGTTGACCAAGGTTGCACATTTCAAGGATGATGCATTGGAGATGGTAAATAAGTTTATCAAGGAAATTTTTAAGTTACACTGTTTTCTTGAGATGATCATATCAGACAAGGATTCTAGGTTCACATCAAAATTTTGGGGGGTTCTACACCTTTTACTAGGCACTAAGCTGAATATTAGTTCTATATATCATCTAAAATAGATGGTCAAATAGAGAGGGTAAACCATGTTTTAGAGGACATGCTTCTCATGTACTACATGGAAGAAAAGTCTAAGTGGGAATACTTTTGCATATTTTTGAATTTACATATAACAATGGGTACCATGCATCTTTGGGTATGGCCCCGTTTGAAGCATTGTATGGTAGAAGATGCAGAAATTACATATCATGGGATAATTCAAAGGTTCAGGATGTGATAAAATCAGATATTATTTGATAGATGGAGGAACAATTGAAAGCAATTTGTCTTAGGCTCAAGGAAGTGGTTGATTGCTAGAAGAGCTATGCTAATATAAATATATCACAAAGATAATTATCTATGGGGGATATTATTTTCTTACGATTAATACCCATGAAAAGTTCCATAAAGTCAATTAAATTGTATCCTCTCTATGTTGAACCTTTTGAGATCATTTATAAGATTAGTCCAGTAGTTTATAGGCTCATATTACTACCTAACCTATCCAATATCCATGATACTTTCCACATATCTCTACTTAGAAAATATGTTGTTGATCCTACTCATGTTTTGTATGATTATAATTTGCAAATGGTAGATCCTTCAACCATTGATGTGAGACTAGTAAAGATTCTAGGGTTTCATTCCAAGATGTTAAGGAAATGAATCCCTGATCAATGTAATGTCCAGTGGGACTAGTAATCTTAAAATTATGCAACATAGGAAGATGTTGAAGAAATGAGAAAGAAATTTCCATATTTATTTGAATGAAACATATATATATATATATATATATATATATATATATATATATATATATATATATATATATATATATATATATATATATATATATATATATATATATATATATATATATATATATATATATATATATATATATAACGCACATATAAAAAAATATTATTTTAATCAGAAGGGAGGAGTATGTAACAACCCTCCTTGGCAAAACTTATTTTGACAATGAACTGTGTGTTGAAATATGGATGTCTAATGCATAGTCTTATTTTATGTCAATAAGAATGAGTAGTTGTACTTTACACTTTGATTCTATTCTTGGAATATGGTACTGTTGATGTATTTATGGTGGTAGAACTAGGTTCTATCATTGGTGGATTAATATAGAATAACCACCTAAGATGAGAAAATTTAGGAAATAATGGATGACTTGTTCATCGATAACTCTAACGTAAAGATTACATTCATATAGATGCAGTACATTTGTGCTTGTTGATAAATACAATGTTGGGTAGAGATATTACTTTGGTGAAGGAGTCATATTTAGTATGATGGGGATAATGTTCTAGTTATCTTAAAAAGCCATCTACTTAAAGATAAAACAATATTGTATAATATTGAATTTCAAATCCTTGTTTTGCTTGTGTTGGAGACTTTGGATTGGGTAGTTAGCCCAATAAAAGTATTAATAAGGATAATACCATTAATGCTTTAATATTAATATCAGTGTTAATAATTCATATTAACATATGGTATTAATTAGCAAGTAATTAATCCTTTCACTATGTTAGAAAGCAATGGTATCTTGGATTAATAATTGTAATTAATTATTATTTTTATTACCTTTATAACCATACTCAATGAGAAAGAGGTAAAATAGTAATAAAAGAATTATTCAAGTTGGAATTATATTATTAATTTAGGGGATTAAAATTTATTTTATTAAGTTTCATGTTTGACAACTTTCAAGCTTGGTCTCAACGAGTTTGGGTGGTTCTCATTGAATGTTACCATAGGGTTGGAGCACAATGGCAAATATGACCAAAAAATCCAAGAAGGAATGGGAAAGGACTCCCACCTATTACAAGGATTCATAGGAGCTATTTGAAGAGCTCAAGGGGTTTTTTTAGTGGTCACTAGTAGGTAGAGGAAGCAAAGGGAAGCTTGAAGAATGCAAGTTGGTATTAGAGGCTTCGTGCTAAGAGGTAGGCTCTAGTTTTGATTTTGTCATAGTTCTGAGTGCAGTTGTTTTCTTATGTTGTTGTATTATTTAATTACCTGGATATATATATATATATATATATATATATATATATATATATATATATATATATATATATATATATATATATATATATGTTTGAGAGTTGTTATTTTAAGCAATTCATTGGAAGAAGATTTTAACCACTTGGTGTTCTCTTCTGGGTGCCTAGTTTTTATGTTGGTCTTATTACCAAGTAGGCATTGGTTAACACCTGAGTGTTGATTTGTTATATGGCATGTTCTATTCTTTTCCTTTCTATTTTTGAATAGCATAGAGCCTTCATTCATTTAATGTTGTGGATCATGTGTTGGTTTGAGTGATATCATGGAGTTTCTAAAAATCTAGAAGTGGTATCTTGAGACTTGAGTAGGTAAATACGCCACCATAGAGAGAAGTATGGGATTCTCTTCTTGTAATTTTTAGGAATTTTTGTACACATAATTGCTATCATAATAAATAGAAAATGTTAATTTGAATTGCATAAAGATTTTTCATAATACCTAAGTGTTCCTCAAGTTCATAGGAATCTCCCTTCATGAAGATGATCATAAAAATAATATGGTGTAGAAAATGCTTAGGAAGAATGGCTTTAATTTATACTGGATTGAAAATTTATTATGTAAATAAGAAGTTTCTTTGTATTTTTTAGATAGGATTTAAAATTATTTAAGAATATGGTATTTTTTGTAAAGAAATATTGATTGATTGAAGCTTACCCAAGGGGTTATTTGGTTATAATTTTTGTCTTACAAAATGTGCTCTTTTGCTGTAAAATACTATATGTTATCCGGAAGATATTTTTATGAAAATGTTTTATGTATTCATTATATGATGATGCTAGCATTGCAAATAACTAGTTTTGTTTTCTAGAGGAATGCTTCTTTTACATAGCTTTGTTTTAGCACTTTGATCAATTTAACTATGGTGTTTTAAAATTGTTAATATGCTTTATAGTGGTAGTGCTACATTGGATCTAATGCTATATTTATAAATTAATGTTTTAAGTAAAGATTTAATATTGCACTATAATTTAGTCATGTTGATTTCAATTAAAATATTTATTTTTTAGAGAGAGTTGATTTATATATATGGCATCCAAAAAATTATATTAGGTTAAGGGAGGGGTTCTTGGGTTAGATCTAGAACTTATTTTATACCCTGAGCCAAGGAATTAACCAATTATTGGATGGAGTTAGAATGGTGCAATAACTAGATAAAAGTGGTATGTAGAAGGAGTTGCGAGAATGCAATAGCTAGGTACTCACAAATTTTGGAAATATTTGTGATGATGCAATAACCATATTCTTATGAATTTATACACCTTGAATTATTGATGGTTGGGTGTTCCATAACTAGAATGTTATAGGAACCATTCATAAGACAACAATGGTGATACCTTGAATGTGAAGGTTTGGGTGATCATGTTTATTACCAAATGAGTTTTAATGATATTAGTTAAGTCACAAAGGTGTGGTAACTAAGAACCAAGGCTTATGCTTGAATAACCTACCTAGATTAACTTAGGGTAAGGTTAGGGAATATACATTCTCCTTTAAGTATTATGTGCCTTAAAAGATAATCCCTATGTTGTGGTCACATTGTCCTATACTAGTAAGGGTATAGAAAAGGTTGCATACCACTTTTGGTGATATTATAAATTATGAGGTTTAGTAATATAAACCCCAAAAAATATAATACAATGGTCACTCCTATCCATTGAGTGTTATCTACAATGATATTGAACTCTTGAGAGCCTTACTTTTGTTAAAAAATCTTCTCTCTCTTGGGTTGGTTTTGATGGGTTTTTACACCCAGTTACCTTAGCATACATCTACTATATCCAAGATTTAGGTATTAATTTGGGATTTCATACCCAATAGTTAAATATAGTTGTTTTTTCTCAAGTCTATCAAGCTGCTATCATAGCCAAGAATACATTGATATTTTTACGAAGACTACCTTCAAATGTTGTAATGCCATACTTTCCAAATATAGCTCAATTGTCTTACAAAAATGAATCATCCATGACTCCCATTACATTTCTATATTTACCTACAATTGCACCCATTATCATACCTAAAACATTATCCTTGGTGCCCACTTTACTAGTGTTACCGGTGTTTGATCCTAAAGAGCCACCTATAATGTTAGAGTTATTATCAACTTTAAAAACATTGAATAACAAAGTGAAAGCAATTGAAAAAGACAAGCAAAAATGACTAAACTCAGAAGATTTCCATATGTGAGTAAAGATCAAAAAGATTCAAGTAGCAACATGCTTGAAAAGGAAAATAATAGTTACCAAGATGAGGAGCCAATAGTTTTAGAATATGATTTTTTTTGTGGTGTCTAGAATGCAATGACCACCATAGTGTGGATACTTGCATCATGTATCAACATAATGTACAATTGGCCTCTAAAAAAGATAAGAAATATCAAAATAAACACATCAATATTTTGTGGGACGCTTAGCAAATTAATGCTTATCCAAGATCCCTTGGAAGAGGAATGTATATTTGTGTTGGCTTGATTTGGTAAAAATTAGATTATGATTGATCCACAAAAATTGGAGTCCTTCAAAGTCCCCTCTAATCATGAAATCCCAATGAGTAAAATTTTCCTTGGACTAGGAAAGTTTTGGCCTATAAAGAACAAAAAAAATCACCTAAATCAAATCCACAAAAGAATCCTTCTGCTCAAAGTAAACTCAAAAAACTAAAGAAGTGTTATCTGATATGTGAGAGCAAGTGTAAGATAGACTCAGATTGCCATCACCAAGAGGTAGAGAATTGAGGCTATGCAATAATATAGAAGAAGGTTCTATGAGCTAGAAAGGAGAAATGAAAAGAAGATAGTAGAAGTGCCCAACTTCAACATAGTAAAAGAACTAAAAATGAATCCTTTCAATATAAGCATGTATGATGCATTGATGATTCTTGAACAGATAGATCTACTTAGAGCTTCATTCAAGAAAGTTATATTGGGAAATCAACTAAATTTGGAGTATAATATTGATCAAGAGGTAACGATACCAGGAGCTATAAAATATATACCACCTCATTCCTATATATAATTGAGAATGGAAGGATGGGTAGTTTACAATTGCATGATTAATTCTAGACCGGCTACTATTATAATGCCTAAATCAGTATGTGACCTGATGGGTATGTAATATTTCTACTCTTGTCCTGGAGTCCTCCAATTAGATGGAACTCCTATAAAAAATAATTTGAGTAATTAAAGATGTTTCAATGATACTCCATAAAGTGCTAGAAATCACCATGATACAAGAAATAGTTGTGCTCAATATAGAACCATACTTTACCTTTGTATTTCATGATAATTCATGGAAAATTTGGGAGGTTACATGTACTTGGATTACTCACACATGATCATTACATATAAAGGAAAAGAGATTAAATTTTTTACAAAGAATCCTATGAATTATCATATCAAGAATATAGAAGAAGATGAGGACATCAATATCATATTCAAAGAATTTTATTTTCTAGAGCATATTTTGGATGAGCTAGAAATAGAAGATCAATTCTCCTATAAGAAATACAATACCTTGGTAGAAACTGGAACTAGCACATACCATGTTGTAGGCTTAGAACACAAAAAGATAACTACATTTTCAAATCACAAACTATATAAGTTAGAGCTTTGGAAAATCTACTTTGATGAAGCTAGATGCAAAAATGGTGATGAAGCTAGAGTTGTGTTGGTGTCTCCTTTAGAAGGAACACAAATTTTCTCTTATAGTATGACATGGAGTTACACCAATAATTTTGTTGAATATGAGGTTTTTTGTATCAAATTAAAATAGGTAAAAATGATGGGGATTAAACTGCTTATAATTTATGGTGATTTTGAGATGATTCTTAATCAAGTGACTAAAAAAAACCATAGAAAACATCATTAATTTAAGTTATACCATAATAGGGTATGGAATTTTATGGAGATATTTGAAGCTCTAAACATAGAGACTATTGCATAAGAGAAAAATTAATTAGTTGATGCACTTGTTGGACAAGGTGTGAACTATGTGCATGCTATAGAATATGGCTCAAAAAGAAAGATATAATAGAACTGGTGTTTAGGCCATCTATCCTTGATAGAGAATTGTTTTGGCAAGTATTTTAGAATGACCATCAAATCATTGACTTCTTGATAAGAAAAATAGCCTTTGTATCCCAATAGGAGGAAATAACACAAGAGATTGATCTAGAGGAACTTATTCAATTAAAAATAATCATATTCCTAAAGGATTGATCACCCTAGAAATCTTGGTTGATAATAATGATGGAAATATAAGTCGAAGGATCAATATAGAGGAATAAGCTTACCAATAAGTTGAGATTGAATCCGGTAAATGTTTGAATATTGGAGTATATTATACTATGGAAGAGATATAATAGTTCAAATAATTATGTATGCAATACCAAGATATTATAGCCTAGATCGATGATGACCTTTGAGTCTATGATAAATACATGATTCAACATAGGATTGAAATAGCCCTTAATTCCAATATATTCAGATAGAAATAGAGACCAATCAATCCAAAAATAGAAGAAACTATGAAGCAGGAACTTCTTAACTTGCTAAATGCCAAAATCATCTATCCAATCAAACATTCTACAAGGGTCACAAATATAGTACCCATGAGGAAGAAGAATGGAAATATTCTTCTCTATGTTGACTTCAAGAACTTGAATAAGGCATCACTAAAGGATCATTATCGTCTATGTCAAATTTATCAAATACTATAGACAATGGTAAACGCAGAGAGGTTTTCACTCTTAGATGAATTTTCAGGTTACCATTAGATATGGGTAAAAGATAAACATCAACACAAAACAACATTCACTACCAAATGAGGAGCATTTGCATATCAAAGGATGTCATTTGGGTTGTCTAATTCTAGTGTGACCTTCCAACGTGCCATGAATTTTATCTTTGGAGACCTGGTCAATAAAATAATTTTGATATATCTAGATGATATGATAGTTTTCTCACATGATAAGTAGTTACACTTAGAACATCTTGAGAAACTATTTCAAAAGTGTAGAGAATTTGGGATCTCTTTGAAACCAAATAAGTCTATATTCATTGTTCATGAAGGTAAAATTTTATGCCATGTAGTTTCAAAGTATGGTATGGACATTGACCTAGAAATAATAAAGGTTATACCATATATTGCTCTTCCTTTAAGCAAAAAATATTTGAAATCATTTTTTGGGCAGATAAATTTTGTCCAAAAATTTGTGTTAGACTTTGCACAAATTGTCAAGCTCATGTTATAGATTTTAAATAAGGATGTTATATTTGAATGGACCCCAGAGAAAAATGGTATTTTAAAAGATTGAAGAAGCCACTATTAAAGCTCCAGTATTGATCAACTTAGATTTTAGTAAGAATTTCATCTTATACGCCTATGGATTTGAAGATAGTCATATTATAGTGCTAACTCAAAAATATGTTGAATCAAAAGAACATCTAGTATTATTTTTGAGCCATACTTTCCATGGCTACCAAAAGAATTATAAATTCATAGAAAAATATCTATTTGTAGTCATAAAGTTTTTAAAAAATCAAAAACTACCTATCATAAAGCAAGACTATAGTCTATGTAGTTCATGCAGATGTCAAAATTTTCATCATACAAAAAGAATTGGCCCTTGGGTGACAAGTGAGTTAAATGGATCACTAGGATCCAAGAGTATGATGTATAAATTGTTAGCTTTTGGGGCCTTAAACATAAAGTAAATGCATTTACAAGTATATAAATAAACATGCAATGATACAACTATGATAATAGAAAAAAACCATGCATGAAAATATGATAGAAAACTTGATACAAAGCTCTAGAAATGCTCATATAGAAAGCTCACGAAAATTACAATGCTCCTCTCATGGAGTTTGCAACTCCTCCATGATAGAAAAATGGAGCTACGTTGTGACTACTACTACTCACACCTTTGTAATACTTCAAATCCCCGAAAATTACTCACAATGAGGTATTTATATAGAAATATAGGTCACTTTCCTCTCACTCAATCCTAAACCTCATGTACATGTGGACTACATGCACATTTACATCATTGCATATTATAACACTTATGCATTTATTCTATTACACTAATAAATAAATAACTCCTAACATAATTATAAAATAAATATGCACCCCTAAGGGTACATTAAAAAATAACCAAATGATGTAATAGTCATATTCTCCAACACCCCATGTATTAAATTATTTAGTTTGAAGACATTAGTCTTCAATATGGATATTTCTCTTTTGGATAGTCTTCATATTGATGTCGTTCTTCTCCTTTGGATTGTTGATAGCTAGATAGAGTGAAGTTTTGTTGTCCTCTCATTATCTTAATTTTGAGTCTTCTATTTTTCTTCTTATTCTTGTGATATGTTGGTTCTCCATATGCTACATCATGTTCTTCAATAAATAAATTAGTATTGTTTTGAAATGCAACAATATCTTGTGAAGTTCTCATAAAGTCCAAAGCATATATATTTGTATGAATTGATCCAATGGATTCAGTTTCTTATTGATTTATTATGAGGTACATGTTGACTCCATTTGAGTGTTTGAAGTCAATTTTCCTTTTGCTCTCTACTAGCTTTGCTACTGAAATGATATTGGAAGATAACCCTAGAAAATACATGAAATTATGTAGTAAAAAATCTAGAAATAATTTTCTTGGAGCTACACATCCATAACCATGAAAATGGTAGAATTTTCCATTTACAATTCTTAGTTTGTAGTAGTTGGTGACTTCAAGACAATCAAACCATCGCAAATTTCCTATCATATGATGACCTGAGCATGAATATATGTACAAAATATCCTTTTCATTTTGATTTACAAAGTTATTTGAGTTTGTACTGATTCTATACTTTTTGTACAACATATTGGATGTGTTTTGATCTTGAGTTTGATTAAAGTGATGATATGTTCCTCTTGTCAATCTGTCAATACTAAAAGGATTTTATTTTATTTCTTTATTTGAAGGAACAACCTTGAACTCAATTATCCAAATTTTTAGGATATGAAATATGATGTGTAATCTTAACTTGAACTTTGTAGAATCTCTTTTGACTCCCTAGATATTGAGGTATGATATAAATATAATTCACTTCTATCACTTTAAACCAATAATTTGTAGAGAACATGAGATGTAATTAATCTTCAATGTTCTTTTGGATTTGTCTATGTATCTTTTAACTCAATATTCCAACTATAATTTTTATGTACTTAAAATTTTAATAACTATGTTTTTGTGCAATAATCGGTTTCTAAAATTCTAGCCTTTAAATTGAAGTAGGATTCCTTATATCTCCCTAATCAGAAGTTTTAGAAATATAAAATTGTTTGCAAACTAATTTTTTTTTACTTCTCCTTATATCTGCCTATGTTAAGAGTTTGCAACTATTCTTTAGAAGCAATGGAAATGATATAAATGCTTCTAGTTTTAAACCAATACATTCCAATATCCAATACTCTTTCCTAGAGATATTTTCAACTCCTTATTACTCCTACTTTTAATATCTCTAGAGTATAATGAACTTGATATTCAAACTTGCAATATAGTAATGGATATTTCTCACCTTCTTGATGATGATTTTTATTTGAAAGTTGTATGGAGTGTATGTTGTTTGTGAGGACTGATTTCTTGCTCTCCTTTCACTTTACTTGTGCACCTTTTCTTCTTCTTGTAGATGTTTGATTTCTCTTTCTTTCTTCTCCCAAATACTGGTTGATTGTGTGCACTAATCTTATTACTTTGTTCTTGGATGCTATGTGCACTAAGTGTGACACCTTTTCTTACTCCAAATTTACTTTATTCTTGTAAATGGCTGCCACCCTTTTGCTGGTTTCTATGTGCACTTTTATGGTTGGTTTATATGTACTTTCCAGAATAGTAGTGTATTCCTCAAATGTCTTCGATACAACCTTGGTTTTTTCTCCTTTTGTTACGTATGTAAGGGTATTATTTACTTGGTTTAATATGATATGGGAGTGCCAAATGGCACTTATCCTCTTCACCTTCTTGAAAAATGTTAATACTTGCACCTCCTTATAACACTTATGACATGTGGTGCTTGTCCTTTAAAAACATTTGTTTATATCCTTATTTCAATGCCCGTGACAAGTTGTGCTCATGTTATTACTCCTTTTGTGGTTAATGGTTGTTATAGATTCTCTTACATTATAATTGCACATTGGGTGCTCATGTATGGAGAGTAATCAACCTAATTTGTCTTATTTACCTTCATTGAGCGCTCCTTTGTCTTATCTTAGCTTGGAGAAGCATTACCTTATGATGTTGGTTACTCCTTTGTATTATCCTTGCTTGGAAAATATTAGACTATAATTTTGGGTTCTCCAAACACCTTTTACAACTTGTCACTCTTATCCTTGAGTGCTTAGAACAACTCCTCTACGTGGCCAATGACTCCTATATTCCTTTGAATTTTCTAGCATTATCCAATGATCTATTCCTTTGAATTATATTATTGCAAATGCTTTCTCTTTTGTAGAAAATTTGTGCCATATTTAATGGTGCTCTTGGATGTGAAAGACATGTTGTTTTCAGCTTGCTCCAATGATCATGGTGCCTCCTTTGTTGGTGCAATATGACCTTAATATTTACCCTTGTATTTCCATTTGTTTTATCTCTTTTTGCAGGTCCATTTTTGTGTTTTATATGGGCAGCAATTTTTATGGATATGGCACTTCTTTAGGTGTATTTTGATACCTTAGATAATCTGAAATTTCACCCCCTTGAATGCACCTTCTATTGCTTTTCAAAGGCTATTTTCGTAAGGTTTTGTAGAGTGCCCTTTTATGGAGTTCTTAAAACTTCTTTTTCCTTTGTAAAACATACCCTTTTTGTTGCACATGTGGAGTCCTTTGTATGAATCATAAACTTATACTATGACTACCCCCTTGTGATTGAAAAACTATCATTTACCTTTCTTAGAATGTGGGATTCAATGGGTTGTATTGGCTCTTTGTTTTCACTATCCAAGAGTGTCTTCAAAACCTATTTTTCTCTTCTCCAAATATGCCCGTAAACCTCTTGGAGATATAGACTTAAACTACACTTTTATTCTTGGAATTACTTCTTCCTTTTGATCTCTTTTCTTGCTGATGTATGCTAATTTGCTTCTCCAATTTTGGAGGTATTATCACTCCTTTTGATGGATATTCCTTGCCACTAAATTTTACCTTTAATCCTTTCAACCGAGCTCTGAAAAATCTGCCTTCAACTCTATGCTTTTGCTATTATGGTTACCTTTAATACTTGGAAATACCTTCCTTTGCTTGGCTATTATTTACTTATAAATCTAAGCTTTTTACTTTAAAAATTTGCACTCTATATTATGCAAGTATGTAGTCTCCTTTTGATTATATATTTTTCTTGAAATATACCTAACTTCTATTTTATTGTATGTGTAGGTATGATCCTTGTAAACTATAGCTTTTGCACTATTTTAAATACTTGAAGTGAAAACAATTCTATGAAACTTTTGATCCTTTGGAAAAACGGTGCTTAATAAACCTTAATATAAAACCAAATATGAAATCTCAACTCATGAAATTTTTTGCACCTTATTGTTGCATATATTTTTCTCTCGTAGATGGTGGAGATAATGGTGATTAAAGTCACCTCAATGGCTGCCTTTTGTGGATGAATTTTTAGCTCTTCTATGCTGTCCAAAAACAACTCTTTCTCACCTTTCTACAACTTCAATACCTTATAAAATTGCTGCTCTAAACTCTAATTTGGTGGTTTTAAAACTTCTTCATAATGTGCTTCTAGGATATGATTTTTAGTAGTCACTAATGCTGCCCATAATTTATAAAAAAATTAGCACTAATAAAACTTCACTGTTGCTTTTAATTTCTTTTATTTGTTATCTTTTTTGTTGTCCATAAACTCTGTATTTTGCAGCTTTGAGTGTTGTTAATATGCTTCCCTTTTCTTTGTCTTCAAATATAAAAATTTTCCATGTTGTAATGAATTCATTACTATCATTTAAATTCTGTCATTGAATCCCAATAATTTAGTAGGATTCTCCCCAAATTATAGCTGAGATGTTGCTTAAGAACCTCCTTCAATGATGGCCCCCAAATCTCACAAATTTGGCGGTTCTTTTATCTCTTTTCACTTGCCAAATTTTGACTTCAAAGTATATCCCCTCCTCAAATAATCTATAAATCTTGAGATCTATTCAAAACTACGTTTTGATTTGACAATCTTCTTTCCAAATTTTCTCCTTTGGGCTTGTCATTCGATGGTGATGATTGTACCAATTTGTTAGATTCTTATTTGGTAGTAATTTATTTAATGAGTCCTTCTATGAACTCCTTCAATGAGGATCATTAAACCTTCTTCTTAAGACCTCTCTAATGTTATCAATATTTTAGCTTCTAAATATTCAATGAGACCTTCCTTGACCTCTTCAATCTTCAACTATGGAAATGATATCTTCTTCTAGGATCTCTTGAATTTGTTGCTACTAAAATTTGAAATAGAAAATTTTGTTAGTTATTTTCAATTCTCAATCTTCCACAATGGAAGTTCTTCAATAGGGTCTTCAATGGAACTCTTCTTCAATAGATTCTTCAATGAATCTCTTCTTCAATAGGGCATTCAATGGAACTATTCTTCAATAGGGCCTTCAATGGACCTCTTCTTCAATAGGGCCTTCAATGGGCCTCTTCATCAATTGAAAGTTTTTAGTCTTAAATGGAGATCACTAGTCTCAAATATTTAGCGAGGACTCTTCTCCTTGAGTCTCTTCGATCTTCAATGGTATCTTCTTTCTAGGACCACCTTCCTATATTTGTAATCTTCAATGTGGTTTCCATGGCCACTAAATATCTCCTTGATATATCAACTAGGAGTCTTAAATTTGTAAATATTTCAATGTGAACTTTCTCCTTAGGCCTCCAAATCTTCAATCCTCATTATTCTGCAACAAAGAATCAATCCTTGCATGAGAAAATTAACTTTGACTTTCGAGCAATGAATATGAAGTTCTCTATTTGTTGTAGGAAGCTTCCCACCTTCTAAGATTTAATTTTATACAACAAGAAAAGCTTAGATGATAGTAACCAAATGGTTCTACTAAAAACTTATTTTCTCTATTGCAATAAAATATTAGAGATAATAAAAATTTCTATGACTCTATGAGAAATACTCTTCACTAGCTAGGTTGCCAATCTAGTGGATATAATACTGATTTCTAGTCTTCACAAGCGTTACAACTCTTGTGGAAAAACTCTATCTAAATCTATCATGCGAATTTCTTTATTTTTTATTATTCTACCTAGAGCTACTTCTATCAGAAAATCTAATGTGATGGTATTTACATGCAATGGTGCACTATAGCTGATCCATTTTGTAAATACTCAACAATAGTACTTGTGGATTTTATTTGATCCACCATGGCTCTTATACCATTGTTAACTTTTTGAGCCTTAAACATAAAGTAAATGCATTCACAATTATAGAAATCAACATGTAATGATTCAAATATGATAATAGCAGAAAACCATGCATAAAAATATGATAGAAAACTTGATATAAAGCTCTAGAAATGCTCATATAGAAAGTTTACAAAAATTACAATGCTTCTCTCATGGAGTTTGCAACTCCTCCATGATAGCAAAATGGAGCTACATTGTGCCTACTACTACTCACACCTTTGCACTACATCAAATCCCCCATAATCAGTCACAATAAGGTCTTTATAGAAATATAGGTTACTTACCTCTCACTCAGCCTATAAATCATGTACATGTGGACTACATGCACATTTATATCATTGCACATTGTAACACTTGTGCATTTATTATATTACACTAATAAAGAAATCAATCATAATATAATCATAAACTAAATATATGCTCATCAAGGTACATTAGGAAATAACCAAATGAAGTAATAGCCATATTTTCCAATAGAAATACATCCAACTAAAAAGGTAAAAGGCAGGGCACTATGCTAATAGTTAGCTGCTCCAATAAAGAATGGGTACATTATGTGCAGTGAATATGACACTGAGAATGATCCTAAGATTGAGCAACATACAAAGAGGCTTGATTGGGTTGATGAATTACTTAGATATTTTTTAGATAATAAAATATATCGAAGGACTAAATGCATTTCACATAAGAAGATATAAAATTTAAGCTTTGAAATATGTTCTCTTACCAGAAGATTTGTAACATAATTTTTTTGATAGAGTTCTTTTGAGATGCATCAAACCAAAAGAAAATGAAAATGTGCTAATCGAATTTCATTCAAGCCTATCTAGTGGACATTATTCAAGTCACACTAATACCACTAAAATTATTAGGGCATGATATCATTGGCTGATAATTATTATAGAATCATTCAAAGTTTCCTGGTCTTGCAAAAAATGTCCAAGGTTTGTTGGAAGGAAAAAAAACGTTTCTTTGCCATTACATCCAATAATAAGTGAATATCAATTTCAAAAATGGGGGTTAGACTTAATTGGAGTCATTAACACAAACTCATTAGTGGATCACAAATACATTTTCATAATAATTAATTATTTTAGTAGATTTTTTTTTTGGTAAATAAAAGTCTTCATTAATTACCGGGTTTTGTAGGTTAACCCAAAACCTATTACAATATCCAACCTTCTGTTGAGATTGTAGATCCTAGTCATCCTTGAAACTTTCTTACCAGAAATTGTGTTGAATCCCCTACAACACCTTACTAACAAAGCACATCCATACCTAAACATAACTGTAAACATTACTTACATTGACAGGAATTGCAGTTTGGAACTTTGCACTTGTGAAACCTGTTGCTTTCCCATTTCCTATTCTCTGTCGGAATCTTCCAAGGCTTACACCCTATTACCTTCATTTCTAATTTGGTATTATTTAGAGGGAAACCCCATAGTTATTACCAGCTCCATGAGGAAAGAACACCCATTCATATTTCTCCTTAACGGGTAGGTTTCTTTTCATGACTAATAATGTTTTCCACTTCACGTGGCACACCTTGTGTCCATGTCACCAAACTACCAACATAAAAACCTATGTTGGCTAATTTGTCAGTTGACCTGTTGGCCTCACAGTACACGTGACGAGCCCTCCTATTCTATCTTGCCGCAAAAAGGATCCTCACTTCATGGATGACTCCATCGATTCTCCATGGAGGTTTTTTGCCATTGGTTAACAGGTTGATGATGTTCATAGAATCACCTTCAATCATCAAGTTACATTGAGTTTCTTGGGCTACTTGCAACCCTCTCGAAAGGGCTCTAGATTCTGTTTCATTATTAGTTCTAATTCCCAATGGTTTAGCGAAGGCCTTGACCATATTTCCTTGATGATCCTTGATTATTCCTCCAGCTCCAACTCTTTTTGGGTTTGCCTTGGCTGCACCATCAAAATTTAGTTTAAACCAACCCTGGGGGGTGGCTCCCAAAAAATCCCATTTTTGGGATTGGGCAAAGGAATGGAAGGTTTGTCCTCAATACCTAAGGCCCGAGCTAATTTTTTTTCTTGGGGAAGAATTGAGTGGTTCTCATCCACTAAGGTGCTAAGGTTTTCTTTCGCAAAGACAATAATCCTGTTGAGGATGGTTTTTGGGTTGTGAATGGTATCCTTAAAGTATCTATGGTTCCTTTCTAGCCAAATATTTCAGAGAAAATGATGCCAACAGATTTTCCATAGGTACTTAAGTTTTAGGCTAACAAAGGGTTGAGGCCATTGATGGAAAACTTCGGATATAAGATCAAGCTTAACCCACGAGATCCTAAAGGCTTGGAAAAGTTCATCCAGGATGGACTCCGCTATCGGATACTCCAAAAAAAAGTGTTGGGTAGTCTCCCATCCTGCCCTACACATGTAGCAACGATTAGCAATAACCATACCTTTGGATAACATATTATCCATAGTGAGGATTTTTCCTTGAATCACCAACCATGAAAAAAAGGATATTTTAGGAATTAAGCCTTTGATCCAAACCAAACTCGGTTGAAATTGTTGACCTTCCACATTGAGAAGCAAATTATAGGTAGAATTAACTATGAAGTCACCAATTTCAGTCTCAGCCCAAATAATGTGATCTTCATCCTCTCCAGAGGGAATAATTTGTTGAGTTAAAATGTTATAAAGCTCTTTAGACTCTGCTTTAAAACCCTGTACTCTGATGTATTTCCACCTGTTGATATTTATATCCTACCACATATAATTTGCAACCTTCTTCCCAATATGCTGCTCCATATGCTCTTGAATCCTAGCCAAACGAGGATTCTGGGATAACTCCTCAGCTCTCACCCATCGATACTTCCAAAAGTCTATTGTTTGCCCATTTCCTAGAATCCATCTAAGACATTTCTTGACAAGATCCTTGCTTGTGAGGATTGCCTTCCAAAAAGTAGACCCCCTGATTGATAAGTTGTCATTAAGGAAGTTCACACCTTGGAGGTATTTCCTCCTAACTATGGCAGTCCATTCATTATCGACCTTAGTCAATAACCGCCATGCTTGTTTGGTTAACAGAGCTGTATTGAGATGAGAAAATCTTCTCAATCCTAACCCTCTATCAACTTTAGGTTTGCAAACCTTGTTCCAACCTACTAAATGGATCCTTTTATTATCCTCAGTCCCTGACCAGAGAAATTTTTTTTGAAGCTACTCAATTTTATGATACACCTTGCTGGGAGCTCTGAAGACTGATAGGAAGTAAACGGGTATACTTTGAAGTGAAGCCATAGTTAAAATTGCTTTGCCTGCTTGAGATAACAGATGTCCTTTCCAACCTGCTAGCTTTTTTTGGATTCTCTATAGAACTATGTTCCACATTGATCCTTCAGGTTTCCCCGTAAATAGGGGAAGACCTAAATAGGAGGTGGGAAGGGATGCAATATGACATTCCATGATCCTTGCTATGCTGTTTTGTCTAGAAATGGGGGTATTGATAAAATAAAGTTTGCTCTTATCAAAATTCACTTTCTGTCCAGCCGCTTCTTCATACATTATGAGAATATTTTTAATCCTTCTTACCTCAACCACAGAAGCCAAAGTCAGTAGCAATGTATCATCAACAAATTGTTGATGTATCACTGGGGTAGTTAGCGACGTGGCCTTATTACCTGAAATGAGTCCAGCTACCGCTGCTGCCTTAATGGTTCTTCCCAAGGCCTCGACTATGATGATGAATATCATAGGACTTATGGGATCTCCTTGTCTTAGACCACATTTGCTTTGAAAAAACCTGCAGTAGACCCATTAACCAAAATTGAAAAACAAGGCTTAGAAATACACTTTCTTATTAACTTTACCCATTTCATGTTGAAGCCAAATTTTAATAAAACTGCCTCTAGGAATTCCCAATTTATCTTGTCATAAGCTTTGTTCATGTCTAACTTTAAAGCGATGACTACTTTTTTGGTCTGAGTGGTTGTATGAAAAGCCTCATGAACAGTAATAACTCCATCTAAGATTGATCTTCCTTGTACAAAACTTCCTTTAATTGGATCAATGATAACCGGTAGAACTTTCTTCAAACAGTTGGCTAAAACTTTGGACAAAATTTTATAGGATATATTACACAGGCTAACCGGACTAAATTCAGCCATAGTCTTGGGGTTGGGGCCTTTAGGGATCAAAGCAATGAAATTTGAATTGAAACCCATTGGAATATGATTTGAACTTTGGAACTCCTTGATTGCAGCAATAACTTCTACTCCAACAATATCCCAACAAACTTGGAAAAACCGTGGTGAAAACCCATCCGGCCTAGGAGCTTTGTCAGGATCCATGTTAAACAAAGCCTCCTTGATCTCTTCATCTAAAAAAGCTGCTATAAGAGACTTGTTAATAATTTCATCAATGAGTTGTGGAATGAATTGAAGGAGAGAGTCCTTTGCTTGGGCATTACAGGCCCGTTCTTCACCCAATAATGAACTAAAAAAATTAATAGCCTCGTCCCTGATCTCCTGAATGTTTTGAGTTGAGGATCCATCCACCTTAGTTAAATTTCTAATATTATTATTGCTTCTATTGATCAATGTGGTAACATGGAAAATTTTTGAATTAGAGTCCCCTTCCTTTAGCCATAATGCCCTTGATTTTTACCTCCAATACATCTCTTCACAAGCTAAAATATTATAAAACTCACAAAGGGTTTCCTTCTCTTTAGTCCTTGTCGCCTCATCATAGGTTCCATTTTGGATTTTAGTAGATGTACTGAAGTAGTTGCCATGAAATTAGCCAACCAAGATACTATGATAGATTTTGTTTAAAAGTTTATAACCATGTTTGGAATCCTAGATGTAATAGTAAGTGATAATATGGACTCCTTTCATTGGGTTTAGTTTTGTAAACTCTACTATAAAATATAGTTTTTATCTTAAGACGTTCTCTAATTATTATTTGTAGGTAATGGATTTGATGAATCTACCAATAAAAATATTTTAAATATTATTTAAAATAACTCTTGAATAAAACAAGAGAAGTTGGCATTTGTTGTTAGATCAAGCACTTTGGGTATACAATATTATAGTAAATAAGTCATTAAAATATTCTTCGTATTCATTAGTATATGGTAAAGAGGCCATTATACCATCACAAGTTGAGCTACAAACTATTATATCGATAGTCTAGGTAGAACACCCTAACATGAGAGCAATAGAGGCTAGAATGACATAATTGCTATTCTTGGAATAAAGGGAAAAAGCATGCTCAAATTTAAAAATCCACTTAGCCATGACCAAGAGATGGTTTGAAAAGGGTAAAACTTTGAGAGTTTAAAATTGATGACTTCATCCTCAAATGGGAAAAATACAAATCAAAACTAGGTAACCATGAAAAAATTGATTCATTTTGGTCAAGGTCATATTGAATTAGCACCAAGTGATAATTCAATGCATACGAGCTAATAGATAAATGCATCTAAATTTTGCAAATATCAATGAATTACCATCACCTAAAGCACTTTGTGTGAAGTGTTGTCAACTCCCCTATATAATATATACATAAAAATTGGAGACCTCCTTGGATTATATCTACATTAGTTGGCATTAGAGCTAAGTTTGGATAAGATATAACACACATATGAAGGCTATGGATACAAATACATGCTATAAATATTGATTTTGCTAAGATATTAAGTGGAATCATAGCCAAGATGCATGCCATGGAGAAAATACAAAGAAGGTAAATACATGTTCAGGATGTTAGTGATAATGAGGAAGAAAAATTGGTTCAAGATCTTGAAGAAAAGTTCAAGTGAATGAACCAAATTTTACATTCTTGAAAGTAATCATAAATATGGGTAGTAAGCCAAAGTTGGAGACCTCGTTCTACAATGAAATATTGAATCCTAAGTATCTTATAGTGTGAATTACAAACATGGATAAATTCTTTGAATTTAAATTAATGAAACACCGAAAGAAAGTGAAGTTTACCTATACTAGGTTAAAGCGGTATACATCCTTGTGATGGGATAATGTCAAAACATATAAGTGGATAAATTGAAAATAAAATATCATGACTTGGGATATAATGGTTGCCAATCTAAATTCCAATTTTGTTCCATAAAATTATCAAATGGGTCTTCCAAGAAGTTATAAAATCTAAAGCAAAAGGATATTGGTGTGAAATAGTACATGGGGGATTTTTACATGATTACTATTTAGGATGGTCATATAGAATATAATGAAGATAATATTTTGAGGTATGTCAATGGAATTCATATGTCTATTCAATATGAATTTGGTATGATCAAGTTAATTTCCATGGAAAAGGCCTATCAATGTGATTTGAAAGTAGATTAGTTGTCTCAAAGGAAAAAAACTAATTCTAAAGGAAGATGATGGTTCTCTAGAGGAAGAGGACAAGAAAATAGTGGAAGAGTGTTAGAGTATATTACATTATTTAGGTCATGTAAATATACCACCTTTAGTACATAACTAGAGTAGGAGTTTACTTTAGAGTAAAGTTAGGTAGTTACTTCAAGTAATGTAATAAATGCACAAGTGTCAAATGTACGAGGAGTCCACTTGTACATCAGTTAGATAGGTAGAGTAAGGGGTAAATAATCTATCTTCCTATATAAATACCTCATAGTGAGTTTTTTTGGGAGGAGCATATGTAGTAGTAAATATAGAGTGTGTGTGGTAGTATTTTTTTTTGGGTAGGTAAAATGATTAAGTGCAGGGTTTAAATGGGTCCCAAACCCAAGTACATAAATTGGTAACAAAACCAATAGAATATGATAACGTAGGCCTACATATTGGCCAACAAAAACCTGAAAAAAAAGGTCCAAATAGTATAAGAGAAGGTTAAATGGAACGTTGATGTTAGATAAATAAAAATATAGTCTGATAAATACCCATGCAGGGGTTGCTTAAGAGAAGTAACTACCTAGAAAACCTGTAAAGGAGCTATGATAAAAACCCACATAGGGGAAGCTCATAAAAGATCCATAAAAACTATAATAGATACTTGTATAGAATAAACACAGTGCTAAAAAATGCCCACACAAGGGCACTATATAATATAATTAAAATCCCATGCAGGGGATAAAAATATAAAAAATAGAGAGACCCAACATGAGAAAAACAAATTACTCAATAGAGCCAGACCTAGACCTTTGTAACATCTTCATTTCTAGGTGCATCTCTAGGATAGTTCGGGAGTAGCACCTTAAGAGTCTCACTAATATTATCCATGGTGTTGATAATGTTACTGATGATGGTAACATGGATTGTGTTGTTATTAGTATTGCAAGGATCGTCACTATCTTCATCTAAAATATGGTAAGGGGAGCTCTGACTAGTATCAATGTAGTATAGTACAATGTAGTTATTTCATATTATTTCATGGAGTGTTCATGTCTTCCATTATATAACATCGTATTATTTTCATCACTTTCATTAATGAAATATTTTTTAGTTATTTGTAAATGTTCATCTCATTATTTTCCTACATATTATTGTGCCATTAGTTTATAGTTATCTTAGATTAGTCATCTTGCATCTTGTGGTTGTATTCCCTACACTACCATCTCATCAAAATCTAAAAGTTGTATCAGAGCACATGGTATATTAGTTAGGATTTAGTGAGAGTGCCATGGTAGATAAGTAAAAAAATAGGGAGAGCACATGTGAGTTTGAGAGAAATCTAAAAATGTCATTTACAAAATTTTTGATATTACAATTGGCTAGAGTCTTTCTATAGGGTTGTAGAAAAACTTGTGAAGACTAGGACTCAACATAAATTCCACTAGATTGATATATCAACAAGTGAAGTCCATTATATCAAAATTTATGTATTATTTAATTCCAATTTCTAACATCTTGTTGTGAGAAAAGGAGATTCAAAGAAAGTTGGGAAGCTTCCTACATAGAGGTAGGAAGAATATCTTCATTAGAATTATTCTAGCACTTGCAACAACAAGTAGAAGACTAAATATTTCATAGGTCTAAAGAAAATGTCCCACTACAAGAGTTACAGACCTACAGATTGTAGATGAAAGGAAGAAGAGACTCCAGAGATGAGTCTAGGAGGAGATTAGAGATTGGTGATCTCCATTAAAAATTGAAACATACAAAGTGTAGAAGAAGAAAATGCCATAGTATCTTTACTACTAATTCAAGAGACTCTAGATAAGAGTCCAGAAGAATATTGGAGGTTTGTGATCTCCACCAAAGACTATAGACAATAGATTGAAGAAATTAGCCTGAAGGGACCCTTAGAAGGTCTAGTTACAAAACTCCTAGTTTTGGAATATTGGAGGTTGGTGATCTCCATTATAGATTGTAGACTATAGAAGTGAATAAGGACAAGGAAAGCACCTATTCCAGATTCTAGCAGTAATAGATTTTAGAAAAAATATCTCATTACCAACACTTCCACAAAAAAAGGTTGAAGGAAATGTCTCATTTGCAAGACCAAAGAAGCTACGATATTGAAGACATTGGTGATGTATCAAGAAGAAATAAGGAGAAGGATTGGAAATTTTTATTATAGTTTCATAGAAGGCCATTAAAGGAGTTCCTAGTAGAACTCATCAAAGAAATTTACCACCAAAGGAAGATTTTTGGGACAATTATTACCATTTGGCAACAAGCCCAATGGAGAAGGATTTGGTAAGGAGTTTTCCTAATTTTAGAGGAGACTAGTGAAGACCTCAATACTTTTAAATTCTTGAGAATAAGGCCTAGATCGAAGTCAAAATTTGACAAGGAAACTGAAGGAGAAAGGAGCCAAATACTACTATGAAATATAAAAGGCTTGAAAATTGCCTTTGAATACTAGAAGGCCCATTTGAAGATAGGGGTTTGCTAAATATACAACAAAATACTGAAGGGTTCTTGAAGAAACTTTGAATACTAGTTGTTCTTAAAGAGTTTTAAGGTGCACTAAATACTTCAAGTTATATATTTTGAGTTACTTTGAGGTTTCATCTATAGGATTAATAAATGAAAAATATTATTGAACTATATTAGTTATTCAAAGTTCACTAAGGAGTTTTAGTTAAGATGAACATTAGTTCAAAGTTAAAATTAACTACATTGTTAAGAGTTTGGATTTATTGGTACTAAAATTATCTATGTTAGAGGTTAGTGTTGTCTCAAGTTAAAGGAAACAATACATTACTCTCAAGGATTAGAGGAAATGATAACCATATCTAAGAAACAAAGGAAAAACTTCAAAAATCTATTTTCATTTATCCTCAAGCTATACAACGAGGAGATATCATATCGAAGGAGAAGAGTAGAATACAAAGAGATAAGGAACTCTCAAAACTTTGGTTCAAAAATAAAGTATCTTATTTATGTTATAGTGATGCACCATATACCTCCTAAATAGGATGAAATATAGAGTATCTCAAGACACTAAGGTTGCAAGTATCCTACATCCACAATCGACTGAATCGTTGAAGATAAAAGGTGTAAGCTTCAGGTTCACCAACCTAGGGTAGATAAGCATCTATTTGGGGTGTTTAGAGATACCATCTTCAACACCTTATCCAGTGCCCATGATTGTATCAACCTATAGTACAAGTACCTACATAAAGATAAAGGTAAGGGAAGCAAATAACAAGTGGTATAGCAAAGA
Organism: Wollemia nobilis; assembly: GCA_028583015.1. Lineage (NCBI taxonomy): Eukaryota > Viridiplantae > Streptophyta > Pinopsida > Araucariales > Araucariaceae > Wollemia > Wollemia nobilis. The sequence continues at coordinate 7,687,759 of JAQPPZ010016936.1, forward strand.
AGAAAATGAAGGTGCAATACCTAGTAAGGATATCGAGCAAAAGCACCGTATTATACCATTTAAGAACCATAGAACCACCACTCCATCACCTCTTGGTACCTCAAAGCTAGATCCAACCATCATCCTCAAGTAGAATAACTTGTAATAATAAAATCATTTTCTATTAAAAGAGTAAAGCAAGCTTGTAAATGGTTGGAATGAACAGGCAGTGAGAAGGTATTAAGGTTAATATTTTAGTACATTGAAGAGAGCATGCCTATAAAGGATATATCTACATGTGTCTTGAAAGGGTAAGGAATATTGTGCCACTTGGCACAAAGGGTATAATTACCCTCTTATCCCTAATGCTCAATAAATGTGCTCATTAATATAACACTTCTCATTATTATCCTAATGTTCAAGGAATTTCAATGCCCAATAAGGAGAAGCTAATCTAGTATTATATTATTTAATACTTTACAAGGTATAATGAAGCTCAAGGAGGAGACTTAAGTAACACCTACCATCACTTGGTGTCCAGTTCATGAAGAAGAAGCTTGCATATAGTTGGCAGATAAGAAGTGCATAGTAAACAAATGAATGAATGAGTGAACAAAAGAGAATTTATAGCGAGCATTAAGGGAGAGTGTATTTGAAGCCTAAAGTCAAGGATTCAAATGAACATTTAAGATAGTCCTAAGAAGACATCTACTAAGTTTATCATAAACTAGCACTCACAATTACCAGTCAACATGAGTTCAAAGGTATATATGCTCTTACTTGCTTTCATTAAAGTTTAAAAAGAGGTATAAGGGAACATATATTTCTATGGTTAAAATAAGTGGAATAGATATAACCTTAGAGAAAGCAATAAGATCAAAAGTGCATAATATTAAGGGGTAATTTAAGGAGTATTATATTTACAAATAATTAAGTAGGAGAAATAAGAGTTTCTACTTAGACACTTAAAAATTATATTGCAAATATTATTAATTTCTAAATATTCTAAAATTGGGGAGTTATAAGGTATACTACATCAAACATAAATAATTAGAATTTAGAAATATAGATATTAAGGGATATAAAAGTAAGCTCATTATTTACTTAAGGAGTTGGAATTATATACTTACATTTATCTCATACTCATACTAAAGTGACAAAAGAAATCCAACCAAAGAACTTATAATTAAGTGCATAGTTCATTAGAAGAGATAAGGTGAAATAGGAGTTGATTATTGTTATTTATAAAACATGACAAAATCAACCCAAAAGGTGAACTATTACTTATTAAGCACTTTATTAAGTTTATAGCTTACTCAAACCACTAGGGATACATAAGGAATCCTACAAAACCTATGTATGGAGAGGATTTATAAAAATGGTTCACATAATATAAAATAGAGAGTCATAAGGTAGTCTATTACAAGGGATCTATCAATAGTTTTCTTAAAACATAAAGAGCTAAAACTAAGTAAGATCTTTACCTCAAGGAATACACTGCAAAATGATATGAACAACACTATTAGAAAGAAAAGAGCACATGTCATAAACATTGGAATCAAGAATTTACTTATAAATTATGAAGGAGACTTAGACCTTACCTCAAAAAGAATTCATGGTGAAGCTTTAGAAGATAACTTTGAAGCTATGGAATATTATCTACATGCTTGACTTACTGAAGCAACTAATAATGAAAAACGTGACATTCAAATTCTTCTAGACTATGGTAGCACATTATATATGGTATTACTCACATTCAAATGTTACAAGGATGAGAATGTAGAACAAAGAGGATTGATAGAATTACTTAATCTAAAAACAGAAGTGGATGAATCATACCTAGAGAAGATATTTCAATCCTCATGTAGCTTTGGTACTTCAAGTTCTACTAACACAAAATATTATCATGATGCCTTAAGTGTTTATTCAGAAGACTCTATACAAGACCTGGAAAATGATAAAAAAATAAAGGTAAAGAGAAGATACTCTTGCAAGAATCAGGTGATAGTACATCCAACTAAGAAATTACTGATTTCAAATATGAGAATAAAGAAGAAGAAGAACAAATTCAAGGGGACATACAATGCAATGTAAACTAAAGATAATACAAAGAACCAGATCAAGTTGAAGAACATCAAAAGATCGAAGATCCATATTGAAGACTAAAGTCTTCAATATCTAAATAATGTAATGTAGGGGGATGTTAGAGTATATTACATCATTTGGGTCATGTAAATGTACCACCTTTGGTACATAACTAAAGTAGGAGTTTACTTTAGAGTAATGTTAAGTAGTTACTTCAAGTAATGTAATAAATGTATAAGTGTTAAATGTGCAAGTTGTAAATGTACAAGGAGTCCACTTGTACATCAGTTATATAGGTAGAGTAAGGGGTACAAAATCTATCTTCCTATATAAAGGTCTCATAATGAGTGTTTATGGGAGGAGAATATGTAGTAGTAAATGTAGAGTATGTATGGTGGTATAATACAATGTAGTTCTTTCATATTTTTTCATGGAGTGTTCATGTCCTCCATTATATAGCATTGTACCATTTTTATCACTTTGATTAATGACATATTTATGAGTTATTTGAAGATGTTCATCTCATTATTATCTTGCATATTATTGCATCATTAGTTTATAGTTATATCATATTAGTCATTTTGCATCTTGTGGTTGCATTCCTTGCACTAACCATCTCATCAAAAGCTAACAAAGAGGTCAACAAAAAAAAAGGAGAAGCTAGTACTAGTCAAAGCATTTTCAGCTAGAACACTAGAGAAAGTAGATATTTCTCAAGAGAATGAGGTGGTTATGGTATAGGAAGGGGTAGAGGATTCCCCCAAAATTGCTTTAGATGTGGAAACGTTAGTCATTAGAAATTTGAATGTCCAATAGTATAGTAGGGAAATGATAAAGAAAAGGAAGTCAAGAATCATATTGCACAAACATATGAAGAAAGTATTGCCTCACCAAGAGGAACCAAAACAAGGAGAATATCTTATTATGAAGAGTGTGTTGTTGAAACCAACCAAAGAGAAGCATGAGTCAATGCAAATAAATCTTTTTAAAACAATATGCAAATTAGGAAGGAAGTGTTGCAAATACATTATGACCATTGAGAGTATAGATAATTTGCTATTTAGTAGAAACTATTGGGTTGAACAGGATTGAACACCCAAATTCATATAAGATCTCATGGTTGCAAAAAGGACGCTAAATTTTGGTAAGTGAACAATATATGGTGAACTTTCAAATTGGTTCTTACAAAGATGAGATATTATGTGATATCATACATATGGATCCTTGTCATATTTTGTTGGGAAGGCCATGATAGTTTGATAAAAAAAGCAGTGCATGATGGTACGATGAACGCCTACACTATTGTGAAGGATTGCAAGAGGTACACATTAAGTCCATTGAAGGACAAAGAAGTGGACAACAGTCCTAAAATATGTTTAATATGAGAAAAATAGTTTCTAAGAGAGATGAACAAAATAAAAGCTACTAACAAAATGTACAAACTCAAGAAACAATTGAATAATGTAGGAGCTACTAAATTTCATGTCCTACTTGAGCTAGAGAAGGCCAAATGAGGTGTCCAAGATCTAAATGAAAGGTTGGAGAAGACAAATGAATTAAAAGAAAGAGTCGATGAAGCTGCAAAATAGCCAGGTTATATGTAGAGGACCTAGAAGCAATAAGTACTAATGTATCAAAATACAACATTATAGATTGACAAGTGAGGATTTGTACTGCTAAAGGGAAAAATTACAACTATGTTTAAGTTGAAAGATGCTAAATAAGAAATCAGAATAATGAAAGAAGAATTTGTTGCTTCCTTGGAAGCAAAAGTAGCTGAGAAAAAATTATTGATGAAACCAAAAACTAAAAAAAAAGAGAAAAAGAAAGAAAGATTGAGGAAACTAAATCATCATCCAAACAAACATTGCAAAAGGAAGAGATAAATGGTCAAGACAGTAGTTGAGGGTATACTTAAAAGATGGAGAGAACTAAAGTATTTACCAAGAGGTAGAAGTGATGACAGAATCCAAATATGTTAAGAGGACACGAGGTTGAAAGTATTGTAAGTATTTTGTTGCAACAAATAATCCATTTGAATCTCGTCAACAAATGATGCCCAATCCTGATGTCAAAGCGATTAAGCTGCCTTTGGGCAGAACGCCCGATAGGATGGTAGCTTTGGACATGTTTCATAAACCACACACTTTGATGAGACACATCACAAAGCCCTTGTTATACCCTATCGAGTCATCGTGCAATCCGATTAGAGCTTATATTCCCTTGGAGGCTATGGTGGCCGGTGGTTTTTGAATAACTTCTAGACTCCTTTTTGTGCGTGTCAGCCCATATTCAAATTTCAGGACCATGATGAGAATGAATTTCAAAGTTCGTTTGTTGAAAACATGCTTTAATTTTTTCTTTACTTAAATCTATCTACCGTCACTTTGTCACAAGAATTAGATAATATGACTCCAGAAACTTTATACATCCTGCGATACTATAATCCTTGGTAACACAAGGAAGCCCACCGGTGGACCAGTTGCCCTCGCCAATCCTTGCATCAAATTGTTGACCTGTGCTTTCTCCTAAATTCTTTGCATGGACGAATCGAGTTTCGCTTGAACACTCTTCAGAGCCTTCTTGTATCTTTGCAAATTGAGCCAGCTTACTCTGAACCCATGAAGCTTTAAAAAACTCGTCGATCATGTGTGTAACTTCATCCAAAGAAACACCGGATTCCTCTCCAAAATATTGATATTTATTATCATGCTCATCAGAACGTTACCATAGCATCCTCAGGCCCTAGCTTTGGGTTGTGACATCTTTAATGTATGGGTCGAGCCTATCACCCAGCTAACTGACCGTCAAGAAGCTAAGCTGGACATGCTCACGAGCAATGAATGATGCATTTCGTGTGCAGTTCCGGCTATATGATGACTCTATCCGTTTTCTTCTAATGTCCTAGTATAAGGGTCCTCGTAGGTTGGTTTGGTGCCATAACTACATGTACGCCCCTTGATGCTCAAAGAACACCGAGATGTCCGCGGCCAATTCCGTCGAACGTCGACCATTGCACGGGAGTGTCCCTATCCCCAAGAAGGTGATTGTGAACTTTCTTTAATAGAAGTATTTCCTCCTTTCATTTCATAACCTGGTGTGGAATCCGGAATGTGCAAGTTTGTTCGGTGAAGTGTATGTCTTAATTGGTGATGGGGCATATGGAGAACAAGTGGCTTCCACATGAGCCACACTCTATGCTGTCAGAACTCGTCATCAGGTTTGGGACATCGCTTCCACATGAGCCACACTCTATGTTGTCAGAACTCGTCATCAGTTTTTGGACATTGCGAGTTGGACACATGTATAACTGCAACCGATCCTCGTGTATTGTGTTGTGATTCATCCAAACGGGGCAACCAAATATCTTTGTCTTCTACTTACCATCAGTGTTCTCGATCCTTCCTATGTCCTACGATCTACAACTCTAGTTTATGGATATCTATCAATAACCTAGTAGAACGAGAGGAACTGAACAAGCTTCAAAAGTTTTTTCACTAGTTTTGTCTACCTACTTTTACATGGTATGATGAGTTGGTTTGGAATCTATCAATAAAGGGTTGATAGTATGTTAAATTGGGATATGAGGATTTAAAGCAATAAAAAATTTCTACTCTTAATGGTTTTTCTTGGAAAATGTTTGATCACTAGGGACTCTCTCTAGAGGTTCAACATTCCTTTGGTTAGCAATCCAAAGTAAGATTCTTGTAGCACATAATCTAAATATTCTCTAAAAATAAGATATAACTGACCTTTCAAGTGTGCCTTGTCTAAGAAGGCTCTAGAAACATCAAATAATTTACTTCTTGATTGACCCTTTGCTTACATCATTTGGGATTGCTTTTTTTAAAGCGTGAGAATATATTGGGTAGATCCATGAACATTGAAAGAGTTGATGAAATGTTAGATTATATATCTCAAAAATAAATCATTATGTGTTATGTGAATGACTAGCCCTATCATTATTTTGTTAGAATTTATGACTTAAAAGTAAAAATATTTTTTTTAAAAATAGAGCTCAAAATTAGGACCATGTTTGGAACCATATTGTTGATTCTCTTGTAGAATGCTTACAAACATGGTGCTCAATGTGGAAAGCATGAAGTGATGAAAAAGTGGTGACTAGTCTCTTAGTCAAAAGATTTGAATATACATAGAAGGATCATGTACAACATTGGAGTTAACACAAAGAATATGATTCAATCTATGATAAAATTGAAATATCCATATATTGTGTTTATTAAAATTAATTTTCTAGAAAAAGTTGATGGAGGTGGTTTCTTTTGAAATAATAAAGACAATATTCTACTCACTTACTCTTAGTCATATGGAAATTTTACTAATAACTAGACTATGCCACTTCTTACAGGGATCAAAGTTTCAATTGAAGAAGGATGGATATGGAGATTGAATAAAAGGTATCATTGTTGTCAATGTTCATCAATTATTGTTGGATGCACTATCTTGGAAATGTGAACCAACCTATAGAGATGGAAATTGAATAGTAGTTATTTTAGTCAATCCTAGCAAAGATCTTAACCTTGGAAAAATCTAAATTTTAGAAGGTTATTGGTTAAATGAACTTTTATCTCTTCTTAAAAATGATGTCAATAAGTTGATTGTAGAAACATAATAATTTGACAAATATGAAGAATATATTTTATAAAAATGGAAGTGATGAATAACATTGATAAAAATGCAATATGAATATGGGAAATGTAGAATATAAAAAGATAAGACAAATGTGGACAAAATTTGTAATTTTTATTATCTTGATGAAAGTGTCCCCTAATAGAAGCCACAAGTGCCGAAAAAAAGGTTCTGGTCTCTTAATCACAAGAATTTAATATACATAGAATGATTATGCACAACATTGGAGTTAACACAAAGAATATGATTCAATCTATGATACAATGAAAATGTCCATACATTGGGTTTATTAAAATTAATTTTGATGATGCTTCCAAAGAAAATCTTTAAACATTTGGTTGAGGTGGTGTCTTTTTAAATAGTAAAGATAAAATTCTACACACTTACTCATAATTATATGGAACTTAAAATAATAACTAGACTATACCACTTCTTACAAGGATCAACACTTCAATTGAAGAATGATGGATACATATTTCATTTAATGAAGATTTACAAATTATCATTTATATTATCGATAAAAATGGATGTGGAGATTGAATAAAATGTACCATTATTTTTTATGTTCATAAATTATTGTTGTATGTACTCTCTTTTAGAGTTACTGTGTTAGTAACTATAAATATTACCTCATTTAGGTAGATATAATTTACCTCATGGTAAAAAGTAAATACTTACTTTTTACCACTAGTAAATTTCTTTTACTAGTTAGTCATTGTAGTCATTTTGACTACGTTGGTTAGTAGGTTAGCTGTTAGCTAACTTAGGGGGGAGGACTCCTAATTTATGCTAGGGGATATTTTCTAGATATTCCTAGCGCCTATCTTAAGCCTTCTAAAGTTGTATTTAATAATTATATTTCTTAATGCAAGGTTAATGATTTTGTGTGGAATATTGGGCTTACTCTCCTCCTAACATTGGTATCATCGTAGCCGGGTGGCCTTGTTCCACCGACCTGGAATTGACACGGTATTTGAGGGCCCTACTGGCCCTTAAGACCTGCACGGATCCCTAAGTGGGCCCGCAGGCCCACGTCACCGAGCATCCACAGGAGAAGGCCCGTAGGCCTGATAGCTCCCACCACAAGGCAGCCTCAAGAGAGGACTCGCAAGCTCACATCATCAGGAATCCATAGGAGAAGGTCCGTAGGCCTGACAGCTCCTGCCACAAGGTGGCATCGAGAGAGGGCCCATAGGCCCACGTCACCAACAGCCACAGGAGAAGGCCCATAGGTCCGACAAATCTGACAGCAAAGCATTCTACTATCTGACTTGTCAGGACGACAGAGGGCAAGCGGCACAGATCCGAAGATCGAGATCTATGAGGGCAAGAGTGCCCTTTGATCTTAGACGACTGGCAACATAGATCCAATGATCAGGATCTGAGAGGGCAGGAGAACCCTTCGATCTCCAACGATCGATGAGCGGATCGAAGACCCTAAAATTGTAGATAAAATCCCAAGCACAAATATCGAGGATAATTGCAAATGACAAACTATGGCAAAGACGCAGCTGGGACCCATGCACGCTCAGGCATAGATCCCGAGGCACTGAATCAGACCACTCATTTGGTGACACGTGGCGACAAAAAACAACCTCAAGAATAGATCCTAAGGTGCTAATGTGGCACTACCACTGGAATCGACCTGGACCAGACTAGACACATGGCGGATAGCCATTGGATGACGGATCAGACTGGACATGTGGTAGACAGCCATTGGACGATGGACTAGACACGTGGTGGCCATGTGGCGGACAGCCATGTGTGCCACCTGACATGTGGACCCCTCCAACCGTGCCACGTGGGCGACAGTAAAAGGGGTCCGACAGACCCTGATTGCCCATAGGTAATCAAAGAGCACTGTGTGCTTTGTTGCTTTTAAGCAACGTAAAATCGCCCGCATGGGTGATGTGGGATAAATCCCACTGATTTTCCCGTCGCTTAACGGGGAAGCCTTCAAGGAGAAGGCACACCACCTCTCTTCCCGTTGGGCTAGCTAGCTCGACCAGCGGAGGGGCTAGTGCTAAGGCGCTGCCCGATGGGAGGTCGGGAGTTCGACTCCCGTAGGGCCCAAAAAGTATATTTTTTGCTATAAAATAAAAACTGGCGATGGACTAGACCGAGTAAAAGGTATATTTTTTTTTTTTTGTAAATTTTTAATTATCATTTGAATCATTTTATTTAATAATTTAATATATTTTGTCTGAAATGAATTTTTTTTTCATAAATTACATTGATTTTTTACAAAATTAAATTTTATTATTCATTAAATAATGATTATATTTATTAAAATTTTGCATTAAAATAGAGAATTAAGGATCTATTTTTGCAATCAAATCAAAAGGAGCTTTTTTTTTCTCCAAGAGGGGATATAAGACATAGAAGAGCACTTATTTTTCTTGCAAATTAGAAAGCCATAAAAAATCTTCTCAACCTTGTTAGTTTTGCAAAATCCAAGAGGGACAACATAAAATAAATTTGATTCTTTCTTGCAAAATTAGAAAACAAGGAGACACAATTTTTGTAAAAATCAAAGTTCAAAGAGTGCATTTGTTTTCTCCAAGGAGATATAATACATAAAATTGCACATCTATTTTTTTTGCAAATTTGAGAAGAAATTGTAACCTTGGTCCATAAAAACTAGGTCGTGTGTCGACTAGTTCTGGAAGCCTTCCAAATGCGGGTCGTGTGTCGACTTGTCTTGGAAGGAGTGCTCAAAATTGTTAATTTTGCAAAATTCAGGGGAGAAGACAACATTGTACTTCTTTTGCAAAATTGGAAAACAAAGTAGGAGACAAAAATATCATTTTTTGCACAACACAAAACACACATTTTGTTGCAAAAATTTACAAAAGGTGCATTTTTTATTTTACTCGACACCTTAAATTGGCAAACTAGGTGATAAGAATTTTGAGGCCATTTCTTGTTTGATTGTTGCATCATTCTTTTTGCAACTATAAGTCATATAATCAAGAACATCCATACCTCAAAATTTCACAAATTTGTGTAAATCCTTGCATAGATTTAAAGCCAAAATTACTTGATATTCTCTCCTAAATCAACAAAACCCCTTATTCACTTTTATTTGTTTGGATTAATTTCCTCAAACTTTTCATCCTTCTTAAAGGGAGTTAAGGCAGGTGCCATTAAATATCTGTTTGAGTGAATTATATTTTGGTACTCTTTTAGGGTAATCAAAATAAAGAACAAGTTTTTTGAAAATAAGGAACCTTAAAAGTTGCAATCCTTTGCACTAAGGGGGGATAATTCCTTTCTTCCTTCAAACATAGATTTTGATAAGAGGGAAATAAAACTTGTAAAGGCAATCAAAAAAGTCCAAGTCATCAAAATTAAACCTTTTCTTTTAGACTTCATAATAGCAATAATGCTTGAAGTAATTAGAATAACAAAGGACAAATTGGTGAACTTTTTTGATCAAATTGCCTAGAAAGCATAGTTTTGCACAAATTGTAAAAATGGCAACCGAGACACCATTCAGTGTTGGTTTCAAAACAAGCAAAACTAAAATGGCAAAGACACAACACAGAAGCCATCTTTCTTGTGAAGTGTCTCATTCTAATTTTGTTTCTGGTTCAAAGATAGCACAAGGGGTGCTAAATTGCTAAAACATTTTTATAGAGGGAAAACACATGTGTCCCTTGGGCAAAAACACCATATTCTCTCTCTACTCTTTTTGGCTTCATAAATAGCATAAGTATTTTGTTTGAAGACCTTGCAATAAGGGGTGCTTGAACCTCTTTTAGGCTTCATAAATAAAAAATTCTAGGTGTTTGAAGTACTTGTAACAAGAGGAGCAACGTTTTGTGATGTAAAATTGTCTAGGAGGCAATATTTGTAAAATCCTTCACAACACTCTTGATTTGCATACATTTTGCAATTGAGGGGCGATATCCATTTCTTTTCTTCACTGATTTTTGTAAATAGGGAAGAAGGCTTATAAGGGTGCATTTTCGACAGCAACCGACACCTTAGTCTCACTTATTTCAGAAATTGAATACACTATGTTTTGCAACGAGAAGGGAGGACCTTATAAGGGTGCATTTTTGGTAGTGAATGACACCTTAGCTACCTTATCTTTTGTAAATTCATATTGTAAATGAATGAACCTTTTATGAAGTGATCTATTCTACTACACGTAGCGATTGCAATAGCTGGTTACCCATGCAATTCGGTTGGATGATGTGATTACCATAAGGGCATTCATTGGTATGAAGACATAGTGAAGAATGACCCACTTTTTGCTTAGGAGCATCCAGAGCACTATGACAGAGCAAAGAACCAACAGATCAACATATTCTTCACTGTATTGGGGTAGTTATATACTTTTCCCAAATAATGTTGTATTAGAAGGATATGTATGTATTACCAAAATAATGTAATAATGGGGGATGTTAGAGTTACTGTGTTATTAACTATAAATATTACATCATTTAGGTAGATATAATTTACCTCATGGTAAAAATTAAATACTTACTTTTTAGCACTAGTAATTTATTTTACTAGTTAGTCATTGTAGTCATTTTGACTACGTTGGTTAGTAGGTTAGCTATTAGCTAACTTAGGGGGGAGCACTCCTAATTTATGCTAGGGGATATTTTCTAGATATTCCTAGCGCCCATCTTAAGCCTTCTAAAGTTGTATTTAATTATTATATTTCTTAATGCAAGGTTAATGATTTTGTGTGGAATATTGGGCTTACTCTCCTCCTAACACTCTCTTGGACATGTGAACCTATCTATATAGATGCAAAATGAATAGCACATACTTTAGTCAATCCTAGAATTGATCTTAACTTTGGAAAAGTCCAGATTTTAGACGATAATTGGCTGAATTAACTTTTATCTTGTAAAGACATGGTGTCAATAAGTTGATTATAGAAACATAATAATTTGACAAAGATGAAAAATATATTTAATAGAAAGGGAAATGAAGAATAAATTTGATGAAGGTAAGCGGAATATGGGAAATGTTGAATATAAAAAGGTAATATAGATGTGGTTTAATTGACCCAACATAAATTGTAATTTATTATTATCTCGATGAGAGTGTCCCTAATAGAAGCCACAAGTGCCGAAAAAGAGGTGTTAGTATCTTAGTCACAAGATTTGAATAAACTTAGAAGAATCATGTAAAATATTGGAGTTAATGCAAAGAATATGATTTAATCTATGATAAAATGAAAATATTCGTACATTAGGTTTATTAAAATTAATTTTTATGATTCTTCTAAAGACAATCTAGATAAAATTGGTGGTGGTGGTGTCTTTTGAAATAATAAATATAAAATTATATTCACCTACTCATAATAATATGGAACTTCAAATAATAACTAGACTATTCTACTTCTTACAAGAATCAAAGTTTTAATTGAAGAAGGATGGAAATGTATTTGAATTAATAAGGATTTACAAATTATCATTTATATTATCAACAAAAATGGATGTGAATATTGGATAAAAAGTGCCATTATTGTCAATGTTCATCAATTATTGTTGGATGCACTCTATTGGAAATGGGAACCTATCTATAGAGATGGAAATTGAATAGAAGTTATTTTAATCAGTCCTAGCATTGATCTTAACCTTGGAAAAATCTAAATTTTAGAAGATAATTGGTTGAATGAGCTTTTATCTCTTAAAGAAAACTATGTCAGTAAGTTGATTGTAGAAACATAATAATTTGATAAAGATGAAGAATATATTTAATAAAAATGGAAGTGAAGAATAACTTTGATAAAAAGAGAAGTTGAATATGGAAAATGTAAAATATAAAAAGGTAAGACAAATGTGGTTCAATTGACCCAAAAAAATTATACATTTTTATTATCTTGATGAAACTCTCCCACAGTAGAAACCACATATATCTCATTAAAAAATAAAATAAAACAGGTGCACAAAATCCCAAAAATAGTAACTATTCAACTACCAAAGAAGATTAATAGATACTTATTAGTTCCAATACCTGACCATTAAGGCATAAACATAAGATCAAGGCTTGCAAAAAAGTGAGAGTCCATTATTTAGATTTTTAAAACATTATAGCTATACAAATATAGTGTAAAGTTTATATAGTATATAAAAGTGCTATAGGATTTTTTTTTGATGTCATAGACTCATATTAGATTATTTTTTTTGTATACATGCTATATATTTAGTTATTTAAATATAATAATAACTCTCACATGTTTGCTTTTTGGTAATGCAAATTTTGCAAAGGGTTTTCATTCCACATCAATTGATTTTTTTTTGGTATATTTTATTTATATTTTCTAGTTTTTTTAGTTACTTTTACATATTTTAAGTCAAATACTATGATTTCAAACATTTTATGTCTATATAATAATTTGATATTTATAAAAGTTACAAATCAATTTCCAAACCTAATTTTAGCAAAGTTTTGACCATGATGATCTATAAAATATTTGTACATGATACCATATGAGATGATAGCTTCTTGCTTTTTGTTGGTTGTGATAATATTTAACCTTTCATGGTCATTCTTAATCACATCCACTTTAGTTTGATTATAGTATTTGAGCACATTATAACCATTTGAACATAAATCCTAAACTAAATTGTTGATTTTCTTATACTAGTTTTTCATGAATAATTCTATATATCAACCTTTGAATAATAAACTTACATATGATCTCTAGAGAGAGAAATATGACTACTACTAATATATGGTATATTTTTGTTAAAAAGTTTATAAAAAAATAGAATTTAAAAATGATAAAGAGTGTATTTCCCTATAAACATTATTGTAAATCAACATTAAAAATAACAAGGTTTTGTGTGTACATATATAAGGTGCAAATCATACCTTCAATGTGGGGATATGCCGATGATAGGGTGTAAGGGCATGTATGATACCAAGATGAAAGTGTGCTAAGAAATTTAGGTGCATGCCAAAAGTACCTACCAATTGCCAAAATGTACACCATTAATAATCCTAGTATATGTTGCATTATTAAAGTGTTGCATATGCACCTAAGAATAAATGTGGGTGCATTCTTAAAATGGTTATAAAATAAAGGATACACAAACCTATACAACATTTAAAGTAAAAAAATACTAAAGCCACATATTTTGTTAAGCATGTAGAGGAGGGGTTGTGCTACATCATATCAATGTAAATAACATAAATTTCATACTTGAAATCTTATTGACATTGTGATTTGGCATGAAGGGTCCCACAACAAGTCATTGCGGCCTTTATATACTTCCCTATTATATTTTATGCCTCAAATATGATTTCAAGCATTTATTATCATTTATGGCTCTAAGTCCTTAACATACTTTGAAACTATTTTCAGATTCTTTTAGTTTCCATTTATTTCACAAATTGCAAAAGTATTCATTATCCATATATTATTCCATTAAAAAATATAAAATTACATGTAAATCCCCCACATTTTGTATCAAGCCTGAAACAATCACTTGGAAATATTTACCTACAAGCAAATTTATTATTCATATATTTTCTTTTAAATTGTATGGATTTACAATGCCAAATAAATCAACAAACTCTTCATCTAGATAAATCCACTAAACATTTATTTATCTTATCCTTGTGTTGGGTATTGCTACTACTTGGCATATTAGTTTAGGTCATATTGACTTATGATTATTGCTTGCTAAACTCAAAATCCCATTTCTTTTTACACTTTCAATCCTTTAAAGGCATTGACTTTTCTTTACTTCTTTCCAATAAAAATGATATTCTTCAAACTTTGTATTTTTACACATTTACTATCATAGCTACTCCATATTGAATAACACAAGCTTATACTGAGAGGAGGGAGGGATGAACAGTATAAGATAAAACTTTTACTTTTCTTTCCAAACCAATATTATCCAATTGTATCAATTGCAATAACTTTTTATAGAAGTATTATCCAATATCATCAATTACATTAATGAAAAAATCCACAAGTCATAACACATATGAGACACACAAATTTAATGTGTTTCACCCAATGTGGGCTACGTCCGCAGAGAAAATATTTCTTATAAATGTTCTCAACAAATATCTTGGGAACCAATTCCCTATTACAATGTTTATGGGCACCCACCCAAAGGAGATCTCAATCCCCTATGCTCAAGCTCGTGGACCTCTATCCATAGGAGATACATGTCCCATATGCTCTAGTTCATGGACTATCTATCCACAAGAGACACTTGTCCCCTCTACTTTGGTTCGTGGACCTCTATCTATAGGAGACATCTGTCCCCTCTACTCTGGTTCATGTACCTCTATCCATAAGAGAAACCTATCCCCTCTACTCTAGTTCATGGAGATCTATCCATAGGAGACACTTGTCCCCTCTACTATGGTCAACTCTAAAGCCTACTCAAATCTACTCCAAGCCTTCACACAAGGCTTGTCAAACCTGCTCCAATCCTACTCACAAGGTTTGCTCAAATCTAATCACACAGTTTACTTAACCTGCTCATAATCCTGGTCAAATCTATCACAAACTTGCTTACACAATCTGCTCAAATCTATGTCAATATTTCTCACCAATCTTCTCAAAAAGGTTGGCTTAAATCAGCTTACAACTTCTCACAATATTGCTCACTAAGCATGCTCACACTTTCCCAAAACTTACACACAAATAATTCTCATATGCAATTGCAAACACTCAATATGTTCTTGCACATTTATTAAGTCTATCGCTTTCACTTGTCTCATATATATTCAAATAAAATATCTAATTCTTGCAAATTTATTTTCAAATCAATCAAGGCTAGTGCATAAATTTGCTTCACAAAAATTGGTTTATATCCCTTGCAGATTTGCACTCAAAAATCAATCATAATAATGCACACTTGTTCTCAAATCCTAGCACATCTACTTTCAAAATTATTCAAAAATAATGTACACTTGTTCCAAAACCCTAGCATTTATATTATCAACAATGCACATAAATTAAAACCTTTTATCTCCAACTTATGACTTAACAATATTTTCTTCAAACAAACATCACTATTTAGATGGATGGGTATCAAATCACCGTACCTCAAAACTGAGAGTTTAAAAAATGCTAAAAATAATAATTACCACAACTGCACCTTATTTCTTCTTTCTAAAACATGAAATATTACCAACGACAATAAGCACCAAGACACCTTATTACTCCACAAATTTTAATATTAATGAAACAAAAAGTAAATACCTCTTTACAAAAGTCATCGATATTCGATCCCCTCAATTGCAAGACACAACACCCTATCACGAGCCTCCTCACCGACTCTGTTATTGAAGCAATGGAACATCATGCCGTAAGAAGAAATTTAATCTCACATCGTTATGATGTCACACCATTTGAATGATATAACTTGAAAACCTTGGTGCATAACGAAAATGAATTTGTCTTCTCCTGAATTATTTTTATTGTTCACATGGAGATTCTTCCGATTATGCCTTTCTGCCTCTCTATTTGAAAATATATCTAATGGTGCTCATCTCAGAATATCACTCGCAATCATCTCCCACTCATTTCTTCAAAACACTATATTTATCGACCAAATGATGTCTCCCTTTTCTACAATGTAATCTAACATTTGTCAAATTTGATGTATAGCTCCTACACTTTCACTGTTTCAATCAACTATGACTTTTGCTTGGACTCCTAATGCTTGATGGTAGTCAAATGAATCCCTAGAAATGTGCACTTTACTCCTTGCTTCTAGATTCAACACTTGAAAACTCCCCAAAGTTACTGTACCAAGTCTTGAAGGCACCGAAAGCTCTTTATGTATTCAAAACCAATAGCAAGGTTCACAACTTCATTAATTATCTTCAATTTCCAATGCACCGTTTCTTATAGCCTTCAATGTCTTAATAGATCACTGCACTTGTGGTAATACCAGAGGCTCTCAAAAAATTCTATCTATGAATGTCTCAACACTTGTGTTATGTTCTTCCATGCGGATACTTGAATGCTCAATGCTTTCACCCAAGAAGGTTCAGCGAATCTTGCTTAATGCTCATATATCCTAGATACATTAACCCAAAACAACTTTATTTAAAAAGAATCTTGGATTACCTCAAGCGTGCATCTCTCGGACTAACAAATATATGTTTGGCTAGATAGTTCAAGTCTTCTGCAACACACACAAATTTTGGCCTGTTTCAAATGTGTTGCTTTAATCCGCTGTGAGTGTAAGCTTCATTTGCTATCCCCGTTAGATACTTCTCTAGATTCTACAACATTTGTGCTTTCCGCTTTTAAACAATATTTTAATTTTCTTTGATGTTGGCGGTGCTCAAGATTTTTTCTTGCCTTCTTTTCTTATAATGTTTGTAGCTTCTTAAACATAAATATCAAAAACCCTAACACTTTGACAATGAATTTTTGTGTGTTCATTCTCCTTCACAGCAGTATTTGAATCTTTATTTTCTTATAGAATGTGCTACAAAAATCTACTTGCTCTCCTTCACGGTACTTCATTCAACTTGTTCAAATCAGCGGTGCCCTACTATCTTAAATTATCTTAAATTCCTTGAATGTATTGTCTAAGGAATTGTTCTCCACTATGCGGCTATCACACAACGCTATTGCCCGGCTATCAAATTACTCTACTACCCGATTATCACACTGTACTATTGCCCGACTATCACACTACTCTACTACCTGGCTATCATACTGCGCCATTGCCCAACTATAACACTACTCCACTACCTGGCTATCACACTACACTATTGTATGATTATCACACTGCTCTCCTATCATCGTGTTCGTTATTCAAGAACGAATTCTCCTTGCTCGCTGGAATATCATATTAGATATTCAAAATGAAATTTTCACTTGATAGATATAGGTAAAACATTAATGTTTTGCACCGTCAACTCTTACGTTTTCACTTTCCTTTGATGTATAAGCTTTAAACCTTATATTTAAACATTTCTAGGCACCCAAAGGATCGGTGCTCTCACGCTTTTAACCTTCAACTCCATAAATTTAAACCATGATGTTTGCGCTTTTGCATTTTCAAATTTCAGCTCCATATAATATACTTAAACCATTACTTTATAATATTTAAATTTAATATTTAAATATTATAAGGTTTAACTTTATAATTTTTTTGTAACTTTAATATTCAAATAAATAAGCTTACACTTGTAAACTCAAATTCTCTTTGAAAATATTTCTTCCTATATCACCATTGACATTTCAAAATTTCATCCTTTATGATATTTTTGCCTTTGACATCAATGATAGTTCAATATTTCCAACAATCTCCCGCTTTGTTATTGATGACAACCCTTATAAAAAATATTCCTTTTATTGTAGTTGGATTCCCAATTTTCTCCCCCTGTCAGGTTACTCCCCTTTACTGAATTCTCTCCCCCTTTGACATCAATGGCAAAGCGATCCTTGGGGATAAATATAAGACACTTAGCATAGGCCCCTCACCACCTCCTTTCTTGAGGTGATCAATTTTGGAATGGTACTAAACCTAGTCCCAAATTGCAATGCTCTTCTTATTTTTCAGTCATTTTCCAAACTTTTGTAGTCATGCCCTTTTTATCCTTTTGATAATCCCTATTCTTGCTTGTCATTGGAAGTTCTGAAAATTTTGTTCTATACCATTTTTCTCTATGCCCAAGATTATTGCAATTGTAACACCTAATGTTGTAGTTCTTGAAAGGTGCAAATGACCTAAAATTTCTCTTGGTGAAGCCATAATCATCTTTACCATGAACCTTGCAATGTATAGCTTTGTGACCAAAGTGATTACATGAGTAGCAATGACCTTGAAATAAATATCCATCTTCAAATGAATTGAAGTTCCTCTTAGTGAAGCCATAATTATTATTTCCATGAATCCTAAAATGCACAAATTTATGGTTAAAATGATTACATGAGTAAAAATAATATTGGAAGAAATATTCATCTTGCCTTGATCTCATTATTCTTTCTTTGCTTTTTATATGATGATCTTTGTTCCTTGATGGTGCATTGTTTGCTTCCTCTTTGATACTATCACCTCTCAACACATTAGCATAGGTCTTAGGTTCTTCTTCAATCACTTATGGTTCTTCTATTTCTTTTGAACTTGAGCTTGACTCTTCTTCTTGTTTCCCTTGTCCTTTTTCAAAACCAAGTACAGTCTTGATAAGTGGAGATCTTTGTGACTTGATAATATCATTCAAAGTCTTTGAGCTTTTCCAAAACATATGTAACTTTTCATTAGAATATTTCATTTCCATCCTTAGAGAAACCACTTCACGTTCTAATATTTCACATTCTAGCTCTTTTGCCTTCAACTGTGCAGCCCTACCTTCTTTAATTTTCCTTGCCTCTTCATCCTTAACTTTTAAGTTAGTGAGATATTGTAGAAGCTTTGCCTTTGTTTTCTCATCTTCTTGTACTTGAGCCTTTAATCATAAGTTCTCTCTTTTTAGCTCTTCACGTTCCTTTTTCATTTCAACCGTAGCTTCTTCCTTTTCTAAATCTTTCTCTTTTTTTAGATATTTAATAACAAGATCATATTCTTTCTTTTCTATAGGTGCATCTTATTTTTCACTATCAGAGAGATTTTCATCACTGCTACTTTAAAAAAAAATATTCCTCTCATACCTGTCTTGACTATGCCTATTTTTATTTTCATGATAAAATTCCTTTTCATTTTCACTGCTACTATACCCACGTATAGGAGAATGAGTTGCATCATGACCAGGGTTACCACAAATAAAACATTCATGTTTTTTTAGTTCTTCTTCTAATTTCACCATAGTTTCCTATTTCTCTCCATTTTATTGAATTTTAATTGTTGAAGCATCTAGATTTTCTTTCATAGCTATGTGTGTTCCTTCCTCCTCAAGAGGATATGGTCTCATGGTTCTTCTTTTGCCTTTTCTGGACATGTGTGTTCTTGTAAGATCTTCCTTCAAGCTGTTAGGCTTCCTTGAATAACATAAGATTATACTGAGAGGAGGGTGAAAAATATAAGATAAAACTTAAACTTTTCTTTCAAAACTAATATTATCCAATCATATCAATTGTAATAATTTTTCATAGTAGTATTATACAATATTATAAATTACAATAATGAAATAATGGACAAGTCATCACACACATGAGAGACACAAATTTAATTTGGTCACCCAATGTGGGCTACATCCATAGAGAAAATATTTCTTATAAATTTTCTCAACAAATATCTTGGGAAGCAATTCCCTATTACAATACTTATGGCCACCCACCCAAAGGAAATCTCAATCCCGTATTCTCAACCCCATGTACCTCTATCCATAAGAGACACATGTCCTATCTAATCTGGTTTGTGGACCTCTATCCATAGGAGGCATCTATCCCCTCTACTCTGGTTCATGGACCTCTATCCAAAGGATACACCTATCTCCTCTGATTTGGTTCGTGGATATCTATCCATAGGAGACACCTATCCCCTTTGATCTAGTTCATGGACCTCTATCCATAGGAGAAACTTGTCCCCTCTACTTTGAACAGCTCTAAATCCTACTCAAATATGCTCCAAGACTTCACACAAGGCTTGCTAAAACCTACTCCAAGCCTACTCACAAGGCTTTCTCAAATCTACTCACATAGCCTGCTCAACCTGCTCATAAAACCTGATCAAATCTATCATAAACTTGATTATACAATCTAATCAAATCTACCTCAATCCCACTCACCAACCTTATCAAAAAGGCTATCTCAAATCAGTTCACAATTTCTCACAATACTGCTCACTAAGCCTGCTCACACTTTACCAAACCTTACACACAAATAATGCTCATATAAAATTGTAAATACTCAATATGTTTTTACACATTCATTAAGTCTATCACTTTCACTTGTCTCATATGTATTCAAATTAGACCTCTAATTCTTGCAAATTTCTTTTTAAATGAATCAAGGCTAGTGCCTAAATTTGCTTCACAACAACTGGTTTATATCCCTTGCAGATTTACTCTAAAAAATCAATCATAATAATGTACACTTGTTCTCAAAACCTGGTACATCTATTTTCAAATTTATTCAACAGTAATGCATAATTGTTATCAAACCCTAGCACTTATATTTCTAAAAATGCACATAAAATCAAAACTTTTATCTCCACCTTATGACTTAACAATATTTCCTTCAAACAAACATCACTCTTTATATAGGTATCAAATCATCATACCTCAAAAATATCTTTAAGAAGTGCTACAAATAATAATGACCACAACTGCACCTTATTACTCCTCAAATTTTAATTTTAATGAAACAAAAAGTAAATGCCTATTTACAGCAGTCATCGTGATTCGATCCCCTCACTTGCAAGATACAACACCCTATCATGAGCCTCCTCACCAACTGTGATATTGATGCACTTGGAACATCATGCCACAAGAAGGAATTTAATCTCACATTGTTCTAATGTCACACTGTTCGAATGATATAACTTGAAAACATTAGTGTATAACGAAAATGAATTTATCTTATCCCGAATTATTTTTACTATCTGCATGGAGATTCTTCCAGATTATGCCTTTCTACCTCTTTATTTGGAAATATATTTAATGGTGCTCGTATTAGAATATCACTTGTAATCATCTGCCACTCATTTCTTCGAAACACTATATTTCTTGATCGAATTATGTCTCCCTTTTCTACAATGCAATATAACATTTATCAACTTTGATGTGTAGCTCCTACGCTTTCACTATTTTGATCAACTATGAATTTCACTTGGACTCCTAATGCTTGATGGTAGTCAAATGAAATCCTAGCAATCTGTGCTTCACTAATTGCTTCTAGATTCAACATTTGTGAACTCCCCAAGTTACTATACCATGTCATGAAGGCACGGAAATCTCTTTTTTTGTTCGAAACCAACAACAAGGTTCAAAAATTTATTAATTATCTTCAATTTCCAATGCACCATTTCTTAAAGCCTTCAATGTCTTACTAGATCACTACACTTGTGGTAATACCAATGTCTCTCAAAGACTTATATTTGTGAGCGTCTCAACACTTGTGCCCTTGTGATGTGTTCTTCCATGTAGATACTTGAACACTCAACGCTTTCACCCAAGAAGGTTCACCATATCTTGCTTTCTGCTGATATATCCTAGAGACATTAACTCAAAACAACTTTGTTTAAAAAAAACTTGGATTACCTCAAGCGTGCATCTCCCAGACTAAGAAATATATAGTTGGCTATATACTTCAAGTCTTTTGCAATACACATGAAGTTAGGCCTAGTTCAAATGCATTGCTTTAATCCACCATGAGTGTAAGATTCATTTGCTATCCCTATTAGATACTTCTCTAGATTCTATGATGTTTGTTATAATAAACACCCCAATTTGTTGGTCTGAGTTTTGATGTTTATGTGTTGAGTTTTTAGTTTGTGAGTTTGTTTGAATTGAAGGTTGCAATAGGGATTTTGATGAATTTTTGCATTCATATAATGATCATCATGCATAATAACTAAATACGCTAGGAATAATTAACAACAAATGCTGATTAAGGAAGAAATATTTTATTATTTAATTATGACCTAAAAAGTACAATACTACACTTACAAAAATTACACAGGAAAAGTAAGCTATAGCATTCATTTGCTCATAAATTGAGCTCTGGTACTCTGATTTTATCACCATAAAGTGCAGAAGGACCACCCAATGTAGCATCCCAAGTTGTGACCCTCAAAATTATGAAATGATATCATGTTTATTTCTACACGTACTCCGGGGTGGCTAAAAATAGATATACGGATAGCTAAAAGGTTTGACCTTGTATAGAAATTTGTGCCCCACTCCAAATGATTTCCAAATACCACAAAAATGATTAATTGGTGAGCTAAATAGATTGGTAAATTTCCTAGAATTATTCAAGGATCCATTCCCTAGCTATGAACAAATGGCATGGTTCCCTAAGTACCCATATGTTGTATGACCAGATCCAACATGGCATACAACACTCCAAACTAAATTAAAATGAAACTGATACAAAAGAAATATAGCCAAAATAATACAACCCAAATGGTTAGTTTGTCAACCCAAATTATTCCATAAATTAGAAAACCCGTGTATGCCTCTAGTAAGCTCAAATAATTCCTCTGCATTGAGAAATTCAATCCATGATCAACTAGAGATGATCTTCCACATCTAAAACTAATAATCCTGCTGATAAATCCACTCTCAACAAAACCTGTGATATTCTGGTGAAAATCCCTGAAAAGCTTCTCCAAAAAACATAAATTCTTTAATGCACAAATGAGCCTCAAAAATCCAATTTAAAGAGAACATCAAAATAGGGTTTGGGCACCCATTTTAAGTTTCCATAAGTCATTATTTTATAATTTTTAATTGATGTCTCTTAATGTCATTAAAGTGGTTGCCCAAGTCCTAGAAAAATAACTTTATGATTTTAAGTTATAACACTTTTTAACTTAAAGTTATAACTTAACATTAAAACATGTCCCCTTTAACTTTGCCTAGCGACCCTTTTCTAATTTCAACACTTGCAAATGGTAGAATTATACCCTTTGAATGCTAGGATTCTAGCCACACTGAGTCCCTAACCAAACTAAAACTATTTAGCCTAGGGGAACCCTATGACTAGGCTAATAGGTCTCTACTCTATCTACTGTAGAGAAAGGGATATTACAGTCTCCCCTCCTCAAAATTGCATGTCCTCAAGCAATTGGAATCCTGGAGTCTGCAATATAGCATCTTCCTTACAAGTGGCATCTTCCTCAGGTAAGTCCCTCCATTTGATAAAATACTCTTTTATAGTCCTTTAACTAAGGGTACGCTCTCTCTACCCAATTACTGACTCTAGAATTAATACCAACTTGTCCTCTTCGTCTAGAGGTGGTAAATTTACCCAAGGGTTGACATTGTGTCCCAATGCCTTCTTGAGACATGATACGTGGAACACATTATGGACTCTATTGCTCTCAGGTAGCTCCAGCTCATAAGCTACCTCACACATATGTCGTGAGACTTTGAATGGGTCATATAATTGAGGCTTAAGCTTCTAAGCTCCATTCCTCTTCAACAATGACTACCTGAATGGTTGTAGTCTTAGATAAACCATGTCATCTATCTCAAATGAGCGTTCAATCCTCTTTTGATCAACATATTTATTTTATTGCTCCTATGCCTGTCTGATGTTCTCTTACAGTGAATGCATGATATCATGTGTCTCCTGCAAAAAATCCCTAGCCTTGGAAACCCGACTATCACTTAAAACCAAATCCATGAAGTTGGGTGCCTCATACTTGTACAATGCCATAAACGGTGACATCTTAATCGAAATGTGATACGATGAATTGTAACAACATTATCTTAAATGCAACCATCTAATCCATACATTCTGCTATCCTGACACGTAATTCCTTAGATATCCCTCAACCCATTTGTTGACAATATTTGTCTGTTCATCAGTCTGAGGATGATAACTCGTGCTTGGTGTCAGCTTTATTCCACATAATTTGAATAGCTCCTGCCAAAATAGACTCATGAATTTACTATCTCGATCATTGAAAATGGTCTTAGGCAAGACATGCAGTCTGAATACCTCCCTAAAAAATAGCTCAACCATCTGCGTTGTTGTAAACCCTGTGGTGATGGTGAAGAAATGGGTATACTTTGCGAGTTTGTCTACCACCACATATAAATAATCCTTCCCCTGCACCTTGGTAAGTCCTGTAACAAAGTTCATGGATATGCTCTCCCACTTCTATGAAGGAATGGGGAGTGGTTGAAGTAAACCAGTAGGGAATGTATACTCGTATTTGTTCTATTGGTAAACAGAATATTCTCACATGTATTGCAAGATATCATCCTTAAGCCCTATCCAAGAAAATATCTCCCTGATATACCTATAGGTATTATAGTATCCAGGGTGTCCTGCCATAGGTTTATCATGTAGAAGTTTGAATATCTATCTCTTGAACTTGGAATATGATGTAATCCAAATTATATCTCAATAGTAAATCACCTCATCTTTGATAACATACCTATCATCGTCCTGTGTACCCTCCAAGATACGACGATAAAAATTATCTTTCACATAATCTGCTATAAGCTTGGGCCTCCAATCCTTAGTAATATCTACCAAATGAACACAAGTGGGGGCATCTATATAGTGCATATTCCACCACATTCTTCTTCCCTTTGATAATTTCAATGTCAAAGTCATAGACCTATATCTTACTGATCCACTTCATATGCCTGTCATTGAGATTCTTCTGACTCAAAAAGTATCTAAGACTATTGTGGTTAGTTCTAAAAATAAATATCTGACCCACTAAATATTATCTAAACTTAGCCAACACATGCATGATGGCTAGCATCTCCCGATCATACACCGAATAGCTAGTCTCTCCTCCCCTTAGTTTCTAGCTGTCAAAGGCTATTGTTTTTTTTTCTGCATCAACACTACTCCAATATCTTCACCTAATGCATCACACTCTACCTCAAAATGTTTGGTGAAGTCTGGAATTACCAATACTAGACAAATGCTCATGACTTCTTTGAATATTTAAAATACCTTTTGTGCCCTGTTTGACCACTAGAACGCTCCTTTTAGTAAGGTCTACCAAAGATGCCACAAACTATAATAATCCTTTGACAAATTTGTGGTAAAACCTACACAACCCAAAAAGCCCTTGATCCGTGTAAGAGTGGTCGAAGGCAGCCAATCCAATATAGCCTTTATCTTCTTAAGGTCCATATTGACTCCTTGAGAACTGATGATATGACCCAAGTATTTTAAATTGATCATCCCAAACTCGCACTCAGTCTCTTTAGAAAAAAGAGACTCTACCTCTATAATACTCAGCACCTCATCCAGATGCCTTAGGTGCTCCTCCCATGAGTGGTTGTATATGAGAATATCGTCAAATAACACCAACACAAATCTCCTCAACTACCTCTAAAAAATCCTATTCATGCAGGACTGAAATATGGTAGGTGTGTTGGTTAGCCCGAATGGCATAACCAAGAAATTGAAATGCCCATAATGGTACCAGAAAGAAGTCTTCTCCACATCTGTCTTCGTCATTCGTATATGATGATAGCCTGATATCAGATCAATCTTGTTGAAATAAACTACAATGTGCAACTCATCTAATAACTCATCTATGCGTGGTATCGGGTATCGGTTTTTTATTATCTTTTTGTTCAACATTCGATAATCAATGCACATACACATAGTGCCATTGTTTTTCTTTACTAAAATTATAGATGAAGCAAATGGGCTCTTGCTTGGTCTGATGTACCCGATGTCAATCAAATCATGGATGGTCTTCTGTATCTCATTCGTATATATCTTTGAGTTTTAGTATGGAGTAATGATAATAGGGCTAGTAACTTCCTCCAACTCGATGATATGCTCAACCCCTCTATCTGGTGGTACCCCTGGTGGTATGCTACTAAAAGTTGTGATATTTTTTGTAATAAAATCTTGGATTTCTGGATGATAAGTTCGTTTATTATCCTCTGTATATGTAGGTAGGATAACATAGTGGGCTTCCCACTCAATATGATTATGTCTCATAAGCTTCTCCATCCGTTTTAAGAAAACTATTTGAGTTCCTCCTGATGTCATCCCTCTCAACACTATTTTTTGACCTTCAGATCTAAACTTCAATTCCATATTCTAGAAGTTGAAGATGACATCTCCCAACATACAAAACCACTGAATACGAAGTACCACATCTATATTCTGTGTGCTGACCACAAATAAATCATCACATACCTCATAATTCCTCAATGCAATCTTCAACTGTGGCACCTTCCTAGTGGAAGTAATGGAGAATCCATTTGTGATCATGACTTTAAATGTATCTAATTCTACTATCTCCAATCCCCTTCGTGCAACCAACCCCTCATCGATAAAATTATGTGTGTCTCCAGTATTAATCAAATTCACCACATGTTACCCCTTAAGTACACCCCATACCCATAAAAATTGGGCTCCCTGGCTGCTATGGAGGTGAGCTAGAGTATTACTCTCCTTTCCTACTTGATCCTGGGTGGTTTATTGTTCTTCTGGAGGTTATTCACCATCGCTATCCTAATTTTTTTGATCGCTAATCAGAATTTCTAGAATTATTATCATCATATGAATGATACTCTATCAGCTGCAAATTCCCCTTAAATTCATACTTATGCCCCGGAGACCATGTCTTTTGGCATGTAATACCTAACCCCTTCTTTCAGAGTTCATGAAGGGTATTAAGATCTAGTTTTTTATATGTTCCATTTTGTTGGTTATTTTCCTTATTGAATGGTTTTTGGTCCCTATCTTTCTTAAAATCTTTGAATTCCTTGCCTTTGAACTGGCTTTAGTCTTGGATGTTTCGACCCAACCCTATAAAAACTCCATTAATCCATCCATGAACAATACTATTAACTATATCTCTAACATATCTATAACCATGATAGATAGTCTCTGGAATTATTCTATGTAGGAGTCAACTGAACCCCACTACCTCAAATGAGTTAACTCCTTGAACTCCAACTCCTGTTCCTTTTTATCAAACCTCTGCTAGAGTCTCTCTGTGAACTCAACATAAGTATTCACTCGGTCATATCCCAGAGTGTGCATACTATGATGCCATAAATCGTGAGCAACGCCCTCCAAATGCAATATATAAAATTTTATGGCATCATCTTCAGTCATCTGGTTCAACTACAAATATGTGTCCATATTTTGGACCCAAGCCTTGGCTTTCATTTTCCAGATGCATCAAAAAAAGGAACATGGATTTTTATAATCTTTTTTTGAATCTCCTGGCGTCCATGTGGCGTATGCTGCACACGTTCTCCTTAACCCTGTTTTCTTTGTTTTCCATGATGAATAGGCCTTCCCCTATTCCTAGGAGTTTATTTACTTTTGGTATCCATAAAGTCCCAAAATGACATAAGAGTCTGAAAGTATGGGTCAAGCTCATCCCATTCCTGTCTGTACTATCTATACTGGTCTACCATTGTAGGCTATGGCTCTTCCTCAACTGGTTGAGGAACAATTGGTTCTAGACGTAGTAGAAATATTGACATGAATGACCTAGAGCTACTAACTCTCTCTGTACTAGTTGGTGCACCTCCCATGTTGGCCACAGTATCCTCATTACCTGCTCCTTATCCTATGTTAGTTGGTTTATTGTATGGGTTCTATGCATTGTTCACCAGTATGTTAATACCATGTACCTCTGTGTCATTAACCCAACCAACTGATCTAAACTATTAGGCAGAATAGGTAAGTAATAGATTTATTATTGATGAAAATTAATTATATACAAAACTTAGGATGACAAGCAGTTAGGATAATAATATCCCAATATGCCGACTAGCGTAACAAACTAATATGTTAATATCTACTGACAAAGAAATGTCGATAAACAAACTAACCTATGGTAATTAACCAAGTAATGGGATAATTACTCTAACATCCCCCTTATTACATTATTTGGGTAATACAATAATATCCCCCATAAAACAATATTTGGGTAAATTGTATAATTGCCCCAATACAATGAAGAAGAATAAGAGAAATGAAAGAATGATCACTCATGATTTATCTTCGGCTCTAGCTTGGGATCATGGCTCTAGCTCTGGCTCTAAGCATACCTCTGGATTTTGTACCTCTAGGTCTATCTTGGGATCTGCCTGTTAATTTGCCTCTGGATCATTGCCTCTGAATCTGCCTAGAGATATACCTTTAGAACTTTGTCTCTAGGTCTATCTTTAGGTCTGTCTTTGGGTCATTGTATTTGGGACTGTCACTCGGTCTATCTTTGGATTTGACTCAGGGTCTACCATAGGTTTTACCTTTTTTGTAGAAGCCATACAACATTTCTTTCATTATGGTCCATTGTGTGTGATCTGTCCAACCACAATCAATATGAACCTTGTTGGCCATTTTCACTTTGTACCAAAAACTGGAAGAAAAGTGATTCGTACATCCACACAATCACAAGGATGCAATTTACAACATCTAGCTACAACATGTCCTATCTTTCCATAATGACTACAACAATGCTTTTTAGAAGTTGTAGGAGATTTAGGTGTTACAAACATGGTCTTACTAGTACTTGCATTTCCAGTATAGCCAAGGCCTTCATTCTTTGCCTTGACATTTAGCATTATATAAGCTTTAATGCCTTGTTCCTATTTACCTAATCTCTCACCATTGAATCCCATTTTATTCATCATTTTGGAACCAAATCCTTTGGTGTGTTGTTCAAAACACCCAATTTTATCATCTTCATCAATGCTTTTAATAATATTGCATTTGTTGCTATTGATGAGATTATGGAGCTCTATTTGAGGAGGTTCAGTTGTTAAGTCACTAGTGTCACAAGAAAAATATGCTATCGAAATGAGATCACCTGTGCTACAACTGATATCTACCATTGAAGGTAGGAGGTCGTCTGTATCATAATAAGCATTTGCCACAACTGGCTGAAGGTCACTTGTGTCACTACAAGCATCGACCATTAGGACCTCTTTTTCCTCTTTTATTTCCATTTTCACTTTTTTTTTGGGCACGGTCAAGTGCAACAAATAACATGTATATACCCCTTATAACGCCAATAGGAAATTGAGCACCATTTGTCTAAATATATTTGCAAGACTCAGAATCATTGAGGAGGGCTACTAAACCATTTTTTAGTGTGAGAAATGTGCAATCCTCATAAAAATCCAATCCATCCATTTTTGGTGGAAAATAAGGATTTTTAACTGATGTAACAACATCATCAGTTTGTTTAGGGGCTTGCTTTTTATTTGATTTACCCATTTTTTAAGGTGTCGATCGTTGTCAAAAATGCGCCTTTACAAGCTTATCCCCATGTTTTGCAAAATAATGGACTAAGGTGTCGGTCGCTGCCGAAAATGCACCTTTACAAGCTTATCCCCCTGTTTTGCAAAAAAAATTTGAAGAGAGAAACTAATGATTATCCCCACTTTTGTATTTGCAAAATTATAATGTATCCTCCCTTAGAGCAAAAAACTTGCAAGTATAAAGACCTCTTAGGTTTTAACAAAATGTGGTCTCTTGGACTTTTGACAATATTTTACCTCTTAGGCAAATGTACAAATTTGCATCAAATAATTCACCATAAGAAAATCCTCCTTGTTTTACAAAAATATGCTAGGATGGAATAATCCTCCCTTCGTTCATTTAAGGCAATTTTCAAAGATTAAAAGTTAAATCAAATATTTAAATAATAAAATAATTTTTGTTTGAAAATCAATTAAAAACAAAAAAAAATATTATATTATTAAAAAAATTTATAAACTTTTTAATAGAAGATTGCAAAAAAATAATTTTGTTTACCTTGGGGCTATCGGTGGGATTTGAACCCTCGATTCGCTAATGGGCTGCACCTTAGTTGTCTGCATCAAACCACCTTGGCTATGACTTCTGGTGGTGAGGAAATGGGTTAAACCTCTATTTGAGGACCTTGGGGTAGCACGGTCTTCTCACTCCATTGGACGGTGCCTCCTCCAAGCGAGCGACACATCTATTCCAAGTGGTGATGTCACCGCTCCACCAGTCGTGATTCTACAGAGCTTCATCTTGGGCGTAAAAAACCTCCTCCCTACCTTGTGATAGTCGAATGTTTACCGTCAATGGCTATGTAGCTACGTATTTTTATCGTTGCACTTTTTCTTCTACTAATGTGATTTTCTTGCACTGGTTTCCCTTCATAGGTCTGCACTAAGCCAGAAGGCAGTGATCTCCTCTTGCATGCAATGCCATGCTACTATCATTGGATCCTTTCTACCTAAAATAACTGTGAGGTGTGGTCAATATTTGGTTAGCCATATTATTTCGATAATAGAATCACTACGACACATGCAAACAAATACACAGGTTTGGTAGAGCGCAAGTCAAAATCTGTGCTCTCATCTATAAAATATTGACCTTTCACCTCATATGCAACACCAAAATTCTCCTTCGAAGGGTATTTTGAACCCTTTTTATTTGCAAATTATCTAACATACCATCAGAAATGCTATGACTGGTGTCTATGTAATCGATGTAGCTGCGTCCGTTGATAGCACTATTACTACATTAATATATGATGCAAATCGCCTAGATCTAATGAGCGCTGTCAAATTAACAACCGTCGAAGATAAACTCGACAAGGATGAATGAGACATCTACAAATAAACTTTAGGCTTTGCTCTTGGGTATATATTATGCAAAAAAGAGCAACATAAATGGTCTCCTCCAGTTGAAGAACCGATTATCTCCACTTGATGGACGTATGCAAGTTTACAGATCACCGGATCAATAGGGACTGCAATTTTTTTATAACACTTTTTCCCACATGGGACGAGAAAAAATAATATGATGCTTTAAAATGAAATGTGTACCATAATAAACTTGATCACCGTAAGGTGGTCTTTTAGCCGACACTATGCCCACTATCACCTTATCCATATGCCAAATTTTTGTCTTTGACTAGCGCCACATAATTTATTTGGATCTCTGTGCCTGCCCAATGTCTCATCCATGTAATCCCAGGTTGCCCCACATCGCTGTCAGGTGCAAAAGTCCATGTGTCCAATCAACCCTCATAGGTTTCTATCTTGAGTCAGCTCAGGTTTAGATCCTGGTTCGCTAGGCTGTGTCAAGCCCATCTATCGCATCCATATTTTTTAGTTGGTCTAGTCTAGGATGTCGTATCCACGCACCATCTACGTTCTTGAGCCCATTCCATCGAGATCCAAGTTAGATCTATCTCCCAGTATGATGCGTACTAGTGCTTAGGGGTCCATCCGGTCGGCCTTTGGGCTAGTCTATTTAGCTAGTATAGGGTGTCGATTCACCTGAATCCTAGATCTATGGCGATCAGCAATCCTCAGTCAGAGCAATCCTCAATTGAATCAGTCCACCTTCTATCAAGTTACCGTTTGTAATTAGTTTGACTTTCGAAGCCTATGCCACCTAGTGGACCCAGTGGTCAGTTGTCTACTCAGCAAGTATCCACATTGTCCACACAGCTTTGTGTGGGATCCTTAGTAGCTGTGGCCTACACTAGTGCTCACACAACGAGTCTTCATTAGACTATCGAGAAAACTCTCAAGAATTGGGCCAGGGTTGCCCAAGTTGATCGTCCACCTATTCAAAATACGAGAGCTCTGACAAAAGTGGCTCTGATACCATATTAGGTAGAATAGGTAAGTAATAGATTTATTATTTATGAAAATCAATTATATACAAAATATAATATGACAAGTTAGGATAATAATATCCCAATATGTCGAATATCTTAACAAACTAATATGCTAATATTTGCCGACAAAGGAATGTCGATAAACAAACTAACCTAGGTAGATAAGAAATAAACTAACCTACGGTAATTACCCAAGTAATGGGATAATTACTCTAACATAAACTATGCTATATTTTATTAGGTGTCTATCTAATATCATTAGCCATTTTCCTTTTTATTTCATCTTGATTGGTTTTGTCCCCCATGGCAAATTATGAATATGAGTTTGCAGATATACCCAAAATCTTAGTAATCCTTTATCCTAGAGGTGGTTTAGGTCACTGCTTATATCTAAACCACCAATCCAATTTGTCTTGCTCTGCTTTTTTCTTTTCTCTTTCGTAGGCACGTTTGTCTCTTTCACTCATGTAATGATGACTCATAGGCTGACAAGAAAAGTAGCTCTGATACTAGTATAATATACATCCCAAATTGCTGGTCTAAGTTTTGAGGTTTATGTGTTGAGTTTTCATTTTGTGATTTTCTTTGATTTGAAGGTTGCAATAGGGATTTTGATAAATTTTTGCGTTCATATAATTATCATCATGCATAATAACAGAGTAAACAAGGAATAATTGAGAACAAATGCTGAGCAAGGAAAAAAATATTTATTATTTAATTCTAACCTAAAAAGTACAATATTGTACTTATAGAAATTACACATGAAAAATAAGTTGTAGTATTCATTTTCTCATAACTTGAGCTCTGGTACTTCGATTTTATCATTGTAAAGTGCAGAAGGACCACCCAATGTAGTTTCCCATGTTGTGACCCTTA
Organism: Wollemia nobilis; assembly: GCA_028583015.1. Classification (NCBI taxonomy): domain Eukaryota; kingdom Viridiplantae; phylum Streptophyta; class Pinopsida; order Araucariales; family Araucariaceae; genus Wollemia; species Wollemia nobilis. The sequence continues at coordinate 7,720,536 of JAQPPZ010016936.1, forward strand.
AACTTGTGAAATGATGCCATGTTTATTTTTGCATGCACTTTGGGGTGGTTGGAAATAGATGTACGACTGGATGAAAGGTTCGACCTTGTCTAGAAATGTGTGCCCCACTCCAAATGACTTCCAAATACCACTAAAATGTTTAATTAGTGATCTGAATAGATTGGTAAATTTTCTAGAATGATTCAAGGATGCATTTCCCTACTATGAACAAATGATACGATTCCCTAGGAATCCATATATTGTACGACCAGCTCCAACATGGCATCCAACACTCTAAAATAAATCAAAATGACACAGACCTAGAAGAAATATTGCCAAAATAATACAACCTAGATGGTCAGTTTTTCAACCCATATGATTCCATAAATTAACAAACCCTTATCTGCCCTTGGTAAACTCAAATAATTCATCTGTATTGATAAATTAAATCTATGATCATCTAGAGATGATCTTCCATATTTGAAACTGATAATCCTACTAAGAAATCCACTCTCAACAAGCCCTGTGATCTTCTGGTGAAAATCCCTAAAAATCTTCTCCAAAAACATAAATTCTTCCATGCACAAATGAGCCTCAAAAATTCAATTTAACGAGAACATCAAATTAGGGTTTGGGTGCCCATTTTAGGTTTCCACAAGTCATTATTTTATAATTTTTAATTGATGTCTCTTAATGTCACTAAAGTGGTTGCCCTATTCCTAGACAAATAACTTTATTATTTTAAGTTATAACACTTTATAACTTAAAATTATAACTTAACATTAAAACATGTCCCCTTTCACTTTGCCTAGTGACCATTTTCTAAGGTCAACACTTGCAAATGGTAGAATTATACTCTTTGAATGCTGGTATTCTTGTCAAGTTGAATCCCTAACCAAACTGTTTAACCTAGGGGACCCCTGTGACTAGGCTAACAAGTCTCTACTCCATCTACTGCAGAGAAGGGGATATTATATTTGTGCTCTCATATTTTAATTTTATTTGATGCTGGTGGAGCTCAATATTTTTCCTTTCCTTATTTTCTTATAACATCTATATCTTCTTAACCATAAATCTCAAAAATCCTAACACTTTGACAATGAATCTTTGTGTGTTCGTTCTCCTTCACAACAATATTTGAATCTTTATTTTATTCTCAAATGTGCTACAAAAATCTACTTGCTCTCCTTCACGACACTTCAATCAACTTGTTCAAATCAGCGCTGCCCTACTATCATAAATTCCTTGAATGTATTATCTAGGGAATTGTTCTCCACTGTACGTCTATCACACAATGTTACTTCTCAGCTATCACATTACTCTACTACCTGACTATCACATTGTGCCACTACCTGGGTATCACACTACTCTACTACTTGGCTATCATATTGTGCCATTTCTCAAATATCACTTTGCTCCACTACATGGCTATCACACTGCACTATTTCTCGACTATCACACTGCACTATTTCTCAACTATCACACTGCTCTCCTATCACCATGTTCACTATTCGAGAATGGATTCTCCTTTCTGGTTGGATTACCATATTCAAAATAAAATTTTCACTTGATATATATAAGCAAACCTTTAATTTTTTGCACCATGGCTCATACGTTTTCACTTTCCTTGATGTATAAAATTTCAACCTTATGTTTAAACTTTTCTAGGCATCCAGAGGATCGGTGCTCTCACACTTTTAACCTTAAAAACCATAAATTTAAACCATGATGTTTGCATTTTTATATTTTCAAATTTCAGCTGCATATAATATACTTAAATCCTTACTTTATAATATTGTAACTTTAATATTCAAATAAATATTAAAGCTTACACTTGTAACTCAAATCCTCTTTGAAATTTTTTCTTCCTTTATCACCAATGACACATCAACATTTCATCCTTTATGATATTTCTACCTTTGACATCAATGACAACTCAATATTTTCAACACATCTAAATGACAAATATGTTGCCCATGAACTTGTGTAAATGATACCATTTATTTAGGTGATCTTCAATAATTTTTAATATTAAGCGGAATCTATTTTTTCTTCAATGGGTATTGAATTAATTGAAGGTAAACTAAAAGTAACTTGTGTACGACTTGATGTATTTTTCTTTAATTAAAAATTTAACTATAATAAAATTTACATAACCATTTATCCATGTGAATAAATAACATATACTAATTTCTAGACTGATAATCTTTTTACAAAAATTGTTTCTAATCTTATGAAAGGAGATGTTCAAACATAATAAAATTTATAGAATTTAAACTCTAGTACTTGCTAGTAAGTTCCATGCTTGTTGGCTCTCTCATATTCTAACATATGACTAATGATTATTTTTTAAAGATTTAAGGTCTTTTCAATTATGTTTTCTACCAAATTTGAGTTTACTTTGAATTTCTTGTGAAAATATTAAATTATTACCATTAAAAATTCCTAATACATAAAAACTTATTACAAAATTCTTTATAATTCTATGGTTCATAACAAAAACAAAAGCTATCAATATATTTTTAGATTATATAAAGGATCCATAACATATATAATTTAATAAGTCTTGAATTAAATCTTTCAATAAGACTATCAATACTACCTGTGATTTTTATTTAAAACTAAAAATTTATAAAAATTTAGTATGTTAAGGTTACTAAAAATAATAGACTTTGATCAAGCATACATTTCTTTAAAAAATATTTTAAAAGTCAAGCCAAAATTTTTTATTTTTAGAAGTATAATGACTTTTCTAAATAATTAACATCAATTTTTTTTAAATTGGTTATATGTTATTGAAATAGATCTCACTTATCACTTATATTACATCATGCCCACAATGTCCATATCAGCAATTAACATATACTCATTTCTAGATTGATAATATTTTAAATAAGTCATTTCCAATGTTGTGAAAGGAGATCAAACATAAGCCACTTTATAGAATATAAAATCTAGTGCTTGCTAGAAAGTTTCAATGCTTGTTGGCTCTCGGTAGTAACTCTTTTTGAAAGACTTAAAGCCTTTTCAATTATATTTTTTTTCAATTATATTTTTCAACAAAGTAGATTTCCTACAAAAAGCACAAATTATTACCATGAAATTTTCTAATACAAATAAATTTAATACAAAATTATTTATACCTATCTATCCGATTGATAACACCAACAAAAGCTATCAATATATTTTTAGTTTATATAAAGGACCTATAACATATATAATTTAATAAGCCTTGAATTAAATTTTCAATAAAATTATCAATACTACCTATGATTTCTATTTACAGCTAAAAATATATCAAAATTTAGTATGTTAAGGCTACTAAAAAAAATTGACTTTGATCAAGCATACATTTCTTTAATTTTTTTTTTTTAAATTCAAGCTAAACATTTTTTTATAGGAGTATAATGACTTTTCTAAACAATTAACATCTAAATTTTTATTTTATTGGTTATATGTTATTTTAGCTATGATTTTCATTTATAATTAAAAATCTATCCAGATTTATTAGGCTATTCTTATTTAAAAAAAAAAACATTGAATTTAATGAAGCATATATTTTTATTAAAAATATTTTAAAATTCTACCAAACATTTTTATTTAAGAGAATAGAATGAATATTTTAAATAACTAGCATCTAATTTATAAAAATATTTTAAAATTCTACCAAACATTTTTATTTAAGAGAATAGAATGAATATTTTAAATAACTAGCATCTAATTTTTTTAATTGGTTATATGAGATTAAAATGGATGCCACCAGTACTACATCATGACCATATGGTGGTATTGCAACAAGCTTTGTAATTATACACCTTGATCTCCTTCTTATAAATTGAGGAATCTAACTAGATGAACTAACACCATTTGATAGTAATTAACGTATAACTCGTATTTATCTCTATATAAAATTCATTTTAATCATTATATTAATATTTTATTTATACCAAAAAAATATTTTTTTTATTAATTTACCAAATTAATTTAAAAATAAAACCAACTATTAATTATAGCATAATTAGCTTGTAGTACTTAAAAAACATATACCAATGTTTTGAGAATGAATTTTTTAAATGTACTAGGATAGAATAAAAACAAATCTTGAGAGGTAAACCATTTTTAAAATTAAAAAAACGGTCAAGCTTACCAAGGATATTAGTACAGAGGTTCAATTACAAATAATGCAAAGGTAGTGTGAGAAAAACATGTCTAAAAACTGTTATTTTTTCCTAATTATTTGAAACGCTGTGAACATATTTTTAGTTTCAACATATCCCGCGCCATGTAAAACCCTAACAGTCAAGATATCGTGGTTTGAGACTTTATTTTTATCCAAGTTTGAATATACTTTAAAAGGTGTGTGAGAATGATAACATCAAAAACATTTGGCTCCGAAATGCATTGCATACCTCTCTAGCCTGTTACATAAGAATTATTCCTCTACTCAATGAAATGTGTCTTCCTTTTACCATTTTGTGAAGAGAATAAAGGTATATTCACGATTGTATTTTCAACCCTGTCAGCGCAATTTTTGTTTTTCAAAAAAAAAATCTTATGAAGAAGGAAGTGTTGTTGAAACCAACAAAAGAAAAGCATGAACCAACACAAAGAAGACTTTTTAAAATAATATGCAACTTGTGAGAAAAGTGTTGTATAACCATTATAAGCATGGAGAGTATAAATAATTTACCGTCTACCATGACCATATAAAAGATTGGGTTGAGGAGGATTGAACACCCAAATTCATATAAATTCATATAAGATCTTATGGTTGCAAAATGGACGTTAAACAAGCGACTTCCGTGGCTGTTCATGTTTAAGTCCCAAATTCATATAAGATCTCACGGTTGCAAAATGGACGTTAAACAAGCGACTTACGTGGCTGTTCATGTTTAAGTCTCTCCATCTGTAACCTTCGTGCCTCTCAAGTCTCTCCATCTGTAACCTCCGTGCCTCTCAAATTCTTATGCCATGTCAGCCTCGAGACAGCCCGTCTCTTTATATAGGAAGTCTATTTTTAGCAGAATTGGTCTAAACAACAGCAAATCTAAAGCGGGTGTCTGTACTTAAGCTCGAAAAATGCAAGGGCGATAATTTTTTTAGTATTTTAAAACAAAATGATCATAACCTAGATAGTGATGCTGCTCCAAACTGCCAATGCCACAGTGCATGACATGAATCTATAATTTGTTAGTGTAGTGCAACAGAAGCAAGCGATGTTTGGCTTGGGGTCGAGCGTATATATAGGGCATATATCTCTAGGAACACAGGTTGCCGTAACCCCACGGTTTGGTCGTTATTGGCTATATACACATTAATACCTCTTTTGCATCGTGTCATGGTTAGAACATCGTCTTGTGTAGACTTCACGAGCTCTATTGGAGTCGACAGGTATCGACGGAGTAACTCTACTAGTGATGCATGCAAATAATGCACCTACTTCAATTCGTCCAACCTTCAACATAGGGATGCTCTACTAAAAGCCAGGGAAAACATGAAAGTACCGGTAGGATTTCATTAAATCTACACTCAACGTCTCCACCATGCGCGACAACGGCTTGATCTAATGTGTCGTGAATGACAACGCCTTCTCCATCGGGATCGAGGTCATCGACTCGTCCAACGAGTAATCCAGCGGAGACCCAAAAGAGCAGGCTCCATAACAGGCTCAGTCACAAGATTTTAATATACATAGAACAATTATGCACAACATTGGAGTTAACACAAGAATATGATTCAATCTATGTTAAAATAGAAATTTTTATATATTGGGTTTATTAAAAATAATTTTGATGATGCTTCTAAAGAAAATTTAGGAAAAGTTGGTGGAGGTGGTGTCTCTTGAAATAATAAAGATAAAATTCTACTCACTTACTCATAATCATAATCATATGGATCTTCAACTACTAATTAGACTATACCACTTCTTATAAGAATTAAAGTTTTAATTGAAGAAGAATGGAAATATATTTCAATTAAGCAGGACTTACAAATTATCATTTATATTATCAACAGGATGTGGGGATTGGATAAAAAGTGCCACTATTGTTGATGTTCATCAATTATTGTTGGATGCCCTTTCTTGAAAATGTGAACCTATCTATAAATGTGGAAATTGAATATCAAGTTATTTTAGTCAATCCTAGCATTGATCTTAACATTGAATAATTCCAAATTTTAGAAGATAATTGATTGAATGAACTTTTATCTCTTAAATAAAATGATTTCAATAAGTTGATTGTAAAAACATAAAGATGGAGAATATATTTAATAAAAAGAGAAATGAAGAATAACTTTGATAAAAAAGACAAGCTGAATGTCAGAAATGTAGAATATAAAAAGGTAAGACAAATGTGGTTTAATTGACCCAAAAAAAATTATATTTTTTTATAATCTTGATGAGAGTGTCCCCAATAAAATCCACATATACCCTCTAAAATAAAAATAGCTTCAACTACCAAAGAAGATTAATAGATACATGTTTAGTTCCAATACCTGTCATTTAAGGTATAAGCATAAGATCAAGACTTGCAAGTAAGTGAGAGTCCAATTTTTCAAATTTTAAAGTATTATAGCTATACATATTTAGTGTAAATTTTATATAGTACATAAAAGTGCTATAGGATTTTTTGTGATGTCATACACTCGTATTAATTTTTTTATACATGCTACATATGTACTTATTTAAATATAATAATAACCCTTGCATGTTTGCTTTGTGGTGATGTAGTTTTTGCAAAGGTTTTTGGTTCCACATCAATTGAATATTTTTTTATATTTTTAGTTACTTTTCCATATTTCAAGTAAATTCTATGATGTCAAATATTTTGTATCTATATATATACACCTTAAATAATAGAGTAATATTTAATAAAGTTATAAATCAATTTGCAAACCTAATTTTAGCAAAGTTTTGACCATGATGATCTATAAAATATGTATACATGATACTATATGAGATGATAGATTTTTTCTTATAACACTTTGTTGGGTGTGATATTATTTAACCTTTCATGGTTATGGTTAGTCACATCCACTTTAGATAAAGTATAATTTTTGACCATATTATAACCATTTGAACATGAATCCCAAACTAGATTGTTAATTTTTTTATACTATATTTTCATGAATAATTCTATATATAAACCATTGAATAATCAAATTCCACATGGTCTCCAAAGAGAGAGACGACTACTACTATTATATGGTATATTTTTGTTGTTAAAAAGTAAAAAAAAAAGGATTTAAAAATGATAAAGAGTGTATTTCTCTATAAATGAATTATAGTAAATCAACATTAATAATAACAAAGTTGTGTATATACATATGTAATGTGCAAAGCATACCTTCAAAGTTGGTATGTGTAGATGACAGGATGTAAGGGCTTGTATGATACCAAGATGTAAGGGCTCTAAAAACTTTAGGATCATGCCAAAAGCACCTACTAATTACCAAAATGTACACCATTAAGAACCTTAGTATATGTTGCATTATTCAAGTGTTGTATATATACCTAATAATCAATGTGGATGCATTCTTAAAATAATCCTAAAATAATGGATACACAACCTATACAATATTTAAAATAAAAAATGCTAAGCCCACATACTTTGCTAAGCATGTAGAGGAGGGGTTGTGCTACATCATAAAATGACATAAATTGCATACTTGAAACCTTATTGACATTGTTATTTGGCATGAAGGGTCCCACAAGTAATTGTACCTTTTTTATCCTTCTCCATTGTCTTTTCTTTCCAAATAGTATTAGCAACTTATGTGGCACTTAAAGTAGATTCTTAATTTAGATTCTTTTAATTTCCATTTATTTCAAAAATTGCAATAAGCATTCATTATCCATATATTCTTCCATTAAAAAATATAAATTACATGTGGATCCCTTCACATTTTGTATCAAGCCTTAAATAATCACTTTGAAATATTTACCTAGGAGTAACTTTATTATTCATATATTTTCATTTAATTGTATGGATTTACAATGCCAAATAAATCAACAAACTCTTCATCTAGATAAATCCACTAAACATTTATTTATCTTATCCTTGTGTTGGGTATTGCTACTACTTTGCATATTAGTTTAGGTCATATTGACTTATGATTATTGCTTGCTAAACTCAAAATCCCCTTTCTTTTTACACTTTCAATGTGGCAGAGGATTTTGCGAATGATCTAGGAAACTGTGTCTGCAAAATGTCAGATTATTTCTCCCGTGGACCATGCGGAACATCAGATCATGGAAAGATTAGGCTTGATGGTTAATGGTCTGGGTCCTAATGTCTCTTGCAGACGTATGGGTCAGAATAATCGGGTGCAGAGGGCTGGAAAATGGAATCCGGCTCCTCTAGGAGTGCTAAAAATTAATACGGATGGATCTTCCGGTAATGTTGGTATTGGTGGTGTGGGGCGGGATAGTAGTGGTACTATCCAATTTTTTTTCTCTTTCTTTAAGGGACATCATTCTAATAACTTCATGGAAGCACTCGCAATTTTATATGCTTTGGAGCAAGGGTATGCTTTGGGTTGGCGTCGGATTGTTTGTGAATCTGATTCTCAGATTGTTATAAATTTGTTAAATTCTGGAGATAGTCTTCATGGTTGTTGGCGGTTGAGTTGGGTTGCTCGACAAATTCTTAATATCTCTGCTCACTTGGACTTCATTTCTTTTGTGCATATTCCTCGGGAGTGGAATAGGGTAGCGGATTTGTTAGCTAAATGGGCTTCTAAGTTTCAAGATGGTTGGGATGTTCAAAATTGGTCTCAACTTTCTTCTGATTGCTCTCAATCTCTCTCTTCTTTATTGAGAGCTGATATGTCTGAATAGCTTCTGCTTTTTCTTTGTATCATGAATGTTTTGTTGAGTTAATAAATTTTTACCCTCTTTTACAAAAAAAAAAAATACATTTCTTTAAAAAGTATTTTAAAAGTCAAACCAAACATTTTTATTTATAGGAGTATAATGACTTTCTAAATAATTAACATATAATTTTTTTTGACTTGGTTATATGTTATTGAAATAGAACCCACTCTTATTACATCATGATCACATTGTAGATATGAACAAATAACATATACTAATTTCTAGATTAATAATCTTTAAAATAAATCATTTCCAAGGTTAAGAAAGTAGATATTCAAAATATAAAATCTAGTGCTTGTTAGTAAGTTTCAATGCTTGTTGGCTCTCTTTAGTGAGTCTTTTTGAAATACTGAAGGCCTATTCAATTATGTTTTCTAATAAAGTCTAATTTTTAATATATTTTCTATGAGGGACTTCAATTATTACCATGAAATTTCCTAATATAAATAAATTTAATACAAAATTATTTAAAATTCTAGGTTGATAACACCAACTAAAGCTATCAATATATTTTTAGTTTGTATAAAGGACCACATCATATATAATTTAATACACCTTCAATTAAGATTTGCAATAAATGGACCTAGCTATGATTTCCATTTACAATTAAAAATTTATCAAGATTTATTACGTTATTGTTATTAAAAATACAATAAACATTGACTTTAATTAAACATACATTTCAATTAAAAATATTTTAAAATTAGGCCAAACATTTTTATTTAAGGGAATAGAATGACTTTTCCATCATGACCATATGATGTTATTACGATTATACACTTTGATCTCCTTCTTGCAAGTTGAAAAATCTAATTAGATGAGCTAATACTATTTAATATAACTCATATTTATCTATATATAAAAATCATCTTAATTATCATCATAATATTTTATTTATACTAAAAGTAAATAAATTTTTTATTAATTTACCAAATTAAAAATAAAACCAACTATTAATTATAGCATAATTAGCTCGTAGTACTACAAAAACATATACCAGTGTTTTCAAAATGAATTTTTAAAATGTACTAGGAAAGAATAAAAACAAATCTTGAGAGGTGAACCATTGTAAAAAATAAAAAAAGGTCAAGCTTGCCAAGGATATTAGTACAAGGTTCAATTAGAAATAATGCAAAGGTAGTGTCAGAAAAATATGTTTGGCTAAAAACTGTTATTTTTTCCTAATTATTTGAAACGCCGTGAACATTTTGTTCTAGTTTCAACATATCCCGCGCCATTTAAAACCCTAACAGTCAAGATATCGTGGTTTGAGACTTTATTTTTTTCCAAGTTTGAATATACTTTAAAAGGTGTGTCAGAATGATAACATCAAAAACATTTGGCTCCCAAATCCATTGCATACCTCTCTAGCCTGTTACATAAGAATTATTCCTCTCCTCAATGAAATGTGTCTTCTTATTACCATTCTATGAAGAGAAAAAAGGTATATTAACGATTGTATTTTCAGCCCTGTCAGCGCAATTTTTGTTTTTCAAAGTGGTGATCCAGATTCTAACACAAATGGTGCAAGAGCTGGGTAAGAAGCCTTATTACCATTCTGTGAACAGAAAAAAGGTATATTAACGATTGTATTTTCAGCCCTGTCACAATTTTTGTTTTTCAAAGTGGTGATCCAGATTCTAACACAAATGGTGCAAAAGCTGGGTAAGAAGCCCCTCGTTTTTGCACTCGTTGTACAAAAAAACTGAACGAGAACCATAACGCAAAAGACACAAAATTACAACGAGTTTCTTTTACATACCTGGTGATAACTTTGTTTGCTGTAATCGAAATTTTCATTGCGAGAATCCAAACATAAGAGAGTCCTGTTGACGGTTGAAGACGCATAAGCCTGAAACGAAGCACGCTATCTTTTAAATGTAAAGTATTATTTTATATTTTTTATAGAGTATTTTCATGCAACAACTTTAAGCATTTAAATTATGTTATTTTTTTAAAATTAGATTAACTAATAGTTATTAAGTGAAATTATATGTTCTATTTTTTTATATACTTAAAAGAAAAAAATTGGTAATACCATTGAGTGTTACCTTTATAAACCCTAGTATGTTGGGTTAAACAAAGTCAATAGTACTCCCGACACTTAGAGTATCCAACTAAGGTAGTCAATCGACAAACACTTGATCACTATCGTCAGCCTATCCTCTTATGGGTACATCGTGGTTTAAACGTTGGACTTCCCCAAAGAGAGGCCAAAGCCCTAACAATTGTGTTGTCCTCATTGAGCGTTTATTTTGTGTACTTGTGTTTTTAATTATGTAAATATGTAAAAAAAAGATAACATACAGAATAAAATAAAATTTTAAGTTTATATATATGTTAAATGGTTTTTATGTTTGACATACAATTTTTGATGACATAGTAATGATAACATATTTAAATAATAATGCTACATTAGTGTAACAACCCAAAACTACCAAGTTGTAATCTTTCTGCAATGGTAAGGGTTTTGACCTTTCTTTGAAAGGTCCAAGGTTCAAACCCCACTCAGTATGAGGCGATCGGAGCCCCTCATAAAAACTTGTGTAAACTCATTGAAAAAAACAACCCAAAACTACCAATCCAAATAAAAAAGTAAAGAATGATTAAAATCAAAGGTTCGCAAGGGGGAAACCCTTCTTTTATCTTTCCAGCATACAAGGCTTCACCACATTTGAGTTTCAAGTCATCGAAGATGACACTCAGTGGACATAAGTGGTCAAATCTCATGGTTTCTAGGTTTCACCTACTAAACCTACACAATTAGGACACCAAAAGTGGTCCCACCACATTTTCCATACCCTCACTGACATTGGACACTGTGACCACAACATAGGGATTATCCTTAAATGCTGATAACACTTAAAGGGGATGTATATTACTTAACCTTACTATAGATCCATCCAAGTAATTTAATCAAAGCATAGAACCTTGGTGCTTAGTTACCACTTCTCTATGGGCTAATTAAGGATATTATCACTTTACTCAATAATGAACATGATCACCTGATCCTACATGTTCAAGAGATCATCATTGGTGTCTTGTGAATGGTTCCATAACTTTTAGTTGGGGTACACCCGAGTCTTCTTATTCAATGTGTGATGAATTAATACGAATCCTGGCTATTGTGTTCACACAAATCATTTCAAGTTCATGAATCACTAGCTATTTCATTCTCACAACTCCTTTTAGGCTCATGACTACCTAAATATTACATTCACGCAACTCCTCCTATGATTGGATTTTAATTTCCTTGACTCGAGTTTGCAAGAGATTCTAACCACCCCAAGAAAATCTTATCTTAAATAATTCTTGCACTTTAAAACATAATTCTAAAGTAAAGCAAATCACATCATATCAAAATAACTTTAAATCAAGTCATAATCAATTTAATCCAAAATGCTATAATAGATAAACAAAGATACCTCTTAAATAAAGTCACATTTTGCTTAACTTAAATGCTTGACATAAGCTTCAAAATATGCACTCCTATAACATAAAAACTATAACATAATAAACCAAGTATTTAACATAAAGATGCATTCCTTTAACATAAATGCTACAACATAATAAACCAAGTATCTAACATAAATATGCATTCCTACAATTGATAGAACTCAATACTAACTATATAAATAAAATATTGCTAAAATAAATTTAATGTACAAAACCCAAGATATCATTAAAACAACATAATATTTTATTTTGTACAATAATTAAATTTACAAAACTAATTGAACAAAACATTCTTTTGCATAGCCTTTGTTTTTCCACAACATCTATTCATTCAAAGTATTATGATGTCATCCATAAATCTACAAGCTTATTTATGATAGGGAATCCACCCATGGCTCATGAGAAATACTTAGGGATCATGATAACTCTAAATTCAATGCAACTTAAGAGATGTTATTTTCTATTTATGTAAAAAACCATGAATAAAAATATAATGAAAATAAGCCAACATGAATAGAATCCCATACTTCTCTTTATAATAATCCCTTAACTCGTAAAAAGTCTTAGGAATTATTATATAGTTTCACTTTCAAAACCATAACGTAAAAATCCATCTTATAAAAGAGAATCCTAGACTTATTTTTATAAAAATCCCTTAACTCACAAAAGTCTCAAGAATCATTATATAGTTTCTCTTTCAAAACCATCATACAAAAATTCATCTTATAAAAGAGAATCTCATACTTCTCTTTATAATGATCCCTTAACTCACAAAAGTCTCAGGAATCATTATATTAGCTTCTCTTTCAAAACCATCATACAATAATCCATCTTATAAAAGAGAATAACCATTATCATAGAGAATTCACTTCCTAATAACCAAGCATAAAACTTAAAAAGCACATTTATAATTTCCATCTTTCAATTTGCAATCAACAACATTTTCTTTTCCAAGCAAAGACTTTCATATTTATTTCAAAACTACAATGGATCCAAAGCATAATAAATTACATAGTAACTAAATTCAAAGCCATAACTTTTATAGCAAAACAATTAAGAAAGATCTTACTTCCCTAAAAACTATATATACCAATTAAGGCAAAGACCAAATAAAAATACAACAATACTCAAAGCCTTCAAACCATAAGAATATTCCACAAACCTAATAAAATATTAAAATTGGGTTCTTCAATCCAAAATATTCATACCAGCTAATATATAGTTCTAAAGCTACCCCACCAATGAAACTAATGCCTACAGGCCTAAATTTAAGCCAATAAATGAACACAATGGAGATAAATTTAGGTGGGTTAAGAAAGAAAACTCTAATCAATATCCTCCAATTAGAAGTAGGACTTTAGGATTAAACTCAAGACCTTACATAAACTCAATAATATGAGGTGCTCAATTGAGAGTGTGCTAATCGAAGTGACAGCAAGAAGGAATAGTAGAGTGAAAAATGGGTAACCACATAGAACACTAAGCAAAATAATAAGTGGCAATGGACTCTAGACATATAAGCTCAACACAAAAGGAGATAAACAAATAGTATTGGAAGCAGTGCTTAGAACAACCTCCAAGAAAAACATAGACTTAACTTAGTAGCACGAGGATAAAATACAATAATAAATCAAGATGTATACATCTAAGGGATGAATAAGTTAAGCAAAGCATACACAACTAAACATTAAAGAATTTACCCAAGAACAAAAAGCTAACCAATATCCCCTGGTTCGATGTCATGCTGCTCAATTCCTCCTTCTCCTTCACCTTTGATCCATTCTTTTGCTTTTCCAAAAATCCCAATCCCCCTTCCATGCAATCATATCCCTTTTCAAAAAGGCATAATACATCCACTTTGCATGAAATAAATGGTGTTTCTCAAGCACAAGAATGCATTACCTTCAACACCACCTTTATGCCATTAAAGGTGCCACCCAAGCATGGTAAACAAAAGGAGAAGGCTGAATTTAAATTGCAAGATATTTTAATTTAAACCAAACCTTGGAGGAAAAAAAATGATCAAATTAATAATTCACTAAATTAATTTTCAATCACTAACATTAGCTTTTGGTATTGACATTATTATTTTCTTTTCCAAAATATTAATGCCACCAATCTAATTAATACTTTACTAGTCTAAAGTATTAAAACCATTATTTACTTAATACTTAATAATTCCAAAGTATTAATGTTACCAAATAATTAATACTTAATAATTCTTGTCCAATAAAAATCTATGCATACAACAAACAACATAGATTCACACAAATAATATTACACACCATTGTTTTATCCTTAAGTAAGCGATCTCTTTTAAGATAATCTAGTGATATCACCAACCTATTAAGGAGACTCATTTCACAAGCAACATCTTGGCTTAATGGTGTGAACATAAAAATAAGTAAAATGTAAATGCATCAACATGAAGGTTGTTTTGTTATGCTGAGTTGTTGATGAGCAAGTAATTTTGTTATCCTGGATTTGTTTTATTGTCACCGACAAGGTTTTACCCTTTGTGCTAAATGGATCACCCGATATTTAATTGGGGATGAATCTTGGAAAGTGTTGGTTAGGTATTGCATTTCTTTAGGGGGAAAAAAATGGAAAGGGGTGGGATTGTATTCCATTCTTACTGCCCCTGTCCCTGTTAAATTTAAAGGTCCTTTTGTGATTCAGAGTATTTGGAAAGCTTGAGAGACATTTAGACCCTGACTTAGTTGGAAAGGGAGTTTTTGTAAAGCATGTGCCTCTTCGCATTCCATGAATATTTAGTGTTCTCCTGTTATCACTTGGCAAGGCTCTCCCATGGCTTTGGTGCAGTAGGTTAGAGCATAAAGGTTCTATAAGCATGGTATTACTTCCATTTTTTATTTCTTCTCCTGAAATACCTGGAGTTGGATACCTTGGGAACGTTTTTATCAAATTCATAGTTTAAATCCTGGTGATAGAGATACTTATGAGGTGGTTATTGATAGTATTCCATTTTCTATTTGGTGCAAACTGCATAAGCATTTTCAAAAACCCTAGTTGTCAGATTGGTGTTGGCCTGGGGAGCTTCATGTTTTGTAATATAAAGCTCATCTAGGTTACAAATGGCTCATACCGCATGTTTCAATGGTTGATAAGCTCACTATGATATGGGACTTAGTCTCTCTTACCTCCCAATGGAATAAGAGGTTTTGGATTGCTTGGGCTACTTATATTGAACCTAAACAATTTTTTTTTCTTGGAGCCTCTTGCACCAGGGGTTGCCTATTGGCAATAGGCTCAAGCATTTGGGTGTTCATAATCCTATTTTATCGATTTGTAGATAGGTGGGAGATTTACTGCATGTTTTTTGGTTTTGTGATCAAGATTAGTCGGCCTGGGAGGGGCTTCTTGAATTTTTCAGACCTTTTATGCAAGAGGATTTTTAAGAACACAAGCTTATACTGAGAGGGGGATGAACAGTATAAGACCACTTTTTACTTTTATTTCCAATTCAATATTATGCAGTATATAGATAGTAGTATCAATAGCAGTAATAAAGCAATGCACCAACACCATACACAATAGAGACACCACAGTTTACGTGGTTCACCCAATGTGGGCTACTCCATAGAGAAAATATTTTACTAAAACTTTCTCAATCAATATCTTTGGGAATCACTCCCAATTACAATGATCTCTTTGGGAATCACTCCCAATTACAATGTTTATGGATCTCTATCCAAAGGAGATGTTGATCCCCTAATCTCAAGTTTGTGGATCTCTTCCATAGGAGAACTCTTTCCCCTTCTACTCTGGCTATGTGATCTTATAGAAGACTCGGTCTCTCTACTACACTGACTGGTGGACCTCTCTCCACTTGAAGACTTCTCACTCAGATTTGTCTTTAACTATCTTGGCTGCTGAATATATATCCTCTAAGACTCTACCCTCTGTACTCTATCACCTCCAAATATTTTTTAATAGTCTTACTAAGTACCTGCTTAATAGGGTCACACAGAATCTGCTTAAAAATCTCACATAGAACTTGTCAAATCTTCTCAAGCAAGCTCACCAAGAACTCACCCAAATCTTCTCTAGCAAGCTCACCAAAACTTGCCCAATTTTGCTCTAGCAAACTCACCAAGAACTTACCCAAATCTGCTCTAACAATCTCACTAAGAACTTGTACAAATATGCTCTGACAAGCTCACTAAGAACTTGTCCAAATCTGTCCACAAATCTATCCACAAAGCTATCCCAAAACTATCCACAAGGGCCTTCCCAAAGGCTCAATCAATCATACACAAACTACCACAAATCTGTCCAAAATTCTATCCCAAAGATCTTCTCAAAGACTCAACCAATCATGCTCAAGTAGCACTCAAAAATCATCCACAACTCTATCAAGGCAAAGCTCAAATATGAACTCAACAATGAATGACAATGTACTCTCCAATGGATAACAACAATGATCCACAATGATATCAAATCAAATTAACTCATAAAAGCATAAGGAGAATTGTTACAGACTCAATATGTTCTAATCTCAATCTCAACTCAAATAAATATCAACTCAACTCAAGTAAACTCATAGAAGCATTAAGAGAATTTTTAGAGACTCAATATGTTCTAATATCACTCTCAAAACAAATCAATCTCAACTCAACTCAAGTCTTATAGAACCATAAAAAGAATTTTTAGAGACTCAATATGTTCTAAACTCAATCATCACAAGGGACAAATCTCTCTTCACATAACCCTAGTCCAAGTATGTATCAACCAACTCAAATATTTCCAACAATGCTCAACCACAAATCTCACATAATAATGATCCTCATGTTATTTTCTAACTCATGTTCTTTCACAACCAGTGCGATTCAACAACTATGCTTATAAAACAAGGTTTTAAACACAAATATCAATTCAAAAAACCTTGAAGCACTCAACCAACCACTTTAGAAAAGGAAACCACAAACAATACTTTTCCCTAAAATGATATTTCAGAAATCAATTACCATAAAAAAACAATAGGATACTGTGCCCATACCTTTTATGAAGATGAAGAAACCCCTTTGGAAATTTGCCACACTCAACACACTTTGAAAAGAATAAAATAACCTTCACTTGAACCCATTTAAAAAAACATAAATATATCTTTATGTACACATTATTTGTCCTTCTAATCAACATAATCAAATAGCCCTCAAAATAAACTTTCCAACTATATATAACATGATATACTTTTATAAAAGGAAAAAACCAGAAATATCTCCTTTTCTAAAAGTGCACTATAACTCTTAAACTTACCTTCCGATTAAATAAAAAATATTTAATCAAACATTTTCCTAAACCACACCTTATTCCTCTAACATAAGGCAATAATAAAAAAATGTTTTAATAAAACATTTACTTGCCTCTAGAGGGAATCGAACCCTCGTTTCTGCCCTCACAACACCTCAACTGTAGCACCAAAGACCACATGAGCTACTTGCTTGCATAAGATGGAGAATGAAGACTCTCACTTTATCTCGCTACCCTCTTGATCACGTCAAAACGTGGGCAAAGACTTTCCTTCCTTACTCCTCGTAATTTGCAATTGGTGGGAATCGAACACATCCACATCCACTAGTAAAAACATTAACACTCACAAACTCACTATTGGACCATGCTATCACGTTGAGGAAATTTGACACCTACGAATAAATATTCTCTTCGAATATTGCTTAGGGGCTTTAAAACAAAAATCCCTTTGCATATATATATGCAATCTCATTTGTAATATAATAAATGTCGACGTTTTTAAATTTTAATAATTACCTTTTAAATTTTAATAATTACCTTTGATATCGCATGAACTTTATGACGTCGGCAATAATTTTAATTTTAAATAATTAAAATTTAGACTAAATATTTAAAATCAAATATCTCCATCATCGGGGCACCTTTTTCGACGAAACGAAAGACTAACTTGGGTTTCAAGAAAAACCCAGTTCAAATATGCCATTCATGGTTTTAAATAAAATATTTTATTTTTCCTGCCTTGGTTCTCACAAAAACCTTATATATATCCATACTCTCCAAAATATGAATGCTTTGGTCATCAAAACTCAATGTGTTCCTTGGGACATTAATGTGACATCAATGACAACATAAAAAAACTCAAATTACCAATAATATCCCCCTTTTTAATTGATGGCAACACCTCTAAAGCAAAAACCACAATCATTGCAAAAAGCATCTCCGATAATCAAAGATGCTTCCCTTGACTCAATAATCTCCTTGGAGGCTGCTTCTCCTAACTCAATGCTTTCTTTGGAGGCTGATCCCCTAACTCAAATATCTCCTTGGAGTATGCTCCCCCTAACTCAATACTCTCTTTGGTGATTGCTCCCCCTAACTCAAATCTCCCCCCCTTTGACATCAATGGCAAAAGGGACACCTATGGGGCTAAAAGATATGACTCTTAAGCATAGCCCCCTCACCACCTTATCTCTTGAGGTGATTAATTTTGGTGTGGGAGTACATTTACTCCCATATTACATTTATTCTTTCCTTTATCAACTCCCTTCCATGTTTTTTTGATAGCCTTCTCTTGATGAATTACTTGATCTTCTTGTCTTGAACCTGTTTGACCTTCTTGCCTTGAACCTGTTTGACCTTCTTACCTTGAACCTATTTTGAATTGAGTCCTAAACCATTTTGCAATATGCCCAAAGTTATTGCAATTAAAACACTTGATATTGTAACCTTTGGATGGCACCCATGTCCTGAATTCTTTCTTGAAGTAATTTCCATATCCATTCCTTTCTTGAACCCTATATTGTGAAGTTTTATTTTCATGACCATTATGACCATGACTTATGAATTGTGTAGATCTAAAACCAAAACCATGTTTCTCATTTCCTTTACACTGAAAATATTTATGACCAATCCTATTACATGAGAAGCAATGTCCCTGAAAACCATACCTTCTTCCTTTAAAGTTTCTTATAGCAAAATCAAACTTCTTTGATCCATAGACCCTGCAGTGTATTGCCCTGTGTCCAAATCCATTACAAGAAAAACAATGTCCTTGAAAAGACCTTTGTTCATGCCCTGGTTATTCATACCTTTCTTGACCATTATCCTTATGATAATTTTCAATTTGTGCGTTGCATCCTTGAACCTTCTTTGTAGTATCTAAAACTTCTTCCTTAGTTTCTTCCTTGCTTTTCTCTTCAATAATTTCTTTTCCTTTTGAACTTGATTCGCTATCTCAAAACAAGAACCATACTGAACATTTGGAGACATAGGAACTTTGGAACTTTCCTCACCAATACTAGGTGTTTCCTTTCTTTCATATTTTAAAACTTCCTTTCCTTTTGAATGTGACTTTTCTTGGAAGTAAGATACAACCTTAAAATAAGTTTCCACTTCTTTTTGAACCTTTTCATAAAATGTATCATGTCTTGTCGTAGTTACCCTTAGTTCTTCATCCATCCTTTCTTCTAACCCTTTTGCATTTTGAAGCTCTTCTCTAAGATCATTGATTATTTAAAGTAGTTCTTCTCTAATTTTGACATGTATTCAAATCTTGTTTTCAAGATTACTGTATTCTTCTTTTAGACTTTTGACTTCTGATTTTTGTTTACTTGGCTCATGCTATTCCTTTTCTATTACCAAAAGTGAGACTTATTTGTTTTAACTGTCATTGAGACCATTATAATCTTCTATAGCAAACAAGCTCTCAAGATTTCTTTAACCATGCTTGTTTCCTTGATGTGTCATCTCATCTTCACTATCACTAAAACCATTGCAATATGTTAGGTTGTGGAGTCCGATCTCGGTTAAATATGGATAAAATAGTTATTTGTTATTTAACTGGACCGTAGATGACCAATCCTGAACTAGATGTGGAAAAGGAAAAGTTAATTTTAGGATTGGCTAAAATTAACCTTTTTCTAATTGTAAACTTTCTAAGTTTGAAGTAGGCCTTAAGTGGGGATTGGGTTAATTATAGGATGCTTGTTTTAGCATGCATGTAACTAGTTTCCTTATTTATGTAATACCTCCGGTAGAGAGGATTGTAAGTTTGAACTAGGACTTAAGTGGGGATTGGGTTAATTATAGGATGTTTTTTTTAGCATGCATGTAACTGGGTTTCCCTATTTATGCAATAACTCTAGTAGAGAGGCTTGTATATTGTTCATGGTAAGTGCATAGGATTGTGCATTCCTATAGAGAGATCAGGAAGCTTAGTGTAGAGCTTGATGCAAGGGTTTTTGTATGTTGAATTACTATTAGAGTAATTGTGTGGATATGCTGGTGTTTTGAAGAGGAATTTTTAACTGGTTGTGTTGCAGGATTACTCCCTTTAGAGATTGTATTGTGATAATGCAAAAGACTGGTGTTTCTTGGTGGATGTAACCCACACTAGGTGAACCACATTATATGTCATGTTTTCTCTTGTCTTGCTTGTTTATTTTTGCTCTTATGTATTTTATATTTTATGTAGTGAATCCTAACAATTGGTATCAGAGCAAGTTTGGAATTTAGGATTGAGTGGGAGCTTTAATTGAGTGGGAGCAATGGTGAAAGAAGGAAAGTTCAGAATTAAAAAATTTAATGGTCAAAATTTTCAATTGTAGAAGATGCAAATAGAAGATCAGTTGTACCAGAAGGATCTTTATCTACCTCTGGAGGGGGTAACAAATAAAACATTAAGTATGAAGGATGAGGAGTGGACACTTCTTGACAGAAAATCTCTTGGTATAGTGAGACTTTGCCTAGCTTAAACTATAGCCTTCAACATTTCAGAGGAGAAGAATACAAAGGGAGTAATGGACAAGTTGGCTAGTTTGTACAAGATACCCTCAACAACAAATAAAGTATTTCTAATGAAGAAATTGTATAATATGAATATGGATGAGAATGGGTCTATAGCTGATTACATAAATGGAATTAATTATGTTGTGAGTCAGTTAGCCTCTTTGAAGATTAAAATAGAAGAAGAAATGAAGGCTATTTTATTTTTATGTTCTTTGCCTAATAGCTAGGAAATTTTAGTTATGGCTATTAGTAATTCTGCCTCTGCTTCTCTTACATTTAATGATGTTGTAGCTTCTGTTCTTAGCATTGAAATGAGAAGGAAGAGTACCAGTGAATCATCATCTAGTATGGCCTTGGTGGTGAGAGGCAAGCAAAAAGAAAAAGGAACTGGTTCTGTTGACCATGAAGAGAAGGGACCCAAGTCCAAAGGGAAGGTAGTATGTTGGCATTGTGGCAAGAAGGGGCACTTGAAAAAGGATTGTTGGTCTCTAGATAGATATGGAGGAGAAAGGTCAGATATGCTCTGACACTTTCTGATATGGCTAGTCTTGACATTGACGTTGGAGGACCAGAGAGTTCTCAAGCAGTGGGAGCTAATGATCATGTCCATGAGGATGGTCATGAAACCAATTTTTATGCATAATCACAAGATGGATCACATGATGCAATGGTGAAAAGTTGCATTATGTGTGAGCATGTTGTGTGGGTGACACATAGTGTGTGGTTCTTGTCACAGTTGATGATGTTTTGTCATCAAGATGCATGAATGTTGGTGTTTGTCAAGATTATGTAGATTGTGTGTTGCTTGTTGGTCACAGGTGAAAGTGCACATGGTTGACACTAGTGGTGGTGCAAAGCATGGTTACAACAATCTAGAGGAGTTGACATTCCTTGTTTGGCTTGAAGATATTATTTGGTGGATGCAGCAATGGTAGAGTTGTTGTGGATCAGTCTCCAAGTGGGAGATTGTTAGGTTGTGGAGTCTGATCTTAGCTAAATATGGATAAAAAAATTATCTATTCCTTAACTGGACCATATATGACCAATCCCAAACTAGAGGTGGAAAAAGAAAAGTTAATTTTAGGATTGACTAAAATTAACCTTTTTCTAATTGTAAACTTTCTAATTTTGAAGTAGGCCTTAAGTGGGGATTGGGTTAATTATAGGATGCTTGTTTTAGCATGCATGTAATTGGTTTCCTTATTTATATAATACCTTCGATAGAGAGGATTGTAATTTTGAACTAGGACTTAAGTGGGGATTGGGTTAATTATAGGATGCTTGTTTTAGCATGCATGTAACTGGGTTTTTCTATTTATGTAATACCTCCGATAGAGAGGATTGTATATTTTTTATGGGAAGTACATAGGATTGTGCATTCCTATAGAGAGATCATGAATCTTAGTGTAGATCTTGTTGCAAGGGTGTTTGTATGTTGAATTAATATTAGAGTAATTATGTGGAGATGTTGGTGTTTTTAAGAGGAATTTGCAACTGGTTGTGTTGCAGGATTACTCCCTTTAGAGATTGTATTTATGCTAATGCAAAATACTTGTGTTTCTTGGTGGATGTAACCCACACTGGATGAACCACATTATATGCCATGTTTTCTCTTGTCTTGCTTGTTTATTATTGCTCTTATGTATTTTATATTTTATGCAGTGAATCCTAACACAATATCTTGATCTGTGATCTTTATAACCACACACAAAGCACTATTCTCTTTCACCTTCTATTCCTAGGAATATATGTTCTTACTTTTCATCATCTAATTTGTCACTATCACTATGATCTGAGCTATCACTTGCTTCTACAATGTAGTAAGATTTCTTTATCTTATGAAAATTTTTCTTCTTCTCATACGTATTTTTCTTGTATTTATCATTTTTGTCATGCTTATGTTTTCCATCTTCTTTTCTTTTGTGACCCTATTTTTCATCATCATTGTTTTCTTCATGTGGACACTTGTATGCATAGTGACCAAGATCACCACAATTGTAGCATCTGACTTTCCTTATATCTCTAAAATTCCTTGAGTCCTTATTCCTTTTGATGAAGTTAGCTTCCTCATCATTTTCTAAAACTCTATCTTTTTTTAAAACTTTCCATTTCTCTTTTTCTGAAGCCTTGAATGCAATATCTTTTATTGGAACTTGATGCTTACTTACCCTCATCTCATAAGCTATGAGAGTACCTTGCAATTCTTCCATTTTTAGGTTGTTGATATCCATTATTTCTTCTATTGTTGAAACCTTAGAATCATATTCATGGTAAGTGATCTCAAAACCTTTTGAGTAACTTCTAATTCTTTCATCTCAAAACCTAGGCCTCTCATGGTGTTATTAATCTCATCAAATCAAAGTAAAAACATTGCAATATCTTTAGAATCTTCCATTATCAATTCCTTAAATATTTTTCTATGTGTTTGTAGTTTTGCCAACTTTACCTTAGAATCTCCTTCATAGGTATTCTATAACTTAGTCGACATTTCATTAGCTGCATTACATACCATGACCTTTGTAAAATCTATCTCATGTAGCCCACTTAGAATACAATTCATTGCCCTTGCATTGATCTCAATAAATTTTTTGATAGTCTTATCTGTCTCGAGATCACCTTCAACATTATACTCTTTTGCAACCATCTGCCATACCTCATATCCTTGTGATATCAAGTAGTTATTCATTATCATGCTCTAGAAAGCATAATTTTTACTTTTTGGGCACTCAATTGCACCAAGTTTTACTTGATACTGTGGTTGTCTATCTTCCTACTTTCTATTTAGGCTTACACCCGATAGCTATAGCTCATCACTCAAAATTGGATGGGCCAAAATAAGGGTTTCAGATCCAACCTCCAGAGTAGGTTGGTTCCTTGTCAAATTAGCATATTGTTGACATAATTATGCTTAATTAGGGTTTGGATTTTAGGGTAATAAAAGGGTAAGGTTAGAGAGATGTAGATATCAGTGGATGGATAGGTTAACAACATTGCATCACCACAAAAGCTTCCAAAAAACCATACTAAAGATATACATCTAGATCAACATTTATCCCAAGATAGCTTGTTTCAAAATATTAAAGCATAATAGAGAAATATTACAGTAAGCAATTTCAATACCCAAAAAATGATAATCCAAATAGGAGAATTCACCAAAACCTAGATTTTATAGAAATGCACCTTCTAATAACAAAGAAAAAACTTCAAAGAAGATTTCAATTACTCATAACAACTAGTAATCCATGATTGACACAAACTAACCATCTAAGTATTTATAGAAATACAACTATGAAATCTGAACCTCTAACATCCAACACAAAAATGCAGCTTTGAGGTGAAGATCAATGTATTGTTCCTTGCATTCAGTCCTTTAGAAATATTTACAGTAGTACAAGAAAACATGCTAGAGCTGACCTTTAAAAATGAAGGTTTGATCACTTTTTATAGTTTTCATATTACAATATTCAAGAAATAATACATTCAATATTGGTATAACAACTCAACAAAGAGTTTAGTTGGTGTTAGCTGATTCGTCAAAACTTTGGGAAATCCGCTAGAAGAGCATCTGCCATGGCCATTCAGGATCTCTACAACTTGATGATCAACTAGAAGGACTATAGTTTAGAACCTTCCATATCATGCATTCCATAAATATTTCTTGAGAGCAACTTGTCACCGTCGATCTTTAATCTCTTCTGGTTAGATCTTCTTGAAAATATTCAATGTTTCATCTTTCGACTACACACCATGGTTCTAGTGCAAAAACCTTTTAAACAGTCAAAATTTGATAGGTTAACCTCCACTGTTGATTCTCCTTTTTGAACAAATTAGATTAAGTCTGGCATGAGTTGAAACCCATCCTACTCATTTCATCAGCATCAGAATCTTAAATCCGCATCCATAATATTTTATCTTTTGCCTTGTCTTCGTTAATCCACACTTTTTCATCGCTGATGTCATCACCTCCTCATGACTTTTATAGATTTTAGAGATAATGCAAGTCTGGACCCAAAGTCAAACACTTATATTTTCCACCCTTTCACCCCATCATTATTTTGGAAAAGAGAGTCCTTGTTCATTTCCTAGATCGCCAATCCACTCTTTTTAACCCTAACATCACCATCTCCTTGTGACTTTTGTGGATTTTGAAACTTTCACCAATCCGGAGTGGGAAGCAAAAAATATTATTCCGAAGCGGGAAGCAAAAAGGCCTTTCCAAAATTGGACATACGCCAAGAGTCAAATCCACACTTATTTGTTGTTAACATCACCATTTCTTAGAAACTTTTATGGATTTTGAAACCCATCGTTATTCCGAACCCGAAACTGAGTTTCTCGAATTATCATCATACCTTAAAAATTGCATAACTCCCCAGTGGACTCATACCCTCAGCATAGCTCTAGAGCGAAATAACAGTATTATCACTTAGTCAAAATTATAGAAAATTTTACCAAATATGTGGCCATTTTGGGCCTACATTTTTGTGCCTCCCTGGTGGATTTGCTTGCAAAGCCAATCGAATCCAAAGTCTTATCCATTGGGCCTTCAGAGTCAAGTCAATTCTAACCTTTGAAAATGGAACATGTTCAAGAAATTATTTCCATACAAACCCTACCCTCTGCAAATCTAAACATTACTCAGAGGATAGAGGTTCATATAGAAACCATGCCAAGGACATCATAAAACCTCCCATTTAAAATAGAGATTGTGCTTGCAATAGTAGTATCATTACTGCATTTTTGAACTATACACAAATCCTCTTCATTTATAGGGATTTATTTCAAAGAATGTCCTCACACAAAAAATGATGCTTTATAGGCTTTCACACCTTTATTGCTTATTTTCGAAAATTGTTAGGGTAAAAAACAAGAAATACAAAAATGACGTATTTGTACAAATAGAAATGGAAATGACTTGAGCGTGAGCCCCTCCTGGGCATGTGAGTGCTCAATATTATCCTTACTCTTCCAAACCTCCTTCATCTTCATCTTCTTCTTCTTCTTCTTATTGCTCTTCTAGAGTCTGTACACTTTGATTATTTCCACTAGAGGTGTCCCCCAACAATTTGGTCATTGATTCCAAATACTGGAGGGTATGTCTCCAAACTTCCTTGGAAGGGTTTGATGTTTCTTTAAGCTACTTATAAATGCATTGTATCTCTCCAACATCCTCGTAATTAGTAGCCCTTCCTTTAATAACAAAATATTCAATCAAATCTTTGAAACAAGTATAGTTCATATTCAATTTGGCAGCTTGTTCTTGTAATAGTGGTTCTTCTAGTGAATCAATCTCAACTTCATCTTGCAAAATATCTTTGATATTATGCTGAACTTCTTCCATAGATAAAAAGCTATGATATTCCTTCTAGAGTCCTTTGAAACCAACATGAATCATCTCCTTATTTATGTCAATGATTTCTTTGACTCTTCTATCCATCTTGTTACATAACAACGAAGCTTTCGGTGCTGATTTGTGCCTTTTTATCACTATTTTTGAAGCTATCCCGACTAGATTCCACTCTTTAATAGAAATTGGTTCAACAACATTATCAAACCTACTACTAACCAACCGGTCTATTTGTTCTGCCGAAATCACCATATACTATAATTCCCCCATGGTTCGATTTGTATCTACCTGAATGATGGAGAGTAGCTGGCTAGCATCCTTAAGGTAGTCGATTATAAGTTGACGACCAAAAAATTTTCCTTCGATTTAAGAAAGAAACTCCTCCTTTATCCTTTTCAAATCGTCCTTGGAAAACCCCGAATATTTGGCCTTCTCAACTTGAAGCTGATGTTTCAAAATTTGAATTTCTCTTGCCTACTTTTCATGCAGCGTCTTCTGTTCTTCTAAATAATCTTTCAACTTACTATCCTTTTGAATTTTTTCTTGCCAACCCTTCACCTCTTCTCTTAAAGCCTTTTCTACTTCCTTTTTATCATTGAAATTCTTTTTTAGTATTTCAACCTATTTTTCCAATTTATTCACCTTATCTTTGGCTATATCTGTCTTCATACAAAAATTTTCTAAGCGGGCCTTGGCCATCCCCAATTCATACCCGGCATGTAATTGGTCAATATCTTCTATGATTTCTTCTGCTCTATAATATTGATCAGTCATATCATTCTCAGGATTGCTTACATATGGAACTAAAGATCTTGAAATCCTCTACCTAGTGATAGGATTAACATGCATACTTTTCCTCATCATAGCCATCCAATCGGAGGGTTTATTGAGTTTTTCTTCCTAGTAATCACTTATGCTTTGAGCGCTTGCCTATTCTTGGGATATAGCTATAGACCTTGAAACATAAGCCACCAAAGGAGACAATGGCATCAAAAACATAAGGGTGGACTGACCCTTTGTTGGTAGGGACGAAGACATTCTAACTGCAGCATCTGTTACAATGATGGACTCTGTGACTACTGCTACCGTTGATATAGGTAAATTAATAAAAATGGAGACCAAACTACTAGTGTATGGAATGGATAAATTTGTAACACAGTGTCCCATTTATGATGATAATGAAAGAGGTGAAGATGTGACAATGGCAGACATGGGAGTGGACACCTGAGAGGTTGAGAGTGGGTTTGGAAGAGGTTGTGAAAATACAAAACTAAATGGTACCTCCAAGGCTACTAATAGATTGAGAGAAGAACTATAAAATGGAGGAGGTAATTTTTCCATATCTTGAACAGAAAGGGAGGGAAATCCTTCTAGGGATTCATGAATATGAGAAGGAGAAAAGAGATTAGAAACTGTACCTTTACTTGCAAATTCAAGGTGGTCCTGTTCAGCTTCTATTGCCAGTTGTTGTCCTTGGTCAACCAACCCTTCTATAGTAATAGCAGTTATTCCTCTAGTCATTCCTTCTACACATATTTTCTATTTCTTGGAGACCTCCCTCTCTTCTGTATCTAAAACCCTCTTAGTTCTTCTGTATGCTATTTGATAAGTGGCTTTATCTCCTTCAAAATTTTCCCCCTCTTCACTTCCTTGCTCAATCCTTGAAAGTAGGGACTACTCTGCTACGGTTCACAGCTCAATTGAGATTTCTAGGAAAAAAGGTGGGGGTCTTACTTCAATTAGCAAAATATTGACCGCTAGTTCCTTGAAAAACTTCTCTACCTAATCAGATATGGGTTTGGAAATCTTAGGTACTTCAGCAGTGGTTAAGGAACCTCCCGTACCTCTGTCATAATCCTTTGATGTGTTAGAGGAAGTAATGATTCAGAAACTTTCTAAGGCCCTTCACTTATCAAAACTATCTTCCTGACATATTTTCGCCTATAGGTATCAAAATTTTAAGTTATAAATTCCATAAAAATCCTTATCCATATTCATTCCAAACTTTGATTTGGGAAAAGGTTTTCCATTTTCAATCCTCATACACCACCAATCTGCAATCTTCTTTACCTTCCATGGTTCCTTTTCTACCGGTTTTCCTATCTGTGATATATCTTCTTTAGAAGGAAGGTCCTTTAAATTGACAAATTCAATTATCACTTTATTAATAGTATCTTTGGTAAGTTGATGACTGATCTCATGCTCTAGATCAAAATCTACTACTTGTTCATAGAAATCCAACAATGGAGGCAACTGACTCATCTTTGAAACATTCCACTCCACAAGAGAAGTTTCATCATTATTCCTCCACTGTTAAAAAATAGCCCTGGGTCTTATTTCAAATTTATGGGCTTTTTCTCCATTGAGGGTTTTATTTCTTATAGTAAAAATACCGTCGGGGTCATAAATCCACCTTTGAGGAATATAAAACAGACCTAATATATCAAGGTACTTCTCAATTAGTTGGCCTTGCCACTCTGATATAATAAAATTATTTTTAGGGCGATAAGTAATCAGAGACTTCTTATTTCTTCCAGAACCAAATATTGCATCAATGTACACTACCTGTCTCATATACTCTAGGGCAAATAGTATTTCTATAAAAAAGTGAGCTAAAAGGAAAGGTTTACCCATGAAACCATACAACTTGATTATGGTGCCCTCTGTTAGGATATGCCAATCTACCTCCTCAACATATTCCTTCCTCAGAATCTACTTATCTAAAGAAGGTAACCTAGGGCACTCATTGTACATTATTCTAAGAGTAGGTTCCAAAAATTCCAAACTGAATCTATAATGGGACCCGCTACTTTTAAAAATATCTATCAAATAATATACTGGCAAGGTTTTCCCATCACTGATATTATCCCTAGCCATAATCCATGGAATTTGGTCTTTGATAGCTACATAGAACATCCATACCAGACTCGAGCAGTGCCTAAAAAGGGAGTACCAACACCCCTCTTCATGTTTATCATTTGCTCATTAATCCTTTGAGAAAGAAAGGTCATCCAGTCAAATAAAATTACTTTGATACCCTTTTATCTTGCCCGCATTTTGTACATTCTCTCATTAGACATACAATTAGCCGTGATGATTTGCCAACCATGCATCATTTTGTCAAATTCAAAACCCTCCATACAAGCCAACATAGAAAATAAATTTGGGTATGCAATTTTATCAATATGAATTAGGACTTCAGGCATCTCATCTTCGTTCATTATCCTTATGAATTTAAGCCGAAGCCATTTTTCTAGTGCTTCTATTTTTTCATGTATAGCCATCATGTTATTATAAGACCTATCCAGCTCTATTACTCTAAAAGGTCTAGGTTTTGATGGTGGACCTACTCATATGACAAATAATTCATAACATGCCTCCCTTGTGATAGAAAATAGGGGTGTTCCCTCATGGGTTCTAACTGTCCTACTTTCAAGGTCATAGAACTGAATCATAGCAGAGACCAGTTTGGGATAGTGGTGTATATAATCACAAATGCAAGAGAACAAAAAGGATTTCATGGCTATCATACCTCGCCGCTGCATTGGCTTTCCTTCAAAATATGGAAATTCAAAATTTTTCCTAAGGCAAGTCCTCTCTCCTCTTGCCATCACCGTGTCTATGACTCTATTAGTGCAATGTGAATGCACCTGCAATATTATCACTATCTTCATCGATTCAGTGGATGATTTCTTGGGTGCCATTATGATAGCAGCAAGATTTGTTTCCAAGATTTTTTGCAGTAAATTCTTCCAAGTATGTTTGTACTTCTTCCACCTTTCTATAAACACAAAGACCTCAAAATAAATTTGGAAAATGCTTTTCATCACTCCCTTCAAGAGACCACATATATTTTACCATTAATATAGATGCTACATGATATCTTTGTGGGCACACTTTCCAATTCATTTCATTATTCAATTTGGTGGCACAAAGGTGGCACCCTATCTCCTCATTGGTCAAATTTTGAAATTGTGCTACCAACTCATCACATCCCTTCGGCTACTCTTTGTTTCATGCACGAGTTCATCAGAATTGAATGCACGAGCAATATTTAGCCTCCACGTGTCAACCTAAAACTTGTCGTTTGGTTTTGAATTTATTCTTCTTTGGATTATTCCAAACTTTGAGAGATTTCTAGATTAGTACCCTTCTCGTCTTCCTTCTTATGGATCATCTTGCAAAATCATCCATCTAGATATAATCACGTGGATTTGAAGTTAGAACGTCATTCCAGAGAATTTTAGGTGGTACTGTATGCATACTGGATCCTTAGCATGCCCTTCTCAACTCTTTGTCATTTTTTGAAACAATTTTTTCTCTTTTTTTTTGAAAGAAACAAATTACAAAGTGAAAAAATAAAACAAGTACAAAGTGTAGAAAGGAAGGGAAATTTTTATGTTCATATATTACAATGAAATCACAACTTACATATAGTAAATCTTGAGGTGGAAACCATTCACCAAAATTGGTTGAATGTTACCCTTTGGATCCTTGAGCTGAAATACATTAGATTATTTAACTTCCACAATTTCAAAAGGACCATCCTAGAAGGAATCAAAATTTTCATGCTTGCCCGGCCTTGCTCTATCCACATTCTACCTGAGAACTAGATCTTCGACTTGAAGTTTTTTTAACTTGGCCATTTTATCAAACCATGCTTTAATGTCTAATGAATTCTTCTAAAAATTATCATATGCTTGAGTTCTACTTTCTTCCAATTGTAGCAAATGTATCAATCTGGTTTTCACTGGATCTCCCTCCAATTCTTCCTCTTCTGAGCTGACCAGCTTCAGTGCTGGAATTTCTAAGTGAATCAAAAATACTGCTTCTTTTACATATACCAAAACATAAGGGGAATTTTTAATAGACTTCTTAATGGTAATCTTGTCTGCCCATAGAGAATGGTCAAGCAATAGATGCCAACTCCTCTTGTTGCCTTCTAGGGACTTTCTCAAAATCATCAATAGATTATTGTTAGTAGACTCTACAAGTCCATTACCTTGAGGGTAATAATTTGAAGTATTTTTTGAGAGTGATGAGATACTTGCTAGCAAACTCAATATACTTGGCCCCTATAAAATCAGGATCATTATCACTCACCAAAGCCTCCAGGATTCCAAATCTAGAAATTAAACTCTCTATAAAGTTGATCACAACATCTTGATTTGCCATTTTTGTAGGGATAGCCTATACCCATCTGGTTAGATAATCAATAGTTGTCAATATGAACTTATGTTCTATAGAAGAGTTAGGATTTATAACTCCTATGAAATTTAATCCCCGTTGTTGAAAAGGCTCCTCAAATTGAATATGCTTTAGAGGAGATGCATCATTTCTAGTTATTCCAAAATACCTATGATATTTATCAAAAACCTGAGTAAATTTGAAATCATTCTTGAAGACAATAGACAAATAATAGCCTGCTCTTATTATCTTCAAACCTGTAACTCTTCCTGAGCCATGACCATCACATTGTCCTCCATGAAATTCTTCTAGGACTCTCTTTTGTTGGTATTCCCTCAAACATTTTAGGAGAACCCCATCCAAGGTTATTTTGAATAACCCTTCTGGTAGTAATGCATATTTTAGGTCATGAAGTCTATACCTCCTTCTTTGAGAAGAACTCATATCAGGTGGGCATACACCAGTTTGAAAATACTGGGTCATTTGTTCGATCCAATCAAAATCTGAAGTGTGAACAATCTCTACTTGATCTTCTTCTATTACCTAACAAGCTATCATCTCGGCCAAATTTGAAGTATCTGTCAATCCTTGGCACAAGGCTCTACCTCTCACCAATTTAGTGGGGCATATATCTACATCATATTCTTAGATCTTGGTAATCCAACCAGCTCTTTTATCACCTAGGTCACCTTGTAAAATAAAACTCCTTACATCCGGATGAACCACATACACACGAGTTTTGCTCTATACCAGATATTATCTGAACTTCTTAAGTGACTTCATCATAGCAAACACTTGTTTTTCAATAAAATTATATTTTACTTGATAGTCATGTAAAGTTTGACTCCAAAAGAATACAAGGTGTTCATCCCCTTGATCATCCCTTTGAGTGAGTACTGAAGCATAACTTTGTTTAGTACCATAGGCATATATAATAAAATATTTACTAAAATCAAGATTTATCAAAACTGGGACTGTAGAAATGTATTGCTTGATGATTTTAAAAGCTAGCTTCCTAACCACAGTCCACTTGAATTCTGCCTTCTTCTTGAGTAGTTCATATATTTGCCTCACCTTCTGTGCAAAATTAGAAATGAAATTTAAGAAAGACTACAACATATTTTAATTAGTAGGCAAAGGAATAGCTAGGATTGCTTTAATCCTATCTGGTTCTATGGCCATACATTATTTTGAGACCACATGTCCTGGCAGTTTTCCCTCATGTACTGCAAAGAATGACTTCTTAGGATTTAGAGAAATACCAAATTCTCTGTATTTTTGAAAAACTTGTTCTAAATTATATAGATGATCATTTTTATCATGAGAAAAAAAAATCATATCATCTAGGTAAATCATAATAACCTTGTTTATAAGTGTACCAAAGGCATAATCCATGGCCCTCTAAAATTTAGCTCCTATATTAGATAACCCAAAATGCATCCTCTGATAGGTAAATGTTACCCACTTTGTAGTAAATGCTATATTGTATTGATCTTGATATTTTACACAAATTTGGTTATACCCAGAATAACCATCTAATAGTGATAACCTCTCTACTCCAGCTACTACTTGTAAAATCTAATTAATATAAGGGAGGGGATGGTGATCCTTGAGGGAAGCTTAATTTAGATTCCTAAAATCTACACATAGGTGTATATCCCCATTCTTCTTTCTTACATGTAAAAAATTAGCTACCCAAGTGGAGTGTTTTATCATATATATTATCTTGGCATTTAGTAGCTTCAAAAGTTCTTCTCTCATAATGACTTATATCCTTGGATTGATAGGCCTCTATTTTTTTTAGAATGGTTTAGCATCAGGCTCTAACTCAATAGTATGTCAGATAATCCTTTTATCATAAACCTTAAGGTCCTCATATGACTAAGCTACAATATCTTGGTATTTTAGACATAAAGCTTTAATATCTTATGCTTCCTCAGGAGAACATTGAACCCTAATATTTAAACTCTTTTTGATTTTGACTTCTATCCCTTTATAGATATTCTCACCAACCTTCATAGTTCCCATTTTATTTCTATCTTCATTATCGAATAAAATTTCAAGGGTAACCAACCCCTTTGGGATGTGATGGTATCTCAACTGGATAAAGTCTTGCTCATATATCTCCTCCAAGTCTTCTTCTTGGATAGTTGTGAAGCATGATTCTTTTATCATAATGTCCATAATCTATTCATAACTCTCAAAAACCTGCTAGACTATTTGCTTATCCGACACTGCAAGTCTGAAAACTATTTTAATCCCCTTGGTCTTCTTAGTTACAAAATCAATAGGAGGATTGAAATTATCTCCCTTAGTTGCTAATGCATCTGCTAGATTATTCTCTTATCTATGCATAAAAGTTAGGTTCAGGGCATCAAATGAATCCATTAGGTCCCATAATCTATTCCTGTAAGCCTTTAAGTAAGGGTGTTTACTGCTACACCTATTCCTTACCTGATGTACTATCAGCTCAGAATCACCATATATGTTCAAAATATTGATGCCCATGCTCTCAGATTGTACTAACCCAAGGCACAAAGCCTCATATTCTGCAACATTATTAGTGCATGACCATTTAAGTCTATAAGAAAAGTTCTTCATCCCTTCAAACTATGATTGTAGAACTACACTAGTCCCTGCATCATTTTTGCATTTAGCACCATCAAAGTGCATAAATCATGTTTCATTTTTTCTTAGGGATTGATTAGAAATAGTAGGGGATTTCTTTTCCAATTCATTTGTGATGTTGTATGTACCCATACCAGTTCCGAATTGACTGTAATCCTCTTTGAAAGGCAACTCATTTTCAATGTCTAGTTCCTCAATATTTTGTACTAGCTCAAACTCTTCCACAAGATTAAGGTTGCACATGTCTTCTTGAATTTTATCAATATAATAAGCAATCGACTTCTCAGGAGTTATCCTTATCCTATTTCCCTTGAAAGGTATTACCATGCTATAATAATCCATATACATACATCCTCCAAGATTTGTAGTAAATTCTCTTGAGAGACGTAATCCAAAATAGGGTTCTAAATTCACCACAACTATTTTATTGTACTATGGTCACCTCAGGGGCTCTGTGCAACCTCATCAGTACATATTTAATAACCCAACCGTATTTACAGGTGTTCCATATAATTGCAACACTCCAAGACAATACTGGGTATATTCCATACCCATATCTTCATAGAATACTTTAGGCATAATAGTGGTTGATGCTCCTGAATCAATCATGCAATTCTAGACTACCCATACCTCCATTCTTAAGGATATATAAAAAAGGGGAGGTTTGTTCTTTAGAATAGCAGGTGTCATATATTTCTTTTCTGATGGGATACTGAGGATGGTGGTAGCTGGTCTATTCTGGGGGATTTTACTGAGGGAAGATTTAAGCAAGTTAATATAACCCAGAATGAAAAAGGTATCATACAGACTAGCTTTTGATGGAATATTTTTCATCTCTTCCATAATGTTATACTCAGACTTGGTTAGGGATAGTCTTTCCAATCCTCTGTTAGGCTCACCATACCTCCTTTTGTATTTTTGGGTTACCTCTAACCTTTGTCTTTTAGTAATAGAGGGGAACCTGAGTCTTTCTTGTTCTTCACTCTTGGATTTCATTCTATCTCCTTCCATTACTCTTTATAAAATCTTAGGAAAATTATCAATTTTCTCCCTTCCCTTAGCTCGAAGAATGGAAAAAGTGTCACTGTTCTTAGGGGGGAAATCAACCTTCTTTTGAAAAGGGACCTAGAACTGTCCCATTTTATGAGGGTCTACTTGTAAATATTTGTTTCTAGACCTATTCATAATAGCAATTGGGTCTTCTTCCTCCAACTCTTTTCCAAACATGATCTGATTAGGGTGCCATAACATACTAACTCTTCCCTTTTGATTTATTTCAGCTTGATCCATGGCTTTTTGAACATGGTGTTGATACATCACACAATACTGTGAGTCATGGGGGTCATTGCATACTAAATACCAGACATTTGCAAGAGTGGAATCTATAGAACATTTGGGATCCTCATATGCTGCATTCACCCTAACCTCGATACTATTGCTAGGATCGAGTCTTTGATATTTGTTCACATATGGAAATCTATCTGTTGTGACCTTTCTTGATCTCTCTTCTTGATTGAATTCATTCTGTTACTTAGAGTTTTTATGGTATTTTGTATATCAAGGATAGCAGATAATTCTTGAGAAGGTTGGGAAGGAAGAGGGGGGGAAGAAGGTGTGGAGGACACAACTTTAGATCTAGGAAATAGATTCTTCTTAGGGAATGAAGATGGTACAAAATGAGGATCCATATGTGAGGTTTTTGTAGATTGTTCATGACTACCACTATTTTTCGAGTTGTAGGGCAACATAGTTTTGGCAGGAATTATTCCTACATTGTTCAGGATATTTTCAGCATGGACAATGGCATTATAGACTTGGGGGAAGTTTTCAATTCCAGATTGCTACATCTACAGATCTAGCTCTGATATTAGGGCATGAATTTAATACATATAAGCCAAACAAGTATCTGGTCTACCTTCAGGGGGAATTCTCTTCCATGTTATGCTAAATCTCAAATTAAAGTCTAAGACAGTTTCTTGTGTTTTTTGCATGGCTGTAAACTAATTCAGCAGAGAAAAGGGATCAACATATTCATTAAACTCTTCTATGAATGGCTAAGTCAATGATTGCCATGAAGTGATAGAATTATCTTCCAGAGCTCTAAACCAGTGTAATATATTTCCATAAAATGATAGGGCTAGAATTTTGACAATAATATTTTCTTCTTTTATATTATGGATTTTTGCCAGATTCAAGATACCTTGATAGTGCTCATAAGCTATTTTTCCAAATCCATCATATGTGGGTATTTCCTTAGATACAACTTGTGGAATGGCATCCATTTGGGCTAATCTAAGGGGCCCAGTTGAGTCCCAGTTAGGGTACTTTTGTAGTGGTTGATTTTGGGCCACATTGTGTGCCATGTTTCTCACTATAGGTCTTCTTGGGGGAACTACTAGGTTTTCTTCCAAAAGCTCCTCTTCTTCAACAAAATATTGATCCAAACTTCTGATAACTCATAATGAAAGAAATAATCAAGGTTGTTCCTCTTGAAATACCTGGTATAAATGAAAGGGAACTAGTCTACAATACTTTTTCAGGGTCTTCTAACTAGGGAGTCGCCAGGTGAACTTTTTTTTTCCGCTAACAAGGTCAAGAAAATTCATCAAATCTTAATTCCTTCAGGTAGAGATAAAAATAAATCTTTAGATGGGTTTTGTGTTCCTTGTGAAATGTCCCATCGGGCATGCCAAAAACTATTGGGCACTGAATTACACCAAGTTTTACTTGATATTGTGGTTGTCTATATTCCTACTTTCTATTTAGGCTTGCACCCGATAGCTGTAGCTCAACACTCAATATTGGATGGACCAAAACAAGGGTTTTAGATCCAACCTCCATAGTAGGTTGGTTCCTTGTCAACTTAGCAGATTGTTGACACAATTATGCTCAATTAGGGTTTGGAGTTTAGGGTAAGAAAAGGGTAAGGTTAGAGAGATGTAGATATCAATGGACGGATATGTTAACAACATTGAATCACCATAAAAAGCTTCTAAAAAACCATAATAAAGATATACATCCAGATCAATATTTATCCCAAGATAACTTGTTTCATATATTAAAGCATAACAAAGAAATGTTACAGTAAGCAATTTTAATACCTAGGAAATGATAATCCAAATAGCAAAATTCACCAAAATCTAGATTTTACATAAATACACCTAATAACAAAGAAAAAATTTCAAAGCTGATTTAAATTACTCATAACAGCTAGTAATCTATTATTGGCACAAACTAACCATCTAAGTATTTACAAAAATACAACTATGAAATCTGAACCTCTAACATACAGCACAAAAATGCAGCTTTGATGTGAAGATCAATGTATTGCTCCTTGCATTCAGTCCTTCAAAAATATTTACAATAGTACAGGTAAACACGCTAGTTCTAACCTTTAGAAATGAAGGTTTTATCTCTCTTTATATTTTTTATATTACAATATTCAACAAACAATACATTCAATCTTTTTATAACAACTTAGCAAAGAGTTTAGTTGGTGTTAGCTAATTTGTCCAAACTCTAGGAAATCCACTGGAAGAGCATCCGCTATGGCTGTTTAGGATATCTGCAACTTGATGAACGACCAGAAGGATTGTATTTTAGAACCTTTCGGACCATGCATTCCATTGATATTTCTTGAGAGCAACTTGCCTTTGTCGATCTGTAACTGCTTCTGGTTAGATCTTCTTTAAAATATTTGATGTTTCATCTTCCAAATGCATGCCATGGTTCTGGTGCAAAAACCTTTTCAATAGTTAAAATTTGATAGGCCAACCTTCACCGTTGATTCTCATTTTTGGACAACTTAGATTAAGTCTGATGTGAGCTAAAATAAATCCTTCTCATTTCCTCAGTATCAAAATATTCAATCTAGATCCATAATATTTTATCTTCCACCTTCTCTTTGTTAATTTGCACTTTTTCATTGCTGATGTCATCATATCCTCATGATTTTTGTGAATTTTAGAGATAATGCAATTTTGGTCCTAGATTCAAACACTTAGATTATTCCACATTTCTACCCCATTGTTATTCTAGAAAAGAGAGTCCTTGTTCATTTCTTGGATGGCCAATCCGCTCTTTCCATCGTTGACATCACCATATCCTTGTGAATTTTGTGGATTTTAAAATTTCTAATCCAGAGCGGGAAGCAAAAAATATTATTTCAGAGCGGGAAGCAAAAAGGCCTTTCCAAAATCAGACATATGCCAAGAGTCAAATTCACACTTCTTTGTTGCTGAAGTCACCATTTCTTAGAAACTTTTGTGGATTTTGAAACCCATCATTATTCCGGACCCAGAACTGAGTTTCCTAGATTATCATCATACCTTAAAAATTGCATAACTCCCCAGCGGACTCATACCCTTAGCATAGCTCTAGAAAGAAATAACAATATTATCACTTAGTCAAAATTATACAAAATTTTACTAAGAAGTTGCAATTATTCCATTGTTAGCTTGTTGATATCCATTGTTTCTTCTATTGTTGAAACCTTAGAATCATATTTCATGGGAAGTGATCTCAAAACCTTTTGAGTAACTTCTATTTCTTTCATCTCAAAACCTAGGTCTCTCATGGTGTTAGTAATATCATCAAATTGATGTAAAAACTTTGTAATATCTTTAGAATCTTCCATTTTCAATTTCTCAAATATTTTTCTATGTGTTTGTAGTTTTGCCAACTTTACCTTGAAATCTCCTTCATAGGTATTCTACAACTTGGTCCACATTTCATTAGCTGCATTACATGCCATGATATTTGTAAAATCTATCTCACATAGCCCACTCAGAATACAATTCATTGCCCTTGCATTAATCTCAATCAATTTTCTGATAGTCTTATTTGTCTTGGGATCACCTTCAACCTTATACTCTTTTGCAAGCATCTGTCGTACCTTATATCCTTGTGATAGCAAGTAGTTCTTCATTCTCATGCTCTAGAAAGCATAATTTTTACCATCAAGAAGTGGAGCCTTATTTGTAGATGATCCATTTTGTGAATCCATTTGTGTTCTTATAGAATCTGCCCTCAAGTTGTTAGCCTTTCTGAAGGAACCCACTCTAATACTAATTGAAGAAAATAATATTATACTGAGAGGGGGGGTTAACAATATAAGACCCATTTTTACTTTTCTTTCCAATTCAATATTAGGTAGTGTATATATAGTAGTATCAATAGCAGTAATCAAGCAATGCACAAAATATCATATACAATAGAGACACCATAGTTTACATGCTTCACCCAATGTGGGCTACTCTACGTAGAAAATATTTTACTAAAACTTTCTCAATCAATATCTTTGGGAATCACTCCCAATTACAATGATCTCTTTGGGAATCACTCCCAATTACAATGTTTATGGATCTCTGTCCAAAGGAGATGTTGATCCCCTAATATCAATTTCATGGATCTCTTCCACAGGAGAACTCTTTCCCCTTCTGGTCTGGCTATATGATCATCTAGAAGACTCTTCCTCTCTATTGCATTGACTGGTGGACCTCTCTCCACTTGAGGACTCCTCACTCAGATCTATCTTCAACTATCTTGGATGATGGATATCTATCCTATGATACTTTGTCCTTTAAACTTTGTCACCTCCAAAGCTCTATCAATAGGCTCACTAATAACCTGATCAATAGGCTCACATAGAACTTGCTTAACAATATCACATAGAACTTGTCAAATCTGCTCAAGTAAGCTCACCAAGAACTTGCCCAAATCTACTGTAGCAAGCTTACCAAGAACTTTCCCAATTCTGCTCTAGCAAGCTCACCAAGAACTTGTCCAAATTTTCTCTAACAAGCTCACTACGAACTTGTCCAAATCTACTCTAACAAGCTCACTAAGAACTTGTTCAAATTTGTCCACAAAGCTATCCCAAAACTGTCCACAAGGACCTTCCCAAAGGCTCAATCAATCATACACAAACTACCACAAATATATCTAGAATTCTATCCCAAATATATTCTCAAAGACTCAACCAATCATGCTCAAGTAGCACTCAAAAATCATCCACAAATATATCAAGGTAAATCTCAAATATGAACTCAAAAATGAATGGCAATGTACTCTTCAATGGATAACAACAATGATCCATAATGATCTCAACTCAAATCAGCTCATAGAGGCATAAGAAGAATTGTTAGAGACTCAATATGTTCTAATCTCAATCTCAACTCAAATCAATCTCAACTCAACTCAAGTAAACTCATAGAAGCATAAAGAGAATTGTTAGAGACTCAATATGTTCTAATATCACTCTCAACCCAAATTAATATCAACTCAACTCAAGTCTTATAGAACCATAAAGATAATTTTTAGAGACTCAATATATTCTAAACTCAATCATCACAAGGGACAACTCTCTCTTCACACAACCCTAGCCCAAGTATGTATCAACCAACTCAAATGTTTCCAACAATGCTCAACCACAAATCTTACATAATAATGATACTCATGTTCTTTTCTAACTCATGCTCTTTCAAAACCAATGCGCTTCAACAAATATGCTTATAAAATAAGGTTTTAAACACAACTCTCAATTCAGAAAACCTTGAAGAATTCAACCAACCACTTTCGAAAAGGAAACCACAAAAAATCCTTTTACCTCAAATGGTATTTCAGAAATCAACCACCATAAACAATCAATAGGAGAATGTGCACATACCTTTTATGAATATGAAGAAACCCCTTTGGAAATATACCACACTCAACACACTTTGAAAACAACAAAACAACCTTCACTTGAATCCATTTACAAAAACATAAATATTTCTTTATGTACACATTATTTCTCCTTCTAATCAAGATAATCAAATAGCCCTCAAAATAAGCTTTCCAACTATATATAACATGATATACTTTTATAAAATGAAAAAACCAAAAATATCTCCTTTTCTAAAAGTGCACTATAACTCTTAAACTTGCCTTCCGATTAAATAAAAAATATTTAATCAAACATTTTCCTCAACCACACCTTATTCCTCCAACATTAGGCAATGATAAAAAATTGTTTTAATAAAACATTTACTTTCCTCTAGAGGGAATTTAATCCTCATCGCTCTCCACACAATACCTCAACCGCGGTGCCAAAGACCATGCGAGAAACTCACTTGCATAAGATGGAGAACGAAGACTCTCCCCTTATCTCGCTGCCCTCTTGATCATGTCAATACGTGGTCCAAGACTTTCCTTCCTTACTCCTTGTAATTCATAGCTAGTGGGAATCGAACACCTGCACATCTGCTAGTAAAAACCTTAACACTCCCAAGCTCACCATTGGACCACGCTATCACGTCGAGGAAATTTGGAACCTACGAATAAATATTCTCTTTGAATCTTGCTTAGGGGCTTTAAAATAAAAAACCTTTTGCATATATATATATATATGAAATCTCCTTTGTAATATAATAAAAGTTTGTGCTTTTAAATTTTAATATTTACCTTTGATAGTGCATGAACTTTATGACATCGACAATAATTTTAATTTTAATTTTAAAATTAAAATTTAAATTTGAAATAATTAAAATTTAACTTAAATATTCAAAATCAAATATCTCCATCACCGGGGCACCTTTTTCAACGAAACAAAAGCCTAACTTGGGTTTCAAGAAAAATCCAGTTCAAATATGCCATCCATGGTTTTAAATAAAATATTTTTTTTCTTTCCTTGGTTCTCACAAAAACCTTGTATATGTCCATGCTCTCTGAAATATGAATGCTTTTGTCATCAAAACTCAATGTGTTCATTGGGACATTAATGTGACATCGATAACAACATAAAAAAACTCAAATTGCCAACATATTTTACTTGTCTTCATGCTATTTTGGGTGACCCTATTTATTTTTCCTTCAACTTAGGTGTTTTTTTGAATATTTTTAGACTTGGTACCTTGTTTTATCTTTGGAAGTCCTGAAATAGATATATTTTTTATCAGCAAGATGTCAGACGTGTCTTCTCTGTTGCTGATAAATATGCTATATTCTTTTAATTACTGGTTACAGATTCAAGTACATGTTGAAAAAGTACATGCGAAGCTGCAATAATTACGTACCCTTATGGGTCATTGGGGGAATGCACCTTGTGCTATGATTCGACATATTTTATATTGTTTTGGCAGTTGTTATCTAGATTTTTGTGGATTGTTTTTGACAATCTTGTGTACTCCTAACCACGACAGTTAGTGTGTTGGTTTATGGTGTGTGCTAATACCACACACCCTTTTTTTGTATGATTAGACATTATTTTATTAATATAATGGTTTTTCCATAAAAATGTATATATATATCTCATTCTAGGTGGTTTACCCATACGTTCCTACTAGAGAGAGAGCACCTGGTCCTGCACCCATAAGTACATTAGTAGTACCATATTCCAATATGAAAACAATGCAATAATTTCACCATATAGACATCATTAAATGAATATATGCAATTAAACATTCACACTAGTACATAGTTCATTGACAATAAATATTTTTTATAATAACTTTTGTTTCTTAGAATTTGATCATGCACAAAATTCAAAGGAAAATGGAAATAAAATGTAGTTTAAATGCATGTGAATGAAAACTAAATATGATATACATGCATGTTATATTTATGTCTCTATTATAGAATTCTATAAATAAAGTGAAATAATTGTCATGTACAAAGTTTTAAGGATATTTAATATGTAGAAATGGTTGTTAAGTGACATACTTTTTTGGTAAAATAATAATGATAACACAATTTTAATTTAAAAATATAAATTATAAATATATTCTTGCAACTTTTATTCATTAGGAAGGACAAGAAGAGCAAGGTATTTTGAGTTAATGAGTGTCTCTTATAAGAATTGTTGGAGATACATATATTTACACAAAGGTAGAGGAAAACCATGTGGTAGTCATACAAAGAAAATTGGTGAATTTTGAATTCCAATACCTAAAAAAATACCTTGGGATTGTAAATAATAAAAGCAAACCACATGGAATATTAATAGATAATATCAAACAAGTGGTCTCTAATGTGGATAAAGGAGTCCTATTGTCT
Source organism: Wollemia nobilis (assembly GCA_028583015.1). NCBI lineage: Eukaryota > Viridiplantae > Streptophyta > Pinopsida > Araucariales > Araucariaceae > Wollemia > Wollemia nobilis. Next base: position 7,763,822 of record JAQPPZ010016936.1, read on the forward strand.
AAGCATGAAATCCATTTTGGGTATAAAAAATAAGGGCAATTATTTAGTATATGCTAAGGTTTCACTTGACATATATCATTTGGCTAATATGACACGTGTACACATATATCCAAGTTAAGATTTTAATTATAGTATGCAATTGAACATTTGAGCAATTATAAGTGATCCCTTAATAAGAAGGAATGGAATAAAATTCTTTGAAGTGGTATTTATTTGTTGGATGAAGTTAAGTTAATTGGAATTAATCTTCAATATAGATATGGGAAAATGCTTCTCAAGCACTCTCACAAAAGAAATATATAAGAATTAATAGAATTTTAAGGTGAGGAAACATTATAGTTAGTTGGTATTGGCTTAGTTGATGGCCATATTTTTTTTGAATATGTGATTGATTAAATAGAGGATTTTGTGGTGGATTCAAAGGACCTCAAAACAAAGGCATTTTAAGGTTCAAGAGAAATCTTAAATATTAATGTAGTTTTTATGTTCATGCCAGGATTTACTCATTGTTTAGAGAAATTTTAGGGCTTGATCACAAACTTAGTGGAAAAGGAAAAATATATCTATGTAAATAGCAAGGGGAGGAATGCTTATATAACACTAAAAACAAGTGGTATTAATCGGTCATATTGTTATGAATAAAGGCCTTTACAAATTATGTGGAACGAATGGAGAAAGAGGGTTTTTATTGAGAGGTTGATGTAAAAAATGGATGTGTTGTTAGATCATATAGATAAACTCTTGGGTGCTTCTGACCAAATAAAAGTGTTTATTAGACCAATGGTAAGCTACAAACATAGTTCTAAGTTAGTGGATCATGTATATCCCTTCAAAAACAATGTGAGTGTAATAAGGAAGATCGAGTTGTTTTTACTAAGGATCTTCTTCCTTGAACTAGCTAATAATTTAGATAAGTTAAAAGTGAAATGATACGAATGTGCCATAGTCTGGTGTAAAGTATGGAGAAAGCAATTTTAATGTAACTTGGGAAATTAACACCACCTATGAGAACGGCATGGAGGATAATTTGATGTTCAAAGGTGGAGATATAATAACTATGTGTGTATCAACATGGGAGGTTCACTTTTCAAACCTATTATATAGCACCTATATTCACATCATATTAATATATACCCTATTTTAAGTTCTCCAATAAGTTATATAGATTTTATTTGAGGCCACTCTCATCAAAATGCCAAAACACTACATTGTTATTAGGTTTTTTAGACCATATATAGATTTTCTTCCATCAAAGATAATATTTATCTTCTTCAAAATTGTATGTTGAACCTTTATTAACTCCTTCATTAGGACTAATGGTATGGGTTTGCAATAGGAGGTTCAAGGTTTGAATCCAATGGAGGATAGAATTGTACACTATAGTTTTGTTGGATAAACATATATTGGGTAAATAACATCCAATGGCCTATGATCTTGTGGACATTAGAAACTACTTTACCTTTTACCTTTACCTTTTGATAATATTTATGTTCAAATATAACATTTCTCTCTATTAGTGCTAGGATGAAGATCAACACCACGATTGGCTAAAATATTTGCTACTTTATTTTTCTATATAATTATGTTGATAAATCCAATATTGTTAGGACCCCATCCTAAAATTATTATCTAATTCTCTTATTATTTAATGACCCTTTCCAATGTGGGGGCCCCATTATAATGATATTTTTGTAATATTTTATAAAGGTATGTGGTAATTGAGGTGCCTAGACAAGTGGAGCTATTTCATGTAGTCATTATCAAGAATGTAAATATTCTTTGGTAGAAGATTCTAGCTCAAGTGGGACTTTGCATGTAAGTCAACTCTTGAGCATTAGGTTAGGGTTGCATGAGGTGTATCTTTAAAAGAAAAGGGTCCATAAATGAATGTATCCTTTTGCATATTGAATGAAAGTATTGAAGAAGGTTTCCCCCTTGAAGAGGCCCATGATTTTGTGTTGTGTTTGTGAGATTATTATATTTCTACATTTACATTTTATATTGCAATATTTTATTCTTCATAAATTTATGATTTTATTACAATATTTATGTGAATATGCTTACTTTAATTAGAAGGTTCCTAAAAAGTGGTATTAGAGCATTTTCCAAGGTGTTGTTTTACTATGATTGTGATAGTTATTGCCTTGCCATTTCTACTACTAAGTATAGTTTTTTTGTGTTTTCATTTTTTTGCATGTTTTCTTATTTAAAAAATAACCTTTTTTTGCATTAGTTTATTAGGTTACAATCCCAATTATAGATGTTTTACAATATCATGGAGGATTCATTATTAGCTAAGCTATATTACCCATAAATCATCCAATGATGTGAAGAGTGATCAGGCTCTAATACCTAAGCCTCAAACAACACCCATATATAGAATTGAGCTCCTATGCATCTTTGGGTATATGAGGAGACCCCATGTTGGCAAAAATTTTAGAATCCCTTATAGACTATCATGCCACTAAATTTTCTTGATCCAATCAGCACTATGGACTTTGGTAGATTCACCTCTTTTACTTAGGAAAGAACTATGTAATGCTTTAGACAAATCGAGTAAGGTAAGGAAACCCTAAATTGAGATTATATTTTTAATTCTTATGCTCAACCAAATTTAAAAGAAAATAAAATTCATTCAATATTTGACCAAGAATTACAAGACCCACTAATATGCTCCTATCAGTAGATCGGTGCCTTGTCCATTATCAATTGTAGCAAAGTATTTAAATAATTTGATGAGAAATAAAGAAAGATAAAGAAGAAATTGGATTAATTATATTCATTCAAATTATTTAATAGACATAACTAAAATGCACCATCCATATAAAGTGTTAGTTACACATTCAAATAATGTAACATGCAAATGTGAAAACAAACATATTTGAACATAGTATTACCCAAAGGTGGAAGCATGATTGTATTCATATAAATATATCATTTACAATGGGATTATGGTTTGAATATCCTAGATCTCACTAAGTCAATAAAATATGAATTTGTATTCAAATAATATAACACAATTCAACATCCCTTTTTCCTAAAAGTAGTAAAAAGGTGATTCTTGACTTCTGAACCAACATATAAAACCCCGCCTTGGTGGAACTTATTTTGATTATAATATGAAATATTATGTGTGCATTCAATAAATATTAATACTTATCTTAGTTGCATGATGGGTATGCAAATGCTTATAACTATGAGTAAGTTAGATAGATAAAATATGTTATTTATCATTTGGGTAAAACATGTTGCTTGCGAGTAGGTTTGGTTGATGTTAATATATTTAACATGTTCATGTTTGGAATTTGACTTGGATGTAGCTTTTGAGATAATTCCTTATGCTTCTTTCATGGAGTTGATTGTTTTAGATGTTAAAATATTAACTTGGGAATTGTTAAACTAAAGACAGTTGAATTTAAGTTAGCAAGATTTTCATTTGCATGAGAATAGTATTTCTATTTAATTCATGATTCAAATTATTATGGATGATGATAATTATCAAGAGAGTATAGTGAAAAACAGAGAAGAAATGGGAATGAAGCACGTAATGGCAGTTGGAAGGTAAGTGGATAAGAGAGTGGAGAGAGACATCTTTGGAGAGAGTGTGGATAGAAAGGTAGGAAAATAGGGTTTTGTTTTTAGTGATTGGTTCTTGAGTATTTCTTGTAAATGGAGGATCAAGTGAATAGATTCGTAGAGGAAGAAAAAGGTAGTGTGGTGACTGAGTAATGCTCTAAATTTATCCTTTCCTTACTCTTACTTATGTATGCTTAAACGATTTAAAACGATGTATGCATTTGATTGGAAAAATTATGGTTTTAATTTATGTTATTGATAATCTAAGTGATGTATGGTTGTATTGGATTTTGAGCTTCTATTTGTCTATTTTAGTGGCTTTGTCTTTTTATCTCAGTAGTAGTAAACTGAAGCTTGGAATAATTTTGAAGAATATGCTTCTCTCTTGTTTTAGAATAGGGAGATAGTATAAGTGTTTATCATTCAAAATGATGCCCAAATTATTGACCAAACTATTTCTTTATGAAATGATATATTAGGTGAATATCAGGATTAAGAAAACATAAATTTTGAATGTATTTTTGATAGTGTAGTATACCTAGTAAATTTGCATCCTTCACTGGAAGTGAATGTTGAATTAATTAATGGAGGAAATGACACTCAATTAAGAAAATATTGTCTTAAATTTAGGTTTTGAATGTTAAATATTCTATGTTTTGACTTAGAAATGTCTTGTCTCTAGCCTTAAAACTAGTAATAATTTAAAGAGTTTTGTTTTCCATTATAAAACATAGATTTTTTGTTTAATAAAATATGGTTTTAGGGTGGGTTTTCAATACAAATAGCTTGTAGGCAAAACTATTTTCCAAACGTACAATTCACGATATTGGGAATGTATCTAGGAGTTGTGGTGGTTTTTGGATTTTGACTAGTGTAATAGATATTTACAATTTTCATGCATTACCTTGTGTAAATCCTAGCAAGACTCTATGTGAAATGGTGCCTATGGGTTAGCACGATGATGTTGTGGTTTGAGTAGAATTGTCTACAAAGGTCACTTAGTTACCAAGTGCTATACCATATGGATTGGAATGAAAAGGGTCTAGGGAATTTAAGAGAAAGATCTTCTCTATAGTGTTTTGACCACAGAGTAATGGTCGTATAGCCATAACTTGGTGGTAGAACTTGTGCACAGTAGAGAACCATGTATAACATTGTACACATGGTTTTCTAGAATCGTATACGTTAAGTCTTCCTTGAGGCTTTGTGTCGTCATCAATCGAGAATTTTTTACTACCTGATTATCCACTAGTTGTTTATTACAGTAATGAATGATTATTGCTAACTCGGATGGTGATGTTTGATTAAGAATTTAGAACATCTATGGTAGAATATTGAAAGCTAAGTTGGTAAATATTGATTAATGGTGATCTTATTGTGATAATTGAAAAATGTTGAATTATATTCTAACCTTTATTGTTTGTAAGGCAATGGTGACATTATGTTTGTCTAATGACCTTTGTAGAGGAACAAAAAAATGATTAATGTTTTAGAACTAGATATTACTTGGATTATTGATTTGAATTAATGTTGTGAAACTAGATAGTATTTGTAGTATGGATTTGGTGAAGTAAATATGATCCAACGTTTGTATTACTATAACATTAGGAAAAAGAGATATGAAATCTATATTCTAGCTTACTTTTTGGAAAGGATAAAATAAGTCTCCTTTGAGGGATCCTATGTATGATGAAAAGGAGAAAATTGTAATTGTTAGAATATGAAAATAGCTATTGATTATGAATTGAAAGACCAATTCATATTTTTTCTTTCAATACAATGTTGAAGTTCATATATTATACCTTGGATAATGTACGGAACCATTATTTTCTAAATATTATAATAAAAAAAAACAATTTTTGGGTTGGTTTTTCCCATAAGGATTTCTCCCAAGGTAAAAATGGTGTTGTGTGATTTTTTGTGGACCATTCTTTATGGTAGTATGTTGCAAAATTTAATGAATTATGTTATGGTCTTGATTACTTAAAAAGTATAAATAGACCATTATGAGTTAATATTAGATTGTTTATACTTCAATATTTGATAGAGATCCATGAAATATCTATAAACCTTGCATGATTTTATCTTACTATCACATGTGGAATAGTGGCACTTCTATTTTGTTAAAAAATGTTCAAGTTGGAAATTCTAGTGAAACATTATTTACCTTCAATGAATGGGTACTTTGTTCTGATTTAATTTTACTTTAATGTAATTCTTCTTATTAACTTAATGGCTAGAGTAACACAAACTTGGTAGCTCATAATATGCAATGGAAAGACATTGAACTGGAATTACTAGTATTATGCTAATACAATCATAAAATATCTTGATGGGGGAATGCAACTAGTTAACTCAAACAAATAATGAAAGAGTTAGAGAAATATTTGGTGTTATAAAAAATTGTGAGGAAGTGAAATGAATGGTATAATTGATGATAGGGATACCTAAGATATTGATTCCACTAATTAAGATATAAATGAGACACAATAATGGAATGATTAACTCATTAGAGATACGAGAGGGGTAGGAAATTCTAATACATAACTAGAACCTACATAGATGGACTTATGAGGTGTGATAAGTAAAATGTGCTCCTTTCAATAGGAGGAAAGAGAGAAATCTAGATCATGAAAGATAATGGAAAGGATGGCTTGTAAATCCAGTATCTACACCTAGTACACTTACATAGCCAGAAGTATGTGAGATGTAGGGATGGATGAGCCTCAAAAAAGATATACATGAAAGTTAAATTATGGAAGAATATCATTTCCAAGTAGGCTAGTTCCTTAATAAAATACTAGGGTAAAAAAGAAAAACTTTACTATTGGATTGAAATTTTGGGTCGTGATATTTGGTATCAGAGTGCTTGGTTCGTAGGGATACATGCTTCTTTGTGTAATATTAGATAAAAGTGTGTAATAGGACATGTGCAATGTAAGGAATACACTGACATGAATAAGTGTGTCCACTAAAATTTAACATTTTTGCATAGCTAAGATAGATGGATACTTAGTTAAGAGTATGAGAAATAATTTGAGAAGTAACTATGATATAAACCTAACTATCTCTCTATGTGTGTGGCTAGGGGAAATTCCATTGACGAGGAGGAGAGGGAATGTTGCTCCATAAATTAGGTAGACACAAAAAACTAACGCTAAGGTCAGAATCCCAGATGTAGAAACGAAAAATCTGGGTAATGAAAGGAAATATCTCCCTGTAATAGTTGCTTTACTTTATGAATAAATGGAAACACAAAGGAAATTTTTGGAAGCAATTGTGAATTGTGACACTAAAGCTATAAATTCTAGGGTGGAACAAATTAATGTACTTCTTTTAGAGGTGCAACATGCCAGAAATCAACTTGAGGTAGAATTGGGTAAGGATATAAAGCATCTAAAATCCTCTAAGTTCAATAGAGAGGAAGTTGGTGATGCATCCGTGTTGTGAACATTTCACAACATACCCCAAAAAATTGGGGACCCACCTGAAATTTGAAAATTTTTGGATTTAGTGTTCACTATGTCTAGAAGTTTTGTTTGGTTTTTGGTCTACCATAGAGGGTTGTGACTCTGTTAATAAAAGTGTTATTTTATAATGCATCTAGGTGTCATTGTTTTCATGTTATTGTAATGTAGTTTTCTTAGTGTTTTAAGGTTCTACTACTTATTTTAAATATTTTAAATTAATGTTGGTCTACATATTTAATTTAAAATATTTAAAATTCATTTAATTAATATCAATGTTTTGTTTTATGAAATGATTTTCTAAATATTTTAATTTCAAAGCTTTATATATTAGAGTTTAAATTAAAATATTTAATAACATTTTACATAAATTTCATCTAATATTTTTAAAAGAAATTTAATAAAAAAATTGATTTGTTTTGTAGGTTTATCAAGGGTACTCGGTGGTGCATGGTTTATGAGGCAGACCCGAAGTGATCCTGATAAATAGTCAACATGGTTTTCAAAGAATTTTAAGAGAGGCACAAAGTTAGAGGTACCCCAAGGGACCATGGCTAAATCAAATGACTCTATGTACATTAGCAGTTATAAATACATACTAACCTCACCTCAGATGAATGTAGAATTTCATTTACATAGTTAAAAACCATTGGCTTTGGAAGAGGACATAGACTTAAAATTGATTGGGCACAAGGATCATGTATAACACATGATGTTTCACAAATGTAGAGGTAAAATCATGATAATGGAGTGCGCAGGAAACAATAAAGTCATTGATATGGTCAAGTTAGGAATGTTGGATCAATTAATGTACTAAAAATAGGATATGGCTAAAAGAAAAGGTAAATTGTGCAACATCTTAGTACAATATATGTCAATGGTGTAGGTATAATACATGCCATAATGGGGCTTCATGTCATCGCTATTGCAGTATTGGAACACCTATTCTAAATACATGACTATTTTTACTTGACCACGAAAATTTCTTAATATAACCATTAACAACAATGAAATATGACTTATTTCAGATGGAATTGAAGAACATAAGCTTATACTGAGAGGGGAGGTGAACAATATAAGACCACTTTTTAATTTTCTTTTCCAAACAATATTATGCAATATATCAATGGCAATATCAACAATAGTAATCAAAGAAATGCAAAAATCACCATACATAATAGAGACACCAATTTAACATGGTTCAACCAATGTGGGCTACTCCATAGAGAAAATATTTTACTAAATTTTTCTTAAAAAATCTCTTGGGAATCATTTCCCTATTACAATTTTTATGGACCTCTGTCTAAAGGAGACACCAATTCTCTAATCAATTTTGTGGATATCTCTCCATAGGAGACACTAATCCCTTCTTATGGTTTACGGATCTCTATCCACAGAAGAACTCCTTCTCCTTTGCTCTAGATAGAGATCCTCTAGAAGACTACTACCTCCATTACATTGGCTTGTGGATCTCTCTCCACTGAAGACTCTATCCTCACTCAGAAGATATCTATCCTCACTACCTTGGCTAATGGATCTCTATCCACTGGATACTACTGTCCTCTATTATGTCACCTCCAAATATTGCTCTTCGATCTGTCTCAAATCTGCACTAAATATAGTCCTTCGATCTAGCACAAATTTGCTCAATCTCGGTATCTTATCTGCACTAAAAATAGTCCTTCAGTCTAGCACAAATCTTCTTGATCTCTATCTCTAATCTACATTAAACACAGTCCTTCGGGATAGCACAAATATGCTCAATCTCTATCTTTGATCTGCACTAAACATAGTCCTTTGATCTAGCACAAATCTGCTCAATATCTATCTCTGATATACACTATCAGCTAAGCTTAATCAACCCCACTCAACCAATCACTCAATGAAAGCTTAGTCAACAATGATTATCAAACAAATCCCACATAACAATGATACTCATGATCTTTCACAAACCCTAGTTCAAGATAGTTCTCAACTTCACATAACAATGATACTCATGATATTTCACAAACCCTAGTTCAAGATAGTTCTCAACTTCACATAACAATGATACTCATGATATTTCACAAACCCTCGTCAAGCATATAAAAGCTTACTCAATATTTCCAACAATGCTTATCAAACAAGGTTTCCAGTATCAACTTTCATTTCTGAAAACCCACATCAATCAATATTGGATATCTCAAAACCAAACTCAACAATGCTTATCAAACAATCCTTTTCACTTCAACTTAGCATTCACAACATCCAACAATATTTCACTCACAAGGAATATATGCCCATACCTTTATTTTGTAGAAGATTTAATCTCAAAATTTGTCTCAATAACAATCACTCTCTTTGCCAATCTCAAAGGTTAGATAGCAAAAATATGTCCTTAATATTTTCTTTCAAAAATATTTCACCAAGTCAAAATATCAAAAATCATCTATGCCTTATTTCTCCTTTCAAATCAATTTTTATAATGTGACTTTATTTCAAAAAATAACATCCAACACCCTTGGCACACCTTATTACTCCCTTTATAAACTTTAATCACTTAAAAATCAAACACCAAAATTAAAACTTTACATACCCTTTTATCTCCCTTGTATAACTCATAAATCATTTTAAATATGCAATTTTCAATTAATAAAACTTTAGGAAATTAAAAAATTAATTTCCACCTTTGCAATTTTTGGATGAAACGTTAAATATTAGAAAATGTGAGCGCATACCTTTTTCAATGCACCAAAAATGCCTTGGTGGGTTTTGAACACGAAAAACCCTCCTTTCAATGACCTTCGCATAGTGCACGCCCACCAAGTGGGCTATGTACCTCCACGCAAAGAGAAAGGCACGTGCCTTCCCTTTGTCCCTCTTCGACGGTGCAGACCGAAACACCTTCTCCTCTCGTAAAATGAAGACTGCATGGATCAAATCCTTAACCTTGCTCCTACGAACGACTTAGCAGAGCCCTTGGCTGCCAATTGCACTACCCAATGCTTTAGATAAGTGTTATTGTTCTCCCTTATCCTTGTTCCTTCGTCTGCCCTTTGAAGTCCTTAAACACATGCAAGTTTTCTTCTTCTCTAATCATAGCATAGAATTTCCATAAGCAATAATACTTTCTCATGGTTAAAGTTTTGAAATAAAACTTACCCCTTTTATATGCAATGTTCCATACATTCAAATATTGACGATCCTTTAAATTCCATTTTAATTTGAATTAATTAAACTTTGTGCCCTTATAACCCTTACCTTGGGTTTATTTAAATTAAATCATAAACTAATTTATAATTAAATTACTATAATTAATTTATAATTAATTTAATAACTCTTAGAGTTAATCAAATTAAGTTATAAATTAATTTATAATGAAATTATTATAATTAATTTATAATTAATTTAAATCTTTAGGTCTTAACCTTAGACCTTTAATATTGTAATAAAATATTATAATATAATTTTTCTTGGGTCTTCCTATTGTTTTTTATACCTCATCTGACCACCTTGAATATTATAATAGGAGATATTATAATATTATTTCCCTTAGCTCTAGAATAAATCTTTCTCTTGCACTGCTTACTAAAACTATTTCTTGATATCCTTCCTTTTGCCCTACTCACTGAAACTGACTCTTGACATCAATGACAACAAAACCTTCTCATATTTCCAATAATCTCTCCCTTTTTTAATTATGGCAAACCATTTACCTTTGACCATTTTATTTACCTCTTTCTGTTACACTCCCCTTGAGAAAATGCTCCCCCTGATTGAATGCTCTCCCCCTAACTCAAATATCTCTCCCTTTATCATAAATGGTAAAGGGCCACCTTTGGGGCTTAGGGATAAGAATGAGACTCTTATCTTAGCCCCTCCCCCAAATCCTCTTGAGGTGGTTAATTTTGGGGTGGGATTATCTCTACTCCTAGCATGCAATGCTCTTTTCCATTGTCAACTTTATCTTTCGATACTTTTGAAGTCATAACTTTTTGAAATTTTTGAGAATCTTCTTTCTTGTATGTCCTTGGAAGATATGGAAGCTCTGTTCTACACAACCTTGATATATGCCCAACATTATTGCACTTAAAACACTTAATGTTGTGATTCCTTTAAGATGCAAATGTCTTGTAGTTCCTCTCGGTGAAGCCATATCCATTCCTGTCATGAACCTTACAATTAACTACCTTGTGACCAAACTGATTACAAGAGTAGCAATACCCTTGAAAGAGATGTTTGTTTCTAAAATTTTCATATTCTTGTATTTCATGTGTTATGCTCTGTGTAGCCTTATTTCCAAACTTGTGACATGAGAAGCAACATCCATTGAATAAACCTTGCCTAGACCCCATTGGTCTCTTAGTCTCTTCTACCCTATCATGTTTCTTGTTCCATATGTTCCTTACTTGTGCATTGTTCCTTTCCTTGTTGAAATTTATATTATCCAACTTATCCTTATAAGTCTCACTCTCTCTTTCACTCTCTTCTTTTGAAGCTTATTCTTCTTTGGTGCTTGAACTTGAATCTCCTTTTTTTGCTTGTTGTTTCTCTTGTTCTTCTTCAAAACTAAGTCCTATTTTGGTGACTGATGATCTTTGTGCATTGATAATCCTATCCAAGATATTTGAATTTTTCTCAACCTTGTGTAGCTTGTCCTTAGATTCTTTCACTTCCATCCTTAGTGAAACTATCTCATGTTCTAATTTTTCACACTCTAGATATTTTGTCTTTAATTTTTTAGCCATACCTTCTTCAATTTTCCTTGCTTCTTCAATCTTAATTTTGAAGTTAGTGAGATCTTGTAGAAACTTTGCTTTTGCTTTCTCATCTTCTTGATAATGAACCCTTAATCCAGAGTTCTCCATTTTTAATTCTTCAAGACCAACAATAAGTCTTTCATATTCTAGATCTTTTACTTTTGACTATCCAACCATACCTTTTTCAACTCTCCTTTCATTTTCAGCCTTATCTTTCAAGTCTGAGAGATCTTGTAGAAGCTTTATCTTACATTTCTCATAATCTTGTATTTGAGCCTTTAATTATAAGTTCTCTCTTTTCAAATAAATAAGTTACTTAAGAGTGGCTTCCTCTTTTTCTAATTTTTTCTCTTTTATTTGGTCTTCAATAGGAGCATTTTCTTTTATTATCCAAAGTAGAATTTCTTCTTAATACTTGTTTTGACTGTCTCTATTATATTTTAGTTCCATTTCATGTTCACTGCTGCTACTTTCATCTTGTGGACAATTAATTGCATAGTGACCAATGTTACCATAACCAAGATGTTTGTTTTTTCTTTCTTCTTCTGAAATATATTTTCTGCTTCTTGATCCTATTTCCACTTCTCCTCTTAAAGAAAAAATAAATTCTTCTTCCTTTTATTTCATGGCCATGTGTGTTCCTTCCTTATTGTATCTCATGGTTCTAATTTTACCTTTATTTTCCATGTGTGTTCTTGTAAGATCTTCCTTCAAGTTGTCAAACCTTTTTCGAAGGAACCTGCTCTAATACCAATTGAAGAACACAAGCTTATACTGAGAGGGGGGTGAACAGTATAAGACCACTTTTTATTTTTCTTTCCCAAAAAATATTATGCAATATATAAATGGAAATATCAAAAATATTAATCAAATCAATGCATAAATCACCACACACATTAGAGACACCAATTTAACGTGGTTCACCCAATGTGGGCTAGTCCATGGAGAAAATATTTCACTAAAATTTTCTTAATAAATATCTTGGGAATCCTTTCCCTATTACAATGTTTATGGACCTATTTCCAAAGGATACACCAATCACCTAATCAAGTTCATGGATCTCTCTCCATAAGAGACACCAATCCTCTCATCTAGTTTGCAGATCTCTATCCATAAGAGAACTCCTTATCCTCTTCTCTGGCTAGTGATCCTCTAGAAGAATACTACTTCAACTGCACTGGCTTATGGATCTCTATCTACTGAAGACTCTATAATCACTCAAAATATCTCTATCCTCACTACCATGGTTAATGGATATCTATCCACTGGAGACAATTGTCCTCTACTCTGTCACCTCCAAAGCTTTCTCTTAGCTCTATATTAAATCTGCACTAAACATAGTCCTTATTTCTAGCACAAATCTACTTAATATCTATCTCTGATCTATACTAAACATAGTCCTTCAATATAGCACAAATCTTCTCAATGTATGTATCTGATCTAGACTAAACATAGTCCTTTGGTCTAGCACAAATCTACCCAAACTCTATCTCTAATTTGAACTAAACATAGTCCTTTAGTCTAGCATAAATATTCTCAATATCTATCTCTAATATACACTAAACATAGACCTTAAATATAGAATAAATATGCTCAAAATATGTCTCTGATATACACTAAACGTAGTCCTTTGGTTTAGCACAAATATACTCAATATTTGTCTCAAATATGCACTAAACATAGCCCTTCGGTCTAGCACAAATATTCTCAATCTCTATCTCTGGTTTGGCACAAACCTATCCTCAAATATGCACCAAAATTTGTCCTCAAATATGTCCTCAAGCCTTAACACAAAGCTTGATCCAATCACAAATAAAATATGCTAGATCTACCCCAAATATTAACTCAAGGTTTGAAAAAATCAATCAATCAACTCTGCTCTCAAGTCTTCTCAAAGACTTACCTCAAATATGTCCACAAGTCCTCTCTAGAACTTTCTCTAACTACTCTCAAGTCTTTATCAAGACTTATATTAAATCGGCATTGTAAGCTTCCACAAAATCTCACACTAATCTATCCACAAGTCTTCACCAAGACTTACCTCAAATTTCCTCAACAAGTTCTCACTAGAACTTATTCAATCTGGTCAACAAGTCTTCACAAAGACTTACCTTAAATTTTATTTTTAATATTCTATTAAAGCTTACTCAAATCTATCCTTAAGATTTCACAAAATCTTCCTCAACTCAACTCAATCTATCATAGAAAACCTCTTCAATCACATAAATAATTTTCACACATAATATTTTTTTAATCTCATAGAATATATAGAGAATGGTTAGAGACTCAATATGTTTCACTCTCACAATAATTCTCAATCACATTCAATATTTCTTGTTTTACCATAGAAACATATAGATAATGGTAACAGACTCAATATGTTTCACACTCAATCACTTTCAATATCTTTCTCAATTTAGTAAAGAATTTTTTTTTTACAAAACTTGAACTATCACTTCAACACTTCCAATCAGCTAAGCTCAATCAACTCCACTCAACCAATTACTGAATAAAATATTATTCAACAATGCTTATCAAATAAATATCACATAACAATGATACTCATGATCTTTCGCAAACCCTAGTTCAATATAGTTCTCAACTTCACATAACAATGATAATCATGATCTTTCACAAACCCTAGTTCAAGATAGTTCTCAACTTCACATACCAATTATACTCATGATTTTTCACAAACCCTAATTAAGCACATGAAAGCTTACTCAATATTTCCAACTAAGCTTATCAAACAAGGTTTCCAGTATCAACTTTCATTCCAAAAAACCCACATTAATCAATATTGGATATCTCAAAACCAAACTCAACAATGCTTATCAAACAATCCTTTTCACTCCAACTTAGCATTCACAAAATCCAAAAATATTTCACTCACAAGGAAGATATGCCCATACATTTATTTTGTAGAATATTTAATCTCAAAACCTGTCTCAATCACAATCACTCTTTTTTCCAATCTCAAAGGTTAGATAGCAAAAATTTGTCCTTAATATTTTCTTTCTAAAATATTTCACCAAGGCAAAATATCAAAAATCAACTATACCTTATTTCTCCTTTCAAATAAATTTTTATAATACCTTATTTCAACAAATAACATCTAACACCCTTGGCACACCTTATTACTCCTTTTATAAAATTTAAAAATTTAAAATCAAACACCAAAATCAAAACTTTGCATACCATTTTATCTCCCTTGTATAACTCATAAATCATTTTAAATATGCAATTTTCAATTAGAAAAACTTTAGGAAATTAAAAAATTAATTTCCACCTTTGTAATTTTTGTATGCAATGTTAAACCTTAGAAAATGTGACCGCATACCTTTGTCAATCCACCAAAAAATACCTTGGTGGGTTTCGAACACGTAAATCCCTCCTTCCAAGCACCTTCGCACAGTGTGCGCCCACCAAGTGGGTCTTGTGCCTCCATTCAAAAGAAAAATGCATGTGCCTTTCCTTTGTCCCTCTTCGATTGTGCAGACAAAAACACCTTATCCTCTTGAAAAATAAAGACAGCATGGATCGAACCCTTAACCTTGCACCTACGAACAACTTAGCGCAACCCTTGGCTGCCAATTACACTACCCAATGCTTTGGATAATTTTTAGTGCTCTCCCTTGTCCTTGTTCCTTATCCACCCTTTGAAGTCTTTAAACACATGTGAGTTTTCTTCCTCTTTAACCACAACACACGATTTCCTTATGCAATAATACTTTTGCATGGATAAAGTTTTGAAATAAAACTTACCCATTTTATATGCAATGTGTCATGTGTTCAAAATGTCGGTGATCCTTTAAATTTGATTTTAATTTGAATTAATTAAATGTTGTGCCCTTATAACCCTAACATTAGGGTTATTTAAATTAAATCATAAACTAATTTATAATTAAATTATTATAATTAATTTAATAACTCTTAGAGTTAATCAAATTTTAGTTATAAATTAATTTATAATGAAATTATTATAATTAATTTAAATCTTTAGGTCTTAACCTTAGATCTTCAATATTATAATACTATTTTTCTTAGTCCTTTCTATTACTCTTTAGACCTCATATGACCATATTAAATATTATAATAGGAGATATTATAATATTATTTCCCTTAGACCTAGAAGCAATATTTCTCTTGTACTGCTTACTGAAATTGATTCTTGACATCCTTCTGTTTGCCTTGCTCACTGAAACTGACTCTTGACATCAATGATAACAAAACCTATTCATATTCCCAATAGGAATATCAAATGATAGTGTGGATGAATCTAGCTGATGTAGATGACATGGGTGAATTAGGTAGTTTGATGGTTGACACAAAGACGACATGGCTTTGAGTGTTAATGGTGTAGAGGCCAAGCTAGAGATGGGTGGAAAAATATTTTGGTATCAAATTGAAATGAAGACAAAGAACATAAGTGCTTTCTTCAAAAAAAGTAGGATGTTTATGGTGTATGCGACGAATGCTTATGGTGGTAGTATCCAAAGCCATGAAAACATGTTAATTCATCACTGTTAAATATCAAAGTTTTTGTTGATATGGTTTTGAGTATGATTTTCATGATTGTAGTTCCTTGGCACCATATCATAAGAAATGTGTTAGACACTTGAAGCAAATAAATTTGTTGCCTAGGAAAATATTTCACTAGCAATTTTGAATTTAAACAAAGAGATCTCTCCAATGAAATATTGGCTTCATTTTATAAATTAATTGGATGATTTGGTATCCATGCTCATGAGCGTAGGCATGATATTTTAGAGGGATTCCTGATAGTTTATAAAATTATGATAACACCATTAAAAAAATATATATTATGATGAGGGGCAGCTTTATGTTAACAATATAATTAAATTTTAGTATCTATAGACCATTCTGCAAAGCTAGAACTGTGCACAGATTAATATACGTGAGGTGTATATTTACAAGGATTATAGAATAAGATTTAATAGTATATACACGACGTATATGGCTTATTAGGTTGGATTTGAACTAACATACAATAAGTAATTCTTTTTTGGATATGCTATTGTATTTTAAATGAAAGTAGGGACAATATGCCTTTGCACACCATAGTGAACAATAAAGGTTCGCACATGGTGAACTGGGAAGACGTGATATAAATAGTGCATTATAAAGGTGAATAACAAAATAATCTTGTGGTAGAAAGATTTAATAGTTTTTAAATAAATTTATCAGTATGTCAATCTTAAAATAATTATAAAATTCATTGTAAAACCAGTATAACAATGACAATAGAATAGAACCAACAAATGGAGACAACGAATTTATTTTAAATTATAAATATGGGAATAAAATCCAAGAAGAGGGGTCAGAACTTTAGAAGCATTACTGAAGAATTTTAAAGATTCGCTAGAAACAGAGGTTGGAGCTTGTTGGAAGTAAATTGCAGGTTGGATAATGCATTGGATTTGGCTAGAATTACTCCTCCCACATTGTTGGATTGGATTATCTTACCATGTGATGTCATTTTCTGAATATTGGTATTTTGCATTTGATATTAAAATTAATTGAAAATCTATTATTTGTCAATATATTTGCAACAATGAATTTGATGCATGTAGATGGTTAATTCATTTGATTTTTTTTATATGTTGCATATTTTTTCCCTCAGAATATTGCACCGCATTAATTGGCATATTACGTAAATGCAGATCACATTAATGCTAGTTTTTGGAAGATAATAATATTTGCAAGATCTGTGGTGAATTTTCTAGTTACAACATTTTATTTCATTTTTCTTTTATTTTTTCTAAACCTTATCTTTTCATTTTTTTTAAGTTTTTCAAATAAAATAAAAAATGTAAAAAATAAAATAAAAACAAAAAATAGAAATGCACGGGTTCAAAGAATAAGCTTTAAATTGTTATTTAAAGCAATTTCGATTTTAGTTTGAAGCAAGTTGGAAATTATAAAATTATTTATAAAATTCATATTTTCAAGGAATTTTATAATTTCATAAAGTTTTATTTCGCATTTCAATTTTTGTATTTCATTTTCAAGCAATAAATAAATTTACCTTTATGAAAATTAATTTCATTAAAGGGAGTAATTTATATGGTATTCAAAAGGCCATTGTATTCAAGGTTATAGGTTAATTTTCCTTTATAAAAATTAATTTCATCAAAAGGAGGGTTAATTTATAAGGTTTTTCAAAGGTTATTACATTTTAAGGTTAATCATTTGGATCATTTTTCTTTCATGTTTAAAGCAACATAAAAATCAACTCACTCATCATTTCATTAAGTTTCATGAACAATCAATAGCATAGCATAATAAATATTACCAATATAGGCCCCTTGTTAACAATTATTTGCAAATCACTAAGGTATTCTAAGCACTTATTTGACACATTTGCAAACATACAAACACATATTAAGTAAAAGGAACCTTGGAGAAATGTTTATTTCTTTGCAAGAAAGGGTTTTCATTTTAAAATCCTAACTGTGATGGTGATGTTGCAATTGAGCAAAATTTCCACTCAATAGAATTGGCACTAGAAGCAGAACCTGAAAGGTAATATTTTTAATTTTTGGCATTTAAATTTGTTGAAATTTATCATTTTAAAATTTAAAAAAACAATAGTAAAATTTTGTTATTTATGTTGCTCTAGTGTTTTTCTGCTATAAATCCGAAAAATGGTTATGTTTTAATTATTGTAAATTTTTCATGCATAGTTGTTCATGCTTAAATTGGTTCAATGGCAGGAAAATAAAACTTGGATGGGTGGTTATTGTAGTCCCCTAAAAATTCCTAGAGAAGCCCATCAAATCCCTGAAGATATAGAGGAATGTTTACCCATGTATAGGCATGATGGAATGAATACTGTTGAGGAACATATTCAGGCATATGAAAATGCTATGGTTCATTTACAAATTATACATGAAGATGTTGTATGTAGATTGTTTCCATTCACATTAGATGAGTTTGCTTATGATTGGTATATTAATTTACCTGCAGGCTCTATCACTTCTTGGGATCAATTAGAAGCAATGTTTCTTAGTCATTTTGGAAATGTGGTTGACATGGATATGATATCAAATCAATTTACCTCTATTTGTAAAGAACTTAATGAATCCATGAGTCAATTTAATGATAGGTTTCATAGGTTGTATACTAAAATAGAGACACATTACATCATTTCAAAAGAAGTCATTCAAGTATACTTGGAAGCCTTAGATCCATTTACTTCAGCACTCCTATGGAAACGTCTTAGAAATACATCCTTGTCTAGAGCCTATAGTGAGGCAGTAATTGTAGAAAAATGGTGGGTTTCAAAATGGGTTGATGTGGGTAAATTATCATTAATTAAACCTAATATTTCAAATCAGATACCACTAATGAGTCATAATACACATTTTTATCTCATGTTAAACTATTCTTTAGGAGTTATGGATTCCAATCAATGTCAACCATCTAATATGACACCATTGAATCAAATGATGTTCAATGTAAGCAATCAATAGGATAAAATTGGTGGTCTAAATTTCACAACCACCTTAGATATTATCCAGTAGAAGGTGTAATTTTCAAAGCTAATATCCACCAATGATGATTGTGGTAATCAAGCCTATAAAATTGTAGAAATGCATGAGTCTTCATATATTGGAGGATTTCTAGATCTAACTGGCATTGAAACATGTGATAGAAAAAAACCATCCATAGAACTAAATGAAATTACTAAAGCTCTAGAATTGAAATATTATAGATGTTATTTCATTTAAGACTTCAATAGACTACAAGAAAATAATATTTCAATGATGATAGTTCAAATGATTGATCATAAAAGCTTATTACTTGAGGAAGATAATTTTTTGAAATTGAAGATGATTTTTTTATTGATGAAGGTGAATTTGAAAAGGAATCTAGAGATATATCTAAAGATTGCATAGAATATATGGTTGAACCTCACCCTTTAGTTGTAGAAGATAATTATTATAATGGTTAGGGAAGATATGAAGAATGTATTTCTTTTACACCTTTTGATAAATTTTTTTCTACATTTGATATGCATGACACTAAAATTGCTATACTACATGAAGAACCTACAACTCATGTACAATAAAAAATGACATGCCAATTTCAAAAATAGAGAAAGTTTCAAAATTTGATCATTTTGAACATGAGTTTGTAGAATACATTGTTGCAATAGAAAGGGAAGAAATGGTAAATGTTTCTTATGATTCATCTATTTTATATGAAGAAGAGGTAAAATCTTCTCTTTCATTTTGGACTACTAAAAATTTGGATACAAATTTGCATGAGGGTCATGAAGATTCAAATAAAGAAATACCATTGGTGGTTAACAAGGAATTGGAATCAACTTATATTCATCCAAATGATAAAAATGTTTTATTCAAAATGACTCAAGTAGTTGATCAGGGTGATGTGTTGTTTGATACATCCCTTGACCAACAAGATTTATGGTTTGAAAAGGAAGGGAAAATGTTTAATTGGGTGCCTAATTTTGGTGTGTTTGAAAAATAGGACATTGATGAAGGTAAAGGGATACAAGAAGATGATGATGATAGAGACCATGAAGAAAAATAAAATATTACAATGGCTCACCAAGTTTTGGTAAATAAAAGTGTACAAAAGGTAGAATCTCATCCTTTGTGTCTAAACATCCAATCAGTTAAAAATTTTTATAATCATTTATTGGATTCAGATGTTATTTATGATAAAATGCCATTAGAGGTTGAAAAAGAACTAGAGTGGATTCCTACTGACACAACAAATAAGATTGCTTCATTGTATATGTGCTTGAATTGTTGAATCAAGTTTACCAACATTTAACTAATGAATTTAGGATACAAATTTATAATGATCCTCATTAAGTAGATATCCTAGGTTTTTACAAATTGTTACATGAGTATGATTGGCCTAAATACATAGATGATAACTTTGCTTTAAAATTTTTAGAAATAACCTCCTATTTGAAGGAAATCCTATATGCTTGTGAAAATGAAAATTTAATTCAAAGTGATGAATCAGGTTTTGAAATTCATTCCTCATTGAATAAGCAAAATATAATTGAATATCATGTATTCACTTGTGAATTTAATGAACCAAATATTAAACATGAAATTTTTAATAACCTTGAATCAAGTTTAATCTTGTTTTTATTGGATTTATGTAAAACTTGGCATGCATGTTATGATATATGTCTTTTACGGTATGCTAATAGTGTTTGGGATCCAAGTAAGTGATAACATAAATTTGGCATCATTTTGTACATATTGTATATTTTGTAAATAACCTTTTGGGTTTTTGTGTTTTTGTTTTGTTTTTGTACATAATTTTTTGTTTGGTGAGTTTTTGTTATTTGCTATCTTTTTAGTATTTTCAAGTTTAGGAAGCAAGTTTTTACTTTCTTATTAGTTTTTTTCTTGTAAATAGTTTTGTTGCTTTTGTTTTTTTAATCATCACCTATTTTTTTATGTTCATGTTATTCGACAACTTTTGAATGTGTTTTAATTTTTGGTTTGCAATAAAATTGGCTTATACCAAATTTTGGGAGTTTAATTTATGTTATCATTTTGGTTGTTTAAAATATTAGCAAAATATTTGATGTGGTTTCTTTGATTAAGGTAGTTGTGGTAGTTGCAATAAAATTTTGATAATTTTATTTGGTATTTGTTCTTGCATCACTTGGGATAAGTTGCCTATTTTAAAAACATCTAAAAATTGAAGAAAAATAAAATAAGATGGTTAGTATATATCTTTATGAATTTGGATCAAGATAGTAAAATTTGGAACACTAAAATCATCTTGAAAAAACTCCACAAATATTTCAATACACTAAAGGAATATTCTTTGAAATTTTGAAGGATGAAGTTTTTCAGTTTTGCAAATTAAGGTGAAAATCCAATGTACTCAATTCGTTCAGTCTTACTTGATCTCGAACCCAAGTTGTGGGTGTATTTTGCAAAAGTAATATAAAGCTTGAATAAAATGCAAGCAAAGAAAATACAATGGAAAATAAAGTCAAATTAGTAGTGGAGATATATCTAGACTAAAATAAGTAAAATAATCAAAAAGCAAAATTTATCTAATACGTGGATGATTCATATAACCTTTATCAGGGCTATAAACACCTGGATGGTATTAGAGTAATGCCTCAAAAAGGGTAAGGTTACCTCCACAAGAGTTATGGACACTTGACTGGTAGTGGAGCAATGCAAACGTGCACTTAAAGAAATAAATATTTTATAGCCTAATTGTAAAAATGATCATGGAAGTCTAAATAGTTTTAAGGAATATAAAATGAATCACAGTACTAACACACCGAGTAGAGGCAAATGTTTCAGTTGTTATATTTTGAAATTATATATTCACATTATTTGGATATTATTGACACTTATTGTCAAATGTTTGGGTTTGTTTATTTTCAGAAGTAGGTTCTTAAGTGCAAAATTTTTAAGAACATTTCCCAATAGAGTCACCATTTGTTGTGATCATTTCACAACGTACCCCAAAAAATTGGGGACCCACCTGAAATTTAGAAAATTTTGGATTTAGTTTTCATTATGTCTAGAATACTTGTTTGGTTTTTGGTCTACCATAGAGGGTTGTGATTTGGTTAATAAAAGTGTTACTTTGTAATGTATCTATGTGTCATTGTTGTCATGTTATTGTAATGTAGTTTCCTTAGTGTTTTGAGGTTCTATTGTTTATTTTAAATATTTTAAATTAATATTGGTTAACATATTTAATTTAAAATATTTAAAATTAATTTAATTAATATCAATGTTTTGTTTTATGAAATGATTTTTAAATATTTTAATTTTAAATTTTAAATTAAATTATATAAAAAAAAATTACATAAAGTTCATCTAATATTTTTTTATAAATAAAATTGATAAAAAAATTGGTTTGTTTTGCAGGTTTATCAAGGGTACTCAGTGAAATTCGATTTACGAGGCAGATTCAAAGTGATCCCAATCAATAGTCAACACAATTTTTGAAGTAGTTTAAGAGAGACATGAAGTTCAAGGTACCTCAAGGGTCCATGGCTAAGCCAAATGACTCTATGTAAATTGAAAGTTATACATATGCACTCTTCTTGCCTCATATGAATGTCGGATTTCATTTACATAGTCAAACAACATTAGATTCAGAATAGGACATAGAATTCAAATTGATTGGGCACAAGGATCATGTATAACACATGACGTGTCATGGATGCAGAGGTAAAATCATGAAAATGGAGTGCGTAGGGAACTATGAAGTAATTGATATGGTCAAATTAGGGATGTCCGATCAAATTTTAAAATATTTTAAAGCACTAACAACAGGAATGGCTAAAATAAAAGGTAAATTGTGTAGCATCTTAGTACAATGTCTATCAATGGTGTAGGTATAATACCTACAATAAAGGAGCTTCATGTCACCATTGTTGTAGTATTGGAACACCTATGCTAAAGATGTATCTCTTTTATTTGACCATAAAAATTTCTTAATATAACCATTAATAGCAGTGAGATATAACTTATTCTATATGGAACATCAGATGATAGTGCGGATGAATCTGGCTAATGTAGATTACATGGGTGAATCAGGTAGTTTTATGGTTGACATAAATAGGTGACACAAAGACGTCATGGTTGTGAGTGTTAATGGCATAGAGGCTAACCTACCGATGGGTAGAAAAATATTTTTGTTTCAAATTGAAATGAAGACAAAGAACATAAGTGTTTTCTTCAACAAAAGTAGAAATTTTCTGGTGTATGCGGTGAATGCTTGTTGTGGTAGTATCCAAAGATACGAAAACATGTTAATTTTTTAAAATAAAGGGGTATAAATTTATTGATAAAAATTTTGGATTATAGAGTACAACTGAGCTTCCAGCCAGGACTCAAATAAATAGCCAAACAATCTAAAACCACTAGACTATAATGACACCTTGAAAAGACAACAAGAACAAACCACATTAATTTTGTACATCCTTGTGGATCAACTCTCACAGACGTTGGGAATCCCTATATGGGAGAGTCTCCCAATTATTGATACTCAAAGGATCCAATAGCTCAGAAGCCCTTTTGGCTAGGTAATCAGCAACCACATTCCATTCCCTTGGAATGTGCACAAAGTATATAAATTCGAACTCTTCACTCATTCTGAGAATTTGAACGGCTATAGAGGCCAACTGCCAATTAACTTCCTTCACATTTTTACTATTTAAAATATTAACCATAATTTGATATTCAGACTTGCAGATAATCCTATGCCAGCCAAGAGAAAACCCCCTTAGCAAGGCCTCAAGAATTTCAAGAGCTTCCATAAAATTTTTGGATTGAACACCTTTATAAATGGAAAATAAAAAATTGACACCACTAGTAGAATATCTCCCAACATCGCCAATACCAGCATGTCTAGTATTACCCCTAGACGATCCATCAATATTAATTTTTAAAACTCCTCTAGGGGGTAGCCTCCACCTACCATATCTCCTAACCTTATTTTTGAGCTAAGGAACCCTCCTAGGGATAGAAGAGTTCACACCATCCCCAAAGAGACCAAGGGCTTGTTGTACCTTCTCCTCCCTATAATCCAAAAGAGGGTCCACATCACATTTGCTATGGATGGTTTCCTGAACCATATACATGATCCTTTGTCGGATCTGTTGAACAACCAAATAACTACTCTGAAATATGCGTTGGTTTTGTTCGAGCCAAATTTACTAGATGATGCAAGAAGGGCCCAAATTCCAAGCCACCCAAAGGAAGGGGACCTTGGACGGAGGTCTGCCCAGACTATTCCAAAACTCCACTAGGGATAGCACAAGAAAACATGGATGGTTCCAAGCGCTCCACCAATGGTGACAAATATCTTTGGCAAAGGAGCATTGGAAAAATAAATGATAAGAGTCATACTAATTCTTACTGCAAAGGACACAAAAAGAGGGACCCTAAAATCCCCTCTTCCTCACATTATCCCAAGTGAGGCATTTATTATGAGCTACCACCCAGAGAAATAAGTTATATTTTTGCAAGGAAAATTTGTTCCACACCTTTTTCCATCAAGTGAAAGGAAAACTCCCATAATTTTGCTTATCAAGAACCTGATAACCATAGGCTATCAAGTAGGTTCCCTTCGGATCAGGGTTCCAAGCTAGAATATCTTTACCCATCAATGAAGAACAATGCCTCCCCATAATAATAAGAGTAAGCACCTCTTTGTCCTTGGATAGCCCCCCAGGGGCCATTCTTATGGATCTTCCCACTTGTACATCTCCATATTTCTAAAATACTGGATTTGTTTAAAGTCCTCCACATGAGACCAACCTGCTTCCAAGAAAACAATGCTTAGGGAACGTAACCTAGGATATTTATTCAATATAGGAGGGTGTCCATCCCAAGAATCCTTCCAAAAAGTAGCATTTGATCCCTGATTGCAAATCCAAAACAAACCCTACTTGATTAAATTAGCTCCTCTTTTCATAGTGTCCTAGATAACTGAACCTTTCTCAACCAAGCTGACTCTAGGGATCTCAGCCTCAGAAATACCTCTCAAGTATTTACAAGATAATATTTTAGTCCAAATCTTATCTTGAGAGGTACACCATCTACAATAAAGTTTTGCAGCTAAAGCCTACCCAAAAAAAGTTGTCTATCTCAATCCAAGGCCTCCCTCTTGCACTGGTCTACATATAGAATCCCACCTAACCAAACTCTATTTAGATTGATCAAGTTTTCTAGACCATAAAAATTGTCTTGACAAATCATCCATGTCCTTGATGAAGTGAGAGGGAGCTATTTGTACAAAACATCTATAAATGGGTAAAGCTTGAAAAACAGATTTTAAAAGCAACACTCTACCTGCAATGGATAGCCATCTGAAAGTCCAGTGATTCACCTTCCTTCTAAACTTATCAAGCATATGCTTTCAAGAAGATCTAGGTACAGGATGAGATGAAAGTGAAATACCAAGATAAATGAAGGGGGAGTCCCAACCTGGAATCTTAGAATGTGAGCAATCCTGGCTTGAATAAGAGAAGGGGTATTGAAGAAGAAAATATAAGACTTGTCCTCATTAATCAACTATCCAGAAGCACCAAGATATATGTCAAGATTCTATTTGATATTTCTAGATTTCCTGATAGTGGCAACTCCCAAAAAAGTAGTATCATTAACAAATTGAAGGTGGGAAAGAGGTGGCAAAATACTATCCCACTTCCACCCCTGAATGAGACCCTACATGACTTGAGACTTGAGCAATCTTCCCAACCCTTCCACCATAATGATAAACAAATAAGGAGATAAAGGATCTCCTTGCCTCAATCCCCTTGAGGCCTCAAATAGCTCTTATGGCTCATTATTAACAAGAACAAATAATGAGGAAGAAGAAACACAACTCATCACCCATCTAATCCATTCCTCCTTAAATCCAAAAGCAATAATAAATTTCTATAGAAAGTACCATCTAACCCAATCATAGGCTTTGGCCATGTCCAACTTAATGAACATAGTTTTCTCCTTAGAATTTTCCATCGATTGAATAGCTTCTGTAACAATAACAACCCCATCCAAAAATTTTTGGCTAGAAAAAAACCCTCCTTTCTCCTCAGAGATGATTTTGCTCAACCATATCTTCAGCCTCTCAGCAATAATTTTTGTGATGATCTTATACACAACATTGCAGAGGGAAATATGCCTAAACATATCTAAGAAATTTTCTCTCTTTTTTGGGTATAAGCACCACAAAGGTAGCATTTAAGGCCCTTAGCATCTGTTTGTTCTTTTGGGACTCATGGACCACCTCCAAAATATAAAATTTTATTAAATCCCAAAACTACTGATAAAACTCAATCAGGAATCCATCTGGGCCTGAGGCTTTTCCTTTTTTCATCTTGAATACAACATTTTCCAACTCCTCAAGGGAAATTGGACCCATCAAGTGCTCATTTATATCTCTAGAAATAATCACTGGAATACAGTTTAGAATAAGATTTTCATTCTCATCATATGATAGGGAGTCCTTAAAGAGAGGAAAAATACCTCGTAGTCTCTTCTGAAATATCCTTGAAATAAGAGAGCAGGGCACCCTGAGAATTCACAAGAGAGGTAATAAGGTTAGCATAACGGTGAGCCTTAACTGAGTTATAAAATAAGGTTGTGTTCCTATCCCCTTCCTTAAGCCAATCTACTTGAGCTTTTTATTTCCAAAAAATTTATTCCCTCAATTCCCATTCAGCAAGGTCTTTTGTAGCCTCAGATTCCTCAACAAGAAGCTCCTTCGTGAATCCCTGATCTCTAATATTCCTTGAAGCTTCTTCCATCCTCCTAAGAGCTTCCAGCTTAGCCAAGGAAAGGTTGCCAAAATTTAGTCTATTCCATCTCTTCAATTTATGTTTTACAAATTGTAGTCGCTTCATAAAGGAATACATAGTGGTGCCATGAGGAGGTTTGCCAGTGATCCACCAGCCTCGCATGAAATCATGAAGCTTAGGATCATGAAGACACATAATTTGAAACTTAAAGGAGGGATTATTTTTTAGCCTTAACTCCAAAACAAAGAGTTTTATAGGCCAATGATCATCTCCCCTACCCTCCATAATCATAAAACTAGCACTTATTTTATTACCCATCCAATAACTAGATATCAAAACCTATTTATTCTCTCTGATATGGAAGCTTCCCCACACATTCTATTGTGCCAAGTAAATATCCCATTATCTAGCTTGATGTCAACAAAGTTTAGGGCCTAGATATGAGCATTGAAGACAGAAGAAACAAGATCGAGATGGTCCACCCCACCATGTTTCTCCTCTAGACAAGTGATAGAGTTGAAGTCTCCAGCCAAAATCCATGGGTACAGGGGAATCAAACTTCTCACAAAGTAAATGTGATCCCACAAATTCACTTTACCATTGTAATAAATAGGAGCATAAACATTTGTAAGTAGGATGGTTTCACCAGATTCATTATTATGCCCAACCATCAAAATAGACCATCTGCTAGAAATCCAAGTAAGATGGGATATCTTAACCAGATCCCATAAACAAGCAATGCCACTAGCATATACACATGCACCAATACACTGGCATTGCCCCCTTCTCCAAAACTTGGGAGTAATATTGAACATATTATAAATAGCCAATTTAGTCTCCTGAATAAACACCACATCCAAAGAATGCACATGAACCAAATCATGAACAACTTTTATCTGGGGATGTTGTTCAACCCCCTTACATTCCATGAGAGGATAATAATTTTTGGGTGTTATAAAAATGGGAGTTCAATGTTCTCACCAAGCTTGAATCCACAAAATTATCCCCTATTAACTTAATTTTATCCTGGTCCTTCTTTTGACCCACCTTCAGATTCTTATCCAAAATTGCTTTTTAATTATTTTCTGCTTCAATCCCAACACCGTAGGAGTTTTGCAGTCCAAGGATGACTGCATCAGTTCCTGAGTATGAGAGGGCATAACTAAATATGTATCACTTTCCAAAATAGTTTCCCTTATAGGGATAGACCCATCCATGTCCCCTATACTCATATCCAAAGCCCTTTGTTCTTCATTTAAACCCCCTAGATCTGATTCCTTAAGTTCCCCCTTAAGAAGAGACATCTAATTTGGCCTTGTTATATTTACATCAGGTAGCGACGTTTCAAGTATCTCCATGCACTGATCAAGATCATCTAATATTTAAAAATTATTGAGTAGAGCATCTATTTGGCTATCCTTAAGGTATTTATTTTCCCTTCGTCCTTTGTTTTGAAATTTTACCATAACAAAACCTTTCTTATCCCATTCCCCTTCCTTTATTGGGGCTTTTAATTTATCCAAACTTTGTCCAGAATGAGAGGGCCTAGGATTTGAAGCCACAGGTGGGACAAACTTAGAGCATTTTCTTTGCAAGTGGCCATATTCACGGTAAATATGACAACAAAATGGAAGAGCTTCATAGTCAAGTTTTTGAACCCATGTAGTTGATCAAAATTGTATTTCAATAGAATTTGGAATAGGATTATTTAAGTCAATTTCAACATAAATACGAGCAACAAAGATTACCTTTTTATCCACTGTCTATTGTGAAGGTCCAACCGGTTTCCCAAGCAGAAGGGTAATATTATGCAAGATATCAGTTCTTCAAAATTCCAATGGGATCCATGGAAGCCGCACCCATACTAGAACCCATTACGACCAATCCTTTGATGGGTTGAAACCCATATTCCAGGGTTTAATAAAGAGTCTCACTTGGTTATAGAAATAAGGACCCCTTTCAAATGCTTTGTTACAATCTTCAATACAAGAGAAAACCACCATAAAATAGTTGTTCGCACTCAACATCACCTCCAAATCACTTTCATAATTCCAAGTCTTCCTGACCCAAGCCTCCACAAAGGGGAAAAAAATTTGGATGCCCAAAAATTTTCCAATAAGGACATGTTTTGTTAGATACTCCACATCTTCCACCACAGAGTCTAGTTGAACCACTAGAGATGGCCTGGCTTCACATCATTCCAAACATCCATTGTTCTTTAACAAGCGGTTCTCGACATGCACTGGAAAATCCAGTTCCTTCTAGTAATTTTAAGAGAAAAAACATCACGAGCATGCACTTTATGTGTCAGAACTGATGCCATCACGACAGTCCTCCAATTTTTTAGACCTCCTCTAAAATCTTCTTCCATCCCCACGGAGCATTTTTTCTTCATCAAACCCTAGCTGAGTATTTTTTCCTCATCAAACCCTAGCCATTACAAAAATCAGTTAGAATACCATGAAAACATGTTAATTCATCACTGTTAAATAGAAAATTTTCTTTTGATATGGTTTTAAGTACGATTTTCATGCTTGCATTTCCTTGGTGCCATATCATAAGAAATATGTCAAACACTTGAAGCAAAAAAAATCATTGTCATGGAAAATGTTTCACTAGTGATTTTGAAGTCAAACCAGAGGGGTCTCTCCAGTGAAATATTGACCTCATTTTAGAAAATTGATTGGATGACTTGGTATCCATGCTTATGAGCGTAGGCATGAATTTTTGGAGGGATATATGATAGTTTATAAAATTATGATAACACCATGAAAGAATGATATATTATGATAAGGGGCAGCTTTATGTTAACAATATTATTGAATTTTGGTATCTATAGACCACTCTACAAAGCTAACGTTGCGCACAAATTAATATACGTGAGGTGGATATATACAAGTGTCATGGAATAAGATTTAATAGTATATACACAACATATTTGGCTTATTAGGTTGGATTTGACCTAACATACAATAAGTAATTCATTTTTGGATATGTTATTGTATGTTAAATTAAAGTAGGGGCAACATGCCTTTGCACATCATAGTTAACAATAATGGTTCGCACATGGTGAACTGGGAATACGTGATATAAAATTTGACATACATAGAA
The DNA here is from genome assembly GCA_028583015.1 of Wollemia nobilis. NCBI lineage: Eukaryota > Viridiplantae > Streptophyta > Pinopsida > Araucariales > Araucariaceae > Wollemia > Wollemia nobilis. The sequence goes on from JAQPPZ010016936.1 coordinate 7,794,016, forward strand.
GATATAAATAGTGCATTATAAAGGTGAATAACAAAAGAAGCTCGCGATGGAAAGATTTAATAGTTTTAAAACAAATTTATTAGTATACCAATTAAAATGGTTATAAAATTCATTGTAAAACTAGTGTAACAACGACAATGGAACAAAACCAATAAATAGAGACAATGAATTTAGTTGCAAATTATAAAATGGGAATGAAAGCAAAGAAGAAGGTTGGAACTTCAAAAAATTTATTGAAGAATTTTAAATTTCGCTAGAAAAAAAGGTTGGGACTTGTTGGAGGCAAATTGCAGGTTGGAGAACACATTGTATTTGGCTACAATTGCTCCTCCCACATTGTTGGATTGAATTATCTCACCATATGATATTGTTTTCTAAAAATTGGTATTTTGCATTTGATATTAAAATTAATTGAAAATATTTTATTTGTCAATATATTGGAAACATAGTGAATTTGATGCATGTTGATGGTTAATTCATTTGTCATTTTTTATATATTGCATATTTTTTCTCAAAATATTGCACTGCAGTAAATTTCATATTGGGTAAATATGGATCACATTAATGCTATATTTTGCAGGATAATAATGTTTAGAATCTGTGGTGACTTTTCTAGTTATAGCATTTTATTTCATTTTCCTTTTCCTTTTTCTAAACCCTATCTTTTCATTTTATTTAAGTTTTTCAAATAAAATAAAAAATGTAAAAATAAATAAAAATAAAAAAAAGAAATGCAAAGGTTCAAAGAATAATCTTTAAATTGTTATTCAAAGCAATTTCGATTTTAGTTTGAAGCAAGTTGGAAATTATAAAATTATTTATAAACTTCATATTTTCAAGGAATTTTATAATTTCATAATGTTTTATTTTTTATTTCAAACTTTGTATTTCATTTTCAAGCAATAAATTAATTTACCTTTATGAAAATTAATTTCATTAAAGGGGTCTAGGTTTAAGAAGCATAATTTATGGTGTAAGAAACCTCAGGGTCCCCCTAAGGATAAAGGATTGGGTTCCCCTCCTAAGTCGAAGAGTGCAGCAATGGGGATGTCTGAGGCCTCTCCTCGGTCCGCTAAGTCTAGAAAAGCTAAATCTCCTAGGGAGGAACCCCATAGCAATTTGGAGGTGGTTCTCTAGTCGAAGCCATTGGAGAAGGAGGTTGCCATTCCACTTAGGAATTTGTTTGACTACCTTGATACGAATGCGTTTGAGGAAATTGATTTGGTTAAGGACTTGGAGTTTCCTATTTCAAAGGCCAAAAAATATTCATATTCTTCCAAGGAGATCATAACATCTCCATCTAGTGGATTAGGAAGCCCTATGGCTTCTCCTAAAATTATTTTTGAAAAAGGTTCACTTGGCTCAAAAAATAGGAGCTAGCATAGAAAGGGTATTGACATTGGAATGGCAAAAAATCTAGGTAGACCTCTAAGCAAAGCTAGTAGGAATAAGTTAATGGAGGATGCAATCACAAATGGTGGGCAGGCCCACCTAGTTGTGGGGGAGGAAAATGGTGATAGGCAACTAAAGCTAGGTAGTTGCAGATCCCCTCAAGTTGGTGGGGCGGGCAAGAAACTCTCCTTCTAACTTTTCCCATGAATATTTTCTCATGGAACATAAGAGGGCTCAATAGCTCCTCGAAGAAAAGGTTATTAGCTTCTCTAAGAAGGGAGAGAGGGCCTATTTTTTGTGTATTCAAGAATTGAAGTTGGAAGCTTCATCTTGGGAGGTAGTTCATAATATTGTGTGGAAGAATTTTGGGTTCATGGCCAGTGAGGCATCAGGCTCAGCAGGGGGATTGCTTTTCTTTTGGGACTCCTCAAAGTATGATGGTCATATCATCTCATCCTCTAACAGGGTGATTAATATTTTTTTTTGGTGTAAAGCTACCCATAGAAGGTGGGTGATGTCAAACATTTATGCCCCAAACTCTTATTTTGATAGACGTAAGTTTTGGTAGCTATTGCTTGATATGAGAGACACTTTGGGAAGAAGCTTGGGTTGTTGTTGGAGATTTCAATTCTCCTTTGTATTCATTGGAGAAGAGAGGTGGCAATGGAGTGGACGTAAGGAGTCTAAATTATTTTGCTAATTTTGTCAACTTGGTAGGCCTTTGGGACTTGGATTTGAAAATATCAAAATTTACCTGGAGTAATCGAAGGTTGGGTGCTAATATTATCTTGAGCTGATTGGATAGGATTTTTATTTCTAATTCCACTATTAGCCTTTTTGGAGATGCTTCATTGTCTACTCTTTCAAGGATTAGGTCCAACCACAATCCACTATGGCTCGAAGTTCTTGATGGATTATTGTTCCTACCGCAACCATTCATATTTGAGATGATGTGGTGTTCCCACCCTGACTTTGAAGCCCATTTGAAGGAGTGGTGGTAGGAATATGTCTCTGGTGAAGGAATTGTTAAATTGACCAATAAATTGAGGAATTTAAGAGTCAAACTTAAACTATGGAATAAGTTTACCTTTGGAAATATCTTTAGAGAAAAGGAGAGACTAGTGAAGCAGATTGACCGTATTGAATTAGAAATGGATTCCAAGGGCTGCTCTTATGAGTTGCTCAGGGAGGAGAGATCCCTACTTTCTACTCTTCATAATAACCAGGCAAAGGAAGAGCTTCATTGAAATAAAAAGTCCAAGCAATTAATTAAAAGAGGATGACTAGAATTTGCTGTACTTCCATGCCTCTACCCTGCATAGGAGAGGGTGGAATAGAATTAGAGAGATCAAATTGGGTGATGGGAGTGTCTCATATGATATTCTAAAAATTAGGGAAGAGGTCATGGACTTCTTCTCAACCTTATTATGCTCTATTCCAGGCCGTGATTGTGTTGCAAAGAATTTTATGTTAGAGTCCATTCCAAGATTGGTTTCAAATGATATGAATGTTGGGCTTTCAGCTCCTTTTTTGGATGAAGAAATATTTAAAGCATTAAATTATATGATCCCTATAAAATTACTAGGCCTGGATGGTTTTACTAGATATTTCTTTAAGAGTTTTTGGAATATTCATTGTAATCATATATATTTTGCAATTAGAGAATCTCAACGTTCCTTGGTGATTCCTAAGGTTGTGAACTCCACCCTATTGGACCTTGTTCCTAAGAAATATTCGGTATTATATTAAACCATTTTAGGCCAATTAGCTTGTGTAATTTGGTTTACAATATTTTTTCCAAAGTCATGGTTAATAGGTTGAAGTCGATGCTCCCAATTCTAATTGATAATGCTCAAAGTGCATTCATTTCCAGGATACAAATCTTGGATGGTGCAATTGTTATTCATGAGATTTTGTACTCTATTAAGAAAAGTGGTAGAGAAAATTCTTTCTTAAAGCTAGATATTAAAAAATATTACAATAGGGTTTCATGGCCCTTTTTGCTCAATGTTTTGAAAAAGTTTAGCTTTGATGACTCTTGGATTGGATTGGTTGAGGCTTGTGTCTCCACGACCTAGTTTTCAGTCCTTATTAATGGATCTTCAGGTGGGTTTTTTAAGTCCAATCATGGTATTCAACAAGGAGATCCATTATCTCCCTTCTTGTTCATTTTGATGGTGGAAGCTCTTGGGAGATTGATCTCTCAAAGAAGTAGTGAGTTTGGACTTCATCTAGCTTTACCTTACCCTTCGATTTCCCATCAACAATTTTTTGATGATACTCTTCTTTCTTGTGTTGCTTCAGTGATCCATGCTAGGGATATCAAGTCTCTCTTAGACTGCTATGAGAAGGCGGTTGGGTAGTAAATTAGCTTTGAGAAAAGTAATATATTTTTTTTTAATACCCTAAAGGCTCGGTAGAGAAAGATTGCTAATATTTTGAATTGTAGGATAGCAACTCTATTGGCTACCTATTTGGATCTCCCTCTTTTTGTTGGTCATATGAAGGAATCACTTTGGATGTCGATGGTTGAAAGAGTCCAAAGAAAATTGGCCTCTTGGAAAGGGGTCCTCCTCAGTCAGGCAAGGAAAGTTGTGTTGGTCCAAAGTACTCTGCAAAGCATCCCAATTTATTTTTTATCCCTTTTCCATCTCCATGGCAAGGTGGCAGTGAAGCTTGATAGCATTTGCAAAGATTTTTTATGGGCTGGTCTAGAGATGAAAGGGAAATTTCATCTTGTCTCTTGGGAGTAGGTGTGTAGAAGAAAGAAGGAGGGTGGTTTGAACTTGAAGAATGCTGCTATGATGAATAAGGCATTGGTAGCTAATATTGACTGGAAGTTTTCTTCTAACACCAACCACCTATGGTGTAGTATTTTGAAGGTCAAATATAATTTTATTTCTTTTTTATCAGACTTTCTCCCAAGTGGGGGGTCAATATTTTGGAATAGTCTGATTAAGTCTTGTGATTTTCTTAATTCCAATTGTATATGGGTCATTGGTGATGGTAAGTTAGTGAATTTTTTGGAATACCAGTGGATCAAGGATCGACCGCTTATTGAAGACCAAAGGTTTGGGGCTTTAATTCAACATTCTCAAATTGGTGGCCTTCAAAAGGTGGTAGATTTTTTTGGTAATGGTAGAAAATATTGGTCCAATCCCCTCCTAGTATTAAGGGATGATTTGGATATACGTCTAGGGATATATCTATTGGAGGAGCTAAGGCTAACGATGGTGCATCAAGAAGATGTAGATGACCGATTGATTTAGGGTGGGGAAAGTGATATTTTGATTTAGAAAGAGTCACATTTGATTATTACATTATGGATAGTCAAGCTAGCGTATGAGCTATTGTGTTCTAATCTGGTTGGTCATTTCCCAATGAGTGTAATGTAGCTTAACAACTTAACATTGAATATGAACATGTTTTAATTATTGGTTGTGCAAAACAAATTTCTCACATTGGAAAATATCCTTAAAAGAGGTTTAATATTGGTCAATAGATATTTTTTGTGTAAGAAGGATTGGGAATCAACTTCTCATTTGTTACTCAGATGCTAGGGCTTTTAGGAGGTGCTCTTGTTTATTCTTTCATGGTTGGGTGTTGCATGGGTGCTGCCAAATTCAATTTTTGATTGTGTTTCTTAGTGGAGATCTCTATTTGCCTCCTCGAGGCTTAAATATTTTTGGAAGTTCCTTCTTCCTCATGTGCTTTGGGGGGTTTGGAAGGAACATAATGCTAGAGTGTTCAAATATGTGGAGAGTAATCTGGAGCATGTTAGTATTAGAATTATTTGGAAGGCAGTGGAGAATGTTTCATCAACGTTCAAAAATTTGAACTCTCCTCAGGCTCACTCCCCAAGCAAATCTAGGCTCAAGGAATAATTAGGTTTTGTGTCATTGGCTTGGCCTCCACCTACCCCTGATATGAGAAGGCATGTTCGTTGGTCCCCACCGCCTACATACTGGTTTAAATTAAACTTTGATGGAGCTTCTAAAGGGAATCCTGACCTTGTTGGGGTGGGAGGAGTGATACGAGATAGTAATGGTGATCTTATTCTAGCCTTTGTGGACTATCTCAGTACTCAATATTCTATTTTTACAGAGGCTCGGGCTGCCTTTTTTGGTGTGATGCATTTAAAAAATCTTGGTATCCGTAATGTAATAATCTAAGGTGACTCTTTGTTAGTGATTAATATGCTTAAATGAGTCTTGTTGGTCAAAATGACCACATCGAGGGAATTAAGGAATAATATCCTCAAGATACTAAGTGTAGAGGCCAAAATTTTTAAGGCCAAGGACTGAGTAGAGGTCAAAAGTCATGATGGTGCAACGTTGTGAAGGAAAAGGACCAAGCAGAGGCCAAAAGTCATGATGGTGTGACATTTTGAAGGCCAAGGACCAAGTAGAGGTGAAAAGTCATGATGGCACGATATTTTGAAGGCCAAGGACCAAGTAGAGGCCAAAATTCATGATGGCATGACATTTTGAAGGCCAAGGACCAAGTAGAGGCTAAAAGTTGTGATGGTACAATATTTTGAAGGCCAAGGACCAAGCAGAGGCCAAAAGTCATGATGGCACAATATTTTGAAGGCCAAGGACCAAGTAGAGGCTAAAAGTCATGATGGCATAACATTTTGAAGGCCAAGGACCAAGCAAAGGCCAAAAGTCATGATGGCATGACATTTTGAAGGCCAAGGACCAAGAAGAGGCCAAAAGTCATGATGGCATGACATTTTGAAGGCCAAGGACCAAGCAGAGGCCAAAAGTCATGATGGCATGATATTTTGAAGGCCAAGGACCAAGTAGAGGCCAAAAGTCATGATGGCATGACATTTTGAAGGCCAAGGACCAAGCAGAGGCCAAAAGTCATGATGGTGTGATATTTTGAGAGCCAAGTAGAACACGAAGTCTGAGAGATGAAAATTTTTTCTCATGATGGCATGATATTTTGAGAGCCAATTAGACCACTAAGTCTATGATGGCATGATATTTTGAAGGCCAAGGACCAAGTAGAGGCCAAAAGTCATGATGGCATGATATTTTGAGAGCCAATTAGACCATGAAGTCTGTTAAAAGTTCCATTACTCCTTAAATTTCTTCTGTACCGGAATGAGCCTACGGGCATACTGTTGTAACAACTTTCAGTTTTCTATTATGTAAAAACTCTTATATATAGAATGAGTGACCCAAGAAAATGGTCAGCTCTTAGGTGTTTACAAGGCTATGTATACAGACTTCTGAAAGCTAAATAAAGATCTACATTCTGGTTCTTGGCTCATTGGTGTTTTGAAATCAAGTATGTATGTGTTGTCTATTGCTAATTAAATCTAGTTTGAATGTAACCTGCATCAATTCTTAATCTGAATTCCTGCATTAACATTCTATTAGATCTACAATTTAACTTCACAAATAGAGTTGTATTATCATAAAGCATTCACCAGGGGTTTTAGTTTCTATGTTTTGGTTCTATTATGCTTCTCTGCAAAAGGTTGTGATAGTAGTTGTTGTTGTTGCTTAATCTGTACCATTTTAATCCTCTAGCCATAGCTATATTTCCCTCTCTTTATGCATCTCTCTCTCTTTTCCCTTTCCCTAAAAGAAGCAAAGGAACCAGCCTCCTCTGGATATTGAACCAGGTAGACTCTGTTCTGACCTGGTCTTTCAATGTTGGCAAAGTCTTGGGTGCAAACGTAACCAAAGGTAGATTTTGCTCCAATAGTTTTTGGCACGCTCGGTGGGACACAAATCCCACGCATTATACAGATCAAAGCCCTGGTGAATAGCTTTGCCCTGTCAATATTTTTATATCACCTGGCGACTCCGCACCAGAAAAGAACCTTAGAAAAATCCTTACCCAACTTTTGGTCATGAACCATTTTTCATGATAACCAGATCTAAGGCTAAATATTCAGAAGAACCCATAGAGTTTTTTGAACTGCACCTTGGTAGCCTCCGGGCTAACCCTATTTTGGTTGCTAGAACAACTTTTGCTTACATCAGCAATCCAAGACACTCTGATACTTCCCTTGTAGCCCTCCCTAGCACTACCGCTAGTGGAAATTTAGCTCTAGTTATCTACACAACCGCAATGGCCAGGAATCTACCGATTCTACCTTACCCCACATGGAACCATACAGGCCCCTTGAACCTGGTAGCTCAACATCTGATCCCCATAGCAGCCCTAAAAGCTTTACCCCAGTATGACGGTACTGGAAATATGGCTTATGAACATTGTCTAGATGTGGCTGTGTTGACCCCCATACATGACATCCAGGAAGAGGATGTCATGATAAGATTGCTAGTAATCTCCTTGAAAGGGAAAATGCTCTATTGGTACAAAGCTCTTGAAAATCAATCCATATCTACATGGGCCCAGCTTGTCAATAAATTAGTGGAAGAATTCAATGAGCAGACAGATCCCTTCTCCCTACTGAACCAGTTCACTATTGTTCAGAAACACCCACAAGAAGAGATCATAGATTTTAATATCAGATTCAGTAGGACTTGGCAGAGAGTACCTGACGGTTTGAGACCAACACATGAACAAGAAATGTACTATTATTTGAGAGATTTTAACTCAGATATAAGTATGGCAATTAGACAGTCTCTCGTATGCACTTTCCCTAAGATTTATCAAGAAGCACAGAAGGCAGAGAAGGACCTGATTGCTATTGGTCATTTTCCACCCAAATCAATGATGCCTATTTTTCCAAATCTACCTCAGACATCAAGCATCACTTTCCCAACTAATACCAGTCTCCCCAAATGGATCGGATAGCCTAACATCCCATCAATACAAGCTCCTCCTACGCTTCCAATGCTTCCCCCATCCCTGCACTCCCCATGACTATGGTCCCATCAACTCCAGATCCCCAACTAGTAGTTTTGCAAGCTTCTTATAAGACTCTAGCAAATAAATTCATATCCATGGAATGAAGAGAGGTGGAGAGAAATTCCCAACCAAGGAGGTTTCCACAAGTGACTAGAGATCAAGCTTCTACGAGTGGTAGGAACTATGATAAATCTAGTATGATTTATGCCAATGAAGATAGTGAGCCCAGTAACACTTCAGCAGAATCAGGTTTTTGGTGTTCCACATGCAACGACCCTCATGGTGAGACTTCTTGCATGATTCATCAACATCAAATACAAAAGGTAGCCAGAGAGAAAGCTGAAAGAAGCCTAAAAGGCCAAGTTAACATGATCAGGGAAGAGAATCAGAATTTCATGATGCCTTCCATGGAACAAGTAGTTGTCCTTACCAGGTCAAGAAAGAAACCTTTACAGGTTGATCCCCAAGATCTCAACCCCTTGAAAGTACCTTCACCTATAAGGAACCCTATTGAGAAAAGGACTTCTTATGAAAAATCTCCCCCAAGTTCAAGCTAGAAAGATGCAAAAACTCGCAAGGAAGCACCATGATAGAAGGAAACCAAAATGCAGGAGCAAGCCAGGGATAAATTGAGATATCCCTCACTTACTAAATATCAAAGGATTGATGCTACTCAGGGGTATAGAAACAAGTATGATACAACAGTAAAGGAAAAGAGTGTTGAACCCCTCCCATTTAACATAGTTGAAGAAATGAAGAAAACTCCCTCTAAAGCAACTATGTATGAAGCTCTGCAACTTCCAGGATAGATTGATTTGCTTCAAGAGTCTTTGAGGTCTATGAAAAATAAGAACAAGACCCCCACTCAGATGGATTCTGCACAAGCTAGTCTGACATCCACTTTAGGAAAAAATAGACCTCCTCCCTTTTACTTATCTCTCCAAATGGAGGGGTGGGTTGTTCACAACTGCATGATAGACTCCAGAGCTGCAACCACTATGATGCCCAAAGTAGTATGTGACATCATGGGCATGGAATATACAAGAAGTAGCCCTGGCATCTTACAGCTAGATGGGACCCCCATGAAAACTGTAGGGGTAATCAAAGATATTTCGATAGTACTCCATAGGCTGCCCCAACTCATGGTCATATAGGAAGTAGTGGTAGTGGAATTAGAACCCTATTTTGGTATGTGTCTTTCCAAGGAGTTCACAACCAAAATAGGAGGATATTTATCGTTAGATTTTTCCCATTTGGAAATCCCATTCAAGGGTAAAAGGGTGAAAATATTCAATGAGAAACCATCAACATTCCATATCGAAAGACTCGAAGATGAAAGTAAATAGTCCACCATAGTGAACATGATGACCGAGGAACTAGAAGACCTAAACTTGATGGAAGAAGCTCTAAATGTACTACAAGAAGAAGACCAATTCTCCCTCCAAGATTTCAATGCCATGATCGAGACTGACATTGGGAGTTACATGATTCTAAAGCCTAAAAGGCAATCCCATTGCTCCCCCTCTAGTGAACAAACCCACTGATCAGCTTTGGAAGATTTTCTTTGATGGGACCAGATGTAAAAATGGAGCTAGAGTGGGTATTGTCCTAATCTCTCCAACAGGCAAGGAAAATGTTTTTTCTTACCGATTAACCTAGAGTTGCACTAACAATGTAGTAGAGTATGAAGCACTCTGTTTGGGCCTCAAGAAGGCTAAAAATATGGGCATCAAGCAACTACAGATCTTCGATGACTCTGAGTTGATAGTGAATCAGGTTACTAAAAAATGTGTAAGCAAACAACATTATCTTAAAGCTTACCAAAACAAAGTCTGGGATCTACTAGAATATTTTGAATCTCTGAACATAAAGGCAATTCCTAGAGAGAAAAATACTCATGCAGACTTATTGGCTTCAGTAGGTGCAAACTTTTGCCCTATAAGAAATGTCATCCAAAAGTCTAAAATGGTCAGGCTAATCTACGGACCTTCTATGCCAGATAAAGATACCTTCTGGCAAGTTTTTGAGAATGATCGACAAATAGTGGATTTCCTCATCCATGAGATGAATTGCTCTAACAACAGAATGGCTGAAGATGAAGAAGATGAGAACATCATCCAATTGAAAAATAACCACATCCCAAAAGGATTGGTTACTCTTGAAAGCTTATTTGATAATAATGATAGGTCGACTAGCCACAAAAAAAAAGTCAAAAAAAAAAAAAAAAAAAAAAAAAAAAAAAAAAAAAAGCCATCAAGTTAGGAGTGAACACTATGGAAATAGAAATGGAAGAAATCAGAGAATTGTGCAAGGAATTCCATGACATCATTTCTTGGACCTACAGAGACCTAAAAGTCTACTCCAAAGAAATGATCCAGCACACGATCGAGCTCGAGGAAGGTGCAAAGCCATTTCGGCAAAAACAATGGCCAGTAAACCCCAAAATCGAAGCCTTAATGAAATAGGAGCTGCTAAAACTCCTCGAAGCTAAAATAATTTACCCAATCAAGCATTCGACATGGGTTTCTAACTTGGTCCCGATCAGAAAGAAGAATGGAGACATCCGATTATGTGTCAATTTTTATAATTTGAACAAGGCTTCTCTGAAGGATCATTACCCCCTCCCATAGATTGATCAAATCCTACACACAATAGCAGGAGCAAAAAGGTTTTCACTCCTAGATGGCTTCTATGGGTACAATCAGGTATGGGTCAAATATGAAGATCAGTTTAAAACCGCATTCACAACTAAGTGGGGAACGTTTGCTTACCAGAGAATGCCTTTCAGGTTATCCAATGCTGGAGCAAATTTCCAAAGAGCTATGGATGTGGCTTTCAGATAATTGGTAAATAAAATAATAGTGATTTACCTAGATGACATGATAGTTTTCTCTCACTAGAAAGGAGATCACATAGCACATCTCAGAAGTGTATTTGAAAAGTGCAGGGAGTTTGGTATCTCCATAAATCCCAGAAAATCTATCTTCGTTGTGGAGGAAGGACTTCTACTTGGTCATGTTGTCTCTAAGTCTGGTCTAGCCATAGACCCTAACAGGGTGAAAGCATTGTTAGATCTTCCCCCTCCCCTAAAAAAAAAGGGCTTACAATCGTTCTTCGGCCAGATCAATTTTATGCACAAATTCATAGCTGACTTTGCGTAAATCATCAAACCAATGATGGAGCTTTTAAAAAAGGATGTCATGTTCAAATGGATGGATGTGAGGAAACAAGCCTTCCAATAGATCAAAGAATAGATAGCTCAAGCCCCTATCTTGGTAAATCCAGACTATTCCAGGGATTTTATTTTATATGCTATAGGTGAACAAGAAAGCTACACCGTAGTACTCACGCAGAAGGGAGCTGACAATGAAGAAATACCCATAGCTTTTCTGAGTCAAACTATGCAGGAACATGAAGAAAAGTATAACTTCATTGAAAAATAGATATATGCAATAATGAAGTCTCTAAAAAAGTTTAGACATTTCTTATCACAAAGTAGGATAATTGTCTACACCATCCACCCCGATGTACGAAGCTTCATCATACAAGGAGAGCTCGGTGACACAAGAGTCGGTTGGGTGACCAAAATACAAGAATATGATGTAGAAATACACCCGACCAAACTAGTAAGAGGTAGAGCATTATGCCAAGAACTCGCCAAGCATGCTTCGCTAGAGTACGTAGCGTGCCAGACTCAGGAAGCAGTGTCAGATGATGATCAACCCCTAGAGCAGCTCGACTGGGTGGATGAATTGATCAAATACTTCCAAACTAGGAGATGCCTAGAAAATTTAAATTCCTCACAAAGAAGAAGGTACCGGATCCAGGCTTTGAAATACACCCTACTGCCTGAAGGGTTGTACAGAAAAAACTTGGATGGAGTACTTCTTCATTGCATAAAAGAAGAACAAAAATAGAAGATCCTGGAAGAGTTCCATGGGGGATTGTTAGGAGGACACTATTCGGGGAGAACCACTACCCTGAAGATCATCAAGACCGGGTGCTACTGGCCAACCATCTTTGCAGATGCCTTCAAAATAACAAGAGGTTGTGAGGAATGCCAAAGGTACGTCGAGAGAAATAAGAATGCTCCATTGCCTTTAAAGTCCATCTAGGTTGAAGAACCTTTCCAACAATGGGGATTGGATTTCATTGGGATAATAGAGCCCAACTCATCCATCGGACATAAGTATATCCTGATAGCCATCGACTACTTCACAAAGTGGTCAGAGGCAATACCCACCAAAAAGGTAGACCAAGAGGTCATGATAGAGTTCATGGAAAGTCTGATCACCAGATTTGGCATCCCAGAGGTGTTAGTCATAGATAATGGTTCATCCTTCATAGGCACCAAGATGATTGAATTTGCATGCAAATACGAGATTTATTTAAAAACATCCTCAAACTACTACCCTCAAGGAAATGGACTAGCTGAATCTACGAATAAAAACCTGCTCAAAATTTTGAAGTGGACTCTAAAGGACAACAAGAGAAGTTGGCACTCCCTGATAAATCAAGCATTGTGGGCTGATAGAATAACCATCAAGAAATCCATCAATGCATCTCCTTATTCCCTGGTCTATGGCAAAGAAGCAGTCCTACCAGTACACATAGAAATACCAACTTTAAAGCTACTCAATCAAGCTGGTACATAAGAGGTAGAACCAATGGAGAACAGGCTGGTCCAACTCCTCCATTTAGAGGAACAGAAAGAACAGGCCTACAATCACTACCAAAAGCATGTTGTTGCCATGAAGGGATGGTTCGATAAGAAGACCACCCTAAGGAAATTTAAGGTGGAAGACTTAGTCCTTAGATGGAATGAGAAGAAGTCTAAACCTAGAAATCATGATAAATTTGATGCATTCTAGGAAGGCCCTTTCAAAATAATAGAAGAAAAGCAACACAACTCCTTCCAGTTGAAATATGAACAGGGCCAGGTTCAACCTATCCCTGTCAATGGCTTCCATCTGAAGTTGTACTACAAGTGATGGGTTCTTTCCACCTTGTATGTATTTTATGTAAATATTTGTTTTCTTTCCAAGCGCTTCGCCAAGGCAAAATGTCACGATGGCATGAATTTTCGGTGCACAATGGCCCCTTCAAAGAAATTTGTCGTGATCTCATGACTTTTGGGCAGCTAAGCGCTTTGCCAAGGCAAAATGTCATGATGGCATGACTTTTTGGTGCACAATGGCCCCTTCAAATAAATTTATCATGATCTCATGACTTTTGGGTAGCTGAGCGCTTCACCAAGGCAAAATGTCATGATGGCATGACTTTTTGGTGCACAATGGCCCCTTCAAAGAAATTTGTCATGATATCATGACTTTTGGGTAGTTGAGCGCTTTGCCAAGGCAAAATGTCATGATGTGGCATGACTTTTTTGATGCATCTGGGTGCCACATCAGATCTGGCACTGATCGGACAAGTAGAGGGCACCACGTCAGACAAATCAAATATTTTTGAATAGTTACAAAGAACAGGAGATGCCATGTCGGACCAATCAAAAGTTTTTGGTATTAAAGGCAGTGGCCTTGAGACCATAAAAGCATTCTTTTTAAGGTACATCGTACCCGCTAATTGGCCCAGAATAGAAGTGGCACAATTTTATTGGTCCAAGATAGATATGGCACCGATTTATTAGTCCAGTACAATAGTAGAGCAAATCATTGGTCCGAATCAAAAATGGTAACTCAAGGTTGGTAACTTTTTGAATATCGGCACATGAACCAAGACTCTAGGTATTATTCAAAATCTGCATCAAAATGAGTACCACCAACCACAATTGTTCCACATTAGTTTGATAGTTATTGCATGTCAAGTTGGCATGAGCATCCATAGCCATTTTGATCGCTCATCATCCATCTCCTTTCTTCATATTCCACTTTCCTTGTGTTTCCTCTATTCACTTAGAAAGCTCTACAACACACTGCTAATCATGCCCTTGATGGTTCCTAACTACCAGGCTACGAAATACTACCATGGCATCCACACCCCCAGCTGTTGCTTCTTTGGCAACACCCTCAAAGAAAAAGAGAAGCTCAAGAAAAAAGGGAAGCAACTTCGTGGACCCAGATAGCCATATTACAGACATAAAGATAACATGGAAAGAGCTAGAGTAGATTCAAAAAGATATAGCTATTAGGATGACCACAAACGTATCTATCTAGTCTAAGCACATTCTCATACCACTCTTTGCTCTACTGGTACATCTACCCCCAGGTTCACTCCTATCCTAAGCTGATCTAGGCAATGGTGAAGATGTATGATATCAAACATAGAGTAGTAAGAAACTACAAATGGGAAGCCATGTTCACGCTCGACCCAGACACAATCAGGGTCATCTTCACCTATGGAAGGAAGCCTATGATCCCTGCTATCCAATTTAACCCTAAAAACTCTATGAAGTACTACATTAATACCCTAAACATTAGGGCATTCCTACAATAAAACCTGTCAGACACTCTCTCTAAGAAGTCTGTACCAAAATCCCCTATTCCCCTATCCATATTCAAGAAAAAATATCTCTTTTCCATGCTGGCCATGGTGGTGGGATTGGAAGATGAAACCCAAGGGTGGTAGATTGCAGTAGTGTAGTGTATGTCTAATCCCAATTTCTATGACAAAGCACATGCAGATCCGTGCAGAGTGTCTATATTTTTTGATTGGCCAGTGTACCTGGCCAAACATATGCACATGTCCCTTTCTAAGCTACAAAAGGATATCCTAGACTCATTCAGGTATTCTTCGTATCTAGAGTGGATCTTTTTCTTCTTTCAAGCCAAGCATAGTGGATCTTTTTCTTCTTTCAAGCCAAGCATTTGAGCTCTATTTCCACCACCACAAGGGATAAAAAGAGGGAACTATTGTTAGTATGTGAATAGACATCTCTTTTGTCAAATACGGGTTTGTATTACCACTTCAACATGGAATTCTTAGGCCCTACTCTCAAACTCATAAATGGCCAAATGCCAAGAATTCCTAAATAAATGCAAGACACCTTGAGACACCCCCATGTAGAAGAAGGGGACTGGTTCATCCTGACATAGGGGGTAGTCATTAGGCTCTATGGCTTCACAGAGAAGCCTTTCCTATTGCCTTACTATGTCACCAAGTGACTTTTTTCTCTAGAGTATGTAAGGTAAATAGAGTTCATCAACAACAAGTTTGGGATAGGTGCTCAGAGAACACATACTTGCCTCATGCCTTTCCAATATGAAGGAGTGACAATGTCTAAAAAAGGAGACCACGAGAGAATCGCTCAAGTTCTAAAGGATCTAAAATTGATAGAGCTGCCACACAAGTGGAAATATGATCCTTGAGGATAAATTCACCCAGAGGTAGGCCACCCTGAACAAGGCTCCTTTCAAGCAATTCCATGCCTCTGATAGGCAAATTCAACAAATAGGGTAGAAATAATAATGAAGACCAATCGCTAGAATGGCACATCGAAAGAATGCAACCACTTCCTTCGTGGCATGATTTTTATGAGCACTTGGCATATTGGAGCCCAGGTTCAAACCCGAAGCACAAGCTCACTGATGAAACCATCAAGAGGATGAAGAAGAAAGGAAAATACTGGGATCATGCTAAAATATTAGCATGGTGGCAAATGAGGTGCCACATTCAAACATTCTCCAGATATGGTTTAAATATGGACACAAATTTTTCTACAAAGTATGATGCAAGTCACGATGAATGGTCTGAAACTCTAGCAAACAAAGTTCCCCTAGGAATCGATGGCATTCCCATAAAACAAGTTGAAGATAATACAAGAACAAGACAAGGGGAAAGCAATAGCAACTGAACAAGAAACCCCAAAAAGAAGATGTCAAGAGTTCATCCCCCTTCAGGATCAGACACAGAATTGGATGATAGTGCTTAGCTTGAACATAGGAAAAGAAAAGTAGATTCAGAGAAGGGAGGGCCCCAGAAGAAGAGAAGAATAGAAACATCCTCTAAAGAATCAAAACATGAAGAATCAAAACAAGATGAGGAGTTCGAGGAACGTGCAGAATTAGAAGAGCATAAGGAGACTGGGGATTAGGAAAAAATAAGAGATAGTTCAGAGCAAGTTCCTAGGAAAGAGAATACTGATGAAAAAATGATCAAAGTAGCTAAGGAGCCCCCCTAAAAGAGACCCCTGGAGAAGAGCAAACCCAGACAAAGGTAACAATCGACATCGATGACTCAAGCCTAAAGCAAATTGTAGAGGTCTATACCAAGAAGTCATAGGGGACCGAGGATGTCACTCCACCAAAGGCCTCAGGTATGTCTCCCATTGATCTTGATACTCCTTCTTCTTCTCCTCATTCCTAGAGAAATTTCCCTCCCCATTCTAAAGGTCAAGGTAATCCATCATCTTCCCATCAACCTCCTCCATCATCTTCTAATCAATCTCCCCCATCCACTCAACAAACTCCACCAACTTCACCATCAACACAGAGGACCCCACCAGCATCTCCCCCTGCTCATGAAGGGTCCCCTTCCAAAAAATTAAGTATGGAAGCCTCCTTAGCCACCACTCCTTTCCCCTTCTTCGCCAACCTGTTAAGCTTCCAGGCCATGCAAACTGCTTCCCCCACAAGCAACCCTACTATTGCCAAGTTCAAGAAATTGAAGAAAGCCAACATCAATACCACCACATGGTTGAAGTCATAGAGCTCCCAAATTTCTATAGATGTAGCCCACATTCAAGAAGGAATAGTGTTAGATCCCATCAGCATGTAGTGGTCCACGATGAAGATGACCTTGTTGGTGCAGAAGCTAGAAAAGGAAATGACTCTAGAGGACTACCAGGTTGAGGTGACTCAGGAGGATATGACTCAGCTACCCATGGATGATGAGTGGAGCAAGGCTCAGACTCATATGGGGATAATTTATCTAAATGTAGAATATTACAAAGAAAAATTCCTTTGGGTAGAGCAATCAAGAAAGTGTTTAGAAGAAGCCCTTCACCAACAGAAAACCACAGAGAAGGCTTTGAAAAATGAAGCCAAGAAATGGGAGGAGAGGTTCAACGAGGCCGCCCCTTACAAAGAGAGAGTAGCAAAGGTTGAAGAACAGATTCAAATGTTGTAGTAGCAAGTTGAAGACCTCAAGAAGCAGCTATCTGACAGTGCAGATAAGACCAATAGACTGACCAAAGAGAAAGCAAAAATAGTTCGGAAGGAGATGCTCGAAAGGGTCAGCTAGATAATCCTAAAGGCTAGGCCCACATTAGCGTACCTACTCAAAATCAAAGGCATATTGGGCCAGGTGGAAGATGAGTTCGAAGCATCAATCAAGCTCCTGGAAACAAGGGTGTCAACTGCTAATAAAATTTAGGTCCTGGTGGATAGCACTCAGGCGATAGCAAGGTATAGAGCTCACAATGCAAATTGGTCTCAGGCCAAGTTGGTTGCCTAGAATTTCTTCAAAAGACACAAGTTGATAACAAAAGGTGCAAGGATAATGCATGAGCTGAAGATAGAGGCTAAAGCAATTATCAAACATGTGGGTATAGCCAAAAATTATGGCATGCCTAGCTTTTGGGATAAAAATTCAAAACTCCGGTAGAAGATGAGCTGAAAGCCTCTTGGAAAAAGTTCCTAGAAGATGAATCCGAGATTGACAATTGGGAAGAGCCAGTTCAAGAAGATTCAATATTCACTATGGCTCAGGATATCACCCAGATGAACGCTTGTCTACACGAATTAAGTTTAAAAGCAAAATCTCTATCATATGACAAGATCGAAGAATTGGAATACCTGTATATCACCTTCAAAGAAAAGGTAGATACAGATGAAGAGACCTAGAAGAAGGCCTATGCCACCTACAATGAGGTTGTTCTAGAAAAGAACAAGCAAGAAAAGGAGAAACAAATAAAATCCAAGAAGGCCTCATCCAACAGTGCACCACCTCCGAGTCAAAAGGAAATAGGAAATTCTAGCGGAAGTACTCCAAAAGAATGATCGCCTCAAAGCAAATTTTTGTTTATTTTTTCTGTCTACTTGGTATCTTTCCCCTTCTTTCCCTTATTTTTATTATTATTTTATTTTTTGACTCTGTTCCCCCAATGGATAAAGGCTCTAGGTTCTAACATTCAGCTGATAGAATTACCCCAGGAGGCACCAAGAATGTTGGTCAAAATGACCACATCCAGGGAAAGAAGGAATAATCTCCTCAAGATACTAAGTGTAGAGGCCAAAAGTCATGATGGCATGACATTTTGAACAAGGATTGATTAGAAACCAAAAGTAACGATATTTTGAAGGCCAAGGACCAAGTAGAGGCCAAAAGTCATGATGACACAATTTGAAGGCCAAGGACCAAGCAGAGGCCAAAAGTCATAATGGTGTGATATTTTGAAGGCCAAGTACAGAAGAGCCAAAAGTCATGATGGCATAACATTTTGAAGGCCAAGGACTGAATAGAGGCCAAAAGTCATGATGGCACAACATTTTGAAGGCCAAGGACCAAGCAGAGGCCAAAAGTCATGATGGCACACTATTTTGAAGGCCAAGGACCAAGCAGAGGCAAAAAATCATGATGGCACAACATTTTGAAGGCCAAGGACCAAGCAAAGGCCAAAATTCATGATGGCACAACATTTTGAAGGCCAAGGACCAAGCAGAGGCCAAAAGTCATGATGGTGCAACATTTTGAAGGCCAAGGACCAAGCAGAGGCCAAAATTCATGATGGCATGACATTTTGAAGGCCAAGGACCAAGCAGAGGCCAAAAGTCATGATGGCACAACATTTTGAAGGCCAAGGACCAAGCAGAGGCCAAAATTCATGATGGCATGACATTTTGAAGGCCAAGGACCAAGCAAAGGCCAAAAGTCATGATGGCACAATTTTGAGAGCCAAGTAGACCACGAAGTCTGAGAGATCAGAGAAAGATCGATGTAACAAGAATATCTCAACTTATTTCAGTTAGAAGTTCCATCACTCCTTAACTTTCTTCTGTACCAGAATGAGCCTACGGGTATACTGTTGTAACAACTTTTAGTTTTTTGTTATGTAAAAACTCTTATATATAGAATGAGTGACCCAAGAAAATGGTCGGCTCTTAGGCGTTTACAAGGCTATGTATACAGACTTCTGAAAGCTAAATAAAGATCTACATTCTAGTTCTTGGCTCATTGGTGTTTTGAAATCAAGTATGTATGTGTTGTCTATTGCTAATTAAATCTAGTTTGAATGTAACCCGCATCAATTCTTAATCTGAATTCCTGCATTAAAATTCTGTTAGATCTACAATTTAACTTCACAAATAGAGTTGTATTATCATAAAGCATTCACCAAGGGTTTTAGTTTCTATGTTTTGGTTCTATTATGCTTCTCTGCAAAAGGTTGTGATAGTAGTTGTTGCTGTTGCTTAATCTGTACCATTTTAATCCTCTAGCCATAGCTATATTTCCCTCTCTTTATGCATCTCTCTCTCTTTTCCCTTTTCCTAAAAGAAGCAAAGGAACCAGCCTCCTCTGGAGATTGAACTAGGTAGACTCTATTCTGACCTGGTATTTCAATGTTGGCAAAGTCTTGGGTGCAAACGTAACCAAAGGTGGATTTTGCTCCAATAGGTTTGTCAACATGGTTGGAAGGTGTCTAATATTATTAATGAAACAATTTATAACTCTTGCTTCTTTAATAATGTAATTTTTTTTAGTGAAAAACCCCCTGCAGAGTCGCCTTGGTCTGAGATACCACGACTAGAGGCTTCTACACCATCAAAGTCACCCGGGAGTCGCGCTTGGCACTACCTGCACCAACATTATATATTGGATTTTGGGTACCAAATTCAAATTTTTTGTAGGGTGGAGATTCGAACCTGGGACCTCACTTGGAGGATTACCCTCCCCTCTCCAAATCATCTATAATACCAACATTTATAATGTAGCATTTGAGAAAAATTTTAGAGAGCAATGCGGTGGTCAATTTATTAGTGAATCTAGGTGTTTCGTCCTAGGGATTTTCTATTTGGTAGGAGGATTTCCCCATGGAGATTGTTAGTCGCATCAGAGATGAATTTCCTTGAATGTTGTTAGATGTTTATTCATAGGCTGCATTCATGGTGGACCATTTGATGCCTTTGCAAATATTTGGTAGTGTGCTACATGTACATGGAATTTATGGTGTCATTTTTGTGTGATTGGATCTGCTCTTATTTTATGTACCTTCACCCTCCTATTGGGTATGTGGATATCCTTACGACATGTTCCTTTGGAGATATTGGTAATAATTGTTGTACCTTCGCCCTCCCATTGGGTACGTGGTTCTCCTCACAACATGTGCCTTGTGGAGTCATTGGTAATTTTTAAATTTTGAATCCTTACCCTTGAAGTGATGCGGTGGACATGGGATTGATCCCTTGGTGCTTTGGAGTAGAACTTCCTCGGTTCTCTCCGGCCCTTTTGTTCATTCCTCTTGTCTGCTCTTGTCTCTTTGGTTGTTTCACTAGTTCACCCTTAGGGTGTTTGTTTATGTTCTTTGGTGGTGGTCCCTGGGGCTTATCTCTTGTAAAAGGTTGTGGGGTTCCTTTCAAAACCCCATTTTTCTTAAAAGTATAAAAAAATAATTATATGGTATTCTAAAGGCCATTGTATTCAAGGTTATAGGTTAAATTTCATTTATGAAAATTAATTTCATCAAAAGGGGGGTTAATTTATAAGGTTTTTCAAAGGTTATCACATTTTGAGATTAATCATTTGGATCATTTTTATTTCATATTTAAAGCAACATAAAAAACAACTCACTCATCATTTTATTATGTTTCATGAACAATTAATAGCATAGCATAATAAATATTACCAACACATGCCCCTTATTAACAGTTATTTACAAATCACTAAGGTATTCTAAGCACTTATTTGACATCATTTCAAACATACAAACAAGCATTAAGTAAAAGGAACCTTGGAAAAATATTATTTCTTTGCAAGAGAGGGTTTTCATTTTAAAATCCCAACTGTGATGGTGATTTTGCAATTGGGCAAAATTTCCACTCAATATTCTAAAGCTTTGATGAAAGAGATAGATATTTTATGCAATATGAAGAATTATTCCAATGGGACTTGAACATCATATACGACTCTGCACTTATAGGGTGTTGGCTTGTATTGATAGAAAATATTAAGTGGGGAACAAGAAATTGAGGTTACAGTTGATCTAGAGAGGAAGGACTTTGTAGTATCCTTTTTAGGAAGATTCCTCATAGAACATTTTTACAACCAAAAATTTGAGGAGTTCTCCAATCATAGATAGGGAAATAAAATGATGGGGGCTTATTACTATAAATTTGTCAAGCTATTGAAATACGTGCCCACATATAATGAGAGGATGAAGGTACATAAATTCATACTAGGAGCTAATACTAGAGTAGGACATGAAGTTAACATGAGAGAACCTAGTACACTTCAAAAGGCCTATGACCTGTCTAAGAAATCATAAAATTACATTAAGCCTTACTTCGACTATGAAATGTTACCAAAATAGGGTAGAGATGCACTAAGGAAAAGAAATAGCATAGGCTTCATGAAATGGGAAGGAGAGAAGCTAAGTAAAACCTCTAATAGTCATGACAAAAAAATTATAGGGAGCAGAGAAAGTTTAGGAGGAGGTTTCGAGGGAAGAACCATGATTCTAACAATCATCACAATGATAATAACAAACCATTACCTCAAGGTTAGGCTAACCCCCCATTAGTAGTAAAGGAAGAAGCTGAAAAATCATCTAGGACCCAAGGCTACATGCTTTGATTTTGGTGGACCACACTATGCTAACAATTTTCCACTAAGATAAGGACCAAGTTTGAAACAAAAAGTAACAGGTTACAAAGAACCTATACATAAGGAACCTACTCACAATACTTATGCAATGACAGGAAGTCTAAATATCGAAGGACAAGTAACACAACTACTTATAAGTAAGTTTTTTGATAAAAATATTAAAATTTTGATTTATAGTGGAGTTATGAATAGCTTTGTTTCCTCTAATTTCATTAAATATATACTGAAAAGGTCAAAAATCTTGGTACATTGATGGAAGGTTGAGTATGGTTTACAATAAACCTACTCTGTGAATAAATTATATCCTATAAATGAAATCATCTAACCTGGTAGTATGACCATTGCTTGTCTATATGTAGCACTACTACATGCTTTTGATATAGTCCTAGGAATGGATTAGTTACATGAACATAAGGCTATGATCAATTTTCAAGAAATGGAAGGAAAACACAGAGAGTGTATAGCTGGCAAGCGGTCTTTCAACCCCAAATCCTCTTGGTAATGCAACTTAAGAAATCCATAAAAGGGAGGAACATTTTATGTAGTAAAACTGAATGAGATAGAAAATAAAAAGAAGGAAGAGGTGTTTGGAAAACACCCAGTACTCTAGGAATTCAGGGATGTATTTCTAGAAGATTTACCTAGATTACCTCCAAAACATGAATTTGACTTCACAATTGAGCTTAAACCCATGGCAGAGCCTATTCATAGGGCTCCTTATAGAATGAACCCCATTGAGATGCAAGAGTTGAAAGTACAATTACAAGGGTTGCTGGATAAACGTTTTATTAAATCAAGTGTATTACCTTGGGGTGTACCTATTTTATTTGTAAATAAAAAGGATGGTTTCTTGAGATTATGCATAGATTATATAATTATTAACAAGGTAATAGTTAAAAGTAGATATCCTCTAATGATAATTGAGGATCTATTTGATCAGTTTAGGGATGCCACTATCTTAACAAATATTGATCTAAAATCAAGATACCATCAATTGAGGATCCGTGAGGAGAATACCCATAAGATAACTATTTAAACTCAATATGGATATTATGAGTTCATTATCTTGATTTTTGGTTTAACGAATGCTCTAGTAGCATTCATGAATTTTATGAATAATATTTTTAGGAAACAATTGCAATAGTTCATTCTTGTGTTCTTGGTTGATATTTTGATTTATTCCCAAAATAAGGTAGAGCATGATAGACACCTTTGGACTATGCTGGAACTGTTAAGGGAGAATTAATTGTATGGGAATCTATATAAATATAACTTCTATAAGTTTAAAGTACAATACTTGGGACATATCATATCATTTAAAGGGATAGTTGTGGATCCCAATAATATAGAGGCCATACTGAATTGGCTGGCTCATTCGAGTGTGACTAAAGTGCAGATATTCATGGGTCTAACTAGATACTACAAGCGTTATGTAAAAGACTAATCTAGGATAGCAACTGCAATAACAAACCTTCAAAGGAAGTGAATGGAGTTCAAATGGATAAACAAATGTAAGGTAGCTCTTAATTTTCTCAATCAAAAACTCACTAAAACTCCCATATTGAATATTCTAGACCCTTAAGATAGATTTTTTGTATGTACAAATGCATCATTAGAAGGTTTTGAAGGGTTTATCTCATAGAATGAAGTAGTGGTGGTCTATGGATCAAGGAAAATCAAAAGGTATGAGGTCAACTATGCTACCCATGACTTGGAATTGGTAGTCATAGTGTACGCTCTCAAGATCTAGTGATATTACTTGGTAGGAGGATATTTTTAGTTGAGAACAAACAATCAAAGTCTAAAATATATTTTTAATCAACCTTTTCTAAATTCCAGGTAGAGAAGGTGGATGGAGTTTCTAACTGAGTATTATTTTGATATTGAGTACATCAAAGGGAAAGAAAATAAGGTTGTCGATGCTCTCATTAGAAGAAGACATATTACTATTTTGACCCACATCCATGTAGATTTTATGGAACAAGTCAATAGAATGCAACATCAAGATGAATATTACAAAAAAATTCAGACAAATATGGAAAAGAAACCTAATGAAAGCAAGGATTTAAATATCAAAGATGGTTTCTTATGCTTCAAGGAAATGGAGGTGATCCCTAAGACTGATGATATGATAAAAATTATCATGAATTAATCTCATAGAACTTCATATTCTGATCACCCAAGAGGGATAAAAATGAGAGATAATATGAAGAAAACCTTCTACTGGCCAAGAATGAAAGGAGACATCATAAAATTTACCACTTAATATCTTGAATGCTAGAAGGTTAAGGCTGAACATAGACACACAGCTGGATTGTTATATCTCCATGATGTACCTATGCAAAAATGGTAGGTGATTTCAATGGATTTCATTGTAGGATTGCCAAAGACTAGGTTTCAGCATAATGCAATCCTAGTGGTGGTTGACATATTGACCAAGGTTGCACTTTTTATACCTAAGAATACTAAAGATGATGTTGTGATTGTGGCTAATAGATTTGCAAAGAATATATTTAGTCTTCATGGTTTTTTGTAAATAATTATTTAAGATAAGGACTCAAGGTTCACCTCCAAGTTTTGGTAAGCTTTACATCATGCCATTAGCACCAGGATAAACATCAGTTTTGCATATCACCTATAAACTAAAAAGTATATTGAGAGAGTGAACCAGGTGTTATAGGATATGATTCACATGTATTCTATGGATCAAAAAATATGGTGGGAATATTACCTATACTTGGTACAGGTTTCCTACAATATCGGTCATCATTTCATCTTAGGCATGGCACCATATGAGGCTTTGTATGATAGAAGGTTTAGGAAACCATTGTCCTGGGATAATTCAGAGGACCATGTTGTGCTTGGACTAGACATGGTTAGAGAAATGGAGCAACAAATAAGGATGGATAGAGAAAGGATTAAAGAATTCATGAATTGTCAAAAGAGTTATGCTGATCTGAAGAGGTTACCAAGAGAATTTATGGTGGGTGACAGAGTATTTCTGAGGGTGATACCAATGAAGAGTGCTATTAAGTCCACAAAGCTAGATACTTGTCTTGTAGGACCATTTGAAATCTTAGTAAAAAATAGTCCTGTGGCATATCAACTTGCCTTACCACCCAATCTGTTGAGGATTCATGACACCTTTCATATATCCTTGCTCAAAAAATACATTTATAATATTGATCATGTGTGGGATTTTTCTAATTTATAGATGGTGAATCTAGAGTCTATAGATGTGCGTCCAATAAATATTATTAAGTTTTGCTCCAAGTAGTTGAGAAAAAGGACCTTGAAGTAATGCAAGGTCCAATGGGATCATTATTCCAAAAGAAATACCACTTGAGAAAAAGTGGTTGATATGCAAAAACACTTTCCATTCTTAATTAAATTATGATTAAACATTGCTAATGGTTGAACATAGCCGAATGTGTTTATTCCAATATGGGGAGGATGTAACACCCCACCTTGGTGGAACTTCATTTGGTTATAAAAATAAATATTATGTGTGGATTCGATCAAAATTAATACATAGCTTAGTTTCATTATGGTTATGCAAATGCTTCTAACTATGAGTAATTTATATAGATAAAATATGTTGTTTTTCATTTGGATAAAAAATGATGATTTTGAGTCGGTTTGGTTGATCTTAATCTATTTAATGTGTTCATATTTGGAATTTGACTTGGATGTAGCTTTTGAGATAATTCCTTATGATTATTTATGGAGGTGATTGCTTTATAAGTTAAAATAAACTTGGAAATTGTTAAACTAAATATAGTTGAATTTAAGTTACCAAGATTTTATTTTGCATGAGAATAGTCTTTCTCTTTAATTCGTGATTCAAAATATCATGCATGATGATAATTATCAAGAGAGCACAATGAAAATTGAAGAAGAAAGGGGGATCAAACATGTTATGGCATTTGGAAGGTAAGTGGAGAAGAGAGTGTGGAGGGATGTATTTGGAGAGAGGGTGGATAGAAAGGTACGAGAAGAGGGTTTTTTTTTGTGGTTTATTCTTTGAGGTTTCTTGGATATAGAGGAGTGAGTGAATGGATTCATAGAGGAAGAAAGAGGCAATGCGGTGACTAAATTAATGCCTTAAACTTATCCTTTTATTATTATTTCTTATGTATGCTTAGATGAATTAAAAATATGTATCCATATGACTAGAAAAATGATGGTTTCAGTTAATGTTATTGACAATCTGAGTGATGTGCAGTTGTATTAGTTTTTGAGCTTCTATTTATCTATTTTAGTAGCTTCATTGCTTTATCTCGATAGTAGTAAATTTGGTTTTAGAGTAGAGAGATAATATGAGTGTTTCTCATGTTAAAGCGATGCCAAAATTATTGACCAAACTATTTCATTATTAAATGATATACTAGGTGAATATCATGCTTGAGGAAACTTGAATTTTAAATGTATTTTTAATAGTGTAGTATACCTCAAAAATTCTCATCCTTCACTGGAATTGAATGTTAAATTAATGAATGGATAAAATGATGCTCAATTAATGAAATATTGTCTTACATTTAGGTTGTGAATGTTAAATATTCTAGGTTTTGAAATAGAAATATCTTATCTCTAGCCTACAACATGGTAATTGTTTGAAAGAGCTTTACTTTTTCTTTAGAAAATGTAGAGTTTTTGTTAAATAAAATATGGTTTTGGGGTGGGTTTTCAATACAAATATCTTGTAGGCAAAACTATTTTCCAGATGTACCATTCACCAAATTGGGAACATATCCAGGAGTTGTGGTGGTTTTAGCTTTTCAATAAGTGTAATCAATATTAACCATCTGCATGTATTACATTGTGTAAATCCTAGCAAGACTATGTATGAAATAATACCTATGGGTTAGCACGATGATGTTGTAGTCTGAGTAGAATCATCTACCAAGGAAACTCGATTACCAAGTATTATCCCATATGAATTGTAAGAAGAGGACTGGAGGAATTTAATAGAAAGATCTTCTCCATAGTATTTCAACCACCAAGTGATTGTCGTATAGCCATCACTTGGTGATAGCACTTGTGCAAAATAGAGCGCCATATGTGATATTGTACAAGCGATTGTCTAGAACCTTATACTTTAAGTCTTTGTTGAGGCTTTGTGTCATTGTCAACTAAGAATTTTTTACTACCCAATTATCCATTAGTTGTTGATTATAGTAATCAATAATTATTGTTAACTCGAATGGTGATGTTTGATTAAGAATTTAGAACACTTGTGGTAGGATATCAAAATCTTGGTAAAGATTGTTTTAATGGTGATCTTATTGTGATAATTATTATTTTTAATTATATTATAACCTTTATTTTTCGTAAGGTAATGGTGAAATTATGTTTATCTAATGAAATTTGCAGAGGAATGAAAAAATAATTAATGTTGTGGAACTAGATATTACTTGCAGTATTGATTTGAATTAATGTTGTGGAACTACATATTATTTGCAGTTTGGATTCGATGAATTAAATATGAGCCAACATTTGTATTAATATAAGTTTAGTAAAAAGAGATATGAAACCTATCTTCTAGATTACTTTCTAGAAAGGATAAAAGAGGTCTCCTTTGAGGGATCTTGTGTATGATGAAAAGGAGAAAATTGTAATTGTTAGAATTTGAAAATAGCTATTGATTATGAATTGAAAGACCAATTCATATTGTTGTTTTCAAGAGAATATTGTAGTTCATATATTGGAAGCAAGGTATTATGAGATACCTTGGACAATGTATGGAACCATTATTTTCTAAATATTATAATAAAAAACAATTGGATTGGGTTTTCCCATAAGGGATTCTCCTAGGGTAAAAATGGTGTTGTGTGATTTGTTGTGGACCATTATTTATGTTAGTATGTTGCAAAAGTTAATGGATTATGTTATGGTCTTGATTACTTAAAAAGTATAAACAGATCATTATGAGTTAATGTTATATTTTTTATGCTTCAATATTTGATAAGAGATCCATGAAATATCTACAAGCCTTGTATGGTTTTATCTTACTATCACATGTGGAATAGTGGCACTTATATTTTGTTAAAAAAGGGTTCAAGTTGGAAATGTTAGTGAAATATTATTTACCTTCAATGAATGGGTACTTCATTATGATTTCCTTTTAGTTTGGTGTAATTCTTGTTATTAACTTAATGGCTATAGGAACACAAAATTGGTAGCTCATAACATGCAATGGAAAGGCATTGAACTGGAATTATTAATTTTATGCTAATACGATCATAAAAAATCTTGATGGGGGAATGGAACTAGTTAACTCAAACGAATAATGAAAGAGTTAGATAAACCTTTGGTGTTATAAAAATTAATCTTGTGATGAAGTGAAAATAAATGGTATAATGGGTGATAGGGATACCTAAGATATTGATTCCATGGAGTAAGATGCAAATGAGACACAACAATGGAATGATTAGCTTATCAATGAGAGGAGAGGGATAGTCGATTCTAATACGTACCTAGAACCTACATAGACGAAATTATGAGGTGTGATAATGAAAACATGATCCTTTGGATAGGATGAAAGAGAGAAATCTAGGTCATGAAATATAATGGGAAGGATGGATTGTAAATCCAGTATCTACACCTAGTACACTTACGTAGCCAGAAGTATGTAAGATGTAGGTATGGGTGGGAATCAAAAAAATATATACATGGAAGATTACTTAAGGAAGAATATCCTTTGTAAGTAGGTTAGTTCCTTGATAAAATACTAGGATAAAAAAAAACCTTACTATTGGTTGGAAAGTTTGGGTCCTGACACAACCATTAAAAATGATCTCAGCAAAATGGATATTTCCTAAGAAAAACCTACACAATTATAGGGAAGAATAAAAAATGATTATGGGATACAAGACACAAAAGGAAAACACTTATAGGACAAGGACACTCTAGAATACCTTTGGAAAATATTAGCGATGCAAAACTTAATTTCTTCTTTGGTTGATGTGGCTCCTATTTATAGCTTGAAGTTGACCAATTATGTTATAATTACCTCCATCTAGTATATACATTTGGTTGTACCTACTCCATTGATTCTTAAATGACTCATAGCTAGATTGTAGTTATTCTGCATTATCTTATTCTAGAGCTAACACTTGGTTACCTCTAAATAATAAGACTTTTTAATGGAATACAATTGTTTTAGATTATATCTCTCCATAATATGTTACTTCATCTTTATTTGGCTCTAATACTTTCCTATCCATGTGTTATATCAACACTTTGTAGCATTTATTGAAATTTGAAGCTTCAAAAGACCATTTTACTATCTTTGGAATGTAGTCAAAAATTTGACATAACATTTCTGGCACCTTGAATAGCCTTCCTTTAAATTTTTTATTTTTCAAGAGGATAAAGGATGAAGTGAGAATCAATGGTGACATGGAGATCATAGAAAGTGGAATATAGGAGATGATGAAGAGATATATGTGTAAAAAGGAGGTAAAATTATGGTGAAGAGGAAAATTGTTGAAGAAAATAATAGGGATAAAATATTATATGAAATAAATGGAGGAGTTTAATTGCTAGAATACTTTTAACTTTTGATGATAATATGCAAAGAAAAATAACTCTAAGAATGCTAAGAAAATATTTTTATTTATTTTTCTAATGTTTAAATAAAGAAGCATGCAAAATATGTGTTACAGAATAAAGTACACTTTGAAATGATACATTGATTCTTTTAGATGCGAACTAAATGAAACACTTTTCCTTTCACTTTTATAAGATGTGATGCAAAGAGAAAATAAATTTATATCTTTCTTAAGGAATATGACGATACTAATATTTAATATGTAATGAAATGCACTAATATTCAAATTTAACTTATTAAATATAAATATCTATGACATGTAAGTCCTAATTTATCTAAATTCATTTAATAGAAGAAGAAATGTTACATACCTAGGATAGTTTATAGGCCTAAGTTGATGAATAACTACTAAGAATAGAAAATTAAAGGGTGCAAGATAAATAAAAAAGTGCTTTGATCTCTTTTCCATCTAGGATGCTTCATATAGATTGTTTTAAACCTTATATAAAATGTGTGATGGCCTATGGGGCTAATGACAATAGCATGAGTACCTAATCATACTATTCACTAAAATGTAGGAGAAGAAAAATTTGATAAACATATACATTTTTATGAATTTGTTAAAGGTTTCTAGGAGAATATAACTTGATACAAAAGATTAATAAGATAGATAAGAGAAGATGTTTTAAAGGAGGCTTATAATTTCAAATAAATTAACTCCTTTGTATATGTACATGATGCATGTGATACACCTTCACGTACATCAAACAAACAAATCTCAAACATGATTAGATCTAATATTTTTTACTTAATATTAACATGATTATTTATTAATATTATTGGCATTACACTTATGAATGAAGGACATCATTGATAACAACATATTTTTAATCAAATTACAATTGAAAAATCGGGATCAAGAATCTATGGAAATCCATAGTGATATTTTGATGTAGGAGCTTAAGGATATCAAATTACAAAGTATTTCTTTCTATATACAAACATATAAGACTATGTAATTGGAATTATGATAATAAAATTATTAATCTTATGTAAACATAAGTAGCCAACCAAACAAATTCTTAAGATTGTACTTTTACTATATTAGGTAACTCTTCAAATATATATATATATATATATATATATACCCTCAACACTTTTAAATATAATTTAAATAAAATAAAATCCTTAAAATATAAAACCCCTAATTATACCATACCTTAAGTTCATATTAAATTTATCCTATGAATTTTTATTTGATGTATGTGTGCGTGCATCAACATCTTTATCAAATATAATGATGATTCATAATTATGATCTATCCATTCTTAGGGGGGACTTCAATACCTTTATATCTCCTTTCAGAGAGGGTGATGCTCTAAGATGATCTAAATCAATGCAATATTTTGCTTTAGTTATCAATTCAAATGGATTTAGGATGCTATTCCTTTGATATTTTATCATAAATAGGATAATAAACACATTGGGTGAACTCATATGGAAGAAATATTAGATAGTTTTTTTTAACCTATACAAGGTTATAAACATAGTATATAATTTCTTTAGACATTTTAATGTGAGCAAGATCAGATGAAAAACCCATTGTGTTCATATTTGACCTACTTAGTAATTAATGTACGACTATTTGTGTGTACAAGCAATATTTCATCACCCAAACAAAGAATTTAATAGCTTAAAAAAGGAATTTCTAATTTTATCCAAATACAGTTTTGTCTAGATTGCAATTTTAGCCAAATTGGATTTTTATAATATTTTATCCAGAAATTATTTTTATTGCAATGCATGTAAGAAAACTATAATATTATATCTAGATTTGATTTTATAATTTATTTGAATCTAATTGTATCCTCACTAATGTAGGAAAACAATATCTATATAAGGATGACCTTATAATCATTTTATAGCATCTCCTAATGGTCACCAAAGGATCTCCAAGAATATCCCCAGGGAAATTTAAGAGCTCTTTATAGGTGTGCTACTTGGGACATATTTTAGCAATTAAATATCTATTTGTAGAGGTGGCATACTTGGATGACAAGGGACACATTCTAGCATGAGGTGTCTTGCTGACTACAATGAAATAATTTGATTTACATTAACTTTAAAGGAAGTTTTAGGTTTGTAATTTTGATAAATTATGAGTAATTCTAGTATTGTAATTAAAATAAATTCTAGCATTGGACTAGATTTAATTTTGTAAAATATTCCAACATTGTAATTCTAGTAAATTTTGAGAAATTGTAAGTCATTTTGGCAAGCTCCATTGGTATTTAATTTCATTGGGCTAGATTCTTTTTGTTGTTTTCATTTCTTGTTCAAATTTGTCCTTGTGCAAGTGTTTAGGTTGTTAATTTGGGTCATCTTAGAATTATTGGCTTAGATCTACATTAATTGGTATTAGTGCCAAGTTTGGAGAAGATATGGAACATAGATGAATGTCATGGGCACCAAGATATTCTAGAAAAGTTGATGTTGCTAAGGTTTTAAGTGGAATTGTAGACAATATGTATTGCATCGAGACAATACAAATAAGGGAAACACATGTTGAGGATGTTAGTCAATATGACGAAGAAAAGTTGGTTCAAGAGACTGAAGAAAAAAAACCAAGTGGATGAACCAAAGAGTAGATTCTTGAAGGTAATCATAAAGATGGGTAGTAATCCAAAGTTGGATATCTTGTGCTACAATGAAAAATTGAATCCTAAGGAGCTTATAGAATGGATTACCAAAATGGATAAATACTTTGAATTTGAATCAATGGAAGACCCAAATAAGGTGGAGTTTACCTATACTAGGTTGAAGGGGTATGTGTCCTTGTGATTGGATCATGTCCAAACATAGAAGTAGAGAAAATGAAAATAAAATATCAAGACTTGGGATATAATGGTTGCCAAACTAAAATCCAAGTTTCTTCCATCAAATTAAGAAATGGGTCTTTTCAAGAAGCTATAAAATTTTAAGCAAAAGGATATGAGTGTGAAGGAGTACATAGACGATTTTTACACACTCACTTTTTATACTAGTCATATAGAAGATAATGAAGAGAATATTTTGAGGTATGAAAATCGACTTCACATGTCTATTCAAGATTAATTTGGTACGATAAAGTTGAGTTCCATGGAAAAGGCCTATCAATGTGCTTTGAAAGTAGAGTTGTCTTGAAGTAAATAAAATAATTCCAAAGGAAGAGTGTGGTTTTCTAAAGGAATATGACAAGCAAATAGTGGAAGAGGACAAAAAAATCAATAGGGAGAAGATAGTACTTTTCAAAGCATTTTCTTATAGAAAATTAGATAAAGAAGATATTTCTCAAGAGGAAGAGGTGGTTATGGTAGAGGAAGGGGTAGATAATTCCCCAAAAATTGATTTATATGTGGAAAAGTTAGTCATTGGGTATTTGAATGTTCAATAGTACAGTAGGGCAATGATAAAGGAAAGGAATTCAATAATAATATTATACAAGTTGATGAAGAAAGTATTGCCTCACAAAGAGGAAATGAAATAAGAAGATTCTCTTATGACAAAGAGAGTGTTATTGAAATAATTCAAAGATAAGCATGATTCAGTGCAAAGAAGTCCTTTTAAAGCAATATGCAAATTGGGAGGAATGTGTTGCAAAGACATTATGTAAAATGAGAGTATAGATAATTTAGTATCCACTATAATAATAGAAAATATTCGGTTGAAGAGGATTGAACATCCAAATTCATACAAGGTCTCATGGTTGTAAAAGGGACATTAAATTTTGGTAAGTGAACAATATATGGTGAAATTTCAAATTGTTATTACAAATATGAGATATTATGTGATATCATACCTATAAATGCTTGTCATATTTTGTTGGTAGGGCCATGGTAGTTTGATAAAAAGGTAGTGCATTATGGTAAGGTGGATGGATACACCATTGTGAAGAATGATAAGAGGTACATATTAAGTCCATTGAAGTACACAAGGAAGTGGATAATAGTCGTAAAATATTTGTAATATAAATAGTTTGTAAGAGAGATGAATAAAATAGAATATAGTAAAGGAACCCACCCCATCTTGGAGTACCCATAATCTCATTGAGGAATTCAAAAATTCCTTTTGAAATCTTAGTGGCCATATCATTCAACACATCTATCATGAAAGGAATCAAGCTATAGATGTCATGGACAATTTAGGCCTACTCCAAGATAGTGTTCATATTTAGCACAATAATTCCATCCAATATATGATTAAGGACTATCCCAATAGAAGTCACTCTTTACTATAAAACCCCAAAATATGGATTAGGTTCCCTCCTCCACTAGTAGCCTCCTTATTTTTCTAACATGGTTCATCTCATTAATTCTAACATTGTGGTTCATTTTTCTTTTGCTCATCTAATGGGTCATCCCCTCTTCGATCCACATCACTTGTTAAATTTTTTATCCCGCCACATACTCTACCAATCCTATATTGGAAGGAAATCTTTCACCCATCATGTGTCATACATTAGTTCCTTATTATACTTATTTACCATGTGATAGGAGAAGCCTTTTGTATGGTGTTAATCCTAATTGGAAGCTTGCAAAAGTTTCCCATGATATCCTTTTCCTCTTTATCATTGGTGGTTTTACTTACTATTATTGTATTTGGCTACTCATAATCTACCACCACCTGCTTGGTGATTATTCCAAATCATGAATCAGTATTTATAATTACAAACCTCAAGCCTTTTTGTGGCATCCCCACATCATTTGCACATTCTCAAGTGTGCAAATTCTTAGGATTCTCTTTGTGACTATCACGTCTTCTTCTAACTACCACAATGTAAAATCCACCTCTTGCTTTTCAATATTGGTATCAATGTTAAGGAGGATTTTGTAGCATGATGAAAATCAATGGTTATGAAACCACTTTGGTCTTGGGAGCATTGGTATGCACAATGGATTTTTGTTTACTATTTTGGCTCCCTAAAATAATTTTTTTTTTAAGAGCACTTTGGACCTAGAATTTCAACAAATATTGCTATAAATGATTATGGCCTGCTAGTGCCCTATTTGTTGTCTTTATTCCTTATCCTCCTTGGTGGTCCATGGAGATTTGTGATGCTAGTCTTGGTCATCATTTTTGTTTACCCTATCACCATCATTTTTTCTACCATCCCCACTCTCCTTTCATCATCCCTATTTCCATCATCCCTACTCCCCTAGTCACCATCGCTATTTCCACCATCCATGCTACCTCATAACCATCCATTTTTATAACATCCCATCCATAGTCCCTTATCCACTTTATTTTCCCCTCCCCTAACCATGGTCAATTACAATTTTTAGCCAAAGAATATTTAGTTGGATGATACTATGGAGGAAATATTCAAATATCGTGGCCTCATCATGTTCCTTCAAAAGTTCCATGGAAATGATATGGATATTTCCCAAGAGTTGGCCCACTCATAGGAAGATGATGTGTCTAATAAAAGGCTCTAATTCATCATTACCATTGATCTGATGGTAGTAGTATCTGAGCTCCCCAATGATGGACAGATTGTGTAGCATGTCAAACACTCTCTTGTTAGTGAATTATCCTACTTCACAGAGAAAGGATAAAGGCTCAATAAGGACAAGGATGGAATTATTAGAGATTCTCTTCCCAAGACTTGGAATAAGGTCATGGTGTTGATCTTTCAATACTTTACTACGAACAATACTAGTAAAGTCATTAACATCCTAGAGTATCTTCTCTAAACTATCAAATCATCTGTCCACAATGTTAATAAAGGATATTCTTCCTTTCCTATCCACTAGGACCTCCATATTATCATCTACAGATATATCCTTCAAAGGGATTATTACAAGGTAATTATTGCTTGTATTGCTAACTCCTCGACCCCTCCCTAAGAGTTAATTCACAATGAAATCCCTTCCTCTATTGCTCCAAATATTTTCCTCCAAATCCAACCTCTCCCAAGGCTAGCCAAATTCTATAGATTGATGCTAAATCTCATGGTAATCATCCAAGTGTAAAATCTAAATATCGATGTTGCTCAACCTACAAAAAGTCCCAAACACAGAATTATAAGTCCCCCATAATATTAGAACAATATGGTGATTGTTATAAATACTCTCCCACTAATACTCATAAATTCAAGTATGAGAATGGTCCAATGCAGTTCTCCTCTCACAAAGGAGCTCATATGTACAAATTATCTAAGCCCTCCAATCACAACCAAAAACATGTGTGCATTTCCTTCATCACCAAGAAGAGCTATGTGTAAGAGCTAGATGATATCATGAGCATCATGTCAAGGGCCACCAAAATGAATGCATCACTACTATAATGTGCCATTATTATCTTGGAATATTTTCATAGCCAATTTGAAGGTGATGATCCAATGGATACTAGTGACTCCCCTATTCCTAGTAATGATGATTGATGGGTCTTTTCTCCTCAACTAGGCTTGGTTTTGTGATCATATCTCTACTTTTCAAGGAGGCCCTCCCTATTTTGGAGACCATTGCTTTAATGTAATTTTTGTTGTCTTTATCTCAAAAACTATCTCCATTTTTTATGATGTCTCTTTTTTTTTGAGATATAGTCTCTCTTGATGTTATTTTTGTATAAGATTTTGGGATCCTTTCAAAACCCCTTCCTTTAACTAATAAAAAAAATAGAAACTACTAACAAAATGGATAAACTCAAGAAATAAATAAAGAATGTAGAAGCTACTAATATTTAGGTCCTACTTGAGCTAAAGAAATCCAAATGAGTTGTCCAAGATCTAAGTGAAATATTGGATAAGACAAAGGAATTAAAAGAAAGATCCAGTGAGGCTATAAAAATAATCAGGTTGTATGTAGAGGAGATAGAATTAGTAAGTGCTAATGTATCAAAGAACAACATTATAGTTTGGAAAGCAAGGGTTTATATTGTTGGAGAAAAAAATACAACTATGTCTAAGTTGAAAAATTCTAGATAGGAACTAAGAATAGTGAAACAAGGAATTATTGCTTCCTTGGAAGCAAAAGAAACTGAGCAATAATTGTTGATGAAACCAAAAACAAAAAAATAAAAGATTGAGAAAATTAATTCGAAATCTAAGCAAGCGTTGCAAAAGGAAGAGATAGAGAAAATAGTCAAGAGAGTAGTGAGAGTAAACTTTTAAGATGGAGATAACTAAAGTAGTTACCAAAAAAATAATGGGACGAGGTAGAAGTGATGACATAATCCAAAGAGGTTAAGAGAACATAAGGTAGAAAGTATCATAAGTATTTTGTTGCAAAAAATAATCCATTTGAATCTCATCAAAAAATAATGCATAATCCTTATGTCGAAGATATTAAGCTACATTTGGGTAGAATGCATGATAGGACGATAGCTTTGGATATATGTTATAAACCACACATTTTGATGAGACACATAAAAAAATCATTTTTATGCTCTATCAAGTCATTACACAATTTGATGAAAGCTTAGATTCTCTTTAAGGCTATGGTGGCTAGTGGTTTTTGAATAACTTATAGACTCTATTTGGCACATATCAGGCCATAGGATGGACCAGATATTTGAATATTAGAATGATTATGAGAATGAATTTCAAATTTGATTTGTTGGAACCATTTTTTTTATTTTATCTTTACTTACATCTATCTACCATCACTTTGTCACAAGAATTAGATAATATGGCTCTAGAAAATCTATGCATCCTATGATACTATAATCCTTGGTACCACAAGTAAGCCCACCAGTGGACCATTTGACCTCACAAATCCTTGCAATAAATTGTTGACCTATGCTTTATCCTAAATTCTTTGTATGGATGAATCAATTTTTTCTTGAAAATTCCTCATAGTTTTCTTGTATTCTTGTGAATTAAGTCATATTACTATGAATTGATGAAGCTTTAAAAACTCATCAATAATGTAAGTGACTTCATCCAAAGAAATATTATATTCCTCTCCAAAATATCTATATCTATTATCGTGCTCACCATAACACTAAGAATTTATTAGTGATGTTGCTATAATGTGTGATAATATAGTATATCATAAATGACAACATCATAACCATCAATATTGAGGTCATAGACTCACCCAATGAGTATGATTGAGCAGAGATACAAAATAGAAAGCTCCATAATAGTTGCTTTGTAGATGCTACCCTTTGTAAATTCATTATCTTCCTCAATATTGACAAATTGTTCTCTAGTATATGGCTATGTATCCTACAGATTGCTATATTCAACCTTGTCGAGAAAACTCATAGTTATTTCACCCTTAAACACAACAAGCCCTCTATAAAGGCCATTTTCTTAACTTGTTTTGATACTTAATTTTTGAATGTTTACATTGTTGGATAAGGTTACATTAGATAGCAATTTTCCTTGCTTAGTATAGCATAAACATATTTCATGTGAGGAAGGTAGTTTCCATGTGAGGGAAATAACTAAATTTAACTAACTTAGACTGATGCACCTTGCGAGTGGTAGTCCCAATCACTTTTTAGCCTCACATCACTAAAATATGATAGTAATAATTCTTAAAAAATACTATATTTTATAAATACTACATTAAAATTTGTCCTTGTATATGATGTCACTTTAAATTTTTCCAATAGGTATAACATCTAAATTTGATAAAATTCAAAGAGAATTTGGTTGAAAAGGATAAGAGGAAAACTTTATGTTTCCTAATTGTAAATAGGATAGGTTTTGCAAAGGAAAGAATATGGGAAGATCAATTTTGTAGAATTGTAGACTTATGAGTTTTTCATGGGCATAACATAGCTGGAGATTATTCAAAAACCAAAGAAAAAGTTGGGCAAAAATGCTACTTCGAAAAAATATTTTTTCTTTTGATGCAATAAAATTGTTTAGGAAATTAACCTTACCTAAAGTATTACCAATATGGAATTTCATATCAAGTAGATTGCAATTAATCAAGAATAATATTATATGGTCACTCAAGGAGGGGGAATTTACAATTTTTTTGTTTGATGCTTAGTTGAAGCCTTGTCCTCTTATTTGTGAATGACAATTTTTTTTTTGAATTTACATGGTGGAATCGATAGCCACCACGAATCCGGGTAGGCTGTCCATATTTTTATGGCTGCCATAGTATTCTGCGATGTCCGCCCAGAAGCCGCCATATAGATCTTCACGCAATCCACCCCTATAACCACCATGCCACAATCATTTTAAACCTTTTACGCCGTTGAAAGAACCAGGAAAGGGACAAGCATTCAGTCCGACGAGGCCCGAGATTTTAACCTTGGACCTCCGCCCCCTTATGGGGTTTGGATGAACCAATTGGTCTACACCTCGGACCTATGAATGGCAATTATTAGCTCAAGAATATCTACCTATAAAAATTCCAAAGGTTAAAGACTATATTAATGTGAGCAATAACTATAGTTTATGGATATCTATCAATGACCTAGTAGAAGGAGAGAAACTCAAACAAATAGTGAACAAGATTCAAAAGATTCTTCACTAGTTCTACCTACCTAATTTTACATGGTAATATGAGTTTGTTTGGAATCTATCAAAAGAGGGTTGATACTATGTTAAATTGGGATACAAGGATTTATAGCAATGCAAATTTTCTACTCTTAATGGGTTCTCTTAAAAAAATGTTTGGTCACTAGGGGCTCTCTCTAAAGATTCAAAATCCCTTTGCTCAACAATATAAAGTAATATTCTTGTAGTATATAGTATAAAAATAAGATATAATATACCTTTCAAGTGTGCCTTGTCTAGGAAGGATCTACAAGAATCAAATCATTTACTTCTTGATTGACCCTTTGCTTACACCATTTGGGGTTGCGTTTTTTAAAATATAAGAATATATTGGATAGCTCCATCAAAACTAAAATATTTAATGAAATATTATATTATATGTCTCAAATATAAATTATTATGTGTTATGTGAATGATTAATCCTATCATTATTTATTAGAATTTATGACTTAAAAGTAAAACTATATTTTTTTTAAATATATCTCAAAATCATGCCTAAGTTTAGAACCATATTATTGACTCTCTTGTAGAATGTTTACAAACATGGTGCTGAACATGGGAAGCCTCAAGTTCCAAAAAAAAGGTGTTAGTATCTCAGTCACAAGATCTAAATATTCATAGAAAGATCATGTACAACATTAGAGTTAACATAGAGAATATGATTCAATATATGATAAAATGGAAATGTCCATACATTGGGTTTATTAAAATTAATTTTGATGATGCTTCTAAATAAATTCTAGAAAAAAAATGATGGAGGTGGTGTATTTCAAAATAATAAAGACATAATTCTACTCACTTACTCATTATCATATGAGACTTTAAATAATAACTATACTATGACACTTATTACAAGGATCAAAGTTTCAATTGAAGAAGGAATAGAATATATTTTAATTAATGAGGATTTACAAATTATCATTTATATTATCAATAAAAATGGATGTGGAGATTTAATAAAAACTACCACTATTGTTGATGTTTATCAAATATTATTGGATGCACTCTCTTGGAAATGTGAAGCTATCTATAGATATGGAAATTGAATAGCAGTTATATTAGTCAATCCTAGCATTGATATTAAACTTGGAAAAATCCAAAATTTGGAATATAATTGGCTGAATAAATGTTTAACTCTTAAAGAAAATGATATGAATAAGTTGATTGTAGAAACATAATAATTTGACAAAGATGAAGAATATGTTTAATTAAAAAATAAATGAAGAATAAATTTGACAAAGAAAGGCAAGCTGAATAAACTTTACACCCTAAATAATAGTGTAATATTTAGTAAAGTTACAAAAGCAATTTGTAAACCTAATTTTAGCAAATTTTTGACCACAATGATCTATCAAATATTTACACATGATACAATATGAGATGATAGCTTCTTGATTATAATAATTTGTTGGGTATGATATTATTTAACATTTTGTAGTCATTATAAGTCACATCCAATTTAGATTCAATATATTTTTTTACTACATTATAACAATTTCTACATGAATTCCAAACTAAATTGTTGGTTTTATTATACTAGTTTCCATGGATAATTTTTTATGTCAACCTTTGAATAATCAAATTCCATACAATCTCTCTAGAGAGTTATATATATATATATATATATATAGAGAGAGAGAGAGAGAGAGAGAGAGATGACTACTACTATTATATGGTATATTTTACTGTCAAAATATTTATAAAAAAATAGAATTTTAAAAAAGATAA
Source organism: Wollemia nobilis (assembly GCA_028583015.1). Lineage (NCBI taxonomy): Eukaryota > Viridiplantae > Streptophyta > Pinopsida > Araucariales > Araucariaceae > Wollemia > Wollemia nobilis. Next base: position 7,834,800 of record JAQPPZ010016936.1, read on the forward strand.
AGAGTGTATTTCTCTATAAAAATTATTGTAAACCAACATTAAAAATAACAAGGTTGTTTGTACATATGTAAGGTGCAAAAAAAACCTTCAAAGTTGGGATACGTAGATGATAGGTTGTAAGGGTATGTATGATAGCAAGATAAAAGGGCTCTAAGAAATTTAGGTGCATGTCAAAAGTACCTACCAATTGCCAAAATGTACACCATTAATAAGCCTATTACATGTTGTATTATTAAAGTGTTGCATATTTACCTAAGCATCAATGTGCATGTATTCTTAATTTAATCCCAAAGCATCAATGTGCATGCATTCTTAATTTGATCCCAAAATAATGCATACAGAAACCTCTACAACATTCTCAACCCACATCTGTTGTTAAACATGCGTAGGAGAGGTTGTGCTATATTGTACCGATGTAAATAACATAAACTGCATACTTGAAATCTTATTGACATTGTGATTTGGTATGAAGAGTCCCACAATAAGTTGTTATGTTTTTTTTATCGTTCTCCATTATCTTTTATTTCTAAATAGTATTACCAACCTATGTGCCACTTATGGTAGTTTTTTAATTTCAACAAGAATATTGAACTACTTCAATATTTGTGAAATATTATTTCAATCATTTATCATCATCTATGGCTCTAATTCCTTAACAAAATTTGAAACTATTTTTAGATTTTTTTTTTTTTTTCAATGGGTTATATGGAATTGAAATGGACCCCATCGGAATCACATCATCACCACATAGTAGTATTACAACAAAGCTTGGATAATATCCATGTATTATTTGGCAAGATTCAAACCTAGGTCTCTTCCTTGAAATGTTGAGGAATGGATTATTTTTAGATTATTTTAGTTTTCATTTATTTCATGGATTGTAATAAGCATTCATTATCCATATATTTTGTCATTAAAAAAATACCAAATTACATGTAGATTCTCTCACATTCTACATCAAACCTTAAACAATCACTTGAAAATATTTCCCTACAAGAAACTTTATTATTCATGTTTTTTCAATAAATTGTATGGATTTATAATGCCAAATAAATAAAAAAATACCTCATATAGATAAATCCACTAAATATTTCTATATTTTATCCTTGTATTGGGCATTGTTGCTACTCTGCATATTAGTTTAGGCCTTCTTGACTTATGATTATTTCTTGATAGACTCAAAATTCCCTTTTTTTTACACTTGCAATCCTTCAAGGGTATTAATTTTTCTTTACTTCTTGCCATTAAAAATGATATTCTTCGAAATTTATATTTGTATAGATTTACTATCATACATACTCCATCCAAATGTTAAATAAGTTACCCATGAACTTGTGCAAATGATCCCATTTATTTAGGGGCTCTTCATAAATTTTAAATATTATTATTTAATCCAAATCGATTTTGTCTTTGATGGGTATTGACTTAATTGAAGGTAAACTAAAAGTGACTTGTGGTTGGATAGAATTGATGTATTATTATTTATTTAAAAATTTAACTATGAAAAAATTTACATAACCATTTATCCCTGTTAGGGAACAACATAAGACACTTATGAAAGGAGATATCCAAATCGATTTCTAGATTGATAACCTTCTACATAAATTATTTCTAATCTTATGAAAGGAGATATTCAAACATAAGACACTTTCTAGAAGTTAAACTCTAGTGCTTGCTAGTAAGTTCCAATGCTTGTTGGCTCTCTCATATGCTAACCTATGAATCTACTGAGTCTTTTTGAAAGAGTTAAGGTATTCTCATTTATGTTTTCTAACAACGTTTAGTTTACATTGGATTTTATATGAAAGGTTTAAATTATTACCATGCAAATTTTCTAATACAAATAAATTTAATATAAAATTCTTTATAATTCTATAGTTGATAACAAAAAAAAAAGAGTTATGAATATATTTTTAGTTTATATAAAAGACCCATAACATATATAATTTAATAAGTCTTTAATTAAATATTTTAATAAGACTGTCAATAATACATATGTTTTCCATTTACAACTGGAAATCTATCAAATTTTACAATGTTAAGATTACTAAAAAAATTGACTTTGATCAAGTATACATTTCTTTAAAAAAAAAAAATTACAATTCAAACCAAACATTTTTATTTATAGGAGTATAATGACTTTTCTTTTTTTGAATTGGTTATATATGATTTAAATAGACACCACACTTATTACATCATGACCACATTGTCCATATGAGAAAATAACATATGCAAATTCGTAGATTGATAATATTTTAAATAAATCATTTCCAATGTTATGAAAGGAGATTCAAATATAAGCCACTATCTAGAATATAAACTCTAGTACTTGCTAGTAAGTTTCAATGCTCTTTGGCTTTCACTAGTGAGTCTTTTTGAAAGATTGAAGGCCTTTTCAATTATGTTTTCTAACAAAGTCCTATTTTCATAAATTTTTACTATATAATTTTCTAATACTAATAAATCTAATATAAAATTCTTTAAAATTCTATAGTTAACCATACTAATAAAAAGCTATCAATATATTTCTAGTTTATATAAAGAACCCATAACATTTATAATTTAATAAGATTTGCATTAAAATTTTCAATAAAACTACCAATACTAGCTATGATTTCCATTTACAATTAAAAATTTATCAAAATTTATTATGCTATTGTTATTAAAAAACTTTAATTAAGATCCATTCTTATTAAAAATATTTTAAAACTTAAACCATTGGGAATAAAATACCTTTTCTAAATAACTAATTTCTAATCTTTTGAATTGGTTATATGTACCCACCCACCCTTACATCATAATTATATTATGATACTACAAAGAGCTTTATAATTATAAATGTACTACTCACTTAGCACCTTGGTTTGTTTGCCGGCATCGAATTGCGAGAATCCAAACATAAGAGTGTCCTGTGGTTGACGATTGAAGACGCATAAGCCTGAAACGAAGCACGCTATCTTTCCCCACCCTTACGAAACGCACAAACAAGAAAGTCCGGAAACTATGTCATATATGGGGCCAAAACAGGAGGTAAGACCACTGGATCACAGCTCAAAAATTATTGTTCATTGAAAACCTAGCAAGACGGGAATAAACAACAAAACAAAACAAGAAGAACGTCGAAACCTAAACAACCCTTAGGATATTAATAACGTCAGAAACAAAGATAGCGTGCTTCGTTCCAGGCTATGAATTTCCAATCGCCATGTAACGCCGTCGACAATCAAAGGCCCACGAAAACCTGCAAAGTCGAATATCGCCGGCCAGTTAGCTATTGCGCAAAGGAATAGAGCAGTCTGAATGCGTGCAAAAGGATAAGAAATAGGAAAGAAGAGACGGAGAGTGGACGGTTAGATAATTATTTTTAGTACAGCTAGGGCTGTGAAATGAAGAGGGCATAGTAACTAATTACTGAATCAATCCAGCTTGGGACGGGCCAACCGAAGCACTTACAGTGCAAGTTGCAGCAGAGCACATACAAAATTAATCGGGAGGAGTAAGCGTCCCCATGAGATATGGCACTTGGCTGTTCCCGTTGGTCCATCGCTGCCTCTCTGTCGATTCCACCGAGATCATCACTGCTTCTGCTTCCTCTTCCTTAGCCTTTGTTGTTTCATAGACATAAATGCCCCTTTTCCCCTCATATCGTGTGGGATTCGCTGCGCCTCGATCCGATTTGATTCCTTCCGCTTGCAATTTCCAAGAGTTTGGTATTTCGACCGTTGACTCTTCTCAATCTTCCCGTCCAACTAATTTATATGTAATCCTCTCGGAAGTAGTCCAAAACAATGCATTACGAGAACATGTTTAAGAAAGGACATGTTAAGTTAGATAGTAATTATAAAGTGGTTAAGGATTGTTTCAAATTTTTATCTTATTAATTTTATTTAATCTAATAAACTAAATTAAAATTTATAATAATAACTTCCAATTTAATAATATTTAATATTAAAGATTTCTGAGGAACAGTTCGTTGTAGATGAGTCAAGAAACATCACCGAAAAGACTGCGGAGAGTTGGGCTGTACGCGCACCAACGGTCGTGCGCCGTCGATTTGGGGACTGAAATATCTCTAGTCTACTTCCCATTCACTTTGTGGTGGTTATTATTACTCACTTTATATATTATAATAATAAATATGAATGGATAATACGAATGGGATTATTCGAAGGAAAGCATTTTTCAATTTTGGTGGGATGTCACATGGTAAAGTAAATAAAGCTTGGAATTTTTCATTTTTTTTAAGATTTGGTTAGTGTGATAAATTTTTACGACCAACACATAGGGTAGGGTTAAGTAGTCTCCTCTCAACCATGATCTCTTGTAAAGTTGAGAATTATGTTTATCAATATAGGGAATTTAACACACACCCACTACCTTACACAATCATTTGCGTCGCGGTTTGAACTTTGAACCTCTCTAAGAAGAGCCAAAGCTCGAACCATTGTGTTTTCCCCATCAGGGGCATATTTATTCTTTTTTTATAATTATAATTATTAACACATTTGAAAATGTTCATATATATATATAGAAATAAAGGGAGTTGTTTATATTCATATTATTTTTAGTAATTGTTAAGTATAAGCTATAAACCATGGGGGTTGATCCTAACAAGCCTACACCACCTCGTTATTGATGATTCGATCTAAGGGGGACCACCGGTCACTTAGGATTTGGTCACTTGAGATTTGTATCATCGGCGTTGATCTGATGCACACTTAGAGGATTTAGATTTACAACAAGCATGTCGTCAAGGTTTGAATTTATGTCTCTTCTTGATAAGTATCTGATCAAACAAACAACTACTAATCCACCTCGCTGATGCACACCTAGAGGATTTAGATTTACAACAAGCATGTCGCCAAGGTTTGAACTTAGGTCTCTTCTTGATAAGTATCTGACCAAAGAAACAACTACTAATCCACCTATACCTTGGGGGTTAAAATTTATTTGGGTGGTGTGATAAACCCCTAAGACCAATGTATAGGGTTGAGTAGTCTCATCCCAACTTTGACCCCTCATAAAGTCAAGAGCTACATTTCTCAATAGGAAATTAACATAGCCAAATGCTACGATTTGAACCTTGGACTTCCTAAAGAAGAGCCAAATCCCAAACCATTGCACTATTCCTACTAAGATATTTGAAAATGTTATATAGAATCCTAACGTTTTCTTTTAGATTTAAAGTATTATCTTATATTTTCTATATAATATTTCGATGCAACATGTTTAAGAATTTAAATTATGTTTATTTTGTTTAAAACTATTAGATTAACCAATGGTTACTAAGTGAAGTTATATATATATATATATATATATATATATATATATATATATATATCACTATAAACCCTAGCCTATTGGGTTAGACAAAATCAACAGGTCTACTGACACTCCAAGGCATCGAACTAGGGTAGCCAATCGACAAACATTTATTCACTACCATCAACCTATTCCCTTATGGGTATGTTGTGGTTTAAATGTTGGACCTCCCTAAAGAGAGGCCAAATACCTAACCATTGTGTTTTCCTCATCGAGTGTTAATTTTGTGTACTTGTGCTTTTAATTATGTAAATATGTAAAAAAATATAACATATAAACTAAAATAAAAGTTACAAACAATCTTTTAAGTTTCTATATATGTCAAATGGTTTTTATGTTAACATACAATTTTTATGACATAATAATGATAAAAATTAACACATATCTAAATAATAATGTTACATTAGTGTAACAATGCAAAATGGCCAATCCATTTTTTTTAAAGAATGATTATTGTAGACATCAAAAATTGATCCACCAATTGAGTCAATCTTCCTAGAACCTTTGGGAGGACCCTCAAACTTGTCCAAGCACAAGTTTAGGCCTCTCTTCCTCCCCCCTTATTTTTTTTTCTAATTTTGTCAAAATTGCAATTGGCCCTTACGAGGCGTGATTTTGGTAAAGTTCGGGTTTTTCTTAGAAAACCCTATTTTTTGGGTCAAATCCTAGGATGTCGGTCCTCCCTTATTTTTTTCACGCTTTTGCTTTCCAAACCTCTTATAAAAAGAGGGTTTTGGATCCTCTTTTGCTAACAAGAAGTCTTGAGAAGCAATTTCTAAGATTCTAAGAAGTGTGATTTGAAGTTCTCTTTGTTTTTGCAATCAAGTTTTCTAACAAGATCAAGTGTTCCATGGTGTTCTACTTTGCTCTATTGCTAATTTGTTGTTGTTGGTGGACAAGTGTGGAAGCCTTGAGGAGGAATCTACCATTTTGTGGAGGACTTCATCCTTTTGTTTGTTCTTTCGCTGCCACCAGGTTTATTCTTTCATTGTGTTACTTCTAAAATCATTTATTCTACATTTTGTATTGAAATTAGCATCCATTCTATTATTTTATGCTTGTGTCCCGAAATCACGATCTCCCTTTACAGGGCACTATTTTGGCAAAACCTGAAATCGCAGTCACTCCTTAAAGGTTGCTATTTTGGTTTCGCTAGGTTTTTTGGTAAGGTTTCACTCCCAAACCCTTATTTTCACTTGCATGTTTTATTTAGGCCATACCATTGTTATTTGTATCCTATTTTTTGCATTTTTTCATTTCATTATATCTTGTCTTGTTTGTTTCCAGAAAGGTCAACAATCACTTTTTCTTTTGAATGGTTATCTAAAATGACCAAGGGGGCTTGATTTTTGTGTCTCCAAGATAAAACTTACAATGGCCTAAGTAGGCCCCCAAATGTAGATCAAAATTTCTAGGGTTTTGTGAAACTATTTTACAGGTTTCGAAGCTGCTTGGATATTTTGGATGCAATTAAAAGCAAAGGTCAACCATCAGATCAGGTAAGTGTTCTATGTTAAATATCTTAGGTTATTTGTTGTTTGCTTTCTATATATTTCTATTCAAAACCTAGATCTTGAATAAAATATAAAATATTTTGAACATATTCTAGTCTTTTGAAAGATAAAAAATATATAACTTGCATTCTAGGGTTAATTATGTTTATGCATTCTCTTTAAATCCTTGCTAAAAATAAAGGGATATACTTTGCAAGTTAGGGTTTTAGTGATCATTCAAAAATGAGAATCATTCTAGGGTTAGTCCTTGATTTCTTGCATTGACTATTTGTCTTGCATTGTCCTTGCATTCTTAGCTTAGATTATAGAAATATGAAAAAGGTGATTGCTATAATATATACATCAAACATCTCCATCCTAGACTTGGAGCGAGTCCCAAAACCATTCCTGGTTAACCCTCCGATCCCCAAGCCCCCACGTGTAGAGAATATAACTCACCCCCATGGTCACTTCAACTCCTAGGAAATCTAGCTAAGAATTATACGTAGTAGGGTAGTTTTCCCCTTGTACATATTTGATGAACCCAACGTGAAAACATATCTTAGTGGACAAGATAGGAAACCTCTTCATTTTGTTCTTCTTTTGAAAACTTCAAGTAAGACCACTAAATTTGTTTTCGTAGAATTACAAAACATTGAAAACATCTTAAAGTCTTCTTATGTGTTTTTTGTTAGTGCTCTCCTCTATCCTTCCCCTTCCTTCTAATGGCTCCCAACACTAGAAGTAAGTGAAATATTTTAGAATCTGATCAGATTTTTCAAGAAGATGATCAAATTGATATGCAGAATCACAATCTAGATGCAAAAGAGGAAGACCATGAAGAAATAGGTACTAACTTTGATCCTGTTGAGGGGCCCAATGGATGTTTGACTTTCACTTATTTTGATCATATATGGGGTTTTATGAAACATCATAGGGAGGCTTTGATTAAATTTATGGAAGAAGAAGCCTCACTTGAAAGAGGTGAGATGCCTCCTCCTCCAACCATCTCTCATAGGCATGTTCATAACCACCCCTTGTTTGAATCTTCACATAATGCTAATCCTTGTCATAAACCAACATATGCTACTACCATGACCACCAATTTTCTAAGGATTCCACAAGTTCCTTGAAATAGTAGTGCATATCAAGATTATGCTCAATTTGCTCCTCATTTTTCTCATATCAACATTCATTATTATGTTCTATCACTTGTTACTTATCCTTCACAACAAGATACTGCACATCACAACCCATACCATAACAATGTTAATACCTCCAAAATTTTCCAAGTTCCCTTTCAACAACCTACCTATACCCGTCCCCTAGGGAACCTAAGGGTATTACACAATAATAATCACAATTTGCAAAGTTTAACAAGTATGGTGAAGTAATTGGTTTCAAGAGTGGATATGAGGAAACCACCAAGATTGACCTACAACTATAGATAAATGTGCAACCGATCCTTAGACCCTATTGTCTCTTCTAGGCCCTATCCTAAGCATTTTTCAATATTGATTTTGCCTATTTATATGGGAATTGTTAGCTTTTGATGAGATAGTAGTACAACAAATGCAACCACAAGATGAAAGATAACTAATCTAAGGTAACTATAAACTAATAACATAGTAATATGAAGGAAAGTAATGATATGAACATATGAAAATAACTTATAAATATACCATTAATGAAAGTTATGAAAATAGTGCAATGTGTTATAATGGATGACATAAACACTCCATAAACAGATATGAAAGGACTACATTGTACCATACTACTAAACTATACTACACACTCTCTATATTTACTACTCTCTCTCAATAACACTCACTATGAGGCATTTATAAAGGAATATAGATTCCTTAACCCTTACTCTACCTATCTACCTGATGTACAAGTGGACTCCTTGTACAATTACAACTTGCACATTGACACTTGTAAATTTATTACATTACTTAAAGTAACTAACTTTAATCTAAAGTAAAATCCTACTCTAGTTATGTACCAAAGGTGATACATTTACTTGTACCTAAATGATGTAATATACTCTCTAACACCCCCTTGTATTACATTAATTGGGTATTGAAGACTTTAGTATTCAATATGGATCTTTTATCTCGTATTGAAGTTTGAGTTCTCCTTCTTTGTTGTCTATGTCTTATTCAGGAAAGTCGTTAGTATTTTAAAAAAATATTATCTTCACTATGAGAGCTTTGACTTCATGATAATTTGTAGGATCTTTTAGTTCTTTGATTTCTTGAATCCTTTGAGCTAAGTGTACCTTTTGATTTCCTTCTCGATATTGCAATTGAGGATAATTTTATGGTCGCTAAAATTATTATTGACAAGGATTATTTTGAGCTTGATATTACCTTGGTTGGAATGCCCTATTTGGTTGGCTTCCATAGTTTTTTTATTTCCCTGATTCTGGTTTCCAGGATTGAATCTGTAGTAATTAGTGCTATGACCTTTTCTCCTATATGCATGATAATATTTTTTATTCCATGGTCTTCATCCTTTTGAGGATGAGGTACCATTTCCTTGTCAAGTATCTTTTAAAATCAATGCATTGTTAGTCATTTCATCCTTAATAGTATTTTCCACCTCATATTATTCAAGAATATTAACTAGCTCATCAAATAATATATCTTTACTTAGAACTTGTAAATATGTAACTAGTTGTTTGTAGTTGTCAAGAAGAGCTCCAATGGTTACTTGAACAAGAAATTTTTCTTTAACCTCTTCTCCTAAGGTTAGTAATTTTCCTTTAATATTTGCTACCTTCCTTAGGAATAGTTGTACACTTTCACCAATGTTCATATTCAGGGAAAGTATTTGAGTTTGAAGATTTAGGGTAGTAGCTTTATTTTTCCCTTCAAATACTTTTTCTAGATTCTTCCAAGCTTTTGTAGATGTTCCTGCCAAACGGATGTGAGGTTATATTTCATCTATGATGAAAAAATTGTTATCATTAATACTTTTAAATCACTTTATTTAAACTTTTGAATCTCTGTATCACATGAATTAGGTTTAGTAGTTATTCCATTCACAATTTTCCAAAGCTTCTCAGCTATTAATATTGCCCTTACTTTGTTTTTACATGAGGATTAATTCGTAACTTTAAGTAGTTGATATTCTGTAAGGATGAATTTATTTGTTGGCATGATGATCCTTGTTGGATACCTTATATCTCCCTAATTTAGTTTGATAAGAAATTTCCAAAGCCTAGTTTTTGTAGGAATCATGCCTCTCGAGTGATTGGAATGTGCTATAAGTTTGATAAAGTTCTTAGCAAGTAATAGTTCACCTTTTGGGTTGATTTTGAAATATTTTTGTAAATAATAATAATCAACTCTTATTTCACCTTATCTCTCCTAATGAACTATGCACTTATTAATTTAAAGTTCTCTATGGTTGGATTTATTTTATCCCTTTAGTATGAGTATGATACAAGTGTAAGTAAATAATTCCAACTCCTTTAAGTAAATGATGAACTTCCTTTTATAGCCATTAATATCCAATAGTTTAATATTTCTAAATTCCAATAATCTATGTTTGATGTAGTATACCTTATATCTCCCTAATTTGGGATGTTATTAAATAACGATAATAATATTTGCAAATTGATATTATAAAAAACCAAGGTTGAAAACCTTATACCTCCTACTTGGTGATTTGCAAATATTTCACTGTTTGAATATCAAGTAATTTTATAATGTTTTCTACATTTGTTAAAATTGCTTGTTAAGGTCGATATTTCAATGAAATAATAATCAATTTTCAACATTATATTTATCACCTTATAACTTATAATTAGAGGAATATAAATAATTAGATGATATATGTATTTACCTCCCTTCAACATATAGCAAGCGAGTTGATTAGATGGCAGTGAACGTTCTAAATTTCAAGTGTTGATCTTCAATGTATAATATGAGCATTCAATGCTCTCTCCGAATGGTGCTAGTCTTAACCTCATAATCTAAGCATTCAATTTTATTTCTTATTTTGGATAGTGCTAGTATATGATAGGTTCTCACTACACTTTTACTCTGAATGAGATGCTTCCATTGCATGCTTTTACTAATATATAACATAGTAGTTACTTCACTCTTACTTCATTGTTCCCTCACTCTTACTTCACTATATTATCTAGCTTCGTTGGGTGCTTAAGTAGCTTCGATGCACCTCAAAATTACACCCACATGGCATTACAATATTGAAGAGAGTTAAGTTCTTGAATAACGCTTGTTAAGATGCTTTCAATGCTTCTACCTTTTTTGAATGATGAGCTATGACAAATATGCTCCTTAACATCTGAATGATGTTTTCCAACACTCAATAAATGGATGTTACAATGAATGTTTTATTTCTATGTAGACATTATGGGATATGTGAGCACTCTATAAATAGTGCCAAGCAACAACTATTTCGTTTACATGTAAATATTTCTCCAACATTTATTAAACCTTATAACCTCTTCTTACCGATGGATGCATTGTTATATCTTATCCTCAATGCTTCCCTTAGGAGAATGATGATGTTATTCTTTTTGCAAGATATTGGCTTCAATTTGAAGCTGATTTTATGGTACTTCAAAGATGGTTCTATGGTGCTCTATTAGTGATTATAGGTGTTGATCTTAGCTGGCAGTTTATCCATGATATAACCTGGTATTGCACATTTTTTTTGTAATGAGTTATCCTTAATGTTATCTATATGCAATGATGATAGCTCCATTTTTATATAGGTATGATTTTATGGACACTCAATTTTGTGGTTGATGGGGTTTCTTTAGACACCTTAATGTGAGCCCTTTGTTGTATTTTTACCTTACTCGAGTAGTGCTCTTTTGCTAGCCGCTTTGAAGTGAGTCTTTTTGGCTATTGGAGTGTCCTTGAGACACTTAGTATTTGTCATCTTTTGATATGTAGGATAAGATATTATGGTATAGGAAATTGATGTAAATAGTTATACAAAAGTTAGAATACATTAAATTTGCACCTATATTTGAGATTTTCAAATATCCTTTGGCAAGCTTTATTTCTATTAATTTTGATGGTGACTTCTTTGTACTATTCCTTATAGGTAATAGATTATTCTATGTTGTCTTTCTTAATAGACAACACTAACCTCTAAATATTTACTTAGATAACTTTAGCACCAATGAATCCAATATCTTAACCATGCAACTAAGTTTAGAGGTTTAATTTTGCACTATTTTTCACTTTAACTAAACAATCCTTAGTGAAATTTGAATAACTAGTATAGTGCAATAATAGTTTCTCCTTATTAATTCTGTAAATTAACCCTTAAAGTTACTCAAATAATGCACTAATTTTCACTACAACTTAAAATTCTTCGTGCACCTTAAGAAATTATTAAAACAATTAGTATAGTGCAATATTGATCTTGCCTTATCACTCCTAATGAAACTTAAATCATGCACTAGTAATCTCTATAGCTCTTATGGTCTTCCAAATGATAACTTTTCTTCAACATTCTACTATGGAAGTGTTGGTAATGAGATCTTCCTCTCAGATCTTTGTAGTTTGTTACTTTTGGGATATGGAATAGGACCTTGCTAGTCCTTCTTCTACAATCTACAGGCTTCAATAGAGATCACCAACCTCCTATATTCTATAAATGGGAGTTCTTTAATAAGACATCTTGTAGGTATTTTTTAGTTCCTTTGGCTGATTTCTTCAATTTGTAATGGAGATTACAAATCTCCTATATTCTCCTAAACTCTTCTCTAGTGTCCCTTGAATCAACATTAAGACTATTATGGCATTTTCTTCTTCTTCTCTAGAGTCACTTTGTAGGTCTACAATCTCTAGTAATTGGACCTCTTATTTAGGCTTCCAAATATACAATCCTCCACTTGTTTCTTATGGTGTTGGATTGATTCCAAAGAATATATTTTTCCTAGATCTATGTAGGAAGATTCCCAAATCACTTTGAATCACCTTTTCCTATGACAATATATTAGGATTGTAATGGAAAATTTTCTAAATCTAGAGATGACCAATATTCACTTGAATTTTTAATCTATTGGAATTCGTGTCGAGTCCTAGTCTTCACAAGTATTTTTGCAACCCTACGGAAAGATTCTAGCCAAATGCAATCTAAAAATTTATGTCAATAATATTTCTAGATTTTTCTAAATCTCTCTTGTGGCTCTCCCTATCTGCTAACTAATCTATCGTGGCTATGATACCACTATTAGCTTTTGATGAGATGGTAGTATAGGAAATGCAACCACAAGATGAAATATAACTAATATGAGATAACTATAAACTAATGGCACAATAATATGTAGGAAAGTAATGAGATGAACATCTACAAATAACTCAAAAATATGCCATTAATGAAAGTGATGAAAATAGTACAATGCTATATAATGGAGGGCATGAACACTCTATGAACAAATATGTAAGGACTGCATTGGACCATACTACTAAACTATACTACACACTCTCTATATTTACTACTTTCTCTCTATAACACTCACTATGAGGTCTTTATATAGGAAGATAGATTCCTTGGTCCTTTGTAATGATCCAAAATCTAGCTACAAGAAAGCACACATAAAAGAAAATAATTTATTTTCTAAGGAGAAGAATTCATAAACCCCTAACTGACCTATGGTTAGTCTATTTTTTTTAAGATCACTAAGTTTCCCAATTTTTATAAAGCGTTACATTTCACTAAATACCCTGCCACAAGTTTGTCTATGTGGGTGTATTATGTGTTACCACAAATAATCTTATCTATATCATCATCCTTGATGAGCTAAAATTATCACCTTCAATCAGTCGAAGGTATACATCCATCACTATATCATACACAAGTCCATCTATGTAGGTATGTTAAGTGTATTGCAAGTAAAGCTATCCATATCGTCTCCACGATGAGCTATCTTAACTTAGATGTAATATTTTAGTCTACTTAGTTTTCATTATCCCTAAGGGGTCTTAATCCCTTAGGTATTCCTACATTCACCCTAAGGGGTCTCAATCCCTTAGGTCACTCTCTAGGTTCACCCTAAGATCTCAATTTCTTAGGTCACTTTTATGTTTAGCAAGAAAACAAGAATAATTCACTCAACTCAATCAAGAACATATATAACACATACAAGGGTATTTAAAAATGAAAAGGCATTTAAATAGAATTAAGTAGCAAATGGAAGAGGAAACTAAATAACAAGTATAAGCAAATCATAATCATAAATTATAGCTACAATTCCCATTCGTTCATCAAGTTATTACATTTATTCAAGTATGGTAAAACCTCCATACTTTTGAAAGAATAAGCAATACATTACTAATCATTTAGGGATATATCCCCAAAATTCTAGTTGATTAGAGCATAAGTAATTCAATGCAAAAGTAATTTAGACTGATGTATATGACTTGACTGCCATCTTTGGTACTCCTTTTTCCATCGATCATTTGAGGATAGTAGTGGATCAGGGCACTCATGGTTCCATTATAGACATTCTTCTAGTTGCATTTACCATTTTCTTTTTCAAATTTTAACTTTACAATTAAATTAAAGTATCTAACCATCTACTGCATAGTTGATATCATAAAAATCACTATTTTTATTTTCACCTCTCATTATCCATAGAGAGTCTTTCAACAAATACAACTAGATCACAGGTTTTACTTTAATCAATCCATTTCAACCTTTATTCAACAAATTAAAGTCCCATACCTTTAATCATTAAATAAACTAGGTTCCTTTATTTCATAAATCAAGTCTCATTACTTAATTTATAAAATAAACCGCCTTCTCTTCATTTCATAAATCAAAGTCCCATACCTTTAATCTAGAAAACAGAATATTTTATTTTATTTAATAAATCAAAGTATCCTTACTTTAATATATAAATGAACCATTTCCATTTATTTCATAAATTAAAGTATCATACCCTTAATATTTTTTTATTGTACTAGAAGAATCAATAAATCATTACAATTTTCTATGCCTCTTCATGGGTTCGAATCTCGATCCTTGTCATCACTATAACCTCCAGTTGCCTCAGGATAACCTTTTACGTAGCTAGCTATACTAAGGTGACATACCCATCGATACTACGAGGCCTGAGGGATTAGAACCCTAGTCTTTGCGCTCCTACAGAAGCATTTTGACCATTGAACCAAGCCCTCAGACCTATCCCATACTCTTAATCTATAAAATAAACTATTTTCTTTTAATTAATATATCAAAGTATCATTACTTTAATTTATAAATAAACCATTTCCTTTTATTTCATAAGTTAAAGCCTCATTTCTTTAGTCCACAAAATAAACTATATTATTTTCTATAATAAACCAAAGCATCCTTACTTTTATCCATAAATAAACCATTTCCCTTTATGTCATAGATTAAAGTCTCATACTCTTAATATAAATAACAAACTATTTTCTTTTATTTAATAAATCAAAGTCTCCTACTTTAATCCATAAATAAATCATTTCTCTTCATTTCATAGACTAAAATCCCATACCCTTAATATATAAAACAAACTATTTTTATTTATTTAATAAATCAAAGTTTCCTTTCTTTAATCCATAAATAAACCATTTCTCTTTATTTCATAAATAAAAGTTCCATTCCCTTAATCTATAAAATAAACTATTTTTTTTATTTAATAAATAAAAATATTCTCACTTTAATCCATAAATAAATAATTTTCCTTTATTTTATAAATTAGAGTCCTATGCTCTTAATCTATAAAACAAATTGTTTTATTTTATTTAATAAATCGAAGTATCCTTACTTTAATCCATAAACAAACCATTAATTTTATTTATTTAAATAACTAATTCAAATGACCCTTTTAATAAACCCCAAATACTTATAAACAACTAAATTTTGCTCTTTAAAACATACATGTGAGTTAAAAATATAAAGATCTACCATAGTGCTGCTCTAAAGGAGTCTATGCAATCGGTTGTCCACTAATGTCAAACAAAAGGTAACAATAAAGACCTATGTTTCAAAACCAACAACATCTCGACCTCAAGAGTTTTGGTGACCCAAGGAGAGTAAAATAAGGTCCACACCCTAGCTAACATTCACGGTCACAAGTGATGATAACACAAATACTAGTGGTTATGTGGCTTAACTAGCAAGCATAGAAATGGACAACATTCACAGTTAGGTTGGGTAAGCACTTTCTCTAACACATATCAAGGGGTTGTTTTGGTAACTGACTCTCTTAGATAAAGCACAATCTAATCGGGAGTGAAAGACACCACCGTGAATATGGGGTGGTGATCCACTACAACAATCACTACTCAACATAAATCTTAGTCAATAACACTAAACAAGTGATGCATATATGTGTATTTTCAAGTAAACAAAGGTTGTTTTAAAAGAGAAAAGGTTGAAACTCAACCACACCATGGATGATGACAATAAAGACATGAATCCATGAATGAGCACAAACTAAGGTTTTCTTTTTACTAAAAATTTTACAAAAAAAACTAATAGTTTAAATTTCAACCTAGGATTTTCTTAATATTGGTTTTCACCCTTCTTATTAATGGAGTGCATCCTGAAGGTGCTAGTTTACAGATCGTCAAGTATCTAGTGTTGCTTTTAGAACATCAACTACTAGGGCATTTGAATTTTTCTAGGGAAAAAGAAATTAATATCTCCCTTTTTTCTGGTCTTGCCCTTTTCTCTTCCTAATGTCATGGTTTCATCCCCTTGTTTCCTTGCATCTTGTCTCCCTTAACTCTTTCATCCACCCACCATAAATTCTATCTCATCCAACTCATGATGGTAATCTGATATTTTGAATTTTAAAACATTCTTTCCAATTCTCAAATTTTTGCCTTAAAGGAGTTGATCGCGATAAGCTTTTTTTTTTTTTGCTAAGTTGAGTTTTATATACAAATTGGATTTTTTAAGAGGATCCAAAAACCTTATAACAAAAAGGGTTGTAGCACTGAGAATTTAGGCAATGCCTTAGTACATGGAAATAAACATAAACCGAAAGGAAAAGAGCCAAAAAAATCCTTGATCCAGTAGAAATACCAGATTCTAGTACCAACTAGTGAGACCCACTTCGCCAAAACACCATCCTCCCGATGCAGTCAGTCTGGGATCCTCCCGGGGGTGGATATAGTGCACCTGCCCAGACCTGAGTAGGGAGAGCGGGAAGGCCAAGAATAGCCTGAAACCAAATATCCTGCTTGAAAATTAGAAGCAGGAATTTTTGGAAAATTGGAGAGGATCCTCACCTAGGGACGATCCAGGATGCACCCCAAGGTGTAGTAGAGTATTAATAAACTATGTGAGCAAAGTAGCAAGCAATACTGAGATACAGTCTAGGGTGCAACAGTGGGACAACCTGGGAAATAGCATCAGGATCCTCAAATAAAAAAAATGGAAAACCTCCACTTGATTTTGTAAAGTGGAAAAACACTACTGGAGATATCTACAGGCCAAGATATCCCTATGCACAACAAGGTGAAATATGAGGAAGCCAAAAGGATCCAAGAAAAATAGTAACAGGCACAAAGAGAGGATCCTTGGAAGCCAAAACTAAATGAGAAAGGAGGGACCATAACTACAAACACACTAATCTCTAGCTCCATACTAGATAAAACAAAATATAGCCCCCACAACTCCAATAGAAAGGCCTAGGAACAACAATCCTCACTCATGAATAGATCTAGGAAACTGGAACTGGGACTAGAAACCACTCAGGAACAGGAAGAGGTCCATCCCCAAGGCCAATAAAATGCTTTGAGAGTCCACCAAGAATTAGGAACAAAATGTAGAAGCCAAAAAATAGGAACTAAAGAAAAAACCCTAAGGATCCCAGGTGGGAAGTAGTAACAAACACAAATATACGATTCTCGAAATCCTAACCTGAGGGAACCAGGGTCTACATGCACTGATTGTGGATCCCCTTCCCAATATAGAGACATGGAATAGAAAACCTAAGAACCTTAGAAAAAGGGACCAAGACCCCCCATCCTTGCTCATGAACAACTTTAGGGAACTGGGACTGGGAACAACCCAGGCAAAGGAAGAGGCCCACCCCCAAGGCCAACCAATGCCTTGGGTGTCCACAAAAACATAGATCTAGCAAGAAGAAGCCTCCTAACGGGAAACCAAAAAGGGCCCTACCCAAAGGGACGGGACCAGCAGCAACCAAAGGCATCCTAGAGAGGAGTCACTGGAAAAAGAGGAAACTGGCCCCCCAGACCAAACTCGAAGTAGTGAGGACCTCACAAGATGCACCAGGAAGCAGTTGAAAACCCAACCTACCACCACCACCAACCGAGGAGGCCCTGAGAATCGAATCCAAGAAAAAAAAATGCAAAAAACCCTAGGGAAAATCCTAAGGGAGAATGGGGTTGGGATCCCGAAAACATGTAGGAAACCCTAGAAGAACCCTAGGATGCACCAGACCATGGGCTCAAGCAGGGAAACCCTGAAACTACTAGGAAAGGAGCAAAAAGTGGAGAAGGATCTCCCCCCAAGGAGATCATCTGCTACAAAGCATTCCCAGAACGGGATGACCCGGGATGAGCTAGGGACTAGGCAAGAACTATGGGAGGTGGAGCAGGGAGAGGGAGCAGGGCGATAAGTTTCTTTTCACACAATACATACCTTACTTTATTTAAAGAAATCCTTTAATTTCTTAGATTAGGATCTTTTCAAATATTTAAATAGATTTTATTTATTATTTAAGATAGATTCAAATTATCTACTTAAATAAAATCTATATTATTTAAAATAGATTCAAACTATATATTTAAATAAAATCTTTATTATTTAAATAGATTCAAACTATCTATTTAAATAAAATATTTATTATTTAAAATAGATTCAAACTATCTATTTAAATAAAATATTTATTATTTAAAATAGATTCAAACTATCTATTTAAATAAAATATTTATTATTTAAAATAGATTCAAACTATCTATTTAAATAAAATATTTATTATTTAAAATAGATTCAAACTATCTATTTAAATAAAATCTTTATTATTTTTAAAATAGATTCAAACTATCTATTTAAATAAAAAATTATTATTTAAAATAGATTCAAACTATATATATTACCCTATATAGTTTTGATTCTAACAACATGTTATTCTTTTTAAAGGTCCAAGCAAAACAAAGAGTTTCAAGAGCAACCAACTTATGCATGTTTTCTAAACCATTGATGCAACAAGTGATGAAGTAAAACTTTCCATCAACCCAGACATCTGTCTCAACTTGAGAATTTATGATAGCTATCAAGCTATCAATTGAGGCTCAAGGTGGTTATCTTTTGATGATTATCTCTAATTGATAATGCATGCCTATATAAAGGTATCTATCCATGTTACCTCCAAGTTGTCTTAATCATCACTTCCCCATCCTCAAGTGTCCCTCTTCTAATGGATGATTCTACTTTTTCCACCCACAAGTGTACATAATCCTACACATCGACATTATATCAGTATTATCATATTTTTCCAAAAATTGAACCAAACATCGTATAGCTGCTCAATTGAACAAAACTAAGTATTAAAGCATCATAAGTCAATACATAGTTTTCCATAGCAAAAAGGCCCATTAGGGAGGGTCACCCTTCTGCATAGACTTAGAATGAATCTTAAGAATATTTATTGGCATCACTTCAATAGCCTTCGGATTTGCCATCTACAATTTAGAAACATCCCATACATGTTTAAGTTTAGCAACATAATTTCTAAGCAAGGATATGTGGAAGGTGTTATGGATATTTGATAGGTTAGGTGGTAAAGTAAGTCGATATGCAACTAAACTGATATTTTTTGTGATCTCAAAGGGTCCCACGTATCGAGGATCCAAATTTATATCAACATAAATTTTTTGCCTATCAGTAGCTTCTTTAAGTCTTTGTCCGATTACCTTTAACTGGCCTTCCATTAATCTGAACATATATGGTCCAATCACAACTCAATCCTCGAGGTTGTCCCAAGATAATGGTATTATACACTTTTACCTATGCAAGGCATCGAAAGGAGTCATTCCTAGAGAGGAGTGACGTTCATTATTGTAGGTGAACTCTACAAGATGTAGGTAGTCATTCCAATGAGAATTTTGATACATGCAATATATGTGGAGCATGTATTCTAGTACTTGGTTTACCTATTTTGTTTGACCATCCATATTAGGGTGGTATGCCAAGCTTAAATTCAGTTTCGTACATACTACATGGTGGAAGGATTTCTAGAATTCAAAAGTGAATCTAGAATCCTTATCTAAAATGATTACCTTGAGAAATCCATGTAATTGGAATACTTATTTGAAAAATCTATTAGCCACTACCTGAGCATCATCCTTGATATTCTATGGTATGAAATGTGTAACCTTACTCAATTTTTCAACTATTACAAGGATTACATCATGTTAATACATGGTCTTGGGTAACCCTACTATAAAATCCATATATATAACCTACCATTTTTGCATAGGTACATCATGTGGATACAATTTTCCTATAATATACTTGCATTATACCTTAACTTTATGACATTCGAGGCACTGAGTGATAAAATAAGTGATATCCTTCTTCATTATTGCCTAGAAGAAGGTCCTCTTCATGTTTTCCCTGATTTTGACCCCTATAGGATGAGCATAATAAGGGGATCTATGGGCTTCTTACATTATTAACTTCCAAAAATCATCCATTTTTGGTATGATGATCATACCTTTGTAGCAAAAAATTTCATCTTTCATGCCAAATTCCTTATTATGCTTAAGGTATCTTCCTATTCTAGTTCAAATTTCTTGGTAATACTCATCTTGAGATTACTCCTATCTCATTTGATCCATTAGATTTATGTGAATTTTGGTTATCAGTGCTCTATGTTTCCTTTTTCTTAAGGAATCAACAACCTTATTCTCTTTCTATTTTATGTACTCAATCTCAAAGTCATATTCAGTCATAAATTTAACTCATATCCTCTATCTCACATTGAGTATAGGCTGAGTGAATATATATCTTAAACTTTGATCATTATTTTTCAATTCAAATGGCCTACCCACAAAGTAGTGGTTTCAGGCCCTTAGAGCATGTACCACTGTAGCTAGCTCTAAATCATGTGTAGCATAATTAACTTCATGCTTATTAAGCTTCCTTGAAGTGTATACCTCTAATGACTCTTCTTGAGAGAGTACTCCTCCTAACCCTTCTAGTGATGCATCCGTGCATACTGAAAAGTCCCCTTGAGGGTAAAGAATTTTTAGTATTGGTACGGTAGTGAGTTTATATTTAATCAATGCAAATGCAGCTTCACATTTCTCCAACCACTTGAATTCCTTTTCCTTTTTTTGAAGGTTAGTTATTGCCACTATAATGTTGGAGTAATCCTTTTTATAATGTTTAGAGTAGCCATTAACCCCATGATGTTTTGTACTTTAGTCACATTAGTAGGGGGTGGCCAATTCATAATGGCTTCAATCTTCTCTGGATCTATGATAATTCTTTTTGCTGATATAATGTATCCAAGATATCGTACCTCTGAGATATAGAAATCTATATTTGCCATATTTCCATAGAGTTTGTTTTTCCTTGACAACTCTAACACAATATTTAGATATTTGCCATGTTCTTCATTGTCTTGAGAGTATATTAAGATATCATCTAGGAATATGAGGACAAACTGATCTAGATGCCTCCTGAACACATTGTTAATTAGATTCATGAATGTAGTTGGATCGTTAGTTAGTCAAAATGGTAGCACTGTGAACTCATACTGCCTATACCTAGTTTTGAATATCATTTGTGAGTGTCCTCCTCACTTATTCTCAACTGATGGTACCCTAATATTACATAAATCTTTGTGAATATTGTGGCGTCCCTCAATTGTTCAAACAAATCTTCGATGGGAATCTACCCCTTTGTATAATTATTAAGGCCTCTAGTATTCATGTCATTCCAACCAACAACTGGCACATGTGAAACTGGTTGAACATCATCCCACCCCCAAACCTGGTAGGATGAACAAGCAATGTCAACATTAGGTCACTTCCTAATTAGCGAGGGCTAGGACTAGTGCTTGTCTACAAGAGCACTTCTTGCATATGATGGAGGTCGACGATGAGAGAAGGATTGAAAATGCTCCTGATAAGAGCATTCGGGGGGGATCTGGTTGACTGTACATGAAGCATTGGCTCAGTTCCTCATAACATAAAATTCCTTTTTAATGTTGTAAAGGCTTCCCATTAAATATTTAGATATAAACATTTAATCAAATGATTGTTAACCAAAACTTTTTAAAAATTTAAAATTAAATTAAATATTATTATGTTGTAATTAAAGATAATTAAATATAACTAAATCATTGGATGAAATAAAATATAACAATTTAAAAAATAGATAGATAAACGTGCTTCTAAATATTCATTATGTATTTAAAAAACAAAAATTAAACATGCCTCATAAAAATAATTGTTGAATATTTTACAAAAATAATTTTTTAAAACATTATTAAATATTTAAATGATTAAATATATAAATATATAACTAAAAATAAAAATAAAAAAACATACCTCTGGATATAGTCATTATTTATCCATAAAAATCCAAGGCTAATTATACCTTTACCCTTAGTTATCAAATTCCATAAAATTCAAAATTCATTGAATTCAAAACTCTAATGAATAAATTCGGCAAATAAACCTTAAATTCGAAAAAAAAAAAAAAAACGTGAACATAAAAGAAGGATAAAATTAAAGTTAAAAAATAAAACTATAAAAAGCTAAGAAAAGTTACAATATGATAAAATCTCTTACCTTTAAAATATAAAATATATATATCAATCTATTTTCTTTGGTTCTTTCTTATCACTTGAAAAGAATGGATAACAATGATAGTTGTGTGTTAATATGCATGATCTTTTTTTAGAATGAATTTATCACTTCATTTTTTTATAATTGATAAAAAACTTGTAATTTATATTTAAAAAAAATTATTGATTTAAATGTTTGAAAAAAATTTCTCATCTATTAAAAATAAGTTTAGATAAAGTTACAAAAATGTTTATATTTTTAAAAATATTTTAAAGTATATATTTGAAAAAAAATTATTAAAATCAAATATTATAATTTTGTATCTCTGATTTATAAAATAAAATAAAAAATAAAACTATATTAAAAAAATAATGTGTAATAATCGAATTTTATTTTGAATTTTTGAATTAATCAATTTTATTTTTGAACTTCAACAATATTAAACTTAAATACAAGTTAGAATGCAAACTTGAACTTGACAACTAAACTCCTACCATTAATTGTTTGTGAAAATTACAAAAATAACTATAGATGTAGAAAACTATAGCTATTAAATCAGAGGCCAAAAATAACTATAGGTGTAGAAACCTATAACTATTAAATCTGAGGCTAAATATAGCTCATATCAATAATTGTTTAAAAATCAAACAAGTTATTAGCCACTACCTGAGCGTCATCCTTGATATGAGCTATATTTAGCTCATATAGCCAAGTTGTTTAAAAATACAAGTTGAAAATTTTATTAGCCACTACCTGAGCATCATCCTTGATATTCTCTAGTATGAAATGTGTAACCTTAGTCCAATTTTCAACTATTACAAGGATTACATCATGTTAATACCTGGTCTTGGGTAACCCTACTATAAAATCCATAGATATAACCTTTTTTTTTTGCATAGGTACATAATGTGGATACAATTTTCCTATAAGATACTTGCATTATACCTTAAATTGATGAAATTCAAGGCACTAAGTGATAAAATAAGTGATATCCTTCTTCATTCTTGCCTAGAAGAAGGTCCTCTTCATGTTTTCCCTCATTTTGGCCCCTCTAGGATGAGAAAAATAAGGGGATCTATGGGCTTCTTACATTATTAACTTCCTTAAATCATCCATTTTTGGTATGATGATCATACCTTTGTAGCACAAAATTTCATCTTTCATGCCAAATTCCTTATTATGCTTAAGGTCTCTACCTATTCTAGTTCAAATTTCTTGGTAATACTCATCTCGAGATTGCTCCTATCTCACTTGATCCATTAGATTTATGTAAATTTTTGTTATTAGTTCTATTTGTTTCCTTTTGCTTAAGGCATCAACAACCTTATTCTCTTTATATTTTATGTACTCAATCTCAAAGTTATATTCAGTTAGAAATTTGACCCATATCCTCTATCTCACATTGAGTATAGGCTAAGTGAATATATATCTTAAACTTTCATCATTAGTTTTCAATTCAAATGGCCTTCCCACCAAGTAGTGGTGTCAGGACCTTAGAACATGTACCACTGTAGCTAGATTTAAATCATGTGTAGCATAATTAACTTCATGATTCTTAAGTTTCTTTGAAGTGTATACCTCTAATGAATCTTATTGAGAGAGTACTCCTCCTAACCCTTCTAGTGATGCATTCGTGCATGCTGAAAAGTCCCCTTGAGGGTCAAGAATTTTTAGTATTGGTATGGTAGTGAGTTTATGTTTAAGAAATGCAAAGGCAGCTTCACACTTCTCCAACCACTTGAATTCCTTTTCCTTTTTTTGAAGGTTAGTTATTTCCACTACAATATTGGAGTAATCCTTTATATAATGTCTATAATAGCCCATTAACCCCATGAAACTTCATACTTTAGTCACATTAGAAGGGGGTGGCCAATTCATAATGGCTTCAATCATCTCTGGATCTATGATAATTTTTTTTGCTGATATAATGTATCAAATATATTATACCTCTAAGACATAGAAATCTATATGTGCCATATTTCCATAGAGTAGGTTTTTCCTTAACAACTCTAACACAATCTTTAGATATTTGTCATGTTATTCATTGTCTTGAGAGTATATTAAGGTATCATATAGGAATATGAGGACAAACTGGTCTAGATGCCTGTTGAACACATTGTTCATTAGATTCATGAATGCAGTTGGGCCGTTAGTTAGTCCAAAGGGTAGCACTGTGAACTCATAATGCCTATACCTGGTTTTGAATGTCATTTTGTGAGTGTCCTCCTCACTTATTCTCAACTGATGGTACCCTAATATTAGATCAATCTTTGTGAATACTATGGCATCGCTCAATTGGTCAAACAAATCTTCGATGGGAATCTACCCCTTTGTATCATGATTAAGGCCTCTAGTATTCATGTCATTCTAACCAACAACCGGCCCATGTGAAACTGGTTGAACATCATCCCACCCCCAAACGGTAGGATGAACAAGCAATGTCAACATTAGGTCACTTCCTAATTGGTGAGGGCTAGGACCAGCGCTTGTCTACAAGAGCACTTCTTGCATATGATGGAGGTCAACGATGAGAGCAGGATTGAAAATGCTCCTGAGAAGAGCACTCTGGGGGGATCTGGTTGATTGTACACGAAGCATTGGCCCAGTGCCTCAGAAAATAAAATTCTTTTTTAATGTTGTAAAGGCTTCCCATTAAATATTTAGATATAAACATTTAATCAAATTATTGTTAACCAAAACTTTTTAAAAAGTTAAAATTAAATATTTAAATGATTAAATATATAAATATATAACTAAAAATAAAAATAAAAAAACACACCTCTAAATATTGTCATTATTTATCCATAAAAAACCAAGGCTAAATATACCTTTACCCTTAGTTATCAAATTCCATAAAATTAAAAATTCGTTGAATTCAAAACTCTAACATTTGGCAAATAAACCTTAAATTCGGAAAAAAAAAAAAAAAAGTGAAAATAGAGTTACGAGATTCAAAACTATCACGTAGTCAGCATTGTAGAGATTCTAATTTTCAAATTTCGTAGAAAATAGAGTTACGAGGTGAGAGTTATGATTGTTGCAAAAAAGGTACAGGTCATTTTTATGTCAATTTGTTCCACTTGTGCAAAATCCTTCAGTTGGTCGTTTCGACCTTGCAGAGTCGCCGGAGTTTCGGTTTAGTGTTGTTACACCTTCAAGGTATCAAATAGAGCATCTTTCATTTTTAGTTTGAGGTATCACGTGGCTCCCAAGTAAGAGAACACGTAAGGTGTCAACTCTTTGCATGTGATGTGTTTGACGAAATGCCTTCTCAAAAAAAAAAAAAGTTATATTGTTTTAAGAAGCTTCATTAAAGAAAATATTTTTAAAATTTGAAAATAGAAAAAGAATGCAAGTGTGTTCTTTTTAAGTGACAAAGGATTTTATTGAAAAGTGGGGACTTTATTTTGTGAAGAGAAAAGTGTGTGGAGAAAAATAAAGAGTGAAATTCCGTGATTTTTGGAGAGTGGTGAAAAACGTCACTTCAGTATTTTGGGCATAACTTTATCATATGATCCATTTTTGCTGAAATTTTTAGGGGAGTTCGCAGACAAAGTGTTGCATAATACCCAGAAAGCGTTTAGCAATTAGCAAAACGAGCTAAGAGAACAATCAGTTTTTGTTTTTGTGAGAAGAGAAGATTCAAATTCTGAGTAATGCAGAGAAGGATGTTATATTGGGTGAAATAAAAAGTTTTATATTTTGAGCTTACATACCATAGAGGGTTTTGGTTTCAGTGAAGATATTAATATATGCATTTTTGTTATCAATATCAAAATCAATTGGGTGCTTGGTAGAGGGGTTGGTGCTCCTTTCTATTGGTGCAGATAAATCAGGGGTTGGTGGTCCTTTCTTTTGGTGTAGATAAATCAGGGGTTGGTGCTCCTTCCAGTGGGTGCTGGTAAATTGATTGTAACGTTGGTACTTTACAAATGTTGGATTTGGATGGGAGTACAAACAGTCATTTTCAAGGATGTAGCCAAATCGGTGAACCTCGGTACATCTTGTGTTGTGTGATGTTCTCTTGTTGTGCTTGGTTTATTTGGTTTTATGTTTTCATTGTTTTGGATTTGAGTGTTGAATATTTAAGTTTTAAAGAGCTACACTGATTTACCCCCCATCTTAGTGTCTTTGTGAGACTAATATTGGGAAGTCTAATCAAAACAATGTAATTGGAAAAATTATTGTTGATGCCTCCATGATATTTAAATATGGGGAGGATACGTTTATCTATTATAAATAAGGTATGGTCTCTCTCTCCTTGGATGACACTAATATTATTGCTCCTGCATCGAATTTGATTGATCCAAAAGAAATTGGTGTCTCATATTCCTCTAAGGATGAAAAACTATCAAAATAATAAAATACGAGTCATTCAAGAAGCCAAAGCTTGAGCCTAGTGGAATGCAAAATTTGGTGTGTCTGAACTCCAAATTTCTAAGAAGTTTGTAGACTTCCTATAACTCTAAATATTTAGATAATTTTGGTGATGTTGCTCTAATTCCTCTTTCTAAAAAATCATCAAGATCTTATGGAACTCCAAGGACTAAGCACAAGCTTTATGTTGAGCCCATTTCTCCTTCAAGCAAGTCTCATGCTTTTATTAAGAATTTAGTGAGGTCCCTTAAGAGGTCTGTAAAAATATCTACCTTCTATGTGAACAAAATTTCTTGGAGGCTGAAGCATGGCCCACTTTCTTTGGAGATAGACATTCATATTTTAGTTGAAGTTTCTCAAGATTAAGTCTATTCATTCTAGGTTGATCTCTCTTTTTTTGGTCGATAGATCTCTTGGGAACCCTTCTTCCTATTTTTATTGGTGGGGCCTATGGTTGATGTTTTATGTTGTTGGGGTATTTACCCTATTTTTCTTCCTTTGCTTCTTTTTGTTTCAGTCTCTAATGTAAGAGGTTCAAGATATTTTTCAAAACCCTTTCTTTGTCAATCTAATAAAAATATATACATTTGTAGATACTTAAATACTAAGATTATAAAACCAAGTATTTCCTTGCGAAACTATAGGATATTAAGGTAATATTTACAATAAATCTTCTAATAGTTGTTGGATATATTACATTATTTGGTACCATTATAAATATTTATATTAGAGTGTGAATTTGATTTTACATATAAAGTGTGTTTCAAGTTAGCAGGACTAGGCATGTATCATGTATTTAAGTGTATGAGGTATCTAGTTAGGAAGTGAAGAGTTATATAAAAATATGAGATACTTTATCTTTATGTATAATTTTAGACTTATTATGTAAGAAGGGCATATGAAGAGTCAATTTCTTCCATGATTTCGAGGAGAGCAAAATCCAAGAGTCATGTAATGTGAAAGGTCATATGTATATTTATATTGGAGATAAATCTTTGTAAAATGTATCTCAAATAAGATTTGCTTTATCCATTGCTTGAGTTTTGTAAATAAAGATCTTAAGTTTGATTTTATATGATATTTATGTTTATATTATGGATTCATAATATTTATGATATTGATATCGATGTGATTGATTTAATGATCCTAGAATTCACTCAAATGTGAAGAATAGTATCAAATTGCTAATAGTCGTATCATGGAAGAGTGCAGTTTAAGAGGTAGTTAATGATAAAACGTTGTATAACAATGTTTTGATTTTATGTTATATCTTTACTCTTTAAATCCTTTTGACACGGTGATGGATTTAGTGAGAGGTTCAAAGTAATTTGTAGCTTATCAATTTTGGATTAATTGACAGGTTAAAAACAATTTGTTTTATTCTTGAAAATACCGTTCCATGCGCGTTCAGGTTTTTCGAGGAAAGTTAAATAATCTTGGAAATATCGTTCCATACGTGTTCAGCGAGGAAATTTAAATAACGTGCTCACGTTTTTCGAGGAAAGTAAGTTCTGAAACAACTGAGGCTTGTTTTTAAATATAATCATCCCTTTAAAGCTAGAAAATTTGTCTTTCCATGGACCTATTATTCGATAATAACTAGCAATTTTGGAGTGATTTTATGTTAAAAGGGACAAAAATGGTCTTTCCATGAACCTATTTTGGAGTGATTTGATAATTGATCTAGGAGTATCCGGGTTTATGAGTAATGTTGCATCGGTTAAAGTATAAAACCGGTGCTTGAAAGAGAATTTACCATATTATGAGAATTGTAATTTTAGCATATGCGATTTTATAATATTTTATTTAAATTTTATATATATTATTATTTTTTAATTTGATTAGTGTAATTTTTTTATAGATTTGTGAGATATTTTTATCTCACCATAACTTTTCATAATATGAAAATTAAATTTAATAAAAAATAAACACCATCATATATACATAATTATATATACATAATTATATATGAAAATAAAATAAAAATAAAAAAGACCAGACTATACTATTCTATGTATGAAAATGAAAATAAAAATAAATAAAAAGACCAAACTATACTATTCTATGTATGAAAATGAACATAAAAATAAAACAGATAAGAAGTACTCGAGAAACGAAGTTGTTTTCACCGATTTGTCTTCTCAAAGGTAGACATGAGAATAGCTTCAAAATTCTCTTCGTCGTTCTTGAAATGAATGTTCGTGGATACGGAGGTCCGGAGTTGACTAGATAGCCTATCATTCGAGAGTGCAGTTTAAGTGATAGTTTTTTTTTTTTATTGAACATTGAAATCGATTTTACAATCATATGGATGATAATAACCAGGTAACTGCTATTACACTAAATGAAATAGTTAATAACAAACTTATAAATAACGAAAGAATCATTTTTCTTGTGAATCAAATTTAAAATTAAAAAAAAAAAGCAATGTCAAACAATGTACTCACAAAAACACGAAACCTATACTTTTACCTTATGTGATATCTTTATTCTTTAAATCCTTTGTCCCGGCTTATCAATTTTGGATTAATTGTTTAAATAATACAAAATATAATGAATAGCCCGCAAAAATAAATAATTTATTTTTGAATCTGCGAAGTAACGTTGGATGCGCGTTAGAGTTTGTCCAGGAAAGGTATAGCCAGTGTGATTGTTCTAACTCAAATGTTTTTTTTTTCTTTAATAAAACCATCCATTTTAAAGGGACACAAATGGTCTTTTACACGTATGGTTACATTTTTGTATTTGTAAGAATAGAAATTTACTTATAAATTAATGTTTTTTTGTTGAGATACTTTAATAGTTATTGGATTGTTATTTAAGTAATCTAAGTTTAAATTATAGGGAGGGAGGTTTCCTTTATGCCTCTTGGGTGATCAATTGTCTTACTTCAAAAAAAAAATGTATTAACTAAAAAACTAGTTAAAATTTTATATTTGAAAGAGATAGGTTGATTGGTAGAGGTCGAGTGCTTGTCAGTGGACTGTCCCCATTCAATTCCTTAGGCATTTTGGATCATAATAGGTCTTGTTGCTAGCGAAGGTATTAATTTATACAATGAGACACAAGATTTAGATAATACTCTTATGATAGGAAAACACCATCAATACTCTTTAAAGAAGGAATAGCTCCACCATGTCTCCCAAAATGAGAATGTCACTTAGAGAGAACAAGGTCTCATAAGCCACTTGGAAGGTAAAGACAATTATAAAAGAATGCTCAATATGAATCATGGTTACAATGACGCCTCTTCTTTATATAATCATAATTTAATTCTTTTTTGGGGAGTCCACTACTAAACTCTCATCCTACTCATTATTATAACGTAATATAATAATATAATCAACCTTAGGTAATGTGTGGTCCAAGAAAACTATCCATAATACCTTTATACAATATAATGTCACATTCATATACCTGTTCCTAGGTACCATAGCATCAACCCTTGAGTTTTCGTTAATATTTTTCCATTTGAATCTTAGACATCATTGAAAAAGTCAACCCAATATCATTTGGACAAAAGTTTGTCATCATTGCTATTGAGTACTTTACTAAAATGGTCAAATTCATTTATTTGGCCTTAACCATTGGAGTCCAAGTCTCCATGTTTATCCTTAGCCATTATGGCATCCATTTTGTGCTAAAATTTGATAATAAAACACTCTTAAAAAACAAATATGTCCAAAAATTGTGTTAAGTATAATATTTAAAAAAATAGTCAATGCCTTAGTATCCTTAATGGAATGCCTAAGTTGAAGCTTCTAACAAGACTCTTGTCAAGATCCTTAAGAATCTTGTCAACAAAATTGATCTAGAATGGCATCATTAGTTGTATCCTACCTTTTGGGTCTATTACGCTAGTGTTAGAACTTCCACTAGCATGACACGTTATGCATTGTTTTATGGAATCAAATCCATATTTTCTTTTGAACTGTGCCTTCCACATTTTGTTGTAGGAATATTTTGTTGAGGCCAAATATCATGTTGCCCATTGAGCCAATTTGAATTGCTTGATAAAAATAAATCCATGCCCTAGAGAACCCACGAGACTACCAACAAAGGCTTAAACATACCTATGGCAAGAAAGTACAATATTATTCCTTCATAGTTGGTGATCTCACTCTCAAAGAGAATTTAAAAAAACACAAATACCAAAACTAAGATCAATGGCAAATTTGAGCCTGATTAGGTAGGTCTTGTTATTGCGTATATAATATACCCCTATCTACATTGACTGGAGACCACATGACACACTCTTAGGAAATGGCAAATACCACGTGGGTGCGTACATGGGGTATTTTTAATATCAAGTTGAACCATCAAATATATTGTTCATATCTTGTATGGGAGTGGTGTTTAAAATTTATGCATACCTAGATATAGATTCTACCAATAAGAAAAAGGGCTAGAAAAGAGGGGTGTAAATTATATTTGAGTTGCATACCAAATATTTATATCATTTATAACATGAAATAGTAACAAAATAGTAAAATATTTAACAAAATAAATCATGTAAAATTTAAAACTAAAATTACACAAAGACAAAAATTTTACTTAACTTTTTAAAACCAGATATTAAACCTTGAGTTTAAATAATAATTCAAGAATATTACCCTTTAATTGATTATAATTTAACTATTAAAATATGAAAAAAATGATATAGGTTCTCAATTAGGCAAAAAATTTACTTTAAAAATATATAGGTTCTCTTGATGTAATCAAATTATTTAGAAAAATAACGTTACCCCAAGGATTGTCAACATGGAACTTAATATCAAATACTTTACAATTGATAAAGAAATATATTTGATGGCCAGTCAATGAGGGGATTTATGCAAATTTTTAGTTTGATGCTTGGTTGAAGCATTATCCTCTTATATCTGACTCAAAATGGAAACCATTGGCTCAAGCTTACCTAGAATGTAAAGGTCCAAAGGTCAAATACTATATTAATATGAGTTCGACACTATATCAATGATTTCTTTTAGAAACCTGTTTGAAGGAGAGGAACTCAAGCAAATTGC
The DNA here is from genome assembly GCA_028583015.1 of Wollemia nobilis. Lineage (NCBI taxonomy): Eukaryota > Viridiplantae > Streptophyta > Pinopsida > Araucariales > Araucariaceae > Wollemia > Wollemia nobilis. The sequence goes on from JAQPPZ010016936.1 coordinate 7,866,816, forward strand.
ATATGAATTTCTAAATATGCTTCAAGAGTTTTATTTATGAAAATTTACATGAAAAGATGAGTTAGTTTAGAATTTATCAAAGGATGGTGGATACTCGATCAAGTTGGGATATGAGGATTTAGAACAATCAAAATTTATTTCTCCCAAAGATTTTTCTTAAAATTAAGTTTTCTTATAAGATGTTTTTCCTAAGGCCTCGTTATTCCTTTGGTTAGTAGTTCAAAGTAAGATTATTACAAGAGAGTCTACAAATAAGAGGATAGTATGGACTTTGATTTAAGGTAAAATAAAAATGTTCAAAAATGAGACTTATCAAAACTAATTTTGATGGTGCTTCTAAAAGAAATTTAGAAAAAAAGCTAGTGGAGGTGATGCTTTTAGAAACAATGAAGGAAAAATTATCCTCATTTACTCATAATCGAATGAAATTTCAACTAAATATGTAAAGGTTAGGGCACTTCTTACCAGGACTAAAATTGCAAAAGAAAAAAAGTGGAAATTATTTCAATTGAAGGAGATTCATAGATTTTTGGATAAAACAATACTATTATTGTTGATTTTCATCACCTATTATTAGAGGCAATCTCTTAGAAGTGTGAGCATATTTAGAAAGAAATAAATCCAACATAGTAAATAATTTTGCCAATTGTAATGTTGATATTAATAACACTTAAAATTTAAATTTTAAAAGGCAACCAAAAAAATAAAATACAATAACATGTATGACCAATACAACACCTTTGAGGCCCTAGTCAGTGCCCTAATGAATTTTCAACCATGAATGTAATGAAATTAGCAAAACCATTCTTTATTTCTTTGCTTCCCTGCCCTTTAGATTTTTTTTGCTTGAGGGCAGTTCAATCCTTTAAAAGAATCCCTAGCCTTCTTTGTTCCTTTGGTGCCAAAGATTCCACAGAGCTAAAATCAAACTGTCTCCTCTTTCAAAGGGTCGAATAGGGGCTTCATTTTTGTGGGTCAAAGGGGCATTCATTTTTGCAGATGTGGAACGCTGTAGTTTTTTTAGGAAAATGTCATGGGGTTTTTCACTTTTTCAGTTTAAACCTAAAATTGCATGGGGTTTTTCACATTTTCAATTTAAATTTCAACCTATTTAAAATAGGAACAATATTTTTCTTTTCTTTTTAGAATGTTTTTGTTTTAAGTATTTGAAATATGATTAGTTATAATATTTACTGATTTAAAAGAAAGGTTTTAGATATTTGAAATAGGATATATATATATATATATATTTATTTATTTATTTATTTATTTATTTGAGAGGGAATTTCAAGATATTTTTTACTTTTTTATTTTAAATTTTAAAATAATTTGAAATAATGTAGCTTTTTTAATTTTTACGATTTTGGAAGGAAATTTGAATGTGCCAAAGATTCCACAGAGCTAAAATAAAAAATGTCTCCTCTTTCAAAGGGTCGAATAGGGGCTTCATTTTTGTGGGTCAAAGGGGGCTTCATTTTTGTGGATGTGGAACACCACAGTTTTTTTAGGAAAATTGCATGGGGTTTTTCACATTTTCAGTTTAAATTTCAACCTATTTGAAATAGGAACAATATTTTTCTTTTCTTTATAAAATGTTGTTGTTTTAAGTATTTGAAATATAATTAGTTATAATATTTACAGTTTTAAAAAGAAGGTTTTAGATGTTTGATATATATATATATGAATGAGAGGGAATTTCAAGATATTTTTTACTTCTTTATTTTAAATTTTAAAATAATTTGAAATAATGTAGCTTTTTTAATTTTTACGGATTTGAAAGGAAATTTCAATTTTTTAGGGATCTTAAGCTTAATTCTTCAATTTAGTTTAAGTACTATAGAGGAAATTATTATTGGTTTATTTAAATTTCTAAGTATTTTTTAATATTTACTTTAATATTTGATGTATTCTTGGCTTTTAAAATATAAGATTCAACAATATTAAAGAAGATCATCTTCAAAATAATTTTCTTTGCAAGTTGCTTTTTAGCTTAAAAACTTAACGTGTTTATGCCTAGCTTAATTTTGTATGATGTTTTCAAAGGAATTACCAATTGTGCTCTACCTAGCTTAACAAGTAGTGGAAGAAAGGATTTTTAACTACTATATATTGAAATGAAGCATGACTTTCATGGTACTACACATGAGAATTTTTATAGCAACGGGAATTGCTATAAAAAGGAAAACAAAGTTGTTCCTCCTCTTGAAAATTTTGCATTTAAACAAAAAAAATAGAGATTCTATTGTTTTACCCCAAGTATCATATTATCCATTAGAATATGATTATTTTTAGGTAACAAAATCCAAATATATTAGTAGGAGAGGGAGGCAATTCAAGTCATTGATGATAGTGATGAAGAATTTGAGCTAGCAATCAAAAAGGATAGTAATTGTTCATATCATTAACTAGTAAAAATATTTCTATTGGAAATGGTGAAATAGATATTATGGATGATGACAATCCTATTGGAATTGACCCCAGTATCATGGTTGAAGATGTAGGTAATGCATTGCAAAAGTTGTTTGAAGATGTAGGTAATGCATTGCAAAAGTGTGATCAGATAGATATCATAATGCGAGAGGAGTTTTATGGTTGTGGATCAACAACTAATAGTATGTGTCATGATAGATATGCATAATTAGATGCCTCTAAAGAAAAATTGTAATGCAGTTTTCCTCACATCTCTTCTCGTCTTATTCTTTTAGACAATCTAGAAATTTTAGAATTTGTGAACACATTCCTAGTAACTACAATTAGTGTGTTGATTTAGTCATTTATTAGTGGATGGACTATACCTAATATGCTTATTAATTAAATATTTATAATCATTCAGAGACTCTGTCTAACTTTCATTATTTATGGATGTCTTTGAATGATATGGATAAATTCTCAACTTTGATTACTAAGAGACTAGCTCATTATGGTTTCCATTTCTAGAGAAACATCGCATGCTTTGTGTTTGATTTTATAGCTTTAATTACAAGAAATTTTTGTTTTTTGAGGTAATCTAAACCTATCACTTTCATATCTCAATCAAAGTGCACTCAGTTGTTCATTTCATATTTTTTTAGGGAGACATTGATGATGCCTGCAATGTTAATGATTCTTCGTTTAAACCAATTTTGAAACCTTTCGAGTGTGTTGTGGTTAATTTTCTTCTTTTGCTACATAGAAAGAATATCAAAGGAGATATATAGAGGATAACTATGTTAGTGATGTAGAACTTGATCAATTTGTTTTAATATATATACTAATAAACATATTTGTAGATTCTAGAATCTTGAGCATTTCTAGTAATAATTTTGTATATTCTATGACTTTGGGATATTTCTATGTTAGATTTAGATTGTTTGTATTGTATTACAAATAATGCATACTTTTTTTTAAAAAGTAATGGGGATTTTGGAAGGACCTATACTCCTTCTGGATTGGTTATATCTTGTGATAGATAAACAAAAGAACTCTAGAAATAAATCTAATATGTATTTTTTCAATCAACATGTAAGTCTAAAACTTCCAGTGATCATACTCCATTTTATACATGCATTGTGTACTAAACCAAAATTGAGTTCGAGGATTATGGCTATAAGAAAACAATGAGACTTGCCACTATTCTGAAGTGTGCCTTGGTGAAAGCATGATGAGGCTTTTACTACATTTAATAAAACTTAAGTTATTGACAAAGGTTTTGAAAAAAATGAGAATTTGGGTGGACCTATACATAAACTGTTGCAATCAATTTTACTTACTACCAGATGTATTGAATACGCAGGTGCCAGTGACTCAATTCAGTTTTTGCCTACTTCTCCCAACTTTAATCTATCGGTTTTTTTTTTACTTAATTTTATCTTCCTTGACTATGTTCCTTTGAGCATTTGATCTTTCTGCAATGTCTAAAAGTACCATGAAAGTTTTATTCTGTCTAGTGTTTAGTATCTAGCTTGTATGCTCCTAAATTATCTACTTAATATGCAAGAGAAAGGAATTTTCTTGTTCTTATTGCTATTTTTTAATGTACCTTCAAGAATATTTCTCAAGCATTGGATTTAAAGGCTACCTTTCTTCATTGTATCCATAACCATTCATTAATCTCCACTATTAGTCTTTCTACTTCTAAATATTTAGCTAGTTTTAGTCCTTCAATATGTGTTTAACATTATGCTTCATTATTAATACCTTTGGTGATATTCCTTATTAATACTATTATTATTCTCACCTATTTGTATCTAAGATAGTCCTCATGGCCCAACTGGTTCAATATTGTGTTTTGAATCCCTCTCAAAATTCATTTTTATCCACCTGAAGGTTAGTATAGTCCACTTAATGGATTTCCTCTTTTCTTTTTACTTTTGTCTTTCTTGACCAAATTTTTTAAGCAAATCACTGAATGTGGGAGGAGATGATCCTCTCTATTTTTCCTGACCTACTTCTATCATTTTCACTTTAATTATGACCTTCATTTTTTTGGTAGTATCACTACCATTTCCATGTTTTGCCTCCACTCCCATGTTGTAGCTACAAGAATATTCTTGGCCAAATCTTTTATTCTATTATAGCATTAGTATTTGCTTGCTTTAATACTAGAGGTAATTTTCCTCTAAAAATGTTTTTGGAATATATTACATTATTTGGTATAGCTAACATACCACCTTGGGTATATATTGTGTCTTAGATTAGGGTGTGAGTATTTACTTTATGCAATGTAATAAGTGTACAAGTATTATTAGAATGTGCAATGATGTAATGTGCATGTTAGTCCATGTGCATATGAGTCCATAAAATAGTAATATGAAGAGTCATAGGAATATCAAAGGCACATCCCATTATATATTGGCCTTTGCGTGAGCATATGTGTAAAAATTTTTCGAGAGCACAAGGTAGAGAAGAAGTAGATGATATGGTAGATACAATGTAGAGCATGTATGAAATATGGAGAGTTTGAGATCTCCATTTTATATCAATATACTATTTTCATGAGCTTTTGTTAATGGAAATTTTATGAGTAGTTGCAAAATTTTCTTATGAGTTTTACATGCTTAATATATTGTCATTATCTTATATTTAATATTGCATGCTTATTTTAGACCTTGTGGTTGTTTTTCATTAAATATATAGCATCAAAAGCTAACAAAATTTTTTAGATCCTTCTTGATTTAGTTTATCTACTTTGGCCTCCTAGTTTTCTCTTTGAACATATGATGGTATTGCAATCTTGGCCTAGGTCATCTGACCATTGATGGTACCCATGAATTCATAATTTCATCAAGGAATTTTTGCGTGAGGATAGATGAATGCTATCCATAGATGTTTATTAGCACTTCTACAAATTTTCTGGTCTTTATACTATTTAACATGTCAAGCTTCATAATTCCTCCTCTTTGTGTTTTCTCTACAATCAATTATTCCAGGGTTCTACAAAACCACTAAATAGTTTGAGCTTGTTGTTGACTCATTATATGTATCCCTTATAAGTGTCTCCAATATTTTTCTAAGGCTTCCTTCATTTCCTTCTAACAATTTCATTGTATGGATAAGGAAAAAATCTGGGTCATTCTACCTAGTCAAATTTCCAATAGCCCTTTTTATTGGGTGTGTTGTGTCCTCTAACATTTTATGAGAAACATTTCATGGCTTCTAAGACACTTTACTCTGATCCTTGAGGATTGATGCCAATAGTGTTTGACTCCATTTTTTGATGGCCATCAATGCATCCATCTATTGAAGTTTTATCGTCATTCTTATTCCTCTTTGTCTACATGCTATACTTGGGCCCTTCTTTTTGGATTTTGTCTTGGATATTAGACTACCTTCCTCTTGGGTGGTGATAAGTAATGGGATAATTGATACAAATGATTCCTTTTATGTTATTCTTATTAATGACAATGGTGTATATTCTTCCTCTAATCCTTTGTTATCTAGTAATTTTCCCAAGTGTGCAATTAGATTTGGGCTATTTCCATATTCTATCTCTTCATTCCTTGATTACTTGAGTGAGCTTTCTTCTTGAGAAATATCATTTTTTGGGAATAATTATTTTTCTTATGTGTTGGAAACCATGTCCTACATTGTTGTGCTTGTTGTTTTACTTGGAACATTTGGATGTTGAATGATCTAATGTGCTTGTTTTGTTCCATCCAATTTCTTATTTTGATAGGCCCTGGTAGTTGTCTCTCTGTGGTCATCGATCTTCTGTATTTAATGAGTATTATGCATACAGTGATCCATATCATGGCATTGGAAATATCTAAACAATATCCATTCCAAGACTAGTGTTTGTTCCCAACAACCTTCTTTGTCGTATAAGGTTGATGCCTCTATAAATTGACTATTTGTCATAATTTTAATTTGCATATGAGAATTGCCTTATTATGCTTTTGATACTTTCCAAGACTTTTCTAGGTTTTTATTCTAGAGGTAAACGATATAATTTCACCTATACTGGAGGGAAGTAATATAATTTCATCCAAATGGACTTCACTTCTTCCTTTCTAGGGTCAAAATTCTACATCCAAGGGCTTTGATTCAACTTGGTATTCAACAAAAAACCATGGTCCTTCCAAGAAGATTCAATTTCTTTTGTTACTTGCAGAAGTTGCCATTAAGAAGCTCTTTGGCAATAAAAGGATGATTTTTTCTAAGTTTTTGTGCCATTGGTGCAAAATCTACTCTATGATCTCCTTTGATGGCAACCAATAACTTTTGACCTCCTCAGTGATTACAATCTTAGAGAAGATACTTGCCAAAGCTTGGATGACATCCTCTAGGACTGTAACTTCGATTGGATCTAATCTCGTACATTCCTTTATAGTTGCTTTCTTGGCTACTTATTTGATTCCTACTTTCTCCATTCAAATTTGACCTTAGTATCAATGCTGATAAATTTTAACATAGCGACTACCTCTTATTTAACCTAAAGAAGATTGAGAAAACTTAAGACTTGTTTTATTTGGTATACCCTATTCTTTTAAAAAAAAAAAATTGGTTATATTTGTTTTCTATAAAATGAAGAATCGAAGATTTATGATCTTATGGATAATTTGGGTGGAATATGTAGCATATCCTTAAGAGTCAAGTATTTCAATGTACTATCATTTGGCTTCATTGTACTAAAGCTCTATTGCTTTGTGAAGTACATGCTAGAGGTAATTTTCCTCTTCAAAATTTGTTAGATCCTCTTGTGATTTAGTTTCTTTACTCTCGACTCATATTTTTTTATCTTAGCATAAGATATCACTTGACCCTTTGCTTGTATATTTTGACCATTGATGGTCCCACAAGATATTTTTAGTGGGTAGATGAATTCTATTAACAAACATTTATTTATTTTGTAATAGATATTATGGGATTGAAAGGGTCCTATCCATATTACATCATGACCATATAGTGGCATTCCAATAGCTTGAAAATTATCAATATATATTGCTTGACAAGATTTGAACCTAGTTCTCCTCGTTGAAAGTTGAATAATTTAACCCGTTGAACTAATGTCATTTGATAAAATGTTAAATTCACCCATAAGATTGGAACCTTGGTCAATGGTATGAAATTTCTAACTTTCAACCAATTATTGCAAACCCCATAAACTATTAATAGGTGTTTGCTACCGTTGCCATGTGGAAGCTGATTTAAACAACTCTGTTAAACAAAACCATGAAGTACTCGAGAAACGAAGTTCTTTTGTTTGATTTTGTATAACCTATGTTTCGATTTTTTTTTTTTTTTTATATATATATAAAGGAATCGATAACTCCATGGATGGGCTGCCTCTATAACCCCTAAGCCCTTTAGGTAAAGCACAGTCAACGGGATCCCGATCCTCCAAGGCATCGAATTGGGCTAGCCAACCGGTAGTCCCTCAGCCGCTACCATCCAACCTATCCCATTCTGAATATGCAGAGGTTTGAACCTTAAACCTTTTCAAAAAAACCTATGCTTCAATTTTAAATTATATCTTTGTTCTTTAAATCCTTTTGACACGGTGAGATTTTCCATTCCGTTAATTGATTTATTGAGAGGTTCAAAATAATTTTTAGCTTATCAATTTTGGATTAATTGACAGGTTAAAAGCAATTTGTTTTATTCTTGGAAATATCGTTCTATACGTGTTCAGCGAGGAAAGTTAAATAACGTGCTCACGTTTTTCGAGGAATCTAATTTTTGAAACTACTGAAAGGTTTGTTTTTAAATATAATAATTCCTTTAAAGCTCAAAAAAAAATTGTGGAGTGATTTTGTTTTAAAAAGGGACCAAAATGGTCTTTACATGAACCTGTATTGTAGTGATTTGATACCGGATCTAGGAGTATCCGGGTTTATGAGTAATTTTGCATCGGTTGAAGAGAAAAACTGGTAGCTGAAAGAGAATTTTTTATATTATTAGAATTGTAAATGATTTCATAAATAATATATATATATATATATATAAATTTAATTATTGTGGTTTGAATTTAATTTTTTTAAACTTTAAAAAAATTAAAAACCTATATCCTCAAACTATATAATATTATATGCAATAACTATATTATATTATATATGCAAATGAAAAAAATTAAAAATTAAAAATAAATACCAAGATACTCGCTCTTATTTAGAGATAAAACACAGATTAACGCCGGCTAGACTTAAAATAGAGACCTTCAATATGTTAGACTGACGTGATAACCAACAACACCACGGCACCTATTGATCATTGTGGTGCCACGGAGTTAAAGTGATGAGGTCATTTCTTTGGCACCAGAAAATTGTTGGTGATTTCATCATGTGTGTTGTGTAGGAACCATATTTGATGATGAATTTGAAGTGATATTCATTTAAATATAAATTTAAATTTCGTCGTCTATGTAGAAATAGAAATAAAATTCCTATTATTTCATAGATCCATCCATCCTGGAAATCAGAAAGCAAAGCAACAATTACAATGACGTCCACCACAGATTACAGAATTTCACAGGTTGTTGGTTGGTGTTTACTAATGTCATGTTGCCATATTGGTATATAATGTTATGTTCGCATATTATCATGTTCCATAGATTCACTGTGTTTTTACAGTTTTACAGTCACGAATTTCTTTATGTTTTATGTTTAGCTGAGCAGAGTTTAGAGTTTAGAGTTATTTTAAGTTTGGCATTGGCATTGGATGGTGTTGGTGTGGGGGCCGCGCGAACGCGAGCCCCCGCTCCCACAAATTATGACGTGCACTCACCGCATTGGGTGATGCTAGGCAGAACCCCCTCCCAAGTGCAATGGAGGTGCCCTCCCTAGGCTATCGGCCTTCTTGATCACCGCACTTTTGTGATCACTTTGCCACTGAGAAGGGTGGGGAAGAGAAGAAATCGATCGGCAAACACTCCCCTCCATTAAAAATCAAGACACTTATGCACAGAACACTACTAGTATTGCCAATTAACAGAGGCCATGGCAAATTTATAAGAGAAACAGATTGGTGGAAGCTTATGTGAACAACTCTGTTAGAGGAAACCGCGAAGTGCTCGAGAAACGAAGTTGTTTTCTCCGATTTTGTCTTCTTTAAGGTAGACATGAGAATAGGTTCAAAATTCCCTTCGTCGTTCTTGAAAAGTTGAAATGAATGTTCGTGGATACGGAGGACCGAAGTTGACTAGATAGCCTATCATGCGAGAGTGCAGTTTAAGAGATAGTTAATGACAAACTTTATTTACAGAAGCATTAAAATAAATACTTCTTATGGTATGGGGATTTTATACCGTCATATTACAGATAATGCAAATGGCGTTCTTATTCGTCTGAATCCAATTTAGATTAAACAATATCCTAAAAAACACAAAACTTATATTTTGTTTTTATGTGATATCTTTATTTTTTATATATAAAATAAATTTTTTGAAAAGATCCTTAGAAATAACATGAATCAGGTCTTACAGTCGAAACAACAAACAGTCCAGGAGGGGGTCAGACCCATGAGGGGGGTCAGTCAAAATTGGTGTGCATTTCTCAGACCCATGAGGAGGGGTCAGTCAAAATTGGTGTGCATCCCATAGACCGAAACACAATATGAAAGAAAAGAAAAACAGTATGAAGCTTGGACGCGGTAGGGGAGGAGAAATCGGGGTCAGAGTCATCGCTGGGCACTTCCTGAATGAGAGAGTCATGATTAGAGTTGTTAGCGGGCTTGGCAAGGGTGGAATAAGTGAGAGGACAGTCGGAAGGAGGTGAAGGGGCGGGTTGAGAGGGACTGGGAGGAGCAAGCTGGGAGAGACTGGGAGGGGCATAGGCAGTCTGAGGAGGGTTGGGGGCGATGACAACGAGAGAGCTCTTCGAATGAAGGCGTCAAGTGCGTGCTTATAGAAAATGTAGTGCAAGCCTTGAAGAATGGTATTGTAGATTTTCTAATGGTATAGTAGATTTTCCTAGTTGTGACGTTGGTTACCGACAATTTGATAGACATAAAAAGGTAGTCTGGAATGTTTATATGATATCTTTATTCTTTAAATTGTTCACACAAAATTTTTAAGGACATACTTTTATAGTGGTCCCGCAAAAAAAAAACTATATTTTAATTTATACTCATAAAGTGTCGTTCGATACGCGTTAGAGTTTGTCAAGGAAATTTGTAGCCACTCCGATTGTTCTAACTCAAAGGTTTTATTTTTTGAACAAAAATGGTCTTTCCAAATATGGCTACATTTTTTTTCTTATCTTATTGAGAGTAAGATTAAATGAATTAATGACCAGCATGGAATTCAAAGTAAAAAAATGTTTGGAAATTAAAATTATATTTGTGTTTTTGTTGGATACTTTAGTAGTAGTTGGATTGTTATTTAAGTTTAAATCCTAGGGAAGGAGGTCCCCTTTATGCCTCCGATGTGAGTGGCCTTGAACATGTCACCGACAAGAAATCAGCTCTAAGAAAGGAAAAAAAAATGTATTAACTTAAAAAATTTAGAGTTTTATCTTAAAATTTTATATTTGAAAGAGAGAGGTTGATTGGTAAAGGCCTAGCCCTTGTTAGTGGGCTCTCCCCTTTCAATTCCCTACACGGGTTAGATTATTATATTATAAGTCCTATTACCAACTAACAACTAGGGTTTATTTTTACTATTTTGATATTTTTAGAAAATATGTTTATTGAATTATTATTATTCTTTACTTCTAAATTATTTTAGAACAAATTTAACTTGCAAATCTTAAAAAACAAATAAAAGTAATTATATAAAAAATACTATTGATATATTATAATTATTTACGTGTTAACTAAGTTATTTCATCTTCATGAAATAAGAAAGCTTTTGTTTTTTTTTTTATATGATCAAGTTCTAGAATAGTGATCTAGAACTTGATCAATTTGTTTTAATATATATATACTAATAAACATATTTGTAGATTCTATAATCTTGAGCATTTCTAGTAATAATTTTGTATATTCTGTGACTTTGGGATATTTCTATGTTAGATTTATCTTGTTTTGTATTGTATTACAAATAATTCATACTTTTTTCTTAAAAGTAATGGGGATTTTGGAAGGACCTATACTCCTTTTGGATTGGCTATATCTTGTGATAGATAAACAAAAGAACTCTAGAAATAAATCTAATATGTATTTTTTCAATCAACATGTAAGTCATGCATTGTATACTAAACCAAAATCGAGTTCGATGATTATGGCTATAAGAAAACAATGAGACTTGCCACTATTCTGAAGTGTGCCTTGGTGAAATCATGATGAGGATTTTACTACATTTAATAAAATTTAAGCTATTGACAAATGTTTTGAAAAAAATGAGAATTTGGGTGGACCTATACATAAACAGTTGCAATCAATTTTGCTTACTACCAGATGTATTGAGTACGCAGGTGCCAGTGACTCAATTTAGTTTTTGCCTACTTCCCCCAACTTTAATCTACCTATTTTTTTTTACTTAATTTTATCTTCCTTGACTATGTTCCTTTGAGCATTTAATGTTTCCGCAATGTCTAAAAGTACCATGAAATCCTGATTCTATCTAGTATTTAGTAGCTATCTTGTATGCTCCTCAATTATCTGCTTAATATGCGAGAGAAAGGAATTTTCGTGTTCTTATTGCTATTTTTTAATGTACCTTCAAGAATATTTCTCAAGCCTTGGCTTTGAAGGCTACCTTTCTTCATTGTATCCATCACCATTCATGAATCTCCTACTATTTGTCTTTCTACTTCTAAATATTTAGCTAGTTTTAGTCCTTCAACATGTGTTTAACATTATGCTTCATTATTAATACCTTTGGTGATATTCCTTATTAATATTTTTATTATTCTCACCTACCTATCTCTAAGATAGTCCTCATGGCCCAACTGGTTCAATATTGTGTTTTGAATCCCTCTCAAAATTCATTTTTATCCACCTAAAGGTTAGTACAGTCCACTTAAAGGATTTTCTCTTTTCTTTTTACTTTTGTCTTTCTTGACCAAATTTTTTAAGCAAATCACTGAATGTGGGAGGAGATGATCCTCTTTATTATTCCTGACCTACTTCTATCATTTTCACTTTAATTATGATCTTCATTTTTTTGGTAGTATCACTATCATTTCCATGTTTTGCCTCCACTCCCACGTTGTAGCTACAAGAATATTCTTGGCCAAATCTTTTATTCTATTATAGCATTAGTATTTGCTTGCTTTAATACTAGAGGTAATTTTCCTCTAAAAACTTTGTTGGAATATATTACATTATTTGTTATATGCTAACATACCACCTTGGGTATATCTTGTGTCTTAGATTAGGGTGTGAGTATTTAATTTATGCAATGTAATAAGTGCACAAGTATTATTAGAATGTGCAATGTTGTAATGTGCATGTTAGTCCATGTGCATATGAGTCCATAAAATAGTAACATGAAGAGTCATAGGAATATCAAAGGCACATCCCATTATATATTGGCCTTTGCGTGAGCATATGTGTAACAATTTTTGGAGAGCACAAGGTAGAGGAGAAGTAGATGATATGGTAGATACAATGTAGAGCATGTATGAAATATGGAGAGTTTGATATCTCCATTTTATATCAATATACTATTTTCATGACCTTTTGTTAATGGAAATTTTATGAGTAGTTGCAAAAGTTTCTTATGAGTTTTACATGCTTAATATATTGTCATTATCTTATATTTAATATTGCATGCTTATTTTAGACCTTGTGGTTGTTTTTCATTAAATATATAGCATCAAAATCTAACAAACTTTTTTAGATCCTTGTTGATTTAGTTTATCTACTTTGGCCTCTTAATTTTCTCTCTGAGCATATGATGGTATTGAAATATCGGCCTAGGTCATCTAACCATTGATGGTACCCATGAATTCATAATTTCATCAAGGAATTTTTGTGTGAGGATATATGAATGCTATCCATAGATGTTTATTAGCACTTCTACAAATTTTCTGGTTTTTATACTACTTAACATGTCAAGCTTCATAATTCCTCCTCTTTGTGTTTTTTCTACAATCAATTCTTTGAAGGTTCTACAAAACCGCTAAATAGTTGGATCTTGTTGTTGGCTTATTATATGTATCCTTTATAAGTGTCTCCAATATTTTTCTAAGGCCTCCTTCATTTCCTTCTAACAATTTCATTGTATGGATAAGGAACAAATCTAGGTCATTCTACCTAGTCAAATTTCCAATAGCCTTTTTTATTGGGAGTGTTGTGTCCTCTAACATTTTATGAGAAAAATTTCATGGCTTCTAAGACACTTCACTCTGATCCTTGAGGATTGATGCCAATAGTGTTTCACTCCATTTTTTTATGGCCACCAATGCATCCATCTATTGAAGTTTTATCGCCATTTTTATTCCTCTTTGTCTACATGCTATACTGGGACCATTATTTTTGGATTTTTTCTTGGATATTAGACTACCTTCCTCTTGGGTGGTGATAAGTAATGGGATAATTGATACAAATGATTCATTTTATGTTATGGTTATTAATGACAATGGTATATATTCTTCCTCTAATCCTTTGTTATCTAGTAATTCTCCCAAGTGTGCAATTAGATTTGGGCTATTTCCATATTCTATCTCTTCATTCCTTGATTACTTGAGTGAGATTTCTTCTTGAGAAATATCATTTTTTGGAAATAATTATTTTGCTTCTGTGTTGGAAACCATGTCCTATGTTGTGGTGATTGTTGTTTTACTTGGAACATTTGGATGTTGAATGATCTAATGTTCTTGTTTTGTTCCATCCAATTTCTTCTTTCGATAGGCCTTGGTAGTTGTCTCACTGTGATCATCGATCTTCTGTATTTAATGAGTATTATGCATACAATGATCCATATCATGGCATTGGAAATATCTAAACAATAGCCATTCCAATACTAGTGTTTGTTCCCAACAACCTTCTTTGTCGTATAAGGTTGATGCCTCTAAAAATTGACTATTTGTCATAATTTTAATTTGCATATGAGAATTGCCTTATTGTGTTTCTGATACTTTCCAAGACTCGTTTAGGTTGATATTCTAGAGGTAAATGATATAATTTCACCTATACTGGAGGGAAGTAATATAATTTCATCCAAATGGACTTCACTTCTTCCTTTCTAGGGTTAAAAGTCTACATCCAAGGGCTTTGATTTGACTTGGTATTCAACAAAAAACCATGGTCCTTCCAAGAAGATTTAATTTCTTCTGTTACTTGCAGAATTTTCCATTAAGAAGCTCTTTGGCAATAGAAGGATGATTTTTTATAATTTGTTGTGCCATTGGTGCAAAATCTACTCTATGATCTCCTTTGATGGCAACCAATAACTTTTGATCTCCTCAGTGATTACAAGCTTAGAGAAGATACTTGCCAAAGCTTGGATGACATCCTCTAGGACTGTAACTTCGATTGGATCTAATCTCTTACATGCCTTTATAGTTGTTTTCTTGGCTACTTCTTTGATGCCTACTTTCTCCATTCCAATTTGACCTTATATCAATGCTGATAAATTTTAACATAGTGACTACCTCTTATTTAACCTAAAGAAGATCGATAAAACTTAAGACTTGTTTTATCTGGTATACCCTATTCTCTTAAAAATTTTGTTTTGGTTATATTTGTTTGCTATAAAATGAAGAATCAAAGATTTATGATCTTATGGATAATTTGGGTAGAATATGTAGCATATCCTTAAGAGTCAAGTATTTCAATGTACTATCATTAGGCTTCATTATACTAAAGCTCTATTTCTTTGTGAATTACATGGTAGAGGTAATTTTCCTCTTCAAGATTTTTTGGATCCTCTTGTGATTTAGTTTCTTTACTCTCGACTCATATTTTTTTATCTCAGCATAAAATATCACTTGACCCTTTGCTTGTATCTTTTGACCATTGATGGTCCCACAAGATATTTTTAGTGGATAGGTGAATTCTATTAACAGACATTTATTTATTTTGTAATAGATATTATGGGATTGAAAGGGTCCTATCCATATTACATCATGACCATATAGTGGTATTCCAATAATTTGAAAATTATCAATATATATTGCTTGACAAGATTTGAACCTAGTTCTTCTCCTTGAAAGAGCCCCGCTCCCACAAATTATGACATGCACTCACCGCATTGGGTGATGCTTGGCAGAACTCCCTCCCAAGTGCAATGGAAGTGGCCTCCCTAGGCTATCGGCCTTCTTGATCATCGCACTTTTGTGATCACTTTGCCACTGAGAAGGGTGGGGAAGAGAATAAATCAATCAGCAAACACTTCCCTCCATTAAAAAGCATTACACTTATGCACAAAACACTACTAGTATTGCCAATAATCAGAGGCCATGGCAAATTTATAAGAGAAACAGAGTGGTGGAAGCTTATGTGAACAACTCTGTTAGAGGAAACCGCGAAGTACTCGAGAAGCAAAGTTGTTTTCTCCGATTTTGTCTTCTCCAAGGTAGACATGAGAATAGCTTCAAAATTCCCTTCGTCGTTCTTGAAAAGTTGAAATGAATGTTCGTGGATACAGAGGACCGAAGTTGACTAGATAGCCTATCATGCGAGAGTGCAGTTTAAGAGATAGTTAATGACAAACTTTTTTTTTTTATAAATAGCAGAAGCATTCAATTGTATTTTTTTTTTTAATAAATAGCAGAAGCATTTAATTGTATTTTTTTTTTAAGAAATACTTCTTATACATATCTGTCAGGGGATTTAACACGAGTCACATCATAATGCAAATGGAGTCTTTATGGGTTGAATCATTTTTCATGTGAATCGAACTTAGATTAAACAATATCCTAAAAACACAAAGCTTATATTTTGATTTTATGTGATATCTTTAATTTTTTTATATATAAAATAAAATTTTATTAATATATAGGTTTTGAAAGGATCCTTAAAACTTTGATACAAACTAAAATATAAATAACATGAATCAGATCTTACAGTCGAAACAACAAACAGTCCAGGAAGGGGTCAGACTCATGAGGGGGATCAGTCAAAATTGGTGTGCATTCCTCAGACCCATGAGGAGGGGTCAGTCAAAATTGGTGTGCATTCCATAGACCGAAACACAATATGAAATAAAAGAAAATCAGAGGGGAAGATCCCATTTAGAAAACCGAGCCCATCCCAGAGGAGGACCCCACAACATAAACCAAACAGTCAGTTGCCATCCGGGTTGAGTCAGGGCTCGTTCGCGTCCTTGAAAATTATGTTGAGCTAATAAATGACCTCTACCTATATGGTGAAATAATCCATTGTCATCAAGATATATTTATGCTTAGCTAATAAATGAGTATCAATGACTCCAATGAAATCTAAGCCCCACTACTAAAATAGTGCTTCCACCTAAATCGGGTGTAGGGGTAGAGATGCTTTCTTATTCCTGCCAACATACCGCTGATAGTTATCACAACTTTGACTCACCTTGTGTGCATCTGTGAAGAGGGTAGGCCAAAAATACCCAGCTTGGATGATCTTCAAGGTCATAGACCTTCTTGCTTAATGTTCACTAGATAAGCCAGAGTGGAACTCCTCCAAAAATGTTTGCTTCTTTCACTCCTTCACACATGTGACAAGTACTCCGTCTTATTCCTATGGAATAGCCCACTTGGAAACAAAACATACCTGAGTATTTATAGTCTAAATATTCATCATTATGAGGCATCAAGATCTGATAGACATCTTCTAGATGTGAAGAATTTGACAAGGTCCTCTGTCCAATCATGATCACTTGTAGTTCAATTCACAAAGTTGCTTTCATTGATAACCTCATTCTATACTAAATTCATTTATCCAGAAGCTACACTTTTAGCCAATTCTTAGCAAAGAGCTCATCTACGAACCAACTTAGTCAGTTAGATATCCACATCATATTCTTGAATTTTTGAGATCCAACCTGCTCTCTTGTCACCTAATTCCCCTTCAAGAATGAAATTATTGACATCTGGGTGAATACCGTAGACGATTGTCTTACTCTATGAAACAAAAGTATTAGAATTTCTTTAGGAATTTCATGACTGCATACACTTGCTTCTCTATGAAGTTATATTTCTTCTGGTGTGGCACAATGACTTGAATCAAGAAATCAATTGGTTTCTCATCCCCCTCTTCTTTCTTTTGAGTGAGGACCGCAACATAACTCTCTTGTTCTCCTACTGCATAAAGAATGAAATATTTTGAGTAATCTAAATTAATCAGTACTGGCACTTGGGTGATTCTCTAATTGATCTCTTGGATGTTAGAATATTATTATTGTTATAATATTCACTATGCCTATAATTGACAGGTTAAAATTTATCTTCTACCACTTGTTCTTGTCTTTAGTTTGAGTTGGAGTGGTGTCTTCTAAAAGACACTTGGAGTGGAGCTTATGACACTTGTCATATCTCCCAACTAAGCATGATGCTTATATATTGTAAGATAACTTGTAAATAAAGAGTACCTTATTTTTTAGTCCCAACATCTGGTATCAGAGCGATGAAATTCGCCTATGGGGACCCTTAGGGTTTGAGAGTTTTTTTTTAGGATTGACTTTTTTCTCTGAAGTATCCTCTTCACTTGCTAAGTTGATCTTGTGAATGAGAAACAAAGAGAATTTTTTAAGAGTTTTGGCGATTCTGGCAATGTGGGGCTATTTTTTTTGCAGGGTGAAGGCACATTTATAAAAAAAAATGTCACATTTTGCAACGGTGAATTTTTTTTAGAGCAGTCATATTTAGAATCTGAGTACACCAGCACGTAGATCAGGAGTACTACAAAATTGAGTACTCGCACATGTTAGAATAACTAGTATATCTTATATTACATTAATTAAAGATAGACAGCATTATAGGAGTGGTACGTATTTTTTTGGTTATTCAGTTTAAGAACCACCCAACTAGATTCAAACTGCCTCAACGGAGTTTATGTAATTCCTATATATTTTCCATGAATACGAAGAGCATACTAATGATTCAGTTTCAACATGGCATCAGAGCATTAAATATTTTTTCTGGGCAATGTGAATTTAACCAGACGAACGGTGTTGGAAGAGACGGCAAGCACGCTGTGGACGTCTTGGTATTCGCCGCAGTGCAGCCGCAGCCACAAGGAGATGTGGTTGGCTTTACCACTCCATAACATAGCATTCCAAGATTTCATCTTCCGCATGTGCAGACTCTAACACAGCATGAAGAAATCTCTCAAAAAAGGGGGAGCTCGCGACATCGGCTACATCGCTGAGGTCGTCTGAATTTGCGAACGGCATAGAAAGCCTCATCTTCGGCGGCGTGCAGAAGACTAACGAAGTCCGTGCTCGAATCGGACCATTTTGTTGCAGACGAAGCCCTGTTCCTTCAGTCCTATTTTTCATCTGTTTCAAGAGGCTCGTAGCCCTATTTCTGCGAAGACGTGGCCCTATTTTCGTGCAGACGAAGCCCAGTTTATCATCCTTCGAAGACACGAATGGTGGCTTTGTTGGGAATGGTATTTGTAAGTGAAATATTGACATGAGGGATTCAATACCTTGTACAGAACGCTCATTCACAATTTTGTTCGAATTTGCGTATTCAAGGGTTTCGTGATCGATTCTTGGCAATGAAGGAAGGAGGTTTTTTGAGTTCGTTGACGTTCGCACATATTTCCGAACAAATGCAAATCCTAGGCGTGCGGGACGCTCTCATCGGTGGATCCCTAACGAAAGGTGGACATACACTATGATACTTCCACTCCCTTTGAGTTGTTAGATTTCGGTGAAATTATATCTTCTACTTTCATGCTTTATGTTTGGTTCGGGTTGGTTAAGCTTTGTCGTCAATACCGGGAAATACCAAAGAAGTTGTTAGTGAGGTGTCAATTAGTTAGCTCTGTATTTTGTAGGCCGGAATATGGATAACTGGGGCTAATTTTCTAAAAAAAAACAAAGTGTTTTTTTTGACGCCCTGAACCTTGTTGACGCCCCAAGAAGTTTGACTCATTTTTTTTTTTTTTGTCATTGCTTTTAAGACTCAAGGGCATTATATTCTATTTTTGCCTTCACTTCTTCCAAGATAGAGGGGGGAATTCAATTTTTTTTCAAACCCTCAGGAGAAGATTTCGATAGCAATTCAAAGGTGCATTTTCGATTTTACTCGACACCTTCTTTTGTCCAAGTTAGGTGCATTTTCGGTTGAACCCGACACCTATGTGCGAAGCATTTTGTGAGCATGCTTGTTTGATTTTTTGCATTTTTTTTCTGCACTTAAAAAAATCTCTCTACATCAAAGCATCCACTACTTCTCTCAGCACATGTTGCACAGGTTCTCCACAAGCAGTTATCTCTTTGCACAGGGATCTTCATATGTTCTCTCCCCAACACTAATTTTCTCCTAGTTTTGTTTTTTGACTTAATTACCTCCAACTGATTATTCTTCTTCCGAAGATTCTCGAGCAGGTGTCATTAACATCTCTTTGAGTCAATTTTTTACCCCCCATTGCTATTGTGTTTAGGCGTAAATCCCGACGAAAGTCTTGGACTCCAAAGTGTTTAGGGGAAGTTACGCCCCACGCATGCGGATTCCTCGTCTTTCTAAGGTAGGTGCCATCAACAAAGCAATCCTTTTCAGCATCGCCTATGTTCCACGTACCGTTATGATCTTCATAATACCTATAGTCTCCCTCACGTAAGGGCGGGTATTGTTTTGATTCAGTTTCGGTATAACTGGCCTGGCAACGGTATATCGAAAAGGGGACCATTTGGCGCTATAAGGAACCCTAAACAAAATGGCTACAGTGCACAAGTATCTTTCAGATGCCCAATTGCTCAAAGGCACCAATTTTGTGCCATGGAAGCATAAAATGAAAGCCATTCTTCAAGTCAAAAAATTATGGGATGTCGTCAGTGGCACTACCTCTCGTCCCACCACAGCAGGGACAGATCAAGATACATTTGATGATCAGGACAGGAAAGGTCTTATGTTTTTATTACTTGCCATAACAGATGAGGTTCAACCTCATATTTGTGATGCCACGACCAGTAAAGATGCTTGGGCAGCACTGATTACTGTGTATGAAGGAAAGAATAATTCCACTATCCTTCACCTACAAACTCAGCTTCACAATCTCAATATGAATTCAGGGGAAACTGTTGAATTGTTTCTCTGCAAAGTGGCAGAATTGAAAGCTAAACTCAATACTATGGGAAAACCCATCGATGATGATCTTTTGACATCTGTTATTTTGAGGGCACTCCCACCATCTTACAAAAGTTTTATCACTTCCCTCAATGTTTCTGGCAGAACATTAACTTTTGTTGAATTGGTTAATTTGCTTCAAACTGAAGAAGCCAATCAAGTACAGAAAGATGAGGAACCTGCCACTCGCTCTTTCCACCCATCAAAAGGGTCACAAGCAAGGACAGTTGCAGAAGGGAGGCTCTTCTTCCAAAGGCAAAGGCAAGCCCAATCTCCAACGAGATAAATATTGCAAGATCTGTGATATGAACAATCATGATACCAACAGGTGTTGGTTCAAAAACAAACAACAGAATGATCCCTCACAAAATAAGAAAGGCAAGGGGAAACAAAAATATCCTCAACATCGCAAACAACAAAAGGGTCATGTTGCTTATGCAGATTCCCATTCAGATGATTCTCCTTCATCTTCAGATAATGACTCCGAAAGAGCACACAAAGTGCTCATGACCCATACTGCCTCTTCAAAATCCGATGTTGTATGGTATATTGATTCTGGAGCAAGCAAACATATGACTGGGAACAAGTCCTGGTTTCACACCTTTCACGCAAGAGAAGGCAAACCTGTCACTATTGCAGACAATCAGGTCTATCAAGTACAAGGTGAAGGGGATGTTACAGTCACACTCCCTGATGGTGACTGTGCCATAGAGAAAGTTCTCTATGTTCCTGGTCTTGCCAACAATCTCTTATCTGTTCCACAGATGCTAGATAGAAATATGGATGTTGTTTTTCAAGTTGAACACGGCAAAAAGAGATGTTTCATCAGTCATCAAGGTCACCACATTGCCACTGGCTCCTACAAACATGGATTATTCATCTTGGATACAGTCTCTACATCCCATACTGCCCTCATTGCCACTACAAAAGAAGCTACTTCCTTATGGCATAAAAGATACGGGCACCTCAGTTCGGGTATTTACTCGAATTAAGCAAATATGACATGGTCAAAGGGCTTCCTCAGCTTTCATCCGTTCTCCCAGTGTGCTCAGATTGTCTAGCAGGGAAACAACATCGAGTTCCATTTGAGACAAGTTCTTCTCGCTCGAACAAACCCTTGGAGTTAATCCACGCAGATCTGTGCGGTCCTTTCCCAACCAGTCATGGTGGAAAGAGGTATTTTCAGCTATTTGTTGATGACTACTCCCGCAAAATATGGGTCTTCTTCCTTGCACTCAAGTCAGAAGCTCTTCTCTACTTTCGTCAATTCAAGAGACAAGTTGAGAAGGAAACAAGTTGTTCCATCAAAACCCTCCGCTCAGATCGAGGGGGGGAATACACTTCCAAGGAATTTTCAGCATTTTTGGAAAAACATGGGATCAAGAGACAACTCACTACAGCATATACACCGCAGCAAAATGGAATTGCAGAAAGAAAAAATCGCTCCATAGTAGAAATGAGTCGGTGTATGTTAAAAGGAGCAAACTTAGAAAAACAATACTGGGCAGAAGCAGTAAACACAACATCTTACCTACTAAATAGAGCACCTACAAGGGCTCTACAAGGAAAAACTCCACAAGAAGCCTGGAGTGGTAAGAAACCCTCAATCTCTCATCTAAAAGTTTTTGGATGTCAAGCTTTTATGCACATTCCTAAACAGAAAAGAAGGAAACTAGATGAGAAAACTCAAAAATGTATATTTCTTGGTTATGATGAGTATTCAAAAGGATATCGGCTGATTGATCCTATAACCAAGAAAACACACATCAACAGAGATGTAGTATTTGATGAAACCTTCACATCAAATAACACACTTGTATACCTTAAGGAAGATGAACCTAAGAAAGAAGCAGCACCTCCTCAGAAGAAGGTTCCTAAATGGTATACTAGTACATTGCAAGATTCAAAATTGACATCACTTCCAGATCTAACTCTAGATCGACCCAC
Organism: Wollemia nobilis; assembly: GCA_028583015.1. Lineage (NCBI taxonomy): Eukaryota > Viridiplantae > Streptophyta > Pinopsida > Araucariales > Araucariaceae > Wollemia > Wollemia nobilis. The sequence goes on from JAQPPZ010016936.1 coordinate 7,889,339, forward strand.
TACTCGCAGTATGACTCAACACAAAAGAGCAGATGCTGCAACATCAGTATGAGATGTTGATGACCTTTGTCAACATTTTGATGATTTATCTGTAAATGTAGAAGAAGATGAGAATATAGATATGGAAGATGAAAAAGTCTATTTGACAATACTAGATGAAAAAGAACCCACATCAGTCTCAGATGCACTCAGTAAAGATCAATGGAAAACTGCTATGGATGCAGAACATACATCTCTAATGAAAAATCAAACTTGGAAGTTAGTGAATTTACCTTCAGGAAAGAAACCCATTGGTTGCAAATGGGTATTCAAGATCAAATATAAGGCAAATGGTGCAATAGATAAATATAAAGCCCGACTTGTTGCAAAGGGCTATGCACAAAGAGAAGGCATAGACTATGAAGAGACATTTGCTCCTACTGCTAAAATGACCACTATTCGAGTTTTGTGTGCAATGGCAGCTCAATTTGGTTGGCAGCTACATCAGATGGATGTAAAGAGTGCTTTCTTAAATGGTGACCTACAAGAAGAAGTCTATATGACTCAACCTGAAGGTTTTGTAGTTCAAGGGGAAGAACAGAAAGTCTGTAAGCTGATCAAATCTCTATATGGACTTAAACAAGCTCCTCGAGCTTGGTATATCAAAATTGATAGTCACCTAGTGCAACATGGATTTAGAAGAAGTCCTGCAGATCCCAACCTATATATCAAGAACAATGGTTCTAACATAGTAATTCTAGTACTATATGTGGATGATCTGATCATAACAGGCAGTTCAGAGATTATGATCAAAACAGTAAAGAAAGATCTCAATACCTCTTTTGAAATGACAGATCTTGGACTTCTCCACTATTGTCTTGGTCTAGAAGTAACTCAATACAAGCATTGCATACAAGTTACTCAAAAGAAATATGCCAAGACTCTCATTGATAAGTATCGGATGACTGACTGCAAACCCAAAGCCACACCAATGGAAGCAGGACTTAAGTTATCCCGATTCGATGAATCTCCTAAAATAGATAGTACTCTCTATCGTCAGCTGATTGGGAGTCTCATCTATCTCACAAACACCAGGCCAGATCTTAGTTTTGTTGTGGGTTATCTTTCACGATTCATGCAAGATCCTAAAGTTAGCCACCGAAAAGCAGCAAAAAGAGTTCTTCACTATGTCCGTGGGACGACATATATCGGTCTGGAATACAAAAAGAACAACAAGTTCTATCTTCAAGGGTACACGGACTCTGATTATGCTGGATCCATAGATGACCGAAAATCAACTGCAGGTTATGTTTTTCACCTTGGATCTGGTCCTGTCTCTTGGCATAGCAAGAAGCAACATGTTGTTGCTATTTCTTCTACTGAGGCAGAATATCGAGCAGCTAGTGGAGCAGTCTGCGAGATCATATGGTTACGTCGCATCCTCACAAATATGGGCCTTCCAGAGCATCTTCCTTTACATTTATTTTGCGACAATCAAGGTGTTATGAATCTTGTCAAAAATCCTATCTTTCATGATCGCACCAAACACATTGACACTAGGTGTCATTTCATTCGAGATGAGATTCCAAAGCATCATATCCAGCTCCACTACATTCCCACAGATGAGCAAATAGCGGACATCTTCACCAAAGCACTTGCTCGAGTCAAATTTGAATTGTTCCGCAATGCTATGTGTAGTCAACATCAATGTAATAAGGGGGGATGTTAGAATAACTAGTATATCTTATATTACATTAATTAAAGATAGACAACATTATAGGAGTGGTACGTATTTTTTGGTTATTCAGTTTAAGAACCACCCAACTAGATTCAAACTGCCTCAACGGAGTTTATGTAATTCCTATATATTTTCCATGAATACGAAGAGCATACTAATGATTCAGTTTTAACAGCATGCAAAAATTTGACAATAAATGAAAAAGATATGGTTGTTTGAAGATAGACTATTGCAGTTGTTTTTTTCCTACGTGATTTTTTCCAAAACGAAAACATTTTTATTAATTTTTTTAGCAGTCCTTTTCCTGATGTTTTTGAACCATCATATAGATTATGAGAAATAATACAACATAAAGTACTCACTTTCTTAATTTGGTAATGTATTGAGCAAGTTACAGCTACTCAAAGTTGGTTGTTTGTAGCAGTTTTGGGACTGCAAAAAAATAGTTTTTTTTTGTTAAGGCACATCAATTGCCAATTGTTGGATTGAGAAACATCTACAACTATAGTAGGTAACAATAATCTAGATTACAAATTTTTCAGTCATTCCCTCCAAAATTTCCCGCTCGGTCATTTCAATTTTTTCCCGCCGAAATAGTTTCAAGCCAAAATTTCAAATTTCAAATTTGTAGAGGGCAATCTGTCCTATTTTTTGCCTCTAAGAAGTCTTGTTATATTTTATTAAAATCAAGGGTCAAATTGTAACCGATTATAGCCTTATATATAGTCATTGGAAAGAATTTTTTGATGGGAATGCATTGGTGCAGTTTATTTTCAATTTTGAAATTATTTAATATGCTGAATTGAAGTTAATTGACATTGTAATTTGGAGTGCATTTTTGGTAGTATCCGACACTCCTTGACAAAATATTTGGCAAACTTTGTGGGAATCTCAATTTTAAGTCATTGGGGGGACATTAAGCCAAGTTATTCATTATATTTGGTAAAATTGGAGGCATTATCATCATTGGTGGAATTGAAATTGTATCACACTTCAAGGCATATTTGGGACTATTCTCGAGCCATATTTCCTAATACAATCATCAACTCAAGGTGTGATTTAGGGCCCCTTACCTCTTGATTGTGGAGACCTTTTGTGGCACTCTCTTGGCCACTAGGTGTTTGTTTCTTGCATCTTCTGTTTGGGCTTTGATAACATTTTATGCTTTTTATTACCCTTGCATGACTTTGGGTTTTATAATTGTAATCAAGTGTAGTTCCATTTCATACACACTTGACACAAAGAAGCAGAACACAGTTTTATTATCTTCAGCAGAAGCTAAATATAGAGGAAAAATTAAGGCAACTAAGGAGGCAATATGTTTGAGGTAATTACTTCAGGATTTTGGGCTATTCATACATGGTCAAAAATATATATATTGTGACAATCAAAGTACCATCAAGATGACCAAGAATCCAGTTTTCCATGCTAGAACAAAACACATTGAGATCCATCATCACTTCATCAGATAAATGGTCCAAGAAGACATTATACACATGGAGTATGTACCAACTCAATATCAAGTGGTAGACATCTTCACCAAGTCACTTGGGAAAGACAAGTTTTCTCAATTTAGCAATTTGCTATATCTATGTAAAAGAAGTCAAAATTAAGGGGGAATGTTATCTAATGTTGATTTATCTTTTTAGGATAGTGCACATTAAGGGGGAATGTTAGAATATTATTATTGTTATAATGTGCACTATGCCTATAATTGACAAGTTGACATTTGTCTTCTACCACTTGTCCTTGTATTCAGTTTGATTTGGAGTGGTGTCTTCTAAAAGACACTTGAAGTGGAGCTTATGACACTCGTCATATCTCCCTCCTAAGCTTGATGCTTATATATTGTAAGATAACTTGTAAATAAAGTGTGCCTTATTTTTCAGTCTCAACATTGAAAAGCCTATCTCTTTACTTGTGTCCACTTAAAGTCTACATTTTTCTTCAAAATCTCAGTCATCGATTTTACAATCGAGAAAAATCAACAATGAAATTTAAAATAAAATTGATCTAGCCAAAAAATGACTGGAAATCCTTCTTGTTAACTAGTAGTGGTAATTTCAAGAGTGCCTCGACTCTTGTAGGATCAATCGCCAGTCTTCTTGTGAAATCACATGTCCCAAGATTTTTCCCTCTTTGACAACAAAAATGGACTTCTTTGGGTTAATTGAAATTCCAAATTCCTAGCATTTTTTGAACACTTGCCTCAAATGAGAGACATGCTCTTCCCTGTGATGTGAGAAAATAGTCATGTCATCAAGGTAAATTACAATAACTCTATTCAACAACTCACCGGAAGTGATGTCCATAGCTCTCTGAAAAGTGGCACCAACATTGGAAAGACCAAATGGCATTCTTTGATAGGCGAAAGTGCCCCATTTTGTAGTAAATGCCATTTTGTGTTGGTCCTCGTCCTTCACCCAGATTTGATTGTAGCCAAAAAAACCATCAAGCAATGGAAATATCTGCGCTCCAACGACTACGTGCAAAATTTGGTCAATCTGTGATAAAGGATAATGATCTTTCAAGTATGCTTGGTTTAGATTCCAAAAGTCCATGCACAAGCGAATATCTCCATTTTTATTCCAAACTGGCACCAAGTTTGCCACCCATGTTGAGTGCTTGATTGGATAAATTATTTTTTCCTCCAACATTTTTAACATCTCTACTTTCATAAGCACTTCAATTTTGGGTTTACAACTCTATTTTTGTCGAAAAGGTTTTACTCATTCCTGCAATTCAATGGTGTGCTGGATCACATTCTTATCATATCCTTTTAAATCATGATAGCTCCATGCAACAATGTCAAGAAACTCATAACACAAATTTTTAATATCTTCAAGTTCTTTCGACATACAATCTATTCTAACTTTGATAATATTCTTAGACTCCAATTGCATTTCCTTGTATTCCTTCGCATCCACCTTAATTTTATGTTTCTATGCCCTATCATTTTGATCAAACAAACTTTCAAGTGAAATCAGTCCCCTAGGAATGTGATTGTTCTTCAATTGAATCATTCCTTCCATTTCCTCCTCGACAAGTATCCTATCTTTCACACTTGCAACTTCCTTAATCAAAAATTTGATTATTTTTTCATCATTGTCAAACACTTACCAATAAAGGTTTTTATCAGGGATCGAGGGTCTATAAATTACCCTCATAGTCTTGGGTTTCCTGACTACTTGCTCCATAGGAGAGAAATTAGCACCAAGGGAAGCTAAGATATCTACATGTTTATTCTACTCCCATAAAATTGCCTGAATTTTCAATGTTGTAAAGGACTCAAACAAATCCCATACCTTTTTACGGTAGGCCTTCAAATAGTGCTACTTCAACACACATTTATTTTTAGTCTAGTTAATGATGAGCTCAAAATATCCAAATATTTGTAGTTGTTTTATGCCCAACTTTTTAGCTTTCTTCAAACTAAGGCACAACGCTTCATATTCAGAAACATTATTCGTGTAGCTATAAGTTAGCCGATAAGAATAGGTTTTCTACAACCCTGTAGGAGAAATAAGAACAATTCCAACCCCTACGCTATTCTTGCACCTTGCACCATCAAAATACATCTTCCATAGCTGATCAGAGAGAGGGTCTAGGGAATTAGAGACTTCTTCTTTAGTTTGCTCAGGTTTAGTTATGGTATAACAACCGATGTCAATTTTTACCATCACATTGAAATCCATCAATGAGAACTCATCCTCTAGGCGGAGCTCACCAAGAGCTTCCTCCATCAATTCCACTTCTTGCACTTCCTCTGTCATCATGTTGACTGCACCAGTGGGCTTTTCTTCTTCCTCCAATTTTTCTATATGAAAAGTGGATGGCTTTTCATTATAGATGCAGATTCTTCTTCCCTTGAATGGGATCTCCAAATGTGAATAATCCAAGGAAATATATCCTCCTAGTTTCACTATGAATTCCCTCAAAAGACACATGCTAAAGTATGGTTCCAGGTCAACCACCACTACTTCTTGAATGACAGTGATTTGAGGCATGTTGTGTAGAACGATAGGAATATCCTTGATTACTCCCACCATTTTGACTAGGAGTTCCATCCAACTACAAGACACCTGGACTGCTCCTTGTGTACTCCATTCCCATGACTTCACATACTACCTTTGGCATGATAGTAGTCACAACACTAGAAGTCAATCATACAATTATGCATGATCCACCCTTCCATTTTGAGAGACAAATAGAATGAAGGTGGTCTAGTTCTTTCCAGTGGCAGAGGTCGATAGTGTCTATGCTAACACTATTTGGGAATGGATTTTATTTTTGATCTTTTGTAGACTTGAGAGACTCTTATAGCAAGTCAACTTGTCCAGGTAACTGTAGTGCATCATATAAACTTACTTTTGTAGGGATCTTCTTCATTTCCTCAACAATATTATAATCGGAAGTACTCGGGATATTTTCTTCTACAACCTACTCATACTTATTTTGATACTGTTGAGTAGCTTCCACCCTTTGTCGCTTAGTCAATGATGGGTATTTGAGGTACTCTTTAGCTTGTTCTTTTGCCTCTATTTGCACTTGAGTGGCTATGGGCTGTGAAGTTGATGCCTTCATCTGTAACTTTTCTTGAGCTTGCTTGGGCAATAGATCCTTCAATAAGATAGAATATTGTTGCTTTGTTGTCGTTCCAGGTGCTTTCTCTTGCAATGGTACCTTTTCATTTTGTACTTTTTATTCAATAGGAACTTTCAAAGGCTCCATTTTTGCTGGATCAACAATCATCAACTTCTTTCCAGCCCTCATGAGAACTGAAACTTGCTCCAAATATGGGACCATCAAGTTATGATCAGCTTCCATTATCATATTAACTTGTCCATCAGTAGAAATTTTTGCTAATATATGTACATAGTTCAAATGAACCATGCATGTGTCTTCATCATGGGGATCGTTATAGGTGGAGCACCAGTATGCTCTCTCTGATGTACTAGTTTCTTCATTTGCCAACATAGTTGTATTCCTCTCAGGGCCCTTGCTAGTGGTTGGTTTCTCCCTAGTAATTGACGGTGTTTGAAATCTCCTTGATAGAAATTCCGCTTTAGCTTGCTTCTTCTTAACTATCATAATTTCGTTTGATATTATCCTTATGGATGAATTAATAGATTGCATTTCTTGTAATAATTTCATGTAAGGATCAGTATTTGAGGGTGTAGGAGGTGCTGGTAAAGGTAGAGGTATTGATGGAGTAGACAATTGTAATGGGATAGGTGGTCCTTATAGCATTGGGAAAGGAATTGGTGTCGATAACTGCAGAACGATTAGTGCAGTAATTATGAAATACTTGGAGTGAGGAGTTGTGGAACCAGGATTGGAGCAATTTGAGGTGGACTTGAGCTCCATGAGGGAATGAGGTACATAGAAGGCATAGGCTATGAAAATACACTTGAGTACAAATGTTGTGGAAGATCATGAAGGATGGGCATGGTTACCTTCGAGGGAAGCTTACCTATGGTGATCAAATTTGCTTCAACCTTTTGTACCTATGTGAAAAATTCTAGAAAAGTATTTACATTAGCCTATCAAACTACCATTTATCATATTTGAAGGCTCAAATATGGTAGAATGCAACTTGCTCATGTGTTGGTCGAAGGCCATCGGGAACTCTCTATTAGCTTCAAGTGAACCTAATGTTGAAGTCCACTATCTCCTCCTACAAATGTCTTTAGATATTTTTGAAAAAATGCAATGAGGATAAAGGATCAACTTTCTCATGAAATTTCTTGATTAGCAAGTCTGCTAATTGGTCCCATGTGGTAATAGTAGCAGGTGGCAAGGATCGATACCAATACAATAATTTCCCTCTGAGTGACAATACCAATAATCTTACCATAATATCTTTGTCTACGATGCCATGGATCATCGCCAAAGAAGCCACATCTTGGATATGCTCATAAGAAGTTTTACCAGTACCATCATAGGTAGGAAAAGCCTTCAAAGCTACTTGAGGGACTAGATTTTGTGCTTGCATATTTAAAGCTCCTAAGCTATTCCATGCTGGGAACTACCTTGGTGGTTGTGGTTGTTGTGGTGGTGGATTATGAGCCATATTGATTGGTGTGTGAGGTTGAGGAGGTGGGATGCTAGTAGAAGTACTAGTTGGACTTGAAGGAATGAAAAATACACCATCTATCTGTGAAGATGTTGTGATTGACGTATGAGGTGGAGTGACTAATCTGGGGTGTTCTAATTTTTGGGTGTCAAGTTTGAAGAACTCAATAGGATTTTCAAGTATTTTTGGCCTTTGATCTTGTGATCATGAAGTAAAAATTTCATTGCCTTCACATTTAGAGGCTTCTAGGTATAGCTGAGTCACCAGATGTTCTAACTATACAATATTAAGGTGAACATCAAACCTCAATACTATTGAAAGTGGAACTTTTGAGGTCCCACCGGGCATGCCAAAAATTATTGGTCAAATATCTTCCTAAAATACAAACATACATTTGTGCACCCTAGACATGACCAACATTGAAAGGCTAGAGGAAATAAATGTCCTCCATGCCAATCTCCAGAGAGGGTTGGCTCCCTTACTAATCCTACACCAGTTTAAGTCTAGAGTTGCAAGAAAGAAATTAGAAATAATAGAAATAAATGGGAAATATAGCCACAGGACAAAGATGTAGGATTGGGGATAGACTAGTAGCATGAATTCCAACCAAGTGTCATAGCAACATAGAATAGAAAGGAGGCAAGAGAATCCACTTACAGTTCCTTGGAGACAACTTCCAGAATCACATTCTAGTACTCACACTCTCACTAGTAATGCCCAAATCCAGATGCAAAATTTGAACTTAACAATAGATAATAGACATGAATATAAAATAGAAATGCTTAAATAGAAAGAAATCACACATAGAGACTGTTTGCAAAATCAAAAGCCACAACTTCTATTTACGTAGAAAACTTGAATAGTTTTTCTGCAGAGTGTCTATCCTCCTTTTACAATGGAAAATGAGTAGTATTTATAGAGGATTTCACCTCTTTCATTTAATTCACATGAAGACAAAATATTTACAGATCAAGAACCATCGAGAGGAAATTCCTCCTTGAAATCCTTCATAAGGGAGTAGTGATCCAATTTTGGAGGGACCATTTTTGGAGAATCAGTAGGCTTCAGACATTGGTGCATGAAATCAGGAAACTTTGTTGAATTTTGACCATCTTAGTGCTTTGGAAATCTGCATTTGCCTAGGAAGTCCACAAGATATTTAAAATGTTTTGAAAAGGAGCAAAGTTGGTGGGTAGCACCTTGGAAATTATGAAAATATCCCTGTGATATTAAATTTTGCTTCTTTTCAGCACGAAACCAGGAAATATGACTTATTTTGCCTCCATTATTAAATTTTTCTTGAGCACCTTTGAAAAATTGCTCTAGGCTGTTTTGCATCACTTTTACCCGAATTGGGTGACTAGCACCTTCGGATAAAATCCAGGTGAAAACACCCTATATATATCCATTCATCAATATCTTAACCATTCACCTTTTACCTCTTAATTTGTTGTTCAGGGTCCTTTCCAAACTGTCTTTCCATTTGAATAAAGTGCATATATTTTAAATAAAATATTTAAAATATAAGAAATGTGCATTAACACAATTTTGTTATTTTCCATAGCGCACTCCCTCATTACAAACTTTGCTCGCTACATGAGTCTTTCATCTCATTTTTAGGGTGAAACACCTCTAAGCTTTCCATTAAATCTTTGGCACAGGACCTGTGGATTATACCTCTTATCTCCGCCTGAACAACTACCCTTTGTATATGAAACTTATGTTTGCCTCAAGGTGGGGTGAACTAGATTTTTACACCTCCCTTGGGCGAATGCCTTTTAGTTTAAATGCATTCCCTTCGACTATCATTGCAAAACCTGTTTCAATCTTCGCACGATGTAGAACTTACTTTGATTTTCACATGGCACCTCTTAGAAAAATATATAAAATACTTTTACCTTTTAAAATATATGTTCGCCCAAATGAAGGGTGACAGGTATTTTCACCCCTCATTTGGGGTGAACGACTCTTAAAATCCCTTTTAAATACATGCCATTGTGGGTCCCGTAATGCACTCCGCCCTTTATGTGCATTCACTCGAAGAGAGGGTGAAAGGTGTCTTCACCCCTCTTTTGGGATGAATGAAGCCTTGACTCTTCAAAGTTATATTGGTGCCCGAACTCATAATACTTTATTGAGATTTCACCCTAGGGAGGGGTGAAAGTTACTTTCGCCCCTCACCTAAGGTGAAAGTGTTTTTGATCGGTCAACATCTCTTAATGACGTTCATCCCAAAGTGGGGTGAATGGTGCTTTCACCCCTCCTTTGGGGCGAACATGCCTCTTTTAGTTGTTGTAGTTTCGGGCCATTCCGTGCCTTTCCTTTTAACATATTAATGCATCTTCACCCCAAGGAGGGGCGAAAGGGACTTTCACCCCTTGCCTGGGGTGAAAGCGCCTTGCCATATTAATACTTCTTTTCCCCTTTAAATTTTCACGTTCACCCCAAAGTGGGGTGAATGGGCCCTTCACCCATCTTTTGAGGTGAACACGATTTTAATCCTTAGTAAGGCCCCTACATTTTTATATGCACTTAGTCCTCGGGCGCCATTTTTTGTAGATGTCTTTGGGTGATTTCAATTGATGTCGCAAACCAATTCTCATAACCATTTATCTTATAATCCCCATTATTTTGAAGCATGAAATTTCATGGAAAATGCAAGAAGATAATTACACACAAAAATAACTGCATCATTTTTTAGAAAACACTGCAATACGAATTTATTATATTTACTGCTTTTACAATAAAAAAAAACCTTTCAACAAAATTTGATCAAAATTTTAATGTGGCAGAGTGCAAACTTGCCAATACGAGCACACTGGGCACTCTTAGGAAATGGTAAATACCATGTGAGTGCATACAAAGGGTATTTTTTATATCAAGTTGAACCATCAAATATATTGGTAAGTATCTTATAGGGGAGCAACATTTAAAATTCATGCATACTTAGATATAGATTCTACTAGTAAGAAAAAAGGGCTAGAAAGAGGGTTTGGGGTTATATTTGAGTTTTTTACCAAATATTTTATCATTTATAACATGAAATAGTTCTAAAATAGTAAAATATTTAACAAAACAAACCATGTAAAATTTAAAACTAAAATTACACAAAGAGAAAAATTGTACTTAACTTTTTAAAACTAGATATTGAACCTTGAATTTAAATAATAATACTAGAATATGAGTCTTTAGTTGATTATAATTAAATCTTAAAAATGAAAATAAATTATATAAGTTCTCAATTGGGCAAAAACATTACTTCAAAAATATATTGGTTCTCTTTATGTAATCAAATTATTTAGAAAAATAACTCTACCCAAAGGATTGTCAACATGGAAGGTAATATCAGATACTTTACAATCGATAAATAAACATATTCAGTCAATCAATGAGGGAAGTTATGAAAAATGTTGGTCTGATGCTTGGTTGAATCCTTATCCCCTTATCTATGACTAAAAATGGAAAATATTACCTCAAGCATGCCTAGCATGTAAATATCCAAAGGTCAAAGACTATATTATTATGAGTAACAACACTAGATCATGGATTTCTTTTAGAAACCTATTTGAAGGAGAGGAACTCAAGTAAATTGTTGATGAACTTCTAAATATGCTTCAAGAGTTTTATTTGTCATTTTTTATGTGAAAAGATGAGTTGGTTTAGAATTTATCAAAGGATGGTGGATACTCGATCAAGTTGGGATATGAGGATTTATAACAATAAAAAATTATTTCTCCCAAATAATTTTCTTATAAGAATGTTTGGTCATTAGAGGCTCTTCCTAAGTCCTTGACATTCCTTTGGTTAGCAGTTCAAAGTAATATTCTTACAAGATATTTTACAAAGAAGATGATATTATGGGTCTTTTAGATGTGCCTTATGTGAGAAGGATTTAGAAACATTTGACCGTTTACTTCTTTATTGTTTTCTTGCTCACACCATTTGAGGTTACTTTTTTTTAAATATTAAATTATATTGGGTAGTTCCATCAATAATGAAAGAGTTGATGAAATTTTGGATTAATTATTTCAAAGCTAAAGCATTATGTTTTCTTTGGAGGATTGGCTCTGCCATTATTTGTTGTAATTTATGGCTTGAAATAACAATAATTTAAAAAATAAATCTCAAAATCATGCTTAAGTTTGGAACCATATTATTGCCTCTCTTGTAGAATGTCTACAAATATGGTGTTCATCATGAAAAGTCTCAATTGCATAAAAAGAGGTTCTAATAACCTGAATAGAGAATCTAAACATAAATGAAAGAGTCCTCTGCCATAATGAAATTAAAACAAAGGATCTACTTCAATTTAGGGTATAATGAAAATGTCTATAATGAAAATGTCTAGAAATTAGATTTATCAAAATTAATTTTGATGGTGCTTGAAAATTTGGAGAAAAGCTATTGGAGGTGGTAATTTTAGAAATAGTGAAGGAAAAATTATATTTATTTACTCATAATCATATGAAATTAAAACTAACAACTATGTAGAGGTTAGGGCACTTCTTACAAGGACTAAATTATGAAAGAAAAAATGAAAATATATTTCAATTGAAGAAGATTCACAAATTTCTGGATAAAAAATAATATTATTATTGATGTTCATTACCTATTATTAGAGGTAATATCCTAAAATTATGAGCATATTTATAAAGAATAAAATTAGACATAGTAGATAATATAACCAATTGTAATTTTGGTCTTAATAGCACTTAAAATTCAAAATTTAAAAAACAACTGACCAAGTAAAATACAATAACATGTATGACCATTACCTCACCATTGGGGCGCTAGTCAATTCCCTAATGAATATTCAAACATGAATGACATGAAATCAATGAAGCCATTCTTTCTTTCTTTGCTTCCTTGAATTTGCCAAAGTGCCTTCATTTGCCCTTCAGGTTTTTTTGGCTTTAGGGTGGTTCGACGCTTTAAAAGGATCCCTAACATTCCATGTGTCTTTTGCGCAAAAGATTGCATAGAGATGAAATTAAAGTGTCTCCTCTTTCAAATGGTTGAATGGGAGCTTCGTTTTTATGGGAGATGGGACACTCTGTTTTTTGGAAGAAAATTGCATGGGGTTTTTTGCGTTTTTAGCTTAAAGTTTCACCTATTTGAAATAGGAACATTATTTTTCTTAATTTCTATAATGTTGTTGTTTTAAGAGAAATTTCAAGGTATCTTTGGCTTCTTTAGCTTGATTTTTTTAGGTATTTGAAGTATTTGAAATATGATTAGTTATAATATTTTACAATTTTAAAAGAAAATTTCTAGGTATTTGAAATATGATCAATATTTATTTTTATTTTTTTCTCTTTTGAATATTTGCACCTTTGAGAGGGAATTTCGAGGTACTTTTGACTTCTTTAGTTTAAATTTTAAAAGAATTGAAATAAGATCAGCTTTTTTAAGTTTTACGATTTTGGAAGGAAATTTCAAATTTTTTTAGGATCTTTAGCTTGATTCTTTAGTTTATGTTCTCGAGAGAAAATTATTTTTGGTTTCTTTAAATTATTTAGAAATTTAGATTATTTGAACTAAGATCAGTTACTCCTATTTTTTTTTTCATTTTTTTTGGATTTACATGGTGGAATTGATAGCCGCCACAAATTTGGGCAAGTTGTCCAAGTTTTATGGCCACCATAGTATTCTGCACTATCCACCCCAAAAAATACCACATGGTTCTTCACGTAGTCCACTCCTATAACCATCATGCCACAATCATTTTAAACCTTTTACGTTGTTGAAAGCACCAGGAAAGGGACCACCGTTCAGTCTGATGAGGCTCAAGATTTGAACCTTCTACCTTTGTCCCCCTTACAGGGTTTGATCGAACCAATTGGTCTACACCTAAGACCTATTACTATTGGATTTTGGAATATAAGGTTCAATAATATTAAAGGCGATCATCTTCAAAATAATTTTCTTTTTAAGTTAATTTTTAGCTAAAAAACTTGTAGTTTTTATGCCTAGTTTGATATGGTATAAATTTTGGATGACTTTTTTAAAATAATTACCAACTGTGTACTACATGGCATAATAGGTAGTGGAGGAAAGGAGTTTTAAGTCCTATATATTGAAATGAAGCGTGACTTTTATGATACTGCACATGAAAATATTTATAGCAATGGGAATTTCCATAAGAAAGGAAAATAAAGTTGTTCCTCTTGAAACTTTTGCATTTAAGCCAAAAAAATAGAGTCTAGTGTCGTACCCCAAGTATCATATTATCCATTAGAAGATGATTTTTAGGTAACAAAAGCTAGATCTAAGGGTAGCAAATGGAGTTGATTCATAGTTGTTGATGATAGTGATGAAGAATTTGATCCAACAACCAAAAAGGATAGTAATGGTTAATGTCATTAAATGATAAAAATATTTCTATTGTAATTGGTGAAATAGAGATTAATGATGGTGATGATCCTATTGAAATTGACCCTTAGTTTTGTGGCTAAAAATGTTGTAGATAATGCATTGCAAAAGTGTGATCAGATACCCATCACAATGCGGGAGGAGCTTTATGGTGGTGGATCAACAACTAACATTATATGTTATGATAAATATGCATAAGTAGATACCTCTGTAGTAAAAATTGTAACACAGCTTTCCTAACATCTCTGTTCATCTTTTTCTTTTTGAAAATATAGAAATTTTAGAATTTATCAACACATTTCTAGTATTTTTTTAGGGAGACATTGATGTTGCATGCAATGTTAAGGATTCTTCATTTAAACCAATTTTGAAGCCTTACGAGCATGTTGGGGTTAATTTTCTTCTTTTGATACATAGAAATAATATTTGAGGAGGTATACAAAGGATATTTATGTTAGTGATGTAGAAGTTGATCAATTTGTTTGAAGATATATGTACTAATAAATATATTTATAGATTTTAGAATCTTGTGCATCTCCAATAATAGTTTTGTATATTCTATTACTTTGGGATATTTCTATGTTGGATTTAGCTTGTTTTGTATTGTATTATAGATAATCCATGCGCATTTGTTGAAAAGTTATGGGGATTTTGGAGGGACCCATACTCCACCCTAGGTTGGATATATCTTGTGATATATAAACAAAATAACTTTAGAAATAAATCCAATATGTATTCCATCAATCAGTACATAATTCCAAAACTTTCAGTGATATTACTTCATTTTATACATGCTCTGCATACTAAACCAAAACCAATTTCAAGGCCTATGACTATAATAATACAATGAGAATTTTCCACTATTATGAAGCTTACCTTGGTGAAAGCATGATGAGACTTTTACTACATTTAACAAATTTCAAGCTATTGACAAAGGTTTTGAAAAAAGTGAGAATTTGGGTGGAGTTATACATAATTTTTTGCAATCAATTCTGCTTGTTACCAAATGGATTGAGTATGCTAGTGCCAGTTGACTCAATTCAATTGTTACCTACTTCTTCCAAATTTAATCTGCCTATTTTTTTGGATTTACTTTTGTCTTCCTTGATTATGTTCCTCTAAGCATTTGATGTTTGAGAAGTGTCTAAAAGCACCATTAAATATTGATTATATCTGGTCTTCAGTAGCCAACTTGTATGCTCCTCAATTTTCTTCTTAATAAGCAAGAGAAAGGAATTTTCTTGATCTCATTGCTATTTTTCAATGCACCTTCAAGAATATTGCTCAAGTGCTGGCTCTGAAGGCTACCTTTTTTCATTGCATCCATCACCATTCATGAATATCCTACTATTAGTCTTTCTGCTTCTAAATATTTAGCTAGTTTTAGTCCTTCAACCCATGCTCAACATTTTGCTTCATTATTAATAACTTTAGTGATATTCCTTATGAAGACTTTTGTTATTCTCCTACATTCTATTTCATTATTAATACCTTTAGTGATATTCCTAATGAAGATTTGATTATTCTCGCCTACCTGTTCTCTGAGGAGTTATCATGGTCTAGTTGATTTAGAATTGTGTTTTGAATCCCTCTCAAAATTTAGTTTTGTCCTCTTGAAGGTTAGTGGAGTCCACTTAATAGATTTCCTCTTTTATTTTTACTTTTGTCTTTTTTGAGCAAATTGTTTAAGTCATTGAATGTGGGAGGATATGGCCCCTTTCTTTTGTCTGACCTACTTCTATCATTTCACTTTAATTATGATCTTTAATTTGTTCATTGGTAGTCTCACTACCATTTCCATGTTTTGCCTCCACTCCCACATTGTTCTACTATGAGAGAAGCTACAAAAATATTCCAGGCCAAACCTTTTCTTCTATTATCACATTAGTATTTGCTTGCTTTAACACTAGAGGTAATTTTCCTCTACAAACTTTGTTAGATCCTTCTTGATTTAGTTTCTCTACTCTAGCCATCTTAGTTTTTTCTCTGAGCATATGATGGAATTGGAATCTCAACCTAGGTCATCTGACCATTGATGGTACCCATGAATTCATAATTTCACCAAGGAATTTTTGCTTGAGGATAGATGAATTATGTCCATAGATTTTTATTAGTACTTCTACAATTTTTTTGGTCTTTATACTACTTAACATGGCAAGCTTCCTAATTCCTCCTCTTTGTGTTTTCTCTACAATCAATTCTCCTAGGGTTCCACAAAATCACTAAATAGTTGGAGCTTGTTGTTGACTCATTATATGTATCCCTTGTAAGTGTCTCCAATATTTTTCTAAGGCCTCCTTCATGTCCTTTTGACAATTTTATTGCATGGATAAGGAACAAATCCAAGTCATTCTACCCAACCGATTTTCCAGCAACCTTTTTTATTGGGAGTGTTCATGTCCTCTAACATTTTATGAGAAGAATTTCATGGATTCTAAGACACTTCACTCTGATCCTTTAGGATTGATTCCAATAGGATTTGACTCCATTTTATGATGGCCATCAATGCATCCATTTGTTGAATTTTTGTCACCATTCTTATACCTCTTTGTCTACATGCTATACTAGGGCCCTTATTTTTAGATTTTGTCTTGGATTTTGGATTGCCTTCCTCTAGGGTGATGATCAATAATGGGATAATTGATACACATACTTTCTTTTCTACTATGGTTATTAATGGCAGTGGTGTGTATTTATTTGATCCTTTCTTATCAAGTGATTCTCCCAAGTGTGCGATTAGATCTAGGTTGTTTTCATCTTCTATCTCTTAATTCCTTGGGTACTTGAGTGAGCTTTATTCTTGAGAAATGTCCTTTTATGGGAATTATTATTTTGATTATGTGTTGGGAACCATGCCCTCTATTTCGGTGCTTGTTGTTTTACTTGGAATATTTGTATATTGAATTATCTAATGTGCTTGTTTTGTTCCATCTAGTTTCTTCTTTCAGTAGTTGTCTTTCTATGATCATTAGTCTTATCTATTTAATGAGTATTGTGCATAAAATGATCCATATCATGGAATTTAAAACATCTAAACAACAACCATTCCAAGACTAGTGTCTATTCACAACATTCTTCTTTGTTGCATAAGGTTGATGTCTCCATAAATTGACTACTTGTTGTTATTTTAATTTGCATATGAGAATTTCCTTATTGTACTTTTGATACTTTCCAAGACTCTTATATGTTGATATTTTGGAGGTATTTGATATAATATCACCTAGAATGGAGGAAAGTAGTATAATTTCATCCAGAGGGACTTCACTTCTTCCTTTATGGGGTTAAAATTCTACATCCAAGGGCTTTGATTCAACTTGGTATTTAATGAAAAAACACGGTCCTTCCAATAAGATCCAATTTATTCTATTACTTACATAAGTTGCCATTAAGAAGCTCTTTGAAAATAGAAGGATGGTTGTTTCTAAGTTGCTACACCATTGGTGCAAAATCCACTCTATGTTATCCTTTATTGCTAGCCAATAATTGTTAACCTCCTAGATGATTGCAAGCTTAGATAAGATACTTGCCAAAACTTGGATGACATCCTCTGGGACTGTAATTTTGATTGGATTTGATCTCTTAAATTCCTTTATAGTTGTTCTCTTGGCTACTTATTTGATGTCTACTTTATCCATTCCAATTTCACCTTGGTATCTATGCTGATAAATTTTAACACAGTGAATGCCTCTTATTTAACCTCAAGAAGATTGAGAAAACTTAAGACTTGATTTTCTTACTATACCATGTTCTCTTGAAATTTTTGTTTTGCTCATCTTTGCTTGTTGCAAAATGAATAGTCAAATATTTTTGACCTCATGGATAATCTAGGTAGAATATGCAACATATCCTCAAGATTCTAGTATTTTAGATATGTACTATCATTAGGCTTCATTGTACTAAAGCTCTATTGGTTTGGGAGGTACATGTTAGAGTTAATTTTCCTCTTCAAACTTTGTTAGATCCTTTTGTAATTTATTTTCTCTCCTATGACCTCATAATTTTTATCTCAGCATAAGATGTCACTTGACCCTCTACCTATATCTTCTGACCATTGATGGTCCCACAAATTCATTATTTCTTCAAGGATTTTTTTAGTGGATAAGTGAATTATGTTAACGTGTTTATTTACTTTGTAATGGATATTATGGGATTGAAAGGGTACCAACCATATTACATCATGATCATATAGTGGTATTTCAATAGCTTATAAATTATGAATGTATTGCTTGACAATATTTGAACCTAGTTCTCTTCCTTGAATGTTAAGGAATTTAACTGGTTGAACTAATGTCATTTGATAAAATGTTAAGTTCACCCATGGGATTGGAACCTTGGTCTATGGTGTGAAATTTCTCACTTCCAACCAATTGTCCCAAACCCCATGAGCTATTAATAGGTGTTTGTTATCATTGCCATTGTTTTCTCTTTATATAACTTGACATTGCAAACTTGCTAATTCCTTCTCTTTATGTTTTCTCTACAATCAATTCTCTTGTGGTTCCACAAGGTTGCCAAATATTTTTTTTGAAAAATAATTTGAAAAACTTATATTAAAACAAATATCATTTACAAGTTGGGATGAGACTTCTCCTAACCTTATCAAATGAGAACACATGTTAACAACAGTAAAATAAGATCTACATTGGAACCAAATATCCTAAACCATATTTCTACAATGGTTTTCCACCTATTTTCAACAATAAAAGATCTACATTGGAGCAAAATATCGTAAACCATATTTCTATAATGGTTGTCCAAAATAGCTAAGCACTAGTTTTTCTCACCAACCTACCTAATACTCTCATCCTCAATAGCCATGCCACTATCCTATTGAACCCCTACCTCCTTCTCAATAACCATCTTAACCAGGAAGTCTACTACTTTATTTAGATCTATACTCATATAAACTAGAATTATATCATCTAATTACCTCTGTAATTCCTTTATTTGGATAACAAGAATCCTCAACCTCCATGTCTTAAAAATAAAGTTCCTCATGCAATCTAGATATCCTACCAATATTTGAGTATTTGATTCTAGGATTATCCTCCTATAACTTTGTCTTACCACCTAGATAGAAATAGATTTTATAGCTAAGGATTCTACTTCATTATTTTTGGCTCTTTCCAGGCCTTTCAATTCTCATTAGAGCATTATCCCAACAAGATTCTTACAAACCACTCCATTTCTAGTTCTATCCATATTGCCTTTTGCAACTCCATTAGTATTAATTTTAATCCAAAATTTTGGGGGTGGTTTCCAACTAGCTTTGTCCTACCCCTCTTGCACTTCGGCTTCCTTCTCCATTGTCCCTATATCAACCTAAGTTTCCTCTTTAGCATACACTGCCATAGTTTCTATGACTTTGCTCCAAATGACTTGCCAAACGCCATCTAAGGATGAAAATGATTCTTTAAACATTTTGTCATTTCTCTCTAACCATACTTTCCACAAAATGAATTTTAATCCAAGTTTCCAATTGATACAAAGATCTTTATATTTAAACCTACGCCTCTTCCATATTTCCCAAATATTAATTTGATTAAAATCACCATTGGATTGAATTTTATTAGATAAAAACCATCGCTCCTAGATCTAGCACATGAATGGGCACTCAAACATCAAGTGGTCATATGTTTCCTCACTCTTGTAGCATAAAATACATTAATATGGACCAATTATTCCCCTATGTCTTAGATTATCAAAAGTAAGAATTCCATTGTGCATGAACTACTAGGCTAAGAAGTGTACTTTTGGCTAACGCTTGGACTACCAAATATTTCTTTAATCCTCAACCTGATATGCATGAGGAGGTTCTAGAAGGATCTTATCATATCCATTCTTCACTATGTAGACTCCAAGGCTCCCATAGCCCCAAGATAATTCATCCTCCTCATCTCTACCTATGAGAAATATTTCTACCAATATTTTAGTCATGATGGGTGTCAATTTAAGAGAGATTGGAATTGGCCACTCATCCAACTTCTTAAACTACTTAAACTTATAATCTCCCATCTGACTAGTGTTGAAATAACTTTCAATATAGATCTAATCCTTGCTTTCCATGGTTGTTTTTACTAGTTCTAATTATGGGAATATGACAATGATAGGTGGATATTGATCCCATGAATTTTTCCAAAACCATGCTTTCTACCCTCTCCCCATTTTCTAAAATAATCCATATTTCACTACCTAAGATCCTAACTATAGAGATTGCCACACTAAGGACCCATTACCATCCAAAGGGAAATGACTCGCCTCATTTAGGCTCACATATATAAAATATTTACAAGTTGTATCTCTACTAAAAAAAGAAATTGACTAGGTCATCCACCTCTAGTAAATATTTCTAGCTAAAGCTTTATTATTTAAATCCTATCTCCTTAGTCCCAAAATCCCCTTTACCTTGGGTTGCCTTACTTCATCCCAACCTACTAAGGCCCATTTCCTCTCTCTGTTTACTTCTCCCTATAAAAATTTTCCAGCCATCTTGTCTAACACTTTCCATATGGTATATGGGGTAGCAAGGATAGAAATTTATAAATTGGCATGGCTTGAACAACTGCCTATAAAAACTTAATCTACCTGTAAATCTTAACAATTTATGATATCGACAATTTTTTTTATATAATCTAAAATATTCCTCCAAATATCTATTTTCAATTTTTTAAATTGCAAAGGGCCCTCCAAATATACCATTGGGAGACAAGTCCTCATGAATTCCAAGATCTCTGAAGTTTTATCTTGAAGCCTTCAATCAAGATTGAAAATGACCACTTTAGATTTTTATCATTGATGACTTTGTTTGTGGCCCTAAGGTAAACATTAAGAGTATCAATAATCATTCTTACTTATCTAAAGTTGGCCACTCCCACCAATACTGTGTCATCTACAAATTATAGGTGAATCAAAACCTCCTCACCCACCTTGATACCTATTAGAAAACCTTGCTGTCTTCTCCTCAATATGAGTCTAGAAAATCCTTTATCCAATATGAGAAAAATATAAGGTGAACAAGGTTCTCCTTGATAAAAGCTTCGAGTAGCTCCAAACAGTTTTGAGGGAAGGCCTTTTATTAGCATTGAGTATGTTAGAGTAGATACACAAATCATGACCCATTGCATCCAATATTAAGAGAAACCAAAGGTTGCCATCATCCTTGACTAGAAGCTCCACTCCACCCTATCATAAGCCTTTGGCATATCCAATTTTATGAACATTTTACTATTGCCATATTTTTTCATTGAGTGTATTACCTCCTGAGTGAGAACCACACCATCCAAGATCTACTTGACCTCTACAAAACCCCCTTGATCTAAGGATGTAATGCCATTTAGGAGAGGTTTCAGTCACTCAACCATTACCTTTGTGATTATTTTATATATGACATTACATAAGGCAATAAGTCTATAATATAAATTATGCACCCCTTCATCCCCTTTTGGAATTAAGGCAATTAATGTATGATTTAAGACTTTAAGAATTATTTTACTACCTCTAGACTCCTCTATAACAACCACTATATCCTCCTCCAAGTTGTCCTAGAAGGTCTAAAAAAATCAATTGGAAAGCCCTCTGGACCTAGTGTTTTTCTGGTACTCATTCCAAAGACTACTTTATTCAGTTCCTATCTATAAATGGATTTAAGTAGGGTTAAATTTTCTTCTTTAGAGATAATAGAGGGTATGATAGCAATAAATTCTTTTTTATCCTCTTCATATTGCACCATAATTTCCTTAAATAATTTAGCAAAATAATCCATTGAATGGAAATATAAACCTGGGTTTGTATCAAAGGATTACCCATTATCATCCTAAAGAGCTTCCATATTGTTCATCTATCTCCTAGAACAAGAAGTCCGGTGGAAAAATTTGGTGTTTTTATCACCTTCTAAAAACCAAGTGGTTCTTTCTCTCTATTTCCTTTAGATCTCCTCTTGGTTTTCAATATCCTCAACTGTTTTACACAACGCATCATCCTCTTGTTTGAGCTGTTCTATAATTTTTCATTCCCTAAAGTGTTTTTTAACCTCATTCCATCTAGCCACCAATGGAGCTCTTCAAAATTGGAATTCTATCATGTTATCTTACCTCCATTGTCTTATTTGATCCTTGGTATAATGAAGCTACTTGTGTAATATAAACATTGTTGTCCCATATGTCAGGCATCCTTCTTCCCACCACTATAGAATTTTCTTTCAAAGCCTCTTTTTGTAACCAAAATTTTTCAAATATGAATGGTTTTTAATGCTATCTTGATCCCCCCTTCCAATAAAATGAAGAAGTGATCTGAAATTGGACCCTCAAAAATCTAAAATTTTAGATTCCATTTCTCAAATGCCTCCCTTGAAACAAAAAATTGGTCTAACTTCACCTTTATACTATGTGTCTCCCTCCTCTTATTATTCCAAGTATAGTTGGTTCTAGGACAGTTAATATCCACCAAGTGTAATGGATGAATTTGGGTAGTCATAAGGTGATCCCTTGAATCCAAAATTGGGGTTCCCTCTTCTTGATCTCTAGATGATAATTTAGCACTAAAATACCCAATATTTCCAAATATTCGGAGCTTCTTTTTGAGTCAATATATATGTCCCTTTTAATTGTCTCAAATGTATTTTTAAGGCATCATTCATTTTCTTTTTTGATATTTTTTTCATGTATAAGAAACATATCCAAGTATTTTTATCAAACTAGATTTTCACTAGTTTTTTTTTGGGGTCATTGAGGCACCTAACATTCCATGACAAGCATTTTATGGCTTATGAGGGACTTTCACTATGTTTCTTTAGGATCGATGTTAATATATTTGACTCTATTTTTTTTATGGTAAACTATGCATCCATCTATTGGAGTTTTGATGTTGTGTGTTTGCTCTTCTTTATATATTTTGTCCTAGATATTGGATTGAATTTATCTTGGGTGGTGACTAGTAAGGGCAAAATTGGTGTACATACTTCTATTTATCACTACCATGGTTAGTGATGCCATTGATTCATATTATTCCCCTGATTCTTCATTATTTGGTGGTTCTTCTCAGTATGTAAAAATTTAGGTTGTTCATATATTCTTAATTCCTTGGGTACTTGAGTGAGAATTCTTCTTCATATCTTCCTCTTCATTGCACTAGGAACCATTTACTTACTTGGAACATTTTGATGTTCAAAAATTTGATGTGCTTGTTATATTTCTTCTATTTTCTTCTTTTTTTTGGCACTACTAGTTATATCTATCTAATAGATGATCTTCTTTTATAATGTACTTTATGTAAACACTGATCCATCTTGTGGCATGGGAAACACCTAGATGATAGCCCTACCAAGACAATTTTCTATTTCTAGCATCCTCCTTTGCTATTTAAGGTGGATGACTCAAGAAATAGATCTTGGTAATCTAAAATTTAGAAACTCAATAACTGAAGCCCCATATACTATCATTAGGCTAGAGTATAAACCAAACTCAACATTAGGATGCTTATGCATTCAACATAAATACACATATCCATTGATATAGTAGTCACCACACACATATCCATTAGTTTAACAATTATCTAAATTTATTGTAATGAACATAAGTTATAATGTTGTGATCTTTGACTACATATGGATTATGACAATGATATCTTAGTGTACCTTTGAGATAGTAGTACATATTCTTCAAGTTCAAAAAATTTCAATGATTTTTCTTCTCTATTACAAGGATGTACATATATTTCTAGTGTTCTAAATGTAATTTAATAGTTGGCTAGGAAATATAAGCATTGTTATGGAATATCAAGAAAAGACTAGAAAATGAATTAGAATTTCTTATTTAATGAAAATATTGTGATATTTCTATTACCAATAACAAGGTGGATTGGTAAGACTTTGAGAACTTACCAAGAGGAGACCTAGGTTCAAACCTTACAAGCATGCCTAATCTAGGTAAATTTAGTAGCCTGACTTGATTTTATTGAGTGCATGCCAACTTGATGATGATGGTACCAAATCTAAGCCATAGAGGGTCTCCCTCACTCCAGGTCATTTTTACCTAGGAGAGGTAGGGTTTATAGAAGCAACTTCAATAATTTGAACTATGGTTGGAGGTAGAAACCTCAAGGATAATATCTATCCCTTGTGCCTAGTTGTTAAGGATGAAAGTATGTTATCGATTCCCTTGATATATATATATATATATATATATATCTTGTAGACACTAAAATGTGGTTAACCCGATTAAGCACCCACAAACAATGATCAAATTGGCATCATATGGCCCCTTGGGCAGCCCTCAGAAGGCTCACAGTGGTTCTAGCCACTCCGAAAGGGTTTTTGGAGGCTTCTGGCCCAATTTTGGGAAGTTTTGGCCCAAAATTCACCACCGTCCCACCCTGGGATGGTGGTGAGCCATCGTCCAGGTGAGGGACGTGAGCAGGTTTGACCCAAAAAAGTCAAATCTGGGACATTTGGCACCCAAAAACTGCCATTTAGCATGCCATATGGAGCATGCGGGTCAGAGGGCACTGCATCCTTATGACATGCTTCATAATGGAGGCCCAAAATGGAGATTCTCTTCCACACCCAGTGCATGCCTCCTTTTTGACAAATGGCGCCTCCTGCCATGCATGCCCTTGCATGCCTTTTTGCACATGAGCCCCTTTGGGCTATAAAATGGATACATGGTCCACACCAAAAAATAGGGAGAGGAGTTCTAGGATATGCAATGGAGTGCTTCCAAGATTTCCCCCAACCTATTGAGCTCTCTTGCCCTCGAAATCTCCTCTTAGCGAAGGAGGTTACCGGGTGACTTCAAGAGGGCCTTTTGAGCGTAACTTTTCCATCCGGGTGAATTTATTCACCAAATTCGATGAAAACACCCCTTATACTATTTAGGATCATTCCCCAGTGGTATTGGTAGCAAAAAGTGTGCATAATTGGTGGGTATCCCTTCCCAGGGTGCCCCCAATTAGTTGCAGTCACCACCATCCCCCGAGATGAGGACAAATACTTGCACAATTTTATTACTATTTTTTAATTATATTATTATA
This sequence comes from Wollemia nobilis, assembly GCA_028583015.1. Taxonomy (NCBI): domain Eukaryota; kingdom Viridiplantae; phylum Streptophyta; class Pinopsida; order Araucariales; family Araucariaceae; genus Wollemia; species Wollemia nobilis. The sequence continues at coordinate 7,914,529 of JAQPPZ010016936.1, forward strand.
TACTATCATATTATTTTATGGTTTAAATTTCATGCAATTTGGAGTTAAATTGACCAAGTTATAGCATTTTTAAGTTTTTGCAGGTCCGTAGGGCCCATCCGGGCACCCTAGTTGTATGCAGGTGGATATGGGCCTCAATTTGAAAATATAACCATATGGGTTGTCTTGAAATTTCCATTTATGCATTCTATCCAAATTTCATGAGTTTTGGATATGTTTAGGTTCAGGATTTGCTTGTCTTGGTTTTCATAGGTTGTAGGTGAGCGACGCAAAATCGAGGGGTCTACGGATGCAATTTCAGATATATTTTTGGTGATATCCTCTCAAAACATCCTATTTGACATCTCCACAAATTTTCAAGTCATTCTGAGTTGATTTGATTTATTTTTAATATATGTGTTATTTTGCCCCTATGGGGATTGCATGTTTTCCACCATACACCCTTGCTATTTGACCCCTTTGGCTTCCTTGTGTGTAGGTGCAGGTTCTTAGAAGGCATTGGGAAGGAATATAAGACATCAGATATTGAATATACAAGTAGTGGTGGCATTGGCCCGCCCACCTCGATTGTGGGTATGAGGAAAGGCACTGGATGTGCACCCGAATTTCTTGGAGGATTTGATCCTTGGGCACCCCAAAATTTGTAAAAATTGTATCACATTTGAGCCCTCAAGGGGACTACTATGTAACCTTGGATTTGATCCACCAAATTAATAAATAAGAGACTCATTTCATTTCATTCCTTATTGTTTGGTATTGCTTCATTTTCATATGCATGCTTCCGTTTGATGCTCATAAGCGAGATAGGATAGATACACATATTTTTATTCATAATTAGGTGCACCAATTTTCCCTAATTCAGTGGTGATCATGGTGGGACCCTTGTCCCTTATGATTTGGGTGAAAATCTGACCTCAATTTTGCAATTTTTGCCCTTTTTGTGTTGTAGGTGCTCCCCTCCCCACCCTGGAATGGTGGCAGAGCCTTTATCTAGCACACCCTGGGATGGTGGCTTCACCATCCCACCCTGGGATGGTGGTGAGGCTTCTAATCATCCCACCCTGGAGTGGTGAGAGAACAGAGAGATTTTTGCCCAAAATTTCAGAATTTGGAGAGCTCAAAATGGACAAAGTAAGTGCCTAAACCCTCTGTTTTTCTGCTACATTTTTAGAGACTGTCAAAAATTAGTTTTCTTACTTCATTTGCTTGCATAGAAAGGTTAAAAGTTACATTTTTTCTTTTCTTATAACATCACATAGCAAAGGAAGAAGAAAAATCAAAGGAAATCTAAAATAGCAATGCATCTTTGTGGCTTGATTGTTTATGGCTTACCCAATGGGTAAGTTAGCATTTAGGATTTGCATTCATAAGTTGCATTTGTAGGTTCTTTATCCTAACTTTATGAAAGTAAAACACACTTATTTGCATGCATTTAGTGAATGATCATCGAATGCTTCTTTGCTTACTTTCTTGGGATTAAAAGGAACCCCCACACACCACGCTTTATCTTAACATCGATGGCGTTGGGCTCTCACATCCAACCCGTCGATCGAGACCAACAGTGGATGTCATTACCACTTGATTGGCTCATGTGAAAGAGTATCATCGGGACCCATCCATGGCCAAGGCCAACCCAAGATCTGTCCTAACCATGCAAAATAGCATGCACTCCTCTTCGGAGAGGTGTATCGCTATGCACGGGGTGTTGGGTGAGGGTTGGTAGTACCTATGCTACCTCGTTGGATATGGATTTCATCACCATATTCAGCTTGTGTGAGTATATAGGTGAAATCCTTTAAACATTTGAGTACATCATCCAACAATATTTCAAATACGTGACACAAGGTCATCCTTTACAAACAACACATCTAAAACACATGAAACAGTTTAGGGATTCACACTTAAAACTTAAAAGAGATAATCATCTATCTTATTGAGTGTTTCCTTCTTGTATATTATTTCATAAAAAATTTGTAAAGAAGATAATCACTTGGGGTATTGATAGAGGAGCGCAATGGTGCGCACCCGCAGCCAAGCCCAAGCATGGGTGAAAGCTATGGAGAGTGGATTAGGAGACATGAATCATCTCCGATATAGCCCTAGGGACTTGGTTATACCTCCCTGGTGAGCTTCTACTCCACCTAGCCCCAAGACCGTAGGGCACGAGCCTCATATCCGAAGGGATCCTCTATGGGACACCCCGAGGGATGATGGGTATTACATGGGAGAGTGTTCCCGATATGGAGATATTTCATAGGCCTTCCTTGGTGAAAGGCAACTATGCATCGAGGTGCTAATAGATAGAGTGGTGCCATGCATCCACATTCCCATCAGGGCTGACATGCCTAATCCTAGGTAGGAGCATGACTTCACACACTGGTCGGAGCAAGTCGATATGACTTTACCTCCACGTCACCTTGATAGGATACAACAACTCATGCAGCCCGATGGGAATGACACCCATCGATCGAGGTGAGCCAATTCTGCCCTACCTTTCCTCGTCCAAGAGGGAAGACATGAGGAGATCCCAGAATTTCCTTAGGAACAATATTCTATGCATGCCCGATGTGCCTCTGCACTAGCTGAGTATAATGAACATATGTTCCAGCCCGAGCCTCAAGTCAATGTGGTGAACCTCGAGAGAGGCAAGCGCCCTATGGAGAACACAGATTACCTTGGACAAGGTCGACCCTAGGGTGAGACTCCTAGGCCCCCTAGGCCTCACACTATGGATCAAATTAGGCAAGTGGTTGCAAGATATATAGAATGCCAAGCTTAGTTCAAGTAGCTTCGATGGGATAAAGAGCAACTAGACCACTTGCACCAGCTTGAGAAAGAAAGGATCGAATGATAGACCAACGAGCTATTCCAGAAGACTTTATGAGAGAGGGTTCCTACCCCTAAGACACATAGGTAGGAAGTCCACCCGAGGCAACCCATGCTCATTCGAGAGAGGTCCCTGAGACCTTATCAAATGTTGCCTCCATGACCTCCTAGGCCAGATCGGGAGATGCCTCCTAGGCCAAACATAGGGTGCCCACTATGGGTAGATACCCCCATTTATAGACCAGCTCGAGAGATGCCTTACGGGGCTTATACTGAGCATGAGCCAGAAGTAGAGTATGTTGAGATGCCTTACCGAGGTAGGGGGTGACTTACCACCGCCTCACCCTAGGTTGGAGGATCCTAGACCTCCATCGCAAGATGTGAACAAGGATGAGGAGATCAAGTCCTTAGGCCCTTATAAAGCATTGCTAGAATGCCTAGAGTCAGTAGAGAACAAGACCTCTGGGTTAGGATCTCAAAAGCCCACTATGCACCAATTGCATAGTCAACCCATCCATCCATCAGTACCTATGCCTCCCTATCCAGAGCAATTTAAGTTGCCTCAGTTGGCTACCTTTAAGGGAGAAGAGGATGCGCAAGAACATGTCACTAGGTTCCTAGGTCAATGCTTTGGCATTCATGATGATGATGCTTTGCTTCTGAGGACATTTGTGACTACCCTCGTTGGCCCTGCCTTCGAGTGGTTTTACCAACTCCCTAAGCATAGCATCCATAATTTGGACCAACTTGTGGATGCATTCCTAGAATGCTTTGCCTTCAACACCAAGAGGAAGGCAACGCTGGCCGATGTAGCTAGGTTGAAATAGTATGATGATGAGTCAATAACAAACTATGGCAATAGATGGTGAACCTTGCTCGCCAAGCTGCCTTATCTTCTCCCCATGTCGGAGTTGACTCAGATGTTCTCCAAAAGTTTCTTGAAGCCAATCTCCTTGTTGTTGCAATTGCAACAATACCCCACTCTTGAAGATGCCTTAGCACAGGCTAGGATCATCGAAGAAATCAAGATTCAAGAGGGTGAGATTGTGAAGCCTCGCAAGAAGGAATGGAACAAGAATGCTAAGAACACCCTAGTGCAACCTAAGTCAGCAGTAGTAAATCAGGTTGCCATTAGTGTCCCGGGGCCAATGCAAGCCGTGCCACCTCAAAAGCCTAATTATCAGGCCACTCCTGGGAACTATGCCAAGGATAACCAGAATGGTCAAGGGCAAAATCAATAGCGTCACCCCAAGCGACAATTCATGCCCATTGTAGAATCTATGGACTCGGTGTTTGATCACCTCTTGGTGGCCAATGTGATCCATCTACCTGATAGTCGACCTATCGACCCTAATGCACCTAAGCCCAAAGGATACAGAGAAGACCTATATTGCAAGTTTCATAGGCAAAATGGGCATGATGTGCAAATGTGTTTCAAGTTCAAACACTTGGTGCAAGACCTAATTGATAGGAATGCCCTCCAGGTAGACAACCCTATCACACCAAACAACCAATAGATGGAGGTCTTCAAGGACCCCTTGCCTGCCCATGCGGAGCAGGCCAAACCAGTGCCCTAGGTGAATGAGGTTCACCATGCCCCTCCTAAGCAAGGATATGTTGGCATGGTCAGTATTGTGATAAGAAATAGGTGGTATCCAAGTCCAGCTGCACCACCTATGGCTCAGAGTGATGTCCCTTCGACATCATAGCCTATACCGCCTCTCGGGCCGAGCCTCCCACCTAGGCCTGTAGTCACCATTAAGAGTAAGCTCGCTCAGAGTTTAAGAACAACATCTACCCGACTCTCCATCTATGAGCTCATCCAACAATCACAACCTCATAGAGAAGCCTTGATGGAGATCCTTAAGGCAATTGAGCTTCAGCCCCAGGAGTCTAACTCCTTCAACAACTTTGTGGGGCATGTGCGGCAATGCATGGAACCGATGATTACCTTTCGAGAAGATGAACTTAAACCGGTTCCACATGATATGGTGGATCCCCCTTTACACATTGTCGCACGTGTGAATGGAACACCATACAAGAGAGTCTTGATAGATACTGGGTCTTCGAGCAACATCATAACTACAACAACTCTAAAGCACCTGAAGCTCCCAACATCTCATATTGTCACATCTACCTACACCCTTCGAGCATTCAATGATGCCATATGCTCAATGGTTGGTACGATCATCCTACCTATTCAGGTAGGAGAAAAGATCATCCCGATGATGTGCCACATCCTGGAGGGAGAGATGGCATACAATATCTTGTTAGGAAGACCATGGATCAGGGACATGAAGTGTGTCCCTTCCATCGCTCACCAGTGCCTCAAGTACACTCACGAAGGGCAAGTTCATGTCATCCCCATGGACCTAGAGCCCTTCAAGTACTGCAACATGGTGCAGCAGTTACCCGAGTCGACCTTGCCATCGATACATCTAGATTTTTAGCCGAATAAATCTAGTCGAGGTTCGACCCCACCGCTATCGAATACCATGCCATCCTCATCATCGGCTCCACCTCGGACGCCTAATACACCAGTGGATCCTTTGCCTAGGAACCCAGAGAAGTGGCCCATTGAGGAGGACCAACCGATCATATCCACTATCTCTACAGAGGAGATACTTAGCCCGGATGATGAAGAGACACCACACGAGGCAAATGATGAGCCAGATCAAGTCTCACTCTCATCCCTCTTCTATCCGTAGCCCTAGGTTACAGTACACCTAGCTTCTACCGGATTGGGAGAATACATGGTTAGGAATGTTACCACTACTCCTACTTTAGAGTCGATGCAAGACATGGGTAGACCCCGTCTTCCCATAGGCACTATCGTACCTCTTGGTATTCCCCCTAATCAAACGAATTTTGTCTATGGGGGCCTTGACTATGGCATCGAACCTTACCAATAGTAGGAGGAGGATGAGGAACCTTTTGGAGAAGACATTAACTACTTGTCTAACCCTAACTTCACCCTGAAGTACCTTGACCTATGCAACTGGCATGGTTATGGGTTAGGCCTGTATGAGCAAGGCACAAGAATCCCTTATCAACCGCAATATCAAATTCCCTATGACAAGTCGGGAGTGGGATGCAACAATCCCTTGCCTCTAGATGTCCTCATGGATGGCCTAAATTGCTTGAATATAGGCTATGAGGGTGGGTTGGCCCAAGACCCTTATGCCAATCCCAATATAGTCTACTCCCTAGGGGACTACTTCCCATGGCTATATGGGAACCCCATGATCCCTAGTGACATTCCCCCACATTTTGAGAGAGGGGAAGGTTCACGAAGTTGTCCCCATGTCTGTGATGAGTCAGATCAAGGCACCTCATATGAATGGACCTCAGACGATGAGTCGGGTTACGAGGTGGCACCATATGACCCTTTTGAGTCGGATAGTGATCATTCACAAATTGTTCCCATTAATGACCAACAGGAAGGCCTCATACATCTATTCCCTTTCCCTGATCCTATCTAGCGGTAGCTCCTTCCTCCTGAAGAGCCGGTTCACCCATAGGAAGCTAGACCTCCTAGGGAGGGAGCAGTTAATTTACTTGAGCAGCTGGGTCCTCGTGAGCTTGAGGCACTACGAGATGAGAATGAAGAAATCCTCATCCATGATGATGATTATGAGGAACTAGCATATATGGGACCACACCTACCTGATCGCCCGATCCCAAGGGGTAACAATGAGATTCCCATATACGACAGTGACTATGAGGATGAAACAGAGAGGGCGTACCTTGGCCCTCATTACTTGCACCATCATCATGAGCCCATCGACATAGATGAAGTCTATCATCAATTGCATGTTGGCCCATGCTTAAGGGCAAGGCCTATCAATTTAGGCCAGATTCACCATGAGGTCTTCCCTGACCCACCCACACACATGGAGCTCCTTGAGCCTAATGATCCCATCTTGCAATCTATTCCTAGATAGGATCCAGAGATCCCCATTCCCCCAGAACCACATCTAGGGGTGGGAGATGATATCAATACATAGTCACATGCACGTGGTCCTAGAGAGTAGACACATTTCATCAATATGATCTCCATTTATTTGACCACACCACTCCACAACCTAGCCGATCCTTCCAAACCACTCCATCTAGACCTAGATGTGATTGATTGGGATCACGCTGATTCACCCCCATCACCCTCTGAGTATTGGGCTTGCGATGGATTGTTTCACTTCTCTACAGGACCAACTCATGATGTCTTCCATGCTGAGGAGGAACCCAAGGTTCCCATAAAGGATTTAAATCTAGCTAACGACATCCATTTGATCCCTACTCCCCATCAATTGGAGGAGGGGTCGCATATGTCAATCGAGCCTACGGTTGACAAAGATATCGACTCAGATCCTGACAACCCACAATGTATCAAGCTAGGGGAAAGCCTATCCCTCGAAGAGCAAGCTGATTACATAGCCCTTATCACAGAGAAGAAGGCAGCTTTTGCATGGTCTTACAAGGACATGTCGGGACTAGATCCAAATCTGGTCACCCACAATCTAACGCTTGACCCCAAAGTCAAGCCTGTCAAGCAAAAGTTGAGAAAGATGCACCCAAAAGTGGCCTTGATGGTCAAATATGAGCTACAAAAACTATTGGATGCCAAGTTTGTCATTTCTATAGACTATCCACCATGGTTGTCCAACATGGTCCCCGTCAAGAAGCCTGATGGGAGGATTCACATTTGCACCAATTTTTGAGACCTAAACAAAGTGAGTCCTAAGGATGATTTTCCTTTGCCAAGCATAGATGCCCTGGTAGATGCCACCATAGGACACAAAATGCTCTCCCTTATGGATGGCTTCTCTAGGTATAATCAGATTCATATCAACCCTGAAGACCAGCTCAAAATGGCGTTCACAATGCCTTGGGGAACATTTTGTTACAAGGTCATGCCATTTGGCCTTAAGAATGCTGGTGCCACCTACCAGCATGCCATGACATATATCTTCCATGACTACATGCACAAGATTTTGGAAGATTACATGGATGACTTACTAGCTAAATCTTTATTACGTCATGAGCACCTAGATGTCTTGCGCAAAGTCCTCGATCACCTTATTGAACATAATGTGAGACTGAACCCCAAGAAGTGCATCTTTGGCATCACATCTGGAAAGCTCTTGGGATTTATAGTTTCCAAATGAGGCATCGAAGTGGACCCTAATAAGGTCAAGGCAATCCTTGAAATGCCTCCCCTGACTAACATCAAGTAGCTTCATAGCTTGCAGGGGAGGATTGCATCCATCAAACGCTTCATAGCACAATTGTCGGACAAGTGTCGACCCATGAACAAACTTTTGCACAAGGGGGTCACATTCCACTAGGACGATGAGTGTCAGGATGCCTTTGATGCAATTAAACAATACCTGGCTTCACCGCTAGTGTTAGCTCCACCTAGACCAGGGGTGTCATTCTGATTATATATCTCAGCTACTGAGACTGCATTGGGTGCCATGTTAGCCCAAAACAATGAACTACACAAGGAACAGGCCACATACTATCTCAGTCGCACCCTGGTGAGCTATGAGATCAAGTACGCATACATTGAAAAGTTATGTCTAGCGGTGGTTTTTGCTACCAAGAAGCTACGACACTATATGCTCAGCCACACTACGTATGTTGTATCTAAAGAGAATCCATTGTGATACATGATGAGTCATACTTATCATAGTAGTCGCACGGTGAAATGGATCATGTTGTTGATAGAATTTGACCTAGAATTCATAGGACAAAAGTCAATCAAGGGTCAGGTCATTGTTGATCAACTTGCAGAGGCTCCTCTCTAGGAGGATCAGCCTCTTAGCATGGAGCTTCCCGATGATGGAGTCTTCCAAATATCAGAATCACCTGATTCTGATGAGCCTGAGTCACAGGCGGATATGACTCTTTTCTTCGATGGCTCCAAATGCGAGCAAGGGGGTGGCGCAGGGATCATGTTTTTCACACCGCATGGGGCTCCCATACCCCTATCATTTAAACTTGATTTCCCCTGCACCAATAATAATGTTGAGTATGAAGCCTTGCTCATAGGGCTTAAAATGGCTATCACCATGAAAATCACCAAGCTCAACATTTTTGGTGACTCCTTGCTCATTGTCAACCAGGTCAAGGGAATCTTCCAATGCAAGTGCCCAGTTTTGCAAGCCTACAAAGCCCTTGTGGACAAATCCCTAGAAAAATTTGAATGGTATGACATCGAGGCACTCCCTCGATCATCTAATCATTTTGTGGATACAATGGCCTCTTTAGGATCCTTGATCCCGCAAGACCCCATAGGGGAGATGACAACCATTCAAGTCAAGATGCTATCGCAATCAGCGGTTGAGCGTGAGAGCACTCAAGCCATGCTAGAAGTCCACTTGATTCAAATAGAACCTCATCAAGAGAGATTCTCACACATTCACGAGCGCTTGAATCATGCCGCTTGGGGGACTCTGTTCCCCCAAACCCCTTTTGATAGCAGCACAATGCTATTCTTACAAGTTCTATCCCAATATGCATTTGCTCGAGATGAACTTCATGAGGGATAGGCAATTCATGCAATCGAGGCTTCCACATAGTAGGACTGGTCCACACAGATTAGAGAGTACCTAAAGCTTGGTAACCTCCCTCCTGGATTATCGCACGCTGCCAAAAGGACATTTAAATGGAAGGCAGCAAAATTTGTCTTGTTAGGAGACATCCTATACCATCGAAGCTATGAAGGAATCCTCCTTCATTGCTTAGAGTATCAAGAATCGACTTGGGCAATGGCCCAAGCACACGATGGTACTTGTGGTGGCCATTTTAGTGGCATGGCCATCACAAAGTGCATTCTTTGCATGGGCTATTATTGGCCAACTTTAGAGCGAGATTGTTGTGCATATGTGAGGAAGTGCATGAAATGTCAACACCATGCTAACTTGACACATGTACCTTCTCAAGCCTTACAACCGATCCAATCGGCTTGGCCATTTTCACAATGGGGGTTGGATTTAATCGAGAAAATCTCCCCTGCATCCTCGGGCCATCACACATTTATCATCATGGCTACCAAGTATTTTACAAAGTGGGTGGAAGCAATCCCCCTTACCACTACGACAGGACCCCGCATAGCGGAGTTCATATTGCATAATATCATTTGTCATTTTGGTATTCCATCCAAGATCATTTCGGATAATGGGACATCATTCAAGAATAAATATGTGCATGCTTTGATAGCAAAGTATAATATCCAACACAACTTTTTGACACCTTATTATACACAAGCAAATGGGCAAGCAGAAGCATCAAACAAAACATTAATTGCCATATTGAAGAAAATAGTCAGAGAGAATCATACCGATTGGCACACGCAAATGCCGCTTGCCCTATGGGCTTACCGCACTAGCATTCGGATGCCCACTAGGGCAACTCCATTCTCACTAGTGTATGGAGCCGAGGCAGTCATGCCTCTAGAGCTAGAAATCCCATCACTATGCATATCCATGCAGGAGTTTATTGATGATGATACTGCATGACAAGCTCACCTAGATCAGCTTATGTTGTTGGATGAACATCGCATTAATGCACTTGAGCATCTACGTGTGTATCAAGAGTGGCTCAAGAGAGCCTACAATATGAAAGTCCATCTTCGAGACTTTCAGGTTGGTGATCTTGTCCTAAAAGAGAACCAACAGAATTCTAGCTTGCCGCCCCACCTATGAGACAAATTTATGGTAAACTGGTTAGGTCCCTTTGTCATCACTAGTCAAATAGGGCCTAGAACTTATCGCCTAGCTTCCCTTGAAGGTGTCGAGGATCCTAAACCCTTGAACATCCTTCACTTGTGGCCATTTCATGCTTAGAGAGCACCCAAAAGGCTCCTAGCGGGTTTTCACCATCTAGGTCAAGTAAAAATGCTCCTAGACTATCTACGATCATCTAGGTCAACCCTAAAAGCCCCAAAGGCATCCATAAGCCCTTTGGTCACAACCAAATACCCCTAGGTAGTCATAGACACTTTCTAAGTGTCACTGACTGTCTAGGTCACCCAAAAGGCTCCTAGCAGGTTTTCACCATCTAGGTCAAGTAAAAATGCTCCTAGACTATCTACGATCATCTAGGTCAACCCTAAAAGCCCCAAAGGCATCCATAAGCTCTTTTGGTCACACCAATATACCCCTAGGTATCTAGACACTTTTTTAAGTGTCGACGTCTAGGTCACCCAAAAGGCTCCTAGAGTTTTCACCATCTAGGTCAAGTAAAATTCTCCTAGACTATCTACATCATCTAGTTCAATCCCTAAAAGCCCCAAAGGCATCCATAAGCCCTTTGGTCATAACCAAATACCCCTAGGCAATCGTAGACACTTTCTAAGTGTCATCGACCATCTAGGTCACCCAAAAGGCTCCTAGCAGGTTTTCACCATCTAGGTCAAGTAAAAATGCTCCTAGACTATCTACGATCATCTAGGTCAAACCTAAAAGCCCCAAAGGCATCCATAAGCCCTTTGGTCACAACCAAATACCCCTAGGTAGTCATAGACACTTTCTAAGTGTCGTTGACCATCTAGGTCACCCAAAGGCTCCTAGGGTTTCACCTCTAGGTCAAGTAAAAATGCTCCTAGACTATCTAGAACCCAGGAAAGTTGGTCAACCTAGGGCAAGGAGGGCCGCAGTAAAAAGCTCCTAGACTATCTACGATCATCTAGGTCAACCCCAAATGCCCCAATGGCCCCCAAATAAGCCCGTTGGTCACATGTATATACATATCAATAAAAAACTCAAAAACATCATCAAAACATCAAAATACAAAAACATTGCATCGCATTGCACTTTCATACATATATACCAATCAAAATTTCAAAAAAAAGGGCATTATCAAAATTTCAAAAATTCAAAAATATTGCATTCTCATCAAGTTGCATACCATTGCATTATCACTTGCATTAGGCATAATCATCATTTACACTTTGCATTTTTAGAGTGGCTCATACATGTCTAGCACTAAGATGGTACACTAGTCACAATTCACAATCAATGTTGTCAAGGTCATCACTCAACTCATTCCATATTTTACTTATCATTTCCATCTCCATTTCATACATTTCCATAGTCGTGTTCATTCCCTTCACTTAGCCATTTGTTTTAGAATGTCATTAGGGTTTTCGGTCACTTAGCCATATCTAGTTTCTTCTCAGATTTTGTAGAAGGCTAGTGAGATTTTTAGGAGGTAGAGTCTTGCTGAGATTGTGCCTCGTATACATCAAATCCCAACACATTTCACATTAATAAATCCAAGTTTTATGAAAGGAAATATGAAACCCATAAAGTGGTCTAGGGTACCTTGAGAGAAAATTTTATCCTGCTCATCCCCCTATGTGAATGGTTCAAGGATGCTGAGAATTGGCAAAAGGACAAGCTCTTCCCTACCCAATTCCCCAAAATAAATAGTGGTTTTCACCACTATCAAAAATCCCAAACACCCTTGATCCCTAAAGTCATAAGGATTCATACTACACATCCCTGAGAAGGATGGGTAGTCATCCCCAAGGCCTAAAATATCAATACCATTCAAAAGAAAAATCCCAAACACCCTTGATCCCTAAAGTCGTAAGGATTCATACTACACATCCTTGAGAAGGATGGGTAGTCATCCCCAAGGCCTAAAATATCAATACCATTCACAAGTCAAAAATCCCACAAGTTCAACTTTGAAATCAAAATTCAAAATCAAAATCCTCAAAAAGCAACAATAAAAAATAAGTGGTTATCACCACTCCCCAAATCCCTTGCTCAAAGAAAATCAAATACAAAATAAACAGTGATTATCATCACTACATATGAGCAAGTATCCCAATAAAATTGAATAAAAGAAGGGAGCTTGAGCTTGAATCCCTGGAATTCTCAGCATTTGAAAAACCATTTAGGTGATCCTCATTACGGGTTTGGTGGATAGCCTATCCGACAATGGTGGTATCCTAAATGCATGACGATATGTCTACCACATTAGCTTTGCGTGTGTGTAGACCAATGTTTGCATGTGGATGAGCTAGCTTTTGGTCACCTATACTACCTAGTGGTCTAATCCAACTGAGTACAGAACTCTGGATTGTGGCATTCATAGAGTGATCCTCATTACAGGTTTGGTGGATAGCCTACTTGTCAATGGTGGTATCTTTATGCATCTCGTAAGAATGAACTCACTTGCACACACAGGGATATTGAGTATCTTGGTCATCCTAACAGATTCATACCTTGTCAAAAAGTCTTGCATGGTTAGTATACAACTTTTGATCAGTTGACTAGAGTGTTTGAGTCTCGTGAAAACCTCATAGACATCCTATAAACATCATATCACTTCACCACATCCATTTCAATTACATTATTCACAAATCCATTATATACTCTCATAGACCATATTACATATGAATTGATGCATTCTATATCATCTATGGTGCTAGCATAATACGTCATATAGTCATCCATCTCATCATACATCCATACATGTACAAAATCAAATCAAATCACATTACAAACATATGCATATAAGGTAGACATTCATCATCATCGCATAAAATCAAATTGCATACATTTGCACACATTTCATAAAACAATAAACACATGATGATAAACCACATAAAAAGCACATATATATATATATATATATGTATGGGACAAAAAGATACATCATGTTGCCCATAGGCTACAATAAAGTGAGTCCTCAGACTTCACATCGCTAAAATATCCAAAAACACAAAAAGAGTCACAGCATACCATGATAGGATCGTACATGACCATCCCACCCTAAATCACCAAATCCCACTCAAACCCAATACTCAAATTGGGTCCAAATTTCACATAGATCAAAATGCAACCATGAGGATCCTAGGAGGGATGGAAAATTTGTTCATTCATGCCCTAAGAAGGCCATTGTGGCTGGACCACTCCTTGGGCATGCAATTTTCAACTCCTTTCCTCCAGGAAAACTCAACAAAGTCACCAAAATCCTCTTCAAATTGCCCTATTTTTCAAGGGATAAAACTGAAGGTAAGCATAACACAAGTCAATTGGGTCAAGCGACTCATCACTTTTCTCACTGGTCATTCCCTCATCGACTCATCACTTGAGGGGGTAGTCATACTCAGTCCAAATCAGCAAGCACACACTCAATTATGCGAATTGCGTTCGTTCAACGAATCTTCGATAAAGACAATCATGCTCCTGCTTGGGGCAGCAAACAAGCACACAATATCACATCATAATGCTTGAAATTACTGGCATCATGAATTCATGGGCCTTGTCCCTTCATGACAGACAATTTTCAAGCATAGGCATGCTCATTTAACGAGTCAGAAACAAGGATTCAAGAACACACGCCCTTTCCATGATTGGGGCATCTAAAGTTGGTTAGGTTATTGAGTAACCTTAATCATTCAACATTTTGGTCATCTATTTTTTGCTCAGAACTGTGCTGCACACAACGCATCTCAAAAAGGGGCATATGTAGACACTAAAATGTGGTTAACCCGATTAAGCACCCACAAACAATGATCAAATTGGCATCATATGGCCCCTTGGGCAGCCCTCAGAAGGCTCACAGTGGTTCTAGCCACTTCGGAAGGGTTTTTGGAGGCTTCTGGCCCAATTTTGGGAATTTTTGGCCCAAAATTCACCACCGTCCCACCCTGGGATGGTGGTGAGCCATCGTCCCAGGGTGGGACGATGAGCAGGTTTGACCCAAAAAAAGTCAAATCTGGGACATTTGGCACCCAAAAACTGCCATTTAGCATGCCATTTGGAGCATGCGGGTCAGAGGGCACTGCATCCTTATGACATGCTTCATAATGGAGGCCCAAAATGGAGATTCTCTTCCACACCCAGTGCATGCCTCCTTTTTGACAAATGGCGCCTCCTGCCATGCATGCCCTTGCATGCCTTTTTGCACATGAGCCCCTTTGGGCTATAAAATGGATACATGGTCCACACCAAAAAATAAGGAGAGGAGTTCTAGGATATGCAATGGAGTGCTGCCAAGATTTCCCCCCAACCTATTGAGCTCTCTTGCCCTCGAAATCTCCTCTTAGCGAAGGAGGTTACCGGGTGACTTCAAGAGGGCCTTTTGAGCGTAACTTTTCCATCCGGGTGAATTTATTCACCAAATTCGATGAAAACACCCCTTAGACTATTTAGGATCATTCCCCAGTGGGATTGGTAGCAAAAAGTGCGCAGAATTGGTGGGTATCCCTTCCCAGGGTGCCCCCCAATTAGTTGTAGTCACCACCATCCCCCTGGGATGAGGACAAATCCTTGCACAATTTTATTACTATTTTTTAATTATATTATTCTAGACTATCATATGATGTTGTGGTTTAAATTTCATGCAATTTGGAGTTAAATTGACCAAGTTATAGCATTTTTAAGTTTTTGCAGGTTCGTAGGGCCCATCCGGGAACCCCAGTTGTATGCAGGTGGATCTGGGCCTCAATTTGAAAATATAACCATATGGGTTGTCTTTAAATGTCTATTTATGCATTCTTTCCAAATTTCATGAGTTTTGGATATGTTTAGGTTTAGGAATTGCTTGTCTTGGTCTTCGTAGGTTGTAGGCGGGCAACACAAAATCGAGGGGTCTACGGATGCAATTTCAGATATATTTTTGGTGATATCCCCTCAAAACATCCTCTTTAACATCTCCACAAATTTTCAAGTCATTCTGATCTGATTTGACATATTTTTAATATATGCGTTCTTTTGCCCCTGTGGGGATTGCATGTTTTCCACCATACACCCTTGCTATTTGACCCCTTTTGCTTCCTTGTGTGCAGGTGTAGGTTCTTGGAAGGCATTGGGAAGGAATATCAGACATCAGATATTGAATATACAAGTAGCGATGACATTGGCCCGCCCACCTCGATTGTGGGTACGAGGAAAGGCACTGGATGTGCACCCATATTTCTTGGAGGATTTGATCCTTGGGCACCCCAAAATTTGTAACAATTGTATCACCTTTGAGCCCTCAAGGGGACTTCTATGTAACCTTGTATTTTATCCACCAAATTAATAAAGAAGATACTCGTTTCATTTCATTCCTTATTGTTTGGTATTGCTTCATTTTCACATGCATGCTTCCATTTGATGCTCATAAGCGAGATAGGATAGATACACATATTTTTATTCATAATTAGGTGCACCACTTTTCCCTACTTCATATATATATATATATATTTCTATTTTTCTTTCTAAGTTGCCACTAGGATTGTTGGCTTCACAAAATATTGATCACCAAGTTGATGTGGAACCACCCAATTTGCTAACCTTCACATCCCCATATAGACATGGCCATGCAAAAATTAGGAAAGAGTTCAATCAAGCTAAGAACGCTACCAAGTACACTTTGTACATCACTCTTAACAAAGGAGGAAAATCTAATTAAAATAGAGAATGCCCATAGTTTATGGATATTTGAATGGTTATTATGCTATACAATTATCCTTGATATCAAATTAAAATGTTGTAGCTTGGAAATAGGATTAAAGGGGGAAAATATGGGTGAAATGACTTCCAAAATAACAAATGGATGCTCTAAGTTTCTAAATATAATAATGCATTTCATACCCACTAATGTCTCAACAATAACCATGATAGTGGTGAATAATATATTTCAACCTTCCTTAGAAAGTTTTATAATGATTTTCCTTAATGATATTTTGATATTTGGTAAAAAATGAATAGGAATACTTGGTGAGAAAAATTAAAGCTTGAGATCACTCATAACTCAACAAGATTTAATACAACGGATTTATAAGATGATGACCTATAAGATAATATTTAAAGTTGATACTTTATACACTAAAATATAAATTTGTTTAGCTGTTAAGTTTCTATGAGAAGGAGATATATTATATCAAGAAGGTCTTGTATGTTTCTTATGAGTGCCTTTAGAGTTTATCATTCACCAAGTACAAACCTTCTTTTTTTACACTACATGGTGCTTCTTAGATTATATCCCAACTAGAAATCCATTTTTTGCATATTCCAAATGATGCATTATGATACCTATGACACCCTCTCTTACTCTATGTAGCACCTTTTTTGATGGTATGTTTGATCATTGGCATGGAGAAGGTTTATTACACTATAGTTTGTCAGGAGTACTTGGCAAAGCATGTTCGATTGTCTTGGATGTGTTGATCTTTTTGATGTCTTGAAATGATGTCATAGCTGAGCCAACATCATCATGAAGAACTAAATCTTATCATGGGTGAAAGTGGTAATACTATGAATACAAATATGATTTAGAGTCATATTGACATGGTCTATATCCACTGATGATGCCATTTCCACATAACATAGCCATATAGCAAAAGAGCAAAGAAAGGAATTTGTCTAGTTGTCAATTATCTAACTGATAACTCTGGCTAACTAACATTCATTGCTAACAAGCTAAAATATTTTTCTTAGAATATAGACATTATCATTATTCTCATTAACATAGTGGTCAAAAAGTTTTTAGATGATCATATACAAGAACATGTTGATACTTGTGACACACATCATTATTATTTAATGAATGATAACTCTTATAGAGGTCAAGAATATTTATGATACTCGAGGATTTATTGAATTGTAATTTTTGTTGCCTCTAAATTCCTTTAAATATTTTTTAGGGAGTCATTAGAATGTAAGTTACCTATTTGACATATTATTATTTATTTTTTCATAGTTGTATTGGTTGATGAGATGGGCCTTGACAAGACTGTATAGGTACAATATTTCCTATACAAGTATAATTGAAATGTGCTAATTAAGTATAATCATTCTTATGTTAATTATCCTTAAATTCCATCTAATTACCTTGCCAGGCTATTACATTTTTGACAATGCTCAAACATTTGGATAATGATCCAAGTCCACATTTGATTATTTCTCTAGCTTTAGTTTTAGAGAAATGTGAAAGAAAACTTAAAAGGTGGTGCCCTTCATTTTATGTCATCTAGTTTCATGGGGCTACATAGGCAGCCTTATCGAAAATACTAAATCATCTTGCAAAGGTAGGTAAATCGCCTCCATTCAATGTGCTACTGGTATGCTATTCATTTTTTTAAAGACACAATTTGGTTGGAATATTTTTTAACTACATATTATTGCATGTATAGTTTATTGTTTTCATATTTTTCATATAAATTGGTTATCAGCTAATTCTCATCTACTTTTGACTTTTGATTTTCATCAAGTAGTACATAACATAAATATGGTCACAAAGTATTGAAGAGGTGGAATTAGAGCTATATAGTAATGTATGAAGCACATGTTCTCAAATATAGAATCAATTAAAGAGGAAAAATTAATGGTTGTTGCTAAAAATACAAAGTATTGAATAATGCTTATTGGGACATCACTTCAAAATGATCTTGAGGTAAAATCATCTATTTGGTTCATTTTACATGTTTACATTTTTTGGGTCGTTCTTGTATTTCTATTGGCTTTATATCACCCTTGTTTTTAAAATTCATATTATAAAGTGCCAATGATCTGCTTTTGTCACTCATGAAATAAATTTAATTTATTCTTTCTTCTAAGTTTGATTTAATGTAAAAAGCAATTAGAAAGTTCCATTCCATGAAAACTATTTGCATATTAGCTACATCACAATCACTTCTTTCTAGCCAAAAAATGTCATATTATATTAAGATAGATAAGTAATATAGAGATTATGTTACTATATTCTTTTTCTTTTGTGTTATGCTACTTGTTGAAGTGATATTTTACACACTTTGGACATGGATCCCTAGTTCTTATGTTGGACTGTATTTTTTCTATGACTATAATTTTTGGATTTCTTTTTATTATATTTTCTTGATGAGTGCTTATAAGGGTGGTTTGCATTTTATTTTATAGTTCTTTGTTTTAGGGTATGGTGATACAACTTCATGTACTATTTTTATCTCTTTGGGATTTATTTAATATTAGTTGCTATGGTAATTTCCTTCATTGTACCTAAGGATTTGATATTTTTTATAGAAGTAATAAAGTATTGCCATTATATTTTTGGTGATTTTACTTTGTTCTTGATTCCAATTGTTTAAGTTATGCCTATTTTGTAAAGGTGTCTAATTTTTTTAAAAGCTTATCCTTTTGACCATTAAGGTTTTAATTATAGTTTATTTATAGATATGTATTTTTGAATATTGTTGTATCATTCTAGCATTATTTCTTTGAGATATAAAACAATATTAAGAGCCTTATCTTCTAATATAATATTAGGTATTCAAAAGAAATTATTATTTAACTTGAATCATGCTTCATGAGACACATGGTTTGTGGAAACAAAAGTCTAATTTATGAAATTCTTGAGATCTTTTGCTAGAGTGAGAGTATAGGAGAGTCTTTATCTTCACTTGTATACCCTTACCTTTTCATTTATCTCAATCATTAATCTATATAATTGAATTGAATTAATTCCTAGCCATTTGGCATTCTTTGTACATTTTCCACTTATATTTTTATTACTGGAATTAAGTTTGTAGGATTTTTTTACTTTGAAACTGACTATTCTTCATATTTTTTGCATATGGGTAAAAAAATTCATGGATTATGTATATGCCATCATGATAAACCATCCCACTTATAGATGCACCTAATTACAAGATAAAAAATAAATAATTGCAGTCTCTTTACTTTATTGTAGTAAACATGGATGTCAGAGAATTAGCTTATAAATCCTCTTATTTTAAGTTCATGTGACATCCAAATAATTTATGATGAGCCTAAACTTTGTCAAGAAAGTATAGGTTTCATTCAATTTTATTTATGTTTATATATCTAAGTGTTTCTTTCAAACCATCTAGATATGCATCTTAATTTTAGTAGTTATTATATCCTTTTAGTAATTATTAGAATCAAACTATATATTTTGGCTCTCTTGTATTTCTATTAGCTCTATGTCATGACCCTCCCAGATGGACTTTTGAAACATAGAAAAACAATGTATTAACAAATGTGACTAATATTCGATTTTGAGCAATAAGTAATGAAGGATATGTTACTGCTAATAAATTGCCAATGTGTAGGATCAGGTGCACTCGTGAGTGGAGGAAATTGAGTCATCCATCGGAGGTGAGAGTACTTGAGGAAGGGGAAATGATGATAAGGCAACTCGAAGGTAACATGGATAGATACCTTCATATAGGCATGCATTCAGTTAAGGGATAATCATCAATGTCTAATCACCTTGAGCCCCAGACTGATGGCCTAGTAGCTATCATAAGTTCTAGAGGCTGAGATAGGTGATTAGATTGATGGAAAGACTCCCTCTTTGTTTGATGCACTTGCATGATTATCTTTTACTTCAGCATTATTAACCTTGATAACCGGTGATCATGGGGTAGATGGTTTGCCTTCACAAACTTCATATGTGTGTTGTTTAAATAAATAGTTTATTTATTTAAAAAGAGCAAAAGATGTTTAAATAAATAGTTTATTTATTTAAAAAGAGCAAAATATGTTTAAATAAATAGTTTATTTATTAAAAAAA
This sequence comes from Wollemia nobilis, assembly GCA_028583015.1. Taxonomy (NCBI): domain Eukaryota; kingdom Viridiplantae; phylum Streptophyta; class Pinopsida; order Araucariales; family Araucariaceae; genus Wollemia; species Wollemia nobilis. The sequence continues at coordinate 7,934,872 of JAQPPZ010016936.1, forward strand.
GATGTTTAAATAAATAGTTTATTTATTTAAAAGGGCAAAATATATTGTTTAAAATAAATAGTTTATTTATTTAAAAAGGGGTAAAAGATGTTAAATGAATAGTTTATTTATTTAAAAGGGCAAAATATATTGTTTAAAATAAATAGTTGATTTATTTTAGAAAGGCAAAAGATAATGCTTAATTAAAAGGTTGACTATTTAAAATAAAACAAAAAGAAAACCCTAAAAAAAAGGTGTTTGCCTCGACGTATCTAGGAAGTCGTCGCCCACCCATCGATCGACCCCCCTGAGATGTTATGGTGACAAGATGACATTTGATAGAATAGGTCAAATTACCCTTTGGAGACCCAGATGGCCAGATGCGTGAAGCTCCTCTAACATGAGAGGAAAACTCTTTATGATGATCACCTTGGGAAGAGAAAGGAGAGGGGTGTTCACCCTACCTCCTATTAGAGGTGGTTAGGGAGTAATGGTGGGTAGGCGGGAGCATGGACCGAGGAGGGAAAGAAGACATGAAAGGAAAATCCAAAGAGGTAGAGAGGCAAGAGAGGATGGATGGGGGAAGGAGCGAAGGAAGAGCAATGAGTGACAAGTGACCATCGAGCAGTGCAGGTGACCCAATTACCATGGGTGAACCAGGTTGGTCCTCATTCAAAGCTGGTTGTTATGCTATTCTCTATGTTAAAGAGCATTGAAGCTCTATGTTAAAGAGCATTGAAGCTCTATGTTAAAGAGTGTTGAAGCTCTATATTAAAGAGCATGAAAGCTCTATGTTAAAGAGCAATGAAGCTTTATATTAAAGAGCATTGAAGCTCTATGTTAAAGAGCATTGAAGCTCTATGTTAAAGAGCATGAAAGCTCTATGTTAAAGAGCGATGAAGCTTTGTGTTAAAGAGCATTGAAGCTCTATGTTAAAGAGCATTGAAGCTCTATGTTAAAGAGTGTTGAAGCTCTATGTTAAAGAGCATTGAAGCTCTATGTTAAAGAGCATGAAAGCTTTATGTTAAAGAGCATGAAAGCTCTATGTTAAAGAGATTGAAAGCTCTGTGTTAAAGAGCATTGAAGCTCTATGTTAAAGAGTGTGAAAGCTCTATGTTAAAGAGTGATGAAGCTTTGTGTTAAAGAGCATTGATAGCTCTATGTAAAAGAGCATAGAAGCTCTATGTTAAAGAGCATGAAAGCTCTATGTTAAAGAGCATGAAGCTCTGTGTTAAAGAGCATTGAAGCTCTATGTTAAAGAGCGTGAAAGCTCTATGTTAAAGAGCATGAAAGCTTTATGTTAAAGAGTGATGAAGCTCTATGTTAAAGAGCATTGATAGCTCTATGTTAAAGAGCATGAAAGCTCTATGTTAAAGAGCGTGGAAGCTCTGTGCTAAAGAGCATTGTAGCTCTATGTCAAAGTGAGCATCATAGCTCCATATTAGAGCATCATAACCCTATGTTAGAGGATGCATAGCATCGTAGATGGTTGTGTTTTATGCTAGCCAAGAATCTAGATGCTTTGCCATCCGATAGCTCATTGTAGTTGGTAGAAGCTTAGCTACTATTCATTGTCTTATTTATCAATTTTAAAATGAATGAATGTGTATTTTATAATTTAGGGGTATGGGACCTTATGTTATGAAATAAAATGGAAATGAATGATTATTTTGTAATGTAGGGGTATGGGACCTTATGTTATGAAATAAAATGGAAATGAATGATTATTTTGTAATGTAGGGGTATGGGACCTTATGTTATGAAATAAAATGGAAATGAATGATTATTTTGTAATGTAGGGGTATGGGACCTTATGTTATAAATAAATTAAATGAATGATTATTTTGTAATTTAGGGGTATGGGACCTTATGTTATGAAATAAAATGGAAATGAATGATTATTTTGTAATTTAAGGGTATGGGACCTTATGTTATGAAATAAATGAAATAAATGATTATTTTGTAATTTAAGGGTATGGGACCTTATGTTATAAAATAAATGAAATAGATGGTTATTTTGTAATTTAAGGGTATGGGACCTTATGTTATAAAATAAATGAAATAGATGGTTATTTTGTAATTTAAGGGTATGGGACTTATTTATAAAATAATATATGGGACCTTATGTTATGAAATAATAATGATATGGTTATTTTTTAATCTAAGGGTATGGGACCTTATGTTATGAAATAAATGATTACTTAGAAATTATGGGTATGGGACTCTAATTGTTGAGGAGGGTAGTTCATTTACTACAAATAGAGCATGTGAGCTAATGCATGGTTGATTGACTCTCTCAAGTTGGGTGAGAGGGGAAGTGGAAAGGGTAGTTTCTATGATAAAGGACTATGCATTAGTAAGTTGAATTGCTTGGGTTATTTGTATAGTTGCAATTTGGCAATGAATTAAGTAAGTGCATATAGAAGCATGTCTATCCGGATCCATGAGTGTCCTGATCCCCTACTATCCTCACTTGATCGATGGAAGAGTGGGAAGGTCAAATTCAGGAGATAGACCAATCCACAAGTTTTCTCTCTACCTTACTTCTTGATTATTTTTGTAATAGATTAGATTGTGGGGAGATTTCCTCGATAAAATGGATGTAAAGTAGTGTGGAAAGGTATGGGGTGTACCATACTAGTTCATGTACTTGAACGAACTTTGTAACTACCACATCTAGTACTTCTTTATTTAGTCTTATGCATTTAAACCTTTTAATGTATGCATAATTGGTTATTGTTTCTCTATGCCTTGACTATGCTTGCTTGATGATAATTCATTTTGTTAGATTTAGTATCTAGATCTTTTATGCTCTTGTGATGATTAAAAAGGAAAGAATATTTAGTAAGTTCTAGGTGAACTTAGAGGTACCCTAAGGGCTTGAGACCCCCTTAGGGAGGTTGGAAACTAGGTTTGGAAGATTGTACCAGAGCTAAGATAGCTTGTTAGTGGACAAGATTGATAGCTTAGCTCATAGTACACGTAGCATGCCCACACATAATGGCTTGTGTGGATATGGAGATGTGTGTACACCTTCTAACGATTGAAGGTGGTAAGTCTAGCTCATCAAGACTGATGAGAGAGATAGACTTACATGCACAACACAAGATAGGCTTACGTAGATGGGACTTGCATGAAGGGAATATTGTGTGGTATAGTTCTTAAGAAACTTAGGCTATGTCAAATAGTAGGTCGATCTAAGGTTGGTTGGGGATTTATGAATCCTCCTCCTTAGTCAAAAAATAATTATATAATAATATATGTAAACTTTTCTTTTGTGTGTGTGTGTTTTCTTGTTTCATGTTTTTGGGGTGTTACATTTGGTATCAGAGCTCTAGGTTCGAGGGTATAGAGCTTCTTATGTGTTATAAAAGAGATTCAAGGATCTCTGATAAAGGCTTTCTTAGGAATAAGCTGAAATCTAGAGTAACCTAGAGTCTCTACTCATTTAGGATCTAAAGGAATTGATTCCAAAAAGGGTGGATAATATGATACCTCAGTATGGGATTTGGTATTAATGATATATCCTAACCTTGGGACCTCATCCTAGTTAGATCTCTAATGAATAGCAAAATAAGGACTCTGTATTGTGGTCAAGTTAGTAATTCAGTTAAGAGAAAGTTGTAGTCTAACTCTTTTTTTGGGTGGAAACCAGATCAAGATGCCACCCAAGGCCAGGATGGGAAGGCCTCCACCTAGAAAAACTCGACAAAGTAATGTCAAATAAGGGATCCAGAATGAGGATCCAGAGGTTCCCAATGTAGGAATAGAGGAACTTACTACTATGGTTGTCGAGTTACAGGATCAGTTAAGACAAGTGCTAGAAACTATGGCAAATCAAAATTTGCAAGCTAGAGATTCGAAAGTCAACCAAGTTGAGGGGCTGATAGTGGAACAAAAGCAAGCAAGGACCCTCTTAGAAAAAGAGATAGTAAGGGACCTAAATAATGTTTGTATCTCCAAGTTTGATGGAGAAGGGGAGGGAGATGCAACTGAAGCTTGGTTGAGAGAGTTGGAAGTCTTCTTCATAGTGAAGGGGTATTCTTTAGGTACCCAAATGGTTTGGGCTACTATTTACCTTGAAGGAGCTACCCTGGACTGGTGGGAGACTTACTATGAGGAAACTAAGATTGAATTGATAGACATTCCATGGAAGGAATTTATAGACATCTTCAAGAAGAGATTCCTCACGGAACACTTCTATGCTTTAAAGTTTGAAGAGTTTGCTAGTCTAAGGCAAGGAACTAACTTAGTGGAGGTATATTATAGGAAGTTGGTAAAATTGTTGAAGTATGTACCCACCTATAATGAGAAGATGTAGATTCATAAGTTTACTCATGGATTGTAGTCTAGGATAAAGCATGACGTAGAAATGCAGGAACCTAAGTCATTGCAGAAGGCTTATGATTTAGCAAAGAAAGCAGAGTCTCATTTTCACTATAAGTATGAAAACCTGACCGACCAGGAACATCAGGAACTAAAGAAGAGGAATAGCAATGGGGTTATAAAATGGGAGGTAGAGCAAGAACGGAAGGCTAAGAACCCCTAGAATCTAGAGAAGAAATTCAATGGAGGCCAAAATAAATTCAAGAAGAACTTCTTCAAGAAAGGCAACAAACCCAATAATGCTAAACCTCCCTCATAGAAGCCATCAGCTCCAGTACCGATGATTAAGAGTGAGGAGAAAAAAATGGAAAAGAGACAAGGGCCCAAGGATGGATGTTACCATTGCAAAGGGATGCACTATGCTAATCAGTGCTCATATCGACCAGGGACAAGCATGCCCAACAATAAAGGAAAGGAGTCGATGCATAAGATCTACGTTACAACTGGGAATCAAAAACTTGAAGGGCAAGCCACCCCGTTAATCATCAAAGGTAAGATTTTTGATAAGCAAGTAGATATCTTAATAGATAGTGGAGCCATCGATAGTTTCATTTCTTGTAAATTAGCCAAAGATATGCCGAAAAGGCCAGGGTATTTGGCTCATGGATGGAAGGTTGAGTATGGGTCTGGATAGACCTACTCCATAAACCAATGCTTCCCAATGATGGAAATTACTTTAGAAAGTGGAACCATGGAAGGTTGCCTATACGTAACCCCACTTCACGCCTTTGATGTGATCCTAGGGATGGATTGGCTATAGGCCCATCAAGCCATAATCAATTTCCAAGATAGATGGATTGAGTATTTCAAGGGAAATAATGAGAGGCTATGAATTTATATCAAGCAAGGGGTATTCAAACCCCATATTTTGTCAGCCATGCAGTTGAAGAAAGCCCTCAGGAAAGGGGGGATCATTTATGTTGTAAAAATGAATGAAGTTGAGAGAGATCGAAAGGAAGAGGTGATTGAGGCACACCCAATTCTACAAGAATTTTAGGATGTATTTCCAAAATATCTACCAGGGCTCCCTCCTATGCGAGAATTTGATTTCACTATCGATCTTATACCAGGAGCAGAACCCATCCATCGATATCCATATAGGATATCACCTATTGAGATGCAGGAGTTAAAGGTACAACTACAAGGGTTATTGGAAAAGGGGTTGATAAAACCAAGTGTGTCACCATGGGGTGCACCCATTTTATTTATGAAAAATAAGGATGGATCTCTAAGATTGTGTATTGACTATAGGATGTTGAATAAGGCCACAATCAAGAACCAGTACCCCTTGCCCAGGATCAAAGATTTATTCGACCAACTAAGAGATGCCATGGTATTTACCAAGATAGACCTAAGGTTAGGGTATCACCAGATGAGGATTCATGAGGAAGACACTCACAAAATGATATTTAAAACAAGGTATGGGCATTACGAGTTCACCATCCTACCTTTTGGGTTGACTAATGCACCCATTGCCTTCATGAATCTAATGAACAGTGTGTTCAGGAGGCACCTAGACCAGTTTGTCCTTGTATTTCTTGATGACATCCTAATATACTCATAAAATAGGGAAGAGCATGACAAACATCTCAAGATCATGTTGGAGTTGCTAAGGGAAAACCAACTCTACGGGAATCTAGCTAAGAGTGATTTCTATGTTTTAGAGGTGCGCTATTTGGGGCATATCATATCGGTTGAAGGGATCATAGTGGATCCAGAGAAAATAGAAGCCATGATAAATTGGTCACCCCCTACAAATGTTACTGAGGTAAGAAGCTTCATGGGGCTAATGAGCTATTACCGACATCACATAAAGGATTTCTCAAAAATCACCTCGATGATAACTAGTCTCCAAAAGAAAGGAAAGGAATTCAAATGGATGGAGAAGTGTGAGGTTACTTTCACCATGTTGAAGCAAAATCTCACCACTACACCAATACTAAATATTCTAGACCCACAAGGAGATTTTACTGTATGCTCTGATGCATCATTGGAGGGTCTAGGGGGAGTGCTCATGCAAGGTGAGTCAGTAGTAGCTTATACTTCAAGGAAGCTTAAGAAGCATGAGGTTAACTATGCTACTCATGATTTAGAGCTAGCCATTGTAGTTCACACTTTGAAAGTTTGGTACCATTATCTGGTAGGAAGACCCTTCAAGCTAAAATCAGATCATCAGAGTCTAAAATACATATTTACTCAACCAATACTCAACATGAGGTAGAGAAGGTGGGTCGAGTTCCTCATTGAGTATGATTTTGAAATTGAGTACATTAAAGGAAAATAAAATAAGGTTGTAGATGCCTTAAGTAGGAGGAAACACATAGCAGCCATAACCAGGAGCCACATAAAGCTCATGGACCAAGTAAGAAAGGAGCAATATCAGGATGAATATTGTCAAGAAATTTGAGCCAAGTTAAGAGAAGACCCAGAGAGCAATAAGGAGTTTAGGGTAATCGATGACCTTTTATGCTACAAAGGAAGAATCATCATACCAAAATTAAGGGATTTAAGGAAGGTAGTGATGCAAGAAGCCCATAGATCTCCTTATATGGCTCACCCCGGAGGGGTAAAAATGAGAGAAAATCTAAAAAGGACTTTTTTTGGGTAGGGATGAAGAGGGACATTACAGATTTTGTGGCTCGATGCCTTGAGTGCCAGAAGGTCAAGGTAGAATGCAAGCATCCCATAGGATATTTGTACCCCCATAATATACCTACTCAGAAATGGTAGGTCATATCAATGGATTTTGTTGTAGGCTTACCTAAGACCAGGTACCAACATGATGCAATATTTGTGGTGGTCAAAAAATTGACCAAGGTCACACACTTCATACCTGGAAGCACCAAGGATGATGCTCAAGTGGTGGCTAATAGGTTTGTTAAAGAAGTGTTTAGACTGCATGGATTCTCGGAAGTAATTATATCATATAGGGATTCCAAGTTTACTTCAGAGTTTTGGAGAGCCCTACATCTGGTGATAGGCACAAAGTTGCATATGAGTTCAGCATACCACCCTAAAATAGATGGTCAGACGGAGTGAGTAAACCAAGTTCTGGAAGATATGCTCCGCATGTATTGCATGGACCACAAGTCTCGATGGGAAGACTATCTATCATTGGTAGAATTTACCTACAACAATGGATATCATTCCTCTCTAGGGATGGCACCTTTTGATGCATTATATGGGTGAAAGTGTAGAACACCACTATCATGGGACAACCCAGAGGATAGAGCAGTGATTGGACCAAAAATGGTCAAGGAAATGGAAGAGCAAATCAGGGTAATCAGGAAAAGGCTCAAAGAGGTTGCTGATAGGTAGAAGAGCTATGCCGATTTAAAAAGAACTCCCAGAGAATACTCGGTGGGAGATAAAGTGTTCCTAAGGGTCAAACCAATGAAAAGTGTGATCAAGTCCACAAAACTGGATCCACGATTTGTAGGACCCTTTGAGATCACTGAGAAGATTAGTCCGGTTGCATACCGACTCACCTTACCTCCAAATTTATCAAAAATCCATGACACCTTCCACATATCTTTGCTTAGAAAATATATTGCTGACCTTGAACATGTGTGGGATGTCTCTAACTTGTAGATGGCAAACCCAGAGGCAATCGAAGTAATGCTAGTAAGGATCCTTGAATTTTTCTCTAAAGCTATGCGAAATCGGACCCTTGAGTAGTGTAAGGTCCAATGGGACCATTTCTCGGAGAGAAATGCCACTTGGGAGAAGGTGGCGGACATGCAAAAATATTTTCCTTTTTTGTTTGATGAACTTTAAGCTATTGTAACAAGTTGCTTAATTTTATATGTGGTTGAAAAACTAAGAAACACCGGGGATGGTGTTAATCCTAGTGGGGGAGGATGTCATGACCCTCCCAGATGGACTTTTGAAACATAGAAAAACAATGTATTAACAAATATGACTAATATTCGATTTTGAGCAATAAGTAATGAAGGATATGTTACTACTAATAAATTGCCAATGTGTAGGATCAGGTGCACTCGTGAGTGGAGGAAATTGAGTCATCCACCAGAGGTGAGAGTACTTGAGGAAGGGGAAATGATGATAAGGCAACTCGAAGGTAACACGGATAGATACCTTCATATAGGCATGCATTCGGTTAAGGGATAATCATCAATGTCTAATCACCTTGAGCCCCAGACTGATGGCCTAGTAGCTATCATAAGTTCTAGAGGTTGAGATAGGTGATTAGATTGATGGAAAGACTCCCTCTTTGTTTGATGCACTTGCATGATTATCTTTTACTTCAGCATTATTAACCTTGATAACCGGTGATCATGGGGTAGATGGTTTGCCTTCACAAACTTCATATGTGTGTTGTTTAAATAAATAGTTTATTTATTTAAAAAGAGCAAAAGATGTTTAAATAAATAGTTTATTTATTTAAAAAGAGAAAAATATGTTTAAATAAATAGTTTATTTATTTAAAAAGAAAAAATTTTAAATAAATAGTTTATTTATTTAAAAGGGCAAAAGATATTGTTTAAAATAAATAGTTTATTTATTTAAAAAGGGGAAAAATATGTTAAATGAATAGTTTATTTATTTAAAAGGGCAAAATATATTGTTTAAAATAAATAGTTGATTTATTTTAGAAAGGCAAAAGATAATGCTTAATTAAAAGGTTGACTATTTAAAATAAAATAAAAAGAAAACCCTAAAAAAAAGGTGTTTGCCTCGACATATCTAGGAAGCCACCGCCCACCCATCGGTCGACCCCCCTGAGACGTTATGGCGACAAGATGACATTCGATAGAATAGGCTGAATTACCCTTTGGAGACCCGGATGGCTAGATGCACGAAGCTCCTCTGACATGAGAGGAAAACTCTTTATGATGATCACCTTGGGAAGAGAAAGAGGGGTGTTCACCCTACCTCCTATCGAAGGTGGTCGAGGAGTAATGGTAGGTAGGTGAGAGCATGGACCGAGGAGGGAAAGAAGACATAAAAGGAAAATCCTAAAGAGGTAGAGAGGCAAGAGAGGATGGACGAGGAAGGAGCGAAGGAAGAGCAACAAGCGATGAGTGACCGTCGAGTAGTGTAGGTGATCCAATTACCATGGGTGAACTAGGTTGGTCCTCATTCAAAGCTAGTTGTTATGCTATTATCTATGTTAAAGAGCATTGAAGCTCTATGTTAAAGAGTATTAGCTCTGTGTTAAAGAGCATTGAAGCTCTATGTTAAAGAGCATGAAGCTCTATGTTAAAGAGTGATGAAGCTCTGTGTTAAAGAGCATTGAAGCTCTATGTTAAAGAGCATTGAAGCTCTATGTTAAAGAGCATGAAAGCTCTATGTTAAAGAGTGATGAAGCTCTATGTTAAAGAGTGTTGAAGCTCTATGTTAAAGAGCATTGAAGCTTTATGTTAAAGAGCATTGAAGCTCTATGTTAAAGAGCATTGAAGCTCTATGTTAAAGAGTGTGAAAGCTCTATGTTAAAGAGCATGAAAGCTCTATGTTAAAGAGCATGAAAGCTCTATGTTAAAGAGTGTGAAAGCTCTATGTTAAAGAGCGTGAAAGCTCTATGTTAGAGAGTGATGAAGCTCTATGTTAAAGAGCATTGATAGCTCTATGTTAAAGAGCATGAAGCTCTATGTTAAAGAGCATGAAAGCTCTATGTTAAAGAGCATGAAGCTCTATGTAAAGAGCGTTGAAGCTCTATGTTAAAGAGCATGAAACTTTGTTAAAGAGCGTGAAAGCTCTATTAAAGAGCATGAAAGCTCTATGTTAGAGAGTGATGAAGCTCTATTAAAGAGCATTGATAGCTCTATGTTAAAGAGCATGAAAGCTCTATGTTAAAGAGCATGGAAGCTCTATGCTAAAGAGCATTGTAGCTTTGTGTCAAAGCGAGCATCGTAGCTCCATATTAGAGCATCGTAACCCTATGTTAGAGGATGCATAGCATCATAGATGGTTGTATTTTATGCTAGCCAAGAATCTGGATGCTTTACCATCCGATAGCTCATTGTAGTTGGTAGAAGCTTAGCTACTATTCATTGTCTTCTTTATCAATTTTAAAATGAAATGAATGATTATTTTGTAATGTAGGGGTATGGGACCTTATGTTATGAAATAAAATGGAAATGAATTATTATTTTGTAATGTAGGGGTATGGGACCTTATGTTATGAAATAAAATGGAAATGAATGATTATTTTGTAATGTAGGGGTATGGGACCTTATGTTATGAAATAAAATGGAAATGAATGATTATTTTGTAATGTAGGGGTATGGGACCTTATGTTATGAAATAAAATGGAAATGAATGATTATTTTGTAATTTAGGGGTATGGGACCTTATGTTATGAAATAAAATGGAAATGAATTATTATTTTGTAATTTAGGGGTATGGGACCTTATGTTATGAAATAAAATGAAATAAATGATTATTTTGTAATGTAGGGATGTTATGAAATGAATGATTATTTTGTAATGTAGGGGTATGGGACCTTATGTTATGAAATAAAATGGAAATGAATGGTTATTTTGTAATTTAAGGGTATGGGACCTTATGTTATAAAATAAATGAAATAGATGGTTATTTTGTAATTTAAGGGTATGGGACCTTATGTTATAAAATAAATGAAATAGATGGTTATTTTGTAATTTAAGGGTATGGGACCTTATGTTATGAAATAAATGAAATAGATGGTTATTTTGTAATTTAAGGGTATGGGACCTTATGTTATGAAATAAATGAAATGAATGGTTATTTTGTAATCTAAGGGTATGGGACCTTATGTTATGAAATAAATGATTACTTAGCAATTATGGGTATGGGACTCTAATTGTTGAGGAGGGTAGTTCATTTACTACAAATAGAGCACGTGAGCTAATGCATGGTTGATTGACTCTCTCAAGTTGGGTGAGAGGGGAAGTGGAAAGGGTAGTTTCTATGATAAAGGACTATGCATTAGTAAGTTGAATTGCTTGGGTTATTTGTATAGTTGCAATTTGGCAATGAATTAAGTAAGTGCATATAGAAGCATGTCTATCCAGATCCATGAGTGTCCTGATCCCCTACTATCCTCACTTGATCGATGGAAGAGTGGGAAGGTCAAATTCAGGAGATAGACCAATCCACAAGTTTGCTCTCTACCTTACTTCTTGATTATTTTTGCAATAGATTAGATTGTGGGGAGATTTCCTTGATAAAATGGATGTAAAGTAGTGTGGAAAGGTATGGGGTGTACCATACTAGTTCATGTACTTGAACAAACTTTGTAACTGCCACATCTAGTACTTCTTTATTTAGTCTTCTGCATTTAAACCTTTTAATGTATGCATAATTGGTTATTGTTTCTCTATGCCTTGACTATGCTTGCTTGATGATAATTCATTTTGTTAGATTTAGTATCTAGATATTTTATGCTCTTGTGATGATTAAAAAGGAAATAATATTTAGTAAGTTCTAGGTGAACTTAGAGGTACCCTAAGGGCTTGAGACCCCCTTAGGGAGGTTGGAAACTAGGTTTGGAAGATTGTACCAGAGCTAAGATAGCTTGTTAGTGGACAAGATCGATAGCTTAGCTCGTAGTACACGTAGCATGCCCACACATAATGACTTGTGTGGATATGGAGATGCGTGTACACCTTCTAACGATTGAAGGTGGTAAGTCTAGCTCATCAAGACTGATGAGAGAGATAGACTTACGTGCACAACACAAGATAGGCTTACGCAGATGGGACTTGCATGAAGGGAATCTTGTGTGGTATAGTTCTTAAGAAACTTAGGCTATGTCAAATAGTAGGTCGATCTAAGGTTGGTTGGGGATTTATGAATCCTCCTCCTTAGTCAAAAAAAATAATTATATAATAATATATGTAAACTTTTCTTTTGTGTGTGTGTTTTCTTGTTTCATGTTTTTGGGGTGTTACACTCTATATCACCCATGCTTTTAGAATCCATATTATAAAGTTCTAGTGATCTGCTTTTATCACTCTTGAAATCAATATATTTTCTTTCTTCTTCAAATTTTGTTTCAATTTAAAAAGAAATTAAAATGTTCCATTCCATGACAACTATTTGCATATTACCATTGGCTTTAAAGGATGTCAAAAGACATCATTCATCATTCATTCATATGGAGATATAATATTACCACCATCCATGAATATAGGGAACTGGATGTTGGAAAACTCATTATCATATGGATGTTATTAAATTTAGAATATTTTTGTATGTATTTGAAGTCATTTTTTTATATTTCTTAATGAAGTAAAATAAATTGATAAATTTCAAAAATCAAAGCAATTGAATAATTTTATAAAAATATTCCAATTTATACCTGTTGGAACAAAATCAGACCGTGGTTGTTATTTGCACCTTGATTTTGTCAACATTGAATAGACAAGATTGATCCTAAGATCTTTCGTCTAATCTCCATAGGAGGCTAGTTCCTTAATGGTTTTTATGGAGAAAAGGGAAAAGAGAATTACTGAAAGAGAGGGAAATATAGCTGAGGCTAGAGCTTTCTTATGGTACAGATTAAACAACAACTAAGATGAATACATATAATTTCTAAAGCATTTAACATATCTTCCCGTAGAAATCATGGATTTCCCAATGTGATTTAGATGTCTATCTAACACACGTATATATTAGATTTCAACTCCAACAATATGATTTATGTTTTGCATAAGTCCAGATCTGAGAACAAACACAATATATATTTCAATAATGTGAATAGAAGTGAGAAATGTTAATACATACACTTCAACAATGTGAACCAGAAGCCAAATAAAATTGTAATTGTATTGCTTGTATTCAAAGTACATACATCCAATCTTGTAAAATTCCAAGAACCAACCCCTTTTTAGAATATGTTTACTCTTATATATACCCTATGGGGGTATCTCTATAATTAGTACATTCTAATATAGAATCAGTTACAAGAAATCAAAATATAGTAATGCTTTCATATCCTTTACATGGCTTCCAACAAAAAAAAACTAATAGCATGAATCTAGGAATTGATAAATTCTACTATCTACTTCTAGTTACTGACATAAGCTTTTGAAGGCATGTTATTCATTACTAAATATATCCATGTCGTTAGACCCTTATCATGTCACTAAATTGCAACATCTTCATATTTTTGGATCTCTCAGACTACATTGTGGACAAAAATTTGCCATGTTGTGAAATCGTGACACCTTCTCTTTTTGGACTCCTTTGGGCTGCATTGTGGGCAAAAATTTGCCATGTCACGAAATCATGACATATTCTTGGAATTTATCTTTTGTGAGTAGTATGGGGTGAAAATTTGCCATGTCACGAAATCACAACACCTTTTATCTCTTTGCTTATTCTATTATTTTTATGAGAGAAAACCCATCATGTCATGAAATCGCGATGCTCTCTTGCTTTCTGACCTCTTCGAGCCACATCCTAGAAAAAAATTGACATATCGTGAAATCATGACCTTCTTTATGCCTTAGCCAATGCTTTACCTCATGTCTCAAAAAAGAAATACTGGTCTTCTTATGCAAAAATCTTCTATCTACTGGAGGTAATCTCTTTTAGACTAACATTCTTGGCACCTTCCAGGGAAATTTTGTTGGCAAAAATATTAGAATCCAGGACCTTCATCCTGTAGACACCTAAAATGCATCATGTTGAGGGCGCTTACTCATATGGACATGCTACAATACCATATGGAAGATCTTGGATGGACTCCAAGATAGAGCAGTGGTTCTAACCACTCAATTTGGGCTCCTTGGCCTAATCAGTCTGAACCGCAGCCCAAACCTATGGTTTATAGCTGAACCATGGCTGAGACCTATGGTTTGCAGTATAGATCATAGTTTTGACCTACGGTCTTAACTGAATTTTAGTTGGCCTTCAATATGATCCAAATCGATTAAAACGACCATTGGATCTAGAAGAATGTGGTTAGAGGGTGGAAGATTTCATTCCAACTATCCTAACCACCCCTTCTTGATCTTGGTTTCTCTAGGAAGTCACCCCTAGCCCTTGGGTAGTCCTATAAGTACCCCTTAGAATTAGGGTAAACTATCAGAGAGAGCATTGGAGATTTGAGCAGCGGAGCCCTATCGAATTGTACACTCAACCGAGTATACTAAGAGAGAGATATTGCACTTATCCCCTATCTACTTTCCAATAGTCATGATGAATTACATTATGTATGCCCTAGGATTCTAGGAGAGCCAATAAATGCAAATCCAGAGGGACGAAGGCCCATTACAGTGATTTGACCACCAAATATATCATAAGGACATCAAAGGCGACCCTTGAACATCATTTGGACAAGGAGGTGAAGCCCTTTGCCCTTGGAATTGAGGGTAATCCTATTAGAGTACTAACCATGACTGTCAGCCATGGTTTATAGTGCAGACCATGCACCAGAGCTACAATTTGTAGTAGAGGTATAACCGCATTTCTAATTTCATTTATGTCCGATTAATTAGGTTAGATTAGTTGTTTGCATGGTTAAAATACATTTTAGAATACTTTTGACTATAGATTTAGGTTAGTATATATTTTTTATGTTTATGCCTCAATTAGGACATTAATAAGTTCTTTATGCACTTTCATACCTTATTTCATATATTTGATCCATGCATAGAGTAGCTGTTGTCTTTCTTTACGCTATTATATGAATCTTGATTTGATTTACATAGTTTAGCAGCTTTCTTTATTATGCATGTTAATGGTTTCATTATGCATTTTACCTAAAAGGGCCTCATCATGAGAGGTTGCCTATATTTTTGACATTCTTGTTGTTTCTTGACCGTAGGGAACAGATTCAAAGGAGAGTAAACCATAAAATTCCTTCCCCATTATGAAGAAGAGGGCACCTCCACTCTAGAGCAGTTCATGCCATTCTGAGAGGTATTTGGAAATCACACCTACCCTTAAGAGGGAAAACAATTGAGCACTCTTATTGTAATATTGTATCAAAATGAATATCCCTAAGAGGGATGTACTTGTAATTATATTTTGACTTCAAATATAATGGAATAAAGTGTTTCCTTTCTTGCTTCATTTGTTGTCAATTTCATTTACTTGTATGCATGTTATATATTTACCATTTATCGCAATAGGAGCCACAATCGGGTGTGACCCTTTCTGGTGGTTACAATAGGTGATCACGATAGAAACCCCAAAAATTTTACGATCACTGATGTTTTTCTCTATTTTTTATCGTAGGTGCTAACCGCGGTTCACACCTGTGGTTCATAGTGTTAACTGCGGTTCATACCTGTGGTTCATAGTCGCAGCCGTGCCTGACAGACGCGATCAATATAGAATAGAAAAATAAAAAAATTAGACATCACCAACAAACTTAGACTTGAGGTAGGAGCATTTTTCCCTATTTGTATTTTTTTGTCTATGTTTTTACAAAATCATAATGCAATAGATGGATGATAATTAGGAAAACATAACAAAAAGTAATATGGTAAAATCTTAGATGCTTTTTAGTTTTCCACTAGTCACTGCTAGGAATAGCAGATCTCTGATTGCATTCCGCCCTAGTCTCCAGCGGTCTAGGATATTGATTGTTTAGAGTTTACGTGTATGAGGTCCAATCAGTGGCCATTTTCATCATAGATAGTTGCATTCTCTGAATATCATATAGCATAATTGTGCATTCTCTGAAAAGCAAATGCTCTTTTTAAAAGCATGTAGGAGAATCATGTGAATGTTGTTTTATGCATTTTATTTTCATCTACATTAAAAAGAACCACGCACACCATAAAAATCTTAAATGCTAGTTAGTTGGGCTTGGCATCCAACCACTAGTAGGGTTCAATAATGGTGGGTGTCACTTCCATCCGTTGGCCCAAATCCTATGAACCCTTGATATATAGACCAATACCAGATCCAAGAACCATCTGTAGCCCAAAAAAATTGCATGTACTCCTCTTCAGAGGGTATAACATTGACTAGGTGAGATTGGGTGAGGATCTGGAAGGATCTAGAAGGTAGTGTTCTAAAGTAGCTAGGATGCAAGACTTTCACTCCATCCACTCAAGCCCAAAGTGAGCATAGTGGGAGTGTCATCCACATTACTAGAGAACATGGGGAGGCTTCCAAGTGCCCTCATGTCATACACCCACTATCTGCACATGGCGGTTCACAATATAGGATATAGTAGGAAGCCAATGTCATATTTACAGACAAAGACAAAGACACAACATATCAATTTGATGGGTATAGAACAAACAAAGTTGCTCGTACAGAGCAGGGGTATCAAAGGCCTCCCACAGTCGACCAGATCGATAGGTCACATCAACTAGCATCAGACCAAAAATGCCAACTCCTCCAAGACCAATTGGAGGATGCTCGCCTAGAGAGGCAACATATTGAAGATGAAAATATTCAACCAGAAAGGCTCATAAGATAGATATTGTATGAGTAGTTCATGCATGAGGAACATATCCTTGATCAAAAGGAATGCATAGAATAGGAAGATCGGTTAGCTAGGGCTAGCCTGTATCCTCAAGATGAGCATCGAGAGCACATTCATAGGAAGGATTTCTCACAAGCCGAGATGCACCAAGAGCATAGAGATGCTCGTACTCATGTTACTTTTGAATAAAGGGAGAGGCTACCATCACCTAATATTCAAAGGCATAGATAGCATGATGCAGTAGCAGGAGATGGATACGAAACATGAATATTCTAAAATCTCCTAAGCTAAAGAGGAGGAAGAGAAAATACCTCCATATCGCATAAGGAATACAGTACCTCCTAAGACACCTACGCATCAACTTAGGGAGAACTTTCTATCTTCAAAGGCTTATAAGGCCTTGGCTGAGAAAATTAAAGCCATTGAGAGACAAGGCACGGCTATTCAAAAGTTGAATCTAAGGAAAATTCATAACAAGCCTTTGGATCCTTTAGTGCCTACTCTAGCCTACCCTGAGCATTTTGACATGCCTAGGTTAGATAAGTTCAAGGGTGATGAATATGCACAAGAACATGTAACGAGATTTCTAGATGCTTGCTTTTAGATAGCAAGCAATGATGCCTTATTATTGTGCACGTTCATCATGACACTTTCAAGGCCTACCTAAGAGTGGTTTAATTAGCTAAATAATCATAGTATAACAATATTTGAGCAATTAGCTAATGCCTTTCTTGAATGCTATTACTTTGGCATCAAGAAACAGGCTAATCTTTATGATTTGGCTGTGCTAGCTCAGCACGACGACGAGCCCATAGAAAAATACAGAAAGAGGTGGAGAATATTAATGGTGAAGATACCATTCCCCATTCTTGCCATGTAATTAACATAGATGTTCATGAATATTTGTGCCAAGAACATCTCGTTACTGCTATAGCTACAATAGTACGCTACATTCGAAGAGGCTTTGACATAAATCAAGGTGATTGAGGATATCAAGTTGCAAGACGGCAACTTGAAGCTCAAAAATAGGAAATAGGGATAGAAGAAGAGTATCATGAAGCATCAAGAAAAGCAGGACCATGTAAATCAAGTTGTATTAAATCTCCAATGGGAGGACAAGGGGCAGCGAAAGTAGAACTACCAGGCCCAGCTTCTGCCTATGCAGTATGATAAGTGTAATAACTATAAGGGCAAAAACAAAGAGCAAGGCCCACCTCGCCAGTTCACACCATTGACAGAATCATTGACAGTGATTTTTAATTAGTTATGTGAGGCCAAGGCAATCAGATTGCCTGAAGTCAAGATGATAGACCCCAATCAACCTAAACCAAAGGGGTTTCAATATGATTTATTTTACATCTTTCATAGAGTGAAAGTACATGAAATTGAGATGTGTTGGTATTTCAAATACCTAGTGCAAAATATGATCGATAAGGGTGAGCTTGTAGTGCCACACAATCCACAGGTGCCAGACAATAAAAATATGGGGATTTATAAGAACCCCTTACCGAATCATGAGGCACCTTAAAACAATGTTGGTCAAGTTAACCAGGTACAATTCAAACCACCTACCTAGGGGTTCGTAGCCATGGTCAATGTTGTTACTAGGAATGGGAGATACGAACAACAAAATTAACCTTGTGCTCCTATCCAGATAAAAGCCACGCCGAATCAACGATCGACATAGAATATTCCAGGCCCACCAACAAGACCGATGGTGACCCTAAGGAGTAGGTTGGTCTAGAACCTGTAGAAAACTCCTATGAAGTTGTCAATATATGAATTAATTCAGCAGTCCTCGAGGCACAAGGAGACTCTTATGGATATTTTAAGGTCCATTGAAGTACAGGCCTAGGATGCGCAGGCATTCACAAATTTTGTGGGACATGTACAATAGTGTTAGGAACCGATGATCCAATTTTATGATCATGAGATAAGGACGGTTTCTACAACTATGACTGACTTGTCATTGCATTTAATCACATGTGTGAATCACATGCCATTCAAAAGGGTCTTTATTGATATTGGCTCATCGATCAACATAATAATGACCAAGGCACTAAGTCATTTGAAGCTACCTAAATCACACATTGTGCTAACTATATTTATATTGAGAGTGTTTAATGATGCACTATGTTTGACTATCGACACAATTATCCTACCCATACAGGTGGCTTTGAAGACCATTTTAGTAATGTGTCATGTGATAGAAGGGGCCATGCAGTACAAAATTTTACTCGGTAGGCCTTGGATTCATGAAATGCGTTGTTTCCCCTCGATACTACATCAATGCATGAAATATATTCATGAGGGACTGGTTCACATGGTGTCTCAAGATGAGGAGCCATTTAAGTTTGTGAACCTAAAAAATTTTCCTAGGGGTTTCATACTCTCATCAATGCACCTGGATGTTTGATCGTTGTTGCCAATAAGGAAACCAAGAGGCAAACCGACAGTGCATGCTCAACCAATGCCATTTATTTCACACAGATCAGAGCATACCATCGCCACTTTCTTGAATTCATCAACATAAATCATGTGTTGGGATGACAAGAAATTAAAAGTGAAGATGGGCGAGAAATAGAAAGAGCGTGAGCCTAAGCCAATCGTCGAAGACGTTCCCATTCCATGGAAGTTGAGGAAACCCATTACAAATTCAAGGAGGCACCTCAGCCTACCTCACCTGCATCTTTAGTAGGGTCATCCACACCATGGGTGACTATACATCTCACTAATACTAGATTACGTGAGTACCTTGTGCAAAATTTGACCTTTGGACCAATTCTAAAGACTGTGCAAGAGATGGGCAGACCATCCGCCCATCGTTATCCAGTTAGATTAATGGTTCCACTAGGAGAACCACCTAACCATATTAACTTCATCTATGTGAGGCTAGATCAGATTTCAATGTGAGAGCCCATGGATGAAGATGACGAGGAACCTTTTGCTATAAAAAATCACTATTTTTCTAATATGGAGTATGCCATGCGGATTTTTGAGCTATATCACTAGCATGGGTACATTCTTGGTCTCTTAGAACAAGTATGGAGGATTTTGTTGGAACCTCATTATTAGTTAGTCACTAATATATTTGGTCTAGGGTTACAAATATGTGGACAAGACGATTTGCTCGTACATCTATAGACCGTCTATACCTCAGCATGGCGGACAATATGGATTTTAATCCATATCATCTAGATCCCTCCAAATTTTTGAGGAATCACCCTATGATATTTGTCATCACCATTGATCCACTCGAAGATCATCATGAAGGGATCCTTGAGCAAAATAAGGTAGAAATGAACCCCAGAGATCAACTGGGACACCAAACCTGTGAGGCAGTCGACGACACAGACATGCAGGGGTGCAACCCCATGACTACAAGCGATCTTGAGTTAGGATATCTTTGTAATGAATATGGAGTGGATTCCACCTTCGATATGAGTGGACCAGGATATGATACAGAGGAGGATCCCTCGAACGATGATGGACCTGAGGATGAAGTAGAAGGCACTTATATCAGGCCTTTGTGTGCACATCATTTATTGCCTATGGAATCGGTACAAAATACCGAATAAATACTTCCCAACTTTGATCATCTAGGGGAAGGTACTGGGATAATTTTCTTGACAGCATCGTACATGAGGTATAATTATTTGATTTTTTTGAATAGCGATGATAGTATGCAAGAAGTGAGATTCATGGGGCCTCACTTAGAGGAGCACCCTCCAGGAGTGGGGGCAAATGAAGGATTCTATTATGACAGTGATGAATAAGATGAGCTAGAGAGGGCCTACCTTGGTCCTTCTTATTTGCATCATTGCCATCAACCCATCGACATCGATGAGGTCTATAGGTAGATACATGTTGGTCCACATCTAAGAGCAAGATGGTTAAACCTGGATCAAATCCATTTGTTGGTTAATCCCTATCCACTGACCTACATACAATTTCGTGAGCCGAATAATCCTATTTTGCATTCAGTGCATAGGGAGGATCCATTTATTCACAATCCTCATAGGGAATATCCTTTTGTGCCTTTGCCATTAGAGCCATATCATGGGTATGAGGACTATGCAGATTTTATAGAGATCAGTCCTTGTGGTCCTGGAGATCAATTCCATTCCATAAACATGGTCTCCATTGATTTGACCACTCCACTTCGTAATCCAATAGATCCATATAAATTGTTGTATCTTAACAAAGATGCTATCGATTGCGATCATGCTGATTCACCTATTGATCTAGAGGATTTCTTCCCCAACGAAGAAATGTTGCAACCTTTCCATTTTGAACCAGGTTGTGCATATGATGTTTATCATGCCGAAAATGCTTCCAACATGGAACCACTCAACCTAAATGATGACATTTATCTTATTCCTATGCCTCACCAACTGGAGGAGGGATCGCATATGTTGATAGAGGAAACCTTTAAGGTGGATATCAATGATGATCCCACCAGTGCAAATAAAGTAAAAATTAGAGAGAGTCTCACTTGAGATGAGTGGGCCACCCTCATCTCTATGCTAAAAGAGAGATAAAATTTGTTTGCTTGGTCGTATAAGGATATGCCAGGTCTAGACCCAAAATTGGTTACTCATAACCTTTTTCTAGATTTTATGAAGAAGCCGATCAAACAAAAGATTAAGAAAATACACCCAACAGTGGCCTTAATGGTGAAATATGAGCTGCAAAAGCTTTTGGATGTGGAATTTGTGATTTCCATTGATTATTCAAAATGGGTGTCCAATATGGTACCCGTGGGAAAACCCGATGGATCAATATTTGCACAAATTTCAAAGACCTAAATAAGGTAACACCCAAAGATTCATTTCCATTGCCCAATATCGATGCTCTTGTAGATGCAACTGTAGGTCACAAAATGCTCTCCTTAATGGAGGAATTTTCTGGTTACAATCATATTCGTATTAAACCCGAAGACTAGCACAAAACCATATTTATAATGCCATGGGAAACATTTTGCTATAATTTTATGCCATTCAGCATAAAAAACGTTGGTGCCACATACCAACGGGCCATGACATACATTTTTCATAACTATATGCACAAAATTATTGAATATTATATCGATGGTTTGCTAGCCAAGTCATTGCTATGAGAAGAGCATGCAAAGGTCTTAATAAAAGTCTTTGATCGCCTAATAGAGCACAATGTCAGACTGAATCCTAAGAAGTACATATTTGAAATAACTTTTGGAAAATTACTAGGGTTCATCATCTCCAAGATAGGCATCGAAGGAGACCTAGCGAAGGTCAAGGCCATTTTGGAAATGTTTCCTTCAACCAATATTAAGGAACTAAGGAGCCTTAAGGGCAAGGTATCCTTGATAAAGTGATTTATCACCCAACTATCAAATAAATATTGACCCATGAATCGACTGATACATAAGGGTGTTCCATTCATCTAGGATGAAGACTGCAAGGTAGCATTTGCTGAGATAAAGCAATACCTAGTGACGCCACCAATGCTAGCTCCACCAAGGCTAGATGTGCCTTTTCTACTATATATATTGACAACTAACTTTGCACTGGGAACCATGTTGGCCCAAAAGAACGTGCAAGGCAAAGAACAGGCCATATATTACATTAGTTGAACTTTGGTGAGCTATGAGCTTGGGTATGCATATGTGGAAAAATTGTGTTTAGCAGTAGTGTTTGCTACCAAGAAATTGTGACACTATATGTTAAGTCATACGACGTATGTTATATCCAAACAAAATCCTTTGTATTACATGATGAGTAAGACTTATCACAATACGCATACTACGAAGTGGATCATGCTTTTGATGGAATTTGATTTGGAATTCATAAGCTAGAATTCCATTAAGGGAAAGGTCATAGAATATTAATTAGCTGATGTGCCACTATCAAATAGTAGACCTCTAATAATTGAGCTTTTAGAAGATGCAGTATTCATCGTATCTGAAGCTCCTGAACCTGAAGAACTAGAGAACAATGTTGATATGACTCTGTTCTTTGACGGTTCAAAGTGTGAACAAGGGGGTGGTGATGGAATAGTTTTCTTCATGCTGCAAGGAGCTCCAATGCCCTTGTTGTTTAAGTTGTATTTTTTGTGCACCAACAACAATGTTGAATATGAAGCCTTACTACTAGGCCTCCACATAGTTGTCGCCATGAATATTAATATATTGAACATCTTCGACAATTCCTTGCTCATAGTAAATCAAGTCAAGGGGTTTTTTAGTGTCGATGTCATGTACTAAAATCCTATAATGATCTAGTTGATACATATTTTGCCAAACTAGAATGGTATAACATCGAGGAAATCCCTCGATCATCAAATAAGTTTACAGATACCATGGATTCTTTGGGATCCTTAATTCCTCAAAATTTGTCTACTGATTTCACTACCATCCATGTCAAGACGCTCTCTCATCCAACAGCAGAGCATGTAGCCTATGATAACAAAGAATTAGTCAACATGATCAGTGTAGAACCACAATCTGAATGGTTCTGTAGAGCTAAAGACTTTCTTAATAAGGCGCCCTAGGGGTCATTAACCTCTTAGAGTCCCATAAAGAGTGGTACTACCATTCACCATAGTTTTTTTTTTGAGTCTACATTTGTAAAAGTAAATACGTAGGGGGAGCAAGTCATCTTAGCAGTCGAAGCTAAGATTTGTCAAAATTGGATGTCAGAAATTAAAGACTTCCTAAAGCTTACTATAATCCTAGAGGGATTGTTGCATGCCGCAAAGTGCACATTTAAACAAAAAATGGCCAAATATGTCTTAATAGGAGACATATTGTACCAAAGAAGCTATGATGGAGTTTTTCTTCATTGGTTAGATTCCCAAGAGGCATCATGGGCAATTTTCCAAGCCCATGATGGTACATGTGGTGGCCAGTTCAACGACATGGTCATCATCAAGCACATCCTTTGAATGGGTTACTATTTTCCCACTATGGAGAAGGAGTGCAATGCACATGTCAAGAAATGCGTTAAATTCTAGTATCACACTAATCTCGTGCACTTGCCATCATAGTACTTACAGCCCATTCAAGCGGCTTGGCCATTTGCTAAGTTGGGATTGGATCTTATAGGCAAGATCTCTCCTCAATCATTGGGTTGACATACATTCATAATCATAGCTACTGAGCATTTTACAAAGTAGGTGGAATAAATACCCTTAACAACGACAACTGAAGATCGTATAGTAGAGTTTATACTGGAGCATATCATAAGTTGTTTTGGGATTCCATCCAAAATAATATCGAATAATGGAACGTCTTTCAAGAACAAAACTGTGAGAGCTTTGACATCTAAATATAGAATAAAACATAGTTTTGTGACTCCATACTATCCGCAAGACAACAGGTAAGCTGAAGCTTCAAATAAGATAGTGGTAGCCATATTGAAAAAGATAGTACAAGAAAACCACAAATACTAGCACATCCAGCTACCCCTTGTGCTTTGGACTTATAGGAATAGTATTCAGACGCCCACTAGGGCAACATTGTTATCACTAGTATATGGCGATAAGGCCATTATGCCCTTGGAATTATAAATTCCGATGCTGCACATTGCATTGAAAGAGTTCATCAATGATGACACTACGCGACAAGCTTGACTAGATCAACTAACATTACTTGATGAACATCGCATGAATGCCCTAGAGCATCTTCATGTTTATCAAGAGCAACTAAAATGAGCTTACAATGTCAAATTCCACTAGAGAGACTTTGAAGTTAGGGATCTTGTCTTGAAATAAAACCAACATAACTCTAATTTGCCACCAGATATGCATGATAAATTTGTGACTAATTGGCTAGGACCTTACATCATATCTAAAAATATTGGTCTAGGTACCTATCACCTAATGTTGCTAGGTAGTTTTGAAGATCCTAAACCTCTCAACATCATCCATATTAATGTGGTTTATGCTTAAATAGCATAGTAAAAGGCTCCGAGAGTTGCTAGTAACTACTCGATCATCCTAAAAGGCTCCAAACACTTTCATTAATGGTTTGGTCAAGTCAAAAAGATCCAAAGGCATCTGTAATCCCTTTGGTCAACCTCAAAAGCTCTAAGGATTTGGTCAAAACCACTTGGTCATCCCAAAATGCTCCAAGGATCCCTGAAACTGCTCGGTCGTGTCAGGAAAAATTCTTGATAATTTGCTTGTAATCACTCGGTCATCCTAAAAAGCTCCAAAGGCATCTATAAGCCCTTTGGTCAAAATCAAAAATGCACCAAGAGTTTTTTGAAAAAAACTGCTTAGTCAACCCAAAAGCTCCAAAGGCATATGTAAGCACTTTTGTCAAATGCAAAAGGCACCAAGAGTTTCTAAAAACCTACTTGGTGAACCCCAAAGGCTCCAAGGATTCTCAAAATCGCTTGTTGATCCCAAAACACCCCAAAGGTACCCATAATCCCTTTGGTCAATCCTAAAAGCTCCAAGGATTCCTAAAAATCGCTTGGTGAATCTAAAGGCTCTAGAGGCATGTACTCACCGTTTGGTCAATTATGAGGTTCAAAACCCATAAAAATTATAAAATGAATAAAATACAAAAAAAATGGTAAAGCATAAAATCCAAAAACATTTTCATTTGAATTTTCATTTTGCATTTTCTCATGCATCCACTGTATTACTGCATTGCATATAGGCATTCTTCATCCATTGCATTCCATAATAGAAGGCATTTATATTTTTTAGTCTTAAAAACGATGCCACGTTTGTGTTTAAATCATGAATCTTTGCATTTATCATGATCTATCATTCATGTGAGTAATTATGTTTTTCAACACAACCTATAATGTTGCTATGGAGATATACTAGGGTTTTCTGATCACTCAGTAATACCTAGTAGTCTTATCAAGAGTTGGTAGAAAGCTCGCTTTGCTTTTGTAGTTAATGTTCAGTTAGTATAGCCCTTAGCATATCAAAAGCCTATCACTAATCAATAAATTTAAAAAATCCTAACAAGGACTATTGGAAGATGAAATCCATGAAGCAATACTGGGTATCCTGAAGCAAAAATAGTTATTCTTGCTTATCTCTTTGTGCAGACGGTATGGGAAATTTTGGAAATTGGCAAAAGGATAGGTTAGTTCCCTATTTAGAATCCCTTTCTTACGATAAAATGAGCAATATACCAAAGATATATCCCATATAAATCCTCATTATTGATCCCCTAGATTGATATCATAGCTCGCATCCCTAGAGTGATATCCCATATTGATATTATAAGATCGATATTCTCAATTGATATACTAGAAACAATTTTTCCAAGTAAATATCCCCAAAGGAAAGTTTCTAAAGAATATTATCAAATGTAAATGCTGAAAATTAAAGATCGAGTGAAGATTAGAAAACAGGCTTAAATCAAAGTTCAAAGTGAATATCAAATTAAGATTATAAATCAAAAGTTTGAGTGGATATCAAATTAAAATTCAAAATCTAGTTCGAAGAGAGATCAAATGAAGATCCAAAGATAGTTCAAAAAGAATATGGAATCGACCCCCTTACTTCACTACATATGAGCAAGTATCCCAAAAATTTAAAATTCAATGGGCTGAATTTGTGGAACTCGTATCTTAGCAATGGGCTGAAAGAATCCCATATGACATGGGAATGCTCGTATCTTATCTTAAAATATTCATTTGCACACACAGAGATAATGAATAATTAGGGTCTATCCTAGCAAAATCCTTTTATCTCATAAGTCTAGTGCGTTTAGTATGCAAATTTTGATAAGTTTATTAGGGTGTTTGAGAATCATGGAAAACCTCAAAAATATCTTCCATAGCAACAAAGTGTCAAAAATGGAAACCATATAAATCTCCAAATTTCAAAGTATTAAACCCATGATACATCATTATAAAAAGCACAATCAACATATAGGATAGATACCGGATGGATATTAGCAATAATATTTAGACGACCACTAACTATATCGTGCACATTTTTCAAATTTGCAAAAATAAAATCGAATGGCACATTATATCATTCGCATCATAAAACATTGCATACCATTGCATTTCATATATGGGTGATTAATTGATTACATTCTTATCTTAAGGATTTTCAATTACATTCATGATTTTTATACATTATGTGACATCATCCATTAGATTGATAAACATAATTGCATTCATTCCTTATGTTTTAAGTGATTAAAGCATACAGGTTCATTTACATTAGATTAGCATCATGTAAATAACACATCACATACATTAATGCATGAAAAGAAAGCAATATCAAATATGTGTTAAGAGAAAAACATCGCATCCATATGCATCCATCAAAAAGCACATCTAAGCATCTAAGATCACTGCATATCATCATCATAAATCAAATAGCTATCTAGTGCATGTCATCCATACATCACATCATATAGCATCAGAATAACATAAGCATTACATTCATGGGTATCATATAAAAATAAAATTAAAAATAAATTAGTACACAATAATGAACCATAATAAGGATCATATCATATATATAATGTGTGTCTCAAAGTACATGGGGACTACAAAAAAGTTCCCGCAGGCTACAAATGTGTAGGTCCTCAACCTTACACAAAAAATGAGATACATCAAAAATATGTCTTGCAATCTAGAGCTCTAGCTCTGATCTACTCCCCCTATACCATATCTCTTGCCTCCTCCCTTAGTATTATGCTCAAGAGATCTCTGCTTGCTACCCTACTGGCTATTGTGGATCTTGCTGAGCACCCTGAGTATTGCCTAGCCTAAAGAGGCCTAGCACTCATCCAAATCACCCCTGAGTGATGGGCACATCTATTCATTTGGACCTATGACTGGATGCTACAGTAGACTACCCTACCTCCTTGGTCCTGGTATGAATGATGCCACCATGCGTACTGGAGGACCTGTGTGTCCTCTCACTTTGATGGGTGTGATGACTCGAGCTAGTAGTGTAATATCCTGTAGTTTGAGATCTAGTCCGTTAGGACTCTACATCATAGGGATCTTCAGGAACCTTTATGCCTAGCATCTGAATGTAGCCCACCAGTTGGTCTACCAGAGCAACCCTGGATGTGTGCCTCTCATTAGCACTCATAAGTAAACCCTGTAGGCATTGTACCTCTACCATAGGATCTTGACCACCTGGTAGTACTACTGTTGGTGCTGTTAGAAGCCCCATAATCAACTGAGAGGATGGAGGACCCCATATTTGTACCCTAAGTAAATCCAGATCTACAATCGCATCCTTCTATACCTCTGCCAAGTCACAAGCATGAGTGAGCTCACTAACCTAGGTCTCTATTGTAGTAGCCCAGATGATCAGGATAGCAAGCTACTAGTCTGCCTATGTCAGTTGATGATCTCTCTCTATCAGTTGTGCCTACAGAGTAGTGATAGTAGTGTCACACTCCCTCTTTTGCATCTAGAATTTATCGAGCTGACTCTGCAAGTCAAAAACCTATGCCAAGAGTAACCCCTTGGCACTGTTAGGAGGGACCTCACCCTCCTCTGGAGCCTCCTCAATGATAGCCTCTACACCCCAATTGCCCTCTATATGTTGGCACTCCCTGTGACCGTAAGGATCTACCTCTGCTCCTACCTGATCTACAGTGGACCCCAGAGGCCCTGTCCCATACCAGTGGAATAAAGACCACCATCCGTCATACTCTGGAGTGGTCACCACTATGTCAACCCCAGTATCTTGGAATTTTTTTGGAGCATCACCTAGTGCTGGAGGATGGATCCACAGTATATCCCTCTCTAAGGCCGGGTGCATGTAGGCGAACGAGATCTTCGGGATGTCTTGCACCATGCTGAACTAATGCAAGACACCAGAGGAACTAAAAATCTTGGATCTTAGTCTTCCAACTGAGTAGCCATCTATCTCAGTAAGCCCATTGAAGCCTCTCACCAGTATCAATCCAGTCAAGACAATTTGTGTATGGCCGCCACTAGATATTATTTGGCCCATGTGTTGTAAATTGGGTGATGTAATGTTGTGTCTCAGCAGCATGAGTCCTAATCTAGAAGCCCTCCTCTTAAGTCCTGTAGGTAGTATAATGCTGATGCGCATCATCAATGTCTATAATGGTTAAGGGTAGCTCCCTAAGATGTTCTACTATGATATTCTACCAACCCTAAATCTGCAAAAGTAGACTATAGTTGATGCCCTTACGACTACGCTCAATAATATGATATAGCTCTCGATAGAGCTAAGCTAATAGTATGATGCCCTAGGCTAGGAGTAGTAGCTATTGGATAGAGTTCTAAATTACTCTTTGTATAGTAGCTATAAGGTTCTAGGGAATCCTCACACCTGAGGAGTCTGGAAGCACATATTGCACCACCAAGTGCATGAAGATGACCTTGCACATAGATAGGACATTCTTCCCCTACCAATAGCCAATGTGGACCCCTCTGTGGTCGATGACGTCCTGATACTCATCACTTCGAGCACTAAAGATAGCATCTAAGATAGACTCCTTAGCCCGAGAAGTCAAGCATACGATAGCCTTGCCATCAATGGGGATCTTGAAGATCATGTAGACATCCTCTAGTGTGACTGTCATCTCACCTGTAGGTAGGTGAAATGTGTTGGTCCACATATTTCAGTGACAGGACAACGTAGTCAGATAGGATTAATCTACCCTAATGGTGGGTAGATCCAGAATTTAGCCAAATTCAACACCTCTGAACCACTCTTGCTCACCACTAGTGAGCTGTCCATGGAGAGTCTTCAGAATGTCAAGCTATCGTACTCTAGAAGTCAATCTCTAGAATAAATAACATAAAATAAGGAAAAAACTAACTAAAACATGCAAAAACATTTAAAAACTAATCTAAAAATCATCAAAAATAGTAAAAACTGATAAAAGTGTAAAAAATTTCATCATGAAGGCCTAAAAATAAAAAATTTCAATCAGACAGGTCAAAAATGCATTAAATGATATTAATTGCCTTTAAAAATTTAGAAAAATTATTTTTTTTGCAAAATTTTCCTAAAGTCAACGAACCGCGGGTCAACCCTACGGTTTGCATGCGGTCAAAATTTGATCGTTGGAAGTTTGAATGCTGACCGCAGCTGGCAGCTACGGTCCCTAATTGACCAATTGGAAACTGCAACTAGTACTTACAGTCTTCGTTCGAATTCTGGTCGGGTGCGATGCCACGGCCAAAAATACAAAAAAATAATAACCTAAGCTATCCTAGCCTAAAATGAGGTTCATTACCAACATTTTAGTGATATTGATTTACCGATTACTTAATTGGGTTAATTTTATTGGTAATGGATGTGAGGTCTTGGTTTTTGAGTTACCTTGCCCTCCCCTCGTCCTCCACGGCTAGAAGACGCTTGCTCACACCCTTCCATCGTGTTGTGAGTCAGTATGCATGTAAAATGTGCTTTGCTACAGGTTAGTTTAGTCAGTTTTCACTATCAGAGCTCTAGTTTGTAGGTCACTATTAAAGAATAATGAAAGATATTTGAAATTTGGAAATTTTATAGACCTCATATTCAGCGTGAACCGTAGGCCCTAGCCGCAGTCCTCAATTTTGTAAATGGGAATCACAAACCCTAGCCACGGTTTGCAACTGGTAGGTAATTTAGGAAAATTGCACCATGGGAAGGACCAAACAGATAAATTAATGCCTCCCATTGGGTCAGAACTCAATAAAAGCAAATTAATTTGGAAATTTGGTGATAATCAAGCACCGAGATCTAATAAAAAAAATTAAAAATATGGTTGAGATTATAAAGTACATTCAACTGAGGTTGTCGTTATGAAAATCCTTTCATGGAGTGACACACCTCCTAGCCAAATAAATAAGATCAATGCATAATTCAAAACAACAACAAAAAAAATCAAATAATTAAAACACCAAATGTGCCTCGTATTCAATAATTTACCCTATACACTTGGCGGTTGCAGTGACTTGCGATCCATGCAATCCCGCAAGATGAGTAAATTACCATAAGGACATTTGGGGAAAAAATTATCATCGTTGATTTGATATGCTTCTTTTCAATCCCTAAGAAGGCCTTCATGGCTGGACTGCTCCACAAGAATGAGGCATTGCATGCCATTTCTTCTATGACCTCTTTTTCAGCAAATCATCGACAATTTGATTCAACACAAATCTGATGGGATTTGTATTAATTCGATTCCCTAAGATGGATATTGTATCCTGACTGCTCCATGGGATAGAAGCGTACAAATACTATTAACAGTTGGAATCAAAAGCTTAACTAGGCCTAGCCAAGGCATTAATTTGCTCAAATCTAAATTTGTTCAGATCATCCATGGTGGTCAAGCGACATCGTCGCTTCATACATTATCATTATCCTCATCGACTCGTCACTTGAGGGGGTAGTTATAATATCAAATCATAATCAAAATCAGTAGAAGATCCTGAAGATTGTAGATCCCTTGATCCTATCAAAATTGTGTTTGTCCTTGCAAATCATTGCAAACTATCATAAGCTTACCCCTTTTGCTTGGGAAAAATAGAAAATATGATGTTGCTTGTTTTTCTCCGCATTTCAAATCTATGGGTCATAAGATACCTATGGAATGCATAGCTACATTGAATGAGATGAGAAGGGCATAAGCTTTTCAAGTTTAAGCCTCTAAAGAGTTTGGAGCAATTATTCTAGGATGTGCGTCCTTTTGCTAGACCTAGGGCATCTATGTTGATCTGACTAATGATCATCATAGAACCTTTGACATAATTTTAGGAGGTATATTTTTTCTCAGCGTTGTTCAATCTCACAATGCATCTCAAAAGGGGCATCTATAGACACCTAAAATACGTCATATCAAGGGTGACTACTCATATGGACATGCTACAAGATCATATGGAAGATCTTGGACAGACTCCAAGATAGAGCAATGGTTCTAATCACTCAATTTGGGATCCTTGGCCTAATCAGTCTGAACCATAGCCCAGACCTATTTTTTACAGCTAAACTACAATGGAGACCTACGGTTTGTAGTCTAGACTGTAGCTGTGACCTATAGTATTAACTAAAGTTCATTTGGCCTTCAATCCGAGCCAAATCAGTTGAAACGACCATTGGATCTATAAGAAGGTGGTTAGAGGGTATAAGCTTCCATTATAACTATCCTAACCACCCCTTATTGATCTTGGCTTCTCTAGGAAGCCACCCCTAGCCCTTGGGTAGTCCTATAAGTACCCCTTAGGGTAAACTATCAGAGAGAGCATTGGATATTTGAGCAACAGAGCCATGTCAAATTGTACACTCAACTGAGTATACTAAGAGAGAGCTATTCAACTTATCCCCTATATACTTGCCAATATTCATGATGAATTACATTATGGATTCCCTAGGAGTCTAGGAGAGCCAAGAAACACAAATTCGGGCAAACGAAGGCCCATTATAGTGATTTGACCACCAAATATGTCAAAAGGACATCGAAGGCGACCCTTAAACATCAATTGGACAAGGAGGTGAAGCCCTTTGCCCTTGGAATTGAGGGTAAGACTATCAAAGTTCTAACTGTGGCTATCAACTATGGTTTATAGTGCAGACCATGTACCAGAGCTACGGTTTGCAGCAGAGGTATAATCACCTTCCTAATTTCATTTTTGTCCAGTTAATTAGGTTATATTAGTTGTTTGCATGGTTAAAATACATTTTAGAAGACTTCTAACCATAGATTTAGGTTAGTATAGCTTTTTTATATTTATGCCTCAATTAGGACATTAATAAGTTCTTTATACACTTTCATGCCTTATTTCATATATCTGATCCATGCATAGAGTAGTTGTTGTCTTTTTTTACGCTATTTTATGAATCTTGATTCAATTTGCATAGTTTAGTAGATTTTTTTTTGCTTTCTTGATTATGCATGTTAATGGTGTCATTATGCATTTTACCTAAAAGGGCCTCATCATGAGAGGATGCCTATCTTTTTGATATTCTTGTTGTTTCTTGACCATAGGGAACAGTTCCAAAGGAGAGTAAACCATAAAATTCCTTCCCCATTGTGAAGAAGAGGGCACCTCCACCCTAGAGTAGTTCGTGCCATTTTGAGAGGCATTTGGAAATCACACCTACCCTTAAGAGGGAAAACAATTGAGCACTTCTATTGTAATATTGTATCAAAATGAATATCCCTAAGAGGGATGTACTTGTAATTGGATTTTGACTTCAAATATAATGGAATAAAGTTTTTCCTTTCTTTCTTCATTTGTTGTCAATTTCGTTTACTTGTATGCATGTTATATCTTTACCATTTATCACAATAGGAGCCACAATCAGGTGTGCCCCTTCCTGGTGGTTACACGTCCATTGGGAAATGGAGTTAAAATATTAAAATAATACAGGAGAGGAGATTTTTGGGAAAGAATATTCAAGAAGAAATGCTAAATAAAGCATTACCTTTACAAGATATCTTTTTGTAGCTTATGGATTTTTTACTAAAAATACATTAACAACTCAAGATAATTTTAAATAGATTTCATGGTTGGCTGCTAGTCCCTCCTTATGTTAGCTGCTTTTGGTTATCATGCTTGGATTTCTTCAGTTTTTCTATTGTATTAACCACCTCATTGTAGGTAAGGCAAACCTGCTTCCAGTCTTCATCCTCAAGATCTGAAGAATCCATAAACAACTGATATATATTGCAACTCTTCCACTTTATCATGGGACACTATCTTATTTCTCAGAATCAATTCTTGTAAGCAAGACTTAATCTGTGTAAGGTTCTGCACCATGGTGAATATCAACATTTCCTCTATAGGCTCTTCCCAATTTTCTATCTCTGACTCATCTTCTGTGAAAGCTTTAAGGGATAGTGTTAGCGCATCTTCACTCAACACTTTTGAATTATCATCCCATAAATAGGGAAGTCCACATTTATTAGCCAAATTTAAATGCTTCACTAATCCTTTTGCTTCAGCTTCCAATTCTTGAAGTAGCTTATCACCCTGAGTCACCAGTTTAAGTCTCCTAAAGAAAATTTTTGCTGCAATTTTAGCTTGAGACCATGCTTCACTACGGATTTTAGCAGTAACACTCTCGGGCATCTTTTCTGATAAAACTTGAATTTTTGTGGCCGCATCTGATCTTTCTTGAAGAAATTTTACTGAAGCTCTTAATTCTTCATCGACTACTTCAATTACTTCTTTCACTTTGGCCAGGTACAATAACATGGGCCTTGCTTTAAGGCTCAATGCCAATATGTCTTCGAGCATTTCTCTTCTCACCGCCTTGGCCTTTTCTTTTGAAAAACTAGATGGAGTGTTCTGCTTTTCAACCAACTGCTATTGGAGTTGTTGAACTTGTAGAGTTAGAGAGTGAATCTGTACATCAACCTCTTTCAATTTTTCTTTAAATGTAGCTACTTCATTAGCAGCTTCACCAAATCTATCCTCCCACTTCTTAGCTTCTAGCTTTAGAGCCTTTTCAGTCAGTTTTTGCTCTTGCAGGATGGACTCTAACTCCCTCCTGGCTTCTTGCTCTTTGATGAACTTTTCTCTGAAAAATTCTCCATGTAAGTAAATAGTCCCAAAATGGGCCTGAGCTTTTCCCCACTCATCTGACATATGTAGCTGAGTAATATCTTCAGTTGTGTCTTCTGGTTGATAATCCTCAATGGTCATATCCCTTTTTGATTTATGGGAAACTGGTGTTAATTTTACCTTTTTCCTCTGCATTATGGTGGGATCTAGGGAAATTATCTCTTGAATACGAGTTGGGGCTTTAGAATCTTCAGAAGAATGAGATGCCCACCAATCTAAAGCATTCTTGTTTGCTTTTCTCAAATATTTCAATTTTGAAAGAGTGGGATGATTTTTATCATTTGGAGAAGATATTGACTTAATAGCTGGAATACTAGCACTAGAGAGAAATGGATTGGGGATCAACTCAACATCAAATTCAGATTGAAGTTGAGAAAATAATGCTAGTTCTGGGGAAGAAAACATGAATCCAAAGGGAACATTATATCTTTCTTTGAACAAGAAATGGAAGGAAAATCACCGTAGGAATAAGTAGAGAGAAAATATTGAAGGAAAAGGGAAATCATACCTTTGTCTGTTTGAAGCACTTGTTGATGTTGATCTCCTTCTCCATGGTCTTGGTCCCTTTCACTCATCATATGATCTGGACTTTCACTTTGTGTAGGGACTTCAACATTTTTGTTGTTATCAATTCTGTCTTCACCATCAGTAATTCCTTCAAGATTTATAATTTCAACATTTGGAGGAATTCCCCCAGGCTGTCTTCTCTTACGTTCCACATTTTCTTGTTTTATAGTAATTTCCTTAGAAATATTTACATTTCGATCCTCCTGAGAAAAGTCATTTGGATCATCCATAGTCCCAATCTGGACATTTTCCTATTCAGTAACCTCTGGATTTAGAACATTACCCTCATTATCCTGAACAATTTTCTCATTCTCTAGAGCCATTTCTATTTTATCAGTATCATTATTTTGAGCGATTTGCTCAAGAACTGGGTTTCCTTCAACAATTTTATCATTTTTTCCTTTAACTTTTGCTATAGACTTTAGCCTCTTCCTCTTAATACAAAGAGGTTCTTCATCATATTCTGTAGCTGAACTCGATGGGGGAACAAACTTAATAGTTTTAGAAACTGGAGCTTTACTTCTAGATGAATCAGCTCCCAAGGCCAGGCATTTTCCTCTTCTTTTGGCCTGCAAGGGTTCAATGATCCCTTGTCCTTCTTTTCCTAGACCTTTGCCTTCATATCCCATTTTTAACATCATCTGAGCGGCTTTCCCATATGTTTTTCCTTGCTCCTTTGTGAAGACTTCTGCAATGGCCCTTTTCTTGGAACTTCTCAACCTGGTCTGTGCTTGAGCCAATGGTTGTTCAACTACAACCTTCTTACCTTTCCCCTATTCAACATTTTGTTTTTTAGCAGCTTCAGGACTTGTCCCTTTGCTACCACCAACACTACGAGGTATTTTCACAGGGAAAATTCCTAACCAAGATTTTTGATAATGGTCATATCTTACTGAGAATTCAAGGTCATTTTTTATGGGATATCTTGATTCAATCATGTCTGTTTGCACTCTCATAGTCCACCATTCATGAATCTTTCCTATCATCCAATATGCACCCTTTTTCTGCATCCTAGCAATGGTGTTTTCAGTTAACACATGCCCCTCATTATTTCCTGGGTCAAAATGCAACACATGTTCATAAAAGTCATGCCAAGGAGGCAATGGCTGCATTTGTTCCACATGCCATTCTAATGGAGCATCTTCATCATTATTTCTATAGGCTTCGATATCTGGCCTAATAGAGGCATGGTATACCTTCAATGGAATTCTATTCAGAATAGCCTGTCTCTCTGCAAATCGGTTTAGAGGATCATATTTCCATCTCTGAGGGATTTCTATTAACCCCAAATCTCTCAGAGCCTGAGCAATTTGCTCATTTTGACCTCGTTTAGAAACCACAATACCTTCAAGCTGGAAAGGCATGGTACAAGTACCAGTTTTACCTATACCCATGCCATATTTCACATTAATATATTCAATTTGCCTTACATATTCCAATGCAAACAATCTATCAGTAACATAATGCGGGAGTAAGAAAGGTTTTCCTGTAAAACCATACAACCTAACAACAACCCCCTGGGTGAGTATAAACCAATCACCCTCCTCAGCATGTTTATTCTGTAAAATATTTTCAACTCTGGAGGTTAACCTTTTGACTTCCCCATACATTATTTTCAAAGCGGGACCTAGAAATTCCCTATTGAAATCATAATATGACTCGGTTATGTACAACACATTGGTCCAATCATACACAGGTAAAGTCCTTCCTTTATCATATTTATCATTAACATAAATGAATGCTAGCTCTTTGGCCATAAAGAAAAAGAACAACCATACTAAATAGGAAGAAAAATGGAAAGAGTATTGAGAACCCCTCTTGATAGCAGACAACCCTTCATGTATTCCTTCAAACAAATACCCTAGCCAGTCAAAAAATAAAGGTCGAACACTCTTATCCATAACTGTAGAGTCATAATTTTTTGGGTTAGATAGGCAATTAACCAAAGCAATTTGCCATCCATGAACCTTTTCATCAGTCTTTAACCCTGCCACCATAGCCAATATGGAAAATAATTCTGGGTTTTTAAATTCAGCTATGGGAATAGGAGTTTTAGGCATCCTTCCTCCATTAGGTGGATTTCTCAATTATGTGTAAAGAAAATTCTTGATTTTTTCAGAAGGAACGAAATATTTTGCTTGGTCTACCAGGTCAAAAGCCTTGGGCTCAAGAGAGGGTACATACCCAGCAGCAAAAGCAGAAATGAAAGCATCTGGGTTTAGAGCAAAAAGCACTCTCCCACTCTTATTTGTGACTACCCTTTTCTTTTCATCATAAAAATTTATAATTGCTTTAACTAGTTCGGGGTAAGGGTGCATAGGAATATAAACATACCAGTATAGCAACGAATGAAAAGCAAAAGTAGTAGGAGAAGATGCAGAAACCCCAGTCGCCATTCTATCTTCAATATATTTTCGAATTTTTACTAGGTCCTTCCATGTCACTACTGTATCTCCAATTCTAGCATCTCGATCAACAAATTTTTTGCTCACTTCTTCTCCACGTCTTGTTGTTGAAGGTGAAGCAGACGGACCCGCCATTGTTGTTTTTTGAGCGTTCTTTTTTGGAGCCATGAGATTTTTGTCACACTGAACCTTTCTTTCTGAACTGAACTTGAACTAGGAAAAGCAAGAATAGAAAGTGATGCAGCAGATTTCACTCAGGAGCAAAATTAGGGTTTTACATCAATTGGAAACATATGCATGGTGTGCATTAATTGTGGTTGGTGGGCTGGATTTGCTCGGATCCCCTTGTGCATTGTTTCTGCCACCCTTTCGAATGTTTCGAAAACCTAACCAATGATTATTCGTTGTGCAAATTAAGATTACACTTACCAAAGCTTTCCCATTTACAAAGGTGGTTCCTTTATGCAATTACTGAAAGGCCACGTGGAAAATTTCAAATTCCTATCGACAACCGATCATTCACCATATTTAATAAAAGGAACGCATATCAAAGTTCTTTGAAAATGGTTTTCTCCCACCAACAATCGGAAAACCACGTGGCAATTTTGAATTTGAACCGCTATATCCAACAATATAGCACTTTCTAATTTCATCTTTTCTCTTGCTGGTGACTTCTGATTGGTCGCAGGATGCTGACAAAAATTCTCTGAACTAGAAATAATTTTTAGAAATATTTACAAACTTACTATAATATACATTATATACATAAGTTTTATCCATTTTCTTATTTGAAATAGAGCTTTAAGTGAAAAGCATTCACTGTGATGGGTAGAACCATACCCTGTTGATCCTGTAACTAGAAAGAATTAAATTGCCTTTCAACAATTATCTCGAAAGGGCCTTCCCAAAAAGCGTCGAATTTGTCATGATTACCTGGCTTTGCTTTTTTCACATTCCATTTCAAAACTAGATCTCCCACTTTAAATTTTTTGTAGGTTGTCTTTTTATTAAACCATCCTTTCGTGTCTGCCATATGTTTCTGGTGATGATTATAAGCATGTTCTCTCTATTCTTCTAATTGTAGAAGTTGCATTAATCGGGCATCTATAGGTTGACCTCCTTCTTCATTTATCTGATTTAGCAACTTTAGTGTTGGTATCTCCATATGTATAGGCAAAATAGCTTCTTTACCATAGACTAAAGAATAAGGGGATGTATTAATAGATTTTTTAATTGAAATCATGTCAGCCCATAATGCTTGGTTAATCAAGGAATGCCAGTTCCTCTTATTATCTTCTAGTGTTCTTTTCAAAATTTTGAGGAGATTTTTATTTGTAGACTCAGCTAGACCATTACCCTATGGGTAATAATTGGAAGAAGTCTTCAAATATATGCCATATCTGCTAGTAAACTCAATCATTTTTGCTCCGATGAAGGCTGATCCATTATCTGTAATTAGTGAATCTGGTACACCAAACCTTGTAATCAAGCTTTCCACAAATTCAATCACCACCTCCTGATCAACTTTTTTAGTAGGGATAGCTTCAGCCCACTTAGTAAAATAATCTGTGGTAGTAAGTATATACTTATGGCCAGCTGATGAATTGGGTTCTATTATCCCAACAAAGTCTAACCCCCACTGCTGGAAAGGTTCTTCGACTTGGATAGGTTTTAAGGGCATAGGAGCATTTCTATTTCTCCCTACATATCTCTGACATTGCTCGCAACTTTTGGTAACCTTGTAAGTGTCTAAAAAAATGGAAGGCCAATAACAACCTGCTCGGAGTATTTTCAAAGCAGTGGATCTTCCTAAATAATGTCCTCCAGAGAGACCTCCATGGAATTCATTTAACACCTTTTGTTTCTCATCTTCTCTTATACATTTCAAAAGTACACCATCTATATTTTTTCTGTACAACCCTTCTGATTGAAGGGTGTACTTCAAAGCTTGTGCTCTAAATCTTCTTCTTTGTGAAGCATTCAGACTTTGAGGACACATTCCAGTCTAAAAGTACTCCACAAGGTCATCAATCCAATCAGTGTTTCTTGGACTTGGATCTGATTTTGTATTAGCCATCACACCTTGGGGTTCCACATGCTCATCTGCAGCTTGTTTGGCCAATTCCTGACACAGGGCTCTACCTCTTACTATCTTTGTTGGATGTATCTCTACATCATATTCCTGTATCTTAGTCACCCAACCAACTCTTTTTTCACCAAGTTCTCCTTGTATTATAAAGTTTTTGACATCAGGATGGATCACATAAACAATGATTTTGCTCTGTGATAGAAAATGCTTAAATTTTTTCAAGGATTTCATGACAGCATAAACTTGTTTTTCAATAAAATTGTATCTCTCCTCGTGATCATGCATGGTGGAACTCAGAAAAGCTATGGGTCTCTCTTCATTATCTATCCCCTTCTGTGTAAGGACTGCAACATAACTTTCTGATTCACCAACAACATATAGAATAAAATCCCATGAGTAATCAGGATTAACCAGTATAGGTGCTTGTGCTATCTCTTCTAGGATTTTCTTGAAAGCATTCTTCCTTGTATCGGTCCATTTGAAAGGTGCATCTTTTTTCAATAATTCAGTCATTGGTTTAACAATCTGTGCAAAATCTGCAACAAATTTTTGCACAAAATTTATTTGTCCAAAGAAATATTGCAAGCCTTTCTTATTAACTGGTAGGGACAGTTCCAGAAGTGCTTTCACTCTATCAGGGTCAATCGCTAATCCAACTTTAGAGATGACATGACCAAGTAAGATACCTTCTTCTACAATGAATATGGATTTCTTTGGGTTCAAAGATATTCCAAATTCTCTGCATTTCTCAAATACTTGTTCAAGGTGTGTTATATGATCTTGCTCATGATGAGAAAAGACAGTCATATCATCTAAATAAATAACTATAATTTTGCTAGCAAGTTCACCAAAAGCTACATCCATTGCTCTTTGGAAAGTTGCTCCGACATTAGACAAACCGAAAGGTATTCTCTGGTAGGCAAATGTGCCCCATTTTGTGGTAAAAGTAGTCTTGAATTGATCTTCATCTCTGACCCATACCTGATTATACCCTGAAAAACCATCTAGTAAAGAAAACCTTTCTGCCCCTGCAACTGTGTGTAAAATTTGATCAATCTGAGGAAGGGGATAATGGTCTTTGAGTGATGCTCTGTTTAAATTCCTGAAGTCTACACACAATCTAATGTCTCCATTTTTCTTCCTGACTGGTACCAAGTTTGCCACCCAGGTAGAATGTTTAATAGGATACACTATTTTAGCTTGAAGAAGTTTTAGCAACTCCTGCTTCATCAAAGACTCTATCTTTGGGTTTACCGGTCTTTGCTTTTGCCTAAAAGGCTTGGCTCCTTCTTCTAATTCGATGGTGTGCTGGATAATCTCTTTTCTATACACCTTTAGATCACTGTACACCCAAGCTATGATATCAGGAAATTTCTTGCATAATTCCCTGATTTGGTTCAATTCTTCTTCTATACAACTAACCCCTACTTTAATCATCTTTCCCGGTTCTAACTCCACTTCTTTATACCAGAGTTTATCAACTTTTATTTTATGACCTATAGCCCTATCATTGTTATCAAACAAACTTTCAAGGGTGATAAGTCCCTTAGGGATATGATTATTCTTCAACTGAATCATATCTTCTTCTTCTTCATCTTGTAGATTTCTATCACTTGAATAGTTCATTTCATAGATTAAAAAATCTAATATTTGCTCATCATTTTCAAAAACTTTCCAGAAGATATTCTTATCTGGCACTGAAGGTCTATATATGAGTCTAACCATCTTGGATTTTTGAATAACATTACTGATAGGACATAAATTAGCTCCCACTGATGCCAATAAATCTACGTGGGTATTCTGTTCTCTAGGAATAGACTTCATATTTAGAGCCTCAAAGGCTTCTAAGAGATCCCATACTTTATTTCTATAAGCCTTTAAATAATGTTGTTTACTGATACATTTCTTTGTGACTTGATTCACGATAAGTTTTGAGTCTCCATAAATGAGTAGTTATTTCACTCCCAATTTTTTAGCTTTCCTCAGTCCTAAACAAAGTGCCTCATACTCTGTCGCATTATTGGTGCAGCTCCATGTCAACCTGTAAGAGAAAACCCTTTCCTTCCCTATGGGGGAAATCAAAACTATTCCAGCACTAACTCCATTCTTACACCTAGCTCCATCAAAGAAAAGCTTCCACATCTGATTAGTAGAGTTATTTTCTTCGATAGTAGGTGTCAATTATTTTTTTGGTTTTTCAATGGAATAACTTCCTATTTCTGTCTCTATCATGGCATTGAAATCCTGTAGAGAAAACTGATCTTCTGCTTGAAGATCTTCTAAGGTCTCTTCCATTAGATCCACTTCTTTAATTTCTTCCATCATTATATTCACGGTGTCAATGTCCCCTATCTTTTCTACATGAAAAGTAGATGGTTTCTCATTAAATATCTTAATCCTCCTACCTTTGAAAGGTATTTCTAAATGTGAGTAATCCAGAGATAGGTATCCTCCTATTTTTGTCATGAATTCTCTAGATAAGCACATACCAAAATATGGTGCCAAATCTACCACTACTACTTCTTGTATAACCACCATTTGGGGCATCCTGTGAAGTTGTATGGGAATGTCTTTAATTACTCCTACAGTTTTTACTAGAGTACCATCCAACTGTAGGACACCTGGATTGCTCCTAGTGTATTCCATTCCCATAATGTCACATACTGCTTTGGGTATTACTATAGTAGCAGCACCTGAATCTATCATGCAGTTGTGAACAACCCATCCTTCCATTTGAAGAGATA
Source organism: Wollemia nobilis (assembly GCA_028583015.1). NCBI lineage: Eukaryota > Viridiplantae > Streptophyta > Pinopsida > Araucariales > Araucariaceae > Wollemia > Wollemia nobilis. Next base: position 7,976,952 of record JAQPPZ010016936.1, read on the forward strand.
AATAAAAGGGAGGAGGTCTATTATTTCCAGTAGCAGATGTTAGATTTTCCTAGACTATATTTGAAGGGGATATATTTTTACCTTTACCTTTCATTGTCTTTAGAGATTCTTGCAGGAGATCAATTTGACCAGGGAATTGAAGAGCATCATACATACTCGCCTTTGAGGGAGTCTTCTTCATTTCTTCAACTATGTTGAATGTAGGAGATTCAACAATTTTTTCTCTTTCCTTGGTGAAGGTATCATACCTATTTTTGTATCCCTGGGTAGCTTCAGTCCTTTGCCTTTTTGTTAATGAAGGTAATCTCAACCTTTCCTTAGCTTGGTCTTGAGTCTCAGTTTCCTTTCGTGGAGTAAATTCTTTATGTATTTCTTGCCCTTGGCTTTGGGCTGGAACCTGAGATTTTTTCTCATAAGGCAAATTTCCTTTGGGAGCTATTTTGGGAGTTGGGGGAAAACTTAAAGGTTGAAGTTCCTTAGGATCTACTTGCAGAGGTTTTTTACCCGATCTGGTTAGAACTGCAACTTGTTCTACCGTAGGCATCATGAAGTTGTGGTCTTTTTCTCTAATCATATTTACATGACCTTTCATGCTTTTCTCTACTTTCTCAATAGCTATACTCTATACATAATGTTGATGGATCATACACGAACTCTCTCCATGTGGATCATTACACATGGTGCACCAATAATCAGAATTTGTAGAAGGCTCAGCAACATCTTCTATTTCATTTGTATAAATGACATTTGATCTTTCCTGTCCCCTGTTACTTGACTGTGTTGCATCTCTTGTTATCTGAGGAAACCTTCTTGGTTGAAAATTCCTCTCAGCTTCTCTTTTCTTCATTGAAGTCATATCATTTGCTAGATTTTTCATTGTATCCAGTATAAGAGTGAGCTGATTATCAGGGACTGACTGAGGTGGTGGTGCAGGTAATGCGAGGATTGTAGGAATAGGAGGTAATGTCGGAGAGTTCTGAGGCATTTGTATGGTAGGAATGGAAGGTGGCCCATTCCATTTTGGGAGATCTACATTTGGAAAATGAGAAGCACTGGAAGAAGTAGCATTGGGAGCTTGGGGGATATCAAGAAAAATAGGCATTATTGCTTTAGGCGGATATCTTCCTATGGCAATAAGATCTCTTTCTGCTATAGAAGCTTGTTGATAAATGGTAGGGAAAGTGAATATTCATGACTATCATATTATCATACTGATATCTGTATCAAAATCTCTTAAATAATAATATATTGCTTGCTCCATGGTTGGTTTTAATCCCGTGGGTACTCTTTCCCAGGTGCGACTGAATCGAATATTAAAATCAACAATCTCCTCTTGAGGATGTTTTCTTATAATGGTGAACTGGCTGAGTAGGGAGAACGGATCTGCATGTTGATTGAACTCATCTACAAGTTTACCAATGAGCTCTACCTAGGTCATGATCGTTTGAGGAGGGAGTGCTCTATACCAATAGAGCATTTTTCCTTTTAAGGAAATCACTAGCAATCTGATCATCACGTCTTCTTGAGTGATGTTATAAGTTGCAGCCAAAGCTGCAACATCTAAGCAATGTTCATATGTCATTTTACCTATTCCATCATATGAAGGCAACGCCTTCAACACTGTTGCAGGAATCGGATTCTAGGCCACCAAATTTAGTGGACCCATGTGGTTCCATGTGAGATAAGTTGGTGGAGGAGCAGCCATTGTAGCAACTGTACTTACCTATATTATAGAACTACTGGTAGTCACTGAAAATGGATTAATACTAGAAATAGGCAAAATAGAGGGTACAAGGGTGGTAATACTAGTAGCAGGTGGATTTGATCTAGCAGATAAAACTGGATGCACCTTTAGGCTACTAAGATGTAACTCGAAGAACTCAATGGGTTCTTCTGAGTTTCTTGCTTTAGATATGGTTATCATATAAGTAAATAATCATGAGTTTTTAACCAGATAAATAGATAAGGTATTTCTTGGGTCTATACCTTCGGACGGAGTCGCTAGGTGATTTGATTTGGATTTTAAAGATCAAAGGCAAACACCAAACCTTATAGAATACTGTGGGATTTAGGGTCCCACCAGGCATGCCAAAAACTATTGGAACAAAATCTGCCTATGGTTGTTATTTATGCCTTGATTTTGTCAACATTGAATAGATGAGACTGATCCTAAGATCTTTCATCTAATCTCCAGAGGAGGCTGGTTCCTTAATGGTTTTTATGGGAAAAAGGGAAAAGAGTATTACTGAAAGAGAGGGAAATATAGTCGAGGCTAGAGCTTGAATGTGGTGTAGATTAAACAACAACTAAGATGAACACATATACTTTACTTGTTAAAGCATTTAATATTATCTCCATGCAGAAATCATGAATTTCCCAATGTGATTTAGATCTCTATCTAACACATGTATATATCAGATTTCAACTCCAACAATATGATTTATGTTTTACATAAGTCCAGATCTTAGAACAAACATAATCTATATTTCAATAATGTGAATAGAAGTGAGAAATGTTAACACATACACTTGCACAATGTGAACCAGAAGCCAAATAGAAGCGTAATTGTATTGCTTGTATTCAAAGTACATACATCCAGATCTTGTAAACGTCTAAGAGCCGACCTCTTTTTAGAATACGTTTACTCTTATATATACCCTATGGGGGTATCTCTATAATTAGTACATTCTGATATAGAATCAGTTACAAGCAATCAGAATATAATCATGCTTCCATATCCTTTGCATGGCTTCCAACAAACAAAAACTAATAGCATGAATCTAGGAATTGATATATTCTACTGTCTACTTCTAGTTACTGACATAAGCTTTTGAAGGCATCTTATTCATTACTAAATATATCCATGTCGGCAAACCCTTATCATGTCACGAAATCGTGACATCTTCTCCTTTTTGGCTCTCTCAGGCTATATTGCGGGTAAAAATTCACCATGTCGCGAAATCGTGACACCTTCTCCTTTCGGGCTCCTTCGGGCTGCATTGCGGGTGAAAATTTGCCATGTCGTGAAATCATGACATCTTCTTGGACTTTATCTTTTGTGAGCAGTATGGGAAAAAAATTTGCCATGTCGTGAAATCGTGACACTCTTTCTCTCTTTGCTTCTTCAATCGGTTTTATGAGCGAAAACCCATCATGTCGCGAAATCGTGATGCTCTCTTGCTTTCTGACCTCTTCGAGCCACATCCTGACAAAAAACCGACATGTCATGAAATCGTGACCTTCTTTATGCCTTAGCCAATTCTTTGCCTCATGTCTCAAAAATGAAATACTGGTCTTCTTATGCAAAAATCTTCTATCTACTGGAGGTAGTCTCTTTTAGACTAACAATACCTATGTAATTTAAATTTTCATAATTATTACAATCAAAACTTGCTCTTGTAAATTACTGGTTGAATGAAATGTGTGAAGACCAAAAATATTTATATTTTTATTTCAAATTAGAGCTCAAACCACTAGTTTGTGTAATGCTCATAAAGACTTTATAGTATATTGGATTCAAATATGCTCAATGGATATACATTGATACAATGGTAAAACAATTAAGGGATATTAAAAATTGATTCAAATTATTTTTGGCAAAACAATAAGTTTTGAAAAGGGGTTATTATAAGAGATGTGAAGTTGTAGAATCAAAACTTATCAAAACCATATTCTTGAGAGGATTATAGGATAAATCAAGGTGAAGTATTGAATCCTATGGGAAAAGGAGATATAATTACACTTGAAATTGAAGAAATCATGGAAATTTATAAGAATTATTTCCATACAATACATAGAATATGGAAAATTAGTAGCAATGGAAATGACTTGAAATAATTAATGGAAGAGTTTGCTAACCTCAAAACTAATATTCTAGTGCATCTTAACATGACATTAGGTGAATTGAATGCAAAGACAAAATCTACAAAACCTTTAGCCATTTACTATCCAAAGATGCCAAAATAAGCATGGTCTTCATGAATATTATTTGAATAAAACTTCCATATCTGCTATATGTAGCATTTGTGAAAGGACATCCTACAAACCAATGTCTTTTGTTACTAGGACTCAAAAATTCATGAAAAAATAGTCTCAACCTATGGAAGAACTCAACTTTGTAGGACAAATATGAAGGGGTAATTTCCTTCAATACCTATACCAATATGCTTCTCAATTTTCCATAAATTGGAGAATAATCCTTTGGTATATACCACAGTCTACCTCATAAATACCTCAACAAACTTTGGGTCAACCACCATGGGCATCATCTCAAGAATGGTCTCAACCTGTATGGATGAATCAACAATGGAATCAACCATCATGGATGCACCGACAGAATCAAGGGCAATAATGGATAAAATAATATCAACTATATGAAGGTCAACATAGGTATCAAAATCAACCATAAAACCTATTGGTTTGTCCTACTCAAAATTACCCTCAGCGATAAAACAACAAAATTTAAAACAACCTCTATTTCTAGATCAATCTGTGGTCAATCCTGATAAGTATCTCATGCTACATGGATAAACCAAAAGATACAACCATGATAAATGTCATTGACTATGATAACATATAATTGCATTAAGAAAAAACTATCATTGTATAAATGGAAGCTTATGAGAACAAACAAGAGGACACATCCATAGTAAAACCCCAATGATGATATCTTGAAAAGAGGAAAGAAAAATAGAACCTCCCTCAAGATAGTTTACCTTCATATAAAAGTACCATATCTTGAGTGATTCAAGCTAATAAAAACCACATCTTCATAATCATATTTGGTAAAGGATTTAAAATGTTTAAATATTACCATTCCTTTACTACAAGCTATCAAATATGTACTAATGATTAATAAGACTATTTAAAAAATTTGTATCATGAAATAAGGAAGAAAGAAGAAAATATTTCTTTAAAATTTACAAGTGGATGGAAACTTAGCAAACCTACTTGTAGGAAAACTTATCCCACCTAAGTATGATTATTTAGGAAGTCTAATAGTCACAATGACCATAGGATCAATGCATATATCTAATTTTTTAATTGACCTAGGGGTAACTATTAATGCTATGACAAAGGATACAATGCAAAAGTTACAACTAAATAACCTAAATCATACATCTACAATATTAGAAATGGTTGATAGGTTAGTTGCTAAACTAGAAGGAATCATCAAAAATATTTATCACCCATTTCAATAGAAGATAGTTCCTTTAATTTTCCACATGGATGGCATCATCATCTTCTCTCATATTTTCGTTGCCCTATATCAAATCTAATCCTAATAGGAATTGGTTTTGATAAAAATACTTGAATCATTTTCCATTCTGTTCTACCACATCATTGCCCACTCAATTCATTGATAAGCAATTTTGAAAGATTTAATTCCATACAACATGGTACAAAGCATATTGAAATACAACCAATTTTTTTTTAATATCAATAGTTGGTTGAAAATGACTAGGAGGTAAAATTATTTAATGTATTGAGCCAACATCCCAATGCTTTTGCATGGGAATATAAAGATATGATAGGAATTCATCCTGACATATGTACTCATCGAATTTATACAGAGGATGTTAAACCTATAAGGAAACCACAAAGAATATTGAATCTTGCTTTACTGGATATTATTAAAGATGAAATTGAGAAATTGCTAGAAGTAGGATTCATCTACCTTATTTCTAATAGTCAATGGGTTTCTCCATTGGTTATTTTTCCAAATAAAAATAAAAAAATACAAGTGTGTGTTTATTATTGAGAACTAAACAAGATGGATACACATAAATATCATTCTCCATTTCCATTCATAGATCAAGTGTTAGACACACTCATTGGGAAAAATATTTTTGTTTTCTTGATGGATTTAGTGGATATAATCAAATTTAGGTAGCACCTAAAGATCAAGAGAAAATAACTTTCACTTGCCCATGGGGAATTTTTTCTTATCGAGTTTTACCTTTTGGACTTTGCAATGCCCCAAAAAATTTCCAATGAGCTATTCTTACTATTTTCTCTGACATGATCAATGATTGAATTGAAATCTACGTGGATGATTTCATAGTATGTGGCAAAATGTTTAATAAAAATCTCAAAAATATTGATATATTTTAACTTGTTAAACTTAAAATATGTCCCTAAACCCAAAATATATTTTATGATGATGGATGAATGCATTGTATTTGGACATCACATATTGTCTACAAGAATACAAATAGATCCTAAGAATATAAATATTATCAAAAAAATTCCTGCACCCCAAAATCAAATAGATGTTAGGATTTTCTTGGGTCATATTGGTTTCTATTGTTGTTTCATTAAGAACTTTAGTACAATTGCAAGCCCCATGTTTACCTTGTTGACTAAATATTCTGAATTCAATTGGATAGAAAAGTGTCAAATTATATTTGACACTTTAAAAGAAAAATTGACTACTCCACCTATGTTATGAGATCCAAATTGGAAACTTCTATTTCACATTCAAACCGATGCATCTAACACTACAATTAGAGAAAATTTAGGCCAAGTAGAAAATGGAGAATATTATTCCATCTACTACATTAGTAAAAACTTGACATGAGCCAAAAAGAGTTATACTACTACTGAAAAAGAATTCTTAGCAGTAGTATATGCCATTAATAAGTTTCATCACTACATCATTGGATATCAAGAATTTTTTCATAATGATCAAATTGCAATAAAATACCTGGTGAACAAACCATTGGTTAGTGTTTGAATAATATGATGGTTTCTATTACTACAAGAATTTGATATCAATATAGTAGACAAACTAGGAAAATTTAATATAGTAGCTAACTTCTTCTCAAGACTAAACATCACAAGTGAGGACAAACCAGTAGAGGACTCTTTTCTTCATGAAAGGTTATTTGCAATTATAGTACAATCACCATGGTTTGCTGATATTTCCAACTATGTAGCAATAGAAAAAGTTCCCTCTTACTTCACCCATTAAGAAAAGTGGTGATTAGTGAAACAAAGCTCATCATTCATGTGGATCAATGGTCTACTATTCAAATGTGGACTTTATTATATATTACGTCAATGTATTCAACAAGATGACGTGTATGACATTCTTTGTGCATGTCATGATGAACCAACAAGAGGAAACTATTCAATAAAATGCACCATTAGAAAAGTTTTGGGAATAGGTTATTATTGGCCATCACTTCATAGGGATGTGAAGAAGTATGTACAACATTGTGATTCATGTCAATGAATGGGTAAACCAAGCATAACAAATAAAGTACCTCTACAACCATAAGTGGTTTTAGAACCATTTGAGATATGGGGGTTGGATTTTATTGGACCCATTGACCCACCTTCTCAAGGAAAGCAACACATTCTTGTGTGCACTGATTATGTAACCAAGTGGGCCAAAGTACATGCTTTTAAATATGCTTGAGAAGAGAAGGTAGTTGATTTCCTATACAACCAAAATTTTCAAATATTTGGTACTCCATGATCTATTGTTATAGATCATGGACCCCAATTTGCATCTAAAGTTATAGAAGCATTTATTGAAATGTATGAAATTAAACATAGGAAGTCATCACCCTATCACCCCCAAGAAAATGGTCAAGTAGAAGTCACAAATAGGGAACTAGAGAATATTCTAACAAAAACAGTGGCTTCTCATAGGAAATATTGGATGAACAAGTTACTAGAGGTCATTTGGGCATACAACACTACATGGAAATCCACCACAGGATTTACACCTTATGAACTAGTCTATGGTAAGAAACCTTTTTTTCCAATTGAATTTGAATTACTAACACTTCGTACATCTTTGGAAGTTGGCATTGAGTTGTCATAGGTACAACTAGAGAGAATTTTGCAATTAAACGCATTGGATGCAATTTGGTTTGAGGCACTCTACCAAACAAATATTATCCAACAACAATAAAATATGTGGTATGATAGTCACATTAAGAGCAACAAGTATGAACTAGGAGATTGGGTATTGTTGTTCGATTCTTGCTATGCTGATTTTTCTAGCAAGCTACAAAATCAGTGGCTAGGACCATATCAAATTGAAGAAGTGTTCGAGAATGGAGTTGTTTGACTTTCTCTTATTGATGATTCAAGGAGAAAATTAGTGGTCAATGGACATCATTTACGATTGTACCATAAGCCATTGACCAAGGTGGAATTTTCTCAATATTTTCTACAATTTGAATTATATTTTATAGAAGAGGCTTTCTCTTCTAGACACAGATTTTGAATGATCACATCTTTGAATTAAAAAAAAAAGAATAATCTTGATTGTGAAAATATTTTATGGACGTAATGAAGAAGAAAGAAGGTTGAAAACTAGAAATGGAAGCCTATTCTAATAATAATTAGAAGAAGAAGAATTTAATGGTGAAAACCTCTTTGAGGCACCATTGAATTAAGGCTTACATAAAAACTAGTTTTTGGCTTGTTTGCCTTGAAGATTTTTAGTATTTGTAGAAAGTCTAATTACTGCATCCATGTAATTTTTTAGATTTCAGAAAGCCTATGCAATCAACAAGTGATCCAAAGGATGCATGAAATCCCTTCAAAATAGTAAGGTATGTATTTCTTTAATTTTACTATTAGTTAGCTTTAACATTGCATAAATAATGATTAGATGCTTGGTATATCTATGTATAAAATTAGCAAAATTAAACACCTTACTAAGTACCCCAAATTTTTTTTTTTTAAATATGTCATGGCCTATCTTTGATCATAAGGGAATTAGCTCAAGAAGATTTGAAAATGGAGAGAACAATTGCTCTAGGTGCTCCAACATGACAGTCATGAAAACTGGTTCAGTTAATTCAAATTTTCATGCGCTTGCACCCATAAAATTCCAAGTAAAAAAATAATTTTGGATACCCAATGCCATACTACGTGGTAGTCATCCAAGCCCAAGACCTTTCAAAACATATGATCCGAAATATGCTTTTCAAATCAAGCATCATCAGATTTTGCACCAAGATAGAACTCCATGAAAACATGTGATTACATATTTTCAACGCAAATGTGGTAGCAAGAAAGGAGGAGGATGGTGCTGCACTTTCCAAGAAATGAAGGATGAATCAACAAGATTTGGACCATTGATTAGAAAATTGACCGTCCATATTTAAATGCATGGGAAACCATTTTTCAACAAAGTGTGGGGGATTTTCTCACCATGGTTTCCAACCATTGTCATTATCTATGCTTAGTTTAAATACTATCACAGTCGATTCACCATCTACCATGTGTCCCAATATGTTAATGGAAAGTATGCAACCTTTGCATTGGTATATTTGAGCAATTTGTTTTCCATATTTTTAGAGCATATGATATTGCTTAGGTATGATGGCATAATGATCATGTTGTAATCATCAAATGTGTAAAAAAAAAACCCTTAGTTTGTAACTAAAATATATAGAAAGAAAAATGGGAGTGTAGTCAAATGTCATAGAGAGAGAAACATGAGAATAGAAATAAATTGTAAAAAAATTAAAAGTGTAGAGGTTGCAAAGTTGAACCCAAAAAAAACACATAGTAAATCAAAATGTGTGGATATAAATGGAAGGACAAACCAAATAACATCGATGAGCTACAACATCACCCAAAGGTTGTCAATATTTTTTAGTAAGCAGGGTGGAAGTCATTTCTACAAAAGTTCAATAGGTATTCAGATGGATTAGCAGAGGAGTTTTCCTATACTCTCTAAAATAATAGAGCAACCATTAATGAAATGCAAATTTAGGTAATCCCTATGATTATTAGTGAGATTTTGAACTTCTTTATAAAGGAATTGAATTAGTAAAAGCGTTTAAGAACTTTTTTAGAGTTAGTAAATACATTCAAGTAAGATGACAACCCAAAACCTCAAATGCATGTTAGAAATTGTATCTATAAAGGTGTCAAAATAATGAGTTTGGAAGACCCATGGGATGAGGTCACTACCTAGGTAATTTGGTATTTGACCTGTGAAGGTCAATTTGTTGTGTTATCAAGTACCATATTAAATTACTGACCCACCTAAGACATGGTGTTAATAAACTTGATATTAGGTAAAATATACCTTTATACGTACACCATGCTCTCTATGATATGGCCAGACAATTTTAGGAGGGACAGGGATCTATTAGGCATCATGGCTTGATAAAATTGATATGTAGGCATCATTTCAGAGAAAATTATTGATCATTTAAAAGATCATTTAAGTCATGGATGGAATACTCTACTTCTAAGAGTGCTTAGAAGAAGAGAGGAGAAGGTTCTAGCACTGTAGGAGAGACCCTTGTTAGAAATTCTAGGAATAGGGCCACCCTATTTCATGACCCATCTTGGTAGGACTCTTTAATGAGAAAAACTATGTATTGATAAATGATGATTTAGTACTTAGTTTTGATGCATTTGAATGATTTTATGCATTTATTATTGAGACTATATGTTATGTGGATATGGTACTATTGATGTTGTACTTGGATGTAGGATCAGGTGCTCTTGTGGATGGGCAAGAAAGTTGATCATTTAGAACGAGGTACCAGAAAAGGAAAATGATGTGACAAATGACTCCAAGGTAAGATGTACCTAGGATAACAAGTGGTTACCACATGTAGTTTGCATTCATGCATTCATATAATTGTGCTTGTAGGTAGTCATCATCACCTAAAAAATTTATCCACTCCATAAGTTGATAACCTCGAAGTTATCGTCAATTTTGTGCACTAGATAGGAGAAGGAATGTTGGTGTATTACCCCGTCTTATTTTGAGTTGCATGTTTTCTTTCCCTACACTTGATGTTGTTTGCTTTGTGTGATAAAATGCCATTAATGGAAATCAATTAAAAATATTTCATGATTTCTAATAATATATTAATAAGATGGACTTATTAATAATTAAGGCATATTACCTTGAACATTAGATTTTAATACTATGGTAATATTAATAAAGTGGATTTATTAATATTTGTAATATTTCTAATGTTAAGTTACATATTAATAAGGTAAACTTATTAATATTTATAATTATCTTTGATAATTAATTCTAATGTGAAAGTAACTATATATATGTATATATAGATATATATTTTAATAAGGTGGACTTATTAATTTTATGTAAATACTTTCCAAACATTAGAATATCAATGCCAACTATGAAAACAAGACTTTGCATTATTTTAAATTAAAAATAAAGAACGAAGTATGTGTGGGTGGTTGCAAAGTTTGTTTGGGAATATGGTTGGACCATCTCCTTGCACCTTAAGAACCATTTTGGAAGGAATAATAGAAAGCAATTTTCTGAGGAGCCAGAAGATCAGGGTTTGTTAAAAGAGATACACCAAGAGAACAAAGCATTTTAGGTGATGTTGTGTTAAGCATCAAAAAATATTTTTGCATCATTATTTGTTCGTCCAATAGGTAATCTATTATCTTATTGCATAAAATGCTTGGTTTGAATTGGAAATTGTGTTTTTATATTTTTCTTCATGAGATATCCACAACAAGCATGTGATGAGAAAACCATAGAGTGAAACATTTAATAAAAACCTTTGGAAAATATTTTTAATTCATTTTCCAAGATATGAAATGGATTTTTTAGTTCTTTATTTGACCTAGTTAATCTTTGCATCCTCACATGCGATGTCGGTAATCGTCGTTGTGTGTTGGCAAGGGATATTGAATGTTTTCTTTGTGATATAACTCACCCTAGCCCTCCAACATAGGTTATATTCCTTTTAATATATTTGAAACTATATATTAATCTTTCTACAAGGGTTCTCCATGCTCTAATTTCAATGAGTGGCCAAGTGTGCATTGAAAATAAATTGTTTTTAAATCATGCATTGTTGTTTTTGCCTAAATGGTGTTCATGTTTTGATGTAAATGTAGAAATCTAGGGTTTATCCTTTGAAGAGGTAAATATTTTATTAAGGTTGTTTTATGCCTTTGCATGGTCATTTGGGTGCACACGATTTTCATCATGACATCTTTAAATTTGAATGTGATGTTTGCTAAAGAAAAAGGAAGGGGGAATTATATTAAATAAAGGGTGTATTTATATAGTTTCTTTGATAAAAGTTATTTTAATAATAGGGTCTTTTATCTATTTTACTAATGATTATTTATTTTTAAAAAGGTAATTATAATATGGTAATTATCTTTTATAGAGAAAGCTTTTTTTTAGTATGGATATTCTTTCCTTTATAATTATTTCTTTAATAAAATAATATTGCTTGTTTTAAAGTAATTGGAAGGACTATAGTTTATGCTATTCTTTATGGTAAAGAAAGTCTTACTTTAAAAGAGAAATGAAGTAAATAAAGGAATTGGATTATTTAATTTTCTTATGGTAAGAAAATAAATAAGGTTTATTGTTTTATTGAAATGATCTTAATAGATAAAGGATGGTTAAATAATATTAATTTTTTTATTTCATAAAATAAGTATTGTGATTGGGATTAAAGTATTGGTTTTAGGTTTATGCCATACTTTAGGATAAAGAAGTCCAATGTTATATTTTATTTTATTTTGGTTGGAAATATTAAAAAAAAACAAGGGAGATTTGTATTAAAGTAGTTATTAGAATGTTAATATTATTAGAGAAACCATATATCAAATTTATGAATAATACGATGTGATATTTGGACATGGAATCCTATGGTTTAAATTGAAACTGATGGGAATTTCTTTTAAAATGCAATTGGAAGAGTAATTATGGGAGTACTTTGTTTACCATGAATAAAATGTGTTTGCCTGAGGAAAACTTATGGGGGTTTTCCTCCTTGCTTTCAAATGAATGAAAGAAGAGAATATGTACATTGTTTATAAATAAATTGAAAATAAATATGCATTCAAGATTGGATTCTCATTATAAGGGAGTTGTCTTGATCCCTTACCTATCCGCTCCTTGGAGAAAACCAAGGAGAGTGCGGTCAAGGAGAGTTTCACTATGATTTTTTAAGAATTTTTTATTTATGAACTTTTTAAAGTAAGGATCTTGCTGACAAAAGAAATTAATAAGTAGTTTCATATACTATTTAAGAAGGAAGATTGTGAATTTGAGATGTACTCAATTATGAATTAAAAATCAATTTCCTTGATATGAATAGATGAATTTTAAGTATTAATAAAAGCAAATTGATTTAATATTTTCATTGATTAAAGCTTTAGAATTTATATTCTTCTCTCATTATGACATGTATGTTTTAGAGTTTATGTACATATTTGAATAAGTAGATATTATACTTTATTTTATGCATATAAGTATATAAAATGCTAAATATTATTATTAGAGAGAGACAAAAAAAGAATGATGGTTTTGTATTTCATTTTGGGTTTAGATTTTATCTTTGGGGGAATACCTTAGTTAGCTAAGCCTAGAAGAATGTAGAGGATGGATCCGAACATGAGGTTGTTGCAGTGTGGCAACTCCTAAGGGTTTTACAGTGGGAACTTTTGATAAAGGATCTATGAAGTGGACCCAAAGGTGGGGAGTCTTTGTGAAAAAAATAGGTGATGTATCTTGAATCATATTTTCCAACCGTAGAGGTTTATATCCTATTAGAAAATTCAATTTGGTGGTGGAACCCCAAATGACTGTTGGGTGTCCATGTGAGGGATGTCATGCGGAGTGATAGTCACCTCAATTAAACCATCAATAAGATGAGATAATTGAGAATTGTAGTGTATACATGGTGTAATATGTAAACTAAGAGGTCTTACACCTAAATGCTAGTATAGAGGGACTTACACTAGTAAAGAAATTGGTGTCCTTTTCTTCAAAATATTGAGATAGGGTTAATCCCTACACTATGGTCAATCTGACCTTCATTCAAAGAGAGTGTTAGGAAATGGGATGACCATGTGAAGGTATCCTTTAAGCCATTGAGGTGCACAAGGTTAACCCTAGTTATTTTATGGGATATTGGCCTCTCTTGTCCATGTGAGGGATGTTTGTAGAATATTGCACTCAAAATATGAAGAAGCCTCTATGGTTATAATCTTATTTGGTACATGTTTTGTAAACCTTTAAAAAAAATCTCTTCTGGGTTGGTTAGTCTTAGGTTGTTACACCCTTAAAACCAAAAATGACTAGCCAAAAATTACAAGAGAACCATCCTCAACTATCATATATAAACCTACTATAACAATACTAGAGGGAAGTAGAAAAAGGAATATTTAAATAGGCCCTATAGAGAATAAAAAGACTAGGAGAGTTATTTTTAGAATATGGGATATAGGTGTAGGCCCATGAAGGTAGGTAGAACTAGGTTTTATACTAATATAAAAACTAAGGAAACTCTAATCCAAAGTAGCACATAAGAAAAAGATATAATATAGCCTAGGAGTTAGACAAGATCAACTAAATAGGTGACTAGATCAGTTGAAGCCATCTCTATTTAATAGAAATAAGAGGCATAAAAAGAGTAGAAAAATCAAAAGACTTCACCAAAACCACATCCTCTTAGAATAAGTTTAAGAAAAAATTAGAATGCAACTGCTCAAGAGAGATAGTCAATACCTTCTAAGCCCCTAAAATGAAGAAGGAAAAATTAGTTCTTGTAGATGATTAAGATGAGGAAAATATTGGGGTTCTCACAAAAATAGGGGAACTAGTATAGGTAGATTCTCCACCTGATATGACCATACCCACATATTCTTTCGAATTAGATATCCTAGTAGAACAAGAAAATGTTGCAAAAATAGAGCCAAAAGATAATGTGAAATTTGCTAAGGTTATCATTAAGATGCAACAGAAGTGGTTAGAGGAGGCAGAAGAGAAAATTAAATAGAAAGATAGGTAAACCTACCAAATTTTTGAGTTATATGAGTTGATGGATAAAATAGAACAAGAAGGAAGTGCACCTCTTGTTGGTCACAAATCTGCCTAAGTACAAGATATGATCACTTGTGCGCCCTAGACTCGGCCAACATTGAAAGGCCGAAGGAAAGAGATGTCCTCCGGACCAATCTCCAGAGAGGGTTGGTTCCCTTACTAAATCCTACACTGTTGAAGACTAAAGTTGCGGGAAAGAAATTGGAAATAATCGAAAGAGATGGGAAATATGGCCACAGGCCGAAAATGTAAGATTGGGGAAATATTAACAATAGGAATTTCACTCAAGCACATGAATAGCATATAATAAAAGAGAGCAACATAATTTACTTACAACCTTGCACAGATAACCTCCAAGATTGCATTCCAAAACTCACTTCCTCACCAACAATATTTAAACTCAGATGCAGAATTTAAATTTAACTAGCAGATAAGAAATACGAGCATAAAAGAGAAATGCATAAAATAGAAGGAAATCACACATAAAGTCACTTGCAAAATCAGAAGCCAAATATCTCTTATTTATGCAGAGAACTTGATAAGTTTTCTTGCAAAATGTCTCTCCTCCTTTACAATGGAAATTTGATTAGTATTTATAGAGGTTTTCGCCTCTTTCATTAAATACATTTGGAGGCAAGGTGTCGGCCACTCAGACACCAATAGCAGCAACTTTCTCCTCGGCAACAACAATGAACCAATGAACAAATGCCAAAGAAAATATCTACTGATTTTATCACATGGCATATCAGGCTTCAGCAGGAATCAACGATCTGATTTCATTCTCTATGGTGGCGCCTTGGAAATGCATACCCACGAAATGGTCGGTGCCTCGAAAATGAACAATATTGCACTGGAGTCCAAAGCACCTGGCAGTTTTGGTGATAATATTGCCACAAGAATTAACTTCATCAATCTTAATCCTTTTTCAAAGAAGATTTTCATTGAAAACATGAAATTTCACCCAAAAAATGGGCCTTCATCTTCAATTAGCCTGGAACGAGCTTTTGCTTGGAATGTGCATTTAATACTTTCATCCTATGTGAAATGAAATTGTACCCCAATATTTGTCCTTTTCTTCTGACTTTTTTTGGGAAAATATTCTACTGCCATAAGTGGGGCCAATCTTGGAAACTTGATTTTTTTTTAAATTAATGAGAACAAAGAAAGCAAAAGGCCTTTCGGAAAGCAAAAGGTATTTCGGAGAGCGAAAAAGCCATTTCAAAAGCGAAAAAGCCATTTCGGACAAAAAGCATTTTGAAAAGCAAAAGGTATTTTAGAGAGCGAAAAAGCCATTTCGAAAAGCGAAAAGGCCATTTTGGACAAAAAGCATTTCGGAGAAGGGAAAAGCATTTTACTTTAATTGCGCCCGAAATTACATCCATAAAAAATGTTCAATGTGTGAAAACACTCAAAAAGCATTTGTAAGTTTTACTGGCAAATTTACAACAAAATTTCAATGTGGCAAAAATGCCAATATTTTTGGTGGCTCATGGGGTATTCAACTCGCCTGAATTCAATCGATCCCAGGTCTTCATTCATTGGGCGCAGAGTCCCCACTATCAATTGCATTTGATGGTCGGCTACTGGTACCAACTTCATCCTACTTTTTGAGATGTGCCACTATAGATTCATACACTGCAACTGCATCAGCCCATGCATCTATAGTAATTGCCTCACGAACTTTGAGTGTATCCACAAGATATCGAAAAGTCTCCACCTTTTCTAGATCAATATATTTAGCCTTTTGGCTGAGCTCCAGTAATCCAGACTCAATGCGAATGAATTTTCTCATCAATGATAGTACATGCTCTTCGGTGATGGGCTCCTCCAAGTTATCAATATCTGAGGTATCATCCATGAAAACAACCCATAATGCATCCAGGTCTTTCTTCGCCAGAATATTCCCTTGATCATCAACAAAGCTAGGAAAACCATTAGCTGCGATGGTTTCAAAGTGATCCAAGGAAATGCGCCTCTCATGCTCAAATGTCTCCTGTAGTCTACGGGCTTCTTTAAGCAGTTCCATTTTGGAGAAAAAACTATGCACAGTAATCTTGGCACTTGCCCAATCATGGGCTATTTCACTCATTGGACGAAACCAAAGATCCATTTGAGTCATTGACTGGATCTTCATGGCCATTTCCAACTTTGGCTCTAAATCTTGCTCTATGTTGTCCACTATAGGCCCGCCATATGAAACAACTGCTTGTACCTCCTGAAGAAACATGAGAACTAATGTAGCCTTGATTGCCATCTTCCTACAATCATTCAACAATTGACTATGGGCTTCTTTAATCTTATCCTTGGTAAGAGTCACGGATTGCATTGCTTTCATCGCCAACTGATTCTGCAAGTTCTGAAGCTGGTCCTGCAAGGCTTGGATCTTTAATTGTGCTTCTTGCTCTGATGCCTAGAACTGAGTAGCTGCCTATTTGATCTCCATGATTTCCTCTTCCAAACGTATTGCCTGCTGCTGCCACTGTTGAGATTCAGACTGTGCAGTATCTAGTTTGACCTTTTGTGCTGCTAAGGCCTCCTCTAGCTCCTTGATCTTTGCTTCAGCCTTGATGAAACAATCCTTATAATGCTCAGCTTGCAAGTAAATTGAACTCGATGCCACTTGTATGGTGCCCATTTGCTCTATTGGATCCATATTTGTGAGGTCCTCGATGATTGCTTGGTAGGAATAATCAGTGGGCGCCATTTCTCCTTGAGGTTTCTGAACCTGAGGAACCATTGTCACCATGTGCATTTCCATTGCTGCTGGATCAAAAGTTACTTTCTTCATTGGTTTTGCCATGGCTAGCGCATCCTTTCTCTTGCGATTCTTCAACCATCTTGATGAACTTTGTCGCACCCTACTAATTTTTTTTGCTATCGGGCGCTCAGGTAACAACTCCATCTCAGAAGCTAGTGGCTCCTATACTACAAAAATTGGGGAAGACAAGAACAGGGCTTGTTGAGGATTGGATTCAACCATAGGGATAGAAGTGGAGGGTGCTTCAGCCACACTTACTCGAAGAGGAGCTTGCATGGTTATAGAAGAAATAGGATGAGAAGGCATGGAAGATGAATCTGAGGATAATGGAAGGAAGAATGGATTTGGGGTGGACGTGAATGAACTGAAAGAAAGGGAAAAGGATGAAATGGGTGAAACTGGGGAAGCACTGGTGACCTATGACTATGGGATAGAAATGGGGATGGAAGAGGTGGATGTAGCAATTGGGGGTGAAGTTGACATGGGAACTGTAGATGAAAAGACAGTGGTCACCAAATGCTTGTTAGAAAGAGAAGAAGAAAGAAAATGCATACCTGTGGGCTCTAACATTGATTGAGCCGATGGTGAAATATTGTCCTCTCCTTCTGATCTTGCCTTCTCCACATTCGGATTTATTGTTGTCGCCATTGGACCTGATTGTTCCAACTGAGCCAAAGAAGATATATCCGAAGAAACAATTGGCTCAATTGTTGGTGAAGGAAGCGATTTGGTGCTCAGCACAGAAAGGGCCCCACTCCTAGGTTTCTTCACTATGTTAGGGAAAGGAACTCTCATAGCGGCACTTCTCTTCTTTTGTGGAAGTTCCTCCTCCAGCAGAAATTGCTCTTCTTCTTCATCTTCAATCGTTATCCTCTCTTCTTTAGAAGCTTCCTCTTGTCTCCTTATATCTTCCTCTCTATCTGGACTGCTAATACTTCTAGGCACTAAATCAGCAAGGGAGAGGGGCTGGTATTTTTCATATTGTTCATCATAGATCATTGAAAAAGCATCATCCATAACCAATGGATAATTTAGCTTGGGCTTATTTTAGTGAATCCTCATGATCCACCAGTCAGCAATCTTCTCATCAGACCAATCAGGCAATTTTGTCTTCATTTGTTCAAACAGACCTGAAGGAGGAACTTGCTCTGGATGATTTTTTGGATCATATTCGACCTCCATCTCATAAAAATCATGCCAGGGAGGAAGTGACATCATCTTCTCCACATGCCATTCAAGGTCATGACCTTTGGGATTATTCCTTTGTTGTACGATGTCTTCTCTAGGGCAACAATGAAAAGTCTTGGCCTTGATGTGACTGGAAAAAATACCCAAAGGATCATACTTCCATCATTGAGGAAGCTCAACCAATCCATGGTCATAGAGCATCTCAACAATTAATTCATTCTACCCACTCTGAGTAACTGTTATATCACCAAACTTGAAAGGCATAGCACATGTATTCTTCTTTCCCCCGGCTTGACCCATAGGTATCATTGATGAAATCACTTTGTCGAGCTACTTCCAAGGTAAAAAGGTGTTCGGTTGTAAAATATGGTAGCAAAAAAGGTTTACCAGTAAAACCAAACATTCTAACCACCACGCCTTGTGTCAGTAAAAAGACATCACCTCTTTTCTGATCAACCACTTCTGCTTGCAAGGCCCGAGGCACTCTGTTGCATACTCCATAAATTAACTCCAAGGCGGGTCCTAAAAATATCCTATTGAAGTTATAATAGGACTCCTTCTTCGACAAACTTTGAGTCCATGAGTATACTGGCAATGCTTTTCCTGCTTCATCTATCTTATTTATTGCTATGAAGGCAAAGTGAGAGTGCATATGATAGAAAAAATACCATGCCAAAAGAGAACAATGCCTGAAAGTAATGTCTTCTCCACTTTGTACCTTTTGCAATTGTGAGTGTATCCTCCATTCCAAAAAATCTGCCCAATCAAAGAAAATCGGGTTTGAAGTTGTTGTCATGGCGGTCGGAGCATAAAACCCTACTTGTGAAATGCGTTGCACCAATGATGCTTGCCACTTGTGCACTATGGAATCTGAAGATAGTCCCGTCAGCCATGCTATCATGGAATACAAATCTGGGCTCTTGAAATTCTTTAATGGCACTGGTAGTTTTGGCAACTCTCCAAATCGTGGTGTCTTCAATAATTGGCTCTCCATGAATTGTCGCATGTGAATGGTGGATTGATACGTCTCTTCCTCTTCTTTAAAATTAAGCTTTTTGTGTGTGGCATAAGATGGAGGTTGCACACCACAAGCAAACGCATCCCGTATGGAATTAGCTGAAATACTGAATAAATCTTCTCCGTGGGCATTTTGGACAGTTCTTGAATCAACATTATAACATTGCGCAATTGCCCAAATCAGCTCGGGACATGGGTGCACGGGTGTACACAGGTACCAGGAGAGATGAGAATGAAATGCTATAGTACGGGGACTCTCAGCAGACATATTTTGTGCAGCAAATTCGGCATCCAAACGCAATTTTTCCGCTCCTTTGTTGGTGATATTGCAATCATTGATCTGCGCTAGGCGATCATCATAGGGTTTTAATTCAACATCTTCATCCTCGTCCGCTCGAGCTTTTCGCTGCTTCTTTTCGATTTCAGGCTTTTTCTGCACTTTCATCTTCTTGGCTTCCGTGGCTTTCTTCCCCATCTTCAACTTTCTTGGAATATGCAGCGAAGAACAACAAACCCCAGGGCAAAAGAAACTCGCAAGACTTCTTCACAGGAACTCTGCAAATGCTTGATTGAAAATCGAAGAATTGGCCTCCTTTTATAATTGTTCATGTGTATCCATTGGAAATCTTGCTAATTTTATGGGCACAACATGCATTCCAATGATGATTTTTTTTTTTTTTTAAAGCGTGATGAATGGGCGGAGTGAATGACGTGGTGCGAAGAAATGGAAATATGCGGAGATGACGGGTAGTGCAGTATGGAATGGAGTTTCATGGAGGAAAATATGGGCATGAGGGTTTGAATGGAAGTGGGTTTTTTTTTTGCCCGAAATGGCATTTTCGGGAGACGAAATGGGCATTTCGGGACCAAAAGGGAATTTTGGGAGGAAGAAAAAAGGAAGAATTTTTTTTTTTTGGAAGATATTTTGGAGAAAGGTATTTTGGGATCCAAAAAGGTTTCAAATTGAAAGGGTGTTTCGGAAGAGGAAGTGGTAGTTTGGAGGGAGAAAAATGTTTTTTTTTATTTTTTTTTTTTGGAGGAGAAATTAATTTGGAGCCAAAACAGGCAATTGGAATCCAAAAAGTATTTCAGTAAAAAAATGCATTTCTGGGAAACGTTTTTTTTATTTTTTTTTTTTTTTTGGTTAAGGGGGAAAAGTGGTGATGGAGGGAAAATTTGAATTCGAAATTCAAATTTAAATTTTATGGAGGAAGAATTTATTTTTTTTTTTTTTTTTATTGGCAAGAGGAAGGGAACGGGAAAAAAAACAACTAAAATCCAAAAAAGGAGGGGTTCTAGGTAAGGCCATGCCATGGTTCAAAAAGGCCCAAAAAGTGGAGCCTTTTTTTTTTTTTTTTACACCTCCAAAATTTTGGATCCTCTAAACACATCATCCCATTTGATCTTCTGGTTTCAATTTTTCTAAGAACTACCTAGTTAAGCATAACCTTCCTAGAGTAGTACTCGGATGGGTGACCTCCTGGGAAGTCCCATCTTTGACCACTTTTTCAATTTTTTTTTAATCAGAAGAAAGAAAAGACGTAAAAAGGAAAATATGTACATATTTACATCCACAATCTCTATTTTCACTGATAATAGGCCTTCAAATGAAGACCATTAACTAGAATTGACAGTGCATTACCGTCCATATCTTGCAAATAAAAAGAATTAATTTGATTGGCACCTGTAATCTGAAATGGACCTTCCCATATTACCTCGAACTTGTGATGTTTGTCGGGCTTTGACTTCTTTTCATTCCACTTCAATACAAGGTCGCCAACCTTAAAGGTCCTTTCAGAAGCATTTTTACCAACCACTCTTCTTCATCTCAAGCATGCTCTATGAAGGCTTGGTACGATTTCTCCCTTTCTTCCTCCAACTGTAAAAGTTGAGCCAACCTCATGCTCATGGGATCAGACTCATCATTTTCATCATCAACCAAATGCCAAGTTTGGAGGGCCGGTAATTCAATATGAATAGGCAAAACAACTTCTTTACCGTATACCAAGGAATAAGGGGATGTCTTGATGGATTTTTTTACCGAGATGCGATCAGCCCATAATGCTTGGTTCAAAAGCAAGTGCCAGCTCCGCTTATTGTCGCCAAGGGTCCTCTTCAAAATTTTGAGCAGGTTCTTGTTTGTTGACTCAGCCAGGTCGTTCCCCTACGGATAATAATTAGATGAAGTTTTCAAATAAATTCCATACGTACCCACAAATTCACTAATTTTTGTGCCTATGAAAGGAGTTCCATTATCTATTATAATTGCATCTGGGACACCAAAGCGAGTGATCAATCCTTCGAGAAAAGTAATGACCATGGCTTGATCCGCTTTCTTGGTTGGAATTGCTTCAGTCCATCTGGTGAAGTAATCAGTCACAGTCAAGATATACTTGTGGCCAGCAGATGAGTTAGGTTCAATAACCCCCACAAAGTCAAGGTCCCACTACTGAAAAGGTGCTTCTACTTGAATCGGGTGAAGAGGAAATGCTCCTTTTCTGACTCTACCAACATATCGCTGACAACTGTCACAATGAGTACTTACTTTGTGAGCATCAGCAAACAAAGTAGGCCAAAAATAGCCTGCTCGGATGATTTTTAAGGCCATGGGCCTTCCCGCATAATGACCACCTGATAGTCCAGAATGAAATTCTTCTAAAATATTTTCTTTTTTGGAGTCCCTCACACACCTGAGAAGAATTCCATCAATGTTTTTGTAAAATAGCCCTTCAGGCAACAAAGTATATCTGAGAGCTTGCAACCTGAATCTCCGACGTTGTGAAGCATCAAGGCGAGATGGACATATGCCTGAGTTAAAATAATCGATCAGCTCTTCGGTCCAATCAAGATCATTGGCGGTATGGTTTGCACAAATTTTTTCATCCAAACTATCCTCATGCAACATATCTAATGACTCAGAAGTTGCACTTTTGGCTAGTTCCTGACATAGAGCTCTCCCACGAACTAACTTGGTTGGTCGGATCTCCACATCATATTCTTGAATTTTTGAGACCCAACCTGCTCTCTTGTCTCCTAATTCTCCTTGGAGAATAAAATTTCTTACATCAGGGTGTATGACATGCACAACCATTTTGCTCTGAGAAACGAAGTGTCAGAATTTCTTCAATGCTTTCATTACTGCATATACTTGTTTTTCAATAAAATTATATTTCTCTTGATGAGGAGAAATAACCTGACTCAAGAAAGCAATTGGCTTCTCACCTCCATCCTCTTGCGGTTGTGTCAAAACTGTAGCATAACTCTCTTGTTCGTCGATTGCATAGAGAATGAAATCTTTAGAATAATCAAGATTAATCAATACTGGAGCCTGAGTAATCCTCTCCTTGATTTCCTTGAAAGCCTATTTTCTTGTGTCAGTCCATTTAAACTCAACACCTTTCTTCAAAAGCTCAGTCATGGGTTTCACCACTTGAGTGAAATCAACAATAAACTTACGAATGAAATTGATTTGGCCAAAGAAATATTGTAAATATTTTTTATTGGCCGGCAATGGTAGCCTCAGGAGGGCTTCAGCTCTTGCAGGATCGATTGCCAATCCTTCTTGCGAGATTACATGGCCCAACAACTTCCCTTATTTGATAACAAATATGGACTTCTTAGGATTAATCGAGATCCCAAACTCACGACACTTCTCAAACACCTGCCTCAAATGAGCAATGTGGTCTTCTCTATGACGTGAAAACATAGTCATATCATCAAGATAGATTACAATAATCCTATTCAATAACTCACCGAAAGCAATGTCCATAGCCCTCTGAAAAGTGGCACCAGCATTTGAAAGTCCAAATGGCATCCACTGGTAGGCGAAAGTACCCCACTTGGTGGTGAATGTTGTTTTATACTGATCCTCATCTTTCACCCAAATATGATTATACCCAGAGAAACCATCAAGCAATGAGAATCTTTGGGCGCCAGCTACTACATGAAGTATTTGATCGATCTGAGGTAGAGGGTAATGGTCTTTTAAAGATGCCTGGTTTAGATTGTGAAAGTCAACACACAACCGAATGTCTCCATTATTTTTTCGTATTGGGACCAGGTTAGCCACCCATGTTGAGTGCTTGATTGGATAGATTATCTTGGCCTCTAGCATCTTCAACAACTCCGCTTTCATGAGGACTTCAATCTTGGGATTGACAGGCCGTTGTTTCTGATGAAAAGGTTTTACCCCTTCCTACAGTTCTATAGTATGTTGGATCACATTCTTATCATAACCCCTCAAATCATGGTAGCTCCAGGCAACAATATCTGGATACTCGAAACACAATTTCTTGATATCTTCCAGCTCTTCTAGGGTGCCATCTATTCCAACCTTGATGACTTTCTCAGGCTCCAAATTCAACTCTCTATAATCCTTCGCATCTATTCTAATCTTGTGCTTCTCAACCCGATCACTCTAGTCAAACAGACTTTCAAGTGTAATCAGTCCCCTAGGGATGTGATTATTTTTCAGTTGAATCATCCCTTCTCTCTCTTCTTCGGCAAGAACTCTATCATCAGCGCTTGCAGTTTCTTTAAGTAGGAAATTGACTATCTGCTCATCATTGTCAAACACTTGCCAATGAATATTTTTGTCAAGAACTGAGGGTCTATAAATTACCCTAACTATCTTAGGCTTTCTAACTACTTGCTCCACAGGGGAGTAGTTAGCACCAAGAGAGGTCAAAATATTTGCATGTTTGTTTAGCTCTCTCGAAATCGCCTGAACATTTAAAGTAGTGAAAGATTCAAACAAGTCCCACACTCTATTACGATAAGCTTTCAAGTAGTGTTGCTTTGACACACACCTGTTAGTGATCTGATTAATGATGAGTTCAGAGTCACCAAAAATCTGTAGTTGTTTAATACCTAACTTCTCAGCTTTCTTCAATCCAAGGCATAGTGCCTCATATTCAGCTGCATTATTTGTGCAACCCCAAGTTAGCCTATAAGAATAGGTCTTTTGCAATCCTTCAGGAGAGATCAACACAATGCCAACTCCTGCACCATTCTTGCATCTGGCGCCATCAAAATACATTCTCCATAACTGGTCGACAATAGGATCAAGAGAATCAGGAACCTTCTCTTCAATCTGCTTTGGCTTCGTAATAGTATAGCAGCCAATGTCCGTTCCAACCATCACATTGAAGTCCATGAGTGAAAACTCATCCTCAAGGTGAAGCTCACCCAATGCTTCTTCCATTAAATCAACTTCTTCTAACTCCTCGGTCATCATGTTAACCGCTCCTGGGGAACTTTCTTCTTCCAACTTCTCAATGTGAAAAGGTGAGGGCTTCTCATTATGAATGTGAATCTTCTTTCCCTTGAATGGTATCTCCAAATGTGAGTAGTCTAAGGAAAGATATCCTCCCAGCTTAGCCATGAACTCCCTTGAGAGGCACATGCTAAAGTATGGTTCCAGGTCAACTACTACCACTTCTTGGATGACCGTGATTTATGGCATACTATGAAGGACAATGGGAATATCCTTGATCACACCTACTATTTTCATAGGTGTCCCATCCAACTGCAAGACTCCAGGGCTACTCCTTGTATACTCCATACCCATGACTTCACAAACTGCCTTTGGCATGACAGTTGTCGCAGCACCAGAATCAATCATGCAATTGTGCACTATCCAACCTTCCATCCTGAGTGACAAATAGAAAGGAGGTGGTCTATTCTTTCCAGTGGCTGAAGTAGTCAATGCTTGAGAAAAAATTGTCTGGGTAGGGCTTTTCCTACTATCTTTCATAGACTTCAATGATTCTTGTAACAGATCAACTTGCCCAGGCAATTGTAATGCATCATAAAGACTAACCTTAGCAGGAATCTTCTTCAACTCCTCAACAATGTTGTATGCGGATGTACCAAACTCCTATTTGTTAGTGGCCTCATATTTTCTCCGATATTGTTGTGTGGCTTCTACCCTCTGTCTTTTAGTCAAATATGGGTACTTGAGCTTTTCTCTGGCTTGTTCCTCTATTTCAGCTCTTGCCTACGAAGTCGATGCTTTTTCTTGTAATCTGTCCTTCGCTTGTGGTGGTAAAAGGTCTTTCAATAGAACAGGTGAATTTGGATTTGGTGTTGGAGTAGGAGCTTTCACTTGTTTCTTCTCATCTTGCACCTTTGGGTCAGTAGGTACCCTTAACGGTTCCATTTCAGCTAGATCTACTATAACTAGCTTCTTTCCAGCTCTTGTGAGAACTGAAACTTGTTCTTCAGATGGAACCATGAAATTGTGATCCATTTCAGTAATCATGTTAACCTGACCTCCAGAAGAGCTTGCAACTAGTGTTTGCACGTAGTTCAAATGAACCATACAAGTCTCCTCGCCATGTGGATCATTACATGTAGAGCACTAGTATGTTCTATCTGTGGGGCCAACTTCCTCATTCATCGATACATTTGGGTTCCTTTCAGGGGCCTTGCTTGTTGAAGCCGCTTGTTCCCTGGTGATTGGTGGAGGTTGAAATCTCCTGGGTTGGAAATCTCTCTTGGCTTGCTTTCTTTCAATAACTATGATTTTATTGCCCATTGCTCTTATAGCTGAATTAGCGGACTTCACTTCTTGCAAAAGTGTCATATAAGGATCAAGATTTGAGGGGGAAGGAGGTGTTAGTAAAGGTAGTGGTGCTGGTGGTGCAGGTAATGCAGGAAATGGGACAGATGGAGGCCATTGAGGAGCTGACGGGGTAGGTAATTGTGGAAAACTAGAAGTTGATTGTTGTGATACCGGGATAGGAGCGATCGGAGGGGGTGTCAAATTCCATGAGGGGATTGGATACATTGCTAGCATTGGCTGTGAAAACATGCTAGAATGAAGATATTGTGGGAGATCGAGAATAATGGGTATGGTTACCTTCGGGGGAAGCCTACCTACAACAATCAAATCAGCTTCGGCCTTTTGAGCTTGTGTATACAAATCTAGAAACGTGTTCACATTGGCCTGGTGCACTGCCATACCAATATCAGTGCTAAGCGCTCGAAGGTAATAGAACATCGCTTGTTCATGCGTAGGCCTCAAACCGTCTAGAACTCTTTGCCAACTTTGCACAAATCGGACATTAAAATCTATAATCTCTTCTTGAGGATGCCTCTGAATGGTGGTAAATTGGTGCAACAAAGAATATGGATCGGCCTGCTCATGGAAATTCTTGATCAGCAACTCGGCCAACTGATCCCATGAAGTAATGATGCCAGGCTCCAACGATCGGTACCAATAGAGCAATTTTCCCCTCAACGACAAGACCAACAACTTAACCATCACATCCTCATCTAGAATGTCATGAATCATTGCCAAAGTAGCTACATCTTGGATATGCTCATATGCAGTTTTTCCAATACCATCATAGGTCGGCAAAGCTTTTAATGCAGCTTGAGGAACCGGGTTATGTGCTTGCAAATTCAAGGCTCCCGAGTTGTTCCATGCAGGGAACTGCCTTGGTGGCTGCTGTTGTTGATGTGGTTGTGCCATGTGAACTGGAATATGAGGTGGGGGTGGAGGAACACTGGTGGTAGTACTAACTGGACTTGAAGAAATAGAAAACACACCAACTATTTGTGAGGATGTTGCGAATGACGTAAGTGATGGGGTGACCAACCTAGGGCTTTCCCCTAATTTTTGGATATCGAGTTCAAAAAACTCAATGGGGTTTTCAGATTTTTCAGCCTTCGATCTTGTGATCATGAAGTATAGCTTTCACCATCCCCACGTTCAAAGATTTTTGGATATGATCGAGTCGCCAGATGTTCTAATCATTCGGCAGAAAAAAGGTGAACATCAAACCTAAATTCTACTAGGAATGGACTCTTTTAAGTCCCACCGAGCGTGCCAAAAATTATTGGTCACAAATCTGCCTAAGTACAAGATATGATCACTTGTGCGCCCTAGACTCGACCAACATTGAAAGGCCGAAGGAAAGAGATGTCCTCCAGACCAATCTCCAGAGAGGGTTGGTTCCCTTACTAAATCCTACACTGTTGAAGACTAAAGTTGTGGGAAAGAAATTGGAAATAATCGAAAGAGATGGGAAATATGGCCATAGGCCAAAAATGTAATATTGGGGAAATATTAACAGTAGGAATTTCACTCAAGAACATGAATAGCATATAATAAAAGAGAGCAACATAATTTACTTACAACCTTGCACAGATAACCTCCAGGATTGCATTCCAAAACTCACTTCCTCACCAACAATATTTAAACTCAGATGCAGAATTTAAATTTAACTAGCAGATAAGAAATACGAGCATAAAAGAGAAATGCATAAAATAGAAGGAAATCACACATAAAGTCACTTGCAAAATCAGAAGCCAAATATCTCTTATTTACGCAGAGAACTTGATAAGTTTTCTTGCAAAATGTCTCTCCTCCTTTACAATGGAAATTTGATTAGTATTTATAGAGGTTTTCGCCTCTTTCATTAAATACATTTGGAGGCAAGGTGTCGGCCACTCAGACACCAATAGCAGCAACTTTCTCCTCAACAACAACAATGAACCAATGAACAAATGCCAAAGAAAATATATACTGATTTTATCACATGGCATATCAAGCTTCAGTAGGAATCAACGATCTGATTTCATTCTCTATGGTGGCGCCTTGGAAATGCATACCCACGAAATGGTCGGTGCCTCAAAAATGAACAATATTGCACTGGAGTCCAAAGCACCTGGCAGTTTTGGTGATAATATTGCCACAGGAATTAACTTCATCAATCTTAATCCTTTTTCAAAGAAGATTTTCATTGAAAACATGAAATTTCACCCAGAAAATGGGCCTTCATCTTCAATTAGCCTGGAACGAGATTTTTCTTGGAATGTGCATTTAATACTTTCATCCTATGTGAAATGAAATTGTACCCCAATATTTGTCCTTTTCTTCCGACTTTTTCTGGGAAAATATTCTACTGCCATAAGTGGGGCCAATCTTGGAAACTTGATTTTTTTTTAAATTAATGAGAACAAAGAAAGCAAAAAGCATTTTGAAAAGCAAAAGGTATTTCGGAGAGCAAAAAAGCCATTTCGGAAAGTGAAAAGGCCATTTCGGACAAAAAGCATTTCGGAGAAGGGAAAAGCATTTTACTTTAATTGCGCCCAAAATTACATCCATAAAAAATGTTCAATGTGTGAAAACACTCAAAAAGCATTTGTAAGTTTTACTGGCAAATTTACAACAAAATTTCAATGTGGCAAAAATGCCAACACCTCCTGAATCTATCATGGTGAGGAAGCAACAAAATTTTTACTTAATATTTTTGATTAATTCCAAAAAATTAGTAAACAAAAAATAAGTTCACCTCACTCTAGTAGAAATAAATTTGTTGTAGAACACGAACCTTCTACCTAATCTTATTGTAGATATTGCTTCTGCAAAGGAAAGGAGAACAAAAAATGAAATGATATTTGTCCAACAAGTAGGGAAAGAGTTCCTAGATACTAGGGAAATCTCTAGACAAAGATAAGATGCTCTAGAGTAAGAACAATAGTAGACTACATAGGAACAAACACCAGCATAAGAGCTAGCTCTGAAACATCCAACATAGGAGGAAGCTCTAGAACAAAAAAAATAGAAAGAATCCATGAAACAAGGTATACAAAGGAGATCTCTAGAGAAAGCAATCCTATTATATAGAATTTTAAAATTACAGATTGAGGTAATTCAATCTAAAATACTAGCAGAAGAGGAAACCAAACGGGTAATTGAAGAAACTATGAATATAAATTAGGTTATAGGGGTTGAAGTATAGAATGATTTACCTCTAATGCTTAATCCCCAACCAAATTATTTACCTTAGTAGGGCATAATTTTATTGGTGAATCATAATGTAATAGTGGCATGGCAGATGACACACTATCATTCTCTAGAGGAGCATCTTACAACACTATGCATGTTAGAAGAGTAGAATAAAAGATAGACTAAAGATACAACAATCCTAAAAAACAAAGGGACTTGTGCCACATAATAAAACAACTAGTGCAAAGTAGGGGACCTACCAAAATTTATAGCCTATTCCTAAAGGAATAATACTATAGGTGGCAATTAATGCAAATTTGCTCTAAGCTCCCTTATAACCTATATTCTAATCATATTTTTATCAATACATTTTTACAAAGTCGAGAGGAGTAGAAAAACTTGTTATGTGAATTTTATGTGCATAATTTTGTGTTGGTTGATGATGTTCTATTATTACCATATATCTATATCAAATATGTACAACATAGAGCTTTCACTTCCACACTGAATAATTAGATACTATGGTATTAGGAATTGTGATAGTATAAACTAAGAGAAATGGAGTTAGGACTTATGCTCAAACATGACCAAACTAACCCAAAAAAATTGACTGGCATACACTTTTCTATGATGGGGAATTCAAATATTAGGGCCACCTATCTTGAAAATCTAAGAGAAAGTATAGCAAGTTTTTAGAATTTTTATAAGGATAACTTTGATAATGAAAGTCTGGAATGCAAACACAAATGAGATGAATTGTCTCTTTTCTTAAGAAAAAGGTATCCCATCTCACCAACTAATTTTATGAGGTCTCGCAAGAGGGTAGTAACATTGGTGGAAGTAATATTGGTAATAAAACATGAATTGATAGGACTCCACTTTTGGACACTTACCATACTTACTCCAATCCCTTACTACTTTGATATTGATCCATAGCCAAAACAACAGTTTTAGAACTTGGTTGGATGAAATCAGAAGGAATAAGGGTTATCATTCACCAACTCACAAATTTTGGGGTAATTTGCACAAGGATTTGGACCTAATTACTTCGATGGTTTACCAAAATGCATGAGGGAATGAATCTGGATAAGTAGGATGGGAATGATGAGACAATAAAATATCTCATTATTTCAATGATATGTCACATAAAACTACCCATTTTGTCTAAATACTATAGTTTAATGCCAAGTATTTTGATTTTTATTCATGTTAATGTTGATGTTAATATGGTAAAATTGTAGAATATATTCTACCTTTAGCTAATTTTTTTTGCATTTCTATGGTAATTTTTCATAATTTCAGTGTTAATTAGGCATCTAATAAAGTGCAATAAAAGGCATCTACATTTTGTTAATTGATCAATATATATATACCTTCAATATAGAATTTCTAGCTAAGTATGTTTAACCTAACACCAATAAAGAGTAGTAGTAACCAAGAGAATTACAACATGGTCAGTGTTAAATCTTGTGATAGAAGTCACTAACTCCTATCTAACCTTACATTCCTTTATGATGTTTATTAATTCCTTAATTTAAATGTTTCTTTCTCTATTTTAATTAGGAAGTTTCATTACTTAATTAATTGATAGCAAATCAATTATAAACTTACTTCCTAATTGAATAAGCAAACATATCTATTGCAACAAAAACCATACATACATTATTAATCAATGCATAAAGACTTCATTCAGTTTTAAGAAATTTTAAATGAATCAAAGAATATAAACCATTGCATCATAAATCCTTGGGAATACATATCTATTATGCATTAAACATCATATCATTGCAAAGTAAATAAAATTTAAACATCATATTATGATAACTAAAATACATCATTCATAGTCTATCTAATTAACATCATATTGTAAAGCAAATGCAACATCCGCATAAAACATCAGAGGCAAACCGCAAGATAAAGTCACACATCATATATCCTGGGAACCCTCATGGGTAATAAAACCAGCCTCCAAAATATGTTTCTCCTCTCATTTCATAAATTAAAGGCATCCCATGAATCCTTTATCAATATCAATTATACAATTAAAGGAATGAAGTCATTACTTTTTCAAATCATGATGTAGATAAGGAGTTCCATACCATCAAAAAAACACATAAGATATCACAAATTGTTTTATCCAAAAACTTATGAAATGATAATTGGATTCATATTAAGGAGGGGTCTCATCATTTATCATAGAGGGAACCCCATAATTCCCTCAATAATTACTTCCACAATCATTCTCTATAATTGATGCAAACTCAACCCTCGACAAGATAATTTCTTCTAGCTATATTAAAAGAGTTATTTTAATAATAATGCATATTTCTATAATGCATGTAAAGAGGAAATCCATTCCTCATGAATGGATCTACTATTCTTAACACAATAGAATAATATCAAGAACCTTAATTCAATTAAGGTAATGATTTCTACATGTAACCTATACATGTTATTTTAAGAATATATACCTATTCTTAGCTTTAACACTTCATACACATATTTCAAGGCATAGAGAGTATTCTAAAACTCCTCTCACAAGTAGATCATCTAATATATTATTATAGAGTCAAGTTCATAATAATTTCACCCATCCCTTCATACTAGAGATTAAACTAGGAAGATTCTTAAAGGATCATTAATTGTATGAATGCTTCATAATGAGGAAACCCCATAAGCTCCTCAAAGAATAAGTCCCATACTCATTCTTCCTTTTTGGATACACCTTTTTTTTACAATAGGGGGTGTTCCTAAATTTTCCTATTTTACTCAATATTTCACACATTTGATAAAAATTGGTTACAATAATATGGTCTAAGAATTTGTGCAAATTTTATACATATTTGTAAATAAGGTTACCTAAAATTGTTCCAAATGTCATTCAATTTCTACAAAAATTGAATTATATTATATCTCAAAATGTTACACCAATTGTTAACAAATTTTCCCTAGGTTTAACTTTTGTAAATGTATTCTCATAATGTTTAGCCCCACTATCTCTTTTTAAACTAACTCCCTTTTAAAATTCCGAAGCTACTATAATTAGATAGAATGATGGTTTATATATTATACAAAGTCCAATAGTTATAAAGAGAAATATATAATTTTATGAACCAATGAATATGTTTAACTTTGTTTAAATTTAACCCAATGGTCCATTCTTAGAGGATTTCTATTATTTTGGGTCAAATAATACAACCAGGTAAAACGACAGTTATTTTAACTGAGGTTAAACTTGCTAGTTGCACTAGAGAATGCTAGCCCATACCACTACCTTGGTCACTTTAATCTCTGATGGCACAAAAATATTTATTAATAAAAGAGTTTACTTATTTCTTGCCCTACTAAACAATTGATCAGTCAAATAACATAGTTAATTAAAAAACTAAGTTTAGCAATATCACGGCCTAGAGTTAAACCATAGTTTAAATCAACCCATCGGTCCACACAACACCTACCTTCTTGGTTAGTGTGACCACTACTATGTGGTCATTTTAATATGAAAACCTTCTCCTATTTGAAGTCTCATCACACTTTTGTAGAGTGTGTGTGGGATTAATGTGTACATTAATTCACAAAAAATGGTTGTAAA
Source organism: Wollemia nobilis (assembly GCA_028583015.1). NCBI lineage: Eukaryota > Viridiplantae > Streptophyta > Pinopsida > Araucariales > Araucariaceae > Wollemia > Wollemia nobilis. Next base: position 8,010,070 of record JAQPPZ010016936.1, read on the forward strand.
TTACTACAACCATATATTTTTCCATCGATACTTAGTTAGAAAATCAAGGTAAGTCATATAATAGGTCAAAAAAAAAAAAAATTCAAATAGATAGTTCAACCCTTAATGTAAGTGCCTCTATATAGCACTACCGACCATACCTAGCATGTATCTCAACCAATACTTGGTGGTCGAGTGAGTATGGGAGACTTTTTCCATTTAAAATATATTTGAGCCCCAACATGTCCCATGTGGGACAATGTTTTTGGGCCCTTCTCAAATTTATCACCTAAGCGAGTCCAAATGTAGTCAGGTGCATGGGGTAAGTACACAAACATAAATGCTCTCCTCAAACAAGCACTAGTCAATGAAAACTGAAGATAAAATGAGCTTCCAATAAGACTTGTTCGTTCCCTACAATGACTATCAACCAGAGGTGGAAGTCTAGAGTATTCATGAGAGACTTGTCATAGGCTATTTTTAATACTGTGAATATTCTAGATATCAATACATATAAGGATATGCCAAATTCCTTTATACGAAGAGGTCGAATCCTTAATTTTCAAAACCATGCTAGGGTTAGAGTGAGACGTTTGTTACAATCAGTGCATACAACAAAAATGTACTGGTTTCATGTTAATAGATAGATAACTTAATCTTGAATCTAATCTAGTTAAGGATAACAGAGTAGTAGTATTAATCTATTTTATTATACAAAAATTCTTGCATGGGACATACATCCCACATGCGTCAGGTTATGGGAATGGCATGAAATAAAATCATTCATGTGCTATAATAGTGATAACCACCGAGTGATGGCCATAGAGGTGCCTTTGGTGGTTTGTCTCAACTACCACCCACCTTGTCCAATGACCTCTTATAGGAATTATTTTAATGTAAATTTTAAATCACAATATCCCATTGATCAGGGTTTAAACACCCTAATTAAAAACTCCCATGTGAACAAATTGCAATAATCTTGGATTATAATTTATAATTGCACATCATAAGGTATTTATATCCTATTAAACCATTCCCAATTCTTATGATAGAGATGATAAATCAAACTTGAACAATCAAGCCATTATGGTTTGGAATGGTAATAATACTAATATGACAGAACAAATAAATCAAATTTGAAAAATCAAACCATTATAGAATGGTAATAATAATAAATACAAACCATTCAAATAGACAAAGCCTAATAAATAACAACGTATGCACTATGAGGCTAATAAAAATTGTAAGTTCCAACCTACTTACTTGAGGACCTGTTGTGCTTTTCTTATTTCTCCATGAATTTCTTCCAATATTGTCTATCATACTCTCCTCCTTTCTAGGCTTCCTCCCAAAGACTCCCTTGATATCTCCCCTTATTTACTTTCATGAGGAAGTATTTATAAACTTACTAGGGTGCTATTTCAAATGGATAAGGGTTCATTTGGAAGGAAGGGGCCAAGAATATGATGATTCAAAAAATATGGAGTAATAGTGCCTTAGAAGACCCAAGAAGGTAAGACAAGGTAAATACTGACATGATGATGTATTTAGAAAGGTGGAAATTTTGCCATATAAGTACTAAAATGACCATAGCTCTTTATTTTAAATTTATTTTAATACCTTTTTGATCCAGAATTTCTTTCCTCCCAGTACTTAGAGTCAACAATTTACTGTCTCCTTCTAGATCATGACTACTTTTTCTTTTCTATATTTTTGCTCAACATTAATAGATAAATCATACTAATAATTTAGTTCATAGGTTATTAATTTATTTTTCTATTTATTTTTATCATTTTGTGACCACAAAATGATAAAATAAATACCATCTAGGTATTAAAAATAACAAGGTAAATAAATAAACAATGTCCATTAATATTGGCTATTAGTATTGAAATTATTCCTTCTTAATTGATCCGTTTTTGTTATATTTATCTCTTTCAAGCACTTTGATAATGGTGATTGTTTTCCTTTGCCACATTTGGAAATACCTGAAATCATCAAATCATCAGTAATACCATATTCAACATTAATGATAATTAACTACTTATCCTATTTGCCTTTATAAAATATAATAGTCTACATCATTAATAGGATCTACCAAGGGAGGGATGTGACATACATCCCCCATAGAATAAATATATTCCTCTGTGTTTCCTTCAAAACAAGAATACATGAGTAAGAACATAGTATGTACATAGTATACATAATATCCATCTTCCCTAAGTGGTATTTGTTAATTATATGGGTCCCCATGGATCCTACCTTGCTCCATCATCTACATAACAAAGTTTGTTAAACAAATACAAGGTAATAATTATGTTATATAGAAGATATGAAATCATATACAATAGTCTAGACATATCAAATCTAAATACAATTCAACTCATCAAAAACTCTCATTGTTAGGATCCTCAATCCTAACATTATTAGTTAGTATTAGTTAGTATTATTAATCATTTAATTATTATATTATTAACTTATAAAGTGAACCATCACAACTCTTCATAACGTGAACCATCACGTCTCTTCATACGTGAAACATCATATCTCTTCACCAACATAGCTTTAGGGTAGATATATATATAGTAGGTTGGCCATCCATATCAAATCATCCAACAAGAAGAATATATATTATTTAGACCCATTGGAGGGATTTCCCAAACCAATGCAAAAGGCGATTCATATCTAAAAGCGATTCTTTTAATTTAGATGCTATTTTAATTATTTCTTTATTAAAATTGTGCTAGAACCTTCAGGGTTCTACCATTTGGTATCAGAGCCATGTGGGACCCAATCATGTGGGAATTGCTCAAATATCTTCATCAAATCACTTTTGTGCGTGAGTATCAAACTTGGTTTGAGGATATCACCAAAAACAACACAAGATTGGATGAATAAAATCTCATCAATGGCTTCATTAGGGGATTAAAAGAGGAAATTAGAATGGAGGTGACAAGGTTCAATCCCTATACCATGATGTAGACCTATGGATTGGCAAAATTAGATGAAGATAAAATCAATGCACAACAACGATTAGGGAAACCACTTATGGAAAAATAATCAACTACTTACATCGCTCCCAAACCTATGCATAATTTAAGGTCACAAAGCACTTACACAACCCCCAAATCTAATTGAACTTTACAAATTAAACATCTTAGCTTTGAGGATATGAAGGAACGACGAGCAAAAGGACTGTGATAATTGCGATGAACAATTTGAACCCCACCATAAATGTGCTACACTAAAATTGTATTTATTGAAGGAAGTTTATCCCTGTCTCTCCATAGAGCAAGCAAATGAGGTAGTTGTGTTCAAAGAGACCAGTACACCTACTCACTGCAATGAATATAATGAGGTCGATGTGCAAGAAGTGATTGATGTACCAAGAAAGGATGAGTTAGACATACCCAAATTGATCAATGCTAGCCAAACATGCACTCTACAAGACCTACACATACCTTCCTCACCAATAGTGAGTTCTTGCCATATGACCAAACCTATTTGGAACCAACGTAGAGTGACTACACACTCCTTATCCATTGGCTCTACCAAGGAACCAAAAAATGATATGAAATCATTACCATCACTTTTCATGCATCATTATGAAGTATTTGAGGAACCCCAAGGGTTGCCCTCACATCGTCATCATGATTTTCCTAAGGAATATTCTACTATTGTTCTTGGAAACCCCTCGCTAATGCTTCATCCTTCTTGATATCCCTGCCTACGAAAGGATGCCATTAAAAGAGTCCAAGAACTTACACAAATACTTCTTGGAAAACAAATGACAAAGCTTCTCACTTTGAGCTTTGAGGACAAAACTCTTTTTAAGGAGGTTGGCATGTTAGGATCCTCAATCCTAACATTATTAGTTAGTATTATTAATCATTTAATTATTATATTATTAACTTATAAAGTGAACCATCACAACTCTTCATAACGTGAACCATCACATCTCTTCATACGTGAACCATCATGTCTCTTCACCAACGTAGCTTTAGGTAGATATATATATATTAGGTTGGCCATCCATATCAAATCATCCAACAAGAATAATATATATTATTTAGACCCATTGGAGGGATTTCCCAAACCAATGCAAAAGGCGATTCATATCTAAAAGTGATTCTTTTAATTTAGATGCTATTTTAATTATTTCTTTATTAAAATTGTGCTAGAACCTTTAGGGTTCTACCACTCACCAAAGAGTTTCAACCATTGACTTAATAGTCCTTTCTATTAATTACCCTCATAGAAATTAGGTGTCATCAAAGGCAAAGACATAATTTTATTCATATCACTTCAAGTACCCATATATCTTGAAATATTCTTTGGTAAAACGTATTTGCCACTACCATTGAATTATACTTGATGTCCCATGGCGTACATATTTAGTAATCTTATTGAAAGATCCATATCTTAGAGACACAAATATTAAGTGCAATTCTCAAAATATCCTAAGGTACACCGCTTAAGACCCACAAAATGTGGAGGGTTCGCTTAGCTCTTCCACTTTGATTCCCTAGTGGCTCAATAGTGGAAGGAAAAGAACTTGAACATGTGTAATATTTGAGTATCAAAATATATTACTAGTAGTAATGATCATATTTACTATGCGTAATATGTCTTATTAACGATATTATTTACCTCTCTTAAGGTGTCATATTATCATCTATAACCACACTTACTCCATGTAAGGTGTTATTTCAATCATACTATCATCCACTAATAGTATCTATGACCACAATTGCTCCGTGTAATGTGTCATATGTAGTATCTATGATATTTTTAGTTTTAATAAAGGATACCACACTCTTCTTTAAGGATAGATTTCCTATCTATACCTCCTAAGAGTGTTCCAATCTTAACTATGAATAGAATTTTCATGTCTAATATTTTCCATTAAGGTTAATTACAAATCTTATCTAAGAACAAGATTTTCATATTTTCTTTCAATAAGTTTGTTGGACTCACACATAGATGCATTCCAAATTACCCCTTCTGAGGTATTTCTAACTTGATAACTGATCACTACAAATGACACTCAAGTGGTCAACATGCCTTTGTGGCTAGGATATACAGTCCAAGATTACCTGTTTAGGACCTTCCAAAATATACCTACTATTTGGAACCTTCTGATCCATCAATCAGAACAAGAAGACTCAAGTATTGGGATCATCCAATCCAACTCTTAATGAAATCTAATCAAGAGTATTATTCTTAGTATGATAACATTTTTTAAAGAAATGTATTCATGTTTAGATAGATTATTAATGCTACAATAATATAAACCAAGCATTGTATAAAAAATGTATTATATTGTGTAACATGGATACATATTTACATAAGCAAAACCTCCCTCTGGGTTATACCTAACATCCTTATAATATACAAATGGTGGCTTTCAGCCATCCCTAAAATCCTTAAGGCTATTGCCTCTCGGTCCTATCACTATTCTATGCTAGATCTAATCCTTTGATTGGAGAAGTTGTTGGAGCAACTTCTCTAGAGACCACCCAACCTCTACCTCGAGTTTCTTCTTGTACTACCTCACCCACATTGTGCTCTTGTATTTGGTTGAGATGGGACAATTAGTCCATTACTCACGAGTGCATCAAAATATCCAGTCAAAATGTAGCACTGTATTCATTCCTTACCTAACATAATTGTGCATTTTTTGTGTATAAAGCTACTATTATTGTAGCTGTCAAGTTATTTATTTGTGATTCCACTATTTTGAGCCTATCAAGCTCTACTATGGTTGCATCTCTCTCAGCCTCTAGCCTCATCCTATCTTGGGTCCATAAATCTTCTAGGACCTGCTCCCTTTGTACCAGTTGTATAGGAAGCTCCTATTTTGAAAAAATATATGTTGCTCCTTCAATTGCTCTCCTAGCTTCTTGCATAAACAAATATATTCTTGCAACCATATTTTATCCTTGACTTGATCTGACACCACCAAAAGCCATTTATCTCTTCAAAGAGTATGTATCAACAATTCAGGAAGCAGAAGTAGTATGATCATAAGAATTACTATGAGGTCTACTCCCATTATGCTCATAAGTAGCAATGATAACCCTAATATAAGTGCTACCATATTGCACTCCATGGGTAGAACTCTTATTTTTTGAATTCTTATGAAATAAAGCATCTTGGGTTCTCACCAAGTATCTATCTAGTTATCAGTTTGTAGTACATTTATTTTGATCAAAAATCTAATCGATCATACCTCGATTATTCATATTTTATTTAAAATCCATCATATATAATATCTCGATCGATGTGGTCCTACATCGCTGATCATATCTTAATTATTTAGGACACTTTTCTACTCTTTAGAATCCCTGGTAATGATTTTTCCTTTCAATACACTTGCGATCATATCTTTTCTTTATGTCTATCCCATTAATATGGCCTCATGATGTTTTATCCTTACCTTTTCAAAGACTCCATCAGTCAATTTATTATGCATTTATCTATGCAACTATTATTATATTTTTTCCAATTGTCTATGTTACACATACACAAGATACCATCACAAAACCTTGCATGTTAACGCTTATTTGATAATGATTCAAAATTATGCAAAGTAGAGTTTAGTCACTAAATCATCTCACCACTTGACACTGGTTATAGTCATTCCTACATTATGTAAGAAACTACCTCTACGTATGCTTAATCCACTATCATTTATCAGATAATTTACTTATGCTAGAGGCGTTCTTGCTCCATGCAAGATGTTCTAAGAGTTACTTGAATTCTAGGGTAACTCCTATCTTCTAGGAAGTCTTCCTATGATCTCATAATCTCCAAAAGCTATGCCTCTCTTGGTTCTATAAGTCCATATTGATTAGTTCCAATATTCCTATAGCCATTCTTTACAACATCACTACCTCAAATCTCTTAAAATAGAATTCCTTCCCCTTTTTAAATAATACAAAGGGGATATTTGTGTTTAATCAATAGCTTAAGGCTTATACCCCAGATTATCATATGTGGATAATAATACCACATGAATTGAGTAGTGGGGTAATATCTTATTTAAATAATGTAGAACACATTATTAAACTTGACCACCACCTGGGTGGTCATGTGGCATATTATTCTGCGTAGTCAGGATGCTTTAGGAGGTTGGAGAAGTTTCATGTGGAGGTGACAATTGGGTGTTGGTAGGAGTTTTTTGGTGGATTCCAAATATGATTCGCATAAAAATATCATATCAAAATATGTTTTTGGTGATATTTGGATGGTTTCCATGCTTTAATATGAAGTTTCTTCGTCCTTGCCCTCCTTCGCCATTGTTGAGATAATCAGCTCATTGCTCTAGCCAAAGGCCCTAAGTGTATTGTAACATTGATCAAGAATACAAATAAAAGGAAATATTATTTTGTTTATTCCATATTATCTTATACATATAATTTCCTAATAATAAGGTATTGTCGCAATTGTAATTTAAAATGGGATATATCTTCCTACTTTCTAAAAATTACCCTATGGATTATATTTCCATAGATATCATCCAATATCAAATATTTTTAGAAAACTTTATAAATCTTATGACTAATTTTATGATCAAGGGGTTACTTTAGAAAAATATCCATGTGGTCCTCTTAATATGAATTTTTTGTTAGAATATTGTTAATGTGCACTATACCTACTTTTTGACACTTGTCAGTTTCATTGACACTTGTCATATAGGCTTATGCCTATATATTGTAACCTTTCTTGTATCAATATATCTCATCTTGTTCATTCCATTATAGTCCCGACATTTGGTATCAGAGCTCTAGGATTTCCCTACCCTGTGAGCTTGAGGGGGTATTTCCCTCATGGAAATCCCCCCCTCATTCTCCCCCCAATGTTTTTCCCATTTTCCCCATTTTTTTCAAAATAGGGAGTATGCTCTCCATTGTTTACAATGGATTAGAAACCAAAATTTTGAAAGATTCATGGCTCCCATTTTTTTAGATCAATTTTCTCCCATATGTTTTCGTCTGCAGAAGTAATCTCTCCACGGAGATGAAAAATGGGATACCATTTTGTAAATTTTTTTAAGGGCATTTCTTTACAAGTTGTCTAATTTCTGCAATTGGGGTTCCATTAAAATTTAAAAATTAATGGGTGCAACCATCGGGAATTCTTGTATGGTCACCCATCCCAGTTGCAATCTGCCCCAATATGCTTAATTGCAGAGTTTTGATGGGCATAGATACCATGTCAACTTCCCATGGGAGTTGAAAAGTTAATGGCTACGGTCCTATTTAATGGGCCCATGACATATCAGTGGTTGGAGGCCCTAGCCACTCGAAGCGACGAGATGCCGTACCTGACCGAGAGCGGCAAGTATGATGTTCGAGCAGCTGGTTTGTGAGAAAAAATACCAGAAAGTAGTGAGTATTTTTTATGTAGAGGAATCATGAAAGTTTGTCTTTTATGGAGTCAATGTCATAGTGTGGAAGTGTGGAGAAATTATGGCAATAGGTGGGTGATTTTTTGTTTCACAAATTTTTTATGTCGCATAGGAGGAAGTCCGTTGCCTGGGGTAGATGGCCAGGTGGGCTTGGTGGATTTGTTGTTTTTTGGCACTTGTTGGTGGCAAATACGACAGTGTCAAAGGCCTCCTAAAATTTTCCTCTCTCACCACTAGCAGATTTGTTATTTTTAGCACCTGTCAACAATGGCTCTTCTAGCCAGTTGCATCTCCAATTTTTCTAGTTAGATGAATGATATCAAGCAGGATTTGCAGAACTAACATTCTCGTGGTGGGCCCGACAACTATTAATCCATAAAATGAGATAAATGTCATGATTGTTTGTTTTGATCTGTTCATTATTTGGACGCCCTTTGCTAAGATCATGAAAGAGAAAATTGATGGCAAGATCATGGATCGACGTTTATCGTCAGTTTCAGAGACATCCTGGCATGGACAATGGGCTATTTTGTTGGTGGGATGGAGTTGACATGTATGTCATGGTGCAATTTTTTATACAATTATAGTGACTGTGAGAATGGATATGTTGATGGTGTTTTTTCTAATGTTCCTTTGTATTCGTCTTGGAGGAGTGCTTGCGTGAATCCAACAAAAGAGGGTCCTTGTTATTTAGGCACCACAGTGCCTGTGTGTTGTTACCTGTAAATGTCACTTGAAGTGGAGAACAGTGGGAGTAGATCGCAAGTTTGAATTGATGATAATATCACCACCAGTGATAATGATTGTTGTGATGTTTCTACCATTTTTTTGAGATGATCATATCACAACCTTTTGGCAACAACTCAATTGATGTTGACAATACACAGTTGTTCATCGAATTTTTGGTTTAAGCGAGATGTGGCACGATAGGATAATTTTTCCTCCGCTAGGAGAGTGGTGTCTGTGCCCCGTGGATGTTTTGATTTTAATGGTGTTCTATAGATTTTTTTCAGCAAAAAGACCCTGCACAAATACTGGTTCAAGATTCTTTTCACTTCTTTTGAGATGTGTGCCAGTGGAATGGAGTTTTTCCAGTGGTTGACAAAGATTTGACATTTGAAGAGAGTCAGAAAAATAGTTGAGGAGGCGATGATTTTGATGGTTGTTTCTCCCAAGCATCATGTGCTATGGAAATTTGATTTTAGTGTGGGCCTTTTTTATTTTGAATTGCATAAAATTGAAGCACGTGAAGTGTACTACAGATGGGGACGTCTCCTACTGAAATGTGATTTTTTTTTTGGAACAGTAAAATTCAATAGCTGCATCGAACGGTGCTCAGTTGCATGATCCATGGAATCAAACTACGCTTCTCAAAGTTTGTGAAGTCGCATGGAGTTATCATTCAATCGGTAGTTTCATAAGCTAGTGGAAGTGATGTTTTTATCCACCCCATAGAAGAGACTCTTTTTAGTGATCAGTCTACAAAATATGAGAATCTGTGCAGATTAGGTGAAGATAATTCTCCTTTGTTATATCATTCCAGAGAAGTGTTGGTGTTCATCTGGTGACCATAAAAAAAGATGTCACAGTTATAATCATAGCCTTCATGGCGGTAATAATGGTGCTCATGCTAAGTTTCAAACCTACAGAATGGATCGTGGTGAAGAGAAAATAGTTTTCTAACATTCAAGGTAGGAGATCATGCAGTTCATAAAACATTCAGTGGTACAACAAGACTGTTGTTTGGTACCAGGATGCGCTGGACGAAGTGCATCATGAAGTCATTTTCCTACATGAGGGGTTGGATGGTGATTTTGATCTACGAGTACCGCCCATGATTTTGTGGACCTCGTACCCTCATTCAATTAAATTAGTGATTTTCTATGTTGGTGCTAAGCAATAGAAGTGGGCAAGATGCCCGCATGTAGATAATGTGGTCGACTGGCAATGGCGAGGGGCCTAGAGGTCAATGTAGGGAACCAGTGGGAGACACAGTTGTCTGAGATGACTTACACAACCCGCATATGTTTGTGTTACCACCTTGCAGCACATTATCTAGAACTTTAATTTTTTATTTTTTTAAAATGGGTTTCTTTAAATTTTGTGCCCATCACCTTTTTCTAATATACAAAGTAAATGCTCGATAATTTTTTTTACGAATGCATGTATTTTACCCACATAAAAATGGGTGAAGGTAATTTTTATTAATACGTATGGCCAAAAGGAGGGGCCATATATATTAATAATAGGAGAAGGCAATTTTATTAATATGTATGGGGATTTTTTTTATTAGCCCACAGTATGACCTAATTGGTAATTTTTTAGAATGATTTTCCACATGGAGGTGGAAGGCCACATGGCCTCCTTTATTGTATTCTTTCAGTGTGAATCAGGTGATGGCCTAAGTAGGCCCAGAAGATTATTTTTCCACCTGAGTGCGATGCCAGGAATATTCTATTCCTAAGGATTATTTACTGCCTAGAGAGGCATGTTGTTGCTTTTCCACATGATGAAGGCCCCTTTGATGGTGTAACATAGGGTTATTTATAGTCGTTGGAAATTTTTTTCTGTGATGGACACATTGGTGATGTTCAGTTGTAATTCTGAGGTTGTTTTAGACGTATTTTTTAGCCTCAAAGTTTTCTACCTTGGAGTGCACTCTCGGTTGAACCCGACACTCCCAAGACATTTGTAAGTAAACCTAGTATTTAGTATTCTCCTATATCTACTTGGCATATGCAGCAGCTGGTTACCCATGCATTCTGGTAATATGAGGTCATTACCATAAGGACACTTATTCTAGGGACTACATACATAGACACCCTAGACTCTATCTGAGGTTTTTATGGATCTAATTTTAAATACTATAGATAAATACACTTTAGAAGATTCTATTATCTTCTTCTTCTCCTCCACATTTTGGTTTCTATGGCTCATTTTATTGTATTGAGTGCATTTTCGGTAGAGATTGACACTCTTATATGGCTCATTTTTTCTTTGTATTAAGGTGCATTTTTGGTAGAGACCGACACCTTCTAGATTGAGTTTCACCATGAGGGGGATGATATTCATGGTGAACCTAGTTAGTGACCTATGAGAGGCAACATCCTCTGAGGATGACCTCCAAAGGCAACATACCCATGAGTGGCTGACCCTGAGGCACCCATGATGACCCTGAGACACTTAGACGGCTGACCCAGTGGCAACAGATCCAAAGAAGTGGCTGACCTTGTGGCAACAAATCGAGAAGTATACACAATTGATCTAGTATTATTCATAGTTGGAGATCCAAGCACAAAGAAGATGAGCCTAGAGCAAATCATGTAATAAAGGAGGATGATAGGGTTCTTTATATGTCAACATTAAGGGGGAATGTTACCTAATGTTGACTTGTTTTTTTTTTTCTTTTTCTTTAGTTAGGATAGTGCACATTAAGGGGGAATGTTAGAATATTGTTAATGTGCACTATACCTACTTTTTGACACTTGTCAGCTTTGTTGACAATTGTTATATAGGCTTATGCCTATATATTGTAACCTTTCTTGTATCAATATATCTCATCTTGTTCATTCCATTATAGTCCTAACATTTTCAAGTAATTCCAAGGCTTGCAATTCACAAGAATCAACATGGTTAATGTCTATCTTGTGGCATCGGAGTGGCCAACCCTCATGTAATAAAACCAGTGGTAAATATTTATACCACACTTTGGGAATTCTCCTATCTTAACCTCGTTAATATCAGGACTACACATTTTCTCTTACTAACTTAAATCAAACATTAAGCTAGATCCATAGGCCCAACTGACCAAGGAGACCAATCAAATGCAATGCTTAACTAGAGCTATGTACACAATGCATAGTTAAGGTGATCATAAAAAAATCCATATAGGCACATCGTGTCTATCATATACCTTACTTTCTCAATTCATCCTTAACCTCCACAACTAGAGATAGGATCTAAGTTTTCCCCACTTGATCATTATTAAATTTATTCATATTTAGGTATGCTTATAACCCTTTTTCCTAAGGTTTTATCCATATATTATTCTAGTAACTATTGTTGTTCATCCTATAATGCTTTAGTAAGGAAGAGGTTTGGCTCAAAACTACAAATTCCAAGTACCATTTCCCAATGATCTCTTAGATACTCCACTTAATATCCACAATTTGTGGAGGGTTCCCTTCACTATTCCATAATGATTCACCAGTGAATTTAGACATGGAATAAAAAGACTTGCACATCAGTAGCCTCAAAGAACTTACTCTTCCCTTACCAAGCATTTATCTATTTAGAATTTATCTAGGAAAACTATGGGTTAGAAATTTATCAATGCTTGATAATTTGTTAGCCTATACCTAACTTTAGAATCCACTGTTCAAAATTTTGAGGATATTGTGTTGTCATTGATTTCAAAGGATTGATGTCATAGGTTGATGTCAAAATAAAATATGCCATTGGTTTTCATTGATGTCAAGGAAAATATTATAGTATTTATTATTATAATATTGATTGAGAAAAGCATTATAATATTTATTTTTGAAAAACAAAAGGCTTAAGAGTTTGTTGGAACAATGATTTAAAAATGAAGGCAAGATATTTATATTATTGAAGGCAATAATATTAAATATGAAGGCAAGGTTAAAAGGATTAATATTATAATATATTTATTATAATATTATAATATATTTATTATAATATAAATATTTCAAGTTAGAATATTATTTGAGCACCAAGAAATTGAAGGTAATTCAAATTAATTTTGAATTAAGGTGGTCGATGTCATATGGGGTTGAAAAGGACAAGGTGGCACCGACATTGGATGAAGACCAAATTAAATATATTAATACCAGTAGCTAAAGTCATTTAAAAAGTGGTTCAAAATTTTGTGCATGTATTAACTCAATATTTGATTCGTTGCATGCACTAGATAAGGAAAGGAAGGGACAGTGTAGTTTTCAATAGTGAACGACAGAGGTTTAAGTTCATATTGGTGTACATCAAATCCAATCCATCCAACTAGACTAGTTGGTGGCTGAGTTGGCGTGAAGTCATTGTGACGATGAGGTTTCGGGATTGAAACCCATCATGAATGATTTTTGTTTTGTTTGGCTTAGTTCATGGTAGGAGGAAATAAAATGCGATTGGCACCTCTGTGTTCTCATGGGCAGCATTAGCATAGCTAATCGTGATCCCTTGGTTGGGTGCCTTGCTCTCATGAGGTAAGAGTTTTGAATCACATTGAGGGCAGAATAAAAGAGAAATTTATTTTGGAACAGTTTTTGAGGGCACATTTTTATCAAAGCAAGTTAAGAGGTATGTTGAAATTATTCCTTCTCTAAGGTGGTTGGTTGAGCAAATATTTTAGAATTATAAGGTGGAGATAAAAGGGTTGATTAGTGTGTATTGTTGGAAATATTTGAGCTAGGGTTTGAGAACAAATTGTGCATTCATTTTTTGAATGAATTTGTGAAGTTTTCTTGGCATTGGTTTGAGTGACATTGAATTTGGATAAGCAAGTTTTAAGAAATCATTTTTATGAAGCAAGTATTATGATCAATATTGATCATGTGTTATGGATAGTTTTGATCATGTGTTAGAGTAGAGTTGAGCATATATAGTAAGCAGATAAGAGTAGTATTATGAGTTATTTTGAACAAGGCCTTTGAGAATGCTTGTAAGAAGGTCTAAGCAGGGTATGTGAGTAGGCCAAAGGTGGACTTGTGTATGATTTGTGAGCAGGTTTGAGATATACTTGTGAGCAGGTGTAAGATAAATTAGTATAGGTAGTTGAGCAGATTTGAGAGTAGACTTTGGAGTTAACCAGAGCAAAGGAGATAGAGTTCTCCTATGGATAGAGGTCCATAAACCAGATTAGTGGGAATAAAGTTCTCCTATGGATAGAGGTCAACAAACTTGAGCATAAAGGATTGGTGTCTCTTTTGCACAGAGGTCCATAAAATTTGTAATAGAGATTTGGTTCCCAATATTTGTTGAGAAAAATTTATAAGAAATATTTTCTTCGTGGATGTAACCCACATTGGGTGAACCACGTTAAAACCATGTCTCCCATGTGTGTGATGTAGGGTTATGCATAGTGGCGAATATTCACCTTGGGAAAATTTTAGGATTTTCAAAATTGGAAATTTGTGAATATGAGGACCCTCGACATCAGCCCATTCCCCTAAAATTTTCAGGACCAATTTTGTATTAGGGTCAATTTGCCATAATATATATCCAAGCATAGGCATATTTGTACTCGTTGGAAATCTCTTTTCAATCCTGATCTAATGGTGGTATTTTTATGAAGTTATAAGATTATTTAATAGGTCAAAAGTAGATCTAAATATGACCTTACATTTTAGGGTTTCAAATACCCCAAATTTTGGTATGAAGATGCTCTATTTGATTTACTTAGGATTATCCATGATTCACCTTGGTTTTGATTAGGATTCTCCATTTTTTTACAAGTACATTTTGAGTCTAACCCCTTATGCATAACCTTGGTTTGATGATTTGTGAATTATTTAGTGCTTTGATATTATTGTTGTTATCATTTGGATTTAAAGGTAAATTTTTTTATCTTATACTATTCAACCCCCCTCTCAGTATAAGCTTGTGTTCTTCAATTGGTATTAGAGCAGGTTCCTTTGTGAAAAGCTTAATATTTTGAAGGAATATCCTACAAGAACACATAGGAAAAAAGAAGAAGAATAAGAAGCCATGATTGACATGAAAAAGGAACTTATTGTTTCTCTTGGAAATTTGGAAATATTTAGAGAGAAGAATTCAAAATTGAAGGCTCAAATTCAAAAATATGAGGAAACAAAGACAAAGCTTCTACATAATCTCAAATACTTGAAGGTGAAGGTTGAAGAGGCAAATAAAATTAAAAAATATATGGCTAAAAATTTAGAAGCAAAAGAGTTAGAATGTGAAATATTACAACATGAAGTGGTCTCTCTAAGGATGGAAGTGAAATATTCTAAGGATAAGTTACACAGGTTTGGGAAAAGTTTAAAATATTTGGATAAAATTTTCAATACACAAAGATATTCATTTATCAAAGTAGGACTTGGTTTTGAAGAATGACAATGAAAATAGAAAGAGGAGTCAAGCTCCAAAGGAACAAAGATATCAAAGAAAGAAGAGCCCATAACCTATGCTAATATATTGAAAGGCAAAAGTATTGAGGAAGAAAACAAAGAGACATCATGGATAAAAGTCATTTATAAAAATGGCAAAGGAAGAATCATGCGACCATATCATTCAAGGAAATCTAATAGGTTACAAAATTTCTTCCATGTTATTGTTTTTCATGTAACAAATATTATTATAGAGTTTTACATTGCATGGTCCATGTGAGAAATAATGTTGATAGAAATTTCAATTCATTTGCACCTCTCATAGATTACAATATCATTAGTTACAAATGTAATAACTTTGGGCACAAGGCCAAATGGTGTAAAATAGTATTTCCTGAATCAAGCAATAAGAAGGATGATCATAAGGTTCAAAATAATATAACCTCAAAAGTTTGGAAATAAAGAGAGGAGCAAGAAAAGGAGAAGTCAATGTTGGTACAAACAACTCTTCATGCACAAGATAAGAGAAATCAGTGGTTTTTTTATAGTGGTTGTTTGAGTCATATGATAGGTGAAAAAAGTAAATTTCTTTCACTTAATGAAATCAATGGAGGATCAATAAAATTTGGTGATAATGCTTCTAAAAAAATAATTGGGAAAAGGACTTTGAGTTTAGATAATTTGGGGAAAATATTTATTATAACAAAATGATGAGATTTGGTTATGGCATCGAAGAATGGGTCATATAAACTTTGACAACATAGTGAAAATAAGCAACAAACAGACAATAAAATATTTACCCAAGATAAAAATACCACAAAGCACAATTTGTACACAATGTCAGCATGGTAAGCAAACAAGAACAAGTTTCAAGTCAAAAGAATTTTCTTCATCCAAACCATTGAAACTAGTTCACACTAATCTATGTGGTCCTACAAGGACAAAGAGTAAAAGGTGAAATCTACTTCATGTTATTTATAGACGATTTCTCCATAATGACTTGGGTGGCATTATTAAAAGAAAATTTAGAAGCCTTTGAGAAGTTCCAAGCATTCAAATTTCTAGTAGAAAATAAAATAGGTAAAAATATCAAGTGTCTAAGATCAGATAGAGGAGGAGAATTTAATTCAGGTGAATTCATAGAATTCTATGAACAATATAGGATCAAAATAGAATACTCAGTAGCAAGGACTCCACAATAAAATGGAGTAGTTGAAAGGAAAAACAAAACTATTGAGAATATGGCTAGAGCTATGCTAAATGAATTCAATATTTTAGATGGTTTTTGGAAATAGGTAGTTCATACAACTATCTATATCATCAATAGATCTCAAGTAAGATTAAATCATCACAAACCTCTATATGATATTTTGAAGGGAAGACCAACTACTATGAAGTATTTTAGAGTTTTTGGAAGCAAATGCTACATTATACGAAAAGAGAAAAAATTGGGCAAGTTTGATTCAAGGTGTGATGAGGGTATCTTCCTTGGCTATTATACTAAGAGCAAAGCATATAAATGCTATAAGAGGACACATACAGTTATGGAAAGTGTAGACACCAAATCCTAGTCATTTGCCTTCCCTCTTTGCCTTCCTGCCATTTCCACCACCAAAGCATAGCCAATTTAACCACCATTCATATTTCCCACCATTTTTGAATATTATTCACATTTATTTTTATTTATTTATTTTATATATGTTTAAATATAATATTTTATATTATATTTTAATATATATTTAATAAATATGTATTTATTTAATTAAATTAATCCCAACCATCCAATTTTATTTAATCTTGACCATCCATTTACATCAATCAATGACACACCCTAGATTTATTATCAACCCTTCGATGTGCTTTAATATCATCCACATGATTAGTGTTGTTGAAACCCTAGCATGTCCTTGGTTATATTATAAGTAGGAGCCATTTTGATGTCTCAACCTCAAAGTTTCCTAAATGTTTTTCTAACCCTAATTACCTAAGTTCCTTGAGTGCTTAAGTCTTTTATCAAGCCTTCTATACCCTAATCCCATTCCATCTGTTGCATATCACTTTCATCGCTCACCATATCTACCACCGCAATCTACATCCTCACTTGATCTACTTCTATAGAATTCCCCATCAGCCTTCAGGTGCCTTCAAGAACTTCCTATGAACACTAGGCACCTCTGGGTGCCTCCCTTCCAGCACAAAGTGGTCATTGGTATTTCCTGTAGTCACCAAGTATCCATGGGCATTTTACACTCCCGTTCCTAAAGTCTCCCTAGCCTCAAGGTGATGCTAGGGCATCGTCGTACCAAACATCTACATCAGGTTTTCTACATCAAAGCACAGTACATAAGTAAGACAAATCTACCCTTTATTTGTTAATTTTATATATGTGTTCCAGCTTTTGCCCATTATACTCGCAATATATAGTTAGTGTTTTATCATTGCATATAGAGGGCCTCACATTGTGGAGCCCTCACATATACTATTGACTATTTTTTTGTGTCTTTATGTGCAAATCTGAAGCACTACATCAGCATCTAGAGTGGCCCAACCTTGGATATCCAAAAAGCCCACTCAACCTTTTTGGGATCAAGAGGTGCTTGAAGACACCATGACCTTGATTGTTAGGGTGTTGAAGAACCCTAAATTTTTGTAATATTGTATCAATAAGATTCAAGGAACTGAGCTTGTAACAATGGAATTTCTAGGGTCCCCTTGTCAATAAAGAATTTATTCTATTGTGCAAACTTGGGTTACCTTACGTTTTATCTTGTTCAAAACATTATTTGTGTGTTGCATTTTTCATATTTCAAATGGCGATCATGGTGGGACCCCCTAAGGATTTCTATTTATGATCTATTTTACTAATTTTTTTACTATTTTCTATCATCTTGTAGGTTTTTTAGAAGCACAAATTTCATAGTTTTCACTAGATCTAGAGTTTCTAAAGTCTATAGAAGTTTGTAGAAGGTGCACGAAGCATCTAGCAACATCCGAAGGTAATCAAAAAATACCTAGAGGTATTTTTAGCCATCCAAAAACACCCACAGGTATATTAGAAATGTTTAGAAGTGCCCAGAGGCATTTACAGAGAGTTAGGAGCGAAGATGTATGCTTTCTAGTAAGTCAATTGTTTTAAAAATCCTAGTTTTTTGCTTTATGTATTTTGAGTATCTTTTGCATTTTTTAGATTTTGAACAATAAAATGGATCATAATTAAGAAATATAGAAATGAACGCATATTAGTTTTGCATTTTAGATATGCATTTCATCCACATATTCTGATTAGGAATTTTTGTTTTATGGATGCAAACTGCTGCATTTTGTGTGCATTTGAATTGAAAATCACATAAATTAGTGTTGCATCTTAGGGTTAAAGGCATTTTATTTCATATATCAAAGTTGGAACAATATTATATTTCCAAAATTATCCCTACCAGTTGGGTGATTCTAGGAAGAGGGGTGAACGAACCCTCCAGTTGTTATCTAGACAAGGGGTCTTAAGCAGTGTGATTAATGCCCTTTGGAGAACTTGGAAATATTTTGTTGGTAGTTAATTTAGGTTTATGAAATTAATTTTTTTTAGCATTATTTGTACACAATAGAAAAATATAAAACCTTAAAAATAATTCACACACATCATGATTCATGCAAAATAGTAGTGGTTAGATTTCATCACCAACCATTTATTGAAATTTGGTGATGGTGGCATTCATCTCCATCCACAAATATCTGCCCTTAGCCACCTTAGGAATACTCCTGAGAAAACTTGTTGAATTTCATCACCAAAAAGAATTGTGTTGCCCTACCTTAGCCATAGTTTTTCACCTTTGTTTCATTAAGAAAGATTAGAAAATCAAAACACATAAAACTAGCACATAAAATGAACACACTTTAAAAGGAGATACTTAATGAACGAGGTAAGCCACATTGGTTGAGACTTAGCATTGTTTGTTTCTTTCCTTAATATTTCTAGTTTTTGGGTTACATTTGGTATTTTAATCTACATCTTGATTTATTTTTCTCATGGCATTAACTCAAAATCAAAATAAAGCAATAATTCAATAAAATTTAATGGAACCTTCATCCACATTCCCCACCACTTCAGTGGTAGATACCTTGAATGTGATAGGCATATTTATCCATAGGTCCCTCACATTCTTTACCTTCCACAAACTTCCATATGGCCATGCCCCAAGAGGATTCAACATCTCCTAATATCCATAACCATATAACCCATATAGACATGGAAAGAGTAGAAGCCTTCATGAAGTCTTCTAATTATACTTTAGAGTCTATACCCAACTCACCTAGATAGGATTCTACTTTACAACAAGATCTTGTCTCTTCCAACCCCCATCCACCTTTACCCAGGTGTATACAAACCCTCTTTTTAAGGCATTAGTTGCACCTTCATACCATACCTCTATTCCTCAACCCTCAAGTTCTCCTGACACTTCATATACCTCCACCTACACCAACCCCTTGTATGAAGCACAAGTTAATGATAATTAACAAGTTCCAGCCTCACAAGTTGCCATACCTAGTATAACTTGTATCCCAACCACATCTTCCATACTATCTACCTCTATAGCCTTAGTCTCTGATAGAGATGTTACCGAAGCATGGGAACACCTAAATAAATTACTTAGATAGTGTTAAAACACTCAATAGCAAGTACAGGTTAACCCTATGCCTTTACATAACTCTACTTAGACTACCCTTGTCAAAAAGGGTCCACCATGGGCACCTTAGTCCTCGGTGGTCTCTATCCTAGTTCCCCATCAAGCCATACCATTACCCAACCTATTCCCATTGTCCAGCCTAGCCATAATATTCATCCATCAACATCATTTCATGATTCCACATACTTTCACTAGCAATCCCCCATTCATCATATTCCATCCAATTCACCTAACCATAAATATCAATATCCTCATCATTTAGTCACTCCACAACATTTCTCCACACCCCCACAAACCCATCAGGTAATTTAGGGCTTTCACATTCCTGAGGAAGACCCTAGAATCAAGGCCATGTAGAAATAAATAGATCAATTAATGCAATTCACTCCTAGCTTTTCAAACTAGAAACCAACATTGCATCAATTGATCAAAAAACCAATTCATCCTTTGGTACCAACCCCACCATATCCGATAGAATTTATGATACCCATGTTTGAAAAATTTAAGGGAACTGAGGATCCCAAATAATATGTGAGCACCTTTGTTCATGCATGCTTCATTATTCAAGACGATAATGCTCTCATGCTTCAAAATTTTATTTAAATATTTGGAGGAGATGCCATAGAATAGTACAATCAATTTCCAAAACATAGTATTTATACCTTTGAATAATTGATTGATCAATTCTTTGATCGCTTTATCCTAAATATCAAAAATAATATCTAATTATCTGATGTTTATGCCTTAAGACAATAGGATGATGAATCTATCTATGATTTTGGAAACCGTTGGAGGGTTATCATCACTAAATTGCCATTCACCCTACCAATGGACAAGCTAATTAAGATATTCACCAAGAGTTTCTTAAAACCCATCTATTGGATGCTCCAACTAAGAACTTATCAATCCTTTGAAGAAGATTTAGTTCAAGCTAGTGTCATTGAGGATATCAAAATCCAATAAGGCATCATTAAGCCCAAGAATAAAGAATAGAAAAACAAGGGCAAATACAAAAGAAATTATTTAGGCCAACAAAAATCATCATAGACTATCCCATCCATCCAATCCAATCAATTCAATCAAGTGGTCATGAGCCAGCCAGTAATGGCTCAACAACAACAACCTGTGCAACAAGTACCATAACAAATTTCCTATAATGTGATCCCCTCAACAACATAAGCTCCAATAGTTCAAAACACATTTCCACCTATGGAAAACCATCCCCGGTGATATTTTTTTTGATAGAATCACCAATATACCCCATTAGATGAGTCTTATGCCTCTATTTTTAGAAGGTTATATGAGACAAATAAACTTGCTCTGCCTGACATTAGATCAGATGACCTTACCAAACATAGTAAAAAATATCGAGAATACTTATATTACCCTTATCATAGGCAAAATGGGCATGACATCAATAATTGTCATGTATTTAAATATGTAGTCCAAGACCTTATTGAATTGAGGGCAATCAAAGTTGGTAATCCCCTCACTCAACAAAACCAAAACCTTGGTATATTTCAGACACCACTTGCTCATCACAAGGAGGTGCAATCAAACGTAGAGGGAGCTAACACTAAAACTCCTCCTAACCAAGTCAACCATATTCAACAATACCAAGGGTTTGTAGGGACAATTCATGTGGTCACTAGAGGTCAAAAAAATAATCAACAAAGGCAACAACCTCAAGCAAGTGTCTCACAACCATCTACATTGCCACCCATCCAAGTTTTTCCAATTCCATCATCACCCATTCATATACCTAGTTAATCAAATCCATCAAATCCACCCATCAATCATCCACCTCGATTAGTCATCTCATTGAGTAGCTAGTTAAACACAAGTTTGAAAATGACATCCACCAAATTGTCAATATATGAGCTAATCCAACAATATCCCCCACATCCGGAGGCATTAATGGAAATTCTAAAATCCATCAAATTGCAATCGCAATATCCTAATGCCTTCAAAAACTTTGTGGGGAGCATTCAAACATGCATGGAGCCTTCCATAAAATTTTATGAATTTGAGATTAATCCAATATCATCAGTATTAGTAGACCCTCCATTGCATATCATGGATCTAACTAACAAGGAACATTTCAAGAGAGTCCTCATTGATACTAATTCCTCTATCAATATTATCACCACATCTAATATCCATCATTTTAATATTCCTCCATCTCACATCACCAAATAATCCTTCATCCTCAAAGAATTTAATAATGATTTGTGCTCCACAATTGGAACTGTTGTTTTTCCCATCGAAGTAGGGGTTAAAATATTGCACACAATGTTCCACATCTTGGAAGGATCCATGGGGTACAATGTACTCCTTGAAAGACCTTGGATGAGGGAAATGAGATGTGTCCCATCCATTTACATCAATGCTTAAAATATATTCATGAGGGATAGGTACATTGCATACCAACAGATGTTAAGCCATTTAAATATTGCAATCTCATCTCAAACCCTTATGATTCCATGCTCCCTTCCACTCATATTTTTATTTCACCATCATTTAATCCATCCACCACTTCAACAACATCTTCATCAAAGGATCCCATTCCTAAAGATCTCCCCATCACCAACCATCATCAACATTCTATTTCTCCATCATCATCATCATTGACTACATGCACATGTGGTCACAGTCAGTCCACATCATCAACATCATTGCCATCCACATCATCAACATCATTGCCTTCCCAATCCAATACACCATTATCACCTAGTGTTTCACAAGTCAAATTGACAGATTGTGAGATACCTCTATTTCCACCATTTCTTGATCCATCGTCTGACCATGATCCTCCCACATCATCCCAAGTCTAAGTCCATCTCACCAATCCTATTATTGGTGAATACATGGTTGGTGACATCACCATCACACACCTCACCATCCCTAGTGCTAAGGATTTTGGTCACCCATGTAACCAATTTTTAGAAATGGGAGCAATTTATAATATAGGTTTAGCTTCAAATAACATTAATTTTGTATATGGGGGCATTGAATATTCATCAAGCCCAACACCCATAGAATAGCCCAAAGAACCAAAAGTTACCAATATTTCAAACATGTCAAGATTTCCATCTCGATACTTCCAAATTATTAATTGGCAAGGCCATGTCCTCGGATTGTATGAATAGGACGTGCATCAACCTATCGATGTTCTATATGAAGAGGTACACGGTCATTCAGTTCTAGGTTTCCACCCACTTTGTACAAACTCTTATTTTGAACAAGCCTTCCAAAGGCTTAATCTAAATTCAAGAGAAGAATCCTTCCATACTGATAATTCTTATGATGACATCTATGAATAATTCAAGCTTATGTTGATAATTTCAGATGAATCTGAAGAAGATTCAAATCCCATAATTCCCCATACTGAACAAAATGAGTTTTATCTCAACATGTTCCCCATCCATGAGCCCATATTTTGCTTACTTCTTCCACAAGAGTGAGCTGCCTTGACCGGTGAACCACCACATCCATTCCATTAAGCCAACTTGTAACATATGTACATAATTCAAAATAGTGGTTTTCACCACTACTAAAATCAAAAAATAAAAATAAAAAATCAAGCAAAAATCAAAAACATGTTTGCTTTCTTTGCATCACACATGTAAATACAACATTTAATAAAACATGTTTTGTGTTTCTTATTGTTGTTTAGGTTAACAAAGCTCTTAGAACTGATTCCATATATTACATCTAACCTTGTCCACCTTGCCCATAAGTCAACATGAATCCTCTTGATTTATTCACCCCACTCTACAATCCATACGATCCAACTAAACCAATTCCAATTGACATAAGCATTATTAATATGGACCAAATTTCCTTACCTCCAACCTTTTCTGAATTTGTCTTATTCGATGAACTATTAAGGGCTTCTGCCAACTACATTCCTCCCTTCCCTTCATCTTCGCCTTCACCTTCACCTTTGGATCCTAAGGTTTTCCAGGCAGATTTAGATGAGGATAAGCTAGAAGAGTTTGATGACATCTTCGATGATATTCATTTGATACCTACACCCCATCAGATTGAGGAAGGTTCCCACATGTATATTGAATATACCATCGATGTGGATCTTATTTCAGACAAAGATAATCCCAAAAAAATTTATCTTGGAAAATTTTTATCACTCTATGAACAAGAGCAATTCATATCTCTCCTCAAGAGGAAGAAGGGCATATTTGCATGGTCCTATAAGGACATGCCTGATATTGAAACTAGTCTAGTGATTCAAAATCTCACCTTAAAACCTAATTCTAAGCCAGTCAAACAAAATATAGGATAATGCACCCTATCGTGGCCCTCATGGTAAAAACAGAGCTTTAAAAACTCCTAGATGTGAACTTCATAGTTCCTATCAATTATCTTGAGTGGCTCTCAAACATGGTACCCGTTTGCAATCCTAATGGGGTGATACACGTATGCATTGATTTTTGAGACCTTAATGAAGCATGTCCTAAGGATGAATTCCCTCTTCTAAACATTGATACTCTTGTTGATTCCTGCGCTATCCATGAAATGCTTTCTCTTATGGATGGTTTTTTAGGATACAACCAGATTCGAATAAATTCTGATGACCAATAGAAAATAGCATTCACTACACCTTGGAGAAATTGTTGTTACAAGGTGATGCCCTTTGGCCTTAAAAATGTAGGTGCTACTTATCAATGTGCCATGACATACATTTTCCATGACTACATGCATAATATTATCAAAGACTATTGGATGATCTCTTGGATAAATTCAAAAGTCGACAAGAACATATTGGTGTGTTGAAAAAAGTTTTTGACCGACTTCTAGAGCATAATGCTAGATTGAATCCCAATAAATGTGTCTTTGGTGTTATCTTGGGTAAACTTCTAGGATTCATTATCTCCAAAAGAGGTATTGAATCCAAACCACTTAATGTTATACACTTGAAAGTATTCTATGCATGATATGATTACTATATCTATAGGTATACATGGCTAATACACAAAAACATATGCATAAATTTAATTCATAACATTGCATTTAACTTGCATCTACATTCCAAAAACAATGCATTCACCTACATTTCATATTGCATTCCATATTTCACATAATTGTACTTCATACACTGCATTCTCATCCACATTCCATATTTCATATAGGGATAATTTATTAATTTCAAGGTCTTAATTGGTCCAACAAAATTAATTTTGTCTTAATCAGGGTCACCTTCACAAAGTCATCCACACAATTCCACAAAATTAAATTACCTTACATACAAGCCACATTCACAAAGTCCTAGGTGTTTTCGGTCACTCAGCCACCCCTAGTGTTTTAAGCAATATCCAACATATATGTCAAGTTATTTTAGGACCATGACACATATACACTAAGAAAAATATTGATTTTGGGAACTAATTCTAAAAACATTCTTGAACCAAGCACAATTTTCACATCTTAAAAACATCTTGTGTCAAAAAGAGATAACACCATACTTAGTATAAACCTTGAGGTGAAAAGGGTCATCTTTGCTAGTCCCATAATGCAACATAGTCCATAATAACAATGGTTTGTACCATTATCATAGTTGCTTCAAATTCAAAATATAGAATAGTAAGGATAGGATACAATTCTCATCACACTTAGGTTGATAATCTGATTTACCAAAGATCTAAACCTTTTTCATCACACACCACTAATCATTGGGTTGTAAGGATCATACTACCTTTCCATTCATATGGTTAGGTAGTCATCTCCAAAATTCAAGAAATCAAAAAAAAAAGTTATGGACTATGGATTTAGCCTCCACTGAAGCTATAGACACTTGACTGGTAGTGGAGCATGCTCATGCGTGATGATGTCTCTTTTAAAAAGAGACCTCTGACTACTCATAAAGAAAATCTAGCCTCTTGGTTTCAACCATAATAGGTTTACCAAATTTACTCAAGATGAGTTAATGAACTCACTTGCACGCACACTGGTTCTTGATTGTCTCAGATGACAGATCATTACCTTGCTCTTGATTTGGTAAATGAACTAACTGCACACACATTTTGTCCTAGAAGGATAGGTAATTTTAGTGGGATTGTTTGATGCCACTAGGATGTTTGAGTCTTTGAAAAATAAGCAGTCTTCCATATCAATATCCATATATTCTTCCATATCAACATCCATATCTTCTTCCATGTCAACATCCAGGTGTGCTGATAAGTAATTCATCCCATATGCCACCAAGTCTAGTGCCCCTAATTAAAGAAAAATACTAGAAAAGGGTCAAGCAAATATCTAAATCATAAATTATTATTAGCACATGCCATCTTTTATAAATCATCCATACATTCCGTTTTGCATTAGTCATAAATATAAACAAGCATTAACACAAAGCATTTACACAAAAATATAACACAAAAGTAAAATCCATGTGTATATATATATATATATTAATATCACATGTACAATGAGTGCCAAATGGCTATAAATAATGGATATCCAAGGCTCATATATAGAAAGTGCATATAAGCACTAAGCTACATCCTCCAAGAAGATCCATGTGATCTAGCAGGAGTTCTAGACCTAGAGTTATGTCTAGACTGACTATGCCTAACACCCTTAGATACAAAAGAGGATGGAGGATCAAGAAGTGGAATATGATGTTCCATCAACCTATCCTCCAATGCCTCGATATATCTATGCTGATATCAAAGATATCATATGTCTACCTCGTGTCTTCGCTCCCTCTCCACTAGCTCTACTTAGAGAATCATAATCCTTGCATCCCACTCTACCAACTACTGCTCTAGTTGTTCCCACTCCTCACTTTGGCCTAGGGGTACATCTAGAACCTCATCCATCTCCTCACCATCTTCACCATCTCCCCCAACCATGGGTTCCTATTGACTGTTAGAGAAAAGGCACCACTATCTCTTGTAGGAATCCTAGATCCCCTTACCTTACGTCTCTAGAGCACCCTCACCTTAATTCCCCTACATAGACTCATCCTTAGACTCTTGACTACCGCCCAAATAAACCACTCGTTGAGGTGCTACCCATAGTAGCTACACTACAAATCATGCATCATACTTCATTGTCATCCTTGCATCCTCCATATTTGTGATGTCCACCTCCTCATCATCCTCCAAGGCCACCCTCCATGAATCCACACATGGTAACCCCACCTCCTATTGATGCCTCCTATACTACATCGAATCATAGAGAACATCCTACCTCAACCTAAATTTGTAGAGTACTCAGGTAAACTAAAAGTACTACACCTCACTATGATGCCTCCCAACCACCCATATAGCTTATCACACCTACCGTAGATACTCCTCATTCCCAATCCACTAAGAACCCAACCATGGACTCCATACCACTTGGGTGGATGTCAATCTCACCCATAAATCCTTGTACCAGTAACTCATCCTCACAAGATGACTTGGTTGCACCTCCTCCACCAACACCCATCACCTAGCACATGGTTGCACCCTACTAAAATCTTTCATGGGTAACCCCTCTGGTCGAGCAACTCTAAAGTGCTCCCATACCTAGCATTGCAGTAGTAAGATACACCCCCGTCCCTTCCACCCTTGCATCATCACATCATATAGCTCCCGATACACCTATTCCAATAAGGCAAGATCCCATGCATACACCTACCTCATGGTGAGCATATCACTCACCATCCCTATCAGGTTCTAAGGTAACCTAAACCTAGTGTTTTTTGGGACCATAATTATGGCCAACATGAACATCACCAAAGCCCAAAGAGGATCTAAATTCTTGTCCATGTACATGAAAAAATAAGGGATACCTCTGCTCTTCACCTTTACCCCCTCCCATGCATCGCCAAACATCCACCTCATATTTGTCTTTTGGTTGAGCCCAACCTCAACTTGGATCCCCTCTACCAGTACCTTGAGGATGCGATATACATCCTCCAAGGTAACGGTAACCTCACCCATGGTGAGTTGAAATGTCCCCCTATCTGCATCCCACCTCTATGCCAAGGCAAAGAGGTACCCCTCATCCACCCTAACAACATCCAAATGAGCTACCTCCACTAGCCCCACATCTCTAAGAAGCTCCTAGTCATCCCTCATAATCACCTTCTTCATCCCGGGTATATAAGGTGAATAACGGTGCTAAAAATCCAAAAATCTAAGCTGTAGCACAACATATAATAATTTTTAATAATTCAAAAAAAAATACACAATACAAAAAAGCATAATAAATAGGTTACCTCAACCAATCGTACTCCATTTGCATCCCTAAACCCCGCACTAGCTCCCTCCTCTACCATAGCTTCCGTGCTCTAAATGCCTCACCTCACTTCTCCTAACTCACCCTTCACTCCTTAGATGCAGCTTCTCAAACTACTCAAATACACAAATGAGCTTGAAACTTGCCCAAAAAGCTATTTATAGCTGCTTTAAATACCTTGAGGCACCCATGGGCGTTTTCTGGCACACCAAAGCACCTAAAGGTGTTTCTATAGACCACAAACGCCTACGGGCATTTCGTGTTAGCATTGAAACAATTCAAATTAGCACAAAATAGTAGCTGCCCCCAACCAAATCACTTCAAATTCCACTCATCAATGCATTCCATCATTTTATCAGGTTTTGTGAAGATTCCAATTGATTTGGACGCATCAATCTCATTTGCGACCACATTGACCAAAATTCACCAAACAAATTTCAAAAGCTCCTAAAATGGTCCAAATATTCACAAAATGATGACCATCAACATTTTTTATCATTCATACATCATCTCCACTTCATTCCACATCATCATTTACATATTTTCCAAGTTCAAGTAACATGCAAGTGAATCTTGTATCTAGTGGATTATTCTACACACTTGGCGATTGCAGTGATTTGCATCCATGCAATTTGGTAATATGAATAGCTTCCCATAATGACACTTGAACATGATCATCATCAGTTATCTCCTTGATCAAAAATACAATCACATTAGGTATTTCCTCATCTTTAGAGTGAAACATTTCCAAGAATAATTTGCACAAATGCTATCATTTATGGCCTAGTTCATGGGGCTTAAAACATGGAAAAAAATCAAATTTCATCATTCAAAATCTCCTTAACACCTAAGAGATAGGCACTAGCTAGGATGATTGGTTCCATCAGGGAATTATGTGAAGATTTTTCCATAGTCACTAGAATACCATCCAAGGTTGATTCTTTTTCCTTTGCATCATCATTTTGCATATCAATGATGTCGAAAAGGTAAAGTGTTTCAACAACATCAAATCACCCCAAATTTGGGACAACCACTTTTGGTTTTAATTTTCTTGCAATGGGATACTTCTTACATGATCATGGCATCTATGCTTGGCAAAAACCCCCTTCTCGCCATTGGGGAAAAATGGTATCACATTTTACATCATTCATATCATCCTTATCACCTCATATTTGCACAAAAACCTTCATCTATTGGGGCAAAAATAGACACATCATATCACATTTTTCAACAACCTCCCTCCCACTGTTGGGGCAAAAAAAGTATCACATTATCCATCATTCATTTTGCACAAATTTTTTAATTGGCTTGTGAGATTCATCCATAACCTCATTCGCCAATTGACGGGGTAAGCTATGCAAAATTCCAAATTATTTTATTCTTTTGTCTTCAAGCTCATATTCCAACAAGAGAGAGAAGCTGCTTCTACACCTGGCCAAAACAGGTGTCTCGTATTTTTGCACTACATTGTATTTCATGCAATGTAGTATAAAAAGGGGTATCTATAGACACTAAATCCTAGCCATTTTCCTTCCCTATTTTCCTTCATGCCATTTCAACCACCAAAGCATAACCAATTTAACCACCATTCATATTTCCCACCATTTTCGATCATTATTCACATTTATTTTTATATATTTAATTTATATATGTTAAAATATAATATTTTATATTATATTTTAATATATATTTAATAAATATGTATTTATTTAAGTGAATTAATCCCAACCATCCAATTTCATTTAATCCCGACCATCCATTTACATCAATCCATGCCACACCCTAGATTTATTATCAACCCTTGGATGTGCTTTAATCTCAGCCACAGGATTAGTGTTTTTGAAACCATAGCATGACCTAGGTTAGATTATAAGTCTTTTGCTAACCCTAAGTCCCTAAGTTCCCTGAGTGCTTAAGTATTTTATCAAACCTTTTGTGTCCTAACCCCATTTTATCTATTCTGTATCACTTCCCTCACTCGCCATATCCATCGTCGCAATCTGTGTCCTCTCCTGATCTACTTCTGTAAAATTTCCCATCAGCCACCAGGTGTTTCCTATCAACACCAAGCATATCTAGGTGCCTCCATTCTAGCACCAAGTACCCATGGGCATTTCCTACAGCTGTCAAGTTCCTGTGGGCATTTTACACTCCCATTCCTAAATCCCCCTTAGCCTTTGAGTGATGCTAGGGCATCATCATACCAGACCTCTGCATCAGGTTTTCTACATCAGAACACAATATGTAAGTAAGATAGATCTACCTTGTATTTATTTATTTTATATATGTGTTCCATTTTTTTCCCATTATACTCACAACATATATCTAGTGTTTTATCATTGCATATAGAGGGCCTCACACTATGGAGCCCTCGCATATATTACTGACTATTTTTTTGTGTCTTTGTGTGCAGATCTGGAGCACTACATCAGTATCTAGAGTGGCCCAACCTTGGATATCCAAAATTCCCACTCAACCTTGTTGGGATCAAGATGCGCTTGAAGACACCATGACCTTGCTTCTTGGGGATTTTAAGAACCCTAAATTGTTGTAATATTGTATCAAAATGATTCAAGGATCTGAGATTATAACAATGGATTTTCTAGGCTCCCCATGTAAATAAAGAATTTATTCTATTGTGCAAACTTTGATTGCCTTGCTTCTTATTTTGTTCAAAACATTGTCTATGTGTTGCATTTTGCATATTTTAGAAAGTACAAATGTGATAGTTGATGAACAGATAGGGTCAAAAGAACCATATCAAGAAATTATATATCAATAAGAAGAAAGTTGCTAAGAATAAGTAGGTGAAGAATCAAAAGAAGATGAAGCACAAAGAACACCACCTAAGACTCCATCCAGGTATGTGCAAAAGAATCATCCAAGAGATATAATTATTGTAAATCCAAATGAAAGACAAACAAGGAGGAAGATAATAGGAACAAGTGAACATGCAAATCTTTCTTTGTTGTCTAAAATTGAGCCCAAGGATTTCAATGAGGCAAGAGAAGATAAATTTTGGGTCAAGGCAATGGATGAGGAGTTGGATCAAATAGAAAAAAGTGAGACTTGGGAACTTGTCCCATGACCAAAAGACAATAATGTAATTGGAACTAAATGGGTTTATAGAAATAAGTTAAATGAAGATGGTCAAGTAGTTAAAAATAAAGCAATATTGGTATGCAAAGGCTATGCATAGGTTGAAGGGATTGATTTTGATGAAACATTTGCTCCTATTGTATGACTTGAGGCCATAAGAATATTTTTAGCTTTCTCAAGATTCAAAAACTTCAAAGTATATCAAATGGATGTGAAATCAGCTTTTCTCAATGGCTTCTTAGAAGAAGTCTACATTGAACAACCTAAGGGATTCAACCTGACTGATAAGCTAGATTATGTATGCAGATTAAATAAGGCTCTTTATGGACTAAATCAAGCCCCTAGGGCTTGGTATTTAAGGTTGGATAATTATATTAAAGAATAATATTTTAGAAAAGGAATAGTTGATAGCAATTTATACATAAAAAATGAAGGAAATGACCTGTTGATTGTGGTGGTCTATGTGGATGATATCATTTTTGGAGGCAGTAATTATAAGATGTGTCAAAAATTTGCAAAGTGTATGCAAAATGAATTTGAAATATCAATGCTTGGTGAGTTTTCCTTCTTCCTTGGATTACAAAATTCCCAATTAGAAAAGGGTATATTTCTCTCACAAACAAAGTACATAAAAGAAATTTTGATAAAATTCAAATTGGAGGATTGCAAAATAGTAAGTACCTCCATGGTTACGGGATGCAAGTAGAGTAAATGTGATGAATATTCTAAGGAAAATAAGATATTGTATAGATCCATGATTGGTAGCTTACTATATGTCACAACTACAAGACCAAACATAATGCAGGTAGTGGGACTAGTGGAAATATTTCAAGAAGCACCAAAGGAAACACATGTACAGGTAATTAAGATAATACTCAGGTATTTAAAAGGAACTATGGAACTTGGTCTTTGGTATCCCAAAAGTAACAAATTCACTCTCACAACATATACAAATTCATATTGGGTAGGCAATATTGATGTCATAAAGAGCACAAGTGGAGGAGCATTCTTTCTTGGAGAGTGTTTAGTCTCTTGGCTTAGCAAGAAATAAACATCTATGTCCTTATCCATAATAGAAGAAAAGTACATTACAAAATTTACTTGTTGTACACAATTTTTATGGATGAAGTAAACTTTAACATATTTTAAAATGGAGCATGATCATCCCATCTCCATACTACGTAATAATACAAGTGCCATAAATATTTCAAAGAATCCAGTGATGCATTCAAGGACCAAACACATTCTAATAAAATATCATTTTTTGAGAGTATGTGATGGATAAGAAAGTCAAATTGGAATATGTTACTACAAAGGAACAAATTACGGACATATTTACCAAGCCACTTCGCAAAAAAAATTTTGAGCACCTTAGAGGAAAGTTGGGAGTAATCTTACTTCCATACCAAACCTGATCACCTCAAGGAGAGTATGTGGGATGTGCTAAGCTAAAATTCTTATATTTAGCCATTGATGTCAAAGGAAGAGATATTTGAGTAAGGAGAGCATTCAGTCAAGGGGAGCAGCTTCTCAGGGGGAGCAGATTTGGAATTCAATGGTTGGAAAAGGAATTTTTAGAAAGGGTTGCCATCAATGATAAAGGGGGAGATTGTTGGAAATTTTGAATATATTGTATTATCATTGATGTCAAAGGATTGATGTCATAGGTTGATATTAAAAGAGAATATTTCATTGGTTTTCATTGACGTCAAGGAAAATATCATAATATTTATTATTATAATATTGATTGAGAAAAGCATTATAATATTTATTTTTGAAGAACAAAAGGTTTAAGAGTTCGTTGGAACAATGGTTTAAAAATGAAGGCAAGATATTAATATTATTGAAGGTAATAATATTAAATATGAAGGTAAGGTTTAAAGGATTAATATTATAATATATTTATTATAATATTATAATATATTTATTATAATATAAAGATTTCAAGTTAGAATATTATTTGAGCACCAAGCAATTGAAGGCAATTCAAATTAATTTTGAATTAAGGTGGCCGATATCATATGGGGTTGAAAATGTCAAGGTGGCAATGACATTGGACGAAGACCAAATTAAATATATTAATTCTCATGCCTAAAGTCATTTAAAAAGTGTTTCAAAAATTTTTGCATGCATTAACTCGATATATGATTCGTTGCACATAGTAGAGAAGGAAAGGAAGGGACAATGCAATTTTCAACAATAAATGATAGAGATTTATGTTTGGATTTGTTTACATCAAATCCCATCCAACAAGCTAGACCAACTAGTGGTTGAGCCGGTGCAAAGGCATTGTGAGGAGGAGGTTTCAGGTTTGAAACCCATTACGGATGATTTTTGTTTTGTTTGGCTGAGTTCATGATAGGAGGAAATAAAATGTGATTGGTGCCTTTGTGTTCTCACGGGCAGGGTTAGCACAACCAGTCATGACCCCTTGGTTGGGTGCCTTACTCTCATGAGGTGAGATGTTTGAATCACATTGAGGGTAAAATAAAAGAGAAAATTATTTTGGAATAGGTTTTGAGGGCACATTTTCATCAAATCAAGTTAAGAGGTATGTTGACATTATTCCTTCTCTAAGGTGGTTGGTTGAGCAAATATTTTAGAATTATAAGGTTGAGATAAAAAGGTTTATTAGTGTGTATTATTGGAAATATTTGAGCTAGGGTTTGAGAACAAATTGTGCATTCATTGTTTGAATGAATTTGTGAAGTTTTCTTGGCATTGGTTTGAGTGACATTGAATGTGGATGAGAAAGTGTTAAGAAATCAATTTTATGAAGCAAGTATTATGAGCAATATTGAGCATGTGTTATGGATATTTTTGAGCATGTGTT
Organism: Wollemia nobilis; assembly: GCA_028583015.1. NCBI lineage: Eukaryota > Viridiplantae > Streptophyta > Pinopsida > Araucariales > Araucariaceae > Wollemia > Wollemia nobilis. Next base: position 8,044,408 of record JAQPPZ010016936.1, read on the forward strand.
AGAGCAGAGTTGAGCAGAGACAGTAAGAAGGTTAGAGTAGGATTATGAGTTGTTTTGAATAGGGATTTTGAGAAGGCTTGTAAGAAGTTCTAAGCAGGGTATGTGAGCAAGCTAGAGGTAGAATTGTGTAGGATTTGTGAGCAAGTTTGAGACATACTTGTGATTAGGTGTAAGACAAATTAGTACAAGAAGTTAAAAAAAATTGATCGAAGTTAAGCAAAGTTGAGAGCATACTTTAGAGTTAACAAGAGCAAAGGAGACAGAGTTCTCTTATGGATAGAGGCCTACAAACCAGAGTAGTGGGGATAAAGTTTTCCTATGGATAGAGGTCCACAAATTTGGGCATAGGGGATTGGTGTCTCCTTTGTAAAAAGGTCCATAAACTTTGTAATAGGGATTTGGTTCCTAATATTTGTTGAGAAAAATTTATAAGAAACATTTTCTTCGTGGACATAACTTACAATGATTGAACCACATTAAAACCATGTATCTCATGTGTGTGATGATTTGTGCATTATTTACTGCTTTTATATTATTGGTTTTATCATTTGTATTGAAAAGTAAAAAGTTTTATCTTATACTGTTCACCCCCTCTCATTATAAGTTTTTGTTCTTCATCCACTAGCTAGCTTGGGCTCTGATACCAACTATAACAACCTCAAATTTCCAAACCAAATCAAGAGAGTAAATTTTGATCAAAATATATTTATCATCAATATAAAATTCATAGCTAAGTAATGTTTAAGCTAATATCAATCAAGGGTAGTACATAACCAAGAGAATTACAACATGGTTAGTGTTAAATCTTGTGATAGGAGTGACAAAATCCTATCTAACCTTACATTTATGTACCATGTTTATTAATTCCTTAATTAAAATGTTTCTTTCTATATTTTAATTAGGAGGTTTCATTACTTAATTAATAGCAAATCAATTATAAAATTACTTCTTAATTGATTAAGCAAAAATATCTATTACTGTGGAAACCATACATACATTATTAATCGATGCATAAAGACTACTTCATTCAGTTTCAAGAACTTTTACTTGAGTCAAAGCATATAAACCATTGCATCATAAATATTTGAGAATACATATCTATTATGCATTAAAACATCATCTCATTGGAAAGTAAATAACATTTAAACACCATCTCATGACAAGTCAAATACATCATTCATAGTCTATCTAATTAACATCATATTGGAAAGTAGATGCAACATTCGTATAAAACATCAAAGGAAAACCACAAGATAAATTCACACAACATATATCCTGAGAACCCTCATGGGGAATAAACCTAGCATCCAAAATATTTTTCTCCTCTCATTTCATAAATTTAAGTTGTCATAATTACAAGTATGAAAAGTATTACCATGTATCCTTTATCAATATCAATGATACAATTAAAGAAATCAAGTAATTCCTTTTTCAAATCATGATGTAGATAAGGAGTTCCACATTTTCTATTTTTTTTCTAAACCATAAAAACAACACATAAGAATCTCATAAATTCTTTTATCCACAAATTTATGAATTGATCATTGGATTCATATTAAGGAGGGGTCTCATCGTTTATCAAATATGGAAACCCATAATTCCCTTAAGAATTACTTCCACAATCATTCTCTAGAATTGATAAACACTCAACCCTCGACAAGATGATTTCTTCTAACTATATTAGAAGAGTTCGTTTAATAATAATGCATATTTCTATAATGTATGTAAAGAGGAAATCCATTCCTTATGAATGGATCTACTATTATTATCACAATAGAATAATATCAAGAACCTTAATTAAATTAAGGTAATTATTTCTACATGTAACCTATACATGTAATGTTAAGAATAGAATCCTATTATTAGCGTTAATCCTTCATGCACATATTTCAGGGTATAGAGAGGATTCTAAAACCCCTCTGAAAATTAGATCATATAATCTATTATTGTAGAGTCAATTTCATACTAATTTCACCCATCCCTTCATCCTAGGGTTAAACTAGGAAGAGTCTTAGAGGATCATTAATTGTATGAATGGTTCATAATGAGGACACCCCATAATTTCCTCAAATAATGAGTCCCATACTCATTCTTCCTTTTTGGATACACCCTTTTTTACAATAGGAGGTGTTCCTAAAATTTCATATTTTACTCAACCTTTTAGACATTTGATAAAAATATATTACAATAATATGGTCTAAGAATTTATGCAAATTTTATACAAATTTGTAATTTAAGTTACCCAAAATTGATCCAAATTTCATCCAATTTTTACCAAATTTGAATTATACTATATCTCAAAATGTTACACCAATTGTTAACAAAGTTTCCCTAGGTTTAAATTTTGTAAATGTATTCTCATAATGTTTAACCCCACTATCTCTTTTTAAACTAACTCCATTTTAAAAATCTAAAGCTACCATAATTAGATAGAATGATGGTTTATAGATTGTGTAGAACCCAATAGTTATAAAGATAAATCTCTAAATTATTAACCAATGAATATGTTTAACTTTGTTTAACTTTGTTTAACTTTAACCCAACGATCCATTCTTAGAGGATTTATATTATTTTGTGTCAAATAATACAACCAGGTCAGACAACACAGTTAGTTTAACCAATGTTATACTTTATAGATATGCTAGAGCATGCTATCCAAGACCACTACCCTAATCACTTTAATATTCGATGGCACAAAACTCTTTTTTAATAAAATGGTTTATTTGTTTCTTGCCCTTATAAACAATTAATCAGTCAACTGACATAGTTAACCAATAAAATAAGTTTAGAAATATCACCATGTGGAGTCTAACCATAGTTTAAAGCAACCCAACGGTCCACACGACACCTACCTTCTTGGTTAGTGTAACCACTACTAGGTGGTAATTTCAATGGGTGAGCCTTCTCCTATTTGAAGTCCCCTCACACTGTCGGAGAGTGTGGGTGGGACTAATGTTTACATTATTTCATAAAAAAATATTCTACATTACAAAAACTATTTGTTTGTCCATCGATACTTAGTCAACTAATAAAGGTAAGTCATATGGCGGGTCAAAAAAAAAAAAAAATTCAAATAGGTGGTTTAACCCTTAATGTAAGTTCCTGGAGCTAGCACTACCAACCATACCTAGCATGGATCTCGACCACCACTTGGTGGTCAAGTGAGTATGGGAGACTTTCTCCCTTAAAATCCTATTTAAGCCCAACATGTCCCCATGTGGGACAATGCTTGTGAGCCCTTCTCAAGTTTATCACCTATGCAAGTGTGAACATAGTCGAGCACATGGGGTAAGTACACATACATACATACTATCCTAAAAAAAGCACTAGTAAATCAGCCCTAAAGATAAAATGAGCTTTCAATAAGACGTGATCGTTCCCTACAAGGACTATCAATCGAAGGTGGGTGTCTAGACTATTCATGAAAGACTTGTCATAGGCTGGTTTTAAAACTGCAAACATTCTAGACATCGATACCTTTAAGGATATGCAAAAATAATTTCTACAAAGAGGTTGAATCCTCAATTTCCAAAACCATGCTTGGGTTAGAGTGAGACGTTTGTTACAATAGGTGCATACAAAAAAACTATACTAGTTCCACGTTAATAGATAGAAAAATTACTCTTGACTCTAATATAGTGAAGGATAGCAGAGCAATAGGATTAATCTATTTTATTATACAAAAAGCCTCGCATAGGACATACATCCCACATGTGTCATGTTATGGGAATGGCATGAAATAAAATCATTCATGTGCTATAAGAGTGATAACCACCAAGCGATTATCGTAGAGGTGTCATTGGTGCTTTGAATCAACTATCGTCCATCCTATCCAATGACCTCTTACAAGAATTATTTTAATTTAATGTTTAAATCACAACAACCCATTTATCGGGGTTGTAAACCCTAATTAAACACTCCCATATAGAAAAATCACAATAATCTTGGATTATAATTCATAATTACACATCATATGGTATTTATATCCTATTTGACCATTCCCAATTCTTACGATAGAGCTAATAAATCAAACTTGAATGATCAAGTCATTATGGTATGGAATGGTAATAATAATACAATAGAGCAGATAAATCAAACTTGAATAATCAAACCATTATGGAATGGTAATAATAATAATAAATACAAACCATTTGAACAAAAAAAGCCTAATCAATAATAGTGTATGCACTATGAGGCTAATAAAAATTGGAAGTTCTAACCTACTTACTTGAGGAGCTTTAACGCTTTTCTCATTTCTCCATGAATTTCTTCCAATATTGTCTAACGTCCTATTCTCCTTTCCAGGCTTCCTCCCTAAGACTCCCTTGATATCTCCCCTTATTTATTTTCATGAGGAAGTATTTATAAACTTACTAGGGTTCCATTTCGAATGGAGAAGGGGTCATTTTGAAGGAAGGGCCCAAGAAGATGATGATGCAAAAAATATGGAGTAATAGTGCCTTAGAAGACCCAAGAAGGTGAGACAAGGTAAGGAATGACATGATGATGTATTTAGGAAGGTGCAAATTATACCATATAAGTACTGAAATGACTGTAGCTATTTATTTTAAATTCATTATAATACCTTTTTGATTCAAAATTTCTTTCGTCCCAGTACTTAGAGTCAATAATTTATTGTCTCCTTCTAGATCATGGCTACTTTTCCTTTCCTATATTTTATCTCAATATTAATAGACAAATCATACTAATAATTTAGTGCATAGGTTATTAATTTATTTTTCTATTTCTTTTTATCATTTTGTGACCACAAAATGATAAAATAAATAAAATCTAGGTATTAAAAATTACTAGGTAAATAAATAAACAATGTCCATTAATATTCGCTATTAGTATTGACATTCTTCCTTCTTAATGGATCTCTTTTTGCTAGAATTATCTCTTTCAAGTACTTTGATGATGGTGATTGTTTTCCTTACCACATTTGGAAATACCTAAAATCATCAGATCATTAGTAATACCATATTCAACATTAATTATAATTAACTACTTATCCTATATGCCTCTACAAAATATGATATTCTACATCATTATTGGGACCTACCAAAGGAGGATTGTGATAGTAATTAATGGGATAGTAGATTGTTTCCCATTTTTATCCCCTTTTGTAGGTAGACAAGTTAAATATTTGATTATAAATATTCCTTTTCTGGGGTCATTTGAAAATTTGGTGGGAAAATAGAAATAGACAAATTAGACAACAACTATTGTACAAGTTAAAACAATCAATAAAGTAGTAATTTTAGATTTAGTTTCTTGCATGACTTTTTGACCTGGTGAGTTAGCTTACAACCTTCTAAGCGTACACCTTTTGTTGGATCTCAAAGCAAGGGCCCACTCTTAAGGCTAGTGGAAGGGATTTTTGCTACAATTTAAGGTTTTTTCATTGTTTTTTGTAGTTAATTTCAGTAGTATTAAATGCTCTACTTTCCTTTTTTTCCCTTGTTTTTATCATGCATGTTTTGTTGTTGTCATAGCCAACTGGTCTTAATTAGTTTTTGTATTTTTCATTTTTTCATAGCATTTTAGTTTTAGCATTGCATTTATGTTTCCTTATTTTCAATTCTATTTTAGTATATTTTAATTAATTTTACAACATTTTACATTCTATCATTTCAATTTTAGTACTTTTTGTTTGCAATTTCAATTCTAGCAATGTAGTTTAGTATCTTTTATTTTTAGCATGTTCAATTTTTGCAAATTAGTTAGCTTTTCTTGATGCAAAGTGTGCTATTTAGTGTAGTTCATGTCTTTAGCAACATTACATCAGGAGACAAATATCAAAGCAATAGAATATCTTATTGAATGAATAGAAGTGATACAATCCAAATGGAGCTATGAGGCCATTTATATAGAAATATGGATTCCTTGGCCAACACTCTAACTAGCTATGCAAGGGGAAACCTCACACATTTACAACTTGCACATTGGCACTTGTGCATTCATTACATTGCATAAAGAAACTAAATAAGTTCCCCCTAAAGTAATTCAATGTTCTAAGTATGTACCTAGGAAGGTACGTTTACATGATCTATATGAGATTCTTTTGAATTACTTAGATGATCTTTGAATTTTTGAAATTTGATCTTTTCAAGTTCTTTTGTAAATATATCTACTATCTTATATTTTGTAGGAACATACTCTAGGATGATGTGCTTATTCTAAAAAAATTTCCCGATGAAATGATATTATGCTTCAATATGCTTTGTTATTTTATGTATGATCAGATTCTTGATCATTTTTAGTACTCCTAAATTGTCACATAATATAATGGTTGGAGTTCGTTTAATTCTCATCTCGGCTAGTATGTATTGTATCCATAGATATTCGTAGGAGGTATCTCTTACTACTTGATATTATGCTTCAGTTGATGATTGTGCTATTGTATGTTGTTTCTTGTGCCAAGATATGGGTCCTTATTCAAGGTAGAAGACATATCTTGAGGTAGATTTTCTATCATCAATGGATCCAACATAGTTTGAATCTAAGTATCCCTGCAAAAAAAATCCTTTGACATATTTTAAATAGGTTAGTCCATAGTTTTTAGTCTTCTTGATATATTGTAGTATCCTTTTTATAGATTTACAATGAATTTCTCTTGGTTCTTGTATGAAACCTGATAGATAATTTTTTGCAAAAACAATATCTAGTTGGTTGTTTGTTAATTATAGAAGACTTCTGATCAAATGATGATATAATATCACTAAACTAGTGGTGTTTCATAATTTTTGTATAGTTGAATCCTTTGTTCCATTGGTGTATATTTAAGCTTATATTATGCCATTCTGTATTTTTCTAGAAGGAATTTTGCATATTTTGATTGAGTGATTACTATTTTGTCCTCTCCTTGATAAATTTATTGACCAAAATAGTAAATTTTTAACCCTAGATCTATCATTTCAAATGCCTTATCTAGATTATTTTTTATATCTCTTATCAATTTTTCTAAGCTTCCAGTAATAACAATGTCATCAACATATACTATGAGAATCAGGATATCATTTCCAATTTTATTGGTATATAAATTGGGGTTTGATAAACTTTTTTTGAATTTATGTTGTAGTAGATGATTGTTGATCTTTATATTCCAGACTCTGGGAGTTTGCTTTAAACCATATAAATATTTATTTAATTTGCATACATTATCTTCCTATCCCAAAGTGATAAAACATTCTGGTTGTAACATATAGACTTCTTCTTCTAAGTCACCACTAAGAAAGGTACTTTTTACATCCATATGATGAATTTTGCATCCCTGATGTGTAGCTAGAGTATAGACCATTGTAATAGTAGCCATCCTTATTTTTGGTGCAAATGTTTCTTCATAGTATATTCCTTCTATTTGAGTATATCCTTTTACCACTAAATGAGCCTTGTATTTGTATAGTATTCCATCTGCTCTATATTTGACCTTGTAAACCCATTTACATCCTACTACCCTTTTTCTTGGGGGTAATTCCACTAGATTCTATATTTTATTCTTTTTAAGTGACATATATTCAGATTCCATGGCTACTTTCTAGTGTGAATCATTTAGTGTCTATAGTGTTGATGTTGGTTATTCTATATTACCCAACATCCCTCTATTCATTTTGGTTATGCTATGATTTTGAGGTCTTGTAGTAGTATGATCTAACATCATTTCTAGATTTTCTTCTCTAAATGTATCTTTGAGCCATATTGGTTCTCTTCTAGGAGATTATTTTCCCTATTCATGAGATTCTAATTCTAACTCTTCACTTATTGTATCTTCTTTGAATAGATCTAGAGCTTCTGTGTCATCACCTGATTTTCCTATGTTAACTTTAAATTTTTCATCAAAGACTACATCCTTACTAATGTAGACCTTTTTTGTATATGGATATAGTATTCTATATCTTGTAGATTCATTATCATAAGCAACGAATATCCCTACCATGGTTTTGTCATCTAGTTTAGTCCTCTTTTGTTTTGGAATTTGCATATAGGTTTTACATCCAAAGATTTTTTATTTTTCTATGTTAGGATTTTGTACTGACCATGCTTCTTCTAGAGTGATACTTTTGAGTACTCTTGTAGGTATTCTATTCTGTATGTAGAATATTTTTTGTACTGATACTGCCCAATTTTGGTGATTAAGTTGTGCCTCTTTCAGCATGTACCTAAACATTTTCATTGTTGACCTATTTCTTCTTTCTATAATTCCATTATGTTGAGGTGAATATGTTTTAGTGAGTTGTATTTTACTTCCATTTTCTTCTAAAAATGAGTCAAAATATTTAGAAATAAATTCTCCTCCTCTATATGAATGAAGTGGTTTTTAATTCTTTCCTGATTCTTTCTCTACTATGATTTTGAACTATTTGAAATAACTAAACGCATCTGACTTGTATTTCATGAAGTATACCCACATTTTCCTAGTGTGATCATCAAAAAATAACTAGAAGTATTTATGTCCTCCAACACTATCAACTCTCATTAGCCCACATAAATCTATATATATTATCTCTAGAGGTTATTGAGATTTGTGTTGATGTATTTCGAAAGTTCAATCTAGACATTCTAGACATCCATTAGTCTCTAGAGATAAGTTGGGTAATCCTTTAACATTTTGATACTTGAATAATTACTTCATTTAAATTTCACTTGTATACCCTAGACGCTTGTGCCATAGATCTAAGGCTTTGACTGAAAGTGCTAAGTGAGTAGTAGTATCTAGAACAAATAGACCATTTTTGTAGGAACCTGATGCTATCATTTTTTCTTTCCTGGAGATGTGACATTCTAATTTTTCATTGAAATCTTTGAACTCAACAATTATGTTTTGATCCATGATTTGAGAAACAAAAAGTAGATCAGTAGTCAATCCTAGAACATATAGTACATTCTTGATTATTCCTTTTCCATATCCTAGATTTACTAGAATATTGACAATTATTTTTACTTCAAATGTATTGCTATCTACAAGAACAACTGGGTTCTCATGTATCTTTTTTAAATAATTAAACCAATGAATGTTCCCAGTCATATTCTTGCTTGCTCCTAAGTCTATATACCAATAAATATAGTGAATGAATTCATGAATTGATAATCAAGTTTTGTAGAATACCTTATGACTCCTTAGGATGATCAATATAGTACTTTTGTAAATTGTAGTTCAAATTTAAGTTGATATTGTAAAATATAGAAAAACACAACTTCTCTATCTCCTTATTACTCTTATTGAACTATGTACTATTTTCAATTCTTTGAAGAGGTTTTGAAGTTGGTATTTATTTTTCATCTTTTAAGTGTTTTTTTTTTTGAGACAACACTATTAAAATCCCAAATTTTGAAAAACTTTAATAAACCTCTTTAAATACCCCTTTTGGTTGATTTTAATGTTTTCTAATTTTCAATTCCTAATTTTGATGTTGTATTCCTTATAACTCCCAAATTTGGAAAAATTAAAAAAATAACATTTGCAAGTAATTCAACAATAATATCCCTTATTCCTCCTTCAAAACTTTTGCAAATATTAACAAATCTAAAGTATGTTTTTTTAATAAATATCTAATGTTGAATATTGCAATAGATAAAAAGTTCCCTTATAACTCCAAAGAATGTAAGTTAAAAATAAGATTACCTCAATAGCTCTTTAATGTTGTGCACTAGAAAATTCATAGCTACATGTTGCATAAAACTCATAGGCATTCAAAGCCCTCTTTGACTGATACAAACTCATTCCTCAATTGGAAATCCTTCACTTCTGCAACTAGTGGTGAAAGATATCTTTGGATATCCCTTGCAAGGTTTCTCCAAATACAAGTAATGTTTGTTGGTTTTATGATAGCATCTTAAATTTCTTCCTTACAACATTTAATGGTGTATAGCCATTTCATCTCGATGCTTTAACTCCATTTGACTACTCCCTTGCTTTGCTTAGCTACGTTCTACTTCACACATTATTGTATCTTTTGTTCTCCAAGATCGACATCTTAATAAGTATGGACTTCATGAAAAGTGTCACAAAAAGCATTACAAAACAACTTTTGTAATGTTCCTTCGACAATGATGAACATTCATTCAATAGTGATAAACATTTCTTCGATAATTATGAACATTCATTCGGTAGTGATAGACTTTCCTTCGGTAATGATGAGGTTGGTGGTAGTATCCAAATAATATTAACACCCTCCAACCCAATGTAACTCCCTTTAGGTGAGTTCTTGAATGTTGGAAGATGTAGAGAGTTTGTGGCTAGTGGCTTGTGCATGTAATCCTTCTTTCTAACGCTTCAAGGATGATATTGCAACCCTAATCTCTCCTTTATATTTACACACTGTGTGAGCTTGTTATGTTTCTTGGCATGCAAGATTTCTTATACACGTTGGCTTGGTGAGGATGATGGATGGCTATAGCTAGATAGATTCACGATCTCATGGCACACTTTTGATCTCTTCTTTTGGTGGATGCTCGCTTCAATGGACACCCTAGGTATAGCTCTTATCGCTGCTCTTGTTTGCAGGTCTTTAATGCCAATTTATTCCTTTCTTCAATGCTGGTTATAACAGTCAATTAGCATCCTTTTGCTTTATATTTTACATATATAACCTATCATTGAATGCTACCATTATTTCTATGTAATCATGAGTAATAATGCCTCCACTATTGCAGGTTATGTATTGCTTATAGGGTTGAGTTTTATGGAGGACAAATGGTGTTTTTAAACACCTCAACTCTTGGACATGTGAGCTCTTTGGTGGCTCTTCCTTTTGCTTCAGATCTGCAATTCATGTGAGCTTTTTGATATCTCCTTCTGTAACAACCCTAGTTGTTACTTCTCATCCACGAATTTTTTTTGAACCCATATAATAATAATGTTCACCTTTCAATGAGTCAAGAGTATAATAATGATCTAATATAAGGATATCTCAAATGCTCAGTAAGTGATCCGAGCCATAAAATATTAATCCAAAGTCACATTTAAATTCATTCATAGCCATTCATAAATAGGAGTACCATCTCCTTTATTTACTCCAAACCATCACCCTTTGATGTGAGGTTAATACAATGACTAAGTCCTTCATGAGGACATCTCAATGGTTTTACCATTAATTTGGTAGTTTTACCCAAAGTGAATCATCCCCTCCTCTCCATACTTTCCATGAAGACTAGTATCAAGGAGAGAGTCATTAATCTTATTATTTCTCGTAAAAACTTACACGTGACTTGGGATATACTCTTAAGAAAAATTATAGAATTTACTCATTTACTAGGTATGATGGTTTGGTGATGGTTTGTCATATTCCCAAATGTGTTGAGTGTTTGGTTTGATTTTACACTAATGCAATAAATAAGATATAGAAATTATAAACATCCATTAATCATCATACATTTGATAAAATAACCTAATCAAAGTATTTCCATTACTTGATCAGTTTCCAAATCATATATCACCTAACATATATTGGAGGTGAATACTACATTAGAAGTCTTCTTCTCTAATATACAAAAGCATGTAATACAAAATACATCAAATAATACAAATTTTGGCTATTTATAAATCAATAATTTCAGCCATCCATAATTTTCAAATGTTCATTTAGGTTGTCTATCTTGATATCAAATCTCTAATCAAATTATCCGATATTATTTGATTTCCATAATATCATAAAATCAATCTATTTTACTATAATATAAAATACTAATATAAAAAATAAGACACTACATCGATTTATACATCAATGAACATATAAATAAAGAGAAAAACCTCAATAATCCTATATTATTTGTGCTATTAGATATGTTTACTATAACCAGAGTTGGTGATAGTAAACAAAATTTAATACTCATTCTTTAATATATATATATATATATATATAATTAATAAGCCATGCCTACATTATACAAAGGTACTGGACCAAATCCAATTTAAAAAAAAAAATTAATTATCTTTATTATAATCATTTATATCTCACTTGTTTCGAGATTGAGTTCCCTTTATTCCCAAATAATTTTACTAGACCTGAATTTAGAGTATATAAATTAGGAGTGCAAACTGGAAATAAAGGTCAGTAACCTCATGATCAAAGAGTTAATAAAAATTTAGTAAATATATCGAAAGTATATTTAGACTTCTCATGATATAAAGATATTTATCCCATGGTAATATGTTATATTATAGGTCTTCAAATAAAAAGGTTAATGAAATTATTAAGAAATCAATAATCTATCAAGGATATTTGTATTAAAATCATTGCCCTACATAGACCATGACAAAACAAAATAGTGATTTTAGAACAATACAAATGGTGATCCAATGAATTTTAACTAAACAATGTCCTCGACATAGGTAAGACATAGTGCACACCAGTATTTCAAAACCACTTTGGCATGGAAAAGAACAATGCGTATTGAGATGACTGTTTTCATTGGCGATAAAAATATTAATCAAAAGTGGTTCAGCTGCGATCCAAAAAGGACTAGTTTAACATTTGTACCTAGCATTGGGTTCTTTGCCATGAATGGTATTGGCAAAAGCTAGGGTCCCTTACATTATTTTATAGGTATGGAGATATTATAATGACACAACATTGACACAACCATAAGAAAAATACTAAAGACAGTGCCATGCAATGGGGAAAATGTGCTACTCTAATCGGTAGTGAAAACAATCTTGAACAGATCAACTACGCACTAAGGAAAATGACTTCCAGATTTAGGTTCAAGCATTCCACAGTGACGAAAAGACCTTAGAAACATAGGGTATTAGTTGGTTTTGAATGAAATTCCAACAGAGGTCTCAACATTCCATTACATGAGAATTAGCACAGTTAATTGAATTTATACGATTCAAGCATAATAAAGGTTTGTTTTATAATGTTGATCAATGAGATGAAATTTCTGTTGACACCATGCCATTAGAGCATATGCAACATTTCAAAAATTATTTGCATAGACCACCATATATTCTCATAACTATGATCATGTGGAGGATTCTGTTGTATTGTCATATGCAAGGCTAAGATTTGATTTAAAACAAAGCATCACTCTTGAAAAATCAAATGAGAAGTGCTATAACAAGGTCTATTTTTTTTTCAAATTTCTTTCTACAGATCAACCCAAACATTCAGTCAACCCTAAGAATGAGCTACTCCAATGATTAGTTATCTTTCATAATTTTCTATGACCATTCACAACGGTCACTTCCTACATCACTATTAGAGCTATGAGTCACAATGAGGCATGCAAGACATAATAGATTGGCCAGTGGATGATTAAACTTTCCAATTTAAAATATTCTATTTACAATCAAGGCCAACGTGGCTTCTATGATCTTGGATAAATGGATTTAAAGCAATGGGATATTATTACATCTATACCAAGGTTCCAATACTTAATGATATAATACATAATACCCTCATTTGGATAGCACTAACAGTATTAACAATAATATTTGGACACCCAAATTAAAATAGAAAGCAATGGGATTACAAACAACTCTCCAAATATTAACACGAATCATCATTCAGGGTAATAGAGTAAAGAGGAGCAAACAATTTAATCATACGTAAAGGAAGAGGAAACTTCCACCCTGGCTTTTGCAAACCCCAAACTAAGTTTTGCTTGAATGTTCTCCTTTCGTCCACCCCCTTCTAGCCTCTTCTCCCGCATAACATAAGCTAGCCTTTTTTTCATAAATTCTAAGGGAAATTTATAGCTCTCTTTCCTCTTAGACAAGAAATATGTTTCTAAGTATATATTTTATTTATTATTATTATTATTATTTTTTGCTTTCTTTCTTTCAAAAAAGATGCTTCTAAATATATTTATTTTTTTATCTTCTTTTTTGTTATCCCATGAGTAAGCTACTTTATATGTTATTTTAATGGAAATGGAATCCATAGAGATAAGAAAATAATATTATCCACCATTTCAACCTTCCCAAACTAGCCATGTGCAGGAAAGCTTGATTATTTAATTCTTCAAGGTAGTTTTTTTTCCATGTTTTAATCCAATCAAAATTGAGCAAGTTCATAAAACACAAACTACTTAATTTCCTTCTAAAATAGGATCAACTAGATCAAATAAGCATGTTAAAAATAAATCCTTTACTTTAAAAATTGCTCAAATTAAGATTTTACAAAATCATTATAAATTGCATGATATATATATATATATATATATATATATATATATATATAAAAAAGTAATTTGAAAAATGCAAAATATTATTTAATGTGCATTTTCAAGTAAAATTCAATTAACCAAACTCATGCAAATCAATCATGAAATCAAATATAAATCACACACAAATGGCATACAAGAACTCGATGCATGTGCCCAGTATCCCCCATCGCCATTTTTCCTTTTATTGTACGGGACTTTTAGAGTAATACTCAAGTAACACCACCATAAGGGAGGTAACTAGTGATGATAGGTATATGAGCTTTACTTGCTGATTTGTCATAGTCATCATTTACCTTCTCATATCTTTGTGGTCAGTCTTCTACCTATGAGAATAAATGTTCATGTAATAAAGCAATGTAGCATCATTTTATTTTGAAAAATACAATGCAAATATTTTAAGCATTAAAACCAGCTATCACTACACCAATAGCATCTTAAAAAATAGTCCTCCAAGGTGGGATGTGACACCTTTGCTTGGCTGCAAGTCTGCTGAATAACGACGTGTGAGCTCTTTGGTGGCTCTTCTTTTAGTCATAAATATGTTGCTCATGTGAGATTTTTGATAGCTCCTTATCTTAGTTGTAAGTTTGTTGAATAATAACATCCTTCTACCCCCCTGTGAATGGTAATACCTTGGTTATTCCAAGGAAAAAAAGAGGTGCCTTATGTAATATGTAATTCTTGCATCAAAATGAAGAATTTTTATAATCCTTCTTATTTCTTTTTGATGATAGTCAATCCAAGTTAATGAAATGAGGATTCCTACACTCTATGCCAAAAAAAAAACCCTTATATTCTCCTTGAATCTTGAGACTTCCAAGGTATCGATTTGAGGCTTCCTTAAAGGATATCAAAAAAGTGGTTTTCTACTCCACCTTTCTGCTTGTAATGGTGACTTCTTTTGACCAATAAAGTGTTGTAGTTTTTTGTGCTTCTTAACAACACAAACTAATTTAGAGAAACTAGTTAAAGAATTAACTATAATGGTCCTTAATAGATGAACTATAAATGGTAACAATAAATTCACATTATTTCTCCACTAATTTCTCAAAATGCTCTTAACAATTTCACTGCAATATTTCAATTATAATATGGAATAAATTCTCGCATATTTCACTATAAACATAGTTTTAGGATGTAGTATTGTTTTTCAAGATATAATATAGGTAGTTGATAGATAGTTGTAATTTTATAATCTAATCAACTCCAAATTAAATGTGTAAATGAACCTTAAAAATAATTTTCCTTTTTTGCACTTCTTTGAAGACTTATAGTGCAATATTTTTCTCTGTTTGCAACTTTCAATCTAAATAAGGTGCCTTAACAAATCTGACAAATGATCCAATTTTTGAAGTTTAATCAATGAATCTGATTGCACCCAAGTTGCATATATTTTTAGAGCTGAAATTCTTTTGTAGAGGATGTATATTTTGGTTATTAGGTTCACCAAGCTTGTTGCTTCTCTATAATCTTCTTCCTAGATTTGGTAGATCTCCTTCTAATCTTCTACCTTCTTCTTTTGGGCTTGTTGTTGGATGGTGATAACTGTACCAAATATAGCGCTTATCATAACCTTCCCCTTATTCTTGTTGAGCTCTTTAAATGATCTCACAACAATGGAATTTACAAGTAGTAGGTCCAAAGGTGTGTTTATTTTGTAAAACTTGTATCAATGACTTTCTCTATTCCTCTCTAGGAATGATTGTAGCTTTCATACCACTAATGGCTTTAGCATAATTACATCAAGAGACAGAGATCAAAGCAATATAACATCTTATTGAATGAATATAAGTTATACAATCTAAATGGATCTATGAGGCCATTTATATAGGAATATGGATTCCTTAGGCAACACTCTAACTATTTTTTCAAGGGGATACCTCACACGTTTACAACTTGCACATTGAAACTTGTGCATTTATTACATTGCATAAAGCAACTAGATAAATTCCCCTAAATTAATCTAATGTTCTAAGTATGTACCTAGGAAGGTACATTTACATGATCCAAATGATGTAATATATTCTACTAGTAGTTTTCGTGAAGACATTGTGATTCTCTATTTGTATTAAATAGCCTACTACCTCGATTTCTAACTAGTAGTTATAAGACCTCTATCACATAAAAAATTAGGATACCCCTTGGTTTTGAAAAATGAATTAAAGTGAGAGTATTAATGACACTCATTATTTCACATTCAGTGAAGCATTAGAATATTTAACACTACCTCAAATATTTCACATTAGATAAAATATTTAATTTTCAGTTTGAATGTTACTTGGTATTTTATCACATATTGTTTGGTCTTCTTGCAACAATTTGAAGGTTCCTCCAACTAATGCAAGTGTTACACTTTTACATAAAATTATTATGTCCTTTCCCTTGACTTTGATGTTAGCTTATACCTAACTTGG
Source organism: Wollemia nobilis (assembly GCA_028583015.1). Taxonomy (NCBI): domain Eukaryota; kingdom Viridiplantae; phylum Streptophyta; class Pinopsida; order Araucariales; family Araucariaceae; genus Wollemia; species Wollemia nobilis. The sequence goes on from JAQPPZ010016936.1 coordinate 8,060,991, forward strand.
CTATGGTTTTCTTGTTGTATTTTCACTTGGAAAAAATAACTATAGTGTTTCATATTTCTTGTAGCTCGACTATGTTTCCTCTTGAAATGATTCCCCTTCCTGGCTCAACTACATTTCCTCTATACTAGTTGATTCAATTGCATTCAATGATTCTTCTTCGAAAGTTAGTTTTGCTACATTTAGCTTTTCTCATGGTTTGGAACTTTGAATAAAACTACAGACTACTTTTGCTTTGCCTTCTTTAATATATTGTCTTGTGCAAGTTCAATGGTGACTCTGCTTGGCATATGGATACTTGAAGAAATTTACAAAATGAAACACCTTTAATAATGTTGCTTTGTTCTACATTAAACAACTCTTATAAGCACATATTCAAACCTTTATATTAGGCACTTTAATTCTTATCTTGACAGGTGGATTTTGGTACAACTTCTTATTACACTTAGATGTTCTTCAATAGCTCTTTAGACTACTTCCACTTTGCTTCTTCTTTCAATGTTTTCTTTACCTTTGACACTCTTGATTTTAGGTAGCTACCATCCTATATTCTACCTTTTATTCTTAGACATGTACATGGCTCTATTGTTGCCTTGGAATACTAATTGCTTTATGTCTCAAGCTATTTATACCTTGAGCCTTCTTCTCTTTGTCTTTGAGCCTTCTTCCCTTATTGTTGATATTTTTTCTCTTATTCTCCAGGATTTCTTTCCCTTATTTTATGTGTCTTATTTTTCTTATTCTCTTGGATTTCTCTTATTGTTGCTTACATTCTCTGATTCCTATAACTTTGAGACTCTTCTTTGATTATTCTCTAGAACCTACATATCTTATCTTTCTATTTTACTCTTAGGAAGCTTTGAATGCTTCTCAATCCTTTATGCCAAGGTCTATCTTATAAAAATAATTCTTATTATATATCACCTATATTTATATTAGATTTTTAGAATAGGTAACCTTGATCTATCTATCTATTTTTATCAAGGCCTCTCTTAAAGACCTGAATCTTCTATCTCTTTCAAGGTTTCACTTTAAGACCTGAATATTTCTCTATTAAGGTTTACCTTCAAGACCTGAATCCTTCTTTGTCAAGGTTTTTCTTTAAGACCTGAATCCACTATGTCAAGGTCTACCTTCAAGACCTAAATCCACTATGTCAAGGTCTACCTTTAATACCTGAATAAATTAATAGTCTACAACTTAAATCAATCTCTACTTATTGAAAGCTTTATGCCTTCTTGCACTTGAAGATGAAAGTCTTATCTATCTATTTTAGGAATATTATCACTCTTTTGATGACCAATATCTACTATGGTAATGTCGTAGGTCTCAATTAAGAACTCAAATGATGTCAAGGTGACTCATAATTCCCTAATGCTTCAACCAAATTTGAGATGACTTGATTGTACTGAATCCTTTAACATTCTCTTGAGTTGATATAAATTAGTGTTAGGAATAATTTTCTTTTGAACCCATATAATAATTGTGTTCACATTTAAATGAGTCAAGAGTATAATAATGATGTAATACAAGGATATCCCTTCAGTGAGTGATCCGAGCCCTAAAATATTAATCCATAGTCACATTTAAATTCATTCAAAGCCATTCTTAAATAGGAGTACCATCTCCTTTAATTCCTCTATACCATCACCATTTGATGTGAGGTTAATAAAATGGCTAAGTCCTTCATGAGAACATCTCAATGGTGTTACCATTAATTTAGGAGTTTTACCCAAAGGGAATCATCCCCTCCTATCCATACTTTCCATGAAGACTAGTATCAAGGAGAGAGTCATTAATCTTATTATTTCTCATGAAAACTTACACGTGACTTGGGATATAGTATTAAGAACCATTATAGAATTTAATTATACTAGATATGATGGTTTGATGATGGTTTTTCATCTTCCCAAATGTGTGGAGTGCTTGGTTTAATTTTACGCTAATGTAATCAATAAGATATAGAAATTATAAACATCAATTAATCATTATACATATGACAAAATATACTAATCAAAGTATTTCTATTACTTGATCAGTTTCCAAATCATATATCACCTAACATATATTTGAGGTGAATACTACATTAGAAGTCTTCCTTTCTAATATACATAAGCATGTAATCCAAAATACATCAAATATTACAAATCTTGGTTGTTTATACATCAATAATTTCAGTCATCCATAATTTTCAAATGTTCATTCAGGTTGTCTATCTTGATATCAAATATCTAATAAAATTATCCTATATTATTTGATTTCCATAATATTATAAAATTAATCGATTTTACTATAGAATAAAACATTAATATAAAAAAAAAGACACTACGTTGATTTATACATCAATGAACATATAAATAAAGAGAACAACATCAATATTCCTATATTATTTGTGGTATTAGATATGTTTTCTATAACCAAATTTGGTGGCAGTAAACAACATTTAATACTCATTATTTAATAAGATATATATATATATATATATATATATATATATATATATATATATATATATATATATATATATAATAAGCCATGCCTACATTATACAAGGTACTGGACCAAATCCAATATTTTTTTTTAAATTAATTATCTTTATTTATTTTTTTAAATGAAAAAACCCCTTGCGGGGCTGCCTTGGTCTGAGATACCATGAACAGGGGGTTCTACACCATCAAATTCACCCGGGAGTTGCACTCGACCCTGACCACACTAACATTATCAATTGGATTTTGGGTACCCAATTCAACTTTTGGTAAGGTGGAGATTTGAACCTGGGACCTCCCTTGGAGGATTGCCCTCTCCTCTCCAACTCACATACAACACCTGGGTTAATTAATTATCTTTATTATAATAATTTATATATAACTTGATTTGGTATTGAGTTACCTTTATTCCCAAATTATTTTACTAGACATCACTTAGAGTATACAAATCAGGAGTGCAAACTGGAAATAAAGGTCAGTAACCTTGAGATCGAAGTCAATAAAAATTTAGAAAATAAATCGAAAGTATATTCAGACTTCTCATGATATAAAGATATTTATCCCATGGTAATATTTTGTATTATAGGTCTTCGAATAAAAATGTTAGTGATATTATTAAGAAACCAATAATCTGTCAAGTATATTCGTATTAAAATCATTGCCCTACATAGACTATGACAAAACAAAATAGTGATTTTAGAACAATACAAATGGCGATCCAATGAAGTTTAACTAAACGAAGTCCTCAACGTAGGTAAGACATAGTGCACACAAGTATTTCAAAACAACTTTGGCAAGGAAAAGAACAATTCATATTGAGACAACTATTTGCATTGGCAATGAAAATATTAATTAGAAGTGGTTCGATTGTGATCTAAAAAGTACTAGTTTAACATTTGTACCCATCCTTGGGTTCTTTGCCATGAATGATATTGGAAAAATCTAGGATCCCTTACATTATTTGATAGGCATGGAGGTATGATAATGATACATCATTGACACATCCATAAAAATCATATTAAATACAGTGCCATGTGATGGAGAAAACGTGCTACTTTAATCGATAGTGAAAACAATCTCGAGTGGCTCGACTATGCACTGAGGAAAATGACTTCCAGAATTAGGTTCAATAATTCCAAAGTTATGAAAAGACATTAGAATCATAGGCTATTAATTTATTTATATTGAAATTCCAAAAAATGTCTCAAAATTCCGTTATACGGAAATTAGCATAGTTGATTGAATTTATACGATTCAAGCATAATAAAGGTTTGTTTTATAAGGTCGATCAATGAGCCGAAAGTTTTGTTGACACCATGCCATTAGAGTATATGCAACATATTATAAATGATTTGCATGGACCACCATATCTTCCTATAAACATTCTCATGCAGAGGAGTCTATTACATTGTCATACGCAAGACTAAGGTTTAATTTAAAATAAAGAATCACTCTCGAAAAATTGAACGAGAAGTGCTATAACAAGGTCTATTTTTTTTAATTTATTTCTACAAATCAACCCAAACATTTAGTTGGCCTTGAGAATGAGCTACTCTAGTGATTAGTTATCTTTCATAATTTTCCATGACCATTCACAATGACGATCACTTCCTACATCACTATTAGAGCTATGAGTCGTAGTGAGGCATGCAAGACATAATAGATTTGCAAGTGGATGATAAAACTTTCCAATTTAAAACATTCTATTAAAAATCAAGGCCAAAGTGGCTTGTATGAGCTTGGATAAATGTCTTTAAAGCAATGGGGTCTTATTACATCTATACCAGGGTTCCAATACTCAATGATATAATACATAATACCCTCCTTTGGACAATGCTGATAGTATTAACAATAATATTTGGACACCCAAAATAAAATAGAAAGCAATTAGATTACAAACAACTCTCTAGATATTAACACGAATCATAATTTAGGGTAATAGAGTAAATAAGAGCAAATAATTTAATCATACATAAAGGAAGAGGAAACTTCCACACCTGGCTTTCGTAAACCCCAAACTAAGTTTTGCTTGAATGTTCTCCTTTCGTCCACCCCTTCTAGCCTCTTCTCCCACATAACATAAGCTAGCCTTTATTTCACAACTTCTATGGAAATTTATAGCTCTCTTTCCTCTTAGACAAGAAATATGTTTCTAATTATATATTTTCTTTATTATTATTATTATTATTTTGCTTTCTTTCTTTCAGAAAATATGCTTCTAAATATATTTATTTTTTAATCTTCTTTTTTTATCCCATGAGTAGTCTGATTTATATATTATTTTAATGGAAATGGAATCCATAGAGTTAAGAAAAGAATCTTATCCACCATTTCAACCTTCCCAAACTAGCCATGTGTAGGAACACTTGATTATTTAATTCTTATAGGTAGTTTTTTTTCCATGTTTTAATCCAGTCAAAATTGAGCAAGTTCATAAAACATAAACTACCTAATTTCCTTCTCAAATAAAAACAACTAGATCAAATAAGCATGTTCAAAATAAATCTTTTACTTTAAAAATGGCTCAAATTAAGATTTCACTAAATCATAATAAATTGCATGATATATTTTTTTTAAAAGTAATTTGAAAAAAGCAAAATATTATTTAATGTCCATTTTCAAATAAAATTCAATTAATCAAACTCATGCAAATAAACCATGAAATAAAATATAAATCACACACAAATGGCATACAATCACTTGATGCATGTACCCAATATCCCTCATCACTGTTTTTCCTTTGATTGTGCGAGACTTTTAGATTAATACTCAAGTAACACCACCATAAGGGAGGTAACTAGTGATGATAGGAATACGAGATTTACCTACTGAGTTGTCATAGTCATCATTTACCTTCTCACCTATTGGTGGTCAGCCTTCCACCTACGAGAATAAAATTTCCTACAATCAAGCAACACAACATCATTTTCTTTTAACAAATACAATGCAAATATATTAAGCATTAAAACCAGCTATCACTACACAAATAGCATCTTAAAAATAGTCTTCCAAGGTGGAATGTGACATACTCCCCCCTTATATTAAACACATTCCTCTATGTTTTCCTACAATTATTACATAACAATCAATAAAATATATTTTTTGGTATAGTTTCCACTTTGTATAAGTGGTCCATAGTTCAACCTGTATTATTACATAACATCATTAAATAAATAAGGAGAGTGTCTTTTCTTATCTTCCACTTTTTCCCAAGTGGAATTCTTTCCAGAATATTGGCCCCATTGGACCATGCACTAATCAATATTACACTTCCTCATAGTCTTGGAACAAATTTCCAAGATCTTCATAGTTCTCATTTCAAAGGTTATCAGATCTACCATATGTAAATTAGAAACATCTTACACATGATCAGGATCAAAAATATATCTCCTACGTAGGGATAAATTAAAATTATTATGGATATTTGATAGGTTAGGTGGTAATTCAATCCGATAGGCTATACGACTTATCTTCTCCATAATCTCAAATGGACCAACAAATCTAGGGTCTAACTTTGTTGATTTAATGACACTCTTCTTAGGTTTTACCCTTAGAAACACTTTGTCACCTATGAAGAATTCTCTAGGGGTTCTTTTCAAATCTGCATAACTCTTCTGTCTATTTGTGGCCTCCTTGAGCCTTTGACGGATTAGTCCTAGCTGTTCTTCCATTGGTTTGACCATTTATTGTCCAATGAAAATATTCATCTTTCATGAGGCAAGGGTCATAATAATGAACTAAGATAGAATCATTCCATTTGGATTATAAATTATCAAGGAAACTAACATCAAGAGATATTAAGACTTTATCAGAGTAACTCTTGAGTATAAGTGATCAGCTTCTACAAAACCCTCATACCACTCAGACATGAGAATGTTGGCCAAGTGTTAGGTTTCATACCACATAAAAGGGAAATCACCCTTAACCATACTATCTACTAGGACCAATATATAGGTGAATACCTTGAATATGGAAACCCATCATAATTAAATAACCTCAATAATTGTTTTTCATAGATCTTAGATCCAACCCACATCTTCCCGATGGGGTCACTAAGATAACAAAATCACCATACATGATAAAATCATAGAATCCTTGGAATGTCATCTTTAAGCATAATTATATAACTTTGTATATCTTAAGGCTTATTCATAAACCCTTTTATTTAGGCATCCATTTTGTTATATACATGAATTAATTAAGTTCATTACAAAAGGGCATTATTTAACCATCATGGGAGTACCTACTCCTCATGTACATTCATTTATCATCATCTGTAGTACATCCTAGTATGAAATATTCAACCTTAGTGAGTTTATATACTATAACAAAGATTACATCATGATGATATTTTGTCTTTGTCAAACTAAAAATAAAATCCATTGATATTACTTGCCATTTGTGAGTGGGTATAGCATGTCAAAATAATTTTCCTACTGGATGCTGATGTTCAGCTTTTAGCTTGACACTGCAAACATCGTGTCACAAAATCAATAATATATTTCTTCATGCTCGACCAGTAAAATATCTTTTTCATATTTTCCCTCATCTTGGATCCTCTAGGATGAGCAAAATAAGGAGAATTATGAGCTTCTTGCATGATCAATCTCCTCAAATAACCCATTTTAGGTATGACTACTCAATCTCTATAGCATAAAAGTCCATATTCCATGCTATAATCTTGGTTTTCATTCAAGTTTTGCTCTATCTTAACCAGAATTTCACTACATTCAGGAACCTGACGCTGCATTTTTCTAACTTGCCCAATTAAATCCACATGACTACAAGTCAATGCATCTATGTGCTTCCTCCTACTTAAGGAATCAACGACTTTATTTTCTTTTCCTTAGATATACTCAATACAAAAATCATATTATGCTAAGAACTCTATCCACCTTATTTGTCTAGAATTTAGTAATGGTTGAGTGAAGATATACTTTGAACTCTGGTGATCGGTTCTTAACTCAAATAGTCTACCAACCAGATAATATCACCAAATTTTCAAGGCATGCACAACTACAACAATTTCTAAATCATGAGTAGCATAGTTAATTTCATGCTTTTTGAGTTTCCTAGACTCATATGCTACTGCAAAGCCATATATGGATATGACTCCTAACCCTTTCAAAGAGGCATCGATGCAAAACAAAAAATTTCTTATGGGATCTAGAATCTTTAGAATAGGAGTTGAGGTTAGTTTCTGTTTAAGAAAATTAAATACTTCTTCACACTTTTCTATCCATTTAAAATCCTTCCCTTTCTCTGAAGGTTGGTTATTGGATAAGAATTCTTAGAGTAGTCCCTAAAAAACCTCCTATAATATCTTGACAAACCCATGAATCTTCTTCTATCATATTTTTGGATGTGGCCAACTCAAAATGGATTCTATTTTCTTTGGATCAACAATGATCCCATCTGCTAATATAATAAGCCCCAAGTAATGTACTTGTGGAACATAGAATTCACATTTAATAAAATTCTTGTAAAGTTGGTTCTTCCTTAAAATTTCTAGCACTATCCTCAAGTGCTTATCATGTTCCTCTCTATTACGATAATAAATCAAAATGTCATCCAAGAATATCAACACAAATCGATCCAACTACTTTCTAAACACATTGTTCATCAAATTCATGAAAGTTGTTGGTGCATCAGTCAATCCAAATGGTAGGACTATAAATTCATAGTGACCATATCTAGTCCTGAACACAGTTTTATGTGTGTTTTCTTCTCGGATTTTTAGTTGATGATATCCAAATTTTAGATCAATCTTTGTGAAAATAGTGGCATCTTTAATTTGATCAAATAAATCTTCTATCCTTGTCAATGGATATCTGTTTTTTACGGTTGCCTTGTTTACCATTCTATAATCTATGCACAACCTTAATGAATCATATTTCTTCTTTAAAAACAAAATAGTTGCTTCCCAAGGCAATACACTTGGTTTTATCAACCTTTTTTCTGCAACTCTTGAAGCTGCACTTTCAATTCATGCATCTCGATGGGATTCATTCTATAAGGAGCTCTATGGATAGGATCAGTACCTGATATAAATTCTATGGTAAAATAAAATTCATGTTTAGGCAAAAATCCAGGTATCTCATCAACAAAAACATTAGGAAATTCCTACAACAGTGGAAATTTTCCAATAATTTCTTCCTTTGGAATTTCCTCATTTTCCTTGAGTTTAAATACATAAACCATTCCTCCTTTTCTAATAGTTTTCTTCAGTTGCATTGCTGAAATTAGTATTGGTTGAAATTATCTTGGTACTATACATCCTTTGTCTTTCTTTGTCTTCATTGGTAAAATCAATCCATCTCTCTTGTAAATTTACCAAGGCTTCATTCCTAGGACACATATTTAAGGAGTCTCACAAACTATTCATAGAATTCCCCTATAGATCTTGATCCTTGTTGAAATGTGAAGAATTCCTAAAATTTATTCAAATAAAATTTCTTTGTAAGGAATCTATCCTTAAAATATTCCATAAAAACTTCCCACTTCAACTTGTTAGGTGAGATATTATGTTCATATTTATAAGCATTCCACCAATAAATTCCTATTTCTCCAAGATGAGAAAGAGCAAATACCATTTTAGTTTCAGAGGAGTAGTTTCTTATGGAGAAATGAAGCTCCAGATCATCTAACCATGACTCAGCTGCATCTTCTCCTCCTTTTGTCATGACCATCCCTAGCAGACTATTTGGCACAAAGAACCAATGTATTAACCTATGATGTGGTAATACCTAGTTTGAACGATTGAACCAACTATATGATGTTTAGTTAATTTATAAGGGCATGTTATCGCTAACATATTGCCAAGTGTGTGGGATCAGGTATGCCCATAGGTGGAGAAGGCAGAAGCATCCACCATAAATGAGGGTGCTTAAGATCAGGGGAAATTATGATTAAGGTACTCAGAGGTAACATGGATAGATACCTTCATATAGGCATGCATAATCGAAAGGGATAATCATCGACAACCGATCACCTTGAGCCTTAGTTGATAGCCTAGAAGCTATCGTAAAACCTTTGGCTGAGATAGGTGATCGGGTTGATGGAAAGATTCCCTCTTTGCTGTCGTGTAAATTTGATTGCTCTTTACTACATCACTTACCACATCATGGCTTGAGTAACATAATGTTGGAATTCAATAGGTGAACATTTTGCAATATGTATGTGGGTGAGTAAAATAAATTGTTATTTTGAAGTGGTAATAGAGCATCATTTTTATGAAGAAAAGTTGACTAAATTTAAATGATAAATGAAAATTCATTTAAATTAATTAATGAAGTTTGATTAAATGATAATGTAAATTCATTTAAATTCATTAATAAGCTTTATTTAAATGATAAATGAAAATTCATTTAAATTGATTAAAGAAGTTTATTTGAATGATAATGTAAATTCATTAATAAAATTTAATCTAAATGAAGAATAAAAATTCATTTAAAATTAAATAGGTATTAGTATTTTAAAACAATAATGGAGTTTTGTTTTATTAATAAAAGAAAAAAATATTTTAAATGATAATAAAATATCATTTAGAGGATATTTTAAAAGAAAGATACTATCTATGTTTAAATGCATTAAAAAAGTTCTTTTCCCTCTATTTAGTGCAAGCTACTCTATATAACATAGGGTACTAGTATTTCCAAATATGGAAATAATAAATGTAAAGACTTTTGCCACCCAAGGGAGGATAAGAATCATAAGGAAGCATCGAAGGGCAAGCGGGGCTCGAGGCAAAACGCAGTTTATGGAGGGAAAGGGCAAAAAATGACCTATATAGGATAGTGGAAACATAAGGAAACGAGGGGGAGGTGGTGGAGAAAGAGGAGAGGTGAATACATGAAGAGGGGAGGAGAGTGTGGGAGAAGGTAGCAATAATGGAAGGAGAACTACAGGGACATGATTTAGAAGGAATATTTGTTTTGGGTAAAATTGAAAAGGTTAGATCTTTTCCTTTTGAAATTAGACAAGCTATCATTGTAATCTATGTAGCATACATCTGTGAACCTTTTGGAAATTAATCTACTTGGTTTTGTTGTTATATCTACATAGGGAGTGTATTATGTTAGTTTTAGTAACTGAATAATCATTCTATGAATGATCAAGCCTCCAACACTATTCATTAAAGCTAGTATGGCATCTTGTGTTTTGCTGCTCTGCGATAACTTAATGGTAGGGGATACCTTTGTGTAACCTAGACTAGGTTTTTTTTTATTGTTGTTACGGATAGATTGTTAACTAGTGACCATAGTAGTCTGCCTATTTGGAGAGTGGAATATGATGTTCTGTTGGTCCTTGTATGGCACCGCGAAAGAGTAATGACTCCTAGAAAAATGATCCATACCTCTGAAAATACCTTATGGAACCCAGTTAGTTTCATTACCATTATTAGAGGTCCAGGGTACACTATTTTGTGAGCCTGTAAGCATGCTATGCTACATAGGTTTAGTCATTTCAAAGTATCAATGGAAACCCTCATACCTAGCATTGTAACGCACCGAATGTCTCCTACGTATTGTGGATCGATTCACAACCTATGACCTTGTAAATTGGTTCGAATGCTTTCTACCAAGCATCTAAAACCTTAGGACCTCTAGTTCATCGGAGCTTGTTGAGGATAATGGCTCTATGTTTAGTACAGGGTTCCTCATCACAATAAAAATATGTTGTAAATTTTATTAACGTTGAACCTTAGCCGAGCACATGTTTTATTTCAATATTGGGAGGCACGTGATTAAATCATGTTTTAATGAGTTTCAAAACCTTAGATTTTAAATTATTTTATGCCATACGACAACATGGTAAATTGGGTGCATAATGTTCAGCATAGGCAGCATTTCCATCGTTGAACTCGAGTTGGCCATCAGGTTTTAGTTGTGTTAAGGTATTCGTACCACATTGGTGGTACAAGGGTTGTGCAGGCCATTTAAGGCCTTGGGGTTTCTATTGCATGGTAGCCAAGTGCATGGCTAGGCACCTGGATAATGACCACTCACAGGTTCTAAAGTTGCCCTATGTGGGGGCCACTACCAGTTGTAGGCGGTTTGAAGACTGTCTCCATGGTTGAATTTGTTTGCTGCCCCTCTATTGATTGTCTTGTAATTTAAATAATTATATGTATAGCTTTCAAGTTTGGTTTGTGTACTATGAGGCTATCACCCAGTTGTATTGAGGGTAATAATTTTATTTAAATAACTATATAAAGCATACCTTCGAGACTATCGAGGAAAGTCTAAAGGGCAAGAAAATAGGAAAACCCATATTATAGTTAAGGTATTTGTTTTAAGAAGAACAAATAAGTGTTATGTTTGATTTATCATTTATAGATTGGATTTATCAAATATTATGAAAGGTTATTTTATAGAATGGGATTTTGAACTATGAAATAAGGGAAACTATTTGGTCTGGTAATTAAAGTTGTTAAGCTTTAAATATTAAATATTGGAAGGATTGTTTTATAGGTTAAGGGTTATGGGGCTCTAACTTTATAAAATGAAAAGGAATGATTTATTTCTAGAATTGAAGTAGTGTAGCTTTAATTTAATAAATGGAAGAATTGTTTTATGAATTAATGTTATGGGGCGTTAATTTATGGAACAACGATAAGATTTGATGGAAGTTAAACCAGATCTAATTTGTGCATGTTGAATGACTCTCTAAAGGAAATTGGGAGGTGAAAGTAAAAGTAATGACTCTTTTATAATATCCACTATGCATTAGATGGTTGGAAACTTGATTGCATTTGTATAGTTGCAATTTGGTAAAGTAAATGTTAGATGCATTTAGAGGCATGCCTATCCTGAACCATGAGTACCCTGATCCCCTACTACCACCAAATAATCGATGGATAGCAAAGAAGGAGCAAGGAGGTCGATGGAACCAAAGTATAGGTAACTATATTTATGTTGGTTTACTTATGCTCAAATAGATTAGAGTTGTGGGGAGATATCCCTGATGCAATTGATGTAATATTCTTTTAAGTATGGAGGATTTGCCATACACGATTATTATGTATTAACTGATTAATGATGTAGAGAAGGTGCTTTTACTTTATTGATGCACATGGGTTACTTTATGTAATTGATTCTCTTTCCATTGATGATATTCTCTGTAGTGTTACTTCCTCCTTGTATTCTCTGTATGTTTAATAATTATGTTTGGATAGATTTAGTATCTTGATGTATGCTTGTTTGTATGCTAAATAATAAAATATTAATTATGAGTTCTAGGGTGAACTTAGAGGTGACCTAAGGGAATTAAGACCCCCTTAGGGTGAACATAGATGGCCTAAGGGAATTGAGAACCCCTTAGGAAGATTAATGACTAAGTTATGGAAAGACTACATCTGAGTTAAGATAGCTCATCGTGGAGATGATATGGATAGCTTAACTCACAATACTCATAGCATACCTACACATAATGATTTGTGTATGGTATGGGGATGCATGTATACCTTCGATTGAACTGAAGGTGATAAGTCTAACTCATCAAGAGTGATGAGATAGATAGGCTTATTTATAGTAACTCATGATACGCCTACACAGATGGGACTTGTGCTAGGGTATCTCGTGAGATGTAGCTTTCAGGAAAACTTAGGGGATTTAAACCTTAGGTAAACATTAGTTTGGTTAGGGGTTTATGAATGGTTCATGAATCTCTCTCCTTAAAAAAAAAAACTTGTCCTATTTTTGTATTTTTTTGTTTGTGTGTTTTTGGGTCATTACATTTGGTATCAGAGCTCTAGGTACGAGGGTATAGAGCTTCTATGTGTGCTAAAGGGAATTAGATGTTTCCAATGAAGGCTTGCTTAAAGTATAGGCTAAATCTGGGATGATCTAGAATACCCTATTTTCTAGAATCTAATAGGAATTAACCCCAAGGGAGAGTGGATGTTAGGATACCTTAGTATGGGCTTTGGTATCAATGACACATCCTAGCCTGGGATATTACCCTAGTTAGATTATTAATGCATCTAGCAAGAGAACTTTGTATTATGGCTTGGATTAGAGATACAACTTAAGATGAAACTATAATCTAATCTTCTTTTCTTGGATGGAACCAGGTTAAGATGCCACCTAAGACCAGAAGAGGGAGGCCTACACCTAGGCAAACTTGACAAAGTAATGTCGAAGAAGAAAACCAGGATGGGGGTCCAATAAGCCCCAATAGGGAGGTAGAAGACCTCACTGCTATGGTCATTGCTATGCAGGATCAGATAAGACAATTGCTGGAAATAGTTGCAAACCAGAATTCGCAAGTTAGAGGCTCAAAGGTTGGTCCAGATAGTGGACTAACTATAGAACAAGTGCAAGCCAGAGCCTTGGTAGAAAAGGAAATAGCTAGGGACATGAAAAATATTAGTATCTCCAATTTTTATGGGGAGGGTGAAGGAGATGCAGTGGAAGCATGGTTGAGAGAAGTAGAGGTTCACTTTATGGTAAAAGGCTATTCATCAAGAACCCAAACACTTTGGGCCATGATCAATCTAGAAGGGGCTACTCTGGAATGGTGGGAAACCCACTATGAGGAGACTAAGATTGAACCTATTGACACTCCATGGGAAGAATTTATAAACATATTTAAGAAAATATTCCTAACAGAGCATTTCTATACCTTAAATTTTGAGGAATTTGCCAGTCTAAAACAAGGAACCAACATAGTGGAGGTGTACTACAAAAATTTGGTAATATTATTCAAATATGTACCTATTTATAATGAGAAAATGTGGGTTCACAAGTTCACTCATGGGTTGGAGTCTAGGATAAAGCATGATGTAGACATGCAAGAGCCTAAATCATTGCAAAAGGTGTACGACCTAGCAAAGAAAGTAGAGTCACACTTCTATTATAAATATGGCACCTTACCTGAGCAAGATCGATAGGAACTAAAGAAGAGGAATAGTGATGGGTATGTAAAATGGGAGGCCGATCAAGAATGAAAGGCTAAGAACCCCCAGAATCCTAAGAAGAAATTTAATGGAAACCAGAAGAAGTTCAAAAAGAACTTTCGTAAGAAGGATAACAAACCCAATAATACCAAACCTCAACCATAGAAGTTACAGACTCTAGCTCTAGCAGTTAAGATAGGGTATCAAAAACCTAAAAAATAGCAAGGACCCAAGGAAGGGTGCTACAATTGTCGGGGACCTCATTATTATAATCAGTGTCCATATCGAGTAGGGACTAGCACAACTAATGCAAAAGGAAAGGAACCAGAACATCGGATCTATGCCGCAATCGAAAAGTAGAAGCTAGAGGGACAAGCCACCCCATTGCTTGTGAAAGGTAAGGTTTTTAATAAACAAGTAAACATTTTGATAGATAGTGGGGCCACTGATAGTTTTATTTCTTCTAGTCTAGTAAGGATTGTGTTGGAAAGGCCAAGATATTTGGCTCAAGGGTGGAAGGTTGAGTATGGTTCTGGGTAGACCTACTCGGTGAACCAGTGTTATCCTATGGTAGAAGTCACTTTATCTAATGGGACCACGGGATGTTGTTTATATGTAGCTCCCCTACATGCCTTTGATGTGATCCTAGGGATGGATTGGCTACAGGCTCATAAAGCCTTGGTCAATTTCCAAGATCGATGGATTGAGTATTCAGAAGAAGGTGGGAGGAGACTAAATATTCATAGCAAACAAGGGACGTTTAAACCTCAGATGTTGTCGGCTATGCAATTGAAAAAGACCCTAAAGAGAGGAGGAATAGTGTATGTAGTAAAACTTAATGAAGTGGAAGATGATAAGAAAAGAGAAGTACTAAGACAACATCCAATTTTATAGGATTTTAAGGATGTATTTCCAGAGGACTTACCTGGACTACCTCCTATACGGGAATTTGACTTCACAATTGATCTTATGATAGGAGTCGAACCTATTCATAGATCCCCATATAGGATGAATCCTATTGAAATGCAGGAACTAAAGGTCCAATTGCAAGGGTTATTAGAGAAGGGTTTGATAAAACCAAGTGTGTCACCGTGGGGTGCACCAATTTTGTTCGTGAAAAAGAAGGATGGTTCTTTAAGATTGTGTATTGATTACAGGATGCTAAATAAGGCTACAATCAAGAATCGATATCCTCTACCTAGGATTGAAGATTTGTTTGACCAACTAAAATATGCCAAGGTGTTTACTAAGATCGATCTAAGATCAGGGTATCACCAGTTAAGAATACGTGAGGAAGACACTCACAAGATGACATTTAAGACTAGGTATGGGTATTATGAGTTTACGGTTCTACCCTTTGGACTGACTAATGCCCTAGCTACGTTCATGAACCTAATGAATAGTGTGTTCAGAAGACACTTGGACCAGTTTGTCCTGGTATTCCTAGATGATATCCTTATATACTCTCGGGATAGAGAAGAGCACGATAAACATCTCAGGATCATGTTAGAATTACTGAGGAGAAATCAACTATATGGAAATCTGGCTAAGAGTGAGTTTTATGTTCTAGAGGTACGATATCTTGGACATATCATATCAAAAAAAGGAATTGTTATGGATCCAGAGAAGATAGAGGCTATCCTGAATTGGCCACCCCCTACTAATGTGACTGAAGTGCGAAGCTTCATGGGGTTAACGGGCTACTATAGACGTTATATAAAATATTACTCCAAGATAGCTAGACCAATAACTAACCTTCAGAAGAAGGGAAAGGAATTCAAGTGGTCAAAAAAGTGTGAAGTTGCCTTTGCATTATTAAAGCATAAGCTTACTACCGCTCCAATACTAAAGGTTCCCGACCCACAAGGGGACTTTTTAGTATGCACGGATGCATCATTGGAAGGGTTAGGAGGGGTACTCTCTCAAGAGGAGTCAGTAGTGGCATATACTTCAAGGAAGCTCAAAAAGCATGAAGTTAATTATGCTACGCATGATTTAGAGCTAGAAGTAGTGGTGCACACTTTAAAGGTTTGGCGCCACTACTTGGTGGGAAGACCCTTTGAATTAAATACTGACCATCAAAGTCTACGGTATATATTCACCCAACCTATACTCAATGCGAGACAAAGGAGATGGGTTGAATTTCTCACTGAGTATGATTTCGAGATCGAGTACATAAAAGGAAAGGAGAACAAAGTAGTTGATGCTTTGAGTAGAAGAAAATATATAACAACCATAACTAAAATTCACATGGACCTGATGGATCGAGTGAGATAGGAGCAATCTCAGGATGAGTATTGCCAAGAAATTCAAGTTAAGATGAATAGAGATCCTGAAGGAAATAAGGAATTTAGTATGAAATATGACCTTTTGTGTTATAAGGGAAGGGTCATCATACCAAAAATGGGTGATTTAAGGAACTTAATAATGCAAGAAGCCCATAGATCTCCTTATTCTGCTCATCCTGGAGGAGCCAAAATGCGAGAAAACATGAAAAGAACCTTCTTTTGGGTAGGAATGAAGAAGGACATCATGGATTTTGTTGCTCGATGCCTCGAATGTCAGAAAGTTAAGGTAGAATGCCAACATCCTACAGGAAAACTATATCTGCATGATATACCTATGCAAAAGTGGTAGGTTATATCCATGGATTTTATAGTAGGTTTACCCAAAACCTGATACCAACATGATGCCATATTTGTAGTGGTCGAAAAATTGACTAAGGTTACCCATTTCATACCAGGGAATACCAAGGATGATGCTCAGGTGGTGGCTAGCAGATTTGTCAAAGAGGTATTTCGATTGCATGGATTTCCTAAGGTAATTATCTCAGATAGAGACTCCAAATTCACTTCTAAATTTTGGAAATCCCTTCATAGTGTAGTTGGTATGAAACTGAATATGAGTTCAGCATACCACCCTGAGATAGATGGGCAAACGGAGTGGGTAAACCAAGTTCTAGAAGACATGCTTCACATGTACTGCATGGATCACAAGTCTCATTGGGAAGATTGTCTACCTTTGGTAGAATTTGCCTACAATAACGGACATCACTCCTCACTAGGGATGGCACCTTTCGATGCCTTGTATGGGTGAAAGTGTAGAACACCATTGTCTTGGGACAACCTAGAATACCGAGTTGTGATTGGGCCAAAAATGGTCAGGGTAATGGAGGATCAACTAAAGGTAATTAGGCAAAGGCTTAAAGAAGTTGCGGATAGGTAGAAGAGTTATGCAGATCTAAAAAGGACTCCAAGAGAGTATTCTATTGGAGATAAGGTGTTCTTAAGGGTTAAGCCAAAGAAGAGTGCTATCAAATCCACGAAGTTGGATCCACATTTTGTGGGGCCCTTTGAGATCATGGAAAATATCAATCTGGTTGCATACCGACTTGCATTACCACCTAATCTATCCAAAATCCATGACACCTTCCACATATCCTTGCTTAGGAAATATGTTGCTGACCCTGAACATGTGTGGGATGTTTCTAATTTGCAGATGGTAAATCCGGAGGCCATTGAAGTACTACCAGTGAAGATTCTTGAGTTTCGTTCTAAGTCTATGCGGAATCGGACTCTTGAGCAATGTAAGGTCCAGTGGGACCAATTTTCTGAGAAAAATGCCACTTGGGAGAAAGTGGAAGTTATGCAAAAATATTTTCCCTTTTTGTTTGAAGCTATATAATGTAATAATTTTTATTTCTTGTCAAAACAAAGAGAAACTGGAAACACCGAGGACGATGTTTAATTCTAGCGGGGGAGGATGTCATGACCCTCCCTAGCAGACTATTTGGCACAAAGAAACAATGTATTAACCTATGATGTGGTAATACCTAGTTTGAACGATTGAACCAACTATATGATGTTTAGCTAATTTAGAAGGGCATGTTATCGCTAACATATTGCCAAGTGTGCAGGATCAGGTACGCTCGTAGGTGGAGAAGGTAGAGGCATCCACCATAAATGAGGGTACTTAAGATCAGGGGAAATTATGATTAAGGTACTCGGAGGTAACATGGATAGATACCTTCATATAGGCATGCATCATCGGAAGGGATAATCATCAATAACTGATCACCTTGAGCCTTAGTTGATAGCCTAGTAGCTATCATAAAACCTTTGGCTGAGATAGGTGAATGGGTTGATGGAAAGATGCCCTCTTTGTTGTTGTGAAAATTTGATTTCTCATTTCTACACCACTTACTACATCATGGCTTGAATAAGCATAATGTTGGAATTCCATAGGAGAGCATTTTGCCATATGTATGTGTTTGCAAAAAGAAAATTGTTATTTTGAAGTGGTAATAAAACATCATTTTTATTAAAATAAAAGTTGATTAAATTTAAATGATAAATGAAAATTCATTTAAATTAATTAAAGAAGTTTTAATTAAATGATAATTTAAATTATTTTAAATTCATGGATAAATTTTATTTAAATAGATGAATGGAAGTTCATTTATAAATGAAATAATTATTACTTTGGAATGATAATGAAGTTCATTTTTATAAACTTTAATCTAAATAAATAAATTCATTAAATTAAATATATTAGTATTTTAAATACAATAATGAGTTTTGTTTTATTAATAAAATAAAAAACTATTTTAAATGATCAACTAAAATATCACTATTCTAAAGAAAGCTAACTATGTAAATGCATTAATATTTATGAAGCTCCTCTATATAGGTACTAGTATTTCCAAAGATGGAAAAAATAAATGTAAATACTACTGCCACCCAAGGGAGGATAAGAATCATAAGGAAGCATTGAAGGGTGAGCGGGGCTTGGGGCGACACGTGGTTTGAGGAGGGAGAGGATGGAAAATGACCTATCTAGGATGGTGGGCACCTAAGGAAATGGGAGGATGGAGAAATAGGAGAGGTGAATACGTGAAGAGGGGAGGAGAGTGTAGGAGAAGGTAGTAAGACTGGAAGGAGAATTGTAGGGACACGATTCAGAAGGGAGCTTTGTTTTGGGTAAAATTTAAAAGGTCAGATCTTTCCTTTTGAAATTAGATAAGCTATCATTGTAATCTATGTAGCATACATCTGCGAACCTATTGGAAATTGATCTACTTGGTTTTGTTGTTATATCTACATAGGGAGTGTATTATGTTAGTTATAGTAACTGAATAATCATTCTATGAATGATCAAGCCTCCAAAATTATTCATTAAAGCTAGTATGACGTCTTGCATTTGCTCTATGACAGCTTGATGGTAGGGGATACCTTTGCGTAACCTGGACTAGGTTGTTTTTCATTGTTGTTACGGATAGATTTATAACCAATGACCATAGTAGTCTACCTATTTGGAGAGTGGATTATGATGTTCTGTTGGTCCTTGTATGGCACCATGGAAGAGTAATGACCCCTAGAAAAATGATCCATACCTCTGAAAATACCTTATGAAACCCGGGGAAGTTTCATTACCCTTATTAGAGGTCCTGGTTACACCATTTTGTGAGCCTGTAGCATGCTATGCTGCATAGGTTTAGTCTCTTCGAAGTATCATTGGAAACCCTCTTACCTGGTGTTGTAACACACCAAATGTCTCCTACGTATTATGGATCAATTCGTAGCCTATGACCTTGTAAATTGATTTGAATGCTTTCTACCAAGCATCTAAAACCTTAGGACCTTTGGTTCATCGGAGCTTGTTGAGGACAGTAGCTCTATGTTTAGTACAAGGTTTCTCATCACAATAAAAATATGTTGTAAATTTTATTAACGTTGAACCTTAGGCTAAGCACATGTTTTATTTCAATATTGGGAGGCACATGATTAAATCATGTTTTATAAGTTTCAAAACCTTAGCTTTAAGTTAATTTATGCCATATGACAGTGTGGCAAATTTGGGTGTGTAACGTTCAGCATAGGCAACGTTTCCACCATTGAACTTGAGTTGGCCATCAGGTTTTAGTTGTGTTTAGGTATTCATACCACATTGGTGGTACAAGGGTTGTGCATGCCTTTTTAAGGCCTTGGGGTTTCTATTGCATAGTAGCCAAGCACATGGCCAGGTGCCTAGTTAATGACCACCCATAGGTGCCAAAGTTGCCCCACATGGGGGCCACTACTAGTTGTAGGCAGTTTGAAGACTGTCTCCATGTTTGACTTTGTTTATCGCCCCTCTGTTGACTATCTTGTTATTTAAATAATTATATGTATAACTTTCAGGTTTGGATTGTGTACTATGAGGCTATCACCCAGTTGTATTAAGGGCAATAATTTTATTTAAATAACTATATATAGCATACCTTCGAGACTATCGAGGAAAGTCTAAAGGGCAAGAAAATAAGAGAATCCATATTAAAGTTAAGGTATTTGTTTTAAGGAGAACAAATAAGTGTTATGTTTGATTTATCATTAATGGATTGGATTTATCAAATATTATGAAAGGTTATTTTATAGAATAGGACTTTGAACTAGGGAATAAAGGGAGCTATTTGGTTTGGTAATTAAAGTTGCTAAGCTTTAAATATTAAATATTGGAAGGATCATTTTATAGGTTAAGGGTTATGGGGCTTTAACTTTATAAAATGAAAAGGAATGATTTATTTCTAGAATTGAAGTAGTGTAGCTTTAATTTAATAAATGGAAGGAGTGTTTTATGAATTAATGTTATGGGATGTTAATTTATGGAACAAAGATAAGATTTGATGGAAGTTAAACCAGATCTAAGTTGTGCATGTTGAATGACTCTCTAAAGGTAATTGAGAGGTGAAAGTAAAAGTATTGACTCTTTTATAATATCCACTATGCATTAGATGGTTGGAAACTTGATTGCATTTGTATAGTTGCAATTTGGTAAAGTAAATATTAGATGCATTTAAAGGTATGCCTATCCTGAACCATGAGTACCATGATCCCCTACTACCACCAAATAATCGATGGATAGCAAAGAAGGAGCAAGGAGGTCGATGGAACCAAAGTATAGGTAACTATATTTATGTTGGTTTACTTATGCTCAAATAGATTAGAGTTGTGGGGAGATATCCCTGATGCAATTGATGTAATATTCTTTTAAGTATGGAGGATTTTCCATACACGATTATTATGTATTAACTGATTAATGATGTAGAGAAAGTGCTTTTACTTTATTGATGCACATGGGTTACTTTATGTAATTGATTCTCTTTTTGTTGATGATATTCCTTGTAGTGTTACTTCCTCCTTGTATTCTCTGTATGTTTAATAATTATGTTTGGATAGATTTAGTATCTTGATGTGTACTTGTTTGTTTTATTATTAATAAAATCAAAGATTATGAGTTCTAGGGTGAACTTAGAGGTGACCTAAGGGAATTAAGGACCCCCTTAGGGTGAACATAGGTGGCCTAAGGGAATTGAGACCCCCTTAGGGAGATTAATGACTAAGTTATGGAGAGACTACATCTGAGTTAAGATAGCTCATCATGGAGATGATATGGATAGCTTAACTCATAATACTCGTAGCATACCTACACATAATGATTTGTGTATGGTATGGGGATGCATGTATACCTTCGATTGAACTGAAGGTGATAAGTCTAACTCATCAAGAGTGATGAGATAGATAGGATTATTCATAGTAACTCATGATACGCCTACACATATGGGACTTGTGCTAGGGTACCTCGTGAGATGTAGCTTCCAGGAAAACTTAGGGGATTTAAACCTTAGGTAAACATTAGTTTGGTTAGGGGTTTATGAATGGTTCATGAATCTCTCTCCTTAAAAAAAATACTTTTCTATTTTTGTATTTTTTTGTTTGTGTGTTTTTGGGTCATTACACCTTTTCCCGTGAACTTAATCACTTTAATATGCTTTATGTCATTGCCCATTTCTTTCATGATGCAAGCCTTGTTTTCATATTCTTCGGGATCTTAATTCTCTCTAATATAAACCTCTAGGTTTCCCATATCTTGATTATTGTTGTGGTGATGGTGTGTATTTATAGCTTGCAAAATCTATTGAATTTGATCTTGCATTATAGAAACTGTGGTAGTAAGGTTCTCCATGTCTTTATCTAAATTCATAGAAATTTCTCCTATATTTTTTCACTTCAAGACTATCAGAACTAGCTTGTTGCAAGGTTCATTTCTTCTTACTTCTCAAGATTATCGCCATGTTTACCTTGATTAAAAAGTTATAAAATTCTCACTAGTTTTTATAGTTGAAATTCTAGACAACTAGATTTCATCATAATTTCTCAAGTAATCTATGACTACTAGATTCATTCCCTAGTTTAGTCCACTAACTCTGTTGTTGTACACTAACTCTATTCATTCCCTAGTTTAGTCCATACATACTTGATAATAAGGAGTAAGTAATTCAAAAGATATATATGTCGAGTAATTTTCCCAAAAGAGTCTAAGGTACACCGCTTAAAACCCATAGAATAAGGGTTTGCTTAGCTCTTCCACTTTCGAATGACTATGGATCTATTCGTGGGGGATAGGAACTTAAACATTAGTAATCTCAAGTACTGAATTTGTCCTTACCAAGTGTGTATCATTTAGAGTTATGGAACTTAGGTTTGAGTTGTTTTGTTTCATGCCAAAATCATTTCCTAACCTAGATCTAACTAGAATCCACTAGTTAGCCTGGGCTTTGATACCAACTGTAACAACCCCAGTTGTTACTTCTCATCCACTAATTTTTTTTAACCCATATAATAATCGTGTTCACCTTTCAATGAGTCAAGAGTATAATAATGATCTAAGACAAGGATATCCCAAATGCCTAGTGAGTGACCCGAGCCCTAAAAGATTAATCCATAGTCACATTTAAATTCATTCAAATCCATTCATAAATAGGAGTACCATCTCATTTAATTCCTCCATACCATCACCATTTGATGTGAGGTTAATACAATGGATAAGTCCTTCATGAGAACATCTCAATGGTTTTACCATTAATTTAGGATTTTTACCCAAAGGGAATCATACCCTCATCTCCATACTTTCCATGAAGACTAGTATCAAGGATAGAGTCATTAATATTATTATTTCTCGTAAAAACTTATACGTGACTTGGCATATAGTCTTAAGCACAATTATAGAATTTACTCATTTACTAGGTATGATGGTTTGGTGATGGTTTGTCATATTCCCAAATATGTTGAGTTCTTGGTTTGCTTTTACATTAATATAATCAATAAGATATAGAAATTATAAACATCCATTAATCATCATACATTTGACAAAATTTACTAATCAAAGTATTTCCATTACTTGATCAATTTCCAAATCATATATCACCTAACATATATTGGAGGTGAATACTACATTAGAAGTCTTCTTTTCTAATATACATAAGCATGTAATACAAAATACATCAAATATTACAAATGTTGGTTGTTTATACATAAATAATTTCAGCAATCCATAATTTTCAAATGTTCATTCAGGTTGTCTATCTTGATATCAAATCTCTAATCAAATTATCTGATATTATTTGATTTCCATAATATCATAAAATCAATCGATTTTACTATAATATAAAACACTAATATAAAAAATAAGACACTATATTGATTTATACATCAATGAACATATAAATAAAGAGAACAACCTCAATAATCCTATATTATTTGTGGTATTGGATATGTTTAGTATAACCAAGTTGGTGGTAGTAAACAACATTTAATACTCATTCTTTAAGAAGATATATATATATATATATATATATATATATATATATATATATATATATATATATATATATAATTAATAAGCCATGCCTACATTATACAAAGGTACTAGACCAAATCCATTTAAAAAAAAAAATTAATTATATTTATTATAATCATTTATATATCACTTGTTTTGGGATTGAGTTCCCTTTATTCCCAAATAATTTTACTAGAACTGAATTTAGAGTATACAAATTAGGAGTGCAAACTAGAAAGAAATGTCAGGAACCTCATGATCAAAGAGTCAATAAAAATTTAGAAAATAAATCGAAAGTATATTCAGACTTCTCATGATATAAAGATATTTATCCCATGGTAATATGTTATATTATAGGTCTTCAAATAAAAAGGTTAATGAAATTATTAAGAAAACAATAATCTGTCAAGCATATTCATATTAAAATCATTACCCTACATAGACATGACAAAATAAAATAATGATTTTAGAACAATACAAATGATGATCCAATGAAGTTTAACTAAACAAAGTACTCAGGGTAGGTAAGACACAGTGCACACCAGTATTTCAAAACCACTTTGGCATGGAAAAGAACAATGCGTATTGAGATGACTATTTTCATTGGCAATGAAAATATTAATCAAAAGTGGTTCAGCTGTGATCCAAAAAGGACTAGTTTAACATTTGTACCCAGCCTTGGGTTCTTTGCCATGAATGGTATTGGCAAAATCTAGGTTCCCTTACATTATTTGATAGGCATGGAGATATTATAATGACACAACATTGACACAACCATAAGAAGAATACTAAAGACAGTTCCATGCGATGGGGAAAACATGCTACTCTAATCGGTAGTGAAAACAATCTTGGATGGCTCGACTACGCACTGAGGAAGATGACTTCCAGATTTAGGTTCAAGCATTCCACAGTGAAAAAAAGACCTTAGAAACATAGGGTATTAGTTGGTTTTGAATGAAATTCCAATAGAGGTCTCAAAATTCCGTTACACAAGAATTAGCATAGTTGATTGAATTTATACAATTCAAGCATAATAAAGGTTTGTTTTATAAGGTCGATCAATGAGCCAAAAGTTTTATTGATGCCATGCCATTAGAGCATATGCAACATATGAGAAATGATTTGCATAGACCACCATATCTTCTCATAACCATGCTCATGCAGAGGAGTTTGTTGCATTGTCATACGCAAGGCTAAGGTTTGATTTAAAACAAAGCATCACTCTTGAAAAATTGAATGAGAAGTGCTATAACAAGGTCTATTTTTTTTTCAAATTTCTTTCTACAGATCAACCCAAAAATTCAGTCAGCCCTAAGAATGAGCTACTCCAGTGATTAGTTATCTTTCATAATTTTCCATGACCATTCACGACGGTCACTTCCTACGTCACTATTAGAGCTATGAGTCACAGTGAGTCATGCAAGACATAATAGATTGGCCAGAGGACGATTAAACTTTCCAATTTAAAATATTCTATTGACAATCAAGGCCAACGTGGCTTCTATGATCTTGGATAAATGGGTTTAAAGCAATGGGATCTTATTACATCTATATTAGGGTTCCAATACACAATGATATAATACATAATGCTATAGATAAATTGGGGGGCTCTCAAAGAATAACTGCTGATATCTATGAGTTTAGATATTTTGTTGAGCAACATGAGCTGATGGATGTGGACCTACGTAGATTCTCCTATACATGGTCTAACAAAAGATTGAAGGAAAACCAAATTCAGATAAGATTAGATAGGTTTCTTCTTTCTCAAGAATGCCCGGAGAGGTTTGGGGACTCTTCATTAATGACACTCCCAAGAATCGGGTCTGATCACAACCCAATTCTGTGGGAAACAGGGGAGGACTCTAAGAAAAGATACATCGGACCCTTTCGATTCGAACTTATGTGGTTCCAACATCAGGATCTCAAGGATCTGGTTGCCCAATGGTGGGACAAAAAGTATAATGGTTCGAAACTGGCCCAAGTGGCATGTAAACTAAGGAATGTGAAGGCTAACATTAGAGAGTGGAAAAAAACTTCCTTTGGCAATATTTTTGTTAAAAATGCAGAACTAAAAGACAAGATCAATGAACTACAGGAGAAGCTGAAGTCAGAGCAGCTTACAGAGGATCTGAGAAACCAGGAGAGGGAGTTGTTAGCCGAATACCACACGATGCTAGGATTTGAAGAAACCTTTTGGAGGTAGAAATCCAGACTGCGTTGGTTAAAGGAGGGTGACAGAAATACAAAGTTCTTCCATGTCTCTACTCTTCGCCACAGGAGCACTAACAAAATTAAGGAGATCAAGATGGCCGATGGGTCTAACACCAAAGATATGGAAGACATAAGGAGGGAAGAGGTTGAGGACTTTAAATCGTTGCTAGAAGATGTAAATCTGACTATTGAAGAAGAGGAATCTCTGTTGGCAGCCATTCCACCCCTCGTAATCGATAATCTTAATGGATTCTTACTTAGTACTTTCACAAAGGAGGAAATCAAGAAGGTCATTTTTGACATGGATGGTAACGACTCCCTAGGACCGGATGGCTTCCCTGCGACTTTCTTCCGAAGTTTTGGGATATCCTAGGCAATGATGTAGTGGAAGCTATAATTGAGGCTCAAAAGGACATGGAAATCCCAGGAGTTAATGCTACTTTTTTAGTCCTCATCCCTAAACTAGTGGCAGCAATGGAATTTTCCAGTTTTTGCCCTATCAGTTTATGTAACACTCTGATGAATATTCTCACAAAAACAATCGCCAATAGGCTGAAGGTTATCCTTCCTTTCATCATTGATATGAACCAAGGTGGCTTTGTGAAAGGGCGAGAAATATTGGATGGTATCATCACAATTCATGAGGTTATTCATTCAATGGTGACTAGTAAGGAAGCAGGTATGTTACTAAAGCTTGATATGAATAAAGCCTACGACCGGGTCTCATGGCGGTTCCTCACCAAGATTTTGGATAAGTTTGCTTTCTGTCCCCAGTGGATTAAGTTGATTTTTAGTTGTATCTCTACTACAAGATTTTCTGTCATGGTGAATGGGTCACCCTCCGGTTACTTTAAGAGTGAAAGGGGGTTGCAACAAGGAGATCCTTTGTCTCCATACTTGTTTATTATTTTAGCAAAAGCATTGGGTAGGAACATTTCAGCAGCGGTGGCAGATGGTCAATTGGAAGGTTTTAAACCAGCCTCAACAACAGAGCCAGTGTCTCACCAACATTTTGTGGATGATACAATCATTGTGTCCAAAGCCTCGGTGCCTCAAGCTAGGAAGTTGAAGAGAATTCTAACCAAGTATGATACAGAAGAAGGACAGTACATAAACTATAAGAAGAGTAGCATCTATTTCTTTAACACGCCTGGTGGGAGGGAGGAAAGAATAGCTAACCCCTTCGGTTGTGGAAAGGAGCTTCTACCAACAACTTATTTAGGCATGCCTATTTTCAAAGTAAGAATGAAGGCTACTTTGTGGAACTCAGTCATTGACAGGATCTCCAAAAAGTTAGCAGGGTGGAAGGGCAGCCTTATCAGCTCCGCATGAAAAGCCTTATTAGTTCAAACTACTTTACAGAGCATTCCAATTTACTACATGTCTCTATTTAGAATTCCTGCAAAGGTCCGAGCTACATTGGAGCTAATTCAATGCAACTTCTTGTGGTCAGGTTCAGAGGAGAGAAAGAGAATTTCGTTGGTAGCATGGAATTAGGTGTGTGCAAGCAAGGATTAGGGGGGCCTGGGTTTAAAGAGAATGAAAGAAATGAATCAAGCTCTGATTGGCAAACAGGTATGGAGATTTATCAATAATGATCAATTGGGATGGGTAAAACTTCTTAAGGCAAAATATATCAGAAATAATCAGGACTTCCCGAAAGTCGATAATCTTCCTAGAGGATCCTATTTTTGGAATTGTTTGCTCGAATGTCGGGAGGTAGTCAGGAAAGGCATTAGATGGAGAATTGGTAATGGAAGACAAGTGGACTTTTGGAAAGACCCATGGTTGGAAGAGGCCCCTCTGAAAGATAACTTAGACCTTCAGGTCCTCCAACATAAACTTTCAAAGGAAATGGGAGGAAAAGTAGGGGATTTTATTGCTGTAGCACAGAAACTTCTTCTTGGAAGAAAATCACAGTTCATAATCTGTCAGAGCAAGATAAGGTGGCCCTAACCAAACTCAATGATGCTTTAAGGGTGTTCCCGATCATTCCCTGGGGAGGAAGAGACAAGGCGATTTGGGGAAAAACTACAAGTGAGATCTATTCGATAAAAAGCGCCTATAAGTTAATCCACTCAGGATTCAATGGTCGGACTCCGACTTCGTTATTTGGTTAAATAATTTAACCCCAAAAATAGCTTTCTTCTTTTGGTTGGCAGTTCAAAATAAGATCCCGACAACGGGATAATCTGCAAAGGAGAGGTTTCCAATTCATCAATCGATGTATCTTGTGTGAGAAAGCAATAGAATCTGTAAGTCATATATTTCTAACTTGTGATTTTTCTTGTACAGTCTTCCAAATGATCCTGTCCAAATTTCATATAGATTGGGTCTGTCCAAATAGCATGTCTGACTTCTGCATACAGTGGGCTTCCCCCTTCCGGGAAAATCTTTTGACTTGGCTCTGGAAGCTCAGCTTACCCCATTTTTTATGGGGGATATGGAATGAGAGAAATAAGAGAGTATTTAAAGGACGTAAGAAAGATCCCAGGTTATGTGGTAATAAAATAATTAGAGCTTTGAAAGAAAACTGGAAAACTTTCTTCTTCAAAAATGAGACCATGTCTCTAAGGGAAAGGAGGATTTTGCGGAACTGGGGAGAGGAACTTCCAGACCTAGACATTACAACCAACCCACGGGATGGTGTCAAGTGGATACCCCCACACAAAAGTGGGTTAAGTTTAATTTTGACGGGGCAGCTAAAGGAAATCCGGGGGCTGCAGGAGCAGGAGGAGTTTTGAGAAATGAGGAAGGTAAAGTGGTCCTTGCCTTTGCAGAGCCTTTGGGAACTCAAACAAATAATTTTGCAGAAGCCTGAGCCTGCATGCAGGCAATGAGAATTGCTAGACTTGAGGGTTATAAGGAAGTTATCTTTGAAGGGGATTCGCTTAATATAATCAAGGAAATTAAGGAGGATAAAGACCCTAGCTGGACCATATTGGAGCTTATCCTAGAAGCAAATATTCATAAATCTCATTTGGTTAATGCCCGAATCCAACACACCTTCGGGAGAAGGGAACCGAAGCGACGGATCTAATGGCAAATATTGTAGTTTCTTTTGGGGAGATGCAAATTTGGAAGGATAACTTCCCTCAAGAACTATTGGTGTTGGCTACTAGAGAAGAGCTAAGATCAAACCTGTTAGAGCATCAGGAGATCAGAGGGGCTGATGATGAGTAATCCGACAGATGGAATTAGGCAGAAAAGGCATCCCATTTGTTGGGGCCTGGGAGGTGACAAGTGTACAGTACAACAACCTAGTGTTAGTAAGTGCTAGGTGTTGTTTGGTTTTTGTTTTATCCTGAATATTCAAGCGACAAGTATAGGACTGTGGACTCTAAGTATGGCTTAATGTGAGTCTTAGAAAGATCCATTTTGAATTTTGATTATACGGGCTTGATGCTAGAACCAGCCCATATTGACTTTGTAAAAGGTTTTTGGACCTTATAACCACCTCTACCTTATACCAAAAAAAGATATAATACATAATACCCTCCTTTGGATAGCACTAACAGTATTAATAATAATATTTGGACTCCAAAATTAAAATAGAAAGCAGTTAGATTACAAACAACTCTCCAAATATTAACGCAAATCATCATTCAGGGTAATAGAGTAAAGAGGAGTAAACAATTTAATCATACATAAAGGAAGAGGAAACTTTCACAAACCCTAAACTGAGTTTTGCTTGAATGTTCTCCTTCTGTCTACCCCCTTCTGGCCTCTTCTCCTGCATAACATAAGCTAGAATTTTTTCATAACTTCTAAGGGAAAATTATATCTCTCTTTCCTCTTAGACAAGAAAGATGTTTCTAAGTATATATATTATTTATTATTATTATTATTATTTTTGCTTTCTTTCTTTCAAAAAATATGTTTCTAAATATATTTATTTTTTATCTTCTTTTTTTTATCCCATGAGTAAGCTACTTTATATGTTATTTTAATGGAAATGGAATCCATAGAGATAAGAAAATAATCGTATCCACCATTTCAACCTTCCAAAACTAGCCATGTGTAGGAAATATTGATTATGTAATTCTTTGAGGTATTTTTTTCCATGTTTTAATCCAATCAAAATTGAGCAAGTTCATAAAACACAAACTACCTAATTTCATTATAAAATAAGATCAACTAGATCAAATAAGCATGTTCAAAATAAATCCTTTACTTTAAAAATTGCTCAAATTAAGATTTTACTAAATCATAATAAATTGCATGATATATATATATATATATATATATATATATATATATATATATATATATATATATATATATATATATATATATATATATATATAAGTAATTTGAAAAATGAAAAATATTATTTAATGTGCATTTTCAAGTAAAATTCAATTAACCAAACTCATGCAAATCAATCATGAAATAAAATATAAATCACACACAAATGGCATACAAGCACTCGATGCATGTGCCCAGTATCCTCCATCACCATTTTTCATTTGATTTTGTGGGACTTTTAGAGTAATACTCAAGTAACACCACCATAAGGGAGGTAAATAGTGATGATAGGTATATGAGATTTACCTGTCAAGTTGTCATAGTCATCATTTCCCTTCTCATCTCTTGGTGGTCAGTCTTCCACCTATGAGAATAAATGTTCCTGCAATAAAGCAATGTAGCATTATTTTCTTTTGAAAAATACAATGCAAATATTTTAAGCATTAAAACCAACTATCACTACACCAATAGCATCTTAAAAATAGTCCTCCAAGGTAGGATGTGACACCTTTGCTTGGCTGCAAGTCTATTGAATAAGGACGTGTGAGCTCTTTGGTGGCTCTTCTTTTAGTCATAAATATGTTTCTCATGTGAGCTTTTTTATAGCTTCTTATATTAGTTGTAAGTTTGTTGAATAAGAACGTCCTTCTACCCCCCTATGAATGGTAATACCTTTGTTCTTCCAAGGGAAAAAATAGGTGCCTTATGTAATATGTAATTCTTGCATCAAAATGAAGAATTTTTATAATCCTTCTTATTTCTTTTGGATTATAGTCAATACAAGTTAATAAAATGAGGATTCCTACACTCTATGCTGAAAAATAAACCCTTATATTCTTCTTGAATCTTGAGACTTCCAAGGTCTTGATTTGAGGCTTCATTAAAGGATATTAAAAAGTGGTTTTCTACTCCACCTTTCTGCTTGTAATGGTGGCTTATTTTGGCCACTAAAGTGTTGTAGATTTTTGTGATTCCTAACAACACAAACTAATTTAGAGAAACTAGTTAAATAATTAACTAGAATGGTTCTTAATAGATGCACTATAAATGGTAACAATACATTCACCTTATTTCTCCACTAATTTATCAAAAATGCTCTTAAAAATTCCACTGCAACCTTTCAATTATAATCTAGAATAAATTCTTGCAAATTTCACTATAAACATAGTTGTAGGATGTAGTATTGTTTTTCAAGATATAAGATAGGTATTTGATAGATAGTTGTAATTTTATAATCTAATAAACTCCAAACTAAATGTGTAAATGAACCTTAAAAATAATTTTCCTTTTTTGCACTTCTTTGAAGACTTATAGTGCAATATTTTTCTCTATTTGCAACTTTCAATCTAAATAAGGTGCCTTAACAAATATGACAAATGATCCAATTTTTGAAGTTTAATAAATGAATCTTATTGCACCCAATTTGCATACCTTTTTAGAGCTTAAATTATTTTTTATAGGATGTATATTTTTGTGATTAGTTTCATCAGGCTTGTTGCTTCTCTATAATCTTCTTCTTGGATTTGGTAGATCTCCTTCTAGTCTTCTACCTTCTTATTTTGGGCTTGTTGTTGGATGGTGATAACTGTACTAAATATAGCGCTTATAATAACCTTATCCTTATTCTTTTTGAGCTCTTTAAATGATCTCACAACAATGGAATTTATAATTAGTAGGTCCAAAGGTGTGTTTATTTTGTAAAACTTATAGCAATGACTTTCTCTATTCCTCTCTAGGAATGATTGTAGCTATGATACCACTAATGGCTTTAGCATAATTACATCAAGAGATAAATATTAAATAAATATAACATCTTATTGAATGAATATAAGTGATACAATATAAATGGATCTATAAGGCCATTTATATAAGAATATGGATTCCTTAATGAACACTCTTAACTATTTTTGCAAGGGGATACATAACACATTTACAACTTGCACATTTACACTTGTGCCTTTATTACATTGCATAAAGCAACTACATAACTTCCCCTAAATTAATCTAATGTTCTAAGTATGTACCTAGGAAGGCACATTTACATGATTCAAATGATGTAATATATTCTAGCAGTATTTTTTGTAAAGACATTGTGATTCTCTATTTGTATTAAATAGCCTACTACCTCAATTTCTAAGTAGTAGTTCTAAGACCTCTATCACATACAAACTTAGGATGCCCATTGGTTTTGAAAAATTAATTAAAGTGAGAGTATTAATGACACTCATTATTTCACATCATTAGAATATTTAACACTGCCTCAAATATTTCACTTTAGATGAAACATTTGATTTTTTGTTTGAATGTTTTTTTTTTATTGGATGAAAGGGTGTTGAAAGGTCTTTGAACCTTGTACAAGTATTTTTTACATGTTTTCCAAACTGCCCGAAGAGGCCCAAGAGCTAAATATCAAAGAAAAGCAAAACACCACAAGAAGAAAGGTGTCGCGATATCGCGACATGTTGCATTTTCGTGGTCCAAAGCATAGGGAAAAAGCAAGGAGGAAAAGGTGTTGCGATATCACATGTTGCACCGTTGCAGCCAAAGGAGGAAAGGATGTCACGATATCATGATAAGATGCAGCATCACGACCGAAGGAAAGAAAGTGTCACGATATCGCGACATGTTGCAATGTCACTACTAGAAGAGAAGAAGTGTCATGATATTGTGACAAGTTGCATCGTCGCGGCTAGAGGAGGAAAGGTGTCGCGATATCATGACATGTTGCATCATCAAGGTCAAAGAAGAAAATATGTCACGATATTGCAACATGTTGCATCATCAAGGCCAAAGAAGAAAATATGTCACGATATCGTGACATGTTGCATTGTCGCGACCACAGGAGAAGAGGTGTCATGATATCGCAACATGTTGCACCATCGTGGCCACAAGAGAAAAGGTGTCATGATATCGCGACATGTTGCATTATCGTGGACAAAAGAGGAAAAGTGTCGTGATATCACAACATGTTGCAATGTCATGGCTAGAAGAGAAGAAGTGTCGCTATATCATGACATGTTGTATCATCGCGGCCTAAGGAGGAAAAATGTCACGATATCATGACATGTTGCATCATCGTGGCCAAAGGAAAAAAAGTGTCGCGATATCATGACATGTTGCAGCATCATGGCCAAGGAAGAAAAAGTGTCATGAAATTGCGACATGTTGCATCATCTCGATAAAAAGATAAAAAATGTCACGATATCACGACATATGGCATTGCCATGGCCAAATAAGGAAAA
Organism: Wollemia nobilis; assembly: GCA_028583015.1. NCBI lineage: Eukaryota > Viridiplantae > Streptophyta > Pinopsida > Araucariales > Araucariaceae > Wollemia > Wollemia nobilis. The sequence goes on from JAQPPZ010016936.1 coordinate 8,094,728, forward strand.
GGTGTCGCAATATCATGACATGTTGCATCATCACGGCCAAAGAGAAAAAGTGTCGTGATATCGTGACATGTTGCATCATCGTGGTCAAAGAGAAGAGGTGTCGTGATATCACGACATGTTGCAATGTCGTGGCCAAAAGAGAAAAAGTGTCGTGATATCATGACATGTTGCATTATCATGGCCAAAGGATGAAAAAGTGTCACGATATCATGACATGTTGCATCATCACGGCCAAAGAGAAAAAGTGTCGCGATATCGTGACATGTTGCATCATCACGACCGAAATAGAAAAAGTGTCACGAAATCATGACATGTTGCATCATCACGGCCAAAGAGAAAAGGTGTCGCGATATCATGACATGTTGCAACATCGTGGCCAAAAGAGAAAAAGTGTCATGATATCGCGACATGATGTAACGTCGCAACCAAAGAAGAAAAAAGTGTCGTGATATCACGACATGTTGCAACGTCACAACCAACGAAGGAAAAGATGTCGCAATATCATGACAAGTTGCATCATCATGGCCAAAGAGAAAAAATTTCGTGATATCGCGACATGTTGCATCATCACGGCCAAAGAGAAAAGGTGTCATGATATCGTGACATGTTGCAACGTCGTGGACTAAAGAGAAAAAGTGTCACGATATCGCGACATGATGTAATGTCATGACCAAATGAGAAAAAAGTTTTGTGATATCGCGACAAGTTGCAACATCGCATCCAAAGGAGAAAGAAATTTCACGATATCGTGACATGTTGCATTTTCGCGGCCAAAGGTGAAAAGTGTTGCAATAACGTGACATGTTGCATTTTCATTACATTTTTTGTTTGAATGTTACTTGGTATTTTATCACATATTTTTTGGTCTTCTTCCAACAATTTGATGGTTCCTCCAACTAATGCAAGTGTTACACTTTTTCCACAAAATGATTATGTCCTTTCCCTTGACTTTGATGTTAGCTTATACCTAACTTGGCTATAGTTTTCTTGTTGTATTTTCACTTGGAAAAAATAACTATAGTGTTTCATATTTCCTGTAGCTCGACTATGTTTCGTCTTGAAATGCTTCCCCTTCCTGGCTCAACTACATTTCCTCTATACTAGTTGATTCAATTGCATTCACTGATTCTTCTTCACAAGTTAGTTTTGCTACATTCAGCTCTTCTCATGGTTTGGAAATTTGAATAAAACTATAGACTACTTTTGCTTTGCCTTATTTAATATGTTGTCTTATGCAAGTTTAATGGTGACTCTACTTGGCATATGAATAATTAAAGAAATTTATAAAAGAAAACACCTTTAATAATGTTGCTCTGTTCTACATTAAACAACTCATATAAGCACATATTCAAACCTTTATATTAGGCACTTTAATTCTTATCTTCACAGGTGGATTTTGGTACAACTTCTTTTTACACTTAGATGTTCTTCAATATCTCTTTAGACTACTTCCACTTTGCTTCTTCTTTCAATGCTTTCTTTACCTTTGACACTCTTGCTTTTAGGTAGCTACCGTCCTATATTCTACCTTTTATTCTTAGACATGTACATGGCTCTATTGTTGCCTTGGATTACTAATTGCTTTATGTCTCAAGCTCTTTATACCTTGAGCCTTCTTCTCTGTCTTTGAACCTTATTCCCTTATTGTTGATCTTTCTTCTCTTATTATCTAGGATTTATTTCTCTTATTTTATGGGTTTTCTTTTTCTTATTCTCTTGGATTTCTCTTATTGTTGCTTACATTCTCTGATTCCTATAAATTTGAGCCTCTTCTTTGATTATTCTATAGAACCTACATATCTTATCTTTCTATTTTACTCTTAGGAAGCTTTGAATGCTTCTCAATCCTTTATTTCAAGGTATATCTTCTAAAACTAAATCTTATTATAGATCACCTATATTTAGATTAGATTTTTAGAATAGGTAACCTTGATCTATCTATCTATTTTTATCAAGGCCTCTCTTAAAGACCTAAATCTTCTATCTCTTTAAAGGTTTCACTTCAAGACCTAAATATTTCTCTATCAAGGTTTACCTTCAAGACCTAAATTATTCTTTGTCAAGGTTTTTATTTAAGACTTGAATCCACTATGTCAAGGTCTATCTTCAAGACCTAAATCCACTATGTCAAGGTCTACCTTCAAGACCTGAATCAATTAATAGTCTACAACTTAAATCAATCTCTACTTACTGAAATCTTTATGCCTTCTTGCACTTGAAGATGAAATTCTTCTCTGTCTATTTTAGGAAGCTTCCCACTCTTTTTATGAACAATATATACTATGGTAATGTCTTACGTCTCAGGTAATAACTCAAATGATGTCAAGGTTACTCATAATTCCCTAATGCTTCAACCAAATTTGAGATGACTTGATTGTACTTAATCCTTTAACATTATCTTGAGTTGATATAAATTAGTGTTAGGAATAATCTATGTCCCTGCAAACTCTGTATCTCTAAAATCAATATCAAGTTTTGGTTATATACTTGAATAATCAACCATATTCAAGTTTATTTGCCCCAATAGTTGACTCCTAGTCTTAAATGATTATAACTATGGAAATTCCCTAATTGATGAGTCTTGGTCTTCGTTAATTACTCTATAATCATGGAAACACTCTATAGCTGAGTTCTAATATTTGCAATAGTGGAAAAACCCTAGATTTTTTTTTACTTTACCCTTACAATAGAGTCTAGTTATACTCCCTTTAAAGTAGATAGACTCTAAGACAATTTTATGACAATGGACAAGAATCAATTTTATATGCAGCTAAATAAATTTACCCTATGCAAGAAACTTCTTATTGTAGCTTTGATACCACTATTAGTTTTTGAAGCCTTAATATTAATGTAAACTCACAGGATAAAATTCATAGGATCAAATATATGATAGTCACAATATGGTAATTTCAATAAAATGATGTAAATAAGAATGATATGAGCCAACTAATATGTAAATCAAGTTTTATAATATATAAAATAACATTCATTAATATGTAGAAATATGAATGTAATAACCTGAATCATACATGTACAAAATATTTAGCAAAACTTACAATATTAATTTTTCAAATGTATGCAATCTTTATTACTCCTCTTCCGCATAAAAATGTATCATAAACTCTATTACAATAATGATAATAATACTATCTATACTCACTATGCTCTATGAATTCTATGAATGCTATATCCAATATGCTCCTTCATGGAGTATTATTTATCCAGTAGAGTGATTCTTTGGTTACTTGACTATTCCTTTCCTTATGCCATATCTCATGACTCTTGGCTTCTCTACATAACACTTACATGCACATGACTCTATCTTGTATGCACACCTATAAATGACTCTTCATTTAGAACTTTATAATGTAAGGAAACTTGTGCACACTTACATATAAGATACTTGTGCACATATACACACATCACACTTGCACACTTACATGACACTTGTGCATTTCCTGCACATACACACTTACATAACACTTGTGCATTTCTTGCACATTATTACATTACATAAAATATTTACTCACACTCTAATTTAAGATTTGACCCCGGTCTAATATTTACAAGGTTTACCATAAAGGTACCATAGGGGTACTTTAGCATGTACCAACTAATGTAATATTCTCCAATAGTTTATATTTCCCATTTTATGTAAGCGTGCAATGTGGAGGAAATGCATAAGTTTCATGTAAGTTAGAGTTTAGATTGAGATAATGTGCACAAGTATCTTGTATGTAAGAGTGCAAATATGTAATGTGAGTGTGTGCACAAGTATCCTAAATTAGGAGTGAATGTAAGTGTAAGATTCATTTAGATGTATGCAAGTGTTGTAGTGTCAAGTGTCTATATAGTATGCAAGTGGTAAGATGATAAGCCAAGAGTCATAAAACTTGTCATATGGATAACAATAGACAATTACTTAAAGAGTCATATTGCCATGGCTATATTATAAGGATAATAATCTATGATAATGTAATCCAAAAAGAACAATCCAAGTGAAATTATAGAGTTGTAATGGGGATAAAAGGAATCAAGCTTGTATACATATTTTTGAACAATTATTATTGTAAAATTTCTTCATGCATAGTTCATGAATAATTTTGGTTATTTACATTCAAATTTGATTATATAAATGAATGTATATTTTAGTATTATATAAGATTTGATATACATATTAATTTTCTCATATTATTCTACTCATATTATTATTATTTTGACCTTTAATATTATGGCTATTTTATATTTGGGACCTATGATATTTTGTGGTAGTAAGGCTTAAAAATCCAACACTCCTTCACTTAGGAGCATTGAGATATTTCTCACATATTACCTATTATATAATCATTATTGTCATGACTGCATGTCTACATTTATGCATTGATTGTGTATGTGTATATAAATCAAGGGGATTTTGTGATAAGAATATGATGACTACTAGTTAGGATAGCATTCATACTAGGTATTTGATGCTAGAAAATTTCCACCCTTAGGATAAATCACATGACACATGTTTCTTAATGATATAATACTCTTACATGATTGAGAAATATACATGATCCTCCTATATATGATTTCCCTGTGTGGTCTCTATTTATGACGATAGCATGTTGTCATTGAAATGATTATGATGTATTTCTAAAAAAAGACCACCATGGTGGGAAAAGTAATCTTCATATACATTTTAGCTTGCATTTTAATATTATTTATCATCGCACATTTATTTACTTCATTGAATTTATCCCTTGCAACAACATTAACAAATATTGGTGCACATATGGTGCTATTTGTTAAGCTATTGTGGGTGAACAAAATCATGATCTAAATCACCCAATTATATCCTAGTCTCCTTAGACACTCTTTCTGTGGTAATATATAATTTTTCTAAAATCAACACAACCCTGTTATACTCACAAAAAAAGATACCATGAGAGGGAATTAGATAGATCACTACCAAGATGTAAAAGAGAACTCAAGCTATACATACCATTATAGAATTTGAGTCCTAAATGATAGTGGCTATTAAACAAAATGCACATTGATTTTAATTTCTATATACTTATAGTTGTTGTTTGATCCATGAATTAGTTCATATATGCATCAAATAATAAAATAACAAGCAATTTTTTCAATTCAAAAACTATCTTTCACTTGCCAAATGATGTCAGTCTCCTAATCAGAGGAATATATGACTTTAACCTTTTAAAATTAAATCATCTCAACTTATTTATTTGATCCCTCTTATTAGGGCTTTCTAGGTGATGGAACAAGCAAAACCTATTTTCTCACAATCCCTAATGAGGGGCTTAATAAAATATATTAACATCCGCTTTGTAGATGCACAAAGTAATGGACCAAGATAGTTCATTTTCTTAAAAAATTTATAGTGCACTTGGGATGATCAATCTATAAATACACTAAATGAAAAGAATTCTGTGACATTCATACTACTGATGGAAATATCTCATATTAACATTTTATCAAAACACTATCATAAAAATAAGCCTTAAAACTGGTAGCATTAAACATCAACAATTAGGACACAAATTTTCCAAATATGGCAAGAAGAACATAAACTATCAAAAAAAAAAAAAAATGAAAGCACTATATCATATGGACATAGACTGTCCAAAGCACCATATAAAATGGACATAGACTATCCAAAGTATTATATCATGTGGAAATATATTGTCCAAATTAATATATCATATGAATATAAACTATCCAAAATCTTTTTGTTATAGGGATATAGATTGTCTATAAACATTGTACTATATTTTAACAATGACTATCCCGTTAGAATATTGTTAATGTGCACTATGCCTCTATTTTGACACTTGTCATATTATCATATAGGCCTCCTACCTATATATGTAACACATTTTCATTTGTAATACATCTCATCAATTTTATTCCTAACATTTGGTATTAGAGTAGGATTTCTTGCCCTATGAAAACCCCTTGATAGGGTATTTCCCTCATGGAAATCCCCCCTCCACAATTTCCTCATCATTCTCCATGGTTTAGGGAGTATGCTCTCCACATATGTGGATCAAAAACCAGAAAAATAGATTAGATAAAGAGAAGGTTTCATGGGGATAGGTGTAGGTGGAAGCATGATGATGAGTTTCAGGTGTTCGTTGACTATTGATGGCAGTTTCAAAAAGATATACGAAGGCCAAGTGTAATGTGATAAAAGCATCAGCTAGTTGATAGGACTATTTCTGTGGGAACTCTAGATATGGTCTACACCCAAGATAGTGAGCATTACTACATGACTAACTGTCGAGATGGATTGAATCATGGCGTTATTATTGTAGCTACTAGTTTTTTATGAACCCACCCACTTACCCCACCATCATTGGATTTGAAAATCCTAATGTCGGTAAAAGATTCATTCATTGACATGCTTGTTGTTGCGAGTAGACATTCTACTATTACTCACCTAAACTATGATGTAGTCATATAATGATGCAGATTTTTATTCCCATGGCCAAGATTTATTTGGTCCCCACTACGTGTGTTTTTACTGATGTTGGATGTCGAATGTTTTCTTGCTTCTCATGGCTCCTAGTTGTGAAAGCCTGTGTGAAATGTATTTTATTTATCAACTATGCAAAAGAACAGGTAAACACAGATGTGATGATGGAGAATATCGAGAGATTTTTTTTTGAAGAAGTGGGCCCGTCTTGATGTCGGTGGTGTTCTTCTACTTTTTTTCATGTATGGTAGAGGTTGTTGTGTTTATCGGGAAACTTTCTCCTTGACATCCAAAGGCAGTGTGTTTTGCATTTGAAATTATGAACTGCACATGGACGAAGTGGAGCCACAAAATGATTGTTGCCATTAATAAGAGTCTTTTGCAATTGTTTCTATTTTTCACAATGTGAGTATTGGAGGTGGGGAGATGTTGTGGGACCACGACATGAACTAGTGTTATGATATCGTCGAACCCCAATATTTTTTGGCAACATCACTCTACTGTTGTGAGATTTTGGTATAACCTAGAGATATGGTAGACTATTTTTTTAATGGTGATGTTTTTTAGTGGCAAACGTGTTTAAGTGGCAGCTATAAATGGTAATTTTGGGCCAAAATAAAAGTAGCAACTACGTGGACGTGAGTGGAATTCTACACTTGCTAATTTTTTTTATGGTCATGGATGTAGTAGCCCATGATTTGTGGATGTAAGAAATCTATATTAACTACTGAACAACCAGAGAAATTGTTAGTGTTGCATTGGTGATGTGTGTTTGGTGGTTTAGTACTTTGTGGGATTTATAACTAAATGTAGTGGGTAAAAGATATGATATGTTTCTATTTTGGGCATGTTCATTTATTTTTTTGTTGATCACATTGCATGCGCAGAAGTGGACAAGGAGTTGAGTGTTGCTCGGCTTTAGAAAATGAATTGTTGGAGAACGGGCATGCCAAATTATAGTTGTGGAAATTTTTTAATGTTGATCACCATTGAAATAGATGCTATATGATTTGTTATTTTATTGTTTTCTACCAATGGATATATCGCAACACCCCCCAGATAGAATCGACGATGGAGGTCGAGCTGTTGGCGAGCATGTGGCAATGTTGATATTTTATTTAGCACCAATATGAACCAAAACTGTGGATGAAATAAGTGATGACCTACTGTATTCTATTCAATTTTGATCTGGTTTACCTGTCAGATTTCTTGATGTGCAGACATGTTTTACTGAAATACAAGCTACTTTTTTAAGAAAGGATATGTGTTCATTATGGAAGACCGCACTGCAATTTTAGATGTGCCATGTCAGTGAAAGTGGAAAAGATATTTTGCATGAGCCGAGCATGATAGATGGCCACATAAAAACTTTAGAAAATTTATACATAGATTTGAACATTTGAGTTCGTGCTATCGAACCCCTGGATGAATGGTGTGAGTACACATCAAAGTTTGACCCTACATCAAAACTTGATAGACTAGAAGAGCTCGTATTGGATGTTGTAGTCATCTAAAGGATGCCACTCAACTTGTATATCATCTACATTCTATAGCAGTGGAGCATGTGTATGAGAGGAGACATTTACCACAATACACTCCACGTTTGTTGTTGTTCATGACCATCAGATTCATCTTTGGCCCACAGTATTTTCCAATGTAAAACAGAGAATATTTGTTGTTATTTTTGTATCAATGTGAACTTGTTGTATCTAGCAAGATGGCAGATTCAATACATCATTAATTTAAAGAGCTACTATTGGCTATGAACGTGGTGTGTGGGGCCATATATTGGCTCAAAGATAGTTATGCATTCATGTGGTTTACCCCCACTCATGGATAGTCATTGTGGTGACTATTTTTGGGTGTTGTTATCATCCACTCTTTGATGAATATTGCATATCTATTTTTTTTATATAGTTGGAGGGGTAAATTTATTATGATGGTTAAAATATTTTTATGATGTTATGGGGCACACTTGATTATGAGGGGGGCTTTTAGTTTCACATGAAAAGGAGAGCCACTTTATTTTTATATGGAAATTTAGAAGTGCCCGAGAGCAAATGGCAAATGGCTGACAGATCTTTATGGGCCATGTAATTAATTACTTAGAGGGAGTGACTATTTTTTTCAAAATGAAGAGTGGAAGTGGAAATTGAAGGTCTTATACTCCATGTAATTCCCCCATGAGGGAAAGATGTATATTGTTATTTTTTTAGCAAGTTGAAGGCCCCATTAACACCAAAACATAGGGGTGTTTATAGTTATCAAAAAGGTTTTTCCACAACGGACACATTGGTGGTGACCATTTATAATTTTGAGGTTGTTTCATTTTTATTTTTTAGCCTCAAAGTGTTTTGTATTTTGGAGTGCACTCTCGGTTGTACCCGACACTCCAAGGAAAATCTGTAAGTGATCTTGGTATCCAATCACCTCCCCTATAGCACCTTGCAGATGCAGCATCTGGTTACCTATGAATTCTGGTGGGATGAGGAGGTCACCATAAGGACACTTATTATAGGAACTAAATACAAAGACACCCTAGACTCTATCCAAGGATTTTTTTGGATCTACTTCTGAAGACTACAGATGAAGACACTTTAGGAGATTCTATTACCTTTGTTCTTCTCCTCCACATTTGTATCTATGTCTAACGTATAACTTTTTATTAAGGTGCATTTTTTATAGAGACTGATACCTCATAGATTGAGTTCACCATGAGGGAGGATTGATATTCATGGTGAATCTAGTTAGTGACCTACGAATGGCAACATACCTAGAGTATGACCTATAGAGGCAACATACCCAGATGTGGTTGACCCTAAGGCACACAGGATGACCCTAAGGCACTTAGACAACTGATCCAGTGGCAAAAGATCCAAGGAAGTGGCTAACCCTATGGTAATAGACTAAGATGTATATACCGTTGATCTAGCATTATTCATAGTTGGAGAGCCAAGCACAAAGAGCAAGAGCCTAGACCAAATCAGCAATAAAGGAGGATGATATTTTTTTTAAGAAGTCAACATTAAGGGGTAATGTTACCTAATGTTGACTTATTTTTTCTATAATTATGATAGTGCAAATTAAGTGGGAATTTTAGAATATTGTTAATGTGCACTATGCCTCTATTTTGACACTTGTTAGTTTATATTGACACTTGTCATATTATCATATAGGCCTCCTACCTATATATGTAACACATTTTCATTTGTAATATATCTCATTAGTTTCATTCCTAACATATCCAAACATCACAAGGGAATCAAATGACTAAAAAATTAATAGTTTTCCTGAGTGCTTTTCAAATAATTAGACTAGAAGAGCCATCACTTAGCAACATACAAAAATATATTTTATGGGACATAAACTATCGTTTGCCATACTATCAGTTGTAGTCACCTAATCACTAGTTTATTTATTAGGCTAAGAGGCCATCTCTTAGATTCTATAGAAAATAAAAATAAATCAATTTTAAAATAACTATTATATTATCATTTCAAATTGATATGCTTAATGTACAATCATTTTAAAAAACAATTCATTTTTAACTCATGACTGGATGCTGGTTCTAACCATTTTTTTCACAAATAAAATAAATTTGTTAAAAATCCTTTTCTCCTCCAAATCATGACAAATCACACCAAGAATATTTATTATCAATATTTAACATGACTTCCATATCAAAATTTGAAAATCAAATCATTTTTCAGATTTTAAGGAATTTATTTTGAACTTTGATTGTAACATTCATGAGGTTATTCAAAATTTTATTCGAATTCTATTTTCATATGTCTATTATCCTTAAAATTAATTCTACATATCTTCATTATATAAAATTCACTTTATCGTACCTATATTTCACACCATATTTGATAATCATTAGCTTATGATATTATGTCAATTTCCTCCAATGCTTTTAACATGAAAAATTTTCCAAAACAAAATTAATTTGCTAGAAATTCTAAAATAACTTCAAAATCAAATTATTACTCATAACATTACACAATATCCATCATATAACATCATCAATGCATCATGTTATCTATTTAATCATCCATACAATTTAGAAAAAAATTCACATCACATCAACTCAACATCATATAAACATGATCATGAACCAATAAATAATCAATATATATCATCTACTTTTAAATAAACTTGATGTACCATAATCTATAAAAATTGGTACACTTAGATCTTGTCAATTGGTTGAAGCATATCATAAAAAATTTATACTCTCATGCCACTCATAAAGCAATACAATATATCCTAGGTCTCTAACCATCCTTACGTTGGTTGATGAGGAAAATGAATAGACTGCTATGAAGGTCGTGTCATTGATCTCATCGTAGATCAAGAACAATATTAAGTCCTTAAAGGATTTGGTTACCTCTAATTAGAAGTAATAATTTCATAGTAAACCAATCTATAGTGTGTGCTCCTTGCCACATTTGTAGTAAACTAAACTTGAAGATTAACTATCTGGTGAATTAAACCCATAACAGCTACATCAGTACTCCCAATCCTAGCTATAGTTAGTCTAACTATGGTGTGATCATACTCAATACTCATACAATACCTCTCCATACAATCCCAATATCTCTCCAATATGGCCTAGTCCATATTGTGTCCCATTTTGCCAATGCCTAGTCCAACTATTTTTGTAACAATTCCATATTTATCATCATAACATCCCTATCTTTTTGGGATGAACCCTCTATTGTTCTACTAGTACCTACCTTGGTATCATGAGCCATAGCTATAAAAGGTATAATCAATTATCATGATGGTGCATATACATCTCTTAATATCTATCATATTTTCGTGAATGCCATCAGGACATGACAATGAGCCATCCTGCTTAATCTAGGGTCCATTTGTGGCTACCTCATCATTGGTGTAACCCATGCAAGATAAATATAATGGCACCATTGGAGATAACCTAGGACAACCCCTACATAATCAATCCCAATATATGTAATGGAAATATTACACATATCTCCTCAACAAATATTTCAATATTTAGAAGCTTATTAGATCCTCTTTGTCTCTCCTCACCTACTAGGATCCCCTAAATAAGGTCAAACTACCTTATACTCTATCTTACAAATAAAGCTCAAAATCTTTGTGTGGCCCTCATGGCCACCTATTACTCCATACCTTGGCTAGCTAGCCATCATCCTTTATCCTTCTTGCATGATCTCTCAAAGTATTTCACACTATCTGGTCTATTTGGAGGTCATTAATGACTCTTTGACCTACCATCATAACCTCTTTGAAATATCTCCTACCAATATCATTGGGACAATCCCATTTAAAACTAGTCAAAACCTCTAGGTTAGTTGGGACTATAGGTAACTCAATCAAATGTCTGATTGTTATATGCTCCCATGCCCAAATATGCAAGAGAGTATAACAAACTAGTCTCTTCTCATCCTTATAGGAAACAAGGTGGAGAATTCAATATAACTTATACATAATGAGCAAGCCTCATGCAAATTGTATCTATTCATCCCTCATACAAGTGATAATCTCAAATAGTCCATAGTGTAATAGCTTATTATTTGTATCTTCAAACAACAAGCCTAAAACCATGACACATAATAGTTTTGTGATTCAACTTAGTAGTCCTACCTTATACATGGCATTAATATCAATGCCATTTTGTCTTAGATTAAATTATCAACCATGGATCAATTCTAATATGGCTAGAGCCTAATCATGGCTCCATATCTTGGCACCTCAAATATATACCTAGAGGATCCTCCAAACATAATCCAATGTTATTGTCATATTCCACATAAATAAAAGAAACATGACATACTTTGACTTCCACCTATCTATAAGAGCAATAAAAATTGCATGATCCAACTTTATGGGAGGTATCATCACTAGATATCCTAGACCTATCACATCTAGGACACCTCAATATTCTGGTGTCATTGCTACTATCATAGACCATAAAGTGCATGGACATAACTATCAAAACTCTAAAACATATAACACCTACACCTAAAAATATAATAATAGATTTATATTTACTCATAAAAATAAATTTGTTTTCAAACTCTATCCTTTAGCTAATTTTTTAACTAAACATGAATTTTTCGAGTAGAAAATTCATCAACAAAAGATAAATTTTCCAACCCATAAAAAAAGTAAATATACCACTCTCTTAGTATTTTCAAGATGACATATTCACACTATGTAAATCAAATATGTTGATTGTGGTGTCCTAAACATAAAAAGAAAAAAAAAATAACAAAAAAGACCCATAATTATTCTTAGGCCGCACCTGGGCCTACTCCACTGCACACTATGTATGATATATGAGTTGTTCATCCCTACTGTGTCATTTCATAAAACCCTAGTTTTTTTTGCAAAGCTCTTTTCCTCTTTTTTATGTGGTGAAAATAACTTCTACCCATGCCCTCTCCCCTTTTTTACTCTAATTCAGGTAAAATTTTCTCCACTTATTTTCACCCAACCCATTCAATTTTCTTCATGACTCTAGTTTGTAGCTCAAAAACTTGAGGGGAGACCTAGACAAGGGGTAAGGATCAACTTAAAATCTCACATAGATACTAACAAGAAAATTATCCAATAAAATCTCAAAAAAATTGCTTTTCCTACAACTAATTTCTATATACATTTTGCTCCATATTTATTAATCTAAGTCTAATCATCATGTCTCTTTAAAACTTGAAGGCATCTACAACTATTTTTAATGCATTCATTAAAATTTTAAATGGATCAAAAAAGGGGGAAAATATAGATGTCTAAAAATAATACCACCTCTTTTACATTGATCCTTAGTGAAAACCCATAAAAGGAGCAAATTAAGCATAGCAATTTATTCAACCTCAAAATTCATAGACAAAACCTAGTAGTGGTAAATCTATCACCTTAAGGAAAATATGCCCCAAAAAATACACTTTGTATCTAGTGTATTCACAAATAATTCAAAATGTTTATCCCTTTGCCATATTTGATCTCTAATGATCAAATTCACAAATACACCAAGTCATGAATACTCTTGAAGGTGTATTCATATAGGTAATGTATTTGTATCAAAAAAATAAAATCTTAAATTACACCTATAATACTTACGCCATAAATATCATCTGTCTACCCTTCTACCATCATAGGCAATCAATAGGTAGGTAGGAAAGTGGTGGATTTCCTCCCACTCTCCCCACTTACCCAAAATAACCCTAAATCAAGGGGCAACTAATTATAGTCTACAATCAACAATTAATTAGCCTTACCACTAGTTATCCCAATTACATGCTATCCACCTATCACCTCACACTTGGGAAACTCCAAGAGGGTTAATTTCTATAAATTGGCCCCTTAGGTTGGCATCATCAACAACTATTTTGTAGTACGAAAGCTTTTCCAAAATCAAAACCAACTCAAAAATAACTAGGTGCTGCTAAAATTCTCTTGTATAGTCGTCAAAAGACTTGGGTTTTGGATGAAGGAAATGGGGCATCTCAAATTCAACACTTGATGATATCTTTATTTTAAGAATTTTTACTTTGTTTATATTTTGTTAATGATTAAATAATTTAATTCTATTGCATGCATCCCTATATTTCTCCTATTTAGATCTAACTACCATTATACTATTAAAAATTTATTCGTTTTTTTTTTTATAGGCATTTGAAGAGGTCTATAGCATATAAAATAGCTATCAAGACCCCTACAACACTAGTAAAAGGTATTCACAACACCCCCTATGGCCAAACATTTTTTTTATTATCATATTAAATGAATTTATCACCTATATATGATATAGGAAATGTATTTTCTATGGATAGTATTATCATTATTTTCATAGAATTAACATTATATTACTTTTTATAGTCTTGAGAGAAAAATATGCCAATTGTGACTAATATTGGCAACATATTTTCCATATATTTAAGAAATCTCAAATTTTTAGTCATCTCAGCATCTAGCCTAGTTAGACCTATCTTTGTTCATAATCTTAATAGTATACTTAACCATTGCTTTTTGCTCTATTTGTTGTTGGTTTAATTATGTCATACTAACAAATACACTAGCAACATAACTTCCAACCGATAATATCTAAAGCAAAATATTTTTATTTTATTCATAAACAAGGGCTCTAACTATGCCAATAAAGACCTTTTAAACTTATTGTTGTTTGGTAGCCCCTAATTGTGGTCTTCTTTTTTCCTATTTGTATTGTAGGTATTAATGAATCTACTAGTTGTAGTATTTCTAGGTGGTGAAGTGGATTTGTGTTTAGATGGCATTTTTTATTCAAACACCAAAATAGGTAGGTACCTTTGATCATCTATGTTTTGATTTGTAGCATAGGTTACTTGCTTATTATTTCCTTGCTATTATTATTTTTAGCACACATACAAGAAGGAAAAACTAAAATATCTTGTTTCATTTCTTAGGTATTCAATTCTAATTACATGCAATTTGTATTAGGATAATTTATTTGTTTCCATCCTCCTTGTACCCTTGCTTTCAAAAAGAAAAAGAAAAAAAATTTTATTTTCATGGCATTGATAGCACTCATAAAAAATCTAAGACACATATAAGTTAGCATTTATATTTTGCATTTGTTTCATATTGCATTACATCATCATACCTTGTATTAGTTCCCTAGGATAGATTAAAACTTAGTTGTGTTGCTAGATTGAAAATAACAAATTAGATTAGGAAATCTATAAACCCTTGTTGAACCCAAAATTTTCCCACCAAAGATACAACATTGCACACAAAAGCATAGTACCAAAAATCATAGGTTAGTAGCAATGCTATTTTGCTTGAGTGTGGAAAACTCCTAAAGGAATGCATTCAACACCAGTGCCCCTGTGCACCTTTTAGAATCCCATATTTTCAAATGACTATGGTCCTTTGGATGATCAACTACTACCATTATTGATATCTACCCCTATTAGGTATTCCTAAAGTTTGATCATGGTATATCTTATGCAATCAGTGCTCTATATTTAGGGGTTGCTTTTGTTGTGGTTCTTTGTAACGACCCAAAAACACACAAATATAAAAATTCAAAAATTGAAAAGTTTTTTTATTCTAAGGAGAGGGATATATGAATCCTTCATGAAACCATAACCCAACTAGTATTAACCTAAATTTTCAATCACCTAAGTTTTCCTAGAAGATACATCTCACGTAGTACCCTATCACAAGTCTGTTGTGTAGGCATGACATGTGTTATTGCAGATAAGTCCATTTGTCCCATCATTCTTTATGAGCTAGACCTATCACCCTCAGTCCATATAAGGTATACATGCATCTCCATACCATACATAAATCCTTATGTGTAGGTATGCTATGATTACATCTCATAGATAGACCTAAGGGAATTGAGACCCCCTTAGGGATATAAAGGACTAAGTTGTGAAGATATTACATCTAAGTTAAGATATCTATCTCATCTCCACAACCAGCTATCTTAACTTAGATGTGATCTCTTCACAACTTAGTCCTTTATCTCCCTAATGGGGTCTCAATTCCCTTGGGTCTCCTATATTCACCCTAAGTGGTTATAAATTCCCTTAGGTTTCCTATGTTCACCCTAAGGGGTTCTTAATTCCCTTAGGTCACCTTTGAGTTCACCCTAGAACTCTACAATTAATTTTCTATCATCAAAAATCCAAACAATGATACATCTAATTACTATACTCAATATTGTTTTAATTAGGGGTCTGATTAGCTGGGGAGATAGTTTATCATTTCACTGCACTTAGACAAAACCTCCAAATCAGATACACCTAATATTTTTGGTTCAAGTTTTATAGGTTACCAAACTCTCCATCAAAGTCTAGCAACACTTCAACTTCTAATAAAGCTTTGGGAGAGGTAATTTGGCCACTTGGCCCTTTGCTAGCCTTGAAATTCAATTTCTCTATGTTTTCTTTATGTTTATTGATTTTTTTGTAGCTAAAATCACATTTATTTTGGGAAATCAAGGAATCTTAGCTAGAAAACCCTAATCATTTACAAAATGCTACAATTTATTTATAAAACATATTAATCTCTTTATAAAAAATATCTAAAATAGCCAATCAAGGAACCTTAGGACTCATTTGAACACCTTTTTCATTTTCAAGTACTTAGGAAATAAATTGAAAGTCATCTACTTGCATCTAGGCTAGCTTGTTTGCTTGTATTTTCTCTTGTTTTACCTTAAAATCAAAATCTCTCTAGCCTAGCTCATTCAAAAACTTGAAAAGCATATAGGTTAGCTCTTGTTTGCATGCATTTGTGTGATTTAAACTTAAGCATTGCATTTATATTATCCTTGATTTAGGTTTAAATAAATTTTAAGGCTCGATAAAGAGTCAAATAAATAGAGATCCAAAAAACTCTTAGGTGTTTGTCTTAATTGAACTCATAAACACCGACAACACAAGCATTACATCAACTCACACACAACCATAGAAAAAAGTATTGAGTAGGAATCTAGTTTTGTTTAGGATATTTGTATCCTCGGGGTCTCCTTTGGAAAGAGATCCTCAAGTGGGGAAGCATATATTCTAATGAATCTCCCCATGCACACTTGACATTAAATTAGACTTTAAGAGGAAGAACAAACTTTTTCCCCATCTACATAAATTGGTGAACCCAACGTGAACACTCCTTTTGCCTTAACAAAGATAAAATTTTGTTAAACTTAAACAAGATCATCTAATTTTCTTGCTTAGCTTACATCACATTAAATTAAGATAACAAGAACATAACCAATTGCTAATCCTACTGGAGGAAGGATAACGACCCCTTGAGTAAACTAAAGTATGAACCTTAGGGGAGAAATCTTCTTTGGCAAGTATATCATGATGGATTAGTGGGATTCATAAGGAGGGCTGCTTATCTAGGTGACATAAGGATCTCAAACATCTTCTCTTATTTTCTATAAGTACTCTGGAAATAAAACTTTAATAAATCAATCAACCCTCTCTTTCCAAACCTTACTCAATGGCCATTTTCTTAGACCTTACAAGTTTATTAAAATGGATTATCTTCCTTTTTCAAATCTTTCTAAAACCCAAAACATACTATACAACTCGTAAAGTAGCTACCCATCCAAAAATTTTGTGGAAGATTATAAAGAATCTAACATCCACAAAAGTCCAAATTCCAAAAAAGGAGATAAATATGTCATTCTTCTTGACTCTTTAATCTCCTTTCATGATGACCTTAATCATGTGATAACCTCTTTGCAAGAACACATAGATGTTATCAATGAATTTCTTAACAATGATCAAAAGAAAACAACCTCTAAACCACTTAATCATACATATTTTTCACAAGAACATGAAACTATCATCCAAGAATTTCTTGATGATGAGAGCCATAACAATGATGAAAAGAGAACTCATAGTTCCCTTAGTCATATAGCAACTCTTTCACAAGAGCATGAAGAAATCATCAATGAATTTCTTGATAATATTAGAAATGAACAATACATTCCCTTAAAGGAAGACTCCATTAAGGATTTTCCCTTTAAGTAAGATTCCATTAAGGAGAACATTAGCAATGAACAAGACATTCCCTTAAAGGAAGATTCCATTAAGGAGAACATTAGCAATAAACAAGACATTCCCTTAATGGAAGATTCCATTAAGGATTACCCCTTAGAATCATATTCCAATTAGTTACCCTCTTGTTCTACACCCATTTCCATAGAAAACAATAATAATAAACAAAGCACTCCCTTGATGGAGGATTCCCCTAGAGATATCTCCTTTCCTTCTAATTCCATTTCCACACAAGATACTCCAAACCTCAATGCTTTATAACCTAATCCTATTGTTGAAAATATTAGGACCCAAGGGGATCAAACTTCAATACACCATCACTCCTTATCTCAAGATGAACTCTTAAGAGATAACATGAGTTGCCCATTTTCTCAACAAGTCAACATGGAAGACACCCTTAATTTAGGGATGCCACCTAGTTCTTCAATCCCTCATCCTTTCACCAACATATCTCCTAGTTCCACTAGTGCAAATATGAGTCTTGCTCAAACTTCTATCTCTCCTACCACTTGTACTATATTTATCAAACCTCTTGAACTAAGTGATCTAGGGATAATCCATAGGATATCACCTTTGGTACCATCCCATCCACAATACCTCAAATTTATCCTTATGTTAGTTCACAACCTTCTTTGATCATACCTCAAGCACCTTCAAAACCACTTCTCCATGACTATCAAAGCATAAACTCTAGACTAGAACAATTGAAAAAGCAAGACTCTAAATTAGAGCAACTAGAGCAACAAATAGCCTCTCTCCAAATATCCTCTTCCAAGTCTAAGTATTCCTATGAAGACTTGTTCAATCAACCACTAGATCCTACCATAGTTAGTTATCCCTTCCCTTCTAACTTGAAGATACCCAAACTTCAAACATATGAAGGAAACAAAGACCCTATCAAACATGTTAGGCTCTTCCAAATTGCATGTACTAACATTGAACATGATGAAAAATTGTTACTCAAAACTTTTCCTAAAAGCCTTAGTGGCCCTGCCTTGGACTGGTATTTCCAATTACCAAGGTACTCCATCAAAAACTATAGATATTTTGTCAAATTATTCGTCAAACAATTCTCCATTTACATTGAAGAGAAGCCCACACTTAGTGACCTTATTGAACTCAAACAAAATCAAAATGAGAGTCTCCTTGACTTCCTAGCAAGGTGGCAATCTTTGGTATGGAGGCTTGAATTTATCCCTCCACAAAAATAACTCTTAAACATATTCATAAGAAACATCAATGAACAACTATCCTTTCAATTATAAATATCCAATGTCTTCCTTCGAAGATGCCATAGAAATGACCAAAAGGATAGAAATCATCCTCCATAGAAGGGGGAATCTAAATACCTATACTTCTAAGGAAGTAGAACAATATTCTCCTTACCCAAATAGGTAAAACAAGAACATAAATATTATAGGCAACAAAGTCATAAATTCTCAACAAATCAACAATATCAATGCTACTACCAATCCTCAAAGGGTTGTTATACAACCAAAACCAAAACCAAACTTCACTACATTAGATCAACCTCCTACAACTATCCTAACACATCTCCTTGAAGCTAAGATGATATAACTTCCACCTATCAAGCCTATCAACCTTGTAAAAATAGAAAACTCATTCATCCCATTCTCATTAACATTGTGCCTTCCATCGCATTAATGTCCATGCAACCAATAATTGTAGAGGCCTTAAAAATATAATCCAAGACTTGATAGACAATGGAAACCTTGACCTTATTGGTCCTAGATTCCAACCTTTCTTATATCAAGATCTTAGAACCTTCCATGATCCATCACCCATCCATAACCAAGGGGCAACAAACTATGCTTGCTCCAACAATGTCCCATCTTCATCAACCTTTCCCATAAAATACTTTTAGCTCCTAGTTGAATCTTAGGTGCATTAAGATCCCTTAATTAAATTTGAATAAGGATAAGTATGTCATAGGATAGGGTCCATCCTAAGTGGTAGTATGCTTTAGCTACACCATATCTACAAATAAGATTGAAATAGCTAAGGATCCTTTTTTAGGTCATAGCCACCCTTTCAATCCACATATCTTCTTAACTACCTACTCACATGACCATTTGCATTGGCTCCTTGTTGCAATATGGTTGCCTTTCACAATTAGCTTGTTGCACATGCTTAGTCATAAAATCAATCCCCATCATCATTAACTTAGCCACCTTTTTGCCAACCTAAACATAAATCATCAATATCTATCACATCTTTGTCAAACTATTACACTCTTGCAAACCACAAAACTCTCCTTACCATAAGAAGAGTACATCCACATAAATGCCACTACAATAAATCTCAAACTTCCTCCTTTACACATAAGGACACAAATCAAAACATAATACAATTATACTTAACATTAAATATTAATCAACAAATCATCCTTTATTGGATACATCAAATACACATATCTCATACCTATTTCTTTAACACATTACATATTTTTGCCCTCATCTAGGGGAAAATAAATACCTTGAAACATTTCCTATACATTTGACAAAGGATGAATCATACTTGGAAATACTTCATCATAAATGACAACACCCTTTTCATTTAAAGGGATAAAACATTTAAAAAACCTCTTGGGACATAAACGTTTAAAATACCCCTTAGGGAAATCTTGTAAAGTCCCTCTTGGGGCACACATCATTTAAAGTTCCCCTTGGTGTAATCCTTTAAACTCCCTCTTGGGGGTACTAACAAATTTAAAAACCAATAAACCTTGGTATAAAAGTCCTCAAGAATTAAAAATTCTCTCTTTAACCAATAAGTCCCCTTTGGGATAAACATTTAAATTCCTCCTTGGGAAAATCATTTAATAGTCTTATTTGAGGCACACATATTTAAAGTCCCATCTTGGGGCAATCATTTTTAAGTCCCTCCTTTGGACACATCATTTAAAAGTCCCTCTTGGGGCACATCATTTAAAATTCCCTCTTGGGGCATAAACATTTTAAGCCCCTCTGTGGAAGTAGATACTTTTAAAAGTTCCCCTTGGGCATATTCACATGAAAATACCCTCTTTTTGACATTAAAAAATGGGAACCCCATTTAGGTTATCATCACATGATGTATATACATATATTATATCACAACAAAATATCATAAAAAATAATCCTTATGCACTTGCATAAGGATTAATTATTAGAAAAAATCTCAAAAACATGGCCCAAGCATTGTTGTACATATTATTTTCTACTTGGTACATATCACAAAAAACATCATACATCTTTGTAGACTTTGGTTATTATACATATCTCATCTCAAAAGCTAAGTCCTTCGGGCATGCTAACTAAGTCCTCTGGGAAATCCAAACTAAGTCCTCTGAGCAATGCTAACTAAGTCCTTCAGGCAAGCTAACTAAGTCCTATGGGAAATGCTTACTAAGTCCTCTAGGCAATGCTAACTAAGTCCTCGGGTAATGCTAACTAAGTCCTCTAAGAAATGCTAACTAAGTCCTCTAGGCAAGCTAACTAAGTCCTCTAGGCAATACTAACTAAGTCCTTCAGGACAAGCTACCTAAGTCCTCTGGGAAAGCTAACTAAGTCCTCTAAGAAATGCTAACTAAGTCCTCCAGGAAATGCTAAAAAGTCCTTTGGTCAACTCTTAACACTATCCAAGTGATATTTGTACATATTTTTCTCACTTGGATGCATCATCATTTGAAACATCCTTTAAGTGTGTATCCAAAGCCACCACTTAGGGGTGAATCAATATAAAACCTTGTATATACATCATGTAAATCTACTTCCACACATATAAGGACATAAATTCTAAAACAATAAGTAGGCTCATCCAATCATACACTCTTTTACAATCAATCATCATCCTAAATAACTCATCCCTTTTCAACTCATTCCTATCATCCCCATGTAAATTGAATTTCTTAATTCAATTTTAGCCTCCCCTCTAAAGCCCAAGGGGGCACACATGGTGCATGGTAACATTTAATGCTTCCCATAATATAATCCTCAACATTACTTTAGACAAAAATATCTTCACTCCAATACTCCTTGCTAGTCTATAAATAGGCTAGGGAGGGGATATCTATCAATCATATTCTCTCCTTCATGATGATAACAAGATTTTTTCATCATCATATTTTCTTAGAAACTTGTGGAACATAACATCCAAGGCATATCATCACATTAAAATCAATGCATCTACAAAATTTATTTACACATACTTGGGGGCATCTCATTCTCCCAAGTTTCTATCTTATCATTCAAACCTCAAAATACATATCCATCCATATCTTCTCCCCATTTGGGGGTAAGTATGCAATAATAACAAAACTCAAAAGACTACCTATTGAGATGGTTAGATATTCTCTATTTTTTCATAGTCAATAGATAGAGAACTTCCTCCATCTTGATATGCAACAAACTATCATTTCTACTTTCCTCCAAAAATCACTACATCTAACAAAATAAAAGTATCCTAGCTAATTTGTAGGACCTTACATTGGGGTTTTGTGATCAATATTTTGCATATCCATAATCATTTATTACTGTGCCAAATAGTCAATTACTAAAATCCTATGCCTTTTTATGGCCTATAAGCCAAAGCAAATATTACCTATTTCTCATACAACAATATCCTTCAGACTAAGGACCATGCTATCACATGGACCTCCTAAAAAGGAAATTTTTTTTTCCATGTTCTGCACATATACAATTGTTTGTACACACGCCAAGCAATATATAAGGGTTTCTTCTTCTCTTGGATTTTCCATATGGGAGTGTTACCCTTAGTATGAAATATTTTTTTTACCCTACAAACTCTCAAATATTTTAAACACATCAGATGTGCTCCAAGTACTAGCTCCATACCTCACGTGCATGTAAATATTTACATATGCGTTAGATAATGGACCTATGTCCCTAGGAGTTTTATCTTATGCATTCAAAATTTAAGAAATAGATATTCCACACCATCAAGATGTTGCCTCTCAAAGGAAACGTTATTTATCATGTCCCTCACAAATTGCATACTTACGATTACATTGTAAATATGTCAATATGGGGCATATGATATTTAAGACAACCCTTGTTGGAAAATCTTACAAAAACAATCTCAATCAATATCACATCATCATCTTTATCAAAGAATTTGCTTTCAAACATTGGGGAAAAATAACAATACAACATCATTTGCTAAATCATCCTATAAATATCATAACATTACATTACACTACACCATATTATCAAAATAACTTCATTAATTTGTAAAAAATTTACAAATATCATTCATAAAACTTTTACAAAGAGCATACGATCTGTTTACAAGAAATTACAAAGAATTTTGCAATCATTGCAAAGCATCTTACAATAAACACCTTGAATTTCATTTCAAAGCTTTGCAAAATGCTTGTAGAACAAGAATTTTCATCCTTATTGTTAAACATTTCATAAAGCATGGCACTCAAACATTTATGAAAAAACATCAAACATATCTTATCTATGATGTTAAGTGTTTCATAAAGTATGACACTTAAACATTGATAAGAATAAATCAAAAACTCTTATCTATGCAGTCAAATATTTCATAGAAAATTGCATTTGAAAATTGATAAGAATCAATCAAAATTTTCATCTATATCTATCAAATGTTTCATAAAGAAATATATTTGATAAAAAAACAATCCTAAATCTTATCTACACAGTTGAGTGTTTCATAAAGAATGTCACTTGAACATTGATAAAAAGCAAGACAACTTCATCTACACAATAAAATATTTCATAAAAAATGGTATTTGAACACTGATGAAGAGCAAACATTTTTGTCTATGCATTCAAGTATTTCATAGAGAATGGCACTTGAACATTGATGAAAATCCTAAATCTTATCTATGTTATCAAGTGTTTCATAGAGAAGGGCACTTAAACATTGATAAGAAGCACTCTCTTTCATCTATGTAGCTTAGTGTTTTATAGATAATGGCACTTAGACATTGATGAAAATCAAAATAACTTCATCTACATAGTTAAGTGTTTCATAGAGAATGACACTTAAACATTGATGAAGGTCAAACACCTTATCTACGCAATCAAGTGATTCATAGAGAATGACACTTGAACATTGGTGAAAATTCTAAATCTTATCTATATTGTCAAGTATTTCACAGAGAATGCCACTTAAATATTGATAAGAAGCACTCTCTTTCATCTATGCAACTAATTATTTCATATATAATGGTACTTAGACATTAATGAAACTAAAAATAACTTCATATATGCAGTTAAGTGTTTCATAGAGAATGGCACTTAAACATTGATGAAGGTCAAACACCTTATCTATGCAATCAAGTGTTTCATAGAGAATGACACTTGAACATTGATAAGGAACAAATAACATATGCATATCATTATACATAATACATGTACCTCATCTACGTAGTCAAGTTTTTCATAAAGAATGGCACTTGAACATTGATGAGAGGAAAACACATTATATGTCATTATACATACTACATGTACCTCATCTATGTAGTTAAGTGTTTCATAGAGTATGACACTTAACCATTGATGAGAGGAAAAATATTCTCAAAACAATATACTTTATTGTACATATTATAGGTACTTCATTATGTTTTAAATGATATCATGAATATGGCATCATAGGACACCTTTTAAACATAATGAGATCATGTTCCCACCTATGGGAATGCAATAAAATGCATAACATTTACCTCTAAAATAAAAGAGTATTTTTTTATTAGGTCTAGAGATCACTGTTCACATAAAGATATATCAATGCATCTATCAATAGGAATAGGAACAAAAATATGGACATGAACAAGAACAAGAACATGGACATGAATAGGAACAGTCAAAGGAATCAAAAGGATCATATGATAAGGAAAGAGGACAAAGGTAAAGACTAGTGCTTTCTAGGAGTATAAATACTCCCACCCCAAAATTAACAGCCTCAAGAGGAGGTGGTGGAGGGGCTAAGCTAAGAGACTCATTCTTAGCCCCGAGCCCCAAAGGTGGCTATGTATATGCCTCAACTAGTATTAAAGGAAGTACCTAAGGCATTGGTTTTCAACAACAAGGAGATCATGATATCCACAACCATACAAAAAGGATAAAAGGAGTTGAAGGAGTAAGGGAGATACTCGAAGAACATAAAATAAATTTGGTAAGCCCAAATTCATCCCTAGAGCACAAACGAGCCAGGTTCACCCTCCCATCCTTAGCTGAAACAACAACAAAACTAACTCTGGCCAGGGTGGAGGAAGACATATCTTTCAATAAAATTTGGGAAGGGCAACTTTAGGTTATAAAAAAATGGGAATATCCTAGAAATATCTAGAGCACAGATGAAGAAACCCAAGCTGCATCATCACAAGTTGAAACCATTACAATCCCTAGAACAAATAACAACATTATTGTCCAAATAAATAAAGAAACAAGGTATGTACAGGTTATGGGAGATCTCATGGATCTATTGGAAATAGGAAAATAGATGCAAAATCAATTCAAAAAATATGTTCTAAAATAAAATAGAGAGTTGAAATTAAATATGAAATTGATTTTTAAAAAAAGGTAGAAATTGTAAAATGAGGTAAACAACCTAAGAAGGCAGATATCAAACCCATAGCTCACAAATTTATAGGCAAAACCCCAAATCATAATAAAAAATGTTTATTTTTTTGATTTTATTTTAGATAAAATAAGGAGATGAGTTACAAAATACAGGGTAAAATAGAGGAACTAACAAAAATATTCAAAAATATCAATATGATCAAAGCCACTAAAAACATAAGAAATATCCTAACACATGCAGAGGATAAAATAAGGACAATACTCCTTGTATTTCAAAAATTCAAAAAATATTACCCAAATATTGAAGGAGAATAGGTAGCACTAGGATATGGCATTGAGAGGGAATGTGTAGTAGAATTCATCAAGGCATCTATGTTCTTGATAAACAAAGTGGGATGGTACAAGTGGATCGAAGAGATGATCACAATGGAAAAGAGGTAAAAGATGATATGACACAAACATGTCTTTCCATTGAATATTTCTTAGAGGTGTCTTATGTAGAATATCTTATCCTCAATAGAATCAAATAATTTGACTATGATTTAGAAAATGAAGCTGATCTAGCTAGACAAACTAGATTCTTGGTAGAAATGATCAACTTTCTATGCAATTTATATGAAAAGAATAAAATGTGGTTAGAAAGGTAAAATATTAAGACTCTTCAAGATCTAAATGCAATTATATTTGCCATGTCCTTTTGTGATGGAGCATGGGAGTTCATCGTCATAATAATAAATGATATTTATATAGAGGAAGGAAGAAGAATAAAATCGAGGCTAGCAACATAAGAATGGCAATTGGAATGCTTAAAGGCTCCAAGACAAGAATTACAAAAGTGGAGCAAAGTTTAATAAAGGATAAAATACAAGAGGTCAACCTAGATGCTAAGGGACCCACCACAAAAGAATACAAAGAGTCAAAGGAAGAAGATAAAGTCCTAGGAATAGGTCTAACATAAATGGTGCACAACTATACTCCATTTTAGGGAATATAAGATCTTGGGGTGGCCAATCACTGATTTTAAAATGAAATAGTTTAGGGTAACTGTAATTGTACTATAACACACCCAACTAATCAAGGATTGAATAATGTGACAGGTGGAGGGCTGAAATCTAGATAGTTATAACATAAACAAGGCACATAGAGGTTATAAAGATGACTATTATAACCAAGAAAAGCATCAATATTTTTGCATAGCCATTTTTGCTAGAGGTATGCTAAGAGTGCCCTTGTCTTGCCATTGTATTTTTTTTTGTGTCTTTCCTCTTTTCCACATTTTATTCTAATGATGAAAATAATAAAAGACCAATACCCTATATGAGCATAGGACTAAAGGGATTGTAGTTAAAATACTCCATGATAGAAAAACATGCTTATGCCTTAATAAGAGCATTGAAGTATTTCAAGAGCATATTTGTATCCAACAAAGTAATAGCTTACATACCTTACATATAAAAAATATGTTCTTACTTAGTCTAAACCAAAAAGTAGTACTACCAGATGGATGGTCAAACTACTACAATATGATGTAGATTTCAAAGCAGTTAAGATTGTTAGAGGATGGGATTTAGCAAAATACATGACTAATAGAGGAGTGAACATGAATAATAATATCAAGGTGTATGAGATGCACAAAATAAAAATAACTGATAATGTTAAATGCAAATGGTATGATTATATATTAATGTATCTTTAGAAATTATCCTTCCCAAGAGGTATATCCCAAAACAAGATGAAATTTGTTAAGTAAAAAGCACAAAAATACTATGTGCAAGAAGAAAATCTCTATTGGAGACACCCAGATGGTGTGTTTTTCTTTGTCTATTTGAAAAAGAAACCCATCAAGTATTTAAAGAATATCATTCCAAATTTACTATTGGTTACTGCTAATAATATAATGAGAGATGGTTACTATTGGCCTACCCTCTTTTAATATTTTCACCAATTGGTTAGAAGTTACCATAACTATCATGTTTTTGTAGGTAAGAAACATTTAGTATCTATGCCTCTGAAGTTTGTGGTCATTGAAGCATCATTTACACAATTGGGAATTTATCTTATTGGTGAAATAAATCCAAAATTCTCTTGACGTTATATGTGGATTATAGTAGCTACTAACTATTTTATCAACTAGGTGGAGAAACTCCTCTTAAGAAGTCAACCATAGAGGTTGTAACAAAATTCCTAGAAGAAAACATCTTGACTATATTTGAGGCCCCTAAGAAGATAATCATAGATAATTTTAATTACTTCACCTCATTTGAAATTATTGAATTCAATGCCAAGTACAATATAGAACTTTCCCATGTTGCAAACTATTATCCTAAATGAAATGGTCTAGTTGAATCTTGAAATAAGAATTTGATTACCAGGATCAAGATATTACTAGGCAAGAACAAAAGAAGTTAGTACAATGAGCTAAAATTTTCTCTATGGGCAGATAAGCTATCTTTCAAGAGAAGGATATGCAAGTCTCCATATGAGCTAATGTTTGGAAAAAATGCATGGTTACCTTCTCAAATAGAAAGGAATGTCTTATCTCTACTTCTTCAATATCATAAAAATCTAAATTCCCTACAAAGGATATTAGATCAAATTGCACAGTTACAAGAAGGTAGAGAAGCCCTAAACAAAATGATAGAGCAAACATAGAAAATAATGCAACTTTTTAACAAGAAGTCCAGAGGTAAATCATTCCTGGAAGGAGATATAGTGATATATTAGGGTCCCAACAATGATAAGCATGGTGAAAAGGGTAAGTTAAAGCCCAAAATTCTTGGGCCATATCAAATATTTTAGATTGTTAGGAAATACACTTACAGACTATAGACCTTGGAGAGAAAACAAATGCAAATTCAAATAAATGGTCAACATCTGAAATTGTATCAACCCTATTTTGGGATCAAAAGAGAATGAAGTAGTACTTCTATTATATATATATATAAAGTGTTCAAGTCCTTTATTGTGTTTTTGAGGTGATTAGGTAGAGTAATGTTGGATTTTGTTTTTATATCTTTAAACCATTTGTTGCAACAATTTTCCTTTAATTTTTTTATTTTATAGCTCTATGTGATTTGGTAGGAGAAGGTTTGTTTTTCAATGTTTTGTCAATTTGTTTTAGGTTATTTTAGAAAAATTTTAACAAGATATTTCAAGGTTCTCAAGTGCTTCAAGTTTCACTTGTCCCAATTGGATCCTGTGTTGGATATTCAAAAATCTAACTTGGAATTTACCCCTAATTTCAAATTATGATGTCTTGCAAAGTCCGAGGTTTAGGTTTTTAATTTTGTTGAGTGTACGTTAATAGCTTTCAAATTTTTGCAATAAATATGATCATCATGCTTCAAATATTCCCTTTGCATCTAGTCATGTCTAGTAGTCCTTGGAAAATTTTGTTATGATCAAAGCATGTATGTCCTTAAAGAATCCTAAAAAAACTATTTGTTGCAAAATCATAAAATACCTAAGGTCACTTTTGAAAATTAGTAACCCTTGGCCCCCTTTTAATTTTTCCCCTCATAAATTGACAAGCCAAAGTTTTATCAACCATTATTTCAACCCTCACACCCTTTGATCAGTCATATGTTTCATTTCCCCCACATTCTAAATCATTTCATTAAGATAGTACCTGATAAATACTTTGAAATTCATTATTCCCAATTATGTTAAAGTTCTAAGGCTAAGGTTCCATGTGAAGTTTATTTTTTTGCCCAAGCCTTAATAAATATCATCTAAGCCTAAGTTATGCAAACCAAATTTGAAGGAAACGACCTAAGTTCTTCCCCTAAGAAATTCATGTCCATGTGCCCCCTTTACATTAAATCCCATGCATATTCCATAGATCTATTGGTATGCACACACCAAAATAAATCCAGTGGTACACACACATCCTTAGAAAATCAATCTTCCCCAAGCTTTAATTCCAAAAAAATATTTTTCTAAGGTCACTAGCCCAAGTCATGCAAATTACAATATAAAAACCCCGCCTAGGCTTTTCCTAAACCCTTCAAGTCCATGCACACCCCTCTCACATTAAATCCCACACATCTTCTCGATATCATAAGGTATGCATGAACTAAAATAAATCTAGTGGTACGCATGCATTCCAAGGAAGCTGACTTGTCTAAATTTTAATCCCAAGATAATATTATTATGAATGTCTGCCCCTAGGTTGTAAAATCAAAATCATTATTAAAAGTCTTCTTAAGGTTTTCTTTACCTTCATGTCCATGCACCTGTTTCATAAAACTTATGCAATTTCTCAAGATCTAAGGGTACACATAGATCATCACCAGATTTTCTTGTACGCATGATCGTGAGGCTAATGAAGTTTTTCAAAGAAATTTATTTTTTCAATATAGATCCAAAATTATTATTTTTGTGTTCTCTTAAATACATACTAAGGTCTTGTCCTAAAGCCATGCAACATTGAATTTAATCATTTTCTAAGGTTTAAACATTCTCTTATGTCACCAAGACCTCCTTTCCTCCTTTGTTAAAAAGCATGTATGTTCCAAAGATCCTAAGTGATGCATACATCATAGTTAGATCTGATGGTACACTTAGATAAAAATTGAGCACATTCTTCAAAAAGATATCTAGCGATATGCATTTATCCTCATGAAATAAAATAGTATGCATACATCAAAGGCCTACCAAGCACATTTTGAAGAGGTTTGACTTTCCACATAGGACATTGAACTTTTGTCTTATTTTCTTGAGATCAATGATACATATTCAATAAAATCTGAGATGAATGGTATACATTGTAGAGTGGATAAAGACAAGGTTTACATTTAAATCCTGATAGAGCTATCAAGGTAAGCCAAAACATGACAAAATTATCAGATATCCAATGATACACATTAATTTACCTCAAATCAGATGATATGTATTGATTGACCTAAAAAGACAAAGTGACCTATAGTCCTCATTTTTGCAAGAATATCATATGGATAACAATGTTTTTAAGTCTCATCATTGATTAAAATAATTTTATTTTTTTGACTTATCATGTGTGCTATTGTGAAAAAGCTAGTGAAACTTGCTGATTCCAAAGTCAAGTAAGACAAAGATCCCATTTTTAATGAGGAAAAAGTGTGTAGTTATCATATAGAATATCACATACATGATTAATTATGGCCCACTAATCTAAGTCTCATTAGAAATAACTACAAATTAGGCAGCCATATTTCAGTTAAGATAGTTAAAGGATTGTGAAGCAGTAACACTGCGGTGGTGGATTCAAATGACATTGTTGGTAGACATTAACAGTAGTGCATGCAAAAATTAGCCTCCAAAATATTTTAGAGATTTGAAACCGGTTGCACTTAGAAAATAATTATTAGAAAGTTTAAAAAAATCTAGACTAGACATAAGCCTCACTTCTACAAAATAGTGTAAAGTTGAATAATATGGTTGTGTTCAATTTTGAAATGGAAAAATAAGACCACTTATATCATGTTACCTTACTCATGTATCTTTTCAAAAGAGTGCAAAGGTCACAGTGGTAAGGA
This sequence comes from Wollemia nobilis, assembly GCA_028583015.1. Taxonomy (NCBI): domain Eukaryota; kingdom Viridiplantae; phylum Streptophyta; class Pinopsida; order Araucariales; family Araucariaceae; genus Wollemia; species Wollemia nobilis. Next base: position 8,125,848 of record JAQPPZ010016936.1, read on the forward strand.
GCCTCATGTTGCAACAAATGGAATAATAACTTGGGGAAGCTAGTATGCCCAAGAGTCTACTTTTCTTTAGACTTGTTAGCATGGATAGTGATGACATACAATGTATAAATTAGGGATTTTAGAGATTTCAATCATAAACCAATATTCACTATAACTCTAGAGAGTGTCTAGAAGGTCTTTCAACTCATCAGGTCCAACACCAACTTGGTCAAAGAGGTAATTGAAAACCAATCCCAACATATAATTTTTACTCATACTATACAACCTTGTTTGACCCATATGAAACAATGTCATACAATTTTTCAATTTAAAAGTGTGCATTGAAACCATGGTTTAGGTATTATGTAGGTATGAGCAATAGAGTACTGGTTGTAAAATAATTGAGTGTAGTCGATAGGAAACTAATGCATTTGGTTATGCAATGTAATATAACCTTTTTCCCCAATATACAAATGGGTACATGAAATGAGTAATCAAATGAATTTTAAGTTGATAAAAATAAAAAATGCCATCATAGAAGAACATGAGAAAATTCTCCCTTTTAATTACTATTCAATCCTCATCCACCTCATTATAGGGCCATTATATACAGGAAAAACTTCCCATGATATACAGGAAAAACTTCCCTAGATACATGAGGGATGCTCAAGTTATGCATGGTTTTTTGACAACTTCCTCAGCACAATCCATAAGGTGCAATGTGGTTACCTCTCACCAAGGATAGACCCTACAATTGTATATTTTTTACAATAAATGTAAGTAGGAGATTACTTTTTAACTAAAAATATTTCACATATATAAGGTTATATGGTGCAAAGATCCCCCCAAAAACCTTGCCCAAATATTGTCCAATATCCATAGCCACACTTGAGATAGCAATACAAACTATAGAGGAAGAAAAATTATGGTTAGGGAGGAAAACCAAAAATTCTTATGGCTAATAGTCCCTTATAGGTTTAGCCATTATGTTTTTAAAGGATATCTGATCATGCTTAAGGAAGTCTAGGATATGGATGATTATTATTAATTTTTTAGAACTAACATGGAGACCTTATGATCTAAAGGGGGTTTATAATAAAGAGGTACAATAATGGTAGTATACATCGATACAACACATGACTTATGCCTTTGAGGATGAGCTCCAAATAGCCATTCAAAATAATCAATATTTGGAGCAAGTATGATCAAATCATGAATATGTCAAGAGAGGCAACACCCAAATCAAATAGGTAGGTGATTGCCCTCCAAATTTGGTTATGCTGAGAGAAAATTTAGTGGAATCAATTGCTCCCATTGTCCTAGTTATCACTCTAGAGTAACTTCAATATATTGTTCTATTAGCCAAGGATCAGACCAGGTGTAAATTTTGATTGATACTAATGATATGACTGAGGCTACATCAGATGATCCAAGGTATGTCAACCTACTCTAGAAGGCGTTCTCAACATAGAAAGTGGAAAATATATTTCCATAGTACTTCAATCCATTTCCCATTATTTTGTTGGTAAATAATTGATTCCTAATGCATCTACACAAATACAACTGACTAATCTCCTAAAAATCCATTTGAATTTAGCTATTTATATGCCTCGACTGATATCAAAAGAAGTACCTAAGGCATTAGTTTTCAACAACAAGGAGATCAAGATGTCCACAACCATAAAAAAAAGGTTAAAAAAAGTTGAAGGACTGAGGGAGATACTCAGATAACATGAAATAAATTTGGTAAGCCCAACTTCATCCCTAGATCACAAAATATCCAGGTTCACCCTCCCATCCTCAGCTGAAACACCAACAAAACTAACTCTGGCTAGGGTGGAGGAAAACAAATATTTCAATAACCTTGGGGAAATGGAACTTTAGGTTATAGAAAATGGGGAAGATCCTAGAAATATCTAGAGCACAGATGAAGACACCCAAGTTGCATCATCACATTTGTAACCATTACAATACCTAGAACAAAGAACATCACTATTGTCCAAATCAATCAAGAAAAAAGGAATGTACAGGTTATGAGAGATATCATGGATCTATTTGAAATATGAAAATATATGCAAAATCAATCCAAAAAATTTGTTCTAAAATAAAATAGAGAGTTGAAAGTAAATATGAAAGTGGTTTTAACAAAAAAGTGGAAATTGCAAAATGAGGTAAACAGCCTAAGAAGGCAGATATCAGACTCATAGCTCACAAATTCATAGGTAAAACCCCAGATCATAATAAAAAATGTTGATTGTTTTAATTTTATTTTAGATACAAGAAGAATATGAGTTACAAAATACAAGGTAAAATAGAGGAACTAACAAAAATATTCAAAAATATCAATATGATCAAAGCCACTATGAAAAAGAAGGAATCTCCTAACACATGCAGAGGATAAAATAAGCACAATACTCCTTGTATTTCAACAATTCAAAACATATTACCCATATATTTAAGGAGAATAGGTAGTGCTATGATATGGCATTGAGCAGGAAAGTGCAGTATAATTCATCAAGGCATCTATGTTCTTGATAAACAAAGTGGGATGGTACAAGTGGACCGAAGAGATGATCACAATGGAAAAGAAGTAAAATATGATGACACAAACATATCTTTCCATTGAATATTTCTTAGATGTGTCTTATGTATAATATCTTATCCTCAATAGAATCAAAGAATTTGACTATGATTTAGAAAATGAAGTTGATCTAGCTAGACAAACTAGATTCTTGGTAGAAATAATCAAATTTCTATGCACTTTCTATGAAAAGAATAAAATATAGTTAAAAAGGAAAAATAATAAGACTCTTCAAGATCTAAATGCAATTAGATTTGCCATGTCCTTTTGTGATGAAGCATGGGAGCTCATATCCATAATAATAAATGATATTTAGATAGAGGAAGGAAGAAGAATAAAATCAAGGCTGGCAACATAAGAATGACAATTGGAATGCTTAAAGGCTCCAAGACAAGAATTACAAAATTGGAGCAAAGTTCAATAAATAATAAAATACAAGAGGTGAACCTAGATGCTAAGGGACCCACCACAAAAGAAGACAAAGATTGAAAGGAAGAAGATAAAGTCCTAGGGATAGGTCAAACATAAATGGTGCACAACTATACTCCATTTTTTGGAATAAAAGATCTTGGGTTGGCCAATTACTTATTTTAAAATGAAATAGTTTAGGTTAACTATAATTGTATTATAACACACCCAACTAATCAAGGATTGAATAATGTGACAGGTAGAGGTCTGAAATCTAGATAGTTATAACATAAAAAAGGCACATAGAGGTTATAAAGAGGATTGCTATAGCCAAGAAAAACATCAAGATTTTTGCATAGCCATTTTTTCTAGAGGTATGCTAAGAGTTCCCTTGTCTTGCCATTCTATTTTCTTTTTTTGTCTTTCCTCTTTGTCACCTTTTACTCTAATTTGTGTTCAGGTATTGATAGGGAAGTATTCAGGAAATGTGATCATTTCCAACTACTGAGTCAGAGTTTTGGAGGTCTTACTATTACCAGATTGGAATAGGAGCTGGAGGGTGAAGGATTCTTATTACATCATTTGAATAAGAATTCTTATTGTATTTATTTAAAATATATCTATGGAAATTTAAGCCAAGATCTCATTGTAAAACTCATTGATATTAATACAATTCCAAGCTTCTTCCCTTTATCAATTCTCTATGTTTAGTCTTGTATGTGTGTCTCTTTTACATATTACATAATTTGAATGTGTAATTGATGATTTTTCATTGATAACCAATTATGCTTGTTACATCATTTGAATGAGCATAATTAACTCAATATATCCTTTCTTTCTCTTTTAATTACATCAACATGTTTTAAATCTTGCTACAATGTCCCAAGGATAAGGTATCGATCATATATTAAGGTACAATTAAAGAGATGCAAATTTTGGTCAAAGAACTTCAACTTTTTCATTTTTATTTGAATGAGCATGAGCCCAAAAATAATATTATAAGCTTACCTCAAGGGTATCCTCACCCAATTTGATCTGTTTAGAGTTTTTTAAGATAATATTTTTCCAAATTAAAGTGGTTGATCCACCAGAGTTTGTAATACTGTTTGTGATCAATATTTATCTTGTGGAATGGCACTTACCCAAAGGATACAAGATAAATTCACAATAGGTATCAACACAATGGAACTAACATAACTATAGAATGGAATAGAGTGAATGTGATACTATGCATCCAAAAGATAGATTGAAAGATAAAATATGGCATGACTTATCATTTTACCTATCCTAGGAAGGAAGGATCGACAAGTAATTTTAGGAAGCTAAAAAACTCTAGTGACATTGATCAAACTCATCTATTTATCAAATATTCATTTGAATATACTAAGACCAACCAAGGAAGTCAAGTTGCTCAAATAACAATGTGTATGCAATGATGTTCATTTTTTATTTTGAGTGAGGTAGGACTGGCCAATTGTGACTCTAGCCATTACAAGCTATATCATTAATAATTTACATAGGTTTTTCCAAAATAATATCACCAATGTGATAAACATACCATCATGCAAAGGGTATACTCCACTACAAATCATGCATCTATAGCCTCATTGGAGATAGCCCTACAATCCTTAAACGTTGCTCAAATACCATCTAGGCATCTATAGTCCCAATGGAGATGTCTAAAATGCTTAAGGATCCATGATAAAATATCATAATTATTTTTTGACACATATTTTACGTGATCCTTAGACTTGAATTATACATATGATAGGATGAGTAGGGGAAATCATTCACTTTATGGAAAGAGGTATGCTTGGTTTCATCTTTACAAGACTCAAACTATGATTAATATATGATATATGTGCATGGTAGAGGAGAAAACTTGAGGTAACTAGGAAGGCCTATATCACTCAAGAGATAAATGAATTTCAATTAAGGTTGACTAAGACACTAGGTATGGTTGAATAATTGAAAGAACCTAAAGATTATCCAAACCTATAAGAGGAAAAAGACAAAGCATGGTAAGCTATGGATAGTGTGGAAAAGTGCATGCAAATATGTTAGACAACTATGACTATGAATATGTCATGATTAATACAACCAAAATCCTTCATGACAACACATTTCCAACTTAACCAAACGGTGACCAATATAGCATTAGAACAAATTGTAAGTGTAAAATGTAGTATGGAAAAAGTGATGATATGGTGATGGAATGAAAAATGATATATAGTAAAGGAGAAAGTGTAGAGGGAAAAAATAATAAGAAAGAAGAAATAATAGAGAGAGAAAGCAGGGAAAGAAAAAAGAGAGGAACACATTTATCCATGGTATGTATTCACTCGAAGCGTGATCATACTAGGAGGGACGTGTGAGGAATGAGAGAAAATAAATAAAAGTGAAGGAGAAAGAGGAGGAAAAATAAGAAGAAAGAAGTAATAGGAGAAATAAGGAGGGGGAAGAGAAAAGAGATGAACACATTGGTCCATGGTATTGTTAGCTTTTGATGATTTATATTAAATAAAATGCAACCACAAGATGTAAATTGAGCAAGCAATGATAACCATATGATAATGACACTATAATATGTAGGAAAATCATAAGATAAAATTCTACAATAACTCAAAAATATATAATTAATGGATGCTCACAAAAATAGCACAATGTATTATAATGGAGGACATGGAAACTCCATAATTTTAATGAAAGAACTACATTGCAGTCTAACTATAAATCACTATAGTAACTTCAGTATCTCTCTCACTCCCTATCTAATCTATAAATCAAGGCATATATATAGGAATATATGTGCATTGGTCTTTACTCAACCTATAACTCTTCATCTACCTATCCTATGACTCATGTACATGTGGACTACATGTACATTTACATCATTGCACATTCTAACACTTGTGTATTTATTACTTGCTTGAAGTAACTACTCAAACCTTAATATAAGATAGACTACTAATCTAATAATGTACCCAAGGTTGGATTTGTATGTCAGAGCTCTAAGGAATCAAAATAGGGTTGAAGAACACAAGCTTATATGGAGAGGGTGGGTGAACAGTATAAGACCACTTTTTAATTTTCTTTCCAAATCAATATTATGCAATGTATAGATAGAAATATCAACAGAAGTAATCAAAGCAATGCATAAATCACCACACAAAATAGAGAAACCAATTTGACGCGGTTCATCAAAATATGGATACTTCCATGGAGAAAATATTTCTTATAAATTTTTCTCAAATAATATCTTGGGAATCCTTTCCCTATAATGTTTATGGACCTCTATCCAAAGGAGATGCTAATCCCCTAAATCAAGTTCGTGTATCTCTATCCATAGGAGAACTCTTTCTCCTCTACTTTGGATGGTGATCCTCTAGAAGACTACTACCTCCACTACACTGGCTTGTGGATCTCTCTCCACTGAAGACACTTATCCCCACTCAGAAGACCTATCCTCACTACCCTAGCTAATGGATCTCTATCTAGTGGAGATTGTTGTCCTCGTTGTCCTCTCTGCTCTGTCACCTTCAACGCTTTGTATAAAATAAGTACTAAAATCAGTCCTTCGATCTAGCACAAATCTATCCTCGATCTCTATCTTTGGTCTAGCACAAATATATCCTCAAATATGCACCAAATTTTGCTCAAACAATTCCACTTAGAACTTGCTCAAATCTACTAAAAAATTCCACTCAAAAATTTCACAATTTGCTCAACAAGTGCATTCAAAACTTGCTCAAATATGCTTAGCAAGTCCACACAGAAATTGCTCAAATATGCTCAACAAGTCCACACAAAAATTTATCAAATTTTCTCAACAAGTCCACATAGAACTTACTCGAATCTGCTCAACAAGTCCACACAAAACTTGCTCAAATCTGCTCAACAAGTTCACACAGAACTTGCTCAAATCTTCTCAACAAGTCCACACAGAACTTGCTCAAGTCCATATGGAACTTGTACAAATATCATAGAAACACAAATATAATTATTAGAGACTCAATATGTTCTACACTCAATGCTCAATCACTCTCTCAGTACAAATCATAATATAGAATAGTTTGTTTTATGGAACTTGAACAATCACTTCACACATCCACTTGACTAGGCTCAACCAACTCTACCCAACCAATCACTCAATGAAACATACCTTCCTCAAAAACCCTAGTCCAAGCATATAACCACCAACTAAAAATGTTTTCAACAATGCTTAACAACAAATTTCACATAATAATGATACTCATGTTCTTTTCAAAACCTAGCTCAAGTTCTTTGCACAACAACTCACTTCAGTAACAATGCTTGTAAAACAATATTCACATAACAATAAAACTCATGATATTTTCAAACCCTATTTCAAGTTCTTCACACAACCAATGGATTCAAAAACAATGCTTATCAAAGAAGGTATTAACAACTCTTTACTCCAAAAAAAACTTGAATTAATTACTCAACACACTCGATAGGAAACCTTAATCAAGTCGTTTTCACTCCAAACTTATTTTCCAACCAATAAATCAACTCAATTATGGAAGAATGTGCTCATACATTTTTATTGAAGATGAAGGGATCTCATAAATCTGTCACAACCACAAACACTTCTATACCAAACTCAAAGAGGTTAGAAGATAAATCTTTCTTACAATATAATGTAAATACTCAATTACACCTTATCAGTCCACCTTTCAAAACCAACCATCAACATACATAAAATATTTATCCAATAACACCTTATAAACTCCCAAATAAAAATAAATTCAACATCCACCAAAATAACTCAAAACCTCTTTAATTAATTTTAATGGCAAGAAGAAATTTGGCATAAATAAAATCCTCTTTCTTTTAAAAACATCAATAACATAAATCACTTCTCAATAAAACAATCTTTCAAAAACCCTTTTAACTTCAAATAGCACAAATCAATTTCCAATAAAATAATTCTTCACAAACCCTTATAACTCCAAATAGCACAAATAAATTTACCAATAAAATAATTCTTCACAAACCCTTATAACTCCAAATGACCCCTTAATAAAAACTTTAGGCAATATAAAATTTAATCAAAAATTACCTTTGCCACTAGTGGGATTCAAACCCATAATCTCTACCTCCATGAGCACTCTAGCCATGGACCTTACCACCATGTGCACTAGGTGCACGCTTAACACTCCATGAGCACCTTGTGCTCCTACCACACCTGGAGCTCAAACCAAACATGAACAAAAACTTTCCCTTGGTGCTCAAGTCGAACACACCAATCGTCCATGTGAATCGATCGTGGACTCCTTCCACTTCAATTATCTCACACAACACATTGTACCATTCGACCACCATGTCCAATATGAGTCACACTATGTGCTTACACCTTTCATATTCTTCTTGCACTAATAAGACAAATAAGCTCTTTGTCTTCTTCCTCAATGTTCACGATTTGCACGAATTCCTTTAGCTTGGTCGCATAAAATTAATTTGAAGAGGGATACTTTTGAATGCCTCTTGGCATATTATTTATACACGATTTCACCTTATACCTTAGACGTCAATGATCTATTTTATTTTAAGATGTCGGCACATTTCGAAAACTTTTATAATTTATAAATTATTTAAATTCTAAGGAATTTAAATTTTATAAATTATAAACTTTAACTTTAAGGAGATTAAAGCCTTCATTGGGTTTAAACTTAAACCTTTATTTTGTAAATTATTTTGCCACCGTGGCTCTTTTAAAATCTTAACTGCTATCACAATATGTGAGGAGCCTTTTATATCCTCATAATGATTTTAATAAAACCATTTAATCTTCCACCATGAGTTTACCATATACCCTCATAAAATATTATTTTTCCAAATTTTTCTTCAAATATTCACATTATTCCTGGTGTTATTTATGGTGTGCTCCATGGTATTAATAACATCTTCATATGTTTTCTTTGGCATCAATGACGACTTTTCACCTTGACATCAATGAAAACTAAATAAGCTCAAAATTTCCAACAAGGGTTTCAGAGTAGGAATGTCAAAGGTTCATAGCATTACAATAGCATTTTGAATGATTGAAGTACAAGTAACAAGAGGAATGTTGGAAGTCTGAGGAATAAAAATAGGGTTTCAGAGGCTAGGGTAGAGGCTTGGAGAATATTTTAATGTAAAAAAACCATTAGAGATGATAAATAATTTTAGAGGGTCTTTCAATAGAAAGGCTCATGGCCATGAATGAAGAACATAGGTACTTTGGTACTAGGTACTCCAAATCAAGGAATCTCATATCGGGATAATCTATGTGGAACCTAAGATAGCTTCAATGACTATCAAAAACAATCAAGGACAATCATAAATACCATGGGAAAGAAAAAAAGGAGGATTGTTTACTTGGAAGGGTGAAAAATATTTACCACAAGTAAAAGAAATACCAACATTAGAAATAGTAGAGGATTGAATAGTTGAGGATATAGTTTATAAGACAAAACACAACCTAATAGGTAAATTTGTGGTTTTCAGACTGTCCATGCACTTCCTCCAAACTTTTATAAGGAAATAATAACATTTGGAAGGAGAATACAAAATTTTAACTCTCCTAAATGGGTATTTTTCTATAGAGTTCACATCAATGGTAGATCAACAAAAAGTATTTGAGGGAGGGTCGTATCATCACGGGCCAACGAGACTATTCCTGCAACCATGGAAGATGGAATTACCTAAGGGTGGAACCAACTACAATACCAAAAATGGGTAAGATTATTTTTCCTTCCCTTTGAATTTTGGAAAGATGAGGTACTTGAGGAAATAGGCAACTTACTTGGGCATTATCAAGGTAGATCAAGAGAAATAGTTTTAGGAGGATCGACAATGTTTTCTAGGGTTTACGTAGAAATGGATTTCAGTAAACCTCTTCCAATAGAGATAGACCTAAAAATAGGGATTTTTTTGGCACCAACAACTATATTATGAGGCTATTCCATTCAGATGTTGGGTGTGCCATGCTCATGGACATCTAGCTAGAATGTGCCCAATAGTTAAAGATCATCAATTTGGACAAGAGGGGATAAAAGCAAATATTAACATGGCAGGCCAATATATTTAGCAAAAGGTAAAAAAGAAGGAATGGAAAGGCCAAACAAAATTTGAGGGCTTTCAACAAGTAATCATAAGGCCAAAAAAATGAAATCGGTATAGTAACCAAAGACAAGGAGAAAAAGCTGGAAGAACAAATAGTAGATATGAGATATTCAAACAACTGGGAAGCTTGGAAATGGAAGGGGATTTTCAAATGGAAGGATTAGATGTGGATAATAATCAAGTAACATCAGTGGATTAGGAACCATACTTCAATATAGTGTTAAGTAACAAGCAAGGAGTAGAACCAGACACAACCTCTCTTATGGAAGAGGATATTTAACCTACGAGGGAGACCATAGGAGGGAATCAGAGTAGGGGATAGTCTTAACTTAGGAAATATAGATGAAAAAAGGAAATAAGAACAAATACAACCCTATTTTAGGGATTCATCAAGTAGAGAAGAAACAAAAACCAAACCAATTCAATATGTAGAGAGAAAATGAAACAAGGAAAATATGGAGGAACAAGGAAGAAATTTGTACTAGAATGGACAGGTAAAATCAATGGTTGATTTTTTCTCTCCCCATTCTCAATGATTTTAATTGCGTGGAATATAAGGGGTTTAGGCAGCTGTCCCATATAAAATATAGTCAAAAATATTATCATGGATATGAGTCAAGATATAATTTTGTTACAGGAAAAAAAATGCAAGGAGAAGACTTAAAAAAATAAATAGGAGAATATGGCAAAAAAGAGAGATCCTTACTCAATTGGCATTGGGAAAATCAGGTGGATTTACAACTATGTGGAATGCCCAACTATTCCTAGCAATAGGGGGCCTTCGTGAGAGGGGTGTTGATGGTTTGGTTACAAAATAGGAAAAATGGGAAAAACTAGACTATAGTTAATTTCTATGGAGCACAGATAATCAGATTATAGAGGGATCAATGGGTAACCATCCAAAATTTTAGAGACAACTACCTGAAGGACCAATCGATTGTGGGAGGATACTTCAATGCAAAAAGGGACAACAAGGAGGCAGATCCATGTTGGAGGAAAAGGATAGGTTATTTTCAGCAATAACATGTCAAATGAATCTAAAATATATCCCAATTATGGACATCTCAATGACTTGGACAAATAGAAGAAAGGAAGGGGAGATAATCAAATCTTGCTTGCATCATTTCTTCATGGGGGAGGAATTATTCCTGCATACCAAGCATCAAGTGAGGGTCATGGATAGGCTTTATTCAGATAATTTTCTAGTAAGCCTTACCATAGAATAATATAAGCATAAAGTTGTAGGAACTTTTAAATTTGAGCTATGGTGGCTATAATATCCAAATATTCCTATAAATTTCTACCTCTATTCCCTCTCTTGTCCAAGGGTCATAAAAAATTATGGGACAATAACCTTTTATCATTTATTAGGCACTAAATACTAGTGTTCTTCCTCAACTTCCACCTAGTCATAGTCCTCCAAATTCCTATGGAAGTCACTCAACTCCTTATGACACACAATATTCTCTTCCATATATGGATTCTTATTACGTATAAATTGATTTTGATCTATATTATTATTATTATTATTATTATTATTTGAATTTACATGGTGGAATCGATATTCGCCACGAATCCAGGCAGGCTGTCCAGTTTTTATGGCCGCCATAGTATTTTGTGTTTTCCGCCCTAGAAGCCGCCACACAGATCTTTGCGCAGTCCGCCCCTATAACCACCATGCCATAATCATTTTAAACCTTTTATGCCACTGAAAGCACTAGAAAAGGGACAAGCATTCAGTCCGACGAGGCCCGAGATTTGAACCTTGGACCTCCACCCCCCTTATGGGGTTTGGATGAACCAATTGGTCTACATCTCGGACCTTGATCTATATTATTTGGTAGGAGGTGTTTCTAATTTCATTCATTGGCCTCATGAAGTTCTTGTTCTTTGTGTTTGCATGCCCACCTTTGAACATGTTGATCCATGAGGATGGCTAGCCAATATAGATAGCCTTATCCTCTTGTACATGTTCCTAAAGTAGATTGTTTCAAATTAGAAACTTCTATGTTTAGAATATAAGATCGTTAATGGTTATTGTGATAACTTCACTAACATGGAGGTTATTTTTTTTGTCCTAAAATTAAAGAATGATTTCTATGAAGATTTGATGAAATATATTCCACATCATATGTGGTCCGTATTATATGAAAAAAGCAAATAGGAATAGTGGAGGAGTATTACTCTAATTTTACAATCTTCTCACCTGCAACCACCAATTGAATCTAGTGGCGATAGTCTAATACTTTCACCTTGGTCTTAAGTATAAAATTTGTTGGATTTTGACATGCTTGATCCCTATAAAATCAATGATGCTCAATGTATGTCTTTGTTAGTAGAATAGAAGTTCCAAGATCCCAATACTTAACATATAATTGACTTCAACTCTTGTCCTGCTTACCAAACTAATTATTATTCCTAGAGATTCTTCTATTTAAAATGTCATTCTCATCATCCCCAAGATCAGGCCTATGAAAAATAATGTAACTTTCAAAAGGAAGGTGAAGACAACAACAATATATGAACATGAAAATTAATTATAACAAGAGAAACTGATAGAAATAGATGAAGTAGAACATGGGGATGATACCATAGTTCTATTTTCTCATGATTTTATGGTATTCCAAGATCACCATACTATCAAGGCACAAGGATTTTTTAATTAACAATGTGTTAGTATGTTGATTTATTTAGGTAGCACACATAGATTTATAGATAGTAACATGATAAAGACATTGGGACAATATATCAATACTTTAGATTAGAATAATTTTTACATCTTAATTAAAAATAGGGTTACTGGTTAAAGTGTAGGTCAAAAGACTAAATTTAACATCTAAATTGATAATTATACTTTATTGTGCAACCTCTTTGTTGTGAACCTAGGTAGTTCAAATATCTTCTTGGGAGCACAATGACTATATCAACTTGGTGATGTTACTATTCATCTATAAATATTCTATGTCATGTGGATATAGAAGGGAATAGACATTTATATTTAAGGAATCAAACCCCATACCTCTAAGTTGGTTACTTCACATATAATGGAAAATATATTGAAGAAAGGTGGTTGTGGATTCTTTGCCTAATTCAATTGCATGAAGATTCAGTGTTTGAAGTTGCTTCTTCTAGCTCTTCCTTAAAAATTATAGAACATTGTGTATCACTACGAGGATGTTTTCAGTTATCCCATGGGTATTCCTCCTAAGCACACACATGATCATGTCATCCACCTTGTTCTAGGAAGTCAACCTCCTAATGTGCATCCTTACTGCTATCCCCAACCCTAAAAGTTAGAAATTAAGAAGTTGGTTTAGGAAATGTTGGAGCAAGAGATCATTCTTACAAGCATAATTATTTACTCATATCTAGTGGTGATGGTATGATGCAAGGATAATTTATGGTGCATGTTTCATAATTATTTTTTGTTCAACATGATCATTATCTAATATAATTTTCTTATTCCTGTTATAGATGATTTATTAGATTAATTGCATGGTGCTAGATATTTTTACAAAACTAAGCTTGTATTATATATTTCATCAGGTTAGGGTTAGGGAAGAATATATCCCTAATGTTATATAATGGTTCATTATTATATATTTCACTTCATATAAATCTATATTATATTTTTCCTCCATTCATTATCATGTTGTTTTTCCTCCATTCCATATCATGTTATTTCAAATGTCAATAAGTCATTTTTACTTTCCAAGATTTTATGTAGTAAAAATTTCCCATTATCTCATTATTTTAATGGTTTATATGAGATTGTCCTCTACAATATCACCATGTAAAATACACTTTATATGGACATATATATCCTTGAAATATATGTGAAGTTGAGTATGAATAAATGATTTTCTCTAGTTTCACTATGAATCTCACATATGGTATTAGAGTGTTCACTCTAAGATTCTTGAGCCAAGTGAATAGAATTTATTTTCTTGTATGTTGTGATGAAGAAAATTAAGGCATCATAGAGAAGTGTTTTTCTTTGAGACGACAGTCAACAAATAAGCATTATTTAAAAGTTTTTTTTTATATATTTAAATCAATGATATATTTTGACAGATTTATTAGATACTAGAGAAGCACTGCTTCATTCTCATGAATATTAGAGACACATTTTCTTTGTTCTCATAAATATTGGAGAAAATTAATAGGGTGCTACATAAATAAGAAGGTGTTACCTTTCATTCTCATGAATACTAGAGATGAAGAAAGAGGAAGGCATTGTACTATTTCATATTTTTGTCATTCACTAAATTAATTCCATACATTTTTTAAAATGTTAAGTGGATATTTAATTACATGGAGTATATAAAAATCTACCATTATCAGAGAACATCTAGTCAAGTAAATTAATTAATGTCATAAGCTAGTCAGTTACTACGTGAAAATTGTTCAAAGAAGAACAAATGTTGTAATTTTATTTTTATAGAGTTATATAATTTTAATGGATAAATAAATTTGTAGAATGGAATTGGTAAGAGTAAATTTTCAAATTAGAACGTATATTTTTTCATGGAAATTAATCATGTGTTATTTTTTTGGAAGACATTAAGAGAGTGCATTTATAGTAAACCTTCTTCTTTGGTTAAGCATATTTTTTCAATCATTTCGAAAATGCCTATGCACACCTATGAAGAAGTGCCTATGAAGACCTTGTGAGCACCTATAAGCCTATGAAGTGCAAAGTATTTCATTTGCAGCAATAAAAGCATAAATTTTAGGCTAAAAACATTGAGTTACACCTATGATATCTAATAAAGCAAAATTCCTTGAAAAACATTGAGTTGCGCCTATGGAGTCCAACAAAGCAATATGTTTAATATCCATGAATTGCACCTATGAGTTAAACACAACAAAACATCTAAAAATATGATTAGTCATTCATTTACATGTAGTCAAAGGCTTGGATCCAATAAAGCACTCAATGAAAGCTAAGGCTCTCTTAGATGGATTTATTCTTTAAAGTATTTTTAAGAATATTAAATGATTATGTTAGGCCAAATTAAAAAGCCAATTGCATAGATAGATTTTGATAAAAAATATAACATGGATATGAGGATTGTTATATTCTCTGCACAATATTTGAAGGTAGAAATCAAGCAACTATTCATCACTTATAGTCTCAATTATACACATTACAAATTCAATATAATGAAATTTTGGAACATTTTATCTAAAAGAGAGTAGAATTAAAGGGAAATTTAAACACATTATAATTTATGATAAACTATTATTTTAAATTTTAATACATGCACAACATTATTTGTATAATTTTTTTGTAACTTCTTTGCATGTTTCAATTCAAAGATTATGTTTTGGAGAACTATCCAATATTGTACAACAACATGAATTGGAATTACAATTTAGAGATGATTCTTCAAACACTCGTTTAATATCTACAAAAATATATAAAAAAAATACCAAATTTACCACTAATACATCCTTATATTCTCCACAAAACCAATTTGAATGGATAAAAAGATATTTCCACATATGTGAGAAAAAATAAAATCATGAAACTAGATTTTGTAGATATAATGATTTGAAAAGGTGGAATCAATCATAAACTTCTTCTTAAATAAGACCACAAGAACATAAATATGGAAATTGAAATAATCTACCTAAAAAAAATCAAGGGTATTCAATAAATTCACCATCACATCAAGGTCATGTGGCATAGGAAGCAACATAGGCTGAGTCTAAATCAGATCATTACGATAAAACAAAAATAACATATATGGTACGAAAGATAAACAAAAAGAAATCAATAAAGAGTAATAACAATTATATAGAATCTAGAGCTAGTAATAATATGATGATAAACATACACTGATTTAATACATTTCAAGAGATACATGGATGACAAAAGACAATGGAAGATAACAGAAGTTATCAATATGAGGAATATGAATTGTTTCTCTTAAATTACCTTTAGTAGAATGTACCATTGCAAATATGCTATATGTTCTAGGACTTTAAAATAACTTACTTTTTGTTACTAAAATAGTGGATAAAAGAGTTTCTTTTAATTTTCAAGTTTTTAATGGATATTACATATGCTTTATCTCAAGAAAATAAAAATCATAAGGTACTAAAAATAGACTACTTGCCTTAGATGTCATTACACTTCCATACCTACTTCGAGAAGTATAGATATCATATCAAAAACACAAAAAAGGGGTAGATCTCTAATGGCAAAAAAGGTTAAGAAATAAAATGATGAACCATAGTAGTTTAGAGAAAACAATGTGAAGATCTTATACTTGATACATAAGAAGAAGATGAAAATACCATGCTTAAATATTGGACACAAATTATTGTAAATAAATTTGATGGAACTAAATATTTACAATTAATATTTGAAGAGGCTAATGATCACACATTCACTACACTTAAGACTTACATAAGTAATTATCTCAACAAAGTAGTTGACTACAGGGACAAAGTTATTTCACTTCTTACTTATTTAGTCAAGATTTTATATGTGTCACTTCAAACACTTGATATATATAAATAAATAAATACAAAAAATAATGACATAATTACACATATAAATAACAAGACTTTGATACAAAATTTCATGTGTGATACAGGTGATCTCATCATAAAGAAAGAAGTTGCTTGCAATACAAGCAATATCCAAATAAAGGACTTCAAGTGTGACACTAATGAATAAGAGGTTGTTTGAGAATACAACATTGGTGCATAAAGTGGTTCTATCACTAATATTGTATATATTTATAAAATCCATACAATAGATATTGAGTATAATAAATATGCAAAAAATAATGTACTATAGGTTAATCTTGCAACATAATTTATGTCTTCCCCAAGAAAAAATTGGACATATTATCACAAATTCAAGTATATATCCTTTGCAAAACAATATTAAATAGAAATTTCATTAGTAATGATGGTTAAATACAATAATTATGGGATTAACAAAGACCTAAATTGATTTGTGGAAATTATTGAACCATGAAACTATTATTTAGATTGGCAAATTCATTGTATTGTCTTTATAGACACAAAAAATATCCTATGGCTTACCTCTAGATAGTGGTATAACTAGATGGGATAGAACTATTGACCACCTAAGAGTAGTTTTAGAGGTTTCCTCTCTACCCTAGAGTTTGGTGGTAAATATAGGATTTGGCTTTGATGATGATAGATCTAGGGTTTGGTTTTGATGATGATAAATTTGGGCTTTGGCTTTGGCAATGATAGATCTAGGATTTGGATTTGATAGTGGATCTAGGCTTTAGATTTTATAGTGGTAGACATGGGATTTGGATTCAATTATGGTATATCTAGGATTTATATTCGATTATGGAAGATCTAGGATTTGGTTTTAGCATTGGTAGATCTAGGATTTAACATTAGGATTTGGATTTTGTGATGGTAGATATGGGCTTTGGATTTAATGGAAATAGATCTAGGCTTTGTCTTCGATGGTGGAATATATGGGATTTGGCTTAGACAATGGAAAATATGGGCTTTAGCTTCAAAAAATGTAGATTTATGCTTTGGCTTCAATGATAGTACATATAGGATTCGATGGTGGTAGATTTGGGCTTCAACTTTTATAGTGGTAGATCTAGGATTTGGCTTGGGTAGTGATAGATCTAGGCTTCGATGGTGGTATTCCTAATATTTGGCTTTGATGGTGTTAGATCTAGGCTTTGGCTTCAATGGAAATATATATAGAATTTAGACTTGATCAAGATAGACCTAGCCTTTGTATTTAGTAGTAATAAATTTGGGCTTTGGAGGTGGTAGGTTTTAGCTTCAGCAATGGTAGATCCAGGCTTTGGATTTAGTAGTGGTAGATCTAGACTTTGGCTTTGATGATAGCAGATCTAGCATTTGGCTTTGATAGTACATCTAGGATTTGGCTTTGGTAGTGGTAGATATTTGTTTTGGCTTTGATGATAGAATATTTGGGCTTCCATTTTGGTGGTGATAGATCTAGGATAATGACAAAACAACTGACAGAGGAATTTCTAGGGGATAATGATGTTTCAACCAAAAATTTTGGTGGGGATCCCATGGTTTTTTATCCTAGATATTATAAACCTTCTTAGGCCAATATTTTGAAGGGAAAAATTGTTGACGAAAGAAGTGGAACCTTTGATATTGCCCCAAATATTAAAGAAGAAATTCCATGCTTGATAATCCCAAATAGATTAATGGAGAAATTGATTATTCATGGGTGCTTCAACTTTGTGGGGAAGTCCATTGGATTCATGCTAGATATGGACACAATAAATAAGTGGGTGTAGATGGGGAAAATGTTCATTCTTCCTCTTAAGTACAATTAAATATCAAGTGTGCATGGGGGAAATTCTTTAGAATGTCTGCTTCCCCACTTGAGGATATCTTTCCAAAGGAGATCCCAAGGATACAAATATCCTCAACACAACTAGAATCCTACTCAAATGCTTTTTCCTATGGTTGTGTATGAGTTGATGTAATGCTTGTTTTGTTGGTGTTTTAGGGGTTTAATTGAAGCAAACACCTAAAGTTTTGGATCTCTATTTATCTAACTCTTTATTGAGCCTTAACAGTTATTTAAACCTAAATCATCAAGGATCATCTAAATGTAATGCTTAAGTTTAGATCACACAAATGCATGCAAATAAGAGCTAACCTATATGCACTTCAAGTTTTGAATGAACTAGACTAGAGAGATTTCAATTTCAAGGTAAAACAAGGAGGAATGCAAGAAGACAATCTAGCCTAATGCAACTATATGCTTTTCAATTCCTTTCCTAAGTACTTAAAAATGAAATAGAAGCCAAAAATTAGCCTAAAGTTCCTTGATTGGTTAGCCTTTTAGTGTTTTGTAAAGAAATTGCAATGTTTTGTAAATGATTAAGGTTTTCTAGCTAATATTCCTTGATTTCCCAAAAGAAATGTGATTTTAGCTACAAAAAAAATAGAAAATAGAAATAAAACATAGAGAAATAGAAGTTGCAAGGCTAGGGAAAGTCCAAGTGGTCGAATTACCTCTATCAGAGCTTGAGTAGATGTTGAAGTGTTTCTAGACTTTGATGGAGAGTTTTGCAACCTGTAAAAATTGAACCAAAAAATTAGGTGTATCTAATTTGAGGGGTCTATCTGAGTGCAGTGAGATGATAAGATATCTCCCAAACTGATAAGACCCCCAGTTAAAACAATATTGAGTATGTATTTCTTCCTTGGAGTGGAAAAAATATGACAAAATTACCACAATTTGATAAATAATTTTTTTTTGTGATAGTAGTTTCAAGTGTTTTGAGATGAAATTGAGGGTAAATTTATCCTAAATGTTGCTTTAGGGATGCTTATAAAAACAATTAAAAATACCTCCTAGAATGGTATTTTTGACCCCTTTCCAAAATCATCACTGGTTTTGCCAAATTCACCACTGGCACCAAATTTTCCACTAGGGTTGGGCAGGGTGTCAAATGTGGTCTAAACATAAAATTTGAAGGTTTTGGGGGTTGTTTTGGATGGATTTTGATGGGTTATTGGGATGAGCTTGTAGGATAAGGGTCTCACTATATTTTTCAAGGCATGTAAGTGATAAAATTAGAGGATTAAACCTCTAAAACCCTATTTTTCTAGTTTCACCACAGGGGTTGCAAATTTGGTCTTGAGATAGATTTTTGAAGTTTTGGGGGTTTTTTGGATGGATTTTGATGGGGTCTTGGGATGAGATCATAGGAGAAGGGTTATAATGATGTTTTATAAGTCTGTGGGTGATAAAATTAGAGGATTAAACCTCTAAAAGTCTATTTTTCCAAATGCACCATAGGGGTGATGAATTTGGTTTTGGGCAAGTTTCTTGGAATTAAAGAGATAAATTAATTTAATGATATCTTGGACCTCATATGACTTCTTGGAACTGGGTCTTGATCAACTAAAGGTGGAATATCCTTTTGCACTTATTTAAGAACCTAAAACTAATGTTGTCCACTAAAATTGGCACTGATTGGTGTTGAAATATTGACATCAACGACTACTCACTCTTGACATCAATGACAAATCATCTAATCAAAATGTCCAACAATATCCCCCTTTTTCATTGATGGAAAAACAAATTATTTTTACCCAAACTTGACCTTTTTCTTTTTTTTCTTCCCCTAGGAAATTTCCCCCCCTGAATCAATGCTCTCTCCTTAAACCAAATCTCTCCCCCTTTGACATCAATGGAAAAGGGTTAAATTCAATTGGATTTTTAGGGGATCAGTTAGTTGTATTTGTGTAGATGCATTAGGAATCAATTATTTAATAGCAAAATAATGGGCAATGGGTTGAGGTACTATGGAAATTTATTTTTGTCTTTCTATGTTGAACACTCCTTCTGGAGTAGGTTGAACTACCTAGGATCATCTAATGTAGCCTCAGTTATATCATTAGTATCAATCGATATTTCCACCTGGTATGCTCCTTGGCTAATAGAAAAATATCTTGAAGTTCCTCTAGAGTCATAACTAGGACAAGGGGAGCAATTTATTCCACTAAATTTTCTCTCAACATAACCAAATTTGGAGGGTAATCACCTACCTGTTTCATTTGGGTGTTGCCTCTCTTGACATATTCATGATTTTACCATACTTGCTCCAAATATTGATTGTTTTGAATGGCTATTTGGAGCTCATACTCAAAGGTATAAGTCATGTGTTTTAACGATGTATACTACCATTTTTGTACCTTTTTATTATAATCTCCCTTTAGATCATAAGGTCTCCAGGTGAGTTCTATAAAATAATAATCATCCATATCCTAGATTTCCTTAAGCATGCTCGGATATCCTTTAAAAATATAATGGGTAAACCTACAAGGGACTATTAGCCATGAGATTTTTTGGTTTTCCTCCCTAATTAGAATTTTGCTTCCTATGTAGTTTGTCTTGCTATCTCAAGTGTGGCTATGGATATTGGACAATTTTTTGGCAAGGCTTTTGGCAGGATCTTTTCACCATATAACCTTATATATGTGAAATATTCTATTAAAAAGTAATCTCCTACATACCTTTCTTGTAAAAAAGATACAATTCTAGGGTCTATCCTTGGTGAGAGGTAACAACATAACACATTATGGATTGTGCTAAGGAAGTTGTCGAAAAACCATGCATAACTTGAGCATCCCTCATGTATCTAGGGAATTTTTTCCTATATATCGTGGGAATCTATCTATCCTAGCCTCTATAGGGTTTGAGTATATAATGGCCCTACAATGAGGTGGATGAGGATTCAATAGTAATAAAAAGGGGAAATTTTCTCATGTTATTCTATGATGGCCTTTTTTAGTTTGATCAACTCAAAATACATTTGATTAATCATTTCATGTTCCCATTTGTATATTGGGGAAAATGTTATATTACATAGCATAACCAAATGCATTAGTTTCCTATCAACTACACTCAATTCTTTTACAACCAATACTATATTGCTCATAGCTACATAATCCCTAACCCATTATTTCAATGCACCCTTTTGGATTGAAAATTTTTATGACATTATTTCATATGGGTCAAACAAGTTTGTATAGTAATGAGTGAAAATTATATGTTGGGATTGGTTTTCAATTACCTCTTTGACCAAGTTGGTGTTGGACCTGTTGAGTTGAATACCTCCTAGAAACTCTCTGGAGTTATAGTGAATATTGGTTGATGATCTAAATCTCCAAAATCCCCAACTTCTACATTGTATTTCATCACTAGCCAAGCTAACAAGTCTGAAGAAAAGTAGACTCTCGGGCTTACTAGCTTCCAAAAGTTATTATTCCATTTGTTACAACATGAAGCTCCTTGCCGATGTGACCTTTGCATTCTTTTGAAAAGATACATGAGTAAGGTAACATGATATTAGTGGTATTATTTTGCCATTTTAAAATTGACCACAACCATATTATTCAAATTTCCACAATTGTGCAGAAGTGAGGCTTCAATCCAGTCTAGATTTCTTTAAAAATGCTAATACTTCATTGCTAAGGGAAAATGATTTTACTTCTGGTTTGTATGAATACTAGTTTATTATAATTTTAATGGCAACCATAGTACCTTCAAGAACAATAGAATATGTTGAAGAAGCCATTGGTATTTCTTCCCAAACTAGACACTTTGTCAATTACACATGACTTTATTTTATTTCTCTACAAATTCCTAATAAACTCTCTATTGTAAGTTCTCTAGTTAAATTCCATGGTTTTGAAGATGCATACAAAAAATAAAAATATTATGGAGGCTAATTTTGGCATGCACTACTTTTAATGTCTACCAAAAATGTCATTCAAATCCACCACGATAGTGTTACTGCTTCACAATATTTTAACTATATTAACTGAAACATGGCTACCTAATTTGTAGTTATTTTTGATGAGACTTGGATTACTGGGCCATAATTAATAATGTATGTGATAGTATATATGATAACTAAGAAAATTTTTCTCATTAAAAATGGTATCTGTCTTACTTGGCTTTGGAATCAGCAGGTTTCACTAGCTTTTTCACAATAACAGGCACACATGATAAGTCAAAAAAATAAAATTATTTTAATCAATGATGAGACTTACAAACATGGTCTTTTGAGTGCTATCCATCTGGTATTCTTGAAAAAATGAGGACTATAGGTCACTATGTATTTTTAGGTCAATCAGTACAAATCATTTGGTTTGAGGTAAATTAATGTGTATCATTGGATCTTTGATAATTTTGTCATGTTTTTGCTTCCCTCAATAGCTCTATCAGGATTTAAAAAGTAAAACTTGTCTTTATCCACTATACAATGTATACCATTCATCTCATATTGTATTGAATATGTATCATTGATCTGAAGAAGATAAGACAAAATTTCAATGTCCTATTTGGAAAGTCAAACCTCTTAAAAATGTGCTTGGTAGTCCTTTGATCTATGCATACTATTTGATTTCATGAGGATTAATGCATGTCGCTAGATATATTTCTAGATAAGACAAGTTTATATTTTCACGATGTCGCTATTCAAAAGAATGTGCTCAATTTGTATCTAAGCGTACCATCGAATCTAACTATGATGCACACATACCTTAGGATCTTTGGAACATGCATGCTTTTTAATGAAGGAGGAAAGGGGGTCTTGGGGACATAAGAGAATGTTTAAACATTATAAAATGATTAATTTCAATATTCCATGGCTTTAGCACAAGACCTTAGTATGTATTTAGGAGAACACAAAAATAATAATTTTGGATCTATATTGAAAAAATAAATTGCTTTGAAAAACTTCATTGGCCTCTAGATCATGCGTACAATCAAATCTGGTGATGATCTGTGCATACCCTTAGATATTGAGAAAGTGCATAAGTTTTATGAAAGGGGTGCATGGACATGAAGGTAAGGAAAACCTTAAGAATACTTTTAATAATGATTTTTATTTTACAACCTAGGGGCGAATATTCATAATAATATTATCTTGGGTTTAAACTTTAGACAAGTCGGCTTCCTTGGAATGCATTCATACCACTAGATTAATTTTAGTCAATGCATACCTTATGATCTTTAGAAGATGTGTGGGATTTAACATGAAAGTGGGGTGCATGGACTTTAAGGGTTTAGGAAAATCTTAGGTGGGGTTTTTATATTGTGATTTGCATGACTTGGGCTAGCGACCTTAGAAATTTTTTATTTTGGAATTAAAGCTTGGGGAAGATTAATTTTATAAGGATGTGTGTGTACCATTGGATTTTGGTGTGTACATACCACTAGATCTGTGGAATATGCATGGGATTTAATTCAAAGGTTGCACATGGACATCGATTTATTAGGGGAAGAACTTAGGTGGTTTTCTTCAAATTTGGTTTCCATGATTTAGGCTTAGATGATATTTATTAAGGCTTGGGAAAAAAAATAAACTTCACATGGAACCTTAGCCTTAGAGCTTTAACATAATTGGGAATAATGAATTTCAAAGGATTTATCAGGTACTATCTTAATGAGATGATGTAGAATATGGGGGCAATGAAACATATGAATGACCAAAGGGTGTGAGGGTTGAAATAATGGTTGATACAAATTTGGCTTGTCGATTTATGAGGGGAAAAATTAAAATGGGGCCAAGGGTTACTAATTTTCAAAATGACCTTAGGGATTTTATGATTTTTCAACAAATAGGATTTTTAGGATTCTTTAAGGACATACATGCTTTGATCATAACAAAATTTTCCAGGGACTACTAGACATAACTAGATGTAAAGGGAATATTTGAAGCATGATGATCATATTTATTGCAAAAAATTGAAAGCTATTAATGTACACTCAACAAAAATAAAAACCTAAACCTAGGACTTTACAAGACATCATAATTTGAAATTAGGGGTAACTTCCAATTTAGATTTTTGAAGATCCAACATAGGATTCAATTGGGACAAGTGAAACTTGAAGCACTTGAGAACCTTGGAATATCTTGTTAAAAATTTCCTAAAATAACCTAAAACAAATTGGCAAGACATTGAAAAACAAACCTTCTCCTACCGAATCACCTAGATCTATAAAATAAAAAACTGAAAGGAAAATTGTTGCAACAAATGGTTTAAAGATATAAAAATAAAATCCAACATTCCTCTACCTACTCACCTCAAAAACACAACAAAGGACTTTAAAATTTTAAGCTATTAAGGTATGCAAGCTATTACTTTTTTGGATCCAAATATTCTCTTGAAATACTTCAATTCTATTATTAAGTCATAAGCATGTTTTTCTATCGTGGAGTATTTTAACTAAGCTCCCTTTAGTCCTGTGCTCATATAGGATATTGGTATTTTATTATTTTCATAATTAGATTAAAATGTGGTAAAGAGGAAAGATACAAAAATAAAATACAATGGAAAGACAAGGGCACTCTTAGCATACCTCTAGCAAAAATGGCTATGCAAAAATCTTGATGTTTTTCTTGGCTATAACAGTCCTCTTTATAACCTCTATGTGCATTATTTATGTTATAACTATCTAGATTTCAGTCCTCCACCTGTCACATTATTCAATCCTTGATTAGTTGGGTGTGTTATAGTAAAATTATTGTTAACCTAAACTATTTCATTTTAAAATCAGTAATTGGCTACCCCAAGAACTTATATTCCCAAAAATAGAGTATAGTTGTGCATCATTTATGTTTGACCTATCCCTCGAAACTTTATATTCTTCCTTTGACTCTTTGTCTTCTTTTGTGGTGGGTCCCTTAGCATCTAGGTTGATCTCTTGTGTTTTATTCTTTATTGAACTTTGCTCCATTTTTGTAATTCTTGTCTTGGAGCCTTTAAGCATTCCAATTGTCATTTTGATGTTGCCAACCTTGATTTTATTCTTCTTCCTTCCTCTATCTAAATATAATTTATTATTATGATGATGAGCTCCCATGCTTCATCACAAAAGGACATGGCAAATATAATTGTATTTAGATCTTGAAGAGTCTTATAATTTTACCTTTCTAACCATATTTTATTATTTTTATAAAAAGTGCATAGAAAGTTGATTATTTCTACCAAAAATCTAGTTTGTCTAGCTAGCTCAGCTTCATTTTATAAATAATAGTCAAATTCTTCGATTCTATTGAGGATAAGATCTCCTACATAAGATACCTCTAAGAAATATTCAATGGAAAGACATGTTTGTGTCATATCATCTTTTACCTTTTTTCCATTGTGATCATCTCTTCGATCCGCTTGTACCATCCCACTTTGTTTATCAAGAACATAAATACCTTTATGAATTATACTGCACATTCCTGATCAACACCATATCCTCGTGCTACCTATTCTCCTTCAATATTTGGGTAATATGTTTTGAATTGTTGAAATACAAGGAGTATTATGATTATTTTATCCTCTGCATGTGTTAGGAGATTTCTTATTTTTTTAGTGGCTTTGATCATATTGATATTATTGAATATTTTTTTTTAGTTCCTCTACTTTACCGTGTATTTTGTAACTCATATCCTTCTTGTATCTAAAATAAAATCAAAACAATCAACATTTTTTATTATGATTTGGGGTTTTGCCTATAAAGTTATGAGTTATGAGTCCGATATCTGCCTTCTTAGGCTGTTTACCTCATTTTGCAATTTCTACTTTTTTGTTTAAATCACTTTCATATTTACTTTCAACTCTCTATTTTATTTTAGAACATATTTTTTGGATTTATTTTGCATCTACTTTTCTATTTCCAATAGATCCATGAGATCTCCCATAACCTGTACATCCCTTGCTTCTTGATTTATTTGGACAATAATGATGTTCTTTGTTCTAGGGATTGTAATGGTTGTAACTTGTGATGATGCAGCTTGGGTGTATTTATCTATTTTCTAGATATTTCTAGGATCTTCCCCTTTTTCTATAACCTAAAGTTACCTTTACCCAATGTTATTAAAAGAGATGTATTCCTCCACCCTAGACAAATTTAGTTTTGTTGGTGTTTCAGCTGAGGATGGGAGGGTGAACCTAGCTCTTATTTTTATCTAGGGATGAAGCTAGGCTTACCAAATTTATTTCATGTTCTTTGAGTATCTCCCTCAACCCTTCAACTTCTCTTATCCTTTTTTATATGGTTGTGTATATATTGATCTCCTTGTTGTTGAAAACCAATACCTTAGGTACTTCCTTTGATACCAGTCAAGGCATATACATAGCTAAATTTAATTGGCTTTTTAGGGGATCATTCAGTTGTATTTATGTAGATGCATTAGGTATCAATTCCTTACCAACAAAAAAATGGGAAATGGGTTGAGGTACTATGGAAATTTCTTTTCCTCTTTCTAGGTTAAAAATTCATTCTGGAGTAGGTTAAACTACCTAGGAGCATCTGATGTAGCCTCAGTCATATCATTAGTAACAATCGATATTTCCACATGGTATGCTCCTTGGCTAATAATTTCTAGAATAATATCTTGAAGTTCCTCTAGAGTGATAACTAGGACAAGGGGAACAATTGATTCCACTAAATTTTATCTTAGCATAACCAAATCTTGAGGGTAATCACCTACCTGTTTGATTTGGGTGTTGCCTCTCTTGACATATTCATGATTTGACCATACTTGCTCAAAATATTGATTGTTTTGAATGGCTATTTGGATCTCATCCTCAAATGCATAATTCATGTGTTGTACCGATGTATACTACCATTTTTGTACCTCTTTATTATAAACCCCCTTTAGATCATAAGGTCTCCATGTTAGTTCTAAAAAAAAAATAATCATCCATATCCTAGACTTCCTTAAGCATGATCAAATATCCTTTAAAAACATAATGGCTAAACCTACAAGGGACTATTAGCCATAAGAATTTTTTGTTTTCCTCCATAACCATAATTTTGCTTCCTCTGTAGTCTGTCTTGCTATCTCAAGTGTGGCTATGGATATTGGACAATATTTGGGTAAGGCTTTTTGGGGGATCTTTGCACCATATAACCTTATATATGGGAAATATTTTGTTAAAAATAAGTCTCCTACTTACCATTCTTGTAAAAAAGATACAATTCTAGGGTCTATCCTTGGTGAGAGGTAACCACATAGGACCTTATGGATTGTGTTGAGGAATTTGTCGAAGAACCATGCATAACTTGAGCATCCCTCATGTATCTAGGTAAGTTTTTCCTGTATATTGTGGGAATATATCTATCCTAGCCTTTGTAGGGTTTGAGTATATAATGGCCCTACAATGATGTGGATGAGGATTGAATAGTAAGAAAAAGGAGGAATTTTATCATGTTCTTCTATGATGGCCTTTTTTAGTTTAATCAACTCAAAATGCATTTTATTACTCATTTCATGTTCCCATTTGTATATTGGGGGAAAATGTTATATTACATTGCATAACCAAATGCATTAGTTTCCTATTGACTACACTCAATTATTTTAGAACCAGTACTATATTGCTCATAGCTACATAATACCTAACCCATGGTTTCAATGCACCCTTTTGGATTGAAAAATTGTATGACATTGTTTCATATGGGTCAAACAAGCTTGTATAATAATGAGTGAAAATTATATGTTGGGATTGGTTTTCAATTACCTCTTTGACTAGTTGGTGTTGGACTTGATGAGTTGAAATACCTTCTAGACACTCTCTTGAGTTATAGTTAATATTGGTTTATGTTTTAAATCTCTAAAATCACTAACTTCTACATTGTATTTCATCTCTAGCTAGGCTAACAAGTCTGAAGAAAAGTAGACTCTTGGGCATACTAGCTTCCCCAAGTTATTATTCCATTTGTTACAACATGGGGCTCCTTGCCACTATGACCTTTGCACTATTTTCAAAAATAAACATGAGTAAGGTAAGATGATATTAGTGCTCTTGTTTTGCCATTTAAAAATTGACCACAACCATATTATTCAGATTTCCACTATTGTGCAGATGTGAGGCTTATGTCCAGTCTAGATTTATTTGAAAATGCTAATACTTCTTTGCTAAGGGCAATTGGTTTAACTTCTGGTTTGTATGAATACTATTTCATTATAATTTTAATGGCAACCATAGTATCTTCAAGAAAAATATAAGATCTTGAAGAATCCATTGGTATTTCTTCCCAGACTAAGACACTTTGTTAGTTACACATGAATTTTTTTTCTTTCTCTATAAATTCCTAGTAACCTCTCTATTGTAAGTTATATAGTTAAATTCCATGGTTTTAAAGACGCATGCAAAAAATAAAAATATTTTGGAGGCTAATTTTTGCATGCTACCAACAACATCATTTCAATCCACCATCGTAGTGTTACTGCTTCACAATATTTTAACTGTATTAACTGAAAGATGGCTACCTATTTTTTAGTTATTTTTAATGATACTTGGATTAGTGGGCCATAATTAATCATGTATGTGATATTATATATGATAACTAAGCACTTTTTCCTCATTCAAAATTGGAGCTTTTCTTACTTGGCTTTGGAATCAACAGGTTTCACTAGCTTTTTCACAATAACAGACACACATGATAAGTCAAAAAAATAAAATTATTTTAATGAATGATGAGACTTACAAACATGGTTTGTTGAGTGCTATCCATCTGGTATTCTTTCAAAAATGAGAACTATAGGTCGCTTTGTCTTTTCAGGTCAATTAGTACATATCATTTGATTTGAGATAAATTAATGTGTATCATTGGATCTCTGATAATTTTGCCGTGTTTTGGCTTACCTGGATAGCTCTATTAGGCTTTAAAAATTAAACCTTGTCTTCATACACTATACAATGTATACCATTCATCTTAGATTTTATTTAATATGTATCATATATCTCAAGAAGATAAGACAAAAATTCAATGTCCTACGTGGAAATTCAAACCTCTTCAAAATGTGCTTAGTAGGTCTTTGTTCTATGCATACTATTTGATTTCATGAGGATCAATGCATATCGCTAGATATCTTTCTAGATAAGACAAGTTTGTATTTTCATGATGTCTCTATTCATATGAATGTGCTCAATTTTTATCTAAGCATACCATCATATCTAAATATGATGCATGCATACCTTAGGATCTTTGGAACATGCATGCTTTTTAACGAAGGAGGAAAGGGGGTCTTGGGGACATAAGAGAATGTTTAAACCTTAGAAAATGATTAATTTCAATGTTCCATGGCTTTAGCACAAGACCTTAGTATGTATTTAGGAGAACACAAAAATAATAACTTTGGATCTATATTGAAAAAATAAGTTGCTTTGAAAAACTTCATTGGCCTCTAGATCATGCATACAATCAAATTTGGTGATGATCTGTGCGTACCCTTAGATATTGAGAAAGTGCATAAGTTTTATGAAAGGGGTACATGGACATGAAAGTAAGGAAAACTTTAATAATACTTTTAATAATGATTTTGATTTTATAACCTAGGGGCAAACATTCATGAAAATATTATCTTGGGTTTAAACTTTAGACAAGTTGGCTTCCTTGGAATGCATTCATACCACTAGATTCATTTTAGTTCATGCATACCTTATGATATCGAGAAGATATGTGGGATTTAATATGAAAATGGGGTGCATGGACTTGAAGGGTTTAGGAAAAGCCTAGGTGGGGTTTTTATATTGTAATTTGCATGACTTGGGCTAGCGACCTTAGAAAAATATTTTTTTGGAATTAAAGCTTGGGGCAGATTGATTTTCTAAGGATGTGTGTGTACCATTGGATTTATTTTGGTGTGTGCATACCAATAGATCTATGGAATATGCATGGGATTTAATGTAAAGGGGGCACATGGACATGAATTTCTTAGGGGAAGAACTTAGGTGATTTCCTTCAACTTGGATTGCATGACGTAGGCTTAGATGATATTTATTAAGGCTTGGGAAAAAAAATAAACTTCACATGGAACCTTAGCCTTAGAACTTTAACATAATTTGGAATAATGAATTTCAAAGGATTTATCAAGTACTATCTGAATGAGATGATTTAGAATGTGGGGGCAATGAAACATATGAATGACCAAAGGGTGTGAGGGTTGAAATAATGGTTGATAAAACTTTGGCTTGTCAATTTATGAGGGGAAAAATTAAAAGTGGGCCAAGGGTTACTAATTTTCAAAATTTACCTTAGGGATTTTATGATTTTGAATCAAATAGGATTTTTAGGATTCTTTAAGGACGTACATGCTTTGATCATAACAAAATTTTCCAGGTACTACTGGACATGACTAGATGCAAAGGGAATATTTGAAGCATGATGATCATATTTATTTCAAATATTTGAAAGATATTAACCTACACTCAACAAAAACAAAAACCTAAACCTAGGACTTTGAAAGACATCATAATTTGAAATTAGAGGTAACTTCCAAGTTAGATTTTTGAAGATCCAACACAGGATCCAATTGGGACAAGTGAAACTTGAAGCACTTGAGAACCTTGGAATATCTTGTAAAATTTTTCCTAAAATAACCTAAAACAAATTTACAAGACATTAAAAAACAAACCTTCTCCTACCAAATCACCTAGAGCTATAAAATAAAAAACTGAAAAGAAAATTATTGCAAAAAATGGTTTAAAGACATAAAAAAAAAATCCAATAATCCTCTACCTAATCAACTCAAAAACACAACAAAGGACATGACCACTTTATATATATATATATAATAGAAGTACAACTTCTTTCTCTTTTGATCCCAAAATAGGGTTGATACAATTTCAGATGTTGACCATTTATATGAATTTACATTTGGTCTTTCTCTAGGGTCTATATTTTGTAAGTGTGTTTCCTAAAAATCCAAAATATTTGATATGTACCAAGCCATTTGGGCTTTAACTTACCCTTTTGACCATGCTTATTATTGTTGGGACCCTAACATATCACTATATCTCCTTCCAAGAATGATTTACCTCTGGCCTTCTTGTTAAAAAGTTGCATTATTTTCTATGTTTGATCTATCATTTTGTTTAAGGCTTCTCTACCTTATTGTAATTGTGCAATTTGATTTAATATCCTTTGCAGGACATTTGGATTTTTATTATCTTGAAGACGTAGATATAAGTCATTCCTTTCCATTTGAGGAGGTAACCATGCATTTTTTCCAAACATTAGCTCATATGGAGACTTGCCTATCCTTCTATTGATAGATAGCTTATTTTCCCATAGAGAAAATTTTAGCTCATTGTACTAACTTCTTTTGTTCTTGCCTAGTGATCTTTTGATCCTGGTAATCAGATTCTTATTTGAAGATTCAACTAGACCATTTCCTTGAGGATAATAGTTTGCAACATGGGAAAGTTATATATTGTACTTGGAATAGAATTCAATCATTTCAAATGAGGTGAAGTAATTTCTTTTCCTCTTTCTACATTGAACACTCCTTCTGCAGTAGGTTGAACTACCTAGGATCATCTGATGTAGCCTCAGTTATATCATTAGTATCAATCGATATTTCCACCTGGTATGCTCCTTAGCTAATAGAACAATATCTTGAAGTTCCTATAGAGTGATAACTAGGACAAGGGGAGCAATTGATTCCACTAAATTTTCACTCAGCATAACCAAATCTAGAGGGTAATCACCCACCTATTTGATTTGGGTGTTTCCTCTCTTGAAATATTCATGATTTGACCATACTTGCTCCAAATATTGATTGTTTTGAATGGCTATTTGGAGCTCATACTCAAAGGCATAAGTCATGTGTTTTAACGTTGTATACTACCATTTTTGTACCTTTTTATTATAAACTCCCTTTAGATCATAAGGTCTCCAGGTGAGTTCTATAAAATAATAAACATCCATATCCTAAATTTCCTTAAGCATGCTCAGATATCCTTTACAAATATAATGGGTAAACCTACAAGCGACTATTAGCCATAAGAATTTTGGTTTTCCTCCCTAACCAAAATTTTTCTTTCCTTGTAGTCTGTATTGCTATCTCAAGTGTGGCTATGGATATTGGAAAATATTTGGGTAAGGCTTTTGGGGGGATCTTTGCACCATATAACCTTATATATGTGAAATACTTTTAGTAAAAAATTAATATCCTACTTACATTTCTTGTAAAAAATATACAATTCTAGGGTATATCCTTGGTGAGATGTAACCACATAGAACCTTATGGATTGTGCTCAGGAAGTTTTCGAAGAACCATGCATAACTTGAGCATCCCTCATGTATCTAGGGAAGTTTTTCCAATATATCATGGGGAGTTTTTCTTGTATATAATGGCCCTACAATGAGGTGGATGAGGATTGAATAGTAAGAAAAAGGGAGAATTTTCTCATGTTCTTCTATGATGGCCTTTTTTAGTTTGATCAACTCAAAATTCATTTGATTAATCATTTCATGTTCCCATTTGTATATTGGGGGAAAAGGTTATATTACATTGCATAACCAAATGCATTAGTTTCCTATCAACTAAACTAAATTCTTTTACAACCAGTACTATATTGCTCATGGCTACATAATACCTAAACCATGGTTTCAATGCACCCTTTTGGATTGAAAAATTGTATGACATTGTTTCATATGGGTCAAACAAGGTTGTATAGTATGAGTAAAAATTATATTTTAGAATTGGTTTTTAATTACCTCTTTGACCAAGTTGGTGTTGGACCTGTTCAGTTGAAAGACCTTCTAGACACTCTCTAGAGTTATAGTGATTATTGGTTTATGATTGAAGTCTCTAAAATCCCTAATTTCTATATTGTATGTCATCACTATCCAGGCTAACAAGTCTGAAGAAAAGTAGACTCTCGGGAATACTAGCTTCCCCAAGTTATTATTCCATTTGTTACAACATGAGGCTCCTTGCCACTGTGACCTGTGAACTCTTTTGAAAAGATACATGAGTAAGGTTACATGATATAAGTGGTCTTCTTTTTCCATTTCAAAATTGACCACAACCATATTATTCAACTTTACACTATTGTGCAGAAGTGAGGATTATGTCCAGTCTAGATTTCTTTAAAACTGCTAATACTTCTTTGGTAAGGGAAACTTGTTTGAATTTTTGTTTGTATGAATAATACTTCTTTGCTAAGTGCAACTGGTTTCAAATATCTAAAATATTTTAGAGGCTAATTTTTGCATGCACTACTTTTAATGTCTACCAACAACGTCATTTGAATCCACCACTGTAGTGTTATTGCTTCACAATATTTTAACTATATTAACTAAAATATGGCTACCTAATTTGTAGTTATTTCTAATCAAACTTGGATTAGTGGGACATAATTAATCATGTATGTGATAGTCTATATGATAACTAAGAACTTTTTCCTCATTCAAAATGGGATCTTTGTCTTACTTGGCTTTGGAATTAGCAAGTTTCACTAGCTTTTTCACAATAGCACACATGATAAGTCAAAAAAATAAAATTATTTTAATCAATGATGAGACTTGAAAACATTGCTATCCATTTGGTATTATTGCAAAAGTGAGGACTAGAGGTCATTTGTCTTTTTAGTTCAATCAATACATATCATCTGATTTGAGGTAAATTAATGTGTATCATTGGATCTCTGATAATTTTGTCATTTTTTGGCTTACCTCGATAGCTCTATGAGGATTTAAAAGTAAACCTTGTCTTTATCCACTATACAATATATACCATTCATCTCAGATTTTATTGAATATGTATCATTGATATCAAGAAAATAAGACAAAAGTTCAATGTCCTATGTGGAAAGTCCAACCTCTTCAAAATGTGCTTGGTAGGCCTTTGATCTATGCATACTATTTGATTTCATGAGGATCAATGCATATCGCCAGATATATTTCTAGATAAGATAAGTTTAAAATGTTTTTAGTTAAAAAGTAATATCCTACTTACCTTTCTTGTAAAAAAGATACAATTCTAGGGTCTATCCTTGGTGAGAGTTAACCACATAGCACCTTATGGATTGTGGTGAGGAAGTTGTCGAAGAACCATGCATAACTTGAGCATCCCTCAAGTATCTAGGGAAGTTTTTCTTGTATATAATGGCCCTACAATGAGGTGGATGAGGATTGAATAGTAAGAAAAAGGGAGAATTTTCTCATGTTCTTCTATGATGGCCTTTTTTAGTTTGATCAACTCAAAATTCATTTGATTAATCATTTCATGTTCCCATTTGTATATTGGGGGAAAAGGTTATATTACATTTCATAACCAAATGCATTAGTTTCCTATCAACTAAACTAAATTCTTTTACAACCAGTACTATATTGCTCATGGCTACATAATACCTAAACCATGGTTTCAAAGCACCCTTTTGGATTGAAAAATTGTATGACATTGTTTCATATGGGTCAAACAAGGTTGTACAGTATGAGTAAAAATTATATGTTAGGATTGGTTTTTAATTACCTCTTTGACCAAGTTGGTGTTGGACCTGTTCAGTTGAAAGACCTTCTAGACACTCTCTAGAGTTATAGTGATTATTGGTTTATGATTGAAGTCTCTAAAATCCCTAATTTCTACATTGTATGTCATCACTATCTAGGCTAACAAGTCTGAAGAAAAGTAGACTCTCAGGCATACTAGCTTCCCCAAGTTATTATTCCATTTGTTACAACATGAGGCTCCTTGCCACTGTGACCTGTGAACTCTTTTGAAAAGATACATGAGTAAGGTTACATGATATAAGTGGTCTTATTTTTCCATTTCAAAATTGACCACAACCATATTATTCAACTTTACACTATTGTGCAGAAGTGAGGATTATGTCCAGTCTAGATTTCTTTAAAACTGCTAATACTTCTTTGCTAAGGGAAACTTGTTTGAATTTTGGTTTGTATGAATAATACTTCTTTGCTAAGTGCAACTGGTTTCAAATCTCTAAAATATTTTAGAGGCTAATTTTTGCATGCACTACTTTTAATGTCTACCAACAACGTCATTTGAATCCACCACCGTAGTGTTATTGCTTCACAATATTTTAACTATATTAACTAAAATATGGCTACCTAATTTGTAGTTATTTCTAATCAGAATTGGATTAGTGGGCCATAATTAATCATGTATGTGATAGTCTATATGATACCTAAGAACTTTTTCCTCATTCAAAATGGGATCTTTGTCTTACTTGGCTTTGGAATTAGCAAGTTTCACTAGCTTTTTCACAATAGCACACATGATAAGTCAAAAAAATAAAATTATTTTAATCAATGATGAGACTTAAAAACATTGCTATCCATCTGGTATTCTTGAAAAAATGAGGACTAGGTCACTTTTTCTTTTTAGGTCAATCAATACATATCATCTAATTTGAGGTAAATTAATGTGTATCATTGGATCTCTGATAATTTTGTCATTTTTTGGCTTACCTCGATAGCTCTATGAGGATTTAAAAGTAAACCTTGTCTTTATCCACTATACAATGTATACCATTAATCTCAGATTTTATTGAATAGGTATCATTTATCTCAAGAAAATAAGACAAAAGTTCAATGTCCTATGTGGAAAGTCAAACCTCTTCAAAATGTGCTTGGTATGCCTTTGATCTATGCATACTATTTGATTTCATGAGGATCAATGCATATCGCTAGATATCTTTCTAGATAAGATAAGTTTGAAATATTTTTAGTTAAAAAGTAATCTCCTACTTACCTTTCTTGTAAAAAAGATACAATTCTAGGGTATATCCTTGGTGAGATGTAACCATATAGCACCTTATGGATTGTGTTGAGGAAGTTGTCGAGGAACCATGCATAACTTGAGCATCCCTCATGTATCTAGGGAAGTTTTTCCTATATATAATGGAAATTTTTTCCTGTATATAATGGCCCTATAATGAGGTGGATGAGGATTGAATAGTAGGAAAAAGGGAGAATTTTCTCATGTTCTTCTATGATGGCATTTTTTAGTTTGATCAACTCAAAATTCATTTGATTACTCATTTCATGTTCCAATTTGTATATTGGGGGAAAAGGTTATATTACATTGCATAACCAAATGCATTAGTTTCCTATCAACTATACTAAATTCTTTTACAACCAGTACTATATTGCTCATAGCTACATATTACCTAAACCATGGTTTCAATGCACCCTTTTGGATTGAAAAATTGTATGACATTGTTTCATATGGGTCAAACAAGGTTGTATAGTATGAGTAAAAATTATATGTTAGGATTGGTTTTCAATTACCTCTTTGACCAAGTTGGTGTTGGACCTGTTGAGTTGAAAGACCTTCTACACACTCTCTAGAGTTATAGTGATTATTGGTTTATGATTGAAATCTCTAAAATTCCTAATTTCTACATTGTATGTCATCACTATCCAGGCTAACAAGTTTGAGGAAAAGTAGACTCTCGGGCATGCTAGCTTCCCCAAGTTATTATTCCATTTGTTACAACATGAGGCTCCTTGAAACTGTGACCTCTACACTCTTTTGAAAAGATACATGAGTAAGGTTACATGATATAAGTGGTCTTCTTCTGCCATTTTCAAAATTGACCACAACCCTATTATTCAACTTTACACTATTGTGTAGAAGTGAGGCTTATGTCTAGTCTAGATTTATTTAAAATTGCTAATACTTCTTTGCTAAGGGAAACTTGTTTGACTTTTGGTTTGTATGAATAATACTTCTTTTCTAATGCAACTGGTTTGAAATCTCTAAAATATTTTGGAGTCTAATTTTTTTGTGCACTAATTTTAATGGCTACCAACAACGTCATTTGAATCCACCACCGTAGTGTTATTGCTTCACAATATTTTAACTATATTAACTGAAATATGGCTACATAATTTGTAGTTATTTATAATTAGACTTGGATTAGTAGGCCATAATTAATCATGAATGTGATAGTCTATATGATAACTAAGAACTTTTTCCTCATTAAAAATGGGACCTTTTTCTTACTTGGCTTTGGAATTAGCAAGTTTCACTAGCTTTTTCACAATAGCACACATGATAAGTCAAAAAAATAAAATTATTTTAATCAATGATGAGACTTGAAAACATTGCTATCCATTTGGTATTATTGCAAAAGTGAGGACTAGAGGTCATTTTGTCTTTTCAGTTCAATCAATACATATCATCTGATTTGATGTAAATTAATGTGTATCATTGCATCTCTGATAATTTTGTCATTTTTTGGCTTACCTCGATAGCTCTATGAGGATTTAAAAGTAAACCTTGTCTTTATCCACTATACAATGTATACCATTCATCTCAGATTTTATTGAATATGTATCATTGATATCAAGAAAACAAAAGTTCAATTTCCTATGTGGAAAGTCCAACCTCTTCAAAATTTGCTTGGTAGGCCTTTGATCTATGCATACTATTTGATTTCATGAGGATCAATGCATATCGCTAGATATATTTCTAGATAAGATAAGTTTAAAATATTTTTAGTTAAAAAGTAATATCCTATTTACCTTTCTTGTAAAAAAGATACAATTCTAGGGTCTATCCTTGGTGAGATTTAACCACATAGCACCTTATGGATTGTGGTGAGGAAGTTGTCGAAGAACCATGCATAACTTGAGCATCCCTCATGTATCTAGGGAAGTTTTTCTTGTATATAATGGCCCTACAATGAGGTGGATGAGGATTGAATAGTAAGAAAAAGGGGGAATTTTCTCATGTTCTTCTATGATAGGCCTATTTAGTTTGATCAACTCAGAATGCATTTGATTACTCATTTCATGTTCCCATTTGTATATTGGGGGAAAAGGTTATATTACATTGCATAACCAAATGCATTAGTTTCCTATCAACTAAACTAAATTCTTTTACAACCAGTACTATATTGCTCATGGCTACATAATACCTAAACCATGGTTTCAATGCACCCTTTTGGATTGAAAAATTGTATGACATTGTTTCATATGGGTCAAACAAGGTTGTATAGTATGAGTAAAAATTATATGTTAGGATTGGTTCTCAATTGCCTCTTTGACCAAGTTGGTGTTGGACCTGTTGAGTTGAAAGACCTTCTAGAAACTCTCTAGAGTTATGGTGAATATTGGTTTGTTATTGAAATATCTAAAATCCCTAATTTCTACATTGTATGTCATCGCTATCCAGGCTAACAAGTCTGAAGAAAATTAGACTCTCGGGCATACTAGCTTCCCCAAGTTATTATTCCATTTGTTACAACATGAGGCTCCTTTCCACTGTGACCTCTGCACTCTTTTGAAAAGATACATGAGTAAGGTTACATGATATAAGTGGTCCTCTTTTTCCATTTCTAATTTGACCACAACCATATTATTCAACTTTACACTATTGTGCAGAAGTGATGCTTATGTCCAGTCTAGATTTCTTTAAAACTGCTAATACTTCTTTGCTAAGGGAAACTTGTTTGACTTTTGGTTTGTATGAATAATACTTCTTTGCTAAGTTTAACTGGTTTTAAATCTTTAAAATATTTTGGAGGCTAATTTTTGAATGCACTACTTTTATTTTCTACCAACAACGTCATTTGAATCCACCACCGTAGTGTTATTGCTTCACAATATTTTAACTATATTAACAAAAATATGGCTACCTAATTTGTAGTTATTTCCAATCAGACTTGGATTAGTGGGCCATAATTAATCATGTATGTGATAGTCTATATGATAACTAAGCACTTTTTCCTCATTCAAAATGGGATCTTTGTCTTACTTGGCTTTGGAATTAGCAAGTTTCACTAGCTTTTTCACAATAGCACACATGATAAGTCAAAAAAATAAAATTATTTTAATCAATGATGAGACTTAAAAACATTGATATCCATCTGGTATTCTTGAAAAAATGAGGACTATAGGTCACTTTTTCTTTTCAGGTCAATCAATACATATCATCTGATTTGAGGTAAATTAATGTGTATCATTGGATCTCTGATAATTTTGTCATTTTTTGGCTTACCTCAATAGCTCTATGAGGATTTAAAAGTAAACCTTGTCTTTATCCACTATACAATGTATACCATTCATCTCATATTTTATTGAATATATATCATTGATCTCAAGAAAATAAGACAAAATTTCAATGTCCTATGTGGAAAGTCAAACCTCTTCAAAATGTGCTTGGTAGGCCTTTGATCTATGCATACTATTTGATTTCATAAGGATCAATGCATATAGCTAGATATATTTTTAGATAAGATAAGTTTGAAATATTTTTAGTTAAAAAGTAATCTCCTACTTATATTTCTTGTAAAAAAGATACAATTCTAGGGTCTATCCTTGGTGAGAGGTAACCACATAGCACCTTATGGATTGTGCTGAGGAAGTTGTCGAAGAACCATGCATAACTTGATCATCCCTTATGTATCTAGGGATATTTTTCCTGTATATCATGGGAAGTTTTTCTTGTATATAATGGCCCTACAATGAGGTGGATGAGGATTGAATAGTAAGAAAAATGGTGAATTTTCTCATGTTATTCTATTATGACCTTTTTAAGTTTGATCAAAATTCATTTGATTACTCATTTCATGTTCCCATTTGTATATTGGGGGAAAAGGTTATATTACATTGCATAACCAAATGCATTAGTTTCCTATCAACTACACTCAATTATTTTACAACCAGTACTATATTTCTCATAGCTACATAATACCTAAACCATGGTTTCAATGCATCATTTTTTATTGAAAAACTGTATGACATTGTTTCATATGGGTCAAACAAGGTTGTATAGTATGAGTAAAAATTATATGTTAGGATAGGTTTTCAATTACCTCTTTGACCAAGTTGGTGTTGGACCTGTTGATTTGAAAGACCTTCTAGAAACTCTCTAGAGTTATAGTGAATATTGGTTTATGATTGAAATATCTAAAATCCCTAATTTCTACATTGTATGTCATCACTAGCCAGGCTAACAAGTCTGAAGAAATGTAGACTCTCGGGCATATTAGCTTCCCCAAGTTATTATTCCATTTGTTAGAACATGAGGCTCCTTGCCACTGTGACCTCTGCACTCTTTTGAAAAGATACATGAGTAAGGTAACATGATATAAGTGGTCTTATTTTGCCATTTCAAAATTGACCACAACCATATTATTCAACTTTACACTATTGTGCAGAAGTGAGGCTTATGTCCAGTCTAGATTTCTTTGAAAATGCTAATAGTTCTTTGCTAAGGGCAATTGGTGTAACTTATGGTTTTTATGAATACTAGTTCATTAGAATTTTAATGGCAACCATAGTACCTTCAAGAAAAATATAATATGTTGAAGAATCCATTGGTATTTCTTCCCAGACTAAGACACTTTGTCAGTTACACATGAATTTCATTTATTTCTCTACAAATTCCTAGTAACCTCTCTATTGTAAGTTCTCTAGTTAAATTCCAAGGTTTTGAAGATGCATGCAAAAAATAAAAATATTTTGGAGGATAATTTTTGCATGCACTACTTTTAATGTCTACCAACAACATCATTTGAATCCACCACCGTAGTGTTACTGCTTCACAATATTTAACTATATTAACTGAAATATGGCTACCTAATTTGTATTTATTTCTAATGAGACTTGGATTAGTGGGCCATAATTAATCATGTATGTAATAGTATATATGATAACTAAGCACTTTTTCTTCATTAAAAATGGGATCTTTGTCTTACTTGGCTTTGGAATCAGCATGTTTCACTAGCTTTTTCAAAATAGCACACATGATAAGTCAAAAAAATAAAATTATTTTAATCAATGATGAGACTTAAAAACATTGCTATCCATCTGGTATTCTTGTAAAAATGAGGACTATAGGTCACTTTGTCTTTTAAGTTCAATCAATACATATCATATGATTTGAGGTAAATTAATGTGTATCATTGGATCTATGATAATTTTGTCATTTTTTGGCTTACCTCGATAGCTCTATCAGGATTTAAAAGTAAACCTTGTATTTATCCACTATACAATGTATACCATTCATCTCAGATTTTATTGAATATATATCATTGATCTCAAGAAAATAAGACAAAAGTTCAATGTCCTATGTGGAAAGTCAAACCTCTTCAAAATGTGATTGGTAGGCCTTTGATCTATGCATACTATTTGATTTCATGAGGATCAATGCATATAGCTAGATATATTTCTAGATAAGATAAGTTTGAAATATTTTTAGTTAAAAAGTAATCTCCTACTTACCTTTCTTGTAAAAAATATACAATTCTAGGGTCTATCCTTGGTGAGAGGTAACCACATAGCACCTTATGGATTGTGCTGAAGAAGTTGTCGAAGAACCATGCATAATTTGAGCATCCCTCATGTATCTAGGGATGTTTTTCCTGTATATCATGGGAAGTTTTTCCTATATATAATGGCCCTAAAATGAGGTGGATGAGGATTGAATAGTAAGAAAAAAGGATAATTTTCTCATGTTCTTCTATGATGACATTTTTTAGTTTGATCAACTCAAAATTCATTTGATTACTCATTTCATGTTCCCATTTGTATATTGGGGGAAAAGGTTATATTACATTGCATAACCAAATGCATTAGTTTCCTATCAACTACACTCAATTATTTTACAACCAGTACTATATTGCTCATAGCTACATAATACCTAAACCATGGTTTCAATGCACCCTTTTGGATTGAAAAACTGTATGACATTGTTTCATATGGGTCAAACAAGATTGTATAGTATGAGTAAAAATTATATGTTAGGATAGGTTTTCAATTACCTCTTTGACCAAGTTGGTGTTGGACCTGTTGAGTTGAAAGGCCTTCTAGACACTCTCTAGAGTTATAGTGAATATTGGTTTATGATTGAAATATTCCCTAATTTCTACATTGTATGTCATCACTAGCTAGGCTAACAAGTCTGAAGAAAAGTAGACTCTCGGGCATACTAGCTTCCCCAAGTTATTATTCCATTTGTTAGAACATGAGGCACCTTGCCACTGTGACCTCTGCACTCTTTTGAAAAGATACATGAGTAAGGTAACATGATATAAGCGGTATTATTTTACCATTTCAAAATTGACCACAGCCATATTATTCAACTTTACACTATTGTGTAGAAGTAAGGCTTATGTCCAGTCTAGATTTCTTTGAAAATGCTAATACTTCTTTGCTAAGGGCAATTGGTTTAACTTCTGGTTTGTATGAATACTAGTTCATTATAATTTTAATGGCAACCATAGTACCTTCAAGAAAAATATAAGATCTTGAAGAATCCATTGGTATTTATTCTTAGACTAAGACACTTTGTCAGTTACACATGACTTTCTTTTATTTCTCTACAAATTCCTCGTAACCTCTCTATTGTAAGTCCTCTAGTTAAATTCCAAGGTTTTGAAGATGCATGCAAAAAATAAAAATATTTTGGAGGATAATTTTTGCATGCACTACTTTTAATGTCTACCAACAACGTCATTTGAATCCACCACCGTAGTGTTACTGCTTCACAATATTTAACTATATTAACTAAAATATGGCTACCTAATTTGTAGTTATTTCTAATCAGACTTGGATTAGTGGGCCATGTATGTAATAGTCTATATGATAACTAAGCACTTTTTCTTCATTCAAAAAGGGATCTTTGTCTTACTTGGCTTTGGAATCAGCAAGTTTCACTAGCTTGTTCACAATAGCACACATGATAAGTCAAAAAAATAAAATTATTTTAATCAATGATGAGACTTAAAAACATTGCTATCCATCTGGTATTCTTGCAAAAATGAGGACTATAGGTCACTTTGTCTTTTCAGGTCAATCAATACATATCATATGATTTGAGGTAAATTAATGTGTATCATTGGATATCTGATAATTTTATCATGTTTTGGCTTACCTCGATAGCGCTATTAGGATTTGAAAGTAAACCTTGTCTTTATCCACTATACAATGTATACCATTCATCTCAGATTTTATTGAGTATGTATCATTGATCTCAATAAAATAAGACAAAAGTTCAATGTCCTATGTGGAAAGTCAAACCTCTTCAAAATATGCTTGGTAGGCATTTGATCTATGCATACTATTTGATTTCATGAGGATCAATGCATATCACTAGATATATTTCAGAAGAATGTGCTCAATTTTTATCTAAGTGTACCATCAGATCTAACTATGATATATGCATACCTTAGGATCTTTGGAACATACATGCTTTTTAACGAAGGAGGAAAGGGGGTCTTGGGGACATAAGAGAATGTTTAAACCTTAGAAAATGATTAATTTCAATGTTCCATGGCTTTATCACAAGACCTTAGTATGTATTTAAGAGAACACAAAAAATAAAAATTTTGGATCTATATTGAAAAAATAAATTGCTTTGAAAAACTTCATTGGCCTCTAGATCATGCGTACAATAAAATCTGGTGATGATCTGTGCGTACCCTTAGATATTGATAAATTGCATAAGTTTTATGAAAGGGGTGGATGGACATGAAGGTAAAGAAAACCTTAAGAAGAATTTTAATAATGATTTTGATTTTACAACCTAGGGGCGGACATTCATAATAATATTATCTTGGGTTTAAACTTTAGACAAGTCGGCTTCCTTGGAATGCATGTGTACCACTAGATTTATTTTAGTTCATGCATACCTTATGATATCAAGAAGATGTGTGGTATTTAACATGAAAGGGGTGTGCATAGACTTGAGGGGTTTAGGAAAAGCTTAGGTGGGATTTTTATATTGTGATTTGCATGACTTAGGCTAGCGACCTTAGAATTTTTTTTTTTTGGAATTAAAACTTGGGGTAGATTGATTTTCTAAGGATGTGTGTGTACCATTGGATTTATTTTTGTGTGTGCCTACCAATAGATCTGTGGAAGATGCATGGGATTTAATGCAAAGGGGGCACATGGACATGAATTTCTTAGGGGAAGAACTTAGGTGGTTTCCTTCAACTTTGGTTTGCATGACTTAGGCTTAGATGATATTTATTAAGGCTTGGGAAAACAGATAAACTTCACATGGAACCTTAGCCTTAGAACTTTAACGTAATTGGTAATAATGAATTTCAAAGGATTTATCAGGTACTATCTTAATGAGATGATTTAGAATGTGGGTACAATGAAACATATGACTGACCAAAGGGTGTGAGGGTTGAAATAATGGTTGATAAAACTTTGGATTGACAATTTATGAGGGAAAATTTTAAAAGGGGGCCAAGGGTTACTAATTTTCAAAAGTGACCTTAGGTGTTTTATGATTTTGCAACAAATAGTTTTTTTAGGATTCTTTAAGGACATACATGCTTTGATCATAACAAAATTTTCCGGGGACTACTAGACATGACTAGATGCAAAGGGAATATTTAAAGCATGATGATCATATTTATTGCAAAAATTTGAAAGCTACTAACCTACACTCAACAAAAATAAAAACCTAAACCTAGGACTTTGAAATACATCATAATTTGAAACTAGAGGTAACTTCCAAGTTAGATTTTTTAAGATCCAACACAGGATCTAATTGGGACAAGTGAAACTTGAAGAACTTGAGAACCTTGGAATATCTTGTTAAAATTTTCCTAAAATAACCTAAAACAAATTGACAAGACATT
This sequence comes from Wollemia nobilis, assembly GCA_028583015.1. Classification (NCBI taxonomy): domain Eukaryota; kingdom Viridiplantae; phylum Streptophyta; class Pinopsida; order Araucariales; family Araucariaceae; genus Wollemia; species Wollemia nobilis. The sequence goes on from JAQPPZ010016936.1 coordinate 8,170,834, forward strand.
GAAAAACAAACTTTCTCCTACCAAATCACCTAGAGTTATAAAATAAAAAACTGAATGGAAAATTGTTGCAACAAATGGTTTAAAGAAATAAAAACAAAATCCAACATTCCTCTACCTAATCAACTCAAAAAAACAACAAAGGACTTGAACACTTTATATATATATAATAGAAGTACAACTTCATTATCTATTGATCCCAAAATAGGGTTGATACAACTTTAGATGTTGACCATTTATTTGAATTTGCATTTGTTCTCTCTAGGTATATTTTGTAAGTGTGTTTCCTAACAATCTAAAATATTTAATATGGCCCAAGCCATTTGGGCTTTAACTTACCCTTTTGACCATGCTTATCATTGTTGGGACCCTAACATATTATTATATCTCCTTCCAGGAATGATTTACCTCTGGCCTTCTTGTTAAAAAGTTGCATTATTTTCTATGTTTGCTCTATAATTTTGTTTAAGGCTTCTCTACCTTCTTATAACCGTGCAATTTGATTCAATATCCTTTGCAGGACATTTGGATTTTTATTATCTTGAATAGGTAGAGATAAGGTAATCCTTTCTATTTGAGGAGGTAACCGTGCATTTTTTCCAAAAATTAGCTCATATGGAGACTTGCCTATCCTTCTCTTGATAGATAGCTTATCTACCCATAGAGAAAATTTTAGCTCATTGTACTAACTTCTTTTGTTATTGCCTAGTGATATTTTGATCCTGGTAATCAGATTCTTATTTGAAGATTCAACAAGACCATCTCCTTGAGGATAATAGTTTGCAACATGGTAAAGTTCTATATTGTACTTGGCATAGAATGCAATAATTTCAAATGAGGTGAAGTAATTACCATTATCTATGATTATCTTCTTAGGGACCTCAAATATAGTCAAGATGTTTTCTTATAGGAATTTTATTACAACCTCTATGGTTGACTTCATGAGAGGAGTTGCTTCCACCCACTTGATAAAATAGTTAGTAGCTATTATAATCCACATATAAAATCAAGAGGAGTTTGGATTTATTTCACCAATAAGATGAATTCCCTATTGTGTAAATTATGCTTCAATGACCACAGGCTTCATAGTCATAGATTCTAAATGTTTCTTACCTACAAAAACATGATAGTTATGATAAATTCTAACCAATTGGTGAAAATATTAAAAGAGGGTAGGCCAATAGTAACCATATCTCATTATATTATTTGCAGTAACCAATAGTAAATTTGGAATGATATTCTTTCAATACTTGACAGGTTTCTTTTTCAAATAGACAAAGCAACAACACACCATCTGGGTGTCTCCAATAGAGATTTCCTTCTTGCACATAGTATTTTTGTGCTTTTTACTTAACAAATTTCATCTTGTTTTGGGATATACCTCTTGGGAAGGATAATGTCTAAAGATACATCAATATATAATCATACCATTTGCATTTAAAATTATCGGTTATTTTTATTTTTTGCATCTCATACACCTTGATAGTATTATTCATGTTCACTCCTCTATTAGTCATGTATTTTGCTAAATCCCATCCTCTAAAAATCTTAACTACTTTGAAATCTACATCATATTGTAGTAGTTTGAGCATCCATATGGTAGTACTACTTTTTGGTTCAGACTAAGTAATAACATATTTTGTCTATGTAAGGTATGCAAGCTATTACTTTGTTGGATCTAAAGATGCTCTTGAAATACTTCAATTCTCTTATTAAGGCATAAGCATGTTTTTCTATCATGGAGTATTTTAACTAAGCTCCCTTTAGTTTTGTGCTCAAATAGGCTATTGGTATTTTATTATTTTCATCATCCTTTGAAGATAAAACTATAGCAATAGTATGTTTTGATGTAAAATAGTATATATTGAAGTCTTTGGAGTGATTATGATATTTTAACACAAGGTTTGTAGTGATGTCATATTTAATGCTTTGAAAATATTTGGTGTTCTCTTTAGTCCACCTTTTGTTCCCATATTTATTAATCATATCATTTATAGGTTTTCCAAGTTTAGAAAATTTGGGTACAAAACTCCTTACAAAGTTAATCTTACGAAAGAAATATCTAATTCATTTTAGACTTTTAGGAGGTGGGATTTTAGCTCTTGCTTTTGTCCTTTGTGTATCAATTTTGATGCCTTATTTTGATACTACATGCCCTAATAACTTGTGTTCCTCCAAAAATATATTTCTTTGGATTTAGAGATATCCCAAATTCTTTACATATATTAAAAACAATAGCTAAGTGTTGAAAGTGATATTTTGGATTCTTAGAAAACATTGTATTATTATCAAGGTATACAAAATTGAGATATTTAAAGGAAAAATCCATAGCCCTTTGAAATTTTGCACCCACATTCATCAATCTAAATGGTATTTAGAGATACTCAAAGGTTCACCATGGTGTAGTGAAGGCAGTTTTATATCTGTCCTCTAGATTGACCAATATATATGATTATATCCTAAACATCCATCTAGAAGAGACATCCTAGCTTATCCAAACACTTCTTGCAATACTTGCTCCATATTTGGGAGTGGGTAGTTGTCCCTAATTGAGCTCTTATTCAGGTTTTTGAAGTCAACATATAATATGATATCTCTATTTTCTTCCTAACTGGTACCAAATTGGCTATCCAAGAAGAAAATATTACTTTTCTAATGATTTTTGCATCCAGTAGCTTTTGTACTTCCTTGTACATTACCAGATGTAATGTGGGGCTAAATTTTCTCTACTTTTTCCTAAAATGTTTCGTATCTTATTGTAGAGGTATTATGTGTCATAAAATCAGTGTTAAATGTTCTTAGATCTTCATAACTCAACACAAATACATATTTATTCTTTTTCAAAAATATTATATATTGCATTCTATTTCCCTAGCAAAGCTTTATTTATCTTAACAAGTTTAGGCTCTTCCTCTATTTCAATATTAACATCATTTACTTCAGATTATTGGAAGAGTGGTTTCTAATATTTATCAAAATCACCAAACAAGCTTTCTAGAGAAACAAACCCCCTAATAAATCTATTTGTTTTGAATTAGATAACTTCAATTGGTTCTCCAATTATATCTTTTATCTTTTCTTCATCCTATTCCTCACATATTACATTGAAAAATTAATTCTAAAGAGTAATGAAGTCTTTAATGTCCATGTCATCCTAAAATACTTGAAGATAAACCACATTATTTGGTACACAGATTTAAAAAATAAATGGTTGGGAATCTATCCATATACTCTGTATCTATGTCTATAAAATCTACACCAGATGCATTTATGGCCAATAAATTTACAACATAATTCTTTTTCATTGGAATATATAACAAGTTAATTGCCAAAAAAATATCCATTTCTTCTAGCACTACTTGTCTATACTACTTTAGTCTTGGATGTTTAGCCTGATATTTTTCTTTTACCTTGTTGAATGATCAATTTTGCATCTCCACTAACATTCAAGTAGTTTATACCTAATTCTTTGGCCTTTCTCAATATCAATAGTAAAGCTTCATATTTAGAAACATTATTTGTGCATGGAAATTCAAGTCTATAGGAAATACCTATGTAAGTTACCCTTGATATTAGTTATATTTAATCCCACACCAGCCTAAAAATATGACTTTACCCCATCGAAGGTCATGGTCCACATTTTTGTAGTTATAATCCTAGTAGATTATGCATCCACATTTGCTCTAATTTTTAGATCCATGTCTTTAGCATCAAGAACTTCCATTATGAATGGTGTATGCCAAATTGAGTATACTCCCATTTCCTTCTATTCAACATAATTAACCAAATTAATCATAGTATCATCAGGTTTTCTCAATTCTATAGAATACTTATTAAAAGGTTCTCTTCTGAGAGTAGCATTTTATTTCCCTGAGAGTGGAATAGTAGCATAAGACCAATCTAATTGAATCGAACCACCCAATTGTTCAACCCAATGTCTACTCAGAAGCAAAGAGAAAAAGGGGTCTACATCTACAACTACCACATCCATTACAATACCTTTATTTGTATATTTATCTAAGCATAATAGCAAGCTAGTTATTACTCCCACACATGGTATTTGTCTACTATCTTTTACTAAAATAAGAGGATAATCTCTTGTGCAAATAAGCCATAACTGATTTGTTATCTATTTAGGTATAATGTTGTGTGAAGCACCACTATCAAGCATGTAGTTGTGAATAATGTATTGGTCTTCTAATTTTGATTTATATTAGAGAGACACATAAAAAGGTTTGAATGAAGAAGGGGTTTTGGTTGCATGGGTTTCTGGCCTAATATCATTACATGACTGATTTATTGTATTTCTATTAACCCAAAGGTGTTGCAGACCTGATATCTATATTTTAGGGTTGTCATTAATTCACCAAATATAATATTGACATTTTGTATTATTATCTCTAAAACAACATCAAACTCAATTTTCTTGACATCTAATGTCCTTGTATATTCATATTTTTGTTTCTTCTGTAAATCATCATGTACTTCAACCACTTTAGGAATTAATTTTTTATTTTTTTTCTTTGTAAGTAGTTTTATTCAGACTTACCTTTCCTCTATTTTCTCTAGTGTATGTTTTTTTTTCCTTATATGGCATGGTTCTATTCCTTATTTTGATGGCATGATTTCTATTTGATTCCTCTATCTCTTCTATTATTGGGACCAATTTTCCTTGTTTCATTCTATCATATCTAGAATCTTGTGATATTTGCATGATTTTTACATTATCAATGACTAAAATATTAGGATGATGGTTAGAGGCATAAAAATCCATATTTTCATCAAACATTTTTTCTCTAGATTCATCCTCTTGAGTCCAGAAAATATTAATTTTTATATCTTCTTCAGACTTATCATCGAGGTCTACATTGTTATGCATACTTAAATAGACTCCATAGTCAGTTGAATTATGAGGAGCATCACAAGAAAAACAATAAAAAGGAAAATCTACTACTATATTAATAAAAGGGATGGGGTTTGGGATAACATCTTGGTATTTTTTGTTTCTTTCTCTCTCCAATTATTTTTTCCATTTTTATTTATGTTTCCTTCGTTAGAGTTGTTACTTTTCCAATTTATATTGAAATTTCTTCTAAAAGGAAGTCTATTATCCCCTTTTTGTTTATCACTTTTAGAGTGTGAAGATTCACCATTATTATTTTTTCTTGTCTCTATTATTACTAGTTTTTATTCATTGTGTCAATGATGCAGGAGCATCCGGCGATAGTAGAGCAATCTTGCATCTTCAGAATTTTTCTAAATTTTCTAAGTACTTTTCTTCAGTTTTTCCCAAGGGGGAAGTGTTTGTAAAGCATGGAGGAAGGGGGTCACGAAATCGTGACATGTCACAAAATCGTGACCTCAAAAGCTGCAATATTGATAAGGGCGAGTTGCGTCGCGATATCGCGACGTCGTGATATCGCGACATTATTTCAGAGCTAGGCGTTGGGGGGAGTCCTGTCGTGATATCGCGATAGGTCACGATATCACGACCGGTCGCGATATCATGACCAGTGAAGAGTTGCCACGTGGCGTGGTCTCAAAACAGACAAAGAACTTTGGCAAGACAAGGCAGAGGAGGGGGTCACGAAATCGTGACATGTCACGATTTCACGACATGTCACGAAATCACGACCCCGCGGAACTTCAGCAAGACAAGGCAGAGGAGGGGGTCGCAAAATCGTGACCCCGTGGAGCTTCAGCAGGGCAAGGCGAGGGGGGGTCGCAAAATCGTGACATGTCACAATTTCGTGACGTGTCACGAAATCACGGCCCCCAAAGGGTTTCGACAGGGGAAGGCGTTTTTGGTCACGATATCGTGACATGTCGCGATTTTGCGACCTGTCGTGATATCACGGCCAATAAGAAGACAGGGCGAATTTTGTTAAGCGGACGGTCGGGCAAGGCCAAATTTGACACGTGGACAGCCACGTGTATCATAACAGTTGTGAAGGGCACGTGTATCAAATTTAGTGCGACAAGGAGAAGGCATGGCCAAATTTACACGCGGTCGGCTACGTGTATCAAAACAAAGATGAAGGCCACGTATCTTAAAATGAAGATGACAGCCACGTGTATTAAATAGGAATAACCATCGCAGGGACGTATTCTGACAAAGTGACAGTTGCAGACCATAGACAGTATGGGATGAGACAGCGTGCAGATCGGGCAGTTGCCCATTTATGGCAGACAAATTTGAAATCTCGGTCGAGGGGGAAAATCAAATTTTAAAATTTTGTTAGGTGGGGCATTTATTGCTAGAGGGTCGAGGCCTCGATAAAAACTCGTTTGAATGTTTTATTGAGAGGGGGGGACTGGAATATCTAGGAAAATAGGGAGTGTGTTGTATACCAGACAAGCTCTAGCCATTGTAAAGCCTGCGGGCTGTTTCATTTTGATGTATATATTGTAAACAAAAGATTTTAATGAAAAGTTTGAAATTACTGAAGGTGTTGGATATTCTTATCCCCGTCAGTGGTATCAGAGCCGAAAGTTCCTGAGTGTGTGACAGATCGTCGAACGTGAGGCAGTCACACCAGGATCTGTGGGAAGGCTCGAGAGAAAGTGAGAAGATGCCTCCATGAAGAAACCATGGTGGAGTAGGAAATGTGGTGCCGACCGAAGATTTTCGAGCTTTGCAGCGGCAAGTTCAGGCCCTGCAAGAAGAACTACGCAGAGGACACGAACCGAGAAGAGATGCAGATAGTGAAGATGAAGTAGATGAAGAAGAAAACTAGTTTGAAGAAGAAGAAGAAGAAGCTGTAGATCCGGCACAAGCCAGGCTGTACAGGGCCATATCTCAGATTGGGAAGAGGCCAAAGATAGAAGTTTCCACGTATTTTGGGAACTTGAATCCGAAAGAATTGATTGACTGGATAAATGACTTAGAAGAATATTTTGAATATGAAGAAGTTGAAGATCCCGAGCGGGTCAGGTTTGCTAAAACCAAATTAAAGGGTCATGCCAGCATATGGTGGAAGGGGGTACAGCTGGAATGGAACAGAAGAGGAAAAGAACGGATAACCAGATGGGACAGAATGGTAGAAAAATTAAAAAGATAGTTTATTCCGACAGATTATGAGTTGGATCTGCTAAGAAAAATGCAGGGTTTAAGACAGATGAATAAAACTGTCCAAGAATATACGAAAGAATTTTACAAAATCTCCATCAGAACCGGTCATTTAGAAGCAAGCAAGGAAAAGGTGGCCCGTTATATTAATGGGTTGAGACCTAGCATTCAAGAAGAATTGAGCTTAGTTCGGGTGAGCACCATTGAAGATGCTTACCAGTTTGCTCTGAAGGTTGAAGAAAAATTGAACAGAAGGTTTGAGAGCAAGCAAAAAGGAAGAGGGCCTAGAGGAAAGACCGATGGAAGAAAAGAGGAAGGAAAGGAAGAGAAGAAAGAAGAGGTTAGCAGCAGTCGAAATCAGAAAGAAGATGAAGAACCCAAACCGCAAGTTCAAAATAATGGCTACCCAAGAGGAAGAGGTAGATCTGGACGCGGGTATGGAAGAGGAGTGTTTCGAGGAACATGTTTCCACTACGGAGAAGAGGGACATCGGGCATATGAGTGCCCCCAGCACCCCGAGAGAGTAAACAAGAAACAAGTGGGTCCTGCCAGAGCTGTTGTGGCAGTTGAAGATGTTGACTCAGAACATTCTGAAGAAGCTAAGAAAGGAGAAGCAATGATAGTGAGGAGAACCATGTAGATTGAGGAAGACAAACCGGATCAGAGGAGAAGCCTATTCCACACACGGTGCAAAAGTGCAGGCAAAGTCTGTAATGTTATTATAGACAATGGGAGTACAGACAACTTAGTTTTCGAGGAGATGGTTGCTAAGTTGCAGCTGGAAAGGAGGAGACACCCGCATCCATACCGGATTGCGTGGTTGCGGAAGGACCATAGAGCATGGGTCCGTGAATAGTGTTTAGTCACGTTCAATATTGGGAAGTACCAGGATGAGGTCCTGTGTGATGTTTTCCCCATGGATGCTTGCCATTTGTTGTTAGGGAGGCCATGGCAGTTTGATCGAAGTGTAGTGCATGATGGTCGTGCAAATACGTACTCCTTGATGAAATATGGAGTGCGGCACAAGTTGAAGCCATTGCAGATAGTGGATGAGAAGGTGTGCAGCAATGCCAGAATTTGTCTGGTAGAGGGCAAAAAATTTTCTTGCCAGGAAACGAGATTTGAGCAGGTTGCAAAGGTTGATGAATGTTCGGAGATATTACAAAGGACGCGGACCGAACAACATAGAAGTGAAGGTCACTTCTCCTTTTTACCCGGGGTGTCTGATGCAGGAGCATCCGACGATAGTAGAGCAATCTTGCATCTCCAGAATTTTTCTAAATTTTCTAAGTACTTTTCTTCAGTTTTTCCCAAGGGGGAAGTGTTTGTAAAGCATGGAGGAAGGGGGTCGCGAAATCGTGACATGTCACGATTTTGCGACATGTCATGAAATTGCGACCTCAAAAGCTGCAATATTGATAAGGGCGAGTTGCATCGCGATATCGTGACATTATTTCAGAGCTAGGCGTTGGGGGGAGTCCTATCGCGATATCGCGACAGGTCGTGATATCACGACCGATTCGCAATATCGTGACCAGTGAAGAGTTGCCACATGGCATGGTCTCAAAATAGACAAAGAAATTCGGCAAGACAAGGCAGAGGAGGGGGTCACAAAATCGTGACATGTTGCGATTTCGTGACATGTCGTGAAATCGTGACCCCACGGAACTTCGGCAAGACAAGGCAGAGGAGGGGGTCATGAAATCGTGACCCCGTGGAGCTTCAGCAGGGCAAGGCGAGGGGGGGTCATGAAATCGTGACATGTCATGATTTCATGATGTGTCACGAAATCACGGCCCCCAAAGGGTTTCGATAGGGGAAGGCATTTTTGGTCACGATTTCGCGACCTGTCGCGATATCACGGCCAATAAGAAGACAGGGCAAATTTTGTTAAGCGGACGGTCGGGCAAGGCCAAATTTGACACGTGGATAGCCACGTGTATCATAACAGTTGTGAAGGGCACGTGTATCAAATTTAGTGTGACAAGGAGAAGGCATGGCCAAATTTACACGCGGTCGGCTACGTGTATCAAAACAAAGATGAAGGCCACGTATCTTAAAATGAAGATGACAACCACATGTATTAAACAGGAATAACCACCGCAGGGACGTATTCTGACAAAGTGACAGTTGTAGACCATAGACAGTATGGGATGAGACAGCAGTGCAGATCGGGCAGTTGCCCATTTATGGCAGACAAATTTGAAATCTCGGTCGAGGGGGAAAATCAAATTTTAAAATTTTGTTAGGTGGGGCATTTATTGTTAGAGGGTCGAGGCCTCGATAAAAACTCGTTTGAATGTTTTATTGAGAGGGGGGGGAATGGAAGATCCAGGAAGACAGGGAGTGTGTTGTATACCAGACAAGCTCTGGCCATTGTAAAGCCTGCGGGCTGTTTCATTTTGATGTATGTATTGTAAACAGAAGATTTTAATGAAAAGTTTGAAATTACTGAAGGTGTTGGATATTCTTGTCCCCGTCAGTCAAACATCTCTATCATTTGATTTTATAGCCTTTCCATGGGATCATGCTTTGTTTTCTTTAATATATTGAACCCTACCTTATTGGGTTTCTTATCCAGCTAGGTTTTTGTTATTGATAACATGTTTTGAAAGAGACACAAAACCTTTTACAATTCGTAGAGGGGATCTCTAGTAGAATCAACCCAAGATGGGACAAGCCAAAAAGGTGCCACGCTAGGTGGTCATAGAATTGAAAATAATAAAATAGAAGAAGAAAATGCTCGTAGGCTATACAAGGACCAAAACAAAATAGTTAGCAGACAAAAGGGACAATACAAAAAAGACAAAAGCAATGCATTAATTCGGGATGTATTATTCATCGAATTATCTTTAGGATCATCCTACCCATTTTGGGTTGCTTTTTGGGCCTTCAACTGGTTAATAATCTTGCTAGACCTCATGAGCATTGAGGTAACAAGCAAAATTATGGCGTCCAGGTTTGACATCTAGTCTGCATCACCCACAGAATAGGTGCAAATTACACCAGGGGATGACCCTACTATGATATTATACATCTTGTGGGTAAGGAAGGTGAATTCAATAGCAAAAATTCTTGTGGATGTAATGCTATTACCTTTTTTGTTTACAAAAAACTTGATGTGAGTAGAGCGTCTGGTTGGAGTAGAGGATGGCCCCCCCACTATTTTCTATTTATCTTCTCTGCTAGGGGTAGTAGCATCAATGTAAATAACTAGGCTATCATGGGGGGCTTCCAAGAGTGCCAGAGGTGAGCCTAAGATGAGCTCAACAATGGCCAATAGGCCACCAACATCGATGATGCACTGATCCAAGTTCTAGTTGATGTAGTTATAAATGATTAGGTGGAGACCCTGATGCTTAGGATATGTGGATTTTATCTTTCAAATGCTATCCATGGAAATAAAAATCAATAAGAAGAGATATTCCAAGATTTTTATCAACTTCACATCCTTTAGGTAGTTCATGAACGCCATGTGGAAGCTTCATAAAGGAGATGACGATTCATCTATTGTCAGGTAGTGCATAATTGGGATGAGTGCTCAGTTTCATTGCAAGGGAAGGTCTTCCCGAACAAACCCATTATCCTTCTTGGATAGAAATTTCCCTTTGTCATAGAAATAAATAAGTTCCCCTACCATCGAATTCTTATCCCGGTGGATGATCTCCCCATAGTTTGGCAACTTCATAATCTCGGCCAGTATGTCAATTGTAACTACAAACATAAATACCCTTAGAGACATCATTCTACTTTTTGAGGTTTGGAAAAATCCCTTTGAAAGCTCTAGGTCATGGCCCTGAAATTTTTTAAGGAAGTTCAATAGTCCATTGGACACCAGAATTTCTTCAATATTAGGGTTAAGCTGTAGGATTTTATGTTCAATTAGTGCCATCTTGTTGCTATCATAATACACAAGGATGTTCATGGAGCAAGTATGCACCAACTTAAATCACGGTTCATACTGGTTCTTCATTTTTAAGCAACTAAACATTAATTCTCTTAAAAAACATTCCCCATCATGCCAATATGGGTTCATGCCACTACCATTGGGCTGAGTGCTTGATATGATACATTTATGGGCATTCTCAAACCTGAAATGTATCACCATACGAGACTCATGACACCCAAATATGATTGGATGGGCCAACCAAGCATTAACAAGAAAAGAAGGCATGGAATACAGGGTGAAGATCTAGAACAAGTCTTTGGGAATAGAAATGCCCTTAGGATTTCCATGTTTGAAATACTGATGAGTAACTTTAGTAATGGGTGAGAGAGGGTAAGTCATGTACCCAACCATCCTCCAGATGGTGCCACTATGCCAAACCCAACCAATGTTAACATCCATAAGGAAGACAAGCTGGCTAAATCTATTAACAAGGATAGTAAAATTATAATTTTGGCACACATCGCTCATCATGTAACGATTGGGTGTGAAACTGTTCTCATTCGAAGAAATATATACATGACCAAAGTATACATCACCCCACATGTCTTGATTTCTCAATCATTGTACCTTCCCATCAGCTTCACAATTTCTAGTTTTCCAAGGGCGATCACCTTTTCTAATACAAGATTTGGGATGACATCCACTATCCATTTTTCTTTGGTGTATGCTGATTTGGATATGGAATTTAATGTTCTATTGGACCTCAGTCTTGTGCCAATCACCATAGCGTAGAAAATTTGGCACATCCTAGCCCCCAAAAAAGTACGTTGTTCTCCTTGGAAGATGAAACTCAGGCTTTGAATTTGTGTATCACTTGCTGATGGAGAAATGACTCGTTATCATGGTAAAAAAATTGATTTTGAACTAATAGGATTGGTGGAGTGATGACTCGACATCGAATTATTTTTTTGGCATCAGTGGCACAATTTTGTCTTCATAGGATACATCATTCCCATGATCGGTGGCATAAAATCTACACAAATGTGGATACATCATTCCCATGATAGATTTTTAACTGGTATTGAGGGAATTCCAAACTCCAAGACTTATAAGAATCAACCGTTAATCCAAAGTTAGCCATTACATCAACAAATGTTTTATGTTTCCTATAAACATGGTGAATAGAGAGGTTTCTAAACAATTGAAGACACTGGATAGTATTGTGACCATTCCACAACTAGCCCCAAAAATTAGGGACCCACCTTAAATTTTGGATTTTAGGGATGTTTGAGTATGTTTTGATTGCTAATGTTGATAGCTTCCAATATTGAGTGTTATAGTGTGTCTGCTTGTCTTCTTTTTGAGTGCTTAGTAATTTGGTTTAAAATGTTTTTTTTTAGTTAAGTTAACTCAAACATTTTTTGAATTCAATTAAATATGATTTAAATAAATAAGAAAGGAAATAAAAGTAAAAATAAATAATAAAAACAAAAAATAAAAAAATGAAAAATATATACATATAGTTATATATGTATATAACAAAATAAAAAATAAATAAATTTATAAAATATATATATATATATATATATATTTAATAATTTAAATAAATAAATAATGAAAATAAACAAAGCAAAGTTGGTGCATTTCATTTTATTTCATTCTAATATTGTCTATCATTCTACATGTGAATTCACTTTAATATCCCCTAATATTAAGGGGTTTTATTTAAATTTGAGCTAATATATGGGTTAAGGTTTTCATTTAAAAGGGCTTGGTTCTAATGTCGAATTTAATGTGTGCAGGGAAATTTTGGTGATGGTATTATCCAAGGCTAGGTGATTAGATAGGTATGTGGTCATGATGTGAATATGGAATTGCACGCTGGATGGTCAAAATGTTGATGACTTGGCAGTGAACGTGAAGACAAGATTGACAGTGTGGCCAACATGGATCATGATGAAAGTTGGAGGGACCAATGCACAGGCTGGCGGTGAGTTAGAAATGACAGTAGGCATCGGCTACGCGGTAAATGAGGATTGATGTGGTGATGAGTATAATCCAGTCATCATTGGAGATTACAAGACAAAGTGGACCCCAACAAGGATGATATGGGGATCAGATTTGAACAATTGAATCTGGTGCACATGCTGGTGATGAATCAAAGAGGGTAGTATCAACGATGCTATGGGAGTGATAACATGGCAACTAGGGGTCTCAAATTATATAAGTGGACTTCGATGAGTGGCACCATGGTAGAATGTGTAACAGAGAACAACACGAGTGCTGACTAGGATGCAGAACTCTAGGATAATGCATGCAATGTATATAGCAACAAAAATGCCCAAACAATGGGATATGTAGCATTACTAACCATCGATACAATCAACCAAGTAGACAAATGAGATCTCGATGGATACGACTAAAATATGATGCATACAAAGAAAATTTGATGGTGATTACATAGTAAATGATAATATTGCAGGGGTTGGCATGCGACCAATGAATATTTGGCCATATTGGCTTGGAAAGCAGATGCGAGTTCCAAAATATGGTCAAAATTTGGGACACACTAGCATGGATTCCCAAACTAAGATAAAACATCATGTTCGGTTTGCACATGGAAAAATATGATTAATAGAAGCCAATGTGTATGGCCCTACATCATGAATAATATTGGACTATAGTAGGTTTTTTGAGTCTATTAGCGTTAGAAGAGGATTCCCAAAACCATGGAATATGAAAGACTCGAAAGCACCACAACCTAAAGAAATCGATGAATTTGGATTCTTGAACAGACGAAGGCTTATCCCCATAATAGTGGCTGTAATTTTGGAAGCTTGCTTATTTTTGAAAGCATGGAATTTGGTCGATGTTTGTCATATTTTACAGAAGATATTTGCAATGGTTTCGAATGGGCAATGGCAGTGAATGAATGACTTGTGAAATGAAGAACAGGGATTCTCGAAGATGGTTTGGACACTATCCGCAATGAACTAAAGGCAACGTATCAGTGATATATCAAATGGTTTTGTAGTGATAATACATTATAACTAAAACATGGAGGATATGTGGGTGGATTCTATCATTCACAGCCTACAAGGGGTCTATCATTTTATTCTATGGTAAAGGGAAGCTTTGTAGATAGCGTCGATGAATTCCACTTAATAACAATTGACATAGCACAATGATGTTTTTATTAGTAGAGATATATTACGTATTTAGACCATGGAGGAATGCAAAATTATCAGGATGATTCCACTGTTGAGGTTAATTTCATGTGAAAAGTGCATTAAAGATTTGGAGTTTGTCTTATTAGAAGATAATATGCAAAATATGGTAATGTGGTGGTGTGAAGATTGTGATAATGGCCACTACGTGGAGAAACACCTCAAGGCACCTAAATATGTTGAAAGATTTATATTAAGAGTTTTCTAAATAATGAAATGTTGTATTCAAAATGCCAAATGGCCCAATGTCGTATCTCTTCACCAAAGCAAGTGATGTCCGTATAAATGCATTACAAAAATTTAGTGAATATGTGAAACAACAACATTGATAGGGCAAGGGAATTTCACGTGGCGACGCTCATGAATGAGGGTATCCACCTTAATGTTATATGGGATTTTCTTTGTGATGAAAATGATAGAATCATAGTTGTTGGAAACAAAGGGACCCATGGAGAATTTGAAAAGAGTTACAAGGTGGAATTAGAAGAGTCGAGAGCAGGGACAAAAAGTGAATATATAAGGTTGGAATGAAAGTAAATAAAGAGTTAAGAGGGAATGAAAAGTTTCTAAAAATTTTAAATGACCATCAAAATGAAATAATTAGGGGTGGAAGTTTGTCTAATACCATAGGCTAGACATTTTGGGAAGCGAATGCTAGAAAACTGTTGTAACAGGGACTTATCTTCTTGTTTTTGGTGTAAAATATTGTAGAAATTTTCATTTTGTTAACAATATTGGAGGAGAACTTGTTTGCATGTTTGGATTAATTGCTTATTTTCACATTTTCATGTTTTAGTCTTACAGATAATGTTTAACATAGATTCATGGTTGCATTATCGAATTTTTAATGCATGGAATTCATTTTTTTCCTTAGAAGCTCACACCTAGTTTATTTTGGATTGTGTAAATGCAACTTCGGATAAGCTAGGTTATATGCAAAAAATTCTCACATATTTGGTTTTGCAGGATAGGGTAGCACTATACTTCTAGTAATTTGTTTTTAACATTTTCGGTCTGGTCCATTTCCAATTATTTTTTTTTGCCCTTATATTTTTGTAGTTTTTTTAAAAAAATCGGCAATTAAAATAAAAATTGAAAAAAATAAAATTCCAAAAATAAATATACGGATGGGAAGAACGAGAGTTAATATTTTATTTAGTGCAATTTCAATTTCATTTTGAAGCTATTTGAAAATTATAAAAATTTGTCAAAGTTGTTTTTACAAGCATTTTATAATTTCAAAATTTGACATAATTTTACATTTTGAAGGTAAATTTAATTTTAAGCTTTGCATGTTCATTTCGTAAGCAATAAATCAACTTTACTTTATGAAAATTACAATTTCATTAAAGGGGAGTGATTTAATGGCATTTCGAAATGTCATTATTTTAAAGCAATAAATTGACATCTCTTTATGAAAATTAATCTCATCAAGGATGGGTAATTTATTTATCATGTCTAAGGAGTTTATATTTTAAAGCTAGTCATTTCATCATTTTATTTTCATGCTCAAAGAAAGTTAAAATGAATCCAATCATCATTTAAGATTCATATTTAGAGATATATTTTAATCTTCTATTTCATGCTTAAAGTAGGGTTTAATGCAAGATAAAACTTGTTTAAAATTTGCTTAACCAAAAGAAGATAAAATCTACCAAAATCACTTCAAGATAAAATAAACTAAGGCTTTACATCATGGTTATATGAGGGCCAATAAAATTTCATTTCTTTTAAGTTTCATGAACAATCAATAGCATAGCATAATAAAAATAAAACCAACACAGGGCCCTTGTTAATAGTTACATGCAAATCACTAAGGTATTCCTAGCACTTATTTGATATATATTTACAATATTACAAGCACACATTAAATGAAAGGAACATTGGAGAATTTTGATTTCTTTACAAGAGAGGGTTTTCTAATCAATACCTTGATTGTGATGGGGATTTTGCAATTGGGAAAAATATCCACTCAACAGAATTGGCGCTAGAAGGAGGGCCTAAATTGGTTTACTTTATTGCTATTTAGATGCTAAATTATTCATGTTTACTTGAAAGGTTTATTTGAAGACATTGGTCTTGGCTAACAAGGTTTTTTTTATTACATTCATTGATTTGAAATGTCCTTTAATTGATGATGCATTAATGCTAACCTTTTTGCAAATTGAAGGATGTTCACTAATGTCATGGTTTAATTGATGCATATATTTTGGTTGATATACATGATGATTTATGTGTTAAACATTTGATATTTTTTTAACATTTTATGCTTCTTTTCAAGATTCTTCTTTGACTAAAAAAATTGGTATTAAAGTTGTAATATTTAAGATACACTAATGGACATGTTTGCACCATGGATGATAGGAAACCCACTGAACATAAATAGAGTTCAATATTATTTACCTTTTAATTTTGAGAGATATCTTCCTTGATTTGTGTCTAATGGGATGAGGCCCATAGAAGAACATATTCAAGCATTCAAAATCTATGTGAATCATTTAATAGTTTAGTATGATGATGTTGCTTGTAAAATGTTCTCTTACACCTTAGACAAAGTTACACATGATTGGTTTACTAATCTAAATTCAGGGTAGATAACTTCTTGGACTCAACTAGAGGTAATGTTTCTCAATCAATTCAACAAAAATCTAGTTGACCCGATCCTCATGTACAATCATTTTGTCACTATTCATAGAGGACCAAGTGCAAATTTGAAGTCATTCATTGAAAGGTTCTATGGGATATACACTCGATTGGTGGTACCTTATGTCCTTATAGAAGGAGTGGCTATCCAAGTATACCTCAATGATCTTGACCCATTAACTTCCACATATTTGCGAGGGATGGCCAAAATCACATCTTTATCCCAAGATTATATTCAAAAAATGGTGATTGAACAACAATTGAGATATCAAAATTGGGGTGTTTGTTTTGGATCATATAATTCTCAACCATTTAATACCTCCCTTACCCTCCCAATGATTGGTGAACCTCAACCTACCATTCAAAATCAAACATCATTCTAGAATGTGAATCAATTTCAATATACTCATCTCGATCATCTTTCGAATGATGGTCCTCAGATAAATTCCAATGATTTTTACAATAATATTATTTTAGGCAATGGAGGAGTCATAGAGATAACAAGTGTTGAAATATGTGATAGGATAGGACCTTCCATAGAATTGAATGAAGTAGTTGAAAAAAATATCAAGAATACCAATACATCCCAAATTATGACCCTTTTGTTTGGGAAAGAAAGGGTTTAGAACCAATATTCACAAAGGAGTATTGGGATGAACATAGAATGAAGAATGTAAAAATTGATTCGATTATTGAAACCCCTAAGCCATAAAAAGTTTTTGAAAGTGAGGTTGAAAGAGAATCAATAAAGAAATTCAAAGACATAATAGAATTTTACCACTTATTCTTAGAAGATGCTTTGGATGAGATTGTTGAAACTAATGGTCAATAAAACCCGCACCTGCCAAATTGTGATAAAATTGAATCATGGGTTATAAATGTGGATTGTGATCTTGCAAGCTTGAATAAAAATATTAGCCCAATTTTAAAAATAATTTAACCATATAAGTAAGGTGAAGGTGAGTTTGAAAAGCAACCCATTGATGAATTTGAAGAATGTGAAGTGGTTGAAAATTACACTGCAATTTTAGAAGATGATTATTATTGGTGGAATAAACGGGAGGATTTTTTTTCTCTTTATAATGAAGTACTTACTTCACCTAATATGTAGGACAAGTTACAAAGGATATTTATACAAATTAAATAAAACATTACTCAACTACAGGAACAAATACCTCAAGATGCATATCTTGATGATGCTCTAAATCATCCTTATGAGAAAGAGGTCAAAGATACTAAAAGTGATATTCTTTCGAAAAATGGAGCGGTCCTAGAGTAGACTAATTTTGAAACACATGAAAAATAAGGACCTTCCATAAATTTGTATTACGTTGTTAAGATTGATGATCAAAGCCTCCAACATCCTTGAGATAATGACCAGGAAGAATTTGAAGAAGAAATATTATGGATGGTTAACAAGGAACTCGAACCAAATGATAAAAATATTGTTTTATTTGAAACAAATCAAGTGGTTGATCAGGAATATGGGTTACTTAACACATCCCTAGATATACAAGACTTATGGTTTGAAAAGGATGGATACATGTTTAATTGGGTGCCTAATTTTGGTCTTTTTGATAAATAGGTCATGGATGAAGAAAAGGTGCTACAAGATGATAATTATGGAGGTCATGAAGAAGAAGAAATTGCAAAACCTCACCAAGTTTTGGTAAATGAAAATGTACAAAATGTAGAATATAACCTTTTGCGTCTAAGCATCCAAGATTTAGGTGAAAATTTGTAGTCATTCATTGGATTCAAATGTTATCTATGATGAAATCCCATTAGAGTTTAATAAAGAACTAGAATTGATTTCTACTCATACATATTGCTTTGGTAAATGAAACAAAATTTGATGTGCTTGATCTGCTGAATCAACTTCATCAACAATTAACAATCGAATCTAGGATAAAATATTATAATGATTCTCATTTATTAAATATCCTAGATGCTTGCAATTTGTTACATAAGCATGATTGGCCTAAAGACATGGAAAATGACATGGCTTTGAAACTTTTAGGAATAGGCTCCTACTTGCAAGATATCATATTTGAAAAGGAAATCCTAATTATAAAGCATGAATTGAATGGTGAAATTTACATCTTAAGGAATACACAAGAAAAAATTGAAAATCAATTATTGTCTAATCAATTTAATGATTTAAATATCACCTATGGGATTGTTAATGAAACTAAATCAAATTGGTGGGGTGAGAAAGGCAAGATGAAAAGTTTTGTATTATTTGGCCTAATTTTACTTTGGTTGGATTTTTGTAGAGCTTGGCATGCTTATCATGTTATGTATCTTTTAAATTGTGCTAATCGTGTTTTGGATCCAAGCAAATAATGGAATAAATTCCGCATCCTCTTGTACATTGTTGTATATTTTTGTATATAGTTTTGGTTTTTATGTTTTTGTTTAGATTTACTATTTTTGTGCTTTGTCCTTATTTTTTATTTTGTTTTTCTTTCTTGTGTGTTTGCATTAGGATTAGGATTTGATTTGTGCTTTTAGTTTGGTGTTTTGGGTTGTTTCCTTGTTTTGAGGTGATGTTTCGTGGTCACTAATTTATGGCCTCTTGCCCATTTTTTGTGTTCCTTTGTTAAGTAGGTTGGAATACCTAATCTAAAAGTAGGTGAACCTAAGAAAAGGGGGATGAGTTATTTTGTGATCATGCTCAGATTTTGGGACTAAAATGGTAGAGAGTGGAATAATGAAACATTTCGCTAAATCTCCACATGTAACTCACATATTAAAGGGTATTTCTGGAAGTCCTAAAGGATGAAGTTATCTTGATTTGCAAATTAAGGCAAAAATCCAATATGCTCCATATCTAACTCCAAATACCCATGTGAGGCATAAATTTTTGCAAAGCTATATAAAAAAAGAAGAAAGCAAAGGAAAACATGCTAAAATCAATCACTAAGTCTAGATAAACTCTACCGGGGCTATAGACGTCTGACTGGCGGTAGGGCTCTATCTAGACACAACTTGATCAAAAGAAAAGCTTTGCAAAATATCAATCAAACACAAAGGGTAATCTAGATAAACTCTACTAGGGCTATAGACGCCTGACTGGAAGTAGGGCTCTATCTATAAAAAATTCTTTATGAGCAATATTTTATAGCCTAATGCAAGTAAGGTGATGAAATCGATATGGTTTTCAATGATACAAAATGAATAACTTTGTCACACACTAAGCAAAGGCAGATGGATTAGTTGTTGTTTATTTGAAGTTGTTTACCCCCACCTTCTTGGGTTATTGGTAAATAATTATTATTTCATTGATCTTTTATGTTCTCGTTTCAGATTGGATTCTTCACCCAAAATTCTTAGGATCATTTCCCAACATAGTCGCCATTTTTTGTGGCCATTCCACAACTAGCCCCAAACATTAGGGACCCACCTTAAATTTTGGATTTTAGAGTTGTTCGAGTGTGTTTTGATTGCAAATATTGATAGCTTCCAATATTGAGTGTTATAGTGTGTCCCCTTGTATTCTTTTTGGGTGCTTAGTAATTTGTTTTAAAATGTTTTTTGTGAGTTAAGTTAACTCAAACATTTTTGAATTGGATTAAATATAATTTAATTAAAGAAGGAAATAAAAGTAAAAATAAATAATAAATAGCAAAAAGAAAAAAATGAAAAATATATACATATAGTTATATATGTATATAACAAAATAAAAAATAAATATATCTATAAAATTAAAATATATATATATATATATATATATATTTAATTATCAAAATAAAAAATGAAAATAAACAAAGCAAAGTCAGTACATTTAATTTTATTTCATTCTAATATTGTCTATCATTCCATATGTGAATTCACTTTAATATCCCCTAATATTAAGGGGTGTTATTTAGAGTTGAGCTAATATATGGGTTAAGGTTTTCATTTAGAAGGGCTTGGTTCTAATTTCGGATTCAATGTGCACAAGGTAATTTTAGTGATGGTATTCCCTGAGGTTATGTGATTAGACATGTATGTGGTCACAACGTGGATATGGAATTACACACTGGATGATAAAAATACTAATGACTTGGTAGCAGACATGAAGACAAGATTGATAATGTGGCCAGCATGAATCACGGTGAAAGGTGGAGGGACCGATGCATAGGTTGGCAGTGAGTCAGAAAGGATAACATGCATCGACTACATGGCAGATGAGGATTGGTCTAGTGATGAGTATAATATAGTAATTATTGGAGGTTACACAACAAAGTGAACCCCAACAAGGATGATATGGGGATCACCTTTGAACAATTAAATCTGGTGCACATGTTGGTGATGAATCAAGGAGGACGATATCAATGGTGCTATGGGAGCAATAGCATGGCAATTAGGGGGTTCAAATGACATAAGTGGACTTCAATGAGTGGGACCATGTTACACTGGATAACAGAGAATAGTAAGAGTGCTGACTAGGATGCAAGACTCTAAGATAATGCATGCAGTGTATATAGTAGTAGAAATTCCAAAATGATGGGATATGCAAAATCACTAGCCATCGAGATAGTCAACCAAACAGACCAATGAGAGCTCAGTGGATACGAGTGAAATATGATACCTAAAAAGAAAATTTAATGGTGATTACATAAAAAACAACAAGATTACAGGTGTTGGAATGCGATCGACAAATATTTAGCCACATTGTCTTGGAAAGCGGATGCAGATTATGAAACGTGGGTGAAAAATCAAGATACACTGACATGGATTCTCGAACTGAGATAGGATATCATGTTCAGTTTGCATGTGGAAAAATATAGTTAACAGAAGCCAATATGGATGACTCTACATCATGAATAATATTGGAGAATAGTAAGTTTGTTGAGGCTATTAGTGGTAGAAGAGGATTCTTGACACCACAACTTATGAAAGACTCAAAAGAACCATGGCGCAAAGAAATCAATGAATTTATATTCTTGAACAAGCAAAGGCTTATCCCCACATTAACAGTTGCAATTTTGGAAACATGCTTATTTTTAGAAGAATGGAATATGGTCGATGTTTGTCATGTTTTGCAGAAGATATATATAGTGGTTCTACATGGGCAATGGTGGTGAATGCACAACTTGCAAAACGAAGAACAAGAATTCTTGAAGATCATCGTATTAGTGATATATCAAATGGTTTTGTAGTGATAATGCATTTGATATGAAACACGAAGGATGCGTGGGCATAGTTTGTCATTCATAGCCTATATGGGGTTTGTCATTTTATTATATGGTGAAAGGAAGCTTTTTGGATGGCATCAATGAATTCCACTTAATAATAATTGATATAACATGGTGATGTTTTCAATATTAGAGATATATTACGTATTTAGACCATGGAGGAAAGTAGAATCATAAGGCCAATTCTACTGTAGAGGTTAATTTCATGTGAGGAGTGCATTCAAGGTTTAGATTTTATTTTTTTTGAAGATAATATGCGAAATGTCATGGTGTGCAAGTTGTGATAATGGCCACTATGCAGGGAAACACATGAAGGCACCTAAAGATGATGAAATATTTATATTTATAGTTGTCTAAATAATGAAATGTTGTATTCAAAATGCCAAATGGCTCGATGTCATTTACAAAAATTTAGTAAATATGTGAAACGATATTATTTATAAGGCAAGGGACATTCACGTGGTGACGCTCATGAATGAGGGTGTCCACCTTAATATCATATGGAATTTTCTTTGTGATGAAAAGGATAGAATTGTAGCTACTTGAAACAAAGGGACCCATGGAGAATTTGAAAAACATTACAAGGTGGAATTAGAAGAGTCAAGAGCAGGGATAGAATGTGAATATATAGGGTTGGAATGAAAGTAAATCAGGAGTGAAGAGGGAATGAAACTTTTCTAAAAATTTTAAATGGCCATCAAAATGAAGGCACTAGGGCTGGAAGTTTGTCCAATGCCACAGGCTGGACAATTTGGGAAGAAAATACTAGAAAACTGCTGTAACAGGGATATTATCTTCCTATTTTTGGTGTAAAGTGTCACAGATATTTGCATTTTGTTAACAAGATTGGAGGAGAACTCGTTTGCATGTTTGGATTAATTCCTTAATTTCCCCTTTTCATATTTTAGACTTATAGATAGTGTCTAACATAGATTCATGGTTGCATTATCAAATGTTTAAGACATGGAATTCAATTTTGTTCCTTAGAAGCTCGCACCTAGTTTATTTCGGACTATGTAAATGCAACTTTGGATAATCTAGGTTACATGCAAAAAATTCTCACATCTTCGATTTTGCAGGATAGGGTAGCATTATACTACTAGTAATTTATTTCTAACATTTTTAGAGTTTTGGTCCATTTCCAAAATTTTATTTTATTTTTTTTAGCCCTTCCATTTTTGTAGTTTTTTAAAACTTTGGCAATTAAAATAATAATAATAAAATTTAAATTACAAAAATAAATGCACAGATGGGAAGAACGAGCTTTAATGTTTTATTTAATGCAATTTCGATTTCATTTTTAAGCCATTTCAAAATTATAAAAATTAGTCAAAGTTGTTTTTACAAGCATTTTATAATTTCGAAATTTGACATAATTTTACATTTTGAAGGTAAACTTAATTTTAAGCTTTTCATGTTCATTTCGTAAGCAATAAATAAAATTTCCTTTATGAAAATTACAAATTCATTAAAGTGGAGTGATTTATATGACATTTCGAAACACCATTATTTTAAAGCAATAAATTGACATCTCTTTATGAAAATTATTTTCATCAAAGAGGGGTAATTTATATATCATGTCTAAGGCTTTTATATTTTAAAGCTAGTTATTTCATAATTTTATTTTCATGCTCAAATAAATTTAAAATGAATCCAATAATAATTTAAGATTCATATTTAGCGATAAATTTTAATCTTCTATTTCATGATTAAAGTAGGGTTTAATGTAAGATAAAACTTGTTTAAAATTTTCTTAACCAAAAGAAGATAAAATATACCTAAAACACTTCAAGATAAAATGAACTAAGGCTTTACATCATGGTCATATGAGGTCCAATCACATTTTATTTCTTTTAAGTTTTATGAACAATAAATAGCGTAGCATAATAAAATAAACCAACACAGGCCCCTTGTTAACAAATACTTGCAAATCACTAAGGTATTCCTAGCACTTATTTGATATATCTTTACAAGATTAAAAGTACACATTAAATAAAATGAACCTTGAATAAATTTCAATTCTTTGAAATAGAGGGTTTTATAATCAATACCTTGACTGTGATGGGGATTTTACAATTAGGCAAAATATCCACTCAATAGATAGTCTCCTGAATTAGTGGGGCAACATTCCAAGGTGGATTGGCCATATCTTTGATGTAATTGATTGTATATAGAGAATCATCCTCAATTATTAGGCTTCGACATTGAGGTCCACCGTATCTTGGACTCCCCAAAATACGACTCTAGCTTTAGCAAAGTTGTTTGACTGCAACCTTAAATTTTTAGCAAAAGCCATGAAGACTCTGGAATTTTCATCCCTGATAAGTCCCCTACAACTGGATCTTCCTGGGTTACCTTTGGACGCACCATTGAAATTGAGTTTAAGCCAATGAGGGAGCGAAGTAATCCAAGACACTAAGGATTGGTCAACAATAGGGTGGGGTTGACCATTAGGCTCCAAAGAAAGGTGGACAAACTTAGCCAGCTAGATTTTAGATTGGAATGTGGGATAGTCATCATAAGAAATCTAATTGGCATTATTAGAGGTGAAAGAGATAATACCGAGGAGGAAAAACTCAACATCTATGCCAAAATATTGAAAATATATATTATTCCTCTCTAACCAAATTTACCAAAGGAAATGGGGTAAGGTGAAGGCCCACCAAGACTTGAGGTGGGTGGATCAAAAGGGGTTGGACCATTGAAGAGGTAGATCTTTTAATGATTTAGGAATGACCCAAGCAATAGAAGTTAAAGAAAGCAAGGATGACAAGATTCTAATAGAGAAGGGATAGTCCAAGAAGATGTGATGGATGGACTCCCATGTAGCGTAGCGAAGGAAGCACTTGTTAGGAAGGACCATACCCCAAAATAAGAGATTATTTGTAGTGAAGATTCTATACTGAGCCATGAGCCAAAAAAAATATGCTACTTTCAGAGTGAGACATTTAAGACAAAAGCTTTTGACAGGGAACCAATCGTAATAAGGCTCTTCCATGGCCTAATAGGTCGACTTGATAGAGAAAATACCTTGCTCACAAAGCTACCAAAAGAGGACATCCAAAGATGGGTGATGAGGAATAACCATAAGATGAAGTATCTCAGATATGCATTGTCATGCATCATGCTGCTCCAGAGTTCCCACATTCATGGGAAGAGGAATCCATATTGGGATAGTAAATTGGTAGGATATGAAGTTGCAAACCCTACTCCCAAACATATGAGGTTGAGTTGCAAGCCACGAGTCTTCCCATAATCTAATTAGGGATCCATAACCATGTTTTTGTCTACTTCATTTCTGCAAGAAGGGTCTTGTCTGGCACACAATATTCCAAAAGGTAAACCCTGATGGCAAAATGGAATCACTCAAGAGGGAACCTTGTCTGAGATATTTATTTTTAATGATTTCCACCCACTAGATAGGGGAATTTGTGATTATTTTCCACCCTTGTTTACATATCATTGCCATATTTATTTTGTGGATTTTTTGTAATTCCAGCCCTGCTCTAGACTTTGGAAGGTAGACTTTATCCCAAGCAATGATAGGAAATCTGGGTCTATTCTCTATTTTAGACCATGGGAAATTCCTTTGAATTTCCTCAATTTTATGGCACATAGTAATTGGGACCTTGAAAAACAATAGGAAATATATGGGAATACTCTCGAGATAAGCTTGGACAAGAGTTTTTTTACCTACACTACTGAGGAGAGCTCCCCTCCAATCGGGCAACTTTTTCATAATCCGTTGTATAACACTGTCCCACATCCAGTCCATTGGGCTGCCTTGAAATAGGGGAAGGTTGAGATAGACTGTAGGGAAATTGGCAAAGGCACATTCGAAGATATTAGCAATTTTCGATTGTCTTTGGTTTGGATTATTAGTAAAGAAAATGATATTTTTGAGGTAATTAACTTTCTGGCCAACAACCCTCTCATAAGCAACCAATATTGAATTTATTGTTTTGGCCTAAGTGACGCTATAATGGTTGGCCAAAATGGTATCATCCACAAACTATTTATGGAACACATGGTGGAGCCCAGAGGAATCTTGAATTCCAAAAATATCTCTAGAAGTGCACACAGCTTTGAGGGCCCTCCCCAAAGAATCAACAATAATGTTAAACAAAATGGGGATATAGGGTCTCCTTGTCTGATGGCAGACGGGAAAATCACACATTATCAAACCCTAGTTTTTCATTCAGAAATCTAAAAATAGTTATAGAAACAGCACGTAGGCTTACAATAACCAGCGCTCGGCTTGGTTTTCCCACACACACTCTATTTCTATGATCTTCCAATCCACCACCCTGATCTATTACATTAAACTGGGTTTTTATAGAGGCCCCGACCCTCTGAAACAACTTACGCAAAAATCGAGACACCAACCCAATTTAATACCCCACTCTGCACAGTCTCTATCACTGTCGATTCTGTCAAAAAACTCTGCATGCCCATCCTTTTTGTTTCCTACGCTTCTTGGTAGTCGCCCACTTTAACTGCACCTTGGTGCCACGTGTCGTCCTTGCTCTGCAACCGTCGCCTGCCCTCTGTCGTCTTCTAGCTGCACTGTAGCAGGGGTCACGATATCGCGACATGTCGTGATATTGTGACATCTTCCCTTCCCTACTCCTCCTTTTCTTTTCAGGTCGTGATATCATGATGTCGCAATATCATGACAAACTTCCGCCCTTGCCTCGGTTTCCTTTAGATGTCGCGATGTCATGACAAACCTCCGCCATTGCCTTGATTTCCTTCTGATGTCGAGATGTCGCGACGTCGTGATATCGCGACGTCGCAATATCATGACAAATCTCTGCCCTTGCCTTAATTTCATTTTGATGTCATGATTTCACGATGTCGCAAAGTCATGACGTCACGATTTCACTACCACTCTCGACTCCCGCCTTGGTCTCACCTTGATGTCACGATTTCGCGACATCACAAAATCGTGACATCATGATTTTGCTACCACTCTTCACTTCCGCCTTGGTATCACCTTGACGTCATAATTTTGTGACGTCGTGAAATTGTGATGTCACAATTTTGCTACCACTCTCCACTTCCACCTTGGTCTCACCTTGACGTCATGATTTCGCGATGTCACAAAATCGCGACGTCGCGATTTCGCTACCACTTCCAACTTCTGCTTCTTCTTCTTCTTCCTTAGCCAACTTTTTAGTAGTGGCCCTCGTGCTACTGGATGCTTCTGCATCAGGTGCTGCTGGATGCTCCTGCATCATTGTCTTATCCCCATTTTACTCCTGAAATATCCTATTGCTACCCCATTGACTAAATCTAAAAACCAAGTAGATGATGTGGAAGCCTTGATGACGTGAACCCATCTAGAGTGGAAGCCAAAGCGAGTAAGAACAACAAAGAGGAAGTCCAAAGAAATTTTATCAAAGGCTTTTCTAATATCCAATTTCAATAAAAATATTTGCACCTTGTTGACTATTATATAATGGATTAATTCATGGATATTTATCACACTATTTGTGATTACCCTACCTTGAATAGAACTATCTTGGCACGGGTCAATAATACAAGGCATAATCTATTTCATCCTATTAGCTATGGTTTTTGTGAGGATATTATAAAGGACATTACACAAGCTAATAGGGTGATAATCTAACATAGATTGACACTCATGAGAATTGGGATTAAGGTGAGGAAGGTGGATTTAAGATCTCTTGGGATAAAATTGGTCCTTTGAATTTCCTGGATGGTCATAGAGACATCCTCCCTAATACAATCCCAAAAGGTTTTAAAAAACCTTTGTGGGAACCCATCCGGCCTAGGGTCCTTATCAACAAGCATTGAAAAAAGGGCTTCTTCAATTTCATCATGGAAAAAGGGTTGGATTAAAACATCATTATCATCTTGTGTAATAAGGGGTGGGATATGTTGAAGTAGGGATTCAAAAATAAAGACTGCGTAAGGATGGGAAGGTCCAAGAAGGTTGTAAAAATGATCAACTACCTCCAATCTAATTTCTTCAGTGTTTTTAGTGTTGGTTCCATTCTCTTTATGAAGAACTCTGATGGTGTTTGCTCGTCTATGCCTTATTGTGGTAGCATGAAAAAACCTTGAGTTTGAGTCTCATTATTTAATACAAATAGCCCTTGACTTCTATCTCCAAAATATTTGTTATATTGATAGAAAATTATGAAACTCGACAAAAAGGTTCTTTTCCTTGAGTCTAAGGTTGTTACTAGCATTACCGATATAGACCTTCTCTTCCATTTCTTTCATCTAAAAACATATAACTCTACGAGATTTGAAAGTATTTCCAAAGACTTTCTTGTTACATTTCTTGACCTAGGTTTTGAGGTATTTGAGTTTCATACTGACCTGGAAGGCATGAGATCCACAAAAATGTTGTTGCCACAACTTAGTAAATTATTTTTTGAACTCTGGGTGTTGAATCAACATGGCTTCAAATTAGGAGGGAGTTTTGTGGATGGGCCTAGGTCACGATACTTCAAGAAGAAGTAGATTATGATCAGAGGTGATTCTAAGGAGGGATGAAAATGTGGTAGTGCCAAAGTGAGGCATGTATTCCTTGGAAATGAGGAACCTATCTAGCCTGAGCTGCATGATCTGGTCTTCCTCCCTATGGTTGGTCCATATAAACAAAGAGTTCCTTAGCTCAACATCCATCAGATCATTGGTATCAAAAAATTAGTAAATTATTCATAGCTCTTGGGGGTGATTGTGACACATCCACTTTTATTTATAGGATATAAAGGATTTTTAAAGTCACCATCTAGTATCCATTCATAGCATTGAAAGGTATTTCATAATTATGAAAGAGAATCCCACATATGAGCTCTTTCAGAGATACTATTGGGGGCATAGATTTTGGATAGGATCCGCCTACTTTTTTTTTCATTGCAAGAAAAATGGATGTTGATCACTTTTTTAGTGAGGTATATTAGTTGGCCTTCCACTTTAATCAAGTCCCATAAACACAACAGTCCTCCTAAGGCACCATGGACTGGGCTTGCTACGTATTTGCAATTGTTCCATACTTATTTGACAATCTTGTATGTATTCATAATTTCAACTTTTGTTTCCTGAATAATGAATATTGAAGTCATGTGCTCTTTCCTCAAAGAAGATAAAACCCTCTATTTTTTCACTCCATTGAGGCCTCTTGCATTCCAGGATAGGATTTTTATTTGCAAAATTTAGAGGTGGATATTTTCCATCCTTTTCCATATGAGGGTTTAGATCTTTTGCCTTCCTCTTTGGACATCTCCTTTAGAGGAGACAAAGAAGATAGCAATATCATTTGGACTCCATTAGCTATGTCATATTCAACATGTTTTTTCCTTTAATCAAGGTTGGGGGTTGACCTTTATTTTTCTCCACACCCATGTCAACTTGGGATTTTCTATGGCTTCTAGTGTTAGACATGGGAGGGCTTGACGATTCACCACCAGAAGGGGACAAGGGGAGGTGAGATGAAGACCATGAGATAGGGGCACCATGAGTAGAAGACCTTCCAACAAAATCTATTGAAGGGTAAATAGGAGAGGAAAGGGGGGAAACCAGAGAAAAAAGAGAAGAGGAGGGTAGCCAACCTCTAAAAAAGGGTGCAGACAAAGGATAGGGGGTAGAAGAGGGGTGGGAAACCATAGAAGGGGGGTGGCCACAAGGAGGAGACACAAGAGGATATGCGGGAGAAGGGCGAGGAAGGACCCAAAGGGTGGATGGCTACTCAGGATATATGGGGGGTAGAGGTGGGGGGAGTAGTCACCAAGGATGGACAAACAGAGGAAGGGGGATAAGAGGATAAGTGGGAAAATATGAAGGGTTAACAAAGGAAAATTTTGGAAGGAAAAGTTATTTTTAATCACCCCTTGATTTTCAAGAGAGGAGTTTTAATGATCAAGTTGTTCAATAACAAAATATTCTAGATGGAGACCATTTCCTTTGGCAAGGAATTCAAAATTATTGAATTTAACGAAGAGAGAGAATACTTGATCGGCATCTTGATCAGGATGTTTGGAGGAAGATTTTGGAGGAGCATCAATGCCTTTTCATTTGTCTTGGAAGATTTTTGAAGGTCCTCCTCATCCTTCACACTGTTGAAAGTTCAGATTTTGGGAGCATATGTTAGGAGGTCAAAAAGTATTGGTTTCTCTCTTAAGAAGATGGTATTGGACTTTAGAGTGTCCTTGCTTGTGGTATTCACTGCATGTATTAGCTATAGCCTTTGGGTCATTTTTGAGTTACAAAAACTAGGTTATGATATGGTCTTATTTATGACACTCGACGTAGAAGGTGGGCTTATTATCATACTCAAATGCTTACCTTCAATAATAGGATCTATAGGTTAAGTCGATGTAGGTGGGGAGTTGAGAATCTAGGTTTACCATGACATAAAACCAGGTGTAAGGCATACAAGACTGGGCTTTGGTAGCTGGTCAAGAGCAACAAGGTCATCTACAACATGCACAATGCTTCTGATGATGCCTTCATCCCAAAATTGGTATAAGAGTTCTAGAAGCTAAAACCAAATGGGTACAAAATTAATGCTCTGAGTCTCTGGGTTAAAACATGGGTTCCATATCATGATGAGTAGTGTTCATATCCCAAAAAACTAGGGTCCACCAGTGAGAATATGGTTGGTATCACTTGATTTGTTTAGATGAATAATGAAGAAACCTATGGTTAGAACAACCAGATCCATATGACCAAAAAGTTTCCATTTATCAATCGTCCATTAGTGGATGGATTCGATGTCAAGATGAGACCTAATGAAATTTCCAATAAGGAACAAAGATTTCCTACTCAAAATAGGGGCCATAACATCCTCAAGAAGATTAAGTTCCTTGAAGTCATCATAGAGGATCCCTATATTCAAGGAGGGATCATAAAAGAACTGGCAAGAACACTCATTTACTTTATCAACAATGGTAGCTTTTGGGGCTAGTGAGGGTTTTGATGCATGAGACTCATGCTCCGCAACATAGGGAGACCCATCCTAGGATAGACAGTGCTCCACTTCAGTAGGGTCCCCATCCGGGTATCTTTGAGAAGTATATGGTCTACATCATTATCAATATTCTCCTCTTGATCGGAACCTAGATCACTATCGTTAGGTTCTTCCATATCATGATCATCATGGATCATCTTGTGACCACCAGGGGAACCTCCATTGTTCCTACCTCAAGAAAATTCAAAATTAAAACATCTGCGCTGCTCCATCTCTACCACTATTCAAGTTCATTAAACTCACCTCCTCTAAAAATTTCTTAGTGTTGACATTAGTTATTTAGCTAGTTTAGATCTAATGAATAAGGCTTCATTTTACTACTATCAATCATATTTATTTCAATCTAAATTTCTTTATCCATGCATAAATAAATGGTAGTAACTTGTTCTTGTCATAAATCATAGTTGAATTCTTCTAGAAATGCATTCTTATAAAAATATATGGATTGCACATCATTTGGTCTTTAACTCAATAGGAATTTTATTCCTAATCTTGGTAAATATTCTATTAAAATAAATTATTGACTCATTCTATTTCATTTTCATGATAGTCAATTCTATCAAAAGGGACTGTTCATTCTTCCATTCACCATATTTCTTTAAAAATATTTCTTCCATTTCATGAAAGTTGTGAATAATGCTAGTAGAATAATATTAAACCATTCTTTGGCATCTTTTTCCAATATTTGTAAGAATAGTCTCAAAACATATTCCCTATTCTCTTCGAGGCTACCCATAGCATAAATAAAGTCTTTAAGGTGATCTTCACTAGAGAACATTATTCCATTGAAACTTAGGTAGGTATTTATGAGCTTTTCTAGGTAAGGGATGCAACATAGGGGGTAAGAAAAAAGAGAGGTATTTAAAGGTATTTTCCATTGATATAAATTAGATTGTTGGTTTCGTGCTACTATGTTAACTATAGGGGTATTTATAGTGGGATTTACAGTAATATTAACAAGAGGAATAATATTAGAGCTAATCTTAACAAAATTAGAATCTAAATTATTAAAAATATAAGTTTTAGATGAGAGATTTATATTACAAATCCATAAAAATACCTTTGGATTTTCTAACTCTATAAAAACCTTTTGATAACTCCTTCTTGTAGATACCAGAACAATTTACTCCTTCTTTCTTGATTTCTTGATTTTTGGGTTTCAACCAATTATATTTGTGAACATGGTAGGTGTAGAAAGAACAGGATGCTCTGGTCAAGATTGCTTGACCTTTCATACTTTCTGCTTCACAAAATGTTATGCAATTTAAGGGAAGTGGATAATGTGGTAAAATAAAATACATGAAAATAAAAAAACAACAAAACCCAAGACCATTATATTTTAAATTTTTGAAAAAAATACAAGAAAAACTATGAAATATTCAAAAAAGAATAAACACTCTAGTTATCCTTGGTGCCCAAAAATTGTTAGATGATTGTTTCCACTAAAAATATTGGTAAAGAAAAGACATTACACTCTCATCTGAGATATCTTGTGGAGTAATTCCTTATTTAAGGAATATTTCATTGGTGTTTCCCTACCTTAAGATATTTATGAACAAGGTCCGTATTAAACTCCTATCAACAAGAATTATAATCCCCAACAATGGTGCCAAAATATGTTGTGGATTTATCTTGTGTCCTTTGGGTAAGTGTCATGGCATAAGGTAAATCTTGATCACAAGCAGTATTATAGAATCTACTGGATCTGCCACATTAATTTGGAAAAATATTATTTTAACTAACTCTAAACAGACTGAATTGGGTTAGGATACCCTTTAGGTAATGTTATAATATTATTTATAGGATCATTCTCATCAAGATAAAAAAATGTAAAAGTTGAATTTCTTTTACTAATATTTTCATAACTCTTTAATTGTACCTTAATAAATGTTTGGTGCCTTATCCTTGGGCCATTGCAACAATATTTAAAACACATTGCTATAATAGAAAGAAAAATAAAGGAGATATTGAATCAATAATTTTAATTCAAATGATGTAACACGCATAATTGAATATCAATGAAATAAAGTGTAAATTAAACATTCAAATTATGTAATATATAAAAGAGACACACATACAAGACTAAACATAGAGAATGGATAATGGAAAGAATCTTGGAATTGTATTATTATCAATGATTTTTAAAATGAGAGCTTGGCTTGAATTGCCATAGAGTTTTTTTAAATTAATACAATAAGAATTCTTGTTCAAATTATGTAACAAGAATCTTTCACCCTCCTTTTCCAATGTGATAATAGTAAGATCTCCAAACCTTTGACTCAGTAGCTATATATGATCACAGTTCCTTAATACTTCTCTATCAAGACCTGCATATAAATAGGAGGAGTAAGAGGTGGCAAAGAGGAAATACACAAAAAGGAAATACAACAACAAGACAAGGGCACTCTTAGTATACCTCTGGAAAAAATGGCTATGCAAAAATCTTGATGTTTTTATTGGTTGTAGTAGTAATTTTTATTGTCTCTAAGTGCCCTATTTCTATTATAACTATCTAAATTTGAGTCCACCTGTCACCTTATTCTGCCTTTGATTGGCTACGTGTGTTAACTATCCTAAAATATTTAATTTTAAAATCAATAATTGGCCACCCCAAGATCTTATATTTCCAAAAAATGGAGTACAACTGTGTACCATTTATGTTTGACCTATCCCTAGGCATTTATATTATTCCTTTGAATCTTTGTATCTTTATACGGTGGGTCCCTTGGCACCTAGGTTGACCTCTTGTACTCTATCATTTATTGAAATTTGACCCTCTTATGTAATTCTTTTCTTAGAGCCTTTAAGCATTCTAATTGTCATTCTGATAATGTCAACCTTGATTTTCTTCTTCTTTCTTTACTCTATCTAAATATCCTTTATCATTATGTCGTTGAGCTTTCATTCTTCATTACAAAAGGATATGGCAAATATAATTGCATTTAAATATTGAAGAGACTTATTCTTTTTCTTTTCTAACCATATTTTATTCTTTTCATAGAAAATGCATAGAAAGTTTACTATTTCTACCAAGAATCCAATTTGTCTGGCCAACTTAGCTTCATTTTCCAAATTACAATCAAATTCTCTAATTCTATTGAGGATAAGATATTCTACATGAGATACCTATAACTCTTCAAGTAAAAGATCTATTTATGCCATATCATCTTTTATATTTTTTTCCAATTTGATCATCTCTTCAGTCCACTTGTACCATCCCACTTTGTTTATCAAGAACATAGACTCCTTGATGAATTCTACTGCATATTCTAGCTCAACGCCCTCTAAGTTACCTATTCTCCTTCAATATATTGGTAATATATTTTGAATTGTTGAAATATAGGGAGTATTGTGCTTATTCTATCCTTTGCATATGGTAGAATATTCTTTATGTTTTTCACAATGGCTTTGATCATATTGATATTTTTGAATATTTTTGTTAGTTCCTCTATTTTGCCATGTGTTTTGTAACTCATATCCTTCTTGCATATAAAAATAAAATGAAAAATCAACATTTTTTATTATGATTTGGGGTTCTACCTATGAAGTTGTGAGTTGTGAGTCTGATATCTGCTTTCTCAAGCTATCTACCTCAGTTTGTGATTTTCTATTTTCTATTTGAATCACTTTCATATTTCCTTTCAACTATTTATTTTATTGTAGAACAATTTTTGTGGCTTTCTATTGAATCTATTTTACTATTTCCAATAGATCTATGGGATATTCCATCATCTATACATCCCCTATTTATTGATTTATCTAGACAATAGTGATGTTCTTTGGCCTAGGGATTGTAATGGTTATAGCTTATGATGATGTAGCCTGGGTGTATTTATTTTTGCTCTAGATATTTCTAGGATCTTTCCCTTTTTCTATATATTGAAGTTGCATTTCCTCAAGGTTACTAAAATGGATGTCTTCCTCCACCCTAGCCAGAGTTAGTTTTTTTGGTGTTTCAGTTGAGGATGGAAGGGTGAGTCTAGAACTCTTATGCTCTAGGGATGAAGTTGGGCTTGCCAATTTTATTTGATGTTCTCTAAGTAGCTCACTCAATCCTCTAGCTTTTGTTATTATTTTTTTTATGTCTATAGATATTTGATCTCCTTATTTTAGAAAACTCATACATTAGGTACCACCTTTGAAAGTATTTGAGCCATATACACAACTAAATTCAATTGGATTTTTAAGGTATCAATCAATTATCTTTGAGTAGATGCAACATGAATCATCTCTTTGTCAATATAAGAATGGATAGTGGGTTGAGGTACTATGGCAATTTATTTCCTTATTTCTATGTCTGACACTCCTTATGGAGTATATTTAACTACTTGGGAGGCATCTGATATAGCCTTAGTCATATAATTAGTATCAAACAATATTTCCACTTGGTCTACTCCTTGGATAACAATTTCTAGAATAGGGTCTTGAAGTTCCTTTGGAGTGGAAAAGAGGAGAAATTTATTCTACTAAATTTACTCTCAACATAAGAAAATCTGGAGGGTAATCACCTACTTATCAGATTTGGGAGTTACCTCTCTTGAAATATTCATGGATTGACCATACTTGATCTAGATCTTAATTGTTTTGAATATCTCTTTGGAGCTCATCCTCACAGATGTTAGTCCCTTTTTGTACCCATTTATACTACTATTTTTGTACCTCTTCCTTGTAAACCCCCTCTGGATCATAAGGTCTCCATGTTAGTTCTAAAAAAATAATAGTCATTCATATCCCAAATTGCCTTAAGTATGCTTGGATATCCATTATAAACATAATGTCCAAACCTGCAAGGGATTATTAGCCATGAGTTCTTTTTTTTGTTTTCCTTCCTAACCACATTTTTTCTTTCTTTGTAGTTTTTATTGCTATCTAAATTGTGGCTATGGACACTGGATAGTATTTAGGAAAGGCTTTTATGGGGATATTTGCAACATATAACCTTATGTATGTGAAATATTCTATTAAAAAGTAATACCCTACTTGCCTTTCTTGTAAAAAATATATAATTCCAAGGCCTATACTTTGTGGGAGGTAAGCACATAGCACCTTATAGATTGTGCTGAGGAATTTTTCAAAAAACCATGAATAAATTGAGCATTCCTCATGTATCCAAGCAATTTTTTCTAATATATCATGGGCATCTGTCTATCCTAGCTTATGTAGGGTTTGAGTATCTAATTTCCCTACTATGAGGTGGATGAGGATTGAATAGTAAGAAAAAGAGAGCATTTTATCATGTTATTCTATGATGGCATTTTTCAATTTGATCAACTCATAATGCATTTGATTACTCATTTCATGTTACCATTTGTATATTGGGAGAAAAGGTTCTATTACATTGCATAACCAAATGCATTACTTTCCTATCGACTACACTCAATTATTTTACACCTAGTACTATATTTATCATATCTACCTAATCCCTAACCCATGGTTTCAATGCAACCTTCCATATTGGAAAATTGTATGACACTATTTCATATGGGTAAAACAAGGTTGCATAGTAATGAGTTAAAATTGTATGTTGGGATTGGTATTCAATTACCTTTTTGACCAAGTTTGTGTTGACTCTGTTGAGTTGAAAGAACTTATGGACACTCTCTAGAGTTATCCTAAATACTGGTCAATGATTGCAATCTCTAAAAGCCCTAAATTTTGCATCATATGTCATTGTCACCTAGGCTAACAACTCTAAATAAAAGTAGACTCTCGGGCATACTATCTTTCCCAAGTTTTTATTCCATTTGTTACAATATGGAGCTCCTTGCAACTATGACCTATGCACTCTTTTTAAAATACCTATGAGTAAGGTAATGTGACATTGGTGGTCTTCTTTTTCCATTCAAAAATAACCACAATTGTATTTTTAGCTTCCCACTACTGTGCAAAAGTGAGGCTTCTATCCAACCAAAATTTATTTTAAAATGCTAAC
This sequence comes from Wollemia nobilis, assembly GCA_028583015.1. Lineage (NCBI taxonomy): Eukaryota > Viridiplantae > Streptophyta > Pinopsida > Araucariales > Araucariaceae > Wollemia > Wollemia nobilis. The sequence goes on from JAQPPZ010016936.1 coordinate 8,207,778, forward strand.
ACTTCTTTGCTTAGAGAAAATAGTTTGGTTATTGGTTTGTATGGATATTGGTTTGTGATAATTTTAATGGAATCCATAGTACCTTCAAGAATAGTAGAAGAGTTTTAAGAAACCATTGTTATTTCTTCCCAAACTAAGACACTTTCTCAATTGCAGACGAATTTTTTTTCTTTCTCTACAATTTTTTAATAATCTCTATATTATAAGTTATCTAGTTAATTTCAATGGTTTTGAAGCTTCATTCAAAAAATAAATAGCCTTTGGAGGCTGATTTTTGCATGCACTAATTTTAATTTCTGCCAATTAAGTTATTTTAATCTACCACCCTAGTTTTTCCAGTTCACAGTATTTTAAATTTATTAACTAAAACTTGGTTACTTGATTTGTAGTTACTTCTAACAAGACTTGGTTTAGTGGACAATATTTTTTTGTGTGTGATAGTATTTATGATAACTAAGCACTTTTTTCTCGTTAAAAATGATAGCTTTGTCTTACTTGGATTTGGAATCAGTAGGTTTCACCAGATTTTTCACAATAACAGGCACACATTATTAGTCAAAAAAATAAAATCATTTTAATCAATGACAAGACTTATATATGTGGCTCCATGAGTGCTATCCATCTAGTATTCTTGCAAAAATATGGACTACAAATCACTTTGTATTTTTAGGTCGATGAGCGCATACCATCCGATTTGAGGTGAATTGATGCATATCATTGGATATCTAAAAATTCTATTGTATTTTGACTTACCCCAATGAATTTATCAGGATTTAAAAAGCAAACCTCATATTTATCCACTATACACTGCATACCATTGATCTCAGGAAGATAAGACAAAAGTCCAATGTCCTGTGTGGAAAGTCAAACCTCTTCAAAAATTTTTTGATAGGCATTTGATCTGTGTGTGTCATTGGATTTCATGAGGTTGAATGCATACCACTAGATATCTTAATAGATAAGACAAACTTATCTTTTAGTGATGTTTCTATTCAAAAGATCATGCTTAATTTTTATCAAAGTGTACCATAAAATCTAGCTATAATACATGCATACCTTAGGATATTTGGAACATGCATGCTTATTAATGGAGGAGTAAAGGGGTCTTAGGGACATAAGGGAATGTTTAAACCTTAGAAAATAATCAATTTCAATGTTCCATGGGTTTATCAAAAGACCTTAGTATATGTTTAGGGGAACGTAAAAATAATAATTTTAGGTCTATATTGAAAAATAAAATCACTTTGAAAAACTTCATCGAGCTCTGGTTCATACGTATCATCAGATCCAGTGATGATCTATGTGTACCCTTAGATTTTGAAAATGTGCCCAAGTTTTATTAAAGGGGTACATTGACATGAAGTTAAGGTAAACCTTAGGAAGACTTGTAAATTTTTTTGATGTTATGACCTAGGGGCAGAATTTCATGAAAATAATTTCTCATGTTTAAAATTTGGACAAGTCGGCTTCCTTGGAATGCATGCGTACCACTAGATTAATTTTAGTTCATGCATAGCTTATGATATTGGGAATATGTGCAGGATTTAACATAAAAGCGGGTGCACATAATTTAAGGTCTTATTTAAAGCTTAGGTAGGGTTTTAAAATTATGATTTGCATGACTTAGGTTTATGATCTTAGAAAAATAAATTTTTAGAATAAAATCTCAACATGAATTTATTTACTAAGGATGCATGCATACCATTCGATTTATTTTGGTGTGCATGTACCGCTAGATCTAGGGAATATGTGTAGGGTTTGATGCAAAGGGGGTGTATGGACATGAATTTATTAGGGGGAAAACTTAGGTGGTTTTCTTCAAATTTTTTTTGCATGACTTAGGATTAAATGATATTTATTAAGACTTGGAAAACAATAAACTTGACATGGAACCTTAGCCTTAGAACTTTAGCATAATTAGGAATAATGGATTTTAAAGGATATATCTGGTACTAGCTTAATGAGACAATTTCGAATGTAGGGGCAATGAAACATATGAATGACCTAAGGGTGTGATGGTTGATATAATGGTTGGTTAAACTTTGGCTTGTCAATTTATGAGGGGAAAATTAAATAGGGACTAATAGTTATTGATTTTAAAAAGTGACCTTAAGGATTTTATGACTTTACAATAAATAAGATTTTTAGGATTCTTTAAGGATAGACATGCTTTGATCAGAATAAATTTTACTAGGGACTATTGGACATGACCATATGCAAAGGAAACATTTGAAGCATGATGACCATATTTATTGTAAAACTTGAAATCTATATAACCTTGACTCAAAAAAAGAAAAACCTTGACCTAGGACTAAGTCTCATCAAAATTTGAAATTAGGGATAACTTCCAAGTTTTATTTTTGAGAATACAATAATAGCCTTGATTAATCAGTCAATTTATGAGTAAGGTATGCATTGTTAGTAATTTTTGAATGATAATCCAACATGCATATGTATTTCCATATTATTACATTCATCGTTTCATAACCATTACATCTCATGTTAGTCGTATTTATCTTTTCATAATTTGAATAATCTATTATAACCATCACTAGAGGTATCTCATTGCAGTCAATATATCAATACACACATCATCATAACACATCACATCATCATGAATAACACAAATTATTTTCTAAGCCTTAATAAATATCACACATCGTAATAATGTTAGGCTCGTAGGCTACATCATCATGGCCTATTAGCCTATAAAATTGTAGTTACATCATTGCCACATTGGTTCTCAAGGTTACTTGCCACTGGTCTCACTGCTCCACTCTTGCCTCAATTCCTAAGCCTATCCACTACCACTTTGTTGTACCTATCACTCATTCCTCAAGAGAATATGGCACCCAAAGCTCATGATGTTCATGGATCTCTAAATCGTGGCCTCACCACGACATTTGAGGGTCCACTAACAAGGCTCAACTATGACCCTATTAATTTTGGGCAAGGAGGGATCTCTAGATCCTCCATAATTAGGATATCATCCATATCCATCACCCTCTCCACCTCTAATCATTAATGTCCCATGGCTCACATCACCCTACTCGAGGTCATTTGCACCTTTGCCCATGCTCCAACCAACTTTTCTTGTAGTACCTCAATGGTAGCTACCTCGTTGGCCACTCCTAGCTACCTCCATAGTGGTTCCATATTAACCATCATTCATTACCTATTCACCACTGTTACATCCAATTATTGGTATAGAACCTCCTTCTCAATCATAACCATATCCATCTATTGGTGTAGATCATCTTCCTTTGTTGATACCACTAATATATCCTATTGAAGTTGTGTTAGTATCTACACTAGCTTATCCCTCTCTCCTATCACCTCCTCTCTTTCCATTAGCCACTCCTCCCTCCTAGCCATCAGTAAGACCTATCATTTCTCCACATCCCTAAGCATCACTACCATCCATATTATATTCTCTCATAGTCTATCCCTCTCTACCTAGAGCATTGCTACCTCTTCCTCTTTCTTTTTCTTTGGTAAGTCCTCCTCCATTGACCTAGGTGAGCCTACCCCACTATCCACTCATCGATAACATCATTATTGTAATGGATCCTATAGATGCTTTAATTACTTGCCCTCCTTTACCACATAATTATCCTTCTCACCCCTTGTAACATCCTTGCCTCCCACCCTCTCCATCACCCCTTTGGGATCCCATTGTTGGATCACCCCTTTGGGCTCCCATTTCTGGATCACCCCTCTAGTATGATATTGTTGTATCACCCACTAGACATCAAAATTTGGGGTCATCCCAACATCATCCGTATCTACCACCTCAATGTCCTCATCCTCCTCATACCCATATTCCTCTACATGTGGCCACAATAAGGTGACACAAACACTCTACCTCCTATAAGTGACAAGTGATTTGGGTACCCTTTGTATCAATCCAAACTACTATAGTATTTTAGAGAACTGGAAGAGCTCATGATATATCGTGTATTGGCCAATAAACCATCTAACCCATTGCACTCACCTCAAGCAGAAATCATCCTTTGCCCATGTGGATCCTCCCCTCCATGAACTTCATATCAATACCTTAAGCCTCAACTTTATCCATAATAGTCAATAGTATTCTCCACTTTTCTTTCATATTCAACCTCATGGTGCTTCACTATTGTGTTATCATATCAATACATAGGGTTCCTCTACCACTATATCTATGTCCATATCACACAACAACCTTGCTAGTCGATGTATCTAACAATGCTTCCACCCCCAAACCTACAACAAGATACTACAACCCAAGCCTACCCTCCTCTATCAATGTACCTCATACAAATCCATGTACATTTGGGTCAACAATGTTGGTGCTCATGTGTATATTTTTGGTGTCTTGATAAAATACATGACCAATACTAACAGATTCCATGGAAATTGAGCCCCACTAGAATCTAATAGTATAACATTGGATATTAAGAATATCAAAACTAGTTTTCACAATGAGAGTCTCTCCTCAAGGTACTCCACAAAGTGTTATATCCTATCGCTACTCGTGTCAACCATCTACCACTCATCATAGTATATGTAGGACAACACCTCTTCCTTATTTGTGGATGCCTAGATAGGAATACCCTCTATAGGTAATCAAAATATATGATACATGTCCTCCAACAGCACAATCATCTTTATTTTTGGTAGGTGTAATGTCCCCATGTTAGGATCCCATCACTCTGCTAATAATTACAGGTACTTGTGATCCATGTGTAGAGGCTCAATCCATGTCACCCCTAACCACTCTTAATAACCCTCACTCAATTTGTCCTTTACACTCAAAAACATAGTGCCAAATCAGTATTGTGGCTGTAACAACCTCAAATACAATCACCACCATAAAATCATTAGCTCACATTTTGCATTACATACATATATCATAAAATAATTTAAAAAATAACCAAAAAGAGAAAAACAAGTTTTCCCCCCACTCCATGCTGTCACAATTTCAAAATATCATCCATAATTCCAAATTTCAAAATTTGAAAAATAAATAAATAAATACTCCCACCCATCCCAACATTTTTCCAATTCACAATTTAATACACAATTTCTAATTTCTAACTTCACAAAAAATATCGCCCACTCTAGGGCACAAAAAAAACTTAAAATTACTATGTAAAACAACCAAAAAAAAATAAAGGGAACATGGTACTTATAGACCCTATGAACTGTTACACACCAAATATGAGTTGGTTTTAAGACAATATTGGATTTCATCATTATTAATAGATAGTTTTATTTAGTATTACGATCATATTAGTTATCCATTTTTCATTTGCAAAAGCAAGGGACTGTGCCCTCCAAGAGGTGAGGATCAGCCCTCCTTAAGAGTTCAAATCTGATTTATAGTTTAATATTGATTTCATTTATTTGTTTTTGTAACTCAAGTGTAATTATTTACTGGTGCAATGCATTATTTGATATTAAATTTCATAGTAGATTATTACTAAATTTACTAAAGGCTAGTTAAATCCTTCCATGTGGTATCAGTAGTCAAATTTCTTGGTGCTGGGGGATTCAATATTCCTCACGCACTCTAACAACGATTATTGGTGAGCGATAATAGGGTTATCTACTAGCAGTGCAACGCAACATAGAGGACCTCAAGTGGTATACACAGTAGCTTGATATTTTTTTTTCCAAACACTTTTATCGAACATAGCATTCGGGCTATCCGTTGGGGTGGAAGAAAATGTCGCTAGTCATACTTGCTTAATAGAGATTCAAACTCCAAACGTAGTGGAACACAAGCAGTCTAAATCAATCAAGGCATCATTTAAATAGGGGATAAAGGAAAGAACATATTCAGCATGGCCAAAATGAACGTTGACAAAGCCTACAACCTCATGGAACCTTGATCGAACACACTCCCAAATCAATCATGGTAGCAGATCCTACTTCCAATCACGCATACGAAGAGCAACCGTCAACCAATCAAAAAATAGAAAAAATCATGTTTAGCGATTAAAAACTAAGGTACGAGGGCGTATTTTTATTTTTAAAATATTTTTTTGCAAGCGCTTTGTCCCACATTCATGGTGTGGGAAGACTATGAAGATTTTATAACAAGTTACACACTATAAGTGGAATGTGACTTAGGTCACACGTTGCTCCCTTCCATGTGCACATAACCAACTGCATCCAGTTATCCTGTCTATCTATCATTTGCATATGCTTCGTTCCCATGTCTTGTTGTCTGCATCTAGTCATACTCCTTTGTGTTTTGCATCCATTCATGCTCCCTCATGTCCTATTTGGTATATTCCCTCATGTTAGTTCTCTTGTCTTCATTGAGTATCCTCGTCTTGCGTATTCTCACATTAGTTTATTTTAGTGTACAAGTTGTATCCTAGTAGAGTCTAGAGGTCTTGTCATCAGTTCCCACACTCTTTGCTGAGTGTCCTCATCTCACATTTTCTTGCATCAATTTAATTTCTAGTGCAAGTCGATGCAAGTCATGTCCTAGTAGAGTCTAGTGGTTTGGTCGAGTTAGTCTTGATTGGGGCTGGGTCCTAGTAGAGTCTAGTGGTTTGGTCGAGTTAGTCTTGATTGGGGCTGGTCAATTCAAGGCTCAAGCTTAATCCATTCATTCAAATTAAAAAGTAGTCATTGGTGCCTCATGGGGGGATTATCAAATTCAAATTTGCATCATAGTTGGAGTGACATTAGGAGTGGATAACAAATAATTTTTTTCATAAACTCCCTCAAATTTTTGCAGAAATAAAAAGCAAAATTGGTTAGACAGGACTTGTTGACAAGTGCATGAGCGGAATGTGGACCAAAGGACCAAACGACTGGTTAAATAGCTTAGAGAAATCAAACGAAGGAACCTTCAATTCACAAAGAAGACCTCCAAGAAACAAAGGTACACATTATTCTTCTCCTTTACGAATCAATAGTTTTGATCCTGGTCATCCATTGCTTAACACTATGGCATCCAATCAATCCCCAAATTCTTCCCATGAGAACCTCACACATGAGGAAACAAGGAGCCCCAATATCACCACCAAGGCCATACAAACATTATTAGACAGTATGAACAACTTGACTATCAAGGTGACCCAACTTATGGATAGACAAAGCCAACCAATCCCTCCTATTCCAAATCACTCCCATAGACACTGGAACAATGAGGATCAGGATGGAGAAGAAGTTTATGCACAACAAAGAGGTCATAATGGTAGTCCCAAAAATTGCTTCAATGGATAAAGGAATGATGATGGAATCAACAACAAATAATTTTATGAACAAAAAAGAGGTCCTAATCAAAATTGCTTCCATAGACAAAGGTATAATGAGGACCAAGATAGAGATTAAGTTTACCAAAAACCAAGAGATCCTAATGGGATCAATTTTCCATGGATTTATATTACCATATTTGAGGGTCATTATCCACATGGATGGATAGCCAAAATGGAAGGCAATTTAGAATTATACCGAATTCGAGATTCAGAAAAAGTTCCTTTTGTTACTTCCAAACTAGGCACTGAAGCTTATCAATGGTTTGTATGGCTCAAATGCGAGAAGGGAAACACCATCTACTGGGATGATTTCACCAAATATTTTCTTAACATATTTTACGAAGGATCCTCATATTATTACATGGTGTGGTTGTTATCACTTAATAAATCAAGATTAGTAATGGATTATATCTCAGAATTCACTAGCCTACTTTCCTATGCAAGAAATTTACAAACCAATGTAGTGGTAGCTGATTTTAAAAATGGGTTGAAAGAGAATATTGAGGTCAAAGTGGATCTACAAGATCCATCCTTTGTATATGCCTGTATAAGGATTGCCAAGTTGACTGAGAAGAAGGTGCAAATGGGGACATCCACATGACATGATTTATATGGTCAACCTCAATACCACAACAACTATTTTTGCAAAAATGATCAACCATCAAGATATTTATACTATAAATGTCACAATCACCATCCAAAAGATCAAACATGTGTATCACAACATAACTTTAAAATCGAATATGATGACAGGGAAGACGAAGAAATGATGGAGACCATCTCACTTGACTCTCCCATATACGAAGACCAAATTGAACACAAAGAGGTCAAAGTTGAGGAAGACACTATGGTAATTTTAGTACATGCCCTTATGGGGTTATAATCTCACCATACAATAAAGGTAGCAGGGTTCATTCGACAAAAGAATGTAACTATACTAATTGATTCAGGAAGTACTCACAACTTTATTGACGCAAAAATTTCCATGGCATTAAACTTGCATATCACCTCATCCAATCAAGATAAATTTCAAGTTATAACTACAAATTGGAGTAGTTCTAAATGTATAGGTAAAAATTCTTCAATTTCATTACAAATGGGATGTTATACTTGGTAGGATCCTATTTTTTTATGAATTTAGAGAATTATGAAGTTATCTTGGGAGTCACATGGTAAGAACAAATGGAAACCATGGTAGGTTTTAATTACAAGAAGTGATTTGTTGAATGGAAAGATCATTCACCTCTAATAAATTCCAACACCTCCATCAAAAATAGTAAGTTCACACAACATGGAAAGAATATTAAGAAAAGGTAGTTACGAATTCATTACTCAAATTAATTGTATGGAACAATAAACACAAGATATTCCAAAAATCCATTTAGAAGATCTACAAAAAATTGTGGTCAACTATGGGGAGGTATTCCAAGAACCAAAGGGACTACCTCCCAAAATATCCCATGACCATGCCATAAACCTTGTTCCATGAAGTCTTCCACCTAATGATCATCCTTATTGATATCCCCAACCTCAAAAAATAGAAATTGAGAAGATTATCCAAGAACTATTAGAACATGGTGTCATCCGTCATAGCACTAGCCCTTATTCTTCACCAGTATTTTTGGCCCATCGTAAAGACAATTCTTGGTGTATGTGTCTAGATTTTCGTTCTCTTAACAAAATCACCATCAAAGATAAATTCCCTATACCTACCATTGATGATTTATTAGATGAACTATATGGTGCAATTTTTTTTACAAAATTGGACTTACGTTTGGGGTTTCACCAAATAAGAGTTATGGAAGATAATATTCCCAAAATAACTTTTCTCACTCGTGAAGGCCACTATGAATTCTTGGTCATGCCCTTTGGTCTCACTAATGCCCCATCTACATTCCAAAGTCTCATGAACTAGGTGTTTCATCCATTCCTCCATTATTTTTTCCTAGTCTTCTTCGATGACATACTCATATATAGTAAATCATATAAGGATCATTTGTGCATGTGGGAAGGGTTCTTCATATACTACACGAGGAAAAGTTGTCTGTAAAACACTCTAAATGCTCTTTCGGTGTTCAAGAAGTTGAGTACCTGGGTCATATAGTTTCTCAGCAAGGTGTTAAAGTGGATTCCAATAAGATAAAGGTAATGCAGGATTGACCCTTACCTAAAAACATCAAGAAACTTCATATTTTTTTGGGTCTCACTGGCTACTATCACAAATTTATGCGTAACTATGGTAAAATTGCAGCCCCTCTCACAACTCTAACAAAAAGGGATGCTTTTCATTAGTCAAAAGAAACCACTCAAGCCTTCGATAATCTCAAAGAATCAATGTATACTATTCCAATTTTGGCTACTCCTTATTTTCACAAACCATTTGTGATTGAATGTGATGCTTTAGGAACAAGTATTGGGGTAGTATTAATGCAGGAAGGTCATCCCTTGGCATTCGAAGTAAAAAAAATTTGGAATTTTTTTAGGAAGATCCATATATGAAAAAGAAATGTTAGCTATTCTACATGCAGTGGAGAAATGAATACACTACTTAATCAATAGCTATTTCATTATATAAACCAATCATAGTAGTCTCAAGAATTTTCTAGAACAACGATTTTCTTATCCATAACAAAACAAGTGGTTAACAAAATTGCTAGGATATGATTTCGTTATCGGGTACAAGAAAGGGAAAGAAAATGTGGCAGCATATGCATTATCCAAAAAATATGAGGATGAAGTAGTTATTAATGCTATTTCAGGTCCTTGTTCTCAATGGGTATCTTAGATATAGGAAGAATGGTTTTCCAATAGTGAAACTTCTCAAATAATTTAGGATTTGTTATTGGGCTCATCCAAGCACCCTCTTTTTTCCTATGAAGACAAGATACTAAGAATGAAGAACCGCATTTACATTCCACACACTTTGAAAATCAAATCAAGGATTCTAGATGAGTCACATGCTTCTCCGTTAGATGGAAATTCAGGTTTTTTGAAAACTTATATGCGGATTAAACAATATTATTGTTGGAAAGGATTAAAAGCAGAGGTCAAACAATGGGTGGTTGAATGTGAAGTATGCCAACACAATAAGGGCAAAATATTCAAATCACTAGGGTTGCTCCAACCATTACCCATTCTAGATCGTTAGTGGGAACACATTTCCATGGATTTTATTGAAGGTCTTCATAAGTCAGAAGGAAAAATAGTAAATTTTGTGGTAGTTGATCGCTCTCCAAATATGCTCACTTTCAGGCTCTACAACATCCATTTTCAGCAAGCAAAGTGGCTAAGGTATTTATGAACTCAATTTTTAAATTTCATGGAATACCAAAAAATATTGTAAGTGATAAAGATCCCATATTTACTAGAAATTTTTGGAGAGAATTATTTCGAATTAGTGGTACCAAATTAAATATGTCCTCTGCATACCATTCACAAACATATGGCCAAACTGAGGTAGTTAACAAATGTTTGGGTACCTACCAAAGATGTTTTGTCCAAAATAAACAATATCAACGGAGTCATTGGCTTTCCTTGGTAGAATGGTGGTAAAAAATATCATACCATTATTCCATTAAGATGTCTCCCTTTGAAGCATTATATGGAATTAAGCCACCAACCATAGCATATTATGTGCCAGGATATTCTAAAGTGGTTCAAGTAGATGATTGGTTTTAACATCGACAGTCAATGCTCACCATTCTCAAAGACAATTTGGACCATGTAAAAAATCATATGAAGTAGCAAAAAGACACACACCATTCAGAAAGGCAATTCAATATTGGTTATATGGTATCCCTATGTTTGCAGCCATACAAAAAATTGTCATTGAAGATCAAGTCTAGTCAAAAGTTGACCCCACAATTTTACGGTCCTTAAAAAATTGTGCGTCGAATTGGAGAAGTGGCATATCAACTAGAGTTGCCTCCATCATCATGTATACATCCAGTATTTCATGTACCTAGTCTCAAGAAGGTGATCGGCCAAAAAGTGCAATCTCAGTCAGAATTACTAGTTTTCGATGAAGAAGGGTGTATATATCTCCAGCCTAAAGCAATATTATAAAGTATAACATGCATACTGAGATCTCGTAACATCCAAGAATTTCTCATCAAATGGCAGGATCTACTTGAAGAAGATGATACATGGTCTGAAAGTATTTTTCAAAAATATCTAGCTTTGAGGACAAAGCTTTCTGAGGAGAGGAGCCATGTTACACACAAAATATGAGTCGACTATAAGTCAATATTGGACTTCATAATTATTAATAGATAGCTTGATTTAGTATTATGATAATCTTAGCTATCCATTTATCATTTGAAGAAGCAAGGGACTATTCCTTCCAAGATACTAGGATCAACCCTCCTTAAGAGGCCAAATCTGATTTATAGTTTAATATTAATTTCCTCCTTTCATTTTAATAACTCGGGTGTAATTATTTACTGGTGCAATTCATGATCTGATATCAACGTTCATATTATTTTATTTTTAAATTTAATAAATGCTAGTTAAAGCCTTCTACAAACCCTCCAATGTCTTCTATTTCACTCTCTCCCACCATCTCATCTACCACCTTCTTCTCCTTCTTTCCCCTCCTTCTCTACCACCATCTATAGTTGCAAAAACGATCCCAAAAGCCCAATTTATAGATTTGTACTGACAACCACAAAAAAAGGTCACAAACCACCCTAGGTGGTAAAAAATGCACAAGAAAGCTATCCTGGGTGGTCCCCAAGGTGCCAAGAAACCACCCTGGGTAGTGACCAAACACCCTGGTCAGTTCCCCAGGTGCCAGGTAGCTACCTTAAGCAATTGTCAAGAATATTTAGCCAATCATTTTCAAATTTTGTATCTAGCATCCAAATAAATCATTTTGAACCATCATCTTCTCCTTCATACCATTCTCATCTATTTTTTGTCAATCAAATCATGGTTGTCATCCATTTCTTACCACCCACTCGCTGCTTGAGAGGGTCAAAAAATTACCATAAAAATTTATGTCAAATAAATTCAATACTCAAACACCCAATTTTAGAGTTACATGTGTTCAATAATATTTACCCAAGGCTATCACTAAACCTCCCTTTTTTGGGGCAAATATAAAAAATCATATTATTTTCTAAAACTTCTAATCAAAACTCTCACTAAAAGACTCAAAATTCTAGTCAAAATCTCATCAATTCATCAAAGGTAAGTATTCAAGGGTATTTATCACTTCCATGATTGGGGAATCTTACATTATCCTTGATTTGAGATAATATTGTATCATTTCCCTTAATTCAAAGGTTACTTTCTTCAGTCACCAATCATTGTCACTATCCATCATCAATCCCACAACTGGTGTTATTCATTTTTGCACTATATTGTGTTTTAACACAATGTGGTACAAAAAGAGCATATGTAGATACCTAAAAGTGTCACATTTTAAATGGTTAATATTAATATTTAATAATGTGTGCAATTATTTTAATTAACACATTGTAACCTTATAAATTATTAGTTTTAACTATTGTAGCACCTTTGACCAACCTAAACACCTTCCTACATGTAACCCACGATCATCATGAGGCCACCTTGCTATTTTAACTTCAGTTCACCTAGTTCTAGTTGGCATATAATTCCACTCTTTCCTCCACATTCCAAGCTCACTAATGAATTTTGGGGTGAGGATTCCCTCCACCCAAGCACATTGATAAGAAATGTAATTTTTGTGGACGATGAATCTCTCCGTAAAAAGGGTATTAGTGAGGCACATCATAATGCATCAATCCATGCCATAATGAGTGATAGGGTGTCATATCTCAAATAGATAAAGTTTCACATTTGTCTAGCCAAATGGAGAAAACTAAGATTCATCCATTCCCTCATCCAAATACACTTGTCTGTCATCCTCTTAACCTCTCATCAATCTCTTCCACCATTGGAAAATATTACAAATATGCCCCAATTTCATTTCACTTAGATATGAGCACAAAAAATACTAACAAATTTTTACCCAAATTTACTTGGATCTGTTGTGTATGATTTTAACTTTGTGATTTTAGGTACCTCATTTAGAGAGCTTGAAGACATCTATCATGGATTACTTTCTAATATTTACTTTGTAGATACACTCTGACATCTAAACTACACTATATCTACATTAGAGGCTATGAAACAAATCTAAGAAGGTCCAAATCCAGGCCTAAAACCTCCACCAAAAAAGCAATGCCAACCACCCTAGGTAGCTACATAGAAGCTAACCTCCCTAGGCAACTACCAACTTCCCCGTGTGGTTCCATAGAGCCAATCGTCCTAGGTACTTGTGGCTCAAAGGAAAATAACTTTAGATCAGCAAAAAACTACCCAAAAAGGTAAAATTAAGTAGTTTATTAAGTTTTGTAAACATTTTACATAGTTTTGTAACTTTTGCAAATGATTTTTTAAGGTTTTGTAAGCTTTTGTAACCATTTTTCATGATTTTGGGTCTCATATCGAAAGGCCCCATAGATGCTACTAATGCTTTCATTATGAGTTTATGTGGAAGTATTGGGATACACATAAAGGCTCGGGAGGTCAAGCAATGTGATCTAAAATCCTCCCACAACTTGTTGTGTGATCGCGAAGATAATTTGTGACACCATAGAACTTGTTTGAAAATAAAAATCCTCCATTTTGGGAGGTTGATTGTAACCAAAAGGGATGATTTGTAACAAATTTTTTTTATTAATATCAATATCAAATCTCTTTCTGTTTATTTCATTGTTATGGTGTATTTCCTCCTTCATAGAAATCATAGTTGAATTTTGAGAAGATACAACAAACTTAGTCTAATAATACATCCCACTTACATCTCTTTGAATGTTGGTGAGAGAAAGAGAGAGGATTTATATATGTCTTCCATTCCTCTTTTCCCTACCTTATATTTTATAATATTTTAACCATATTCAAAAACTAACTAGTTTATCCCATTTATTAAGCACCTTAATTCCAAATATCAAATTAAAAGAATATGGGATAAAAACACACCATATAATATGTGACATTGAATGTATAATAAATAATAAAATTTAACTATAATTCACCTACTTGACTTTTTCTTAAAGAATAATTGCATCAATTTTAATGCTACTCATAGATGATTCACACATTTGAATAGTATTTATCATGGTTCACCTTAATAAATCTACGTTTATATCAATATTGTTTTAAAACTCAACTATAGCACCAATTTTCCTATGAATATTAGTCACGTACAATTAATCCACCCTATTGATTATATAAAATTGAAAACGTTTTACATTAAAATAAGAATAAAATAATGTAAATAATTCTTATTAATCATCTCACTATATCCTTACATAGGCTAAAATAAAAGAACCTTTATAATTTTATCTATACCAAAATAAAATGATAAATTGTAGTCTATTACAGAAGTATCATTGAAAGGATCTTTCTATCCATATAAATAATCATAACAATATCATGTTATTATCATACCGAGAATAACCATTGATATAGTTTACTTGTATACAAGTAATCCAATTATTCCATTATACCATCTATCTAAGTCAAATAGGTTTTGGTTTGTCATTCACAAGAGTGGGGTATTAAATAGGATGTGTAACCCTTAACTATTTCTAATTTATTTTAATCAATTCAGTCAATGTTTTTTCAATAAGCACACCATGAAGAGAAAATAATTTTTGTATTTATTTAAAAATCTATAATGATAGTCAAAATATTGTTGGGAAGAATAAATTCTTGAGTTCTATTATACTTTAAAAAATTTGCATTTATTAGTGGTTTTTTTATTGGGATTTGGCCTCATTATTTCTTCGTAATCAATCATGACTACAATTCATTGCTACCTTCACATTTTCAAAGTTTTCCTTCATCCCTTTATAGCTTATTTTTGTAGGAATACTATTGTATTCATCTAGGTTGATGAAAATAATAATATTTCAAATTGTATTAATTAAAATTTTAGTGAAATTAAACAATAAAATAAAAAGAGGGAGATGTTGTAGGAAAACTCTTAGAGTTCAAGTGCATAGGAAGAGTGATGAGCTAAAAAGAGAGACAAATAGACATAAGTAAGTTGTAACTACTTTAAAGAAGAAAAATTAATCTAAGTAATAGTAATAAGGACAAAACTAACTAATAATATCATTCTAAGCTTAGGAGGAGTTGTGATTTAATGGATAGTGGGAAGCACTATGGAAGATAAACAAAATATATCATTTCAAAGTAGGTTGAGATGTAGGAAAAATAAGTGTTGATGTCATTGAAGTCATGATCATATCATTGAGGTTATGATTGACGCAAGAAGTGAAGCATGAAGTCACAACCTCTGATTTAAGTACTCAAAAGGTCCTATTAGATTAGGGATGATACTTGTTTCATAGCTACCATAGGGGAACCAATAGAACAAGACCGTAGACCCAACAAATGCATCTATACCATTGGCATTAGAGATGTTCTATTACACATTATATTTTTATACACATTAGTATAGATACAAATATTTAGATGTACTATTACACATTATGATTTTACATGCATTCGAATAAATAAAATATAAACGATATGTTTTACTATAAAAAAATCAACACTATTTCTATGGAACATTCATTATCAATTGCTTATATGGGCAAACTAGTTAATTCTTGTTGTGTCTTCTAGGAATCTTTGAAATCATAAAGCAACAACTAAGAAAATGAGTAGGATAAAAAATTAGGAATAATTAAGAATCTCATCCAAAAGCCAAATTCACAAATCATATAAACAATTTGTAAGATATAATTTTGTTTTAATAAAGTTTTTTTTTTTTTTTTAATCATTAAACATATAGAAAGACAAAATCAAAATGATTAACATGCAAAAACTAAAAGGAAATATCCATTTTAAAACATGACTTCCATGAGAATATTATTATCTAATCAAATATTTATTGAAGTATTTTTAAATTTTTTATAATAAACAAATAATTTAAAATTATATATATATATATATATATATATATATATATATATATATATATATATATATATATATTAGTATTAATTATTTTATTATAATACTAAAAATAAATTTTTAAATATATATATTTATTTATTTATTTAAAAATTTATTGTTAGCATTATAATAAAATAAATAATACTAAAACATATAATATATTGTAACTATTATTATAAATTGTGATATTTAAATGATGTTTTTTCAAATATAAAATGCATTAAATTGAACCAAATATTTATTTTCATTATTAAAGTACCATGAGACTATAGGTCATAAACCATATGATACAATGTATTTTCTTGAAAGCCTTAAACTTTTTTTAATGTTTTAAAGGTTTTTTATTAAATATCTAAATATAAACATTTAATCAAATGATTATTTTTTCTATTAGATATATAAAGGGTTTTGAAGGGGTCCTTGAGCCTTTTACAATAGGAAAAGCCTTGCAAAACATGGCTTAAAACCAACAATACATAGAAAAGAACAACTATAAAGTACTGCAACTGGCCACTCATCACCAAGTGAACTAGCTACAACTTGATACAAGAAATAAAATTAGAACAACACTAATGAGCCCCCTAGCCAACCAACGCTCCCACATGATTGTGCCACAAAACCTCATAAAGACCTGTGTAAACTCAATAAAAAATAATCAAATAATTTTTAGCCATTTTTTTTAAAGTTAAGATTAAATTAAACATACCAAATATAATATAATATAAGAGAAACATATTTATAATTTAGTGTATGAATACTTCTAAATAAAAAAGGTTAAATTTTGAGGTAAATTTTATTTTACTTTTTAAAGTGACTATATATATAATAATATATGGATACATACATGATAAAATGGGTGTAAACCCTAGTGCAGATGGAATAAAACGATAAATTTGACTTTGGTTTTCGTGAAAAGGATGCAAACCCTAGGTACAATCAAGCATTGAAGGAAGAGGATTGTTCGCAAATTGTCTCTTCAATTTGTGAAAAAAAGCTCTTTAGTCAAAAGAAATATCTCCTAGGGATCTTTGGATTTATGGGTGGATGAACCTCTACCCTCTATTAGGATTTTGGAGGATAAATTTGGGTTGGATCTAATTGATAATGAAGCTCAAACAATTATCTACAAACTCAAGTGCAAAATACCAGGCTTAGAGGAGATCCAAGGATACATTAAATATTGGTTGTGTTGGATGTGTCTCATTCTTTTTCGAAAAAGAATTGTACGACAGGAACTACAGCGCAAAAGACAACGGGTAGGGGGGGTCTGGGGGGCTGGAGGCCCCCAAGGACCCCTGGCTACGATAAAGGTGCTTATGTAATAGGCGATGGCTCGAGGTGCATAGGGGGGCACCCTCGGATACGGTGAAAGCGATCGAAGCCGACGAAGCCGACGTCAAAATTTTCACCTACTTTTATCGCTACTTTTGGAGTGAACCTCGGGATTCCCACGGTTGGTGGGTGGTTTAGCCCACGGTGTTGTATCCACGATACCCTAATACCACTTGGTGGTTTAGGGTTGTAAGAGTTTCCTTATATAATTATTGTAATGTCTCGTTTTAGGGACAAGAGAGAGAATAATATATCAAGGAGGATAGACTCTTGTTTGCTAGACTAGCCCAAATTGGGTGAACCAAGGTAAATCTTGTGTGTCATATGTGCATTGAATGGTGTTATTATTTCCTTAGTTACTTTTCTGCTTTATTTCTAGAATATGTTTCTATAAAATCTCTTCATTTGGTATCAGAGCCAGGTTATTAGCCATAGGGGGACGCCTATATTGCTAGGGTTTAAATCTGTTTGAAGAAGACCTAGGGTTTCTAGGAGTGAAAGAAAACCTATTCTGGAGTGGGAGTTACGCAGAAGGAGTTTGAAGAAAAAAAAATGTCAGGAAATCATTCAAGGATAGAGATCGAGAAATTTGACAGCAAAAGTTTTGAGCTATGGAAGTTAAATATGGAAGATATGCTCGTGGATAGAGATCAGTGGGTTGCTATTTTAGAAACAACAAAACCTACGAGTACTTCCGATGAATATTGGGAGATGAATCAAAAAGCAAGGAGTCTGATTCGACTGTGTCTTGCAGATTTGGTGCTCATCAATGTTTCAGGAGAAGCTACAACAAAGGATCTCTGGGAGAGGTTAGGGGATTTGTATCAATTGAAGTCTCTAGTGAACAAATTATTCCTCAGAAAGAAAATGTACAATCTTAGGATGCATGACGGGGATTTGGTTGCAGATCATCTGAATGCATTCAATATAGTGGTAAGTCAACTAACATCTGTAGAAATTAAGTTGAGTGAGGAAGATAAATGCATTATTTTGTTATGCTCTTTACCAGATTCATGGGATAACTTAGTAGTAGCAATTGGTAGTACAACTTCATCCAAATTGAAGTTTGAAGATATAGTGGTATCTCTATTATCTGAGAATATGAGGAGAAAATCCATGGAGGGCACATCTAAGGAAGCCCTAACAGTGAGAGGGTGTGCCAAGGAGAAGGACAAATCTAGATATGGTGATAGGTCTAAGTCTAAAGGTAGATCCAAGTCTTGGGGGAAGTTTGAGAGAAAATGCTGGAATTATGGCAAGCCTGGTCATATGAAGAAGGATTGCAGATCAAAGAAAGCTGAGTCTAGAAAAAATTCTGATGAATCGACTTCCATAGAGATGAATAAATCCATTGATGAAGTAGGGGATGTATATTTGGCATCCTGCTCATCGTGCTCCACATGATCAGATAAAAATGATTGGTTGATTGATACTGGTGCCTCTTTTCATATGACTCCTCATAGAGGGTGGTTCAATGAATATGAAAGATATGATGGAGGGGAGGTACTGTTGGGAGATGATTCACCACTCAGAATCATGGGTCATGGAAGAGTGAAAATTTTGCTGCAGGATGGTAGGGTTAAGACCCTACCAGGTGTGATGCATATTCTAGGACTTGCTAGAAATTTGATTTCGGTAAGCAAAATGGCCGATGCAGCAGTGAATGTCATTTTTGGTAGGGATTCATGCAAAATGGTTCATGGATCAATGGTGTTGGAAAGGGGAGTTTGGATTGGAACATTGTATAAGCTATTGGGAAGCACTATGACAAATGAGTGCAATAGCTCAACTGTTCCTGAGGTTGATTCTGATAAAAGCTCAACACTTTGGCATCAAAGGATGGGACATATTGGAGAAAAGGGATTGCGTACCCTGTACACAAAAGGTATGGTTCATGGTATCCCTAATTACTCAATGTCTTTCGAGTTATGTGAACATTGTATTTATGGTAAACAGAATCGGGTTAGTTTTCCATATGGTGCCACAAGATCTAGTGGGGTACTAGATTTGATCCACAGTGATATTTTTGGTCCTGTTCCTATGTCGTCTCTTGGAAAATCATGGTATTATGCTTCCTTTGTTGATGATTTTTCAATATATGCATGGATTTACTTTCTTAAGATCAAAGATGAAGTGTTTGAAAAATTTAAAGAATTTAAAGCACTTGTTGAGAATCAAACTAATAAAAGGATTAAGGTGTTGAGGTCTGATAATGGAGGGGAATATTGTTCTAATATATTTGAGAAATTTTGTAAGCAATGTGGTATTACAAGACAAAATACTACTCCATATACACCTCAATAGAATGGAGTTGCAGAGAGATTGAACAGATCACTGATGGAGAAGGCCAGAAGTATGCTCAGTGGTGCAGGTTTGGCACGAGAATTCAGGCGTAAGCGATGAGTTCAGCATGCTACTTGCGAAATCGGTCACCTACATAAGCATTGTCGGATCAAACTCCATTTGAAGCTCTATTTGGTAAGAAACCTTCTATTTCACATCTCAGAGTTTTTGGCTGTGATGCATACATGCATATTCCAAAGGAGAAAAAAAGTAAGCTAGATAATAAGGCTGTTAAATGTATCTTTATTGGTTATAAAGATGGTGTTAAAGGATATAAGCTTTGGAATCCAAAAACTAAAAGTACAATGTATAGTAGAGATGTGGTGTTTAAGGAGATGATCAGTGATTCCAGGAAGGTAGTTACAGAAGAGGAACCTGAAACGGTCCAATTTGATCTCATGGAAAACTATCGGACAGTAGAGGATCTAGAAGAGGAGCATACAGATGAGGATATGGAAGAGGAGCATACAGGTGAAGATCTGGAAGAGGATGAAGAAGAGGTTCATACACCTATGGTAAGGAGATCAACACGGGAAAGGAAGCAACCTGAAAGGTATAGTCCATCTCGCTTTTCCTACTTCTTTTGTACTATCTATTACTGATGAAGATCCTAGAACAGTTAGAGAAGTTGTTAATTCTGGAGAGGCAAACCGTTGGGAAGAGGCCATGGATGAGGAGATGATGTCCCTGAAAAAGAACAGAATATGGGATTTAGTGAAATTACCAAGTGGTAGGAAAGTAATAGGTTGCAAGTGGATCTTTAAGAAGAAGCAGAATGCTGAAGGTAAAGTGGAGAAATATAAAGCTCGCCTGGTTGCTAAAGGTTTTTCCCAGGTTGAAGGAATTGATTATGGTGAAGTTTTTTCTCCCATTGCAAAGCTAACATCAATTAGATTTATGTTAGCTGTGGCTACTGCATTTGATCTTGAAATAGAACAGATGGATGTGAAAACTACATTCCTTCATGGAGATTTGGAGGAAGAAATCTATATGAGGCAGCCTGAAGGTTTCACTATTGCAAGAAAGGAGGATCTGGTATGTAAGTTAAATAAATCATTATATGGACTAAAACAATCACCTAGAATGTGGTACCAAAAATTTGATACTTATGTTTTAGGAATTGGTTTTGTTCATAGCAATGTTGATCACTGTGTGTATTCAAAGAAAATTGGTAATGTAATTGTCATTATAGTTCTTTATGTTGATGACATGTTACTAATTGGAAATAGCAAAAAACTGGTCAGGGAAGTAAAGTCTCAGTTGGCATCGCAGTTTGACATGAAGGATCTTCGACCTATAAATTTTATATTGGGTATGCAAATAAAAAGAGATCGCTCTAACATAAAGTTGTGGCTAGATCAGAAAAAGTATGTTGAGACAGTGTTGAAAAGATTCAATATGCAGGATTGCAAACCGATGAAGGTACCTATTTCTTTAGGTGAAAAATTGTCTGTTGAACAATGTCCAAAAATAGAAGAGGTAGAGGAAATGTCACATATTCCTTATGCAAATGTTGTAGGTAGTTTAATGTATGCCATGGTTTGTACTAAAGCAGACATTGCCCATGCAGTGGGAGTCTTGAGTAGATATATGTCTAAACCTGGTAAAGAGCATTGGACTGCTGTGAAAAGAGTTTTCAGATATTTGCGTGGCACCTCTGATTTTACAATTTTCTATGAGGGTATAGGTAAAGAAAATAGACAATTGGGTATAGAAGGGTTTGTTGATGCAGATTGGGCTGGAGATCTGGACAGGAGAAGATCTACTAGTGCTTATGTATTCAATTTGTTCAGAGGGGCCATTAGTTGGATGAGCAAGAGGCATACTATTGTTGCCCTTTTAACTACTGAAGCTGAGTATATGGCATCCACTGATGCAAGTAAGGAAGTTGTATGGCTGCAAAGACTATGTGCTGAAATTGGGTTCTTTCAAGGAGCTGTGAAGATAAACTGTGACAGTCAGAGTGCCATATTTTTGGCAAAGAACCTTGCTTACCATTCAAGAACGAAGCACATTGATACAAAGTTCCATTTCTGCAAGGACATGCTTGAATAGAAGAAAGTGTTGCTGGAAAAGGTAGACACCATGGAAAATGTTGTAGATGCTTTAACCAAGGCTGTAAGCACTAAAAAGTTTAGATTCTGTACAATTGAAATGGGTCTGGCAAAGTATTCAACAAGTGGGAGACTATTGGATGTGTCTCATTCTTTGCCAAAAAATAATTGTACGACAGGCACTACAGCGCAAAAGACGACGGGTAGGGGGGTCCGGGGGGGCCAGAGGCCCCCAAGGACCCCCGGCTATGATAAATGTGCTTACGTAATAGGCGATGGCTCAAGGTGCGTAGGGGGGCACCCTCGGATACGGTGAAAGCGATCGAAGCCGACGAAGTCGGCGTCAGAATTTTCACCTACTTTTATTGCTACTTTTCATCTACTTTTATCACTACTTTTGGAGTGAACCCCAGGATTCCCATGATTGGTGGGTGGTTAGTTAGTGTGGGTGGTTTAGCCCACGGTGTTGTATCCACGGTACCCTAATACCACTTGGTGGTTTAGGGTTGTAAGAGTTTCCTTATATAATTATTGTAATGTCCCGTTTTAGGGACAAGAGAGAATAATATATCAAGGAGGATAGACTCTTGTTTGCTGGACTAGCCCAAATTGGGTGAACCAGGGTAAATCTTGTGTGTCATATGTGCATTGAATGGTGTTATTATTTCCTTAGTTACTTTTCTGCTTTATTTCTAGAATATGTTTCTGTAAAATCTCTTCAAAGTTGACCAATACAGAATTCCAAGTAACTCTCTTACCAAAAACCTATTTTTTGTTTCCTTTTCTAATTTAGTAGATAGAGATAGTGGGTTATAGATATAATTGGTTTTTCGAACAAAATGGTGTCTATATAAGACCTTGGACTCCTAGTTTCAACCCCTTTATAGAAGAAGTTAATGGCTTCCTAGTCTAGGTGAATCTTTATGCTCTCCTTGTGGAGTTTTGGGGAGAGAAGATATTCACTAAAATTGGTAATGTCATTGGTGCATTCCAGTATATGGATGCCCAAATAAAGGAATATTTGTTCAATAAAATTAATATGAGTAAAGCAAGATTGGTTGTTTGGATGGATGTTTTAATTCTTAGGCCTCAATCCATTACTATGTCCTCAAGAAAAGGGGAATGGATCCAAAATATTGAATATAAAAACTTCTCCCTAAGATGTTATGGTTGTCATCAATATGGCAACTTGAAGAAGAGATGCTTGGTCATTCGATCTTGTTCTGATTCCTCCTTGATTGAGAAGGCCTTGTATGTGAATGATTCAAAACCTTCAAATTTCCTATTTCAAAAGAAAGAAGTCCATCCTCCAGATGCACCAATTGTGCAGTAGGAATCATGCGAGCAACAAGAGACTCAACCTCAAAAGGATAATTTGAATTAGATCATTGATAAAAGTTAAATGGTTACTACAGACCATCCAAACGGTTCCATGGAAAATATTAACACCTTAGATGATCGATGATGGTCAATTTTCTAAAAATAAAGATCCTACAAAATGTGTTACAACTAGATATTATGTCACGAGCTTAAATGTGCAAAAAATGCATTCTCAAATCTTGCCAATCTAAGGGAAGAAAAACTTTTGCTATAGAAGACAAATAATCGAACTAATATCCTCTTTGATGGATGATTGTTATGCATGTTTTCCTTCTATCTGTTGGAGTTATATGTCATGTAAGAGTTATTCTTATTATTAGTTCATTAAAAAAATGAGTTGATTATGGAAACTTAGCAATTTGAGGAAGATAAAGAAATCTTTGATAAAAAGACAAAGATGGGTATACTTTAATTAACTTGTTAGAAATGTAATAAAAACAATGTAAGATTCTACTTTTGTAATAGAAGTGATCCCAATAAAAGTCACACATAACTTTTATATAAATAAATAAATGATAAACACATTATATATAAAAAAACAAAGGTTAACCATACTTCAAACTAATAATTGTTTAATTGTTTTAAAAAATATTTTAAATAAAAATATTAAATGTTGAACAAATTTTTTTAGTGATTATATATAAACACGCCCTTCTTAAATACTAGACAAAGTTTGATGTGTCTTTTCAGAAATCAACTATGATTTCGTTCCATGATTCTAACCTTCTTCTACGTTAGACGATCTAAGGACAACCAAAAATTAAACACAACCGTAATTATTCATTATATATTCACAAAGAAAATACTTTCCATGAGCAATTTTGAATAAAAAGTGTGGAACACACCGGATGAGGGTAAACATTAACTTACGGGAGCTGAGTCGGCACATCCTTCAGCCAACTGATGTTCAATTCCTTCGGAAAACTCGTGCCTTCTTGTCTCGCGAAAAACAGTATGGGAGGATGTTCTTGCAAAGGCTCTCCTCAAACCCACATCATTAGGAGCCTGGAATGACAATTCTGCTGTTTCTCCGGTAGAAATCTGCACTGAGGGATTTTCAGAAGATCTACCTACGGAAATTATCATGTCACTTTGTTCGTATTGTGGCAGAAGAGAGAAAGATATTCTAGACGGAAAGTAACGCTCTGTTGGAATCAAACGTTCTCTTACTCTGGCTGGCAGAATTTCAAATGGCACAACATCACATCTTACATTATCCATTCCCACTTGGACTTGTATTGAATTTTCTGTCACATGTACTTGATAAAGCAGTTGAATAATGCATTCTAACTGCTGAAATGACAATGAATCACAAAGATTTCTGTAGGCTGCTGGAAACAGACGGCTATCACTTTTGTTTTCCTT
This sequence comes from Wollemia nobilis, assembly GCA_028583015.1. Lineage (NCBI taxonomy): Eukaryota > Viridiplantae > Streptophyta > Pinopsida > Araucariales > Araucariaceae > Wollemia > Wollemia nobilis. The sequence continues at coordinate 8,232,505 of JAQPPZ010016936.1, forward strand.
CATGAATATGATGGGGCATTGAATGCTCAGCTTCAAAAAGTCACCCGTTTTCAGAACACAGGAACGAAATAATATGTCTTTAGGGCCAATGGATGAATACAGGCATCCTGCTGTAAAATAGGATCCAATGAAACGGATGTATTGGAATTCCAGGTGGGGGCCTATTGCTGAAATAACATCGGGGGATAGGAATTTTTTGTACAAGCCTGTTAATCGTAAATGCATCCAGGCGACTGAATTATGGAAAAGACAAAAACAGAGCAATAGAGAGTCGAATACTGCGGGATAACTGGGCTTTTGTGTGACGGAATAATCAATATGGGAGGGTAATAGGTGTCCAGCAGGAACGTCGACGATTATAGAATCGTCATATTGAAATTGATTGGAGTGAGAAAGCAGATATGAGATTCGACTGAGAAAAAACTTGAACAGGGAAAAGACGGTATTTTCCATTTGTTGGCCATCGAATTCGCCGATCCATACTTTTTGTCCATCGTTTCGACTGAGGAAGAAGGCGAGCCTCCCATCCCCTGTCCTCTGCGCAACCAACAGCAGACCTATACGTAAAGGGAACTTTTTCTGATCACTTTGCCACTCAGAAGGGTGGGGAAGAGAAGATATCGATTGGCAAACAGTATCCTCCATTAAAAATGGATACACTCATGCACATAACACTTCTATGGCCACTCAACAGAGGCCATGGCATATTTATAAGAGAAAACTGTGTAGTGGAAGCTGATGTGAACAACTCTGTTAGACGACACCGCGAAGTACTCGAGAAACGAAGTTGTTTTGTCCGATTTTGTCTTCTCTAAAATAGAGATGAGAGTAGATTTAAAATTCCCTTCGTCGTTCTTGAAGGTTAAAATGAAACTTCGTAGAAATTAAGGGCCGAAGCTGACTAGATAGCCTATCATGGGAGAGTGTAGAAGTAGTTAATGACAAAACCTTGTAAAACCTATGTTTTTATTTTGTTTTATATCTATATTTTTTAAATCCTTTTGACAGGATTTATTGACAGGTTCAAAGTAAATTGTAGCTTAGCAATTTGTTTTATCCTTGGAAATATCGTTCCATTTCCAGATGAAAGTTAAATAATCTTGGTAATATCGTTCAATACGTGTCAAGGTTTTGGAAATAATCATGGATCTATTATTCGAAAATAACTAGCAAATTTTGGAGTGATTTTGTGTTAAAGGGGACAGAAAATGGTTATTTCACTGATTTAGGAGTATGTCGGTTTATCAGTAATTTTGCATCGTTAAATAGAAAAACTGGTAGCTGAAAGAGAATTTATGATATTAATAGAATTGAAATTTTAGTAGATATAATTTTAAAATGTTTTATTTAGATTGTTATATATGTGTTAAAAAAATAATATTTTATTTATATTGGAATACATATTAAAAAAAATATTAATTAGATTTAATTAATAATTTTTTTTATTGATAGGGGTTTTGAAAGGATCTAAATCTTTTTACAGAGAGAAATAGGTGTGAATCCAACTAGGATCAACATTAAAAGCCGAACAAAACAAAAAAGCATTTGGAAAAACCCAGCCAAACCATCCAAAAAGACAAAAAGGAAAACCTAGTAGTTTCCAACAAACCCAACAAACCCAAAAAATGAACAGAGAAATTATCAAAACAAGCAAACCATGAATAGGAACCATGCAAACCAGAACAGGAAACCATAACTATCACTTGAGCTGACATTGACCTGCATCTTAGAATTCTCATGAGGAATCAAATACCATGCGGGAAGTGATTACTCCCAGGCTAGAGGTAAGGGAGTCTCATTTGGGGTTCAATAGGCTTACTTGGACCACCATACTTGCTAAAGTAAACAAATTCCATCACCATGGTTTGCCTCCACGAGTCCCACTGGGAAGTCAGATCGCCAAATGCGAAGGGATTCTTCTAAAACTCCTTTGTTTGCAAGTAAATCTATTGCTTTATTTCCTTCTCTATACATGTGCTAAATAATGATGTTTGTGTATCTTCCCAGTAAGCTTTTGCATTCATTAATCATATTGTGAACACTCCATGGCAGGACTTGATTTCCTTTGATCCAATTGATAGCAAGCATGAAATCACCTTCAACAATGATGTGGTCACAATAAAACTCTTGCATAATCATCATACCTTGGAACATGGCTATCACTTCTGCAAGGTTTTTGGACTGAATCCCAATATTATCTACATAAGCAAAGATTATTTGACCCCTATCATTTTTGATAATGCCTCCAGGGTCGGCCATCCTAGGATTCCCTTTAGCCGTGCCATAAAAAAATAATGTTATCCAACCAAATGGAGGAGTCCACTTAAGAATAGATCTATCAATGTGGGTTTGGGAGGCCACAAAAGGATTGCAGTTAAACTTGAACATATTAAACAAGCAAGTTTCAAGGTCAGGTTTAGGGACTTTAGATGTAGAAACAAGTTGGGTATTCTCCAAGGCAAGAGTGATGACACAGTGGAAGACAAACCAAGGATTTTTCCTCAAACTATTAAACACTTCATTATTATGCTCCAACCATACTTGCAATAGGTAATGATGCAAATAAGTGGACCAAAGGAACTTTAGTTGGGAATTGGAAAAGGGATTTGGCCATTGTTCTTACAATTGATAAAGGAATGATGGTTGAACCCACACAATGCTAAAGAGATAAAATAGGAAGTTCAATATGCCAACGGAGAATGGACATTCCAAGAAAAAATGAAAGGTTGAATCTCAATTAGACTTACAAAGAACACAACAATTAGTTATGTACGTGCCTCTTTTAATGATATTATCAATAGTTAAAATTTTATTCTAAGAGGTAAGACAGGAAAATAAAATCACCTTTGGAATAAAGTGTTTGATCCATACAAGCTTTGCACAGGCCCATGACTCTGTTGGAGGATATTGAATGTGATATGCAGTTTTGACTGTGAATTGACCATCCTCGCAAAGTTTCCAAACATGAGTGTCTTTGGACTAGATGCTTGGAATGACATAGATCCTTAGAAGTTTTTAATATCTATTGTAGCATTTTTAAGTTCATTACTAAGGTAATTGGTAGGAATAATTTCCCATTGTCTACAGTTGAACATTTGTGAAATAAAATTAGCCACTCTATCTCCAAATAATTTATCTGTGAAAGGTTCCAGAATGGTAAGACATGCCTCGTTGATTAGCGGATGGTCCTTCAGCCACGGGTCTTCCCAGAATTTAATATTACTACCAGATCCAAGTCACAACCTTTGGCATTTTTTGATAATTTCTCTAGTATGGATGATCGAGTTCCAAAAGTGAGATCTACTGGAAATGGAAAATTGTTTCGAGAAGGAATTATGCTGGAGATATTTATCTCTGATTATATCCATCCACGAGGTTTAATATTCTTTGGAAATTCTCCATACTTTTTTGTCCAAGAGGACTAAGTTCATTTGGTGATATTTCCTGAAGCCTAGTCTACATTTATCTTTCTTAGAGTAAAATTTATCCCATGCTACCAGCAATAGTCTGTTGCAGTTTTCATTCTCGAACCAAAGGATTTTTCTTTGAATTTGCTCAATATTATGACATATTGAGGTCGAGAATTTGAATACAGACATGAAGAAGACTAGAATTCTCTGGAGGCTTGCTTGGACAAGAGTTGCCTTGGCTGCTTGAATCAATAGGGATTTTTTTTAGCAATCTAATTTCTAGAGAATTCTATCAATAACATTTTTCCACATCACATATTGTTAGAAATTTTGAGTTAGTTGTGCTATCATTGATGTCAAGAGTCAGTCTCAATGATCAGTGCAAGACTTGGAAAAGGAAGGGTTAAAATATTTATATTTTAAGCCCAAGAGATTTGGTTTAAGAGCTTCACATGATTGGTCAAAAGGACGGTTAAATACCATGAAGAAAAGGCCTAAAGGAAATAATATTATAATATTTATTTGTATAATATTAAAGGAGGTCATAAAAGGTCTAAGGATGAAAGAGAAAAATACCTAGGCCCAAAGGAAATAATATTATAATATTTTTATTATAATATTAAAGGTTAAAATTAAAGACTAAGGTAATTTATAAATTATTTATAATATTTATATTATAAATTAATTTATAAAATAATATTATTTAAACCCTAAAGTTAGGGTTGGCACAAATTTGTTTTAAATAATTCATCCTCCCCGTCGACGTTCGATGATGATTGGCATATGGTATAAATACCATAGGTCTTGCCAAACCAAAAGACAAGTCTCCGATTAATGCATGTGTGAAAAAGGTAAAAGTCTAAGTGCGAATTTCGTGAGCATAAGAAGAGGATTTTAATTTTTAAAAAGGATAGCAAAAAAAGTGATGAATAAATCGTTCGAGGTGTAGAGCTTTGTCACCAACCGACTGGTTGGTCTAGTGGCAAGTGGTTAGTGTGTAAGGTGTTGGGAGAGTAGAGGTTCTGCATTCGAGTCTCAACGAATGCAAAGGGGTAAAGTTTTATTTTTGTTTTCAATGCCAAAACAAAGGTACTAAGCGCGTGAGCCACTTTTCCCTCCCAAGTGAGCACCTAGATCATGTGGTAGTGGGATCGCGATTAAGGCGCTGGCGACAGTGAGACCTAGGATCAAATCCCACCAAGTGACATGCAATGGTATTTAATTTTTATTATTTTGTTTATTAATAGTGTGGTCTAAGGTTACATAGTGAGCGCTTATTGAGTGTGTCATCTAAGGTTGCATAGTGAGCGCTTATTGAGCATGTTGTCTAAGGTGGTTAAGTGAGCACCTAGGGAGATATAAGGAGGTTAAGGTAAATTTAATTTTTACCTTAGTTAAAAGGTGGTAAATGTTATAATTGTGATTTAAAGGTAAAATTGCATTATTTCTGATTTGTAATTAATATTTGGAAATGCAATTTTGAGTAGGGAGACATAAGTAAGAAATTTGGATTAATCTATGCATTCAATTTCTGAAGGAGGTTATAGTGAAAGTGTGTAATTGGAATCTTTGTTTGAGAAGTTTGGATATTATAAGGTGTACTTGAGACTTGATAATTTTTGTATAGGGAATTAATTTTTAAGGAAAATATTTGTGGAGATTTTGAGATAGATTGTTGCTATCTAACCTTGATATTGACAAAGAGGATTTGATTGTGATTAAGACAGGTTTTGAAGATATATCTCCATCAAAACAAAAGGTATGGGAAAATCTTCCTTATGAATGAAATATTGTTGGATTGAATGTTGTGAAATGCAAATTTGGAGTGAAAATAATTGTTTGATAAGCATTGTTGGAAATGTTTGAGTAAGCTTTCATATGCATGATTGGTGAATGTTTGTGATAGCATTTAAGTGTGAGATTGAAAACTATCTTGAAATAGGGTCTGTGAAAAAACATGAGTATCATTGTTATGTGAGATTGAGAACTATCTTGAACTAGGGTTTATGAAAGATCATGAGTATCATTGTTATGTGAATTTGGAATCATATTGATTCAAGATTTGAGATTCATAGTGTGAGTTGTTGGAAGTATAGTGAAACACCTAGTTAGGGTTTGTAAGCAAGTTGTGTTTCATTGAGTGAATATTTGAGTGAAGTTGGATGAGCATTATTGATTGAATTCATTGGAGTGATAGTTCAAGTTCTGTGAAACAAATTATTATTTATTCTAAATTGATTTGAAAGAGATTTTGAAAGTGATTGAGTATTTTGTGAGTGTGAAACATATTGATTCTCTAATCATTCTCTATATGTTTCAGTGGTTGAACAAAATTTTGAGTGAAATTTATTTGTGTGATTAAAGAGGTTTTTGAAAGAGATTAAGTTGAGTTTTGTATGCAATTTTTACAATTGATTTGAATAAGCTTTTGTGAAAGCTAGTGAGCAAATTTGAAAAAGTCCTAAAGGGAACTTAATGATAGATTTGTGTGATATTTTGTGGAAGCTTACAAGCATATTTGAGGTAAGTCTTGGTGAAGACTTGTTGAACAGATTGGACAAGTTCTAGAGAGAACTTTTTGAGCATATTTGAGGTAAGTCTTGGTGAAGACTTGTTGAACAGATTGGACAAGTTCTAGAGAGAACTTGTTGAGCAAATTTGAGGTAAGTCTTGGTGAATACTTGTGGACAAATTTGAGGCAAGTCTTGCTGATGAATTGTTGAGCAGATTGGAAAAGTTCTAGAGAGAACTTGTTGAGAAGATTTGAGATAAGACTTGGTGAAGACTTGAGAGAAGATTTGATAAGTTCTTAAGAGGACTTGTTGAGCAAATTTGAGACAAGTCTTGGTGAAGACTTGAGAGAATATTGGACAAGTTCTAGGGGGACTTGTTGAGCAGATTTGAGATAAGTCTTAGTGAAGACTTGAGAGTAGATTGAGCAATATCTTGAGAGGAATTGTGGACATATTTGAAGTAAGTCTTTGAGAAGACTTGAGAGCATAATTGGTTAATTTTTTTTCTTCAAGCTTTGTGTTAAGGCTTGGGGCAGATCTAACAGAGTTGATTTGTGATTATATAAAGCTCTGTGTTAAGGCTTGAGGACATATTTGAGGATAGATTTTGGTGTAAATTTGAAGGTAAATTTATGCCAAGACCAGAGATAGACTTATGAGAAGATTTGTGTTAGACCGAAGGATAGTGTTTAGTGTAGATTTGAGATAGAGATTGAACAAAGCTGAGAGTAGGATTTGGAGGTGACAGAGCAGAGGATAGTAATCTCCAGTGGATAGAGATCCATTATCTAGGGCAGTGAGGATAGAGGTCTTATGAGTGAGGATAGAGGTCTTCTATGTAGAGAGATCCACAAGACAGTGTAGTGGAGGCAGTAGTCTTCTAGAGGATCACTAGCCAGAGAAAAGGCGAATGAGTTCTCCTATGGATAAAGATCCATAAACCAACAAAGGGAAAAGAGTTCTCTTGTGGATTGGTATCTATAAACTTGATTAGGGGATTTGTGTCTCCTTTGGACAAAGGTCCATAAAAATTGTAATAGGTAAGGATTCCCAAGAGATTTTTTGAGAAAAATTTAGTGAAATATTTTCTTCATGGAGTAGCCCACATTGGGTGAACCACATTAAATTTGTGTCTCTATTGTGTGTGGTGATTTGTGAATTTTTTTATTACTATTGTTGATATTACCATTGATATATTGCATAATATTATTTGGGAAAGAAAAGTAAAAAGTGGTCTTATATTGTTCACCCCTTCCTCTCAGTATAAGCTTGCGTTTTTCACATCTATCATATTTCCATGAAACTGGGGTATGCCAAGATATATAGAAGGAAGAATTGAAATGTTGCATCCCAATATTATTTGTATGTTTTGTTACCTACGAATAGGAGTATTTAGGAAAAATATTTTGCTCTTTTCAAATTTAACCTTTTGCTCAATAGCTTCTTCATAAAATTTTAATATAGTTTTGATTATTTTTTCTTTAGGACTAAAATAAATGGTGGCTAAAATTGTATCGTCTACAAATTGTTGGTGAGTAACAACCCTAGACCTTGAAGATGGCTTGATTCTAGAGAGGAGACCAAGAGAGCTTGCTTTTTTGAGGGATCTCCCAAGGGCTTTAACCATAATGATGAAGAGGAAGGGAGAGAGTGGGTCCCCTTACCTTAAACCTCTGGAGCTCTTGAAAAAACCTATAGCATAACCATTAACAAGGATAGAAAACTAGGCATAAGTTAAACATTCTTTAATCAAGGCAATCCACTCATCATGGAATCAAAATTTGTCAAGGATAGCAAAGATAAATTCCCAGGATACCTGATCAAAAGCTTTGTTCATATCAAGTTTTAAGAAAAAACCAAGTTTCCTTCTCGTAGAAATTGAGTCGATGAGTTCATGGATTGTTATTATGCCATCAATGATATATCTCCGTCAGATAGAGGTACCTTGGTAATGATCTATAATTGTTGGGAGTGATTCTTTGATCCTATTAGCAATGGCCTTTAAGATGAGATTATAGAAGATATTGTAGATACTTACTGGTCTAAAATTAGACATGGATTTTTTGTTATGGAATTTGGGAATGAGCACCAAGAAAGTTGAGTTAATATCCCTAGGTAATGATTTGTTCAAATGGAAATCTAGAATAGCTATAGAAATATCTTGGCCCACTATATCCCAATAGTGCTAGAAGAACCTAGGAGGAAAGCCATCAGGTCCACGAGATTTATTGGGTTGCATAGAAAACATTGCATCTCTGATTTCATCATTGGTGAAAGATTTTAGGAGGCTGTTATTGAACTCTTGGTAAATGAGAGTTGGAATGTTCTATAGAGGAGCAATTTGAGCTTGAGGTTGACAAGGAGGGGCCTTAAAATATTTTCAAAACGTGACACAACCTCTTCCCTAATATCATGAATGTTGGAGGTTATTATCCCATCACTTATAAACAATTATCTGATTTTATTGTTGCTTCTATGTCTGAGTGTGGACATGTGGAAGAATTTGGTGTTGGAATCAACTTCCTTTAGCCATAGGGAACATAATTTTTACCTCTAGAAAAACTCTTTCCTGGAAAGTATGATGTGATACTAAAGTTTTTTTCTCTTTGCCTCAGATCAGGTTCCAAACTCCCATTTTGAATATTGTTTTCTACAACATTCAATTTATCAACAATCTCTTGTTTGTCTTGGAAAATATTCCCAAAGAATTTAGTGTTTCATACCTTCAGGTTATTTTTGATAAAGTGCAATTTTTTTCCAATTCTCTTGATTTTATCTTTATAAATTGAAAAAAATGGGTTTATATAAGGATGAATTTGTAATTATTTGAGATTATCTTTAGGTAAAATGAAGATTTATTCTAAAAAATTATGCAAATAATTTATTATTACTCATTTTGTGGTTTATAAACTTGTGAGAAATTCAAGTTTATAGAAAATGTTGTATTTCATTATACCCTCTCATCTAGACTACATAATTTGGTATTAGAGCCCAACAAGAAGAAAACATGACATAGATGAAGATAAAGAGTACATAGATGAAGATAAAGTGCACATAGATATGTTGATATAGCTGAGATGTTGAGAGGTATTACAAGCATATTTGACACAATATAGACAACACAAAGAATAAAAGTACATGTTGATGATGTAAGTGATGATGAAGAAGTTGAAGGTCAAGAGCCTAAAGAAGAAGACAAGATGGATGAGCATAAGAGAATATTTTTAAGGCAATTTCAAATATGGGTAGTAAACCAAAAATTTATACTCCTTATTATAGTGAAATTTTAGATTATATGGATATTATAGACTGGGTCACAAACATGGAGAAATACTTTGGATATGAGTGAATGGAGGACAAAGAAAAAGTGAACTTTTCTTGCACTAGGATAAAGGATCACACATTCATGTGGTGGGATCATGTACAAATTGAGAGACAAAGAAAAGGTAAGGTAAAAATTAAATCTCACAATATAATGGTTTCTAAATTGAAGGCTAAATTATGACAATCAAAATATTATATGAGTATATTCAAGAAATTGCAAAACCTGAAGCAGAAGGAGATGAATGTGAAAGAGATAGGTCCCTCTTTCCTCTAATTAGTAATTAGTTAGGTTTTATTTTAGTTTTTTCTAATCAAATAGATGCCTTAGATTTAGGATTGGATTTTTTTGAGGTTTTTTAAAAACCTCACTCATATTTTATGTATTTTTTAGAAAAACCCATTTCCTTCTCTCTTTCAATTTTTGTTGTCCAATAGCAATGCTATTGAGAGGTTAGACTACTTAGCTATTGTGGAAGAAAAAAATAAGATATTAATTTTCTTCAAATAAACCCTGATTCTAGAGAAATTATGGGTAGGATTTCATGCATAACAAAGACCTCCAAGCCACTTGACAAAATTGGTCCAACTTTTCTATTGCATAGGCATGATAGGAAGGCATAATTGGTTATGTTGAACAAAATGGTTGTCTAGGGAAGACCATAAGAATTATGGATAGACTTTCAACATTCCTATATTCTTTACAAAATTTTAGGGGGGTCCCAATTTAATGTTTTTGTCCATTTTTCCTATATGTACTTCAAATTTTTGTTTTAAAAAATATCATTTCCCTTTATTTTTCAAAATTATAAATTTTATTGTAGATAATATTATCTAAAGTGGATAATTTGCATGGATGGTTGGCACATGTTCATATCTACATCAGCATAAAATAAGCCTGCATAAGGTGCATTTGATAATATTTAAGTTTCCTAGTACTTGCTTCCCTTTAAGGCTTAGTGCTTAGAGGTTTGGATAGCTTGGCCCCTTTAAGATGTTGGGATATGGGAGGTCCTAGGTTTGATTCACTCTCATACCATTCACTTTCGATAATTGATGATGTGGTACTCAATGATGACATGATACTTGGTGATGATGTGGAACCACCTTTGCACAACAATCATGACATGGTAGGACTATATGGATGCCACATGTTAGTCCATATAGTTGAGATGATAACTAGTGCATGAATATTGATGTGACACATGGTAGTTGATATGGTATTCCATATAAATAATTTGGTATTAGATGCACAAATATTAAGGTAAAACATGGTACTCCATACATGTATGAGGCACTAACATATCTAGTCATATGGAATGAATTTTGAGGTGACACATGTTACAGGTAAGGAATGAAAAGTGCCAACATGACTAAATTTTATTGGTCTAATATGGAAAACCATGCAAATTTAATATGAGCTTGATCAATCATATTCAACCAACTCAATAAACTAATAAGTAACTCACACATTCAACAACAAACCTGGCAATGCATAAATTTTAGAGCAAATTAAGAAGTGAAAAATGACATAATATGGTTTATAGATCATGTAAAAAATTAGATCATGATATGTGGTATCATGTGATTGATTGATATGCTATATAATCATTGCATGTTTGGTACCCCTTATCCACTCATGCAATGACACATGGCAATCTCTCGTTCACTATAGGTACTAATATTTTTTTATTAATTTCAAATATTTGATAATAATTTTTTTATTTTTTAATTATTTTGGGAAAAAACTTTTGAGGGCCATAACTTTTGCATATTCAAGCATTTTTCAGCATGTGCTTTTTTTTTAATTGTATGGTTTTTAGATTTTCTTATATTGGTTATTTTGCTTTTGGTCACAACTACACATAGATTTTTTATTTTTGATAAAATAGTTATGTATCATCATGTGGCCTTGTTGAGTGGTCCTAATTGTGCTACTTGGATCATAAATATTGAATCTCTAATCTAAAGCAAGAGGTTACTCAAATATGTGAATGAGGAACCTCATGAAACTGATACTAAAGAGGTGAAGGTGCTTTATAGAGACAAGAAGGATTAGGCTTATGGTGTTGTTACTCTTCTTGTTGACAATGTATATGACACCCATCCTTCTAAAAATTTGGATCCTAAAGCACAAATTTGATAACTTTAGTGGCTATGTGATCAATCGATTAAATTCTAAGCTTATAACCTTGTCTAGGGATTCATAATGATGTGTATATCAATCGATTAAAGAAACTACAATAGGATATATAAATTGTAAAAGAACTACCCAAGGAGACAAGAGAAGGATAGAAATAATTGGAAATGGAAAGGAACACTAAACTACACAATATTATCTTTAGCAATGTGTTCAAAATATTTACGATAATTGCTATTGCTTTCAATATGCTTTGTATGTACTTTCCAAATTATTTAGTACCACATATTGATGAGGTATTTAAGTACTTTTTGCATCATCAAGATAGGAAAAATGTGCAATAAAAATTGTGTTTTTAATCAAGCTCACCCAAAAGAAACTATTGCTAAAATTTAAAATAACAAAAATTTCAAATAGAATGAGAAGAAGCCTAACTCCTAAGAAGCCTTTCAAGAAGCCTATTTGCGAGTTTTGCAAAAATGAAATAGAAGAGGTAAACATTTTTAGAATATGGATCAAGAAACTTGAGGAATCAACAAGAATAATGGGTAAGGTGAGGACGATTTTGCTAGATAAACATCACAAACTCATGATATTGTTCATTTTGCATATTGGACATCCACCTCTTTGGATGAGTAAATAGCAAATTTAGGGGCTACAAGATGCATAATGAAGCAAAAACATCTTCATTATAGCTATAAAAAAACTCATGGATGGGAACACTTTATGATTAGAGATGACTCCTCATTGTAGGTTGTTGAGAGTAGAGATATTAGGATTGTATCTTTGTCATTTGATAAGGTATTTCATGTTTCTAATATTGGTCATTACATTTCATATATTTATTGTATTAATCATACAAATAATAAGATAGAAACATGGACTAATAGATGGGTAATTAGGGATATAAACAATGGGTTAAATAATTTATTTTTGGTTATTGTGATGAGACTTACCATATGTATTAAGTTAGGAGAAAGAGCTACTCTTGTCACTATTTCTAGCAAGAAAAACTATGTTGCTATGGTTGCACATGCTGATAATGATTTTCAAATGTGGCATCATAGGCTTTGGTATCTTAGATATGGTTCCTTGAGCTACATGAGACAACATTAAAATACTATTATAATTTCATGTATATATCATCCAAGTGGTGCATGTGAGGGGTGAAATTTGGAAAAACATCATAAGGGGACCTTTTTGGAAGGGATTACAAGGTGAACATCTCATCCTTTGAACATTATACATAGTGATATTTGTGGATATATGGGCATATAATCTTCTCCTTTGGAGATCTTACATAGTGATACCTATGGACCTATGGGTACATAATACCTTTTAAAAAATAGATTCTTCTTTTAATTGATGATTAATCTAAATATGTATGCACATATATTATCCACACTAAAGATGATATTTTTATGAGGTTTACGATCTTCAACACTCTTGGTAAAAAGTAGCTAGATAGGAGAGTCAAATGTCTCGTGACAAATAGATATGGTGAATATATTATCTATGTTTTTTATAATTTTTATATTCTCATATGTGGAATTGCATATCAAAGGACTATTTACTATACTTCTAAATAGAATGGTATGGTTGAGAGGAAAAATATAGTACTCATGGAGATGGAACTATATAATATTTATGCCAAGGGAGAAGATGATAAGTTATGGGATAAGGCTATCACATGTACAATATATATCATAAATAAGGTTTTTACCAAGCTAGTCTAGGGTATGACATATCCTGAGAGGTTGAAAAGGGATAAGCTAGATGTATCCTAATTTTGTATCTTTGGGTCTTCAACATGGACTCACATACCTAAGAATATTTAGAAGGAGCAACCAAATATTTATAAGTGTATATTTTTGAGGTATTTTGATACCTCAAAGGCATATCATCTTTATGATCCTCAAAGGAATGAGATTTTGATCAAAAGAGATGTCATATTTGGTGAGATTATTCAAGGTACTTCTTTCATCTGTTCACCAAAAATTTTAGCTACTATTTTTTTGACATTTTTTTTTCTATTTTAGACTCGGAAGGTTCTTTTGACACTTGTCTGGCTATGTTATTATTAGAGCATATTATTCTTATTTATATTTTTTATGTTGTTATTATTTATGAATTAATTTGAATCCTTCATAGATAGCATCTCAAGTAGCTTCCTCTTCTCTAGGAGTAGGGTAGGATGATCAAGACACATAAATTTAGAATGCTTTGCTATTCCATTATGATATGAGTGATGATAATTTGGATGCTTAAATTTTAGTTTTTGATGTTTAAATAACTTAGGTTACACATGATTCTTTGATTTGTCTAACACCCAAGTCGGTTATGATGCTTCTAAATGATGACTAGTCTATTCTATGTCTTGAGAAACATCATAATGTTAATTCTTAAGTATTACTTTTGAAGGTATCCTATTCTCAATATCCTTTCACATATTCTTAGGCTAAGGGAAATCCAAAATTGGAAGATGTTATGACAATATAATATGAGGAATTAATGAAGAACATGACTTGGTATTTGATCCCTATTCTAGAAGGGAAGAATATAGGACCAAATACATGCTAGATAGATAGTTAGAGAAGTATAAGGTATGTATTATTGCTGAATGATTCTATCAACAAAAGGGATTAGACTATTCTAAAACTTTAGGATAATTCTCTACATTACTACCTCTTACGGATGTATGGTTTATTATATGGATGCGAAGAGTACCTTTCTACATGTGGAGCTTAAGGGGTCTAATACATTGATTTTTTATTTGAATAGTTCCTTTTATAGACTTAAGTAGGCTTCTTATGGATGGTATGATTTCAGTGCTATGAGGTTAAACACAATGTTTACACTAAACATTAATATAGGAAAACTTTAGTGATTGTGTTGTATGTTGATGATCTTCTCATAATTGAAAAATAGTCCACTCTAATTTAGGACATGAAGTGATGTCTTGATTCCATATTTGATATGACATATTTGGGAATTTTATTTTTGCATATTTATATTGATTACAAAGAATCTAGCATCACTATTTATCAACTCATGTATGCTTTGGATCTTTGTCAATGGTTTAGTATGGATGAGTGTAAGACTCCTCATAATCATTTTACCTTAGGACTATTTTTTTTGGATGATTTTAATACACATTTGGTTGATAATGTGCTATATTTATATCTTATGGGAGGACTTCTCTATCTTAGTCACATTAGACAAGATATATCCTTTTCTATTAGCTATTTTTCTAGATACATGTAGGTATCCCAAGGGAGTCACTAGAGAATAGCTAAGAGGATTATTAGATGCATTATATGGACCTATAATATGTGTATTCACTATTTTATTAGCTACTCTTTAACTTTGACAAGTTTTTTAGGTGATTATTAGGAAGCTAACTTGTATGGTTGGTGGTCCACCATAGTATTTATGTTCTACTTCGGATCCTTCTTGGTTTCATATTGTTCTAGATTCAAATATACTATTTTTATACATAAAGGCTAAATATTGTGCTTCTAATGAGGAAGATAAGCATATTAGTTTCATTATTATAATTTTGGAGGAGATTAATATTTCCTAGAGCTTTATAAGCACCCTTTAATTTGATAATTAAATCACCCTTCAAATTATCTACAATCTATCATTCCATGAGTGGAACAAGCACATAAAAATATGGATGCACTTTGTGAGATGACTTCATGTTCATGGGATGCTAGATCTAGTGTTTGCACCTTCACTAGAGTTGGTAGCAAATATTTTGATGAACATAATACCCTAGGTTTATTTTATGTATATATAGGATATTCTTGGAGTTGGAGAGTGCTTCTTAAGGGGTGATGCAAATTAAGGGTCTTTCTCCATATCCCTTGCTTATCTTAAGAGGGATATTGGAATATATGGTGGTTAATATTCTCTTGAGACCACAATCAATTATTTATACTTATATTTGTTATATTTATTGTTTGGGCCGACATAGACCTTAAAAAATGAATCATGTGGTTAATTTTTTGTAGTATTCTATTCCTAAAGGTCAGTCTCACAACCTTGACATAAAGGAATCATGTTTTTTGGGTTTAAATAACATTTTAGACCTATAGTTTGTTATTGGTTTGAGTGTAATTTAATTCTCTTTAATTAATATTATTTTGTGTCCATAGACACCCCATTATATTCAATATTATTTTTTGTTCTATATATTCCTTTTGTTAAGAAATACTAGGTGATGTTAGGTTCCATTTATTTGTAGAAATTGGTGTGAAATATAAGAAGAATAGAAGGGATTCAACCCTCTTAAGAATTTCATTGAGTGAAATCACCTCTTACAATCTTGTTATGATGTGATGCTAACATAACCATTACTTGCATCAACAACAAGAGTTTTTGAAATGTTCAATGAGACCTCAACATGGTATTTCATAGAAATTATTAGAGGTTTCATAGAGAAATCATAGATATGGTTAGATGTATAATTTTAGATCAATATCTTGAGCATTCTAGAAAAAAAAAAATCTAGCAATATTGATAACATGTTATTGCATTATGATTTCATTATTTAGGAAACCTACAATTTGATCACAAATATTGCATTTTGGGTGACCTTTTCAATAATTTTATAGAATTTACCTAGGATTTATATTAAAGTTGTATATCTAAACAAAATTACATTTTGATCTATATTTTATTTTTAAAAAATGTCCATCCACATCATAGATCTAAAACCCTACACTATAGATTAATTGATGGAAGGGGTTTTGAAAGGGTCGTCAAATCTTTTACAAAAAGAGATAACCCCTAGAGAGGGTCCTATAAGGTGAAATATCAAGAACAAAAGGGAGTAGATCATAAATAGAGCCAAAATAGGGGAAGACCCTAAAACATATCATAAATAAAAACAAAAGTGAGAAAGAGAAAACCAAATAAGAAGAGAAGAAAGAGTAGGGCCAAAAGGATCAATCAACTTCGATAGTGGTTGTTATTTTGAATCATCATCCCCATACTTCTTCCTAAATCCTTTGAATACGGAAGTAGCTAGTTGAGCAAGAGAGATGAATATTTTTACCACCCAGCATGTCACCAAGTTGATCATTGAATTCCCAAATATAACCTATTTTGTTTATGAAGGGTACACACATATCTTGGAAGGGTTTTCTAGTAGGGGAGTACTACTTTGGGTAACAACCTTACAAGGAGGATTCCATAAGGGTGGACTTCCATGCTTAATTTTTTGAACCATGGGGATAGAATTCATAGCTTCCTCTGATAATTGATGAAGCTCAATTTGAATTGGATACTTTTTCCTCTTTCTTAAGATCGACATAGGAAAAGGAAGGGAAAAATTAAACAACCTTTCCATCAATGGAATTAACATGTAGGAGGGAGTGAGGGAAGTTAAAATTCTAGATAGAGAGGTCCTCCTGGATGAGACCCAAATTGGCGAAAGTGTTGGTAGTTTGGTTGCCTTTATGATAGACATGATGGGTGAGGAAGTTGTCTTAGACACCTCCATAATATGATCAATGCTTCAAATTTGATATTGAGTGCCCTTCAACATCTTGATTATGTTCGGTCCTCATCGAACTGAATGCTTGTCCCTTTCTTGGTGTTTTCAGCGATGTAAAAGGTTTAAAATTATTGTGGCATGGAGGTTATAGGGGCGTACTACAGGAATATTTGTGTGGCAATTTTTGAGGCAAACAACACAAAATATTGTGGTGGTCATAAAAGCTGGACAACCTGCCTAGATTTGTGGCATCTACTGATTCCACCATGTTAAAAAAAAAAACATCTTGATTATGTTCATGGACTCTCCCTCAATAATTATCTTGTTGGAAATAATGTTATCAAGAAGAGCAATTACTTGGTATAGGGCCCTAGATTTAGTGAAATCACTTGTCTGATTTCCAAGGTTTTTAGCATAAGAAAGCAAAATCTAGCCTTTGTCATTTCTAAAAACACTACCAACTCCCATAGAACCTATATTTTCCTTGGCTAATCCATTGAAGTTTAATTTTATCCAACCTAGATGGTAAGGGGTCCACCTAACCTTTTATCTATCCACTTTATTAGGGGTTGGGAGGGTAGAGGAAAGAGGAGGAAGGCCAAGAGACACCACCACCCTAGTATTAGAGTGAGATCATAGAGGAGTTTTCTTTCACTACTTCAAGAATTTTTATTCTGATGGATAGGTGATCTCTAGACTCATTCTAGAATTCTTTGTTATTTATTTACTTTCATATTCTCCAAAGTAAGTGGGGAAGATAAATGGTCCACAAATATCTCATCCTTTGACCAAAAAATAGGGAATAACATTTAAGGCACAACTGTCTAATACAATTGGATTGAACACAAGCATATCCAAAGAAATTAAGAAATAAATTGAGGATTACCTAGGATAAAGGGTATCCAAGGAAAATACGTTGGATGGATTCAAAATTTATTTTGCACAAATAACATCTGCTGCACATTTGCATTCCTCTATATTGAATATTATCAATGGAAATGATCTTATTTTAAAAAATTAGCAAGAAGAAGAAGGCTATCTTGGGGGTAATATGTTTGAGCTAAAATTTTTTGATAGGAAACCAATAATCACCCTTTTATTTTTCAAGATAATAAGTTAATTTGACTAAATAGAAAACATATTTTCCTATCTTCCAAACAAGGGAATCCTGACTCTCAAATATTGGAATGAAGGAAGTCCTTAGCATTCTAAGGATGTTTTTTCAAGCCTTATATTTCCTATTATTTAATTTACATCTTGTAAAAGACTTCCATACTTATTTTCCCATTAATAAGTTCAATGAAATCAAAGACTTTTTTTCCAAAGATGCAGTCTATAAAAGGATTCATGATGGCAAGATCAGGAATCTCTATGAGAGGAGAGTCCAAAATCCATGAGTCCTTCCAAATTTAATATAGTTTCTAGTGTCCAAATTTCATCTTTCTCCTCTTTGGAGGAGTTTCCTAGTCTTGAGGATGAATTTCCAAAAAGAATATCCTATGGAGGGAAGCACATCCTCTTGGAAATTGCTACCCTGCCAAAGGTATTTCATAGAAATCGCTCTTTTTGAGGAGTCTCCACCCCTGTTTACCAATTAGGGAATTATTCATCTATTTCACTTTTATAAATGACAAACATCCCTCTTATTTCTTGGAGTAGATCTATTCCAGAAAACTAGATGAAATCTTTTGTGGTTATCTAGCCTAGACTAAAGGAAGGATTTCTAGATTTGTTCATTTTTTTGACAAATGGATGGAGAGATTTTAAAAAGAGAAAGAAAAATTATTGGAATACTTTGAAGATTATATTTAACAAGATGAAAGTTTCCCACTTGGGTGAGGAGAGCTCCTTTCCACCCAAACAATTTTTTCTACATTCTTTTGAGAACACAATTCCATAGGCCAGCATGACACTTGCCATAAAAGAGAGGTAATCCTAGGTAGGTAGAAGGAAGCTCCAATATTGCATAGCCTAGGATTTTGGTAATTTTTCTTTATATAAATACTATATAAGGATGACAAAGTTATTAAATAAGAAGACAACTATGTCTAGCAAATAGTTCCTATAGGATAGTTGGTAGAAAACAAAGTGATAACTAGTAGATGACATAATGACAATTGGTAGAGAAGACATGGAAACTCCAATCAAGATGCCTCAAACCCATGATTCTAGACACACCTAATCCTTTGAAAATAGGATTTGAAAGCTAAAAGGATATGATATAACTATCTCATACCAAAAAAGTAAGAAAGAGTTCCTAGATTTCCTCCTGCACCTAATAAATAGTAAGGTTGACTACTATTATAGGGTTAAAGTTATTAGATTTATTTTAGCATGTAATCTATTTTGGTTTATGCTATTAGAACTTGTAAAAGGTAGGAATAAGATATTGTCTATAAATAAAACATCCTATATTTTAATAGGAATTGAAATTTTCTAGAGCATAAAAATAGGAAATTAATCTATTCATTTTCAAATGGTATCCATTGTAAGCAATTTCTACCTAAGGATTTTTAGCATTAATAAAGTTTTATTTTGATTAAAAACATTTTTTTATATTTTCTTGCTTAAATTTGTATTTCTTATAATTATGCTAAATTAAATTTTATAGTTAATTAGCAATTAGTTATAGGGAAAAATATAGATCTAGGTTGTCTAGGTAGGGTCCATCATGTTTGAATAGATTATCTTGAATTTATGTCCCTGCTCCCTAGAAATTAGACTATAGATAGGTTTAATTGTTTTATTTAGTTCCTAGATTTTAGTTGTAGAGATTCTTTAGTAATTGTTGATTGCTAAAAATATAATCTCACACTTGCACCTATTTATAGCATAAACATGGGAATTTTCCTCTCATGTGGAATTGCTTAAGAGAAAAATACCTCAAAAGAGAGTTGGATCTCAAAAACTACAAAGGAAAAGTGAATAAAGGAAACAAAAACAAGACAAACAAGAAAGATAAAAGGAAAAAGAGGTGATACACCAAGATAAAATGATTGATTGATCCACCTAAAACTTTGTAAGAGACACAATACAACACACATAGAACATAAAATAGATCTTGAAACAACTACAAGAGGTATGGTGAGGTGAACCAAGGGCCAATGCCACATGAAATTCAACCCAAACTAAAAATACACAGATACAATTGAAATAGTATTTGAATTAATTTTGCGATGTTATAGATGCCAGCCCATGATAGAAATGAATCAGAAACCCAATAAAGACTTGGAAAAATGACAAGAGTCTTTTTCTTGCTCTTCTATTTTCCACATGGATTAATTATTTCTATAAAAAAATTACAGTTTTTCCCTACCTACTTTACAAATTTGTAGGACTTTTACATAATTTATCACCCACTTTCTAGACTTGCAGAACTTTTACATATTTTCCCATCTACACTCCATATTTGAAGGACTTTTAAATATATTCTCACCCAATTTCCATATTTGTAGGACTTTGGATAGCTAATAAAAGAAGGAGATTTAAATAATTTTTTAATAAAAAATCATGTGGTATTTTTACTAAAAAACATTTTTTGTCGTGGGAAGCTTGGAAGTAGGCATCGACCTAGGCTTAGGCATCAACTTGGGTGTAGGTACTTATTTGGGTGTAGGTACCAACTTGGGTGTAGGTGCCAACCTAGGTGTAGGCACCTCTGTGTGTAGGCATCACTCTAGGTGTAGGCACCAACTTAGTTTTAGATACCACTACGCTCACCTAGGAAGTTAGCACAAAATGATCCACCACATTTTGTCAGATCTTCAATTGGTGCAATCAAAAATAAATTTGAGGAGGCTAAAAATTTATTAATATTTTGGTGATTCTTGGGGAACACATGCCTACAATGTGAAGAGAACCCAAAATACTAGGTAGCATTAACATCCATTGGAAACAAAGTCATTAACATCTATAGATTTGCAAAAGAACCAAAATTCCACACTTTAATTTTACAATAGAACTGCTAGAAATAACCTCTACAAAAAAACAAGAACTGCATGAAACAACCAAATACAATACAAAATAAAACATTCTTCACAAGAAGTAAGAGGTGTGTCAAAATACTTAGGAAACACAATAGAAAAGAAAACTAAAACTATGAAAACCTACCTTCACTATTTATAAAGCCCATGTGCTAACCAACCCCAATTTTAAAAGGAATTTCATTTTGTATGCTGTTGTGGGGAGAGCATAGTATTGTTGTTGTTCTTACATAGGAAAACAACGTGATGAAGGAGAACATGATATGGAAGAAGATCAGGAGCATACGATTTTAGCTAGTCATAGTCCCATGCTATGACATCATCATATTTTTTCCATTTTTAAATGAATATAATCTCTTGATTTGAATAATTACACTTACTAAGCATAATGATTTTGTTCGGAGCAACTTGGACATCTTGGAAAGCAATGATTTTTTTTCTCATTATTTTTTGTTTACCATTTTATTGATCATCAAGAGTGAATAGACTTTCCAAAGTAGAGAATTACTTTGTAATATTGTTTCTATGAACCTAAATAATATCACTATCCTATGTCTACTGCAACGTAACCTAAATATCCTAAGAAATTTATCCTCTTAAATAATAAAATTTACTATTTGCTTATTGGAGTCAAACATCTTCCAATGTTTATCCTTATTAGAAACTAAGGGCCTAATGATTGAATTTACATGCTACTCTTTCATATTGAATAAATCAATAGGTAGCTCATATTGTGCCACCATAGCTACTATTCTATCAGCTACTTGATTCTTCTTCATGGGTACTATTTGCATATTCAAGGCATAAAATCCTTCAAGTAGGTCCAACACCCTATGTTTTTATGCTTTTAGAATCTTACTCTTATTCTGAATCATGAAACATTTGTAACAATTTCACACCTCTTTTATCTACTTGTAGAAGTCCAGGAATTGGAGCTTCATATTTTACCATGTTGTTAGTGGAGCTAAACTAGAGGTTGAATGAATGGAGGAATGACTCGTCAGATTGAGAGGTTATAACTACACCAACACTAGAACCTTTCTTACATCTAGCTCCATAAAAATGCAAATTTTAGAAACCTTCTATTTGTTATTCTATTTTCATGACCTCTGGCATCGTGCTCTTTTCATCCAAGATATAGTAGATTCCCATGAAATCCTCATAAAAATTGTCTTATGGATCATATCTATATAACTCATTTTACCACTCATCGAGATAAGTATTAGGAATATGATGTGTTTGGATTTACTCAAAATAACTATCTAACTCCATGGTTGTACAATTAATTTTAGGTTTGAGATCATGAATTTCTACATGGAAATGAGAGATAGGCCTTGTTGATATGAAAAACATGGTGCCATATCTTATGGTTAAGGACATATTGGACCAATATAAGGATATATAACCACCTAAATTTATTGTGAAATCCCTAGATATGCATAAAATAAACATAGGTGAAAGGTCTATGAATGGTATATCCTGTGTAATGGTAAGGTTGGGGTAGACATGCAAAGTAAGGTCTAAATTCCTAATCACACCGAATTTTCTAACTATGGTGCCATCTAGTTGCATGACTCTAGCATTCATAGGCTTGATTGATAGTACTAAAACATTAGCTATTCTCTTAGGAATTACATAACTACTAGCTTCTGATTCAATCATGCAATTATGGACCAAATGCTTTACTATGATGAGGGTTATATAGAAAGGATGAGGTTTGATTTGTTCATGTACCTCATTAGGAGCCATATGCATCATATTTATAGCTTCTACAATAGACTTTTTTGTCTCTTTAGGTGCTAAATGTACATGAATTAGAGCTTCTTTGAGGAGATCCATTTATCTTGGCATTGCAAGAGCATCCCACATAGAAAATTGTAAGCTAGTATTCGTGATTTGCTCCACCAAGTTGATAGGCTAATTCTTCTATGTTTGTTGTGTAGTAAAATCATGTCTTGGCCTCTCAAAAATTGGACAAGTAGGCCTATTTTACAACATTCTAATAGACTATTGAATTAAAATCTACTAATTTCTCCAATCTAGAGTATCCTTTAATGTGACTGTAGGCTATTATCTAACATTGGTACTAGGAGGTTGACGGATGTGGCTACTTGTGATATATAAGGACCATCAATTAAAACCATCCCTTTAGATATAATATTATAGTCAGACTATACTTTCTTCATAGGTTGATTACCCATAGTTTGATTCACTACACGATGCTCATTTTATTGTCAATACATCAAATTGCTATCAAGAGTTGATGTAGAAGGATGTTAATATTGGTATTGTTACATTGTATGATAGTTAGTATCCTATGCCACCAAAGGTCTGCTACTATTTCCATATACATAACTATTTAGATCATTAGGTAATTGATAAGGCAGAAACCATCTTTGTTTCTCAACTAAGTTTTTGCATAGGTACCAGGGCATGATTTGGATTGATAGCAATAGGGAACTTAGCTTATAAAGGGGTCTAGCTAGATGTGCATGATTTTGATATGGAGGTCAATGTTGATAATGAGGGTAGTATGGCTGGAAATACCTCTAACAAGGTTGATTTTGTTGCTTATCTAGAATTTTGAGCTTGTTGCCCATTTTTTTGACCAATTTCAACAGATCATTCATTTGGTCATTTGATTGACCAGAAGTGCTAGGTGCATTCTCATTAATTGGTAATGCATTAATTGCTGGAATATTAGTATAATATTTAGAGAATAATGGGCTAGGTACAGTCACATATGGAAATAGAGGTATAGGAAGCCTAGGGGCAATCCTACCACATTGCACTAAATAATTTTTAGCTTGGACAACCTTTTCATATGCATCAAGCAATGTATTAACTCCCATAGTTTAGATGTTCATACCTATATCAAGACTCAAGGATCTAAATAAATATAAAAAATAAATAAATAATGCATTTGGCCCTACCTGCATGGGTACTCTATCCTATGTCCTCTGGAATCTGAAATTAAGATTTGTAATATGCTCATTGGGAGCTCTTTTGATGGTAGTTAGCTACTCCATGAGTGACAAGCTATATAATTTATCCTTGAAATACTTGATTAGCCTATCATCCAAGTCATCCCAAGTTGTGATGGTACGAATAGGAAGGCTTCTAAACCTTTGAAGGGCTGTACCCTTCAAAGAAGATGCTAACAGTCTAACCTCCACATTATCTCTAGTCACATTATGTATTGAGCATAGATTTGCTATATTTTGAAGATGTTGCACTGGAGTCATTGAGTTTTCTCTAGTATAATAAGGTATAGATTTAAGGGTTCTTACTAGAATATCATCATGTGTTGTCAGGTCCAATGGACTACCCTGATTGAAATAAGGATAGGCTCTAGGTGGTTGTTGAGCCATGAATAAAATAGGATAGTAGATCCTTTAAATAAAGGGAGAGCAAAAAACTTGAGTCCTTCCTCATATTTTTCTCCTTGAGGTATTAAAATAGAGTTTCTAAAATTGGAATCTACATTCTCTTCTTGAACTTCTTGTAGACACACCCTCATAAAATGAGGATGTAATCATAGGTCTAGTCTTTCTAACCAGAAAATTTACCAAATACTTACAAAAATTGAAGGTCTACAACAATGAGGGGAAATACCAAACCTCAAAATTGAAACTCAAGGTAATAAATATCTTATAAAAGATTTTTTTAAAAGAAAAAAAAATAAGGTAGATCTAGATTAGTTCTTTCAGAAGAGTCGCTAGGTGATTTAAAAAATGCTTCAACAAGCACATACTAGTCAAAACAAACACCAAATCTAGACTAATTTGAAATATAAAACAAATTTGTATAAATATTTTATAGTAAGACTTTATATTTGTCCCACCAGGTGTGCCAAAATTGTTGACTGCTAAAAATATATGCTCACACTTACACTTATACATAGAATCAACATGGGAATTTTCCTCTCATGTGGGACTACTTGAGAGGAAAAAACCTCCAGAGAGAGGTGTCTCTAAAACCCTACAAAGGTAAAAGAGGTGATACACTAAGAGAAAATGATAGATTGATCCATCTAAAAATTTGTAAGAGACATATTACAACACACATACACACAATATAAAACAAATTGTGAAACAAATTGTGAAACAACTACAAGAGGTATGGTGAGGTGAACCAAGGGCCAATGCCACATGAAATTCAATACAAACTAAAAATAGATAGATACAACTCAAATAGTCTTTGAATTAATTATGTGATGTTACAAAGTCCATATCGTGATAGAAATGAATCAATAATCTAAGAAATACGTGGAAAATATCTCTTATAGATAAGAGCATTTTTCCCGATCTTCTATTGTCCACACAAATTAATTAACACTTTGCATATTTTCCCTACCTACTTTCTAGATTTGTAGGACTTTTACATAATTTCTCATCCACTTTCTAGATTTATAGGTTTACATATTTTCCCATCTACTTTCTAGATTTGCGGGGCTTATAAATAATTTCTCACCCACTTTCTAGATTTGCAAGACTTTGGACAACTCATAAAAGGAGGAGATTTAAACATTTAAAAAAAAAAATCACGTGGTATTTTTAATCTTAAAAAGTCTCTATCATGGGAAGTTTTGAAGTAGGTATCAAATTGGGTGTATACATCCTCTTGGGTGTAGGTGATGCTCTAGGTGTAGGTGCTAGCCTAGGTGTAGATGCTAGACAAGGTGTAGTAACCCTTGTGTGTAGGAATCACTCTCAGTGTAGACACCACTCTTGGTGTAGGTATCGCTCTAGATGTTGGCACTAGCCTAGGTGTAGATGCCACTATGCTTGCATAGGAAGATAACACAAATTGGTCCACCACATACCACTAGATATTCAATTGGTGCAACCATTAATGAATTTGAGAAGGAGGCTCAAAATTCATTAATATTAATTTCTAGTTCCTAGATTTTAGATATAGAGAAAATAACCACTTAACTGAATAAAATCCTTTCATTGGCTTATACATAGTAATATCTCTTTTAAATTTGTAATCTTGGTTGATAATTAAAGTGGAAAGTTGGGGCCTAATATAAATTGTCATTACCACTACAAACTATAATTATTGTCATATCATTTAAGTAATGGATATTACATTTCATTAGTAAGATCAATATATTATCCAATATAGAGCATGGATGGATTTTAATAAAATATTACTTTGCTACATAGATAAAATTCTTTCCAACAAATATTTCCAATCTAAAAATGATAATTTAGTTCTGAGGACAAATTATCAGCATATTTGGTTTAACTTAGTTATTATTACTAATAATAAAATGGTGTTCCTTGGGAAGAAGTTGATGCAGTTTGATCTAGAATAATATTACATATGAAGACATATTCCAAACATTATCCCCATAGGAATAGACTAGGTGAATCAAGACCATGATCTATATTCTAAAAAGGATGATAACTAAATTACGAAGGGATTGATATCAAGAATGGAAGAATTCATTATAGGTAGATAATGTGGCCTAGAAGGCATTAATTGATAATTCTCCATATAATTTGGTATTTTAAAAGGAGGTGGGATTACCTATTAACTTGTAGACCCCCTCACTTTGAATGACTAAACAATTATATATCAAATATTGTAAATTCTCTTTCATGCAATAAAATTTGGATCAATTGTTATTCATTGAATAAGAATGATAAAAAGGTTTTTGCAAATTTCAATCACCATAAAAATGATGAAATTTTGGTTTGACAAAAGGATGAAAAAGGTTGATATCAAGGTTAGGGATATAGAATTAAAGTTGGATGAAAAATAGTTAAATCTAGAATCATGTGATGTTCAAATCACTATAGGATGGTCCATGTCAGATAACTAAAATTAGTGGCATCAATGTATATGTTGTGATAATATTAGATGGTTAAAAAATATCCATTTTAATAGATGAATAAGAATTATAATACATATTATCAATGTGGGCCCCATGATTTGAAATTCTAAAAATGCACATATTTCATTTCTACATGTCCCATTTATTATATCTTTCTATCAAAAAATATAAAATAATAAATAAATAATGATAGAAAATAAATAAAATAATAAAATAAACAATGATAAAAATATCAAATCAAATAAAACAATAAAAATAATTGAATAAAATAGAAAAGTAAAATAAAATAAAATTTAGGTCTGAGGGCTTGGTTCAAAGGTCAAAATACTTCTATAGGAGTATGAAGACCAGTGTTCCAATCCCTCAGGCCCTATAGTATTAGTGGGCGTGTCGCATAAGTGTAGCCAACTATGTAAAAGGTTTACCCAATGCAACTAAACATTATAGTGGTAACAAGGAGCAAGATTTCAAACCCACAATGAGATGTAGAAAATTGTAACCAGTTACTGATTCCTCTAGTAAAATAAAAATAAATAAAATATAATAAAATTCCCCCATTCCTACTAGAGTGAAAATATCTATTGATATTTCAAGACCCATAATTTGCTTCATGCAATTCTTTACATGGTAATTCTTAAAAAATCTCTAAAGGTTGATTTAAATTTATGTTCCCTTTTCAAGTAATCCATCCTATTTGGGATAAATTCATTCAAATTAACATCAATTCAATAAGTGAGTTATAATGATCTATTTCTCTAATACACTATTCGACCAATTTGCAAAAAATATGACTAATTGATATTGATAAAGTGGATTGATGTAGGTTTGTATCATCGATGTCAAATGCCTTTGCTAGAAAAATTGAGCAACAGTCATAAAACACAATGAATGTGAAAGCAACTTAGATACAAAATTACTAAAATTCTAATTTAATGAATACACCATTAAAGGGTTAATTGGTGCCAAGAAAGAAAAGGGTAAAAACAACCCTTAAGTGAAGTTAATTAGCTATGTCTATGTTAAATATAGCTAATGCAACATTAAACCAAGAAGCAATGCAAATTGATTGATTTCCTAAGATCAAAAGGTGCAGAGGAAGAAGAAGAAGATTACATCATTATGGCATCATTTGCACCATATGAAATCACATGAATGACCAATTGAAAAAGGTGAAAGGTTAATATAAACAAGTGGTAGAAGAGGTAGTCAATTATAAGATTCAAGTAGAGACATAAAGTGATCATTCAACTTGCTAACACATAAAATACCTAACATGAATGTAATTTTATACGAAATTAGCATCCACCCATGGTGAAAGTAGGTCCTAAAATTTAAAATTAGGTCCTAATATTTACATTTATTGGTGATGCCTTTGGGGTCATATGATATTACCATTAGGATGAATTAGTTGAATAGTTGATAGGAACAAATTGAGTATTACACAAAACATGTTGAATGCATCTATTATTTAGAAGAAAAGTATACAAATAAATAAAGTAGCTCAACATATGTCGTTGGGGATGATTTAAGCAATGAAATATAAAATAAAATTTTAAAAGGAATACCAACTACTTTCTATAATGTTTCAATATAATAGAGTGAGAAGATAGAAATAGTGATACATTTCCACCCAATCGTCAAGTAATTTTATTATATGTTTCTAAATTGCTAGGATGACCTCTTGCAAGGGAGCTCAATTTTCTAATAGATCTTGTGCTTGAAATCAATCCAATATCAAAGGTGCTTATCTGATGATAAATAAGAAGTTAAGTGAATTAAATATACATCAAGAATTTTTAGATAAAGGCTTGACTTATCCTAAAATGTTTTAATGGTGGCACATGTAATTTTTTTTAGGAAGAAGGATGGATCAATGAGGTTTTGCATTGATTATATATATTCAAATAAATTGAACATTAAGAATAGGTTTCCTTTGTCCCACATCAATGACATATTTTATCAAATGAAACAAATAATATTATTTTAAATATTGTTCTAAGATCAAGGTATCACTAATTGTACCTCAAGGAGATTAACATCTACAAAAAAATATTTAAAATTACCACGGGAACTATGAATTCATGGTTATTTATTATGGAATAAACATTGTGTTAGATATATTTATGAGTTTGGTGAATAGTATCTTCAAGAAGTATTTGGATTAATTTACTATTGTTTTTTCAATGACAAATTGATCTAGTATGAGAATGAATAGAAACATGAAAAGCATTTGAGACTAGTACTATAATGCCTCAAAGAATACAATTTATATACAAAAATATCAATTTATCCTTCCCTCAAAAAGAGATATAATAAATGGGAAACATTATATTGGGACAATGAGTATAAAATGACCCATTCAAGATTCATGTCATTGGAAATTTGTCATCCCCTATCAATATTTTTAAAATCAAATTTTTATTAGATTTGTAAGATATTAACAAATATTTATCTAGGAAGATTTATTTTTTGACAAAGAAATGTAAGGCAATGTTTTAAGAGATAAAATAATCATTCAATAGTGAACATATTTTGATTATAGTTTATTATAAATATAAATTTATAATATGCACTGGTGCTTCAAAGGAATAGCGAATGTTCTAATTAATGATATTACATATGAATTATGAAAACTCAAAGATTATAAAGTGAATCATCTTGAACATCACCTTTTATTAGTTGTAGTCACTTATGATTCAACAATGTGGAGGCATTATTCATTGGGTCAAAAATTCAAATTGAATTCAAAAAACCAAATTGTAAGGTATATTTCCATACACATATTTCTAAATTCATGGTAATGTATATGGATGTAATTATTCTATGAATATGATTTTAGCATCTCCCATATCAATATAAATGAGAACAAGGTTGTATATGACATTATAAGTATGATACATGTATGTTAATTAATGGAAATAATTTTAAAACTAATATAAAAACTTAAGAATAATATTTAAGGAGATCCATGGTATAATGAAGTTAGAGATGATAATATTTTTTTTTGATAATCATAGATATTTTAGGTTTTGAGGATATTTATATGTACCATAAATAGGTGATATGAGAACTTGATATTAAATGATTCCCCTAAAGTACCATGTGTAGCCCATTCTTATGTGAAAAGGAAATATTTTTATATAATAAAATCATTATTTTTGATAGGGATGAAGACAGATGTCATAGTGTCAATGTGCAAATGTAGAACACCAACGCCCTATAGGAGTATTTTATCCACGTGAAATACTAGAAGGGAAATATATGTGGTGTCTGTAGATCTTATTATGAAACTACTATCTACTCAATAGAGGCATGACTTTATACTGGTGGTTTTAGATAAGTAGGCTAAGGTTACCTAATTTTGGCATTAAGAAATATATTTGAAGCTAAGAATATAGTTCAAGTTTTATGTTAAACAAATTATCTGACTTCATGGAGTATCAAAAGCATTTCAAAACATGTTGCATACTTAATTGAAGTTTAGTATAATATATTATCTTATGGAAATGAGAAGAAATAATAGTAATTCATATATTGGAAGATATGTTACAAATGCATGCAATAGACTACCCTAAATACTAGGAGAAGAATCTAAGCTTAGTTGAATTTTCTTATAATAATAGCTATTTTAATTCCATTGGAAGGATGCCATATAAAATATTATATCCAACAACTTGTTGAACACCTCTATGTTCAAATCAATCTGACAATAGATTTATCATTGGGCTAGAAATGGATAATGATATAAATGATTGGGTGGTCTTAACTAAATAAAGAATCATATAAAACCATGATATAAAAAGAGTTATGTTGATTCTTAGATATCAAAGAGGAGATTTCAAGTGGATGACAAGGCCTTTATTAGAGTTTATTGTTTTTTTTGTAAAAAATAATTTATATTATAGAACTCAAATAGAAGAGATACATCATCTATATTTTCATGTCCACAATATTTTAATCTAGAATTTGGAGGATAATATAATGCAACATTCTCTGTCAACTAATATACTATAGTAACTCATGTGTAATAGGAACAAATTAATACAATGAATTATAAAACTAAATACATCTAATGTTTTTACCATCAATATATAAAATAGAAAGATCTTATTTGGTCTGTTTTTCTTGCCATCTATGGGGATAACCATAACAAGTGAGATTATCTTTATCTAAATCCTAGTTGGCCATCACATTTACAACTTTGTTCTCTTTTCTAAATATGTGATTGTATTCCATAGATAGAAAGCAGAAAAACCATGGGAATACCTAATTGAATGGGTAATCAGATCATAGGCTACCACTAGTCATGAGATAAGATCTGAAGAAAAACTTAGTGTCTAGTCAAGCTTCCTATCTCCCTTGGATTCTATAGATAGTTGATCATGACTTGTGAGTCATATTCTATCTAGGACTTCTTCCAGCCTACCTTAACTACCTACTGGAACCCTCTAAAGATGTCACACCCCTTTATTAATTTGTTGGAAGTAATGTCAAGATTCTCTATAAACATAAAAATTAGGGTTTTGTTTGACTATATTCCTATCTTTCCTATACTAGCTCTTCCTGGATTCCCTTGTGATGCTCCATCTGTGTTAAATTTTACCCAATCCTTTGGAGGAGGTTATCATTTTTCCTTATTGACTACTTTTGGGTGCCCTATGGTTTCCATTTATTTATTATCAAACTTAGGAACAATTTTTAGTCTGCTCATTATCTATTCCAATTGTTGGTGGGGTCCTTGGGGATACTTCAATGTATTTTGGACTATCTCTGCTATGCTAGTTTTTGCCTTTTACAAAATATAGTGGATGTTCTTAAAATATTGTTTAAATATGTGGTTTTCCTATCCTTCCATATGTTCAAAAGTAGAAGAGAAGTTCCAACCCATACTATATTCCTAACATATTGGTCTACTCGATAATGTGTACTTAATTCCCTCCACATATGCTCTATGGTGGTAAAACTAGACTAGTTAATACCAAGTAAGATAGTATTTATTTTATTTAATTTTGAGGCTACAAGACACTCAATAAATAAGTGATAGAGTGTTTTGAGGTTGTCCCCACACATCTCAAACCTAAAAGAATCATGATAGACTCTTTTCATAAGTGGTTCACCTATTAGTACCCTTTTATGGAGAAGAATCCAAATGAAGAATCTCACATCAGTCCATAACTTCTATACCCATATTTGTTTGAATAAGTCTCAAAGTAGATTAGGAGTACTTTGGCATAGAATTAGACATCAACTTGTTATTGTATACTCCCCCTGACTCATGTTACCCCATCCTAGGGAAAACATTTATTGATTATCAACCTTAGGAATAATTTTTAGTCTACTCATGATCTATTACAATTGTTGATGGGGTTCTTGGAGATCCTTCAGTGTATGTTGGACTATCTCTACTATGCTAAGTGTGGTCTTTTCCCAAATATAGTAGAAGTTCTTAAAATATTATTTGAATATGTGGTTGTTACTTTCCTTACAAATGTTCAAAAGTCGGATAAAAGTTCCTACAAAATCTATCTTCCTAACATACTGGTCTACTCCATGATGTGTAGTCCATTCCCTCCACATATACTCTATGATGGTAAAAATAAGCTAGTTAATACCAAGTAATATAGTCATTATTTTTCATAATTTTGAGACTACAAGACACTCAATAAATAAGTGACAGAGTGTTTTGAGGTTCTTCCCACATATATCACACATAAAATAACCATGGTAGCCTCTTTTTATAAGTGGTTAACCTATTAGTACCATTTTATGGAGAAGAATATAAATTAACAATCTCACCTTAGGCCATAAATTCTATGCCCATATTTGTTTAAATAAGTCTCAAAGTAGGTTAGGAGTAATTTGAAATAGAACTACATATCCACTTGCTATTGTATACTCCCCCTGACTCATGTTTCCCCATCCTAGGGAATCCTCCTTTTAAGACCAATAACGTGATCTCATTTGTAGAGTTCATTGGATATAAATCTTCTATCTCTATAGGATATGAATTAGCCATTCAGCTTTGGGGATCTAGTTTCTCTCATGTTTTCAATTTCTAGTCTAGTACCTATAGTATTTTACTACTTTTATCCAATTTTATCTATGTAGATGCTACATGAAAGGTATCCACTCTAAAATTGAGCCACAAAAGGTTGGTTATTGTCCCTAGAGTCTTTCCAAAAGTTTGAGTGTTGACCATTATGAATTATCCAAAATAGTTCCTTCTTTATTAGCTCCTCTCCTATCCTCAAAATTGATAATATGGGGGATCATCTACTAGGGAGTTGGTGGAAAACAAAGTCTATTGGAATTTTATTTTTTACATATTTAACTCTTAGATTTTGGATCCATAATGCATTGACGTTGTTCAACTTCCTCCAATACAACTTAGCTTCTACTACCTTGTTGTTCTTGGTTGCCAATCTTAATCATAGCCCCCCTTCATATTTGTGAAGGCATAAAGTTTTTCAATGCACTAGCGCCTATTTGCTTTCCTCATTAGTGCTCCTCCAAATAATTTAACGATTTATTTAATCTAGCTCTCCTAGCACTTCCTTGAATGTCAAAAACTATGGAGATATAAATAGTTATTTATTGAAGGACTGATTTAACTAGGTTTATTATTCCCCCTAATGATAACCATCAATTAGCCCATTTTTTTTTTTACTTTATCCACTAGCCAATCCCAATCCTCATTCATTTTTCTCCCTATTTTAATAGGAAAACCTATGTAGGTGTTGGGGAGGGAGTTCTGGTATATGGTCTCTTGTTTGGGTGATTAGTGGAAGAAAATGCCTTTGAAATTTTCCTCATTGATATATTTCCCCATGGCTCTTGAGAAAAAACTTATAATATGTTTGATTCTTGAGGATTTCTTGATTGTTTCTTTTCCTAATAGAGTAAAGTCATCAATAAATTGGAGGTGAATGATTGGTCTAGCTCCATTTGCAATAGTGATTCTTGTTCATGTTTGGTTTTCCTTATATTTGGCCATTTTCCTTCCTAGGAATTCAATTGAAATGATGAATAAATATGGGGAGAAGGGATATCCCTACCTAACACCTCTAGACCACATTGAACAATTATGAAGGGCATCCATTCATAAAAATTTAATAGGACATTATGAAATACATCCCTTGATCTAATATGTCCATTATTGTGAGAAGTAAAATCAATGCATTACTTTGAGGAGGAAAGTCTAGTCCACACTATCATATACTTTGGATAAGTCTAATCTAGTGCAAGGTTATGCATAAGGGGTCAAACATGAAATGTAATTATAAAAAAGGTGAATCTATTTTGAAATCTAGCTAAATCTGTTTGGAAATATAGGTGAATATGTTTTGAAATCCAGGTGAATCCTGGCCAAATTCATGTAGGATATATGGTGAATTACCTTAATTTTAAACCAAAAATTATAAAACAGTGGTGAATTTGATAGTTTGATTGGACTGGATGAAAATTAGAGTTCGACCATAAACTAGTTGTAAAAAAGAGCCTAGATGCAAACCGGGGGCAACATAGGGTCCCGTTGAACTTGGGTTATAATCCAGGAAAAAAATTCACATATATGAGTACTACTCCAATCTAGCATGCTTAACTGTGGAGTTTTTGATTGATTGTAAAACATCAATTCATACTAGTTTTTTGATTTTTTGGTTGTGGTTGTGAGGAGGTCTAAAAAAGGTAGTTATTTTTTTGTTGCTTACCTTAGACACTCTTGCTTTTTCTTCAAGTTATTTTTTTATTTTTTTCTTCATTTTATTTTATTTTATTTTTATTTGTGTATCAGCCACATACCAAAAATAAAAATAAAAGTATTTTTTTTGTTTCTTACCTTGGACACCCTTGTTTTCTAGAAAACTAGTTGAGTTTTTTTCCCTTATTTTTTTTCCTATTTGGGTGTCAGCCCCATACAAAACCTGTGATATACGACTAGCAAGAGACTATCAAACCTAGCCTTTGATATTACTATAGAGATCCTACTAACATGGCATGACCAAGTAGAGTCTATTGACACCATAAATGACATGATGTAGTAAATTCTATCAACTCCAAATAAGAGATGACTCAAGAGAGTCTATCAACACTAGAAATGAGATGACGTAGTATAGTCTATCAAGTCTACACAAGAGACAAACTAGGAGACCCTATCGACACCATAAATGAAATGACACAGTAAATTCTATCAAATACATACATTAGATGACTCCAGAGAGTCTATTGACACTAGAAATGATGTCGTTCGTATGTAGTTTTTACTACGCTTCTCTACTTTCACTCATTTTTGAATTCTCTACTTCCACTCATTTTTTGGCTTCTCTACTTCCACTCATTTTTTGGGTTCTTTTTTCTAGTCGAGGAGAACCAATCTTTAACGTGTATGTTTACATATGTATAGTGGGGGTATAATAGGTGAATTTGTCTAGGTTAATAAAATTATACGTAATTTTTAGGTAAATCAGTCCAAAATCTAGGTAGGAAGGCTGGTGATTTAAAATTTAAATAGTAAAAGTATTATAATTTCGGGGTGAACTGACTCCAAAAACATTTTACCCCCCAAAATTTTGGGTGAATGGCCCAACATCTAGGGTCCCAATATTAGCTAATTTTAAATTTTAAAAATACTAATACTCGTTTATTTATGATAATTAACCATTGTACATAACCCTACTCTAATAAGCATGGATGGGTACTTTTATGCTTCCATGGAGTGAATAGCCTCTTAATGTAAATCTATATCATCCACTACTTGTCTACATTTCACAAAACCACCTTGTTTGAGCCTCTCTTCCATTACCTTGGTGACTATTTTGAGCAAGATATTACATAAAGCTATTGGTATAAACCTAATAATATGGTTAGCATCTTGTGCCTTTGTGATCAATGTTATATAGATTTTGTTGATTTCCTTCAACACATCTTTAGGTTTCCTCACTTCCTAAACCACATTCATAAGCTCCTCATGCTAGATATACCAAAATTCTTGGTAGAATTCAATGGGGATTCCATCCAACCTAGGAGTCTTACCTTTTTGCATTTTAAAAACCACTTACTATAACTCTTTGATAGTTACTATTGTCGTAAACACTAAATTATCCTTATCTATTACTAGTGTAGGCATCTCTTAGAACACTTCTTGTTGGGCTTCCATATACACAGGTTCTACTATAAATAGATTCATGAAATATTTTATTGCAATATACCCAATACCTTTCCATGTGTGGATAGTATCTTCTACTTCTATTCTCAAGGATGGTATGAAGTTGTGTGATCTATGGGCTAGAAGATATTTTTGGAAGAATCCTGTGTTTTGGTCCCCCTCGTGAAGCCATTAAATTCTAGATTTTTTCTTCCATAATGGTTCTTCCATTTTTCCCATTCCTCTAGTTAGGATGTAAGTCTAATCTCTGCCATACTTAGACCCTCCATGAGACCACCCATGTGGATTTTTTATTCAAATATTTGATTTGAGCTATCACTTCCAACTATTCTTCTTGACATATCCAAATTAATCCTAATTTGATATCCTTATCTTGAATTTGATGTATTGAAGCCTCCTCACAAAGTAGTACATCTTGGTTTCATGTTAATGTTTACCTTCCTTTAACCATTTTTGCACTTTAGATCTAAAATATCTATCTCTAAACCATATCATTTGGAATATGAATGACAAGTGTCTAGACTTATATTTCCATAGTTTTATATTGATTGGCCAATAACTTAAGCCTACATTGCTTAGGATATTCACCATAGGAATATGTGTAAAAATTAAAAAATTGTTTGATAGAAATAATATGTCTAATATTTCTAGAATGCAATTAGAGCCTTATATCCTATTAGACCAAGTAATTAGATCATTTTATAGCCTAGCATTCACAATATGAATGTTTTTTAGGCATTCCTTTATGAGGTTTGGGCTCTTGTCTAAGCTACCATTTCCCCTCAAATTCGCTTCCAAGGATGGGATGGTATTGAATTATCCTCCTATTAGGGCCCATGCTTGAGCAAATTGGGTAATAATGTAGTTTATTTTCTTCCATTGTATCTATTTATCCTCTATGCTAGAGGTGCATAACATTCATGTAGAGCAAAACTTGGTCTAAATTCCTACTCCAAGTTATTATTTCCATTGTCCATGCTACCCACCACTTGGTGGATAACTAAATATCTAGGGTCCCAAAGGCATGCAATACCCCTTGGGAGTTAAGGGATTCCACTCTTCTAGTAGGCCACACTTTCTTTGTAATTATCTCCATCTCTTCCACCAATGCCTTCATCTCCTAAAGGAAGATAAGTTGTGGTCAATTTATTTGTATCATTCTTCTAATTTCATTTTGTTTTGTGGGACTCCTCTTGAGTCCTCTAATGTTCTATGAAATGATATTCATAAATATTGGGGGCTAAATATGTGAGTAAGGGCATTGACCTGACCCTATACTATTATAGTTTCTGCCCTTTTTGCTATATGGTGTTGATTAGTTTCACATTCTATATTTTGATTAATATCCATTTTCATCTTCTTACTTATCTCTTGGTTCACCCCTCCCAATTTTGGAATATCATCTAACATTGGCATATGTGTTTACAACACTAGAGTATTTTCGGTAGATCTAATGAGGTCCTCCCTAGGCTCTAGGATTTTTGTGGTTCCTACCTTCAATAGATTGTTACTATTATTTTTATTTCCCCCCTTGTTTTCTAGGTAAGCTATTGTTGGCTAGTTTACTACCTGCTTTTTGCTCTATGTGATTAGGGTGGTTTTAGAGATGCTATTTACCTCTTATGATATATATTCCTTCCTTCCACCATGTAACTATTTCTCTAGGAATTCTATCCCCATTGCATCCTCCTTATTATCTAAAAGGTCATTAGTGGGGACATTGTAAAACATATTGTTTGACACCATTGCCTGATTCCTCACTACCAATTTCTTTTGGATATTTTTTTTTTAGGGAAATTGGAACCCTTCAAGTTTTATTTTCTTTCTTTCTTGTTCTGGGATATTATGTGTTTAGTCTTTCTAAATGGCCATATTCACAGTAGATTCCATAACAAAAAGGTATGTTCTCATAATTCAACTTCTCCTCCCATGTTTCCTCCCCAAATTATAGAGTGATATTTTTTGGGATATGTTTGTTAAAATATATTAGGACACATATTCAAGCATAAATATTTTTCTTACATTTATATTTACTATCAACAACCATCATGAGTGTTCCTAGGGTATTTCCAATTACCAAAAAAAATTGTCCTCATTGAACTGTTCCTAGAGTACTACATTTTTAATCCCTTGCATTTCCTTGAACGATACCTTTTCCTTACTATAATCATCCTCATTGAAAATTTCTTGTTGGCCAGTAGGGCCAATAGGACTCATCCTCTATATTTTCTCTACAATTTTGTTTGAAACCCTTCAAAACTCTTGTCCTAGTTCTCTCAATTTTCTATCAATAATAGACACGGTATTCTTGTTCTATTGTAGTTAGTGCTCATTCAATAGTTACAACTTCAACATTTATTAGATATCAATTGCAAAAAATATCTATCAATTTTGGAAATAAAACAAAACTTGCACCCTAATTTGTCATCCCTTTTGAAATTCTTGAGAAAATAGGATTAATACCTTATCACCTTGTTACATTACTTAAGCTTGTCTTCTAAGATCTTGTATTTAGATTAGAATGGATTAGGTTAAAGGTTTTTTATTATAGGATGAGAAACTAAAAATTCAAAGGGAATTTATAATGATGAGATAACTTTTCCTTTTATTGATAATATTCAAATTACATATTTTTAAGGTTATAAAATTATTGTTGATCAAAATGGTGTATCATCTTAAACATGAGTATGTAAGAATACTAAGGTTTAGATGATGTATTAAAATTCTTAAGATTAAAACAATATCCATAATCACCACTTAAAGTTGTATTCATGACACCTTTGAATTTTTGAACATGTGCTCTAAGGGACACATGTCAACATGTTTCCTCATAATGCCGACATTCTAACTTCATTGTTTAGGGATTATTCATGTATGAAATAAAAATAATAAGATAGGGTTCTTATAAGGGAATAAATATTCTTGTTCAACTAGATATACATCACCCTATCCAAGTAGTATCAATGCTACTCAATCCCTATCCCAAATAAAGAGGATTGATATCTCCATCACTTTTAAGTCAGTTGTCAGTACTCATTTTTTAATTATATGTGTATATCAATAGAACCTAATAATGTATGAATCTATAGGAAAGTACTTGATTTGGAAACATGTTTATGGCATGGAATATTAAAGTGTTCTATACATTGATTACTGAATAATATATGCATTTGCATGTCAAATTTGGGGTCAAGTTTAGGAGTAGCTTAGATACAAGATATTTGCATGGTAAATCATACAAATAATTTCTCTTTGTAGGATAATATTACATTATTTGGTAGAAATATAAATTTACCCTCATGATACCATTGTAAATATTAGAATAGGTTGTGAGTCTATAGTTTAATGTGTGTGATTTATACTTACTTATAGTATGTCTCTATGTGTAGGATGTGTACAAGTGTCATGAGTGATAAAGTTTTCAACTATTATGTAATAAGGTGTACAAGTGTAGATTGTGAAGGGGAGAAAAAAATATCATATACTAAAGTGTGCAATTAAATAGAATTCCAAGAGACATGTATGCAAGTGGCAAGATGTAAACTCAAGAGGCATGAGAGGCTTAGTTTATGTGTCTAATAGGAAAGGATACATCTCCTATATATGTGATTAGAGAAATAATAAAAGTATTGAAGAGTCACATTTCTAATGTTATATTATGGAGACAAAGCTCCATGTATTGTATCAAAGTATTTGATCATCTGAATATCATTAGAGTATGAAAATTGGTTGAAGATTGTATACAATTTGAGTAATAATATTATAAGTTCCTTTTTTCATATCATTGTCATTTTATGAATGATATACTGACCATTTAATTCATATTATTGTTATTTTCTATGAATATTATGTTCATTGATATTGACTATTTATATTGAATGCTCAAATATTTAGTCTTATATGATCCTAGATATTGGGACTTATGATTGAATATAACTAAAAATCCAATAGTGGTATCAAAGCCTTAATAAATCCAAGCAATAAGCTTGGAGATTTGTGCTATTAGAGCTACCACAAACTAGCTAGCACAACAAAAATGGTGTAAATATTTTAAAAGGGTTGATTTAACCTTGAATAAATTTTATTAAAGGTGAACATATTTTGATAGGTTTATTGCACCTACAAATTGTTGAAATTCGGAGATAAGAGTAAGGTAAAGTTTAACCACATTAAATTACAATTTGGAGGACAAACTGATGTTGGATTGATTTCATCCAAAAAGTTGCTAAGTCTTAAGGTTGCATAAGAAGAATAAGTTACATTTTTGAAATATTTAAATGAAAGATAAAAAATTGTAGAGACCAAGCAAAGATAAGGATGAAATTGATTGTTGGGAGAAAAGGTAAATAATTTAAATAGAATATTCTATGTTGAAGACTAAATAAAGTTAAGATAGAACCTATTTATTGTAAGCATATGAAAAAATCAATAATAAATGAAGATATAGAGCCAACCAACTCTTAAGAGTTCCCAAAGGGCAATTAAAAAGCATCCTAAATATACATTTGTGCAAAAAGAAGAGACAAGAATAGAATTGCCTATGTCAAAAATACATTAGATCAGAAATAAATCAGAGAAGATCTCTAAAGGATTGGAGCACTTGAGTTAATGGATATTGCTATGGAGAGCCAAAATCAAAGAAAAACATGAGGTGAATCCAAGAATATTGATCCAAAGGAGAAGAAGTAGTGAGAAATAGTTGTTCCTAAGGTGAAATTAAGAAGAGTAATATAGAAGAGGAGTGTTTAAAATAAGAAAATATAAAGTATCAATGCATTCAAAATGCAACCTATGAAAGTGGATATGCTAGGGAGTAGAACATTAAAGATAAATTGGAATTGCAAGCACCTAAGGAGAATAGCTTGATGAATATTGGAGCAGGTTAAAGAGGTAACATTTACCATCTGCAAGGAAAGAGCAAACAACACCAAATTAGGACATATTATTTCTAATATTACATGTAAAGTGCCACAATTCAAGAGGATAGAGCATGAGTGCCACAAAAAAAGATACAAAATAAATATTTTCTAATTGATTTAAATGAGTGCACATATTTCTAGGGACGTATTAGCTATTTGATAAGGTGATTAAAGATTTAATTAAAAGAATTTTTAGAAATGAATTTAGGAGTTATAAGGAAATTTTGAAAATAGATTTGATTATTTGAAATTTGATAAATGCAAATTATTTTTTCAAATTGAAGAACATTGATATTTGATATCTGAATTGAAAATAAATTGAATTGGAGAGATAAGTACAAATTGGTTGATTTAAAATTAAAAAAAAAAAATGAATTGTTTGAAGATTGAAAAATTCGAAGATTAATAATTGAGAAATTATTTATTTGAAATTTTTGAGACATAAGGTCTTCTACTTTGAAGGACTCAAAGAATTTGAAAATTTTGAAGATTTGATTTAAGAAATTAAATTTTTGTTGATTTTTGAATTAAATTTTGGAGGAATAAGGATTTTAACTTCAAAAGGAATTAATTATGGAAGAAATCATCAAAAATTCATTTTAGAAGATAGTGAAGAAATGATAAAAAAAACTAAAATTCTATATGCAAAATCTAATGGATGATTTTGATGGAGAAAAATATACATTAGACAACTTGATGAAAAAATTGTCCTCAATTCTTAGAAGTATAAAATATGAAAATTTTACATTTATCAACTATCTTCATGAAAATATTTTTGAAGAATGGTGGAATTCCCAAAAAGTTATTATGTTGCCTATTAAAGTATGTATAGTTATGTATATGGCACTACTCATTTTTGAGATCTATCAAGAAAAGAAATGATGTCAATTATGACGCATATGATTTGAATGTAGCATATGTTATATTTAATATGAAGTCTTTAAATTCCAAACTATATTATTGTGATGGCTTACTAACTCATTATTCAAAAGTCACATCATAAGCCATACCACAACTGAAGATGAACAATAGAAGATCAACAACCAAAGCTAAAGACAAAGAAGAACTAAATCCACTATATTTAAGACTAAAGTATTCAATAACCAATTAATGAAATATAAGGAGATATTTGATAATAATATATTATATGGTAGAAACAGGGTTATGCATAAGGGGTTGGATTCAAAATGTACTTGTAAAAAAATGGCAAATCCTACTCAAAATCAATGTGAATCATGGAGAATCCTAAGTAAATAAAATCAAGCATATTCACACCAAAATTTGTGGTATTTGAAGCCCTAAAATATAAGGTCATATTTGGGGCCACGTTTGACCTATTAAATCATCTTATAACTTTACAAAATCACCACCATTAAATCAGGATTGAAAAGAGCTTTCCAATGAGTACAAATATGTCTATTTTTGGATATATATTGTGGCCAATTGACCCTAAGAAAAAATTGGTCCTAAAAATTTTAGGTGAATGGGATGACATTGAGGGTCCTCATATTCATAAATTTCCAATTTTGGAAATCCTAGTATTTGCCCAATTTGTGAATATTCGCCACTGTGCATAACCCTGGGTAGTAATGTTAATGTACCCCTATGGTACCATTGTAAATATTAGAATAGTGTGTGAGTCTATAGTTTAGGGTGTGTGATTTATATTTCCCTAAAGTATGTGTCTATGTAGGATGTGTACAAGTGTCATGAGTGAGAAAGTGTGCAAGTGTTATGTAATAAAGTGTGCAAGTGTGGAGTGTGTAGGAGAGTGCAAAGTGTCATATAGTAAAGTGTGCAAGTAAATAGAATGCCAAGAGTCATGTATGTAAGTGGCAAGATGTAAAGCCAAGAGGCATGAGAGGTTTATCTTATGTGTGGAATAGGAAATGATGCATCTCCTAGATATGTGAAGAGAGCAATAGTTTAAGTATTGAAGTGTTATTTTATAATATTATATGATGGAGATAAACCTCCATGTATTGTATAAAATTATTTGATTAGAATAATATCATCAGACTATCAGAACAAATTGAATCTTGTATACAATTTGAGCAATAATATTTTAAGTTTTTTGTATTCATATTATTGTTATTTTATGAAATGTATATTAGAAATTTAATTGATATTATTGTTATTTTTCATGAATTTTATGTTCATTGATATTGGCCATTTATATTGAATCTGGTTAAAAAGCCAACAATATTAAAAATGGGGTATGCAAGTTAGTTTTTGATACATTTATTATTTGATGAATACATATAAAAATGGGTAAATGTGGACACACAATTTTGAGTAGTCCATCAACTATAAAATCAAAGCAATATCTACTTTTTCAAAGATATAAAATATCATAAGTAATTGATAAGGTTCAACCTAATCATAGTTGCATTTAGTGATCTAAATCAAAAGTGTCATCCAAAAAGAAGTAGCATTCATGGTGATTTTATTTTAAGAATAACTCTATTGCATAAATTTAAACATAATATTTTCTAGACCCGCTAACCCATAAATGATAAATTTTCCACAATAGCATTGGGTAATATTAGTGTAATTATGCTTTTAGATCTAGCACTATTGCCTAATCATGAACCAAAAATATATAATAGTCAACTAACTAATGTGAGATTCCTACAAACATAATTCCTTATGTCATCCACCACATATAAATACTCTGCAATTCCAACTACTAATATTATATTTTAATTAAAAATTATATCTATCTAATCTTGTCAGTCCTTAATTGGAGATCATACATCTTAGTTACCTCCTAGTCAATCCTCCATACAAATCTCCATCAAAAAACTTTCCCAATTTGCACCTAATGCATAATATTCTAATCTTGAATCCTCCAATGCATCTACTATATTTAACTTATATAAAATCATATTTAATATAACAAGAAGGTATGTTCTAAAAATTGCACTAAATCCTTGCAAAACTTCCTATAGATCGAAGCTCTTGGAAATTGTTAGTGTGTGAAAATATGGAAAATTGACTACCCATCCAATATTTTTGGATCTACTCTTCACTAAAACCTTTATCTTATTTATCTTCTTCTTTTTTATATTAAATATCAATCATAACATTATTATTTTTTATCATATTTGAGTCCTTTTAAGACCACTCATTACATTGCACTCAAATATTTATATTTCTACTATTTTTGGGGACTTGCATTGTCATTTCATATTATAGGCCCATGGATTGAGACTTTATATTACTATATGAATAAGCATTATAACTTGATGATGCTATCATTGGCATCAACAATGCTATTGTTAGCATTTTTCTATCATAGTGTATTTATAGGTCCTATGTGGTAGAGGTGGAAATGAGATTAAATATTTATTATATGTCTGTATGACCATTAGGAAAACCAACTAATTTTCTTAAATCCTTGAACATACTTTAAAATACCTCTTTCCTTTAATTAGGATATATATTATTTATTCATCTAGTTTGATGTTGATTTATATATTATTTTTCATCTCCTTGTTATTTCCCTTAATGTGTCTTATTGCATTAGGATTGTGTTTATGTGTTTTTATTCCCATCTAAGATTTTTGTTATTATTTAACTTGTGGGATCTTGGATCAAGGTACTACTATACAAAATA
Organism: Wollemia nobilis; assembly: GCA_028583015.1. Classification (NCBI taxonomy): domain Eukaryota; kingdom Viridiplantae; phylum Streptophyta; class Pinopsida; order Araucariales; family Araucariaceae; genus Wollemia; species Wollemia nobilis. Next base: position 8,276,921 of record JAQPPZ010016936.1, read on the forward strand.
TTGCTATTTAACAATACAATTGATAGTGTCACTACTGCTAACACTAGTACTACTCTAGTCTAATATTTCCATAGGTTTAATTAAAATCCTAGGGATCCATATCCTTACAATTTTAGAAATATAGTGACTTTGCATACTAATATGTGCTAAGGAAAAATTTTGAGGGGAAAAAACATTAAATTGGTGAAGACCGTAGTCTATCTACTCTCAAAGCAAAATTTTCATTCACTTGGTGACTATGCTTCTAGAAAAAGAATTTAGAGGTATGTAAGTAATAATTATTGTTAGATATTTTATTGTTATATTTACTTCATCAAATTTCAAGCATGGTCATATCTTCAGTCAAATTTCCCTTAAGTTGGGATAATCTAAGTCTATTGCACCCCCTAAAGCCACTAGCTATATGGGAAAAACTTCCAAATTGAATACTAGCAAAATTACCAAAATATACTAGTAAAGGTCTAGTAACTCCTCTTGAGAACTTAAATTAATTGGTATTTATATATCAAACACACAACATCATGGAACTAGATGTGGCCTCAATATTATTGGAAAAATCTATCAAAGGATAAGCACACTAAAAGTATAAATTACTTCCCTCGTATTCCATTTGTGAGTGGGACCATATTGTTGTTATGATCATGAATGAATTTGAAAGCATGACTAATAAAAAAGTCATTCAGTCTAGAAATTATGATGCTAAAATTACTAGATATTTTTAGAAAAGTGCACATAATGAAAGTTAAGCTTCTTCAAAGGCTAGCATCCTAAAAATAAATCACATGAATATCAACCAAAGAATTAAAAATGATAACTTTATAGGGATTAATATTAAGGTAAGCACAATAGATTCTAGCATAGTTAGCAACCCCTCAACTTCTAAGGAAAATCCATGTAAAGGCCCTAGTTTAGATAAGGGAGTAATTAATTAAAATTTGGATATCTGGATAGGCAACCCCAAATACCTATAGATTAGGATCAATATAAGAACATTTGAAGATATAAAGATATCAACTAGTACTGATGCAAAAAAAAAGGATTGTCTTTAACATTAGGACTATATACTTAGGTGCTTGATCGAAGGGAACAAAATACCACTCTTCATGGACAACAAAGTACACAACAAATTCAATGAGAAATTTCCTTTAAAATATCCTAGTCTAGGGTATCTAAGTTATCCATAACTATTTGGATCATTTATTGAACTAGAGTTATGCATAAGGGGTTGGAATCAAAATGTACTTGTAAAAAAATGGTGAATTCTAATCAAAATCATGGTGAATCATAGGCAAATTAAATCAATCATCTTCACACCAAAATTTGGGGCATTTGAAGCCCTAAAAAACAAGGTCATATTTGGGGTAAATTTTGACCTATTAAACCACATTATAACTTCATAAGAACACCACCATTATATCAGGATCAAAAATATCTTTCCAATGAGTACAAATATGCCTATGTTTAGAAATATATTGTGGTGAATTGACCCTAATAAAAAAATGGTCCCAAATATTTTAGGTGAATGGGCTGACGTCGAGGGTCCTCATATTCACCATATTTTAAAAATCCTAATATTCACCCAATTTGTGAATATTTGCCACTGTGCATAGCCCTACATTGACCATATTCTTGCTATAAAAGTAATTTGACCCAATAAGAAGGAATATTTAGTTACCTTAAAAGATGTGGCAAGATAAAATTTGACTAAATTATGGGATCCTAGATTTTATTGGATACATCAAAGTACTAGGGAAGGTTGAGTCGATAATCCTATTCTGGTAGTATTATATATAATACCAGAACATGCTTATTAGACATCAATAAAACACTAGTTTTTAGCAATTATATGTACCCAAAGTTGTCACAAAAAATAAGGCACCCCTAATTAGTTAGATAAAAAATAAATAAAATATATAATAGATAAGAGTTATAGGTGGACATCATTGATCTAATATTTTTAAAATCAGCCAACCAAGGTACACAAGCCAAGTATTTTTGTTTGTTAGGAAAAATTTGAAGGTGTCCATAAGAGGTGCACTACTAAGAAAAAGGGGGAAGAAGTATAGGTCACTAAGGCAAATATTTATGCTCAAAATTATTTTACCTCACACTAGAAACCCCTATAAACAACCCAATAAAAAAATAGAGTTGTCAAGGGAAAGCTAGCAATAGACATGGAGTTGATAAGAAAGAATAAGAATAAAACCACACCATCAAAACTTGTTGCAAACAAGGCAAAATAGGCCTAGATACAAAATATGAAGCTAAAAAGGTTAACGACCCTAGGTTATCAAAGGATCAAATAATACTTAGAGATGAAGCTTGCCAATGGAATTTGGAGGTTGAGAAAGAATCTTTCACAACAAAAATCTTGACTAGTTGTCTTGTTCAATATCTTCTCCCATAGGTTTATCCCTATTATAAATTAGTGCAAGCATGTGCAAGACACTATGACCCTCATTCAAAAATCATTTTGGGTCTTCATGATAGTACTTCTCAAGCAATTATATCTGGAGAAGTTATCCAAAAAAAGCTACAAGTACCAAAGGGTTTTAGGATGAACCCAAAAATTGTAAGTTTATACTACTTTAAGGTAAAGGACAATTTGAGGTGTTTAAACTAGGAACTCATCAAGTTCATAGAAACCATGTTGAAGTTTCCTTAAAATAGGGATATAGATGATAGAATAAGAATATGTGAAAATCATAGAAAACTACAAGGGAATCAATTTTCCTTTAGAAAAATAGCCAAAATTAATAAAACTAGAAAACATCATGGGTGCAATCAAACCAATGCTTGAGCTCAACAGTCAAACACATCAAATTATTACAAGAATTAGAGATCTCCCAATAAGAGGTTAGAGTGAAATAGATACAACATACAACCATTAAAATATGATTCAATGACCATATAAGAAGGAATATATGGAAGTCAAGAAAGTGTTGCAAGGGCTCCTAGCCTAATGATTTTATTTTATGTTTTATTTTCTTGTGTTTTATTTTTCAAGCCTTTAAGTTTTGACTTTTTTTCCAAGGATAAAATCAAATATTCTAAGTTTTCCTTCAAGTAAGCTAAAACACCCCTATGTGAAGCCAAAATTTTAGTGACTCATCAATACTCATTTGCACTAAGAAAAAATTTCAAGGGAAACAAAATTTTTGATCAAATATGGGCTTGGTTTTGTGGAATTCACAAATGAAGAAGACATACCAAAATCCTAATAGTGTGCAATATGGTTTAAATTCAAGAGGTTGGGAAAGGTCTTAATAATTGAAAGTTTGGGAGTGCATGAAATGGAAGGGAGAAATTTTTTGACAAAGGATAACGATAAAGGTACCAATGGAGAAGGAAATTTCCTCTTGGATAACTCTCGATATCGTAGTATTTTTAAGGTCTAACAAAGGATAGTGATAGGAATTTTCGACCAACATATAATAACACATTGGATTTTGAAGAGATTGAAGGTGTTCCAAAGAATTTGAAGCTATCACCAACATCGTGGAAGAGCTAGAGTATGTAGATTCCTAGGAAGTGTAGGTGAGATAAATTAATGTGCTCTTATTTAAAAATAACAAGGACTCCCTAAAAAATGTCATCTTAGTTGAATAGTTCAAGAACTCATTAAAGGTAGGTATGGAAATTGTAGTCATACATATAACAACTATTATACCTAAGGGTACCTCATTTGATTTTTAGGATCCCTAGAAGAGGTAGCTAAAATTGTCAAAGCCACCTATAAAATTTTTGGAATAAAATCTCCCTATTGTATCTATAAATAGCAATAGTGTTAGCTTGGTAAAGCTTTCCTTTCATTTCTTCTTATATAGCAGTACATGTATTTTTGGGTGGTCTTGCAAGCAAGTAAACCCACACTTCTAGAATAATATTTGTAATCTCACTTGCATTTATACATAGATAGATATATAGATAGATAGATATATGACTTAGACTAGAGACTTATGCGTCTATTTTGGATATCCATATATGGTTTTTATTCTTTTACCTATCTCTATTATCTGTTTGTATGCTTATAAAATTTATCTATTTATGAGTTTTACTTGCATATGCGTGTATATTGGAGGCCTACACAATTATTTTGAGTATATATTTGTTGTTCTCATGCCCTGGTCCATCTCTTTTATGCATTTTTATGCATATAATTATCATCTAGTATTATATATGTTGAGAATAGAAAGTCTTCACACTAGCACATTATAGATAGAGCTACTATGCAGGGGGTCTTATCTGATCTTTGTTGCATCACCACTTTGTTAGCTTAGGACTATTTTTCCTTTCTATTATAATTTTTTTTCCTATTTTTTCTAACCCTTTTCCCTCCAAGCTATTATATTAGGTAAGTTCACCTAAATATGGCATCTTAACAAGGATTCAACCTTTTATAAAACTCTTGGAGGCCTTTGATTGATCCAAATCTTATGCTCTCAATACTAGCTTTGTTGTGTTACTTTGTGCAAGTACAACTGATGGATAACCTTAAACCCATAATATTCTATCAAGTTTGCATGTGTACATGTCTATGTTTATGTGAAGCATTGATGTGGAGAATAAGAAATAAAATCAAGATATTCAATGATATTTGGAGCTTGAAACATGTCTTTCCTATATATATTTACTCTATTTTTAGGCTTATATTTATAGTTTCTTTTATCTAGTTGTATTATTAGGTCCATGGTATTTGTTTTTCTTTGTTCAATGTGTTTACATATTGTCTATAAGGAAATAAAAATTCATATAGCTTAGGTTTTCAAGTTATAATTTATTTTATCATCTTGTTCTATGTTCATATTAGTTTATTTTATATTCAATAAAACTTAATCACATATTAGCTAGGATTTATTATTATTATTATTATTGTATAAGCCTCTTGAATTGTTACTTAAAAAGGAAAATAAGTTATTGTTTTTTTCTTGCATAAAAAACTAGAAAGTGCAAAGAATAGAAATCTTGTTTACATACATCCTTCTATGTTTGCATTCATTTAGTTTTTCTAGGATTAATTGGGCTTTTAAGTTGTTATTCTTGGATATTTCAAGGAAGGTAGAAGTAGATGAAAATCATAAAAGGAAATCATAGTTCATTTCTGAGTAAACACATCAAACTTAGTATAATAACACATACCTCTCACATCTCTTTGAAAGTGTGTGAGAAAAAAATAGCTGATTTAGATCCATATTCTTTCCTCTTTTCTTTGACTCATATTTTTTAATATTTTAACCAAAGTCATAAATTAAGAAATTTAACCCATTTATTAAACACCTTAATTCCAAATATCAAATAAAAATGATTATAGATTAAATATACACTATGCAATATGTGATATGGAATGTACAATAATTAGTAAAGTCTAACTATAATACATATACTTGATTTTTCTTAACTTACAATTGCCTCAATTTTAATAATACTCATAGATTATTCATATATCCACACATTTTAATATTATTTATCATGGCCCACCTATCATTTAATTAGTTTAAATTATAATAATATTTATAATTTTATTCATCACAAAATCAAATGATAAATGATAGTGTATTACAGAAGTATCATTCATAGGATATTCCAATTAATATAAATACTTATAACAATCTCATGCTATTATGCTATGGAGAATAACCATTGATATAGTTTATATGCATACACTTAAGCTAATGATTCAATTATACCATCCATCTAAGTCAAATAGGCTTTGGGTTTTCATTAACAAGAGTGGGGTATTAAATAGGACATGTAACCCTCAACTTTTCTAATTCATTTTAATTAATCTAGCCAATGTGTTTTCACTAGGTGCACCATGAAAATAAGTTTTTTTTTTTTTGTATTTATTTGAAAATCTATAATGATAGTAAAAATATTGTCAAGTAGATTGTCTTACAATATTTGCATTAATTATTCTACTAATTTATTTTGATTGAGGTCTAGCCTCATTATTTATTCATAGTTGCAGCCTTAACTATAAAAAAAAAAGAGGAGATGTAGAAAATATGTTAGTTTTCAAGAGTATAGGAAGAGTGATCACATACAAAGAGAGACAAATAGACTTACCTAAATACTCTAAAGAGGAAGTGAAATTAATCTAAGAAGTAGTAGTAAGGACAACATTGACTAATAAGATCATTCTAGACTTAGGAAGAGTTGTGATTTAATGGGAAATGAGAGGCACTATGGAAGATAAAACAAAAATATAATTTCAAGGTAGGTTAAGAGGTAGGATAGATAGTTGTTGGTGTCACTGAAGTCATGACCATATCATTGAGGTTATGGTTGACACATGTAGTGAAGCATGAAGTCACAACCTCTAAGCAAAGTTATTCAAAAGGCTTGTTTAATTAGTGTTGATACATGTTTCATAACTACCATAGTAGAACCAATAAAAGAAGCACATAGACCCATAAAAAGCATCTATGCCATTGGTATTAGAGATGTCCTATTACACATTATGTTCTAATGAACATCAAAATAGTTAAACATATATATTAGATGCTACTATAAAAATTTAACACTACCATCATCAAACAACCATTATCAATTCCTTAAGCCACCTACTTAATACTTGTGGCCACTTTCAAGGGAATCTATGAAATCATAAAGCACCAACTAAGACTATAAGAAAATTAGAAATAGTTGAAAATCTCATCCAAAACCAAAATCTACAAATCATATATAAAAATTTGTAAGATATATATATATATATATATATATATATATATATATATATATATATATATAATGTTTTTCCTTTTTTCCATTTTTAGATCATTGAATATAAAAAAGAAAAACACAAAATCAAAAAATATTCTTTTAAAAACATCACTACTATCAATATATTTTATTTAATTATTAAAATATTTTTAAAAATATTATAAACTATAAATAATTAAAAAAAATTAAAATAAAACTATTAAAATATATATATAATAACATTATAATAAAATAAAAAATATTAAAATATAAAATATACTTTAACTCAGATTATAAAATATAATATTCATAATTTCTGAAAAATAAAATACATTCAACCCAAGCAAACATTTATTTGATGCAGTACACAGGTCATACAATGTATTTAATTACAAATCTTAAACCTCCTTTTCAATATTTTGAACGTTTCACCATTAAACATTTAGATATAAACATGCAATCAAACGATTGTTAACCAAAACTCCAGCAAACATTAAGATTAAGTTATTACGATTAAAGATAACTAAAAAAAGGTTAATATTTTATTTTTTTATATAGAGGAATGGTAGAAAATAAGTGGTTACAAGATCAAGTCGCATTATTTTCCATGGTAGAGTTAAATCATAGTGCTACCATTATAACCCATATCTCAATTCGGAGTGAGGGAGACCCCGGTGCCTCGGTGTTGATACTACCATCATTAAGCTGGTGCATACTCAGCCGACTTAGATCAGATCAGACTACTACCTTTGTCAAGATTGGACATGCATTAGGTTTAAACTTAAGTTTCAGATCTTACCAATCCACTAACCATCAAAGACTAAAATATTAACAATTTATTATTAAAAAATAAATGATTATATATTTCATCTTTAATCCATCACACCAGAAAATCCCCCTGAATTTGTGTGAACTGATATTTTTATAAATATAATAAAATATAATATAAGGAAAAATGTTGACATTCTATTAGTAGAAAATACTTTCTATGAATAATTTTAAATAATAAGTGTTGAGCACACAGGATGAAGGTAAACATTAACGTACGGGAACTGAGTCGGCACATCTATCAGAAGTTCAATTTCTCCGGAAAACTCGTGCCCTCTTGTCTCGTGGAAAACAGTATTACAAATATTTAGCCAATAAGTCACCTAGATAGTGCCATGAATTTTTATCTTTAATAGATGTCGATTCAATGTCGATGTCAATGTTTGTCCATACTTGTCGCCCGCAAATAATACTCCTCCTTTTCAATTGAACGGAATAGAGTTCTTCTGCGTGTTCTTGTACCACCGAATCAGTTTGAGGAAACAGATTGGGGAAGAGAAGAAATCGATCGGCAAACACTACCCTCCATTAAAAATCAATGCACTTATGGACAGAACTATTCTAATGCCCATCAACAGAGACCATGGCAGATTTATAATAGAAAACAGAGTAGTTGAAGCTTAGCTCAACAACTTTTAGACGAAACCGTGAAGTACTCGAGAATCGATGTTGTTTTCTCCGATTATGTCTCAGTAGCTTCAAAATTCCGTTCGTCGTTCTTGAAATGAATATTAGTGGATACCGAGGACCCAAGTTGACTAGAGAGCCTATCATGCTAGAGTGCAGTTTAGGTGGGTAGTTAATGACAAAACCTTGTAAATACTATGTTTTGGTTTTATGTCATTTCTTTATTTTTTAAATCATTTGAGACGGTGAGATATTCCTCTCCGTTAGGTGGTAGTTAATGACCAAACCTTGTAAATCCTATGTTTTGGTTTTATGTTATTTCTTTATGTTTGAAATCCTTTGAGACGGTGAGATATTCCACTCTTTTAATGAATTGCTGAGCCTCCTAGTAATTTATTTGAGGAAGGTTTAAAGTTATGAGATTTTTTTGGTTATATAGGAGAGTTGGTTATAATATTTTATTTTTAATAATTAATAAATATAAGATTGTTTTCATCAAACCTATTCTACTTATTATTGTAAACTAACATTAAAAACCAATTATTAACTTTCTAATTTAAAAGTTTTTTATTAAAATATAATCATCCATTCTAAACGGAGAAAAATGGTCTTTTAATGAAAGTCTTATTCGATTATCAGTTTGGAGCGATTTTTTTTAGAGGACAAAATATATATATATATATTTTTCATGAACGTATTATTCTAGAACAAATTTTGGAATGAATCTGTTATAAAGGGACATAAACAGTATTATCGTGAACGTATTATTAAATAATGTTTTATTATTGTGTTTTTGTGGGACACTCATGTGGTTAGGGTTTTGGGCTTTCTTTAGGTCTGTGCATGTGCGTGTTAATAAGCTTGTATACAAAAAAAAATACATAGGGAGTTCGTTATATTTAGAGTATTTCTAGTAACTGTTGAGTGTATGGTTCAATCCACAAGGTTGCTCCCAACAAGCCTATATCACCACCTTGTTGATGACCTAGAGTGAGGGGGATCATTGATTGCTTAGAATTAGTACTATCATTGTTGTTCAGGTTCTTAAACCATAGGGGCTTCGGTTTGCTCCCAACAAGCCTAATTCACCATCTTGTTGATGACCCGGTGTGAAGGGGATCATTGATTGCTCGAGATTAGTACCATCATTGTTGTTCAAGTTCAAACCACATGAGCTTTGGTCTAGTGTGCACTTAGAATCACCACCTTGTTGATGACCCGGTATGAAGGGGACCATTGATTGCTCGGGATTAGTATCATCATTGTTGTTCAAGTTCAAACCACATGAGCTTTGGTCCCAAGGTTTGAATTTAGATCTCTTCTTAATAAGTACCACAGACAATCAATTACCAATCCATTTAACTCATAGGATCATATTATTTGATTATAACTAAAACAAATTTTAAAGTGATTTTATTTTGAAGGGACAAAAAATGGTCTTTTTCATGAAGTAGTATTTGAAAATAACTACCAAAATTTGGAGTAATATTGTTATGTGCTTCTTCTATGACCAAACCAATATATATAAGGTTACATTTTTCATTTTAGAATAATTTATCATAATGGAATTTATTGTGATAAATGTATGTATATAAGTTACAATATGTATAAATAAAAATGGAATTTATTTAACTCTAAATCTTTAATAAAAGTATATTAATGATTCAAAACTATTATAAGATTTTTATTGTTTTAATGTTTTTTTTAATATGTTTCTAAATTTTCGTGTATTATAAATAAATTTCACATAAGAAACAAATAAAAGTAATTATTAAAATATTTAAATTGTGGTGTGAGTGAGTGTGTGAGGGGATGATTGTGTGTTAAATTCTCTATTGATAAGCATAGTTTTCGGTTTTACGAGGGGTCATGGTTGGGAGAGGACTTCTCAGTCCATGCATTGGTCGTAGGGATTTCTTACACTAACCAAATATATATATATATAATTTTAATAATTATTTATGTGTTGATTAAGTTATTTTATTCTTATACTTATTATTATTATTTTGTTAGAAAACAAAGGGTTGTATTTCGATCCCCATCCTTGAAAAATCACAACTCTCTTCTTTAGAGCATGAGATTTTACAACCGTTATCTTAGTTTAGTTGCTATAACTAGAAACCTGCATCATTTTACGTAAAATATCCAAATTCTTGATTTTTATTTTTTGAAACTTTTTCAACTTTTTGTGTGAATGCAAATATTCTAGATTTCAACATTCTTCTTGAACCTTCACAATAACAAAACTTCACCTCTACTATCTATGCATTGCATCTTAGTAGAGTACTATTTTCAAATCATTACACTATGAGAACTCGATTTACCAGATTTGGATTGCTAGCTTCCTTCCTAAAGCACATGTGCAACCAAAAAAATTGTAATAAATAATATACATGAAAACACATTAATGTTTTAAAATAAATCAGATATTACCAATGGAAAAAATTAAAGTAAATCTTAATCATTATATGATTCAAGCATTCAAACTTTTCTTGTTAGCTTCAGTTAAACTTACTACTTTCTCTAGCCAAGAAAAAAAATTAAATTCAGAATCCTCAATTAAAACACCTTTATTGGCTAGCTTACCTACACATTTATTTCATTTCCTTAAAGAATGTGTAAACCTAATTTCTTCAAACTCTATAGCAAGGTCTTGAATTTTCATAATTATCTCTTGTATGTTCCATGGAGCCTTTGCTTTCCTAAAAATTGTATTTATTACTATGAATGAATTGCCTTCCATCTAGTTTATTCCATCTCATTTGTTTGCATATTTTTAACCCTTCCAAAACTGCTTAAGCTTCAACTTAATTATTTGTCTTAAATCCACTATTAAAAGTGTAATGAGACAAAATATCTCTATTATTTCTAATTATTCATCCTCCTACTTATCCTAGATTTCCTTTACATGCTCCATAAAAGTTTAATTTAACCAAATTTTCATCTGGTGGTTTCCACTTTATATTCTTTACCTTGTATTTTTTTATCCTATCCCCAAAATCATAACTTCATTTGATGACTTCACTCCATATATCAAGACTCTATATTTCTAGATTAGGGATTGGGTGAGTTGATAGGGTTGGTTTAGACTTCTTTATGGCTAAACAAATATTCCTTTTTTTTTTTGTGGAAAACATCCCAAAAGGGATGCCACTTTTGGGTAAGACCCAAGGAGGCAGGGGTATCCATTCCACAAAAAATGCCCAGGACTCGAACTGGCCTACCACCTTTGACATACTCAAGGAGCAAACAAACACACAAAACCAATTTAAAAATAAGTAAATAACAACAAAAATAATAAAATAAAATAAAAAACATGCTCCTTGAGTGTGTCAAAAACAAAAGCACAACCAAACACGCACAATAAGATAAAAGAAACCACAACACAAACCACATAGAAAAACACAAGAACCACATAACAAAACACAAACAAGACAAAAACAATAGAACACTACAAAGACATAACCCAAAAAAAACATGAAAAATAAACACAACCAAAACCTAAAAAATAAAATAAATAAAATAAAAATAAAAATAAAAAACAACCAACAACAGACAATAAACAAAAACAAAAAACATAGAAAACACTCACACATAAAAACACGAAATAACACAAACAAAGAGAAACCCAAGAACAAGAACGAAAAAAACACAAGAACAATAACAAAAAACATAAAAAAAAAAAAACACAAGAACAACAAAAAACAACACAAAGAACACAAAAACAAAACAAAACAAAACAAAAGAACCCACCCACCTTAAAAAACTAAACAAAAAAACAAAGAAGAAAAAAGAAAAAAAAATGAACAAAACAATGACCTATCTAGACCAGAAGACTATTAAGGCAAGAATCAACAGAGGAAACAAAATAAAGAATAGAATGAGCTAGGGAACTAAAAAAACTGAATGAACCAAAGAGAAGCAAAAAAAAAAACAAGAAGAAACTAGGTACCTTCGTAATCGGAGCCATCCAAAGAAATGATAGAAAGAAGAGCTTCCCTAATTTGAGAAGCCCACCATATAGGAGGGTGGCCATAACAAGTAAGATCACCTTTGTCCAAAGCCCAATTAGCTAAAGCATCAACACTCTTGTTTTGATCTCTCGACCACATGATTGTAATCAACTTTCAAAAATCCCATCTGGATTAACCGAATCTTCTCAATAATTCTTTTTATTCTCCAATCCACCTTATGATTCTTAGAAGGAGTCTTCAAGAGATTAATCATAAGTTGAGAGTCAGACTCAACTAACACCTTTTCCCATCCAACCTTAGTAGCCTCCTGAAGGCCTCTGAGGATACCATACCCCTCAAGCAAGGTTATTGGAAAGAATACCCAAATTCTCAGCAAAAGTAAAAACCAGGGAGCCATCCGAAAGTCTACCAATTCCTCCCACACTGGCTTTTCCAGGGTTCCCTCTAGAGGCTCCATCAGTATTGACTTTTCCAAAATCCTTAGGAGGAGGTTGCCAATTTCTAGTCCTATCCATATTACTAATACTCACATTCCCTTTAAGTTGGTTGCCCTTAGAAGGTTTAATATTCAATATTTGCATCACTTGATCCCATCTTTGGTGGGAGTTTTGGGGGTGATTAAGGAGTTGATGGACTGATTCAACTAAGTTGGCTATGGTCTTTTGCCAAATATAGTGAATATCCTTCCTATCTTGATTAAAAATTCGGTTGTTCCTTTCATTCCAAATATTCCAAAGAAGAATGGTAGAACCCATCCAAACTAACTGCCTAATAAAATGATCAACACCCTCTTGATTAGGCCAATCCCTCCAAAGTTGTTCAAAAGTAAAAAAATTGGACCACTGTAAGCCAAGTAAAGTGGCCATTCTCCTCCATAGCTCAGAGGCTAAAGTACACTCAATAAAAATATGGTTGATATTTTCTACATTCTCTTCACACATTTCACATCTAAAAGGGCCATGAAAACCACGCTTCATAAGTTGCTCACCAAGTAAGCACCCTACGATGCAATAAAATCCAATTAAAGAACCTCACCTTAGGCCAGAGCTTTTGAGCCCACAATTGAGAAAATATGTCAGAAGAATGGTTGGGATTATTATGGCATAAGGTCAAATAACCTTGAGCAACTGAATACTCACCCTTAGTAGTGTTGTTCCATCCAAAACAATCTTTTTCATGGGACCAAGAGAGGGATCTCATATGAAGGATGCCTTGGATATCTTGTCTTTGCCTTTCCGGGATTTGAATAGGCCAGTCCTCAATAGGGATCCAATATCTACCAACCTTTGAATTACCACTATGGTACCGACAAGTAATTAGCCACCTTTATCCAATTAGCTCGGTGAAGCTCCTCCATCCAAGGCCTCCAATCGAGAAACTGAGTTATCAAAGGCTTGTGACCATCCCAAGAATCTATCCAAAAATTTGCATGTTGACCATTATGAATGATCCAAAATAATTTTTTCTTTATCAAATCCTCACCAGTCTTAAGAACTGCTAAAATGGGAGAACCTTTGGTAGGAAGTTGATAGCTAACAAGGTCTTCAGGACTTTTGTTCTCAACATATTTAGCACGGAGATTATTGGCCCAAAGAGCATTGGGGTTATGCAACATCCTCCAATATAATTTAGCAGCTAAAGCTTTGTTGTTATTAATTGAAGACCGGAATCCTAACCCCCTTCACTCTTAGGAAGACATAAAGTATCCCATTTCACCAAGGCCCATTTTCTTTTCTCCTTAGTACCACTCCAAAGGAAACGATGACTCGATTTGATCCAATTCTCGAAGAACAACCTTTGGGATATTCAAAATGGAAGAAACATAAATAGGAATAGCTTGAAGGACTGATTTTACCAAGGTGATTCTACCCCTGGAAGAAAGCCACTTGTTGGTCCACTTTCCAATTTTCTTCTTGACTTTGTCCAACAACCAATTCCAATCTTTATTTTTCTGCCTTTGAATATTTATGGGAATACCTAAATAAGTGATTGGAAGAGAGGTCTTCTTATATCTTAATTTATCCAAGACCATGGATTCCTATCTAGCAGAGCAATGAAAGAAAATAACTTTAGATTTGTCTTCATTGATCAACTGCCCAAGAGCCTTAGAAAAATAGCTAATGATTTGCTTAATATTAGAAGCTTCCTTAACTCGTAGCTTTACCTAAAAGAGTAGAGTCATCCACAAATTGAAGATGAGAGATAGGTCTAGCTCCATGAGCAATGGTAACTCCCTCAAGGGTTTTTTTTTCCCTCTTTTTGGTTATAGTCCTACCCAAGCATTAAGCAAGAATGATGAATAAATAAGGGGATAGCGGGTCACCTTGCCTAATACCTCTGGAAGCTGGGAAAGACCGAGAAGGCCTGCCATTGATAAGAACTAAGTAGGAAACTAAAGAGATACATCCCATAATCCAATCCATCCAATCCTTAGAGAAACCAAATTGCCTCAAAACTTTGATAAGGAAGTGCCAATCCACTTTGTCATAAGCTTTGGATAAGTCTAACCGAATGAACATAGAAGGAGAATTTTGCATATCCATGGAATGGATGGCTTCCTGAGCAAGAACTATCTCATCTACTATTTGACGTCCTTCCACATATACCCCTTGCTCTGGGGAAATAATCTTATGCAAAAGAGGCTTCAACCTTTCTGCCATGATTTTAGTAATGATTTTGAGAAGAACATTACATAAAGCAATAGGTCTAAAAGTTGAGATATGATCAACCTCTTGAGCTTTTGGAACAAGAGTAATATAAGTTTTATTGATAACCTTCAAAATTTCTTTGGCTTTCCTGGCTTCTTCCACCACCTCTAATAAATCAACATGAAGGATATCCCAAAACTCTTGGTAGAACTCAATAGGAAAACCATCAGGACCTGGGGTTTTTCCTTTTTGCATTTTAAAAACTACTTGTTGAAGCTCATTGATAGTAACAGGAGCAGTCAAAATAGAGTTCTCCTCAGAAGTGATAAGAGAAGGGATTGCTTGAAGAACATTTTGTTGTGAAGTTGAGTCAAGAGGAGTAGCAAGCAAAAATATTGGAAAAGTAATCAACAACAATAGAGTTCATGCCATCCCAAGTATAAACAACATCTCCAGAATCTGATTTTAAGGAAGAAATAAAGTTGTGAGATCTTCGAGCTAGAAGAGATTTGTGGAAGAAATTTGTGTTTCGATCTCCTTCTTTGAGCCATTGAATTCTAGATTTTTGCTTCCATAAGATTTCTTCTCTTTTTTCCCATTCCTCTAACCGAGTTGTGAGTTTAATTTCATCCGCACTTCTCTTCTCTGTGAGGCCATCTAAACGGATTTTCTTATTCAAATTTTCAAGATGAGCAATAACTTCATTTTTTTTTATGAACATCCCCAAACTCTTTCCAGTTCCAAGTCTTGATTTTGGATTTAATGTATTGTAGTATTTTGGAAAAATAGAACATCTTAGTCCCATGCCTAGGTTTACCTTCCTTCCACCATTGTTGCACACGAGGTCTGAAGGAAATGTCTCTAAGCCACATTAATTGAAAACGAAAAGGAGAGAAACTCACATTGGTTTTCCACATTTCCACCATGACTCGCCAATGATCCGAACCAACATTATTAAGAGTCTTCACTTTAGGAATGTGACCATGGATTAAGAAATTTTCAGAGAGCAAAAACCTATCCAATCTCTCCATTATACAAGCTAATCCTTGCCTTCTGTTAGACCAAGTCATAAGGCCATTATCTGGTTGGATATCCACAAGATGGAGGTTTGCAATATATTCGCTCATGAGGTCAGTGCTTTTGTCCAAATTTCTATTTCCCCCCCTTTTCTCATCCATAGAGAGGATGGTATTGAAATCTCCTCCGATCAAGATCCAAGCTTTAGGAAAATGAGAGATAATATGAGTAATATCCTTCCACTATCTTCTTTTTTCCTCCAAAGAAGTCGGGGCATAAATAGTAATGTAGAGCATAATCTGGTTGGAATGTCTACTTTGAATAGCTATAGCCAACAAACCCCAACTGCCAACCATATGGTGAATAACTACCTCTTTTGGGTCCCAAAGACAAGCAATGCCACCCGAAGTCCCTTGGGAACCGAGGGAAAACACTTTTCCAACTAGCCAAATTTTACCGGCAATTAAGTCCATATCCTCCATTGACATCTTTGTTTCTTGAAGGAAAACAAGATGTGGATGATTTATCTCGAATCATTCTTCTAATTTCATTTTGTTTTGAAAGACTCCCTTTGAGTCCTCTAATATTCCAAGTGATGATCTTCATTAATACCAGGGCTAAAAAATTTGGGAAGGGCATTAATCTTACCTTCCTCTACAAGCTTTTCACCTTCTTTTACCATATGATATTGATTGGTCTTGTGACCTACTTTTTTATTAGAATCCATCTTCAAATTTTTTTCCCTATTTCTTGACTTATTCCAATTGAATCTGAGATGGCTTCTAACCTTGAAGAATGCTCATACACAGCCAAAATTTTACTAGATGGTTCAATGGAGTCTATATTGGGACCTGCATTATTTGAAGTTTTGACATTTGAAATATTGTTTTTCTTGTGTAAATTTTCTCCCTTTTTTTTCTGTTGAAAACCTTTGATTTGTTGGTTTGTCTCTGAGTTCTTCCCTTCATATTTAAATTGTGTTTCTAAGATTTCAGTTTCCATTATTTCCTCTTCCTCACTTGGGACATCATTTGTGGAAAGGATTTCAAACATATTAGCAAATGACTTTGATTGATCCTTCATAACTGGTTTTTTCTTAGTGTTCTTCTTCTTAGGTATTTGGAAACCTGCTAAGTTTATATCTTCTTTCCTTTGATCAGGAATTTTATTTGGGCAAGCACTGGCCAAATGACCATATTCATGGCAAATTCTACAACGAAAAGGAATGTTCTCATAGTCCACTACTTGCTCCCAAGTGTCTTCCCCAAATTGTAATGTGATCTTTTTAGGTAGGGGTTTGTCAAAATCCATTAAAACACAAATTCGAGCATAAATAATATGTTCAAAATTTTGAGTACAATCAACAATCATCATAAAAGTTCCTAAAGAGTTTCCAATTGAAGAAAAAATAGTAGGATTCCAAAATTCAATAGGGAGGCCAAAGAGTCTAACCCACACGGGAGCTATAGAAGGCATCTCTTCTTCGGATTTAAATTTAGTATGCCAAGGCTTCATGAAAAGCCCTGCCCTTCCAAAAAACCAAGGACCCCCTTGAAAATTTTTCTCTCTATCTTCATTATTAGCAAATAAAACAAGAAAATAACCATTTGGATAAATAGATATTTGTAACTCACCTTTAGTTTTCTAGATTTTTGTAGCCCATACTTTGAAAGCAGATAGACTCGGACGAAAACCCATGAACCGACAAATTAGTCCTCTTTTTTCCAAATCTTCAATGCCAGTCTGAATGTTACCCATATCAAGCTTAACAATAGGAGTTCCATCACCGCTTTAAGACATCCTGACTTCATTTTCCTGGGATCAATCTTAGGCATTCTTAGAGGTTTATGGGAAGCCCTAATATTGATATTAGCATTGGGCTGAGGCTGTCCACCATGAAGGGCATCCCTAAAATTCATTTTTGGGACCGAGTCTTCGAAATTCTTACCCTTGACAGGGGTTTTCATAGTAGAATTATTTTGTGGGTGCACCTTAGCACCAGATTCACTTGAGATATGAGCCATTTTTTGATCAACTACTTGAAACTTGTTTTGTGATCTCTTTAATCCTTGCCCTAGACACCGTGGAAAGGTATGGTTTTCACTTTTCTTTTGTGCAGCAAATTGGAAGCCATTGTCACTCAAGTTCATAGTATGATCTATTGAAAGACAAATTTCTAACCCATCTTGTATCCCCTACAACATTTCCTGCTAAAATATTGAGCATAAACCACAAAAATATTGGTCGCTAGGGCCCGAAGGCCCTAAAAACCAACCTCTGGAGCTGCTTGCACTCAACCCAGATGAAACCCTCGCATAGCCGCTTGCCAAATATATCGTTCACACATAGGGATGCGCTAGGATATGTGTTGCTCCAAATGATATGAAAATTGGTGGAGATGTTCTAGGGTTTTTCAGGCATCTACCCTCAAAATTTTAGCTCAATCCGAGTTCGGATGAGTGAGATATGGCCAAAACAAGTTCGGCAATTTGGGCAGTCCTGCAAAAAATGTCTAATCACTTTAGAGTCTTCGTCTATTGGACAAAAAATATTCCTTTTAATTACATCTAAACTACTTTCATTTCCTTGAAATATTATTTTATTTATTTCTAGCCAAATAGCCCAAAGTATTGTATCTTTTGATATATTCCAGATTGTCTATAAAGTGTCACTTTTAAAAGTGCTATACCATTGCTTTAACCATTCCTTGATTTTGCCATTTATCACCATGCATTTACTAAACATATTAAGAATCCATTGCCATAGTTTCCAAACTATTGAGCATTGTCCCAAGATATGGTCTATACTCTCCTCCATTTTACAAAGAACACATTTTGAAGGGCCATGAAAACCCCTTTTCATAATGAAATCCCAAGATAAAAATATTCTATGACCTATTATCCAAAAAACATTTTAAATTTAGGGATTCTCGTGCTATCCCAAATATCTCTAAATATTTTTGCAGTATTCCTATTATAATGGTGCTTTATATTATATCCACTTATTGTTGTGTATTCTCCTAAGCTATTCAACTCCCAAATCAACTTATCATTGGATCCCCTTAGAATAATCACTATTGTTATTTTTCTACTCAACTATCTCCTAGCATCAATGTCTTGTATACTTGTCAAAAAAATCTTCTTTCCATTTGTATCTTCCTTCCTAATCCTTGTACAAAATGTTTGAAATCCTATCACCATATTTGTCTTGAAGTAATGTCAAACATGATTTTAAAATTGAATTTAGAATGAGTGGGGTTTTTATTACACTATGGTAATTTAAGGGGCTTTGAAAGGGCCCCAAAACTTTTACATTTGTAGAGGATAAAAATCATTCCCAACACCTACATATTACAAAATTTGGACTAAAAAGGAGTGTGTTGCATACTTAGATACAACAATTTCTATTTAACTCTATCCCATGGGGATTTAGTATTTTTTAAATTCAATCCATATGGTTTCTTTAGAATATTCAAGAGCTTTAGTCAATTCTCTATTCGCTTATGATCATATCTCAAATTCTGCCTTAATTCAATTCCACTTTCTTGAGATATTAGAAGCATCCACCTAGTCTTCATTCAGACTACAATATTGTTTATTCAACTCCTGAATTTTATCTTAGTTTTCTTGAAAACTAGCCTCATGCTAATAGATATTTTACGGTGATCAATTCCCCTAAGGCATTGAAAATTCTACCTCAACAACATCAAAATAATTTTCCTCTTTCAAGGTTATAATCATCAAAGCCTTTAGGAAAACATCATTCCATACCTTGGATCCATTCATCTGAACTCTAATGTTTGCCATAACATCAGCCACAATATTACCTTCCCTATAGATGTGCTAGACCACAAATGACTCTATGTCTGATAGTATATTAATTGCATCTTAAATAATACTTTCAATACTCAAGCTAGCAACTTGCTTGGAATTCAAACTATTAAATATATTCATAGAATCCCCTTCTAGAATAAGCTTCATAATATTTATATTTCATGCAATCCTAAATATAAATTATGGATCTCACCTCTACTACATAGTTTTATGCTTCGTCAAAGTTCACCACATAGTAATATATCACTACCCCTAAGCTAGATCTCAAAACCCCTCCCTCTTTAGCCTTGAATTGCCTTTAGAGGCTCTATCAAGATTTAGTTTTACCCATTCTATGGAGGACGAGTCCATCCCACCTTTATTCTTATGCAACTACTATGATTCCTTGTAGCTCTCATCAGTACCTAGTCCACTACTATTTCTTCCTCCAACTCATTTTCATAAGTTTGGTTATCCATATTAACAACTACATTTTTAGCAATGATACTTCTAATAATGGCCACTACACTATTAGCCTTGTTCCTCTCCCTTCATATCTACTGAATTAAGTGGGGTAAAATAAATATCCATGTTTTTTTCAATCAAGGGCTATGATAAGGGTTAACACAACTTTTCCATAAGGTCTCCATTGAGTTTTAAGTGACTGAAGAAGCGTATACCAAACCTCCAAAGAAATGGGGCAATGGAAAAAAAATATGATCAAATGTTTCCTCATCCCCACAACATAAATAACACATATTAGGAATGATCATCCCTCTTATTAAAATATTATCCACCATCAATATTCAATTTTGCAATCCCAGCCAAATAAATAAAGACACATTTAGCAAGAGATATTTAGTCCAAACTCTATGTGAGATAAAATTTTGATTCTCCTTTTTCCCTTTCAAAGGTAAAATCTAAGTTAATAGTAAATATTTATTTAGGATTAGGATCCCAAAATGATCTATACTCTCCTATATTGAGTTACATATAGTAATTTTGTAAGCAAATATTAAAAGAGTTAATCCTAATTTGCACAATTGCATCAGCTCCTTCCAATTGCAACATGTGCCACACTCGATAATTATTTTCTTTCTTGATGTACTCATGAACCATGTTTCTATATTTTTCTTTAAAGGATGAATTATGCACTTCTAGTTTTTCATTAAAAATTAAAGGCCTCTTTGTGATCCATGCATCCTCCCAAAAACATATCTTATCACCTCTTCCCACCTGCCATCTTAAACCTTTCCATAAAAGATTTTTTGTTTTGATCAACTGATTCCACAAATATGTTCCTAAAGGTGGATTTAAGTTATAAGAAAAGGGGATTATGTTCTCAAGATATTTTTTAGAAAGGATTTGATCCCAACATTGATCACATTCAATCATTTTTTACCACCCCACTTTGGCCATTAAAACCTTGTTCATCTGCTTCACTTTTTTTATTTCTAGACCACCTTCTTGCTAAGGCCTGCAAAATTTCTCCTAGGCAACCAAACTAATCATCTCTTTATCTTCTACATCATTCACTAAGTGGTTTTTTATCACACCAAGTATCCGTCCAAATGCATTTTTTTTCTAATTCCCACCACCCATCTTAAACCTTTAATCACTAGATCAATTATTTTTTTAAATTGTTCCATAGTGTAGAACCATTTGGTAGAGATAATGTAGTAAATATTAATCTTGGGTAATTGGGCTCAACATACTTAGAATACTTCTTTTTCATTGTATTTGAATCTCTTTTTACAATCTCCAAATTAATTTTTCCCTAAGAGATAAGTTTGCATCCATAAACTATTTGACCTCATTTATCCTTGCCCTACCAAAAAAGGTTGTATCATCTAAAAACTATTGATGGATGATATTTTTTATGTTATTACTAGCCTTAAGTCCACTTTTAAGCCCATATTTGTAAATATTATTCAAGTTCCTACCCAAAACCTCTACCATAATAATAAACAACTATGGCATTCAATCCAAACCTCTTCTATTAATTTAATTCTACTCATTTTGGATGTTGATCTAATGGTTTTAGCACTATACCATCTATTCAAGAACATAAATAGAAGAACTTCATCACATATTATTATGTTAATAGAATGATACAATGTGAATGGAACTATGAGTCCATTATATAGAATGAGACGTTACTTGTACCTTACTCTTCCTATGACAATTGGTACATCTTACATGACACCTAGCATGATAACTTCTTCCCCAAGTAAACTAAGAAAAACTCCTAATATATAAATGTACCCAAGGTGGGACACTTACATACACCTAAATAATGTAATATACTCTAACACCCTCCTGTATTACATTATTTGGTATGAAATTTCTCTGTATTGTATAACTGATCTCTAAAAGTTTAAAACGTGTTTCTTCCAAGAGCTTTTGTAAAGATATCTGCTATTTATTCTTCTATAGGAATGTGCTTCAAGATGATATGATGATCCCAGAAGTGATCTATATTGAGATGGCATTGTACTTCAATATGCATATTTTGTGTTAGGATTAACAAAATATGAGATATATTATACAACAAATGAGTAAAATTTATAGGCATAAGCCTATATGATGAATATGAAAAATTTCAATAAAAATGACAAGTGTTAAACTAAAGAGGCATAGTGCACTTTAATTATAACATTCCTCCTTAAAGTGCTCTATCCTAACTAAAGAAAAAAAAACAAGTCAACATTAGGTAACATTCTCCCTTAATGCTGACTTTTCTAAAAACAACCTATCATCCTCCTTTATTGCTAATTTGGTCTAGGCTCATGCTCTTTGCACTTGGCTCTCCAACTGTGAATAATGCTAGATCAACGGTGTATACATCTCGATCTATTGCCATAATTTCAGCCACTTCCACGGGTATGTTTCCACTGGTTCAACCATCTAAGTGCCTCAGGGTCATCATGGGTGCCTTAGGGTCATTCACTTTTGGATATTTTGCCTCTGTAGGTCATCCTTAGAGGATGTTTCCTCTCATAGGTCACTAACTAGATTCACCATGAATTTCAAATCCTCTCATGGTGAACTCAATCTAGAAGGTGTCAGTATCTGCCAAAAAATGTACCTTAATACAATAGAAAAAATGAGCCATGAAATATAATATAAATGAGCCATAGATCCAAATGTGGAGGAGATGAAGAAATAAGAGAAAATAATCTTTTGAACTATCTTTTTTTGTAGTCTTCAAAAGTAGATCCAAAAAGATCCTCGAATAGAGTCTAGGGTGTCTTTGCCTATAGTCCCTAGAGTAGGTGTCCTTATGGTGACCTCCTCATCCCATAGGAATGCATGGGTAACTAGTCACTACATCCGATAGGTCTATAGAGAAGGTGACTAGGTACAAGGATCACATACAAATTTACCTTGGGAGTGTCGGGTACAACCAAGAGTGCACTCCAAGGTATACAAATTTGAGGCTAAAAAAACTTAAATGAAATAGTCTCAAAATTGAAAAAGGACACCACTATAGTTTCTATCGTGAAAAAACCTTTCCAATGACTATAAATACCCTTATGTTTTTTCTCAATGGGGCCTTCATTCTGCTATAAAAATAACAATTGCCTCTCTAGGCACCAAAGTAAACATCAGGAATAAATATTTCGACATCGCACACAGGTGGAATACAAAAAAAACATCTGAACAAAAATACATGGAGGTATAAATATTGTTTCCCTTATGGTCCCCTCCAAAAAAAAATAAAAAATGCCCCTTTCATAGATTCTCTTTCTTTTAAATAAAATGCACTCATAATTATAAAATTTAAAGTTTCCCATAGAAAAACAAAGGCAAATCAAATATTTCTCCTCTCTATTTTGGATGAATGGTAACATGATGGGCATAAAAAAATTTTACTCCACCATTGGAAAACTTTATCGACAACCTTCCTTGATTGTCGGACTTACTGATTAGGTGAATAATTAATCACACCAGTTTCTTTGCAATGCTGGTAATGTTTACGATATTTAAAAAAAATATATTCATCATTAGTTGTTGTACTTCTATAGGAATAGTGAAAAAGTAGCATCAATGTGGCTACTATGGTGCTTATGCATGGGAATATTCATTGTGAGACAGTCTCTGACGTTCATCATCTTAGACAATTTAACTGTAGAACCTCCTCAAAAAATTGCATAGCCCATCTAGAAGAGATCTCTTCATCTCAAATTTGAAGACTCACAAAGTGTTACATCATGGGTGAACAACTCACATCACTTGCTTTCTTAGGAATCCACACCAGTGAAAGCAAAACAAAATTGGGGAAATGCCATGGTAGGAATTTGCAAATTTGATCCTCCATCAGTCCCAAAAATATCAGGCAATAATGCCAGTGGCCAAACCTCACACAATGCGCACTCGCCCATCTTGACGGCACCAAGAATTCAGATCTTCAACTCGTGGGTTAAAAGAAACTACTAGCATATCACTAGAATCATTGTCATAATTAATGTTTAGCAATGGCTACATGATGGTCTATCGCGACACTACACACTTAATTTCTATTATGAAATACATTGACATTCATCTGATTTCCATGTATTCTGTAAAACATAGGTGAATAGAATTATTTAAAAAAATCTCCTTCAAGCATATTCATGATCCTCCATGATCAGAATATCTGCTTTCTAATGACATCAAGGTGGGAAAATCATCGATGATTTCGTCACCCAAATCCTCGCACAGCAGCACTCACAGAAAACAGTAGCACTTCTTTGGCATGTCCTCTACCAGACGAACATGTAGTTTCAGTTCAAAATTTGTGCAGCTATGTGCACAGAATGGAAAATACCGCCAACATATTAACTCATCTTCTTCTTCATATGGGTGGTCCATGAACAAAAAATAAATAGAACACCATAAGGCTCCAGATTCTAATCTCCATCATGCGCAGTAAACAACAATTTGGCTAGCACCAAAAATAGGTTGCTCTAGAATTTGCTTCCTCTCCCCTCTAGTTTGCATGAAATAGTAGGTTGGCTAGGATAGTAGGTGTTCTTGTGGACTAATGACTCCATAATTCCACATTCCTTCTTCCCTCTAGTTTGCATGAAATAGTAGGTTGGCTAGGATAGTAGGTGTTCTTGTGGACTAATGACTCCATAATTCCACATTCCTTCTTCCCGAAGCTGAGGCATATTTCTCTCTCTATAAAAATAAATATTAGATCTACATCGAGGAGGAACTGCGTAGGGGCTAGGGTTGTATCATCCACTCAAGTTCTGGAAACATTATTACATCTGTATCTTAAAGGGGTTTTCACAATATGGACACCGAAGATAGATGCACTCCTCTGTGAACTCGTATTTATCCAAAACATGTTCACGCAAAGTCCATTCAAAAAATAGTCACTCACTTGTACGACTTTAAATTAAGTGGCCTAGATATACCTGTCGTACGATATCTATACTAAAAAATCACTGGCATAATTCACAATTTTAAAAACTACAACGCCCCTCCACCATCTCAATCACCAGTGCAAACATCTCAATCATAGTGGATTATCCATGAAATATAGCTACGATTCAGGAATATCAACTCCGCCATAATCCATAATTGGTTTCCACTAAATTTACTCCTCCATCACACGTGATAGTATCAAGAAAAATATGGCAAAATTTTACTTGACCCAAAAAGAAAGGCCACCACCATTCACAGACTCCTGATATCAAATAGTCCTTACCACATGATAAGATCTAGAAAAAAAACTATAGAATTTGTGCCACATGATGTGTACTCTTGGACGACCGCATCCTCCATATTGATGTCACTAAAAAATGATGATATCGTATGTAACCTTCTGCAAAAGCTTACATTTTCTCTATCATGATTGATTTGACGTTGAACACATTTACCATAGGAAAAATTCTCTCATTTTCGTGTGATCGACATAAAACTTGTAATGCATCAAATAGAAGCAGTGCTGAGATGGACAACACGAGAAAAAATTGATCCAAAGGGATAGAGATATTGCCACTCCATTGTTGCATTGTCACACGTCCATCTGCACATGCTTCAGGTCTGCAACTTTTTTCTTAAAATAGCACATCAAAGCTACACCATCATGGCTAGAGAGAGACACCACGCGATCGTCAGTTGGTCGTTGAAAAAAACACTACAAGTTGTCCTTTTAAGGTCAATGTCATCTGCACGTCAAACGACCGCACACATGCTTTGATAATACAGGTATAAAATATTCATCTCCTTATGTTGATTTTCCAAACAAGCTTATCCATAGGTTTTTATCTTCTTTTACTCTGCTACCACCATTGGTTTCACTTCCTAGACAAGACGAGGCTCTAATGGTGTATGGTGTGGTCCGACAAATCATAATACCGATTATTTTTTAATGCAATCAATGTCAAATTAGTTCCCGCGTGTCTTTGAAAGTTCTAGGGTGTAACACCATATGTTGTTGTCACATCCACATAACTCCATGGTTTTGTCATAGATCCAGACAAAAAATAGTTGCATACGTCCATATACCAGAAGTTATTGCCAAAGCACTAAATTGCTGAAAACATGAATGTATTTCAAACTTCTACATCGGCTTCCATCATAACACCTCTGTGACATCCAGATTGCAACCTAAACTATAACAGATCCCCCATAAACTGAAAAACTTGCAAAATAGTGAAAAAATGAACCCCAAAAAAAATTGGTCAGATCTTGGAGTGTATCCCATTTTTCATTTCTCCGTGGAGAAATTACTTCTCCGGATGGATACCTCCCCTAAAAAATTCAGCCATGGATTTTTTGAACAAAAACTTTCTAGTTTCTAATCCATCCATCAAGGGATGGAGAGAATACTCCCTTAGAATGAGAAAAAAATGGAACAAAAATGGGGAAAATTTTGAGGGATGGGGGATTCCATGAGGGAAATCCCCCCTCACAGGTTGTCACAGGTAGGAGAGTGAACCTGCTCTGATACCAAATGTTAGGATTAACAAAATATTAGATATATTATACAACAAATGAGTACAATATATAGGCAGAAGCCTATATGATGAACATGATAAATGTCAATGAAATTGACAAGTGTCAAACTAAAGAGGCATAGTGCACTTTAATTCTTGTACAATTAGTTTTTTAACCAAATTGAGTACCCTTTGATTGTCACAATGTATCAAGGTGTAGACACCAAAATAGCACCATTTCGATTAAGTGATTACAAACATTGATCACATTGATATCACAGCTTTTAGGGCAGCCCTTAGAGGTCAAATAGTGGTCTTAACCACTTGCACAGCAGTTCGAAAGATCAGAAAATGAGCAGAGCAAAGTCGGTCGTTCTAGAGCCTTTAATAAACTTCAAAGCCTTTATCCGCGCCAAGCATTTTGTCAAAAACCAAGCGGGCCCAAAGTGTCGCGATATCGCGACACTTTGGGCCCCGACTCAAGCGGGCCCAAAGTGTCACGATATCGCGACACTTTGGTCCCCGACCCCAAGCGGACCCAAAGTGTCGCGATATCGCGACACTTTGGGCCCCGACTCAGCGGGCCCAAAGTGTCGCGATATCGCGACACTTTGGGCCCCCACCCAAAGCGGGCCCAAAGTGTCGTGATATCGTGACACTTTGGTCCCCCACCCAAAGCGGGCCCAAAGCGTCGCGATATCACGACACTTTGGGCCCCGAGCCAAAGCCGGCCCAAAGCGTCGTGATATCACGACACTTTGGGCCCCGAGCCAAAGTCGGCCCAAAGCGTCGCGATATCGCGACACTTTGGGCCCCGAGCCGACACGTCACCAGTCAAAAGCATGCATTCAGCTATCTAAGGAACAACCACCACGTGGCACCCTCTACGTGTCCCTTCTCGAAGAAAACCCCGCGGGTCTGAAAACGGTGGATTTTACAGCGAACATTAATGAGACAAGCGGTTTTAAAAAATATCTGATCCGAGGCCACGCCTCATAACTGCGATCTGTCAATGCGAGCCTTGGCCATAATGGCCCAATAAGGATCAAATCTGAGCGGCCCTTACCGATTTAGGGTTTCGAACATTAATGTTCCCAGAGGCCGAACCCTCTATAAATAAAACCGGCTCGATACGTAAAAAAGGACTGCGAAGTATTTTGTTAAGACAACGAAGTGCTGCTCATTTGGATATCCGACTGTATCAATCTAAGTTCACCTTCTTTACATCTGGAATCTCTCACAAATAGAGGTTGTTGGGTGACTCTTAAAAGAGTGAACCGGACTTTCACACCCGACAGTGGATCATTGTATTCCACTAATTCGATGACAACACACAGCCTTAGATCTCGAGCCCATTCCTAGTGGATTGGCGTCGAGACTAAGTGTAAACCAGGGGTGGCCCGCTTGGGCAGCCCATGAACGTTTCTAATTAATGCAATATATGCTGTTCTCTTTTGAAATATATTGCGAAAACTAACAGTATCGAAATAGATTATTCTTTACGCTGTTCAAGTAAAATTTACGTTAGAATATATCATGTCATACGTTATATGCTCGAATACATCTTGCAATACGTTTTATCGAATATTGTCATGCCACACAATGAAGTGCTAACTTGCAGGCAACAGCATTAGAATCGGTTGATTATTTTAATGACTGTCCATGTCTCATGTATTGTGCTGTCTTCAAGTAGAATAAAAATAACAGTTTACGTTTTACATCCTCGGATATATGCCATTTCGAATGTATACTGTTCTCTGTTCTCGGCAAAAGTTGTAGTTTCACGAAGAGTTGTTTAACTTATGCATTTAATCAAATGTTTGCATACATTATTCGTTGTTTCACAAAGACAAACGTTCCGACTTCTTACCGCAGGTGCTATTAACCGTTTACTGTTTCTTTTACAGCAAGGACAGCAGCAAGCAGGAACTCACCATTATTAAACATCAAGTAGCGACAACACTACAGCCCGCCCATTTTACATGTGGGCATGCGGAAAGAAATTACTGTTCATCTGTTGTAATAAAAAAATTAGACTATTGTAACCGAGTTGGGATTAATATAAAAAGGCGGTGCTTTTACCTTTTGATATGATTACATCCGTGTTATTACATGCATTAAACTAGTTCTGTTTTTATTGCATCTCGGTGTTTATTTTCCGGAATCTCATGCTTTCAGTCATAGTTCATTTGATCCCCATGTTAAATAGTAGGTATTGTAGCCATAATGCTTCAAATGTTGTATCTCTTGTTGCACAATATTCTACTTCAATAGATTATTGTACCACTTTATTTTGCTTCTTACTGTGACAAGGCATGGATCCCGATTCAATATAGAATACATACCCTAAAGTAGACTTTATATCATTAATAGAGCCAACATAATCTAAATTCGAATAACCCTGTAGACAAAAAACTTTGACATTCTTAATATAAGTTAATCCATTATCCATAGTCTTATATATATTGCAATATTCTTTTTGTAGCTTTCCAATTCCTTTCTCTTGGTTCTTCCATGAAGTGAGAAAGATAATTTAGAACAAAATCTAGATTAGGTTGGTTGTTTCTTAACTATAGTAGACTTCTTATTAACCAATTATATATGGTTGCTAAAACTAGTGGTGTTTCATCATTCTTAGATAACCAAATTCCTTTTTCCATTGGTCTATATTTTGGTTTACAATCCTTCACTCTATATTTTTCCAATAGATTTTTTGCATATTTGGATTGATTAATAGTAATATTGTCTTCACCCTGTTGAATCTCTAGGCCAAGACAATAATTTATTAGACCTATATCTGTCATCTCAAATACCTTTTCTAGATCCTTTTTAATGTCACTTATTAGTTTTTCAGAACATCATGTATCATCAACATACACTATACAAATCATTATGTTGTTTCTAATTTTCTTTAAATAGAGACTAGGATTAGATGTACTTATTTTGAAGCTATGCTATAACAAGTGATTTTGTATCTTTATATTCTGTGCTCTTGGAGCTTGCTTTAAGCCATAAAGGGATTTGTTCAATTTGCACACTTTATTTTTATCCTTTGATAACAAACCCTTCTGGTTATGACATGTAGACTTTTATTCTAAGTCACCATTAAGAAAGGCACTTTTTACATCCATTGGATGAATTTTCCAACCCTGATGAGCTGCTAAAGTGCATATTATTTTGATAGTGGCCATTCTGGTTGTTGGTGCAAATGTCTCTTCATTGTAAATTCCCTGTATCTGATTATATCCTTTCATCGCTAACCGAGCTTTGTATTTTTCAAGTGATCCATTTGCCTTATATTTGATCTTGTAAACCCATTTGCAAACCACTATTTTCTTTCATGGAGGTAATTTCACTAAATCCCATATTTTATTATTTTTAAGTGATGTATATTTAGATTTCATAGCTACCCTCCATTGTGAGTTATTCAAATCTTAAATTGTTAATATTGGTTCTTCTGTATTGCTCAGTAATCCTCTATTTATTCTTGTTTGATTGTGAGTTTGAGGTCTAGTAGTGGTAAGATCTGACATTCTTTCCAGATTTGATTCCCTGAGAATATCTTTGAGCCATATTGGATCTTTCTTAGGAGGAATTGTATATGTTTCTGTATATTCTATGTTTTCGACTTGATATTTTGATTCTAATTCCTCACTTGTTGTATCTTTTTAAGAGTAGTTTAGAAATTTTTTTGTGTAATTGCTAGGTTTTTCTATGTTAATTTTGAATTTTTCATCAAATATTACATCTTTTCTAATGTAGACTTTCTTTGTATATGGATCTAGAATTTTGTATCCTATACATTCATTTTCATATCCAACAAGCATCCCTACCATAGTTTTATCATCTAATTTTTTATTTTATTTTTGGAATATGCATGTAAGCTTTGCATCGAAAAATCCTTAGTTTTCCTATATTTTGTTTTTGTCTTGACCATACTTATTTTGGTGTAATATGTTTAAGTACTCTTTTTGGTATTCTATTTTGTATGTAAATTGTTGTCTATACTACTTCTACCTAATATTGATGATCAAGATGGGCCTCTTTTAACCACACATCTCACAATTTCCATGATTGATCTATTTCTTATTCCTGCAATTTTGTTTTGTTGTGGTGAATATGTTGTAGTAAGTTATCTTTTAATTCAATTTTCTTCTAATATTGATTCAAATTCCTTAGAAATAAATTCACCTCCTATATCTAAATGAAGTGCCTTTATAGTAATTCCTGACCCTTTTTCTACTTGAAGTTTGAATTGTTTAAAATGATTGAATGCCTCTGATTTATGTTTCATGAAATATACCCACATTTTTTTGGTGTGATCATCGGTAAACAATTAAAAATACTTATGTCCTCCAATACTGTCAATCTTCATTGGTCTGCATAAATTTGTATATATTATTTCTAATGGTTTTTTAGTCTTGTGTTGACGTAGTTCAAAAGAAATTCTATGTTGTTTCCTTGCTAAGTATTCTTGACACACAGTAGATTATAGAGATAGATTAGGTATTCCGTCAACCATTTTATTTTTGAGTAATTATTTTATAGAGTATTCACTTGTATTGTAACAACCCAGATTTCAAGAAACAAGAAAACTCACAAAGATAGATTTTTTTTTACTAAGGAGAGCAATTCATTGATCCCTAACCAACCTTAGATTAAATTCATGTTTAACGGCCCCTAAGTTTCTCAAGAACTATACCACATGATATTTCCCTCACACAAGTCCCTTATGTGTAGGTAAATCTCATGTTATGCACATAAGTCCATCCATATCATCAATATTGATGAGCTAGACTTACCACCCTCAATCATTAGAAGGTGTACACACATCTCCATATTCCACGTAAGCCATTATGTGTGGGTATGCTACATGTATTACGAGTTAATATATCAATATTATCCTCTGAAAAGCTATCTTAACTCGGATACGATCTTCTAAACCTAGTTACCAATATCCCTAAGGGGGTTTTAAGCACTTAGGTCACCCTCTAAGTTTACCTACAACTTACTATTATTTTTTATTTTATAAAAATTATTTAAACAAGAATATAAGATATATATCTATATACTAAATCCAACAAAACATAATTTGTTATAAAGCAAAGGACAACTAAAATATGAAGCAATAGCACCTAGGGATGCAGCCCAACGGTTTGGGATTTGGATCTTCTTCGGGAGGTCCAAGGTTCAAACTATGGCATGGGTGAGTGTGTGAGGGGTGAGTGTTTGTCTTCCTAGTGGAGTTGTTGTAATATATTGGGTGATTCCTAGTCAAAACCCCCATATCTTAATATTACCAAAAAAAAAAACTAAAATATGAAGCAATAATTGAAGGATGATCAAGCAATACAAATGAACTAAATACAATCACATTAAAACAATAGAATACAAAGGTACCTCAACCATATGGTCCATTTATTACATGAGTATGTATGGTAAAATACATACCTTCAAAAAATACATTACATAAATTTCATCGAGGAAATCTCCCCATAAATCTAATCTATTTGCATAAATAAGCAATATGTAAGGTAGAGAGCAAACTTGTGCATCGATTCATCTCATGACTTTGGTCCTCCCACTCTTCCATCGATCAAGTGAGGATAGTAGGGGATTAGGACACTCATAGTTTAGGATAGACATGCTTCTAAATGCATTTAATCATTTCATTGCCAAATTGCAACTATACAAACAACCCAAGAAATTCAACTTTCTAAAGCATAGTTGATATCATAGAAACTACTCTTTCTATTTCCCCTCTCATATCCCTATGAGAGTTATTCAACAATGCATCAATATCATATTCTAGACTGTAATAAATGACTCAACCTTTATTCAATTATCAAATTCCCAAAACCTTAACTGCCAAATAATCTAGGTTCATAATTATTTACTAAATTAAAGCCAACTACTTTAATCCATAAATAAACCTTTTTCTTCATTTCATGAATTAAATATCCATACCCTTAATTCACAAAATAAACCACATTCATATTTATTTATTCCATTAAATCCAACTACTTTAATCCATAAATAAACCTTTTTCTTCATTTCATGAATTAAATATCCATACCCTTAATTCACAAAATAAACCACATTCATATTTATTTATTCCATTAAAACAACTACTTTAATCCATAAATAAACATTTTTCTTCATTTCATGAATTAAAGACCCATACCCTTAATTCACAAAACAAACCACATTCATATTTATTTATTCCATTAAAACCAACTACTTTAATCCATAAATAAACCTTTTTCTCATTTCATTAATTAAAGTCCGGTAGTTCCTAACTAATGAAAACATGTAAGGTTTCTTTTTCCACCATCTAAAATTCACCATTTTAAATAATGAACTCTATAAAGAGCCTTCATTTTCATTAATCTAAACTACTATTTTAAATAATGAAATTTATATAAAAGAAGACTTTTATTTCCATTATTTTAAAATCTATTATTTAATTAATGAAACTATATAAAGAAAGCCTTTTATTTTCATTAATCTAAATTCCATCATTCAATTAATGAAACTAACTAAATGTTTCCTACCCAAGTACTCTACAACCTCCCATTCAACAAACCCACTACTAAAACTAACAAGCAAGGGATAGAACACACAAAGTACAACCATAGCAGGAACGAGAGTACTGCTTGAGGTGATACACAACCCGCAACCAACTACAACACATGCAAAGTGCTCGAGTGTTGCGATCTATATTTGATGACAACTGAATGTTGTTGTTGGTTTATCACATGTTTTCTCAATCTAAAGCCCATGGTGTGGACTCTACAAGCATGAAACACCCAAGGGAGAGGACATCCCTTAGAACCCAACACCGAGTCATGATGCCTAGCTTTAATGCTGCCTATTTTTTACCTGGTGTAGTATAACATAGAGGTGAACCTCTATAGTAGAGATACATGGAACAACACAAGTCAAATAACCCAACAACTAAGGTCTAACTCCAAATTCCCATATACTCTAAGCGTTATCTAGTTTATAGGAATTTGAACTACCCTGTACTTGGACAACATGTGAGTCTAGTCACGAAGGTCTAACACAACCATAAAATAGTGAAGTCTCAATAGATTTATGACTACAATGAAGGCTCAACACAACCATGACACATTTAAGGCTCAAAAAAATCATGACTACAATGAATGCTCAACATAACCATGACACAATGAAGGCTCAACACAACCATGACACAACGAAGGTCCAATAGGATTGCGGTTACAACAAAGGCTCAACATAGCCATGACACAATGAAGGCTCAACATAATTATGGCTACAATGAAGACTCAACACAATCACAACTATAGTGAAGGCTCAACACAACTATGACACAGTTAAGGTGACATACTCACAACATAGTGATGATGACCCACAAATCCCTCTCATGGCCTGATACTAGAACTCTATAAAGGAGGAGGTCTACCTTGTTCAAAAGGATGATGTAAATAGTTTAACCTATAGTCCAGCATCAACTAAAAACCAATGGTATAAAATCTCAAATATAATTATTTAAACAATTCCATGAATCCAACCTGGTTATTAAGTACTGGATGGCTTTCTTAGTTGCACTAACAAAAATTCAACTTATTTTCCTCCTCTTCACATAGTGTCTCACCTTCTACTTTGTGGTGCTTTCTACCCACCTCCTTTTAGTGCTTACTTCTCTCCCCTTCCACTCTCGTCTCCTCCAAAACCAGTGCATAACATCACCTCTCTCTCTTAGTGCCTATCTATTTCCTTGTCTTCCGTCCACCGCCTACCCATCATAACTTCTCACCTACTTGTTAGGTGGTAAAGGGGATGTTTTCTTCTTATCCACCTTACCAAGGCATCGCTAAAATTGAATCCATTCCTCCACATCAACAAATCCATCCCTTCATTTTGACGAAGCCATACCTTCACATTAGTTGAAAACTTCGCTTGGCTAGCCCGATCTGATTCTGAAGGTAGGTTCTATACTTAATTAACTTTTCTTAAAACTAAATAGTAGATTATTATTTTATTAATCAAATCATCATATAATTAATACAACTTTCTTAACGAGTCAAATTAATTCCCTTTTTCTACAAATGGAGCAACCATCATTAATCATAGAAATTCTTTTATTGCTTAATATAAAACACTTCTTCTTTCTTCTTTAAAAGAGGTTTTCAAAATAAATCAAATTTTGTTTAAAAAAAAAATCCCTTCTTTATTCTAAAATAAATCAACCATTTATTTAAAATCAAATCCAATTATCATTATAAAATAAATCAACCATTTATTTAAAATGAAATCCAATTATCATTCTAAAATAAATCAACCATTTATTTAAAAGAAATCCATTTATCATTCTAAAATATATAAACCATTTATTAAAATGAAATCCATTTATCATTATAAAATAAATCAACCATTTATTTAAAATGAAATCCAATTATCACTTTAAAATAAATCAACCATTTATTTAAAATGAAATCTATTTATTATTTTAAAATAAATCAACCATTTATTTAAAATGAAATCTATTTATCATTTTAAAATAAATCAACCATTTATTTAAAATGAAATCTATTTATCATTTTAAAATAAATCAACCATTTATTTAAAATGAAACCTATTTATCATTCCATTTACTAGAGCACACAAGGAGCTATGAAGACAACCTATTCATTCATACTTCTCAAATTATTGAGGCAATAGTGCTGAAGTTGAAGAACACAAGCTTATACTGAGAGGGGGTGAACAGTATAAGACCACATTTTAATTTTCTTTCCAAATAAATATTATGCAATATATCAATGGTAATATCAACAATAGTATCAAAGCAATGCATAAATAACCACATACAATAGAGACACCAATTTAATGTGGTTTACCTTATGTGGGCTACTCCATGGAGAAAATTTTCAACTAAAATTTTCTCAATAAATCTCTTGGGAATCCTTTCCCTATTACAATATTTATGGACCTCTATCCAAAGGTGACACCAATCCTCTAATCAAGTTCATGGATATATATCCACAAGAAAACTCCTTCTCCTCTACTCTAGCTTATGGAACTCTATCCATTAAACCTAGTTACCAATATCCCTAAGGGGGTTTCAAGCCCTTAGGTCACCCTCTAAGTTTACCTACAACTTACTATTGTTTTTTATTTTATAAAAATTATTTAAACAAGAATATAAGAGATATATCTAGATACTAAATCCAACAAAACATAATTTGTTATAAAGCAAATGATAACTAAAATATGAAGCAATGACACCTGGGGATGCAGCGCAACGGTTTGGGCTTTGGCTCTTCTTCAGGAGGTCCAAGGTTCAAACCGTGGCATGGGTGAGTGTGTGAGGGATGGTTTTTTGTCTCCCTGGTGGTGTTGTTGTAATAGATTGGGGGATTCCTAGTCAAAACCCCCATATCTTAATATTACCAAAAAAAAACTAAAATATGAAGCAATAATTGAAGGAGGATCAAGCAATAGAAAGGAACTAAATACAATCACATTAAAACAATAGAATACAAAGGTAACTCAACCATATTGTCCATTTATTACATGACTATGTATGGTAAAATACATACCTTCAAACAATACATTACATAAATTTCATCGAGGAAATCTCCCCATAAATCTAATCTATTTGCATAAATAAGCAATATGTAAGGTAGAGAACAAACTTGTGCATCGATTCATCTCATGAATTTGGTCCTCCCACTCTTACATCAATCAAGTGAGGATATTAGGGGATCAGGACACTCATAGTTTAGGATAGATATGCTTCTAAATGCATTTAATAATTTCATTACCAAATTGCAACTATACAAATAACCCACGAAATCCAAATTTCTAAAGCATGGTTGATATCATAGAAACTACTCTTTCTATTTCCCCTCTCATATCCCTATGAGATTTATTCAAAAATGCATCAATATCATATGCTATATTGTAATAAATGACTCAACCTTTATTCAATTATCAAATTCCCAAACCCTTAACTGCCAAATAATCTATGTTCAAAATTATTTACTAAATTAGAGCCAACTACTTTAATCCATAAATAAACATTTTTCTTCATTTCATGAATTAAAGACCCATACCCTTAATTCACAAAATAAACCACATTCATATTTATTTATTCCATTAAATACAACTACTTTAATCCATAAATAAACATTTTTCTTCATTTCATGAATTAAATATCCATACCCTTAATTCACAAAACAAACCACATTCATATTTATTTATTCCATTAAAGCCAACTACTTTAATCTATAAATAAACCTTTTTCTTCATTTCATGAATTAAAGACCCATACCCTTAATTCACAAAATAAACCACATTCATATTTATTTATTCCATTAAAACCAACTACTTTAATCCATAAATAAACCTTTTTCTCATTTCATTAATTAAAGTCTGGTAGTTCCTAACAAGTGAAAACATGTAAGGTCTTTTTTCCACCATCTAAAATTCACCATTTTAAATAATGAACTCTATAAAGAGCCTTCATTTTCATTAATCTAAAACTACTATTTTAAATAATGAAATTTATATAAAAGAAACCTTTTATTTCCATTAACTTAAAATCTATTATTTAATTAATGAAACTATAATAAGAAAGCCTTTTGTTTTCATTAATCTAAATTCCATCATTCAATTAATGAAAATAACTAAAGGTTTCCTACCCAAGTACTCTACGACCTCCCATTCAACAAACCCACTACTAAAACTAACAAGCAAGGGATAGAACACACAAAGTACAACCATAGAAGGAACGAGGGTATTGCTTGAGGTAATACACAACCCGCAACCAACTACAACACATGCAGAGTGCTCGAGTGTTGCAGTCTATATTGGATGACAACCGAATGTGGTTGTTGGTTTGTCACATGTTTTCTCAATCTAAAGCCCATGGTGTGGACTCTAAAATCATGAAACACCCAAGGAAGAGGACATCCCTTAGAACCCAACACCGATGACTCCTCATGATGCCTAGCTTTAATGCTGCCTACATTTTACCTGGTGTAGTATAACATGGAGGTGAACCTCTATAGCAGGGATAAATGGAACAACATGAGTCAAATAACCCAACAACTAAGGTCTAACTCCAAAATCCCATATACTCTAAGTGTTATCTAGTTCATAGGAATTTGAACTATCTCGTACTTGGATGACATGTGAGTCTAGTCACGAAGATATAACACAACCATAACATAGTGAAGGCTCAATAGAGTTATGGCTACAATGAAGGCTCAACACAACCATGACATGTTGAAGGCTCAAAAAAATCACGACTACAATGAATGCTCAACATAACCATGAAACAATGAAGGCTCAACACAACCATGACACAATGAAGGCCCAATAGGGTTGAGGTTATAGCAAAGGCTCAACATAGCCATGACATAGCAAAGGCTCAAAATAATTATGGCTACAATGAAGGCTCAACACAACTATGACACAGTTAAGGTGACATACTCATGACACAGTGATGATGACCCACAAATCCCTCTCACGGACCAACACTAGAACTCTATAAAGGAGGAGGTCTACCTTGGTCAAAAGGATGATGTAAATAGTAGAACCTATAGTTCAGCATCAACTAAAAACCAATGGTATAAAATCTCAAATATAATTATTTAAACAATTCCATGAATCCAACTTGGTTATTAAGTACTGGATGGCTTTCTTGGTTGCACTAACAAACATTCAACTTACTTTTCCTCCTCTTAACGTATTGTCTCACATTTTACTTTGTGGTGCTTTCTACCCATCCTCATTTTAGTGCTTACTTCTCTCCCCTTCCACTCTCGCCTCCTCCAAAACTAGTGCATAACATCACCTCTCTCTCTTAGTGCCTATCTCTTTCCTTGTCTTCCATCCACCGCCTACCCATTATAACTTCTCATCTACTTGTTAGGTGGTAAAGGGGATGTTTTCTTCTTATCCACCTTACCAAGGCATTGCTAGAATTGAATCCATTCCTCCACATCAACAAAGCCACCCTTCATTTTGATGAAGCCATACCTTCACATTAGTTGAAAACTTCGCTTGGCTAGCCCGATCTGATTCTGAAGGTAGGTTCTATACTTAATTAACTTTTCTTAAAACTAAATAGTAGATTATTATTTTATTAATCAAATCATCATATAATTAAGACAACAACTTTCTTAACAATTCAAATTAATTCCCTTTTTCTACAAATGGAGCAACCATCATTAATCATAGAAATTCTTTTATTGCTTAATATAAAACACTACTTCTTTCTTATTTAAAAGAGGTTTTCAAAATAAATCAAATTTTGTTTAAAATAAAATCCCTTCATTATTCTAAAATAAATCAACCATTTATTTAAAATGAAATCCATTTATCATTATAAAATAAATTAACCATTTATTTAAAATGAAATCCAATTATCATTCTAAAATAAATCAACCATTTATTTAAAAGAAATCCATTTATCATTCTAAAATATATAAACCATTTATTAAAATGAAATCCATTTATCATTATAAAATAAATCAACCATTTATTTAAAATGAAATCCATTTATCATTTTAAAATAAATCAACCATTTATTTAAAATGAAATCTATTTATTATTTTAAAATAAATCAACCATTTATTTAAAATGAAATCTATTTATCATTTTAAAATAAATCAACCATTTATTTAAAATGAAATCTATTTATCATTGTAAAATAAATCAACCATTTATTTAAAATGAAACCTATTCATCATTCCATTTACTAGAGCACATAATGAGCTATGAAGACAACCTATTCATTCATACTTACCAAATTATTGAGGCAATAGTGCTAAAGTTGAAGAACACAAGCTTATACTGAGAGGGGGTGAATAGTATAAGACCACTTTTTAATTTTCTTTCCCAATAAATATTATGCAATATATAAATGGGAATATCAATAAAAGTAATCAAACCAATGCACAAATCACCACAAACAATAAAGAAACCAATTTAACGTGGTTTACCTAATGTGGGCTACTCCATGGAGAAAATTTTCCACTAAAATTTTCTTGAAAAATCTCTTGGGAATCCTTTCCCTATTACAATATTTATGGACCTCTATCCAAATGTGACACAAATCCCCTAATAAAGTTCATGGATATCTATCCATAGTAAAACTCCTTCTCCTCTACTCTAGCTTATGGATCTCTAACCACTAAAGACTCATATCCTCACTCAGAAGACCTGTCTTCACTGCCTTGGCTAATGGACCTCTATCCACTTGAGACTATTATCCTCTATACTCTGTCACCTCCAAATATTGCTCTCAAATCTTTCTCAAATCTGTATTAAACATAGTCCTTTGGTATAGCACAAATTTGCTCAATATCTGTAAACACAATCCTTCAGTCTAGCACAAATTTGCTCAATATTTGTATTTGATCTATACTAAACACAACCTTCGATCTAGAACAAATATGCTCAATATTTGTCTCTGATCTGCACTAAACACATTCCTTCGATCTAGCACAAATCTGCTCAATCTCTATCCTCAAGCCTTAACATAAAGTTTGACTCAATCACAAATCAACTCTACTATATTTATCCAAAACCTTAACCCAAGGTTTGAACAAATCAACCAATCAACTTTGCTATCAAGTCTTCTCAAATACTTATCTCAAATATGCATTGTAAGCTTCCACAAAATCTCACACTAATCTATCCACAAGTCCTCTCTAGAACTTGTCCAATATTATCAACAAGTCTTCACCAAGACTTACCTCAAATATGCTCAACAAGTTCTCACTAAAACTTGTCCAATATTCTCAACAAGTCTTCCCTAAGACTTATCTCAAATCTGTATTGTAAGCTTCCATAAAATATTACTCAACTCAACTCAATCTAACACAAAATCCTCTTCAATCACACAAACAAGCTTCACACAAAATATTGTTCAATCTCATAAAAATATATAGAAAATTGTTATAGACTCAATATTCTTCAAACTCACAACAATGCTTAATAACTTTCAATCTCTTTCTTAAATCAAATTAGAATATAGAATAATTTTTTCACAAAAATTGAACTATCACTTCAACACTTCCACTTGACTAGGCTCAATCAACTCCAATCACTCAATGAAACACTCCTTGCTTACAAACCCTAGTCCAAGCATATGAACACTTACTCAATTATTTCCAATAATGCTTATCAAACAATCTCACATAACAATGGTACTCATGATTTTGCACAAACCCTAGTTTCAAGATAGTTCTCAAATTCACATAACAATGATACTCATGATCTTGCACAAACCCTAATCATGCATATGAAGACTCATTCAATATTTCCAACAATGCTTATAAAACAAGGTTTTTATCAACAACTCTCACTCACAAAAACCTTTAACAATCAAACTCAACAATGTTTATCAAACAACCCTTTTCACTCCAACTTAGCATTCACAACATTCAACAATCACTCACAAGGAAAATGTGCCCATACCTTTTGTTTGGTGAAGGATTAACCTCAAAACCTATCTCAATCACAATTACTCAATTTGCCAATTTCAAAGGTTAGATGACAAAATATTACTCTAACACTCCCTCAAAATATTTCACAATTACAAAAAATAATTAAACTCAAATACACCTTATTACTCCTTGAAATTAGCATTCACCAAAACATATAAAAATAAATATTTTATTAAACCTTATAACTCCACTCTAAATAACTCAATCCACCAAACAATTAAATAAAACAATTATTTAATTTCATCAACCTTATATCTCCCTAAGCTCAAAAATTCACCATACAACCTTAGAAGCACAAATCAATTTATAACAAAAAATTTAGTACCTCTCAGAGTGCTCCTGGTGGGATTTGATCCCATGTCACAGTACCTCTAGAACCTTAGTCGTGACTGCCAAGCCACATGAGCTAAGCACTCACATGGAAGGCAAAAGTGCCCACAATGCTTTATCTTCTACCTAGGTGCCAAAATCCAAAAGGCTTTAGCATATTCGGTGCACAAAACAACTGCACAACCAACCCTGCTATGAATCGAATGTGGTACCTTGCATTCCTAAGATGCTGCTAATTTTTGCAAGACCACCAAGCTAGATGGTGACAAGGCTTTCATGCCTTATACCTTTTCTCCCTTTGCTACCTACAAAAAAGGGTCAAACGGGGACTTCTTCCCTCTTTTCTCACGAATATTGCACACACGATTTGCTTGGGAGATTTATTAAAATCATGGATGAAGTTTTTAAGCCTCTTAGGCTTCGGGTATTTATACCCATGCCTTGGAAATCGTTGATGTCGGTGGAGGAAATAGAATATGACATCGATGCTTTATATTTACCCTTATAACCCTAACTTTAGGGTTATTAAATTAAATTATAATTTAATTAATAATAAAATTATTATAATTAATTTATAATTAATTTAATAACTATAAAGTTAATAAAATTAATTAATAAATTAATTTTTAATGAAATTATTAAAATTAATTTAATATTAATTTAATTTCTTTAGGTCTTACCATTTGACCTTTAATATTATAATAGAATATTATAATATTATTTTCCTTGGGCCTTCTCATTTCTCCTATAGACCTTATCTAATCACCTTGAATATTATAATGAGAGATATTATAATAATATTTCTCTGACTCTTGACATCTTTCCTCTTGCATTGATCATTGAAACTAACTCTTGACATCAATGACAACAAATCTTACTCATATATTCAACAGAAGTAAAAGATAATCAAGCATGTGCAATAAACAAAGATAGAAATATTTCCATCAATTTAGTCACTTGTCTCAACCTCTAGAACTTATGATAGTTACTAGGCCATCAGTCTAGGGATCAATATGGCTAACTATTGACAATTATCCCTTAACCGAATGCATGTCTATATGAAGACATCCATCCTTATTACCTCTGATTTTGCCTTATCATAACTTCCCAAATATTAAGTACCCTCATATTCATTGGATCACTCAACTTATTCCACTTAAGAGTGCACATGATCCTACACATTGATAATTTTTTATTAGTATCATGCTCTTCAATACCTACTAATATCGCATAGCTGCTTAATTGCACAAAATCAAGTATTAATGCATCATTAGTTAATACATTGTCTTCCATAACAAGAAGGTCCATCTGGGAGGGTCATGACATCCTCTCCCACTAGGAATAAACACCTTCCTAGGTTTTTTTTAGTTTTACACAAGTATACACAATCAAAAGAAAATTATTACAAATTTTAGATATCATTTAACAAAAAAGGAGAATGGTTTTGCATATCCACCACTTTCTCCCAAGTGGAATTCCTTTTTGAGAAACAATCCCACTGGACCTTATATTGCTCAAGGGTCCGATTCTGCATAGTCTTAGATAGGTACTTGAGGATTCTTACTAGCATTATATCAATTACCTTTGGATTTACCATCTACAAATTAGAGACATCCCACACAAGTTTAGGGTTAGAAATATATTTAGCAAAGATATGTGGAGAGTGTCATGTATTTTTGATATATTAGGAGCTAAAGTGAGTCAATATGCAATCAAACTAATATTTTCAGTGATCTCAAAGGGTCCTACAAACTATGGATCCAAATTTGTGGACTTGATTATACTTTTCATTGGTTTGACCATTAGGAACACTTTATCTCCCATCGAGTACTCCCTTGAATTTATCTTTAAATCAATATAACTTTTCTACCTATCAGTAGATTCTTTGAGTCTTTGCCTGATTACCTTCATTTTATCTTCCATTCCTCTGATCATTTTTTATCCAATTTTAATTATATCATCTAGGTTATCCCATGATAGTGGTGTTCTACACTTTCACCCATACAAGGCATCGAAAGGTGTCATTCCCAAAGAAGAGTGATACCCATTATTGTAGGTAAACTCTACCAATGATAGGTAGTCTTCCCAATGAGACTTGTGATCCATACAATACATATATAGCATATCTTCTAGTACTTGGTTTAC
The DNA here is from genome assembly GCA_028583015.1 of Wollemia nobilis. Classification (NCBI taxonomy): domain Eukaryota; kingdom Viridiplantae; phylum Streptophyta; class Pinopsida; order Araucariales; family Araucariaceae; genus Wollemia; species Wollemia nobilis. Next base: position 8,320,440 of record JAQPPZ010016936.1, read on the forward strand.
TCGTTCTATTTGATCGTCTATTTCAAGGTGGTATGCCAAAATCATGTTCAATTTTATGCCTATTTCCTGATGAAGGGCTCTTCAAAATTCATAAGTGAACTTGGAATCCCTATCTGAGATAATTACCTCAATAAATCCATGCAATCAGAACACTTCTTTGTAAAATATATTAGCCACAACCTGATTATCGTCCTTGGTTCTCCTAGGCATAAAATGTGTAACCTTAGTCAATTTGATGACTACTACTAGTATTGCATCATGCTGGTACCTGATATTTGGTAAACCTAATGTAAAATCCATAGATATGGCCTGCCATTTCTATGTAGGTATATTATGTAGATACAACTATTCTACGGGATGCTTACGTTCTTATTTAACCATTTGTTACAAAATTTATAATATCCTTCTTCATTCATACCTAGAAGAAGGTTCTTTTCAAATTTCCCTCATCTTTATCCCTTCGGGTGAGTTGTATAAGGAGATATATGGGCTTCTTGCATTATTAGTTTTTTAAACCCCCTGATTTTAGTTTGATGATTCTACCTTTGTAGCATAATAGGTTATCTATCACCCCAAAATCCTTATTGACCTTCGGTTCTTTGTCCTTTCTAGCTTGAATTTCCTAGCAATATTCATCCTAATATTGCTTCTACTTCACTTGGTCCATGGGTTTTATGTGACTCCCAGTTATGGCTACTATGTGTCTTCTTCAACTCAAGGCATCAACAACCTTATTATATTTTCCCTTCATCTACTCAGTTTTAAAGTCATACTCAACGAGAAACTCGATCCACCTTCTCTATCTTGCATTGAGTATTGGTTGGGCAAATATGTACCATAGACTTTGATGATATGATTTTAACTTGAAAGGTCTTCCTACCAGATAATGGTGTCAAATAGTTAGAGTGTGCACTACAGTGGTTAGCTCTAAATCATGAGTACCATAATTGACTTCATAATTTTTAATTTTTCTTGAAGTATAGGCTACTATTAACTCTTATTGCATGTGTACTCCTAACCCTTCCAGCGATACATCAATGCATATAGAAAAATCTCCTTGAGGATCTGGAATACTCAATATTGGTTCAATAGTGATTTTTTGCTTCAACAAAGCAAAAGCTATTTCGCACCTTTTCATCCATTTGAATTCCTTCCCCTTATTCTAAAGGTTAGTTATTACCAAAGAAATAATTTTAAAATCCTTTATAGAATGTCTATAGTAGCCCGTTAACCCAATGAAGCTTCTTACTTTAGTAACATTAGAAGGGGGTGGCCAATTTAGTATGGCTTCGATCTTATCTGGATCACAAAAATTCCTTCTATTTATATGATATGCCCTAAATAACGCACCTCTAAAACTTGGTAACTAAGCTTATAATAATTTTTTGGGTGTAATATTATTTAACCTTTTGTGGTTGTGGTCATTGTTATTCATTTCCAATTTATATTAAATATAGTATTTGACGATATTATAGCCATTTTAACATGAATCCCAAACGAAATTATTGATTTTCTTATACTAGTTTTTCATGGGTAATTCTATATGTCAACCTTTAAATAATCAACTTACATACAATCTCTCTCTCTCTATAGAACAAGGGATTGTACTTGGTTTCCTCACCCTTGAAAAATCACAACCCTCTCCTTTAAAGCTTTAGAGTTTACAAATAGATTCAATTCTCATCTCAATTGATATGCTATAGCTAGATACCTACATCATTTTTCATAAAATATCTAAATTCTTGATTTTCATTTTCTAGATCTTCTTCAATTTTCTATATGAATACAAATATTCTAGAATTCAGCATCCTTCTTGACATTTTCCTAGAGTATCCTTCACAATACCAAAATTCCATCTCTAATATCATGCATTGCATATTAGTAGAGTAATATTTCCAAAACATCACACTATCATAGTTTGCTTTACCAAATAGGAATTTCTAGTTTCATTCTTGAAGCATAAGAAAACAAATTAATATTTTAAAATAAAGTAAATATTACCAATGAAAAATATTAAAGGAAATCTTAATCATTATTTGATCTATGCAACCAACATTTTATTGTTAGCTTTAGATAAACTTACTACTTCCTCTAATCATGGAAAAGAGAATTCAATTTCACAATCCTCAAATAAAACCCCTCTATTGGCTAGCCTATATGCACATTTTTTTCCTTCCCTTAATGTATGTGTAAACCTAATTTATTCAAACTCTATAGCAAGTTCTTGAATTTCCATAGTTATCTCTTATATATTTCATTGAGCCTTTGATTTTATTGAAAATACATTTATTTCTATGATTGAATCACCTTCCATCCATACTCTATTCTATTTGATTTGTTTGTATATTTTAATCCTTCCAAAGCTACCCATGCTTCAACTTCATTATTTGTCTTAAACCCAAAATTTAAAGTATAAAGAGACAAAATATTTAATGAAAAAGAAACATGGCAAAGTAGTACTCTAAATATTTCAACTAGTTTGTGATTCACCAAATCGTAGATCCACAAGTGAAGATCATACTCCTAGTGCTACAAACTTTCTAGTTCATCAGATCACATTACGTGCAAGTGAAGAGCATAATACTGGCAGTAAAAACATATTAGAAAATAGAAGGAAGAAAAAGAGGGATTATAAACTTAAAGAAAGAGATGAGTTAGGAAAGGAACAAAAAATATTTGATTGAATTTTTATTTAAAAAATATAAGTGATATATCTACAAAACTTTGAATGTGTTTTGACCTACAGGTCTCATCAGTGGTGTGAGCTTTAAAGAGGTACAATCTCTCTTTATAAAGACCTAAATCTAATGGAGGAGCTAAAGAGTAATTCATGCGGGATAAAACCACCCAAACATTGTTACAAACCATAGGTTTATAGACCAAGATGGTGAAAAGAAGAGAAGTCTCAGGCTCAACCCCCCAAAAAATACACCCACCCAGAAAAGAAAAGAACTACATTAAAAAATGAGAAAATACAAGGTAGGAAATAAATTTCCTCAAACAATTTTATTTTTACAAAGATAATATCGAAGAGGTTTTTAGTTCCTCCAACAAATGATGCCTCGAGCAATGTGCTTGAGCTCTCTATATTTTCTCCATTTTTTAATATTTGAGAAATAATATTTGTGTCAATTCAAAGATCTTTGATAAAATTGTAGTTTTCCACTTTAAAATAAGAGGAACTATTTTTATTTTGGTTCCATGTCTGTGTGTTGCTCACTCCAAAAATCTAGCCAAAAGTGAAGTTCTACCATCAAATTTAACTTTCTCAAACAAATCTAGGAGAAAAATAATTTGATATCACCTAGTTATGAGTCTATTAAAAAAATTATTTTTAATATAAATAAATCCATCCCTGGAGCTTTCTTTAACCAAAAATTTGTTGAGTTCACTCATGATAAAGGCCTTTTATTTATGAACTCAATGATGGGAGGAAGTGGGGATGTATTTATAGGCATTCATCGACTTTTAAAATAAATTGGTGCAGAGAATTCTAGTTTGAGCAGAATCAAACCCCTTAAAAATAATAATATTTAGAAGTGTTACTTCAAAATCAGAAAAAAAGGAAGTAATTTTAATATTTTCATAGAAGGATTCGTAGGCAGTAAGAAAATCATTAATATTTTTCTTAGGGCCATGCCAAAATCTAATGGCATCATCAATGTATCTTTTATAAAATAAAATATTTTCCACAACATTATTAAATACGTGTTCCTCTAGATGATAGAAACCACAAAAAAAATTGTTCCCATGTTTGTTCCTCTTATATACCTATATGTTTTCATTTTGAAATCCAAATAGTGTTATGTTAACACTATCTTTGCAAGCCTTACCACAAAGTTTATCTTGGCCAAATCAAATTTGTTCCTCAAAAAATGATAGAGGGCTACAAGTACTTGAGAGGTGGGGATGCTAGGATAGAGACTCTCAACATAAAAATAAAAAAGAATGATATCTTGAGGAAAAATACGACCATGTAGATATTTAATTAGAGATATGGAACCCAAGAGATGATTTTTTTGGTTTCAACAAAACTGCCAAGAGTATATGATGAAGCTATTTTGATGTAGGTTCAAGCATGAAGCAAAAATAGGAATAGATGGGTCAGATAGAAATCTTGAGATTATGGATTTTGGAAAGCAAGTAAAAGACACACACTCTGGCAGGGGATAGTGTTTCATGGAGCATAAATTTCCTATGGTTTTTTTAAAGCATATTCCTCCTAAAATTCTAGCCAAGCAAGTCTTAGAGCTAATAAAAAATATCCTGCTAAGGGACTCTATTCACTTTAGAGTACACATTCTAATAAAAAAGCTGGGAAAATCCTTTTGAAATGTACTAGTCCATGGAAAAAATACAAACACCCAAGTTTTTATCTATGGCCTAATGACAATGGATTTGTCATTGGCAAGGGAATAAATTTTAGACTAGATATGGGACATAAAGGCATGTTGGCATGTTGGATTGGCAGTAGATAATTTGTCATTAAGAAATATTTCACCCATGCAAATAATTTCTTCCAAAGGCTTGTAAAATTGTGAGGGGTTAAAACTTGGGTTAGAGACATGGAAAATATCAATGAACTTATGTATATTTTGTAGGGCCACCTATCAGTCCAAAGAACAACCATTCAAGCCAAAGACGTTTACAAAATACTTAAAAAAACCTATTTTAGAACCTCTTTGGACATGGGAGGAGTAACTAGGAAGAAATCCAAACCTAGGATGAGTGCCTCAATTTCATGGATGACAAGACTTGTGATTTTTCCATCCATAGCCTAGATAGGACTCCTATAAAAGTATCAATGGTGAAAATCCTATGGGCTAAAAATTGTGGACCAAGGGGTTATTTTTGCTTTTACCACCATTTTGGTATCAGAAGAACCCCTACCCTTGTTGCTTCTCAACAGATGGACAAAAACCTTTCTTGGATTCTCAAAGCTAGATCTGCAAAAATTTCTTCCATTGTCCTATCACAATTGTTGCTACATAGAAGAACTGTTTTTCTAGAAGTTTTTCCCCTTCTTTCACCTTCTTGGATAAGGGCTCTAGAAGTTTAAATTATTCCCTTGTTCCTATTGTTACCTTTTTTTGTTTTGTATTCTTTTGTGGTGGTTATCATTGTTGTTGTTTATTTCTATGCTATGGATGTTGTTGTTGTCATTTTCGTTTTTGTGTAGTAGAGGCTCTTTGGTTGGGCCCTCTACTATGACTTCTATTTATGTTTTGTTGTGAAGAAAAGTTCTTTTGTGCGCATGTGATTAGTTTTTCTAGATGATCAATTTATTGCTTGATTTCTCTTTTAACCAAGTCGACTATGCTTTTTGTAGCTTCTGACATATTAACTTTTGGGACTTCTAAAGAAAAATTCTATCAAGTAACTTTGGCTTTCTCCTTTATGTACTTTTGAATTTGCATTTCAACTCTCAAGGCCTGGAGTTTTCCCTCAAAAATCTCTTTAATATAGGATTCACATTCCAAAGCAATTTCTGGAGAAATTATCTTGTGTTTATTTAAGAATATACAAGAATTTTCTTAACTATAGGTAATAAAATTCTAGGAATATAATCATTGGCCTAAGTAGCTAATTTATTTGTGTATTTTTTTAAATTACAAATGTACAATTTGGCCATTTCCAAGCAAAAGTTTTTTAGTGGCTCCAACTCATTAGAAAATTGTTTATTAATATCTTCATCTGGAATTTGAAGGTATGGTTTTTCCATTCGTATGTAAAGGGGAACAATATCTTTACCCAAATTCTCTTCAAGTCGGGTTAGCCTAGAATGGCATGTTTATGCCTTTCTACTTAGAATATTAAATTCTTCAAACCTTATTTTGAACAACTTATCCAAAGACTCTAGTCATGGAGGGACACCACGCATTGCATTAATTCCATCTATGAATGTCCTTTTATCCTATGTGGAAGGAAATATTTCATTCTGAGCAATTTTTTTTTCTATTATACCTCTAAAAAAATCTTCCATTTTATCTGTGTTGAAGACCCATTCTTTAAGCTCTCAAATTTTCTACTATGAACCCTCTTGTTGTAGTTTCTTGTGAGGAAGATAAACAAGGTAACTAAGAAGACTATCAGGAACTATGGGAGAGGATTCAAAATCTAAAAGTTCAATAATTGGTAGAGTAGCATATACCATTAATGGGTGAACTCATTAATGAAAAAAGAAACATGGTGAAGCAGTACTCTAAAAACATAAACTAATTTTTGATTCACTAGATCATAGATGCACAAGTGAAAATCATACTCCTAGTGCTATAAGATTTCTGGTTCACTGGATCACATTACATGCAAATAAAAAGCATAATACCGATAACAAAAATGTAATAGAAAAAAAAAGGAAGAAAAAAGAGGGATTATAAACTTAAAGAAAAAGATGAGTTAGGAAAGGAACAAAAAATATTTGATTGAATTTTTATTCCAAAAAAAGAAGTGATACATCTTCAAAATTTCAAACATGTTTCAACCTACAGGTCTCATTTGCAATGTGAGCTTCAAAGAGGTACAACATCTCTTTATAAAGACCTAACTCTAGGGGAGATCTGAAGAGTAATGCATGTGGGATAAAAATACCCAAGCATTGTCATAAATTATAGGTTTATAGACCAAGACAATGAAAAGAATAGAAGTCCCAGACTTAACCCCCCAAAAAACATACCCACCTAGAAAAGGAAAGAATCGCATTAAAAATGTAAAAATACATGGTGGGAAATAAAGTCCCTCAAAAAATTTTATTTTTACAAACATAAGATCGAAGAGGTTTTTGGTTTCTATAGCAAATGATGCCTCGAGCAATGTGCTTGAGATCTCTATATTTTCTCTTATTTTCAAACATTTTATGTCAATTTTAAGATCTTTAACAAAACTGTAGTTGTCCGACTTAAAAATAAGAGGAACTATTTTTATTTTGGTTCCATGTCTACATACTACTCACTCTAGAACTCTAGCCAAAAGTGAATATCTACCATCAAATTTAACTTTCTCAAACAAAGGTAGGAGAAAATTAATTGTATATCCCCTAGCTTTGATTCTATTAAAAAAATATTTTTAATAGAAATAAATCCATCCCTAAACCTTTCTTCAACCAAAAATATATTGATTTCACTCATGATAAAGGCCTTTTGTTGATGAACTGGATTATGGGAAGAATCAAGGATGTATTGATAAGCATTCATCAGCTTCTAAAACAATTTGGTGAAGAGAATTCCATTCTAACCAAAATTAGGCCCCTTACAAAATATAGTATCTAGGAGTGTTACTTCAAAATCAGAGACAAAGGAAGTAATTTTAATACTGTTATAGAAGGAACTGTAGGTAACAAGAAAACCATTAAGATCCTCCTTAGGGACATGCCAAATTCCAATGGCATTATCAATGTATTTTTTATAAAATAAAATACTTACCACAAATAAAATTGTTAAATACCTATTCTAATTGTTCCTCCTCTTTATGGTCTTGTATTTACTTTATATGCTCCACAAAAATTCAACTCTACATCTAGTGGCTTCTACTTTATATTTTTTCTTTCTTTTTATTTCTTCTATATCCAACATCATAATTCCATTTGATGACTTTACTCCATCTTTAAATGCTCTCTACTTATAGATTAGGTATTAGGTGAGTTGATAGGATTGGTGTAGACTCCTCTATTTCTAAACAAATATTCCTCTTAATTACCTCTAAACTACTTTTTTCCTTTTAGTATTTTTCTATTCTTTTCTAGCCATACAGTTCAAAGTATTTTATCTTTTTATATATCTTATATTGTCTATAAAACCTCACTTTTAGAAGTACTCTACCATTGCTTTAACCATTCTTCAATTCTTCCATTCATCGCCATGCATTTACTAGACATATTAATAATCTATTGGCATAGATTCAAGACCATTCAATAGTGTCCCAAGATATGGTCTATACTCTCCTCCCTTTTACATAGAACACGTTGTGAGGGTACATGAAAACCCTTTTTCATAAGGTTATCCCAAGATTAAATTTTTCTATGAACTACTAGACAAATAAACATTTTGATTTTAGGAATTCTCAACCTATCCTAAATATATCTCCATATTATTGTAATATTTCTATTTTTTTGGTGCTTTACATTATATCCACTTCTTGTTGTGTATTATTTTGAGTTATTCAACTCCCAAATTAGCTTACCCTTGGCTACCTTCAAAATAATCATTGTTGCTATAATTCAACTCAACTACCTCCTAGCATCAATGTCTTGTATACTTGTAAAAAATCTTCTTTGCATTTGTATCTTCCTTATTGATCCCTATACATAATGTTCGAAACACTATCACCATATTTATCTTGAAATAATCTCACCCATGATTTCAAAATTGGATCTAGATTGAATGTATTTTATCACATCAAGTATCCATCCAAATGAAATTTTTTTCTCTACTTTCCACCACCCATCTAGAACTTCATTCACTAGATCAATTGATTTTATTTAAATTTTTCCATAGAGCAAAACCATTTGGAAGTAAGAAAGCAATAAATATTAAGCTTGGGCCATTGGGGTGAGCATACTTACTTAGAAGAATTCTTGCCCATTGTCTTTGATTATCTTTGTACAATATTTATATTACTATATATATAAAGAGATAAAGATTTATGAATACTAATATTATATCGTATATCTTTATTATTGACAATTTTATGAAATAATAGAATTTAAAAATTATAAGGAGTATATTTCTCTATTATAAATTATTGTAAATCAACATTAAAAATTAACAAGGTTGTGTGTGTACATATGTAAGGTGCAAAGCAAACTTTCAAAGTTGGGATATATAGATGAGAGGGTGTAAGGACATGCATGGTACCAAGATGAAAGGGCTTTAAGATCTTTAGGTGTATGCCAAAAGCACCTACCCATTGCCAAAAAGTACACCATTAATAAACCTAGTGTATATTGCCTTATTAAGGTGTTTCATATTTGTCTAAGCATCAATGTGGATACATTATTAATATGAGTCCAAAATAATGGATACAAAACCCTATAAAACATTGAAAATAAAAATGCTAAGCCTACATATTTTGCCAAACATGCATAGGAGGGGTTATGCTACACTATATTGATGTCAGTTATATAAAATACATACTTGTAACCTTATTGATATTATGATTTGACATGAAGAATCCCAAAATAAGTCATTATTCCCTTGTTATTCTTCTCCTTTATCTTTTCTTTCCAAATGGTATTACCAGCCTATGTGCCATTTATGTCAAATTCTTTATTTCAACAAGAATATTAAACTACTTAAATATACCTCAAATATGATTTCAAGTATGGAGTCATCATTTATGGCTCCAAGTTCTTAACATAATTTGAAACTATTTTAAAAGTCTTCAAGTTGCCATTTGTTTCACAAATTGCAATAAGCATTCATTATGTGTATATTCTTCCATTAAAAAAAAAAAGTTGTATCGAGATCCACCATATTTTGGGTAAAGCCTTAAACAATCACTTGTAAATACTTCTCTATAAACACCACTATTATTATTATCTTGTCATAAGAGTATGGATTTATAATGCCAAATATAACAATAAAATAATCATCTAGATATATCCACTAAACCTTTCTTTCTCTTATCCTTTTGTTGAGCATTGCTACCACTTCACATATTAGTTTAGACATTATTTTTTGGGAATTAAATAGATGAGATATTGATACAAGAATAAGTAAAATATATAGGCATGAGGTCTATATGAGAACATGACAAGTGTCAAGGACACATGTCATAACATGCAAAATATAAAGTACACATTAATTCTAACATCCCCCCTTAATGTGTACTTTTCTAAAAATAGAACCCTAACATCCTCCTTTATTACATGATTTTGGTTTAGGAATGCTCTTGGCACTTGGATCTCTAACTGTGAATAATACTATATCAATATTGTATATTTCTCGGCCTGTTGCGTCAACGTCAACCACTTCCTTGGATATATTACCTCTAGGTCAACCATATAAGTGCCTTAGGGTCATCTTGGGTGCCTCAAGGTTAGCCACTTCGGGTATGTTGCCTCTACAGGTCATCCTCTAGGTATGTTGCCTCTTGTAGGTCACTAACTAGGTTCACCATGAATATCATACCCCCTCATGGTGAAACTCAATCTAGAAGGTGTCGATCTCTACTAAAAATACACCTTAATACAAAAGAAATATGATCCATATGAGAGTGTTGGTCTCTTTTGAAAATTCACTAAAAATATACAAAAAAATGAGCCATATAATCCAAATGTGGAGGTGAATAAGAAATAAAATAATATAATCTTTTGAAGTGTCTTTGTTTGTAGTCTTCAAAATTTGAACCGAAAAAGTCCTTGGATAGAGTCTAGGGTGTCTATGTCTATATTTCCTAGAGTAGGTGTCCTTATGGTAATCACCTCATCTTACCGGAATACATGGGTAACTAGCCATTGCATCCGCCAAGTATGATAGAGGAGAATACTAGATACTAGGATCACATATAAATTTACCTTGGGAGTGTCGGGTTCAACAAAGATTGCAATCCATGATACAACACTTTGAGGTAAAAAAAATACAAATCGAATAGCCTCAAAATTACAATTGGACACCACCAATATGTCCATCTTGGAAAAATATTTCCAATGACTATAAATACCCCTATGTTCCACTCTCAATGGGGCATTCATACCTCTCAATTTTCCTCACACAGGAACATTCTGTAATATCCTTAGAAATAATGCATGGTGAGTTTAAAATTTCCCTTCAAGGAAAATTATATTGCGGTCCTTTCACTTCCACTTCCTATGTGGAAAAATATTAAAATATAGATTTTAACAATTAAGTGGTCATATATTTAACTTAATTACCCCCACCCATTATCCATGACTGAAAAAATATATTTAAAAATGCATATTAAAGAAAATTGGGTTGTCCATGTTACTACTGACATACGAGAGACAGGGTTCCAATTTGGAAATCGTAGAGTCACCACCAGATGATTACACATCCACAATAGTTACACATAGACATTAGAAATCCCTTCATGTGCGGTTAACTAGTGCAGCATAAATTTCAATGAGCTCCCTCCCCTTGGCGCTGCAAATCACATCAATGAACCCCAATATAGTGGAAGGTCATGGACTTAAAAACCCCAAAATTCGAAGGCCCACCAAAATTTTGACCAAAATATTCAAAAGATGCCAGAATCAAGTTTCAAACGAAGCTTTCGATGAATATGTCTAAAAACCAGTGCTAGTTATTTCTGTCATGCAATAACTACATGAACACTCCTAATATCCTCTACACAAAGTATGGTGGCAACATGCAAATAAAGAGACTAGAAACCTACCACACGTTTACCTCCATAGACTAGAGTAGCATGCAGACTTCTTTGAGAGCAATAGTGGGTACATTGGAATGCAGTGAGTTTTATCACATGCACGATTATGGCCATAAAATCTCCATATTTTTCAAATCTCAACTTCAAGCTCACAGATGACCTGAAGCTCTTGTTACAAAGATACAACCAGTATTTATGTGATGGACCGCATGATCCAGGGAATCTCTAACATCAAAGTCATGTAGGAAAACAAACACGATGGTATCCAATAGTACAATCATCAACATCATCAAGTAGAACAACGACCATGCTAGAGTCCAATGTCGTTGAGGTGAAAATATCACAATCATGGAGCTCGAGATAGTTATAAATCCTAAAAAATATTTAGGAGGAGATAAATATGACCCCATCACCAAGAAAAATTATTTTATTTGGAACAAAGAATGGATGATTTTTGTCAAGGTAGTGTCCACGGAGCCGCATAATATCGAATCTCCAAATCAAGAGCAGGAAGCCCTGAATAAAAATTCAATAGGAGGCTTGAAGCTCATTAGGTGCAATCCACATATAGGAGGCTTGAAGCTCGTTAGGTACAATCCATAGATAAGAGGCTTGAAGCTCCTCATATAAAAATTCAAATAAAGGCCAGATATTGAACTATGCACACACAAGCTTCCGTTGCAGGATTTGGCTAGATCTAAAAACTCAGGCCAAAAACTTCATTTTGCTCGCTTTGCACTCAAAAATAATCTCCCAATTTTTTCATGCACTCCAGGTAAAAAAATAAGTGAAGGGTGTGAGTCGATGATGCACTACTATAGGTGTTTTTTTATGTGCAGTTCCTAGAATCCTTCATATTTTAGATTTGTAGATATTCAATATCAAATCCGTATTTCACGTATCCACTACACTGCGTACACTGAACAACAACGTGCATGTGGCACATGGTAATTCAAAAAAATACCACTTCCAAAAATTTGGTCTATAAATCTTGGTAGTTCCACAAATATTGGAAGTTTTACTAGCTTGGCTACTTGCAAAGGGGAGGATAACAAAACGAGAATGGGAGTGACTTCGTCTTCTTCATCATGGTTGCAAGAACAAAATGAGTGTACTAGAAAACAATGCATTTCATTTGGACATGGTTTAGGGAACCAATAGCTAGGAGTCTTTCCAGTCCACTTCTTAATGCTCTTAGCTGAGCTTACGAATCCTTTGAAGACCCCTTCTCAAATAGAAATCCACTCCAATAACCAGGCCCAAAGTTTGTTATAGTCTACAACAACTCTTAACTTAAATCATTATATTTCTCCATTTTGTCAAATGTATCACCATGCTCTTGCGCATTCTCGTACTTAGTAAAATCTACAACACGTAGATCTACTACCATACTACAAAATTTATATAAAAAAACTCCAAATCATCCTGACGAGGGGCTCTGTGTGAACTTTTGGAGAACTAAATAACTACACGCAATCTGCTGCACATTTGAAAGGTAATGACGAAGCTCGTAATCAGAGCCCATTGGCACTATTTATTTGTGGGTGCAGCACGATGGTAAAGATGAAGCTCATGTGGAAGGATATGGCTGACCTGTTGCACTTTATAGCTAGGCAAAGAGGATGGTAAACATGCTTGATGATGCGGTCCAAGTATTTTACGAATAGGATTTTAAAAAATCCATGGAAGATAATGCAAGCATCTAGATCTGAAAGACGTGCATAGTAAAAAAACATCAATGACATTAAACCCTCTGCTACATTGACACAAATACCCCCTGGAGCTCTATTCTTCGATATTTACTCAAATATTTTCTATTTTTGATGGCATCTATGACTACTTTGAGGAACCACGTACAACTTATGGTCAATTCCAAGTCTACAAATGGTCAAATTTGTACTCTTACTTCCACATTTTTTTGAATAAGAAGGCATTTTCTACATCAAATATTTATAGAGCAAAATGTAGGAATAACAGTGGTAGGAATTGCAATGGTAGTTGTAATATTTGCACATTTATAGGCACCAATCGTGCAGCGATAGGCAATAGGATCTAGCCACTATGGTATTAAAATACAAACCCATAAAGTACCACTAAAAATAAAACTAGAAATTGACTGTCAAGATCTCGAACACCATCACTAAATCTGACCAAATTATGTGATCGAACATAATAAAAAGTTACAAAAAAATTATAACATTCTAGGGTAAGCTGCAACCACCATGATTGGGATATTTCTTCTACTTTATTTCACCTTTCATGTTTCCACATCCGGCCTTCCCGTAGCTGCTTCGATTGAACTGTAAATTCATCAACAAGAACGTGCCTCCGCCTAAAAAATTGATTATTCTAAAAAATATTTGTAGTCATTAATCATTCTAAAAGAAACCTTGCCTAGTATCCCATTTTTTGTTTCTCTATCGAGAAACTACTTCTGCTAACGGATACAAAGGAGTCTATTCTACTGGTTAATGATGTATTTCTTCTTATTATTTTTCTTTCAACCATCTAGTTTCCGATCCATCAATAGATGGAGAGCATACTCTCTCAGTATTCAAAAAAAAAAATAGGAATAAAAAACATAAAATTGGGGGAAAAATGAGTGGGGGATTTCTTATGAGGGAAATCCCCCATCAAGATAACAAGGTAGGGAAAGTTTGCTCTGATACCAAATGTTGGAAATAAAATAGATGAGATATTGATACAAGAATAGGTACAATATATAGACATGAGTCCTATATGAGAACATGGCAAGTGTCAAGGACACATGTCATAACATGTAAAAGACAAAGTACACATTAATTATAACATCCCCCTTAATGTGTACTTTTATATTAATAGAACCCTAACATCCTCCTTTATTACATTATTTTGGTTTAGGCTCATGCTCTTGGTGCTTGGCTCTCCAACTATGAATAATTTTAGATCAACAGTGTATACTTCTTAGTCTGTTACCTCAGGATCAACCACTTTCTTGTATCTATTAATTTATGCTCTGATACCAAATATTGGAAATGAAATATATGAGATATCGATACAAGAATAAGTATAATATATAGGCATGATTCCTATATGATAACATGATAAGTGTCAAATACACATGTCATAACATGCAAAATACAAAGTACACATTAATTTTAACATTTTTGACTTATAATTATTGCTAGCTAGACTCAAAATCCTCTTTTTTTTACACTTGTGATTTTTCAAGGGCATTGATATGTTTTTGCTACTTTTCATGAAAAAATAATATTCATCAAACTTTATATTTTTACACCTTAACTAACATAGGTACTCCATCCAAATGATAATTATTTTTCTAATGATCTTGTGTAAATTATCTCATTTATTTGGGTTTTTTCATCAATTTTAAATATTATTAATGCTATCTAAATCTATTTTCTCTTCAATAGACATTGACTTAATTGAAGGTAAACTAAAAGTGACTTTTAGCTTAGTAGAACTGACATATTTTTTATTTAGAAATCTAACTATGACAAAATTTACATAACCATTTATCCATGCAAGCAATTAACATATACTAATTTATATATTGATAATATTTTATATAAATAACTTCTAAATCTTATGAAAGGAGATGTTCAAACATAACCCACTTTCTAGAATTTAAACTCTAGTACTCGCTAGTAAGTTTCAATAAGTCTTGGATTTTGCATATGCTAGCATATGACTCATGAGTATTTTTGAAAGATTTAAGGCCTTTTCATTTATGTTTTCTAAAAAAGTCTAGTTTTCAATGGATTTCTTTGAAAGGCTTACAATATTACCATGATTTTTTTCTAATAGAAATAAGATTTAATACAAAATTATTTATAATTATATGGTTGATAACAACAATAAAAGCTATAACCATATGTTTAGTTTATGTAAGAGACCCATAATATATATAATCTAATAAGTTTTAAATTAAATCTTTCAATAAGACTATCAATACTGTTGAGCAAGGTGCAACGACAGTATTGTCATTGTTGTCAACACAATCAAAAAGATCGATTGATGCAGTGGACAGGAGTTCAGAGGTTATTCAAAGTATGTACAATGAAGTTAAATGCTTATGAGGATGTTTTTAATGTTTGGGTGAAGTTGTTACAGGGTGTCTAAGAAGACCGAAGTGGCCCATATGCAAAAGAGGAGCAAAAAAGCAAAGAGGAAAAAGTGTCGTGATATCACGACATGTTGCATTTTTGTGGCCAAAAGAGAAGAGAAAATGCAAGGAGAAAAAGTTTCACGATATCGCGACATGTTGCATTTTCACGACCAAAAGAGAAGAGAAAATGCAAGGAGAAAAAGTGTCACGATATCGCGACATGTTGCATTTTCGTGGCCAAAAGAGAAGAGAAAATGCAAGGAGAAAAAGTGTCACGATATCGCGACATGTTGTATTTTTGTGGGCCAAAGCTAAGAGAAAGAGCAAGGAGAAAAAATGTCGTAATATCGCGACATGTTGTATTTTTGCAGGCCGAAGCAAAGAGAAAGAGCAAGGAGAAAAAGTGTCGCGATATCGTGACATGTCGCATTTTCGTGACTCAAAATGGCAGGCAGCCAGAGAAAGAAAAAGTGTCGCGACATCGCGACATGTCACACTTTTACGACTCAAAAGGGCAGGCAGCCAGAGAAATAAAAAGTGTCACGATATCGTGACATGTCGCATTTTTGTGACTCAAAAGGGCAGGCAGCCAGAGAAATAAAAAGTGTCACGATATCGTGACATGTTGCATTTTCACGACTCAGAAAGGGCATGAAGGAAGAGAATGAAAAAGTGTCACGATCCAACATGTCACATTTTTGTGACTTGGTAAGGGCAAGAAGGAAGAGAAATAAAAAGTATCACGATATCGCGACATGTCGCATTTTTGTGACTCGAAAAGGGATGGCAGGCAGAGTAAAAAAAGTGTCATGATATCACGACATGTCATATTTTCGTGAGTCAAAAAGGCTAGGTAGGCAAAGTAACAAAAGTGTCACGATTTCGTGACATGCCGCATTTTTGTGACTCGAAAAGGCTAGGCAAGCAGTGAAATAAAAGTGTCACGATATCGCGACATGTCGCATTTTCGTGACTGAAGACCAGGATGGTGAAACTGAAGACTGCATAGTGACGTGGATCCATAAGGAATATTTAATGATTTGAAATCATTTAAGATGGACGTTACACGTGGAAAGAAGTATATGCATGCCAATGTGGAGAAAATAAACAGTCGAAGAAGGAGAAAACAAATAATCATCAAAATAGAATCGAAAAGCTTTTTCATAAACCAAAATGCATGCATGCACAAAGGAGAAAATGAACAGTCATGACCAAGAAGATGATCAGTCATGGTAGGAGAATATGGTGTCAATTCTTTGTATGTAACATGTTTGACAAAATTGCTACTCTATATATATAAAAGGAGTTACATAAAGAAGGCATTACAATTGACAAGTGGCGTATGAGAATTGAAAGGAGGAGTTACGACTGGAGTTACAAAGAGAAAGGAATGTTATAAAAGGAGTGCTGCTTGGAGAATTAATTTGGTGAATTTATTCGATGAAGTGTGTGAGAGGAGTGCGAGAGGAGAGTGAGAGGTGAGCTAGAGGCGAGCGAGAAGAATGTGTGTTTTGTGAATTGTGGGAGATGTTGAGTAAGCAATAGACCAGTCAGGGTCTTGTAAAAGTGAAGGCATTTATATGTCAATCTTATAATTTCATAATTGAAGTCCAAGTTTGTGCTTGGCATCAGGGGTTGGTGCTCCTTCTAGTTGGTGCTGGTAAATCAGGGGTTGGTGCTTCTTTCTGTTAATGCAGATAAATCAGGGGTTGGTGCTCCTTTATGTTAGTGTAGATAAATCAGGACTTGGTGCTCCTTCCAGTGGATGCAATCACCTAGGTTCAATCATCTCTTTTTTGGTTACTATTTTAAATGCAATGGTTATGGACATAAGATTTTAGATTGCAAATATAATGTAGGACCAAGGAATTTTACCAATAGAAATATTTTTTCACCTTTTATGGATTATGCAGTAGAATGTTATAATTGTCATAAGTTAGGGCACATTGCAAGAAATTGTCGAAGTACATTTGCATCAAATCAATTTCAAGAAAGAAATCTCAACCAAATGGAATGAGACAAAATAGAAAATTTCTCGAAAAACATGCACAAGCTACTGAAAAAGAAAATTCAAAACAAGAGCCCAAAACTGTAATCAAACCAGAGTGGAAAGAAAAATATCGATCTAAGTAAGAAAAGGAATCCCTGATCGTACAAATAGCATTTAAAACACAGAATAAATCTGCACCATGGATACTTTATAGTGGATGCTCCAGTCATATGATAGGTGACAAACAGAAATTTGAGGAGTTACAGAAATATGAAGGTGGTTCAGTAAAATTTGAAAATAATGATGGAGCTAAGATAGTTGGCAAAGGTTCAGTGAAGATTAGTGATGGAAAAATCAAGTCAAAAGAAGTCTTGTTTGTGGTTGGTCTGAAGCATAACTTGTTGAGTGTAAGTCAGATTTGTGATAGAGGTCATGAAGTGATTTTTAAAAAGCAGGGTTGTGAAGTCAGAAAAACAAACTGTGGAAAGTTGATAGCAACTAGATCGAGGACATCTAGAAACATGTACACTCTCTCAGAGACTTCAGAAGGAGCTTGCTTGATTGGACAGGTAGAAGAAAATTGGTTGTGGCACAAGAGGCTCGATCATATCAGTTTTGACAATCTAGTAAAAATCAGCGCAAAAAGGGCAGTGAGAGATATTCCCACCATTAGAAAACTATCAAATAGCATTTGTGTTTCATGCCAAAAGGGGAAGAAAACTAGAGTCTTATTTAAAACAAAAGAGTACTACACAAGCAAACCTTTGGAACTAATACATACTAATTTATGTGGACCCATGAGAACGCAAAGTATAAATGGTGACAAATATTTTATGTTGTATATAGATGACTATTCCAGGATGACATGGATATTTTTTTTGAAGCACAAATCAGAAGCTTTTGAGATGTTCAAGGTTTTCAAAAACCAAGTTGAGAATCAAACAGAAAAAATGATTAAATGTTTAAGATCAGATAGAGGAGGAGAGTTCATCTCAGAGGATTTTATAGAGTACTATGAAAAATATGGTATTAGAAGACAGTTTTTAGCATCCAAGACACCTTAGCATAATGGTGTGGTAGAAATAAAGAACAGGACAATGCAGGAAATGGCATGGACTATGTTGATAGAGAGCAAAGTAGCAGACAGATTTTGGAAAGAGGTAGTCCATACTGCGATATACATCCAAAATAAGTGCATGTTAGGACGCATGAAAGCAAAACTCCTTATGAGTTGTGGTTTGGTAAAAAGGCAATAGTAAGATACTTTAAAGTTTTTGGCAGCAAGTGTTACATCAAAAAAACTGAAGAAAACCTTGGTAAGTTTGAAGATAGAGCTGATGAAGGTATTTTTCTTGGCTATTCGTCAAAAAGCAAAGCTTACAAATGCTACAACAAGAAGCTGAGGAAAATTGTGGATAGTGTCGATTTTAAAGTTGATGAAGGTAGGGAACGAGTAATTAGCTATGAAGAGAACTACCCAATTTATGAAGAGGTTATTGAAGGAGATGAGGAAAAGGAAATGGAAAAGAAACAAAAAATTGACTCAAATGATTCAAACAGTGATTCAAAAGTGGAAAAAAATAAGAAATTCAAAACAGGCATCTGGTAGAAAGATCATCCTAGAGAGCAAATAATTAGAGACCCCACAGTTGGTGTTCAGACAAGAAGAAGAGTAGTAAGCAAATACTCTCGATTATCCAGCATTGAGCCCAAAAATGTTGTTGACGCAAGCAAAGATAAAAGTTGGATGAAGGCAATAAATGAAGAATTATATCAGATCGAGAAAAACAAAACTTGGGAGTTAGTACCAAGACCTGCAAATAAAAATATAATCGATACTAAATGGATCTTTCGAAACAAAATGAATGAAGATGGACAGGTCGTCAAGAATAAAGCAAGATTGGTATGTAAAGGCTATGCACAAGTTGAATGTATTGACTTTGAGGAAACCTTTGCACCTGTGGCTAGACTAGAGGCAATTAGAATTTTTTCGGCTTTAGCTGTTTACAAGAATTTCAAATTTTATCAAATGGACGTGAAATCAGCATTTTTGAATGAAAAACTCAAAGAAGAGGTTTATATTGAGCAGCCAGATGGTTTTTAACTTGGTGATGATCCCAACCTAGTTTGTAAGTTGAAGAAAGCATTATATGGCTTAAAACAGGCACCTCGAGCATGGTATGCAAGGCTAGACAACTATCTTACTCAACAAGGGTTCAAGAAAGGTATGGTGGATAGTAATTTGTATGTCAAAACATAAAATTGCCATCTTATTGTTCTTGTTTTATATGTTGATGATATCATATTTGGCAACAGCAAAGATGAGTCGTGTAAAGATTTAGCAAATAAGATGAAAAAAGAATTTGAAATGTCAATGATTGGTGAACTTTCATATTTTCTCGGGTTGCAAGTTAATCAAAATGAGAAGGGCATATTTATTTCTCAAATTAAATATGTGAAAGAGATAATAAAAAAGTTCACAATGGAGGATTGTAAGCTAGTTAGCACTCCCATGACAACAGGTTGCAAGTTGAGCAAGGATGACAAATCTCCACATGTTGATCAAACCATGTACAGATCTATGATTGAGAGCTTACTGTACTTGATAGTAGACCAGATATTTTGAAGGCAGTATGCATGGTAGCATGATTTCAGGCTAGTCCCAAGGAGACTCATGTGACAGCAGTGAAGAGGATTCTTTGATATCTCAAAGGTACTATGGAGTATGGGTTATGGTATCCAAAAGGTAAGGACTTCACCCTCATTGTGTATTCAGATGTATATTGGGCCGGATGTGTATATGACAAAAAGAGCACCAGTGGAGGTGCATTCTATCTTGGAGATAGGTTGGTCACGTGGCACAGTAAGAAACAAGAGTTAGTCTCCTTATCCACGGTAGAGGCAGAATATATTGCAACGACAACGTGTTGTCATAGGTATTATGGATGAAACAAACCTTGAAAGATCTTGGTATTAATTTCAGTGAGCCAATTTCAGTTAAGTGTGATAACACTAGTGCCATTAACATCTCAAAGAATCTAGTTATGCATTCTTGCACAAAACATATTGCTATTCGGTATCACTTTTTGAAGGAGAATGTTGCAAAATGTGAGGTTAAATTGGATTTTGTTCCAACAACAGAGCAAGTAGCGGATATCTTCACAAAACCATTGCCCAAGGAAGTCTTTGAGTACCTTCGTAATAAATTGGGAGTGGTCACGCTTCCCAAGAATTGACTAGCTATCGGGACCACATTGTCAAGGGAAGCATTTGTATATTTGTTTATCGTTTTGCTCATGTTTCTAATTTTTGCTAAGTCTAATAATTTTTGCCTGAGAATGTTGTGCATGGAATCAGGGGGAGTCTGCAGTAGCCCTTTGATATTGTTGTCAAAGGGGGAGAAGAGTTATAGGAAATTGCACGTGTTGCCAACAATTCCAAAGAGGGAGATTGTTGAGCAAGGTGCAGCGACAATATTTTTATTGTTGTCAACACAGTCAAAAAGATCGATTGATGCAGTGGACAGGAGTTCAGAGGTTATTCAAAGTATGTACAGTGAAGTTAAATGCTTATGAGGATGTTTTTTATGTTTGGGTGAAGTTGTTATAGGGTGTCCAAGAAGACCGAAGTGGCCCATAAACAAAAGAGAAGTGAAAAAGCAAAGAGGAAAACGTGTCACGATATCATGACATGTTGCATTTTTGTGACCAAAAGAGAAGAGAAAATGCAAGGAGAAAAAGTGTCGCGATATTGCGACATGTTGCATTTTCACGGCCAAAAGAGAAGAGAAAATGCAAGGAGAAAAAGTGTCGTGATATCGCGACATGTTGCATTTTCACGGCCAAAAGAGAAGAGAAAATGCAAGGATAAAAAGTGTCGTGATATCGCGACATGTTGTATTTTCGCGGGCTAAAGCTAAGAGAAAGAGCAAGGAGAAAAAGTGTCGCGATATCGTGACATGTATTTTCGTGGGCCGAAGCAAAGAGAAAGAACAAGGACAAAAAGTGTCACGATATCGCGACATGTCACATTTTTGCGACTCAAAAGGACAGGCAGCCAGAGAAAGAAAAAGTGTCACGATATCGCGACATGTCACATTTTCACGACTCAAAAGGGCAGGTAGGCAGAGAAATAAAAAGTGTCGTGATATCGCGACATGTTGCATTTTTGCGACTTAAAAGGGCAGGTAGCCAGAGAAAGAAAAAGTGTCATGATATCACGACATGTCGTATTTTTGCGACTCGAAAAGGGCAGGAAGGAAGAGAATGAAAAAGTGTCGCGATATCGTGACATGTCGTATTTTCACAACTCGGCAAGGGCAGGAAGGAAGAGAAAGAAAAAGTGTCGTGATATCGCGACATGTCGCATTTTCACGACTCGAAAAGGGCTGGCAGGCAGAGTAACAAAAGTGTCGCGATATCGCGACATGTCGCATTTTCACGACTCGAAAAGACCAGGCAGGCAGAGTAACAAAAGTTTCGTGATATCGCGACATGTCGCATTTTTGTGACTCGAAAAAACCAAGCAATAAGTGAAACAAAAGTGTCGCAATATCGCGACATGTCGCATTTTTGCGACTGAAGACCAGGATGGTGAAACTGAAGATGCATAGTGACGTGGACCCATAAGGAATCTTTAATGATTTGAAATAATTTAATATGGACGTTACACGTGGAAAGAAGCGGACGCATGCCCATATGGAGAAAACGAATAGTTGAAGGAGAAAATGAATAGTCATCAAAATAGAATCAAAAAGCTTTTTCGAAAACCAAAACGCATGCATGCACAAAGGAGAAAACGAACAGTGATGACCAAGAAGATGAATAGTCATGGTAGGAGAATATGGTGTCAATTCTTTGCATGTAACATGTTTGATGAAATGCCTACTCTATATATACAAAAGGTGTTACATAAGTAAGGTATTACAATTGACAAGTGGCGTATGAGAATTAAAAGGAGTTACGACTGAAGTTACAAATAGAAAGAATTGTTATAAAAGGAGTGTTGCTTGGAGAATTAATTTGGTGAATTTATTCGATGAAGTGTGTGAGAGGAGTGCGAGAGGAGAGCGACAGGTGAGCTAGAGGCGAGCAAGAAGAATGTGTGTTTTATGAATCGTGGGAGATGTTGAGTAAGCAATAGACCAGTCAGGGTCTTATAAAAGTGAAGGCATTTATATGTCAATCTTCTCATTTTAGAATTGAATTCCAAGTTGGTGCTTGGCATCAGGGGTTGGTGCTCCTTCCAGTTGGTGCTGGTAAATCATGGGTTGGTGCTCCTTTCTATTGGTGTAGATAAATCAAGGGTTGGTGCTCCTTTCTGTTGGTGTAGATAAATTTGGGCTTGGTGCTCCTTCCAATGGGTGCTGGTAAATTGATTGTAAAGTTGTTGCTTTGCAAAGGCTGGATTTGGATGGAAGTCCAAACAGTCAATTTTTGAAGAGTAGAAAATTTGATGAACCTCGGTACATCTTGTGTTGTGTGATGCTCTCTTGTTATATTTTCTTTATTGGGTTTTAAGTTTTCATTGTTTCGGCTGTAAGAGTTGAAGATTTAAGTTTTTAAGACCTACACTGATTCACCCCCCCTCTCAGTGTCATTGTGAGACTAACAAATACTACTTATGATTTCCATTTACAATTAAAAATATATCAAAATTTACTATGTTAAGGTTATTTAAAAACTTTCACTTTTTTGAGGCATACATTTCTATTAAAAATATTTTAAAATTCCCTTCGCTTAAAAATAAAAGCAACCAAAATAATTTAAGATGTAATTATACCTCGTCGTACAACTACAACATATACCAAAGTTTTGGGAATGATTTTTTAAAATCTCCTAGAAAAGAATAAACAAGGTCAAGCTTACCAGGGATATTACTATAGAGGCTGCATTAGAAAAAGGTATTGTCAGAAAAACATTTTGGCTAAAAATTGATATTAGAAACTCTCTGAACATTTTTTCAGTTTGAACATGTCCCGCACCATGTTAAACCTTAACAGTCAAGATATCCTCGTTTGAAGATATTTAAAAGGTATGTGAGAATGATAACATCAAAAACATTTGGCTCCCAAATCCATTGAATATCTTTCTAGCCCGTTACATAAGAATTATTCCTCTCGCAAATTATATTAAGAAAATCGTAACGAGTTCTTTTACATACCTGGTGATAACTTTGTTTTGCCGGAATCGAATTTTTGGTTGTGAGGATCCAAACATAAGAGAGTCCTGTTGACGGTTGAAGACGCATAAGCCTGAAGCGAAGCACGCTCTCTTCCCCCACACTTACGAAACGCACAAACAAAAAAGTCTGTAAACTATGTCATATATATGGGGCCAAAACAGGAGGTAAGAAGACTGTCCCCACAGTTCATTGAAAACCTAGCAAGACGGAAAACAAAAAAGAACGTCGAAACCTAAACAAGCCTTAGGATATTAATAACGCCAGAAACAAAGATAGCGTGCGTCGTTCCAGGCTATGAATTTCCAATCGCCATGTAACGCCATCGAGAAGCAAAGGCCCATCAAAACCTGCAATGTCTAATATTGCCGGCGAGTTAGCTATCGCGCAAAGGAATAGAGCAGTCTGAATGCGTGCAAGCGGATAAGAAATAGGCAAGAAGAGACGAAGAGTGGAGTGGACGGTTAGATAATTATTTTTAGGTAGGGCTGTGAAATGAAGAGGGCGTACTACATAATTACTGAATAAATCCAGATTGGGACGGGCCAACTAAAGCAGTTACAGCGCAAGTTGCAGCGGAGCACATACAAAATTAATAGGGAGAAGTAAGCATCCCCATTAGATACGGCACTTGGTTGTTGCCGTTGGTCCATGGCTGCCTCGTTGTCAATTCCTGCGATATCATCACTGCTTCCGCTGCCTCTTCCTTAGTTTTTTTTTTAATAGACATAAATGTCGCTTGGGACACAAAGGTTTAGAAATGCCCCCGTTCCCACCCAAGTATTTCCCCTTGTGGGATTCGCTCCGCCTCGATCGGATTTGATTCCCTTCGCTTGCAATTTGCAAGAGTTCGGAGTTCGGTATTTCGAGCATTGACTCTTCTCAATCTTCACGTCCAACTAATTTATATTTAATCCTGCCGGAAGTGGTACAACAATGATGCGTAACACGAGTCCGAGTGGAGGTTTAAAATTAAATTAGAAATAAGTAAGTATGGGTATTTATGAATTGACTACCGAATTCCCATAACTTTATGGACTAAAATTTATAAAAACAATAACAAATCTTGTTATGGATTCTGTGGCACATGCTTGTCGAGTCAACAAATATCGCGGAACAGAGGGCGGAGACAGACTTGGGCTGTACGCGCAGCAACGGTCCTGCGCCGTCGATTTGGGGATTAAAACATCTTTAGTCTAGTCTCATTCAATTTGTTGTTGTGATTATTACTCTCTTTTTATATCCCATATTTATTGTTTTAGTTTAATTTTATTTTTTTTAGAAATTAGCTTGTGTTTAATTAGCTCTATATTTCTTTACTTTTTTTTTTAATGTAAAAGGTTGTGGTGTAAAAGGTTGTTGATGTTTTAAAACCTTGTTTTTTCAATATTAATAAAATAAATAAATAAATAGTAATGGATGTTTTTGATGGTTGGGTGGATTGGTCAATGTTTGTTTGGTTAGATATTTAATAAGCAAATACTTAGGTTCAAAATTTTAGGGTAGTCTGTTTGCAAAGGTAGTAGTCTGATCTGAATCCTTTCAGTAGATGATGGTACAAATCATCAGAGAATGATGGTATTCCCTTCACTCCATATCAACAATAATGAGGTAGAATAGGTTTGGTGGGAGCAACCCCTGTGATTTGAACCCTTGGTAATTGTGACCAACTCTCCTATATAACTAAAAAAATATGAATAGGATTCTTGAAAGAAAACATAGAATATGTTTGGTGGGAGCAACCCCTGTGATTTGATTTGAACCCTTGGTAGTTGTGACCAACTCTCCTATATAACTAAAAAAATATGAATAGGATTATTGAAAGAAAACATAGAATAGGTTTGGTGGGAGTAGTGATTTGAACTCCTTGTGGTTGTGACCAACTCTCCTATAACTAAAAAATATGAATAGGATTGTTGAAAGAAAAAAACCTCTAGGACTAAGACGTACACATGGGTATTATCATATGTAGTAATGTGTCCTAACGTGTTGTCCTACATAAACTGCTAGTGATTATGGGATGGGAATCCACCCCTCTGCATCACGATTAAGGCCTTCAGTACTCGCATCGTTCCAACCAACAATTGGCCCAGGTGAAACTGTTTGAACATTATCCTCCTCCCTAACCTAGCGAGACGAACAAACAATGTCAAAATTAAGTCAATTCTTGATGAAGAACACAAGCTTATAATGAGAGGGGGGTGAACAGTATAAGATAAACTTTTACTTTTCTTTCCAAAATAATATTATTCAATGTTATCAATTACAATATCCTTTCATAGCAATATTAACCAATCTCATCAATAGTAGTAACAAAGTAATGCACATATCATCACACACAATAAGAGACACAAATTTAATGTGGTTCATCCAATGTGGGTTATGTCCATGGAGAAAATATTTCTTCTAAATTTTCTCAATCAATATCTTGGGAATAAATTCCCTATTACAATGTTTATGGACCTCTGTCCAAATGATATTTCAATCCCCTATGCTCAAGTTCATGTATCTATATCCATAGAAGAACTCTATCCCCTTAACTCTAGTTCATGGAACTCTATCCCCTTGCTGGTCTGGTTTGTAGAACTCTATCTATAGGAGACTCCTCTTCTTTGCTTTGGTTCGTGGAACTCTATCTACAAGAGACTCCTCTCCTTTGCTCTGGTGCATGGAACTCTATCCATAGGAGAACTCTATCCCCTTGTTGGTCTAGTTCATGGAACTCTATCCATAGGAGATACCTCTCCTATCTGCTCTAATCACCTCCAAAGTTGGTACACACTTTTTCTTAACTCTGCTCCAAGCCTACTCAAAAGGCTTACTCAGGTTTACTCACAAATCTATCTAAAACCTGCTTCAAGTCTTTTCACAATACATGCTTAATTTTTCTCACAAATATACTCTCAACTCTGTCCCAAATATTTACACACTATATGCACAAATTTGTCTCAATTCTATCTCAAATCTACACACATTACATGCACAAATATGTTATAACTCTATCCCAAATATACACATATTATATGCACAAATCTATCTCAAATCTATTCTAAATTTATACACATTACATGCACAAATATGTCTTAACTCTATCCTAAATTTACACACATTACATGCACAAATCTCTCTCAACTCTATCTTAAATTTGCACACATTACATGTATAAATTTGTCTCAACTCTGTCCCAAGTCTTCTTACCATCTCTGCACAAAACTACTCATAAGTCTTCTCAAAAGGCCTGATAAATCCAGCTCATAAACCTGTTCTCAAATCTACTCAAGACTCACTCACAGCTCATAAATCTATTCTCAATTTTGCTCAATACTACTCATCACTCATGCTCAAAATAGCTCACAAAATATACTCAAAAAAACTCATAGTGTTGGAAATATTGAGCATGATGTGTTGTCATTGATGACAAAGGATTAATCATTAATGTCAAAATACTAATGTCAAAAGATTTGGTATGGCAGAAATATTCTCCTAGGTTGGATAATTATGCAAGGCAAGATTCATCAAAAAGCAAGGCAATTGATAAAAAGGAAAGGTTATAATATTTATTTTAAATATTATAAGCCAAAGAGGTTTTGGGATAAAGTTCTAAGTGATTGAATAAAAAGGTTGAAGGCCCAAGTTTAAGACCATGGTTCAAAAATAAAAGCAAGTTTAAGCCACATGTAAATACCCTCTACTTCTAGATTAGGGATTAGGTGAGTTTATATGATTGGTTTAGACTCCTATCTGTCTAAACAAATCTTTCTCTTTATTACCTCTAAACTACTTTGCTTTCCCTTAAATATTTTTCTATTCTTTTCTAGCCATACAGTCCAAAGTATTGTATCTTTTGATATATCCTAGATTTTTTATAAAATCATACTTTTAAAAGTGTTCTACCATTGTTTCAACCATTCTTTAATTTTTCCATTCATCACCATGCATTTACTAAACATATTAAGAATCCTTTGGCATAGATTCGAGACCATTCAATAATGTCCCAAGATATGGTCTATACTATCCTTCCTTTTACATATAACACATTGTGAGGGTCCATGAAAATCCTTTTTCATAATTTTATCCCAAGATAAAATTCTTCTATGACCTAGAAAAAAAAATTAACTTTAGGAAAGCTCAAGCTATCCTAAATATCTCTCCATATTCTTGTAATATTTCTAATTTGTTGGTGTTTTACATTATATCCACTTCTTGTTGTATATTCTTTTGATTTATTCAAATCCCAAATTAGCTTATCCTTGGCTACCCTAAAAATAATCATTGTTGTTATCTTTCAACTCAACCACCTCCTAGCATCAATATTTGGTATACTTGTAAAAAATCTTCTTTCCATTTGTATCTTCCTTCTTGATCTCTTTACATAATTTTGGAAACCCTATCACCATATTTATCTTAAAATAATCTTATCCATGATTTCAAAATTGGATCTAGATTGAGTGTTTTTTATCACACCAAGTATCCATGCAAATGAAAATATTTTCTCTAGTTTCCACCACCCATCTTAGACCTTCATTCACTAGATAGATTATTTTTTTTAAATTGTTCCATAGAGAAAAACCATTTGGAAGTAAAAATACAATAAATATTAAGCTTGGGTCATTGGGGTAAACATACTTACTTAGAAGAATTCTTACCCATTGTCTTTGATTCTCTTTATACAATCTTGAAATTACTGCATATATAAAGATATAGAGAAAGAGATGAATACTACCATTATATGGTATATCTTTATTATTAATAAGTTTATGAAAAATAGAATTTAAAAATTATAAAGAGTATTTCTCTATAAAAAATTATTGTAAATCAACATTAAAAATTAACAAGGTTGTGTGTGTACCTATGTAAGATGCGAAACAAACTTTCAAAGCTGGGATATGTAGATGAGAGGGTGTAAGGGTATGCATGATACCAATATGAAAGGACTTTAAGAACTTTAGGTGCATTCCAAAAGCATCTACTCATTGCCAAAAAGTATACCATTAATAAACCTAGTGTCTCTTACCTTATTAAGGTGTTGCATATTTATCTAAGCATCAATGTGGGTGAATTCTTAATGTGACCCCAAAATAATGGATACAAAACCCTAGACAACATCGAAAATAAAAATGCTAAGCCTACATATTTTTCTAAACATGCATAGGAGGGGTTGTGCTACACTATATTGATGTAAGTGATGTAAACTACATACTTGAAACCTTATTGCCATTGTGAGTTGACATGAAGAATTCCATAATAAGTCATTATACCCTTTTTATTCTTCTTCATTATCTTTTCTTTTCAAATAGTATTACCAACCTATGTGCCATTTATGTCAACTTATTTATTTCAACAAGAATATTAAACTACTTAAATATACCTCAAATATGATTTCAGGTAATGACTCCAAGTTATATATGATTTAAATAGACCCAAATATCATTTATTTCAACAAGAATATTAAACTACTTAAATATACCTTAAATATATATTTTTTGAATTGGCTATATAGGATTGAAATAGACCCACCAGTATTACATCCTACCCACATTGTCCATATAATAAAATAATATATACTAATTTCTAGATTGGTAATCTTTTACATAAATCATTTCCAATGTTATGAAAGGAGATGTTCAAAAATAAGATATTATCTAGAATTTAAACTCTATGGCTTCACTCATATGCTAGGGTATGACTCTCATATGCTAGGATATGACTACTCAGCATTTTTTAAAGAGTTAAGACATTTTCAATTATGTTTGCTAACCAAATCCAATTTTCAATAGATTTCCTTGGAAGGGCTTAAATTATTAGCATAAAATTTAATATAAAATTATTTATAATTCTATGGTTTATAACAACAACAAAACCTATCAATATATATTTATTTTATATAAAGGAACCATAACATACGTAATTTAATAAGCCTTGAATTAAAATTTTCAATAAAACTACATGTGATTTCCATTTACAATTAAAAATCTATCAAAAATTATTATGTTAATGTTATTAAAAAAAAATGCTTTGATTATGCATACATTTCTATTAAAAATATTTTAAAATTTAAGCCATGTTCATTTACATGAATTTTTATTTACAAAATGAATGGCTTTTTTAAATATTGTTTTTTTAAATATGTAACCTCTTATATTTTTGAAATGGTTATATGAGATTAAAATGGACCTCACATGTATTATATTATGACCACATGCCATATTACAACAAACTTGGCAATTATATATGTATCATTTGATCAAATTGGAACTTTTTCCTTGAAAGTTAAGAAATCTAACCAATTAAACAAATGTCAGTTGATAATTAATAATGATTAACCTATAACTTTAGTCCTATCTTTATATAAAAATTATGTTAATCATCATCATAATATATATATATAATAAAAAAATTAAAATTATTATTAACTTATCAAAGTTAGCAACCAAAATAATTAAGATTTAATTATCGTCGTACAACTACAACATATACCAAAGTTTTGAGAATGAGTTTTTAAAATCTCATAGAAAAGAATAAACACAAACCTTGGGAGGTAAACCATTGGTAAAATTAAAAATAGGTCAAGCTTATCAGGGATATTACTATAGCTTATCCGGCATATTACTAGAGGTTGCATTAATTGGTGTAATGGCAGTTAGCTAGTTATTATTATCAAGGATATTACTAGAGGTTGCATTAATTGGTGTAATGGCAGTTACCTAGTTATTATCATCCATGTGATTGTGCGGTCGATTCCTCTTGTGTTTACTCGAACCGGCACCGATAAATATTTGTAAACGATGCTCAATATAAAAAATAAATATAAAAAAAAAAAAAAAATAGTGTAGGAAAAACATGTTCACTAAAAATTGCTAATTTTCTAATTATTTGAAACTCTCTCAACATTTTTTCAGTTTGAACATGTCCCGCACCATGTTAAACCCTAACAGTCAAGATATCCTCGTTTGTTACTATTTTTTTCCAAGTTTGAAGATATTTAAAAGGTTTATGAGAATGATAACATCAAAAACATTTGGCTTCCAAATCCATTGAATATCTTTCTAGCCCGTTGCATAAGAATTATTCCTCTCCCAAATTATATTAAGAAAATCGTAACGAGTTTTTTTACATACCTGGTCATAACTTTGTTTGCTGGAATCGAAATTTTGATTGCGAGAATCCAAACATAAGAGAATCCTGTTGAGGGTTGAAGACGCATAACCCTGAAACGAAGCACGCTATCTTCCCCCACACTTACAAAACGCACAAACAAGAAAAGAAAGTCCGTAAACTATGAGCTAAGACTGTCACCACAGACCAAAACGGGAGGTAAGACTGTCCCCACAGACCACTGGATCACACATCAAAAATTACTGTTCATTGAAAACCTAGCAAGACGGAAAAAACAAAAAAAAAAACGTCGAAACCTAAACAAGCCTTAGAATATAAATAACGCCAGAAACAAAGATAGCGTGCTTCGTTCCAGGCTATGAATTTCCAATCGCCATGTAACAGCATCGAGAAGCAAAGGCCCACGAAAACCTGCAATGTCGAATATTGCCGGCGAGTTAACTATCGCGCAAAGGGATAGAGCAGTCTGAATGCGTGCAAGCGGATAAGAAAAAGGAAAGAAGAGACGGGGAGTGGACGGTTAGATATTTATTTTTATATTACAGCTAGGGCTGTGAAATGAAGAAGAGGGCATAGTATTTTTTGTCGCCTGTGACACAAAGGTTTAGAAAACCCCCCGTTCCCACCCAAGTATTTCCCCTCATATCGCGTGGGATTGCTCCGCCTCGATCCGATTTGATTCCCTTCGCTTGCAATTTGCAAGAGTTCGGTATCTCGAGCATTGACTCTTCTCAATCTTCACTTCCAACTAATTTATATTTAATCCTGCCGGAAGTAGTACACCAATGATGCATTACACCAGTCGAGCATTTTTTTTTAAGGAGATTTAAAGATAAGTTGATTGCTAAATATAGATGTTTGTGAATGTACTATACCTTACTTCCCACTTCCCATGACTTCATGAAGTAAAATTTATAAAAATAAAAACAATTTTGTGAATTGAGTGTGCCTTACTTCCCATAACTTTATGGACTAAAATTTATAAAAACAATAACAAATCTTCTTATGGATTCTCTTATGTATATAAGGAAGGCATTCTGTTTCACATGCATATCGAGTCAACAAACATCACGGAACAGAGGGCGGAGACTTGGGCTGTACTTCGCAGCAACGGTCGTACGCCGTCGATTTGGGGATTAAAATATCTCTAGTCTAGTCCCATTCAATTTGTGGTTGTAATTATTACTCTCTTTTTATATGTTATAATAATAAAAATGAATGGATGCTTTTGAAGGTTGATCAATGTTTCTTTGGTTAAACATTTATTAAGAAGATATTTAGGTTTAAAGGAATGGGGCAGTTTGATCTGAATCTTTTGAGTGTGATCTAGACCGTCCCGAGCAAATGGCAATCCCTTCACTTCACTTCAAGTCAACAATACACTTCAAGTCAACAATACACTTCTAGAAAAGGTTTGGTGGGTGTAGCTCTTGTGATTTGAACCCTGGTAATTGTGACCAACTCTTTTATATAACTAAAAAAATATGAATAAGATTATTGGAAGAAAACATTTTTCCAATCCTACTAAGACATCCACATGGGTATTATTAAAGTAGATAAAGCTTGAAATTTTGAAGAGAAAAAGATTCATTCCATTTTTATAATTATTAACACACTAAATTTTTTTTTTTTTTTGAATTTACATGGTGAACACATTGAAAATGTTATATAGCAATCTATATATGGTATAGCATTTTAACATTTTCTTTTATATCTAAACTATTATTTTATAAATTTTTATATAGTATTTTGATGTCATACATTGAAAATTTTAAATTATATTTATTTTGTTAAAAAATCAGTTTAAAACATGGTTAGGAAGTGGAATTATATGTTATGTTTTTTAGCAAATTATATATTTTGTTTATTTGTACTTTTAACTATGTAAATATGTAAAAAACTAACATGTAAACTAAAATAAATGTTACAAACAAACTTTTTTTTTTTTGGTAAATAAAAGTCTTCATTAACTACTGGTTTTTGCAGGTTAACCCAAAACCTATTACAATATCCAGCCTTTTGCTGAGATTGTAGATCCTAGTCATCCTTGAAACTTTCTTACCAGAAATTGTGTTGAATCCCCTACAACACCTTACTAACAAAGCACACCCATATCTAAACATAACTGTAAACATTACTTACATTGACAGGAATTGAAGTTTGGAACTTTGCATTTGTGAAACCTGTTGCTTGCCCATTTCTTATTCTCTGTCGGAATCTTCCAAGGCTTACACCCTGTTACCTACATTTACAATTTTATATGATTTAGAGGGAAACCCCATAGTTATTACCAGCTCCATGGGGAAAGAACACCCATTCATCTTTCTCCTCAACGGGTAGGTTTCTTTTCATGACTAATAATGTTTTCCACTTCACGTGGCACACCTTGTGTCCATGTCACCAAACTACCAACATCAACACCTATGTTGGCTAATTTGTTATCTGACCTGTTGGCCTCACGGTACACGTGACGAGCCCTCCTATTTTGTCTTGCCGCAAAAATGATCCTCACTTCATGGATGACTCCCTCGATTCTCCATGGAGGTTTTTTGCCATTGGTTAACATGTTGATGATGTTCATAGAATCACCTTCAATCATCAAGTTACCTTGAGTTGCTTGGGCTACTTGCAACCCTCTCCAAAGGGCTCTAGCTTATGCTTCGTTATTAGTTCTAATTCCCAATGGTTCAGCGAAGGCCTTGACCAGATTTCCTTGATGATCCCTGATTATTCCTCTAGCTCTAGCTCTTCCCGGGTTCTCCTTGGTTGCACCATCAAAATTTAGTTTAAACCAACCCTGGGGGGTGGCTCCCAAGAAATCCCATTTCTAGGATTGGGTAAAGGAATGGAAGGTTTGTCCTCAATACCTAAGACCCGAGCTAATTTTTTTTCTTGGGGAAGAATTAAGTGGTACTCATCCACTAAGGTTCTAAGGTTTTCTTTCGCAAAGACAATAATCCTATTGAGGATGGTTTTTGGGTTGTGAATGGTATCCTTAAAAGCTCTATGGTTCCTTTCTAGCCAAATCTTCCAGAGAAAATGATGCCAACAGATTTTCCATAGGTACTTAAGTTTTAGGCTAACAAAGGGTTGAGGCCATTGATGGAACACTTCGGATATAAGAGCAAGCTTAACCCACGAGATCCTAAAGGCTTGGAAAAGTTCATCCAGGATGGACTTCGCTACCGGACACTCCAGAAACGAGTGTTGGTTAGTATCCCATCCTGCCTTGCACATGTAGCAATGGTTAGCAATAACCATACCTTTGGATAACATATTATCCATAGTGAGGATTTTTCCTTGAATCACCAGCCATGAAAAAAAAGATATTTTAGGAATTAAGCCTTTGATCCAAACCAAACTCGGTTGAAATTGTTGACCTTCCACATTGAGAAGCAAATTATAGGCAGACTTAACTATGAAGTCACCACTTTCGATCTCGACCCAAACAATGTGATCTTCATCCTCTCAAGAGGGAATAATTTTCTAAGTTAAAATGTTATAAAGCTCTTCAGACTCTACTTCAAAACCCTGTACTCTGATGTGTTTCCACCGTTGATATTTATATCCCGCCACATATAATTTGCAACCTTCTTCACAATATGCTGCTCCATATGCTCTTGAATCCTAGCCAAATGAGGATTCTGGGATAACTCCTCAGCTCTCACCCACTGATCCTTCCAAAAGTCTATTGTTTACCCATTTCCTAGAATCCATATAAGACCTTTCTTGATAAGATCCCTGCTCGTGAGGATTGCCTTCCAAAAAGCAGAACCCCTGCTTGCTAAGTTGTCATTAAGGAAGTTCACACCTTGGAGGTATTTCCTCCTAACTATGGCATTCCATTCATTATCGACCTTAGTCAATAACCGCCATGCTTGTTTGGCTAACGAGTTGTATTGAGATGAGCAACTCTCCTCAATCCTAACCCCCCATCGGCTTTAGGTTTGCAAACCTTGTTCCAACCTACTAAATGGATCCTTTTCTTATCCTCAGTCCCTGACCAGAGAAATTTTTTTTGAAGCTACTCAATTTTGTGATACACCTTGCTGGGAGCTCTGAATATAGATAGGAAGTAAACGGGTATACTTTGAAGTGAAGTCATAGTTAAAACTAATTTGCTTGCTTGAGATAACAGATGTCTTTTCCAACCTGCTAGATTTTTTTGGATCCTCTCCAGAACTATGTTCCACATTGATACTTCAGGTTTCCCCGTAAATAGGGGAAGACCTAAATAGGATATGGGAAGGGATGCAATATGATATTCCATGATCCTTGCTATGTTGTTTTGCCTAGGAATGGGGGTATTGATGAAATAAAGTTTGCTCTTATCAAAATTCACTTTCTGTCCAGCCGCTTATTCATACATTATGAGAATGTTTTTAATCCTTCTTGCCTCAACCACAGAAGCCAAAGTCAGTAGCAATATATCATCAACAAATTGTTGATGTGTCACCGGGGTAGTTAGCGATGTGGCCTTGATACCTGATATGAGTCCAGCTACCACTACTACCTTAATGGTTCTTCCCAAGGCCTCAGCTACAATGATGAACAACATAGGACTTATGGGATCTCCTTTTCTTAGACCACATTTGCTTTGAAAAAAACCTGCAGTAGACCCATTAACCAAAACTGAATAACAAGGCTTAGAAATACACTCTCTTATTAACTTGACCCATTTCATGTTGAAGCCAAATTTTAATAAAACTGCCTCTAGGAATTCCCAATTTATCCTGTCATAAGCTTTGTTCATGTCTAACTTTAAAGCCATGACTATTTTTTTGGTCTAAGCGGCTGTATGAAGAGCCTCATGAATAGTAATAACTCCATCTAAGATTGATCTTCCTTGTATAGAACTTCCTTGACTTGGATCAATGATAACCGGTAGAACTTTCTTCAAACTGTTGGCTAAAACTTTGGATAAAATTTTATAGGATATATTACACAGGCTAACCGGCCTAAAGTCAGCCATAGTCTTGGGGTTGGGGCCTTTAGTGATCAAAGCAATGAAAGTTGAATTGAAACCCCTTGGAATATGATTTGAACTTTGGGACTCCTTTATTGCAGCAATAACTTCTGCTCCAACAATATCCCAACAAACTTGGAAAAACCACGGTGAAAACCCATCCGGCCCAAGAGCTTTGTCAGGATCCATGTTAAACAAAGCCTCCTTGATCTCTTCGTCTTAAAAAGTTGTTGTAAGAGACTCGTTAATCATTTCATCAATGAGTTGTGGAATGAATTGAAGGAGAGAGTTCTTTTCTTGGGCATTACAGGCTCGTTCTTCACCCAATAATGAACTAAAAAAATTAACAGCCTCGTCCTTGATCTCCTGAATGTTTTGAGTTGAGGATCCATCCACATTAGTTAAATTTCTAATATTATTGTTGCTTTTATTGCTTAATGTGGTAACATGGAAAATTTTTGAATTAGAGTCCCCTTCCTTTAGCCATAATGCCCTTGATTTTTGCCTCCAATACATCTCTTCACAAGCTAAAATATTATAAAACTCACAAAGGGTTTCCTTCTCTTCGATCCTTGTTGCCTCATCATAGGTTCCATTTTGGATTTTGCTTTCTATTATTCTCATTTTTCCCCCCACTGCTCTCTTATTCTGAAAAATATTTCCAAAGACTTCTTTATTCCATATTCTAAGGTTGTTTTTCACCATCTTAAGTTTTTGAGATAGTTTGAAGGAAGCACTTCCCTGGATAGGCTATTGCCACCATTCCTCTATTTGTTTCTTGAAGTTCGGATGTTACATTGACAGAAATCTGAATGGCTTTTTAAAGGAGTTAGCCTGAAATGCCTCCCATAGAATAAGATTATGGTTTGAAGAGCATTTAGGAAGGGCTTGTAATGATGAATCACCAAACATTGTTGTATATTCCTTGGATAAAAAAACCTTTCCAAACTTTCTTGAATCAGTTGACTTCCTATCCTCTTGTTACTCCATGTAAATTTGGCTCCTTTTAGTCTTACATCCATCAATTCATTTGTGTTAATGAATTCATTGAAGTCCTCCATGCTCCTTGAGGGTAACCCAGATCCTCTCTTCTTATCAGATGGGTAAAGGGGGGTATTGAAATCTCCCCCAATCACCCAAGGAATGTCTTTAAAAGCTTGGCTCAAATGCCCCAAAAACTCCCACAGTTCAGATCGCCCTTGGATAGAGGTGGGGGCATAAACATTTGACATAATCCAATTCTTATTAGTATCAAAATCATGAAATAATATGCTTAAGACTCTTTCATTTGCCTGAATAATACTTCCTTCTATTTTAATAGGATCCCATAAGATCATGAGGCCCCCAGATGCTCCTCTCACCTGTTGAAAGGCCACTTCCCCTTGCTTCCAAATCCTTCTAGCTATAAGTGTTGATTGTGTCGCATCTGTTTTGGTTTCTTGAAGAAAAATGATAGTAGGATTCCAATCCTTCCTTATAGACTTCACCATCCTTTATTTTGGTGGGCCGTTTAGGCCTCTCACATTCCATGAGAGAACCTTAATTTAGACTGTTTGATTTTTTTTCCCCACCCGCTTCCCTAATCCAAAGGGGGTTTGTCAATTTTGCTATTATCCTGGCCAGGAATAGCTTGCTGTAACAATATTCTTTGCTTTTCGTTTGCAATTTCTTCATTGATTCTCATTCTATAGTGCTATGTTGTAGATATTCTCCCTTTCTTTCTTTCACTTCCATAATCTATCGGAGGCTAGGTAGTGCTTCTAGTCTATTTTGTACTGAAATGAGGGGGCATATACTCTGATAGTCTAGGGCTTGAACCTTCTTCCTCATTTTGGGGGTTTTTAATTCCCTCTTCATCCTCAACCTTGTTTTTGTTCACCTCTCCTATTTGGTTCCTAAACAGGGGGCTTTCCTTCAAGGAACCTTTTACCGTTGGGCTCGTCTGATAAGGGATAATTTGCTCCACTACCGGATTAGGAGCTACATTCCTGGCTCTTGTTTCCACAACTTCGACTCTTGAATCTATATTTTCCATGTTTAAACTGAAATGACTTGGCAATTTTTCTTCATTTTGAGCATAGCTTTTGGGGCTTTTTGTCATAGCTGTGGATGGTCCCGATTTGGATGGGGAGTCTAGGGTTTCAAGAAACTTGACACTGATGGTATCATCCTTACTATTTTATTTTTCAACTTCTATATTTGCTAGGATATCAAACATGTTCAAGCTAGGATCTTTATTACATACCTTATGATTTTTGCCTCCCTCATTATGTTGCTTTCCTTTCTCCTAGATTTTTGTCAGTTTTGTGTTGGCTTGGTCAGCCTGGTTATTCTTAACTTGTCTGTATCCTTCCAAGTTAAGACGCGGTCCTTGAAACTTTGGGATCCCTCTCCCATTAGCTTTCCCCAAAAAACCTTCGCTCGTGGCTTCCTTGTTTGCAGTTATTGTCAAACATTGGGCTTGAAGGTGGCCCTGGGTTTTGCACATGCTACAAAATGTTGGCTTGTTCTCATACTCCACAGGTTGAATCCTTAGAAACTCTCCATATGCTAGTTCCACCTGAGAAGGTAGATCAGAATCCAAGTTTGCATTTACACAGATCCTGGCATGCGTCATTCTAGTCCTTTCTCAGGTTGAATGGTCTATTGCCACGAGCTCTCCTATCATCTTTGATATGCCACTAATCCAGTACTCATTAACAAACTGGGCTGGAAGGTTTGGTAAGCGGACCCAAATGGGTGCTATATTAATGTTCTGCTTCTCAGGGTTGAAATCCTCCCCCCACTTCCTCAAAAAGAGGCTATGCCTTCCTAGAAACCAGGGTCCTCTTGTCAATATGCGCTCTGCATCATCTTTGTTGTTGAGTCTTATCATAAAAAAACCTCTTGACATGGCTACGATTTCTAAGCTTCCTGAAGTTTTCCACTTTGTCGTGGCCCATGAGCGAATAGTCTCAATGTTCGGCCTTCCTCCCAAAAAATTACCAACTAAGGATGATGCCTCCATATCCAAGAATATTTCCATAATATCCACTGGCGTAGTTAACCTGTTATTTTTGGTATTAGGGGCGGTAGTTCACTGACTGGCTCCTTATTTTTCCCTTTCAACATTTCCAAAAATGTTGGGCCCTTGTTGCCAGCTCTCGAACCCTAGTGGGACCCTTTGTCTGAGGGTTTATCTGGAGGATCTGTACCTTTAGCCTTTTCTAACTGAGATGACAGGGAATCCTTTTCCTTTCCAGCTACAACATTCTACCCTGCCTCTGGATCTTCTCCTTTCATTGGTTCAAAATTCTTGCCTACTGTTTTTGCTCCTCCTTCGCTTCCTCCGCTTCCTCCACCGCTCCTCATCTCTATCCCCTTCTCCGCTTCCTGTTCCTTTCAATTACAAAAAAAACTTTTAATTCTATATATGTCAAAAATTTGACATACAATTTTTGATGATAAAATAATAATGATAGCAATTAGCATATATCTAAATAACAATGTTGCATAAGAATGTAAAAATTGATGAAATGTATTTTCATGTAAAATTGAGACATCCCAATATGAGTACCATGTTTATAAACCTTTTTCAAGAGAGGAAATAAAATAATTACAAACTTGGACATGATTCTAATATATAATTTTTAAAGCATTATTATTTCTTTAAAGACATACATTTCAACAAATAATGGTAGGACCATTCCTTCACAAAAAACATAATACTTTAGCTTTCAAACAATTAATCCAAAATTTTATCAACTCTTTCAATGTTGATGGAGCTTGAAAATATATTCTCATTTTTTAAAAAGTAGCCCTAAATAGTGTTAACAAAGGTATAATTATGAAGTAAATAATTTTATATTTCTATAAACATTATAGAGAATGCACACCTAGAAGATCCATGATATCATTTTCTTTGTAGACTCACACCTATGTGAATTTTTCTTTAGACTGCTAAACATTGAGGCCTTAGGGAGAATCTTAAGTGACAAAAAATTCTTCCAATGTTAATATTTGAGAATATGAAATTCTAATTTCTCTAAATCCTTATATCCCAACCTGATTGAGTATACATCATGTTTTAATAGATTCCAAACCAACTCATTATCCCATGTAAAAATGGAAAATAGAACTCTTGAAGCATATTTTGAAGCTCATATGCTATTTTTTAAGATCCTCTCCCTTAACCAAGTTATCATAGAAATCCATGATTTGGAATTATGATGACATGAATATTATATTTTGACGTTTAAACTATTATAATTTAAACATACTTGAGCCAATGGTTGTCATATTAGACCAAAAATAAAAGGATAAGTCCTCAACCAAGAATTAAACTAAAAATTTATAAATAATCCTCACTGAATGACCATTTAATATATTTGTTGATAAATTCTAAACTATATAATGTGAAGTTCTGTGTTATTGAGCCCCTACGAATTCTTGTTTCTTGAATAATTTTATTATGTTTATAGAACCTATATAATTTTCAAATAAATATTTTCTCAACTCTTTTCTTGATATAGTTTTATCTTCCTTATTGCAAACTCATAAGTCTACAATTTGCAAGCCTACCCCTACAACATTATTTCCTTTATAAATCCTTACCAAGTTACAAAGAGGAAGCCTAAATTTTTCCTTACATTATTTTCAAATAAAATCCCTTTGAATTTTATGAAACTTGAATTCTATACCTATCGAAAGTCTTTACAATGACATCATATATACAAATATAGAATGTGTATAGAGGAAAACTACGCACTGCATAGGATTCTCGATTGGATCCGTTGGGAGCTAAGATGACTATGGTGGTTGTTATATTATATACACTCAATAGAAAAGGGAAAGGGTTCACCATGAATGGTTTTAGGATGTGTTCCAAGTCTGGGGTAGAAATGTTTAATGTGTTCAATTAAGCAATCACTTATGTTTGACCTCTATACACTAAACTATGCAAATAAAAGAGTGATGCAAGACACACAAGATGTAAGAAAATAATATCTAACCCTAGTATGATTATTTGATTCAATGATCTCTAACCCTAAGTTGCAAGAAATAAAATTATTTTTCTTTGAGCAAGGGCACAAGTAAAATGCATAGATAAGACTAAACCCTAGATGCAAAACTATGTCTTTTTCCTTTAAATGTCTAGAAAATAATCAAATATTTATTTATTTATTTATAACCTAGATTTTGAATAGAAACAATAGAAACAAACAACACACAACCTAAAAACTTAAATTAGGATACTTATATAATCTGATGTTTGTTCTAATATTTTATCTTGCATCCAGAATATCCCACAACTTCAACCTGAAAAATAGTTTTACAAAAACTCTAGAGAATATGATCAGCGTTAGGGGGTCTACTTGGGCCATTATGTGACTGATATTGGAGGTGCAACAATCAAGCCCCCTAGGTCCTTTTAGATGACCTTTGAAACACAAAAGTGAATGTTGAACTTTTTGACCTTTTTTATTGGAAATGGATAAAATAGAATACAATGAAGTAAAACAGTGGAAAAATAGAATGTAAACAATAATATTATGTCCTAAATGCAACATACAAATGCATAACTAGGGTTTGGGAGTGAACATTACCCCTAAAATTGACACAATAAAAAATGCACCCTATACGGGGCAACCGTAATCTTGGCTCTAACAAAATCATACCTTGTATGGGTCAAGCACAATTTCATGGCAGATAAATAGATATAATAGATCAATGTAAAATAAGAAAAAAACAAGATGCAATTAACATTCCATGTATGATAGAATGCATGAAACTTTTGAAATATGATCTCTCCTTAGTATAGTTGGAAAATATTCTACGTAGCTAACTTAGAGGCATTCTAGAATAGGGTTGCATTTAGACTTTGTCTATGTTAGAAATAAGCTTTTATTAGTTGATATTGCTAGAGAGAATAAAGGAGCTCCAAATATTATTGAGCCAAATTTATCTTCTCTCATGCTATAAAATGTAGTCATTGTTTTGGAAATAATATCATGGAATAAAGAGTTCATTTGGTATTAGAGCATTGGGAAGTATTCCAAACATTGAAGCTGTAAGATTTTCCATCACAACATTGTGAGTTTAGTCATAACACTAGTTTGGAGAATTTTGGGACAATTTGCTTTGAAGAGTCTGAAAGAAGACAAACATACCGAGGAGAGACAACGTTGAGCTAGAAAATAAAAAAGAGTTGAAATACAATGCTTTTTATTAGATCTATTGGCTTTTTTCTACACTGAGAGACAGAGATATTCAAAACATACTACAACCGAGACTAACTGCACGAATACATCTACGAAGGAGTACACAAATTCATATATGTTGGAATATGACGTTGTTGTGATAAAATGTGAGTAAATTTTACGATCGCATTGAAGATGTACTACCAATATTGCACTGGATAAGAGACGTGATTGTAGGATGACAGACGATGTTAAGCCCATGATTTTCTAATATGTTTCGATTGTGAGCATGCAATCAGTGTGAAGAGGAGCTACAAAGCATGCAATCAGTACCACATGAGTTTTATCGAGCAGTCAGCGTAAAATGATTTGCTAGAAGATTGGTGAAGGACATGCAAGCAGAGGTGAATCATTAGTAGGTGGAGGACGTGTGAGCGGAGGTGAATCATTGATTTTCAATAAAATAAATGGAGCTAACAAAAACTATCAGAATCATTGCCTTGATGAATTATTGTCTTGATGAAAGTCTGCAATGGATCTCGTGATAGAGCCGCGACAATATTGGCAACAGACGAAATTAAAAAAATTATATTCACTTTTGTGTGATGAAACTTGCAGTAGATGAAGCACAAACAAAGTAATAGTTTGATTGCAAAAAAAATCATAGAGACGGTTTGATAATTACATTGATGTAGCATATTGAATTGAAAAATTCATTTGATGATTACATTAATGTAGGATATTGAATTGAAAACTTCATTTTGTTTTAAAAAAAACATGAAGAAATTCGCATCACAAATGACGCAGCAGGTCTGAAAAAGGTCTGCAAGGAGATCTGAGAATTTCCAGGATCATGTTTGGAATGTGAGACCATCTAAAAAATACTATACCCCATAATAAAATGGTGTGGCTAAAATAAAGAACCGCACTATAGTAGAAATGGCTAGATCAATGCTTCAAACTAAGCA
Source organism: Wollemia nobilis (assembly GCA_028583015.1). Taxonomy (NCBI): domain Eukaryota; kingdom Viridiplantae; phylum Streptophyta; class Pinopsida; order Araucariales; family Araucariaceae; genus Wollemia; species Wollemia nobilis. The sequence continues at coordinate 8,363,287 of JAQPPZ010016936.1, forward strand.
TCTAAGTAATATGTGTTGGGTTGATGTTATTAGAACTAGTGTTTACATTTTGAATAGGAGTCCTACTTCTAGTTTAGATGGGATCACTCCTTATGAAGGATGGTATGGTAAAAAGCCAAATGTAAAACACTTTAAGGTTTTTGGTTGTCTTGCATATGCCCATATTTCTGATGAGCAAAGAAAGAAACTTGACCCCAAAATTCAAACATGTATTTTTGTTGGATATTGTGAGTCTTCCAAAGCATATAGGCTCTAAACTCCTAAAACATATAAAATTGTACTCTACAAGGATGTAATTTTTGATGAAGGGGGAGAATGGAATCATCAAAACTTTTTGTTGATTATGGATCTCATGATGCAAGTACCTCTCAAGTGCAGTAAGTGCAGCCCAAAAACAGTAAAGGAAGTCCTCCTCGAAGTCCAAGTATGAGTACTACTTCAAGTACAATAGATGCTACTCCAAGTCCTTCTCCACAAAGATCAGTAAGTTCGTCACCAATGGATATTGATTCTCCATCAAGAGGTAAAATAACACTTCAACACCATCCATATTTTCAAATTTTGGATAAGAATTTTCAGAAAAGATACACTAGAAGTCAAGCTAGTGAAATGAATGCAGTTTTGAAAAGACTTGAAAATCTATATATGTATGGTGATGATGACTCCCAAGATCCTAAGGTAGATGTCGTAAATTATGTTTTAATTACTAGTGTAGAGCTAGAGCCATCTAGTTATGAAAAAGCATGCACTCATGATGTATGGCAACATGCCATGAAAGAGGAAATGACCTCTATAAAAAAGAATGATACTTGGGAGCTAGTGGAGCTTCCTAAAGGTAAGAAATGTGTTGGATGTAAATGGGTCTACAAGACCAAATTTAATGTTTATGGAAGTATTGAAAGACACAAGGCAAGGCTAGTTTAAAAAGGGTTTACTCATAAGTATGGGATTGACTATGAGGAGACCTTTACTCCTGTTGCTATATAGGAGACCATCAGACAAGTACTTTCTTTGGCTGCCCACAAAGAGTGGAAAATTCAGCACATGGATGTTAAAAGTGCCTTTCTCAATGGGTACTTGAATGAAGAGATTTTTGTGCAACAACCTCAAGGTTTTGAAGAACAAGGTAAGGAGAACCTTGTCTACAAACTGAATAAAGCATTGTATGGCCTCAAGCAAGCACCAAGGGCATGGTACTCACGCATTGATGGTTACTTTCAAAGGTATGGATTCACTAGGAGCAAAAGTGAACCTACTCTCTATTATATGAAACAAGGTAAAGATATTCTCATTTTATGTTTATATGTGGATGATCTAATATTCATGGGTAGTAGTGCTAAGATGAATAAGGATTTCAAAAACTTCGTGATGAAATAATTTGAAATGAAAGATCTAGGCTTGATGCATTATTTCCTAGGCATGGAAGTACATCAAACAGAAAAAGGGATCTTCATATTTCAGCACAAATATGCTCAAGATATGATAAAGAAATTTTCTATGGAGCAATGCAAGTTTGTTGCAACTCCAATGGGTCATGGGATCCAATTTAGAAAATAATATGGAGCACAAAAAGTTAACATGACCACTTACAGGAGCATGGTTGGGAGTCTAATGTTCCTCACCAACACAAGGCTGGATATTCAATATGTTATTTCTCTTTTTTCAAGGTATATGGTTGATCCATCTGAATTTCATCTACAAGAAACTTTTTGAGATATGTAAAGGGTACATTGGATTTTGGGATCCATTACCACAAATGTAATTCTTTAAAATTAGTTGGCTTTAGTGATAGTGATTGGGGTAGCAATATAGATGATAGAAAATCTACTTTAGGGAATTGTTTTAGTCTTGGGTCAGGACTAATTACTTGGAGTTCCAAAAAGCAAACTGTTGTAGCATTATCATCTATTGAGGATGAGTACATAGCAATCACAAATGCTAGTACCCAAGCCTTATGGTTAAGAAAAGTTCTTTAATAAATAGAACAAATATAAAGTGGTCCTACCATATTATATTGTAACAATATGAGTGTCATCCAATTGGCACATAATCCTATCCACCACAGCAGGTCCAAGCACTTTGACATGAAGTATCACTTCATTCGAGACATGGTGGAGAAACAGGAGGTTGAGCTACGTCATTGCAGCACTTTCGACAACATGGCGAACATATTCACCAAAGGGGTTGCTAAAGCACAATATATAAATTTGAGATATTGTATTGTAAGCCCTCTCGACTTTAAGGGGGAGAATTTTTAAATATAATCTCTCCTTAGTATAGTTAGCAAATATTCTACATAGCTAACTTAGGGGCATTCTATAATAGGGTTGTATTTAGACTTTATCTATGTTATAAATAAGCTTTTATTAGTTGATATTGCTAGAGAGAATAAAGGAGCTCCAAATATTGTTGAACCAAAATTATCTTCTCTCGTGCTATAAGATGTAGTCGTTGTTTTGCAAATCATATCATGGAATAAAGAGTTCAGAAACAACCTGATGGTAGTGAAAAAGCAGATAAAATGATGAAGATATCCACAATATGGTTGAATCCTCCTCAAGGCTCCAACACTTTTCCACCAAGGATAGCGAATCAACAATGCAATAGAAAGAAGACTTGCAAAATATCACTTGAACACTTGGAGATCGTGCAAATTTCAAAACTTGCAAAATAATTCTTGATTAACCTCTTAGCTTACCTATTATCATGCTATTTATTGTTGGGGGTGAAAATAAGATTCAAAATCCTCTATTTATAAGGGATTTGAAACACAAATGGGTGGGAAAACCCTAAGGGAGGATCGACCTTAAACAAGTTAGCTTGAAATTAGGGTTTTCTAAGAGAAAACCCTAACTTGTTGAAATTGTGCCTGGTAAGGGCCAACCACGATTTTAGAAAAACTAAGAAAAAATAAGGGAAGAGGGGAGAAGAGATGCCCAAACTTACATTTGGATAATTTGAAGGGTCTCTCTAGGATTTTAGGTAAAATTACTCACTTGGGTGGGTCAATTTTCTATGTTTACATTTTACCCCTTCTTTGATGCATTTATGGCCTAACAAATGCATCAAAGAAATATGTAGACACCTACGGGCGAAGAACAAAAAAAAATGAGTAGCTAGTTTAGAAGAAAGGGATGGTGCAAAATAGTGTCATTCTAGACACTTTCATATTTTTGAATGCAAATCAAGGCATTAGGGCCATTAATGCCTCTTAGGCCAAGGTGCCCCCTTGAGTTTTAGAAGGAATGTAAAATTCCTAATGAAACTTGAAATGGTATATGTAGAAGAATAGAAAGAGAAAACAATGAAAAAGGAGAGAAAAAGAGATGGAAAAGAAGAATAAAATGGCAAAAGGGGTGAAAACCCTAATTCATTTTTACTACACAAAGAAGAAAAAAATAACTATGGAGAAAAGGAGAAAATGGTGCTACTTGTACACTGTTCAGTTGTTGCGAGAGATGAGGCTAGTGTAGCAGAGGAGAAAGAATGGTTAAGGGCTAAAATCCTCCCTCTAGATTAGGTTAGGTTAGAGTTTAGTTCCATTTTTAGCAAATTTTCTCATTTTTTTCAAAAATCATTATGTTAGATCCCAATATGATTTTGTCTATTTTTCCATGGCAACTGAAATAATTCCCCAAGATAGCAAGCATGATTTCACAAAATTGTGCCCTATGAACTAGGGGTGCAATTTTAGCAAAAGGAGAAGAAAGAAAAAACTGTACCTAAAACCAAAGGGGCACAATTTCGTAGAGAAAGAGAACAAAGGGAAGAACAAACCAAGAAGAAAAATAAATGGAAAGAGAGAGAGAAGAGAGGAATCTAGCTATACTAGGAAGCAAAGAATTAAATTTGTAAGTTTAACTAATTATTGTTATGCATGTTGAACTAATTTAAAAATTTACTTCTTTTTTTTTATGTAACATGATGTACTAGAGAGTCGCAAGTGGTGATAGAGCTCCTTGGATGTGGAGCTAGAGGTCCTATCATAGGTAGATAAAGTTACCCTAGAGGTGGTGGGCCTACATCACCTGGAAAATATACCTCGAGTGGACACAGAATGGGCATTGCTAACAACACTAACAAAGAGATGGTATCCAAAATTTTCAACCTTTCGATTATCGATAGGGGAGAAGATGGTCACAGTAGAGGATGTGTGGCACATCTTGTGCATCCTCATTAGGGGGATAGTAGTATATATAACATGAGGATAGTGGGCCACACTATAAAATTTTTCAAGAGGATGAGCCCACCAAGTGCAAGAGAGCTTGATCCTAGTCAATGAGCTAGTAGAGGGCTATGGGATTGATGCTTTGATGACCATTCCCTATGAAATAGTGGTGGGATTGCTGGTATACCACACAATTTGATGATACCTACCATGGGCATTGGTGGGGATAGTGGTAGACATGCAAGACAAACAAGTGTGATTCACATGGGGTCCATATGTGCTAGCCTATTTGTACAATATATTGTACAATGTTGTGTATAAATAACATATTGGGATGGTTTGTATGACCTTGCTCCATTTATGGTTTTGGGAGCACATAGCAGTATGAAGACCGTATGTACTTCCAAGTGTGGTGTTGGGAGCACATAATAGTGTGAATATCATATGGAAACCATGACATCTACGCATTAGGTGGACAGAGGATGTGAAGAACTTGGCTAGAGTGAGGAGGATTAGGTGGGTCTCTATAGATAAGGGGGAGCTAGATATTTTTTTATTTGATTGAGTCTTGTGGTAGTTCGGTATCTTCTAGGATATCCTAAACTTAGGGGACTATTGGTACATGTGGGTATAGAGAGACCCATAAATAGTCAAAGGGGATACCAATGTGGGGAGGTGGGTTGAGGAGGACCTGTATGGCCCACTTTATGTGGATCCAAGGGTGGATGATATCAGGATGGATCTTAGGTACTATATATGGTACAATGGTATCATACCCCCAAGGATATCCCCACTAGTGTTGGTGTAGAGGCACCACATTATACATTGATAGATGCAACTAGCACTATGAGAGGCTACTTGATGATCCATAGAGTGGTAGAGGTAGGGCCAAGAGGGGCCATAATAGATATAGGTATGAGTTCAAGTAGAGATATTTGTAGTTGCAATGAAGTGGATGTGAGGTATAAAATGCATGGATGAAAGAATAGAAAGAATAAAAGAGGTAAATAATAAAGAAAAACAAGGGAAAACACTTCTCTAGTCAAAATCACGATCTGTATGGACAAGGTGTATTTTTGAGAAGAAAAAGAGAGAAAAGAAGAAAAAAACAAATAAGATGAATAAAGGAAGAAGAAAAAGGTCAACAAAGGGATAAGGGGGTTGAAGTATGGTGTTTGAATCAGCATAGACTGAAACTAGATCAATGTGACCAAACAAAATAGATCAAGAAAAAAAAATACGAGTGGAACCCTATAGGGATGTATGCTCATGAATGACTGAGATGGAGGCTTTCCCTTGCATGTGGTCATGAAGTGATCTTGTAAGGGTGTTATGCTCACAATATATGGTCAAGCATGGAGCGGTACGTGCTATGGGTGTAGTGCTCGCAAGAGATGACCAAAGAGAAAGAGATACCCACTAGGATGTATGCTCACAAATGACCGAGATGGAGGTTACCCCTCATGTATTTCCATCAAGCTACCCCATATAGGATGAAGAATTGAGAAAAATATGTGCTAAAGAAAGTACTACCTAATAGGTGTGTGGTGTGTGCAAGCTATATGAAAAAAGCAAATGGAGTAAAACAAGAGGTGAGTGTGTGCATCTGTCTTGAAGTTTTAATGGTTAAGTAGTGTTTGGAAGATAGTAAAGGCCATGTGAACATCATATATGATATTCATGGGGTATCTACCCTATCCCACGAGGAACACTTAGCCATCAAAAATAAAGAAGAAAAAAATATAAAAGAAAATAATGGGCAGATAGAATAAGAACGTATATCCTTGTCTTGATGAAAGGAAGGAAGGAAAATATGCAAAGGACAAGGATATATAGAAGAAGAACAATATCCCTTGACTTGAAGAGATAGAAGCAATAAAAACTTTCAAGTTCAAGGGATACAAAAGAAGAAGAAAGAAGAGAAAAAATGGGATGGGTGAATGTAGTAATGAAAGGGCATAAAAAATGGGCCCTATGATGGGGATTCACTAGGCATCAGAGTTATAGTTTAAGTGCAATGCATGTGAGATAAAATATAACTAGGTTTCATGAGTCATCACTTGCCATTGTGAAAAAATCCCCAAGAACCTATATGATAAAGCAACATGAAAGTATGAACAAGAAGCCATGTGATTATATGACAAGAAAAATGTAAAGTGGAACAAAATATCAGGAAGACCATGCAAGATATGATAGGTAGTCATGCAGTATGAATCAAGCAAACCAGATATAATATGTAAACTAAACTAGATGAAAATGCAAAGTCATGTATAGTATTATTATTTTTTATTTATTTTCAATTAATGTTTTAATTCCTTCAAGTCAGTACAAATTTTGATTATGCCACTTATTTTTACAAATAGGATCGTAGTGCAAGGAACTGACCCATCAAAGAAAGGTCTATGATGTAGGATACTTTCATGAATTTTATCACAAAGAGGATCATCCACAACATTTTCTCTAGGAGTTGCTATATGAAATTCATGGAAAGCTCAGATTGTGCCATCCTTTTTATGAAAGAGGGAGAGATTCCCAACTTTGCAAATTCTCTATGAGATGGAGTAACAAGGTCCTCTTAAGAACAAGAAGACTCGGTATGCACAAAACAAGGGACAAATCCATCAAAGAATAATGTATTCCAAATAATATACTCATGATTCATATCACAAGGGGTATCCTCTTTAGCATACTCCTTTTTGGTCACATCTAGCTTAGAATGCATCAAAGTTACCATATTGCAAAACAAGATATCTAAGGGATAAGGGGGACCTTCATCCTCATCACTCCACTCCAAACCTTGATGATCTAAATATTTAGCATAAGTAACAAGGTGATCATCATAATCAAAGGTTAAAGGTTGGTTTTTATTAAGGATGTATCCTATACCACATCGCCCAAGCCAAAGCTCAACTTCCAAAGGCTCTTGAATGCCTTTCTGTTGTAGCCCTAAACCTTTACCTATATATCCCATACTATATATGATTTTTTGGGTATTGGGTAATCATTGGATGGGTAAAAGAATGCTCTATAAGATAGAGGTTGCTACCATGGATATTTTCTTCAAAGGTTGTACTTACAAATATAAAGGTACATGTGCCAATGTCTACAACTTCACTCTTCTTATGAGGTAAACCCATAGTCCTTGGTGAAGGTGGTAGCTTGGAAAGATATAGAAGAGGCTATTTATTTAATGGATTAATTTGATCCTATGATGAAATATTGATTATTGGTTACTCACTCACATTAATATTTTCAAGTTTTCTAGTTATGTGAGATGAGGAAACGAATGGACATAAATTGAGACTGGATTGAGCTTGTTCATGAAGAACATGTGCTTATACTAAGAGAGGGGGGTGAAAAATATAAGATAAAACTTTTTGCTTTTCAATCCATATGATAAAATCAACAATATTAAAGTAGTAAACATCACACAAAGCATCAAACACATGAGATACATGATTTAACATGGTTCACCCAATGTGGGCTACTCCATAGAGAAAATATTCCTTATAATTTTTTCTTAAATAAGTTCTCTTGGGAATGCTTTCCGTATTATAATATTTATGGACCTCTATCCAAAGGAGACACCAATCCCCTAATCATGTTCATAGATATCTATCTATAGGATAACTCCTTCTCCTCTTCTCTGGATGGTGATCCTCTAGAAGACTACTACCTATTTTTCATTGGCTTATGGATATCTCTCCACTAAAGACTCTATCCTCACTCATAAGATCTTTACTATCACTGCCTTGGCTAATGGATCTCTATCCACTAGAGACTACTATCCTCTGCTCTGTCACCTCCAAAGCTTACTCTCAACTCTGTCTCAAATCTGCACTAAACACAGTCCTTCGGTCTAGCACAAATCTACTCAATCTCTATCTTTTATCTACACTAAACATAGTCCTTCGGTCTAGCACAAATCTGATCAATATCTATCTCTTATCTGCACTAAAAATGGTCCTTCAGTCTAGCATAAATCTTCTCAATATCTGTTTCTAGTATGGAATAAACCTGTCCTCAAATTTGCACCAAATTCTACCCTTAAATCTATCCTCAAGCCTTAGCACAAAGCTTGACTCAATCACAAATAAAATCTTCTAGATATGCCCCAAATATTCACCAAAGGTTTGAACAAATCAATCAATTAGCTCTACTCACAAGTCTTCTCAAATAATTACCTCTAATCTGTCCACAAGTCCTCTCAAGAACTTGTCCAATCTGCTCAACAAGTCTTCACTAAGACTTGTCTGAAATCTGTAGTGTAAGCTTTCACAAAAGCTTACTTCACTCAACCAATCACTCAATGAAATCTTAGTCAAAAAATTTTATCAAACAAACCTCACATAACAATGATACTCATTAACTTTCACAAACCCTAATCATGCATATGAAAGCTCATTCAATGTTTCCAACAATGCTTATCAAACAAGGTTTTTATCATCAACTTTCACTCAGAAAAACATTTAATAATCAAACTCAACAATGATTATCAAACAATCCTTTTCACTCCAACTTAGCATTCACAACATCCAATAATATTTCACTCACATGGAATATATGCCCATACCTTTTGTTTGATGAATTTTTGACCTCAAAACCTATCTCAATCAAAATCACTCTCTTTTCCAATCTCGAGGGTTAGATAACAAAAATATGTCCTTAATATTTCCTTTCAAAAATATTTCACCAAGTCAAAATATCAAAAATCAACTATGCCTTATCTCTCCTTTCAAAAAAACTTTATAATATAACTTTATTTCAACAAAATATCTAACACCCTTGGCACACCTTATTTCTTCTTTCATTAACTTTATTTCAACAAAATATCTAACACCCTTGGCACACCTTATTTCTCCTTTTATAAACTTTAGCTACTCAAAAATAAAACTTTGCATACCCTTTTATCTCCCTTGTATAACTCTTTAATCCCTTTTAAATATGCAATTTCCAACTAACCAAACTTTAAGGAATTAAAAAATTAATTTCCACCTTTTTAATTTTTGGATGCAACAATCAAACCTTAGCAATGTGAGCGCATACCTTATCCAACTACCAAAAATACCTCGTCAGGTTTCGAACACGCAAAACCTTACTCCCAAACGCCTTTGCACAGTGCGTGCCCACCAAGTGGGCTACGTACCTCCATGCAATTGGAAAGCCACGTGCCTTCCCTTTGCTCCTTCCCTAACGATGCAGTAAAAATTCTCTCTATTTGCAAAAATGAAGACCATGAGACTTGAACCCTTGACCTTGCACCTACAACGTCTTAGCACAATCGTCGACTGCCAACTGTGCTACCCAACACTTTACAACGTGAGGTGGGCTCCCCACTTATATTTCCTTTGCTTTGTTTTATTAAACCTTTCAAAACACATGTGATTCTTTCTCTCCTATTTGCGCATCAGTGTCTATAGTTGTCGATCGATCACATGGATGGTGGATTTAAATGAAACTTACCCCTTCTTATATGTAATATGTCATGTTCTCAAAACATCGATGACTTTTTCAATTCAATTTTTAATTCGAATTATTTAATATTTTATGCCCTTATAACCTTAACATTTAGGGTTTATTAAATTAAATTATAAACTAACTTATAATTAAATTATAATTAACTTATAATTAACTTATAATTAATTTAATAACTTTTAGAGTTAATCAAATTAAATTATAAATTAATTTATAATGAGAATATTATTATTAATTTAATATTTAGGTCTTAACCTTAGGCATTTAATATTATAATATTATTTTTCTTGGGTCTTCCTGTTGCTCTTTATACCTCATATAACCACCTTGAATATTATAATTAGGGATATTATAATATTATTTCCTTAGGTCTATAAGCAATGTTTTTCTTGCACTGCTCTTTGAAACTGACTCTTGACATCTTTCCTTTTGTCCTGCTCACTGAAACTAACTCTTGACATCAATGATAACAAAACATGCTTATATTTCCAATAATATCCCCCTTTGTCATTGATGGCAATCCATTTTCCTTTTATCATTTCTTTTACCTTTTTCTATTTTGCTCCCCCTGTGAAGCTGCTCCTCCTAACTGAAATCTCTCCCTCTTTGTCATCAATCACAAAGGGCCACCTTCGGGGCTTAGGGCTAAGAATGAAACTCTTATATTATCCCCTCTCCCACCTCCTATTGAGGTGGTTAATTCTGGGGTGGGAGTAGAACTACTCCCAAATTTTTTGTAAGGTACTCAAAGGTCTCTTTTTGAAGTGTCTTAGTGAAAATATCTACAATCTTCTCCTTTGTAGTAACATATTCCAACTTGACTTGTTTGTTTGTCACCTGTTCTCTCAAAAAATGATACTTAATCAAAATGTTCTTTATCCTAGAGTGCATCATTGTATTTTTTGAGATATATATAGCACTTGTGTTATCACACAATATGGGAATAGGATGATCATGTTTTATCTTGAAATCCTCTAAAGTTCACTTTATCCACAATACCTGTGTAAAACTAGTAACTATTGCAATATACTCTACCTCTGTTGTGGATAGGGATACTGATACCTATTTCTTAATTAGCCAAGAGACTAAATAGTCTCCAAGAAAGAATGTTCCACCACTTGTATTTTTTCTATCATCAATACTGCCAGTCCAATCTACATCTGTATAAGTTGTGAGAGTGAAACTGTCACTTTTGGGATACCAGAGCCCAAAATCCATAGTCCCTTTTAAATACCTAAGAATCCTTTTTACTACTACTACATGTGTCTCCTTGGGTGCTGCATAAAACCTTACCACTAATACCACTACCTACATGATATCTTGTCTAGTATTTGTGACGTACAATAAGTTGTCAATCATAGATATGTATAATTTCTGATTTACCTCTAGAGATTCATCATATTTACTTAAACTACATCATGTAACCATGGGAGTACTTACTGGTTTACAATATTCTAACTTGAATTTCTTTAGCATCTCTTTTATATACTTGGTTTGTGAAAGGAACACCCCTTTATCTGATTGTGAAATTTAGAGTCCTAGAAAAAAGACAACTCACCAAGCATAGAACTCTCAAATTCATTCTGCATGCTCTTTGAAAATTTTTGACACATCTTATCATTTTTTCCTCCAAAAATAATATCATCAATATAAACAACCACAATTAGTAAGTTATTTCCATTATTTTTGATGTATAAGTTACTATCCACTATTCCTTTCCTGAAACCCTATTCCTGTAGGTACTTATCCAATATTGAATACCAAGCTCTAGGAGCTTGCTTTAGTCCATAAGTGCTTTCTTCAATATACATACATAGTATGATTTATCAATTAAGTTGAAACCTTCTGGATTCTCAATGTAGACCTCTTCTTATAAAACACCATTTAGAAAGGTTAATTTAACATCCATCTGATATACTTTGAAGTTTTTGAATCTTGAAAAGGCTAAGAACATTCAGATAGATTCAATTTGTGCAACTAGAGTAAATGTCTCATCAAATTCAATTCCCTCTACCTATGCATAACCTTTGCACACTAATCTTGCTTTATTTCTGACCACCTGACCATCTTCATTTAACTTGTTTTTGAATACCCATTTAGTGTCAATCACATTTTTATATTTTGGTCATGGAACAAGTTTCCAAGTCTTGTTTTTCTTTATCTGATCTAATTCCTCATCCATTGCCTTAATCTAGAACTTATCTTCACTTGCCTCATTGAAGTATTTTGGCTCAATTTTAGATAACAAGGAAAATTTTACTTGTTGAGATGGTGTTATTATTCTTCTCCTTGTATGTCTCTCATCTAGATTTCCAATGATTAATTCTTTTGGATGATTTTTCTATACATATTTGGATGGAGTCTTATAAATAAGTCTTTGCGTTTCTTCCTCCTCTTCATCTAATTCCTTGCGAAACTCTTATTGACAACTTCCATCTTCCTGATACACAATTTGTTGAACTGGTTCTCTTGAATCTATCTTCTTATAAACTGTTACATTTATACTTTCTACAATAGTGCATGTCCTTTTGTTGTAGTATCTATAAGATTTAATCTTAGTAGAATAACCAATAAAAATTCCTTCATCACATCTTGGGTCAAACTTGCCCAAGTTTTGCTCTTCTCGTCTTATGTAACACTTGCTTCCAAAAATCTTGAAGTGTTTTACAATGGTCGATGTGGAGTCTTGTGATAGTTTACCTCATTTGAGCCCTAGTAATTATATATTTTTGTTTTGACTACTTCCCTCCAAAATCCATTTGAAATCTTGGACTCATTTAACATAGCTCTAGCCATATTCTTAATAGTTTTATTTTTACTTTCAACTACTCCATTTTTTTGAGGAGTTCTTGCAACTGAGTATTCTCTCTCGATTCCATGTTTTTCATAGAAATCTACAAATTCATTTGATGTAAACTCTCCTCTTCTATTAGATCTCAAACACTTAATCCTTTTTTTGATTTCATTTTTGACCCGTTGTTTAAATACCTTGAATTTATCAAATGCTTTTGACTTATCTTTTAGGAAAGCTACCTAAGTCATTCTAGAGTAATCATCTATGAACAATATGAAATAACTTTCACCTTGAATACTTTGTGTTCTGGTAGGACCACATAGATCAGTATGTATTAGTTTTAATATTTTTTATGGCATATATCCTTTTGATTTGAAACTTGTTCTAGTTTGCTTTCCATGCTGACAAGGTGCATAAATTGTGTTTTGTGGCCTTTTTAACTTGGGTAAATCTCTAACAACTTGTTTATTGCTTATGTTGACTATGTTGTTAAAATTCAAATGACCCATTATTCTATGCCACAACCAACTCTCATATTATTATGATAAAAACACTTTTTCCCTTTAATCTCACTAAGCATATAGAGGTTGTTTGGAGTTCTACTTGCATTTGCAATGACTTTTCTAGTTTTTTATTTTCTTATCTCACATATATCTGGGTGAAATGTAACCATATAACCTTGATCACAAAGTTGGCTTACACTTAGAAGATTGTGTCTTAACCCTTTAACATATAGTACATTTTCTATTCTTGTTTTCCCATTATCTAAACTCAACATTCCTTTTCCACCATTTTTTTCTGATCCATTGTCACCAAAACTTACTGATCCTTTATTATTTTCTTTGAGTACAAGAAATGTGTCTTTTTCTCCTATCATGTGTCTAGAGCAACCACTATCAAGAAACCATTGTTCTTCTTTATCCTGAGCATGAAAGGTTGTTTGAACTAACATTGATCTAGCCTTTTCATTTCTCTTTTTCTCTTTCCTAGTTGTTGAAGTTGTATTCTTTTAACTAGAATCAGGAAGTACCATTTTGCACCATCTAGCCTTGCGCAAAAAATTATTGCATTTGTAACATATGATATCATTATTCATAAGAGGTGAAAAAGAACTGAAATTTTTATTTACATCATTTTACACATAACCAATGCAGTGTACAACTCTATGACCATATTTATTACAAAACAAATAATAGCCAAGGAAGAAATTATGTAACTTGTTTGGATGCCTTAGAGATTGCGGTTGAGTGTTTCTCATTTTTTTATTAACCCTCATCCATGGTTCTTCTTTGATTTCTTCTTTCCTGATATATTTTCCTTTCGCAGTATGAGTGGTGAACTTATATTTGTTCGATGTCTCTATTTCTTGAAGGCTAGACTCCTCTTTCTATTTACCTAACTTTATATCTAGTAGTACCTTGGTCTTTTTAACTTCATTCCTTAGATAAACAATTTTTGCTTTCAAACTTTCATATTTTGTTTCTTTTGCTCTTAATAGATCTATCATATCTTGTTCAATTTTCTTTCCTTCTTCTACCTTTATCTTGAGTTCTGTGAGACTCTGTAGAAGTTCTATCCTTGCTTCTTCATCTTCTTAAATTTGATCCTTCAAAATTGAGTTCTTATTTCTAACCTTTTCAAGGTTCTTGAAAGAAGCAAATAATTCATCTTTTATGTCAAACATGGTCTCTTCTTCACTCTCTGAGGTCATGTGTGAAACTGATGGCTATTCCACCAAGTTGTTAGTCTTTTCATAGAGAGACCCACTCTGATACTAATTGAATAACATGTGCTTATACTGAGAGGGGGTGTGAACAGTATAAGATAAAACTTTTTGCTTTTCAATCCATATGATAACATCAGAAGTATTAAATTTTTAAACATCACACAAAGCATCACACACATGAGAGATATTATTTAACGTGGTTCACCCAATGTGAGCTACTCCACGGAGAAAGTACTCATATATTTTTCTCAAATAAGTTATCTTGGGAATCCTTTCCCTATGAAAATTTTTATGGACCTTTGTCCAAAGGAGACACCAATACCCTAATCAAGTTCATGGATATCTATCTATAGGAAAACTCCTTCTCCTCTACTATGGCTAGTGATCCTCTAGAAGACTATTACCTCCACTACACTGGATTTTGAATCTCTCTTCATTGAAGACTTTGTCCTCACTCAAAATATCTTTATCCTCACTACCATGGCTAATAAAACTCTATCCACTATAGACTACTATCCTCTGATCTATCACCTCCAAAGCTTACTCTTAGTTCTTTTTCAAATCTGCACTAAACATAGTCCTTCAGTCTAGCACAAATCTATTCAATATCTATCTCTGATCTACACTAAACATAATACTTCGGTATAGCACAAATATGCTCAATCTTTGTATTTGATCTGCACTAAAAATATTCCTTCGGTCTAGCACAAATATGCTCAATCTCTATTTTTGGTCTGGCACAAACCTATCCTCAAATCTACACCAAATTATGCCCTCAAATCTATCCTCAAGCCTTAGCACAAATCTTGAATCAATCATAAATCAACTTTGTCAGATTTGCCCCAAACCTTCACCAAAGGTTTGAACAAATCAAATAATTAACTCTGCTCACAAGTCTTCTCAAAGACTTACCTGTAATTTATCCACAAGTTCTCTCAAGAACTTTCCCAATCTTCTCAACAAGTCTTCACTAAGACTTGTCTAAAATCTGTATTGTAAGCTTTCGCAAAAGCTTACTTCACTCAACAAATCACTCAATTAAATCTTAGTTAACAATTATTATCAAACAAACCTCGCATAACAATGATATTCATTAACTTTCCCAAACCCTAATTATGCATATAAAAGCTCATTCAATGTTTCTAACAATGCTTATCAAACAAGGTTTTTATCATCACCTTTAACTTAGAAAAACCTTTAATTATCAAACTCAATAATGCTTATCAAACAATCATTTTCACTCCAACTTAGCATTCACAACATCCAACAATATTTCACTCACAAGGAAGATATACCCATACCTTTTGTTTGATGAAGTTTTGACCTCAAAACATATCTCAATCATAATCACTCTCTTTGCCAATCTCAAGGGTTAGATAACAAAAATTTATCCTTAATATTTCCTTTCAAAAATATTTCACCAAGTCAAAATATCAAAAATCAACTATGCCTTATCTCTCCTTTCAAAACAAACTTTATAATATAACTTTATTTCAACAAAATATCTAACACCCTTGGCACACCTTATTTCTCCTTTTATTAACTTTAACCACTCAAAAATAAAACTTTGCATACCCTTTTATCTCCCTTGTATAACTCTTTAATCCCTTTTAAATATGCAATTTCCAACTAACCAAACTTTAAGAAATTAAAAAATTAATTTCCACCTTTGCAATTTTTGGATGCAACAATCAAACCTTAGCAATGTGAGTGCATACCTTGTCCAACTACCAAAAAGGCCTCGGCGGGTTTTGAACATGCAAACCCTTCCTCCCAAGCGCCTTTGCACAGTGCACACTCGCCAAGTACTCCATGCAAAGAGAAAGGCACATGCCTTCCCTTTGTTTCTTTCTTGACGATGCAGTAAAAATCCTCTCTGCTTGCAAAAATAAATACCATGAGACTTGGACCCCTGACCTTGCACCTGCAACATCTTAGAACAACCGTCGGCTGCCAACCACGCTACCCATCGCTTTTCAACGTGAAGTGGGTTTCCCAGTTATTTGTATTTTTCTTTGTTTTCTTAAACCTTTCAAAACACATGTGATTCTCTCTCCTCTTTGCGCACAAGTGTCTATAGATTTTGATCAATCGTATGGATGGTGGATTTAAATGAAACTTGCTCCTTATTATATGTTATATGTCATGTGCTCAAAATGTCGGTGACTTTTTCAATTCAATTTTTAATTTGAATTATTTAATATTTGATGCCCTTATAACCCTAACCTTTAGGGTTTATTAAATTAAATTATAAACTAACTTATAATTAAATTATAATTAATTTAATAACTCTTAGAGTTAATCAAATTAAATTATAAATTAATTTATAATGAAATTATTATAATTAATTTATAATTAATTTAATCTTTAGGTCTTAACCTTAGAACTTTAATATTATAATAAAATATTATAATATTACTTTTCTTGGGCCTTCCTGTTGCTCTTTAGACCTCATCTGATCACCTTGAATATTATAATTAGGGATATTATAATATTATTTTCCTTAGGTCTATAAACAATATTTTTCTTGTACTACTCACTAAAACTGACTCTTGACATCCTTCCTTTTGTCTTGCTCACTAAAACTGACTCTTGACATCAATGAAAAAAAACCTACTCATATTTCCAACAGCTCAACCATAAAATAATATTCAAATGGATGAGGGTCACCTAGAATAGTGATAAGTTGATTCTTAAATTTAAACTTTATATATTGATGAATAGTGGAAGGGACAACCCTCAATGCATGAATCTAAGGGTATACAAGAAGGAGATTAAAATATGCAAGGCAAGACACCACATAGAACAAGGTATCTAAGATCTCAGTTCCAACCATAATGGGAGAGATATAATGATACAAGCCTCTTGGATCTCATTATTGAAATCTTTAATGATAATGTTAGATTTGGTTAAGTCTTCCTCTTTTAATACAAAATTTTGAAAAAAACTAATAAGTGCATAAATTAAGAGAAGAACCATTGTTAATCAAGATTCTCTTGACAAATATTTCCCAAATGAATGTTGTGATGTAGAGGGAGGAATCCTCTAATAGGTTTGATGAAGGCATATCATCCTAAAAAAAATGTGATGTGGTGTATCCCAAGAGAACCTTCAACATTAACCACAACACTAGGAGAAATATTTTAAGGAACATATTATTGTCTTGCTTCCCTATGAATAGGAGAAGTTTGTAAAAGCTATAAGAGGAATACCTTAGCTAGGGTACTGGCTAATTGTTTTTTAATATCAAAGGACAATTTAGGTTATGGATTCAACACTAAAGGTACATTTTCTACCCTTGTGCTCGTTCTTTGTGTATTCTTCCAAACTATGGAAGGTTTTGAAGGTGGGTTGGATGAGGGACTCATTTATTACTAAGATCATTGAGTTGGTAGAATTAATGTTTGTTGCCTTGTGGTTTTTGTTATCATACCAACCATATTATTGTAGGGAGGGGGCACAATCTGATATGACACTTGATTAGCTGCCTACTGCCCATGCTTAGGAAGGGTATCTTGGAATATCCTCATGTCTTGATTTATTGTGGATTTTTATTGTGTAAGAGTTTGATTGTTTATTGGAGGATTTGATGGAGAACCTTATATAACAAGATTACCAACATCAATGAGGTCTTGAACCACATGTTTCAACCTCTTACAAGATTTTGTCAAGTGCCTCTCTACCCTATAATACTCGCAATATTGACCAGATTTGTACAAATTAGTTGTGGTATCTGGTTGCCTTATGAGAGGTAACAAAATAATGTGAGCTTCTTAAAGTTGCTTTAGGACCACCATCATAGGCATGTTGAGTCTTGTGAAATTCCTTTGTGGGGGATTTTGGTGTTGTATAAGCACCATCATTTGTAGGGTGTTAAAAACACTATTAATATGCCTACTATCCATTACCCCATTACCAACGACATGCTTGTTCTTATACTATGTTTTAGTGGTCCTATATTATTTTATTTTAAGTTGACCTCTTATGATAAGGGTCTGCTCTACCCTTCTTACTATATATTTTGCTTGATCAAAATATGTGATAGTTGTCATTTCCAATGCATAAGATATTTGTTCTTGTAAATTTCCAATAAACATATCAAGTATGTCTCGAGGAGGTAAGGTATATCTCAAGCATCCAACTAGACTCCTCCAAAAAGACAAAAAAATTGAAAAAAATTCATCCTTACCTTGAAATATCTTTCATAGTCATATTGTTTTTTACATAAGCTCCAAATTGTTGAACAAACAATTCAACCGTCTCTTCAAATTTCCTCAGAATGATTAAGCATTTGATAATACCACTCTAATGTCATACCACCAAGGATCTTACGAAAAGTTTTAAGTAATAATATATCACCATATATGATATCATGGCATGTTGTCCTGAACATATTTAAGTGTTCAATTGGATATTTTTTTCCCTTATAGATAGGTAAAACTAGTAATGGGAAATGTGTAGGGTAGGGCCTAGAGGTAACAATAGGGTCTAAGGGCTTATTGCATATTTCTTTATAGTTGTCAGTAAAACTAGGAGGTTAAATCATATTCACTCTAGAAACCAATTGTTTCACCATATTTGTTAAACTTTGCATCTTGATATTGTTGTTGTGCAATACCCCTAGGTTCCCTAAGGGAGGGATATAGGTAGGCTATTGAAAGGGAACTTGACCTATGTTAGAGGTATTGATATTGTTATAGTGTGGGTTGTGATATGTGGTATCTTGTTGTGGAAGATAACTAAAATTTGGTTGAATACAAGCATAATTATTGACATGAGTAGAATGAGGAGAAAATTAAGCATAATCTTGATATGCACTACTAGTTGGAGGTACTTGTAGAATACTTCCAATGTTGGTGGTTATAGTAGTAGCATATGTTGGTTTATGTAATGGTTATTCATTATGTGAAGATTCAATCAAAGGGTTATCATGAACATTTTTAGGAGAAATTATTGGAGTATCACCCCTTTCGAGCTAATATTTCTACTCCACAACTTTGAGCAAAGCCACCATATGGTCTTTCATGAAATCCTAAACATGATAAAATAATATAAAAGTTAAGCCACCATTAGGCCCCTCAAGGGGATCATAGTTTGTATCATTTTCAACATGTTCTTGATCTTCTATATTAAGGTTAGGGTTATCTCTATGAACCTCTTGAGGAATCTGATAAAATTCTAAATGCCTTCATTGAATCCTAAGAAATGGAGCCATTAGGAGAAGGGGAGGGATATAAGAGACAACTAAAGTGAAACACACACACACAAAATATTTAAAAGGTTTTTTTTTATTTTTTATTTTTTTATTCTAAGAAAACAAGTTAGTGGTATTGTTTAAAGTTTTCAAAAGAAAAAACATCAAGGAATGGGCTTCCTACTTTGGCTACTAAGACATGTTTTGACGTCGGGTTCACCAAATATGTAGAGGGGTAAAACTGTGCACCATATACAATTCTCAATTGGATTTGTTGGAAGCCAAGGTGATCACGGTGGTTGTTATATTGTCTACACTTGTTGGAAAAGGGAAAGGGT
Organism: Wollemia nobilis; assembly: GCA_028583015.1. Lineage (NCBI taxonomy): Eukaryota > Viridiplantae > Streptophyta > Pinopsida > Araucariales > Araucariaceae > Wollemia > Wollemia nobilis. The sequence continues at coordinate 8,382,982 of JAQPPZ010016936.1, forward strand.
TAACCAAGAATGGTTTTAGGACTCATTCCAAGTCTAAGGTGGAAATTTTTAATGTCTTCAATTAAGAAATCACTTATGTCTAGCATTATAAACTAAACTATGCAAATAAAAAAGTGATGTAAGACACACAAGATGCAAGAAAACAATATATAACCCTAATATGATTCTTTGATTCAACGATCTCTAACCCTAAGTTGCAAGAAATGAATTTCTTTTTTCTTGAGCAGGGTTATGCATAGTGACTATTTATCACCATATTGTCTAGCATTAGGATTTTTGAAATTTGGAATTGGCTAATATTTGGGATGATAATTTTCTTTATTTTTTAGAAATTAATCTTGTAGTTTGCTTTTGTGAATTCCACAAGGTCCAATTCAATTTTCATTTTTACTAATTAATCCCTAACCAACTATTACACATGATGGTGGTCAATGTTGTCATCCAAATGATTTCAAATAATTAATTTTATAAATACCAAGTTTAATTTGTCATTCCAATAATATTTTAAATAGATATACATATAAAATAGTAGTAGATTAGGCCAAATTAGATTAAACAAGGGGATGATACTTAAATTACATCTCCTTCTAACTCTTCATGTAGCATAATATGTTAGGTTTACACTCCAATATTATCTCGTGTCTCTAGGAAGACTAATACATACATATGCATCATCCATAAGTAAATATTATTATTCTTATCCTCTAGATTGATTATTTTCCTATGAAGGAGTCCTTACATAAAGTTCAATGGTTGCACTCTCCATTAGCCAAGAAGGTTAGAAATCAAAGAATGACATCAAGTAAACCCAAGAATTGAATAATAACACCTAAGAACTTAAAAAATCCAAGAAAAAAGGACATCAATATATTCATCAAACAATATTCACCTAATAGGTTATTAACCTTCAAGTTTATTAATCTTTATTTTTATCTTTTATTTTACATAAATGCACTTGTTTTTCTTGTTTTATACTACTTTCTACTAGTTATATATTGTTTTCTTCCTTATTTACACCTAACCATAATTATCTTCATAACTAGATTTTACCCCTAGGATATTTATGTACCAATAACTAACCTAATATCCCCTATATTATCATTATTCTATAGGTTTTTTACCTTAGTTTTAGACTTGACCTTGTGTTTCCTTCACTTATGAAGTATAATGGTTTGCATGACTTATTCAAGTATAGGTAAAATAACTTGGTGAACCCAATAAGAATTTCTTTTTTAGATGTTCACATTCATATATCACCCACTCCTAATTTTTTTATATGGATCACAATATGGGGTAATCCTCTCACCAACAATTCATTTATGAATGATACTTTTCCTAGAAACTAGATTATAAGAAATTTTAATCCTTATCATGGAGTATGTATAGTTGTAATAAGAATAAATCCAATAAAATACCATTCCAATAAATAAAATGACCAAGAATATCCAAACAATACTACTTTTACTTACTAAGATTAATCAAGTTACAACATAATACAAGATAAAGAAAACCAAGACCAAGATGAGGATACCTCCATCCAAAGGATTAAAACTACCCCTAACAACAATGAAGAACTAATTACAAGAAAACCTAAATATAGAGGTGTTCCTAAATAGGATTTAGAAAAATCCCTTTATGCTAGGCATGAAGAATACCAATGGAAATTGGCTAATAGAAAACAACAAGAACAACTTCTAAAGTACATAAGTTGCTATGATATTACCTATAAAATATTAGCCAAACACAAACCATATATATGCAAAAGGAAAAATTGTTGAATGAAATGTAAATACTAGAAAATATATTTTTTGAACTTATTATAATGTATCATGGGCCTTTTCAAGGAGGTAATCTCCTTTAAAACAATGTTGAATACAAAATAATATTTAGATTAATGACCTCTTCCCTTATAATTTTAATATATAATCATATAAACCATAAACCAAATACTCCAAGATTAGCCAAAGTGTCAAAGTAGGTGCTTGAGCTAACTAACCCTAACCCTATTGCTCAAAATAGGTGCCCAAGCTAAATAACTAGGACTATTATAATAATAAAACAATTATCACATAAATATCATAACATGCCCTCCCCCTTCAAAAATATTTCTCCTCAAACATAATATTAGAATTGGTGGAGAGTTTCCCAAGTTGTATCTTGTGGCTATAAGCCTTTCTATTGGAAAAAAAAATCTACGATGGTGGAGCTATAAATTTGGTATAAACATTTATCAAAAATAGCCTTAACTTAGAGGAAAAATCCTTCATTATCAAACTCAAGTAGTTCTAATTGAACCTATAAATGCTACCCAAGGACCTTATTCAAATAGCATAGATGGAAAATAGGATTTATCTTGGAAGAATATCGTAGGTCCAATTTACATACAATTAGTCCAACCATTATAATACTCAATAAGGACCAAGATCTTTAGTATCAACTTTTAACTACCTATAATTTCAAGTATGGTTGATTGTATCATTGTAGGTGAGAAAAGGCTATGTCTCATTTTGTAAATATGCACTCTAAACAATTATGATGTCTTATTGCTTCATATGATTCTAATCCAAGGTCAAGTTGTCCTTAATATTTTGGAGAAATGTTTCTCAATTGATAAGAGTGGAATAAACAACCTAAACCTTAGAAATGCATAAAGGGTAGAATATAAGAGCAAGAGGTGGTTGATAATATACTAATTCAAATAGTACCATCTAGTGTAGCAACCCAAAAATCCAACTAACTCGAGAGAGAATTTTTTTTTTGCTAGGGGTCTACATATCCCCTATCACAACCCCAAATTTTACACCATTTATTTTATACATATGTATTTATATATGCTCCTAAGAAGTTACCACTAAAAAAGGATTATCCCTATTCTTTACAACATACTTACGAAGATCCTTGATATGAAGAAATATCTTCTTATAAATACACCCACTTACCTCTTCTCTAAGGCACACACATCCCTACATATCCGGTATATCCATCTATGAGAGTGTATTGGGTTTATATTTTTATTTCTTAAGCTATATATCTAATCGATTCCAATGAGATAGTTTGCCTCCCGTCATCCTTATTGAAGGGAGCACACTATCATCCCACACTACTCAAGTCCATCTAAGAATGTGTATCGAGCCTAAAGGATACAACTATCTCTCTTATCATTGTGATGAGCTAGTTACTTCCTTGCATGCATCTTTCACTCTTTAATTAATAGGTCTATCATTAATATTTCTTAATTAATTATTACACACCCCTAATAATTCATTATCTAAGGCATGAGATTTAGTCAAAGGTAACTTATTAACTTAGGTTCCCTTCTCTATTGCACCCTTCAAATCCCATTATGAAGGGTTTTAAATGATACCTTAGGATATTGCACAACCCACTTCATGTTGGGAACCACTCAGCCAAAAAAAATATTCTCTTTTATAACAATATTACAACACAATAAATCAAGGCCTATCTCATGCACCTTTCTTCAACCCATGGGAGAATTCCAATACCAATCTCCATCTGCATTATTACAACTATAACAACAAAATAAAGCTTCAACGTCCTAGAAAGAAGAATTTTTTCCATAAAACATAAGGGAAACCTTCTTATAAACATAAATACATCATTAACTACCAAAGCAACTAATTCACTTTTTTTTTTTGCTTGGCCTATCACTAAAATGATTTAGGATCTTTCTCTTTAAAAGTATGGGATTTTCAATATCTACTTTCAAATTCATAAATAAAACAACTTAGAGCACCAACACTGATTTTCCATAGAAAATCCCAACCTTAATTTTATTTCTCCTAGAATTTCTAGAGTTGCTAACGTGAGCATAAAATACAATGTGTTATTATCTCTTCTACAAATTGTAACTTTGACAAGAATACATATAGCAAACCTAAACACATAGTTTCATCATAGCTAAAATGTTGGTCACTAATCACATAATCCACATATTACTTGTGAACTTAGATTGTTTTAATAGGAAGAGCATTTCAAAACTTTCTCCAATATTTCCTTAGTAGAAGGAAGTTGGATGTAATAGAACTCTTGGTATCACTATTTTTATTTAAAAAAGTGAAGCCCCTCCAACATAGTAAAGTTAGCCACCTAGTTTGATCAATCAATTTCTTAGTGATTCTCTCCTTATATGATGCACTAATCCATAGGTTCTCTATTTTTTTAAAATGCACTAATATCTCTATAAGATTAATAACCTTATAATACTAAGACATTTACAAGTTATCTAAAAAGAATTTGAAAAAGACATTCAACTCTATAATGCTTCAACAAAGGAAAATGTAACAACCATTATAATATTACATATTTAACACCTAGATCTTTTGGTGAAGGTAAAGAGAGAGTTTTATTTGAAGATAATAACAATTCTATATATTTTGGTTAAAAAAGAAAGCTCACAGAATCACTTACTCACACCTTGCTAATCGAGAGATTACTTTTCAGAAGTGTTTGCTGAAAATAAGTCATTTGAAATTTCACAAAGACCTCCAGTGGAACTTCTAGCCGAATCTTGCCTTCCTTGCATTCTTACCTCCTCTTCGCTGCTCTCCATCTCCTTTTTCCCAAAGCATGCTTAAAATTTTACCTTTTCTTTTAAATCGAGCATGTCCCTTCTCAATCAGAGTAGGAAATTAACTCCCTATCATCTACATGATGGTGTTATTTTTCCCACATGAACCACCTCATCACATTAAACAAAATATACTACATTTATCCTTAGATGCTCATTGTTTTGCAACTAAATACATGGTAAAACTATATTTTGTCTCATAAATCAACACATCCATGAATCTCCTTCAATAGCAAATGGATTTGCTTCAATTAAAAGTCTCATAAATGAAAACTCCTAATATTTCTACGTTTAGTCAAAAGGTAAAAAAATAATATTTTTATCTCTTTGTCCAAGTGAAAACACAAATAGTATATATATATATATATATATATATATATATATATATATATATATATATATATATATATATATACAACTTTCTTTGCAGTAAATCATGTTATTTAACAAAATCATATAGTTTATCAAGCTGAAGATAATTTTTGATCAAAACTTGATATCACAACTCTTTTGCTTTCAATATTTTGTCTTTATAAATGTCTAGATCTTTCTCTTCCCCAAGGAAAAAGCCATTTTTTTTTCCTGCAAGAGAGAAAATCTACAATAGCATCATATACTTCCATGAATTATTTTGGCTATCAAAAAATAAACATGAGAAAATCAATTATTCTATTAAAATATATATCACATTTTTCATGAAACATATACTTTGCATACATAATTATGAAACAACCAAAACATCTCATCAATAAGACAAATTTGCAAATCATAAATCCATCCAAGTAGAAAGTCTTCCAAGGGAGGGTCATGACATCCTTCTCCCCTTAGGATCAACACAATCCTCTATATTTTTTTGCTAGTTCCATCAACAAAAGAAAATAACAATTACATATTATTTGAAAGGAAAATGTTTTTGTATGTTTGCTACTTTCTCCCAAGTAGCATTTCTTTCGGAATAATAGTCCCATTGGACCTTACATTTCTCTAAGGTCCATATCCTCATTTATTTGGAATGAAAATCAAGTGTCTTTGCTGGTCTAACCTCTATAGCCTCCATGCCCACCATATGTAATTTAGAAAATCCTACACATGATCAAGGTTAGCTATATATTTTCTAAGCAATGATATGTGAAAGGTGTCATGAATATTTGATAGACTGGGTGGTAAGGAAAATTGGTATAGGACTGATCTTTTCTATAATTTCAAATGGTCTAACAAAATGTGTATCAAGTTTTATGGATTAAATAGTACTCTTATTTGGTCTCACCCTCAAAAATACTTTGTCATCTAGAATAAACTCTCTTGGTGACCTCTTTAGGTCAACATAACTCTTATGATGATCCACAAATTCTTTCAACCTTTCTCTGATTATTCTCAATTGTTGCTCCATTTATTTGACCATATAGGGTCCAAGCACAATTATATGCTCAAGATTATCCCAATATAATGATGGCCTACATCTTCTGTCATACAGATCTTCAAATGGAGGTATGTATAGGATCAAATGGTGATCGTTGTAGTAGATAAGTTCTACCAAGTGTAGGTTATCTTCCCATCAGGGTTTTTAATACATACAATACATGTGAAACATGTCCTCTAAAACCTAGTTCACCCTTTTAGTTTACCCATATGTTTATGGGTGATATGCAAAATTGATGTTTAATCTGGTGTCAATGGCTTGGTGCAAATATTACCAAAACTCGGATGTGAATCTCGATTTTCTATCTGAAATGATCACTTCTAGGAAACCATGAAGCCTAAATATTCTCTTGGCGAATCTGTTAGCCACAATCACGATATCATCCTTGGTATTTCTGGGTGTAAAGTGCACAACCTTGGTCAGTTTGTTGACCATAACTAGGATTGCATCATGCTGGAATCTAGTCTTTGGTAAATCTAAAATACATTCTATCGAAATCACCTACCATTTTTATGCTGGTACATTATGAGGGTACAATAGTCTTGTAGGATGTCTATTTTATGCCTTTACTTTCTTGTATTCAAGATATTGGGTGATAAATTTCATTATGTCCCTCTTCATTCCTAGCTAGTAGAAGGTTTTATTCATATTATCTCTCATTTTTCCCCTCTTGTATGAGAAAAATATGGAGATCTATGTGCTTCATTCATGATCATTTTCTCCAATTCATCGACCTCCATAACTACTAACCTATCTTTAAAGCACAAGAACCCATCATTGGTGCTAAAATATTTACTTTCATTATATTTTCTTCTATCCTTTCATGTATTTGATTGCAAAAAACATCCTACTACAACATTTCCTTAACCTGTTCCATCAAGTTCACATGGATGCAAGACAAGACAACTATGTGTCTTCTCCTATTGAGTGCATCAACAACCTTATTTTCCTTCCCTTTGATGTATTCAATTCTAAAATAATATTCAACAAGAAAGTTCATCCATCTTCTCTGTCTGGCATTTAGCAAAGGTTGAGTAAATATATACTTCAAAATTTTATGGTCTATTCTCAACTCAAAGGGTCTTCCTATCAAATAATGTCACCAACTTTTAAGAGTAAAAACCACTACTACCAATTCTAGATCATGGTTTGCATAATTAACCTCATTTCATTTTAGTTTCCTAGTTCCATAAGCTATTACTACCTCATCTTGTGATAGAACTCCTCTTAAACCTTTCAATAATGCATCTATACACACAAATAAGATACCCTAAGGGTCTGGTATATTTAGTATGAGAGAGGTAGTGATTTTTTCTTTGAAAAGATCAAAAGCTTCCTCACATTTATCCATCCACTAGAATTATTTTCCCTTCCTCTTAAGATTAGTTATTGGAGTGATTATATTGGTGTAGTCCTTCACATAATTCTTGTAATATCCATTCAAACCCATGAAACTTTAGACATCCATCATGTTTGTTGGTGATGTCCAATTTAGTATAGCTTCTATTTTCTTAGGATCCACCACAATCCCTTCTGCTTATGCAATATGCCCTAAATATTGCGCTTTTGACACATAAATTTCATATCGATAAATTTTTGTACAACTAATTCTTTCTTAGTTGCTCCAACATGATCTCAAAGTGTCTGTTATGCTTAGTATTATTTTGAGAATATATTAAAATATCATCCAAGAATATAGGAACAAATCAGTTCAAAATATTTTTGAAAATATTGTTCATAAAATTCACAAATGATGCTGGAGCATTCAATAGTCCAAAAGGTAATATAGTAAACTCATAATTTCCAATAACAAGTTTTTAAGTCTATCTTATGGGTATCCTCTTCTTGAATACTCAACTGGTTGGTATCCCAACTTTAGATCAATATTTAAAAAGATAGTGGCATCCTTAAGCTGATCGAAGAGATCTTCAATTTTGGATAGAGAATATATGTTTTTAATGGTTGTCTTGTTTAACATCTTATAGTATATACATAGTTGCAAGGAACCATATTTTTTCTTGATAAACAATACTGATGCACCCTATGATGACACGCTTGGTCTAATCAATCCATTTTCTAGAAATACTTGCAATTGTACTTTTATATCTTGCATCTTAATTAGATTCATTCTATAAGGAGATATATAAATAGGTTATGTTCTAGGTTGAATTTCAATTATGAAATCAAATTCATATTTAGGGGGTAATCCAAGCAAATACTCTGTAAAGATGTTCTCTAAAATTTTGAAGTACTGGGTATTTCTCAAACACATTTTCCTTATTTTTATCTTATATATAATTTAGCTTCACTACATAAATCATTCCTCCTCTCTTCATTGCCTTATTAAGTTGTATTATAAAGAGGATCTGGGATCAAAAAACCTCTACAAGTTGTACACCCTCTGTACTTTCCCCCCATATTTCAAGTACTCAATCCATCTATCTTGGAAGTTAATTACAACCTTATGGTATTGCAACCAATCCATTCCTAGGACTACATTGAAAGCATTCAATGGTGCTACATAAAAGTAACCTATAGTTGTACCACTAGGTAAGATGATTTCAATCATAGGGTAACACTGATCTATAGAGTAGGTCTATCCTGAGCCATACTCAACCTTCCACCCATGTGTCAATATTCCTAGCCTTTCTAGTAAGCTAGTGGAAAAAAACTATTTGTGGGACCACTATATATTAGAATTCTAATATTTCTACCAAATATCTTACCTTTTATTAGTAGTGGAGTGGCTTGTTCTTCCAAATTCTAACTCCCTATTGCTACATAAATCTTGTGTGTTGGTTCCTTATAAGCAGGTTTTTTTCCTTTATAAATCTCTCTTTGAGTGGACATTTATTGACATAATGTAGACCACTGCATTCATAACATCCTACTTTGGGTTCTAGATGTATTTTTTGTTTTTTTCCATCTTCTCTTTTAACTACTAGTGAGGGATTGACCTGAACCTATGTTTGTGGTTGGTTATCATCATTGTTGTGATTGTTAGGATTTTGATTCTTCCCTTTGAACCTTTTACTAAACTTTCTTTGCTTTCTTTCATTTCTTCTATCCTGCCTAGGGGAACTCTTGTTTGCGTGATCACTTTCTTATTTTATGAACCCTACACTATTTCTTTTTCTTATTGCCTCTCTATCCTACTCAGATGACCCTTCATAATTGAAGTAAGGCTTGAGATAGGTTTCAAATTTCTTGGACAAATCAAAGGCCTTCTGAAAAGTACTAGATTTCTGAATATTCACTTGATGCCCTACTCTAGGATCCAATCCTAGAATAAATTTATGTACCTTAATTTTATTATTATACACAAGCATATACTTCAGTAGATTGACAAAATTTTGATAATAAACTTCCACCATAAAATTTCCTTGCCTAAGTTTGGTGAATTCCTAAAATTTTTTGATGTAGAAGTGTTCGGTGAGGAATATTTCTTTGAAAACTATCATAAAGTTCTCCCATTTCAAATAAACTGTAGCCTCAATTCCTAGTTCCCTACTATATGTTTTCCACCAATCCAAACCAAATCCTTGTAAATGCAAAATAGCATAGGACATTCAGGTGTCAGTGGAATAGTTCTTCATGTTACCAAAAGTCTCTATCTCCTTCAACCAAGATTCGTCTTTATCACCATCTTCTTCTCCATTAAACTTGGAGGATTTTAGGTGTTTCATGTCCTTGCCCAATTCTGCCTCAAGTTGAATTCTAGCATATTGAGCCTTCGAATGAATTTCATTCTCTCATCCCATCCTAGAATTTCTAGCTTGTGAATCTTGATTCACTATAGCTTCTAACAACTACTTTTGTATTTCTATATATTCCCTTATTAAGGCAACTTTTACAGTGAGATCTTTCCTTTTTGTACTAGGATTATCCGCACCTACATTTGTGACACTGACCTCTACATTATTTTATCATGTATTCCTCATCTATGGTGCAATACTCCCTCTCCTTCTCTTGGGTGGCATTGTCCCAAACCACACATAGGAGAGATAGTAGGAATTAGTTCACAATTTTATTGTTGAATTATTTCTCCTACTAACAACTATATTCTTAGTTACCCTAGCTAGATAATCAAGGTCTATCTTTAGTAGACACGCTTTTTTTGTAGGTATATTTTTTACATGGTTCACTATCCTACTACACTCATCTATACTTCTGCAAGGAAACTTGTATCCCTACAAACCAAACACTTTGATACCTGTTGGCATTTTTGCCACATTTGATTTTGATTAAAGTATTAATGCTTATGTTGTTGCAGATCTCACTTTGATACTAGCTTTGATGCAGCTTTGGAGAAAAAAGGAGAAAAAATGAGCAAAAAATGGTTAAGTCAAAAAACTGCAGCGATGCGCTGACATGTCGCAGAATCACGGTCAATGCAGTCAACGCAAGCAGGTTGGGCGGAACCGTCGCGATATCGCGACGTGTTCCGGAATCACGGGTCGGTCGGCATCAAAAGCATTGAGTCAAAAAATTACAGCGATTCGCTGACATGTCAGCGACTCGTGACCCTGACAGCTTCAAAGGCACAAAGTGAAAATTTGCAGCGCGTCGCTGACATGTCAGCGAATCGCGACGAAAAATGGCGATTGGTGCGGAGAGAAGAAACATGTAGCGAAATCGCTACATGTTCCGTTTTGCGGGCGGAGCGCAGGGAGGAGCCAACGACGGAAACATGTAGCGAAATCGCTACATGTTCCATTTTCATGGGTCTTCAGCAACGAAGCGCACGGCATAAAAATATGTCGTGATTTCACGACACGTCGCGATTTCGCGACCCGTCGCGTTTTCGCGACCTGTAACTGTTTTCCCGCCAAGTGCAGTATGAACGGCCGAGGAGATATTTTTGGGTTTCGACGATTTAATGCTGACCCGAATTTAATAATTTGTGGATTTCCAATGCGGTTAAGGTCAAAGAGTGCCCAGGCCACCAAAATTAAAGGGTTTATTGGTTCGAGGTTGCTGTTCATGGATTGAGCTAACAATTGCATGCACATGTTTAAAAGAAACGAATTTAATGAAGGGCCACGAACGTTTCATGGTATTTAATTTTTATTTCTTCGAGACTGCGATTAAGGGGATCATGTTCCTCGTTTCCTTCGCATAATTGTAGATCTCAAGAAGGTCGGTTTAAAATATTTAATGCTGCAAAGAGGACGGACCTCTATAAAAACCAATGTAATTCTCATTTACAAAGGTTGGAAAAACTTGCTGCTAGAAACTAGAATTGTATCTGCGGGAATAAAAGGATCAATTTCTAATTTTTCAAGCGTTGCATTGATGAATTTCTTTTCTGTTTTCTGCATTTCTAATAGCATTCATACTCCTGCATTGCTATTACATTTAGATTCTGCATACTGGATTTAAATACTGCGATCAGGGTACGATTCCTGGAATGTGGGTTTGGAGGGATTTGCGGCATGTGATTGTGCGAAGATTAAGCTGATTTCTTATGTTACTTGCTATTATTGCGTTTGTAGTTTCCTGCTATTGTTTTTCTGATCCCATCACTTCGGCCTGTGGCCATATTTCCCATTTCTTTCTGCAACCTTTTAAATCTCTTTCAGCAACCCTATCTTAAACCCAATTTTAGAATAGTAGAGGGAACTAGCCTACTCTAGAGATTGGTCTGGGAGCCATTTCTTGCTTCCAGCCTTTCAATGTTGGCCGGATCTAGGGCACAATTGTAAAAATCCTTTCCTGTGGCAGATTCGTGACCAACAGTTTTTGGCACGCCCGGTGGGACAGACTATTTCTGTCTCCAAGAATTCATAATCGGTGGGATACGCATAATTTTCCAAAGTGATAACCCCACCGGTGCCAACAGTTTTGGCACGCTTTTAACACCCGGAGGTCTCAAGATTTGATGAGCTGTCTTGACCTCACAGCGGAGATTTTTAAGTTCATCTGGCGACTTTGCTGAGTTGAAGATCTGTTCGTGGACGCCTGTTTTAGTTTTAAAAAAAAAAATTCAAAGAATGTTTTTTCTGGCGACTCTAACTTAATGGCGATGGCCGTGATTCCGCAGACCACTGCCACAAAGGTGAGGGTTTTTTCTAGATGGGATGATCAAGGCCCTATGAATCTCCAAGTTCGGCATGAAATTCCCAAAGGTTCCTTGAAGAACCTGGCAAAATATGATGGTACCGAAGGCATGGCTCTGGCACATGTTGAAGACATTGCTACTCTGTCCATGATCCATGTCATAGAACACGAAGATGTCATGATCCGACTTCTGGTTCAGTCTTTGGAAGGAAGGGCATTGCAATGGTACAAATTGCTCAAATGTCAAAGCATCAGCTCATGGGACGATCTAGCGGGAGCACTAATCAAAAGATTTGACGAAGATCCTTTCTACAGTTCTTTGGATCTCTACCAATTTTTCATGTACATCAAGAGAGCACCTCAAGAAAGCATCACGGACTTCAATGTCCGATTCTTGATAAGTTGGAAGAGAATTCCAGAGAAGATCCGTCCATCACCCACCCAAGCCCACCTCTTTTATGTTCGAGCTTTTAATTCTGACATAGGTCTCTTTTTGCTGCAGTCAGGTGAACAACGGTTCCCACAAATCTTTGAGGAAGCAGTGCGAGCGGAACAACTGTTGCTCTTATCGAGAAAGTTACCATGGGGAGAAACTCCATTACCTTCTCCGGTGGTTGCTGCTCCTGTTTACCCTGCACAGTATTTTTCATGCCAGATCCCTTATACTGAGCATAAACCTGAGATGCAGTCATGTGGAGTTCAAGGGACAGATCTTGTCCAAAGTCAAGGATTGGGACATGCAAGCACTTTTCCAACAATGAACAATATGGTTGCTTGCAGTTTTCATCAAGAGATGGGCCAAGTAGAAGAACAAGTTCAAATTCCAGAGCCCGAGGAGATCCCAAGCATTAGATTTCTCACTTGAAGAGCCCCGTGATCACATCAAGGAGTTAGAGGAGCTCAGTACTCAGCCCACGACCAAGAAAGTCCGCAAAGTGGTGGTGTTGGTTCCAGCCACTACATCCAGCACTTGAAGAAGTCCTCCATGTGGGTACTAGTAAGAAGGATAATCTGCTGCATTGCATCCTATTCACACCATGGAGAACTTCAGGAAGGAGCCAGCCCGATTTCAAGGACCGACTTAAGTATGATCAGATCTGGTCGGGACATTGCAGATTTACCGGATAACATTCTGAGATTGAATTTCTGGTGGCGACATGCCAATCATGTCATGAATTATTGTATATAGTATTTTGAAAAAACAAAAAAAAAGAAAAAAAGAAAAAAAAAAAGTGGTATTGTTTTTATTTGTTCATCTCGGCTTTTGTTGCTTGCGAGCCGTAGATGCTTGTTTTTCCTTTGTTTTTCTCCTCCCAACAGTTTGGTGGCTTTCTAGCACTTTCTTCTTTTCCCTTCCCCGTTTCCTCTCTTTCCTTTCTTCATCTTCTTCCTTATTTTTCTTCTGCATTAAAACAAAATAAGCCACGACTGTTGTTTCTTTTTCCCTTTTCTATTTTTCCCCGTCCCTTCTTATCCCTTTCCTCTAAGTTTAGTTTTTTTACGCATTTGCTAACAGTCTAGTTCATTTCATTTCACAGCTTTCCTAGTTCCATTCCCACTCCATAACTTCGTTCATTTTCATATCACTCCATTTGCAGTCACCGCTTGCGCAATCGCAAGAGCTCACTCCATCATCGCGTTCCATTAGTTGTTTCATAATCAGTTATATGCAGGTTTTTTTCCAGTTTCAATTTTTCAGCAGAACATGTATTGCAGCAGCCCGCCTTCTGTTCGGATATGACTCTATGCCCAATGGACTAAGGCCTGGATTCTTGCATACAGCGAGCTGTATACCCCGCGAGCCGCCAAGAATGTTGGCATTTTTGCCACATTTGATTTTGATTAAAGTATTAATGCTTATGTTGTTGCAGATCTCACTTTGATACTAGCTTTGATGCAGCTTTGGAGAAAAAAGGAGAAAAAATGAGCAAAAAATGGTTAAGTCAAAAAACTGCAGCGATGCGCTGACATGTCGCAGAATCACGGTCAACGCAGTCAACGCAGGCAGGTTGGGCGGAACCGTCGCGATATCGCGACGTGTTCCGAAATCGTGGGTCGGTCGGCGTCAAAAGCATTGAGTCAAAAAATTGCAGCGATTCGCTGACATGTCAGCGAATCGCGACCCTGACAGCTTCAAAGGCAAAGTGAAAATTTGCAGCGCGTCGTTGACATGTCAGCGAATCACGACGAAAAATGGCGATTGGTGCGGAGAGAAGAAACATGTAGCGAAATCGCTACATGTTCCGTTTTCGCGGGGCAGAGCGCAGGGAGGAGCCAACGACGGAAACATGTAGCGAAATCGCTACATGTTCTATTTTCGTGGGTCTTCAGCAGCGAAGCGCACGACATAAAAATATGTCGCGATTTCGCGACACATCACGATTTCGCGACCCGTCGCGTTTTTGCGACTTGTAACTGTTTTCCCGCCAAGTGCAGTATGAACGGCCGAGGAGATATTTTTGGGTTTCGACGATTTAATGTTGACCCGAATTTAATAATTTGTGGATTTCCAATGCGGTTAAGGTCAAAGAGTGCCCAGGCCACCAAAATTAAAGGGTTTATTGGTTCGAGGTTGTTGTTCGTGGATTGAGCTAACAATTGCATGCACATGTTTAAAAGAAACGAATTTAATGAAGGGCCGCGAACGTTTCATGGCATTTAATTTTTATTTCTTCGAGACTGCGATTAAGGGGATCATGTTCCTCGTTTCCTTCGCATAATTGTAGATCTCAAGAAGGTCGGTTTAAAATATTTAATGCTGCAAAGAGGACGGACCTCTATAAAAACCAATGTAATTCTCATTTACAAAGGTTGGAAAAACTTGCTGCTAGAAACTGGAATTGTATTTGCGGGAATAAAAGGATCAATTTCTAATTTTTCAAGCGTTGCATGGATGAATTTCTTTTCTGTTTTCTGCATTTCTAATAGCATTCGTACTCCTGCATTGCTATTACATTTAGATTCTGCATACTGGATTTAAATACTGCAGTCAGGGTACGATTCCTGGAATGTGGGTTTGGAGGGATTTGCGGCATGTGATTGTGCGAAGATTAAGCTGATTTCTTATGTTACTTGCTGTTGTTGCGTTTGTAGTTTCCTGCTGTTGTTTTTCTGATCCCATCACTTCGTCCTGTGGCCATATTTCCCATTTCTTTCTGCAACCTTTTAAATCTCTTTCCAGAAACCCTATCTTAAACCCAATTTTAGAATAGTAGAGGGAACCAACCCACTCTGGAGATTGGTCTGGGAGCCATTTCTTGCTTCCAGCCTTTCAATGTTGGCCGGATCTAGGGCGCAATTGTAAAAATCCTTTCCTGTGGCAGATTCGTGACCAACAATACCAAATGTCACAATCCTAAACTTTACACCTTTTTTATACATAGGTATTTATATATGCTTCTAAGAAGTTACCACTAAACAAGGATTTTCCCTATGCTTTACAACACACTTACGAAGATCCCTAATATGAAAAATATCTTCTAATAAGGATACCCACTTAACTCTTCTCTGAGGCACACCCATCCCTGGATATCCTGTATATCCATCTATGAGAATGTATTGGGTTTAGATTTTGATTTCTTAATATATCTTTCTCATTGATTCCAATGAGCCATTCTACCTATCATCATCTTGTCAAAGGGAGCACCATATCATTCTACACTACTTAGGTCCATCTTTTCAAAGGATACAATTATCTCTCTCATCATTGCGATGAGCTAGTCAATTCCTTGCATACCTCTTTCACTCTTTAATTAATGGGTCTATCATTATGATTTATCAATTAATCATTGCACACCCCTAATAATTCACTATCTCTAAGGTATGATACTTAATCAAAGCTAACTTAATAACTTAGGTTTTCTTCTCTATTTCACCCTTCAAATACCATTATGAAGGTTTTTAAGTGGTACCTTAGGATATTACACAATTCACTTCATATTGGGAACCATGTATATGGTTCCACAATTTCAAGCTTATATATTTACTATATAAGAATATCCTATGAAGAAGTATTTACTTTGTTTGGCCTAAATTAGATCATCAATCATTACCTCATTATTATTTTCTAATTCAACCATTTCAACCACTTAACATATGGCAGCATTATTAAACTTCCTCTGAATTACTATATCACTTTAATTACCTATCATAATACAATTTCAATCTATTCTAACCAATAACTATTGGTAATAATATTATTAATCAAAGAAAATATGTAAATAAAGTCTATACTCAAATAATACTAAAATATCTTTAACTCTTCCAAGTTGGTATTTTTATCACAAATGAAATTTAACTTTCCCAATTATTATAACATGAATAACATTCAAGGTATATCACCATTCCATGAACCTCTATTAAGATTCTCAAAAAGCATTAACACATTGCAATAATTCATATAGTTTCTTTAAAATATATTCAATTCATCACTAAAACCATTGTATATTATGTTATACTACCTTAAAATAATAACACAATGACATTCACACAACACATAGTTTTACCCTAGGAAAAACCCCAAAGGGAATACCTAGCCGAAATGATTCCTTTATTTTATTTAAAATTCATAATAATACATCGAGTTGGCAGCATCCCAATGTGCCTCTCTTTTCTTTCTCCCATCCTGGGAGTTCACTAACATAATATTTATCATTGAAATATAGTTAGCTCTTTATACTTATAATCTCAAATTTTCTCTGCAATTTGAGCAAGTGTTTTCCTTGACAATCATGCATAGCAATAGTATCCTTTTCCCTATGATAATTCATTACAAATTTATCTATCAATTCATAATGCAATTTTGGTTCTTATAGAGACTCACGCAGTTTATGTAGGTTCCACTGTTGCACCCTTTGTATACAAGATTGGTAGAAACGAACACAGGAAAGATTCTACTTGACCAGAGTTCTAAGTAAAAGCCACAAATCATTTGCAACCTTAAATAGCTATGAATATTGTTATTCAAATCCTGCTCTCTTTTTTTTTGGTAGATAAGATACTATAGCATTAATACCAGGTTTTATAGGTTGACCCAAAACCTTTTACAAAAATCAGCCCAGGGCTATTGATGAACATATCCTTACTAAGGATCCTATATATGTAAAATATAAATGTTGCCAAAGCAATTACATCCAGTAAGGCACATATCCTATTATCAAAAAGAAACTTCCCATACAACATTTTGGGTATACCCCAAGAAAACACACATGCATCATAATTACAAAAAAGAAACAGACACGGATCCCTTCCTTGAAACAATGGAGAAACAAAAAGTTGCAGACACACAAAGCAAAGTACTGAAAAAACTCCCACAAGCTCTGTATTGACAGTTACTCTTAATAATTCTTTGGTAATTGCTTTCTTTAGTATATGACATGCTTTGGGACCACATCCCATCTTGGCCAATCAGCCTTGGATAAGTGAACCTGCTGGCTAGATTTATGGTGGTGGCTATCTGGTGGTCCACATGGCTCTGGTTTGAAGTCTTATATTATTGTTTCTTTCCTGCACTATGATTATCAACCAACCTCAAATTACTAAGACAACTAGGATCCATGTTATCTAACATGTGACTATCCCCATTAGTCTTTGTGGTATTTCCAAGCAACATCCACCAAGACTGACAACTTGGATAATTTTTATTGTGAGTCCATTTCAAAAAAGAGACGAGAATACTCATAGCCTTCGAACTTATAATTCCTTCCATGTTGGTAAATTCGACTATAATTCTTGGCATTCTTGTTGAATAATATCCTCTACTTCGCTCGGGACATTGTGTTCCCATTTGAAAATTTTGTCACCATCGACACCCAAATTGGCCAACTTATCAACAACTTTGTTAGCTTCTCGAAAGACATATTGGGCTTTTCTATCCTTTCTTCCCTAGAAAAGGATCCTAGCCTCTTCAACAATTGTTTTAATAATCCAAGGAGGTTTTTTCCAATTATTGAGGAGATTTATAACATGCATAGAGTCTCCTTCTACGATCAAATTGACTTCTAAATCTTGAGTCATTTGAAGGCCTCTCCACATAGCTCTAGCTTCAGCTTTTTTGTTCATCCTTGTTCCCAAATATTCAAAAAATGCAAGCATCATATTCCCATTATGATCTCACACGATACCGCCAGTGCCTGCTCTCCCTGGATTGTCCTTATCCGCTCTATCAAAATTAAGCTTAAACCAAACCGTAGGAAGTGGGGACCACTTAACATTGGCTCTAGGGTTGACTACCCTAGGCACAAATTCATCTAACAAGGTTAAGCTTAAATATTGAGCAATCGTGGTCTCCTACAAATGAGGTTTACAACTATCAAAAGGGATAAGGTTCACATTCTCATTGGCAAAGGATAGGATCTTGGAAATGATAGTTTTATGATCATGGATAAACTCATTAAAGACTCTATGGTTCATTTCTAACCACACCTACCAAAGATAGTGATTGAGACAAATTTTCCACATGTATCTAAGTCTTTGGATTGAAAAGGGGCAAGGCCACTGGATGAAAAAATCAAGTATGGTGGCTGGTTTAACCCAGGAAATATTAAAGGCCTAAAAAAACCCACTTAGGATAGTCAAGGAAAAAGGGCACTCAAGAAAAATGTGATAAATGGTCTCCCAATTAGCCCTGCACAAATAACAATGATTAGTGATACAAATACCTTTACACATCATATTATCAATGGTTAGAATTCTTCCTTGGATAACCAACCATGAAAAGACTGTAATTTTTGGAACTAAATTTTTTATCCAAACTAAGTCCTTTTGGAGGAAAAAATCCTCGTCATAAAGCAGAAGCTTGTAAGTTGATTTAACAGTGAACTACCCATTTTCCATAGGAGCCTAGGTCACTTGATCTTCCTTGGGTCTCATGGGGATAAACTATTTCCCGAGAATGTTACAAATATCATTTGATTCTACTTGAAATCCTTGAATCCTTATTTTTTTCCACTTCATTCTGCCTCTGTCCTCAACCATTTAATCGAAGACTTTTCTGCCAATGAGTTCTTCCATGATATCTCTGATTCGAGCTAAGTTAGGATATTGCATTAGTGGTTCATCCTTAGTCCACCTGTCATTCCAACAATTTATCCTCTCACCATTGCCTAAAACCCATATTAAACCTTTTTTGATGATTTCCTTACAATTGAGAATTGCTTTCCAAAAAGCAGAACCTCTGATTGGAACTAAGTCACTTAGAAATTCCATATTTTGAAGATACGTTTGTTTGATAATAGTTGTCCATTCATTTTATTCACCAGAAATGAGGTGCCACGCCTACTTATCTAGTAAAGCTAAATTCATATGAGCAATTCTCCTCATACCTAATCCCCTCATTTTCCCTGGGTTTGCATACTTTGGTCCATCCTACAAGGTGTATCCTTTTTTTCCCCTCTTATCCAGTCCATAAAAATTCTTTTTGGAGTTTCTCAATTTTTTGGAAAACCTTCATAGAGGCTTTGAAAACGGAGAGGAAATAGACTGGAATGCTCTGAAGAGAGGCCTTAGTGAGGGTCAACTTTCCTGCTTGATATAGAAGATGACCTTTCCATCCAACAAGTTTTTTTTGAATTCTTTCAATAACTCTGTCCCACATTGACTCTCTCGGAGAACCAATGAAAATAGGGAGACCAAGATACGAAGTGGGGAGGTTTGCTATATAACACCCTAAAATTTCTATAATCCTTCCTTACCTCTGAATGGGGGTGTTCAAGAAATATAATTTGCTTTTACTGAAATTAACTTTCTGATCAACAGTGTTCTCGTAGAGTTGCAGGATGTATTTAATTCTTTTGGCCTCAACCATCGATGCCTTAGTCAATAGAAGAGTATCATCGATGAATTGTTGGTGAGAAATAGCCCTAGTGAGAGATGTTGCCTTGATTATTGATATTAGCCTTGAACTATAAATATTTTTTATGGTTTTCCCTAAAGCTTCTGCCATAATGATGAATAACATGGGGTTGATAGGGTCCCCCTACCAAATTCCTCTACGACTTTGAAAGTAACCAGTAGTTGTTCCATTAACCAAAATTGAGAACCATGATTTAGAAATGCATTCTTTGATAAAATTAACCCATTAGTGGTGAAAACCAAACTTAAGGAGGATAGCAATTAAAAAGTCCCAATTTAGCTTATCAAATGCTTTGTTCATATCAAGCTTGAGGGCAAAAACAAACCTGTTAGTCTTATGAGCAAAGTGCAAATCTTCATGAACTGTGATAACTCCATCCAATATTGACCTGAACTGGACAGAGCTTCCCTAGCATGGATCTATGATGCGAGGCATAACATCTCTTATTCTATTTGCAATGGCTTTAGTTAGGATCTTGTAAGAAATATTGCATAGACTGATTGGCCTGAATTTAGCCATAGATTTAGGGGTTTGCTTATTAGGAATTAGGGAAATAAAAGTAGATTTGAGACCTTTTGGGATATGATTGCTTGCTTGGAATTATCTGATAGCAGAAATTACATCCTCACTTACGATGTCCCAAAAATCTTGATAGAAACGAGGGGGAAAGCCATCAGGTCCCGGGGCTTTGTCTAGCTCCATGCTAAACAAGGCTTCCTTAATTTCCTCATCAGAAAATGGAGCTATAATCTTAAGGTTTATATCCTCATTTATTATGCTAGGAATATATTGCAAAAGAATATATTTGGCCTTCTCATTGCACTACGATTCTTGACCAAGGATAGAATTGAAATAAGTTACTGCCTCCTTTCTGATTTTTGTTAAGTCCTGAGTAATAGAACCATCTGCTTTTTTTTTTAAATTTATCTTGTTATTGCTTCTGTTTCTAAGCATGGTGACATGAAAAAAAATGGAATTTGAATCTCCATATTTCAACCAAAGAGCCCTTGATTTTTTCCTCCAATATATTTCCTCACAGGACAAAATATTATGAAAGTCTGTTAGTTTTGTCCGTTCCTCCTACCTAGTAGTTTCATCAGCATCACCATGTTGAATCCTCTGATCAATTATCTTAAAAATTTCAACAACCTATTTTTTATTTTCAAATAGGTTCCCAAAGACCTCTTTGTTCCAAGTTCAATTTTTTTCCTTAACAAACTTTAATTTACCAGCAAGTTTAAAATCTGCACTACCCCTAACAGGATGCTGCCACCACTGAATTAAGTTATCTCTGAAACTAAAATTTTTGATCCACATAGATTGAAATATGAAAGGTTTCTTGAAGTACAGAGAGTTAGGGATCTCCAACAAAATGGGATTATGATCAAAGGCAATTTTATAAAGGTATTGCAGGGTAGAATCACTGAACAGAGTTGTAGCCTACTTTGATAGAAAAAACTTGTCAAGCCTTTATTGAATGAGATGACACCCTATCCATCGATTGCTCCAGGTATAATTCGCTCCTCTAAGTTTTACATCCATCAATATGTTGGAGTTCACAAAGTCATTGAACTCATCCATGCTCTTGATAGGTGGTCCATTTCCACCCATTTTGTCTGAAGGGTGAAGGGGAGTGTTAAAATCCCCAGCTAGAATCTAGGGGACATTATGGAATATTTCACTCAGATTGCCTAAGTACTCCCACAATAGAGCTCTCCCTTGAATTGAAGTCGGGGCATAAATATTTGAAAGGATCCACAACCTGTTGTTGTTTATTTTCTTAAATAAAACACTAATAACCCTGTCATATTTCTTAATAATGGTGCCTTCTACTATCTGGGGATCCCACAAAGTCATAAGGCCTCCAGACGCTCCTCTGGCTGATTTGCAAACCATATTTCCTTGATTCTAGATTTTTTTTGCTACTTTTTTTGACTGAATCTCATTAGTTTTTGTTTCTTGCAACATGATAATAGTTGGATTCACTTGATTTCTTATTGCATCGACTTCCCTGTTTTTGGGCAGGCCATTGAGGCCTCTCACATTCCATGAGAGGAACTTCATTTAGATTGTTTGGGATTTCTTCCTCTCTCCCTCCCTTGAGGGGGTTTTCCTAATTTGTTATCTTCATAACCTGGAATAACCTGTTGAAACAAGGTTGTTTGTTTTCCATTGGTAATGTCATTATTAGTTTTAATTTTTTGATGCTCGGCATTGATATTCTCCCTCTTCTTTTTTCACTACCAAAATATATAGGAGACTTCACAGTGCTCCTGGTTTGTTTAGGACTAAACTGGGGGGAGTCAATTTGTTGCAGAACTAGACTGCCATATTCCTCAGTCTGAAGAGTTTCACATATCTCCACCCCTATATCCAAATCTTCTCCTTTTTTCCTATATTCCCCTAGTTTGTAGTACGGCTCCTCAGTAGGATTCACCTGGCTCCTAGTGATGATGTTAGGGAGATGAGATTTTTTATTTTCCAATGCCTCAACTTTCTTTCTAAGTTCTTCAACATTAGGGTTTGGCTTTGGGATTCCCACTGGGCTTGAATTATTTTGAGCATTAGGGTTTAAGGACCCCGACTTGGATGGGGATTCTAGATATCAGGTATTAGGGTTTTGCTTTATGATGCCCATCGGGCTTATAATAATTTTAGCATTAGGTTTTGAGGATCCCGACTTGGATGGGGATTATAGAGAGTCAAAAAGGTTAGCCTGAAGGTTTTGGGCTTCCATGTCTTTCGATAATCCTTCTACTCCCATATTGGATAGAATTGAAAATTTATTTGAAACTAGAGGATTGGAACTTACCTGAGTATTTTGGTTGCCAAAAACCTATTTTTTTCCTTTGTCTTGTTGGGACCCTGCACCCTCTCTTTTCTTTTTTTTGGTAGACATAGTTTTCCTGATTGAAATCTCCTCTGCCAGGGAAACTCCTCAAATTTCCTCTGTCTAGCATTTCCTGCTTCTGCTTTTTTCTATTAATTACTAGGTTATGGAATTGATTGCATAGATGTCCTTGATTTTTGTATTCTACACATAATTTCGGTCTGTTCTCGTATTTACCAGCTATTTTCGATAGTATTCTCCATACTCTAGCTCTAAAAACCTTGGTAATTCATTATCCAAATTAACAATTATGTAAATTTGTGCATGAGTCATCCTTGTATTGGCCAAGGTCGCATGGTCAATGGATATTAGGTCTCCTATAGTTCTGGCTATGCCCTACAACCAATATTCATTGAAGAACTAGGCAGGTAGAGTCGGGATATGAATCCAAATAGGGGTAATGTTAATATTTTGCTTTTTAGGGTCAAAATCTTCACCCCATCGTCTGATAAAAAGGCTCATTTTGCCCAAAAACCAAGGACCTTCTGTTAAAATGTGGTTAGAATCCTCCATATTGTTAAAATGAATAATAAATAACCCTCGAGTTAGAGCTACCAACTCCAAGCTGCCTACCAATCACCATTTATCCATCGCCCAAGACCTAATAGTCTCCATGTTCGGCCAACCTCCCAAAAACTTGCCTACCAGGGATAATTATTCCATTGAAAGAAAAGGGCTCATGGAACTTGCCAGGGCTAAAATTTTATTATTTACTGGAACTAGGGGCGAAAGAGAGAGAACCTCCTTTCTTTTTCCTCTAAGAGTCTCAACAAAAGACAACCACTTCTTGGGCCCCACATTGTCCTTCGTATATTTTTTTTTTGGGTCTTTCTGAGGAGGGTCGGGCCCCGCGTGATGCCCACCTCCAAATCTGCCATAGCCTGACTTCCTTCCTCTAGATCCTCACTTGATCCATGCTCAAGGTTCCCACCCGCTCCTTTTGTACCTGCTCTACCTCTTCCACCTTGGCTGAGATTCCTAGCCAAAAAATTCAAACCCTCACTCCCGCCGCACCCGCTAAACCTCAACTCACTCATTCTTGATGATGCCACGTTTATTCTAGAAGAAAAGTATTCTCTTTATTTCTGGCATATGTCATGCAATTCCTTCTAAAGAAATTTTCTCTTCTACATTATTATAAGATAGTTTTAATTTCCTTTAACACAACTCATTAAAGCTTAACGCAAAGCATCACTCATCCAAAAAAAATCTTCTCTTTTATAAAAATATTACAACACAATAAATAAAGGCCTATATCATGTACCTTTCTTCAACCCATTAGAGAATTCCAATATTGATTTCCAACTCTGTTAATACAACTATAACAACAAAGTAAAGCTTAAACATCCTCGAAAGAATAATTTTGACCATAAAACATAAGGGAAGCCTTCTTATAAACACAAATACATCATTAAATACCAAATAAACTAAGTCACTTATTTTATCCTCAGTATATCACTACAAGGATTTAGGATCTTTCTCTTTAAAATTTTGGGAGGTCGCAATCTCTACTTCCAAAGTCATAAGTCAAATAACTCAAAGAGCCAACACAAATTTTCTATAGTAAATCCTAACCTTAATTTTATTTCTTCCAAAATTTCTAGAGTTGCTCATGTGAGTATAAAATACAACATGCTATTACCTCTTCTATGGATTACAACATCGACAAGAATACATCTAGCAAACATAAACCCATAGTTTCATCATATCAAGCTACAAGGATGGTCGCTAATCACATAATCGACAAATTACTTGTGAATTTAAATTGTTTGAATAGGAAGATCATTTTGAAACTTTCTCTAATATTTCCTTAGATGAAGGAAGTCGGGTGTAATAGAACTCCTAGTTTCACTTATTTTTCTTTAAAAAAGTGAAGCCCCTCCAACACAATGAAGTTAGTCACCCAGTTAGATAAATCAGTTTCTTAGTGATTCTCTCCTCATATGATGCACTAATCCATAGGTTCTCTATTTTGGTTAAATGCACTGATCTCTCTATAAGATTAATAACCTCATAATCCTAATCCCTTTACAAGTTCTCTAAAAAGGATTTGAAAAAGACATTCAACTCTATAATCCTTCAATAAAGGAAAACGTAACAACCCTTACAATATTATGTATTTAACACCTGGAACTTCTGGTGAAGTTAGAGAGAGTTTTATTTGAAGAGAATAATAATTCTAGACATTCTGGTTAAACAAGAGGGCTCATAGAATCACTTACTCACATCTTGCTAATTGAGAGATTACTTTTTTAGAAGTATTCACTAAAAATAAGCCATTCAAAACTTCAAAACACCTCTAGTGGAACTTCCAACCAAATCTCCCCTTCTCTATGTTCCTACCTCCTCTCCTATGCTCTCCCTCTCTCTTTTCCCAAAGTATTCTTGAACTTTCACCTTTTATATGAACTCGAGAATGTCCCTTCTCCATCGAAGTAGGAAATTAACTCCCTATCATTTGTGTGATGGTGTTATTTTACCCACATTAACCACCTCATAACATTAAACATAACCCACTATAGTTACCTTCAAATGCTCATTTTTTTTGCAACTGAACACATGGTAAAACTATAGATCATCTCATAAATCAACACATCCATGAGTCTCCTTCAATATCAAATAAATTGACCTCGATTAAAGTCCCATAAATGAAAACTTCTAATCTTGCTACGTTCATTCGAAGGTAAAGTTAAAATAATATTTTCATATCTTTGTCTAGGTGGACACACAAATAATATATATATATATATATATATATATATATATATATATATATATATATATATATATATATATATATATATATATATATATATATATATACAACTTTCTTTGTAGAAAATCATGTTATTTAACAAAATCATATAGTTTATCAGGATGGAGATATTTTTTTATCAAAACTTGATACCACAACTCTTTTCCTTTCATTCTTTTATCTTTTTAAATGGCTATATCTTTCTCTTCCCCAAGGAAAAAGCCCTTTTTTTCTTGCAAGACAACAAATATTCAATAGCATCATATACTTCCATGAATTATTTTGGCTATAAAAAAATAAACATGAGAAAATAAATTATTCTGTTAAAAGATATATCACATTTTTCATGAAACATATACTTTGCATACATAATTATGAAGAAACCAAAACATCTCATCAATAAGATAAATTTTTAAATCATAAATCCATCCAAGTAGAAAGTATTCCAAGGTAGAGTCATGACATCCCCATCCTACATAAGCCATTTTAAGAAGTCTGGATCCTCTTTATTATGATCTAACTTAAGCTATCCATCTCATCTCTATTATGAGCTAACTTAAGCTATCTATCTGACCTCAATGATGAGCTAACTTAAGCCATCCATCTCATGTTTATTATGAGTTAACTTAAGGTATCTATCTCATCTCAATAATGAGCTAACTTAAGCCATCCATATCATTTCCATTATGATCTAACTTGAGCTATTTATATAATCTCAATGATGATCTAACTTATGCCATCCATCTCATCTCCATGATGATCTAACTTCAGCTATCTATATCATCTTGATAATGAGCTAACTTAAGTCATCATATACTTATCAAAACCATTTTATTTAACCAATTAAGATCCCATACTCCTAATCGATCAAATACTTATCAAAACCACTTTCTTTAATCAATTAGGATCCCTTACTCCTAATCAATAAAATACTTATCAAAACCACTTTCTTTAATCAATTAGGAGTCCTTTCTCCTAACCAATAAAATACTTATCAAAACCACTTTCTTTAACCAATTAAGAGTCCATACTCCTAACCAATCAAATACTTATCAAAACCCTTTTTTTAATCAATTAGGAGCACTTACTCCTAACCAATCAATTTCTTATCAAAACCACTTTCTTTAATCAATTATGAGCCCTTACTCCTAAAGAATCAAATACTTTTCAAAATCACTTTCTTTAACCAATTAAGAGTCCATACTCCTAACCAATAAAATACTTATCAAAATCACTTTCTTTAATCTATTAGAAGCCCTTAATTCTAACCAATCAAATACTTATCAAAACCATCTCTTTAACCAATTAAGAGTCTATACTCCTAACCAATAAAATACTTATCAAAACCACTTTCTTCAATCAATTAAAATTCCTTACTCATAATCTATAAAATACTTATCAAAACCACTTTCTTCAATCAATCAAGATTCCTTACTCATAATCAATCAAATACTTATGCACTAAAATTAATAAATCGGATATAATATTTCAAATATAAGTTTATCCTTTAAAATACATAATAAATTAATTTAATTTTTTAGATATAAGTTTAACCTTTAAAACTTAATAAATCAATCTACCTTTCAGATATAAGTTTAACCTTTAAAACTTAATAAATCAATCTACCTTTCAAATATATAAATTTAACCTTTAAAAATTAATAAATCAATTTACCTTTCAGATATATAATTTAACCTTTACAACTTAATAAATCAATCTACCTTTCAAATATAATTTTAACCTTTAAAAATTAATAAATTAATTTACCTTTCAAATATATTATCTTAGTCCAAAATTATTAGACCAAACATCAAATGGATTAATAATATTTAATTAATAATACCAAAATGGTTTTTATTCAACTAACCCATCACTCAATGGTTCATCCATACAAGGCTTAACCATAACCATAATCAAAGTTTTGATCGATAGATAGCATGATTATAGGCTAGCAACCAACAACATGGATGTAGGTGACACCATGTAGAAGCCACCTAGAACCTCTAATCGGTGCCCAATGGACAACCTGCATGGAGGTACCATGACCACCACATGTGATCAAACAAGAAGGGGATCCTTCCACTTACTAAGGTAGAGAATTTCATAAACACAATCCATGTGGGATAGAGAGTTGAAAGGGGGTTTAAAATTGTTTTATCTACTTGAATTTATCTATAAGCAACTAACCCAATGTAGCCATGCGTCAAAGAAATCAAACCACATGGTAACACAAGGTAGAGTCGATCATCAGTTATGGTGATTCACCAAATTTAAAAATCTAAGTTTATAGCATACAACCTATTAAGCATGTTTATCTCCTATTTGGGGTGAGGTGGCCCCACTCAGTAGTGCCCCTGACCATCGAGTGGTGGTCGACCTTAAAAGGGGGTTAAAACCCCTTTAAAGTACCACTTAGGCCCCACATATCTCATATGGGATATTTATGGGAAGGCATGAGCGGCCTTCCCCCACACCTATGTCCTCCCGAGCATGGATTTTTATATGAAAATGGTGCTATGGTAGAGGAGCACTTCAATAAATTAACCTTCCTAAGGTTAAAACCTTAGGAGAACCCCCCATATTCCTCCTTATGTGATTATGAAGGACTTATTACCCACCAAGTGGATCATAAGCTAAACAATACATCGATATTGTTGTTAAAATCTAGAAAGACAAATCCACATGCATGGCAAAATAGGGTTAGAAATTATACTGATTCATTCTTCAACTCAACACTAGCAATAAGGTTGTAGAGAAGAAACTAGCATCCGCAACTAGTTGAGAAGGATTCAAGGTATCACATAGCTGATATTACCTCAAACTTCCATGGTCTAAATAGCCATAGTCCCCCTAATAAGTTGTAAGGGCATCACAGTAAATTTACATAGCATATTAGGTAGAGAGGTAACTGTGAATAGGGGGATACACCCCACAACCATAGGTAAAAACTAGGTTTGAGGCCAAACTCTTTCTTCCATACTAAAACCTTTAAAGATTTAGAAATAGAATAATACAGATAGAACAAAGAAATTTCAAATAAATGACCCCACAAATAAGATAAATATAGATGGTCCAACCACTTTTCACTCAGGTTTGAAGGATTTGAAAAAATAAAAAATAAGAAAGGTTGAGTTACAACAAAACAACGTACCAAAAATGATTCACAAGGGTCTAATAAAATCAATGGTCCATTTACAGTTTATTCATTTTTATCAAACAATAAACCAATGATAAAATCATAGAACCCCCAACCTATGAGTCTTTCTTAGTGGATCCTCCTTCAGCCTCCAAGCTTCCCTTTCAAGAGTGTCTCACGTTCATTCAAGTCATACCCTCCTTTAAGGTATCCATACCCTCTCATTAGTTTTACAACCCCTTATAATATTTTTCCTTCTATCTTTTTGTCCCCCTAAAAAGGTAAGAAGGAAAACATTCCTTCTAATAAAAAATGGGAAATTACCCACCAAAATTTATTTCCTAGCTACGCAAGGCAAGATATTTTATTTAATATGGTTATTTTCAAAATATCTTATTTTATTCATTTAAATGATTCTTTACTATTTGAAACACCTATTTTAATAGGTTTATAATTTCAAACATAAGGGGGGGTTTTAATCCACCAAGATGCAGGTTATGACATACTACCTCTCTGGGACTAAATATAGTCTTGTGTGTTTCCCTGCAACAAAAAATTATTACAATACATTTTGAAATAAATAAGGAAAATTCTATTGTATTTCATTAACTTGAGAAAAATATTATCATTCCCTGATAATATCAATACCACACTCACTTCATGTGAGATGCAATTCTAAACATTGAGCAACATAATCAACAACATCCTTCTTCATACCTTCCTAGAAGGTCTTTTTTTTCCTATTTTCCCTCATATTTGTACCTGTAATGCAAGAGAAACAAGAAAACTATGTAGAACTATGTGTTTATTGCATAGTAAATCTCCCTAAATTTCCAATTTTAGGTAAAACTACCAAATCCTTAATGCATAAGAGTGCATCCCAAATGCCAAAATCCTATTCTCTTCAAGTTTTCTTCAATTTTTAGGCCTAATTTGTATTGCAATACTCATTTCAAGATCACATTTCCTTGAATTGATCCATTAAATCTACGTGACTTCGGGTCAAACAACTATATACCTTTTTTAAGGTCTTGAACTTGAGCAGGATTACCCTATTATTAATCTTAGGATTTTCTCCTAAGATGGCTCTTTGTACCTATAAATGCTTACTAAACTCAAAATATGGTACATTATTTAACAACTTAGAGAGAGGATCCCATACTCATATCAAGAATAGATTTTCTATCTACTTTTTCCGCTAAGTGTGTTCAAATTCTAAAAATAGAACTCCATCTACTCATTCTCATTAAGTAAAATTAACTTTGCTAAAAAATAGTTTCTCCATATATTCCTTATCATTAAGTATGCTCAACTTAACCAAAAATAGATTCTCCATATATCCCTTCTCATTAAGTATAATTATCTTAACCAAGAATAGATTATTGGCGAGAGGATCCCATAATCCTCTCAAGAGTAGATTCCTCACTTATCTCTTATCCAATTATTTCTTAATTCCTAACCAGTATGTCCAAGTTTTAAAATTTCTACTATGTTATATCAATTAGTCCAAGTTCACATGGATCCATGGTTAATGATAATAATAAGTAAAGAGTATAACTCAATGTTTAGAACACCTATAGACACAGAAAATGGATCCACCCAAATGAATCAATTCTTCCTTAGATCCCTAGCTAGCCACATAAAGTTTGAGACCCTTTTGCCCTCCTCCTTGGCCATGTTTCCTTAGCTTTACCAAATTTGTGCCCAATATATACATGGCATGAATTGGGCTTGCCATAATCATGGCCTATAATAATGAAGCACAAATTTGGTATTCTAGGGTTTTTTCTCACTAAAACCCCTCTCCTTGCTAACCAATTTTGGGATTGGCCTTTGCTCATGGTAAAATTTCATTTTCCTACCTATTTTACCCTTCAAACCTCTTATAAATAAGGGTTTGTATTCCCTCCTTGAACCCAACAAGTTATTTTGAGATCCTAATTCTTGACTTGCTCATTGTTCATGCTAACAAGTGCTCATCTGCTCCAAATTATTATTTTTGTTATTTTGTGCTTTGATGGTGGTTACCCTTGGGGATTGAGTGGAGGAGTCTTGGAAACTAGATAGATAAAACTTATTGGAGTGATTCATCCACCTCTTCATTTCTTCTTTCCCTCTCCATAAGCTCATCACGTTTGGTGTTCATGTTAGTTGCTTTTTAAGTTTATTTTTCACTATTTTGTGCCTCATTTTTTACCATTTCAAGGCTCGAAAAGGGCATTTGAACCAAATTTGTACCCCTTCCTTATAGGGAGTGAATTTTTTTGACCATATTCATGCTCCCTCTTTATAGGGCACATCATAAATTAGGGATTGGAAATAATTTTTGCATCCCAAAACCCTAATTCACATCTTGCATTTTAGCATTCTATTGTGCCCATCCTGTCTACATTTTATTTTACTGTTACATATATGTTTCCATTTGTTTGTGCATGTTCCAAAGTTCAAATATCAAATTTTATTTTGAAAAATCATCTAAAAGTACCAAGGGGGCTTGACTATTGTGCCTTCAACCTCAATATTATAGTTTCCTAAGCAGCCCCCTAAACATTGATCATATTTTCTAGGGTTTTGTGAAGCTATTTTGTAGGTTTGTCTGGATGCAATATAAATCTTGGAAAAACCACCAGATTAGATAAGTACCCTAATATATCTTTAGGTTGTTTGATATTTACTCTTATTCATTTCTATCAAAAACCTATATTACAGGTAAAGGAAAATTATTTTATTGAATTTCTAGGCATTTTAAAGAATAAAAACATATAGTGTGCATCTAGGGTTTTAATATTATTTTTGCATTTCCCTTGGACCATTTCTCAAAGGTATTTTTTTTCAATCCTAGAATTAGAAATCATTGAATTACAAAACCATACTAAGGTTAGCTCTTGTCTTCTTGCATCTCGTGTTTCTTGCATTGTTCATTCCTTTTCATAGTTTAGTTTGAAAGGCCAAACAATATGTGTATTCTTAATTGACACATCAAATACTTCCACCCCAAACTTAGAGTGAGTCCTAAAACCATTATGGTGAAACCTTTTTATTACGCATTGAGTGTAGATTTATAACAACCACCATGATCACCTTGGCTCCTAGTGGATCTAGTCGAGCATCGTACACAATACATAGTTTTCCCCTTCTACATATTTGGTGAACCCAACATGAAGAAACATCTTAGTGGCCACCAATAATTATGCTTGTGTAGGTCAAAAATATTTTAAAACATCTTAATAATATTCTTTTGTGCATCTCTCCTTGGTTTTCTCCTGTATCCTTTCTCTTCTTCTAATGACTCCTTTCCTTAGGAGTCAACGACGACATGTGGAATCTGGTCAAATTCCTCAAGAAGATGATCAAATTAATGGGAAAATCATAACCTTGAAATATTAGAGCAAGAGCATGTTTAAACTGATACAAACTATGATCCCTATGAGGGGCCCAATGGAGGCTTCATATTCACAATAGTTGATCATCTATGGGGTTTTATGAAACTCCACAAGGAGACTTTGATTAAAGTTATGGAACAAGAAGCTCAAATTGAAATAGGTGAGACTCCTCCTCCTCCTACCATATCTCCTAGTAATGTTTATAACAATCCCTTATTTAATTATTTGCATCATGGTAATCTTATTTATAACCTAACATATGCTACTACTATGACCACCAATGTTGGAAGGGTTTTAAAAATTCCTCCAACTAGTAGTGCATATCAAGACTATGTTGAATTTCCTCCTTATTCAGCTAACCTCAATATCCATGCTTCTATTCCACTAAATATTGGTTATCCTCCACATCAATATAACAAATATCATAACCCATACCATAACAGTGTTGATGCCTCCAACATAACCCAAGTTCCCTTTCAAAACCCTACCTATACCCCTCACCTAGGTAATTTAATGGCATTGCACAACAATAGCCCTGAAATACAGAGCTTAAAAAATATGGTGAAACAATTAAATTCTAGAGTGGATATGATTCAACCATCTAGTTTCATTTAAAAATATAGAAAAATGTGCAATCAACCCCTAGACCCTATTATTGCCTCTAGGCCCTACCCTAAGCATTTTCTAATGTTTATTTTGCCTATCTATAAGGGAACTGAAGACCCAATTGAGCATTTGATAATGTTTAGAACAACATGCAATCATATTATATATGATGATATGCTATTGCTAAATATGTTCTCTAAGAGTCTTGGTGGTATGGAATTAGAGTGGTATTATCATTTTCCCAATCATTCTTTGAGGAATTTTGAAGAGACAATTGAAATATTTGTTCAACAATTTGGTGCTTATGTTGAAAAAAATGTTACAATGAAATATGTCTATATGTTGAAACAAGCTAAATATGAAATTTTTTTAGAATTCCTATCTCGTTGGAGGAGTCTAGTTGGAAACTTGAGATATACTTTACCTCCTTGAGACATGCTTGAGATATTCATTGGAAATTTACAAGAGCATATCTCTTATGAGTTGGAAACTACAACAATCACATCTTTTGACCAAACTATAGATATGACAAGAAGGTTAGAGCAAGCCCTTATAAGAAGAGGTTAGCTTAAAGTGAAAGAAGATAGGACCACTAAAAATTTACACTGAATTTTGTGTAGCATCTTCCAAATATTATACTATGAGAGGTTCCCTTCATGATGAGAATCATGAAGATTTTTCCCATAATAGTCCTTTATTTTATAGGTTAGATCATTGCACCACCATCATGTTTGATAAAATAGGTGGTACACTTAGATTTTGTGTCAACTTTAAAAATCAATTGTAGACACCAAAACCTAGGCACTTACAAAGCCCCATTTGCATAATAAAATATATGCCTAAGTCCAAAATTAGGCATATAAATCTTGCATATTAAAAGTATTTTTTATATTTTCTAAATCTAGAAAATCTACCTGGGATGCCCTATCTACCCACTAGACATGTGTTCTGGCCACATCACCACCACTCCTTTACCACATCTCAAACACCCATGTCACCCTTGTCCCTTCACATGGGATATCCCTCACACCTTACTCCACTTGAACCTACCCATAAGCCACAACATTCCAATTAAGTGAGACAACCTAGGTGACTCACTATAACACCTTCTATTTGGT
This sequence comes from Wollemia nobilis, assembly GCA_028583015.1. Taxonomy (NCBI): domain Eukaryota; kingdom Viridiplantae; phylum Streptophyta; class Pinopsida; order Araucariales; family Araucariaceae; genus Wollemia; species Wollemia nobilis. The sequence continues at coordinate 8,416,790 of JAQPPZ010016936.1, forward strand.
AGCCTAGAATTGAAACTTGGCAATCATGGCTTGACATCTCCATTTCCCTCCAAAATTCCTAAGGGGTCTATAAAGGCACCTTTACCCCATCAACCAAAGGAGGACCTAAAAAAATATCGTCATCAAAATTATGCTAGGAGCTTGCACACATCCTGAGGAGATCAAAGACTCAAAGCCCTGAAGTACCCCTTTTAAAGATTTCTACCATCCAACCTCAAATGCCTGCCTATGGTTACACAGTCACAACCACCCTCCTATGGTTTTCTAACCACTCTCCTATGGTTTTTGAGCCACATCCGTGCTCCCGCGGTTACCTAGAGCACATCAAAGCTATTAACAATAGAGATCTGTAAGAAAAAAAATGGCAAGACATATAGGTTTAATTTCCATGTTTTATGCACTACATTTTTGGTTTTTGCAAGCATTCATTCAAGGGTTTTATTGCATTGGTTTTCAATCACATATACAGGTGCTGCTAAACCTTTTCTGCATTTTGTGTGTGCAGGAGACATGTATCTAAAGAGCTATTTTAGCTAAGAGTGGCCTCGCTTTGACGATACAAAAGCCTACTCAACTTTGGAGTTGGAGTAGAGGAGTGAAGAACACCCAGTAATTTGCTAGATATTTGGAAGACCACCATTCAGAACATTGTAGTTTAATAAGAAAGAATTATAATATCTCCCCTGAAACATTGGGGTAAAGCATTATAAAATTGGGAGATTCAGGCTCCCTTGTATAAATACAAAAAAAAATTATTTATTATATTGCAATATCTTCTTTTTTTTCTTGTGTTTGGTGTTCATTTATTTTTTCATCATATGCATAATAAAATATATGCCTAAGTCAAAACTTAAGCATATAAATATTACACATTAAAAGTATTTTGCTAATTTTCTAAATTTGGAAAATCTACCTAGGATGCCCTACCTACCCACTAGACATGTGTCTTAGCCACATCACCAACACCCCTTTGCAACATCTCACACATCCATTTCACCCTTATCCCTTCACATGGGATATTCCTTACACCTCACTCGACTTGCACCTACCCGTTAACCACATCACCCTAGTTAAGTGAGAAACCCTAGGCGAATCACTATAACTTCCCCTTCCACTTGACAGACTTAGCTTACCACCTATCTAAAATCAAAATTTTTAAAAGTCATTCATTCTTTGTGTTGAGAATATTTGAGTCCATTTATCCATCTAATAAGGACAAGTGTCTCTTGTTTTTGCACCTCATTGTGTTTTACATAATATGATACAAAAAGGAACATCTGTAGAAACCAATACCTAGGCACTTACAAAGAACCATATGCATAATAAAATATATGCCTAAGTCAAAAATTAGGCATATAAATCCTGCACATTAAAAGTATTTTCTAAATTTTTTAAATCTAGAAAATCTACCTAGGATGCCCTGCCTACCCACTAGACATGTGTCGTAGCCACATCACCACCACCCCTTTACCACATCTCACACATCAATGTCACCCTTGTCCCTTCACATGGGTCATCCCTCACACCTCACTCCACTTTCACCTACTCATTAGCCACATCACCTTAGTTAAGTGAGGCACCCTAGGTGACTCACTATATCTACCCCTTCCATTTGGCAACCCTAGATTGACACTTGGTAATCCTAGCTTGCCACCTCCATTTCCCTTCAAAAATTCCAAGGGGCCTATAAAGGCACCTTTACCCCATCAACCAAAAGGGAGACTAAAATAAGATATCCTAGGGCTACTAGACATACCAGGAGCTTGCACACATCCCGAGGAGATCGAATACTTGAAGCTTCAAAGTGACCTTTTTGAAGATTTCTACCATCCAACCTCAACCACCCACTTGCAATTACACAATCACAACTACCCTCTCGCGGTTTCCTAACCACCCTCCCATAGTTTCCTAGCCACACCTGCATGCCCATAATTACCTAGAATGCATCAGAGCCATTAACATCAAATATCGGTAAGCAAAATTTTGGTAAGGTATGTAGGTTTAATTTCTATGTTTTATGCCCTGCATTTTAGATTTTTGTAAGCATTCATTCAAGGGTTTTATTGCATTGGTTTTAAATCACATATATAAGTGCTACTAAACTCTTATTTGCATTTCATGTATGCAAGAGACAGGTATCTGAAGAGCTATTGAAGCTAAGAGTGGCCCTACATCCAGGATACAAAAATCCCACTCACCCTTGGAGCTATAGCAGAGGAGCGAAGAACACCCAATCATTTTATAGAGATTTGGAAGACCCTCATTTATAGCATTTAAGTTTAAGAAGAAATCATTGTAATATCTCCCCAAACATTGGGGCAAAGCATTGTAAATTTGGGAGATCCAGGCTCCCCTGTATCAATAATACAAAGAAAAATTATTTCTTACATTGCAATCTATTCTGTTCATTTTGTGTTTTTGGTGTTCGTTTATTTTTTCTATAGAAATGATGATCATGGTGGGACACCCAAAGGGTTCTGTTGTTGATGCCTTGCTTTTTCTTGCTTACTAATTTCTTTGTTTTTTATTGTTATAATATTTTAGATATGAGCTACAAATATCAAGGATTGAATGTGAATATCTCAAGGCCTATTTTGACTTGATCCTACACTTGAGGAATTAAGAGCATGTGGTTACAAACCTGAAAAACCATAGACTGGTAGTTGGAATTCTACAGAACCGTGTACTGGTGGTTGGAACCCTGCGAAACCATGGACTGGTGGTTGGACAAGTAAGAGGGAGAGATGAAAGAACCACAGGTCCATACATTTAAAATCCTCTCTTGATTTTGCTTTAAAATTTCATCAAGAAAATAAAGGAATCTTTTTCTTTTCGATCCTATTTTTTGTATGCATATAGGTTTTAGGCTAGGTTTAAATTAAAAAAATAAAGGTAATAAAAAATTACATTTTAGATTAGATACTAGATCATTTGCATTGTACGGATAGGGACATTCCAGGCATCTTTCTTTGGGATTTCATCTTAGTCTATTTTAGTTTTGACATACAGTTGTAACTGTGGACTGGCAGTTGGAGACTTCCAACCACATACCCATGGTTTGGTAACCACATAGCGATGGTTGACCAGACATAACTACCTAGTGGTGGTTGAATCTATACTTTAGTACCATTACAAGCTTGGTATGGAATTTGCATTTGGGTCCATGATCTTTTACTAATTGTACCTATCTATTTTTTGCTTCTACATATAGGCAATAATTAAAATTGCATTTTAATTTGCATCACACCATAATAAACAAAACCCTCACACACTTACATACAAACATTGGTAAGGTTAGATTTCACCATCAACCCTCAATCATTACCCTATTATTTTGGCCAAGGTTAGTTTAAGAACCATAATATCCATGGAAAATAACATGAATTCCTCTTCGAAGGCTGTATCATTGACCATGGTGAACTAGGTGAGGATTGGTAGTACCTAGGCTCCCTCATCGGACTTGGACTTCATCACCAAGCCTTGATGGGTTTCACAACTTGGATTTCATCACCAAGTTAGTGTGTGAGAGTATATGGGTTAAATACTTAGATTCATTATAGGTTCAACATTGCACTTTCATCTATAAAAACAAAAACAAAAAAAATCAAAATCTTTTCAAAACTAAAATAAAAAATCATCAAAAAATTGCAAAAAATTAAAAATAAATTTGTTTGTTTGTTTAATTTGCATGTTGTTTTCTTGTTCTTTCACCACATATTCAAACATGTATCTTCACACTTTTCAATTCATCCCACCCTTAGCATTTGGTAACAACCCGTAGTCAAGCTAGAAAGCTAGCCCATGTTCAGAATCAGTTACCCTCATCCATGGAGTTTTGACCTCACTTATCTCAAGCCCCTACCATTTTAGTAGTAGGGCAATTCAATATAGCCCCTACTGTGTCTTTGAACTTGAATTTTGGACCATCTAGTGGTACCCCCATTTTGGACACATATATGATACAAATAGATACTCATGCAGCCATTCTCGAAACTCCTAGGAGTGAACCACCCATGCCATCTAATGGTCGTATCACATATGTTGAGATGAATGTCATTAGGCTATATCTAAATGCAACTGGTTTGGTATTTCCATCATTGCATCCACTTACCATTCCACCTCGTACTATTCCCACATTACAACAAGAAACCATCTTCCCACACCTATAGCATGCCAATAAAATCTTTATGAATCCACTCTTTAAACCAACTACTACAACCATGACCAATATCCATCCATCATTATCTCCTCAACAGACCATCATTCCACCATATTCTCATCATAAACCCTTGCTTCATCAATACACTGCTCATTCTAAAACAAAATTTGAATCACCTCACAAACATTGAGCTACAATTGAGTCATCATCAACCTCATCAACATCACCCACCTCATCAACCTCATCCACATGGCCAATCTCATTCAAATCATCAACCTTGTACCTGAACTCCTCTATCCGAGCCCATGATGACCATCTTTCACAAGTTCCAGGATGCAAAAATAATCATTTTACCTAAAATATTTCCTATAAATACCAAAAATCATAAACACAAGTCATATAAGGAAGATCATTATTGCCTATATCATTGACAAGTGGGCCATGACATCAACAATTGTTATGCATTTAAAAGTGTGGTCCAAGATGTTATCGACGAGGGAAAAATTCCCATAGACAATCCACCCATCTCATCTCATCAAAACCTTGTTATCCACCAGGACCATAATGAGGATGCTTAAGCTATCACACCTTCCCTAAGAAAAACAAAGGCTCCAAATGAGCCAAACTCCTTTGGTCAATTCAATCCAAAAAGCTCCAAATGGGACACCTCTTTGGTCAATTTAATCCAAAAGGCTCTAGGACACCCCTTTGGTCAATTCAATCAAAAAATATCCAAAGGGGTATCCCTTTGGTCATTTCAATCAAAAATATCCCAAAGCAACCTAACCCCTTTGGTCAAATCTCATTTCAAAATTCTCTAAAGTAGACATCCCTTTGGTCAATTCAATCTAAAATGCTCTAAATGGGACACCCCTTTGGTTAATTAAATTAAAAATACTCCAAAGGGAAGGCATCCCTTTATTCAAAAACCCCAAAATAACCTAACCCCTTTGGTCAAATCTCAGTTCAAAAGCCCCAAAGGCAACAAACCCCTTTGGTCATATTTAAATTCAAAAGGCTCTAAAGGAACTAAAATCCTTTGGTCACATTCAATCCAAAAGGCTCCAAAGTAACCAAACTCCTTTGGTCACATGCAATTCAAAAAGCTCCAAAGGAAAAAAAATCCTTTGGTCATAGTCAAATCCAAAATGCTCCAAGGGAAGAACACCCCTTTGGTCAAATCAGTTTAAAATATCCAAAGGCACAAAACCCATTTGGTCAAAAGATCCTTAAGTGAACCTTGTACCTAGTGATTTACTCTAGTCATATAGCGGTTGCAGCAACTAGTTATCCATGCAACTCGATAGGATGGATAGATCACCATAAGGACACTTTTTAATAATAATAATAATAATAATAAAATGAAAAAAATAGCTTAATCATTCACATTGCATTTCATACCTCAATTCATGCATCCGACTTTCATCGCATACATGCATTCATATCATTTGCATTCATTCGTATCACTTGTCGTATTAATCATCATTTGGTTAGTGTGGATAATTTTTAGCCCACAATGTCTTGTTACCTTAATCAAGGGCACCTTAGGTCAAACATTAGTCACCAATCCATCAGCCACAATAATTTACAACTTTCCTTATGATCTTTTAATGATTAAGGGGTCCACATAATATAGGATAGCTATTGTATAGTCATCTAAAATTATGATTATATGGCCACCAAATATTTTATGAACACCTTGTAATTATCAAAATATTGTAGGGAAACTACCACCACATCTTGCATAACATCTTGTTTGCTAAACAAAATATCGATGTTTTCAATCACTCAGCCACCCCTAGTTTTTTAAGCAACCTCCATTGAAAATTAGACAATCCTTAGGTGTTATAGGATGTTCTTGGTTAATCAAGGGTCCTCATGGACCATGCACATCAAAACATATTAAAACATTGTGAAGCCTAGGAATGATGAAGTCATGTGTTGTTGTTTCCATAAACCAAATGGTTACCCTACTCATCCAATTATGTGTATGGTCTAGAAAACTGAGAATTGGTAAAAGAAAAAACTCACCCTTCTCCTACTCCAAAAAAAAAAACTCCCTTGCTCTTCCACAAAATGAGCAAGTATCCAAAAAAGCATCCCAAAAGCAAAATAAAATTACCTTGCTCTTCTTCAAAACAATCAAGTCCCAAAAAAAAATATCTCTTGCTCTTCCATAAAATGAGCAAGTATCCCAAAAAGCATCCCAAAAGAAAAAAAAAAATCACCTTGATCTTCTTCAAAATGAGCAAGTCCCCAAAATAAATATCCCTTGCTCTTCCACAAAACAAGCAAGTATCCCAAAAAGTATTCCAAAAGCAAAAGCAAATCACCTTGTTCTTCCTCAAAATAAGCAAGTTCCAAAAACAAAATCCCCTTGCTCTTCTTCAAAATGAGAAAACCCCAAAAGTAATAAAAATCCCCTTTGCTCCCACACAAAATGAGAAAAAAAACCCAAATAAAATTTCAAAATCCAAAAAAAATGCAATAATATGGGAAGTGAGCTTGAATCACTGGAATTCTCAGTATTTTAAAAACCATGGGATGATACTTTTCACTAGCAATGGAATGAATGAAACCGACCTAACAATGGAGTAGCCTTACATGTGCTAACAATTTTATCACATTAGTGACCTTATTTTTTATAGACCTATGGATGCTCACAGATGAGCTAGCTTGTTGGTATAAGCTACCAATGGATTAGTCTGACTTTACTCATAATGAGAAATGAATATTCATTGCACACATAGTTGATCCTTGAGAAATATGAAACCACTAAGACAACATTAGCATCATACGTATTTGTGATATGAATAGATGAATTTGTTTGATATCACTAGGATGATGAGTTTGTTTGAGATCATTAGGATGTTTGAGTCTTTGCAAAACATCACTAGAATATTATACCTAAGGAAAAAAAATTCATAATAAAGCTTCCATTCCATACCACCATTGCATTGCCACATATATATCATAGTCCATTTTATCCTACAAAAGGTATACCAAAAGCAAAATAAAATCACCTTGCTCTTCTTCAAAATGAGCAAATCCCAAAAAAAATATCCCATGCTCTTCCACAAAATGAGCAAGTATCCCAAAAAGCATCCCAAAAGCAAAATAAAATCACCTTGATCTTCTTCAAAATGAGCAAGTTCCAAAAACAAATATCCCTTGCTCTTCCACAAAACATGAAAGTATCCCAAAAAGCATTCCAAAAGCAAAAGAAAATCACCTTGCTCTTCCTCAAAATGAGCAAGTTCCAAAAACAAAATCCCCTTGCTCTTCTTCAAAATGAGCAAACCCCAAAAGTAATAAAAATCCCCTTTACTCCCACACAACATGAGAAAATATCCCAAATAAAATCTCAAAATAAAAAAATGCAATAAGAAGGGAAATGAGCTTGAATCCCTAGAATTCTCAGTATTTTAAAAACCATAGGGGGATACTTGTTACCAGTAATGGATTGAATGAAACTGACCTGGAAATGGAGTAGCCTTAAGTTTGGTGACAAGTCTATCACATTAGTGACCATCTTTTGTATAGACCTATGGATTCTCACAGATGAGATAGCTTGTTAGAATAAGCTACCAATGGATTAGTCTATCCTTAATCATAATGAGAACTGAACATTCATTGCACACATAGTTGGTCCTTGAGAATTTTTAAACCACTAGGACAACCTTAGCATCATACGGATTTGTGAGATGAATAGATGAGTTTGTTTAAGATCACTAGGATGTTTTATTCTATGCAAAACATCCCTAGAACATTTATACTTAAGTTAAACAAAGTCATAATCAAGCTTCCATTCCATACCACCATTACATTGCCACACATATATCATAGTCCATTTCATCCTACAAAATGTAGTCAAATCAATACTACTGTATTGGTGCCCTTGATTAAGCAATAAAAGCAATTTTTTCTAAACAATGGTCCATAACTTCTTTGAATGATGATTAATAAGGCAAAATCATTCATTCATTTGCATACATCACCACCAATTGGATTCATTCATTAGACATTAATTTCATCACATGCACACACAAAAAAATCTGAATAATCCATCATTAAACATATACATGCACAATAACATCAACAACCAACTAGGGGGGTTCAAGGTCTCACACCTTCCCCATAGGTCACATCAAACAATCAAGAAACTTGGGGGATGTTCAATATATTACACCTACCCCAAAAATCACATTAAACATTTACATTTCAAATAATCCACAAGGTTCAGAAGGTTGCACCCTTTCCCTTTTGTCAAAGGTTGCAACCTTTGCCTCACATCCACAAACACAACACACCTAATTATATTTTCTTTCTCACATTCATAAATATGATTCACTAGATTAGATCCTCGAGTGAACCTTGTGTCTAGTAATATACTCTAGTCACCTAGCAATTGCAGAAATTAGTTATCTATGCAATCTGATAGGATGAGTAGATTACCATAAGGACACTCATCATTACATCAAATTAAAAGGCTCCAAAGGAACCAAAACTCCTTTGGTCACATTCAATTCAAAATGCTCCAAATAAACCACATCCCTTTTGTTAGTTCAAATCAAAAGACTCCAAAGGAGGCATCCCTTTGGTCAATTCAATTCAAAAGGATCCAAAGGAACCAAACCCCTTTGGACAAAAGATCCTCAAGTGAACCTCGTATCTAGTGATATACTCTAGTCACTTAGTGGTTGCAGTGACTAGTTATCCATACAATCTGGTAGGATGAGTAAATTATCATAAGGACACTCATCATTACATCAATTCAAAAGGCTTCAAAGGAACCAAGTTCCTTTGGTCAAATTCACTCTAAAAGGCTCCAAAGGAACCAAACTCCTTTGGTCACATTCAATCCAAAAGGCTCCAAAGGCACCTACACCTTTGGTCAAATTAATCCAAAAATATCCAAAGGTACCCCAATTCCTTTGGTCAAATTCAATATCAACAAGCCTTTCAAAACAATTGAAGTGCTATAATCTCAACTCCCTACAAAAGCCATGTAGTTTGACTGTTCCAAGAGATAGAGGTGTACAATTATCAATAATGGTTGAAATCACAAATGTAACAGGATTTTCCCTCTTCCACATTTGTGTAAGTTCTAAAAACACCCAAAGCAAGTACTCTTTGTCAAGTGACTCATCGTATTCATCACTTTTCATCTCCTCATCAACTCATTGCTTGAAGGGCTAGCAATATCTATAAATTCTAGTCTCAAATCAAGTCAATACTCATGACACTCAATGTTGAAAATTTCATTCATTCAAGAATCATTATCAAAGACTATCATACACCCTTTTTTCTATGGTAGATCACAAGGAAAAATATCAATCAAACAAAAATTTGGTATACCTAAAGCCTAAAGCGTACACTAAATCCTGTCTACCCATGGATGAAAGGTATGCCAAAATTAAGATCATCAATTTGTCAAAACTAATGATTCAAAAATGTGCATATTTTCCATGATTGGGGTAACCCACATTGACTTTTATTTGTGACCATATTACACAACTCCCCTTCAAATGCAAATGGCTTCAAAAACCCCTCAAATCAACACAAATGCATTCAAATCATCATCTTGCATCATCATCATCTCAAGTGAACCTTGTATCTAGTGATTTACTTTAGAAACCTGGCGATTGTAACAATTTGTTATCCATGCAATCCAGTAGGATGGGTAAATTACCATAAGGACACTTATTCAAAATCATTTCATATCATCATGTTTAAAATTAAATCAATTTGGTCCCTCAATTTTCAAGTGACTTGCATTCAAGCAAATTTGCCCAAGGTTGTCATTGACGCATTCTTTGTGGGGTTACAAAATATGACAAATTCATAATTTATCACTTTCCATTAAGTATTTTGATACAAACACTAGGACAATGGGATCCTAGGGTTATTGGTTCCTTTACTTCATCATCTTGCATGTCAATCATACCAAAAGGTAAATTTGTGACAACACAGGTCCACCCCAAACTTGGGGCATCCAACTTGATCTTAATTTCCAACATTTGCATCCATAAAATTCATCCCTTTTCATCATTCACATTTGGTCAATTGGCTTATGGATTTCATTCTTCACCCATTCACCAATTTATGGGGTAAGCTAAAATAAAAAAATTCAAAAGTTATTCATGCTTTGTGTCAAAATGATTTGAGTCCATTTATCCATCCAATAAGGATAGGTGTATCTTGTTTTTGCACCGCATTCTATTTTACACAACAAGGTACAAAAAGGGGCCTCTGTAGATACAAAAAACTAGGTACTTACAAAGACCCATATGCATAATAAAATATATACCTAAATCCAAACTTAGGCATATAAATCTTGCACACTAAAAGTATTTTCAAAATTTTCTAAATTTAGAAAGCCTACCTAGGATGCCCTACTTAGCCACTAGACACGTGTCTTGGCCACATCACCACCATCCATTTTACACATCTCACACACTAATGTCACCCTTTTTCCTTCACATGGTACATCCCTTACACCTAACTCCACTTGATCCTACTCATTAGCCACATCACTCTAGTTAAGCGAGACAACCTAGGTGACTCACTATAACTACCCCTTTCATTTGGTAGCCCTAGATTGACACTGGGTAATCTTGGATTGCGACCTCCATTTCCCTCCAAAAATCCTAATGGGCCTATAAAGGCATCTTTACCCTAGAAACCAAAGGAGAGTTTGAAATAAGATACCATCAAGCTACCAAAATCACACCAGGATATCACATGCATCCCAAGGAGATCAAAGACTCGAATCCATGTAGTGCCATTTTTGAAGCTTTATATCATACAACCTCAATCATATTCCCATGGTTACACAATCACAACCACCCTCCCATGGTTTCCCAACCACACCTGTGCACTCACAGTTACCCAAAATGCATCAGAGTCGTTAACAACAGAGATCGGTAAGCAAAAATTTGTCAAGGCATGTAGGTTTAATTTTTATGTTTTTTGCATTACATTTTAGGTTTTTACAAGCATTCGTTCATGGGTTTTTATTGCATTGGTTTTCAATCATATATACAGGTGCTACTAAACCCTTTTTTTTAATTATGTGTGTAGGAGATAGGTATTTGAAGAGCTATTGAAGCTAAGAGTGGCCCTATATCCAAGATAAAAAAAGCCCACTCACCCTTGGAGCTATAGAAGAGGAGCAAAGAACATCCTTTCATTTGCTAGAGAGTTGGAAGACCCCCATTAAAAGAATTGTAGTTTAATAAGAAAGAATTGTAATATCTCCCCAATATTTGGGGTAAAGAATTATAAATTTGGTAGATTCAGACTCCCTTGTATCAATAATACAAAAAAAGTCATTTATTACATTGTAATATCTTATGTTCGTTTCATGTGTTTAGTGTTCACTTCTTTTTTCTACATTTTTAGAAACCAAAATCTAGGCATTTCCATTCACCCCAAAATCTTGGATAATAAAATTATATGCCTAAGTCTAAACTTAGGTGTATAAATCCTGCACATTAATCTATTTTCTAGAATTTAATAAATCTAGGAAATGTCCCCCTAGGATGCCCTGTGTCTCCTCATGACACATATCTTAGCCACCACTACCCCTCACCTTGCCACATCTCACACCTCAATCCACACCTTAGTCCACTTACACCTACCCTTATGCCACCACTCCACTTAAGTGAGACACTCTAAGTGACTCACTACAACTACCTAGGATAGGTGGTTACCTAGTCCTTGCCACTTGGCAACTCTGGCTTTCCACCTATCTTTTCCCTTCAAAATCCAAAGTTACCTATAAAATAAACACCATCCCATCAAACAAATAAGGCTGAAATAAGATACCATTAGTTTGTCAAAATCATGCTAGGAGCTTGCACGTATGCCAAGGAGATCGAAGACTCGATGCCCTATATTCCCCTTCTTTAAGCTTTCTACCATCCAGCCTCAACTATCGGCATGTGGTTACACAATCACAACCGCTTATCCCGTGGTTTCCTAACCACCCTCCCATGGTTTCCCAACCACACCCACACACCCACGATTACCCATAACACATCAGAGCCATTAAAAACAAATATTGATAAGAAACATTTTGGCAAGGCATGTAGGTTTAATTTCTATGTTTTCTACATTACATTTTTTGTTTTTGCAAGCATTCATTCAAAGGTTTTATTGCATTATTTTTAAATCACATATACAAGTGTTGCTAAACCCTTGTTTGCATTTCATGTGTGTAGGAGATAGGTGTCTGAAGAGTTATTGCAGCTAAGAGTGGCCCCACTTATAGGATACAAAATCCCACTCACCTTTGGACCTGTAGTAGAGGAGCGAAGAACACCCAATAATTTGCTAGAGAGTTGGAAGACCACCATTCAGAGCATTGTAGTTTAAGAAGAAAATATTGTAATATCTCCCCCAAAACATTAGGGTAAAACATTGTAAATTTGGGAGATTCAGGCTCCCCTATATCAATACAAAAAAAAATTATTTATTACATTGCAATCTCTTATTTTCATTTCATGTGTTTGGTGTTCGTAAATAAAAAGAAAAAGAAAAAAAATAATAATAATTATAACCTAAAACAATGTGCATGGCATTATGTTTCCATTTCATCTAGTTTGCATCTAGTTTTCCTATTCATATTACATTATTGCTTTTCATACCTTGCATGGTTTTCTTGACATTCTATTCCACTTGCATTTTTGATTGTCATGATTGCATTACTACTTGTTCATACTTGCATGGCTGCTTGATCATATAGATTCTTGGGGAGTTTGCAACAATGGCAAGTGATGACACTTAGTTAGGTCATAGCTCACATGCATTGCACTCTCACTAGGACTCTAATACCTAGAAAACCTGCAACCTAGGGCCCACTATGCATTTCCATTATTGCATCCACCTATCTCATATTCTTCCTTATTCCTTGACCTTGAAAGTTTCCATTTATTATATCTCTCTAAATCAAGGGATATGATTCTTATTTTGCTCCATTGGCCTTGTCCATACACTGTATTGCACACACCAAACCCCTATTGGGTAGTACTCACTTTATAATATCATTTAAATCATTTTTAGCATCCCATAATGGATAGCTCCATGGTTACAAGCGGGGGGTAGCCTCCATTCAACCATTTGTGAGCATACATCCCAAAAAGTATATCTCTTTTTTTGACCATATTAGTGAGCACTACATCCATGGTAGGTACATCTCCACATTTTACATCTTTACAAGTCAATAATCCTCACATGATAGCTTCATGAACACACACGAGGGATAGAATCCATCTCGATCATCTGTAAGCATATATCCTCAGAGGATTTTGTTCTTTTTCTTTGGCATTTCAGAGCTTTGTTTTCATTTACCCATGCATTTCATTTAAGTTTGTATTTTAGATGCATTACATTTAGTTAGATCCATACCATTCCATATCATTAATTTAGATTCATTCACTGCATTCATAATATTTGTGTCTACAATGCATACAAAAATATAAAAAATTATAAAAAATATGTAAAAGCAATCATACATAAGCACACACATTGCACCATAAACACATAAATAAACTATAGATAGTATTACTTGATAGCACTAAGTGTGTGTTATCAAGTCGGTATGCCACAATAGAGAGCTTGACATACTTGACCATCCCTAGGGATGCATGCCACAATATAAAATTGAAATGTCATCCCAATACCAGCCCTAGTTGTGCAAGCCTACTCTCTTTGCTCTACCTATTGGATGTGGTGGATGAGTCATGTTCATAGATCATGATATAGATCATGAATGTGACTACAACTAACTCTGTGATCATTGAGACAATGGTTATGATACCCTTTGATCATCTAGGATTGTATGGTAATAGTTCATCTAGTAGTGGGTCACACTTCGTACTGTCATCTTATATGACTCCCTTATCCTCTATAGCTTCATTAGTAGCAGGTGGCATCCCTCACCCTATTGGTTTTCTACCACAACAACCATACCCTCCACCCAGGCCTACCAACCTATCTCCCCTCTAAGGCACTCCACCTAAGCCCATGCCACATCTCACTTCACTCAATCCTGGTCCAGTACACTATGGATGGACTCCATCTCCACCTGCATTGTTGCTACCATGTCTCACAGCCCCTCTACTTCCCCTAGACCTATCACATCAAGTTCTACATATGTCATAGTAGGCGTAACCCTAGTAGGTCATCCTCCTCTTGAATCAAATATCATGGTGGCACCCCTTGCAGACATCACTATATCCACCTAAACTTGTACTCATGGTGGTCTAGATGGGACTATACCTCTTTGCTACCTCTTTATGGCACATCGAGTGGCCTCTCGAAGCCCCAACTACACTCATTAGCTCATCACCTGGTATCTCTACACTAGTACTGGTGGGGATATCCTTAGGGGTATAATGCTCTAAACCATCTCCTATACTTGAGGGCCACCCTTATGTCATCCACTATTGGATCCACATATAGTGGGTCATCCATGTCTTCCTCTACCCACCTCACCACATCAGGAGTTCCTTCGCATCCTGGGGTATCCCTCATTACTCGTCACAACTAGTAGTATCCTAGGTCTAGAATCTCCTATAGAAAATTGAATTGGGATTGTACTTGGTCAAACCTAAATAGCTTCCACTTGCCCTTCTCAATGATGAACCACCAGATCCTCCTCACTTGAGCCAACTCATTTTTGTCCTCCCTCTAGCCTAGGTATAGATACCATTGAACACCATATGATATGGTGCTACCATATCTCATCTACCACCCACCTCCCTAGTGGAAAGACTCCAATGTATTGCCTGTGCCCACACTCATAGATTCAAGCCCACATATATGCTATTGGCCACTCCATGATGGGTAGTGGTCTTGGTAGTGCATTCGGTCTCCACATCGCTATGTGCTCCCAACATCACACCTATAGCAATGTCATATAGATCATTCCCATATACTACTTGTACATGATGTTGTGTAACATAATATATAGGTTGGCAAGCACATATGGTCCCCATGCAAATATAACCCCCTGATATTTCATGTTTATAACTACTCCTTCCAGAGCCTATGGTAAGTGTTGCCTACTGTAATGACACACTAACATCCCCACCACCACTATGCATAGTATGAATATAAGAAGAGGTTAGCTTAAAGTGAAAGAAGATAGGACCACTAAAAATTAGTATAAGAACAATCATGTGGTTGGTTATGGGGTAATGAATAGTAGGCATGCTAACAATGTTGTTAATACTCTACAAAATATGGTTCTTAACCAACCCCAAAAACCACCACAAAGGAATTTTACGAGACTCAACACGCCTATGAATATGGTACTTCAGTATCTTTTAGAAGCTAACATGATTGAATAAGGAAACATGATACCACAATTGATTGGTATAAGCTTGGTCAATATTGTGAGTATCATAGAGTGGAGGGACACTGGAAAAACTCTTGTAAGAGGTTGAAACATGTGGTTAAAGACCTAATTGATGAAATATAACTTATCATAGAAGGTTCTCGATCCAATATTCTAACAAAAAATAAAACCCATACACAACAAGAACCCACAACAAATCAATATATGGGGATCTTCCAAGATCCTCTCCCCAATCATGGTCAACAGGTAACTAATCAAGTGTCGTATCAGAATGTGTCATCTCCCTATGATAATATGGTTGGTATGATAACAATAACTACAAGACAACAAGCATAGAATCAATAGACTCAACATTCTTAGAAGGAGATGAGTTATTCATCCAATCCACATTCAACCTAAAGTCTCCTTCAACATTTAACAATAATTAACTAGTAACTCGACCAAGATCTCCCTCTTGGAGCCTTTTTAAATTTCTCATATTCATAGGGAATCTTTGTTGAAACTTCCAAGACAACAATCTATTCCTTAAGATATTTTCCCTAGTGCTATAGCTAATGTCGTAAGTTCTCTTAGGATACATAATATCAAATTCTCGAATGATGATATGCCTTCCTCAGACTTACAAGAGTATTCTTACCTCTAAATTACTACATTTATTGGAAAAAAATTTATCAAGAGGATTTTTATTGATAATGGTTCTTCCCTCAATTTATATACCTATCAATTCTTAAAAAAGTTTGGATTAAAATATGAAGACTTAACCAAATATGACATCATCATCAAAGCTTTCAACAATGAGTCCCAAGAAGCTTACGGTGTTATATCCCCCCCCTTAGGGTTGGACCTAAGATCTTATATACCTTTTTCTATATGGCGTCTTTCCTTGCATCTTTTATTCTTCTTATCAGATGCCCTTGGATTCATGTGATGAGGGTGGTCCCTTCTAATTTTACCCAATTGAATTTCGAATCTAGAGATCAACTGATCATCATTCCAGGTGACCCTCACCCATTCAAATATTATTTTATGGTTGAGCAAGCTCAATATAATCTAAATTTGTGTCCTTCAATTTTCTCATCTCACATAACCAGGCAATATAAAAATATAAATGTGAGTGAGGAACCTCTCATCAATGTTTCATCATAGGATCAAGTTAATTCATTTCTTCAAACACCTCTTTTGGATCTTGCCAAGCTACCACCTTCACCAAGGATATGGGTTTACCTTGTTAGAAGGGTGAAGTCATACACATTGGCACATGTACCTTTACCTTCAAAGACACGTCCCTCAAAGAAAATATTCATGGTAGCAACCCTTAACCTGTAGAGCGTTATTTTGTCCATTGTTACCTATCCAATGGTTACCCACTTTCCAAGAAAATCATATCTAGTATGGGATATATATAGGTAAAGGTTTAGGGCCACAATATAAGGGTATTCAAGAACCCTTGGATGTTAAGGTTTGGCCTGGGAGGTGTGGTGTTGGCTACATCCCTAAAAAAACCTAACCTTTATCCTTTTATAATGATGATCATCTTGTTACTTATGCTGAATATTTAGATCATTAAATCTTGGAGTGGAGTGATGAGGATGAGGGACCCCATTATCCCTCAAATATTCTATTTTGCAATATGGTAACCACTGGGCATCCCGATTTTAATGAGGCCCTAAATAAGGATGGTAAATAAAGTATCCCTTGTGATATAGCTTATACAAATACCTCTCATAATAGCTTCTCCTTCAATGGGTTTGTCACTTGTGTTACACATGTTAAGTCTTCTTGTTCTTGAGAAACCCTTCTTCCTCTTTATAGGGACCTTGCAAAGTTGTTGAATGCTCCTCCTTTTATCAAAAAATATGGTACAGTCAGAATTTACACTAAATTTTGTGTAGCATCTTCCAAATATTATACTTTGAGAGGTTCCCTTCGTGATGAGAATCATGAAGATTTTTCCCATAATAGTCCTTTATTTTATAGGTTAGATCCTTGCACCACCATCATGTTTGTTAAAATAGGTGGTACACTCAGATTTTGTGTCAACTTTAAAAATCAATTGTAGACACCAAAACCTAGGCACTTACAAAGCCCCATTTGCATAATAAAATATATGCCTAAGTCCAAACATAGGCATATAAATCTTGCATATTAAAAGTATTTTTTATATTTTCTAAATCTAGAAAATCTACCTAGGATGCCCTATCCACCCACTAGACATGTGTTCTGGCCACATCACCACCACTCCTTTACCACATCTCAAACACCCATGTCACCCTTGCCCCTTCACATGGGATATCCCTCACACCTTACTCCACTTGAACCTACCCATAAGCCACAACATTCCAATTAAGTGAGACAACCTAGGTGACTCACTATAACAACACCTTTTATTTGGTAGTCTAGAATTGAAACTTGGAAATCGTGGCTTGACATCTCCATTTCCCTCCAAAATTCCTAAGGGGTCTATAAAGGCACCTTTACCCCATCAACCAAAGGAGGACCTAAAAAAATATCGTCATCAAAATTATGCTAGGAGCTTGCACACATCCTGAGGAGATCAAAGACTCAAAGCCCTGAAGTACCCCTTTTAAAGATTTCTACCATCCAACCTCAAATTCCTGCTTATGGTTACACAGTCATAACCACCCTCCTATGGTTGTCTAACCACTCTCCTATGGTTTTTGAGCCACATCCGTGCTCCCGCGGTTACCTAGAGCACATCAAAGCTATTAACAATAGAGATCGGTAGGAAAAAAATTGGCAAGACATATAGGTTTAATTTCCATGTTTTATGCACTGCATTTTTGGTTTTTGCAAGCATTCATTCAAGGGTTTTATTGCATTGGTTTTCAATCACATATACAGGTGCTGCTAAACCTTTTCTACATTTTGTGTGTGCAGGAGACATGTATCTAAAGAGCTATTTTAGCTAAGAGTGGCCTCGCTTTGACGATACAAAAGCCTACTCAACTTTGGAGTTGGAGTAGAGGAGTGAAGAACACCCAGTAATTTGCTAGATATTTGGAAAACCACCATTTAGAACATTGTAGTTTAATAAGAAAGAATTATAATATCTCCCCTGAAACATTTGTGTAAAGCATTATAAATTTGGGAGATTCAGGCTCCCTTGTATAAATACAAAGAAAAATTATTTATTATATTGCAATATCTTCTTTTTTTTCTTGTGTTTGGTGTTCATTTATTTTTTCATCATATGCATAATAAAATATATGCCTAAATCCAAACTTAAGCATATAAATATTACACATTAAAAGTATTTTGCTAATTTTCTAAATTTGGAAAATCTACCTAGGATGCCCTACCTACCCACTAGACATGTGTCTTAGCCACATCACCAACACCCCTTTGCCACATCTCACACATCCATTTCACCCTTATCCCTTCACATGGGATATTCCTTACACCTCACTCGACTTGCACCTACCCGTTAACCACATCACCCTAGTTAAGTGAGAAACCCTAGGCGAATCACTATAACTTCCCCTTCCACTTGACAGACTTAGCTTACCACCTATCTAAAATCAAAATTTTTAAAAGTCATTCATTCTTTGTGTTGAGAATATTTGAGTCCATTTATCCATCTAATAAGGACAAGTGTCTCTTGTTTTTGCACCTCATTGTGTTTTACATAATATGATACAAAAAGGAACATCTGTAGAAACCAATACCTAGGCACTTACAAAGAACCATATGCATAATAAAATATATGCCTAAGTCAAAAATTAGGCATATAAATCCTGCACATTAAAAGTATTTTCTAAATTTTTTAAATCTAGAAAATCTACCTAGGATGCCCTGCCTACCCACTAGACATGTGTCGTAGCCACATCACCACCACCCCTTTACCACATCTCACACATCAATGTCACCCTTGTCCCTTCACATGGGTCATCCCTCACACCTCACTCCACTTTCACCTACTCATTAGCCACATCACCTTAGTTAAGTGAGACACCCTAGGTGACTCACTATAACTACCCCTTCCATTTGGCAACCCTAGATTGCCACTTGGTAATCCTAGCTTGCCACCTCCATTTCCCTTCAAAAATTCCAAGGGGCCTATAAAGACACCTTTACCCCATCAACCAAAAGGGAGACTAAAATAAGATATCCTAGGGCTACTAGACATACCAGGAGCTTGCACACATCCCGAGGAGATTGAATACTTGAAGCTTCAAAGTGCCCTTTTTGAATCTTTCTACCATCCAACCTCAACCACCCACTTGCAATTACACAATCACAACTACCCTCTCACGGTTTCCTAACCACCCTCCCATAGTTTCCTAGCCACACCCGCATGCCCATAGTTACCTAGAATGCATCAGAGCCATTAACATCAAATATCAGTAAGAAAAATTTTGGTAAGGTATGTAGGTTTAATTTCTATGTTTTATGCCCTGCATTTTAGGTTTTTGTAAGCATTCATTCAAGGGTTTTATTGCATTGGTTTTAAATCACATATACAAGTGCTACTAAACTCTTATTTGCATTTCATGTGTGCAAGAGACAGGTATCTGAAGAGCTATTGAAGCTAAGAGTGGCCCTACATCCAGGATACAAAAGCCCACTCACCCTTGGAGCTATAGCAGAGGAGCGAAGAACACCCAATCATTTTATAGAGAGTTTAGAAGACCACCATTTAGAGCATTGTAGTTTAAGAAGAAATCATTGTAATATCTCCCCAAACATTGGGGCAAAGCATTGTAAATTTGGGAGATCCAAGCTCCCTTGTATCAATAATACAAAGAAAATTTATTTCTTACATTGCAATCTATTCTGTTCATTTCGTGTTTTTGGTGTTTGTTTATTTTTTCTATAGAAATGATTATCATGGTGGGACACCCAAAGGGTTCTATTTTTGATGCCTTGCTTTTTCTTTCTTACTGATTTCTTTGTTTTTTATTGTTATAAGTTTTTAGATATGAGCTACAAAGATCAAGGATTGAATGTGAAGATCTCAAAGCCTATTTTGACTTGATCCTACACCTGAGGAATCAAGAGCATGTGGTTACAAACCTGAAAAACCATAGACTGGTAGTTGGAATTCTACAAAACCGTGCACTGGTGGTTGGAACCCTACGAAACCATGGACTGGTGGTTGGACAAGTAGGAGGGAGAGATGAAAGAACCACAGGTCCATACATTTAAAATCCTCTCTTTATTTTTCTTTAAAATTTCATTAAGAAAATAAAGGAATCTTTTTCTTTTCGATCCTATTTTTTGTATGCATATAGGTTTTAGGCTAGGTTTAAATTAAAAAAATAAAGGTAATAAAAAATTACATTTTAGATTAGATACTATATCATTTGCATTGTATGGATAGGGACATTCCAGGCATCTTTCTTTGGGATTTCATCTTAGTCTATTTTAGTTTTGACATACAGTTGTAATCGTGGACTGGCAGTTGGAGACTTCCAACCACATACCCATGGTTTTGTAACCACATAGTGATGGTTGACCAGACATAACTACCTAGTGGTGGTTGAATCTATACTTCAGTACCCTTACAAGCTTGGTTTGGAATTTGCCTTTGGGTCCATGATCTTTTACTAATTGTACCTATCTATTTTTTTCTTCTACATATAGGCTATAATTAAAATTGCATTTTAATTTGCATCACACCATAATAAACAAAACCCTCACACACTTACACACAAACATTGGTAAGGTTAGATTTCACCATCAACCCTCAATCATTACCCTATTATTTTGTCCAAGGTTAGTGTAAGAACCATCATATCCATGGAAAATAACATGAATTCCTCTTCGAAGGCTGTATCATTGACCATGGTGAACTAGGTGAGGATTGGTAGTACCTAGGCTCCCTCATCGGACTTGGACTTCATCACCAAGCCTTGATGGGTTTCACAACTTGGATTTCATCACCAAGTTAGTGTGTGATAGTATATGGGTTAAATACTTAGTTCATTATAGGGTCAACATTGCACTTTCATCTATAAAAACAAAAACAAAAAAAATCAAAATCTTTTCAAAACTAAAATAAAAAATCATCAAAAAATTGCAAAAAATTAAAAATAAATTTGTTTTTTTGTTTAATTTGCATGTTGTTTTCTTGTTCTTTCACCACATATTCAAACATGTATCTTCACACTTTTCAATTCATCCCACCCTTAGCATTTGGTAATAACCCATAGTCAAGCTAGAAAGCTAGCCCATGTTCAGAATCAGTTACCCTCATCCATGGAGTTTTGACCTCACTTATCTCAAGCCCCTACCATTTCAGTAGTAGGGCAAGTCAATATAGCCCCTACTGTGTCTTTGAACTTGAATTTTGGACCATCTAGTGGTACCCCATTTTGGACACATATATGATACAAATAGATACTCATGCAGCCATTCTCAAAACTCTTAGGAGTGAGCCACCTGTAGCACCCTAAAATTGGCGCAGTAAAACTTAGTAAATAATTAAAATTACCTTAGTAATAATTCAAATTCAAATTTCAACCCCAAAACCGCTCCCAAACCGCTTGCTACCCGTTTCCTTGTTTTTCGTGCCATTTTTAGAGTTTGTTTCATCCGTTATTGGAAGATATCGCCTAAGATCGAACGATTTCATCTAGAGCAGAACATCCAGACGATTTTGTCCCAAAACTAATTTTTCATAATTAGCTTCTGTTTCAACAGACTTCTCTAACTCGGGCAGAGACGCGTCTGCACCGTTAGAGTCTCCCCCATTGGAGATCTCCCAAAATGGGATGATCTCCAACCTCCCAACCTCTTTCCTATGCCTATTTAATCTTAGGCCCTCCCCTTGACATCCCCCCTGGCTGAATTTTTTTGTACTTTAAGTTTTACATGCTTCAGGATATCCTAGATTATTGTTCGCCTTTGTCCCTTTTTGAATTTTCTTGCAGGAACTTTGTTATTCTTCGACTGAGCAAAGCTCGGATCGTCGCAGATGATCCTGTCCAATTCGAGATGATTTCGTACCAATCCGAGATGATTTCGACTGTAGTCAACATTGGGGGCAATCAGTGCCCAAAGTTTGCGTTTCTTTACTCTTTTTTGTTGTTTTGCTTTGCATTAGTTAAGCTTATTACTGCTTTGCATCTTGGAGTTCACCTCATGTAGCCTAGATGCATAATAAAGTCAAAGTTAGTCATTAAAACCATGCATTTTACTTAATTTGTTATCTAAAGTTGTCATTCTAGCATTCATACTTTCATTTCTATCATTTTCCCTTGCTTTTGCAATTGTATTTTTTGTTCTTGGTATCCATTTCTGCAATTGCAGGTCTCTGATGAATTCGTCAGATCTCAGACGATCCTGTCAGATCAGAGACGATCCTGTCAAATTCTAGATGATCTGGACTGCTTCAAAAATTAGAATCTCCATCAGACATCCGGATCAGGTATGGCTCTTTAATCTAGCTTATTCTCTCTATTTTCTGTTCAAATCTGTTTCCTGTATTCATTTAATTTGCATTTTCATAATAGAACAACTTAGATTCATTTGGCCAAACCTAGGACTTGGATGTTTAAAGCTAAAATTGAACACATTAAACTCATTCCCAACCTAGGCGTGGAAACTGCCACTAAACGTTTCCTGGTGAACCCCACCATCCATCAAAAAATCACCTTAATACCCCTCCCCCGAGAGGCGGGACCTTCAAAGGGCCTCTCAGTCCGAGGTACCGTCCCATCCTTTTCCCATCCTCCTTCTGGGCACGGATCCTTTAGCCTGAAGGTAAGGATGCAAAAAATTTGGAGCGATACATTTTGGTGAACCCGACGTGAAACTAAAACCTTTTGAAAACAAAAAAACAAAAACAAAACAAAAATATAGATGCATTTAAAATCATTAGAAAACTACTAAGTTGCATATCATGTCTAGATGGTAGCTCCTAAGAAAAGACTAGCAAGTCACTATAAATGTTGCAAATCAATTAATAGCCATAGAAGTTAATTATGTGCTTAGTGTGCTTGAAATAGATAGAAACCAACTTCTGTGGAAAGAACTTGATAGGAGGCTAGGTGTCATTTCATCTAAATCAACCGAACTTAGACAAATCAAGAGGTTTGCCCTAGATAGGATCCTGGATCCTCATCAACTCATTTTTTATCATGAACTTCAGAGAGCCTGCCATAGGTGGTTAGCTTATAGGAGAGCTCTTGTGTCTTCAGAATTGTTCACCTTCGAGGAATACCTCGAGAACGCAGCTGTTATACACCAATTCCTAGGTCATGTAGAAGATCAAGAGGTCATTCTTACGGATAGGGAAATATGGAATAGAGTTCCTAGGGCTATGTTATATCGAGAGTATTGCCACGAACTTTATTTCTACCAACCGAAATCTGAGACAGATAATATCACTATAGCACTTTTTGTCAAATTCTTGAAAGAAAATTTTCAATTTGAAGAAGAACACTTCATGACTCCTGAAGAACTCGAGCCCATTAATGATATTTATAAATTGTTTATAGAAAACTAGATCATTGCTTTCATTATTATTATTTCTTGCATTTAGTGTGTTGTTTGTTATCTTTATAATATTGTTACAAAAACAAGAAAAACCAAAACATAACAAAAACCAAAAACATTTTATTTCAAATACTATAGTAGGTATATAATTAAAATATATACCTCTTAAGCTTGTTGCATATATATATATATATATATATATATATATATATATATATATATATATATATATATATATATATATATATATTTGCTGAAATCTAAATTTAACCACAATGCCTAAACTTAGGAGTGGTAAACAAACCGAAGAAGAAGGAGAAGATTGGTTAGGAGACAAAACAAAAAACCCAAATGTCCTTCCTGAGGAATCAATTTCGGAAGGAGAAACTCTAGAACAGCCAGAAGATGACCTGGCTGAAGAAAATGAACAACAAGAAAATCTTAAAGAGGAAGGATCCTCATCCCCTAGAATAGCTCCAGATGGAACTATTGCTTTTGATAATTTAGATCATTTCTAGAAATTTTTCAATAATAACATTGGTGCTCTTAATATGGCAGTTCGTATTGATAAAGGACAAATTAGTGACACTCAAGCAGCCATGGAACATATGTTTGACATACACACTAATCCCTTGTCTTTCATTGATCAAGAAAGTGATAAAGCTGGACCATCCAATAGAGATATGGTCACTATGATTCAGAACATGCCAAAACAACAGGTTACCCAACCCCCTAAGGAACCTGTTATTGAGCCTAAAATCATTCCCACACAAAAGAAACCTTCATTCACTGCTTTACTTCGCCAAACTATTGATCAATATGCTTCAAGTAGACAAAAACCTAAAATGAAGCCAAACACCAATTTTCAACAATCGGGCATACAACATAATACAACTTCAAAATTTCTTCATAACACCCTTCCTACCAACAATTTATACAATAGCAATATAGCATCTAATCTCCATGTCCCTCCATCATATGCTCACAAATCCCATATTAATGCCCTACCGAATCAATATGGTGGGCAAACCAGTAATCTGGAAGCCATGGTGAAATAGTTAGCTTCGCGCATGGACCAGATAGATCCCTACCGTCCCTCGTACAATTATCGAGAGATATGTAGTCAACCTCTGGATCCCATAGTTGTAGCACAACCATACCCTAAACACTTTCCCATGCCCGTCCTGCCTATATATAAAGGAACCGAAGATCCCATAGAGCATCTTCGCATGTTTAGGATAGCATGTCATGATATATCACATGATGACTTGCTATTACTAAAAATGTTCCCAAAAAGTTTAGGAGGAATGGCATTAGAGTGGTACTATCAATTGCCCACTCATTCTTTGAGAAATTTTGAAGAAACAACTGAATCTTTTGTCCATCAATTTAGTGCCTACATCGAGAGGCATGTCACCATTAAAGATTTGTACAACTTAAAACAAGACAAAGATGAATGTTTTGCTGATTTCTTAGCCAGATGGAGGCAGTTGATAGGAAAACTGCACTTTGTGCTACCTTATAGGGAAATGTTGGACATTTTTATTAATAATTTACAAGAACAAATATCTTATGAGTTATCAATTGCCACCTTAACTACCTTCGATCAAGCTATAGACTTAGCTCGAAGGGTAGAAGATGCTCTCATTAGAAGAGGTCAGCTCAAAAAGAAAGATGATGAGAAAACATCTAGAAATCAGTATAAAAACAAACAAGTTGTAGGTGACGGAGTCACCGATAGTAGAAACGTTGCTAATATCAATACAACGAAGACAACAAAAAAATTTATATTAAAACCTCCCGATAAACCTCCTCGAGAATTTACTAGATTGAATCAACCTTTATCAACCATTCTTCCTCAATTATTAGCACGAGGCTTGATTCAATTACCAGCTATCCGGGAACCTGATCCAACTATACCCGGATACAGAGCTGATTTACATTGTGACTTTCATAGAGGACCTGGACATGCTACAAATTCTTGCAAAATATTGAAACATAAAATACAAGATTTGATTGATAATAATGAAATGGAGGTGCAAGCCTTCCAACCTAAACAAAATGCTCCTAATAATGCTCAAAAGACCATTCCCCAAAATCAGAATCAAAATGCTAATCAATCATTAGATATATTTCAACATCCTTTACCAAAACATGGTAAAGAAGTGGCCAATCAAATCGAACATCATAATGTTCCCCCTCCTACCCGATATGTAGGGACTATTAGCGGACAATTATCTGTTCAGGATCCTCAAATATTTGGCACAACCTTATCCATGGTCACGACCAGACCCCTACATAATATTCAAACTCCCGATCCTAGTGATGTAGAATCAGATATTGAAAGTGAAATAGACATCACCTCAAACCAATCGAATAGTTCTGAAAATGAATCAGATCCTATTCAACCCATCACAGATGCTATGGTTCCAGAAGAACCATTTCCTAGAAGAGTTACTACTCGACCCTCTTCTAATCAGTTCCTTCCTAATGAACAAGCCATAAACGCTCAACCAAGACCAGTTCAACGTCTTCAATATAACATTGTGGGTACCATCGGAGTTGTTACCGGAACAACAGGCTCAAAACTCTCAACAAGATCAAACTCAGAATGATGGATCAGCTCCATTTATTTTGAAAAATCCCAATAAAGGGAATCATATGTCTAATGTTCAACCAAAACCTCCTTACAATATTAATGAACAATTATCCAATACTACAACCATAATTTCCCTTTTGGACTTGTTAAGATCTTCTCCTACCCATAGGGATGAGTTAATGCTTACATTAAGCCAAATGATGGTACCTCAAAATATTCAACCCGAAGCCATGTCCAATACTATCATCACTCGAGAAGTTGATTGTATTGACTTTCGGGATAAAGATATCCCACAACATAGTTTACATAAGGATAACCCCTTATATATTACTCGCTCTAATTGGAGATGTAGTTGTTAAAAGAGTCTTGATTGATAATGGTTCATCTCTAAACATTTGCACTTTTGACTTCTACCAACGATTTGGGTTTAGAAGTGATGAAATGAAGAAAACTGACATGATTATCAAAGCTTTCAATGACGAGACACAAGAAACGTGTGGAGTCATTACCTTACCCTTGCAAGTTGGTCCTAGAACCCTAGATACAACCGTGTTTATTGTACATTGCCCAACGTCATACAATATACTTTTGGGTCGCCCTTGGATCAATGCGATGCGAGCGGTTCCTTCCACTTTACATCGATGTGTTAAATTTGAATTTAAAAATCAGTTGGTCACTATCCATGGTGACCCTAGACCCTTTGATATGTGTGCTTTGGCAGAACCTGTTGGAGTGCAATTTTGCCCTGCTCTGTCATCCACACATCCTAATTCTTATTTTTCATCTAAACGTGTGAAACACACACACATAACCTCATCTACCCCATCAACTACACCTATACATTTAACTCAACCATCTTCTGAACAAACCACACTAAAACCTCAAAAAGATCTTCAATCCACAACCAATCCTTCATGTTCTATCCCTATAATTTCAAAACCTATAGACCCATTTATTGACACCTCCACATTATCAACATCTATCATACCTTCCACATCTAAAGATATAGGGAATGATCCTTCTACATCTTATGCTCTTTCTGATGAACTTTTACCGGATTTATCCACAATCTTAATATCAGAAAAAACAAATGCTTTTATGCAAGATTCAATTCTTTTAAATAACTTGCCGCCATCTCCTCGTACTTTGGGCCTCCCACAACCTATGGGAAGTACTTACCAAGTCGGGAGTTGTGCTTTTATTTATAAAGGATATGATTGGGGAAGAATACCCAAGAATATCAAAACTCATCATGAGGGATATGCCCGATGTTATTTTGCTAATGAATATATTAAAGCTAAGCCCATAATGCTTAAAATGGGCTATAAAGGGAAAGGCTTGGGACCTTTCCAAAATGGTATGAAAGAACCTATTGAGGTAGAGCCATGGCCCGCCCGATGTGGTGTGGGCCTATTTCCTAGTAAGGGTCAACCCTTCCCTTTTGAAGATGATGATCAACTCATATGTTATCAAGATTATCTAGATAAACAAGATTCTTTGTGTTCAAAGAATAATCCCTTTACCTAGCAATATGCTATCCATAGCTTACCCTGAATTGATTGTTGAATCCGATGAGGAGTTGGAAGGAGATATTTTCCATGATGTCTCCGTTGAAGAGTTGTTACACAATGGTTTTTATTTTGATGGTTCTATACCAACTATAGCCCAACTTGAGGCCACCACTCATCAAGACGAATTATCCAACTTAACCTTAAAAGAATTACAAGAATTGGGCGTTTCACCCGCCCCACCTAATTTTGAAAGAGATCTACACATGGAAGTAGAAAACGTCATTAAAGTTAACATTGGAACTGAGGATAATCCTCACATAATCAATATTGGATCAGCATTAAGTCAAGAAAAACAAGATGAATACATTGCATTCCTTAAAGAATATGAAGATGTCTTCGCTTGGACATATGAAGATATGCCAGTGTCCTGGACCCTTCTGTAGTCATGCATCATCTAGTAGTCCATCCGGATGCTAAACCTGTTAAACAAAAACTTAGAAAAATGCATCCCAAAGTGGCCCTGCTAGTCAAAGGGGAGTTAGAAAAACTCCTAAATGTTATTTTCATACAAGCTATTGATTATGCTGAATGGATCTCGAATGTAGTTCCAGTCACCAAGAAAGAAGCTACCAAAGTTAGGGTTTGCACGGACTTTAGAGATATTAACGTTGCATGCCCTAAAGATGATTTTCCTCTTCCAAACATGGACCAAATCATTGACTTTACCATCGGGAGTGGAATGATGTCCCTAATGGATGGATTTTTCGGCTATAATCAGATCAAGATAGCTCCTGAAGATCAGGCTAAAACAACCTTTATTACCCCTTGGGGTACCTTTTGTTGGAAAGTGATGCCATTTGGTTTAAAGAATGCAGAAGCAACATATCAACGAGCTATGACTTATATCTTTCATGATATGATGCATGATATCCTACATGATTACGTAGATGATATTATAGCTCGCTCTATTAAAGAAGATGATCATTTAGATGATTTGAGAAAAGTATTTAATCGGTTAAGAGAATACCTTATTCGATTAAATCCAACCAAATGCATATTCGGAGTTAAGTCCGATAAACTATTAGGGGTTTTAGTTTCTTTACGTGGTATCAAAATCGACCCTCTCAAGATTGTGGCTATCACTGATATGCCCGCACCTACCAATATATCTGAGTTACGAAGTTTACAAGGTAAGCTTCAAGCCATCCGTCGCTTCATCGATAAGTTGGCGGACAAAACCACTCCCTTTCTTAAGCTCCTTAAGAAGGATGTCCCTTTTAATTGGGACGACGAATGTACAGAAGCTTTTGAACTTCTCAAACAATACCTCCTTAACCCACCCGTGCTTTCACCGCCTAGACCTGATCGCCCATTTCTCCTGTATATTTTAGCTTCAGATTTTGCTTTAGGAGCTATGTTAGCTCAGCTTGATGATGAGAAGAAAGAACGTGCTAATTATTACATTAGCCAAACTTTAATCAGCTTATGAAACTCGTTATACCTCATTAGAAAAACTATGTCTAGCAGTCGTATTTTCTACGCAAAAATTATGCCATTATATGCTTAGTCAAAAAACATATGTCATTGCTAAATATGATCCCTTGCGGTATCTTATGAGTCGACCTTATTTATCGGGTCGCACAACCAAGTGGGTTCTTGCTCTAAGCGAGTTTGAACTCACATTCATAGGACAAAAGTCTGTTAAGGGTCAAATCATAGCAGATCAGTTAGTTGCTGCACCCTTAGAGTCTACCCATCCCCTCATCATTGAGTTTCCTGATGAATGCCTTCAATTAGAGGCAGACCATGTTGAACAATGGTCCTTATACTTTGATGGAGCCCGATGCATGAGTGGGGCTAGTGCAGGTATTATTTTAATATCCCCACAAAAACACATTATACCTTTGTCCTTTAAATTAACATTTGCTTGCACCAATAATATTGTCGAATATGAGGCTCTAATCCTTGGATTACGAGCTGCCTTGGCATTAAAAATCAAACATCTGCTAGTTTTTGGTGATTCTCAACTTGTCATAAATCAAATTAATGAAGTTTATCAGACCAGAGATGATAAATTGCGCCCATATAAAGCATATGTTTTGCAATTGTTATCCTTGTTTGATAAAGTTACTTTGGAAGCTATTCCATGAACTAGCAACCGTGCGGCTGACGCTATGGCCGCAGCTGCATCTCTTCTGCCCTTGGAGTTAGATGACGAATATGCCACCATCATTATTCATCGACTCCAAGAACCCGCTTCAAATAAGTCATGTTTAGAACCTTTGGATGTGTTTCTAATCAATGAAACTACTCCTGACCCTTGGTATACAGATATAGTTGATTTTCTTCAAAATGGGACTTTCCCTGCCAATTCTAATAGAAACCAACGTCGGTTATTACGTAGACGAGCAAGTCGATTTGTAATAATTGGCAATACTTTATATAGGAGATCTTTTGAAGGTATCCTATTGAGATGTTTGAATCTAGAAGAATCCAAATCAGCTTTAAGTGAAGTCCACGATGGATCTTGTGGAGGACACTTCAGTGGTAGTGTCATTGCTAAAAAGCTCCTTAGGATAGGCTACTTTTGGCCTACCATGGAAAATGATGCACATGAGTATGTGCGCCATTGCGACAAGTGCCAGAAACATGCTGACCTTGTCCATGCGCCTGCACAAGAGCTGCAGGCTATTTCATCTCCTTGGCCCTTTTCAAAATGGGGCTTAGAAATTATTGGCAAAATTAATCCCGTGTCATCTTATGGACACAAATTCATCATAACCGCCACTCAGTATTTCACGAAGTGGGTTGAAGCTATGCCTTTAGCTTCCTGCACTGGAACACAAGTCTCTAAATTTATTTTTAATCAAATCATTTGTAGGTTCGGAATTCCTGCAAATCTCATCTCAGACAATGGAACTTGTTTCAAAAATAAAGATGTCAAGAAATTATGCCAAAAATATAAGATTCAACATCGATGGTCCACTCCCTATTATCCTCAGGGTAATGGCCAAGCAGAAGCATCTAACAAAACCTTAATCAAAATTCTTAAAATATTGGTCAATAAATCTGGCCGCGACTGGCACATTCAATTATATCCAGCTTTGTGGGCCTATCGAACTAGTGTTCGAACTCCCACTGGAACTTCACCTTTTGTCTTGGTTTATGGCGCTGAAGCCATTTTTCCTTTTGAATTAGAAGTTCCTTCTTTGGCTCTACTACTTCAAGATACCGAAGTAGGAGATGAATATCGAGCTGGCAGACTCAGTCAACTAGAACTCCTAGATGAAAAGCGCATCAATGCTTTGGAGCATCTTCGTGCTTACCAAAACAAGCTTAAAAGATCATATGCCAAGAAAGTTCGTCATCGATCCTTTGAGGTCGGCGACCTTGTTTTAAAAGAAAATAAAAAAATACTAATGCAACTAAAGACCTTAAAGGTAAATTTGAGCCCAACTGGCTTGGACCATATATTATCACTGCTAAATTTGAATCAGAGCATACAAATTAGCTACCTTAGATGGTAAATATTTAAAAGAACCTATGAATATTATGCATCTTAAGCGATATTACGCATAAAATTTGGTCATTTCATCATTTGTACATATTTTGCATGTTGTCTCATTTTAAAAATATATATAAAACTCTTTAAACAAAAACAAACAAAAATAAAAAATAAAAAAAATAAAAGTCAAAACAGCAATATTATTGACTCTTTTCAAAACCAAAAAAATAAAGAAGAAAGAGAGAGTCAAAATCATCAAACTCCTCAAAAATATTTGTTGTATATATTTCTTCTTCAAGTATTGCAGTTATATTTTCAAGTTATTTTGGATAAATTAGCATTTATTTGGAATCCCTCACTATCACAAACACAAAAATAAATATCTTGATTTTATCTCGCATGATTACTAATCTCTCTTATATCAAAGTCCACAAAATTCAATTAAATAAAGTTTGAGCACAGAGAATTGATCTTGTTATTTACTTAAACCAAGCATATCCTTTCACAATAAAATGATTATATTTGTAATGTCCATGCTATGCTACATAGTAGAAGTGGTTTCTTGAGCGAAAAGTTTCCCTTGCTATCCTATCATGCACATGGTCTAGAATCTTTGAGAATTGACAAAAGGACAAGCTCACCCCTACCCGGAATAAAAATCCCTTGCTCTACAGCTAATCCGAGCAAGTATCCCTAGTATAGGAAGAAAAGAAAAGTTCAAGAAAAAGAGAAAAAGAAACAAGTTATTTCAGCATTATCTCAAATATCAAGCCAAAATACAAAAAAAAAAAAAAGAAAGAAAGAAAGCAAAAGCAAAAGCAATAAA
Source organism: Wollemia nobilis (assembly GCA_028583015.1). Classification (NCBI taxonomy): domain Eukaryota; kingdom Viridiplantae; phylum Streptophyta; class Pinopsida; order Araucariales; family Araucariaceae; genus Wollemia; species Wollemia nobilis. The sequence goes on from JAQPPZ010016936.1 coordinate 8,449,215, forward strand.
ATCCCTTTCCCTACCCATTGAAAAGAAAAGAAGGGTTGATGAGCTTGAATCCTTGGAATTCTCAATTATTCGAAAACTGTGAGGTAAGCCCCATAACAAGTGGTTTGTGCCCAACCCGCTTGGCCTTGGGTAACTCCTAGCGTGGCGATATGTCTGTCACATTAGCGACCTTATTTTGTACAGACCTATGTCTGCTTATGGATTAGCTAGCTCTTGATAACCCGACCTACATAGTAGTCTGGTATGGTTATATGCATCTAAATCATGGTTAACGAACACTTATTTGGTTCATTCAAATCACTTGTATCAAATTATCTTGCTCAAAACTGGTCAATGAACAATGCAATTGCACACACATTTTGTATTTGAGAGATTTTGTATATCATTATGATAAATCAAGATTGGTAATGAACTCACCTACGCACATGGGATTCCTTATAAATCTAACTTTTGTCTTTAAGATACTTTGAAATATTTTTGCAAATTGTTTGGAATAAATTCATTTTCCTCTTTAAAGAACAGTTTTTTAGTATAAAGACAACTATATGCATTATCAAAAATCAAAATCATTTTCAAAACATGCAATAAAGTTACATTTATATATAACTTTTGACTTTCGCGACGATGGTATAGTTCCAAAACCAAAATTGGAATTTTATGCCTAGCGCAAGTCCTCATCTTCATATTTTCTGACTATTTTCAAAAAATTAAAAAATCAACCATGCAATAAAACTATTATATTATTTTCTTCTTTGGATTTCGCGATGATGGTATAAGTCTATACCTAAATATTCTATGCCTAGCGCAAACCATTGTACCAATTTTATTTTCCATTTATTCAAAATCATAAAAACATATGACTTAAATCATTATGTTACACAATTATGCTTTAAAACAAAACAAACACTTACTCTATTTTCATGTCATTATGTCAAACTTCAATTTTGCAATGATGGTATAATTCCTAGGGAATTATCCAAAAAATTTATCACACTTAGGAATTTATGCCTAGCAAAAGTCATTTTAAAATATTTCATGCATAATATTTTCATGGAAATCTGAAAACAAATCATCATCATCATCATCATTTGCATCATCACACCAAAGTCTTAAGACAACTCTTAAGCACACTTTTAACAATATTTCTATACTCGGGATTAGCTTGACGACCGAGTGAGCGGCGACTCCATGAAATGGTCTATAATAGCGACAATGTCCTTTGAAATTATTGTTAGAAGTCCCTTTTCTTTTTTATCAAATCACATCACAAACAACCAATTTGTTTACATCAGATTATTTCATTTAAATTTTAAAAACATGACATTCAAACCATAATATTTCCAACCGACATAATTACATGAATCATCAAATCAATCACACCACAACAATAAAGCATCATACAAACACATAAGACAAGTCATATGATCAAAAATATCATATATATATATATATATATATATCTCAACAATATATGTACATCATATCAAAACTAGATTGGTATGCCACAATCTACATCTTGGCATACTCAATCCTCTCAATCATATAATCAGTCTATACAGTGCAGTAGCCTAGCCTCGAGAACCCCTCGAGCTCTCAACCTCATCTCCTCCCCTACCCTGAGGTGGACGAGGTGGCCCCATCACAGTATGTGTAGTACTGCGAGTCCTAGTCGTCGATCGAGATGAAGTCCTCGATGACCCAACCCTGATCGGATCCGCAATGCCGACTGGAAGTTGTACCCTCCGGCCCTCCGGCACCATCTAGAAGTAGATACCCCGATAGAACGTGGTCTGAGCAATCGACCGTGCCGCCTCCCGAGCGCTCGCTCCTCTGCTCTGTGCTCTGAGGCGTGCAACCTCATCTCTGAGCTGTGTAGCCTCCGCTCGATGGCGTGTAGCCTCATCCTGTAGAGTATACACTTGTGCCTGGAGATGGACAGTCTCCACCCGAAGAGTAGCCATCTCACTACTCTCTCCTATGTCCACACCCTTGCCCTTATCGAGCGATGGTGGCCTCTCTCTCCATGGAGAAGGGGGTCTCTCCTCCCTCCTCTCCCGCTGTCGTGGCCTCTACTGAGCCTGTGGTCTCCTCTGCTCTCTCCCTCTGTGACCCTGTGCCACCTCAATGGCCGCCTGGCGCCGCCTCCCTATCCGATGCACAACTGCATGAATCGGACCTTGAGCCCTCGTCATCCGAGGAGGGCGGATGCCTGTGTACCAGGCATCATAGCCGTCGGCAACCCCTACGTCGTCCCCATCCACTGGCTGAATGGGGGCATCATCTACGTCCTGACTCTAGAAGCGCTGCATATCTGGAGCCCCGCTAACTGTAGTGTTATCCCGGACGGTCCGAGAAAACTCGTAGTCTCTGAGAGATGGGATCCCCTGTTGTAGACCGAACTGCCTCAAAACTCGGTCGTAGCGGTGGAGCTCCACCTCTCCCCTCTCCATCCTCAGCCAGCAGGTTCGCCTAACGTGAGCCAGCTCCTGTCCATCCTCGGCCCACCCTGGATGATCTCTCCAAGGCCTCCAGGTGATCTGGTCGGAGACAAGGTCGTCAAGTAGTCTCTCGGGACATTGGCAGATCTATCCGCCGCTGTGACCCTCTTCGGAGCCACCAGTAGAAAGCTCGGGGCCTCTCCCCGTCAATCCTTATCAATGGGAGCCCTACCGGCCTCCGCACCATGATGTGCTCCTAGCACCAAACCTGTAGTAGTGATGTCATAACCAGACATCGGCCGCCCTTGTATACGACCCCATGCAGGATCCTATACAATCGGCATAGTACATAACTCCCCCAAGCAAACCTGTATCCATGGTCTCTCATGTCGTAGACCACATCTATCAGTAGCCATGGTACTCTGCATCCACTCTGATGGCATAGCAACAGACCACCTACAACCCCAGCCAAAACCTGTGTCGATCTAGATGCCCCTGCATCCGGCGTAGCGACTCGATGTTCACTCCGCCCTTCTCCAGGGCGAAGCTCGGATCTCCGCATCGTCGCATCATCACGTGGCCCTGATTGGCCATGGGAGTTATCAACCATCCTTGTATGGGGATCCTCAAAATCCTCCATACATCCTCTAGTGTGGGAGTCATCTCCCCTGTCGATAACCAAAAATAGGAAGAACCCGGATACCACCTCTCTGCTAGGGCTGTCAATAGCCCCATATCTGTAGAAACCTGTGGCATCTCTACCACATGCTGCAAGCCGACTTGTGCCAACTGATCTCGCTCTGCCTGAGATAGAGCGGCCAAGTCATCCCTCAGCCCGTCGTATTTCCATTCTCTGCTCTTTAGTAATCCTCTCTGCAACATAAACAACAAAACAATAAAAATCATTAATAAAACAATGATTAAAAATGCAAGTAAAGCAAGTTCAATTTCATCAATGATGATATCGTCCACTATTGGACGATATCGTCCCCAATTTGAGCAAATTCGTCTCCGATTTTGCAAGCCGAAATCGTCCCTTTTTGATGAAATCGTCCCCATTTTGTCGATTTCGCCCTTGGACGAAATCGACGATATCGAGACGATTTCGACGAAATCGAGATGATTTCGTCCCGACGACGTCGACGGCCCAAAAATGGCCGCGATGCTCAAAAATCATCAAAATTTAATCTAAAAAGCATAGAAAATCAAAATTCAAGCATTCTAAACTAAGTTTAGACTCTTACCCGTAGCCCGCGTCGGACCTCTGTCGATCTGTGCACTGTCTCGACCATTTTGTTTGCAGAGCTCCACAAACCAGAAAATGAAAATGAACAGTAACAATGAATTAGGGTTTTTCCCTATTTTTTAATTTTATTCAAAAACAATTAAAAACATTTTAATTTTTCTTTTATGTGTTTTTACCTCAAACGTTCGATTTGGGTAAAAACACGGAGGGGGCATCATAGTAAGCTGTCGTACGATTCGACCAAGAATCGTCGCCTAAAAATGGGAATAATTTTTGCTTTCTCGTAAATCGAGAAGAACTCATCTTTAACGCATTTTCTTCAAAAAATTCGCTAAAGAGGGGGCAAAATGTAGCACCCTAAAATTGGTGCAATGAAACTTAGTAAATAATTAAAATTACCTTAGTAATAATTCAAATTCAAATTTCAACCCCAAAACCGCTCCCAAACCGCTTGCTACCCGTTTCCTTGTTTTTCGTGCCATTTTTAGAGTTTGTTTCGTCCGTTGGACGATATCGTCTCCGATCAGACGATATCGCCTCAGATCGGACGATTTCGTTTGGAGCAGAACGTCCAGACGATTTCGTCCCAAAACTGATTTTTCATAATTAGCTTCTGTTTCAACAGCTTCTCTAACTCGGGCAGAGACGCGTCTGCACCGTTAGAGTCTCCCCCTGTTGGAGATCTCCCAAAATGGGATGATCTCCAACCTCCCAACCTCTTTCCTATGCCTATTTAATCTTAGGCCCTCCCCTTGACATCCCCCTGGCTGAATTTTTCTGTACTTTAAGTTTTACATGCTTCAGGATATCCTAGATTATTGTTCGCCTTTGTCCCTTTTTGAATTTTCTTGCAGGAACTTTGTTATTCTTCAGCCGGAGCAAAGCTCAGATCGTCGCAGACGATCCTGTCCAATTCGAGATGATTTCGTACCAATCCGAGATGATTTCGACTACAGTCAACATTGGGGGCAATCAGTGCCCAAAGTTTGCGTTTCTTTACTCTTTTTTGTTGTTTTGCTTTGCATTAGTTAAGCTTATTACTGCTTTGCATCTTGGAGTTCACCTCATGTAGCCTAGATGCATAATAAAGTCAAAGTTAGTCATTAAAACCATGCATTTTACTTAATTTGTTATCTAAAGTTGTCATTCTAGCATTCATACTTTCATTTCTATCATTTTCCCTTGCTTTTGCAATTGTATTTTTTGTTCTTGGTATCCATTTCTGCAATTGCAGGTCTCCGACGAATTCGTCAGATCTCAGACGATCCTGTCAGATCAGAGACGATCCTGTCAAATTCCAGACGATCTGGACTGCTTCAAAAATCAGAATCTCCATCAGACATCCGGATCAGGTATGGCTCTTTAATCTAGCTTATTCTCTCTATTTTCTGTTCAAATCTGTTTCCTGTATTCATTTAATTTGCATTTTCATAATAGAACAACTTAGATTCATTTGGCCAAACCTAGGACTTGGATGTTTAAAGCTAAAATTGAACACATTAAACTCATTCCCAACCTAGGCATGGAAACTGCCACTAAACGTTTCCTGGTGAACCCCACCATCCGTCGAAAAATCACCTTAATACCCCTCCCCCGAGAGGCGGGACCTTCAAAGGGCCTCTCAATCCGAGGTACCGTCCCATCCTTTTCCCATCCTCCTTTCGGGCACGGATCCTTTAGCCTGAAGGTAAGGATGCAAAAAATTTGGAGCGATACATCACCCATGCCATCTAATAGTCGTATCACATATGTTGAGATGAATGTCATTAGGCTATATCTAAATGCAACTGTTTTGGTATTTCCATCATTGCATCCACTTACCATTCCACCTCGTACTATTCCCACATTACAACAAGAAACCATCTTCCCACACCTATAGCATGCCGATAAAATATTTATGAATCCACTCTTTAAACCAACTACTACAACCATGACCAATATCCATCCATCATTATCTCCTCAACAGACCATCATTCCACCATATTCTCATCATAAACCCTTGCTTCATCAATACACTGCTCATTCTAAAACAAAATTTGAATCACCTCACAAAAATTGAGCTACAATTGAGTCATCATCAACCTCATCAACATCACCCACCTCATGAACCTCGTCCACATGGCCAATCTCATTCAAATCATCAACCTTGTACATGAACTCTTCTATCTGAGCCCATGATGACCATCTTTCACAAGTTCCAAGATACAAAAATAATCATTTTACCTAAAATATGTCCTATAAATACCAAAAATCATAAACCCAAGTCATATAAGGAAGATCATTATTGCCTATATCATTGACAAGTGGGCCATGACATCAACAATTGTTATGCATTTAAAAGTGTGGTCCAAGATGTTATCGACAAGGGAAAATTTCCCATAGACAATCTACCCATCTCATCTCATCAAAACCTTGTTATCCACCAGGACCATAATGAGGATGCTTAAGCTATCACACCTTCCCTAAGAAAAACAAAGGCTCCAAAGGAGCCAAACTCCTTTGGTCAATTCAATCCAAAAAGCTCCAAAGGGGACACCTCTTTGGTCAATTTAATCCAAAATGCTCTAGGACACCCCTTTGGTCAATTCAATTAAAAATATCCCAAAGTAACCTAACCCCTTTGGTCAAATCTCATTTCAAAATTCTCTAAAGTAGACATCCCTTTGGTCAATTCAATCCAAAATGCTCTAAATGGGACACCCCTTTGGTTAATTAAATTAAAAATACTCCAAAGGGAAGGCATCCCTTTATTCAAAAACCCCAAAATAACCTAACCCCTTTGGTCAAATCTCAGTTCAAAAGCCCCAAAGGCAACAAACCCCTTTGGTCATATTTAAATTCAAAAGGCTCTAAAGGAACTAAAATCATTTGGTCACATTCAATCCAATAGGCTCCAAAGTAACCAAACTCCTTTTGTCACATGCAATTCAAAAAGATCCAAAGGAAAAAAAATCCTTTGGTCATAGTCAAATCCAAAATGCTCCAAGGGAAGAACACCCCTTTGGTCAAATCAGTTTAAAATCTCCAAAGGCACAAAACCCATTTGGTCAAAATATCCTTAAGTGAATCTTGTACCTAGTGATTTACTCTAGTCATATAACGGTTGCAGCAACTAGTTATCCATGCAACTCGGTAGGATGGATAGATCACCATAAGGAAACTTGTTAATAATAATAATAATAATAATAATAAAATGAAAAAAATAGCTTAATCATTCACATTGCATTTCATACCTCAATTCATGCATCTGAATTTCACTGCATACATGCATTCATATAATTTGCATTCATTCGTATCACTTGTCGTATTAATAATCATTTGGTTAGTGTGGATAATTTTTAGCCCACAATGTCTTGTTGCCTTAATCAGGGGCACCTTAGGTCAAACATTAGTCACCAATCCATCAGCCACAATAATTTACAACTTTCCTTATGATATTTTAATGATTAAGGGGTCCACTTAATATAGGATAGATATTGTATAGTCATCTAAAATGATGATTATATGGCCACTAACTATTTTATGAACACCTTTTAATTATCAAAATATTGTAGGGAAACTACCACCACATCTTGCATAACACCTTGTTTGCTAAACAAAATATCGATGTTTTCAATCACTCAGCCACCCCTAGTGTTTTAAGCAACCTCCATTGAAAATTAGACAATCCTTAGGTGTTATAGGATGTTCTTGGTTAATCAAGGGTCCCCATGGACCATGCATATCAAAACATATTAAAACATTGTGAAGCCTAGGAATGATGAAGTCATGTGTTGTTGTTTCCATAAACCAAATGGTTACCCTGCTCATCCAATTATGTGTATGGTCTAGAAAACTGAGAATTGGTAAAAGAAAAAACTCACCCTTCTCCCACTCCAAAAAAAAAAACTCCCTTGCTCTTCCACAAAATGAGCAAGTATCCCAAAAAGCATCCCAAAAGCAAAAGAAAATCACCTTGCTCTTCTTCAAAACAATCAAGTCCCAAAAAAAAATATCTCTTGCTCTTCCATAAAATGAGCAAGTATCCCAAAAAGCATCCCAAAAGAAAAAAAAAAATCACCTTGATCTTCTTCAAAATGAGCAAGTCCCCAAAATAAATATCCCTTGCTATTCCACAAAACAAGAAAGTATCCCAAAAAGTATTCCAAAAGCAAAAGCAAATCACCTTGCTCTTCCTCAAAATAAGCAAGTTCCAAAAACAAAATCCCCTTGCTCTTCTTCAAAACGAGCAAACCCCAAAAGTAATAAAAATCCCCTTTGCTCCCACACAAAATGAGAAAAAAAACCCAAATAAAATTTCAAAATCCAAAAAAAATGCAATAATATGGGAAATGATCTTGAATCACTGGAATTCTCAGTATTTTAAAAACCATGGGATGATACTTTTCACTAGCAATGGAATGAATGAAACCAACCTAACAATGGAGTAGCCTTACATGTGCTAACAATTTTATCACATTAGTGACCTTATTTTTTATAGACCTATGGATGCTCACGGATGAGCTAGCTTATTGGTATAAGCTACCAATGGATTAGTCTGACTTTACTCATAATGAGAAATGAATATTCATTGCACACATAGTTGATCCTTGAGAAATATGAAACCACTAAGACAACATTAGCATCATATGTATTTGTGATATGAATAGATGAGTTTGTTTGATATCACTAGGATGATGAGTTTGTTTGAGATCATTAGGATGTTTGAGTCTTTGTAAAACATCACTAGAATATTATACCTAAGGCAAACAAATTCATAATCAAGCTTCCATTCCATACCACCATTGCATTGCCACATATATATCATAGTCCATTTCATCCTACAAAAGGTATACCAAAAGCAAAATAAAATCACCTTGCTCTTCTTCAAAATGAGAAAATCCCAAAAAAAATATCCCATGCTCTTCCACAAAATGAGCAAGTATCCCAAAAAGCATCCCAAAAGCAAAATAAAATCACCTTGATCTTCTTCAAAATGAGCAAATTCCAAAAAAAAATATCCATTGCTCTTCCACAAAACATGAAAGTATCCCAAAAAGCATTCCAAAAGCAAAAGAAAATCACCTTGCTCTTCCTCAAAATGAGCAAGTTCCAAAAATAAAATCCCCTTGCTCTTCTTCAAAATGAGCAAACCCCAAAAGTAATAAAAATCCCCTTTACTCCCACACAAAATGAGAAAAATCCCAAATAAAATCCCAAAATAAAAAAATGCAATAAGAAGGGAAATGAGTTTGAATCCCTAGAATTCTCAGTATTAAACCATAGGGGGATACTTGTTACCAGTAATGGATTGAATGAAACTAACCTGGAAATGGAGTAGCCTTAAGTTTGGTGACAAGTCTATCACATTAGTGACCTTCTTTTGTATAGACCTATGGATTCTCACAGATGAGCTAGCTTGTTAGAATAAGCTACCAATGGATTAGTCTGTCCTTAATCATAATGAGAAATGAACATTCATTGCACACATAGTTGATCCTTGAGAATTTTTAAACCACTAGGACAACCTTAGCATCATACGGATTTGTGAGATGAATAGATGAGTTTGTTTAAGATCACTAGGATGTTTGAGTCTTTGCAAAACATCCCTAGAACATTTATACTTAAGTTAAACAAAGTCATAATCAAGCTTCCATTCCATACCACCATTACATTGCCACACATATATCATAGTCCATTTCATCCTACAAAATGTAGTCAAATCAATACTACTGTATTGGTGCCCTTGATTAAGCAATAAAAGCAATTTTTTCTAAACAATGGTCCATAACTTCTTTGAATGATGATTAATAAGGCAAAATCATTCATTCATTTGCATACATCACCACCAATTGCATTCATTCATAAGACATTCATTTCATCACATGCACACACAAAAAAAATCCAAATAATCCATCATTACACATATACATGCACAATCACATCAACAACCAACTAGGGGGTTCAAGGTCTCACACCTTCCCCATAGGTCACATCAAAAAATCAAGCAACTTGGGGGATGTTCAATATATTACACCTACCCCAAAAATCACATTAAACATTTACATTTCATATAATCTGCAAGGTTCAGAAGGTTGCACCCTTTTGTCAAAGGTTGCAACCTTTGCCTCACATCCACAAACACAACACACCTAATTATATTTTCTTTCTCACATTCATAAATTTGATTCACTAGATTAGATCCTCGAGTGAACCTTGTGTCTAGTAATATACTCTAGTCACCTAGCAATTGCAGAAACTAGTTATCTATGCAATCTGATAGGATGAATAGATTACCATAAGGACACTCATCATTACATCAAATTAAAATTCTCCAAAGGAACCAAAACTCCTTTGGTCACATTCAATTCAAAATGCTCCAAATAAACCACATCCCTTTTGTTAGTTCAAATCAAAATACTCCAAAGGAGGCATCCCTTTGGTCAATTCAATTCAAACGGATCCAAAGGAACCAAAACCCTTTGGTCAAAAGATCCTCAAGTGAACCTCGTATCTAGTGATATACTCTAGTCACTCGAGTGGTTGCAATGACTAGTTATCCATACAATCTGGTAGGATGAGTAGATTATCATAAGGACACTCATCATTACATCAATTCAAAATGCTTCAAAGGATCCAAGTTCCTTTGGTCAAATTCACTCTAAAAGGCTCCAAAGGAACACAAACTCCTTTGGTCACATTCAATCCAAAAGGCTCCAAATGCACCTACACCTTTGGTCAAAATAATCCAAAAATATCCAAATGGACCCCAATTCCTTTGGTCAAATTCAATATCAACAAGCCTTTCAAAACAATCGAAGTGCTATAATCTCAACTCCCTACGAAAGCCATGCAGTTTGACTACTCCAAGGGATAGAGGTGTACAATTATCAATAATGGTTCAAATCACAAATGTAACAGGATTTTCCCTCTTCCACATTTGTGTAAGTTCTAAAAACACCCAAAGAAAGTACTTTTGGTCAAGTGACTCATCGTATTCATCACTTTTCATCTCCTCATCAACTCATTACTTGAAGGGGTAGCAATATCTATAAATTCTAGTCTCAAATCAAGTCAATACTCATGACACTCAATGTTGAAAATTTCATTCATTCAAGAATCATTATCAAATACTATCATACACCCTTTTTTCTATGGTAGATCACAAGGAAAAATATCAATCAAACAAAAACTTGGTATACCTAAAGCCTAAAGTGTAGACTAAATCCTATCTACCCATGGATGGAAGGTTTGCCAAAATTAAGTTCATCAATTTGTCAAAAGTAATGATTCAACAATGTGCATATTTTCCATGATTGGGGTAACCCACATTGACTTTTATTTGTGACCATCTTACACAACTCCCCTTCAAATGAAAATGGCTTTAAAAACCCCTCAAATCAACACAAATGCATTCAAATCATCATCTTGCATCATCATCATCTCAAGTGAACCTTGTATCTAGTGATTTACTCTAGAAACCTGGCGATTGTAACAATTTGTTATCCATGCAATCCAAGTAGGATGGGTAAATTACCATAAGGACACTTATTCAAAATCATTTCATATCATCATGTTTAAAATTAAATCAATTTGGTCCCTCAATTTTCAAGTGACCTGCATTCAAGCAAATTTGCCCAAGGTTGTCATTGACGCATTCTTTGTGGGGTTACAAAATATGACAAATTCATAATTTATCACTTTCCATTAAGTATTTTGATACAGACACTAGGACAACGGGATCCTAGGGTTATTGGTTCCTTTACTTCATCATCTTGCATGTCAATCATACCAAAAGGTAAATTTGCGCAACACAGGTCCACCCCAAACTTGGGGCATCCAACTTGATCTTAATTTCCAACATTTGCATCCATAAAATTCATCCCTTTTCATCATTCACATTTGGTCAATTGGCTTATGGGTTTCATTCTTCACTCATTCACCAATTGATGGGGTAAGCTAAAATAAAAAAATTCAAAAGTTATTCATGCTTTGTGTCAAAATGATTTGAGTCCATTTATCCATCCAATAAGGATAAGTTTATCTTGTTTTTGCACCGCATTGTGTTTTACACAACAAGGTACAAAAAGGGGCCTATGTAGATACCAAAAACTAGGTACTTACAAAGACCCATATGCATAATAAAATATATGCCTAAGTCCAAACTTAGGCATATAAATCTTGCACACTAAAAGTATTTTCAAAATTTTCTAAATTTAGAAAACCTACCTAGGATGCCCTACTTAGCCACTAGACACGTGTCTTGGCCACATCACCACCACCCATTTTACACATCTCACACACTAATGTCACCCTTTTTCCTTCACATGGTACATCCCTTACATCTCACTCCACTTGATCCTACTCATTAGCCACATCACTGCAGTTAAGCGAGACAACCTAGGTGACTCACTATAACTACCCCTTTCATTTGGTAGCCCTGGATTGACACTAGGTAATCCTGGATTGCGACCTCCATTTCCCTCCAAAAATCCCAATGGGCCTATAAAGGTATCTTTACCCTAGAAACCAAAGGAGAGTTTGAAATAAGATACCATCAAGCTACCAAAATCACACCAGGATATCACATGCATCCGAAGGAGATCAAAGACTTGAATCCATGTAGTGCCATTTTTGAAGCTTTCTATCATACAACCTCAATCATATTCCCATGGTTACACAATCACAACCACCCTCCCATGGTTTCCCAGCCACACCTGTGCACTCACAGTTACCCAAAATGCATCAGAGTCGTTAACAACAGAGATCGGTAAGCAAAAATTTGTCAAGGCATGTAGGTTTAATTTTTATGTTTTTTGCATTACATTTTAGGTTTTTACAAGCATTCGTTCATGGGTTTTTATTGCATTGGTTTTCAATCATATATATAGGTGCTACTAAACCCTTTTTTTTTAAATTATGTGTGCAAGAGATAGGTATTTGAAGATCTATTGAAGCTAAGAGTGGCCCTATATCCAAGATAAAATAAGCCCACTCACCCTTGGAGCTATAGAAGAGGAGCAAAGAACAGCCTTTCATTTGCTAGAGAGTTGGAAGACCCCCATTCAAAGAATTGTAGTTTAATAAGAAAGCATTGTAATATCTCCCCAATATTTGGGGTAAAGAATTATAAATTTGGTAGATTCAGACTCCTTTGTATCAATAATACAAAAAAAGTCATTTATTACATTGTAATATCTTATGTTCGTTTCATGTGTTTAGTGTTCGCTTCTTTTTTCTACATTTTTAGAAACCAAAATCTAGGCATTTCCATTCACCCCAAAATCTTGGATAATAAAATTATATGCCTAAGTCTAAACTTAGGTGTATAAATCCTGCACATTAATCTATTTTCTAGATTTTAATAAATCTAGGAAATGTCCCCCTAGGATGCCCTGTGTCTCCTCATGACACATATCTTAGCCACCACTACCCCTCACCTTGCCACATCTCACACCTCAATCCACACCTTAGTCCACTTACACCTACCCTTATGCCACCACTCCACTTAAGTGAGACACTCTAAGTGACTCACTACAACTACCTAGGATAGGTGGTTACCTAGTCCTTGCCACTTAGCAACCCTGGCTTTCCACCTATCTTTTCCCTTCAAAATCCAAAGTTACCTATAAAAGAAACACCATCCCATAAAACAAATAAGGCTGAGATAAGATACCATTAGTTTTTCAAAATCATGCTAGGAGCTTGCACGTATGCCAAGGAGATCGAAGACTCGATGCCCTAGATTCCCCTTCTTTAAGCTTTCTACCATCCAGCCTCAACTATCGGCATGTGGTTACACAATCACAACCGCTCATCCCGTGGTTTCCTAACCACCCTCCCATGGTTTCCCAACAACACCCACACACCCACGATTACCCATAACACATTAGAGCCATTAAAAACAAATATTGATAAGAAACATTTTGGCAAGGCATGTAGGTTTAATTTCTATGTTTTCTACATTACATTTTTTTTTTTTGCAAGCATTCATTCAAAGGTTTTATTGCATTAGTTTTAAATCACATATACAGGTGTTGCTAAACCCTTGTTTGCATTTCATGTGTGTAGGAGATAGGTGTCTGAAGAGTTATTGCAGCTAAGAGTGGCCCCACTTATAGGATACAAAATCCCACTCACCTTTGGACCTGTAGTAAAGGAGCGAAGAACACCCAATCATTTGCTAGAGAGTTGGAAGACCACCATTTAGAGCATTGTAGTTTAAGAAGAAAGTATTGTAATATCTCCCATAAAACATTAGGGTAAAACATTGTAAATTTGGGAGATTTAGGCTCCCCTATATCAATACAAAGAAAAAAAATTTATTACATTGCAAGCTCTTATTTTCATTTCATGTGTTTGGTGTTCGTAAATAAAAAGAAAAAGAAAAAAAAAATAATAATTATAACCTAAAACAATGTGCGTGGAATTATGTTTCCATTTCATCTAGTTTGCATCCAGTTTGCCTATTCATATTACATTATTGCTTTTCATACCTTGCATGGTTTTCTTGACATTCTATTCCACTTGCATTTTTGATTGTCATGATTGCATTACTACTTGTTCATACTTGCATGGCTGCTTGATCATATAGATTCTTGGGGAGTTTGCAACAATGGCAAGTGATGACACTTAGTTAGGTCATAGCTCACATGCATTGCACTCTCACTAGGACTCTAATACCTAGAAAACGTGCAACCTAGGGCCCACTATGCATTTCCATTATTGCATCCACCTATCTCATATTCTTCCTTATTCCTTGACCTTGAAAGTTTCCATTTCTTATCTCTCTAAATCAAGGGATATGATTCTTATTTTTCTCCATTGGCCTTGTCCATACACTTTATTGCACACACCAAACCCCTATTGGGTAGTACTCACTTTAGAATATCATTTAAATCATTTTCAGCATCCCATAATGGATAGCTCCATGGTTACAAGCCGGGGGTAGCCTCCATTCAACCATTTGTGAGCATACATCCCAGAAAGTATATCTTTTTTTTTTACCATATTAGTGAGCACTACATCCATGGTAGGTACATCTCCACATTTTATATCTTTACAAGTCAATAATCCTCACATGATAGCTTCATGAACACACACGAGGGGCATAATCCATCTCGATCATTTGTAAGCATATATCCTTAGAGGATTTTGTTATTTTTCTTTGGCATTTCAGAGCTTTGTTTTCATTTACCCATGCATTTCATTTAAGTTTGTATTTTAGATGCATTACATTTAGTTAGATCCATACCATTCCATATCATTAATTTAGATTCATTCACTGCATTCATAATATTTGTGTCTACAATGCATACAAAAATATAAAAAATTATAAAAAATATGTAAAAGCAATCATACATAAGCACACACATTGCACCATAAACACATAAATAAACTATAGATAGTATTACTTGATAGCACTAAGTGTGTGTTATCAAGTCGGTATGCCACAATAGAGAGCTTGACATACTTGACCATCCCTAGGGATGCATGCCATAATATAAAATTGACATGTCATCCCAATACCAGCCCTAGTTGTGCAAACCTACTCTCTTTGCTCTACCTATTGGATGTGGTGGATGATTCATGTTCATAGATCATGATATAGATCATGAACGTGACTACAACCAACTCTGTGATCATTGAGACAATGGTTATGAGACCCTTTGATCATCTAGGATGGTATGGTAATAGTTCATCTAGTAGTGGGTCACACTTTGTACTGTCATCTTATATGACTCCCTTATCCTCTATAGCTTCATTAGTAGCAGGTGGCCTCCCTCACCCTATTGGTTTTCTACCACAACAACCATACCCTCCACCCAGGCCTACCAACCTATCTCCCCTCTAAGGCACTCCACCTAAGCCCATGCCACATCTCACTTCACTCAATCCTGGTCCAGTACACTATGGATGGACTCCATATCCACTTGCATTGTTTCCACCATGTCTCATAGCCCCTCTACTTCCCATAGACCTATCACATAAAGTTATACATATGTCATAGTAGGCGTAACCCTAGTAGGTCATCCTCCTCTTGAATCAAATATCATGGTGGCACCCCTTGCAGACATCACTATATCCACCTAAACTTGTACTCATGGTGGTCTAGATGGGACTATACCTCTTTGCTACCTCTTTATGGCACATCGAGTGGCCTCTCGAAGCCCCAACTACACTCATTGGCTCATCACCTGGTATCTCTACACTAGTACTGGTGGGGATATCCTTAGGGGTATAATGCTCTAATACCATCTCCTATACTTGAGGGCCACCCTTATGTCATCCACCATTGGATTCACATATAGTGGGTCATCCACGTCTTCCTCTACCCACCTCACCACATTAGGAGTGCCTTCGCATCCTGGGCTATCCCTCCTTACTCGTCACAACTAGTAGTCTCCTAGGTCTAGAATCTCCTATAGAAAATTGAATTGGGATTGTACTTGGTCAAACATAAATAGCTTCCACTTGCCCTTCTCAATGATGAACCACCAGATCCTCCTCACCTGAGCCAACTCATTTGTGTCCTCCCTCTAGCCTAGGTATAGATACCATTGAACATCATATGATATGGTGCTACCATATCTCATCTACCACCCACCTCCCTAGTGGAAAGACTCCAATGTATTGCCTGTGACCACACTCATAGATTCAAGCCCACATATATGCTATTGGCCACTCCACGATGGGTAGTGCTCTTGGTAGTGCATTCGGTCTCCACATTGCTATGTGCTCCCAACATCACACCTAGAGCAATGTCATATAGATCAGTCCTATATACTACTTGTACATGATGTTGTGTAACATCATATATAGGTTGGCAAGCACATATGGTCCCCATGCAAATATAACCCCCTGATCTTTCATGTTTACCACTACTCCTTCTAGAGCCTATGGTAAGTGTTGCCTACTAGAATGACACACTAACATCCCCACCACCACTATGCATATTATGAATATAAGTGCCCTAACTCCATATTAACATGACATCTCATCGATATGGAATCCATTCTACTGGATCACATGTGTCGGATCTCCTGACATCATCTTTAAGGCCACCATCGACACTCGTAACATGTAAACTATCCTCCCTCTAATAGGGATTCGTAGGATGTGCCACATGTTCTCCATTGTGATCATCAAATACCTAGTTGGTAATCAAAATATGGATGATTTCGAGTACCATCGCTCCACCAAATATATTAGTAGGGATCAATCTGCCTCAATGCTGGGCATCTCTACTAAGTGCAGTAGTCTCATGTTCTCCAGTGTCTTCCTCTCATATGCTAAGAGTTGCTCTAGGGTAGTCTTCAGTATGCTTGACCACCACTCTATGCTCTCAAGTACATTTAGATACATAATCAACATAATTTAATCATTAAATCTTCATTCTTAATTTATAAAAATCTTAAAATCATAAATTTTTTAAAAAAGCAAGTCATTTTTCTTCAAAATTTACCAAATTCATGCCTTGGAATGATCAGACGTGAATTTGGCATAGTCTACCAACCAAATTTATGCCCCACACATATAGGATGCAAATTTGGCATGACATGATGACAAAATTCATGCTCCATGACCAAACTCGCATCCCAAGGCAAATTTTTCCAAAAATTGACCAAAAAATAAAAATGCAGAAATTACTAAATTTTTTTTGTAGATGCAAAATACAAACAGAGAAATTGGGTCTCGATCTGTACCTTTGCTCGATCAGTGGCACTACCAAAATCACCACTCTCCATGATAGCATGGTGATTTGGTAAGTTCATTCTTCTCTTATTCTTCAGAGCTCTTTTTGTCCTCCTCGTGTGGTGAAAATGAGCCTTTTACCTCCTTTTCCTTTTTTCTTCCCTCCCTTTTCTTTTTCCTCCCTTTCTTCTCTCTCTTCCCTTTTTCTTTTTCCTCCTTTTATTCTCTCTCCTCATTTTCTTTTCCATCCTTTTCTTCTCTCTCCTTTTCTTTTCCATCCTTTTTCTTCTCTCTCCTCCAATTTCTTCCTTTCTCTCTCTTTGTCTTCTCTTTTGCCCTTTTTCGCTCTTTTTCACTTTTTACCCTTTGTGCACCTTTTTCAAGTTCCTATATGGAATTTTGAATTCCTTCTAAAAACTCAAGGGACACCCCATCCTTAGAGGCATTAATAGTAGTAGTACCTCTATTTGCATGTAAATCTATGGTGTTCATGCTAACACCCCTTTTTGCACTGCCCCTACATCGAAACCCAGCCACCCCTTTTTGTGTTCACCCATAGGAGTCTACACCTTTCTTTGATGCATTTATCTAGTCGTAAAAGCATGAAAGAGGGGGTAAAATATAGACACATAATATTGACCCACACAAATGAGTCAATTCTTCCTTAGATCCCTAGCTAGCCACCTAAACTTGCTAAGTGTAAATTTGGGACCCTTTTGCCCTCCCCCTTGGCCTTATTTTCTTAGCTTTACCAAATTCATGTCCATTCTATATAGGGCATGAATCTAGCTTGTCATATTCACCCTCTATAATTAGGGGGCATGAATTTGGTATTCTAGGGGTTTTTTCTCACTAAAACCCTTCCCTTGTTGAACCATTTTGGGATCGACCTTTGCCCTTGGTGAAATTTCATTTTCCTACCTATTTTGCCCTCCAAACCTCTTATAAATAAGATTTTGTATTCTCTCCTTGAAACCAAAAAGTTATTTTGAGATATTAATTCTTGACTTGCTCATTGTTCATGCTAACAAGTGCTCATCTACTCTAAATTATTATTTTTGTTATTTTGTGCTTTGATGGTGGCTACCCTTGGGGATTGAGTGGAGGAGTCTTGGTGACTAGATAGATCAACATTATTGGAGTTCTTCATCCACATATTCATTTCTACTTTCCCTCTCCATCAGCTCATCAGATTTGGTGTTCATGTTAGTCACTTTTAAAGTCTATTTTCACTGTTTTGTGCCTCATTTTTCACCGTTTCAGGACTCAAAAAGGGTATCTGAAACAAATTCGTACCTCATCCTTATTGGAAATAAATTTGGTTGACTATATTTACACTCCCTATTTATAGGGTGTAAATTTGATAAATTAGGGCTTGGAGGTAGGTTTCACACCCCAAAACCCTAATTTACACCTTGCATTTTAGCATTTTATTGTACCCATCATGTTTGCATTTTATTTTACTATTACATATTTGTTTCCATTTTTTTGTGCATGTTCCAAAGGTCAAAAATATTTTTTGCTTTTGAATGGTCATCTAAAAGGACCAAGGAGGCTTGACTATTGTGCCTCCAAGCTTAGTCTTATAGTAGCCTAAGCAGGCTCTGAAATTTTTGATAAGATTTTATAGGGTTTTATGAAGCTATTTTGTAGGTTTGAATTTATTGGATATTTTGGATGTAAGATAAATATTGGAACAAAAAAACATATAAGATAAGTACCCTAATATATATTTAGGTTGTTTGATTTTTGCTCTTATTTATTTCTATTCGAAACCTAGATTACAAGTAAAGGAAAAGCATTTGATTGAATTTATAGGCATTTGAAAGAATAAAAGCATATAGTGTGCATCTAGGGTTTTAATCTTGTTTGTGCATTTCCCTTGGACCCTTTATCAAAGGCTTTGTTTTGCAATCCTAGGATTAGACATCGTTGAATTACAAAATCATACTAAGGTTATGTCTTGTATTCTTGCATATTATGTATATTGCATTGTTCTTTCCTTTTCACACTTTAGTTAGAAATGCCAACTAATAGGTGTATGCTTAATTGAAACATAAAATACTTCCACCCCCAACTTGGAGCGAGTCCTAAAACCATTCTTGGTGAACCCTTTTCCTTTCCCATTGAGTGTAGAGTTATAATAGCCACTATGGTCACCTTGGCTTCCAGCAAATTTAATTGATAAACGTACATGGTGCATAGTTTTCCCCATCTACAACACCACTAGATTTATCTATCATAGTCCAAGCTACACTGCTTAGAACCTTCCCAAAGCCTACCTACTTGGGAACCATCCTTCATTGTGGTTATAAGGAACATCAAAAATATCTTCTCCAATTATAAACCTCAAAAATGAATTCCACTTGTTAACAAGGAAAATTTACATAACCATATCGAAGCCCATATTGGTCATTGTTTTAAGGCTTGAACAAAATTATTCCTCTAAAGTTTCATTGCTAGCTTTGAAGTCATTCCATCATTCAAAAGTTGTATTATGCACATGAAGGGTAACCCTACTATTTGGGTTACAAATGAATTATTCCTCAAGGAAAAGATATGTTTCCAATTCATATATCCATGCCTCACCTTTTTTACCAATCAAATTTTGATTACCCTAATATTCTTTAGGTTCTTGGCTAGCTCTACTTCTATATGAGCTTTTTACTTTCATGATATTTTGTAGTAGGATATTCTTCCTATCCACTCTTAGAATTTTTATTCTAGGAACTTGATTATTAATTTCCAATCATTTTTTTTGTTGGTCCATCTGTTCCCTCTATTATCAATTGTTCTTGTAGTAACTAAGTGATGAGGTTCTCTATCTCTCTACTCAAATTTTCTTTAGAGTTCTAGCTTTAGCTTCATCATGTCTAGCTAGCCTTGTATTGTGAAAAGATCCTCTGATTTTCCTCCTTATCTTGTTGTCATTACTCTTTGCCACATAAATAAGTTGGATGAGTTACAATTACTTTCAATTATACTTATGAAGGTTAGTTATATCTTACCATAACTAACTTAGATCATTAATGGTCATCATCACACTTGTATTCCCACAAGGTACCATATTGGTTACAACCATTATTACCTTCTTGGTAATAATCTAGGTCACACTTACCTTGCCACAAGGTGTCATTCTCATTAACCACAAAGGAGTTGAGTTTATTTCTTTTATCCTTACAAATAAACCTATTTCATTATCATTCATTTGATAATGGCTAAGGTTTTTCTTGATCTATGTAAGGTACTATTACTAGGTGTGCTTACACATGATCAATCCCTTAATAATGATTATGGCCATACTTGCTCTATGCAAGATGCCAAATAAAGGTAAGGCTACCTTTCCTAAGATCAATTCTTAAGCAATATTTAGCTTATCCAAGGAAGCTCTTAGTCCATCATGCCTAGATCTTATATAGGGAAGCTTATAGTCCTACTGTCACAACCCGTTCCATTGGATCCTAGATGAGTCAGCAAAATAATTGGGTGTATTATTTAAAATATCTACATTTGTGGGTACTATGGCTATGCATGGTTTGGATGCTACATTTGATCTACGATGATTTTACATGATGCTAATAAGTCCTTGTGGTTTTGCAGGACTAACTATGTTTGCAGGTGAACATTATCAAATTAGCTTGGACAACACCTATAATTGATCAACGAAAGCGTTGAATAATGATGGTGCTCATAACGGTTTTAATTAAAATGGCTAACCATTTGTGATGGTAGGGTGCAATCTAGTTTTTACCTTATTGATATATTTAAAATGGTTAGTCATTACTGTTCATTTAGTTGGTAGTATAATATTTTTTTAAATAATGCTTGGGCTTGATTAAGCAAAGATAAATTAATTTATAATTATTTTATTATAAATAATGGATTCATTTATTGTGACAGGGCCATGAGAGATTTTAAATAATTTTTAAATAGTGTATGGACCTCCTTGACTTTCCATTTGAGGAAAATGTTTTAAACCAATAAAAAAGGGTGACTATTTTGATGAAAGAAATTATGAGCCCCTTGTCAATGGTAACTGAATTGACAGACTACATTAATAATGTTTGTCCCTGCCACCTAGAAAGATGCAAGTTTCTTGGGACTCATGAGGGGGGCTAGAAAAGAGGAAGAAGGTTGGAGGAAATAAAAGGAGTGAGGGTGCTATAAGGAGGGCAGTGGAGGATAGGAGGAGGAAAGAATGAGGGGGATGACAAAAAACTTTAAGGAACCTCACTATGCAGGAGCCTAGGTTGGAAAGTTCCTTCTTGTTGCTTTTTCTGATAAAATTTGGTTTATTATGAATTTAATTCATGCTAGTTTTTAGGTTGCTTCCCTGTAACCTATATAGATGTTTGTTTTTATTTATAAAAAAAGAACGAATCCCCTTTTTTAGTATTTTTTGTGTTTAAAATTTGGCTCCAAAAATGATTTGAAGCCTTGCAGGTTTTGTTTTTCTTGTTAAAATAAAAGCCAATACCCTTGGTAAGGGTAGTATGTTTGATGCCCTACCTTGCAATAGTCATCCTGAGTTTTGTAGTCACAGAAGGCCCTTATATGACCTCTATCATGATGACCAATCGATCCCTCCCATTAAAAGCCTAAACCATCAGTAAGTGCACCTTATTCTGCTTGGGTGAGAGCACCTACGTGAGTCAATTTTTAGTGTGTTGGTTGATTGCTGATATTTGTCCTTGATGCCTTTGTATTCAAGGCCTACAATTTTACCATTGAGAGGTTTTCTAAGTGCTTGGTGTTGCTCATTTCCTCTATCATGGTTGGAATGCAAGTAACGTACGCTGCTAAAACTTAGGGACATCGTAATACTTAATTTGCCTCAGCCTTGAATGGTGTTGAAGGCTTGATGTTTGACTTAAAGCCTACCTTTGCATCCGTGTCCTTTCCCTCCCATGGCCGTGTTGTAAGCTTTCTCGTCCTGTCCATGTAGAGTAGCAGTAAAAGCAGGTCTGGTTAACCCTCTTTGGAATGACCCATGTAGCCAAACGATTAAAATGGGGTCTTGAGTTTGATGTCTCTGGGCCTTTAATATATATATATATATATATATATATATATATATATATATATATATATATTAATATATGTTGCAATGGACTTATACTATGTTGTTTTGTAGGTCGTATTATTGTGGCTATTTTAGAGTCTATTTTAGGTCCTACCTCTTAAAACTCATAAAAATAAATAAGTTAACATTATAGTGCTAGCATGAGGTAGAGATGCGCATCTAGACAGGCAGAATTTGAGTGCAACAATCAAGTTCCTCCACTTCATTTGAAGATGTTTCTTTGAAATGTCATCTTTCCCTCAATACATATGCTAAAAAATAGATAATTTATTCATAGGTGCAATTTCTTTTGTTTGACCTGTGGCCATATTGAAGAAATGAATGCAATAATAAAGAGCCACCACATGTAATCACATAGATCTGCTTTAGATGCACTATCATTGTAATATATGTCACATTATACCATGTGAGAATGGAGTGAAAACAAGAACATCATATTAGCTATCAAGAATCATACTAGTTGTTGAAGAACACAATGAAAATGTGAGCAAACCATACTAAAACCTTCATAACATGAATTCCCACACCCCCATGTAATGCAGGTTACTTCATTTGACTAACAACTTGCCAAAGTATCCTTCATATACATTATGTTAGTCTTGATAAGCTGATTACTGGGGTTTAGATAGTATCTTTGTCATATATGATACAAACATGAAAATCTGCCTTTAAATCAATGTAAAATCCTTCTACGACAGTTTACTTAATAATATTTTAGTTTATTTGGATGACTAAATGCATGGAAGAAATTGAACTTCACCAAAATTGTGCACTCTTGCTCTCTTTATGCAAATCACTAAAGTGACATACTATAACCAAACATAAACACTCCCAACCGCTGAATTACTGAATGGAAAATTATCCAAGAGGGCTACTTTATAGCAAGGAAGTATGTGCAATAGTTCACATTTCACCCGTAAGCCAACATCCAATGCAAAAAGGAGTTCAACATTCAGTCACAGTTAGAGCATGCTAGAGTGATAGAGGATTTTCTAAGCTAATACCAAAAATGGTACATATTATCTCATTAGTGCTGTTCAAATTAAATATTAAGACCAAACAATGGAGGCATCGCTTACCCAAAAAAAAAAGAAAGGGATCTTATTGGTACATCCAAACTATCGTGGAGGTATTGTGTTTTAAATACATTATGTATTTTAAATATCATGGGGATGGCTTGACTTAGCTTAAGTCCCTTGACTATTAAGAAATTAGATCATCTATTCTAAATTGGCCCTAGAAGATTTTTTTCCATAATTTAAAAGGGAAAACTAAATCTGGTGGGATACCCCCTTGAATGCAGTTAAAATAGGGTTTTTATTTATTAAATTCTAAAAGGCCTGATTATCAAATAGTTGGGTTTAACCGATTTCTTGATTTAGTGTATGGGGTAGTATTTTAATATCATATTAGGGCCACGGAGTTAACTTCTTAAACCAAATAAAATAAAATAATATTTTATTTTATGTAAATATAGGGCCATGGGATGTTTACAATACGTTTTTACCCTTAATTAAAAAAAAAGGGAAAGAGGGTTGTTGCCTTTATTATTATGTTTAAATGGCCACACGAATTATTGTCTTAAATTATGCTCGTGAGCTAAGGTGATAAAAAGGGCACATATGTCCCTTATAAAAATTAATATTTTATTGCAACCGTTAATATTATGAAATGGCCCTTGGAAAGGTTGATAATATATTATGTTGTGTTCATCAATATTAAGTTATGGCCCTTCAAAAAATTAAGTTAATATAATGTGACTTTGATTATAATGTGGTCTAGATTATTTAATACAATGGGGCCTTGATTATTTAGTATAATATGGCGTTGATTAATAATATAAAGACCTCTAATTATTTAATATAACGTGGCTTTGATTATTTAGTATAATATGATCTTGATTAATAATATAATGGCCTCTAATTATTTAATATAATGTGGCCTTGATTATTTAGTATAATGTGGCCTTGATTAATAATATAATGTGGTCTTGATTATTTAGTATAATTTGGCCTTGATTAATAATATAATGGCCTCTAATTATTTAATATAATGGGTTTTTACCTATTTAATATAATGGGCAGGTTGGATATTTAATATAATATTAAATGAATGATCCATGATTAATTAATAAATGGGTCTTTGCTTGAATTAAAGAAGATGGGCATTGCACTTTATGTGTGGAAAGATTGACATTAAAGGATAATGTAATGCTTTTTTTGAGGTGATGTATTATTGTGCAAGAGAAAGATAAATAGTGGTAAATGATGTACTTCATTTGTGTAAATGAAGTAGGATTATGAATACCTTATTTCATGTGTTAGATTTATGCCTTAATGGATAATGTTTTCATCTATTTGATGGGGGTGAATTATGTTAGAGGATAAATTAATTCATGAGTATAGGTGAAATGAATTATCTATGATTGGGCTAAAGGATCAGACTCTATGATTTGTCTATGATTTAGAAAGGTAGATTGATTGAGTATTGCTATGTACAAACTTGGAAATTAAAGGAAATAATGGAAGGGGAGTTCCATTCTTGGAGGGATTATGGGGTCTCTCCTTGTTTCCTGTAGAAAAATTGGGATAATTTGGTACATGCTAGTGAAATGGCTTTTGATAATCTTAGCAAGTTTGTAAAGTCTTGTCAATGAGAGACATGTTTTGTAGCATAGGAATTATGGGGTTCCTATGCATGTGTATTGGTGAAGAAGTTTTATGGGACTCTTATAGGACATAAGAGCTATGAGGTACATATGTCCTTGGCAAGAGGGAATTATGGGGTTCCCTTAGGGCCTTGTAACATGGATTAAAGGATCTATCCATGCATTTGGACATGGGAACTAGGGGGTTCCTATGTATTGATTTGATGGATGTATAAAAAATGGGTTCTGTGGCAAAACAATTAATTTAATAAAATAGATAAGGATATTTTGAGGTTGGGTTTATTCCCCGTGAGGATTCCTAGGATATATCATGTGTCAAATGTGTATGATGATTATTGTTCATTTATGATCTGGCTTCTTAAATCTCTTAGGGATAGTTTGTTATGGACTTGTTGCATTAAATTATGAAGGATGAGTATGGTCATGAATATATAATGAAATGCATATGAATGGTCTTATATATTTTTCTCCTTGTAAAATCATAATGGCTATGCTCATGGGTTTTAGCTAGAAGGAATTAATGGAGAGATAGATGACTTAGTTATGCTTGGTACACTTGTGAAGATGGACTTCCACAAGATGGGTATAGTTGTTTCTAATGAATGTACTTAAAAAAAATCTCTCTTGAGTTGGGTTGGAACTTTTTGGGTTGTTACATCTAGTATCAGAGCTCTAGGATTGTGATTAAGTAGATGGTTTATGAAGAAGCTCTAGGTTACGAGGGACTAGACACTTTCATGAATGAGCTATAAGATTCTTAGGAATAAAACATAGGGAAGGTATATTTACCTTGACATGGCACCTTGCGTGAAGCAAGTATCACCTTCATCATTATTAGGAGATCGATAATGTAAAGATTACCTAAGGAATAGTATCTTGCATAGAGCAATAATCACTATAGCCATTATCAAAATAATTATAATGAGATAAGTTAGTTTGGAAGGTTAAGGAACTAATTATGATTAACTAAAATCAACTTCTAGATAGATAAGAATAATGGCACCTTACGGTGAGGTAAGAATGATTGATATAATTACTAGGAGGTAACAATTGGTCATAACCAAAATGACTCCTTGTGGGATACAAGGTGATGGTGAAAAATAATTATGTAAGTTAACTCTTAGGAAGATATAGCTAACGTTTGGAAACATGAAGAGG
Source organism: Wollemia nobilis (assembly GCA_028583015.1). NCBI lineage: Eukaryota > Viridiplantae > Streptophyta > Pinopsida > Araucariales > Araucariaceae > Wollemia > Wollemia nobilis. Next base: position 8,475,482 of record JAQPPZ010016936.1, read on the forward strand.
TTAAGATAGATAGCTTAGGCTAACTCATCATGGATATGAGATATATAGCTTAAGCTAGCTCAACATTAAGATGATACAAATAAATCAATTTAGCTCATCGTGGAGATGATATAGATAGCTTGAGTTAGCTCATCATTGAAGTGAGATAGATAGCTTAGGCTAGCTCATCATGGAGATGATACAGATAGCTAAGCTAGCTCACCATTGAGATGAGACAGATAACTCAAGCTAGCTCATCATGGAGATGAGATAGATAGCTTGATTTAGCTCAACATTGGAGTTGAGATAGATAACTTAGGCTAGCTCATTATTGATATGAGATAGATAACTAAGCTAGCTCAACATTGAGTTGAGATAGATAGCTTAAGCTAGCTCAACATTAAGATGATACAAATAACTCAAATTAGCTCATTGTGGAGATGATACAAATGGCTTGATTTAACTCATTTTTGGAATTGATACAGATATCTTAGTCTAGCTCATCATTGAGATGAGATAGATAGCTAATCTAGCTCAATATTGAGTTGAGATAGATAGTTTAGGCTAGCTCATCATGGAGATGAGACAGATAACTAAGCTAGCTCAACATTGAGTTGAGATAGATAGTTTAGGCTAGCTCATTATGGAGATGAGATAGATAGCTAAGCTAGCTCAACATTAAGTTGAGATAGATAACTTAGGCTAGCTCATCGTTGAGATGAGATAGATAGCTAAGATAGTTTAGCATTGAGATGAGACAGATGGCTTAAGTTAGCTCATCATGGAGATGAGATAGATAGCTTGAGTTAGCTCATCATGGTGAAGTAGAGGATCTTCACAAAATTTAGGACTAGCTAAGTAGGATTGAAGTATATGCTCAAGACCAAGGAATTGGTCGCATTCTAATCCAAGGTGACTTAAAACTTGTTTGCAAGCAATTCAAAGATGAATGGAAAATGAGATCTAAAAACATTTCTAACTTGAGTAGAGAGGCAAAGAATCTAAGCTCGAGATTCAAGGAATTTGACATTGATCATGTGCCTCGAGACATTCCATTTTGGAGTGGATTCTCTACCAAATAAGGGTATTTACCTCCTAGATGATTTTGTGCAAACCCTAGTTAATTCCAAGATGAATTCCTCTATTGATGTATAATTCTCTATTGATGTATAATGGTAAAAGAGGATTTTAATGTTTATTATAGCCATAATGAAGGATGATTCCTAAAGGTGGATAGACCTAGGAAAGGATCTAAGTAGGTGATAAATCCATCTGGTGGTGTTTTTGACATTAAAACAGGCTCTTTCCTTATTATGAGCACCAACCATGATCCTAATAAACCTAGGCTATGCATTTGGCATGGATTAGAAGAAGGATTGAAAGAGAATATATGGATAATATATTCTCAAGAGGAGTATGGGATCCTCTCAAAACAATATAATGTGGTTGAATTTATCAAGAAATAATAGGGATAGAATTCTATTCATAGGTTTTGAGACAATTCTTGGTGGAAAGGATAGATGGGGAATCTATTCTTGAGAGGAGTATGGGATCCTCTCTTGAAAGGTTGATAAAGTATGTACCAATTTAATAGATTGGTAGGATTTGGAAGGACATAAATCCCTATTATGAGCGAGTCCTAAGATTAAAATAGGATAAACTTGTTCAAGCTTGAGACATTGAAAAGGGAAATTAACTGACTAGACTCGTAGTCACATGGACTTAGAGAATTAAGTCAAGGAAATACAATCTTGGGACAAGAATTGTAGTGAATTTTTGGGCCAAGATAGAAGATATTATGATGAGAATAAAGAATTCAATGCTTGGTATGGACTCTTATGTGTTTAATATCGAATAATTAAACTCAAAATTGGGAAATTAAGGAGAACTACTATACAAGAATCACATAGTTTCCTAATTTTGCTTATTTTTGTGGGGCTAAGATGAGGGGGAGATTGGATAAAAAACCTTCTTTTGGGTAAGAATGAAAAAGGGAAGTTTGATTTTATTGTTCAATGGATGGAATGGCACCTCATGTGGAGTAAGCATGGCCATTTATATCATCAGTGGATGATGATAACAATGGAAGAACACCTTGCATGATAAGTGTAGTTGTCATCAATGGATGGTAATATTCTTGCATAGCTTATCACATGGAGTGAGAGAGTATTTGATATTATCAGTGGATGATAATATTCTGTATAATTAATTGAATGATGGATATATTTTCTTATTTGTTTTAAAAATGTAATAATATCTTCTTGTTGTAGGTAAGCACAAGGGACTGTGCTTAGTCCAAGGGGGAGGATGTCACAACCCATCCTATTGGATCCTAGATGAGTCATCAAATAATTGGTTGTATTATTTTAAACCTACATTTATGGGTGTTATTTCTATGCATGGTTTGGATGGTACATTTGATCTGCGACGATTTTACATGAAGCTAATAAGTTCTCATGGTTTTGCAGGACTAACAATGTTTGCAGGTGAACATTATCAAATTATCGATTCAAATTAGCTTGGACAACACATTTAATTGATCAACAAAGGTGCTGAATAATGATAGTGTTCATAATGGTTTTAATTAAATTGGCTAACCATTTGTGATGGCAGGGTGTACTCTAGAATTCACCTTATTGATATATTTAAAATGGTTAGTCATTACTATTCATTTAGTTAGTAGTCTAATATTTGGTTAAATAATGCTTGGGTTTAATTAAGTAAAGAGAAATTAATTTATAATTATTCTATTGTAAACAATGGCTTCATTTATTGTGATAGGACCATGAGAGATTTTAAATAATTTTTGAATAGTGTAGGGACCCCCTTAACTTTTCCGTTTGAGAAAAATGTTTCAAACCAATAAAAAGGGTGACTATTTTGATGAAAGAAATTTTGAGCCCCCTGTCAATGGGGATTGAACTGGCAGACTGCATTGATAATGTGTCCCTGCCACCTAGAAAGATGCAGGTTTCTTTGGACTTGTGAGGGGGGCTATGAAAGGGGAAGAAGGCTAGAGGAAAAAAATGAGCGAGGGTGCTAGAAGGAGAGCAGTGGAGGAGAGGATAAGGAAAGAATGAGGGGGATGACAAAAAAAATTAAGGAACCTCACTATGCAGGAGCCTAGGTTGGAAAGTTCAAGTTCCTTTACGTTGCTTTGTCTGATAAAATTTGGTTTATTATGAACTTAATTCTTGCTGGTTTTTAGGTAGCTTCCCTGTAACCTATATATAATTTTATTTTTATTTAAAAAAAAAGGGACGAATCCCATTTTTTAGTATTTGTGGTATTTAAACTTTGGCTTGGAAAAATGATTTGAAGCCATACAGGTTTTATTTTTCTTATTAAAATAAAAGCCAATACCCTTGGTAAGGGTAGTCTGCTCGATGCACTGCCTTGCAATAGTCAACCTGAGTTTTGTAGTTTCGTAAGGCCCTTATATGGCCTCTATCAAGATGACCAATCAAGCCCTCCAACAAGTGCACCTTGTTCTGCTTGGGCTAGAGTGCCTGCGTGAGTCGATTTTTAGTGTGTGTTGGTTGACTACCGATAATTGTCCTTGATGCCTTTGTATTCATGGCCTACAATTCTACCATTGGAAGTTTTTCTAAGCACTTGGTGTTGCTCCTTTCCACTATCATGGTTGGACTACAAGCAACTTACGCCGCTAAATCTTGGGGATATCTTAATACTTAATTTGCCTTAGCCTCGAATGGTGTCGAAGGCTTGATGTTTGGCTTAAAGTCTATCTTTGCATCTGTATCCTTTCCCTCCCATGGTAGCGTTGTAAGCTTTCTCATCCCATCAATGTAGAGTAGCAGTAAAAGAAGGTTTGGTTAACCCTATTTTGAATGACCCATGTAACCAAACGATTAAAATAGGGTCTTGAGTTTTGATGTCTTTAGGCCTTTCATATATATATATATATATATATATATATATATATATATATATATATGTTGCAATGGACTTATACTATGTTTTTTTTTATAAGTCCTATAATTGTGGCTATTTTAGAGTCTTTATGGTGCCATCCTGCCTCCTACAACTCATAAAAATAAATATAGTTAACATTATAGTTCTAGCATGAAGTAGAGATGCGTATCTACACAGGCAGAATGTGAGTGCAACAATCAAGTTCAGTATTATCTTTGCAGTGGATAACCCCTTTAACTGCAATGAAAATTGTGTGTAAGCACATCTTTCATATACTCGTGGCTTTGATGGTCAACACTAAAATGGTCATATTTTTTCCTCCACTTCATTTGGAGATGTTTCTTTGAAATGCCATCTTTACCTCAATACATATGCTAAGAAACAAAGAATTTCTTCATAGGTACAATTTCTTTGGTTTGACCTGTGGCCATATTGAGGAAATGAATGCAATAATAAAGAGCCACCACATGTAATCACATAGATCTGCCAAGTAAAATTTAGATGCACTATCATTGTAATATCTGTCACATTATACCATGTAAAAATGGAGTGAACACAAGAACATCATGTTAGCTGTCAAGAATCATACTAGTTGTTGAAGAACACAATGAAAAATGTGAGCAAACCATACTAAAACCTTAATAACATGAATTCCCTCCCATGTAATGCAGGTTATTTCATTTGACTAACAACTTGCCAAAGTGTCCTTCATATACATCATGTTAGTCTTGATAAGCAAATTACCAGGGTTTAGATAGTATTTTTTTCATATATGATACAAACTTGAAAATCTGCCTTTAAATCAATGTACAATCCTTCTACAGCAGTGTACTTAATATGATTTTAGTTTATTTGGATGACTAAATACATGGAAGAAATTGAACTTCACCAAAATTGTGCACTCTTGTTCTCCTTATGCAAATCACTGAAGTGACATACTATATCCAAACATAAACACTCCTAAATGGAAAACTATCCAAGAGGGCTACTTTATAGCAAGGAAGAATGTGCAATAGTTCATATTCCACCCGTAAGCCAACATCCAATACAAAAGGAGTTCAAAATTCAGCCACAGTTAGAGCGTGAAAGAGGATCTGCTAAGCTAATACCAAAAATGGTACATATTATCTCATTAGTATTGTTCAAATTAAAAATTAAAACCAAACAATGGAGGCATAGCTTACCAAAAAAAAAAAAATCTTATTGGTACACTCAAATTGTATTTTAAATATCATGGGGATGGCTTGACTTAGGTTAAGGCTTTTGACTTTTAAGAAATTAGACCATCTGTTTTAAATCAGCCCCAGAAGATTTTTATCCATAATTTACAAAGGAAAAACTAAATCCTGTGAGAGACCCCATTGAATGCGGTTAAAATAGGGTTTTTATTTATTAAATTCTAAATGGTTCGATTATCTTATAATTGCTTGATTTAGTGTATGGGGGTAATTTTTTAATATCATATTAGGGCCATGGAGTTAACTTCTTAAACCCAATAAAATAAAATAATGTTTTATTTTATGTAAATTTTTTAATATCATATTAGGGCCATGGAGTTAACTTCTTAAACCCAATAAAATAAAATAATGTTTTATTTTATGTAAACATAGGACCATGGGATGTATTGTTTACAATACATTTTTAGCCTTAATTAAAAAAAAGGAAAGAGAGTTGTTGCCTTTACTATTATGTTTAAATGGCCACGAGAATTATTGTCTAAAATTATGCTCGTGAGATAAGGTGATAAAAAGGGCACATATGTCCCTTATAAAAATTAATATTGTGTTGTGACCGTTAATATTATGATACACCCTTGGAAAGGTTGATAATATATTATGTTGTGTTCGTCAATATTAAGTTATGGCCCTTGAAAAAGTTAAGTTAATATAATGTGGTCTGGATTATTTAATATAATGGGCCTTGATTATTTAGTATAATGTCGCTTTGATTAATAATATAATGGATTTTAATTATTTAATATAATGTGGTCTTGACTATTTAGTATAATGTAGTCTTGATTAATAATATAATGACCTCTAATTATTTAATATAATGTGGTCTTGATTAACAGTATGGTCTCTGGTTATTTAATATAATGTGGCCTTGATTATTTAGTATAATGCGGCCTTTATTAATAACATAATGGACTCTAATTATTATTTTTTTGGTAAATAAAAGTCTTCATTAATTACCGGGTTTTGCAGGTTAACCCAAAAATATCCAGCCTTCTGCTGAGATTGTAGATTCTAGTCATCCTTGAAACTTTCTTACCAGAAATTGTGTTGAATCCCCTACAACACCTTATTAACAAAGCACACCCATACCTAAACATAACTGTAAACATTACTTACATTGACAAGAATTGAAGTTTGGAACTTTGCACTTGTGAAACCTGTTGCTTGCCCATTTCCTATTCTCTATCGGAATCTTCCAAGGCTTACACCCTGTTACCTTCATTTCCAATTTGGTATGATTTAGAGGGAAACCCCATAGTTATTACCAGCTCCATGGGGAAAGAACACCCATTCATCTTTCTCCTTAATAGGCAGTTTTCTTTTCATGACTAATAATGTTTTCCACTTCACGTGGCACACCTTGTGTCCATGTCACCAAACTACCAACATCAACACCTATGTTGGCTAATTTGTCAACTGACCTATTGGCCTCACGGTACATGTGACGAGCCCTCCTGTTCTATCTTGCCGCAAAAAGGATCCTCACTTCATGGATGACTCCCTCGATTCTCCATGGAGGTTTTTTGCCATCATCAAAATGGACTCTAATTATTTAATATAATGGGTCTTTGCCTATTTAATATAATGGGCAGGTTGGAAATTTAATATAATATTAAATGAATGATTCATGAATGGGGCTTTACCTAAATTAAATAAGATGGTCATTGCATTTTTTGAGTGGAAATACTGACATTAATGGATAATGTAATACATTTCTTGAGGTGATATATTATTGCGCAAAAGAAAGACAAATACTGGTAAATGATGTACTTAATTTGTGTAAATGAAGTAGGATTATGGATACCTTATTTCATGGGTTAGATTTATGTCTTAATGGATAATGTTTTCATCTGTTTGATGGGGGTTAATTATGTTAAAGGATAACTTAATTCATAAGTATAGGTTAAATGAATTATCTATGATTGGGCTAAAGGATCAGACTCTATGATTTGTCTATGATTTAGAAAGGTAGATTGATTGAGTATTGCTATGTACAAACTTGGAAATTAAAGGAAATAGTGGAAGGGGAGTTCCATTCTTGGAGGTATTATGGGGTCTCTCCTTGCTTCATGTAGAAATATTGGGACAGTTTGGTACATGTTAGTGAAACGAATTTTGATATTCTTAGAAAGTTTATAATGTATTGTTGAATGAGAGACATGTATTGTAACATAGGAATTATAGGGTTCCTATGCATTTGTATTGGAAAATAAGTTCTATGAGATTATTCTAGGACATAAGAACTAGGGGTATATCTTTGGCAAGAGGGAATTATGGGGTTCCCTCAGGGCCTTGTAACATGGATTGAATGACCTATCCATGCATTTGGACATAGGAACTAGGGGGTTCCTATGTATTGACTTGATGGATGTATCAAAAAAATGTGGGATTCTTTGTGTATAATTGTAATGGAGATAATTATTTTAATAAAATGGAAAAAGGATATTTTGAGGCTAGGTTTATTCCTCGTGAGGATTACCAGGATATATCATGTGTCATATGTGTGTAATTATTATGGTTCATTTATGATATTACTTCTTAATTCTCGTAGAGAGTTTGCTATAGATGTTTTGCTTTAATTTATGAAATATGATTATGGCTATGAATTCATAATGAAATGCAAATAAATGTTTTTATATGTTTAATCCTTGTAAAATCATAATGACTATGCTCATGGGTTTTAGCTAGAAGGATTAGTATAGAGAGAGATATGTCTTAGTTGTGTTATGCTTGGTGCACTCACGAAGATGGACTTGCACAAGGTGATATTAGATGTCTTTAAAGAAGGTGAAAAAAATCTCTTGAGTTGGTCCTAAATTTTGGTTTGTTACACCTACGACCACGTGCTCTAATTTTAAAGCAACTAAAATTTCAAGGTCTTCCTAGAATTAGCTTAAAAAATAAGCAAGAGCCTAAAAAGGAAGATACCTAAATCCTAGCACATTCTAAGGAATTCTCTAGTCCATCATACCTAGAGTTCCTTCACAGAAACATATAGTACATTGTACCTACAGTTCCTTCATGGAAGCATCAAATCATTCATACCTACAACTTTGATACCAAATGTAGAAACCCAAAAATCCAAATAACTCAAGAGAAATATTTTTCTAGGGGTCTACATATTCCTATCCTACATAAGCCATTTGATGAAGTTGGTTTTCTCCTCTTCATTATCAGCTAACTTAAGTTATCCATCTCATTTATGTTATGAGCTAACTTAAGCTATCTATCTCATATCAATGATGAACTAACTTAAGTCATCCATATAATATCCATTATGATCTAACTTAAGCTATCTATCTCATCTCAATAATGAGCTAACTGAAGCCATCAATATCATCTCAATTATGAGCTAACTTAAGCTATCTATCTCATATCAATGATGAACTAACTTAAGCAATCCATCTCATCTCCATTAAGAGCTAACTTAAGCTATATATCTCATATTAATTATGATCTAACTTAAGACATCCATCGCATCTCCATTATGAGCTAACTTAAGCTATCTATCTCATCTTAATGATGAGCTAACTTAAGCCATCCCATACTTATCAAAACCATTTTATTTAACCAATTAAGAGCCCATACCCCTAACTGATCAAATAATGATAAAAAATACTTTAATTAATCAATTAGGATCCCTTACTCCTAACCAATAAAATACTTATCAAAACCATTTTCTTTAACCAATTAAGAGTCCATACTCCTAATCAATCAAATACTTATCAAAACCACTTTCTTTAACCAATTAAGAGCCCATACTCCTAATCAATAAAATACTTATCAAATCCACTTTATTTACTGAATTAGAAGCCCTTACTCCTAACCAATCAAATACTTATTAAAATCACTTTCTTTAATCAATTAGGAGCTCTTACTTCTAACCAATCAAATACTTATCAAAACCACTTTCTTTAATCAATTAGGATCCCTTACTCCTAACCAATAAAATACTTATCAAAACAACTTTTTTAACCAGTTAAGAGTCCATACTCCTAACCAATAAAATACTTATCAAAACCATTTTATTTAATCAATTACGAGCCCTTACTCTAAACACATCAAATACTTATCAAAACCACTTTATTTAATCAATTAGGAGCCCTTACTCCTAACCAATAAAATATTTATCAAAACCGCTTTCTTTAACCAATTAAGAGTCCATACTCCTAACCAATCAAATACTTATCAGAACCACTTTTTTTAATCAATTAGGATCCCTTACTCCTAACAACTCAAATACTTATCAAAACCACTTTCTTTAACCAATTAAGAGTACATAATCCTAACCAATCAAATATTAATAGTCCTTACTCTTAATCAATCAAATACTTATCAAAACCACTTTCTTCAACCAATTAAGATTCCTTACTCCTAATCGATCACATACTTATCAAAACCACTTTCTTCAGTCAATTAAGAGTCCTTACTCCTAATTGATCAAATACTTATCCACTAAACTTAATAAATTGGATCTAATATTTCAAATATAAGTTTATCCTTTAAAACGTAATAAATAAATTTACTTTTGAGATATAAGTTTATCATTTAAAAATTAATAAATCAATTTACATTTTAGATATAAGTTTAACCTTTAAAACTTAAATAAATCAATTTTCCTTTTAGATATATAAGTTTAAGCTTTAAAACTTAATAAATCAATTTACCTCCCAGGTATATAATTTTAACCTTTAAAACTTAATAAATCAATTTCCCTTTTAGATATAAGTTTAACCTTTAAAACTTAATAAATCAATTTACCTTTTAGATATAAGTTTAACCTTTAAAACTTAATAAATCAATTTACCTTTTAGATATATAATTTTAACCTTTAAAACTTAATAATTTACTTTACCTGAACTTTATTCAAATGGCTGGTTGCAACTGTTCTGGTGGGTCCTCTGATTTTCAAATTTCCAAAGGCGGGAAGTATTTTTTTCAAAATTCTGGAAGGCGGGAGGATTTTTTCAAGGATGACTCTTCCTCGTCTGGCACTTCTGCTTTCGAGGATGGTGTTGTTCCTCCTACTAATACTTTTGTCGATGATGGCAGTGGCATTGGAAAGTATCCATCTGGGGCCCTCATCGCTGAGGCTATTCCTGGTGCTCCCGAGACTGTTCCTTCAAATTTACCGCTCAAGGATGACATTCCTAGCTCTTCGTCCAACAAGGTTAGTTCTTTCTGGGGTGATGATATTCCCTTGGGACCCAAGCCTTCCTTTGAAAATATTTTGGACAAATCCTCTTTTTTTCTCTTGATCCTTCACTCCCTCCTTTTGAAGTATTTGGGAATAGAATCAAGATTCCTAATAATTTTGTGAAAACCTTTCTAGATCAGGAATATTTTTCTCTTGTGGACAAGGTGGTTGGAGGTAATCCCAACTTAGATACTATCAGGCGTTGGGCTTCCTCTAGGTGTAAAGTTCGTGGTTCCTTGGAAATGTTAGTCTTTACAATGCTTTCTTTGGCATTCGCCTCAACGCTCAGGAAGATGTTAACCTCATCCTGTTTGGTGGGCTGTGGTTTTTGGATCAAAAGGTTTTTTTTTAATGAAATGGGCCCCATATTTTGACCCTGATACCCAAAGCATCAAAATTTTCACCCATTTGGGTTAGGCTTAAAATATTCCTTGGCATATTTGGATGGAACCTTTCATAAAATCTATTGCCATTGGAGATCTTCTTCTCATTAACAGGGTTACTCTTTCTAGATCAAGGATGGACGTTGTTGGTTTTTGTATTAATGCAAACTTTGATTCAGTTCTTCCTACCTTTATTGAGCTAGAGCATGTGTCCTTCTAAAAATAGGCTATTGAATATGAGAACAAGCCTCCTTTTTGTATTGAATGTCGAACCCAGGGACATCTTTGCGCTTAGTGCCCTTTGTTCAAGAAACAAGCAGGAAATCCTGGGCCACATCAGGAGACTAATACTACAGGAAAATGAAAGGAATTTTAGACCCCCTTCAAAAAGGATAAAAGGAAATTTTATCTCTCCAAAGGCATTACCTTCAGACCTATCAAGAATCACAAGTCCCAGGAGGAAGCTGACAAGTATCCTTTTGGTAAGCCTTATTTAGACAAAGGTAAAAACGCCTCCTATTCAAATGCTCTTAATGAGGTTAGTCTTTTTGCTGTTCCAAATAAATTCCAAATTTTAGCCAATTTAGACTCTGATAATGTTGAAGAGGGCGAAGTCACTAAAGCTAATAATCTTAATTCTAAGTCATTTCCATCTTCGGATGTTCCTAAAGCCCAATCGGATCCTATCTCTGAATTACCAAATGATATTACTTCATATCTGGTTGCTTTTGATCAAGATCAGCCCATTTTGGATGAATTTTCTATTCCCTCCTCCTTTTTTGAGCCATCTAGTCATGTGATTCAAAAAATATCCATTAACAACTTCAACCCAAAAATCACTAGAAGCTAGAAAAAATTTCCCATTGATTATGGTGCTGAAAAGAAGCACGGTAGACCTTCAAATGCTGGGCAATAAAAACAAGGTGTGAATGAAGACATTGCCAATGGAGTCCAAAAAAAATTGTTTTCCTCTGGCATCAACCTTTATAAGGAAGATTCAAATTGCACCAAACCTCCCCAACCACAAGGGAAGGGAGGCAAATGAATTCCAAAATATTTAAAATGAAGATCCTCTCATGGAACGTGAGAGGCCTTAATGGTGTAGCTAAATAGAGGTTAGCTAAATAATTAAGAAAATAAATAAGTCCTACTATACTTCTACTCCAAGAAACCAAAGTAAGTCAGCCTCATGATAAAATTATCTGCAATCACATTTGGAAAAATTGTGAATTTATTGCTTGTAATGCCAAAGGAGCTTTTGGAGGGCTCGTGTACCTATGGAACCCAAATGCTTTAGAAGGAAACCTTATCCATTCTAGTGATGAAATTATGAGTATCCTTTTCTTTGACACATATAGAAAGTCACCTTGGGTCCTTACTAACATCTATTCTCCAAACTCTATTTCTAGGATACTTTATATTCTAATAGAAGATATTTTTCTAATCTTTCGTGGATCCTTGCTGGGGATTTCAACACCCCTTTGTTTCCTTCTAACAAGAAAGGAGGAGTTGGCTCTTTTTCCAAAAGTATGAAGAATTTCTAGGAATTCATTTTTTATCACAACCTGATGGATGTAAACTTGAAAGGAAATCAATTCACTTGGTTGAACCGAAGGTGTGGATATCAACTCTTTCAAGTTAAACTTGACAGGGTTTTATTTTATCAGGAAGATGTAGCTATTTGGGGTGATGCAAATCTCCAGTCTCTCCTCAAAATTTGGCTCGGACCATAGTCCTATCCTTTTAGATACAAACAATACTAAAATATACAAAACCCCTTTTAGATTTAAAGCCATGTGGATGTTGCATCCTGATTTCATGGAAAGGATTAATCAATGGTGGCAAGTGGATATTCAAGGATCCTTATATTTCATATTAGCTCATAAACTAAAAAAAATAAAGAAAAAATCCAAGAATATGGAATAGAGATATTTTTGGAAATCTCTTCCAAAATAAATAGGAAATCAAAAATAGGCTAGCCATAATTGAGAAAGAAAATCAAGAAGGAGGAGAATACTCTGTGGATGTAAGGAGTGAAGAAAGAACTTTATTAGCTCAATATCATAATATCCTTCAATGTGAGGAAACCTTTTGGAGATAAAAGTCTCAGGATATTTGGCTCAAACAAGGATATTCTAACACAAAATTATTTCATGTTTCTACCATGAGACACCGAAGCAACAACAGAATCAAGGAAATTAGAGGCCAGAATGGAAGGATGATAAATGATATCAAGGAAATAAGATCTTAAGGGATAGCTCATTTTATGTAGTTACTCCAAGAAGATAATAGAACAAACTCTCAAGCTACCAAGAATTTCTTTCTTCAATTCATTCCTCACCTCATTTCTGATGAAATCAAAAGCAAACTCAATGTTATCCATTCTAATGAGGAAATTAGAGAAGCCTTGTTATCAATGAAGCCTGACAAAGCCCCTGGCCCTGGTGGGTTCCCTCCGATATTATTTCAAACTTTTTGGGATCTAATGATTCAAGACATCTGTGATACTATAAGAGAAATGCAAGCTTCCAAAGTTATGCCTAGGGGTTTTAATTCCACTTTCATTGTGCTCATACCAAAAAATCCGAATGCAAGTAATTTAAATGAGTTTAGGTCGATTAGCATCTCCAATGTTATATATAATATTTTAACCAAAGCCATTGCTATCTGGCTAAGAGAGGTAATGCCTACAATCATAAATCAATGTCAAGGAAGTTCAGTTAAAGGAATATCTATCCTGGATGGCATCATCTTAGTTCATGAAGCAATTCATTCTATATCCCTCAACAAAAGAGCTACTTTCCTTCTTAAATTAAACATAAACAAAGCCTATGATAGACTTAATTGGGATTTCCTCGTAATTCTGAACAAGTTTGGTTTTCATACTGATTGGATCTCCTTAATCAAAGGATGCATTTCTTCAGCCTAGTTTTCTATCCTCAAAAATAGTTCTCCTACAAGATATTTTCAAAGCAGCAAAGGCTTAAGACAAGGGGACCCATTATCTCCTCTTCTATTCATTATTCTAGCAAAAGCTCTTGGCAGGTCAATTTTAGAAGAAAAAAATGCAGGTCTGATTTTAAGACTTCAGGTTACTTCCCAATGCAATATTGTCACTCACTAACAATTTTTTGATGACACCTTGTTGTCTATCTCTACCTTTTTCAATGAAGCTAAAATAATAAAGTACATCCTCCTCTTGTATGAAGAATTTGCTGGTCAACGGGTAAATTTTCAAAAAAGTAAATTATTCTTTCTTCATACTCCCATAAGAAGACAAACTATCATTTCCAACATCCTTGGACGTTACATATCTCATTTACCTTCTTCCTATTTGGGATTAACTCTCTTCATTGGAAATGCTAAAGAAATATTGTGGGACAATATCATTGAAAGACTTCAAAAAAAGCTTTTTATTTGGAGAGGAAACATTTTGTCTCAAGCGGGTAAAATCACTCTCACCATGGCTTACCTCCAAAATATTTTTGTCTATTTCCTACCCTTGTTCAAATATCCAGTTAATGTTTATAAAAAAAGGAGAAAAATCAAAAACATTTTCTTTGGTCATGACCTGAAAATAGACACAGATTTCATCTTGTGGCATGGTATAATGTTTTCAAACCTAAATAACAAGGAGGCTTAGGGCCTAGAAGGATCCATATTTTCAATATTTCTCTCCTTGCCAAACAATCCTGGCGCTTCATTTCCAATGATAATGTTGAGTGGGTAAAATTTATTAAAAGGAAATATCTTCAGACCTCTGAATTCCTTTATGGCGAAGTTCCTTCCACAGGCTCTTCCTTTTGGAAGTCCATTTGTGTGGCTCGTTCTCTTCTAAAAAAAGGATTAAGATGGAAATTTGGCAATGGTAATTCTATCTTATTTTGGGAAGATAGGTGGCTTGGTGACCGTCCTCTTATGAAGATTCCTATGCTTCAAAGGTTAATCAAACCTACTAAGCATTTATTTGGTCCTATGGTAGCTGATTTTATTGATACTTCTCATGGAATTATGAGTTGGAAAAGACCACTTATTCTTGATATTGAAGTTGAAATCTCCTTATTTCTTGTTCAACTATCCTTTGTCATAATTCCCACAAGATATTCTATTATCCTATTTGGGAACCCACTAATTTAGGAGAATTTTTAGTCAAATCAGCTTATTTTCTATCAATTGACATTCCTAAAACTATTATTCCTTTAAAGCTAGTTTGGACTAAGTATCTTATTCCCAAAATTGCTTCCTTCTCTTGGTTGTGCATACAAGACCGTATCTTAACCATGGAGAACTTAATCATAAGGGTATGCAACTTCCTAAAAAATGTTACCTCTGCCTCTCTAATTTGGAATCTGAAAGCCGAATGCGGAGTGACGACGCACCAGATATGATGCAAATAAAATAGGTATGGTATGGATGGTAAATCCTACAAATACGATGAACAAATGCATGTAAGAAATAAAGCAGAAACAAGATGTAAGAAAAACAAAGCGGGGCCTCTTTTATTAATGTTTTCTTTCAATCTGGTTACAATATGTCCCCATTTTAGGGCTCATAATGTTTTATACAGTTCGTTACATCAATGGATGGTACGCTTCCAGTGTCTTCCGCATGCCCACATTCGAAATGGGCGGGCCAAAGGTTACCACCGCTTATGTCTGTGTGTTCATCGTTCCTTGCTTCCCCTTTGGTTTTCTTGGCGGTGGGATCCTACGTTCAAAAAAATAACAAACAGTTAATAGCATATGCGGATATAGGAAAACATGCAATCCCCAAGGCCTCCGGCTAGTTAATGTATAAAAGAATGAAACGATGGTCAAAACATGTCATAATGAACCCAAAATTTGACAAAAGCATCTAGAAATCATCAAGGACCCATTGCAAAAAGAATAGTCAGGAAATCATGCATGGATTTCTAATCGCTCTGGGGTGGGACGATTAGGACTATCACAAAACGTGCAAGAGCGACCTTGCAAATGTACTGCCCAGAGGCCTCCAAAACTATTGCAAACTTGGGGTTAGGCTAAAAGGGGCATTTTGGGATGACCCAGAAGGTCATATTTGGTATATTCTATCCATATTATCCTGTATCCGAAGGCGCTCCCTGTATGTTAGTAAACGCATAAAATGATAAAAACAAGGTCAAATCAAGTCACAATGCAATGAAACTTGAACAACAACATAAGTGAATCAGATACAACATAATGCAAAAATAATAGTAGAGAAATCAAGCATAGATTTCTAATCACTCCCTGGGTGGGGCGATTAGGACTGCAGCAGTGTGGGGGGCGCTCGAGGGCAGGACGCCCACCGTTTGGGGTTTGGTTTTGGCCCAATCCAAGTGGGATGGGTCCAAAACCTCCTAGGGGGTTGTGTCAATAAGTTTGGTGTGGGATTGTGGCCGATTGCTCAGGTTTTGGGTTTGGATTGCATTCCTAGTGTTCACCTGATAACCTCCCTTCCAAAAGAGAGATTAGGGATGTAGGAAGCGCAAAAGGGAATGGGGGTACAATTTGGTAGCACTCCGTTGCTCCAAATGCTCCAACTCTATTCTCTTTTGGGGTGAGAAGGCTCACCATTTTATAGACCTAAGGGTCTCCTTGGAATGCACATGCGAAGGCACCACTTGGCTCACCATGCCTTTCTTGGGGGAGAGAAGATTCCTCCTTGATTTAGGGCCTCCATGATCAAGGCATGCTTGACTGAAGTCCCTCTCTCTAATTTGAAACCGTTCCTCACAATTGCATGCTTTGAAGGTGAATTTGGGTGGTAGATCTAGGCTGCCATTTTTCAAGGCTTGAATTTTTGCTAGTCAAACCTGCTAATCATCCCACCCTAGAGCGATTGCTGCTAATCCTCCCGGGGTGGGACAAATAGGATTATAATCGTCCCAGGGTGGGACAAATAGGGAGCAAAGTGCTTAAAAGGTGCCAAATTGACCTCTGACCTTCCAAAACTAATTTGGGAGTGGTTAGGACCACTGTTAACCTCTAGAGGCTGCCCTAGGGGGTATGTATGCCAATTCGGTTAGTGCTTATAGTCGCATAATCGGATTGGTGCTATTTTGGTGTCTATAGATGCCCCTTTTTGGGATGCGTTGTGTGTGGCGCAATGCTGAGCAAAAATAGATGACCAAAGCACTTAATTATTAGGGTTTCTTAGTAACCTAACCAAATTTTGATGCCCCAAGTATGGAAAGGACACACATTCTTGAATCCTTGCTTTTGACGAGCTAAGGAGCTTAAGTCAAGTGTAACCTTTTTCAGTGAGGTGTACTTGATATTGGACATTGTTCAGTCATGAATAGGCAAAGGGCGCAACCTTTTGTTAGAGGAACCTTGTCTTCATGCTTCCAGAATGCCAAGTGTTTTTTCAGCTTGTGATTATTGCTTGTTTGCTGCCCCAAGTAGGAGCGTGATTGTATTTGTCAATGATTCTTTGAATGCATGCCATTCCCTTGAGTGGGTGTGTATTTTTTGGTTTGGTTCCTAAGTGTGACTACCACCTCAAGCGACGAATCGATGAGGGAATGAAAAAAATGAGAAAAGCGACGAGTCGCTTGACCCAAGATTACGTTTGTAAGGGTGCCTTCAGTGGTTTTTCGTTGAACGCTTATTGCAGTTCTCTAGCAATCGGGCCTATTTTTGGTGGGTTTTGATCCTTTTTGTTGACGCCTGTTGGGGTAGAAATTATCAAAAATCCTCCTTCTCGTGGAGCGGTCCGACTATGCTAGCCTTCTTAGGGAGTAGGATAGTGATCATTTGTGACCCCGACAACAGTTTTTCATGCCATGAATGTCAGGTGTAGAGGCACCTTTGTTCGACAGAGTTATTGTTGTTTTTGGTGCATTTTTTTTGGATGCAGTTTTTGTTGCTTTATTTATTGCTCTGTAATCATCCCAGGGTGGGACGAATATCAATTTGGTAATTTTCCCAGGGTAGGGTGGAACGATTACATGCCTAATAGCCTATAAAAGGATCAAAACTAGGTTTTGGGCTCATTTGCAACAATTTTTTCTTGGCGATTTGGAGCAATGAGGAGGAGAAGTGCGAGTGTGCGTAGCGAAGCACTGCCAAAAATTCATGAACATCATGAGTACGAGAACCGTATCTTCGAGTGAAGGAGCCGAGGTGAGACCGATATGATGTTCCTTCTATGTTCCTATTATTCATTTTTGTTTCATATGAAGTTAAAAACTTACATATAAGTGTTTTTTGTGGGATTTTATTTTGCGTTAATATTAAGGTTGAAACCCTAGTATTATTTTTTTTGTTTTATTGTGTTTTTTGTTCACACTAAGGTTGAAACCCTAGGAAAATTGTTCGTTGTATTGTATTTTTTTGTTCACACTAGGGTTGAAACCCTAGGATGATTTATTTTGTTTTATTGTATTTTTTGTTCACACTAAGGTTGAAACCCTAGGATGATTTTTTTTGTTGTATTGTGTTTTTTTCACGCTAAGGTTGAAACCCTAGGATGATTGTTTTTGTTGTATTGTGTTTTTTTCACGTTAAGGTTGAAACCCTAGGATGATTGTTTTTGTTTTATTGTGTTTTTTTGTTCACACTAAGGTTGAAACCCTAGGATGATTGTTTTTGTTTTACTGTATTTTTGTCCGCATTAAGGCTGAAATTTGGGTACGAATTTTTTGTTTTATTTTGATTTTTTTCTTCACACTAAGGTTGAAACCCTAGGATGATTTTTTGTTTTATTATGTTTTTTAGTTCACACTAAGGTTGAAACCCTAGGATGATATTTTTTTGTTTTATTTTGTTTTTGTGTTCACGCTAAGGTTGAAACCCTAGGATGATATTTTTTTTGTTTTATTTTGTTTTTTGTTTTTGTACAGTTATTTTTATGTCTGCGGTCGTTGTTGTATAGTTTGTTTTGAATGTTTTTGTACTTTTGTTGTACTTTGTTTTTTTGTACTTTTGTTGTACTTTTTTTTTCTTGTACTTTTGCTATAATTTTGTTTTTTTGTACTTTTGTTGTACTTTTGTATAGTTTTATTGTATTGTTTTTGTTTATATTAAGTATGTACTTAATATCGTTTGCTTTTTATTGTTTTTTAGGTTGTGAAGAGTCGGTACCGCCAGTCGACTATTTTTGTTGATGCTTGGGATGCCTTGACAGTTGGGTATTGGGAGTGGCTTGATGCCCTTGGGCTCAAGCAAGTGATGCATTTGGAGCCTGTGGTGGGGTATCGAGAATATTTGACTACCCTGATCAATCTGTGGGATCCCCGCACCAATACTTTTCATCTCCCAATAGGGGAGATGAATGTGACTCAAGAGGATGTGTATCAGATTCTACGGATTTTGATAGATGGACTGCCTATCTAGACGACCCATCGGGACCAGCGAACAATAGTACTGACACAATGTTTTGGTCGAAATGGGGAGATGGGGTGGAGAGGGCTGTGGAGAAGGTAGAGATTGACTTCCATATAGGCGGTATTCTAGTGCGGTGGTGGGCTGGAGAAGGGCGTATTAGGGGTGAGACATGCTTTGCTCATGGTCCTCATTTCCAATATGCTGCTTCCTGACTCCTTAGGTGCAAGGTTCCCTTGGAACCTATTGGAGTTGTTTTTCACTTTGGTGGAGTGTCCGACATCAGCTCGACTTATTATGAGATGGGGTTAGATGTTGTTGGCATAGCTATACGATGAGTTGTACGAGGTTCTATATAGGAGATAGAAGGGGATTGGGTGCAACTATCTCTTGCAGTGCTGGGAGTGGTAGCACATAGTTGTGGAGCGACTGCAGGGTTTTCCTTGGACCACCCGAGGTGAGATGGTGGATCGAGAGATTGGGTATGCCAATATATGGCGGCGATCAGATGAGCATGGATAGATTCAGTGGCAGGTAGGTGACATAGGTCACTATACTGATGCCTTCTCTCGTCTAATGCTAGGGCATGTGTTTTGGTGACCGTATCGGGACTATCCTACTTGGCCTGAGGCTGGAGAGTGGCTCCAACGGGTGTGTAGGGGTAGGTGGTTGATTGGGCAGCATGGGACAGAGCAGGAGTACTTCCCGTATGTTCGAGTGATGTGATAGTTTGGGGTGCACCAGGGATTACCCAATGATCCCTTGATCTATCAGTGGTGTGGGGATGAGATGACCCTAGTCTGGCCGATCATTGAGCCACTGGGTGAGGGGTCTGATGCAGTTATTGATGTACCCGACATGGATGATGTCGGGGTAACTATTGAGTATGATCGGTGGTGGACTATGCGATGATGGCGGGGTGAGGGGCCTTTAGGCGGTGCAAATACAATAGCAATAAGAGGTGGGGATGCAGAGGCATCGATGGAGGGTTGGGGGGCTCTGCTTGATGATGCAGATATGGTGGAGGTCAATGACATCACTGGCAATGGATATGATGTAGGGGTTTCAGAGTAATTGGATGTATAGGATGTCTCAGAGCAATGGGTGTCAAAGTACCAAGCCATCCTGAAGGTGCCCATGCCTCAGTCGGTCTCAGGGGATGTGGAGGCTGGGTTTCATGCTAAGATAGCAAGATTTGAGGATCTCTTATGAAGACAGGATGAGGAGCATAGAGACGTTTTGTAGGAGAGGGATCTCCTACGAGCTCAGTTGGCACAATAGGACAATGCATTAGCTGTGTATCATCGATGAGATGTGGAGTGGGGGCGGTACTAGGTAGAGTTAGAGACAGAGGTAGTCCACCTTGATGGGTAGTTACCTAAGCTCGATGGAGGTGTTTTGTTGCACTATACGAGAGACAGTGATACTGAGCAGTCTGCATCCTCTCATCGTAGGTGGTTGGATGAGGGTAGCGTTGGTGGGTAGGGTGCGCAGGCTGGTAGAAACTGCCCTGAGAGGTCCCATAGGACCTGTACTACTAGGGGTAGTTCCAGTCACACCGATCCTACGTGATCATGGTGGCCGATTCCCTAGGCTTTGGGGTTTTGAATTTTTGGTTTTTTTTGTGAGTCAGAGGACCTTCTTATTGTAGCCTGAGGGCATTTTGACTCAATATATATACATGACTTATTTTTGGTTTGATGAGATGCTTGTCATGGTTTATTGTTCTTTATGCACATTTATTTATGGTGATGTATGCATATGCTATTATGACTAGGGATGATGTTAGCTAGATGATATAGATGTATGCATATGGAATGGATGGAATGCTATGTGATTGCTTTATGAAATAACTTTGCATTTGTAATTTTTATTTTGTATTTTTTGATGGTGATGTAAGTAATGAAATGTACAAAAATTGTTTTAAAATGTAGTCTAGGTTTTTCTGAGACTCAGATGCATTAACTAACTAATCAAGACTACATTATCTTACAAGACTTTCGAACAAGGTACGAATCAGACGTGAGTTTGACCAAGTTATTTCACATCTCTGTGTGTGCGATTGAGTTTGTTGATGTGGTATTCATAAGGATACCGCCAGTGCCAGGTATGCTTTCCACCAAACCTGTAATGAGGATCACCTAATTAGCTCCACTAACTCCTTTGTTGTATTTAGCAAGATTAATCTACAACGCAATATAGGATACCATAATCTAGGTCATACACATGCAAACATTGGTCTACACACACGCAAAGCTAATGTGATAGACATATCGTCATACGTTTAGGATACCGCCATTGCCAGGTAGGCTATCCACCAAAACCGTAATGAGGATCACCTAAATGGTTTTTCAAATGTTGAGAATTCCAGGGATTCACGCTTAGGCATCTTTCGGTTGTTCAACTTGTTGAGATACTTGCCCTCATGCATAGTGATGAAAATCATTGTTTATTTTTCTCTTTTTTTTTTTTTTTCTTGAGCAAGGGGTTTGAGTAGTGGTGATAAACACTATTATTATTTTATTATTTTTTTGTTGTTACCTTTTGAGGATTTAGATTTTGCATTTTGATTTCAAAGTTGAGCTTGTGGGATTTT
Organism: Wollemia nobilis; assembly: GCA_028583015.1. Taxonomy (NCBI): domain Eukaryota; kingdom Viridiplantae; phylum Streptophyta; class Pinopsida; order Araucariales; family Araucariaceae; genus Wollemia; species Wollemia nobilis. The sequence goes on from JAQPPZ010016936.1 coordinate 8,497,135, forward strand.
GGCTTGTGAATGGAATTGATCTTTTTGGCCTTGGGGATGACTACCCATCCTTCTCAGGGATGTGTAGTACGAATCCTTATGACTTTGGGGATCAAAGGTGTCTGGGAATTTTGCTTTGGAATGGTATTGATCTTTTAGGCCTTGGGGATGACTACCCATATTTCTCAGGGGCGTGTAGTACGAATCCTTATGACTTTGGGGATCAAAGGTGTTTTGGGATTTTTGATGGTGGACTTTTGGGATTTTTCTTATGAATGGCATTGATCCTTTTAGGCCTTGGGGATGACTACCCATCCTTCTCAGGGGCATGTAGTACAAATCCTTACGACTTTGGGGACCAAAGGTGTTTGGAATTTTTGATAGTGGTGAAAACCACTATTTATTATGGGGAATTGGATGGGGAAGAGCTTGTCCTTTTGTCAATTATTAACATTCTTGAACCATTCACACAGGGGGATGAGCAGGATAACGTTTCACCTATGGTACCCTAGACTGCTTTGTAGGTTTCATATTTTGTTCACACAACTTGGGAATTTTTATGTGTTTTAAGCTTGTTTTGGGATGCTATGTAACAAGGCGCGATCCAAGTAAAACTCTACCTTGTAAAAATCGGTCTGACTTGGTACAACATTTGACTAGAAATCTATAGAAATCTGAATAACGAAAATCCTAAAGACATTAGAAGACAATTGACTATGATATGGTCAAAAATGCGAATGGCATTATTCTTGATGGATCTTTTTACAAAATGGACTAAATTTGGAAAATTATGGAATTGCCGAGTAATTACAGTCTATGGTGCTTTTGACATGTATGACCAGCAAATATGCAATGTATGTATGTGATGCCTAATGCAATTTTTTTTTATTTTTTGTATTTTGATTTTTAAGAATGTGCATGAAAGTGAGATGCAATTTTTTTGTTATTTTGGATTATCTATTGTTTTTGAATATTCGTTATGACGGTTGAACCCGAATGGGTGCGGACCAAGTGATTCTTACGGATCCTTGGAGGTTTGACCAAAGGGATTATAGATACCTTTGGGGCATTTTGGGTGACCAAGTGATTGTGGGAACCCTTGGAGCTTTTGGTTTGACCAAAGGTTTATGGATACCTTTGGGGCATTTTAGGTGACCAAGCGGTTGTGGGAACCCTTGGAGATTTTGGTTTGACCAAAGGGATTATGGATACATTTGGGGTGTTTTTGGTGACCAAGTGATTGTGGGAACCCTTGGGGATTTTGGTTTGACCAAAGGGATTATGGATACCTTTGGGGCATTTTTTGGTGACCAAGCGATTGTGGGAACCCTTGGGGCTTTTGGTTTGACCAAAGGGATTATGGATACCTTTGGGGCATTTTTTGTTGACCAAGCGATTGTGGGAACCCTTGGAGATTTTGGGGTGGGATATGGCTCTCTAAATGTTGAATGGCCTCAAATGATTGATGTTCAAGGTTCTAGTTCCTTGATTCCTTCAAGAGAGGTGAGTCGGTATGTTCAAGGTCCTATTTTACTATCGATTACATAAGGACCTAACCAATTTTTTGTGAACTTGTCCCTTAAATGGGGTGGCAAGTTAGAATTTTGTTGGTTCTCTTTTAAGACCAAGTCACCAATCCGAAAGTCCCTCAGGTGAACTTTCATGTTGTATGCTTTCTTAAGTCACTCTTGATAGATACATAAATGCTCGAGAGCATTGACGTGTCATTCATCGAGTAATGTAAGCTAGTCTAACCAGGCCTGCCACGTAGTGTCATCATCGATGAACTCTTGCATTGATATGCGCAGGGAGGGTATTTCCAACTCGAGAGGCATGATTGCCTTGGAGCCATACACTAGCAAAAATGGAGTTGCCCCAGTGGGCATCCGAATGCTAGTGTGATAAGCCCATAGGGCAAGTGGTATTTGGATGTGCCAATCCTTATGATTATCTATGACCATATTTTTAAGGATGGCCACTAGCATTTTTTTTGACGCCTCTACTTGCCCATTTGCTTGCGGATAATAGGGTGTCAAAAAACTGTGCTGAATTTTGTACTTTGTTGTCAAAGCATGCACATCTTTGTTCTTGAATGACATCCCATTATCCGAGATGATCTTGGATGGAATACCAAAACGACATATGATGTTATGTAAAATGAACTCTACAATATGGGGCCCAGTCGTAGAGTTAAGCGAAATTGCTTCCACCCACTTAGTGAAGTACTCTATGGCCATTATGATAAACGTATGATGACTTGACGATGCAAGGGAGATATTTTTGATGAGATCTAAGCCCCACTGCAAAAATAGACAAACTGATTGGATCTTCTACAAGGCCTAAGAAGGTACGTGTGTCAAGTTAGGATGGTGTTGACACTTCACGCACTTTTGCACATACGTGCAACAATCTCGCTCTAAAGATGGCCAATAATAGCCCATGCGAAGAATGCACTTGGCAATGGCCATACCGCTAAAGTGGCCACCACACGTACCATCGTGCGCTTGGGTGATCACCCAAGTGGACTCATGCTGGTCCAAGCAATGGAGGAGGATCCCTTCGTAGCTCCGATGGTACAAAATATCTCCTAGCAAGACATGTTTTGCTATTTTCTATTTGAATGATCTTTTTACGATGTGCGACAATCCAAGTGGGAGGCTACCTAACTTGAGATAGTCTCTTATGGGTGTGTACCAATCCTACTGATCAGAAACCTCGATGGTATGAATGGTCGATCCCTCTTGAAGTTTGTCCCTAGCAAAAGCTAAGCGGGAAAGAACTTGTAGAAATAGTGTTGTGTTTCTATTAAGAGGGGTTGGAGAGAACAAAGACCTCCAATAGGCATGATTCAGACTATCATGGATTTGAGAGAACCTATCCTGAGATGGTTCAATTTGGATCAGGTGGATTCCTGGCATTATGTCAGAGCTTGCACGATCTATCATGGATTGAGATAATGTTTTGACTTGAATGGTTGTCATCTCTTCAGAAGGGTCTTGCGGGATTAGTGACCCCAAAGAGGCCATAGTGTCTTCAAAATGATTCGATGATCGAGGGAGTGCCTCGATGTCATACCATTCAAGATTTTCCATTAATTTATCCACAAGGGCTTTGTAGGCCTGCAAAACTGGGCATTTGCATTGGAATACCCCTTTCACTTGGTTGATAATTAACAGCGAATCACCAAAGATATTCAAGTGTTTGATGTTCATGGTGATGGTTGTCTGAAGACCTATGAGCAAAGCTTCATATTCAACATTGTTATTTGTGCATGAGAAATCAATTTTAAATGATAAAGGCATTGGAGCCCCTTGTGGTGTGAAAAACATGATTCTCGTGCCACCCCCTTGCTCACATTTAGAACCATCAAAAAATAAGGCTATGTCGGCCTATGACTCAGGCTCATCAAAATTTGACGATTCTGAGACATGGAAGACCCCATTATTGGGTAGCTTTATGGTCAGAGGCTGATCGTATTCGAGAGGAGCCTCTGCTAGTTGATCGACGATGACTTGACCTTTGATGGAATTTTGTCCAATGAATTCGATGTCAAAATATGTCAACAACATGATCCATTTTGTCGTGCGACTACTGTGATAAGTACGACTCATCATGTACCACAATGGATTCTCCTTAGACACAACATACATCGTATTTCTCAGCATGTAATGGCATAGCTTTTTAGTGGTAAATACCACTGCCAAGAATAGCTTCTCAACGTATGCATAATTATGTTCATAACTGACCACGGTGCGGCTAAGATAATAATTAGCCTATTCTTTATGTAATTCATTTTTTTGGGCTAGCATGGCGCCCAGTGCCACCTCAATAGCTGAGATGTATAAGTAGAATGACATTCCTAGTCTAGGTGGTGCCAATACTGGCGATGAAGACAAGTATTATTTGATGTCATTGAAGGCTGACTGGCACTCGTCATCCCAATGAAATGCTACCCCATTATGTAATAATTTATTCATGGGCTGACACTTGTTAGATAACTACGCTATGAAGTGCTTGATCGACGCGGCCTTACCCTGCAAGCTTCTGAGCTGCCTGATGGTGGTTGGGGGAAGCATTTCAAGGACTACCTTGACTTTATTTAGATCTACCTCGATGCCTCATTTTGAGACTATGAAACCCAAGATTTTTCCAGATGTGATGCCAAATATGCACTTCTTAGGGTTTAGCCTAACTTTGTGTTTGATGAGGGGATCAAGGATCTTGTGTAAGTCATCAAGATGATTTTGGTACAAAATAGATTTGGCCAAAAAATAATCCATATAATCTTCCAAAGTTTTATGCATATGATCATGGAAGATGTATGTCATAGCGCGTTGGTAAGTGGCACGAGCGTTTTTAAGGCCAAATGGCATGACCTTATAACAAAATGTCCCCCAAGGCATCGTGAACGCCATTTTTAGTTGATCATCGGGATTGATATGAATCTGGTTGTATCTTGAGAAACCATCCATGAGGGAAAACATTTCATGGCCTGCTGTAGTGTCTACCAATGCATCGATGCTAGGCAAGGGAAAATCATCCTTGGGACTCGCTTTGTTTAAATTTTGAAAATTGGTGCATATGCGAATCCTACCGTTTGAATTTTTGATGGGTACCATGTTGGACAGCCATGGTGGGTAATCCATGCAGATGACAAACTATGCATCCAACAACTTTTGTAGCTCGTCTTTGACCATTAAGGCCAATGTTGGGTGCATCTTACGTAGCTTTTGCTTGACTGGCTTGATTGTCGGATCAAGTGTTAGATTATGCGTGACTAGCTACGGGTCTAGCCCCGACATGTCTTTGTAGGACCATGCAAAAACCTCCTTCTTCTCTTTGAGAAGGGCAATGTAATTGGCTTGCTCTTCGAGGGATAGACTTACCCCCATCTTGATGACTTGCAAATTCATTGGATCAGAACTAATGTTTGTGTCAATCGTCTTTTTGACTGAAATGTGGAATTCGTCCTCCAACTAGTGTGGAGTTGGGATCAGGTGGATATCGTTCACTGAATTTAGATCTACGTTGGGAACTTCTGGTTCCTATTCAACATGGAAGATATCCTGAGTCTGTCCTGGGGCGAAATGAAACATCTCACCACAAGGCCAGTACTATGATGGGGATGGTGGTGAGTCAGCGCGATCCTAGTCTATGGCATCTAGGTCTAGATACAATGGTCATGTTGGATCGGCTAGGTTGTGGATGGGGGTGGTTAAATCAATGGAGATCATGTTGATAGAATGAATTTGGTCTCCATTACCATGTGGGTGTTGATTCAAAAATTCTTGGTGATACTCGTGCCTCGGATCTGGCTTTGTGGGTACTGGCACAAAAGTATCAACCCTATGTGTGGATAGAAGGACAGGGTCTGCCCTTGGAACTGGTGGCCCTATAGGGTCTCTAGGTGGGAGGTGCTATCTGTATGCCCAAAGTGGTGGATGAAGCACTTGGTTTAACTATGCTTGGTTTAAATGCCACCTATGCCTTGGTCCCATATTTAAATGTTCAAACATATCATCCATGTCTATGGGGTATTCCTGTTGCCTCATATGGTTGAGCTATGCCATCTCAGTCTCATCCTCATAGTCACTATCGAAGATCCATAGGCCTTCATTGGCTCTGACAACTATGTGCCCCTATGGCTGGTATAGCCTCCCACTAGGCGTTTCTTGATCACTTGGCCTTATGGCCGGCATGGGAGGCTCATTTTGTTTGAGCATGTTGATTTGGTCCCTTCTGGGTTATTTCGCTCTTTGTAGGAGGGTTGGATTCTCTAGAGGTGGCAATTTCCTGATTAGAACATTAAAGGGGAACATTGCCATGAAGTCCTCCTGATAGTCGTCAATGGGTGTCACCTGCGAGTGATTACTATCGGACTCAAATGAGTCCCAAGGTGCTACCTCATAATCCGACTCATCTTTCAAAGTGCTCCCTTGATTTTATTCATATCCCTCTTGGAGGTTGCTTCTTGAACTTTCCCCTTTCTCGATCAAAGGGGAGGGGCTGTTGAGGTCAACAAGGTTTATTGTTAACAATGGGAAATAATTCCCCAATGTGTATGTAGTGTTGGAATTGGCATATGGATCTTGGGCCAACCCATCCCTGTTGCCTAGACCTAAGCATTGCATGGTCTCTACCAAGATGTCAAGGGGCAAAGGGTGGTTGAACCCTACTCCTGATTTATCATATGGCATCTGGTACCTTGGTTGACAAAGAGTGCGTATTCCTTGTTCGTATCTGCCCAATCCATATCCATGCCAATTACATTGGTCTAGGTATTTCAAGGTGAAGTCTGGGTTGGACAGATAATCAACATTCTCCACAAATGGCTCTTCGTCCTCTTCCTCTTGTAGGTAGGGTTCCAGGCCATTCTTGAGGCCCCCATATACGAAGTTGGTCTAATTTGGCAGGTAGCCTAAAGGGATGATAGTGTCGATGGGGAGGTGAGGTCTCCCCATGTATTACATGGATTTGAGCATGGGTGTTGCCATAATGTTCTGCACTAGGTACTCTCCCAGGACCATATTGGCCATTTCAATGGTAATCATTAGTGGTTGAGGGGGAGGGAATGGGAGTTCTCCCTGAGTCCACTCCATGTTTGGTGGCTCAGGTGTCTTGACTTCCATTCAGCTAGGCACCTCCTTGGTAGAGATGGTTGATACTATTGGTGGTGCCTCCTATAGGGGCTTCTTACCATTGTTGTTCGGTGTGGCTACCATAGGTGGCATTGTTGGTGAAGGAACAAATAATGAAGATGAGCTAGGTCAGTTACTTGAGGGACTCAACAGCAAGGAAGTAGGCAGAATTAGACCCTGAGTGGACAGATTCAACTGAAAGTCCAAATGTGTCGATGGGAGGATCGATTGTGGCATCAGATGCATCGCATTGCAAAACTTAAAGGGCTCTAAGTCGGTTGGGACTACATTTACTTACCCTTCGTATGTGTATTTGAGGCATTGATGGGCTATCGAAGGGACACACTTCATGTCCCTGATCCAAGGCTGACCTAGCAAGATATTGTAGGCCATATCACCCTCAAGGATGTGACACAATGTAGGAATGGTATTTTGTCCTACTTGGATGGGTAGGACAATTATGCCAACCGTCGAGCATAACGTGTCGTTGAATGCTTGAAGAGTGTAGATAGATGCCACAATGTGGGATGCTAACAACTTAAGATGTTTTAATGCCATTGTCGTGATTATGTTGCTGGACGAGCCAATGTCCACCAAAACCCTCTTGAATGGAATCCTATTTGTTGAGAAGCAACATACCCCCACTAAAAAATGAATTTCCACCCTTTGAAAATTTTGAGCTTTCATTTTGCAGTAAGGACCCTCTTGATGTTTTTTAGGTTTTAATTCCAATTTTTTTGCTTGCCTCTTTCTTCTTCAAGTTTTGCCTGTATCAAAGTATCCAAGTATTCTTGCATCTGGCTTTGTTATTTCAGAATTCACTTTTTACATTCTAGAATCATTCATGGATAAAGAAAATCTTACACTGATAGGAAAAAAAATGCAAAATATAGATAGATAAATTCATTGAAAATCAAAACTTTCCATTTTTGGAAATGTCACGATATCGCGACACTTCCATTTTTGGAAATGTCGCGATATCGCGATAGGTTTTGGAAAATCCGCCAAGTCAGAAAAACGTAGCGAAATCGCGACACTTTCCATTTTTGGAAATGTCGCGATATCGCGACACTTTCCATTTTTGGAAATGTTGCGAAATCGCTACAGGTTTGGAGAGAGAAAGCCAGAGTGTACGGAACGTTGCGAAATCGTGACGTGTCATGAAATCGTGACATGTCATGAAATCACGGTAGTAGGAGGCAAAAGGAAGCAAAAGGGAAAACACGATGCGATTTCGCGACGTCGCGAAATCGCGACATGTTGCATTTTCATGGCTGCAAGAAGAGAAAATCGGCTAAGGCAAGAAACTGTAGTGAAATCACGACAAGTTTTGGCACAAAGAAGCAAAGGAGAAAGTGTAGCGAAATTGCGACGTCGCAAAATCGCGATGATTTTCGGAAGGGAGTCCCAAGGCGTACGGACCGTCGCGATTTCATGACATGTCACGAAATCGTGACATGTCACGGTTTCGTGACGGGATCCAGAGGAAAAGCGCCTAAGGCATGAGAAGGGCGTGATTTTGCGACATGTCACGAAATCACGACATGTCACGTTTTCGCTGCGTGGAAGTGGAAAGTTGCCAGTTGAGAGAAAAGGGTCACGATTTCGCGACATGTCGCAAAATCGCGACATGTCGCATTTTTGCGACCATAAAGGGGAGAAAGTTGCCGAAGGCTAGAAGGAGGCGCGATTTCGCGACATGTCACGAAATCACGACATGTCGTGTTTTCACTGCCATCAGAGGGCAAAAGTTCCCGAGGCATACGGACCGTCGTGATTTCACTTCCTGTCGTGAAATCACGACAGGTCCAAGGCAAAGAAGAAACAAAGAGAAATCAAAGTGAAAAAGAAGCTAAGGCATGAAAGAGGTCGTGATTTCGTGACATGTCGCGAAATCACGACATGTCACGAAATCGCGACATATCGCATTTTCGTGGCAGATGGAGGCAAAAGTGCTGACAGCCAAAACAGGGCTTGATTTCGTGACATGTCACGAAATCGCGACATGTCGCATTTTCGCTGCAAGCTAAGAAGAAAGTTGCCAAGGCAAAAGAAAGTCGCGAAATCGCGACGTCACGATTTCGCAACGTCACGAAATCGCGACACAATCCGAAAGAGGGGAAAGAAATAACCAAGGCCCGCCAGAAAAAAAGCGAAAGAAGTACCTAAGGAAGATAGGTATTGCGAAATAATGATGTCGCGATTTCACGACGTCGCGAAATCGCGACACGACAGAAAAGAGATCCCAGGGCGGAGTAAAGGTCGCGAAATCACGACACATGGAGAGAGAGTTGCAGAGGTGCAGGAAGGGTCGCATTTTCATGGCATGTGGAGCGAAAAGTTGCACGACGCTGGGGATGTCACGATTTCGTGACATGTCACAAAATCGTGACATGTCGCATTTTCACGACAGAGACAGAAAAAGATCCCGAAAGTGGAAAACAGCTGGAAGCAAGTGTGGAAGCGCCACGTTTCAGTGACACGTGTCAAAACAAAGCCTAGAGCCGACATGCAAATGAACTTTAGGGTTTCATTTTAATATTTAAGGTTTTGATTTAATAATTTTAAAATGCTAATCCTTGTTTGTCTTTCATGCAGGAAGCCATCTGGCACTTGCATGATAACGGAGAAATGGCCATAAAGACAAAGTTAAGTGCAAATTAATCGAAGACCGCCATATTGAAAGGAAAGATGCCGAGAACTGCTGTTTCATCTAAATTTTATAGATCTGGCCGCAAAGAGACTTTACGGTGACTAAGCAACTGCCCATTTAATGGAGTGTGTCGGGAATTGGCCTAAAAATGAAAATATCTACACACAGTTATCGAAATTTGTCGATGAATGCATTTAATAAAAATTTATGGCAGAATTAATGGCCGACAGATATTTTCGACTCAAGGATGGCTCTGCAAAGATGAAATGTCAGAGAAGTGGTGACTCATCCAGATTACCCGAGGGAATTAATGAGGGCATTTACTCACAGTTGTGGGTGAATGCAAGTGGCATTCGAATTCTGTTTTCTCCATTTATGGCAGGTAACTGCACTGAGTTGCAGAATGGTTAAGTTTTATCCGAACTTTGTTTTAAAAGAGCTTATATTGTAAAACCCGGGTACTAGGGTTTAAGATGATAAGATTTAGGGTTTGAGAAGAAGATATTTTTGAAAAGATCAGGGCCTCTCCTGAGTTTATAAATACTTCTTCCAAATGTAATCGAAGGAGGCGGAGACTTAGAAATAAAAGGCTATTGAAGCAATTTCTTGCAAATCTTGTTAAATACTTTATTTCTGGACTTGGAGTTGATGTGCTTTTGTTCTCTGTGATAGCATGGCCAGGAGCCTAATATTTTGCAGATTGTGATAAGTTCATCTTCTTTTGTTATCAATTTTTTTAACGTTTATTAAATATATGCTGTAAATCTATGTTATCAAGATTAAATATGCTATTGGGCTTCATTTATTCTATTGTATGCTAGGGAAAATCACATATTTAAGGTTCAAGTTTGTTCTAATTGCTCTATCCTCACTGTGTGAGCTATGCTGCTGGTGAGAAATACCAATTTTAACAGATTTCCCCTTCTGTTTATGATTTTCTTTCAGATCTGTTCCATCTCTGCCTTATGCTCTTAGTAGAAAGTGATCTTAGAAAGCTGGACACTTTCTTCTTTGATTTGTTCTGTTGTGAAGCTGATAGTATAAATAAAATTGGTAGTTTAGGTTTTACAGCTAAGTTTGATAGACTTCTCTTTCTGCCCTACCCTACTCTCTTTGTTTTACCATGAAATGATCCATTTTTATTTTCTTTTAAATTTGTCTTTTATAAAAATCTGCTGACCCATAAGAGCTAGATCAAAGAACCAATTTTTAAATCTGATTGTCAACAAGTGACAACTTCTAAACACTACTGAACAATTTCAGAGCCCGTTGTAAGGTAACAGACAGTACATATTAAAAACTATTTCAGAAGCGGAAAAGAGTGAATAGACATTCGACCCAACTCTATAACTCACACCTTGGATAACCAGCAAGATCCTAAAGTGAGTGGGATTTATCCCGTATAAGTGTTATCAGAGTTTCATGCTCATTCTTCGCAGGGTGTGTATAAAAGTTGGACCAACATTTAAAAATGGCGCTAGAAGGAGGGCCTGAACTTACGTTCTTAGTGCGCTTGAGTTGAGAAATCTGACTGTATGTGGTACTTGACAAATGCTGTATTTTATCCAAAGTCTGGTAGCCAATTTTCCTTCCTCCTCTGCCTTTAAAATTTTGTTGTTTGAGTTTTTTTTCCTGAACAGTGAAACTTAACACCAACATTTAAAAGGCCCACTGAACTCCGTTCAGTATTGTAAGTTGTCAGTACAATTTTTAAAATTGCCAGAAAAGGGGGCCAAGTTCAGTAGTTTGTTAAGAACAGTTTTATCACCATTGGTAGTTACTCCAATTACAACTCAGAATATCACCGTTAATCAAGTAGTAATGGCAAATTGGTTGGGTTCCACTGCTTTAAACATCCCGGGTATAGCCCATGATCTGCCCAGACATCCTGAGAGATATCTCCCTAGATATAAGCATGATGGGAATAAAACAGTCGAAGAACACCTGATGGCATATAAGAATGCTCTAAAATTGTTAAATATACAACATGAAGATGTTGCTTGTAGATTGTTCCCGTTCACTCTCCAGGAGGGAGCTTATGACTGGTTTCTAAATCTCACTAGCAATTCTATTACCAGTTGGAATGACCTAGAGAAAGTTTTTATATCACAATTTGGGGAAGTGATAGACCCTAGTGTGTTATACCAACAATTTTCCAGTATCAAGAGAGAGTCGGGAGAAGCTGTTAGGTCTTTCAATATGAGGTTTCAAAGAGCTTATGGTAGAATGACTGGTCATTACATCCCAAATGCAAATCTGGCCTTAGAAATCTATAAGAATGCATTGGATTCGGTGACCTCTATTTTCCTCAAGAGAGACATCAATATCACAACCCTGGCAAGAGCTTATAAAGAAGCTTTAATTCTTGAAAGACAGTTAGGACCTCAAATTTTGAGCAGTCCTTTGATATCCTATGTTACACACAACATGCCTATTTCGGATCCCATTCCACATCATGAGTTAGTGCCAACATATAATGCTCTACCCAAGGAAACTTCGTTAACTATGACATCCACTCAGCATGTGCAAAATATAGAGAAAGGTTCTGACAAGTTCAAAGTGGAAGTGCTTGAAGTAAACACTTGTGATCTAGCATTACCCAAATCTGAAGTTTTTCCTGGTGAGTTAATTTTTTCTAGAAATCAAAGAAATATTGATATTTCTAGTTCATCCAAAAATAGTACAACCAGGGTTTCAGATTCTTTTCCCGAAGAGTCAAAAAATCTTGTAGAGATTCCTATGGATGAAATACAGGATTTTCAACAGTTCAAAAGGGACAGTTATAATTTGAGATGTGAAAATCCAGAACCTAATAATGATCCTTCCTCACCAGAGGATAATGAAAATGAGATTCAGTATCACTATGCAGAAGTAACTAGGAAGGAGGATAACATCATTGAGGATATGAAGGAAAGTAAAGCTGACATCACCCTCCATGAGCTGGCCCAAATTTTTGAACAAAAAGATAACTTGATTGAAGCTTACTCGGGACCACCTGTTGAATTTCAAGAAAATAAGAAAAAGATAGTAAATGTGAATGTGGTCAACCAACTCGGAATAGATAAAGAGTCTCAGTATAAGCCTTTGATTACTGAACATAATATCAAAGAAAAGGTTGTAAACCGTGTTGATGCAGATATTGGATTTTATAATTTGGCAACTGAGAAGGTGAGACCGGTTACAGCTCTGACTAGTTATAACAATGATGTTTGGACATTACACATTGATGAGGTTAAATCTAAGCAAGGCTCAGGTGAAAAAGCAAATTATGAAAATTCTGCTAGAGGGATAAAAATTGAAGTCTTGGATATTGAAGCAGTACAGCAACCACAAAATGTTCAAGTTGTTAAGAACCAAGACATACGGATAAACTATGATCTCTTTGAGTTGTCACATAAATCTGAAGATGTGATGGTCTGGGTCTATAAAGGCTTTAAGGTATTTGATCCTGGGGGTTTTTACATTCCATCCTTTTGAAAGAATTCTGCAAACCCTTCAAGTAGAAGCATTAACATGTTATCATATGATTTGTTATTATATGATTTTTTTAATTTGAAAGAGTTGCAGATTTGTTTTTCAGTGGGACAAGATCCATAAAAAAATAAAAAAAAAATAAAAAAGGAGAGAGAGGGAAGACGGTAAACACAAGTCTTTCCCAAGTAGCAAAAAAAATTTGAAGCATAGTCTGGAGTGCATTTCGTCAATAGGACCTGAAAGGTAATTTTTCTAAATTTACTTGCAAATGGTCAAAAAAAATTTTAAGGCACTATTTCTCTGCTTTTCCATCTGGTACATTTTTTGAGTGAGTCACAAAGAAGTTGTAACATGTGTATACATTGTAAATAACTCTGCAGTTTTATTTTATTTTAGCTTATTTTTCATGTCTGTGCAGTGTTGTTTTATTTTATTTCCTTTGTTGTCTGTGCAGTGTTGTTTTATTTTAAAGTTCTGTATTTTATTTTTTTAAGGTCTGTGTTTATCCTTGGAAGTCTGTACAGTTTATTTCATTTTAAGAATTCTGTTCTTTAACCTTTGCTTGAGCATCAATGAAAAAGTTAGCCTTCTAAAAAGTGTTTTATTCTGAGTCCAGAATCCAGTGTTCATTATCATAATTGTGAGATAGTCTGTTTGAACTGAACAATGGAACTATTTTTTTAGTCAGAACAACAGTGGAAGGATGATTGGATTTTGTGTCTTGCTTGCCACAGTTGTTTTAATTATAAAGAAACTGCTATGCTGTTTGGCTGGAGAAACTCCTAGGGAATCCAAAAAAATTTGGTCATAAGAGGGGATTATGATTCGTGTAATTATTTGAGTATCCACGGAGGCTATCAGTGCCCAGGCTGAAGCAGTTTCAGACTGATGAAATATTAAAAGAAAACTGTTATTCTTTCTAAGGCTTTTCAGATGTTGATATATTTCAAGAGAGAGAGAGAAGATGAAAGTTGAGCAAGACAACATGAAATTGGCACTCTGTTATTTCCACTATATATATATATATAAAAAAAAGAGAAAAAAAAAAAGAAAAAAGAAAAAAAAATAATAAGAAGTTATGTAATCAAAGAGAGCCAAGACTTCAAAAGATGTTTTTCTTCTATCAAGTTGTAGATTCTACCTTACATTTGTAAATCTGGGTCGTGTAAATCTAAAGGGTAACTCTGTCGGGGCTGGAAAATGCTAAACTAGTAAACAGAGCTCTACTAGGTTTCCCCTTTTACAATCTAGAAAAGCTGATCAATCCAGAGTTCAAAATTCGAAGGCCCAGTCATTCTTGAAAAAAGTTTTATATGCTTGTAATTGCACATCAGAAATCTTTCTTAAATGATTCAGCCTAGTATGTCCTTGAAAAATTTTGACAACTATCAGCTAGTAGTTAAATTGTTTTGAAGAATATCTGTGGCAAGGCTTGATGCATGGTCTATGTTGTTTTGAAACTAGAGTCCTGGGTTCTAAAATAATGCTACTATTTTACCCGCAGATATCGCCATTTGTTGAGAAGCAACACACCCCCACTGAAAAATGAATTTCCACCCTTTGAAAATTTTGAGCTTTCATTTTGCAGTAAGGACCCTCTTGATGTTTTTTAGGTTTTAATTCCAAATTTTTTGCTTGCCTCTTTCTTCTTCAAGTTTTTCCTGTATCAAAGTATCCAAGTATTCTTGCATCTGGCTTTGTTATTTTAGAATTCACTTTTTACATGCTAGAATCATTCATGGATAAAGAAAATCTTACACTGATAGGAAAAAAATGCAGAATACAGATAGATAAATTCATTGAAAATCAAAACTTTTTATTTTTGGAAATTTTGCGATATTGCGACACTTCCATTTTTGGAAATGTCACGATATCGCGACAGGTTTTGGAAAATCCGCCAAGTCAAAAAAACGTAGCGAAATCGCGACACTTTCTATTTTTGGAAATGTCGCGATATCGCGACACTTTCTATTTTTGGAAATGTCACGAAATCGCTATAGGTTTGGAGAGAGAAATCCAGAGTGTACGAAACATCGTGAAATCGTGACGTGTCATGAAATCGTGGCAGTAGGAGGCAAAAGGAAGCAAAAGGGAAAACACGACGCGATTTCGCGACATGTCGCATTTTCGCGGCTGCAAGAAGAGAAAATCGACTAAGGCAAGAAACTGTAGCGAAATCGCGACAAGTTTCGGCACAAAGAAGCAAAGGAGAAAGTGTAGTGAAATCGCGATGATTTTCGGAAGGGAGCCCCAAGGCGTACGGACCGTCGTGATTTCACGACATGTCACGAAATCGTGACATGTCACAGTTTCATGACGGGATCCAGAGGAAAAGTGCCTAAGGCATGAGAAGGGCGCGATTTCGTGACATGTCACGTTTTCGCTGCATGGAAGTGGAAAGTTTCCAGTTGAGAGAAAAGGGTCGCGATTTCGTGACATGTCGCGAAATCGCGACATGTCGCATTTTCGTGGCCATAAAGGGGAGAAAGTTGCCGAAGGCTAGAAGGAGGCACGATTTTGCGACATGTCACGAAATCGTGACATGTCATGTTTTCGCAGCCATCAGAGGGCAAAAGTTCCCGAGGCGTACGGACCGTCACGATTTCGTGACCTGTCGTGAAATCGCGACGGGTCCAAGGCAAAGAAGAAACAAAGAGAAATCAAAGTGAAAAAGAATCTAAGGCATGAAAGAGGTCGCGATTTCATGACATGTCGCGAAATCATGACATGTCGCATTTTCACGGTAGATGGAGGCAAAAGTGCTGACGGCCAAAGCAGGGCGCGATTTCGCGACATGTCGCAAAATCGTGACATGTTGCATTTTTGCTGCAAGCTAAGAAGAAAGTTGCCAAGGCAAAAGAAAGTTGCGAAATCGCGACGTTGCGATTTTGCGACGTCGCAAAATCGTGACACAATCCGAAAGGGGGGAAAGAAATAACCAAGGCCCGCCAGAAACAAAGTGAAAGAAGTACCTAAGGAAGATAGGTGTCACAAAATCGCGACGTCGTGATTTCGCGACATCGCGAAATCGTGACACGACGGAAAAGAGAGCCCAGGGCGGAGTAAAGGTCGCGAAATCGCGATGTCACGATTTCACAACGTCGCGAAATCGTGACACATGGAGAGAGAGTTGCAGAGGTGCAGGAAGGGTCACGTTTTCACGACATGTGGAGCGAAAAGTTGCACGACACTGGGGATGTCACGATTGCAAAACTTAAAGGGCTCTAAGTCGGTTGGGACTACATGTACTTACCCTTCGTATGTGTATTTGAGGCATTGATGGGCTATCGAAGGGACACACTTCATGTCCCTGATCCAAGGCCGACCTAGCAAGATATTGTAGGCCATATCACCCTCAAGGATGTGACACAATGTAGGAATGGTATTTTGTCCTACTTGGATGGGTAGGACAATTGTGCCAACCATCGAGCATAATGCGTCGTTGAATGCTCGAAGAGTGTAGGTAGATGCCACAATATGGGATGCTAACAACTTCAGATGTTTTAATGCCACTGTCATGATTATGTTGCTAGACGAGCCAATGTCCACCAACACCCTCTTGAATGGAATCCTGTTTGTTGAGAAGCAACACACCCCCACTGAAAAATGAATTTCCACCCTTTGAAAATTTTGAGCTTTCATTTTGCAATAAGGACCCTCTTGATGTTTTTTAGGTTTTAATTCCAAATTTTTTGCTTGCCTCTTTCTTCTTCAAGTTTTTCCTGTATCAAAGTATCCAAGTATTCTTGCATCTGGCTTTGTTATTTCAGAATTCACTTTTTACATGCTAGAATCATTCATGGATAAAGAAAATCTTACACTGATAGGAAAAAAATGCAGAATACAGATAGATAAATTCATTGAAAATCAAAACTTTCCATTTTTGGAAATGTCACGATATCGCGACAGGTTTTGAAAAATCCGCCAAGTCAGAAAAACGTAGCGAAATCGCGACACTTTCCATTTTTGGAAATGTCGCGAAATCGCTACAGGTTTGGAGAGAGAAATCCAGAGTGTACGGAACGTCGCGAAATCACGACGTGTCATGAAATCGTGACATGTCGCGAAATTGCGGCAGTAGGAGGCAAAAGGAAGCAAAAGGGAAAACATGGCACGATTTCGTGACATGTCACGAAATCGTGACATGTCGCATTTTTGCGGCTGCAAGAAGAGAAAATCGGCTAAGGCAAGAAACTGTAGCGAAATCGCGACAAGTTTCGGCACAAAGAAGCAAAGGAGAAAGTGTAGCGAAATCGCGACAATTTTCGAAAGGGATTCCCAAGGCGTATGGATCGTCGCGATTTCGCGACATGTCACGAAATTGTGACATGTCACGGTTTCACGGCGGGATCCAGAGGAAAAATGCCTAAGGCATGAGAAGGGCGCGATTTTGCGACATGTCGTGTTTTCATTGCGTGGAAGTGGAAAGTTGCCAGTTGAGAGAAAAGGGTCGCGATTTCGCGACATGTCGCATTTTCACGGCCATAAAGGGGAGAAAGTTGCCGAAGGCTAGAAGGAGGTGTGATTTCGTGACATGTCGCGTTTTCGCTGCCATCAGAGGGCAAAAGTTCCCGAGGCATACGTACCGTCACGATTTCGCGACATCGCGACAGGTCCAAGGCAAAGAAGAAACAAAGAGAAATCAAAGTGAAAAAGAAGCTAAGGCATGAAAGAGGTCACGATTTCGCGACATGTCACGAAATCGTGACATGTCACATTTTTGCGGTAGATGGAGGCAAAAGTGCTGACGGCCAAAGCAGGGCGCGATTTCGCGACATGTCGCGTTTTTGCTGCAAGCTAAGAAGAAAGTTGCCAAGGCAAAAGAAAGTTGCGAAATCGCGACGTCGCGATTTCATGACGTCACGAAATCGTGACACAATCCGAAAGGGGGGAAAGAAATAACCAAGGCCCGCCAGAAACAAAGCGAAAGAAGTACCTAAGGAAGATAGGTGTCGCGAAATCGCGACGTCGCGAAATTGCGACATGACGGAAAAGAGAGCCCAGGGTGGAGTAAAGGTCACGAAATCGCGACGTCGCGATTTTGCGACATCGCAAAATCGTGACACATGGAGAGAGAGTTGCAGAGGTGCAGGAAGGGTCACGTTTTTGCGGCATGTGGAGCGAAAAGTTGCACGACGCTGGGGATGTCACAATTTCGTGACATGTGGAGCGAAAAGTTGCACGGCGCTGGGGATGTCGCGATTTCGCGACATGTCGCATTTTCGCGGCAAAGACAAAAAAAGAGCCCGAAAGTGGAAAACAGCTGGAAGCAAGTGTGGAAGCGCCACGTTTTAGTGACACGTGTCAAAACAAAGCCTAGAGCCGACATGCAAATGAACTTTAGGGTTTCATTTTAATATTTAAGGTTTTGATTTAATAATTTTAAAATTCTAATCCTTGTTTGTCTTTCATGCAAGAAGCCATCTGGCACTTGCATGATAACGGAGAAATGGCCATAAAGACAAAGTTAAGTGCAAATTAATCGAAGACCGCCATATTGAAAGGAAAGATGCCAGGAATTGCTGTTTCATCCAAATTTTACAGATCTAGCTGCAAAGAGACTTTACGGTGACTAAGCAGCTGCCCATTTAATGGAGTGTCGGGAATTGGCCGAAAAATGAAAATATCTACACACTGTTACTGGAATTTTCCAATGAATGCATTTAATGAAAATTTATGGCAGAATTAATGGCCGACATATATTTTCGACTCAGGGATGGCTCTGCGGAGATGAAATGTCAGAGAAGTCGTGACTCATCTAGATTACTCGAGGGAATTAATGAGGGCATTTACTCACTGTTGCGGGTGAATGCAAGTGGCATTCGAATTCTATTTTCTCCATTTATGGCAGGTAACTGAACTGAGTTGCAGAATGGTTAAGTTTTATCCGAACTTTGTTTTAAAAGAGCTTATATTGTAAAACCCGGGTACTAGGGTTTAAGATGATAAAGTTTAGGGTTTGAGAAGAAGATATTTTTGAAAATATTAGGGCCTCTCCTGAGTTTATAAATACTTCTTCCAAATGTAATCGAAGGAGGTGGAGACTTAGAAATAAAAGGCTATTGAAGCAATTTCTTGCAAATCTTGTTAAATATTTTATTTCTGGACTTGGAGTTGATGTGTTTTTGTTCTCTGTGATAGCATGGCCAGGAGCCTAATCTTTTGTAGATTGTGATAAGTTCATCTTCTTTTGTTATCCGTTTCTTTAAAGTTTATTAAATATATGCTGTAAATCTGTGTTATCAAGATTAAATATGCTGTTGGGCTTCATTTGTTCTATTGTATGCTAAGGAAAATCACGGATTTAAGGTTCAAGTTTGTTCTAATTGCTCTGTCCTCACCGTGTGAGCTATGCTGCTGGTGAGAAATACCAATTTTAACGGACTTCCCCTTCGTTTATGATTTTCTTTCAGATCTGTTCCATCTCTGCCTTATGCTCTTAGTAGAAAGTGATCTTAGAAAGCTGGACACTTTCTTCTTTGATTTGTTCTATTGTGAAGCTGATAGTATAAATAAAATTGGTAGTTTAGGTTTTACAGTTAAGTTTGATAGACTTCTCTTTCTGCCCTACCCTACTCTCTTTGTTTTACCGTGAAATGATCCATTTTTATTTTCTTTTAAATTTGTCTTTTATTTAAATCTACTGACCCATAAGAGCTAGATCAAAGAACCAATTTTTAAATCTGATTGTCAACAAGTGACAACTTCTAAACACTACTTAACAAGTTTAGAGCCCGTTGTAAGATAACAGACAGTCCATATTGAAAACTATTCCAGAAGCAAAAAAGAGTGAATAGACATTTGAACCAACTCTGTAACTCACACCTTGGATAACCAGAAAGATCCTAAAGTGAGTGGGATTTATCTCGTATAAGTGTTATCAGAGTTTCATGCTCATTCTTCACAGGGTGTGTATAAAATTCGGACCAACACTGTTGACCCGTGCGATGATGTGTAGGGGTGGATCCACCATATCACCAGTCACCAATTTTAGTTCATCTTCCCTAAAGGTTATGATCGGTTCTATGCATTGTCTTACATGTCCCACAAAGTTGTTGAAATAATTGGGTTCGTGGGGCTATAGCTCAATGGCTTTGAGTATCTCCATAAGAGCCTCCCGATGGGGTGGTGATTGTTGGATGAGCTCATAAATGGAGAGCCTAGCCGACGTGGTCCTCAAACTTTGAGTAAGCTTAGTCCAAATTGTTGCCACTGATCTAGGCGGGGGAGGTTGTGTAGGGTGTTGTGAAGGTTGTGACATTGATGGAACATCTTCTGTAGCTGCAACAGGTGTAGCCATGTTTGGGTATCTTTTTTTTCGCATAACGATGCTTATCATCCCTACGCACCCTTGCATGGGGCAGTTTTGTGTTACCTCATTCACTTGTAAAGCCTTTGCCTACATGTCATGGGTAGGTAGGGGGTCTTTGAAGACTTCCATCTGTTGATTGCTCAGTGCTATGAGATTATCTATCATGAGCGTTTTATTGTCTATCAAGTCCTGCACTAAGTTTTTGAATTTCCAACAAGTGAAGATGTCATGTCCTTTCTGTCGGTGGAATCTACAATATAAGTATTCCCTATAGACCTTGGGTTTTGACGAGTTGGGGTCTATGGATCGAATTTCTGGCAATTTGATCAGGTTTGTCATGAACAAGCTGTCAAGGAGTCTCTTGACTAATAATTAGCCTTTGGGGACTGTGTCGTTTGTGCAGACGATGGTACAGTTATGGCAACCTGATTGACCGCGATGGGTTTTGATTGCATGGACCCAATTTTGGCATTTTTGGTCCACTCTTTCTTGCACGGCTTGGCAATATTGTCATCTTGAATTTTGATCTCCTCAATTTTCCTGGCTTGTGTCAGGGCTTCTTCTAGGGTGGCATATTTCTACAACTATAATAGCACGGAGATCGACCTTATGCAACTCTTTGAAAACATCTGAGTCATGTCGGCCATGGGAGGGAGGTAAGGTAGCTTTGAAAGCAATGTCCTACATCGATTCCCATAAGCGGCTATGGTCTCATCATCATACTACTTAAGGCCAACTAGGTCACTTAAGGATGCCTTCTTCTTGGTGTTGAAGGCAAAACATTCAAGGAACGCGTCCACTAGCTAGTCTAGATTGTTGATGCTATGCTTCGACAACTGGGTAAACCAATCCGAGGTAGGGCCTATGAACATGGTTATAAACATTCTTAGAAGCAATGCATCATTGTCTTGAATGCCAAAGCATTGACTCAAGAAACTTGTTACGTGCTCTTGGGCATCCTCATCCCCTCTAAAAATTGCCAATTGAGGCATTTTAAAGTGGTCAGGGTATGGGGGTGCTGAAACTGAAGGATGCACAGGATGACTGTAGAGCTGGCACAAGGTGAGCTTTTGGGGCCCTGAAGTCTTAGTCTCCACAGGCTCTAAGCATTCTAAAAATGCTTTGTATACATCAGAGGATTTTATTTCCTCTTCTTTGGTTCGTTCTCATTGTGAATTGTGAGGAACTTGAGGCCTATGGAGGGGTAGCTGGGTAGCGTGCCCCCTGTCTTGGTAGGGGGTTTTGACCCGCTCTTCTTCTCACTCAAATTATTCATAGGATTCTTGAGGTTTTTTTGGGCATTTCCTATAAACACGGATGGGTGCCCATAGAAGACGCCCGTCATTGGTGCTAGGAGTGGCCTCCCACTCGGGTCTCGAAGGTCTTAGAGGTAAAACTTGATAAGGTTGTGGAGACCTCTATACCGTACTAAGGGGTTATACCTCTCATAAATTTTTTTCCTATACATGCGAGGGGTTGGAATCCTCTCATGCATAGTGTTTTGGAGCAACTCATCTGTCTAGAACTGAATGCGCTCTTTGTTAAGATGATACAGTTGCTCTAACTACTGCTGATCTTGCCTAAGCTACGTGATTTGCGCTTGGTGGGCGACATGTTTGGAAAATGCCAAGTCGATTTGTTCTACCATCCTAGGTCTAGGAGGCCTAGATGCCTCCCCTACATATCTATATCGTTCGTGGTGATTCTAGATCTCTATGGGTTGCTTTCCTCTATCGAGGTTAGCAGCATTCACCTAAGGCTCTGGCCTCAATAGGTGATTTTAATAATTAGCAGGTGTGAAGGCGCATTGCTCCCGCACGGTGTATTGCTCTTGAGGAATATACTGGTTTTCCTCGTGCTTCCTTTCATACATGTGAAAGGGACAGGCGGAGTTGGCTCACCCTGTATGAAGAGCCTTGTGCTCTAGATGTGGCCTATTAGTTATAATAGTAATGAGGGATGGAGGAGGGATGATGTACTCATGTGGTCCCTCCTTATGAACCCTATGCTACACTATCACTTCATCACATAGTGGCCACTCATAATGAGTGTCTAAGGGGGCCTTCCCATGTGTGTACTCCTCTTGAGAGGGTCTGTGTTGAATGGGAGTGCCCATCAAAGGGGTGCCTCTATAGTCCTTTTCTATAGTGGCATAGTTTGGGCTATGTTGTGGGTTAGGCTGCCAAGGTGGTATAACCAAGTCTTTGGGGCTATAACGAAGGTGACTTGTGCCTCCTTGTATACTTTCCATAGCTTCTACCCATGATTGGGCTTGGCTACGGGTATACACCATGGTGGTGGTATTTCTAGAAAGATATGTATATTCTTATCTCCTTTGCAATTTTTATGTTATACCAAACAAAAGGGGACCACGCAAGCAAAGAAATGATTATCTTGTTTACAGATTAAATGTGTGCCCTAGATCTAGTTCAGTGTGTTTGATTTTTGTTATGTGAATCTTGTAAAGGAAAATTTGTTATACATGAAAAATGAGGGCTCTTGTATCTCCAAAATGGTCACTTCTTTAATATACCATTGCCAGGCCGTTATACCAAACCTCTCAATATACCCGCCCTTATGTGAGGGAAACTATTGGTACGCGAGAGTAGAAAAATACATGGAACATAGGTGGTACGGAAGGGGGATCACTCTGTTTTTGATACCTACCATAGAAGACTTATCCTCATGCATGGGGAATCACCCCCGTTACACTTGGTCAGCTTTCGTCAGGATTTACGTCTAGCAATAGTCGTGATTGGGGTATATGTATGCAAAATCTAAGCCAAGGTGGTGATGAAATCCATCGTTGGTCTTGATAAAGTGTTGGGGTATTAAGACCAATTCCTTGATGTTAATTTTATTAGGTGGTGTGTGCGTGGTTCATTTTAATCATGTAAAGAAAGAAAACATACAACAAAAGATGATTTTCACTAATGCAATGCTTTAAAGTACGTTTTATCTTTCAGAAACAATTAGCAACAAAAAGGAAATCACAAAAACTACCTAGAACTGAAGCCTATAATGAGGACTTGCCACTTGTGCAAGTATCATGCAATCAAATTAAGAAGAATGCATTCCTAATCAAGTTCCTTCCATTTAATTAACTCTATGTTTTTATTTCCTTTTTCATATTGCAAGAAGGAAAACAAACTACTTAGCTTTTCTATGCAAGCAAAGAAAACAGGAAATTGTAGAAATAGAAAACAAAAAAACATAGAGGATGTTCAGAAAACCTACCTCCTCTCTGTCTAAACCAGATGCCTCTGAGTTTCTGCTTAGAAAATGTACATAGCTCTAATCATCCTAGGGTGGAATTAATAGCAAGTCTACATTCATCACAGGGTGGGGCGAATACATATTCGTCCCGGGGTGGGACGAATAGCAGGTCTATATTCGTCATAGGGTGGCACGAGTAGCAGTCTAGCGCCCAAAGGAGTAACACCTACAAAGAAAACCACAAAATTTATATCAAAAACTTGATATTAACAGTAGGGGACAAGGTCCCACCGTGATCGCCACTGAAAGCCGAATGCGGAGTGACGACGTACCAGATATGATGCAAACAAAATAGGTATGGTATGGATGCTAAATCCTACAAATGCGATGAACAAATGCATGTAAGAAATAAAGTAGAAATGAGATGTAAGAAAAAAAAAGTGAGGCATATTTTATTACTATTTGCTTTCAATCCAGTTACAATACGTCTCACTT
Organism: Wollemia nobilis; assembly: GCA_028583015.1. Lineage (NCBI taxonomy): Eukaryota > Viridiplantae > Streptophyta > Pinopsida > Araucariales > Araucariaceae > Wollemia > Wollemia nobilis. The sequence continues at coordinate 8,520,902 of JAQPPZ010016936.1, forward strand.
CTAGGGCTCAGAATTTTTGATACAGTTCATTACATCAATGGATGGTATGCTTCCAATGTCTTTCGCATGCCCACATTCGAAATGGGTGGGCCAAATGTTGCCACTGCTTGTGTCCATGTGTTCATAATTCCTTGATTCCCCTCTAGTGTTCTTAGTGGTGGAATCCTATGCTCAAAAAAATAGCAAACAGTTAATAGCATATGTGGATATAGGAAAACATGCAATCCCCAAGGCCTCCGGCTAGTTAATGTATAAAAGAATGAAACGATGGTCAAAACATGTCATAATGAACCCAAAATTTTATAGAAGCATCCAAACATCATCAGGGACCCATTGCAAAAAGAACAATCAGGAAATCATGCATGGATTTCTAATCACTCCGGGGTGGGACGATTAGGATTGTCATAAAACGTGCAAGAGTGACCTTGCAAATGTCCTGCCTAGAGGCCTACAAAACTCTTGAAAACTTGGGATTAGTCTAAAATGGGAATTTTGGGATGACCCAGAAGGTCATATTTGGCATATTTTTCCCATATTATCCTGTATCTGAAGGTGCTCCCTGTATGTTAGTAAACACATAAAATGATAAAAACAAGGTCAAATCAAGTGAGAATGCAATGAAACTTGGACAAAAACATAAGTGAAACAAATACAACATAATGCAAAAATAATAGTAGAGAATTAAAGCATAGATTTCTAATCACTCCTGGGTGAGGCGATTAGGACTACAACAGTGCGAGAGGCGCTCGGGGGCAGGACACCCACCATTTAGGGCTTGGTTTTGGCACCAATCCAAGTGGGATGGGTCCAAAAACTCCTAGGGGGTTGTGTCAACAATTTTGGTGTGGGATTGTGGCCGATTGCTTGGGTTTTTGGTCTGTATTACGTTCCTAGTGTTCACTCGATAACCTCCCTTCCAAAAGAGAGATTAGGGATGTAGGAAGCACAAAATGGAATGGGGGTACAATTTTGTAGCACTCCATTGCTCCAAATGCTCCAGCTCTATTATATTTTGGGGTGAGAAGGCTCACCATTTTATAGACCTGAGGGTCTCCTTTGAATGCGCATGTGAGGGCGCCACTTGGCTCACCATGCCTTTCTTGGGAGAGAAGATTCCTCCATGATTTAGGGACTCCATGATCAAGGCATGCTTGACTGAAGTCCCTCTCTCTAATTTAAAACCATTCCTCGCAATTGCATGCTTTGAATGAAAAGTTGGGTGGTGCATCTGGGTTGCCATTTGTCAAGGATTGACTTTTTTCTAGTCAAACTTGCTAATCGTCCCACCCTGGAGTGATTGTTGCTAATTGTCCTAGGGTGGGGCAAATAGGATTATAATCATCCCAGGGTGGGACGAATAGGGAGAAAAGTGCTTAAAAGGTTCCAAATTGACCTCTGACCTTCCAAAACTAATTTGGGAGTGGTTAGGACCACTGTTTAACCTCTGGAGGCTGCCCTAAGGGGTATGTATGCCAATTTAGTTAGTGCTTGTAGTCGCATAATCGAATTGGTGTTGTTTTGGTGTCTACAGAATCTACCGCCCACTTATTTTTATTTTACCTTTTTTTATAGAATAGTGCTAAACAGTATTTTTCTCAAATTACACCTAGTTTGGGTCTGTCCTCCTAACATCATTGAACTGTTTATCCAGTGGCCCAATACTTTCAAGAATTATGTGCTCAAAGGACTATGGAAATTTTGCCTATAGCATTACCTTTGGTAAATTTAGCTTGAACACAATAGAAGAGTTTTTGATAAAAAGACATTGGATGTTGTCCTTGTTGTCAACAAAATCATCCTTTATGCTAAAGAGAACATCCTCACTTCCCAACTTGATCCTTTTCACGAACCATCCTTTGAGGATGATCTATTAAAATCCTATCATATATGCCTCGAAGATCCAAGACCTGTAAACCCTTCAAATTCGAGGACCAACATCAAGTGGAATCCTCCTCCTATCGGATGGGTCAAGCTTAACTTTGATGGAGTTGCTAAAGGAAACCATAGTAGAGTTGGTGTTGGTGGAATCCTTCGTGATCACCTTGGCAATTCCATTTTTGCTTATTTAGAACCATTGGGAATTCTTTCCAATCATTCGACTGAAGCCAAAGCTTTATGGATAGGCCTAAAATTTATTAAAAACATTCCAGGGAACATCATTGTGGAAGGAGACTCTCTAAACGTAATCAAATTTTAAAACAATTCCAAGCCAGCTAGCTGGAGGATAAGAAATATGATTGAAGAAAGTAAGAAAATCCTTTCTGAACAGAATGAAACCATCATCCAACATGCCTTCAACGAGGTCAAATCTATTGCTGATAGGTTGGAAAACATTGGGATAAATACCCATGGTCTAATGATGTGGACTAATTCTTTTCCTCCATAATTTGATGTGATTGTTAGATCGAATAAAATTCCTTGTAATCATGATGAGAATTAGTATTCCTATTCATAAATCTGCACATTGCTCTGTTATCCACGTGTTTTCACACTTAACACCACCTTTTTATCTAGTCTGTGATTATTTCTCGTCAACCGTTTCTTCTTGAAATCCCAATGCAAATCCCAGCACCATTCGTAATCATATCTTATCCGTTTTTCTTGGTTTGGATTATTTGGCCCTTTCGAGAAACATCCTCCATCGAATTTCTTTCCACTTTGTTTCGAGGATTATTTTGTGGGGGTTTCCAATATTCCTTGTCTCCTGTGCCCATTCACTCCTTTACCTCCATGTTTTGGGCATCCCAAAGAGTCAACCCTATCCTCGTAGATTGCTTTTTCCAAGCACTTATCATAGTTTCCAATATCATAAAATCCCCTCTATTCTCGAACCTAGCCAATATCCCTCCAATAAGCAAGCCCATTCCTTCTTGAGGCATTTTCATTGGTTAGCTTACTGGATTGGAATTTGCAATATCACTTGCATTTTATACTATGTCATGCATGATCCTTTCATTTATCCTCTAGTGTCTTTGTGGTTTTTCCCGTCTATTGTTTCCCCTTTCAGTTCTTTCCTTTTGACTTTTCTTTGGTTTTCAAACATGAAAGAAGGGAAACTTGAGTATACTGAGCCTGAAACTTATGAAATTGAGACTATAGCTGAAGACATTCTGAAAGGTAAAGGAGGCCTCATCAATTTTTTCAATATGTTCTCCAACGTTAATTGGGAGGTGACTACTGCATTTGCAGAGACATGGGATAGTGACATCATCACCATTCACGACGTGGAGTTCCAGATAACAATGGATATTTTGTATGAGCTTATAGGACACATCCTTGAGGGCAAGGTGATTCATAGGAACAAAAACCATTGGGAGACTGAATTTTCCCACTTCGAATAGACATCTGTGATCCACAAGCTCCACAAAAAAGGTCTGTATCGCCATCACCTTTCCACCCCTTGGAAAGAATTACTTAAGCCTATTATGCAATACTTGATTGTTGACCATCCCGATTCCCAACTTTGTAGTTTTCATTTAGCATTTATCAACCATTTCCATGAGGCTAAAACAATGAACATCCCTGCTTCCCTTTAATGGTCCATGGAATATGCTATAACTTCAACCCATGGCAAAAAGGATGAGGGTTGGTATTCTCACCAGGGTCTGTTTAAAATCCTCTATAGGTTTTTACTTATCAAATTTCCCAAAGGTAATATTCCTGAACCTAATTCTGGTGAAGAAAATTCTTCATATACTCCCAACCCTAAGGGTTCTAGGTCCAAGAGAAAGAACAAAATTGAGAAGTCTCAAGTTGTGTCAAATATCAAGAAAAAAATCAAAATTGAAAAAATGCCCGTTCGTTGTTCCCAAAGGCTCAAATTTAAGGAGATTGTTGAGACGCCCACTCCTTCCTCTAAGAGGGTCAAGAAAGAACTTTCTAGTTCTCCCAACATAGTTGAAAAATACCTCCATAAGCTTACTATCCAAGACACATCTACTACTATCAGTCACCTAGAAACTGCTCACGTTGCCATTGGGAAAGCTATCATGCAGCTTAAAGAGCAACATCAAGCACTCAACCTGCTATTTTTCTATGACTCTTTCAAGGATGTTCAGGCTACTTCTATTGCTGGGGGACTTTCTAACATAAAATATAGTGCTAAGGATGAGGAGGTTGTGGAGATCGCCAAGGAAGCTTGCAAGGAAGCCCCAAAGGATATGTTAAAGGATGAGGTTAAGGATGCTGATATGGAAATTGTGGTTGCATCTCCAATGCAGACTGATGTTCCCAACTAGTGTGTCTATTGTCTCTGCTATTGAAAGCTTAGTCTCAGCTTTCACTTTTTTGTATTGCTCCATTTTATGATAATTTGAGTCATTTTTGGTTCTGTTGGCTTTTTGCCTTTTGATCCTCTGGTGTTTCCTTTTATGTTTCTTCTTTTTTGTTCTCGGTTTTGCTGATGTACAAGGCGTTGGGGCACCTTTCAAATTCTATTTTTTAATGAAAGCTCCTTAACTTACCAAAAAAATAAATATATCACTTTACCTTTCATATATACAAGTTTAACTTTTAAAACTTAATAAATCAATTTACCTTTCAGTTATAAGTTTAACCTTTAAAACTTAATAATCAATTTACCTTTAAGATATATAAGTTTAACCTTTAAAAATTATTAAATCAATTTACCTTTCAGATATATAAGTTTAACCTTTAGAATATAATAAATCAATTTACCTTTCAGATATATAATTTTAACCTTTAAAACTTAATAAATCAATTTACCTTTCAGATATATAAGTTTACCCTTTAAAAATTAATAAATCAATTTACCTTTTAGATATTTAATTTTAACTTTTAAAACTTAATAAATAAATTTACCTTTCAGATATATGAGTTTAACCTTTAAAACTTAATAAATCAATTTACCTTTTAGATATACAAGTTTAATATTTGAAATTTAATAAATCAATTTACCTTTCAGATATATAAGTTTAACCTTTAAAATTTAATAAAATAATTTACCTTTAAGATATATTACCTTAGTCCAAAAGGGTTAGACCAAACCTCAAATGGATTAACATTATTTAATTAACAATACTAAAAAGGTTTTTTATTCAACTAACCCATCACTCACAGATCCATCCAGACAAGGCTTAACCACAACCATAGTCAAATTTTCAATAGAAAAATAACACAGTCATAGGCTAGTGATCAACAACATGGACATACATGACACCATGCAGAAGCCACTCAACACATCTAACTGGTACCCAATGGAAATCCTAGATGAAGGTACCCTAACCATCACATGTGGTTGAACAAGAATGAGACCCTTCTCCTTCTTAAGATAGATAATGCCATACCTATAACCCATGCAGTATAGAGAGCTATAGGAGGTTTAAAAGTGTTTTATCTACCTAAAAAACTCTCAAATAAACCAATCTAATGTAGTCATGCATTATAAACAAGCCAAACCACATGGTAACATAAGGCAGAGTTGATCATCAATTATGACAATTCAACAATGTCAAAAAATAAGGTTTATAGCATACCATATGTTAAGCATATGCATCTCATATATAGGGAAAGGTAATCCCACTTAATGGTGGCATTGGCCACCGAGTGGCGATCAACCTTAAAGGGGGATTAAACCCACTTTAAATTTATGCTAAGGCCCCACATATCCCATGTGGGATATTTGTGGAAAGGTCTAAGTGACCTTCCCCCACACCCACACCCTCCCAAGCATGGAGTTTTGTATGATGTTGGCAGTATGGCGAAGGAGCACTTCAATAAATTGACCTTCCTAAGGTTAAAATCTTAGGAGAACCCCCCTCACTCCTCCTTATGTAGTGGTAAAGGAATTATTACCCATTATACGAATGATAAGCTAAAAAACACACAAATATTATTATTTAAACTCTTGTAGGATGGATTCACACGCTAGATTCACATGCATGGAAAAACGAAGTTAGAAATTATACTGAGCCATTCTTCAACTCAACATGGGTGACAAGAAAGTAGCATCCACAATTGGTTGAGAAGTATAAAAAGTATCACAAAACTATTATTACCTCAAAATTCCATATTCTAAACAACCATAGTCCCCTAAGAAGCTATAAGGACATCACAATTTATTTACATAGTGGATTAGGTAGAGAGATAACCACGAATAAGTGGGAGACACCTCACAACCATAGATTAAAAATAGGTTTCAATTTAAAATCTCTCTTTTATACTAAAACCTTTAAAGGTTTAGAAACATAATAATACAGATAGACCAATGAATGTTCAAATAACAAACCCTATGAAGAAGAGCAAGATAAAAAATTCAATCACATTTCACTTAGGTTCAAAGGATTAAAAATAAATAAAAACTAAGCAAGGCTAAGTTACGACAAAATAGCATTCCAAAAATGATTCACGATGGTATAATAAAATCAATGGTCCATTTGTAGCATATTCATTTTTATCAAATAATAAAACAATGATAAAATAATGGAACCCCCAACCTTTGAGTCTTGCTCAATGGATCCTTGGTGAAGGGCTACTCCACCCAACACACACACAATACTCAAATCACAGAAAAATTTAGAAGAAACACAACATCTGATATTATTTCAATGAAATAGAAATTACAAAATCAGAGTTACAATGCTACGACCACAAGGCCGATTTTAACACAAAGCAAAATCGACTCGAAATCTGCAAGCTGGAGCTACGATCCATCTTCCCCTGCTGCCTTTTGGTGATCCCTCTTCCCCCTTTAATAACTCCCATAGAACATTCTGGAAAGCGTAACTCCCCTTTTCCCACCCAAGAAGATATTCATCTGAAATTTGAAATTTTCATTTTCCGCCCAAAAAGATATTCAAATTTGAATTTCGGTGGCACAGCTTCCGGAGACCATAACTTTTGACTCGGGGGTCCGATTGGCTATTATAAGATATCATTGGAAATATTACGAAGAGATCTACAATACCTCAATTACCTAAAGGTCATTGAGGTGAATTTTCATCCTTCTTCGGGGCTTCTAAGGTCTTCAAATTTTATTTTTAAACCTTCTTGGAGAGATTTCTCGAGATGAAAACTTTAATATCTCTCAAACCATTCAGGCTATTGGGGTGATTCTTTCACCACCGGATCTATTTTTCAATCCCACTCCTTGGGGTAAATTTTCAAATCCATATGTGTCCATTTAGGCTAACTTACTAAAAATAGCCGATGACTATTTTTTGCCTTTTTGGACTTCTGACTGACTTATACCTCCCAAGTGTCATCATGGACTCGAAAACAACTAAAGAAACTTACAACCAAAAGAGAAAATGCAATTTATTTCTTTTTGGTGATGCAAGATTGCCCTTACACCATTGGATGCTCCTGCATCAGACACCCAGGGTAAATTGAGAAGTGACCTTCACTTCTCTAGTGTTGGAGGAAAACCGAGACGGTCAACCTCTGCCTTAGACAGCCATGAGGAATCTTCAACTGGCCTTCCTTTCCACTTAACCAGGTATTCTTCATACTACCTGTTTCTTGTACTTCTTCCCAAATGACTATCCAAGATTTCTTCTATCTCTTCTTTCTCTAGAGTAGATGTTGGAATGTTCCATCGTTCTTCTACTAGTCCATCCTCATTGTCCCCTTCATGATACTCTATCAAGTCAAAAATGTTAAACATAGGTGATATGTTAATTTCACTTGGTAATTCCACCTCATATGCATTTCCTGAATCATGTTTCTTTATGATCCTGCATGGTCCAAACTTCTTCATTTTCAACTTGTTATATGTCTTAACAGGAAATCTTTCTTTTCTTAGGTGAACCATAACTTCATCTCCAACCTAGAATTCCTTAAACCTCCACTTTTGGTCTGCCTTTACCTTGTACTGAGTATTCATCTTATTAATATGCTTCCTTACCTCTTCATGCAAGTTCTTCAGGTGCTCTACAAAGTCCTCGACTTTGACACTACTCTTTTCTCCTTTGTCCATCTGCCTCAACTCAGAAGCATTCCTTGGGCTGCTCCCATATACAATCTAGAATGGGGATTTACCAGTACTCCTATTGATAGAATTATTGTAAGAAAATTATGCCTATGGTAAAATCAAATCCCATCCCTTGGGCTTATCTCCTACTAAGCATCTCAACAGGTTGCCCAAACTCCTATTCACCACCTCTGTTTGTCCATCAGTCTATGGATGGTGTGCAGAACTGAACTTCAAATTTATCTTCAACTTCTTCCATAAGGTCCTCCAAAAATAACCAACAAATTTGGTATCTCTATCTGAAACTATACTCTTTGGTAGACCATGTAGTCATACCACCTCTCTAAAAAACAACTCTGCAATGTGCACTACATCACTAGTTTTATGGAAAGGAATGAAATGTGCCATCTTAGAAAACCTGTCAACCACCACAAATATTGAGTCATGTCCTCTCTGTGTCCTTGGTAAGCCAAGAACAAAATCCATGCTAATATCTTCCCATGGTTTCTCTGGTATAGGTAATGGCTGATATAGCCCGATGTTCTATCTTACACCTTTGGCCATCTGGCATACTCTACAAATTTGTACAAACTTCTTCACATCCTATTGTAACTATGGCCAATAATAGTTCTCACTAACAAGAGCAATGGTCTTATCCCAACCAAAGTGTCCAACCAATCCTCCACTATGCTTCTCCTTGATCAAGTTCTCTCTCATGGAACTCCTTGGAATGCACAACTGGTTTCTTCTAAACAACATCCCATCTTGGATTAAGAAATCCAACCATTTTATTCTATCCAAAGTAATAGGTTCCAAGCAGGCTCTCCAAGCTTCTACAAAATCTGGATCTTCAAGGTACAAACTCTTGAGTTCATCAAACCCAACAACCTCCACCTTCATCTCTATCAACAAATTTTACCTTCTACTTAAGGCATCTACAACTCTATTTGACTTTCCACTCCTGTGCTTCAACACAAAAGTATAACTCTACAAAAACTCAACCCATTTTAAGTGCCTTTGATTTAACTTTCCTTGACTATTAATATACTACAAGGCTTGATGATCAATATATAAAACAAACTCTTTTGGCAACAAATAGTGTCTCCATTTCTTCAAAGCTTGAACTATGGCATAAAACTCCTGATCATAGACAAAATACTTTTTCCTAGCATCATTAAGCTTCTCACTAAAATAGGCAATGGGCTTACCTTCTTGACTCAAAATAGCTCCTATGGTGCTACCACTAGCATCACAATCTACCTGAAATACCTTATTGAAATCTGGAAGTGCCAAAATAGGTTGCTCTATGACTTTCTTCTTCAACATATCAAAACTCCTGGCTGCTCTTGTAGTCCACTTAAACTCCTTTCTATCCCCTCTCATTGTCTCCGTTAGGGGTGTACAAATACTACTAAAATTCTTAATAAACTTTTTGTAAAAACTTGCTAGACCATGGAATGATCTTACCTCTGTAATACTCCTCGGTGTAGGCCATTCAATGATAGCCTTCACTTTTTTTGGGTCCATTTTAAGACCTTCAACTGAGATAAAAAATCCCAGATACACCAACTCTTTCTTCACAAAACTGCATTTCTTCAGATTAATCAACAATTTCTCCTCCCTTAGCTTCTCAAAAACTCTTTGAATATGCATCAGGTGCTCCTCCAATGTCTTACTAAAAATCAAAATGTCATCCAAATAAACAATAACAAATTTTCCCAAAAATTCTTTCAATACCTCATTCATGAGTCGCATAAATGTGCTTGGTGCATTGGTTAGCCCAAATGGCATGACTAACCACTCGTACAAGCCCTCTTTAGTCTTGAAGGTTGTCTTCCACTCATCTCCTTCTTTGATATGGATCTGATGATACCCACTCTTCAGGTCAATCTTCGTGAAGTACTTGGCTCCACTCAAACAATCCATAAGGTCATCCATCCTTGGCAATGGAAATCTGTATTTGATTGTAATCTTGTTAATGGCTCGAGAGTCTGTACACATTCTCCATTCTCCATATTTCTTTGGTGCTAGTACTATAGGTACTGCACATGGACTCAAACTCTCTCGAATCAATCCTTTCTTCAATAGCTCTTGAACTTGTCTATTCAGCTCCTCATTCTCTGTAGGAGTCATTCTATGGGCTACCTTATTTGGTAAACTAGCTCCTGGTATCAAATCCATCTGGTGACTAATCTTCCTCACTGGTGGTAACCCTTCAGGTACATTATCTGATACAATATCTTCAAATTCTCCCAATAGATCTGAGACTTCTATTGGTATATCTTCACATTCTTCTTTATTAACTCTAGGAATCAATGCATAGCACATATGCTCATGCTTCATACCATCCAAAAACTTTCTACCATCAACTAAACAAATTCTTGCACTACTACATACCTTTTCGTCCACCTCCTTCAGGGGCTTCAACTTGTGGTGAACTCCATCCTTTGTCAGGGAATAAGTGTTGGCATGTCCATCATGTACTGCACATCGATCAAATTGCCATGGCCTTCCCAATAGCACATGACAAGCATCCATAGGTAGGATGTCACACAGTACCTCATCATGGTAATTCCTAATTTTGAACTTCACTAAACATTGCTCATTGACCAAAGCTCTATGGTCCTTCTGCAGCCATGCAATCCGATATGGATGCGGATGTCTCCTTCTCTCCAACTGTAATTTATTAACCATCCCCTCTGAAACTAGATTATCAGTGCTACCATTATCAATGATAACATTACAAACTTTACCTTCACATTTGCACCTTGTGCAAAATAAACTCTTCCTCTGAACTGGATCTTTCTCCTCATTTAGCAAGGCTCTCCTTGTGACAAGAACTTCTCCTCCTTCTGCCTCTTCAGAATGGTCAGATTCAACATCTTCATCTTCATCTACATAGGCAGCTCGTGCATTACCTTCAGGTCTCTTATTCATCCTTCCTTGATGTTGTGGACACTCGTATGCTCGATGTCCCTCTTCTCCACATTGGAAATAGGTTCCATGAAATCCTCCTCTTCTAGGTCCTCATCCAAACCTTCCTCTTCCTCTTTGGTCACCATTATTTTTCTCATGGGGGTGGTAGGCATTATCCCCTTTCTGGTTCTAATTGTTGCTAACTTCTTCATTCTTCTTTTGGTCTTCATTTCATCCTCCATATGGTCTTCCACTAGTCCTTCCACCATGACCTCTTTCTCTCTACTTGCTTTCAAACCTTCTATTCAACTTCTCTTCTACCTTCAGGGCAAACTGATAAGCATCTTCTATGGTAGTCATTCTGACCAAACTTAGCTCATCTTGAAGACTTGGCTTCAATCCATTTATATAATGGGCTACCTTCTCCTTGTTAGCCTCAGAATGGCATGTTCTGATCATGACCTTGTAGAACTCCTATGTATACTCTTTGACAGATTTACCTACCTACCTCAAACCTTGCATTTTCTTTAGTAGATCTAACTCGTAATCAACTGGAATGAACTATCTCTTCAACTTTTCCACCATCTGATCCCATCTTGTTATTCTTTCTTTTCCTCTTCTATTTCTATCTAGTTGTACTTCCCTCCACTAGATATTAGTGTGACCCTTCAGCTTGGTCTTCACAAATTTGACCCTCTCAGGATCTTCCACTTCCTCATACTCAAAGTACTCCTCCATATCATTGATCCAATCGATCAAATCTTCTAGGTTAAGATTCCTAGAATATGTAGAAACATCAATCTTTGACCTTTTTCCAATCTTGGAGATGGCCTTAAATAATCTGGCTTGCACAGGATCTGTAGCCTCCTATTCTTCTTCGAGCTGAGATTCTTCTTCTTCAACATCATCTTCACTTTCCTCTTCTCTTCTTGGCTCAAACCCTCTATGCAACTCCTCTTGCAGTGCTTGAACTTGTCTCTGTAGGGCTCTAAAACCCTCTCCTATAACCATAATATTTCTTCATGGAGGTATTCTGATCACTTTTCTCACAACCTCAACCCTAGGTCCTGGTGCAAACTACCTCACATTCGATGATCTATTTACACACTCAAGAACTCCCGCTCTGATACCACTTGATGAAGGGCTACTCCACCCAACACACACACAATACTCAAATCATAAAAAATTTAGAAGAAACACAACATCTGATATTTATTTCAATGAAATAGAAATTACAGAATCAAAGTTACAATGCTACGACCACAAGGCCGATTTTATCACAAAGAAAATCGACTCAAAATCTGCAATATATATTCAACTTGAACTCTCACCCAAGAAGATATTCATCTAAAATTTGAATTTTCATTTTCCCCAAAAAGATATTCAAATTTGAATTTCGATGGCACAGCTTCCCAGAACCATAACTTTTGACTCGGGTGTCCGATTGGCTATTATAATATATCATTGGAAATCTTAAAAAGATCTACAACCAAAACTAAAATTCATTTAATTTTCATCCTTCTTCAGGGCCTCTAAGGTCTTCAAATTTTATTTTTAAACCTTATTGGAGAGATTTCTCGGGATGAAAACTTTAATATCTCTCAAACCATTCAGGCTATTGGGGTGATTCTTTCACCACCAGATATATTTTTCAATCCCGCTCCTTGGGGTAAATTTTCAAATCCATATGTGTCCATTTAGGCTAACTTACTAAAAATAGCCGATGACTATTTTTTACCTTTTTGGACTTTTGACTGACTTATACCTCCCAAGTGTCATCATGGACTCGAAAACAACTAAAGAAACTTACAACCAAAAGAGAAAATGCAATTTCTTTATTTTTGGTGATGCAAGATTGCCCTTACACCATTGGATGCTCCTACATCAGACACCCAGGGTAAATTGAGAAGTGACCTTCACTTCTCTAGTGTTGGAGGAAAACCGAGATGGTCAACCTCTACCTTAGAAAGCCATGAGGAATCTTCAACTGGCCTTCCTTTCCACTTAACCAGGTATTCTTCATACTACCTATTTCTTGTACTTCTACCCAGATGACTATCCAAGATTTCTTCTATCTCTTCTTTCTCTAGAGTAGATGTTGGAATGTTCCATCATTCTTCTATTGGTCCATCCTCATTGTCCCCTTCATGATACTCTGTCAAGTCAAAAATGTTAAACATAGGTGATATGTTAATTTCACTTGGTAATTCCACCTCATATGCATTTCTTGAATCATGTTTCTTTATGATCCTGCATGGTCCAAACTTCTTCATTTTCAACTTGTTATATGTCTTAATAGGAAATCTTTCTTTTCTCAAGTGAACCATAACTTCATCTCCAACCTGGAATTCCTTAAACCTTCACTTCTGGTCTGCCTTTACCTTGTACTGAGTATTCATATTATTAATATGCTTCCTTACCTCTTCATGCAAGTTCTTCAGGTGCTCTACAAAGTCCTCAGCTTTGGCACTACTCTTTTCTCCTTTGTCCATCTACCTCAACTCAGAAGCATTCCTTGGGCTGCTCCCATATACAATCTAGAATGGGGATTTACCAGTACTCCTATTGATAGAATTGTTGTAAGCAAATTCTGCCTATGGTAAAATCAAATCCCATCCCTTGGGCTTATCTCCTACTAAGCATCTCAGCAGGTTGCCCAAACTCCTATTCACCACCTCTATTTGTCCATCAGTCTGTGGATGGTGTGCAGAACTGAACTTCAAATCTATCTTCAGCTTCTTCCATAAGGTCCTCTAAAAATAACCAACAAATTTGGTATCTCTATCTAAAACTATACTCTTTGGTAGACCATGTAGTCATACCACCTCTCTAAAAAACAACTCTGCAATGTGCACTGCATCACTAGTTTTATGGCAAGGAATGAAATGTGCCATCTTAGAAAACCTGTCAACCACCACAAATATTGAGTCATGTCCTCTCTGTGTCCTTGGTAAGCCAAGAACAAAATCCATGCTAATATCTTCCCATGGTTTCTCTGGTACAGGTAATGGCTGATATAGCCTGGTGTTCTATCTTACACCTTTGGCCATCTGGCATACTCTACAAATCTGTACAAACTTCTTCACATCCTGTTGTAACTGTGTCCAATAATAGTTCTCACTAACAAGAGCAATGGTCTTATCCCGACCAAAGTGTCCAACCAATCCTCCACTATGCTTCTCCTTGATCAGGTTCTCTCTCATGGAACTCCTTGGAATGCACAACTGGTTTCTTCTAAACAACATCCCATATTGGATTAAGAAATCCAACCATTTTATTCTATCCAAAGTAATAGGTTCCAAGCAGGCTCTCCAAGCTTCTACAAAATCTGGATCTTCAAGGTACAAACTCTTGAGTTCATCAAACCCAACAACCTCCACCTTCATCTCTATCAACAAATTTTACCTTCTACTTAAGGCATCTGCAACTCTGTTTGACTTTCCACTCATGTGCTTCAACACAAAAGTATAACTCTGCAAAAACTCAACCCATTTTAAGTGCCTTTGATTTAACTTTCCTTGACTATTAATATACTACAAGGCTTGATGATCAATATATAAAACAAACTCTTTTGGCAACAAATAGTGTCTCCATTTCTTCAAAGCTTGAACTATGGCATAAAACTCCTGATCATAGACATAATACTTTTTCCTAGCATCATTAAGCTTCTCACTAAAATAGGCAATGGGCTTACCTTCTTGACTCAAAACAACTCCTATGGCGCTACCACTAGCATCACAATCTACCTGAAATACCTTATTGAAATCTGGAAGTGCCAAAATAGGTTGCTCTATGACTTTCTTCTTCAACATATCAAAACTCCTGGCTGCTCTTGTAGTCCAATTAAACTCCTTTCTATCCCCTCTCATTGTCTCCATTAGGGGTGTACAAATACTACTAAAATTCTTAATAAACTTTCTGTAAAAACTTGCTAGACCATGGAATGATCTTACCTCTATAATACTCCTTGGTGTAGGCCATTCAATGATAGCCTTCACTTTTTTGGGTCCATTTTAAGACCTTCAATTGAGATAACAAATCCCAAATACACCAACTCTTTCTTCACAAAACTGCATTTCTTCAGATTAATCAACAATTTCTCCTCCCTTAGCTTCTCAAAAACTCTTTGAATATGCATCAGGTGCTCCTCCAATGTCTTACTAAAAATCAAAATGTCATCCAAATAAACAATAACAAATTTTCCCAAAAATTCTTTCAATACCTCATTCATGAGTCGCATAAATGTGCTTGGTGCATTGGTTAGCCCAAATGGCATGACTAACCACTCGTACAAGCCCTCTTTAGTCTTGAAGGTTGTCTTCCACTCATCTCCTTCTCTCGATATGGATCTGATGATACCCACTCTTCAGGTCAATCTTCGTGAAGTACTTGGCTCCACTCAAACAATCCATAAGGTCATCCATCCTTGGCAATGGAAATCTGTATTTGATTGTAATCTTGTTAATGGCTCGAGAGTCTGTACACATTCTCCATTCTCCATATTTCTTTGGTGCTAGTACTGTAGGTACTGCACATGGACTCAAACTCTCTCGAATCAATCCTTTCTTCAATAGCTCTTGAACTTGTCTATTCAGCTCCTCATTCTCTATAGGAGTCATTCTATGGGCTGCCTTATTTGGTAAACTGGCTCCTGGTATCAAATCCATCTGGTGACTAATCTTCCTCACTAGTGGTAACCCTTCAGGTACATTATCTGATACAATATCTTCAAATTCTCCCAATAGATCTGAGACTTCTATTGGTATATCTTCACATTCTTCTTTATTAACTCTAGGAATCAATGCATAGCACATATGCTCATGCTTCATACCATCCAAAAACTTTCTACCATCAACTAAACAAATTCTTGCACTACTACATACCTTTTCATCCACCTCCTTCAGGGGCTTCAACTTGTGGTGAACTCCATCCTTTGTCAGGGAATAAGTGTTGGCATGTCCATCATGTACTGCATGCCGATCAAATTGCCATGGCCTTCCCAATAGCACATGACAAGCATCCATAGGTAGGATGTCACACAATACCTCATCATGGTAATTCCCAATTTTGAACTTCACTAAACATTGCTCATTGACCAAAGCTCTATGGTCCTTCTACAACCATGCAATCTGATATGGATGTGGATGTCTCCTTCTCTCCAACTATAATTTATTAACCATCCCCTCTGAAACTAGATTATCAGTGCTACCATTATCAATGATAACATTACAAACTTTACCTTCACATTTGCACCTTGTGCGAAATAAAATCTTCCTCTGAACTAGATCTTTCTCCTCATTTAGCAAGGCTCTCCTTGTGACAAGAACTTCTCCTCCTTCTACCTCTTCAGAATGGTCAGATTCAACATCTTCATCTTCATCTACATAGGCAGCTCATGCATTACCTTCAGGTCTCTTATTCATCCTTCCTTGATGTTGTGGACACTCGTATGCTCGATGTCCCTCTTCTCCACATTGGAAATAGGTTCCATGAAATCCTCCTCTTCCAGGTCCTCATCCAAACCTTCCTCTTCCTCTTTGGTCACCATTATTTTTCTCACGGGGGTGGTAGGCATTATCCCCTTTCTAGTTCTGACTGTTGCTAACTTCTTCATTCTTCTTTTGGTCTTCATTTCATCCTCCATATGGTCTTCCACCAGTCCTTCCACCATGACCTCTTTCTCTCTACTTGCTTTCAAATCTTCTATTCAACTTCTCTTCTACCTTCAAGGCAAACTGATAAGCATCTTCTATGGTAGTCATTCTGACCAAACTTAGCTCATCTTGAATACTTGGCTTCAATCCATTTATATAATGGGCTACCTTCTCCTTGTTAGCCTCAGAATGGCCTATTTTGATCATGACCTTGTAGAACTCCTTTGTATACTCTTTGATAGATTTACCTGTCTACCTCAAACCTTGCATTTTCTTTAGTAGATCTAACTCGTAATCAACTGGAATGAACTATCTCTTCAACTTTTCCACCATCCGATCCCATCTTGTTATTCTTTCTTTTCCTCTTCTATTTCTATCTAGTTGTACTTCCCTCCACCAGATATTAGCGTGACCCTTCAGCTTGGTCTTCGCAAATTTGACCCTCTCAGGATCTTCCACTTCCTCATACTCAAAGTACTCCTCCATATCATTGATCCAATCGATCAACTCTTCTGGGTTAAGATTCCCAGAAAATGTAGAAACATCAATCTTTGACATTTTTCCAATCTTGGAGATGGCCTTAAATAATCTGGCTTGTGCAGGATCTATGGCCTCCTATTCTTCTTCGAGCTGAGATTCTTCTTCTTCAGCATCATCTTCACTTTCCTCTTCTCTTCTTGGCTCAAACCCTCTGCGTAGCTCCTCTTGCAGTGCTTGAACTTGTCTTTGTAGGGCTCTAAAACCCTCTCCTATAACCACAATATTTCTTCGTGGAGGCATTCTGATCACTTTTCTCACAACCTCAACCCTAGGTCCTAGTGCAAACTACCTCACGTTCGGTGATCTATTTACACACTCAAGAACTCCCGCTCTGATACCACTTGATGAAGGGCTACTCCACCCAACACACACACAATACTCAAATCATAGAAAAATTTAGAAGAAACACAACATCTGATATTATTTCAATGAAATGGAAATACAAAATCAGAGTTACAATGCTACGGCCACAAGGCCGATTTTATCACAAAGAAAATCGACTCGAAATCTGCAAGCTGGAGCCACGATCCGTCTTCCCCTAGCTGCCTTTTGGTGATCCCTCTTCCCCCTTTAATAACTTCCATAGAACATTCTGGAAAGCGTAACTCCCATTTTTCCCACCCAAGAAGATATTCATCTAAAATTTGAATTTTCATTTTCCACCCAAAAAGATATTCAAATTTGAATTTCGGTGGCACAACTTCCTGGACCCGTAACTTTTGACTCGAGTGTCCGATTGGCTATTATAAGATATCATTGGAAATCTTACGAAGAGATATACAATACCTCAATACCTAAAGGTCATTGAGGTGATTTTTCATCCTTCTTCGAGGCCTCTAAGGTCTTCAAATTTTATTTTTAAACCTTATTGGAGAGATTTCTCGAGATGAAAACTTTAATATCTCTCAAACCGTTCAGGCTATTGGGGTGATTCTTTCACCACTAGATATATTTTTCAATCCCGCTCCTTGGGGTAAATTTTCAAATCCATATGTGTCCATTTAGGCTAACTTACTAAAAATAGTCGGTGACTATTTTTCACCTTTTTGGACTTCTGACTGACTTATACCTCCCAAGTGTCATCATGGACCCGAAAACCACTAAAGAAACTTACAACCAAAAGAGAAAATGCAATTTATTTCTTTTTGGTGATGCAAGATTGCCCTTACACCATTGGATGCTCCTGCATCAACCCTCCTTTGACCTCCAAGCTTCTATTTCAAGAGTGGTCCCCCTTCATTCAAGCCATCCCCTCCTTCCAAGGTGGCCATACCCTCTCACCGGTTTTACAACCCCTTATAATATTTTTCCTTCCATCCACCAAATTTTATTGCCCAGCTACAAAATGCAAGATATTTTATTTAATATGGTTCTTATCAAAATATCTCATTTTATTCATTTAAAATAATTCTTTACTTTTTGAAACACCTATTTTAATAGATTTATTCTTTCAAACATAAGGGGGGTTTTGATCCACCAAAATATGGGTTATGACATCTTGGTTATAAGTGTTACACCACCATTTGCTTAATGGTAACCATTTAGCCCAATGAGTCTATTATGCAAAAGCAAAGCAACATAAATAGGTCTCCAAGTATTTTTTGATTAATTTTATCTATCACTTAATGGATACTATGATAACCTTAGTTTAGTTGTGTTTCCTATAGCTTAAAGAGTTTTTTATGAAGGTAGGATCATAGCCATAGATAATGGAATTGAGAATAACATAGAGGCAATAAATTTGATTGATGAAGGTTTGCACAATGGTGTATACTTTATAAGAGTGGGCCAATACGCAAAAATGAGTATACTAAGAGAGGCAATCCACCACCATAAGAATAATTTATTTTCCTCCATACTTAGGAAATCCCTCACTTAAATATATGTATGTGTTTGTGTAGACAATAGTTGAGATCAATAATGGTTTTAGAGTTCCTGAATTATTGATAGTTTCTCCCTTGTGGAATCAACAAATATTTCAATATCTTGTCTTATGTCAATCCAAAAGAATTTCCTTTTATAATTTTCATATGTTTTAAGAAATAATAAAATCCCTATGGATAATGATGCATTTGAGAATTGAGGTGGTAATCCTAGAGTTTCTATAAATACTAGACGATGATTAGCAAGGACTAATTTCAAATCCTAAAACTCAATAGAGTCCACTACTTTTGTTAGTTGCATAGTATACAACTAAATAATGACTCTATGAGAACCATTTTTATTAAATTTTACATATTATTTGAACTAATTATTTGGGTGTAACCTTCTATCATTCCATTAAGTGCATATTTTTTCTCATTAATGATGATTTACATCCATATTTTATATAAATACCACAATATGGGTGTCAAAATATGGAGTTATTGATATTCAAAGACTATGTCATAACCAACTAATGAAAGTATGAATATGTTGTACTTTAAATTATAATATCCCACTAAAATCTTGACATTCCAAGATTTTCCTTTAAAAGATAATGTACCACCATTAGCTCTCATAACCCTAAAGCTTATAACAATTTACCTACTTACTCATCCAAGATTCCATGAAGTTATAAGTGCATACAAACTTGATGAATGTGGTTACTCAGTACTTTTGAAGTATCCTACCACTTTTATGATTTGGGTTGTGGTGATTCCTACTAGTGCATGCATATATATTTTAGGTTAGATTCAACACTTATATCATTCTCTTCCTAATTTTCTTGAATAAATTATCCTCAAAGGGTATTCAACCATTCAAAAGTAATGGGTGACTCAATATCCAAAAACATATGATATTTATTCCATATATTTATGTCTCAAAATATACTTTTCATCACATTTGTATTACAACCTTTTATTTATATGAGCTTTCATATTTGGATTAGTAAGGCACTAGATTGGTCATTTGACTTGATTTGTTGAGGACAATGGATTTTTAACATATGATGGTTTACATGTATGACATTCGACTACAAATTTATAATCAATTAATTAGGCCAACCCAATTTATTCCTTGATGTTTATGGGTTTGAACATTTTAATTTCAACATTTTTATCTTCCTTCATGATCCCAATGAGGCAACTTCTAAAAAAATTATCCTCTAACCCTTCAATTCTATTTTTTAATTTCTCAAGCTATGTTTGGCAATAATAGACATAATGATTTTGTATAAGTTTAGTTAATGAACCCAAGAATTACCCATATGTTTTAGGTACAAATAAAAAAAGTGGGCTTTGAAAAAATCCGTCCTAGGTATATACCATTTATTTTCTAAAACTATTGATACCTCTAAATAGTTTTATGTTCCAGGTTGAACAAAGCAATGAAATATTTTTGATTGGTGGGTGTTTGATTTATCATATAATATTATTCTATTTGGTATCCAATTAGTGGATTCGTCATCATTTAATTTGGAAAATATAGCTTAATTATCAATTGTATCATTTCTAAGGTATGTTGTTCCCCAAAAGTTATTGTGTTAAGCTAAAATTGTATCCCATGGAACTATGTTGGGTGTTGTTATGCAATATAATTTTTTGTGCACTCTACTATCCACTTTATTAGTTTTTATTAGGGTAGCTTTTATTTTATCATATTTTTGGTCAAGTCTAGTTATACAAAAAGAGATCTTGAGTTATACAAGATATGAAAATTTCCTTCTAAACACAACAAATATTAGCCAGTTTACTTAATGAGCTAAAAGATATAAGTTTTATTTGATTTAAAATATAGATATGATAGTTTGGATCTTAAACCGTCATAACTACCTCAATTAATACGTAGAATTTAATATATGAGAAATCATTTTTATAGTAATAAAAAATATTCCTATGTTTCTTTATATCATCATTCAAGTTATACAAAAAGAGATCTTGAGATTTATGACCAACAATCATTTTAGGGTTACCTAGCATATATCAGAGTTATATATGAAATGCTCAGCTCGAGAATTATCACATAAACAAGAAGATCTGAAAATTTCCTTCTAAACACAACAAATATTAGTCAGTTTACTTAATGAGCTAAAAGATATAAGTTTTATTTGATTTAAAATATAGATATGATAATTATATCATCATTCAAGTTATACAAAAAGAGATATTGAGATTTATGACCAACAATCATTTTAGGGTTACCTAAAATCTATCAGAGTTATATATGAAATGCTCAGCTCGAGAATTATCACATAAACAAGAAGATTTGAAAATTTCCTTCTAAACACAACAAATATTAGTCAGTTTACCTAAAATATATAAGTTTAATTTGATTTAAAATATAGATATGATATTTGGATCTTAAACCTCATAACTACCTCAATTAATACTTAGAATTTAATATATGAGAAATCATTTTTTTTGGTATAAGGTAGAGGTGGTTATAAGGTCCACAAACCTTTTACAAAGTCAAAATGGGCTGGTTCTAGCATCAAGCCCGTATAATCAAAATACAAAATGGATCTTTCTAAGACTCACATTAAGCCATACTTAGAGTCCACAATCCTATACTTGTCGCTTGACTATTCATGATAAAAAAAAAACCAAACAACACCTAGCACTTACTAACACTAGGTTGCTTGTCTTGTACACTTGTCACCTCCCGAGGCCCCGACAAATGGGATGCCTTTTCTGCCTAATTCCATCCGTCGGATTACTCATCATCAGCCCCTCCGATCTCCTGATGCTCTAACAAAGTTGATCTTAGCTCTTCTCTAGCGACCAACACCAATAGTTCTTGAGGGAAGTTATCCTTCCAAATTTGCATCTCCCCAACGAAAACTGCAATATTTGCCATTAGATCCGCCGCCTGGTTCCCTTCTCTGAAGGTGTGTTGGATTCGGGCATTAACCAAATGAGATTTATGAATCTTTGCTTCTAGGATAAGCTCCAATATGGTCCATCTGGGGTCTTTATCCTCCTTAATTGCCTTGATTATATTAAGTGAATCCCCTTCAAAGATAACTTCCTTATAACCCTCAAGTCTGGAAATTCTCATTGCCTGCATGCAGGCTCGGGCTTCTGCAAAATGATTTGTTTGAGTTCCCAAAGGCTCTGCAAAGGCAAGGACCACTTTTCCTTCCTCATTTCTCAAAACTCCTCCTCGCTCCTGCGGCCCCGGATTTCCTTTAGCTGCCCAGTCAAAATTAAACTTAACCCACTTTTGTGTGGGGGGTATCCACTTGACACCATCCCGTGGGTTGGTTGTAATGTCTAGGTCCGGAAGTTCCTCTCCCCGGTTCCGCAAAATCCTCCTTTCCCTTAGAGACATGGTCTCATTTTTGAAGAAGAAAGTTTTCCAGTTTTCTTTCAAAGCTCTGATTATTTTATTACCACATAACTTGGGATCTTTCTTACGTCCTTTAAATACTCTCTTATTTCTCTCATTCCATATCCCCCATAAAAAATGGGGTAAGCTGAGCTTCCAGAGCCAAGTCAAAAGCTTTGCCCGGATATGAGAAATCATTTTTATAGTAATAAAAAATATCTATATATTGGCATAGGAGTACTTTGAATATGATACCTCTATGCAAAGATATGGGTCCTAAAAATACACACACACACACACACACATTAATGGACACTCTAGAAATAAAAACAATCCCTACTTTTATAGAAACTCTACAAATCTAGAAAACAATCTTTTTTTTTTTTAAGTTTGTAAATATGAGAATAATCCCAATGTTTATGGAAACTCTACAAATCTAAAAAGTATTCTACTTCTAGAAAAATATACAAATATAGAAACAATCCCCATACTTTTTGTATAAATACTATAAATTTGGAAATAATACTTATTTTTATAGAAGCTCTATGAATTTGAAAAGATTTACCACTTTTATAGCAACTCTAAAAATATGTCCTTTTATTCTTATTTGTGCCCTATTATATCATGAACTAATTACATATATTCAAATCTATATAAATATATCATAATATATTCAAAACTTATAGATATATGAATTTATATCTTAAGTATGTCTAGATTTATTATGGCTAGAGTTATATATGATTTTTTTGGGCTAAGGTGTGTCTAGTTCATGGGCTCGTAAGTATACTAATTCCATTTGTAAATATTGTATGATAAAATATTTGTGATCTTTGAAATCAAAGGGTTCCATTATTCCCATATTAATACTATTCTATCTTAAAGGTATGGTGTGATTAGCTTCCTAGGGCTAACTACTTATTGATACACCATGGATTTTAAACAACTTTGTGAAGCAAAAATACGACACTAAAACAAATATGAAAGTAAAATAATTCAATGAACAAGAGATTGCACAAAATATGATTTTATTCAATAAATGGGGGGGAGCTAAGAAACTCCTTTGTTACAATTGATCTGTTCAAAAGAACTTATTTTGATACAATAATTATAGGTGCTAGGGTTCTCCGAAACCCTAGCTACAAAACAAGTAGTGTCTCCAATGTATCTTGCTTCCAACAGGGTGAGTGGGCTTCTGGTTATCCATAATCGGGCCACTCTAGCTTCAGTAGCTACTCAACAATCCTTGATGAATGCTACCTGATCCTACACACACAACAAACATAAAGTCATTAGCAAACAAAATGAGGGTTCCACAATGTGAACCCTCAGAAATGCAAACTAAAAACCCTAGATCTGAATAAATAAAACATGCAGAATCTAAATAACATCAAATAATAAAATGCATAAAATACTTACTTTGTTGTTATGTTGCTCCATTGTAGATTGATGGTAGGGTGCCCCGATGACACCTGATGATCTTATGCGGTAAACTTTAGTCTATGGTTATGGGGACAATAGGTATGCTGCACCTATAGAATGTAGGCACTCTACAGTGCCTATGGGATGAGGCAGGTGCTCGACAGCACCTATGGATTAGGGTTAGATCTACAGAAGCAGATCGAGGGGATGCGAAGGGCTCGACGGATGAACGACAATGGCAGTGGTGGAAATGGGCTGCGAAGATGGTTGGAATCCAAAAATCCTAAGGCAAGCTAGGGTTTTGGGGAAGGATAGGCTAGGGCACAACCTACTCACAAGAAACTAGCTCTCAGCAAGGTTAGATCTCACAAGTAAATTAAAGCTCCAGCATTCAAGTTTTCCAGGGGTTGAGCATTGAGAATGCTCCTATTTATTATCAAGCCTAGGGTTTTCTTAGGGTTTTAGCTTAACACTTTTGATCGTGTGGCTAATATTAAAGTGGATCCAAAGGTTGATATTAAACTTTAGGTGTGACATGGATTAAGGAGGATGGATGGCTGAGATTAGATCGGATCGAACGGTTGAGGTTAATTTGGCTTATAAATATATATTTTATAATAAATATATTAAAATATAATATAAAATATTATATTTAAATATAAATAATATAAAATAAATATAAATAAGTCAAATAGGGGTCAAAAAATGGTGGGAAAGGGCTAAAGTGGGCCATTGGATGGCGGGAAAGGCATGGAATGGCCAATTGAATGGTGGGAAAGGGGGATGGTGGACAAGTGGCTAGGATTTGGTGTCTATAGATGCCCTTTTTGTACCATGTTGCATGAAACACAATATGGTGCAAAAATACGAGACACCTAGTTGGGCTTTGGGCACAGAAGCAGCTTCTCTCTCTTGTTGGATTTTTGAGCAATAATGTTGAAGACAAAAGAATAAAGAATTTTGGAATTTGCGTAGCTTACCCCCTCAATTGGTGAATGAGATTACGGATGAATCTCATGAGCCAATTGAAAAATTTGTGCAAATGATGAATGATGTGATACCATTTTTGCCCCAATGGTGCGAAGGGGGTTGGTGTAAAATGTGATATGATGTGTTGTGTTTACCCTAACGGATGAAGGGTTTTGTGCAAATGTGATGTGATGTGGATGATATGAATGATGTAAAATGTGATACCATTTTTACCCCAATGGTGGGAAGGGGGTTGTGTCAAATGTAGATGTCATGATCATGTAAGATGTATCCCATCATGGGAGGATCAAAATCAAATTTTGGTTACCCCAAATTTGGGGTGATTCAATGTTGTTGAAAAATTATGCCTTATTGGCATCATTGAGTATGCAATATGAAGATGCAAAAAAAAAAAAGTCAACTTTGGAATTGCTAGTGACTATTTGAATAATTCCTACAATTGGAACCAATCATCCTAGCTAGTGCCTATCTCTATGGTGTTAAGGAGATTTTGAATGAGTGAAATTGTGATGTTAATTATCCATGTTTTCAAGCCCCACGAACTAGGCCATCAATGACAATGGTTGTGCAAATTGTTCTTGGCAATGTTTCACTCTAAAAATGAGGAAGTACCAAATATGATTGTGATTTCGATCAAGGAGATAAGTGATGATGATGATGACCAAGTGTTCTTATGGTAATTTATTCATCTTACCGAATTGCATGGATGCAAATCGTTGCAATCGCCAAGTATATAGAATAAACCACTATATACGAGATTCACTTGTAATTTTGACATGTGTTGGAAGAAATGATGGTAGATTATGATATTGGAAGAATGTTGATGGAAGAATGTGATGATGTCACCAAATTTGGAGTCGATTTGTAAATGTTAGAGCTTTTAGTGGTTGATTTTGCACTTTTTGGATGGAAACAATTGATTTGATGGTCAAATCAACTCCAATTTTTGTAAAATTTTGTGGGATGATGAAGAATATGGAGTAGAGGAGATGAGTGTCAGTTTTGTAAAAATTTGGAATCGTTTGATGTGTTTTGTAACTTGATTTGTGTATTTTACAAATTTGTATCGTATTCAAAAAATATGTGTGCAAAATGATTTTTGTTTTCACAAAATGTGATTTTATGATGTGTATGATGTGTGGATGAAATTTGGTGAGATTTTGAGGGGGCAAGCTACTATTTTGATCCCTTTTGTCTTTATGTCATTTTGGTGCCAGGTGCCCGGTATGATTGTGGTATCCTGTAGGTGCTCGACTACACTTGGGTGCACCTATAGGTGCCCATGCATGCTATGGACTTAGGCACCACACTTCCTGAGTGTGCTAGCTGTAGCTATAAATAGCTTGCAGGGTGGATTTTGAGGCTCATTTGTGCGTTTGAGAGTTTGTGAAGCTGCGCCTGAGGAGTGGAGTGAATTGGTGAGGGAAGTGAGGTTGGTGGAAATACGTGGGAGCTATGGTGACGGAGGGAGTGAATGCTACTGGTGGAGTTGAGGCATGATTTGCCTCGGTAATGTTGAAAAACACTTTTTCATTTTGTGCAAAAATTTTGAAGTTTTTTTTTAAATTAATACTAATGTAAAATGTTTGTTGCTGCAGTTGAGGGAGATAGAGCCTCGACATCGGTTCTCTCCTCTCATTCTTAGGATGAGGAAGAAGCTTACAGAGGGTGATTGGGATATTTTGAGGGAGGTGGGTTTGGAGGGAGTGGCTCAATTGGATGTGGTGAGGGCGGATGATGGGTATCTCTCATATTTGATAGAGAGATGGGACTCGGATAAGGGGACTTTTCAGCTACCGATTAGGGAGGCTACTATCACACTTGAGGATGTATACCACATCCTCAAGGTGCCAGTAGAGGGTGTGAAGGTGATGGTTGGGCATGATAAGAAGGTGGAGATGATGAAGATGTTTGGTGAGCGATGGGGGAGGTGAGGATGGGAGATGAGGGGATATGCTATTTGAGCATGTACAAGGCTAAGGAGTTGGATGCACTCCCAACCTTGATCATGTTCATGTTAGAGAACATAGTGCTCCCTAATAGCATGGGGTGTAGGTTCCCTTGGAACCTATTGGGATTGGTGAGTGACCTACTCACCAATCCAAGGGCGTATGCATGGGCTCCTACGTTATTGGTGTAGTTATACCGAGAGCTATATGAGGTTACATAGAGAGGGAGGAAGGGGATTGGATGTAGCTTCCTTCTTTAGTGTTGGGCATGGGAGCACTTTAGTGTAGCTCGGCTAGAGGGGTTACCTTGCCAGGCATGGTAGATGGGTGAGCCCTATGCTAGGAGATGGGTAGTGGCTGAGGAGGTGCAACCGAGTCGGGAGGTGCATACCAACCAGTGGTATAGGGATATGTGGGTAGGGTTGAATTTGGCTCAGGTGATATGGAGGCCATGGTAGGGAGCCATGTGGGAGGGTGATGAGGAGCAGCTACGGTGGGTGAGGTAAGCATGATGGCTAGTTGGGAGGAGAGATGAGGAGGTGGAGTACTTTTAGTACTCATAGGTGTTGAGGTAGTTTGGTTTACCTCAAGGTGTGCCGGATGAGCTAGTGTTGTACCGACATCGATGGGATGAGGTGGGGCTTCCATGTGTAGAGCCATGGAGAGTTCAGATAGAGGATGATGAGCAACTAGAGGTCCCAGATTTAGATGATGTAGGAGTGACTCCAGAGTATACAACATGGTTTGGTACCCAACTAGTATGGGCAATATGGTGCAAAGGTGGTGATGGGTGGGGATATGGTAGCTACAGAGTCGAGGATGACTCCAAAGAGGATGAGGTCTCAATGATCGATGAGTTAAAGGAGATCAAGGGGAGCATCACAGTAGACTCCCAAGGTGGAGGTAGTAGAGGATGAGGGGGAGGATGATGAGGATATGGGAGAGATCTCTAAGGTGGCTAGGCTATGGGTTGAGGTGGAGCAGCTTCACGAGGAGTGAGAGACTACAATAGAGACTCATAGGGAGTCTCTGGTAGGATGAGATGGGGTCATAGCTAGGTTGTGGGCTACTATAGCTTAGATGGAGGTAGAGAGGTAGATAGGGTGGTGGTGATCAAGAGATGGTCATGAGGCTCCAGGAAGAGATATTGGTGAGAGAGCATCATCATCAGATTGACTTACGATGACTACATGCTAGTGAGACATATGCACACTCTTTGGAGGATTTGTGCATGGCTAATCACATTCCTTTGTTAGATCCTCCATCATCCTCTAGGACTGAGTCATCGAGGCATACCTCATCTAGGTAGAGTTCTAGGTCTAGGGCTCCTACTAGGTCTCAGGGGTCCTCTCATAGACATTAGCTTAGTGCTTAGATGCACTTTTGTATATGAGCCTTGGTGCTCCATTGTAGCCTTTTTGGCACTCATTGTACATATGATATTTTTGATATATATATATATATACATGGATTTTATATTTGTGTTATATTTTGTGTGAATGTTTTATGTGTATGCAATGCATGTTTTATGAAAATATTTTATGAATGTCTTATGGATGATTAATGCAAGCTAATTATGATGTGTATGCATAGTGCTTATATGGATGATTAATGCAAGCGAAATGGTATGTATATGAATAATGAATGCAAACTATATGAGAGGAATGCATGATGTTCGAATGATCATTTATAGTTCAAAATTTTGTTGGCCATTTTTGTTCATTGTTTTGCAATTGGGGCACCAAACTTGGTGGCATTATGCGGGTTGATCCATGATGAAGACATGGATGTTGATATGGAAGAAGATATGGATGTTGATATGAAAAGATATATGTTGATATAAGATATGTGAATGAGAATACTGAAGGATTTTTAGAGACTCAAACATACTAGTGCTATCAACCAAACTCACTAAATGTTGTCTAACTTTCTTTAGGACCAATGTGTGTGCAAGTGAAGTTCATGTACCAAATATTGAGCATGAAAATGACCCTAGGCAATCAAGAACCAATGTGTGTGCATGTGAAGTTCATTAACCCATTATGAGTAAATTAGGCATGACCTATTATGGAGAGGACCAAGAAGCTAGCTTGTCCGTATGTGTGGTCAGAGGTCTCTCTTTTTGGAAGAGAGACATGTCACCTCGCATGAGCTTACTCCACTACCAGTCAAGCATCTATAGCCCTGGTGGAGACTCACTCCATAGTCCAATGATCTGATATTTAGGCCTTGGGGATGACTACATAACTTTCTGAGGGAAATGTAGTATGATCCTTACAACTTTAGGGATCTATGGTGTGTGCATAGAAATTGTTAACTTTGGATAGAGCTTTGGGGAATCGGATTCTCAACCGAAGTGTGATGAGAATGTGACCCTATCCTTACTACTCTATATTTTGTGTTTATATTTGGAGAGCAACTGTGATAGTGGTGAAAACCACTATTTTTTATTTTGGACTATGTTGCATGATAGGACAAGCGAGGAATACCCTTTTCACTTCAAGGTGCCACCCAAGTATGGTGTTATCCCTCTTTGACTCAAAATTTTTTTAAGATGTGAAGAAGTGTGGTTGGTGCAAGATTATTTTTGGAATCAGTTGACAAGACTCAAGATTTTCTTAATGTGAAAAAGTGTTTTTGGTCCTAAAGAAAATTGGACATCTTTTTGGAGGTTGCTAGACACACTAGTAGTGGCTGAGTGACTGAAAACTTGGGGTTTATGAATTTTGAAAAATGGGATTGTTGGCTTATGATATTGGGGAAAATTGCATAAATACCAAAAATAGGTACCCCCAATTGTGGAAACTTGACTTTTTTATTTGGCCATATCATCACTACTATAAAATATCATTGAACGTGGGATGGGATGAATGCAATATGAATGAATGTAATGGAATGCATGTAGAATGAATAAATGGAATATGTATGCTATGTATGAATGCAATGTGAGAAATGCATGTGGAATGAATGCAAATGGAATATGTATGCAATATGTATGAATGCAATGTGAAAAATGCATGTAAATATGCCTATATGTAAATGCAAGATGTATGCAATGGGAACATGCCTATGTGAATGATTTGTTTTTGTTTATTTTTTTTAGCCATGTATATATATACATATAAACATCATATTAACAATAAAATGCTTTCAAATGGATAACATTAAGTGGTTTAGGTTCCTCCACTCCCTCTAAATCGGCAAGTCTATATGTACCATTACCCACTTTTTGGGAAATTATGTATGGACCTAACCAATTAGCCATAAATTTGTCATGAAGGTGCGGTAAAGAATTGGTGTTTTGTTGGTTCTCTTTAAGTACAAGATCTCCTACTTGAAATTCATGAAGATGGACTTTGGCATTGTAAGCACGCTTTAGGTGGTCTTGATAAACTCGTAAGTGTTCTAGTGCATTGACTCACCTCTCATCAAGAAGAGTAAGTTGGTCAAGACGTGCTTGTCTAGCGGTGTCATCATCTATGAATTCTTGCAAAGAAATTTGCAAGGAGGGAATCTCGAGCTCAAGAGGCATGATAGCTTCAGCTCCATAGACCAAGGAAAATGGTGTTGCTCCTATTGGCATTCGGATGCTTGTTCGATAAGCCCATAGTGCCAAAGGGATTTTTGTATGCCAGTCTCTATGATTTTTGTTAACAAGTTTCTTGAGAATAGCAATCAAGGTCTTATTGGTAGCTTCGGCTTGTCCATTTGCTTGTGGGTAATAAGGAGTCGAGAAACTATGTTGGATATTATATTTCTCGCAAAGTGCTCGAACATCCTTGTTCTTGAAAGACTTGCCATTATCAAAAATGATTTTAGAGGGAATACCAAAATGATAGATGATATGGTGGAGTATGAAGTCCACAATTCGAGGTCCTATCATACTGGTTAGAGGAATGGCCTCAACCCACTTTGTGAAGTATTCAGTGGCCGTGATGATGAATGTATGTTGTCCCGAGGAAGGAGGTGAAATTTTTCCAATTAGGTCTAGGCCCCATTGTGAAAAGGGCCAAAGGCTTTGGATAGGTTGTAAAGCTTGTGATGGTACATGAGTTAAATTGGCGTGTGCTTGACATTGCTTACAATTTTTGACATAGTTGCAACAATCACGTTCCATTGTGGGCCAATAATAACCCATGCATAAAAGATGCTTTGCAATGGCCATCCCACTAAAATGACCACCACAAGTACCATCATGGGCTTCAGCTATGGCTCTTTGAGCCTCACTTTTTTGAGACAACGAAGAAGGATTCCATCATAACCATGTTTATACAACACATCCCCCAAGAGAATAAAATAGGCTACTTTTTTCTTGAAAGAGCATTTTGCAGACCGAGACATATCAGATGGGAGTGTTCCAAATTTTAGAAAGTCCACTATTTGGCTTGACCAAGACTCATATGGTTTCGAATGGATAAAGCAAATGTCTTTTTCATCCTTAGGATCAGTATAAACAATGGTTGCTTTAGAGATTGTTGAGATTATTAGGGGTTGTACCTCTCCTAAGTCATATTTTGGAATCAATGATCCAAGAGAGGCCATCACATCTACAAATATATTAGTCGAATGAGGCAAGTTGTTGATTTCATACCATTCGAATGTTGAGAGCAATTTCATTGCTACTTCATGATAAAGCTTAATGGTAGGTTCTTTGCATTGGTATTCTCTAATTACCTATTTGACAACAAGTTGAGAATCCCCAAATATCCTAATACGCTTGATGCCCATAGCTATAGCGGATTGAAGACCTAATATTAAGGCTTCATACTCTATAATGTTATTTGTGCATGGAAAGTCTAGCTTGAATGATAAAGGGATGGGTATCCCATGAGGTGTATGAAAGACAACTCCAACACCTTGACCTTTCTCACACTTAGATCCATCAAAGAATAAGGTGATATCGACGTCTTCCTCTAGAATGACATCTTCTTCTAATTCAATGATAGAAAATACCGAATCATCTGGGAGCTCTATAATCAAAGGATGATCACTAGGTAGTGGAGCTTCCACAAGTTGATCGGCTATAACCTGACCTTTAATGGATTTTTGGCTGATAAATTCGAGATCAAATTCTATAAGGAGCATTATCCATTTAGCGGTATGAGTGTTATTGTAAGTGTGAGACATCATATAACATAGAGGATTTTCTCTAGCTATGACATAAGTTGTATGGCTAAGCATATAATGTCAAAGTTTCTTAGTGGAAAAAACCACTGCTAAGCACAACTTCTCTACATAAGCGTATCGGGTTTCATAACTTACCAATGTTCGACTAATGTAATAAATGGATTGCTCTCGATTTTGTTCATTTTTCTATGCAAGCATTGTCCCTAAAGCAAATTCCATTGTTGAGACATAAATATAGAAAGGGACCCCCAAATGAGGAGGAGCTAAGACTAGTGGAGAAGCTAGGTAATGCTTGATGTCATCAAAGGCTTTTTGACATTCATCTATCCATACAAATGGCACCCCTTTTGTAGTAGGTAATTGAATGGCCTACATTTATCAGAAAGTTGTGCAATAAAATATCGGATTGATTGAATATTTCCTTGTAAACTATGCAATTCCTTAATGTTAGTTGGGGGAGGCATTTCCATGATGGCCTTGACCTTGTTTGGGTCCACTTCAATGCCTCTTTTGGAGACAATGAATCCTAAAATTTTACCTGAGGTAACACCAAAGACACACTTTTTGGGATTTAACCTCACCTTATGTTCTAGAAGTCGGTCAAAAATCTTTTCCAATACACTAATGTGCTCTTGTCGAGTTTTAGATTTAGCCAAGAGATCATCCACATAGTCTTCGATAATCTTATGCATGTAATCATGAAAGATGTAAGTCATGGCTCGTTGATAGGTAGCTCCTACATTTTTGAGGCCAAAGGGCATAACCTTGTAACAAAAGGTCCCCCAAGGTGTTGTGAATGTTGTTTTGTGTTGGTCATCAGGATTTATGTGAATTTGGTTGTATCCTAAAAAACCATCCATGAGGGAAAGCATTTCATGGCCAGCACAAGTATCGACAAGAGTATCAATGTTTGGAAGAGGAAAGTCATCCTTAGGACATGCCTTATTAAGATCTCAAAAATTAGTGCAAATGTGTATCGACCCATTAGGCTTACGAATGGGTACCATGTTTGAAAGCCACTCAGGATAGTCAATAGGAACAATGAAATTGACATCTAGAAGTTTTTGAAGCTCTTCCTTGACTAAGAGGGCCACGGTAGGATGCATCCTTCTAAGATTTTGTTTGACCGATTTGGCATCGGGATGTAAGGTGAGGTTGTGGACCACAAGACTAGGGTCAAGACCAGGCATATCCTTATAGGACCATGCAAACACATATTTCTTCTTCTTGAGGAGAGCAATGAATTGCTCTTGTTCATCAGATGATAAGCTTTTTCCAAGCTTGACAATTTGGGGATTGTCAGGATCTGAACTAAGGTTCACTTCGATGGTATCTTCAATAGACATATGTGAACCTTCCTCAAGTTGATGTGGTGTTGGGATCAGATGAATGTCATCTAAGATGTCATCCAACTCTTCCTACTTATCATCATCTAACTCTACCTGAAAGACCTCGGGATTCTTGGTAGAAGATGGAGGTGAAGGTGGAGGGGAAGGAGGAATGTAGTTGGTAGAAGCCCTTAACAATTCCTTGGATAGGATGAACTCCAAAAAGGAGGGTGGGGAAGAAATCTGGTCCATGTCAACAAGGCTTATGTCAATTGGAATTGGCTTAGCCAGATTGTATGGATTGTGGAGTGGGGTGAATAAGTCAATAGGATTCATACTGACTTAGTAGAAGAAGATGGATTGGAAGAATGGATGGGAACCGATGTTGAATCTTGTTAACCCTAGATAGCAACAACAAACATGAAATTAAATGCTATGTACATGCAAAGAAAAATTTTTTTTTTTTTAATATTTTAATTTTTAATTTTTTTTTATATACATATGTTACAAATTTTGGCTTGGTTGAATGGCTCAATGGAACTCAGGTGGGGGTGGTTCACCAGGTGGGTCAACTTGTTCTTGTGGAAGAAGCAAGTGAAATATGGGTTGATGGATGGAAAACAGTCTGAGGTAAAACTCATCCTATTGGGTAAGGGGAACAATGGGCTGAAATTCCTCTTCAGAATCATCAGAAGCATTGGACATAAGTTCATACTCTTCATAACTTTCATCATCAGAATCTGGAAGTGGGTAGGAAAAATTTAGGGGGTCTTCTTCTTCATTGAAGCTAAGCTCTTGAAGAGCTTGTTCAAGAGAAGTGGTTGAGGAAAATGGAAGGGGGCTTTGTCTTCTTCATTGAGGCTAAGCCTTTGGAAGGCTTGCTCAAGGGAAGCGGTTGTGGAAAGTGGGGTATATCCTAAGCCTGAATGATCATGTGCTCCTCGATATGGGAAATCAATTATGTCATGTATCCCTTGTTCATGGGAACCTAGACCTTGACCTTGCCAATTGACTATATGGAAGTAACGAGATGGAAATCCCATCATATTTTGTATGTTGGCACGTCTTGGCTCTTTTGGTTCTTCGGGTGGATTTGCCTCAATTGAGGAATCAATCCCTCCATAAACAAATTTAATACTATTAGGAGTGGAGCTCATATCATAGACAACACCTATGGTTAAAGGAGGGTCACGTGGGTGACCAAAATCCTTGGTTGTAGGGATGGCAAGTGGGGTAATGGTAACATCTTGGACCATGTATTCACCAATACCAAGACTAGTGATGTGGACCTCGACTTGGGATGAGGTGGTGGATGATGTGGAAATGGATGGCTCAGGATTGGAGGGGGTTGTGGAAGGTGGTGGGGAGTTGAATATTTCACAATCTGAAAGTTTGACTTGTGAAACATCGGTTGATGGAGAAATATTGGGTGATGGCTTGGAATTAGAAGAAGGTGGATGAGGCAATGATGATGAAGAAGAAATGGTTGTAGAAGAAGGAGTGGTTGAGGTGGATGATGTGGTGAAAGTGGATTGACCTTGACCACATGTACAAGAAGAAATGGATGATTGAGGGGGTTTGGTGATGGGTAACTCCTCAAAAATAGGAGCTTTGGAAGAAGATGTGGATGGATTAGAAGATGAAGTGGATGGATTCAAAGATGATGGGGATAAGAATAGGTGGGTGGAAGGCAACATGGATTCATAGGGGTTTGAAATGAAATTGCAATACTTGAAAGGTTCTACATCCATGGGGATGCAATGGACTTGACCATCATGAACGTATTTCAAGCATTGGTGGAGAATTGATGGAACACATTTCATCTCCCTCATCCAAGGTCTACCAAGGAGTACATTGTATGCCATGGCCCCTTCCAAGATGTGGAACATAGTATGCAATATTTTAACCCCTACTTCAATGGGTAAAACAATAGTGCCAACTATGGTACACAAAGCATCATTAAATGCTTTGAGGGTGAATGATGACTTGGAAATATGGGAAGGTGGAAGTTTGAGGTTGCTAAGGGCAGTGGTAGTGATAATGTTGATGGATGAGCTGGTATCAATTAGGACTCTCTTAAATGGCTTCTTGTCTATCAAGACCATGACATGCAATGGAGGATCTACGGATTCTGAGGTCATTGAATTTATTTCAAAGTCATAGAAGGTGATGGATGGCTCCATGCATGTTCTAATGCTCCCTACAAAGTTGTTGAAGGTATTAGAGTCTTGAGCTTCAAACTCAATGCATTTAAGAATTTCCATTAGGGCTTCTCTATGCCTAGGGGATTGTTGGATGAGCTCATATAGGGACAATTTATCTGAAGCCATCTTCAAACTTGTAGTCAACCGATTGCTTAAGGATACTATTGGCCTTAGAGGATGATGGATGGGCTGATTGGGTGGACTAGAAAGATGGATTGGTGGGGATGGATTTGGAGAGGTTTGAATGGGTGGTGGATTTGAAGGTTGTGACATATTTGGTTGTTGGGCATTTTGTTGATTTTGCCTTTGACCTCTTGTGACCACATGGACTGCTCCTACAAAATTTTGGTAATGTTGAACATGATTAACTTGGTTAGGAGGTGTGAGATGATTATTACCTCCTACATTAGTTTGGGCCTCTTCATGGTTGGGAAGAGGTGTTTGAAAAATTCCCAAATTTTGATTTTGTGGAGCTAGGGGATTATCTACCTTCATGGCCCCCAAGTCTATGAGGTCTTGAATAATATTCTTAAAAATATTGCAAGTGTTGATATCATGACCATTTTGCCTATGGTATGGGTAAAATAGATGTTCCTTATAACTTCTGCTATGTTTGGTAGGGTCATCGAGCTTGATTTCTAGTAAAGCCAACTTGTTTGTTTCATACAACCTTTAGAATATGGAAGAATACGACTCCATTAAAGGAGTGTATTGGCATTGGGGTCGAGCGTATTGTCGATGGGAGGGGTTTTCCATAGTTGGCATTATGTTTTGTATTGTGAGTGCTTGAGTTATCGAGGGGACCGCATGATAAGCAATTTGTTGTGGTTGTTGCATGGGTTGTTGAGCCATTATGGGCTGGCTCATCACCACTTGATTTACTTGATTAGATGGACTAGCCGAAGAGGCTTGTGATGACTTATTTTGGCCTGATTGATTGCTTTTAAATTGGCCCTTGTTTTGCCATTCTTTATTTTTAGGCTTAATTATGCCCTCTTGGATTTTTATCTCCTCAATGATGCTAGCCTATGCTAAGGCTTCTTCAAATGATTGATAGGTATGAAGTTGAAGCATCCAAGAGATGGGTTTTAAGCAACTCTTGGTAAATAATTTGATGATTTCATCCATTGGGAGGGAGAATGGCAATTTGGTAATGACTGCCCTCCAACGGTTTCCAAAGTTATAGATAGTTTCATCATCCCATTGTCTTAATTCATATACATCTGATAATGAAACCTTATTTTTGATGTTTAGGACAAAACGCTCAAGGAATAGGTCAATCAGTTGAGCAAAAGTATAAATACTATGAGTTGGTAGCTGATTAAACCACTCTATGGCATCTCCTCCTAATGTTTGAGGAAATATTTGGAGCATGAGAGCATTGTCGATTTGAATCCGAAAGCATGCATGAAAAAA
Source organism: Wollemia nobilis (assembly GCA_028583015.1). Classification (NCBI taxonomy): domain Eukaryota; kingdom Viridiplantae; phylum Streptophyta; class Pinopsida; order Araucariales; family Araucariaceae; genus Wollemia; species Wollemia nobilis. Next base: position 8,557,628 of record JAQPPZ010016936.1, read on the forward strand.
TGAGCTAACATGCTCCTTAGGGTCCTTAGTTCCCCTAAACTTGTCAAACTTTGGTAATGTAAAGTCTATCGGATATGGCGGTGATGGTACCGAAGGATGTATTGGTTGATGGATCAGTTGGCTTAGAGTTGGTTTTTGGCTTGACATGCCAGGAGTGTTTTGCATCAACTGATCTATTTGTTTTTGCATGGCCTGAATCCTAAGATCTTCCCCAAGAATGTGGAAGCCTTGGATAACCTGATGATTTGGAGATGGACTAGAAGAAAAATGTTGGGGAGTGATTAGATGGTTTTGATGGAATTGATTGGTTTGAAATTGATGGGGGGAATATTGATGATTGAAAGAAGGAGAAGATTGATGAGGAGGAAGATTTTGGAAGAATTGGTTGGGTTGGCCGAAAGAAATTGTGATTGGAGGGGTTGGATTTTGAATTGGAGGTGGATTGGGGATGGACACCACCGAATATTGGGGTACCCAAGTTGAATTTTGGTTGGCCATGGTTGGTTGGGTTGAAACTATAGGAAGTGTAGGATTTACATGAACTTGTTGTCTAGCATTTTGATGTTGTAGAAGCAATTTGTTCATGAGACCCGATATATCCTGAAGTTCTTGTTTGGACATAGAAGAAATTGACAAGGTTATAGATAGATTAGAAGATGAAGGTATGGATGTGGATGGATTGGAGGAAATGGGCATGGGGCAAGTTGCACTTGATGTGGCAACTTGGGAGGTTGGTACCTGTGAGGCAGCATTGACATACTCCTCATACAAAGGATTGGAATGGGTTTGGGTATAGCCAGATGGAGGATAAGTGTTAAAAACACTTGGGTTTTGTTGGGATGGACTAGGAGAAGAGGGCATACCATATTCATAAGTAGAATTAGGATATCCTTGGGTGGGGTTGGATGGATAGGATGTAGCCAATTCTGGTTGTTCAACATAGTCTTGGCTAATGGGTTCTAGGACATAGTTAGAAGACCTATAGATGGCCTCTACCTTGTCCATGTCAATTTGGATGGATGGTTGCTCAATATTTTGGGGAATGGATCCCTCTTGTGGGAGAGATGGGTAAATGGGCCTAGATGGACTAGGTTGGATAGGATTGGAAGGGTTGGCTACTGAAGTAGTGGGTGTGTTTGTTATATTTTCCATTAAATTATTTTGATTTAATATCTTTGTTTGATTTCGAGTTAAAACCATAAAATAATTAAATCAAAATACAATTTTAGGATAATTAAATTTCAAAAACTAAAAATAGAGCTAAAGAATTTAGAAACAAAGAAAATAATCAATCCTAAGTTTCACCTTGTGTGGCTTACCTTATTCATTGATTATCTCTTTTTAGTGTAAATTCCTTTTAGATATGATAGTTTTGTGTGTTTGATGTATCCTAATCTTGTTTAATGAAAAATAAAGGTGAAAGACTATGGTTGGATGGGGCAACGAGATTCTTGTTGGTGATGAAATCCAACAAGTTTGCTCGAGGGTAGTCCTAAGGTGTCTAAGGGTAGATATTGGTGGATGGAAATGACTGCCACCATCACCAAATCTCAAGCAACAACTGGTGATGAAATCCAATTACTACTATTTAAAGTGCAACGTGTTGTGTGTGATTAATTTTAAATTTTTTTATTCTCTATTATGGACAAACAATGTTAAAGATAACATATTTCACAAATCTAAATTAGAATCCAACACATAAATGCAAATTTCTTCTAAAGAGTGTGAAGTACACCGCTTAAAACCCCCTACCTAGATAGCAACCGGAGGGTTCATCCACCTCTCTACCAAAGGAGTCACCCAAGGGTAGGAATACTTTTTGCATTTAAGTATTGTTCCTACTTAGATAAGTAAAATAAGCAACCCTTAACTCCTAAGATGCAAATTCTAATTAATGCTTTTCACTTTCAAATGCAAACAGAAAGATGCAAGAATTATTTGAATTTGCAATTCTTTTCAAAATAGAAAACTCAAAATATGTGATGAATGAATGCACAGATGCCCTAGATGCAATCTAAAATGAATTTATTTCTATATTACTTAATGTATGTTCATTTTAAGCTTAAAATCTGAAAATAAATAGTGAAATAATGAAATACGTAAAAACAAGAATTTGAACAGAATGGTTGTAGGGCTTACCCGAAAGCCTAAGCTCTACTTCAAATCACTACTAGGCATAGTTGAGCACCTATGTAGGCATAGTAGGGCACTTGTGTAGGCGCAACAGGGTACCTATGGGGATCAGTAGGTGCCATAGAGCACCTATGCACCTATCTGCAAACTATCACAAGACCTTCCAGAAACCCTAACCGATGATTTTAACTAGTTTTTTACTCTAGAAAACCCTGTAAAATGGAACAACATAATGAAATTAGTACAAAAAAGTAAATCAAAAAGTAGAACCCTTGTGGGGTCCCACCATGATCACCATTTGTGAAGCAAAAATATGACACTAAAACAAATATGAAAGTAAAATAACTCAATGAACAAGAGATTGCACAAAATATGATTTTATTCAATAAATGGGGGGAGCTAAGAAACTCCTTTGTTACAATCTATTTATTCAAAAGAAATTATTTTGATACAATAAATATAGATGCTAGGGTTCTCCAAAACCCTAGCTACAAAACAAGTAGTGTCTCCAATGTATCTTGCTTCCAACAAGATGAGTGGGCTTCTGGTTATCCATAATCGAGCCACTCTAGCTTCAACAACTACTCAACAATCCTTGATGAATGCTACCTGATCCTACACACACAACAAACATAAAGTCATTAGCAAACAAAATGAGGGTTCCATAATGTGAACCCTCAGAAATGTAAACTAAAAACCCTAGATCTGAATAAACAAAACATGCAGAATCCAAATAACATCAAATAAAAATGCATAAAATACTTACTTTGTTGTTATGTTGCTCCATTGCAGATTGATGGTAGGGTGCCCGATGGCACCTGATGATCTTATGAGGTAAACTTTAGTCTATGGTTATGGGGACAACAGGCACTATGTTGTACCTATAGAATGCAGTAGGTGCTCTATAGCACCTATGGGATGAGGTAGGCACTTGACAGTACCTATGGATTAGGGTTAAATCTATAGAAGTAGATCGAGGGGATGCAAAGGGCTCGATGGATGAACGACAATGGTGGAGATGGAAATGGGCTGCGAAGATGGATGGAATCCGAAAATCCTAGGGCAAGCTAGGGTTTTTGGGAAGGATAGGCTAGGGCACAATCTACTCACAAGAAACTAGCTCTCAACAAGGTTAGATCTCACAAGTAAATTAAAGCTCCAACATTCAAGTTTTCTAGGGGTTGAGCATTGAGAATGCTCCTATTTATTATCAAGCCTAGGGTTTTCTTAGGGTTTTAGCTTAACACTTTTGATCGTGTGGCTAATATTAAAGTGGATCCAAAGGCTGATATTAAACTTTAGGTGTGACACGGATTAAGGAAGATGGACGGCTGAGATTAGATCGGATCGGATGGTTGAGGTTAATTTGGCTTATAAATATATATTTTATAATAAATATATTAAAATATAATATAAAATATTATATTTAAATATAAATAATATAAAATAAATATAAATAAGTCAAATAGGGGTCAAAAAATGGTGGGAAAGGGCTAAAGTGGGCCATTGGATGGCGGGAAAGGCATGGAATGGCCAATTGAATGGCGGGAAAGGGGGATGGTGGACAAGTGGGTGGTAGAATGACCAGGATGAATGACAAGTGGCTAGGATTTGGTGTCTACACAACCATTGTGTATTGAGGGTATATTTATCCTAAACTTAAAGGTTATTTTAATATACCCAAAAGTATGTAGAATTTCATGTTCAGAGAATCATATACAAATGATGTCTAAGGAATGGGTATTGGTGGGTCAAGTCACACCTAATTTAACACATCAATTCAACATGCTTAGTCAATAATGGTAGTTATCTATTATTTTTAAAAACCATGACATAAGTTTCTAACGTATAAAAATTACTATAGAGAAAATAAAAAATTGTGGCTAAAACTCCCACTATTGTTGTAGAACATGGATTTGAAAATAGATTTGATAAAAGGTGTTATGCTATTACATACAAAATATTAACCAAATAGAAACCAAAAGTATTCAAAAGAGATAATTGCTAAATATAACATCAAATTCCATAATATTTACCTATATTTTTCAAAATTTCATAATTTATTATGTTCCACTTTGAGGGGGAACCTCCTTTAGAGCAATTCTCATTACAAAATAACATTCAAGATAAATATTTCTTCCTTTATAATTTTAGCATATAATAACCCTAACCCTAATCCTAATGGTCCATGGTTGATGAAATACTCCAAATAGGTTACCAATCTAACCCTAGCCCTAGTTCTCAATATTCATCTACACCCACAAAATAGAAGCCCAAGATAAACAACTAACTATGAATTTTAAAATAACAATTTTTTTAATAAATAAGGGTATTGACATAAGTGTTTGTTATGAAATCAATTAATTTATAGAAAGAGAACCTAACTTACCTGGATATGACAAACACACTTTATATATTATTCTCTATGATAGATGCCAAAAGCATCAACAGGACCATATTAGGTTCAACCAATAGCAAAATATATAATAATAATAATAATAATAATAATAATAATAATAATAATAATAATAATAATAATAAAAAACTAAAATCCAAGATAGTAGCACCTACCACAAAAATATTAATGACAAAATAAAATAGTCATACTTAAGAACTTAGAAATTTTGGTCAAACTAAACCCTGCCTTTGTCTACTTGTCCAAAGAGCAACAAAAATAAGTTATACTTAAAATACAAGAAAAAGGACATCCCAAATTTTCCATAGGGTTGTCAAATATATGTTTAGTACTAATATCACACTAAAGGTGAGTCATCCCAGATTGACGCAACAAAAGACAACAAATCACAAAATGATAACAAATTCATTTTGGTAAATTGATCGAATAAATTTAAAACCTATTAAATATTAAGCTCAAGAATATGATGAAGTATTTACTCCAACAAATGAAATATTTAAATCAATAAACAACTACTCAATGATTCTACTTGGGGAAATATCCAAAGGTCATGCATTTACCATGAATAACAATATTTAAACATTAATCAAGCTCCAAATCCCATACATAAGAGATGACTTAGTGGACCTTTAACATCCCACATTGATGACTATACACTCCCTCCAATACCATTTTCAATGATGGATAAAAGGATATGATTTATTTTCTTGGTGAATTATTTAACTCTGATAAATATTGGATAGAAATTAACACTAATGCTACCATGAAATTTCTAGAAAGATCCATTAAACTACCCATGTTATATTGGTGTACAAACTTATGTAAAGGTTATATCAATAAATTTTAATAACTAAAAAATATGATTATATCCAAAAATGAATCTAAAATAACAATAAAGATGTTATTCACCAATTTTTTACAACCAATCAAGTACTAGACGAAAGTGTAGTGAGTTTTATTAGAATATAAAAAGCCCTTAGCTACCAAACCAAACATAAAATGGATGATGTTAATATTAAGGAAATATTTTCTAAATATCTCTTACCTTCAATTACAAATAGCCTCAAGAGGGCATATAATATTACAACCTTAAAATATTGTATGATGTATATTAGAACATTACAAAGTATAGAAGAAGAAGAAGAAGTTTATCTACATCCAAAATCTACAAATAGCAATAGAGGTATTGCTAGAGATGGTATCGATAATAAACCATTATTTAAAATATGGTCATTGCTAATTCTAATGTATAATAAGAAAACCATCATATCTACTTCACAAAGAAATGTCAAGAGGACCCAAGTTAATAAAATCCACAAAATATTTTCTCCTTCAATGGGGTCTTATCCATAAGTATGAACCAATCTAAGAGATATTCTCCTAAGCATTAATATAAACCACTAGTATTGACTAGTGATAAATATAAAAAACGTTGGTTTTAGGATTATCTAATTTGATTTTGGCATGGCATTTTGGTATACAAGTTTAAAATTAGCATCCTTTGAAGAAATTTCTATACTTCATAATATTTAGTGAGAACGTTGACTTCACTACCATTCAAAATTAAGAAAGCACTATATATGATGCTTTGGTTTCTAAGTACATTACTAGGAGTAACAATCCACAAAAACTAATAAAATAAGATCTTGAGATTTATAAATATCCAATGCTAGACCATTTCCATCATGCCCCCATAGAAAACAACCATGTTGAATTATTTTAAGAAGAGGAAGAGTACTCATTACATATATGGAAATTAGATATTTATCTTATATATATGAAGGTCAAAGTCATGATATTCATAACATTAGCTAAAATCCTCTTAAGATTAGCTAAAAAGAATCTTCTAAGGTGGTCAAGGAAAATTATTATGCTTATTCTAAGCTTATATATTAACAACTAATGGAACTATTGAAAAATGAAAACTATAATTAGACTAATATATCCAAATATGGGAAACTAAGAATTCAAATACCTAAATACATCATAGCTAACAAAATATACCTTTTAGAATCTCAAGTTACTTCTTATCAAAAAAGTAGAAAAGTCTAAGAATAACCTTAGCAAACCTTCGAAAGATTCTAATTTATCTAAATGTAAAAATTTCATGCTCCAATTTGTTTGTTAGATTCCAAAATCCAATATTTTTCCAATATTTTTGTTCTTATATCAATCATCTCCTTGTATAATCATCCACTAGATAAATTAAATGTGTTAACCACTCTATATATGCTAAGACAAAATCCCCTTTGTCTATGATCACTTATCCATTGTATTGGTCCTCCCAAAAAATATTTTATATTGCAATTGTGATTGTTATTGTATAATCATCCACTAGGTAAATTAAATACGTTAACCACTCTATATATGCTAAGACAAAATCCCCTTTGTCTATGATCACTTATCCATTGTATTGGTCCTCCCAAAAAATATTTTATATTGCAATTGTGATTGATGAACATCTATGATATTGTTATTTGTAACTGATGAACATCTTTGGTATTGCTAATTGTGATTGACAAACAATTCCTTTAGTTATTACACTTCATTATTTCAGGATATGGTGCTACTAATGGTCTCTGTTTTGCAGGTACATGAGATAAAAAGAGGAAATGATGATAGTGTGAAATATCACTATGATAAGGTATTCACGTTGATAGAACTCTACCAACGATACACTCACCAGTGGCTCCCAAGTACATGGAAGCTCAAATAATCACATTTTGTATAGGTGCATTAAATGCTTGCATTATGAGTGTTTATGTGCATTAAAATGCTTACATTATGAGTATGTATGTGTGAGTCTACACCTTGAATGTTTGAATAATTGTTAATTTATCTTCTATTTTATTTTAAAAAGCAAAGAAGAAAATTATTATAAACTTAATTATTTAAGAAAGGAATATTATAAATAAGAAGATATTAATATAAACTTAAATATTATAAATATGAAAAGATTATTATATGCTTGAAAAGAAATAATCTATAATGAATATATATATAAAAGTTCTATTATATAATATATATTAAAAGTGTGAGGAAACTATTTCTTATATAAATAAAAGAGTGCTTCTATTTGATTGGAAACTTGGTTGAAATATTAAGTGTCCACTTGGCGAAACATGGCTTAGATATGTGTCCACCTCCATACATTCCTTGGCTTATAAATTGAGCGATTTGAAATAGAGAAGGGTACTTTTTTCAGTGTGTGCTTTGAGGTATGCTCTTCTATGTATGTGTATTGCATTAAGAATTCAAGACAGAAGAACCAAGGAAAGCTACCAAGAAGGGACACAACAAAGTCTAAGAGTAACAGGTCATACCTATCTACTTTTAAGAAAAGACATGATAATGTTTTAATTAAAACTCATTGCTATTAAATAGATGTGAATACAAATTTAAGATTTCTTAAACACCTGAAAGAATTAACCTCTTAAATCTATAAATTCATAGTATGTAAATTTGAAATTCCTTAGACCCCTTTTTCCTGAGAATCCTTTCCTTGAGAATATGTGCACTAAGACCCACATACGCAGTTATGCGTTAGTTATAATAATACTCAAGTTAAAAAGATATCATAACAAATTTATAAATGAGATAAATGTTTATTATTTTTATTGTTGTGCGTGTAATGGTATCTTTTCTATACTCTGGTATTTGTGATGGTATTCCCTCTGTTTTATACCCTGATTGTTGCATATCTTGGTTATTACACGCATGCACCACTATCTCTTCTCTAAGCCAAGTAGAGTAGAATGTTATGTGATGAATGAGCATATCATTTGCATGAGCTGTTTTATGCCTTTAACTGATAAATTATGCATACATGCTTAACATATTTTTCCGCACCAGTGAATTAGTATGGACAATGTATTGTTATTTTATGTTTTTAAAGATATGTAAAAATGATTTAAGTCTAACTGCTTGATGTATGGGCAATATATTGATGTTTTATGTCTTTTGATGATGTGCAAATAAATTAAGCATGACTGTTTGACGTGTGATGTCTGCACAAAAAAAATTTGCACTACTGTCAATTGGCCTAGTATGGGCAATGTGTTGTTTGTCTGAGATGTTTTATGTGCCATGTTGCGGTGTAGAAATGAATTGTGCATGAGCTTGGTTGCTTGACGTATGATATCTATGTTGAATTTCTATGTTTAAAAGATGCATCACCGTGAATTGGTCTGGCATGTAGATATTGCATTACATCTTAGAAAATGCATGTAGGAAGAGCCACATTGATCCCACTTCGAAAATATTGAAGAATGTGGTGATCGAAATTCAGTTGCGAGATAATATAGTTCTCTAAATCCTATTAGGTTATGAAATATTTGCTTGTATAGCAGGATTAAGCCATCTAATGTATGTAAACATCTCTATATCACTATCCTACCAATGTTGCAATGTACCCAGGTTTTGTGATACAAGTTTATGTACAATTGAAATACCTGTTATAAGTGTGTAACTTGTAGGGAACAACACTATGTATGATTTAACTAATACTTAAGAATAATTCTTGAAATATATTATATTATTACCTTAGTATGTCTGCAATTACTTGTTATAGTAAACTAAAATTATTGCCTAATGTGTGGATCATCTCCCACATGTGATCTGAGAATGCTTTAGTTTCATATATTCTTTCTAAAATGTATGATGTTGAGTCATAATGTTTTATGATTATGTTTTGCATAAATGTATGATGTTGAGTCATAATGTTTTATGATTATGTTTTGCATTTCTATATTGACTGCAATGGGTATTTATTAATTTATAATATTGTGTTAGCTGTTTATCATCATAAGGCTTGAAATATATCGAAATTATAAAGAATTAATGGAAATGATTAAAGATTGATCCTTTTTCCTTGTTCATTGGCTTGCATCATTAATTAAGTTCAGAATAAAATGGACCAACTCTCTCTTAGAGATTGTTTGTGGATTGTATATTCTCAAATTTCACTGCAAATCGACTCTTACACCCCCATTTTGGCAAAGGTGCCAATCTCTACAAATTATAGACTACCTTATGTCATCCTAGGATTGAGCGTTAAGAAAAGTAGAACCTCATGTGTATTTATATCCTACCATTGGCATATTATGGAGTGGATTTTTCCTCATTGTGAGACCTTCCAACTATGATAATCCTTTCCTTACCATTGGCATATTATGGAGTGGATTTTTCCTCATTGTGAGACCTTCCAACTATGACAATCCTTTCCTTAACTAATGCATTCCTAGAGTGCTATACAATCCTTTCCTTAACCAATGTGTGCCTAGAGTGCTATGCTGCATATGCATGTATTTCCTAATATTTTTTTTTTGAAAAAATTGAAAAAAAACTTGTATTAAAACAAAGATTAGTTACAATTGGGAGTAGACACATCCCAGCCAAAAATAATGAAAGCACATGATTACAAGAGAAGAGGAAGAATTGCAAGCCAAATCTGTTGAACCAATACCAAGCTAGCTGAGGGAGCTGATTGGTCTGTTACAACAACTGGTCACAAAATCGCACAGCAAACACCAACTTCACCTTTGGCCACGAAAAAGCTGCAAGTCCCGAAATCATGACACAAGACTCCTCTGAGCGCAAAAAGTCAACCTGTTGCAAAATCGTGACATGTCGCGAAATCACGACAACAATCCTCCCTTGGCCGCAAAAAGTCAACCTGTCGCGAAATCGCGACAACAATCCTCCCTTGGCCGCGATGGAGCAACAGGTCACGAAATCGTGACACCTTTCCTCTCTTGGCCGATGTATTTCCTAATATTAGGTGTTGGATCTTCCATAAAATAATAATCAAATGGTGACAATGTATTTCATAAACTTATCAATATTTCTTTAGGTATTATGTTGCCTTAATTATTTTTTATTTAGTCTTTATCCAAGAAATATTACCTTTTTAGTCTTCATCTAAGAAATCTTACCTTCTTACTTTCTCCTAGGAAAAGTTAACCCAAATGAAATCTTCTATAATTAACAATTAGAGTATACTTAACTTGTGTGTTTCTATTTTGTGCCCTAATCTTAATGGAAAGACGGATTTAAATACTTATTTAAGTTGATCGGATTTTTTTTGAATTTATTTAAATTACTTTCAAAATGTTTTCTATCATCGAGAATGAGTAGCTCGAATAAATAGAAATGTTTTTGATTAAAGTTATTTAAAAAAATTAAATATTATCGACCAACTTAAAAAGGGTATGAGTTGCAAAATATTTAACATTGTTCTAGAATATGAGGATTTTTAGAATAAGGATAGAAAGCTTTCATTTCATTATTGGTTTTTATAAAAATATTTTTTAATTAGTATAAATAGAAGAAATTAGGAATGTTAAGAAAGAATCTTTTTTAGAATTATTATACTAGATTACTTTCTTAACACTCCACTTTCTAGAATTTAAAGAATAGTTAATATGGATTTATGAAAAGTTAATTTTTAGGAAAAAAGAAATATTATAATAATAATAATAATAATAATAATAATAGAAATAGAGTGTGAGGAGGTCCCAACCTAAAAAGACATCAACGCTTTTGAAACATCCAAGTAAAATAAGACACCCTAGACCATTGGAATTGTGGGTATGCAATAAGTGTGATTCAAGGATGACTTCTAAGGATGGACGGAATGGGAATTTCATCTAAGTTACATCATGAGTAGTACAATGATGGTTCCTTATGTATGATTGATAAATAAGGGGTCTTGATGGGAGAACTCTGTATTCAGCGTAAGATCACCCGGTGAGAGGAAATCTTGATAGGAGATGTAGAACTCCAAGATAAGACTCCACTGTAATTTGGAATGGGATAAATTGTTGTATTTACAATCTCATCAAGGAATCCATGATCAAATCTAGGTGAATGGCATGACCTTAACTGCACATGGTGTTAAATGAATGGTCTCGATTTAAGCACCATAGTATTCACACTATCCTTACATGTTCAGTAACATATGGATAAAGCCATACCTAAAGGTTCCACTTAATATGTTAAGGAAGGAAGGTATGCATCCCCCTCTAGGTGTTATGGGCCCTAGAGGATAATCCACACCATGATTATAGATTCACTAGAGAAAGGGTGAGACAAATAGGATCACTAAAGGCACTTTCTATGGGACTTCGTCAGTCTCACCTACTTGGAGATCAGCTGTAGTGATTGGATTCCAAAATATGGAAATTAATGCTATGCACTAATACAAAAAAGGGTGCAAAACTAAACCTTGAAAATAATTTTTTTTTTACTTCTTTTCAGCCATCTCCCTAGTTGTCCAACCTTTGTGTGAATTGAATGATACAACCAATGTATGTTTTTTTTGGGTTGTTACATCCATTTTACACTTGATGAGGTGTCCTAGTCCTACAAATGAAATAATTACAACACATAATCCTCATCCTTCTAAACCTGTTTCTCATACACCATTCCCTAAATCCTTACCTATATGTGTCATTTCCAACCATAAGTCAAGATCTCCCAGTCCAATTTGTCAACCTAAGGCATGTTCTAGGAGTGAAAATCATATATTCAATATATAAAATGGGCCTTATTAAAAAATAGATGGCAATATGATAAAAAAATATTACTTGTGGCAACAAAGGAAAAACCACTTGAAATAAAATTTACCTTATATACATATTGAAGCTAAAACGTCAAACAATTATATTACATATCCTCTTGATGATACCACTTGGGAGGCTCATGACCTAAGCAAGTTTACTTTATATTCTATAAATAATCCCTATTGAGTTCACCTTCGTACACTTCTATCCTAAATGGGATGGTATCTCTTAATCAATGTATTTTCTATTCATAATCATACTAAGCTCTATTTAAAACCAAGTGTAAGGACTGCCTAGATTATGAAATATCTCCAAGTGTTATTTTCTCATTAATGTACCATATAAATAATTTTCTCCTATACCTATATTATTTATAAATATGTTTTAATATGTATAGCACTCTTATGAAATATTTTTGAGGTATATGATAAACATGTAAAAACTCTCCTCGCTAAAAAAAGTAATAATATCAAAATCTTGTCAAAAATACAAAGAAAAGTTATCAAAATTCTAGAAAAAATTTACACATTATCTACATGATATATTACAATCTAAATTAAAGTCTCATTTTAAAAATATGCATCCAATATCTTGCTAGTATTTAACTATTCTTTTCATGGGCTATCTCTTTCCTACAAAATTTATGCAAAAAATATCTTACTATTTTAAGGTAAAGTATTTTGAACTAACTACATTACCCCCATAATTACTATAAAACTAGTCCTAAGGTTGTCTATGTACCTCTAGTAGGACCTTAGGACTTCAAAAAATAAATAATTGGTATTTTCTATTTTGAACAAACAATATGGAAATAAAATATGGAGAAAAAATGAAAGCCAACATATGACAAGCTCTTTACCATATTTTAAACTTTTCAAGAGATTCATATCAACATTATAATTTTTTGGTATATATCATTTTGATATATTTACACTATGATATCCCTATTTTATATGATTCTTCTCTTATGTGATATTTTCTCATAAAAATTATGCCTATATGAGACCATGCATTTTTATGTTTTATCATATTTAATGGATCATTGATATTTGAGCATACATTATGGATAAATATTTGAGCACTTTTGAAAAATATTTATGTGATTACCTTTTGTATGAAATATTAGAAATTCTAGAAAATTCATAAACTTATCATTGGAACTCACACATATTTCTAGAAACAAATAGAAGCAATCCATCCACTCAAATATTAGAAAAAAAGCATAAAAAACACAAAAGAGGGAAAGATTTAGTGGGAACCATAGGCACCATAAATAATTACTATGTTATCTATAGATAAGAATCACAACCCTCCCATGAAATGGTGGACTAGTGGAGGTATTAATACCTATACCAGAGCCCCAATTATATTAATGAATTTACCCTAATCCAACATAACAAGAGGAATTTAGGCTAATTACAAGTTGTAAGGTGGGTTTAACCATAAAAAGGTTAACCATGGCCCATAGGGCCTACATAATAAAAATATTACAATAAATTAACACAATTGTATGATGCTTTCTCTTAGGCCTATACAAGATTACATCATACAATATCAATTTTTTTTTTGATAATTTAAAACTTTCCATTAAGGCAGGTTTTGACAAGCTCCCAAAACCTGATTACAAAAACATCAAAAAGGTGAGAACAGAACAAGAAGAAGAAAAATGGGGATATAGTCCCACAGGAAAGTAAAAGGGAATAGGAGGATAAGAGGAAGGGTAAGCCATGAGGATGCCCTAAAACAAAAACCAACCATGAGAAAAAAAGTTGCTAAGCCTCCTCTTCAACTTCAACATCTGTGTCCTTAGGTTCTTCCTTGATCTCATCCTTGCTATCATCCTCTACAATGTCAAAAGCAATATTCTTCTTGTCATCATCCTTGACATCATCCACAACAATTTCCTTGTCACCATCCTCAAAAAATTTCTTCTTGAAAAAAATAAATTTAGAGCATTGCGAAGGTCCGTAATGTGGGTGATGCAATTGGAAGTCGAGTTGATGATATATTGCTTCAGGCATAAATAAGATATATCCTTGTCCTCCTCATCCGAATCTAAAACCAAAGTATTATTTTTCTATGCAAGTTGTTGCAAATATGAAGATGATCTTACAACTTTCTCGATCTTCTCAAGAGCCTCAAATTTTATTTTCTTCCTCAAGGCTTTGACCACCTCAACAACAACACGTTTCTTGGTTGACATAGCCAAGGAATGGGAGGAGGAAAAACTAACCTGAACCTAGCTAGTCTTGGTAGGTACCGGGCTAGGTTTACCTTTGAAGGGAGGAATAGAAGGAATTGCAATGCCTTGGGGGCAATGGGTAAGCCAATGATTATACAGGATATTGAAAAGGCCCTGGTGTGAGGGAAGATCATCACTCTTCTTTTTACGAATGTTCTCAATGGAGTAAGTAATGGAATTAAAAATGAATTGAGGTATATTCACAGGATTAACATCCCTAAAATAATTGTAAAAATCAAAGTGAAAGCTACACAAAACCTTTTTAGGATCATCAACGGTGATGAATTCCATGATAGGTTTCATCACGCTGTTCCAAGGGGTAGGAAGTTTTGATCTCTTCATTCCCATCCTTGCTTTCTTGCATAAATCTTTGTCCTTGATTTCCTTCAGCTCTACCTCCTAATTGTGTTTCTCACACTGAATGGACCTCCCTCATGTCATTTGTCTAGTGAGCTCAACAAGTAGCTTAATTTCAACTTCAAAATATTTACTACGAATCAAAACTTTACCATTATTCCAAGTATCCAGGAAAGTTGTGGCTATTTCAAAATAATCTCATGTGAATATTTTGAAAAAAGGTATGAAGGCTTTCGTAGTGAGCATGGCCTTAACAATGGTATCCATAACAGCAGAGGAAGGCTCAAAAAAGCTCATGATTTCAAGGCACAGGAGGTACTTGGATCTGGAAAGGGATCTCTATAAAGAAATAATGAGCGAGGACCCCTCTTGGGATTATGAAACTTGTCTTCTTGGATAGGAAATTGAACAATCCAGAATATATGGGAAATACAAATTTCGATGTAAGGATTCCAATGCAAAATAGAAAAATTCATAGAAGAAGGATTGTGATTAGATGGCCAAACCTTCTTATTAGGCCACATGAAGGGATGAAAATGGATATGGTGGAGAGCGTGAAGCGTAATGGGTAAGATGGAGGTAAGGGCAAGGATACAAATAAGTAGGGTGATGGTATGGAGGACGAGGCAGAGGTGATTGGTCGATAATGGGTGCATGTAGGCACAACCAATTAGGATATATAGGATTGAGGTGGAGGTGTGAAAGGATAGGCAGAGGCGATTGGTGATCAAATGGCATCGATGAAGAAAGTCAGTGGGGGTGTATTTTTCACCTTGTAAGGTGGAACCAAGAATGCAAAAACTAAGGATTATGAGAGATATTGGGTGGTTATGATTTAAGGTGATAATTCCTTAGAAAAGATTGATGAAAAAACCAGGTAATTTAAAAATATCATTACCATTGATGGCACCAAGTTTCAAGGAAACATGGATGCCAAAGGGGATAAAAAAAGATAACAATGTTGCTAATTGATTAGGTATTAATAATGGTTGTTGAAAATAACCCCCCAAACATGGCTAAGGAAAACCAAGCTAAAACCAGAATAGTGGGGCCACAATGGAATGGATAAGGATGTTAGCAAAGCTTTACTATTTAATTTTCCTTCTACTTCAATAAAAAAAATCTACGGATAAAATATTATCCTTATTTTTATTCATTATTTGAAGGGATTATCCCCTCTAGATGAGAATGTTAATTGTGTCATCATAATTTTCCTATAATAGAATTTTGTGAAACATCATAGATTCCTTGCTCACACGTAAGATAAATTTAATTGATTACATATTTTTGGTATCATTGCTAAGGATAACACAAAAAACCACAACAATTAGTATTTATACAAAAGAGACATAATAGTACTTTGATTATGTTGAGGAATGGGATGTAATATTACTTTTTGTAGATTGATGGCAGAAATTATTTTGAAGTTGTTCAATATTAACAACTAGTTGTACCTATTGATATTAATGAGTTACCTTAGGACCATATCAATATTTTTTTCAAATTTAAAGGATATGATTCCACCTAAACAAAAAAATATGATTATACATATTATCTTTTCATTGGATTTAATGATTTACTCATGAGGTTGTATAATTCCCCATAAATTGTATACGAAGTATGAAGTAGATTTCATAACAATAATGAAAGGATTTAATGATACGTTCATTATTCCATGAGGAAAAAAATAATAATGTCATATTATTGAGACTCTAAAAAATTAGGATAAATTTATCATTCAAGAAGGTACAATAGGTTCCAAAGTTTCATAAATAATAAAAAAAATAATAGATAATTTAAAACAAGAGCACCACTAAATGATTTCAATTATGATCATATGGAAATGACATTATGATCTAGTTTTAGTTCCAAAAACAAGCTCTAAATAGGATAATTATTATAAAATTTTATTCTCATAAATGCAAATCACCCACAATACTTAGAAATATAAAACATTAAACCACACCATAATCCATAAAATAAGACATGAATATTTACAATAAGAGTATGGTAGGGAAACACCAATAATACTCCTTAAGAAAGGAATAAATCTATAATATTTCACAATATGAGAGGCCACTCTAGAGGTAAATATGATTACAAAATGATTCTTAATATGAATAATGATTGATGATACTTACAATTTCCATCTTCTAATGCTACTTTGGGGAGAATATACCCTAGCTAGCTTGTTTTTATAATATAATATTTTAATACAATCAACCTTGAGTTATATGTGGTGCATGAAAACTATCCATAACACCCACATATAATATAATACCATATATCGATATACCTATCCCTATGTACCATTATATTCTACTCTCCTTACAAATATTTCATCCTTGAAACATGAGAAGAATCTAATTAATATAATATTCTAAGTATTGTTGACAACTAGTGCCAATACTCTTCTTCCATCCATCCAAGTGAAATCTTGATTGGTGGTGGTCTTCAGTAATTCCAAGTTATTGTTGTACCTCATGGATTTTCATAACTCCTTTGGATCCATTATTTTGTTGCCACACTCTGATATCCAAAATTATTACTTTTGTGTTTCCATGTTGCCACTACAGTACTCTAAAATACAAAATTACAATATTTTTCTATTGTGCACTACAATACTTGATGTCTTTCTCACTTCATGTAGGTTCATAATAATATGGATGTCCTATGATTATTGTCACTCATGGTGGTGTGGGTGTCAATATACAACAAACTGAACCTAATGCTCTACTTTCTTTTACATTTTAAAAATTTATTTCTTTTTTTTTTAATTTATCTTTGTGATTTTCTTTCTTGAGACCTTTGTTTAGTGAATCCTTGGACTTTATTATTGATTATTTATTGGACTCTCCTATCAGTGTTTCCTTAGACTCTATTATTATCTCTTCCTTACATTATATCTTTTCACTCTTGTATTGTTTCTTTTATTTACTCCCTTTCCATAACTTTTTCTTGTTTATCCTTGGATACTTTCTCGTTGAGCTAAGAAATATCCTATAGTGTTGTCTTATTTCTCTTGTACCATAACTATTGGGAACTTCTTTTATACATTAGTGTTAAAAATACCTAAAATTCAACTAAGGATAACCAATAATAATATCCATATCATCGTAAAATATGAATTTAAAACAAATATATCCATGGTTATCTTCAAATATCCATTAATCTAAACATTCACACCCTCAAGATATATGTTCTTAAATTTTTTTGCTTAAACCTACAACCCCTTATCCATGTCAATATGAATGAAATTATATCTGCTAGTAGGGTTACTAAAAATAATAACCTTTTTTCTTCTAAATGGATATATGAATATGCAAAATAGAAATTTTAGATTCAAATAAATCTATTTGACCCATGATTGGCTTGGTTTACTCTAATGGTGTGCTTTAGCTTGCACACTATCATACTTACATTTTCCTTTTTTTGCTTCCTTGAAATTTAATCTCTTCTTAATTCTTGGTTTTATTTTTGAACCTTTTTTATTTCTCCTTAATATTCCTTGATGGTAACCCTTAAACTAATTATATTTTTATATAGGTCATATTGACTCAAGAATTCTTGCTCTACCTATTTCAATTTTTACCTATGATTATGGGCACAAGAAAAACTAACAAACCAAGAAAGATATTTCTCCCTTAAAGAACAAAATAACTTATCCTTCCATGTAAAATTAGTAGAATTTAAATATTAAAAAAATTCCACCATTCTCTATCATCAATGTTATTCTATAAAAAAAATCGCCAACCCCATTATCTTACACCACCAAAAAATGACAATGTAGGCTAGTTTTTTATGAAATAGAATTTTATAAAAAAATATATCTCCCCATTAATTTAATTATGGAATTCCACATCATTAATTTCACCCACAAATATCATTTAAATACAACAAATAGCAAATGATTTGCTTACCTAGATTGAAACATATCTCAAATTTTATTCTTTGAAAAAATATCATTGTTCCTATTCGAGTAGCCTGATTTCAAAGGGCTCTATCTCTCTCAATATTGCTTATATTCCTTCCTATAACCATTTGTTTTATTTATTTTCAAATTGTGAACAATATGACATAAGAATGTCTAAATCATATAAATCTATGCAAAAATATGGATCCTAGGATATTTTTTAGAAAACAAATTACCCAAATTCTATAACCTACAAAAAAAAAAAAAAAATCACTTTGCCTGAATTATTTCTATACCACTTATTACAAAAATTTATTCTCATAAATATAAATCAACCTCAATATAACCTACAAAATTATATTTAAATATAGAAAATATCCTAATGGTAGGGCAACAATACCAATACTTTGTAAAGAAGGGATAAATCCATAAGATCTAATATGCTTGGCTACTTTATGGGAAAATATGATTACAAGAGAGTACTCTATGCATAATGATTGATGATACTTATAATAACAATATACCTTATTTATATACCCATCCTCTAAAGATACATTGGAGATCGTATAGCCATAACCTTTCCCAACTCTTAAAACCTTACCCCTTACCCAACATTATTATGTAATATTACAATACAATCAACCTTGGTTTATGTGTGTCCCATGACAATTATCCATAATACCCACATACAATAAAATATCATATTTCCATATACCTATATTTAGGTACCAAAGCAATAATAATGTATTTGTTACAAGTTCCAAATTTTCTAATGTATTGGAAAGTTAGACATCATTCTTTATTTAGTAGTATAAATGAGTTGGGTGCTATGCCTAAAGTGTAAACCTTAGAGGATATACCCATAATAGATGAAGTCCAGTAATACGATCACACATGTAGGGATATTTATTATAGTGTGATCCAGTATTTTATTTTGCTTTATTATTTGCAAAGAGTAAGTGCTACAACTAGTATCACGTTTAATAGGTTTGGCACCATACCTTCTACTTTTTTTGTATTTTTGTTTGATGAAATATATTGTGTATTTTGAATATCAAATTTTAATCATGCATTGTATTGTACAATAATGGTTTGAAGATCATAAAATGGTGCATTGTATTGATTAGAGATGGAAACTATTTAATGAATTTGGTGAATTAAATTGGAAACCAATTGTGGGTTTTGTATCTTCAATTACTCAAAAGGGGTCACTATCAATTGGTAGGTTTTTGTGTTGTAAGAATTTATGACACCCTTTTTTGAATAATAGAAAGGAAATTTAGTTGATTTCGTTCACTTTGTTAATTTATTTTCCATCTTTTGTTTTTAGTTTTTCTTAAATAAATGAATCATTTCATAGTTTAAATTAGTCCATTAAAATAGCATTTTATAATAATGATTAATTAGATGACTATAGGGCTATTTTCTAGGATAGTTTTAACTAAGATATTTTTGATAGTGAAACATGTAGAAGTTATAAATCTATGATTATAAATGATGAGTTTAGAGATTTATGAAGATGTTCATCACATCAT
Source organism: Wollemia nobilis (assembly GCA_028583015.1). Classification (NCBI taxonomy): domain Eukaryota; kingdom Viridiplantae; phylum Streptophyta; class Pinopsida; order Araucariales; family Araucariaceae; genus Wollemia; species Wollemia nobilis. Next base: position 8,577,786 of record JAQPPZ010016936.1, read on the forward strand.
AGATAATATTCAATATAAATATCATATCATAATTCATAGTTTAGCCCTAAAAAGAATTATGGGACATAATTAAGTTTTATGAAAAAGCATACCAAAACATTTTACAAAAATTATCCCAGGGTTGTTGATGAACATGTCCTTACTAAGGATCCTATATATGTAAAATCTACATGCCGCCAAAGCCATTACATCCGGTAAGGCACATAGTCTATTATCAAAAAGAAACTTTCCATACAATATTTTGGGTATACCTCGAGAAAACACATCTGCATAATAATTACAAAAAAAAAAACAGACACAGATCCCTTCCTTGAAACAGTGGAGAAACAAAAAGTTGCAGACACACATAGCAGAGTACTGAAAGAAAACTTCCACAAGCTCTGTATTGATAGTTACTCTTAATAATTCTTTGGTAATTGCTTTCTTCCATATATGACATGCTTTGGGACCACATCCTGTCTTGGCCAATCAGCCTTGGAGAAGTGAACCTGCTGGGTAGATTTATGGCAGTGGCTATCTGGTGGTCCACATGGCTCTGGTTCGAAGTCTTATATTGTTGTTTCTTTCCTACCCTATGATTATCAACCAACCGCAAATTACTAAGATGACTAGGATCCATGTTATCTGATATGTGACTATCTCCATTAGTATTTATGGTATTTCCAAGTAGCATCCACCAAGACTGACAACTCGGATAATTTTTATTGTGAGTCCATTTCAAAAAAGATACGGGAATACTCATAGCCTTCGAACTTACAATGCCTTCCTTGTTGGTAAATTCGACTATCATTCTTGGCATTCTTGTTGAATAAGCTCCTCTACTTCACTTGGGACACCATGTTCCCATTTGAAAACTCTATCACCATCGACACCCAAATTGGTCAGCTTATCAGCAACTTTGTTAGCTTCTTGAAAGACATGTTGAGATTTTCTATCCTGTCTTCCCTGGAAAAGGATCCTAGCCTCTTCAAAAAATGTTGTAATCATCCAAGGAGGTGTTTTCCAATTATTAAGGAGATTTATAACATATATAGAATCTCCTTATACGATCAAATTGCCTTCTAAGTCTTGATTAATTTGAAGGCCTCTCCACATAGCTCTAGCTTCATCTTTGTTGTTCATCCTTGTTCCCAAATATTCAAAAAATGTAAGCATCATATTCCCATTATGATCTTGCACAATTCCGTTAGCACCTGCTCTGCTAGGATTTTCCTTAGCCACTCCATAAAAATTAATCTTAAACCAACCCGTAGGAGGTGGGGACCACTTAACATTGGCTTTGGGGTTGACTACCCTAGGCATAGACTCATATAACAAGGTTAATCTTAAATATTGAGCAATCATGGTCTCCTACAGATGAGGTTTATGGCTATCAAAAGGGATAAGGTTCACATTCTCGTTGGCAAAGGATAGGATCCTGACAATGATAGTTTGATGATCATGGATAGAATCATTAAAGACTCTATGGTTCCTTTCTAACCACACCTGCCAAAGATAGTGATTGAGACAAATTTTCCACATGTATATAAGTCTTTGGCTTAAAAAGTGGCAAGGCCACTGGATGAAAAAATCAAGTACGATGGCTGGTTTAACCCAAGAAATATTGAAGGTCTAAAAAACTCCACTTAGGACAATCAAGGAAAAAGGGCACTCAAGGAAAATGTGATAAATGGTCTCTTAATTAGCCCTACACAAATAATAGCGATTAGTGATACAAATACCTTTATGCATCATATTATCAATGGTTAGAATTCTTCCTTGGATAACCAACCATGAAAAGACTACAATTTTTGGAATTAAATTTTTTATCCAAACTAAGTCCTTTTGGAGGACAAAATCCTCGTCATCAAGTAGAAGCTTATAAGTTGATTTAATAGTGAACTTTCTATTTCATAGGAGCCCAGGTCACTTGATCTTTATTGGGTCTCATGGGGTTAAAACTGTTGCCCAAGAATGTTATAAAGATCATTTTATTCCAATTGAAATCCTTGAATCCGTATTTATTTCTAGTTCATTCTACCTCTGTCCTCAACCATATAATCGAATATTTTTTTTGTCAATGATTTCTTCTATGATATCTCTAATTCAGGCTAAGTTAGGATATTGTGTCAGTGGTTCATCCTTAGCCCACCTATAATTCTAGCAATTTATCCTCTCACAATTGCCTAAAACCCAAATTAAACCTTTTTTTATGATTTCCTTACAATTGAGAATTGCTTTCCAAAAAGCATAACCTCTGATTGGAACTGAGTCACTTAGAAATTCCATATTTTGAAGATACTTTTGTTTGATGATAGTTGCTCATTCATTTTCTTCACCAAAAATGAGGTGCCATGCCTACTTATCTAGTAAATCTAAATTCATATGAGAAATTATCCTCATACCTAAGCCCCCATTTTCCCTGGGCATGCACACTTTGGTCCATCCTATAAGGTGTATCCTTTTTTCCTCCTCTGATCCAGTCCATAAAATTCTTTTTAGAGTTTCTCAATTTTCTATAAAACCCTCACAAGGGCTTTTAAAATAGAGAGGAAATATACTGGAATGCTCTGAAGAGATGCCTTAGTGAGGGTAAAATTTCCTGCTTGGGATAGAATATGACCTTTCCATCCAATTTTTTTTTTTAATTATTTCAATAACCCTATCCCACATTGACTCTCTCGGAGAACCAATGAAAAGATGGAGACCAAGATATGAAGTTGGGAGGTTTGCTATATCACACCCTAAAATTTCTACAATCCTTCCTTACCTCTGAATGGGGGTGTTCAAGAAATATAACTTGCTTTTACTGAAATTAACTTTCTGACCAACAACATCCTCGTAGAGTTACAGGATGTATTTAATTATTTTGGCCTCAACCACCGATGCCTTAGTCAATAAAAGGGTATCATCGATGAATTTTTGGTGAGAAACAACCCTAGTGAGATATGTTGCCTTGATTCCCGATATTAGCCTTGAACTACAAGTATTTTTTATGGTTTTACCTAAAGCTTGTACCACAATGATGAATAACATGGGGTTGAGAGGGTCCCCCTACCAAATTCCTCTATGACTTTGAAAGTAACTAGTAGTTGTTCCATTAACTAGAATCGAGAACCATGCTTTAGAAATGCATTCTTTGATCAAATTAAACCATTGGTGGTGAAAACCAAACTTAAGGAGGACAACAATTAGAAAGTCCCAATTTATCCTGTCAAATGCTTTGTTCATATCAAGCTTGAGGGCAAAAACAAACGTGTTAGTCTTATGAGTAGAGTGTAGAGCTTCATGAACTATGATAACTTCATTCAAGATTGACCTGCCCTGGATAGAGCTTCCCTAGCATAGTTCTATGATGTAGGGCAGAGCATCTCTCATTCTATTTGCAATGGCTTTAGTTAGGATCTTGTAAGAAACATTGCACAGACTGATTGGCCTAAAGACAACCATAGATTCAGGGGTTTGCTTCTTAGGAATTTGAGAAATAAAAGTAGAGTCGATACCTTTTGGGATATGATTGCTTGCTTGGAATTATCTGACAGGAAAAATTACATCCTCACTTACGATGTCCCAAAAATCTTGATAGAAATGAGGGGGAAAGCCATCAGGTCCCGGGGCTTTGTTTGGCTCCATGCTAAACAAGGCTTCCTTAATTTTCTCACCATAAAATAGAGCTAGAAGCTTAAGGTTTATATCATCATTTATTATGCTAGGAATGGATTGCAAGAGAATATCTTTGGCATCTTCATTACACTATGATTCCTGACCAAGGATAGAATTGAAATAAGTTACTGCCTCCTTTCTGATTTCTGTTAAGTTCTAAGTAATAGAACCATCTTATTTTTTAAAAAAATTTAACTTGTTATTTCTTCTGTTTCTAAGCGTGGTGACGTGAAAAAACTTGGAATTTGAATATCCATATTTCAACCAAAGAGCCCTTGATTTTTGCCTCCAATAGATTTCATCACAGGCCAAAATGTTATGAAACTCTACTAGTTTTGTTTGTTCCTCCTGCCTAGTAGTTTCATCAACATCACCATGTTGAATCCTCTGATTAGTTATCTTCAAACTTTCAACAACCTAATTTTTATTTTCAAATATTTTCCCAAAGACCTCTTTGTTCTAATTTAGAAGCTTTTCCTTAGCAAACTTTAATTTGCCAGTAAGTTTAAAAGCTACACTACCCCTGATGGGCTGCTGCCACCACTGAATTAAGTTATATCTGAAACTGGAATGTTTGATCCACATTGATTGAAATATGAAATTTTTCTTGAAGGACAAAGGCTAAAAATATTATTCTTATACTTTTATCATAATATTATTGAAATAAATCAAATCAAGCTAAAATTTTACATGAAATATTTCGGTAAGTGTATCATATATCCACCAATTTTTAGGTCAATATTATTATATTATAACTATTTCTTGAAAACAATTTCAAAAATAAAATGGTTACTTGCATAACATGGAATAAATTAGATATTATTATATAATGATAATTATATTTTTATGCAAGGACTTAATAAAAAATATTAGAGCTTTTACTTTTTAATATAAGTAGCTAACTGTGTGTTATATATATATTTTATTTATATAGGTAAATTTAAAGAAAAAACAGGTTATCCTAAAGGTGCCACAAGATTCCTTCAAAGGTGATCATCAAATAAGGGAAATTTAGGTACCTAACTCTATTCTATATCACTATCATTGTTTTCATTCTTCTTTAGTTCTTCATGGCCCCTCATTCCATATTGACTTTATAAGTTAAGAGTTAGTGGTTTGCTAGGTATGTTTCTTGCATTTGTATTTATAGTAAATGTTAGGTTTTAATTTGAAGATATTAGAGTTTTTTGTTATTGTTTCTAACCCATGCATATCTCTAAATTTTATATAGAATAATGTCCTTTCTTCATATATTTAGCATTATTATAACCTTGACTTGAGGAAATGTTTTAAGTGATAATATTAACAGTTTTGTTTTTTCACTCATGCTACATGGGTGTGTGTGTGTGTGTTCATTTCTATCTCAAAGAATTGACATGAATTTGGATCCATGTGGATATGCTTACCACTATATATTTATAATTATATTTTATCTCTTACATCTATAAATATATATTTACATATATCTAATATTTTAGTTTTATTCTTAATTTTACTTATTTTACAAACAATGAACCCAAATCAATCATGATTTTAGTTGTATGATCGTAATTAGCCTAAATTGAGATGTTACAAAACCTCAAAGGTGTTTTGATTACCCTTGGAGTAACTTCAAAGGATAACACTTTCTATGAATTTTCTTGTTGGATATGCATTTTATTATTGAAATATCAATTCATAAAGATGAAATATAGATATGAGCATATGAGTATAGAGTTTTTATATTCATTATTTATTTTATTCTTTACATATGGTGGAAGAAGGGGTTTTGAAAGGTACTCCAAACCTTGAAAACATAGGAGAACTACCAACCCTTAGTGGAAGCCAAAGGAGTTAGTAAACATAATCGCATATAGCATCCAACATCCATGTAGGGGTAGAACCACAACATCTAACAAAGCAAAATTTTCCAAAAATTAAAGGGTTCCAAATGATTTCCAAAAACCAACAATTTTTAAAATCCAACACCTATGCAAGGGCAGAAACATCGTATCCAACACCCAACACCCACACAGGGGTAACCAACAAAAAAATAAAAAGTTTATTATAGGAAATACAAATATACTAGGTAGTCCTAGGGCACAAATTACCCTTCACAATATTTAGAGATATCCTTCCTCAATCCAACAACTTGTTTCTCCTAGCCCCGACTCAGTAGGATCTTAATTTTCTCATCATAGGAGACTGTCGAACATAGAGAAGCAATATGAGAGTTCTAAAGGCTTATCACCATATTAATGATGGATTTTGAAACATTAGTCATGTCTTGGGATATTTGGACCCCTTTTACATGTTTGATCCCAGCCCCAAAAACTAGCTTCACTTTTTTATTTACTAGGATTGACTCCTCATAATCTAATTCCTCAATCATAATTTGGTTTTTTTGGGTTGTTTTGAAGAAGAACTCAAATTTTTGGACCACCTAGTATGAACCTCACTCCCACTAGAACCAATAAGAGGGGAGATACCTATTGTGGAGATTTCTTGCTTACCCTTTTTAACATATGTCATATCACAAGGATATCTAAAGTCACAACTAGTTTGTAGAATCTAGTGGATCTACATATTTGACCCATGAATAGATTATCAAAATGACTTTAGAAATACCAGGTCGAGTGAGGAAACTCCAGATAATGGGTTCGGATGTTTACCATTATAATCACCCATGTATTACCATATTCACTGATATTATAGTAGTTTTTTGTTATTTTTTACCAAACCAAGCAATATTAAAACCATCAAGACCAGAATGGTGCCATGTCCATTGGGTAGTCGTAGTAAATTTATATTTCTCATGAACTAAGAAAGGAATAGGAAAGAAGAACTAGTTCGTCCACATTCATTCAAATGATGTAATCAATGAAAATGATTAAACTAGCAAGGGAAAGCATCATCCACACATTCAGATCACTATAATATGTAAATAAGCCAAACACAGACCAAGAACACAAAAAATTCCAAGAATAGAGTTGGAGTTTGTATTCATATAAAATGATTTACATATGAACATCTCGACAAAATAATAGTTACAAAAGCACCCCCATTCGAATATCGTAATAGGGGGTTGTTTCTCTCCATCCTAAATGTAGTGATGTGAGAGTCTCCAACTCTAGTGCATCCATAGGAAATAATCTCAGCGAACAATTCTTCCTAGATAGTCCCTAGAAAATGGTAGAAGAAAGGTGAGGTAAGAAAGATAGGAAAACACTCAAAAAGGAAAATACGACTAACTTTTAGACACAGCTATACCTAGAATAAAATTTGCTTTCTTTGGGGTTTTATGAAAAATATCGTTGCTACAATGGTCTTCTATATATAGATCTAGATGCTTGAGTTGGGTCATAACTATTTTTTCATCGACCCTCCACCTGGCCTGATCTTCTTTCTCATACAAAAATGTGGTAGGAGAAAATGGATATGTGGCCCATGCATTTTTCCCTACAGGTGTTGTGGTTGTTGTTACATGCCATATTTTCTACTATCCTAAGTAGGTAGCTCTATTGTGCTTTGATCTGAAGCTTCCTTTGGCACGTTGGGCCCCACTCCATATTTTTCAAGGTTTTATAGGCTTTCATAAATATAAACCCATGTCTCATTGTGAAATATCAAGGTGAATGTTAGCAATTTGACATCCTGCATGATTTTATTTACCCATTCCTTGGACCATTCCATGGTGTTCTTAGTGAAGACACATAATCCACCATTTCCACCAAAGAGGTAAACTACTTTGTCAACTTTATGTTTTGACTGAAGTCAAAGTCTTGTATTTTATTAAAAACAAAATCCTTAATATCAGGGGTTTGGATAAATTCATCCAACATAAACCCATAGTCATTTAGCTCATTTTCTACCTCCTCTTCAGAGTTGGTGATCTCTTGGTCCCAATGAAGCCAATTTGGTTTGTTTTGTAGATAAATGAAAATCTTGGCATATTCTTCTATAAAGAAACAAATGGAACCATCTCTCAAAGTAACTACCCCTGTGCTGACTTCAACATTATTTTATTTGAAACTTTGGAACACAGGGTATATTAGGTTTACTCTCTAGTTAGCTTGCTGCAACAAGTCTTGTAGGATACCAACAGTATACCTAGAAGCATATATTATATAATATCACTGAGAGATCATCCATTTTCTCTAGTATCTTATTCTTCATCTCCTACTTGAACTCTTCAATGGTTCCAGAGAAATCGTTGGCTTGCATGGTGATAGCCTGAGGGAGAGTCGACATTTACTTCAACTGATATATCTCTACTTGTAATTATTGTACCTTGTTTTGTAACTGCTTTGCCTCTATGGCTTTGGCCTTTAAAACTACAACTTCCTTCTCCACTACTTTTACTACTTGCACTTGGGAGGCCATGTGTGATTTCATCATATCAACTGGGATAGCTTCTTTCATAATAACTCCCTTGTCGAGGTCAATCGTAGCTTCCTTTAGGATTGGTGGCATAGGGATGGTAAATGTGGTAGTGGAAACATCACATATTTATTTTTTTGCTATCCCCTTGGTCCTACTTACTCATTTACTAGGATATCTTTTCTCCTTCATGTCTTGTTTATGATCTTCTTCATTGGCTATGAACTGGAGTGAGTCCCTAATTATTAATAGTGTGAAGTTCTCCATATCTAAAGTAGTTGGCTTAGTCCTAATAATTTTCTTGGTGGGGGATTGTGAGGGACTTCATTCCTAAACTTCATGATCCCTGAGTATGCTTGATAGTCCTCCTGCTTCCTATATTTTATTCAAAGCTTTTGGAGGGACTGGATGTTCCTTTTGATTGATTACGAGGGTGGCATAGAACAACATGGATTGGATGTCTACCAAATTAGTTTGGTCAGATAGAGACATAAACACCTAGGTCGATGATGCAAAGCTTTGCACTTGTTATGGGGAGTAAGTGACTAACTGGTAATGGGAGAGCTAGATGATGAGGGGAATCTTGTCTTCTCCTATTGCACTTTGTCTACTATCTTCATCATGACTTCAAATAAGTTTGTATTCTGATGGACAACCTAAAAAGTGGGATCCTATAATTCTTTTGGGGGATCAACCGAGACCAAAGGGACCACCTTATGAACCAATGACCCTCTATGAAGCCTCAAATCAGAGCTATAACCTCCTACTACTTCTAATTTGTTGTGTGGCATATTATCCATTTTCTATACTAAATCTAATGACCATTTATTCTTGAGTACCTTTTGCATTTCATCCTCAAAATCATCCTCCTTGTGTGTGATATGCAATATGGAAAGCCTTGAAGAGATAGTTTGTCTATGATAACCATGAGGTGCATAGGGTCTCCAAGTTATTTCTTGAAAATAGTATGTGTCCATATTCCATATAGCTCGCAGTAAGGATAAGTAGCCCAGATATATGTAAGGGCCCATTATGCAGGGTATTGATAACCATGGAACTCCTTTTTTCTTTCTTATGGACTAGAATTTCACCTCTTCTACTATTTGCTTGGAAATATCCAGAATGGCTATGGAGGTTGGGTAATGTTTAGGCAATGCTTTTGGTGGTAACTTAGACCTGTACAACCTAATGTAAGAGTATTATTTTGTATAGAATAAATCACCTGCTTTGGCTTCATGAATGAATGTTCTCACCCCGACCCCAAACTTGTTAGGTCTTTCTCTGCATAGGCAAGTGTGGATCACAAGGAGAACATTATCAAAGAAGGTTGCATAGCTTGAGAATCCCTCTTGTATACATAATAATCTATCCTAGATCATGGCAACATAAAATCCTCCTATCTGAGCAATCAAGAACTGCTCCAATTTTCCTATAACTAAGTGAATAAAAAAGGAATAGTATGAGAAAGGGGGGATTTCTTCTTTATCTGTCAGTATAGCTTCCTATAATTCTGTCAACTCTTTGTCCATGTTGTCACTGATGACCTATTACCATAAATACATAGGCGTCTTATACATTTTTTTGCATTGAATTATTAGGAACATGACTTCCTTTGTAATATGTTCCAAATATTTTATGCCCAACATCAGGTTGATAATATCTAAATAATCTTATACTTAGGGATGGAGAATGAATTTAGGAATGGAGAAACTAGGAGGCATACACTTATTTCCTTTTAGGAGTATGCTCGAGAAGGAGGTCTTGAGTATGAAATTGAACTAGAGATAAAATGTTTGGAAGTCCAAAATTTTTGAGGTTGTGAAGATCTTGAATACCCTTCTGATTCTATCAACAATCAACCTAAACACCGCCTTATTCGTGTGGTCCATGATGGTCCTATTATTGGGATCATATGCTACCACCAACCATGATAGAAGGTCCAAGGAGTGGTAGACCTTAGGGGAATTTATTTTTCCAAGGTTGGTATCCCATTTGTTACATATAGGGCTTGGATCACCACTGACCCTCTGTGCCCTCATGAATAGACTCCTCAAAAGGGTAGGGTGTCATTGGTTATCCTCCTCTGTCATATCAAAATTATATATTTTTATGTTATCCACATCTTGTTTTTGACCTAGTGTGATATCCCTATTTGAACTAGGAAGATCAATTAATGCCTTGGGGTCTTTAGCCCTTCCTGCTCTTTTATTCACCAGTCAAGCCCCTATCAATTTCTTGATTTGAGCCTTCATGTCCATTACTCCTATTTTAGATGCGCTCATGGAAGCCATTAGTAGAATGGTGATACCTTTATGCCATGGTGTTCAGTATTCAATAGTTTAATTTCACCCCCTCAAATGATATCTAAAATGCACTCTACATACATGCATTGAATCCTCTTACGTCAACATCATGAGGGAATTCCGTCACCTTATTTTTAAAGTACCTGCATTAATATCATTAGATGGAGTATTTTTTCCTTATTTGTAGGAGGGGCCTTTTAGTTGTGCCATGAGGGATGGGAACACTAATTAATTCTCCACTATGTGTTGATTGTATGCCTCCCAGATATGTTTGATCGTATCTCAATCAGGTGGAATTAGGGCAACCCACGCATCTATTTTTATTGGCTCGAGTGAGGTGTGCTTTTGTAAGGAACATGTATTTAAGAAGGGGTGCACAAAATTTGTGCACCTTTAATTCACATGTGTGCTTAATAAGTAGTTGCATGACTCAGAGTAGGGCACTTTGAAGTTTGTGCACCTTTCAAACCTTTGTGCACTCCATAGGAAGTGGAGCACACTAACAAAAGCAGGGCGCACGGACTAGTGCACCCCTTGTGTACTCCACTTAGAGGTGGGGTACATGACCCAAAATTAGGGCATGGAGACTAGCACACCCCTTAAAAACCCTTGTATTCTCTACTAAGGGTGGGGCACACGACACGAAATGGGGGTACACAGACTAGAGTGCCCCTTGAAAACTTTCATGCAATTCGCTAAGGGTAGGATACACAATGCAAAAGCAGGGTGCACAGACTAGCATGCCCCTTGAAAACTTTGTGTACTCCACTTAGAGGTGGGATACATGACCCAAAAGTGGGGTTCACAGACTAGTGTACCCCTTGAAAACTTTGTGCACTCCACTTATAGGTGGGATGCATAACCCAAAAGTGGGGTGCACAATATAGCGCACCCCTTGAAAACTTTTGTGTGCTTCACTAAGGATGGGGTGCATGACATAAAAGTGGGACACACAGACTAGCACACCCATTGATAACTTCATGTACTCCACTTAGAGGTGGGGTGCATGACCCAAAAGTGCGGTGCACGAACTAGCGCACCTCTTTCAAAACTTCATGTGCTCCATAGGGGGTGAGGCACATGGCTCAAAAAAATGGAGCGCCCTAGAAAGTTAAATAGAACTCCAAAAACTAAATAGAAGGGGAAGTTGTTTAGAAAGATAACAATAACCATAACAGTGGGATTTGCACTAGATTTGTCACTCATGTTGCGATCATGGGAGGGGGTAGTCTCTTGGGACTGAGATTCACTCTCCTCGAACAGGTCAAGGGAAGCAACCACATTAGGGGTCAAAGTCAAGGATTTCAAAATATTATCACCCATTAAATATCTAGCCTTGGTAACATGCTCAGTAATTAATTTTAATAGAACTTTATGGATGAGGTCAAAAGTTTTACCTCTTTTGACCTAGTTCATCAATTTTTCAAGTGACTATAATAGAATGAAGGAATGTTCATGGTTCTCTTTATAGGAATTTTATCAAGAAACATGAGATGGTAGCTTCGATGAGATATTAGTTCTCATTTAAAATGAATAATTGCATGAAAATTAGGGCCACCTTATCCTAGATCTTCTTCAGAAAATCATATTTATAGCCATTCTAATATCTCACCAACTCTTCACCTTCACTCAAGAAGTTCTAGACTTATTTGACTAGGGAATTTTTATCTATGTTATTGCAAATCCCCATCAACCGGTAGACCAGTAACTTCTGTAATAAGATAAATTGAAATCTAAAAATTAATACTTATCACTCTTACCATCCCATTATGCTAGGTATAGGCAATATATCTCACCAGCTATAAATTATGGCCATTAAATTTCTCCAAACATTGTAGGATGCCCCTTTTTTTTAGAATTTTCTTTTAATCTTCATCAATAGCTAGGTGACTAGGTTCCAAAATTAAACAAGCAATATTAATATATCCTACTCTAAACTAGCACCACCCACCCCTAAAGACAAAATGGATCCTATCTCTTGTGATCCATACAAATTCCAAACTGCTTAATATCTCAAGGGACAGGGAGGAGGTCAAACATAAAAGATAATTTGAGGACTAGGGGAGGATCGACAAATAATGTCTGAACCACTTAAAAAATTTGTAATCCATCTCAATACTGATCATGAAAAAGGAAAAGGAATATAGGTAAGCCAAATCCTAAAATTAAGAGCCCTGATAGTACACATCAACTGATCAACCCCCACCATAGTAGTCTAAATATAGCCAATACGCAATAATAGAACATCATGAGACTCATATTGGGAGAAAAATAAATGAATGTAGATAAAAATTCTAGGAGCATCTACAAGAAGGCACCACCTAAGAACTTATTGTAACTATCACTTCAAACAAATTAAAAGGGTAATTATTAGTAAGAAAAGCCTATAGAACGATAATACTAAGACCACACAAGTCCCACCTATCTTCAAATCAGAGCATCAAGAGTACCACCTTAGAAAATGATAGCCCCTTTTGAGATCCCATGCTTGCCTAGATCCACTCCCCTTCCAAAAATAATATTTCCAAATATGGACCTTAATACCTATGATGTGGCATGCTCATTTTTTATTACTGATGATCTCACAACTTCAACCTAACTCTATTCCATGTTAGCTTCCTCCATGAGGGCAAGGATATTACCTTCAAAAGTATTTTTGGTGATCTATAATCCCTCCCCCTAAATTTAACCCATATGACCCCTTGAATCAACCCCACCAACGGTCTTTTTTATCCTTGATGGGATATAAATATTCCACTTACTTTGAATAACTCCTATCCACCTCATCCTCCTCCCTTGAAACCCTTTCCATGGATAAACTAGCTAACCTGATGTAAATTGAACTAGATCCTACTAATGAGGCATCATTAGAGCGATAAATAAGGTGCCAAGAATTTGAGAATTTAAAAAATTAAAAATAATGGTTCTAAGAGGACTTTCCCAAGTCAAAAGTTTAAAACTTGGGCCTTAAACTAAATTTACTCCTCTAGTGCAGACAATAGAGATTGTAGTGTAGAATATCCTCCACCAAAGGTACTGATCCTTAGACCCAAACAAATTATCTTCCACTCTCCAATATATAAATATCTTGATATAAATAATCTCTTTAGATGGTTAATTCTTCCTAGTTCAGCCATAGGTTTGCCAAGAAATTGATAAATTTATTACCTTCCCTATAAACATGTTTTACTACCACTTCTTCCAATGTCTGAATAATTCTTAAGGATTCAAAAATCATGTTGGAAATACAATATCTAGGAGGATGAGTTCCCTTCACTAGGTTGATAAATTTTTAGGGATTCACCTTCAATAATAAAATTTTTATTCCCAAAAAATTCAATATAGAGATCCCTTCAAAGAGGGCTTTGGCCTCGGCAAAGTGGCTACATTGAATACCCTTTTTTTTAAATGCCAAAAAAGGTTCAATTTTACAATTTCAAATAATACCCCTTGCTCCAATGCATCCAAGGTTATCCTTGTAGACCCCATCAAACTTGAGCTTGATACCCTAAAGGTGGTGGGTCCTAGATAATAAGGCCCCTCAAGGTAGGACTAAGTCAAGCTATAGGCCTAGGACCTGCATGGAACCCATATTCAAAATCTTCTTCCAAGCTATAAGACCCCTTCATCTCCATGGGTATAGAAGAGATGTTCTCAACAACAACCAATATGATTTTAGAATATATAGAGGTCACAAAATTGACCTTGTTAAAATACCACATGTTCCTTTCCTTTCAAATACATCATAATATGTGAGCCAAACTAAAGGACTAGAAAATATATACATGAGGAGAAAATAAAGGAGGATCTCATTGGGTGAGAAGATCTAAAACATGAAAGGGAGGAACTCAACATAAACCCATATAGGATAAAAAGGAAGAGAAAAACTCCCTAGTAAATGGGCATAGGATGAAAAGATGGTGGTAAGACTCAATCTCAATTCCACAAAAAAAATAATGATTAGGGATGATTAACCCATAATATTGGAGGCTATCCAATGTTAGGATTTTATTTTATATGGAGAGCCACATAAAAACATTAACCTTAGGATTTAGACCTTTACATCACACAAGGCAACTTGAGAACTAGGGGGACTAGGATCCTCCATCACAATATAGGTAGAATTAATTGAGAAGGATCCAAAACTTTCCATTTTCCAAAAGAAGACATCATCGTCCTTCGAAGACTTGATAACTTGGAATTTTAGATAGTGAGAGATATTATTTAGAGCATCCTTATTAGCTTTGGAATAGGTTTAGAATGGATAAATATTTATATCTCTTATTATTGTTAGTAGTTTCAATATAATCTACAACATTTGATCCAAATGTTCATCTATAAAAATGTCCAACCACTACCAGCTCTATATAGGCTTCCAATGGCAAGTCCATCAACCGGAGATCTACCTAGAATTTGATAAGAAGACCATTACCCACATTCCATATACATACATGATGATAGTGTTCTTGGATTTGATGATGTTAATCCAAAAGGCCAACCCAAAACTAGGGATATGATCTGATAAGAATCCATCCCCATTATTCAAGTATTTCACCCTTAAAATGTTCACCCATTCCACCTTGTCATTTTGAACTAGATTCCATCCTTTCTTGGCAATCAATGACTTATTTTTTTATCCCAATTTTCTAATACCTATTCCCTTATATTCTCTTCTACTATAGATTTGATCCTAGGAAACCAAGTGGAATATATTTTTCCCTTGGATCTAGACCAAAGGAATGACTTTTGGGTATGTTCGGTTCTCTGCAAGATTTTACTAGGAATTTTAAAGATGGACATGAAGTATAGTAGGATATTTTGGAGAGTATATTTAACCAGTAATACCTTTCTAGCTTGACTTTTAAAGGCTCCTTTCCAACTGGCCAACTTGTGTTGTACCCTTTCAATTATTGATTACCAAAGAGATGTCTTGCTACCTTTAAATAGGGGTAGACCAAGATAGACTAAGGGGATCTCAACTATCTCATAGCCCAGAGCAAGGGCTATATTTTGTTTTCTCATAGTTGGATGTTAATGAATAATATCTTACTCTTGAGATAGTTAACTATTTGGTTTGCTAATTTTTAAAGGAGATCAAAATATCCTTGATAGCATGGGCTTGGGGGATTGAGGTAAGGAAGGAGAGGAGAGTAGCATTGGAAAACTAATTATGAGAGATCAGTTCCACACTTAGGACCTATTTAATACCTATAATAGCAAAAGTGGCCTTAATAGTCCTACCCAAATCCTCTACTATCAAGATAAATATGTAGGAAGAGAGGGTCTCCTTGATGGATTCCTCTGTAATTATGGAAGTAACCATTTGAGAAACCATTTATAAGGACCAAGAATTTGTTAGAAGATATATAAGCTTTGATTAGAGCTAGCCACTTCCTATAAAATCTAAAACTACTTAGAACCTTAAGGAGGAAGTCCCACGAGACCTTGTCATAGGCTTTATTCATATCAAATTTAAGTAAATCTCCTCATATTTCAATTTTACGTGAATGGATAAGTTGATGGACTAAGATAACACCATCCAATATCTTCTTACCTGCAAAAAAACCACTCTAATCATGGTCAATTAGTATAGTGAGGAGGGGCTTGATCCTAGTAGCCAAATATTTGGTTAATATTTTAAAAATAATATTACAAAGGCTAATTGGGTGGAAGTCCTTGAACTCTTTATCCCTAGCTAATTTAGGAATAAGGGCTAGAAAGGTGGAGTTGACATCACAAGGGATAACCCCCATTATTTGGATTTCCCACAATGCATCTCCAACCTCCTTACCCAAGATTTACCAAATTTTTTGAAAGAACATAGAGGGGAATTCATTCGAACCTAGGGCCTTAAGGCCTTCCATGAAAAGAAATGTTTTCCTAATTTCATCATCCTTAAGAAGGCTAATAAGGATAAGGTTCATGTCCTCTGAAACTAGGTATAAGATATTCTAGAGAAGATTTACCTCAACAACACTGTATCCCACATCCATCTCAGAGAGAAGAGATTGAAAGAAAGAAATCACCTCTAACCTAATTTCTAAAATATCCCCTATTTTAGAGCCATCTACTTTGATTTTTTTCCTAATTCTATTATAAGTTCTATGTATTAGGGTAGAGGTGTGAAAGAAGTTAGTGTTCCTATCCCTATAATTGAGCCAAATGGATATAGAATTTTACTCCATAGGACCTCCTCTTTGCCTAGGACATTGTGAAACTTAGCTAAAACTCTTCTTTCCTCTAATCTATCTTCTTGAGATGCGTTTCCCAATTCCATGAAATATTGGATCACCTTTAATTTATTTTTAAAGCCAATTTTATTTTTTTGGATATCCCAAAAATAGATTTGTTCCAACCTTTAAGGTTGGTTTTGTTGAGCCTAATCTTAGAGGCCACCTAATTAAGTAAAGAACTAGTGAATCTAGTAGTCCACCACTCTCTTATTATTCCTTCCAACTCTAGATGGGGAAGCCACATTGCTTCAAATATGAATGGCCTAGGGAAGAAAGGAGCATTTACAACATTTTAAAATAGGAGAGGGTTGTGATCAGACCCCACCTTAGGGAGAGAACTAAGGTAAGCATCACCAAACATCGAAAGAGCCTCTTTTGAGATAAAATTTTTATCTAATCTTAGTTGGATATTTTGTGACCCTAAATGTCCATTACTCCAAGTATATCTAGAACCTTTCAATTCTAGGTCCATAAGTTCCTAATCATTGACAAAAGTAGTGAATTCTTCTATACCTCTAGTGATCATCATGTCACCCCCATTCTTATTCAATTGGAATAAAGGAGAGTTGAAGTATCCCGCAAGGGTCCATGTCTCATTCTTAAAAAATTCTCACATGGTATTGAGTGAGTTCCAAAGAAGGTTCTTATTGATTATGGATTTGGGGGCATATATGTTTGAAAAATTTCATCTACATCCATAATCCTTAAAACCAAATAAAATGTTGATAATTATATTTGTGATTATTAGGATTTACCTAGTGATCTTATTAGGGTCCCAAAAATATAGGAGACCACCCTAAGCCCCTTGAGCCAATTTAGCAGTAAACTTTGATTATTTCTAGACCACCTTTCTGACACAATATGCTCTACAACTTTCCATATTAGTATCTTGGATAAGAATAATATCATGATGAACCTCCTTTCTAAGAGAGGCCTCTATTTGGAAGCCCCATTGAGATCTCTATTGTTCCAAGATAAAATTCTCATTTATGAGGTTTGGGAAATTTCTTACCTCCATTATCCTGGGTGGTATGGTTGGATATTTCAATATTAAGTTGTTTCCCCCCAATTTCTTGATGGTATTTATTTTTAATAGAGCTTGAAAACCATCAACCACCAATACTTCCATATCCTAAGAATGTCAAGATTTATTGGAGGGCTTACCCACCTTGTGATCCACACTGATGTTGATTCCTTTTTTATAACTTCTAGTATTGGGAGGGGACCCTATCATAGAACCATTTGAGTGACCTCCTATTGGAGATAGGGAAGCCTAATGGAGTGGGTCCTTAAAGAGTTTGTATTTTGGTGGGTTAGATTTTGGATCTAGAAAATCAAATGGGTTTTGTAATAAAATAAGGGAAATAGAGGATCCAAGCATGGATCCTAAGGAACTAACCTGAGCCTTCAAATGGTCCTACTTGTTTTTTATGGAATCCTAGGTAGGACTTCCATGCAGATCTTTGTTCTCCATCAAGAGGATTTCCTTTAGATATGGAGGAGATTCACTTGGCTCAACACCAACGAAATATTGACCAAGAGATGCTAGAGCCTCAATATTACTAGTTAGAGCTTCATATTTATAGAGGATCTTCTCAAAATTTGATGGGCCTACATCCACTTTGCCCTCAAAAATTTTCTCAAGATCATTCTTCATTGAGTGGATTCTAGAAGGTTTATCACACCAACTTTTACTCTTCTTATTATGAGCAATATTTTTTAAGGGGCACTGGGGCACCAAATTATCTACCTTACTAGAAATGGAGCATCAAATGGGTCTATTTTCATACTCTATGGGTTGAACCCATGTACCAACATCTAATACAAGTTTAATATATACTGGAAGATCAACCTTTGTGTTAGCCATAATGCACATTCTCATGAAGACCATTCTAGTATTTACCCTAGTCATCGATTCAATTAGGATAAGGTCATTGATTGTCTTAGACACCCCTCTTAGGATATCCTCATGTCAATGATGATATAGAAGGCCAGATATTCTAACCCATAAGAGATCTATGGTTCATGTTTTGGGTATTTAAATTCAAATCATGTCCCCATTTACGTAGGAACAAACCTCTTTTGCTATAAAGCCATGGACCTTCACCCAAAATGCATTTTGAATCCTCTTCATAATTTATCTTGATGATGAAAAATGCGTTTGGGACTGCCATGATTTCCAATGATCCAAGGGGCATCCATTTTGTGAGAGCATAATGTATGATAGAATTCAAATTGGGTTTACTACCCTAAAATTTTCCCACTAGGTTCCATGAACCCTCATCCATGGTTAAAGTAGTAGGCTTGTTGGGAATGCACAATTCAGCCCATATGGTATTAAGATCAAATAGTAATTTTGACCTACCAAATTTAAAATATTTGGTATCCATTGTATCAAAGGACTTCCCTGCATCGAAGGGGTGTCCCATATGAATGGCCCCACATTCCAACTCACCTAAAACCAACATGTGAACCTCCAAGTGGACTGCACATCTAAAACTAGTCCCATTTCTAAGTGGAAATACAACATCTAATCCTTCCATAGATAGCACCACCTCAAGAACCTCTCTATCCATCACCTGCTCCTTCCCACTTGCTTGCTTCTTCCCACTCACCTACTACTTCCTGCTTGCACTCATTTCATTTTTTTTGCCATATCTTCTACTTTTCATCAACATTCACATCATAAACACACTATTTCCTCTTTGCATAGCACAAAATTCTTGAATTACCTTAATATTACCATTCAACCTTCACTAGTCTATGGGAATATGAAATTCAACTTATAAGAAAATTTTTTATTAGACTATAATGCATATATACTTAGTAGAAAGAGCCAATAACTACAAAGCATAAATAATATTTCCAATTAGAAAATATACTTGTGTGAAGGTGTAACCTTTTTAAAAGTAATTATACATATACATTGGCATAATAATTTATTGTAGAATAGAAATGTAAGTGTTATAATCACCCATTGAAACAAAATTCCATCACATTATTATTGTTAATATTATGTCATATGACATCTTCATATTATGGATATGAAGGTTAACATATTCACCTTATGGTTACAAAGGTTATACAAAGTTAAAATACAGTTGTAAATCCTAACTTCATACCTTCATGATTACACATGTACCTATACTTCTATAATATAAATGCAAAGGTAGATTATATTGTTCAAATATATTCTATGCAAGAGGATCAAGAAGATGGAGCGGAGTAACGAGAAGAGTGGAACGGGAAGGAAACCAATTTTTCAAATTTTTGGAACAGGAAAGGATGGTAGCAAGGTAGGCGCACAGGATGGCAGCAAGGATCAGGATGGTAGTAAGGAAGATAGTGCTGAAGCAGAGGATGGACGGCCAGGAATGGCCAAATTCCATGAACAGTCTAAAGTTTTTTTGGGGGAGGAACCACCCGACACTGGGCCCCCTTCCCAACACCCAAAGGGACCCACTTTTGTTCCTACCAAGGGAATCTCCTTTGCAAGTGTTGTTTCCAATGAAGGAAGCTGCACTCACAAGCTTCCCTCAACTACCATCATTCCTGATGGGTAAAATATTCTTATCCCTAATTGTATAGCTGATAACTATCTCTCAATGGAAAAGTATACCCTAGTGGGAAAGTTTGTTGGGGGAAGGTCGGATATGGAAACTATCCATAGATGGGCCTTTGCCAAATGGAAAACCCTAGGAAATATGGAGATCACAACTCTCTCCAGAGGATTCTTTGCAATAATATTGAGCAACCATGATGACACCAGCCACATCCTCACTGGGGGTCCTTGGTTCCTTGGCTGCAAGAGCCTATTCCTGCAGAGGTGGGACCTGGATTTTGATCCTAAAACTCAGGATATCAACTATACCCCCATTTGGGTTCGTATCCCAAATATCCCCTTTCACCTCTGGCATGATGATATCCTCCATTCTATTGCAAAATTCATAGGGGACCTAGTAGCTATTGACCCTGTTACCCAAGCTCGCAAGCGCATGAATGTCACCAGAATTTGTGTCAATGCCAATCTAGCTTCGGAGCTTCCCACCTATGTCAACCTGAAGCATGAATCCAAATCCTACTATAGGAAACAACCCCTAGAATATGAGAATAAGTCTACTTTCTATGTTGAATTCCAAACCTAGGGGCATCTCAGGATCTAGTGCCCTAACCTCAGATCTCAACTCATCAAGGAAAAGGAACAGTGATAGGAAGAAAGTGCACCTGATATTCAAGGAGCCCCTATAGGTTAGAACAAAGGAAACAGAAACCCTCAAAACAATGGCTACTTCAAATAGCCCAAGAAATGGTAGAACCAAATCCAGTCAGGAAAAGGACCTTACCAACAACAAAGGTCATCAAAATCTCAAGGTGTCCCACACCCTCACAAAGGCAAGGAAATTGCCACCTCACAGATGAATCCAAGTCAAGAAAAAGTAAGTTCCCCTCTTGCTTTCTCCAATAAGTTTGGTATCCTAGGAGACTCTGATTTAATGCTAGAGGAAAATGATAATACTTTTGTTCCAAATCCCCACCCCGAGGAAGTCCAAAAAGGTGCCCCAAAAGATCCTGAGAGTTTTCCTATCCCAAATCCCCTTTTTGAAGGAATCCAGATCCCCCTTTCAAGACTAGGCCAATCCTTTCCCCCTGAAGACCTAAACATTGACCTGAGTTTTGTTGATTCCCCCTCTAAGTCAAGACCCTCTCATAGTCCTTGTGATGACCCTAAGACTCTCCTTCAAGAAAGCCTTGATAAGATCCCTAAAAATCTAGTGGTGGATATGATGTGTCCTCATCCAAATCAGAGCAGTGCCAGACCCTCTAGCCCTGTCCTTGAGCAGATTATTCCTTAAAAATTCAGCCCCAAGCAAACCCGGAGCTCCACCAAGTCACCCATTGACTGTGGTAGTGATAAAAAAGAGGAAGGATCTCCAAATATGAGCAATGGAAGAGAGGAATTGCAGATGACATTGCCAATGGTATTCAGAAGACCCTTTTTCCTATTGTTACCTCTCAACCTAGAGAGGAGACCAAAAGTTCCAAACCCCCCCAACCTCAAGGAAGGGGAGGTAGAAAGGCATCCAAACCTTCTAAATGAAGATCCTCTCATGGAATGTGAGAGGCCTAAATGGGCCTGCCAAATAGAGACTTGTCAAATCAATGAGAAGAGACTTAAAGCCCTCAATTTTCATCATGCAGGAAACTAAAATTGATGCAAATAATTCCTTAACCATAGCTAATATGATCTAGAAAAAGGTAGATGTAGTGTTTAGCCATGCTAGTGGATCCTCTGGAGGCCTCATGTGTCTCTGGGATAAGAAAAAAGTTGAAGGCAGATTAATTCATTCTAGTGACAGGATTTTAAGTGTGCTATTCCATGATAGGTGCAACAATTTCTCCTGGATCCTCACTAACATCTATGCTCCTAATACTATATCTGGAAGAGCCCAACTATGGGATTCCCTAAGTAGAATAAAGGACTCTTTCCAAAATATCCCTTGGATCATTGCAGGAGATTTCAATACCTCCCTCTACCTCTCAGATAAAAAAGGAGGTACTGAGGCCCCGAACAAAAGCATGGAGGATTTCAATGACTTTGTCAACTCCAACAATCTCATGGATGTAAAACTCAAGAATGCAAAGTTCACCTGGAGCAATAGAAGAATAGGAAATCAACATATTCAAGTCAAGTTAGATAGAGTTTTTCTCTCCCAAGAAGCAGTTCAGATGTTTGGTGATGCTTGTCTTCATCCTTTACCTAAAATAGGGTCAGATCATAACCCTCTTATGCTTGAAATCGACAAATCCAACCCCTACAGAAGACCTTTCAGATTTGAGGCTATGTGGATACATCATCCAGATTTAAGGCATAGGGTTTCCCAATGCTGGCAACAAAATGTTCAGGGAAGACCATCCTTCAAACTTGCCCAGAAGCTCAAAATCCTTAAAGAAGAACTAAAAATATGGAATAAATAAGTCTTCAACAACCTATTTTCCAATAAGAAATCTCTCAAAGATAGACTTGAAAATATAGAAAATAAAATTCAAAGTGGGCAGATTGATGAACAAATAAGGACAGAAGAAAAATTAATCCTTTCTGAATTCCACAATGTCCTTGCTTGTGAAGAATCCTTCTGGTGGTAGAAATCTAGAGCTTTATGGCTCAAAGAGGGAGATTCAAACACTAATTTTTTCCATGTTTCCACTCTGAGGAACAGAAGCAACAATAGAATTAAAGCTTTGGTGAAAAGTGATGGTACTTCTACCATGGATATTGAGGAAATTAGAGATGAGGTAGTTTCATACTTCAGATCTCTCCTTGAAGATGATAATTCTTGTTCTGATTCTGCTCAAGCTTCCATGCTCCATCATATCCCTTGTTCCATTTTAGACAATGTTAATTCCAGCTTAATTGCACCCTTTAAAGATGAAGAGATCAAGTCTGCCCTTTTTTCCATGCATCCTGATAAAGCTCTTAGACCTGATGGCTTTCCTCCCAGGTTCTTCCAAACCTTCTGGGACATTGTGGGTTCTGATGTGTGTATGGCCATAAGAGAATTTCAGTCATCCAAAAGAATTTTGTGAGGCTTCAATTCCACTTTCATTGCCCTTATTCCTAAAAATTCCACTGCTAAATCCTTGTCTGACTTTAGACCCATTAGCCTTTGTAATGTTGCTTATAAAATCTTGACCAAAATCATGGCTAATAGGATGAAAAGTGTCATGCCAAGTATCATTGATCCTTGCCAAGGTAGCTCTATCCAAGGTAGATCAATCCTAGATGGTGTCATTTCCATCCATGAAGCCCTGCATTCTACCTCTAAAACCAAAAAGGCTACCTTTGTTCTCAAACTTGACATGAATAAGGCTTACGATAGAGTAAACTAGAACTTCCTTCTAGCCATCTTGCTTAAATTTGGATTCCATCCTGAGTGGATTGAGCTAATCAAAGTGTGCATTTCTTCGCCTTGGTTTTCAGTTCTCATCAACGGATCCACAATAGGATATTTCCAGAGCAGTAGAGGTCTAAGGCAAGGGGATCCTATTTCCCCCTTCTATTTATCATTGTTGCTGAAGCCTTAGGAAAGACCATCCAAGAAGCTTGTAGAATAGGCCTCCTATCAGGAATTAAAGCCTCCTCCCAAACTAATCCTATTTCTCACCAACAATTCATGGATGACACCATCTTATCTACTAATGCTTCCATTTTTGAGGTACAGGTTATCAAGTTCATTCTCAAGCTGTATGAAGCAGCTATTGGATAAAAAGTGAATTTCAATAAGAGAAAACTATATTTCCTCAATACACCGGCCCAAAGACAAAATAAGATTGCCAGAATCCTTGAATGCTTTGTGGCTATCCTCCCAACCACTTACCTGGGTCTCCCACTTTTTTGTGGTCAACCTACTGCATCTATGTGGAACAATGTCATAGAAAGGATCCAAAAGAAACTTGTAGGGTGGAAGGGCAACCTACTATCCCAAGATGCTAAAAGTACCCTCACGTTAGCCTCCCTTCAAAGTATTCCTATGTACTTCCTTTCTATTTTTAAAGCCCCTATCATAGTGTACCACAAAATTGAACAGATTCAAAAAAAATCTTGTGGTCTGGAACTGAAAACAAGCAACGATTGCACCTTGTCACTTGGGATAAAGTGTGTAGACCTAAGGATAGAGGAGGAATTGGGCTTAGGAGGATTCAATCCCTAAACATAGCCTTGATGGCCAAACAATCCTGGTGTCTAGTTACTAACACCAAGAATGAGTGGACATCCATTGTCCAAAGGAAATATCTACAAGGAGCCAACTTCTTCAGTGATGCAGCCCCCACAAGAGGATCCACTTTCTAGAATTCCATCATAAGTACCAGGTCACTTCTGAAGAAAGGTTTAATATGGAAACTTGGGGATGGAAGTGAAATAGAATTCTAGAATGACAAATGGATTTCATAAAAACCTCTCATTGAAGATCCTATTATGTCCAGACTAAAAGCCTATACAGACTTCAGGATAGGACACAAAGTCTCTGACTTCCTTGAAGTTCAGAATAATACCATCAAATGGAAAGTTATCAGATGTACTACCCATCCTTCTAAATCCACCAGGTTGAATTCCCTCCTACACTCCACTATCATCCCTCCCATTAATTCTAATGACACCCTTATTTGGGAGCCTTCAGAGAGTGGAGAATTTACTATCAAGTCTGCTTATAAACTTCTTCTTGAAATTGAGGATATCATGTTGCCTTTTAACCTTGTCTGGATTAAGTCCCTTATCCCCAAGGTGTCTTTCTTTTCTTGGCTCACCATTCAAGAGAGGATCCTGACTATTGACAACTTGATTAAAAAAGGCATCACCATCCCCAATAGGTGCACCCTTTGCTTAGCAGCTTGGGAATCCCCATCTCACATCTTCCTCCATTGCCCCTATTCCTCATCCATCCTCGATTCCATATTCCAATCCTTCCACATCCTATGGGCTAAACCTTACTCCATCATCGACCTCTTTCTCCAATGGCCTAGCCCCTTCCATAACCCTCACCTCAAATTCCTCTGGAAAATGTGCCTTCACCACTTCCTTTGGCAAGTGTGGCTTGAGAGAAACCTCAGAGTCTTCTCCCAGTGCCCATCTATCCCAGAGCTTACCTTCAATAGGATCCTAGCCTATGCCAAAGAAAATGCTTCCCTTATCCCCCCTTCCCCCAAGCCTACTTCCAGGTTTGAGCTCACTGTGAGTAGATCCCTTGCCCTATCCTTGGAGGACTTTCATCCCTCCACTAATATCATAATCAATTCCAAGTGGATTCCTCCACCGATAGGGTGGTTCAAACTAAATTTTTATGGGGCCATGAAAGGAAACCCAAGAAAAGTAGGAGTAGGAGGTATCCTCAAAAATCATCAAGGAGAAGTCATCCTCACCTTTGCTGAGGGATTGGGGGACCAGACCAATCATGTTGTAGAGGCAAAAAGCATGTGGAGAGGTCTTTCCCTTGCTAAGAACTTTCCCAATAGGTTAATCATCGAAGGAGATTCCCTCAATATCATCAATTACCTCAAGAACAATAGCAATCCTTCCTGGAGAGTCAGGGATTACATTGAAGGTGCTAGGAACTTGATCCTTGACATGCAAGAAGTCATATTCCAACATGCTTATAGAGAAGCAAATGGAGCTACGGATAGATTGGCTAACCTTGGAGTCCACACGCCCAACATTCTGACCTGGAATGATGACATACCTGATGAAGTCCATGCCATTGTGGAATAGGAAAAACCTCAAGGTGATAATCCTAATGGTCTTCCTCATGAGGATGTGTTCCTCCAGGACCCTCATCCTGTGTCACATGCATAACAATAGAAGTGGAAGGAGGATGCCCACATGGATAGTGAATACTCCACCTAAGCACCAAAAAAGTGGGCATCACATGATCTTCATTATGATTGGGCATCTATCCATGCAGACCCTTTTCCACTGCCAAAAGGTCATGCTTGTCTGGTCTGATTTCTTGGAAATGTACACTAACAACTTTTTCAATTTATGGCAATCAATGTCAACTGTGTGCAGAGACCTAGGTGGTGCTTCCAATTCCAATGAGAAGATGTTTCACGAAGGCACCCTTTTCAATTACTTCAACTATCCTTTGCATTGGCAATGGCACCATATAAACATTGGGCCAAGTAATATCCAAACCCAAGATAGAGATGCAACCCTAAAAAGGTAGATTACCATAGGTTGTGTGAGGGGGATGTGGCACTCCCGAAGGAAAGGAAAGGATGGCAATGGTCACTTTTTCAATATCATGCCCTGGAACATGAAGCATACCCACCGGGAAGATCATGGTAGCATTGGTGATGGAGGTGATTATTCCAGAAACATCCTGCTTGACTCTAGAACCAATCATTGCCAAGATCCAAAGATCATCATTTTCAACCCTTCATTTCTCCTCGTTCACCATCCCTATCCTAGCAATCATTTCCAAAAAAATATTGAGTTTTCCAATCCCTAGTGTCAAATTTGATTTGCGTCACTGATATCATTAATGGCAACCTCCAGGAATTGGGGCTTTTTCCTCAAGATTTCATCCATAAATCCACCATTAGCACCCCTCACACTTCCATCCCATGCAAAGCCATCATCCTTCCTTTGCTGGTCGTCTTCCCTCCTCACTGGTGCAGTAAGCCCATCGACCCTCAGGCCTCTACTATTCCTTCTAGTCCTTTCCCCAACCCTCACCACCAATTCACCATGAGTTTCATCGAGCCCAACAAAGTTGAATGTGATGCCCTAGCTGAGAGAATCCTCATTGAGTGCCACTTCTTTCCCTTCCTCCACATGTTCACTAGTGAGGAGCTCGACATCACCATGGCATTTCTAGAATCCTGGGATAACAACTCTATTACGGTTTGTGGGAGAATTTTCTGCGTGGATGTCAACCTCTTGTCCATGATTACTAGCTAGGCTATGAAAGGATGCTCAATCCATAGATAGAAGCACAACTGGGAGGTGGAACTCAAGGAGTTCAAGGATAATGAAAGGATCTACAAAGGAGCAAAGCAAGGTATCTATAGGAGTGATCTCAACACCCCCTGGAATGACGTGATGAAGCCAGTCATGGAGTTCATCACTGTCGATGACCCAGAAAAAGTGCTCTGTACTTATCATTTGGCCTTCGTGAACCACTTTCATGATATTAATCCCATAAACATCCCCCAGTTTTTTCTCAATTCCATAAACTATTCAATTACATCCTGTAGGAATAAGAAAGGCCATGACCTCCCTTTCCATCAAGGAATGTTCAAGGTTATCTACACCTATGTCCTAGCTCTCAGCCCTAAGGCCAACCCGAGCATCCCTAGCCTAGCCGCCAAACCTGCTGGGCCTTCTGCCCACCTATCCCTTGCAGAAATAAAGAGGAAGGCCATTGAAGCTATCATAGAGCTGAAGGTGAGGAAGAGCATTAGCTTTGAAAGTATGGAAGGGCCCGTAAGGAAATTTGCTCACCTTCAAAATTAGGCGATGAGAGGTAGCAAGAAGATAATTGACATTAAGATTGATGATGAAGAGGCGGATGATGAGGTGAAGCAGTTGAAAGAGTTCATAATCTCCACCACAATAGGCATGATGAATTCCATGGTTAATTCGATCATTGATCTTAGGGAAGGCCTTCAGAAGCTTTTCTTCGGAGGTCAGAGTGGCCAGGAGGTTGACGACGGGTCTGAAGTGGAGGACGTGGTTACCATCAAAGAGGAGCCTAAGGACCCTGTTAAAGGTGACACTAAGGATGAGGACAAGATTTCCACTAAGGAATGATCTCCTTAGTTTCTTATGTTTTGCTTCTACGGCTACCCTACGTGGAGCCTGCTTCTTTTTTCTAAGTTGTTTATGTTTTGTTCCCATGGCTACCCTACGTGGAGCCTATTTCTTTTTGCTATGTGGGCTGATCTTCTTAGGCAGTGTCCTTTTTCTTCCTCTTTCCTTATGTCTGAGGCTGTGTCCTCTGGTTTGCTCTTTTCTATTTTAGGCTCAGGGCTATGTCCCTTGTTGATAATCCTCTCTGTTTACAGCAAGTATGGTTGTTTTTGTAACAAGGTTTTGGGATCCTTAAAACCCGTCTAGTAATGCAATCCTTTAACTTAAATATATATATATATATATATATATATATATATATATATATATATATATATATATATATATATATATATATTCTATGCATATAATATTTAGAAATAATAAATTAGGATAATATCATAATGAATCTTTGAATTGTGAAGGCGATCCAATAGCTGAGGAGTAGAAGACACCTCTTAGAGTTCATGAAAGTATGTTACCATTGGAGAATTTAAAAAGTAGTAGATTCAAGTTCAAGTTAGGAGAAGACCTTAAAAATTAGAGAAGAAAATTTTCTTCCCTTTTATTCTTATTTATATTTATAGGTATTGCAAGAATTTATTTAACCTCAAAGGAGTCATAAATCCATCTAAAAAGTATCCAATTTATGCTAGAAAAGTTTCCATCATGATATTGATTCTTATTATAAAAACAAAAGTGATGTTATTTAGTGCAAGAAATGTGCCATCTAAAAAATGATGAGCCATTTGGAGCATTGCACTATAGCTTGAACATGTTGACAATTATCCTCTTTGTATCTTCTTACCCTAGTTCATGTCAGGGTTATGCATAAGGGGTTGGACTCAAAATGTACTTATAGAAAAAATGCCAAATTCTAATCAAAATCAAGGTGAATCATGGAGAATCCTAAGAAAATCAAATTGAGCATACTCAAACCAAAATTTGGGGTATTTGAAGCCCTAAAATGTAAGATCATATTTGGGGCCACTTTTGACCTATTAAATCATCTTATAACTTCATAAAAATACCACCATTATATCAGGCTTGAAAAGATCTTTCCAATGAGTACAAATATGCCTATGTTTGGATATATATTGTGGTGAATTGACCCTAAGAAAAAATTGGTCTTGAAAATTTTAGGCAAATGGGCTGATGTTGAGGGTCCTCATATTCACCAATTTCCAATTTTAAAAATCCTAATATTCACTCAATTGGTAAATATTCACCATTATGCATAACCCTGGTTCATTTTGAATATGCATAGGGGTAGAGAAAGATAAATATCATGTGAATTGGACTGCATAATATTATTATTTAGAAAATATTACAATATAAAGTTACTATCTAGAAGAATCATATGAAGTTGTTGGCTCCAGGAGTATTCTAATGTTGCCATTTATAGCTATCATATACTACTACCATATGTATTTGTCATCTAAAATTTCCATCTAGAGCTATCATTTGGAGTTACCATCTAGAGCTACTATTTGGAGTTATTGTCTAGATTTGCCATCTAGAGATACCAACAAGATCTATCATCTACAACTACTGTCTGGAGTTATTTTCTAGAGTTTCCATCTAGAGATACCAACTAGATCTATCTTCTAGAGTTACTATATAGGTTTACTATCTATAGATACCCTCTAAAGTGGAGCTATCATATCAAGATATTATTGTCTAAAGATAATGCCATGTAGGAGTCATTTAGAAAAAAGGCCATCTAAAGATGCATGAGGGTTCTCTATTGTGAAGTTGTGATATAATATACACATGGGTCATCTAAGGGTTTTGCTACAAATCAAACAAAAACATGTTACCTATAGTTTATTGGGAGGAAATTTCTATGTGTGATATGCTACATGTAAAGAATACATAGTCTAAAAATGGTAAGGGATCAACAATATATTTAAACAAACAAATAAAAGAAAAAATCCCTCATGCTCCATGTGAAGACTCTTCGAACTCTTTAAAAAATATTTTTATTTTTATTGTTATTCAATACAAGTGATAAGATTGTGACTTAGAATTTTGTATTACACTAGATTTTTGATGGAATTTTCCTTATTTATTCATGTTGAAGGGAGAATAACTAAAATCCCTACACTTTATTTTTTGCACAGGACCCTATTGTTTTCTCATAGTTAGAGGTATTGATCATTACATGAGCATATGCTTATATATACTTGATGGAAAGAATAGTACTTTTTTGTAGTTTTGTGAATATTTTTCATGGCTATTAATGACCTAAATATGCCATTATCCAATTGATGGATTTTGAAATATGATAACTATTTTTTATGCAAGACAAAGTGGAATATTTACCTAGAGTTTGAAGACTTATGAGGAGTGGTATATGGAACTATACAAATACATGTTACTAACATAGATGAACAATAAAAACTTGATAAATTTTATTATCAAACAAGATTAATTATAATTTTTTATGTGATTGATGAAATTTAATCATATATCTGTGATCCAAAAAGGATGCCTAGGATAATCTGATTATGGTGTTTAAGTTCAATAATTGGAATAAAATCCTACACCTACACAACCAATTTTATTGTCTAAATATGACAATTGATGAGAATCTAGAAGGATTTCTATTATTTATTCTTGAGTTATAAAGCTTGATACAAGGATTAGGTAAAATAATTAGTGATGATGTGCTTGTTACAATAGTGCTACATGCATCACCACCAATATTTATCATTTTGGTAACAACTCTGAATGTGACAAATTAGAGTTCCATTTTGAGACTTGTAAATTTTATTCAGCAAGGGGAAGTGATTTGAGATATGAATACTAAATATAAAAATGCTTTGCTCATTCACCAAAAATAAATAAAACAATATAGTCAAATAAAGGTGGTAGACCCCCAAAAAATCACTAGAACTAAAAAAGACAAAGGACAAAAGGAAAAACAATAACATCAAGGACAAAGAAATATTAAATTTTTTTATCTAGGGAAAACTATGACACATCCCTTAGGAGTGTTGGTACAATACATTCTCACAAGGATCATCCAAAAATAAACCATATAATTTATCAGGAGGCATGCCAAATAAATCTCATTGGAAAAGGAGGAATCCATATCAATGACAACATGACAATGTAACTAAGGATGTTGATTTTGATGTAGAAGGACAAACTATTTATGTAGAATTTAATCTCTTCATGTTGTTTTAAAATTAAATATAATTTGGTAAGTTGATTCAAGAGCTACCAGACACATGAAAATCCAAAAGAAATGGTTTATTAACCTTAACCACTTATATTACCATGTGTAAGTAACACTTGGAAATAATTCAATATACACCATTGCTAGAATCCATAATGTTCCATTGCATCTTTGAGAGCATATTTATCACCTCACTCAATTTATCTGTGTGTGGAATCATAAAACTTGCTTATAATGAATCAATTATTTGATCATAATTTGCATGTTTAATTTTTTTAAATGAGTGTAAAGAAACTCTATCTCATCAAATAGAAATATAGAGGTTTGATTATAATTGCTTGTACTTCTGACATGGGAAATATGTTTTAGCTTGTAGGTGTAATATGAGACAACCAAGCATTGTTAGTAAAAGTAGAGGGATTTGACTCACTATGATGTAGGTCACTTGGAAATCTAAGTTTTTTCCTTTTGAATTAAGTCCTACATCATGGAATGGTACATGGACTTCAATATTTGATGAATCCTCATGACCTTTATATGAGGTTTAAGTCAAAAAGTATCACGAAGGTCCATTAACCTCAAGCAACTAGAAAGTCACTAGTCCACTTGACCTAGTGCATACTAATATATGAAGACCCATGCATACAAGCTTTAATAGCTATAGATTTTTTCAATAATTCTTTTATGGTCATACACAATGAGTGTGAGTGTATTTCATAAATATAAAGGATGAATATTTCCACTATTTCAAATATTTCAAAGCTCATGTTGAGAATATTGTTGGTTGTCCCATTCATACAATTCACTTATATCAAGGTGTAGACCACTAATAATCACATTTTTTATTTCTAAAGTCACATAGCATCAAATGAAAACATTGAATGCCTACATACCTCAATAAAATGGAGTTGTAAAGAGGTAAAATTGGACTATTCAAGAGATGGTGTAATGGATTCTAAGCTATCTCAATTTGCAAATAAAATTTTAGATAGAAGATATTTATATTGTGGTCTACTTGCTGATGTATTCACCCACACTTTCATTGAAAGGTGTCACACCTAAATAGGAATGTATAGGAAACAAACCTTCTATGTCATATACCCATGTATTTAGATGCACTACATTCATACATATTTTGAAGTATAAGTGAATGAAATTAGAGGATAAACCCAAGTGATATATCTCTATTGAATATAGAAATTAGTTGAAGTGATATTATCTCATGGATCCTAAAACCAAGAAATTTTTATATTAGTAGAGATGTTGTGTTTGATGAGAACATGTATTTCTCTTCTTTTAAGCTACATGTTAACAAACCATATGTTATTTTTCTATCTAATGATGATGATAAAAACTTAAAGAGAATATATTTTGAATATGAAGGACATGTTCCTGATAGATATAACAAATCTAATTACCCAAGACCATCCACTACAAGTACCACTTATAGGTCCAAGTGGTATCTCAATATAATTCATGTTGTGAGTTTGTATTATGTTCTAGATACATCTAGGTCTAAACCAAGAACATGAAGTAGAGTTCAAAATAAGATCAACCTAGCCTTAATATTGTAGATATATGAAACTTCAATGGTTTGTGAATCTCCTGCATTAAAGGAGTGGAAGGATGCCATGAAAGTCAAATATTAAGCATTGATGAAGAACAAGATATGGCAACTTGTTGATCTTACATCTCATAAGAAACCCATTCTTTAAATTGGGTATTCAAGAAAAAATACAAAATTACTAGTAGAATCAATATATATAAAGCAAGGCTTGTTGAAAATGGATATGTAAATAACAAATGAATTTAATATAATAAAAATTTTACACCAATAATGAAGATCGAGACAATTCAAATGGTTTCTACAATTTCTATAATAGATGTCAGGACCCCATCCTAACACTATTTTTGTAATTATCATATAATTATATAATGACCCCCCTTCGAGCATGGGGACACCTTTATAATGTGATTTTATAATACTTTGTAATGGTATGTGAAAAGTGAGGCACCTAGACAAGTGAGGCCATTTCATGTAACCATTATCAAGAATGTAACTGATGTTTTGTAGAATATTCTAGCTTGAGTGGCACTTTGCATGTAATCCAAGTCTTGAGAATTAGGTAAGGGTTGCATGAAGTGTATCTTTAAAAGATATGGGCCCATGAATAAATGTATCTTTTCGTAGATTAATGAATGTATTGAAGGAGGTTTCCCCCACAAAGAGGCCTATAATTTTGTATTGTTTCTTGAGATTACTTTAATTATGCATTTACATTTTGTATTGCAATATACTATCATTTCATGAAATTATGTTTTAATTGTAATATTTATGTGAATGAGTTTGTTTTTATTAGAAGGTTCATAACAAGTGGTATCATAGAAATTTCTAGGGCTGACTTTCATTGCAACTATGATAGTTTTTGCCCTTCCATTTTGAATTTTAGGTATAAATTTCTCATGTTATCCATTTTTTGTGTGTTTTCTTATTTAAAAAAACAACCTTTTTTGCATTTGTTTATTAGGTTAGAAACCCTATGCCAGGGGTTTTAAATTATTATGGAGGAGTTATCATTATTGGCTAAGCTAGATAATCCATAAAGCATCTAGTTAAGGGAGGGGTTATTAAGCTCCAATATCGAGGCCTCATACAATACCCATCTATGGAATTAAGCTCCCGCATATCTTTGGATATGTCATGAGACCACCTAGGATTAGGATAAATATTTAGCCCTAAGAAGTTTTTTGGCCATGTATTATCCATAGTATACTGGATATAGCATCCAAAAAGATCACCCTCCCATACTGTAAGAGAGGTAGATAGTGTGCTCAAGGTTATGCATGGAATTTTCTTTGAGTACATGACTAAAATATTGGTCCAAGCACTATCGTTTATCACTATGGGATTACATAGGGTCTATGGGAAATACATACACCCTAGCTTAGAATACCTTATTATATTGAAAGTTAAACCTACAAAAAACTTCCTATTCTATTAAATTTTAAACATACAACCAAAAATACTACCACAAAAGCTGAGAATACAAAGGAGATATCCCTATCACAAAAAATTTATATGAAACAAATGTGTAACCACCATAAAGGCTCACACCCGATCAGAATCCTAGTGTAATAGTGAAAATAATAACATGTATGAAATGCAAGAAATTGACAACAAGATAAACAATAAAAGACACTTTATTCCATTATGAAGTCATTTCGGGTTACAAGTACATCCCTCTTAGGGATAATCATGTTGATACGATATTACAATAAGATTCGTGCAATTGTTTCCCTCTCAAGGGTAGGTGTGATATTTCAAATGCCTTCGTAGGGTGACACGAACTGCCTTAGGGTGGAGTTGACCCTCTTCTTCACGTTGAGGAAGGATTCGAATGTTAAGCTCCTTTGAATGTAGATCCCTACGGTCAAGAAACAACAGAGAATGATAAAAAACATAGGCAACCTCTCGCGATGAGGCCCTTAAAAGGAAAGATGCATAAAGATGCCATTGAAAACATGAAATCAAGAAAGCATGTAAAATATGTTTAAACTATGCTAAACTAACAAAGATTCATGGAAATACATAAAAGAGTATAGCAGTTAAGATTTGCATGGTTCAATTAAAGGAAATGAAGCTTTAAAAGTCATAAAGAACCCATTGATGTCTATTTTATGCTACTATACTAAAATCATTCTAACCCTAAATCTATCGGTCAAAAATCTCTACAACTACAATTAAACCATGCAAATGACTAATCTAATCTAATTAGATGGGCAGAAATGAAAATAGTAAGGTGGCGATACCTCTGTTGCAAACCGCAACACTAGTGTGCGGTCTGCACTGTAAACCGTGGCTGAAAGCCGCGGTGAGCACTCAAGTAAGTTTACCCTCAAAATCAAGGGCAGTGGGCTTGACCTCCTTGTCCAATTGATGTTCAAGGGTCGCCTTCGGTGTCCTTCTGACAAGTTTGGTGGTTGATTCACTGTGAGGGGCCTTCGTTTGCCCGGATTTGCATTTCTTGGCTCTTCTAGGCTCCTAGGACCTCCATGGCAAATTGATATTTAGGTGAATAGCAAAGTGGCCTTCTCCAATGCATGAATTCAGTATGCAATTCGATAGGGCTTCGCTGCTCGCTTGATCAATCAACTCTCTATATTATCTCCCCATTTTGAAGGGGTATTTATAGGATGCCCTAGGGCTAGGGGTGGCTTCATGGAGAAGCCAAGATCAAGAAGAGGTGGTTAGGACAGTTGGAATGGAAGCCTCTAGAATCTTCCATCCATTAACCGCCTTCTTCTAGAACAAATGGCCATTCAAACCGATTTGGCTCGGATGAAGGCCAACTGAACTTCAGTTAAGACCATAGGTTACAGCTACGGTCCAGACTATAAACCGTAGGTGTCAACCATGGTTTAGCCTGTAGACCGTAGGTCTAGGCTATGGTTCAGAATGATTAGGCCAAGGAGCCCAAATTGAGTGGTTAGAACCATTGCTCTATCTTGGAGTCTATCCAAGATCTTCCATATGGTCTTGTAGCATGTCCATATGAGTAGTCACCATCGACATGATGCATTTTAGGTGTCTACAGATGCCCCTTTTGAGATGCATTGTGAGATCGAACAACGCGTGAGCAAAAATATACCTCCTAAAATGATGTTGAAGGTTCTATGATGATCATTAGTCAGATCAACATTAGATGCCTCTTGTCCAGCAAAAGGATGTGCATCCTAGAATCATTGCTTCCAACTGGGTGAAAGGCTTACATTTGAAAAGCTTGTGCCCTTCTCATCTCATTCGGTGTAGATGTGCATTCCATAGGTATCTTCTGACCCATAGATCCGAAAGGTGGAGAACAACAAGCAAAGTCATATTTGCTATTTACCCCAAGCAAAGGGGTAAGCTTATGATAGTTGTTGACAATGATTCGCAAGGATGAATGCAATTTTGACAAGATCAAGGGATCTACGATCTCCGGGATCTTCTATTGATTTTGATTATGATTTGATATTATGACTACCCCCTCAAGCGATGAGTCGATGAGGGTAATGACAATGATTAAAGTGACGATGTCGCTTGACCACCATGGATGATCTGAACAAATTTAGATTTGAGCATATTAATGCCTTGGCTAGGCCTAGTTCAACTTATGATTCCAACTATTAATAGTAATTGCACATTCCTATCCCATGGAGCAGTCAGGCTACAATAGTCATCTTAGGGAATCAAAATGATACAAATCCAATTAGATTTGTGTTGAATCAAGTTATCGATGATTTGTTGAAAATATGTCATAGGAGACATGACATGAAATGCCTCATTCCCATGGAGCAGTCCAGCCTCGAAGGCCTTCTTAAGGATTGAAAAGAAGCATATCAAATCAATGATGACAATTTTTGCCCCAAATGTCCTTATGGTAATTTACTCATCTTGTTGGATTGCATGGATCGCAAGTCACTGCAACCGCCAAGTGTATAGGGTAAAGTAATGAATACGAGGTGCATTTGATTTTTAATTATTTGATTTGTTTGTTAATTTTGATTTATTGATCGATCCTGGTGCTTTGAACATCACCAAATTTGCAACATTGATTGCTTTTTTGAAAATTTGATCCAATGGGAGTCATTAATTTACCTTTTTAGACCTTCCCATGATGGGTTTTTAGTGCATTTAATGCTAGTTACAAACCATGAGTACAGTCTACGGTTGTATTTTTCAACTTTTGGGAATCGTAGTTAGGGCCTACGATCAGGAAACCCTAATTTTGGGACCGCAGGTGTTAGTTATGGTTCAGCCAAAATTAGGAAAACCTTTAAATAGTCATTCCCATTTGAATTTTTCATTATTTTTCTTGAAAGAAGCTACATTGAGAGAGCTCTGAGAGATAGGAGACGTTCACTGATCCGAAATGCTGCCCAAAACTCATCCGTATACCGCACTTGATACCTTGATGGCGGATGTTGATCAACCATCGACTAGCAGAGGCCATAGAGTGGGCAAGGTAATTTAAAACTGAGTCCTCACATTCAATACCAATAAAATGAACCACATTAAGAAATGCAAAAAATTAACCTCACTAAACAGTTGGTAATGAACCTCACTAGATTAGATTTAGTTAGGTTTAATTTTTTTTAGTGAGAAAGGCTAGGAAGGTACCCAAAATGGGTATTCTTCCTAGACCGTAGCTGGTAGCTATGGTTCCCAATTGTCATATTGGGGACCACAACTATCAGCTATGGTTCGCATTCAAACTACAACGGTCATATTTTGACCGCATGCGGACCACAAGGTTGACCCACGGTTCACAGACTTTAGAAAAAATTTATCAAATTTTTGCATTTTCTAAATTTTAAAAGGCAATTAATGTCATTTAATGCAATTCTGACTTGCCTAATTGATATTTTTGATTTTTATGAATGCCTTGTGACATGTTTTTATCTTTTTATCAATTTTTAGATGTTTTTGATGTTTTTCTTTAAAATTTTAGCTTATATACTACTTTTATTTTAGAGGTTGACCTCTAGGGCTCGTGAGCCCGATCTGCTTAAGATTCTCCATAGACAACTCACTGATGGTGAGCGTGCATGGTTTAGAGCCATCAGATTTGGCTATGTACTAGATCTACCCACTATTAGGGTAGATCAGACCTACTTGACTACGTTGGCCCGACGTTGGAATGTGTGGACCAACACCTTTCACCTGCCTACAGGTGAAATGACTATGACCTTAGAGGATGTTTATCAGATCTTTAGGATCCCTATCGATGGTGAGGCCATCACCTCTTCCTCTTCTCAGAGAAAGGGGCCTATATTTGATGCTATCTTTGATGACCAGAGCAGGGAGGCTCAGGAGAAGATCGATCATGGAGGTGTCCACATTGGATACTGGTAGGGTGAGCACATTTTCTCAGTTCATGTAGTGATCTTCATGATCCTTGTGGTATAGATAGTGCTTCTAGACTCCTCGGGCATGAGGATTCCCTAGAACCTCCTGGCCAGTGTCTGGAGAGTGATTCAGAGTTCCACTACTCAGCCACTATGCCTAGCTTGGGGGAGCATACTACTATGTCAGCTCTACTAGGAGCTATACCAGATTACCAATCGAAGCCATCGAGGGATTAGCTACAACCTACTATTATAGATCTAGGGTTGGTAGCATATCCAGATCGAGCATCCCATGGACCTACCTCTCCACATCATGACCATTGATGATGCACATCAATGCTACACCACATGCTGGCCATGAGAGGAGGAGGGGTTCCAAAGTAGGACCCATGCTGGAGACACAGATTATTATATTAGATAACTTGTAGCTCTTGGGTCGGATGACATTGAGTGGCATCCTTGATTGGACAAAGGTAGGTGAGTGGCTATGATAGGCTCATCGAGATAGGTGGCTACTCAATCGTAAGGTCGATATTAGAGAGTATCAGTTCTTCTCTCATATCCTATGATAGTTTGGCTTGGTGCAGGACATCCCAGAGATTCCTTTTGTGTACAGGCATCTCATGCTAGAGACACATCTACCATGGATTCAGCCTACAGCTCTAGGAGATGAGGTTGATGATTTCTAGGAGTCTAGGGATGACACACCTAGGACCACCCCAGCATATGACACATGGTGGTCCCTCCTACAATGGTAGGGTTCAGGGCCTCTAGGCAGAGTAGATGACCAGACAGAGGTAGGGGCCGATCCTAACATGCATAGGGTGTGCTAGAGGATCGAGGGTGGATGGGGCATAGAGGCCACCATAGAGGAGGCTCCATAGGTAGAGGCAAAGGAGGAGGAGGGATCAGAGGAGGGTGAGGTACCTCCTGAAAGTGATGTAGGGGAGCTCCTCACTCAGGTTGCTGACTTACAGAGTTAGGTTGGTAGGTTTTAGACCCAGTAGCTATAGTGGGATACGACTATCACCCTTCTAGAGGTGAAGTTAGCTCATAGGGATAGATAGCTGGTAGAGGCTCAGAAGCAGATTACAGCCCTCATAGCTCAGGCTACAGTAGCATAGAGTCATTCAAGAGTTGATGAGCTTACTACGTGTAGTAGATGATATGGTGAGGGTGAGGCCATAGCAGAGAGAGAGCTACTCAGGGCATAGAGGGGATCCTTCATCCTCCCATGCTATTATGGGACCTCTAGCTGCACCATCAGCTACACTACCAGGAGGTGGTGATCCCATGGCAGAGGTTAGGTATCTCACTTCCCTCGTAGAGGAGGGAAATGACCGATGTGATGCGAGAGCAGCTCGCATCTCCTAGCTAGAGGGCTTCATCAGATTGAGGGGCTTGGAGGTACCAGAGGATAGACATGCTATAGGGTCTCAGAGGACCAGGTCCCAGACTATAGGATAGTCCATGGTGAGCTCTAGCCATCGGACTCATAGGACAGAGAGGACACATAGGTCCTCTAGCACACATGGAGCCAGCTCTCACAGGAGTCACAAGGATACGGGTGTGACCTCTAGTCATAGGTCTAGCCACTTAGACAATATCTCGTGTGCTAGGCCTCTTTAGATTAGGTGGTAGGCTAAGGGCAAAGGCCAGGTCTAGGGCACAGGGTAAGGGAGGTGATGAGCTAGTTTAGGGGGAGCAGGCCAACTAGGGCTCTACTAGATATAGGCTACATTTTACATATTGTACCATTTTTAGTGTAAGGTCTAGGACCTACACGGTTGTAGCCTATGAGCATTTTGTATAGTCTTGATGTACTCTTGAGACACACACACACACACACACATACATATATATATATGATATGATCATTTATAGCTCATTATATGTACTTGTGTATATATTTTTATTTTTATGTTTATATGATGCACATGGATGCAATGCTTATGTGTTATGTTTATTCGATGCTATATGATGTGATGTATGGATGACATGCACTAGATAGCTATTTACTTTATGATGATGGTATGCAGTGATCTAGATGCTTAGATGTGTGATTTGATGATAGATGCATATTGATGCAATGTTTGCTTTAAATGCATATTTGATTTTGCTTTCTTTGCATGCATTTAATTTATGCATGTGTTTCGATATGCTGATGCAATGGATGTAATGCATTATTTACATGGTAATGATTTTATGTAAATGAACCTGTATGCCTTAATCACTTAAAACATAAGGAATGAATGTGATACGTGTTTATCAATCTAATGGATGACACCACAGAATGTATAACAATCATGAATGTAATTGTAAATCCTCATTACAAGAATTTACTCAATTAAACACCCATATATGAGATGCAATGATATGAAATGGTATGAAATGGGTGATATCATATGTCACTTGATATTTCTTTTGCATTTTGAGATATGCATGATATAGTCAATGGCCATCTAAATATCATTTTTGATATCCATCCGGTATCTATCCTATATCCTGGAAACTTTGTGTTTACTTGTAATGATGTATCCTGAATTTGATACTTTGCAATTTCATGATTGACATGAGTTATTTTGCAATTTTCATGATTGACATGATTTATTTTTGGATGATTTGTGATATTTGGTATGTTGTTGCTATTAGAGAATTTTTTTTGAGGTTTTCCATGAGACTCAAACACCCTAGTAGACTTCTCAAATGTCACATACTAACTGTACAAGGCTTCTGTTGGACAAGGCTTTTGCCATGAAAGACCCAACTATTCATTATCCCTGTGTGTGCATGTGAGTATTTTTAGATAGATCATAGGCATACCCTAGATGTCAGTCGGGACTCTTTCAACCCATATGTGAGATCGGGTTCCTCATATGTTCGTATCATCCTTGTTTCAAATTTGATTGGACTATAATGCTAGACAACCCTAGGCACCTAGAGCTAGCTCATCTTGCAAATTGATCAGGACTACCCCTCTAAATGCAAGCGAGACTCTTTCAACCCATTGTTGTGATTAGGGATCACCCAACAGAACTACTACTCCAGGAGCAAGTGGGACTCTTTCAACCCATTGCTGCAATCGGGGTTCACTCTATGGCTTTCGAATGGTGAACAATCCAGGGATTCAAGTTCTCACCCCATTTTTTTATACTTGCTCATATATAGTGATTGTTTTCACTATTTTTTATGTTTCATTTACGATTTACTTTGAGCAAGGGATTTGTATAGTGCTTTTGATTCACTATATTACTTTGATATTTGAGCTTTGAATTGTAAACTTTGAACTTTGGGTTTTGAAATTTCAACTTTGAACTTTGAACTTTGAATTTTGATCTGAGATTTAAACTTTGTATCTATGTATGAGTAGGGGAAATTCTTGTCCTTTTGCCAAGGTTCACCACTCTAGACCAAACTATTTGCAAGACAAGCAGGTAATAAAACCCATCTCTCTAGAGAACCTAGGACCACTTTCACAACTTTCATCCTCCCTTATCTTAGCAGGATTTTATATGTTTTGCTTAGTGATGGGATCCTGATATGTCAAGCACTATCCCAACTACTGACCTCATATACAAAAGCAAAGCAAGCTTTCTATGACACCTGAGAAACCCACTAGGTATGGCTGAGTGACCAGAAAACTTTTGGATACTTAAGTATTTTATAGCAACAAACGTTGTGTATGTATGCAATGGATTATGATAAATGCAGAGGTGCATGATTTAGACACAAACATGGTGTCATTTGTAAGACTGAAAAACATGATCCATTCTATTACAGAATGCAACGGATGAAGAATGCCTATATGCAATGTAATGCAGTGAATGCATGTGTGAATGCAAATGAATATGCAAAATGCAAAAGCAAATGTTTTTGGATTTTATGCTTTACCAATTTTTTTGGTTTTTTTGATTTTAATATTTGACCAAATGATGAGTACATGCCTTTGGAGCCTTTAGGAATGACCAAATGGTGAGGAAATGCCTTTGGAGCTTTTAATTGACCAAGCGATTCTTAAGAACCCTTGGAACTTTTTAGGATGACCGAGCGATTTTAAGCAAACCCTCAAAGCTTTTTGGGTTTGACCAAAGGGCTTATAGATACCTTTGGAGATTTTTGCTTGACCAAACTACTTATGAGCATGTTTGGAGCCTTTTAGGATGACCGAGCGATTGTAAGCACACCCTTAGAGCCTTTTGGGTTGACCAAGCGATTTTTTAGAAATCCTTGGTGCCTTTCTAGGATTGACCAAGCATTTTTAAGCAAACCCTCGAAGCCTTTGACTGACATGACCAAGCAGTTTCAGGAACCCTTGGAGCCTTTTTGGGATTGACCAAAGGGCTTACTGATGCCTTTGGAGCTTTTACTTGACCAAGCGATTCTTAAGAACCCTTGGAGCCTTTTACTATGCTCTCAAGCATAGAATACCTTAATATGGATGATGTTGAGAGGTTCAGGCTCTTCAACACCTCCTAGCGATGTTAGGTGATAAGTACCTAGACCAATATTTTTAGATATGATATAGGGCCCTAGCCAATTAGCCATAAATTTATCCCTCAGATCGGGTGGCAAATTAGAGTTCTGTTGGTTCTCTTTGAGCACAAGATCCCCAACTTCAAAGTCTCTCTGATGGACTTTGATATTGTAAGCTCATTTTAGTCACTCCTGATAAACATGGAGATGCTCCAAGGCATTTACATGATGTTCATCAAGTAGCATCAGTTGATCCAGGTGAGCTTGTCGCACGGTGTCATCATCGATGAACTCTTTCAATGTGATGCGCAACATTGGTATTTCCAACTCTAAGGGCATAATGGCCTCAATGCCATATACTAGTGAAAATGGCGTTGCCCTAGTGGGCATCCGAATGCTAGTCCTATAAGCCCATAACGCAAGGGGTAGCTGGATGTGCCAATCCTTGTGGTTTTCTTGCACCATCTTTTTCAAGATGGCTACCATAGTCTTGTTTGAGGCCTCAGCTTGCCCATTTGCCTACGGATAGTATGGAGTTGCAAAACTGTGCTTGATTCTATACTTAGACATCAAGGCTCTCATAGTTTTGTTCTTGAATGACGTTCCATTATCCGAGATTATTTTGGATGGAATCCCAAAATGACTTATGATATGCTCCAAGTATAAACTCTGTTATACGAGCTCCAGTTGTCATTGTTAAGGGTATTGCTTCCACCCACTTTGTGAAGTACTCAGTAGCCATGATAATAAATGTATGTCGGCCCGATGACGGAGGAGAGATCTTGCCTATAAGATCTAATCCCCACTGAGAAAATGGCCAAGCCGCTTGGATGGGTTGTAAGGCCTACGATGGCAAGTGCGTAAGATTAGCATGATGCTGACATTTGATGCATTTCTTGACATACGCATTGCAATCCTTCTCTAGAGTGGGCCAATAATAACCCATGTGAAGGATGTGCTTGATGATGGCCATGCCATTGAAATGGCCACCACATGTACCGTCATGAGCTTGTGAGATCGCCCAAGATGACTCTTGGGGCTCTAGACAATGAAGGAGAACTCCATCGTAGCTTCTGCGGTACAAAATATCTCCTAGTAAGATATATTTTGTCGCTTTCTATTTAAATGTGCGTTTTGTGGCATGTGACAATCCCTCTAGGATCATACTAAGTTTTAGGAAGTCTTGGATTTGTGACATCCAATTTTGATAAGCCTCAACTTCAACTGCTAAGATGACTTGCTCCCCTTGCGTATCTACTTTTGCAAATGCAGACTCAGAAACAACCTTGTGGTGAATGGTAGTACCACTCCCCATAGGACTCTGAGAGGTTAATGACCCCTAGGGTGCCTTCTTAAGAAAGTCTTCAGCTTTGCAGAACCATTCAACTTTTGGTTCTACACTGATCATGTTGATCGATTCTTTGTTATCATAGGCTGCACGCTCTGCTACCGGATGCGAGAGCATCTTGACATGGATGGTAGTGAAATCCATAGATGGATTCTGAGGGATTAAAGATCCCAAAGATGCCATGGTGTCTGCAAACCTATTTGATGACCGAGGGAT
The DNA here is from genome assembly GCA_028583015.1 of Wollemia nobilis. Taxonomy (NCBI): domain Eukaryota; kingdom Viridiplantae; phylum Streptophyta; class Pinopsida; order Araucariales; family Araucariaceae; genus Wollemia; species Wollemia nobilis. Next base: position 8,621,776 of record JAQPPZ010016936.1, read on the forward strand.
TGCCTCGATGTCATACCATTCAAATTTAGCCAAATATGTGGCAACTAGATCTTTATAGGCTTTCAGTATGGGACATCGACACTCGAAAGAGCCCCTTAACTTGATTTACTATGAGCAAGGAGTCACCAAAGATGTTCAATCTCTTAATATTCATGGTGATGGCTGTGTGGAGGCCCAGTAGTAGGGCTTCGTACTCAGCATTGTTGTTGGTGCACGAAAAATCCAACTTAAATGACAAGGGCATTGGAGCTCCTTATGGCATGAAAAACACTATTCCGGCACCACCTCCTTGCTCGCACTTTGAACCATCAAAGAACAGAGTCATATCAACATTGTTCTCTAGTTCTTTGGGTTTGGGAGCTTCGGATACGACAAATACTACATCATCCAAAAGCTCAATGGTCAGAGGCCTACTATTTGAAAGTGGTGCCTCAGCTAACTGATCAGCTATGACTTGTCCCTTAATGGACTTTTGGCTTATGAATTCCAGATCGAATTCTATCAATAGCATGATCCACTTTGTAGTACACATATTATGATACATTTTACTCATCATATACTGCAAAGGGTTTTGTTTTGATATAACATACGTCGTATGACTTAGCATATAATGCCATAATTTCTTGGTAGCGAACACCATTGCTAAACACAACTTTTCAACATATGCATATCCTAGCTCATAACTCACCAAGGTTTGGCTAATGTAATATATGGCTTGTTCCTTTCCTTGCATATTCTTTTGGGCTAACATGGTCCCTAATGCAAAGTTGGTTGCCGATATATATAGTAGAAAAGGCACATCTGGCCTTGGTGGAGCTAGCACTAGTGGTGTTGCTAGGTATTGCTTAATCTTAGTGAAGGCTACCTTGCAGTCCTCATCCCAGTTGAATGGGACTCCCTTATGTAGTAGTCGATTCATGGGTCGACATTTATCTGATAGTTGAGTGATAAATCACTTTATCGAGGCTACTTTGCCTTGAAGGCTCCTTAATTCCTTAATATTGGAGGGAGGGTGCATCTCTAAGATGGCCTTGACCTTCACTGGGTCTACTTCGATGCCTCATTTAGAGATGATGAATCCTAAGAGTTTACCAGAAGTGACACCAAATACGCACTTCTTAGGATTCAACCTGACATTATGCTCTATCAAGTGATCGAAGACTTTCCTCAGGACCTCTGCATGCTCTTCACGTAGTAATGACTTAGCTAGTAAGTCATCAATGTAATCTTCTAGAATTTTATGCATGTAGTCATGAAAGATGTATGTCATGGCCCGTTGGTATGTGGCACCAACATTTTTAAGACCGAATGGCATCACTTTGTAGCAAAATGTCCCCCATGGTGTTGTAAACATGGTTTTATGTTGGTCTTCGGGTTTAATCCGAATTTGGTTGTAACCAAAAAAACCATCCATCAAGGAGAGCATCTCATGACCTATAGTGGCATCTACAAGAGCATCAATATTGGGCAATGGAAATGAATCCTTGGGTGTTGCCTTGTTAAGGTCTCTGAAATCCGTACAAATATGGATTCTTCCATCAAGTTTTCCTACGGGTACCATATTGGACACCCATTCTGGATAGTCGATGGAAATGACAAATTCTACATCCAACAACTTTTGTAGCTCATCTTTCACCATTAAGGCTACTGTTGGATGCATCTTTCTAAGATTTTGCTTGATCGACTTCTTCGTCAGATCTAGCGAAAGGTTATGAGTAACCAATTTTGGGTCTAGACCTGGCATATCCTTGTACGTCCAAGAAAAAATATTTGGTCTCACTTTCAATAGAGGGATGATGTTGTCACGCTCATCTAGAGTGAGACTTTCTCCAAATTTAACCTTCTTTGGATTAGTGGGATCATTGTCGATATCCACGTCGAAGGTTTCCTCTACTGACATATGTGACCCCTCCTCAAGCTGGTGAGGTGTAGGGATCAAATGGATGTCATCAGCTGGATTTATATGTTCTATGTTAGAAGCATTCTCAGCATGATAAACATCATAAGCACAACCTAGCATAAAATGAAATGGTTGCAACATTTCTTCGTTAGGGAAGAAATCCTCAGGCTCTACGGGTGAATCAACATGATCCCAGTCGATAGCATCTACATTAAGATACAATGGTCTAGATGGATCTACTGGATTGTGGAGTGGGGTGGTCAAATCAATGGAGACCATATTGATGGAATGGAATTGATCTCCAGGACCACATAGATACAACTCTACATCATCGATGTAGTTCTCATACCCGAGATCTGGCTCTAATGGCATAGGCACAAACGGGTCCTCTCTATGAGAACTATGGATGACTGGATCCTCCCTATGCACTACCTATAGTATAGGATCATTTGGCTCAAGGAGCTCCATGTATGTGCATGGAAGGGGAAACAACAAGTGATAAATCACATTGAAATTTGGTGTTATTCCCCTGAGATGAGGCTCGAGATTAATCTCTCTGTATAAGTCCTTGATTATATAAGGAACATGATGGTGATGTAGGTAATGAGGGCCTAAATAGGCTCTCTCTATTTCATCCTCTTCATCACTATCATAATAGAATCCTTCATTCACCCCCATAGGTAGGGGACGATCCAGTAGATGCGGCCCCATGAATCTCAATGTTTTGTCATTATCGTATGTATCTAGATAAATCGGATAATTATACCATATATACGATGTCTCTGAGTACACATGCTCTGCTTCTTCCTTAGAATGATCTATAGTAGGAAGAATCTCCTCGATAACCTATATCGATTCAATAGGCAATAAATGACACAGTCATGCATACAAGGCCTCACATAGGCACCTTTGACTTCATCCCTAGATTCATCATCATTTGAGGATTCCTCATCTATATCATAGCCTGGTCCACTCATATCGGAGGTGGACTCCACTCCATATTCATTACAAATATCTCCTAGCTCGAGATCACCTACAATAATGGGGTTATACCCCTGCACATCTATGTCATCGATTGCATCATGGGTTTGGTGTCCCAGGTTATCTCTGGGGTTCAATTCTATCTCAGTCTACTCAAGGAGCCCTTCATGATGATCTTCGAGTGGCTCAATGGTGATGACATATATCATTGGGTGATTCCTCTAGAAATTAGAAGGATCAGGATGATATGGATTAAAATCCACATCGTTCACTAGACTAAGGTACAGATGATCTAAGGATGCTACGAGCAAATCATCATGCCCTCGTATCTGTAACCCTAAACCGAACCTATCAATGACTAATTGATAACATGGTTCCAGTGGAGTCCTACATCCTTGTTCAAAGAGACCAAGGTCATATCCATGCCAATGATATAACTCAAAAATATGCATGGCATACTTCGAGTTGGATAGATAATGAACATTTACTATGAAAGGTTCATCATCATCTTCATCCATGGGCATTCACATTGGAAGCTGGTCCAGCCCTGCATAGATAAAGTTAGTCTGATTGGGTGGCTCACCCAATGGTATGACTGATCCAACCAGAAAGTGATGGGCATGTGGTCGACCCATATCCTATGTAGTTTCTAAAATTGGCCCAAAGGTCACATTCTGCACTATATACTCACCTAGTCTGGTGTTGGTGAGATGGACAGTCACCCATGGTGCGGATGACCCTACTGAAGATGCAGGTGAGGTAGGCTGAGGCACCTCCTTGGCTTTGTCTTGGGGTTCCTCAACTTCCATAGGAGTGGGAACCTCCTCGACAATTGGCTCGAGCTCACGCTCCTTCTCTTTCTCACCCATTTTTACCTTCAACTTCCTTTCATCCCGATGCATGACTGATGTCGATGGTTTCAGGGAAGTGGTAGTGGTGTGCTCCAATCTATGTGACATAGATGGCATTGGTTGAGCATGTACTATTGGTTTACCTCCTAGCTTCTTTACTAGTGACGATGACCGAACATCCAGGTGCATTGATGGGAGTATGAAACCCCTAGGAAAATCTGCTAGGTTCACAAACTTAAAAGGTTCTTCATTCGATGATACTACGTGAACCCATCCCTCATGAATGTACTTCACACATTGATGCAATATCGAGGGAACACAATGCATTTCATGAATCCAAGGCCTACCGAGTAGTATGTTGTACTGCATGGCCCCTTCTATCACATGACACATCACAGAGATGGTCTTCAGGCCTACCTGCATGGGTAGGATAATTGTGCCAATAGTCGAACATAGTGCATCGTTAAACGCTCTCAATGTAAATGTAGTGGGCACAATGTGTGATTTAGGCAACTTCAAATGACTCAACGCCTTGGTCGTTATTATGTTGATCGATGAGTCGGTATCGATCAAGACCCTTTTAAATGGCATGTGATTAACACATGCGATTATATGCAATGGTGGGTCAGCCATGGTTGTAGAAACCATCCTTATCTCATGATCATAAAATTGGATCATCGGTTCCTGACACTACTGTACATGTCCCACGAAATTAGTAAATGCATGTGCATCCTGGGACTATACTTCAATGGACCTCAAAATGTCCATAAGAGTCTCCCTGTGCCTAGGGGACTAATGTATTAGCTCATATATCGACAACTTCGTAGGAGTTGTCTGCAGGTTTTGGACCAACCTGCTCCTTATGGTCACCATCGGTCTTGTTGGTGGGCCTAGAATATTCTGCGTCGATCATTGATTCGGTATGGCTTGTATTTGAATGGGAGCATGAGGTTGATTTGGTTGTTCATATCTCCCATGCCTAGTGACAATATTCACCATGCCTACGAACCCCTGGGTAGGTGGTTCGACTCACACCTGGTTGACCTGGCCAACGTTGTTGCGAGGCGCCTCATGATTCGACAAGGGATTTTTATAAATCCCCATATTCTGATTATCGAGCACCTACGGGTTGTGCGGCACTACAAGCTCACCTTTGTCAATCATATTTTGCACCATGTGTTTGAAAGTCCAGCACACCTCAATGTCATGGCCTTTCATTCGATGAAAAATGCAAAATAGATCTTCTTGGTACCCCTTTGATTTGGGTTGATTGGGGTCTATCAGCTTGACCTCGGGCAATCTAATTGCCTTGGCCTCGCACAGTTGATGGAAAATTGACATCAACGATTCCATCAATGGTGTGAACTGGCGAGGTGGGCGTTGATCTTTGTTCTTGCCCTTATAATTGTTGTTGCACTTTTCATACTACGCAGGAGGAGGTTGGGCCTGATAATTCTATTTTTGTTGCCCCTTGTCCTCCCTTTGGAGATTCAACACCACTTGATTCACATGGGCCTGCTTGCCCTATTGTTTTGTGGCACTCTTATTTTATCCCTCTCCTATTCTTGAGCTTCAAGTTGCCTTCCTGCAACTTGATGTCCTCGATCACTTTGGCTTGCGCCAAAGCCTCCTCGAATGTAGGATACTATTGCAGCTGTAGTAGTAATGAGATGTGCTTGGCACAACTCTTTGTAAACATTTAGGTTAACTCTATGGTAGGAATAGGGAATGGCAACTTCACCATTAGTCTCCTCCATCTCTTTTCATACTGCTCAATTGGCTCATCATCGCATTGAGCTAGCATAGCTAGATCAAAAATATTGGCTTATTTCTTGATGCCAAAGGAATAGCATTCAAGAAAGGCATCAACTAATTGCTTAAAACTAGTTATGCTATGTTTCTTTAGCTGATTGAACCACTCTCAAGCTGGACCAAAAAGTGTCATGATGAAAGTATGCAACAACAATGCATCATTGCTTGCTATCTAAAAACAAGCATCCAGAAAGCTCATGATATGTTCCTGTGCATCTTCATCACCCTTAAACTTGTCTAACTTGGGCATATCAAAATGCTCAGGGTAAGCTAGAGTAGGCACCGAAGGATCCAAAGGCTCATTATGAATTTTCCTTAATGTCAACTTTTGAATAGTCATGCCTTGTCTCTCGATGGCTTTGACCTTCTCGGCTAAGGCCTTATAGGCCTCCGAAGATAGAAAGTCCTCCTCCCTAAGTTGACGTGGAGGTGGCTTAGGAGGTACTATCTTCCTCATACGAGATGGAGGGCATTGCTCTTCCTCCTCCTCAGCTTGAGAGCTCTCAGGATATTCTTGCTCGTATCTATCTCCCTCTTCTTCTTCATGCTGCCTCTACCTCTGATCATCGAGCGGTGGTGGCCGCTCCCTCTATTCGACACTAGCATGAGTACGAGCATCTCTACGCTCTTGATGCATATCAGCTTGTGACAAAGCCTTCCTATATACATGCTCTCTATGCTCATCATGAGGATATAGGCCAGCCCTAGCTAGCCTATCCTCCTACTCCATGCACTCCTTCTGGGTAAGGATACGCTCTTCGCACATGCGTTGCTCATATAGCCTCTGTCTAAGGAGCCTCTACACTTGAATATTTTCATCTTCAATGCATTGCCTCTCTAGGTGAGCATCCTCCAATTGATCTTGGAGGAGTTGGCATTTCTGCTTTGATACTAGTCGATGTGATCTATCAATCTGATCGATCATGGGAGGCCTCTGGTATCCATGCTCTGTATGAGTGACCTTATGGGTTATGTACCCATCGAACTGATGTGATACACCTTTGCCTCTATCTATGAAGATGACATTGGCATCCTATTATATCCTATACTGTGAACCACCATGCATAGATAGTGGGTGTGTGACATGAGGGTGCTTAGAAGCCTCTCCATGCTCTCTAGTAGTCCTGACGATGCTCTCGCTATGCTCACTTGGGGCACGAGTGGGTGGAGCCAAAGGCTTGTAGCCTAACTACTCTAAGACACTACCTAGACCCTCTAGCTATCTAGACTACCACCACTCATGCGGTGGTGTGCCATTAGCTCCCACCTTTGATATATCAATGGTGATCTTGCATGGTGGACCACGCATGGGAGTATGGGTAGACCTATGCTCGAAAGTGAGCCTATCTACCTACCCCTAAATGGGTGGATCTCTAGTCCTTCTATACTCAGAAGGTGGAGGCATGGATCCTCCTATGGACTTAGTATGTAGGGGCACCAACCTGGTCCCCTACACAACATACTCTTTGGTCGATCTCATGGATGTGCGTGCACTATGGTCTTGGTAATGGCTTTTGAGTGGAGCACCCTCATGCTGAGAGGCTCCCTGTTCTATCCTATGCCTAGAGGAGTGTACTAAAGCTCCTCTATCTAGGGTATGCTCTATGGGGTCCCCTCGTGTCGAGTTATCTCCTCTAATGCTTGTCGAACGACATTCGATTCACTCATGTGGGTGAGGACTTGACACGTGTTGTTGTGAATTGGTTAGGGGTTGGTCATTGGCATCAGGTTTAGACCTTTGTCGACCACCTCGTGTATCCACCATTGTGTACCTAGCATCTAGATGTATCTTTTATTATTAAGAAAACAAGGTATACAATGATGATTATCTCGTATTAAATTTTGAAAGTGAGCCCTAAACTGTTTGATGTGGTTTCAATGATGTGTTGTATCAGTATAGAAACTCTTATCATGTTTTGCAAAACTTGTTGGATTTTATTCTCAGTTTAAATGGCTTTCACCTGTATACTCGCAGCTCGACAACTTGGCTATGAACTCCAAGTCACGTAATCCAACCTATAATGTGTGGTAATGAAGCCCACACATGGTCAGGGAGCACAGGTCCTCCCAGATCCTCACCCATTTTCCCCTAGTCAACGTTATACCCTCCGAAGAGAATACATGCAAATTTTCTAGGGTACGAAAGGTTCTTGGATCCGGTATTGGTCTAATAACAAAGGGTACATAGGATTTGGGCCAACGGATGGAAATGATGCCCACCGTCATTGAACCCTACTAGTGGTTGGATGTCAAGCCCAACTCACTAGCATTTAAGTGCCAAGTGGTGTGTGTGGTTCATTTTATTGTACATAAAAGAAATGCATCATATAGCACACATGCTCAATTTCTAAGTGCTATGCAAAATGAAGAACGTTTTACATTCAAAAAATGCAAACTAATCTAGATGCTCTTTTAGACAATGCACATTACGATGATAATTGGCCACTAATTGGGCCTCACACATGCAAACCAAACAAGACACTCTATCAAGCATGTTGTAGCCTAGGGCGAACTGCAATCATAGGTCCGTTGTTCCTAGCAACGCCTTTCTATGGAAGTAAATGCAAAAGCAAACTAGGACGATTGATTACCCTTTTTTAGTGGTTTTTCCTAATTTGCATTCGAAATCATACATGCTATAAAAACACAGAGGGAAAAAAATGATAGAGGGTTGAAAATAGGGCCTACCTCAGGTCCTACAATGATTGGCTCTCTGATTTTTATTATCTGTGCTATCAGCTAGAAACCATAGGTTTGGTCTACGGTTCTGACTGTTGCCCATGTGTTGAACCTATGGTTCAATTGTTGGCCCATAGTTGATAGCTGCGGTCTATACCTGCAAGTAAAAAAATTAAGAACACACAGTCAGATGCTATTTATGCGGAGTTCCACCGTGATCACCTTTTGTAACCACCATAAAGGCTCACACCCGATCGGAATCCTAGTGTAATAGTGAAAATAATAACATGTATGAAATGCAAGAAATTGACAACAAGATAAACAATAAAAGACACTTTATTCCATTATGAAGTCATTTTGGGTTACAAGTACATCCCTCTTAGGGATAATCATGTTGATACGATATTACAATAAGATTCGTGCAATTGTTTCCCTCTCAAGGGTAGGTGTGATATTTCAAATGCCTTCGTAGGGTGACACGAACTGCCTTAGGGTGGAGTTGACCCTCTTCTTCGCGTTGAGGAAGGATTCAAATGTTAAGCTCCTTTGAATGTAGATCCCTGTGGTCAAGAAACAATAGAGAATGATCAAAAACATAGGCAGCCTCTCGCGATGAGGCCCTTAAAAGGAAAGATGCATAAAGATGCCATTGAAAACATGAAATCAAGAAAGCATGTAAAAGATGTTTAAACTATGCTAAACTAACAAAGATTCATGGAAATACATAAAAGAGTATAGCATTTAAGATTTGCATGGTTCAATTAAAGGAAATGAAGCTTTAAAAGTCATAAAGAACCCATTGATGTCTATTTTATGCTACTATACTAAAATCATTCTAACCCTAAATCTATCGGTCAAAAATCTCTACAACTACAATTAAACCATGCAAATGACTAATCTAATCTAATTAGATGGGAAAAAATGAAAATAGTAAGGTGGTGATACCTCTATTGCAAACCGCAGCACTGGTGTGCGGTCTGCACTATAAACCACGGCTGAAAGCCGTGGTTAGCACTCAAGTAAGTTTACCCTCAAAATCAAGGGTAGTGGGCTTGACCTCCTTGTCCAATTGATGTTCAAGGGTCGCCTTCGGTGTCCTTCTGACAAGTTTGGTGGTTGATTCACTGTGAGGGGCCTTCGTTTGCCCAAATTTGCATTTCTTGGCTCTTCTAGGCTCCTAGGACCTCCATGGAAAATTGATCTTTAGGTGAATAGCAAAGTGGCCTTCTCCAATGCATGAATTCAGTATGCAATTCGATAGGGCTTCGTTGCTCGCTTGATCAATCAAATCTCTATCTTCTCTCCCCATTTGGAGGGGGTATTTATAGGATGCCCTAGGGCTAGGGGTGGCTTCATGGAGAAGCCAAGATCAAGAAGAGGTGGTTAGGACAGTTGGAATGGAAGCCTCTGGAATCTTCCATCCATTAACCGCCTTCTTCTAGAACAAATGGTCGTTCAAACCGATTTGGCTCGGATGAAGGCCAACTGAACTTTAGTTAAGACCATAGGTTACAGTTGCGGTCCAGACTATAAACCGTAGGTGTCAACCATGGTTCAGACTGTAGACCGTAGGTCTAGGCTACGGTTCAGACTGATTAGGCCAAGGAGCCCAAATTGAGTGGTTAAAACCACTGCTCTATCTTGGAGTCTGTCCAAGATCTTCCATATGGTCTTGTAGCATGTCCATATGAGTAGTCACCATCGACATGACGCGTTTTAGGTGTCTACAAAATAAAATAAGTTGGAAAGGAACATAAAAATTAAGCTAGAAACAATCATTGTTAGGATATAGTTTGCTAGTGTTAGTAACAATTGAGTATAAATGCATTCTGAGATAGTAATAGTCAAGGTAAAATTACTAGTTTCCAGTGTTAGTAATAGTTGCTTGTGATAGTCATAAATCATAGCAGATAGGAAATTGTTAGTGATAGAGTCAGACTAGACAGTCATCAGTATAGGGAACCACAATATCAGTAATAAAATAGCATCAGTAATAGATAGTCCAAAGACAATTTCAATGATAGAACAATGTCAGTAACTGATAATGCAAATATAGTGTCATAAGAGGTTTTCCAATAAGAAACCAATTTTCTAATTGAACCAAGTCTCTAGGAGAAAAATCAACAACACTTGAAGACAACATTTCCTCTATTAAAAAAATATTGGGGTGCCCAAAAATAATGTTGTGATATATAGCTCATTGTGACTATCTTGTTGAGCTAATTAGTTGGGTATATAGCCTTCATGCACTTTTTTTGAGGTGCCAAAAAAAGTCATTTTGGGAACTGGTCCATTATGATTGTCTTTTCAAGTTGATTATTTTTATATAGAACCCAAACATTTTTTTGACTCCTTACTAGAAATAGTAACTCTTGAAACAACACTTCTATTTTTAGTAAGTTAGTGGAAGTGGTTCAGATCATACAAAAATGGCTAGCAGAACTAGAAGACACCAAAAGGAGATAGAACAAAATACTCAAAACACTATTTTTTAGGATATGCATACAATCATAACTGCCCTTCTCAATGATATTAAAATCATGAAGGACGTTTATGGGTAGTTATGTCAAGTAGATCAATTCTTCAAGCTTCATAATGTCCCTAAATATTTGTGGGTCACCATGGCATATTTTAACTTTGAATCTAAAGCCTTATATTGGTATTGATAAAACACAACTCTTGACCCTTTTTAGGATGATTTTGATACCAATTACTCACTCGTTTTGGCTCTAGTGAATAAGAGGAATTTACAAGAGAATTAAAAAAAATAAAACAAAACTCTACAATTAGAGACTATTATACTCAATCTGAGACTCAATTTGATAAAGTAGCTAACATGACCAAAGGGTTGAATGAATTATTTTGTAAGAACTATTTCATTAGTGGCTTGAAATATGATATCAAGGTTGAGGTCAACATGTTCAAACTGTAAACTATGATGCAAGCCATAGGATTGGTAAGGTTGGCCAAAGAAGTTTTTTTGGCTCAAAGGAGGTCACCTAAATTTCCATAGATAAACCCACAATTCTTTCCAAGTTTGCACCCAATACTGGAAATAAATCTACCCCCTATAAGTGCTTCACTATAGAAGATATTGATGCTTGATGTGCATAAGGTCTATGTTATAATTGTGATGAAAATATTCACTAGGGCATAAAACATCCAAAAGAAGCTATTTTTGCTAGATGTAGAGAAGTAAATAAGAAATTAGTACATTGATGATGAAGCAGAACCATCTGAGCAACCACTTCAATATGAGGATGAAACACAAGAATAACCACATCCAAAATTTGTGTCCATGCTCTTGCAGGAATTATTACCCTTAATACAATGAAAGTATTAGGTTTTTCAAAATCCAATTTCGTACAATTCTCAATTATTCAAGAAGTACACATAATTTTATTGAACCCCTAGTCACCGAGCAAATCAGTTGTTACATACATGCATGCAACTCCTTTGAGGTTATGGTGGTTGTTGGAATATATTACATTATTTGGTACATGCTAATGTACCTCCATGGTACCTTCATGGTACATTTGTAAATAATATATTAGGGTTGAGTCATATTTTAGAGTGTGAGTAATATTTTATTTATGTAAGTGTGAATGTGTAAGGCATGCACAAGTGTCATTTAAAGTTGTAATGTGTAAGAAATGCACAAGTGACATGTGAGTTAGTGTGCAATTGTTATTAGCGTCTATGTGCACAAGTGTATTATATGTAAGAGTGCAAACATGTAATGTAAATATGTGCACAAATATCTTAGGTTATAATGTGCAAGTTATAGAAGTTTAAGAGTCATGTACAGGTGTGCATACATTTTAGAGTCAAGTTTTCATGAAGTATACAAGTATCAAGTAGAGAATCCAAGAGTCATAAGACTTGGTATATGGAAAGGAATAATCAAGTATCCAAATATTCATATTACTATGACTATATTATGGAGGTAACACTCCATAACTATGTATCACAATTATTCATGATCATTACTATCATATACTTTTGTAAGAGAAGTAGGAGTAATAAAGATTGCATATATTTTTAGCAATTTAATATTGTAAGTTACTCTACATGCTTAGTACATATATGATTCAAGCTATTTACATTCATTTTATTGCTTATTATTGAATGTTATTTGATATATTATTAGACTTGATTTACATATTAATTTGCTCGTATTATTCTACTCATATCATTATCTTGACCTTATTATAATAAGGCTATATTATATTTTATCTTGTGATATTTAATCTATGATATTTGTGGTAGTATTAAGGCTTAAAAAGTTATCAGTGGTATTAAAACTAGCACTATAATCTATCCAAATTGATAGAGTTATTTTAAATACTTACAAAAATTTATTTTATCCATTTTGATAAAATTGATTAAGAGTTTGTCCACTTTGAAGGTAGTGAGACTCGTACTCTATTCTAAGGTCGTATTGAGTAGAAAGGCTAGATTCTTTCCACGATTGAAGTATAACCAGTAAATATGAGGACTCAAATATATTAAAAGGTGAATCAAATTTAAGATACTTGATCATTTAGGGTCATAGACAACCCTTGACATTGAAGGTTGAAAGTGAATCAACTTTAAGATAGTTGATCATTCAGGGATATATCCAAAACTTTACATTGATAGTAGATTCAGGGTCATAGATATCCCTTGATATATAAAGTTTATAGAAGCTACAGGGATATCTAGAATCACCTTGATATCAAGAGAGAATTTAGGATCATTGATAACCCTTAACATTAATAAATATTGAAGGAATAAAGGACATCCAAGTCACCTTGATATTGATAAATAATAAGTGTAAAGAAAGAAGATTCAGGTCATAGATAAATTGACCTTGACATTGAAGCTAGTATAGAGGAGAATAGAAAGGGTTGCAATAGAAGTGTAAGAATCTTCCCACAAAAATAGAGAATAGTTTGAACTTCTAAGGGTAGAAATAATAGATAGCATTGGATTGAGAAGCATACAAAGATTCCTAAAAATAAATAGATAGCATCAGGAAGGAAAAAATAAAGATATAACAAGTCTTGAGAAATATACATTAGTCTTAAGATAGGTATATCATTCTTGAAGTAATATAAGGTAAACATTGAATCTATAGTGTATATTCATATATAGAGAAGAAAGTGGTTCAAGAGGTAGAAATATTAAAGAGGTCTTACAAAGAAAAGAAAATTCTTTTAGAGAAAAAGAGGCTTGAATCTAATAGAGAATGAAATTGGCCATCGAGATTAGAAAGAAGCTTGAGAATGAAGACATAAAGAGGCTCATAATGAAAATAAAATAAGTACATGATAAAGGTTTTATGAGAGGATAAGTAGAAGGTAAAAGCATATTGGAAGGTGGTTTGAGCTAAGAGATGAAGTTTATTTGTCTAAGCTCCAAAAGAAGGAAGAGCTCATAAGCCGATGGTTATCACCTTCAATGGATATTAAAGCAAGTCATCTAGTCATTACCTATAGGAGATATTAAAGCCAGTCATTTGGTCATCACTTGCAACAAGAAAAATAGGTTAAAGTGAGCCAACATAAAATATTATTATTATTTCTCATGTAGTGCAAAGGCCAAGATATATGAAGTATAGAGGACAAGTTATATAAAGTGAAAAAGTAGAGATTGGTAAGTGAACATAGAGGAGAGAAGAGGCCAACCTACATACACAAGGAGATATTCAAGCAAATCTATCAGGGTAAGGAAGTTAACAAGAAATATTTTCATAGCATTTAAACATTTGAAGAGACATTGAATAAGCAATTATAGTATATCTAAGGTCATAGTTCTAAGCATTCAAGAAATGCAACGTCTAAGAATTTTAGGAGAGCACACCATCTAAGCAACCAAGGAACATCTAAATGCAGTGACATTGAATGTAACAACCAAAGGAGGAATGCAAAATAGAGCAGTGATGAACATCCAAGCATAAACTAGAGCTCAAAAGAAGCAATCAAATACTAAAAGGGAAATATAATCACCTAAGAGGAGTTTTGATCGCCAAGGGAAGGTGTCTAATATCAAAGGAAGGGTCTAAGAACTAGAATAACATAGTGAAACATCCAAGAAATAATCTGACTATCATAGGGTAAGATCTAATCAAATAATATTATTTTGAGCATTTATAAGTGCATAGGGCAAGTTCTAAGCAAACACTAATGTCCAATAATGAGCTTGAGCATTGATAAGTGTCATAGGGCAAGTTATAAAAAAAATTTAATGTCTAAGAATGATCATAAGCATTGATAAGTGTCATAGAACAAGTCTTAAGAAAACAATAGCATCCAATAATGAGCCTAAGCATTGATAAGTGCCATAGGGAAAGTTCTGAGTAAGTCTAAGCATTGAAGAGAATGAAATCAAAGTAGTTTATAACATCTAAGAAGAAGAAATGATATTATGCATGGATGCACATGGAGAATATTTCCAATGCTCCTATGAAATAACATTGAAGGATTACACAATCAAGGGAGAGTAGCATGTAGTTAGAGCAACATGCACTCAGGACAACAATCAACAAGTTCATGTGATGATCTTCAATGAGAATTTGATTTAATTTTTAGGCTTTGATTTGATTTAAATTTTATTATAGGAGATAAATTATTTAGTTAATTAAAGTTTTTTTAAATCTTATAATTTGATTTTTTAAGATATGATAGATAAGTCTTGATTAAATTTGTTTATTTGGAGTAATAAGGATTGATATGGTTATTTAATTATTAGGAAAGTTAAGATTCAAGTTAGTTATTTAAAAAAAAAAAGTTCATAAGGTTTGAGTAATAAGTTTTTCAACTAGGATATTTAATTTTATAAAGTTTTTAAAAGTTTTCTTTGATTTTATATTTAGAGAAAATAAAAATTTGAATATTTGCAAATTTATCTATTTGGGAGATAAAAGGATTTCAACATCAAAATTTAGGAAAACATAAATTTTAAAAAATGTAGTTTCTAAAACTAGGGAGACATAAGGTTTACTACTCCATAGGAATTAAAATTATAACCATTGAAAATTTTGAAGTATTTAGATCTAGGAGTTATAATATCTTCTACATCAGAAAGGTTCCAAAATGGATAAGTTATCAAAAGGAAATTTTCAACATATGAGGCATTATCAATACACAAAGTCATATTTCATAAAAGGAAAAGTTCAAAAACAAAATCTATTTAATGGGCAACATCATACTCTTCAAAACTCTTGTCAAATATGCAAGATAGTATCAAGTGAATCTAATCAAACAATTCAAACAAAAAAAGATATTTGGTATATAGATTCTGGAGCTAGTCATCATATGAATGGTAATTTGCAATGGTTTGAGTTCTTAGAAGTCAAGGATAATATTTATTTAAGAATTACACATGATAAGAGATACCTAGTATATGGAAGGGGTAGTGTAACACCTAGTATACATTTTTTTTTACTTTGTATTAGAGGATGTTATGTATGTTTCAATATTATCAACCAATCTCATTTTAGTTACTAAATTGGTTGAAAGCGGGATACCAATTGAATTCAAATGTATAAATGAGTGTATTAAATGCATTATCAAGAATAAAAATATAACAAGACTGCAAGATCAATAAAAAATAGAATATATGCTTTAGATTCAATTGGTTTTTCTCAAGAGCTTATTTTTCAAGATGAAACTATTGATAAATTGCTTGAGTGTTCTAAAAGATAGAATATAGGAAGTTGGATTCAATAACATTTCTACCAATGCAAGCATTGGGTGAATCCAAAGTTCAAGATGATGAAACAAATACAAGAAAAGCAAAAGATCACATGCATTGTAAGGTCACTTGAAGATTGAAGATCAATATGAAGACCATGATTGAAGACTAAAGTCTTCAATAACCAAATAATGTAATATACTAATAATGTAATATAGGGGATGTTGGAGTATATTACATTATTTGGTACATGCTAATGTAATCCCATGGTATTTTCATGGCACATTTATAAATAAAATATTAAGGTTGAGTTATAGTTTAGAGTGTGAGTAATATTTCCTTTATGTAAGTTTGAATGTGAAAGATATGCACAAGTGTCATGTGAGTTAGTACAAAAGTGTAGGTTGAATCTATGTGCACAAGAGTATTATATGTAAGAGTTCAAATATGTCATGTAAATATGTGCACAAGTATCTTAGGTTAAAGTGTGCAAGTTATAGAAGTGTAAGATTCTTGTATAGGTGTGCATACATTATAGAGTCAAGTGTTTGTGAATTATGCAAGTGCCAAGTAGAGAAACCAAGAGTCATGAGACTTGGCATATGGAAAGGAATAATCAAGTATCCAAAGAGTCATATTACTATAGCTATATTATGGAGGTAATAAACCATAACTATGTATCACAATCAGCTATGATAATTACTATCATATACTTTTGTAAGAGAAAACGTAATACATATTGCATAAATTTTGAATAATTAATATTTTAAGTTGTTATATATGCTTAATACATGTATGATTCAATCTATTTACATTCATATTGATGCTTATTATTGAATGTTATTTTATATATTATTAGCCTTGATTTACATATTAATTTTCTCATATTATTCTACTCATATAATTATCTTGATATTATTATATTGTGGCTACATTATATTAGATCCTATTATATTTAACCTATGATATTTGTGGTAGTATTAAGGCTTAAAAAGCTATCAATGGAAAACGATAAAATGTTTCCTTATAAAGGAAAATGTTGCAATGTTAAGTTGAAGATAAGGGATTATGAAATCAAAATGGATATGTTTTCTCTTGAACTAGGAGGATGTGATATTATGTTAGGAGCTCAATGATTAGGTACTTTGGGAACCTATGGATCAAATTTTTATCACATTAGCACAAGTAGGAAAATTCCTTAAAAAAATTGCTAAGCGTTGGAGAATAAATATAGCATGGGATCAAGATGTTCCAAAACTATGTTTGCATCAACAACCACATCAACACAAAGCTTTGTCATTGTAATAATGGAAAAAGTAAATATCCAGTGTCGAGTTTCCTAAAATTACACCCAAGATGAATGTGATGTTAGCAAATTGGGGCAAGAACGTGATATTGAGAGAAAAGGAAAAAAGAATAAAAATACAATGATTGAGACAATGATGTTATGAAATCTAGCTATTCAAGGTGATGATGTCATCCAAATAGATAAATTGCTCAAGATCACATAATTCAATAATGGAAGACCACCAAAAGTTATGATGTTTGATGTTGTGCAATTTCTATGATGACATTAGTAAAATAAAAAATATCTTGGGACTACATGAGGAAGGTAAATTTCCCAAGATTGGGCTATGAATTAATAAAACTAAAATATGCTTGAAACCATGTTGCTTGAGTTTATGACATCATAATCAACAAGCTTGATCCTAGGATCATGCCTATGATAAAAATAATGTAAAATAAAAAGGTGTCTAAGGCTAGAACTACCTGAAACCATGATGTCACTTCAAAAGAGATCTACAAGCAAACAAAAAGTCTGGTTTCAAGTAAATTTTAGTTAGATGTTATTTTCAAACCTTCAACCACCATGGTGCTCACCAATGAATTCCAACTAAAGACAACTAAGCTTGAAAATGATTGTTCCAATAATGCAACCACTTCAGAAGATAGTTGCACATAAACAAGCTAAATTTAAAATCACACCCAAGATAAAATTTGAGGCTACCACATTAGCATTTCTAGTTTTCTAGATGTTATCAAAATTACCATACAATTGTATTCTCACCAAGAAAATTTGAAATCATAAACTATATATATGAGAAAAACCCTCATTGCAAGGGCCAAATTTATAGCCCTTGCCTAGTATTGCATTGTAATTATTATTAATCAATGAAGTGATAGCTATTTGGTCTCTATTATTGTGTGCTTGCAAGTTTTATGTGTATGTTTTTCTCTATCATTTCTATTACACTTAATTGTTAGTGTATTCTGTTAAATTAATTATGCTATTTGGATTACCAATTGGATTTCTAACAGTTGAAGTCCTTGGAATGATTAGAGTCTTTATACGTTCTTTTTAAGTTATTTTTGTTACATTTAATACTAGATTTATTCTATTAAGGTGATATGTTGTCACCCATTGGATTGTTAATTGCTTAAATCATTGTAATTATTAAAACAAATATAATGAGTAGAGTGATCTTGTAATCATATTTGATAATGGTTGATCTATTAAGTGTCATGTAATTGGCTATATAGTAAATTATTCTCTAAGATCCAGTGTTGTTACACTATACCCCATCCATATTTCAAACCCTTTATCTTACTCTTACCACTTCCTAATAATTACTCTTTTTCCTATCTCTTTTACCAAAATAATTTTTTTAAAGGAGCTAACCTATAGAGGTTGAAACATAGAGTAATATTGTTTCATCAAATTTCTATACTCTAGCTAAAATCAACAGATGCAATTCTTTTTCATAACAATGGCATATTTTAGTCCAACAATATAGATATTTTTGGCATGATCGATGGGATTAGGTGATCAAATTTATATTACCTTCATAGAGAATTAAATATTAGGTGAGCAGTATTGACCTTATCAGTAGATATTTTATGTTCATCTGGTGACTCCCATAAAAAATATAAATCCAAAATTATATCAAGGTTAGACTACCAATTCTAATTATTCAAAATTTATAATATATGCATATTTTATCCTATTATTTATATTATTACAAGGTCTACAACTAAGAAGTTATAGAATCCATCATTTTTCATAGAATTATCCTCTCATAAGCCAATACATGTTTAAATTTTATCCCCAAAGTCTTATCCACAAAGTGCAGATTCTTCATCCCATATTTCTTCTACACCATTAGTATCATAAAGTCCTAGATTTATGGCTCAAAATATAGATCATATTTATCGTAACTTCCCCAATTTGAATACCACTGGTCCCTTAGGTTTAGCAAATGCTAATGATATTCCACAAAATACACTCAAAGCCCTTTGCACTTACAATGACATAATTAAAAATGCCTTCGAGCATTATCAAGATTTTGTGTCATTGGCAACAATCCATAATATAATATTTGAAGAAATTATGGTTATACTCCTTGCCATGTCCTTCCAAGGAAAGATATTTAACTGGTATCAAACTTTAGAAGATAATATTATTCATTCATGGGCCAACTTGGCCAAGTTAAAAAACCCATTTTCACTTCTCATTCAGTTTACTATTATGTAGTGTCATCCCAACAAAATTATTATAGATTTTAATCTCAAATTCTATAGAACCTAGAAAATAATCCCTTGTAATATTAGACCACCAGACCCTTTGGCTTACATCTATTATATCAGAGCATTAGGACCTAATTTGGGATTGTAGATCAAACAGTCAAATATAATAGACTTCCCTCAAGTTTACCAAGCCACTATTATAGTTGATAACACCTTGATTTCCATAGGGAGGTTACCTCCAAGATTTGTAATTCCATAATTTCTATAGATAGATCAATCATATCAAAAAATAAATCATCCATCTCTCCCATATCATTTCCTTCTCTTCCCAGAAGTGCTCCTATTTTTGCACCTAAAACATTATCCTCAATGCCTACATTGCTAATGTTACCAGTTTCTGAGTCTAAAGAGTCACAAATAATTTTGTAAGTATTATATACACTCAAAATTTTAAATAATAAGGCAACAACAACTGAGAAGAGAATAAAAAATATCCTAGTTCAAAATATTCCCATATGTTGCTAAAGATAAGAATGTTTCAAATAGTAATATTGTTGAAAGAGCAAATAATAGTTACCAAGATGAATATCCATCCATTTTATAATTGGATAACCATCATTGTTGTTTAGTTTGTAGTGATCATCATAGTGTAAATACTTGCATCATGTATCAACACCATGCATAGTTGGCCAATGAAAAAGTTGAAAGCTCTCAAACAGACCAAGTCAATATGCCATGGGAGCTAGAATAGATTATGCTTACATAGGATCCCTTGGAATAAGAGTACTTTTTATGTTGATAAGGTCTAGAAAATAACAAATTAAAGTGAACCCCCAAAATTTAGATTCCTTTAAAGTAATGTCTCAAACACAAAAGGCTAAAGAGTGAAATGTGCCTAGGACTAGGAAAGTTCCAACCCAAAAAGAAAAAAAAAAATTCCAACTATGATATAATCATAGAAGGAACTCTCTAACTTAAAAAAGTTAGATAAGACAAAAAATCATTTCCCAAAACAAAGGAGGAAGCACAAGATAAGCTTAGATTCCCTTCAATAACCAAGATACAAAGAATTTAGGCTATGCAGGAATATAGAAGGTTTGATCAGTCAAAAAAGAGAAATGAAAAGAAATCAATAGAAGCACCCAAATTTAAAAGATTAGAAGAGTTAAAAAATACTCCTAAAGAAAGCATGTATGATGTGCTAATGATCCTCGAACAAATAGATCTACTTAGAGCTTCACTAAATAAAGTTATTTTAGGAGAATAGCCAATTTGAGAGTCTAATATCACTGAAAATACAATGAGTTTAGGGGCTATAAATAATAGACTACCCTTTCTACACTTCTTTAAGAATGGAAGGGTGGGTGGTTCACAATTGTATGATTGATTCTGGAATAGGTACTACTACAATTCCTAAAGCAGTATGCGAGATGATGGATATGGAGTATACTCGCTCATGTCTTGAGGTTCTCCAATTAGATGACACTCCTATGAAAATAGTTGGAGTAGTCAAAGATGTTATTATGACACTCCATAGAGTTCCATAAATCAATACGATACAAAAATAGTTGTCATTGACTTAGATCCATACTTTTGCCTCTATCTATCAAGAGAATTCAAACTAAATTGGGAGGCCACATGTACCTAGACTACTCTCACATGATGATTATGTATAAAGGTAATAAAATTTAATTAATACATCTAGAAAATTCTACCACTTATCACATTGATAAAATAGAAGATGAGTACGTCAACACTATCTTCGAGGAGGCCGATCCATTGGAGGATATTTTGAATGAACTAGAAATAGAATACAATTCTCTCTAAAGAATTATAATATCTTTATTAATACTAGAATTAACACATATTGTGTCTTAGGATTAGAGCACAAAAGGATTACAATGGTTTAAAATCAATAACTACATAGGTCAGAGCTTTAGAAACTCTATTTTGATGGAGCCAGATGCAAAAATAACATGTGAACTGGAATCACGTTGGTTTCTCTTTCAAAAGGGATAAATATTTTTTCCTACAAGATGACTTCGATTTGCACCAATAACATTGTTAGATACAAAGCCTTGTGCCTTGGATTAAAGTAAGTAGAGAAAATAGGAATTAAATTACCTACAATTGATAATTATTATGAGTTAATTGTAAATCAAATGACAAACAATAATAGCAAACATCATTACTTGAAAGCATACTTCAAAAGGGTATGGGATTTGATAGAAAGTTTTAATATTTTGAACATAAAGGCTATTCCATGGGAACATAATGAGTGAGCTGATGTAGTCATTGCTTGAGGAGTATATTACTCACTTGCTACAAAATATGTCTCAATGAATAAAAAACAATGTAAATCTAGTATTTAGGTCATTTGTTCTAGACAAAGAGATATTCTAGTAAGTATTTTAAGATGGCCATCAAATTATTGAATTTCTAACAAGAGAAGTAGTCTACTCAGCTTAGAAAGAGGAAGTATCACAATAATTTTATCAATAATATATCATTTATCTTAAAAATAATCATATTCCCAAATGGATGATCACTCTGGAAAGCTTATTCGACAACAATGTCAAAAAATAGGTCAAAGAATAAAGATAAAATAACAATCCTACAAAGAGATTGATTTTGAATCAAACCAAAGCTTTAAGATCAAAGTGCATTATATTGCAAAAAAATAGAATAGTTCAAATCACTTTGCAAGTAATACTAGGACATAATAGCCTAAATCTATGATGACCTTAGAGTCTATGATAAAGATGTTATTCAACATATAATTGACCTAGGCCCTAATGAAAATTATTTCAGATAAAAATAAAGGCTAGTCAATCCAAAAATAGATGAAACCGTGAAATAAGAACTTCTTAAGCTGTTAAATTCCAAAATTATCTATCCAATTAAGCATTCTACATGGGTTGCAAATTTAGTGCCCATGAGAAAGAAAAATGGAAACATTTGTATTTATGTTGATTTCAAAAACCTAATTAAGGCATCACTAAAGGATCATTATTCTTTGACTTAGATTGATCAAATTCTAAAAATAGTGGTAGATGTAGAAATATTCTCAATATTAGATGATTTTTTAGGCTACAATAAAATATGGGTCAAAGATGAAGATCAACACATCAAAACATTCACTACCAAATGGGGAACTTTTGCATATCAAAGGATTCCATTTAGACTGTCAAATGCTAGAGCAATATTCCAATGAGAAATGGATTTTTCCTTTGGGGAATTAGTCAATAAAATAATTTTAATAAATTTATATGATATGATATTATTTTTGCATGCTAATCATCTTCACTTGGAACATCTTGGAAAAGTCTTTCAGAAGTGCAAGGATTTTGGGATATCATTGAATCCATAAAAATCAATATTTATTGTTCATGAAGGCAAAATCTTGGGCCACGTAGCTTCAAATCAAGGTATGTAAAATGATCCTAAAATATTTCAATCCATCCTATCTCTCCCTCTCTCCTTAAACAAAAAATCTTTGTAGTCTTTCTTTGAGAAAATAAATTTTATTTGAAAGTTTGTATCATACTTTGCAGCCTATGACCAAGATTTTGAATAAAGATGTTATATTTAAATGAAAACTCAATAGGAGAAAAAAATTTGAGTAGATCAAAGAAGCTATAAAAAAACCTCATGTTTATCAACCCAAACTTGAATAGGGATTTCATATTTTATGTCTATGGATCAAAGGATAGTTATGCTATAGTGCTAACTTAGAAATACACCAAAGAAGAGGAACATTTAGTATTCTTCTCGATATAGACTTTTCATGACTACCAAAAGAACTACAATTTCATAGAAAATAATGTATTTATTATCATGAAATCTCTAAATAATTTTAGGCACTACTTTTAATAAAGTACGACCATAGTCTACATGGCACATGCAGATGTCAAAAACTTCATCATACAAGGAGAATTTGGTGATGAAAGAGTTGTATGGATTACTAAAATCTAAGAATATAACATAGATATTCACCCCACATAATTGGTAAAATGTAGAGTGCTATATCAATAGTTAGTTGCTTCTACAAAATAGGGCTATATCATTTGTAATGAAATTGTCACAGAATATGTGCCCAAGATCAAGCAACATGCAAAAGGCTTGATTGGATAGATGAGTTGATTAAATATTTTTAGAAGGGAATATGTCTCAAAGTATTGAATGCATTGCAAAGGAGTTAATGCTTCAAGCTCTAACATATGTCTTATTACTAGAAGGCTTATACAAGAAAAACTTTGATGGTGTCCTTTCCAACATAAAACTAGAAGAAAAGGAGAAAATACTGGTAGAATTCTATTTAGGTCTATCTGGTGGGCATTATTTAGTTTAGACTACTACCACTAAAATTCTTAGGGCAAGATATTATTGGCTGATAATTTTTTCAAATTCATTCAAAGTTTCCCAATCCTGCAAAAAATACCAAAGGTATGTTGGGAAAAATAGAAATCCCTCACTTCCACTATGCCCAATTGTAACCAAAGAGCCATTTCAACAATGCGGGTCATACTTCATCAGAGTTATTAACCCAAATTCATCAATAGGTCACAAATAAATAATAAGAACAACTAATTATTTTACTAGATGGATTGAACAGTTGCTACAAAAGTAGCCAATCAAGATATAGTAATAGAGTTCATTAAAATTTTGATAACCAAGTTTGGCATCCTAGATGCATTGGTAAGTGATAATGGCACTCCTTTTGTAGGAGTAATATTTTTCAACTTTGCTAGAAAATATGGCATATATCTTAAGACTATCTAATTATTATCCTCAAGGGAATCAATTGGTTGAATAAACAAATAAGAATATTTTAAATATTATTAAAATAACCCTTGGAGAAAATAAGAGGTGTTTGAATTTATTGTTAGATAAAGCACTTTGGATAGATATAATTATAGTGAAAAAGTCACTAAAGGCCTCTCCTTATTCTTTTATCTATGGCAAGGAAGTCATTATACTGCTACACATTGAGCTGCCAATTGTAAAACTAATAATTCAAGCAAAATGCCTTGACATGAAAGAGTCATAAGCTTGAACGGCACAATTTTTGTTATTGGAAGAACAAAGGAAAAAAACATCAATTTCCAAAGCCACTCGAACACAACCAAGAGATGGCTCAAAAAGAAGATGATGTCTTGAGATTTTAAAATTGGTGATCTCATACCTCAAATGGGAGGAAGACAAATCGAAGCCAGACAACCATGATAAATTTAATTCATTTTGGTGAGGGTCGTATCAAATCACCTCCAAAAGATAATTCAATTCATTTGAATAGACATATGAGGGAAACCATATTTTACCAATATTAGTGAATGGCCACCTCCTAAAATACCTCGTGTGAAGTTTTGTCAATTCCCTTGTATCATGTGTACATAGATAAGTGTGTAAATAAATCGGGTCATGGAAATTTCAAATTTAAATAAACCAATTGGTTGAAACCAAAGATAACCAATTATAATTTTGATGCATCATGCAATAATTATTTGAAATCTATGCCAGCAGGGATATTAACTAACATTTGAAGATATTTGCATGATCATAAGGCAATGAAAATGACACATGCCAAGAAAAAACAAGATTGAACTACAACTACCATAATTACTACTTAACAACAACAATGATACTTTGCATGCATAATAATTAAGAAAAAATAAGATTCGTTATGAAGATTTGATTGGAAATTAAAAAACCACATTTAAATTGATCTTAGGTGAAAAATTGCAAAACAAAGCAAAAATTTACATAAGGGAAGCATCAAAGTCCACTCATTTTTTTAGATTAAACAATGGTGAGGAATGGAAGAGTAGCTAACAACAAGGCATAAAAGACCCTCCAATACCAAACCTTCCAAATTATGGATATTCAATTAACATCAAAGAGTCCAAAATAGGTGTGCAAAGAGATAAAACAATGAGTAGCCAAAGGTGTTTTTGCTAGCAGCCCAAATGATTTTTCTTATCACTCCTTGTCTTATTATATTCATAAACCCACACACCTTTTTTTAAAGTTAATCCTAGCAATCTCAAAGTATTATAATATTCAATTAAATATAGTTCAATATGCCAATGGGAAAGTTATTTTTCACCTCAATCTAGATAGCATTAGGGATTCCTTCACCATAGGAAATAAGCCTAGAGTTAGTCCCAAGACCTTTAATTTTAAATCCCAAAGAAAATATTATGAGTCCAAAAAGGATGTTGAGAAGGACAATTTTTTCAAAAAATAGCTTCATTCCCAACTTCATCACCCCTCAACTGAGGATAAACTCCCAAAGACCCCATTAAAAATTATAAGTTTCAAAAATCAAGAGTTATACTCCATGCTAGCTATTATTTTTGGCTTACCTTCTAACAAAAAAGTGTACAACTACTAGATAGCTATGGTGTAGACCTATATAACCCTTGTTTCTATGATGAGTTATATTTTGACTAGTCAGTTGTCCCCCTATTCTTTGATTGGGCTCAATACCTATGTGATATAATACATGAATAACTAACTCAACTACAATTATCTCCACATGGTACTTTTTGCTATTGTTCATATACTATGTGGTTGTTTCTCTATAATATAGTGAACACTATGCCATGGGTAGGTATGAACAGAGTTGAAAATAAATAAAATAATTTACCAATGGTATAATGAACCAATTTATTGAGAAAATTTAAGTCCTACTACTGTTTTAATAGAGAATTTCTAGGGCCTACTTTGAAAATGGTTTTGGGAGAACTCCCCTGTCTTTCTACTCAAGCTAGAACCCAATTATAGACCCATCATGTAGAAGAATGGGATTGGTTATTTCTCTTATAAATGATAATAATTAGACTCTATGGATTTACAGGGAAACCTTTTTGTTTCCATAATTTATTATCAAAAGGGTTTTTGTAATGGAGTATTGTTGAGAAACTGATTATATCAATGTCACATATGGTTCAAGAATTGGTAATAAAAGCATTTGTCAGTACCAACTCACCTATGGCCCAATAAATATAAAGATTAAGGGTAAAGAAGAGGAGTTATTCCATAGATTACAATAATTGGGGTTGCAAGCTATACTAAAAATATGGAGGTATGACCCTTTGAATAGGTTTAGGGAGAAATTAACCTTAATAAACACAAGCAAGCCACCTATGTTCAAGAAAAAAAGCATACCTAAGGTAGAGAAGCTGAGGAATAATCATGAAAATAACAAGCTCAAATGGAATATCAATAAATTGTAATATTTACCTCCATGGAGGTATTGTTATGAACAAGAAGATGATTATGATCCTAAAATTAATCCAAATTATGCATTAACTGATAAAAATTTAGCTTCACTTGTGAAGAATACTAAATGGAATGCACCTAAATTCGTTGAATGGTGGATATTCTAAGTTGATAAAAGGCTACTAAATCTAAATTTCCTATAACAATAGACCATGAATTATCATAGAAATACGTTGAAAATGTGAATACATGGAACACCAAAAATAAGCAAGGCAAAAATAAAACCTCTACAAAATAAAATAAAAAAATGAAATATGGAGAGCTATGAAAAAAAAAAGTGGCTATCATAGATAAATTTACTCCTACAAAAATGTAGCTAAAGAAAAATTACAAGTACTTGAAGAAAGTTCAATCGTTGATGATGCTACAAAATTTCTAAAGTAACAAGAGGTCACAAAAAAAACTCCTCAATCAGAGCCACAGGTCGAGGCCTTTATCCCAATAGAATTGTAGTAACAATTCTATCTCAAATGCTCATAAATGATAAGTAAAATGGGATATACAAGGGAAGTCTTAAGACATTTATTGGCTTACAAGAAATTATTCAAGTTTAGGAAAGGCCTAAAATATTAGCTTTGGGTGCATCTTTTCAAATTTTCTTGAACTAAAAAACAAGAGGTAAAAGAAGTAGGATGTTTTCTTCAAAAGTATTTACTAGATCACCACTTAAGTTTATGGAAAGACAAGGAGAGCATCACAAAGCTTCAAGGAAAGATACATTGGACAAAAGTGTGCAAATATTAGACCAAACCATTAACAATGATAAGACACCTGAAGAGAATGTACAGTCTGAAGAGCAACAATTGCTTGGGACTAAAGAAGTTTCCTCCACCCCTCAACAACAAATACCTAAAATAAAAGTTGTTCGTCCTTCACCTAAAGAAGAAACAAAAAAGAAAAGAAAATATTATTCATCTAACGAGCTATGATAAATATATAATACAAGGTAAAATATTAAAGAAATACCACCAACGACTGAAGAGGTGACAACCAAACTAGCGATGGAGCGATCCTTGGTAGAAGAATAGGTATAAACATTTCTAATCCTTCTACTTCTCTTTCTTCATCCCCTATCCTTGATGCAATTCATTCTCCTTATTTATTGCTACCAAATTCCACATCAAGAGTAAATATTCAAAATATCCTTGTGATAAAATATTCCTCCACTATCACATCAACTTCTCTTATCCAAACTCCTCCAATCATCACTACTCAACCCATTCAAGAAGTTTATTCATCTCCATTTCCTCTTGTGCAACATTTTTTCATAATTTCACATTCACTTGATCATCCAATCATAGTCACCATTTATAAAATCACAAAATAGGGTTACAATGCTCAAGGCTACTAGAGAGAGAAAGCATCCAAGCACGATAGGAGCTTTTCCCTTCATAGATAAATGATAATAATAGATCCCACCATATATTAGTATATGAGGGTCAAACCTATACCAAAAGTAAGAAATCTAGAGGTGCATATGAGACCATATGACTATCATGTAGAAGAAAAAATGGTGAACATTGCTCAACTTCCCCTGGAAGACTCTTTGTTGAACGTCCATGCTCATGTGGGTACTATCTACCTACAAGGAGATATATTGAGGGATAGATATTTTTATCTAGAAGATAAATTTATAGAGCTAAAAAAAATAACCAAGGAATATCAGAGCATGAAAAAAGCTCTAAATATTAAAGGTCAAAAATGGAGGAAGATGTTCTTAAAAATGGCAAATACAAAAGAATAGGATCAAAACCTTAGGGAGCTAAAAAAAACCTTAACAAAATAATTCAAAGAGTTGCAACAATAGTTACTAGATAAAAAAGAAAATACCAAGGCTTCTTCTTTATCCAAGGAGACTCTAAAATAGATGAGAAGAAATATCTAAGAATATATCTTCAAAAATACAATCAAAGCTTATGAAGTCATGAATTACATTGAATTTTGTGGGAAAACAATGAGAGAAGCAAGAGAATATTTTCAAAAAATACAGACAAAAAATAGAAACATATTCAAACAAGCAAATATTTTGATGAAGATATCAAAAAGAAGGTTTGAACCTGAAATTAGGGTCATCTACAATGAAAATTATAATGCAGCCAAAACCCTCGCTGACACTATTATTGAAAAACATAAAAGAATCCAAAAAGGGATGGAGGTGATGTAAAGTTTGTATAATAGTGTTAATAATATCATGGACCCCATGAAGGAAACATAATAACTAGTATTTCTAGGCTTTTGGGATGAAAACATGCAACTAAAAATCTAAGAGGACTTCCAGAATCAAGAAGATCTGGCTGGTAAGGATGAATCGAAGATAGATCAATGGCCAAAACCCATTGAATAAGCCCAAGTGTTTACATTTTTGAGTAGAACAACCTTGCTACAAGAAAATTTCAACAAATAGTCAGGAGATACCAATATCCCTCTTATAAAAAGGTATATCAATGAAAAAGAAAACATGAACGAGTCTATGAAATAAAGAATCATCCACAAGACATATGGATGGGAGTCTACGTAGTGCTTGAAAATCAAAGCAAATATTCAATATAGAAGAAGAAGAATAAGGACAAGGGAATAATGAGGTGGATATCCCATCTAAAAACATGGTTCCAAGGTCTGAAGATGATTAAAAAAAGTATGTCAAAATAACAACATGCCATCTATAAGCTTAGACAAGATAAAATACACTTGCTCTCAATTGTAAGGATTATCCTTACTCAATGAATATATCAATGCAATTATAGAATGAAATTATGATTTAACAATATAAATCAATTAATCTAGCCACTTAGAGAGTGCAAAGTCTTGTAGCAACATAGAGAGGGTGGAGTCTCTTGCAAAGATACGCAATGGATAAATGATTCGATGATGATTTAAATAAATTAAATATATTCTATATATAAATGAATTTGATGAAATTGGAAATATAGTCAACTATGCTATATTGGGATTTTAACATGGCTCCCCCCCTCAAAAACATTTGTCCTCAAAGCTGGAAAAGACTAGAATATACTTTCATAATCCTATGTAGCATCTTATTCTAGAAGGTCCTAACACTTAATTAGGAACTCTTGAATTTGGCATGATTGAATATGATGTACTTTGAATCCTAGTATTGATTCATGATGGAGAGTTATTCATCCTTTGTCATCTAGTAATGGAAGCTCTATCTAGAATTGCACCTTCTAGCCAATCACTCATTTGAAACAAGATACATGAAAATTTATATGTATACGAGAAGAGGGTGTTGAGCAAGGTGCAGCAAAAGTATTGTCATTGTTGTCAACACAGTCAGATAGATCGGTTGATGCAGTGGTCAAGAAGTTCAAAAGCTATTCGGATGAAGACAGGAGTTCAGAGGTTATTCAGAGTATGTACAATGATTTTCCAAGAAGACCGAAGTGGCCCATATGCAAAAGATCAAAGAAAAAGACAAGTAAGAAAAGTGTCGCGATATCGCGACATGTAGAGCAAGAAAGAAAAACTGTCGCGATTTCGTGACATGTTGGAAGAGAGAGAAAAAGCAAGAAAAACTGTCATGATTTCGCGACATGTTGGAAGAGAGAGAAAAAGCAGGAAATAGTATCGTGATTTCGTGACATGTTGGAAGAGAGAGAAAAAGCAGGAAAAACTGTCGCGATTTCATGACATGCAGAGTAAAGAAGAAAAACTGTCACGATTTCGTGACATGTTGGAAGAAAAAGGGCAAGGAAGAAAAACTGTCGCAATTTCGTGACATGCAGAGCAAAGAAGAAAAACTGTCACGATTTCATGACATGTTGGAAGAAAAAGAGCAAGGAAGAAAAACTATCATGATTTCGCGACATGTTGGAAGAAAAAGAGCAAGGAAGAAAAAGTGTCGTGATTTCGTGACATGTTGGAAGAGAAAGGGCAAGCAAGAAAAAGTGTCACGATTTCATGACATGTTCAAAGAGAAAATGCAAGGAGGAAAAAGTGTCGCGATATCGCGACATGTTGCATTTTCACGACCAGAAGAGAAGAGAAAATGCAAGGAGAAAAAGTATCGCGACATGTTGCATTTTCGCGGTCAAAGCAAAGAGAAAAAGCAAGGAGAAAAAGTGTCACGATATCACGACATGTATTTTCACGGGCTGAAGCAAAGAGAAAGAGCAAGGAGAAAAAGTGTCGCGATATCGTGACATGTTGTATTTTCACGGGCCGAAGCAAAGAGAAAAAGCAAGGAGAAAAAGTGTCATGATATCGCGACATGTTGTATTTTTGGGGCCGAAGCAAAGAGAAAAAGCAAGGAAAAAAAGTGTCGCGATATCGCGACATGTTGTATTTTTGGGGCCAAAGCAAAGAGAAAGAGAGAGAAAGAAAAAGTGTCACGATATCGCGACATGTCGCATTTTCGTGACTCAAAAAGGCCAGGCAGGAAGAGAAACAAAAGTGTCACGATATCGCGACATGTCACATTTTTACGACTCAAAAAGGCCAGGCAAGAAGAGAAACAAAAGTGTCACGATATCGCGACATGTCGCATTTTCGTGACTCAAGAAGGGCAGGCAAGCAGAGTAACAAAAGTGTCACGATATCGCAAAGACAGGTCGTATGTGCGCAAGACAAGAAGAAGAACCCAACTAAAATGAGAAGTATGATAGTGGACCGACATCTCTACAACATTTACAGGGGCAGATACAGAGTGAATTCATGCAGCTAAAATATGAAGAGTGAACAAAAGTCAGTGCAACGGCTACAGGGACTGTTACCGAATGAAATCTTCGAGTGGTGGAATTACCGAATATCTTCATGAGTTGAAGCCGACTAAGACCGATGACAACCGACTAAGATTAGGGTTTACAATTGTTATGAAAGTCGACTAAGATTAGGGTTTACATTTGTTATGCAAGCCGACTAAGATTAGGGTTTTCATCATGAAAATATTGTTATAAAAGGAGGGTTGTTTGGAGAATTGTAGTGTTGTTGAATATGTCGTCGAATGCGTGTCGAAGTGTGAAATGCGGTCGTAAGAGCGTAGAAAGTGCAGAAGTAGTGAGATGATGGCGAAGTGCGCAAAGTGAGTGAAGAGTCATGTCGAATTGTCCTAAGTGCGTCTGTGAGTGCGTAGAGAGAGCAAAGTGCGCAGAGAGCAAAAAGGTTGAAGTTCGACCAAGTGCGACTATGATTGCACAGAGAAAGCAGAAGGCACAGAGAGTGCAAAGGGTGAAGACGAATGCAAAGTGCAGTTGTAAGGGCACAGAGTGTACGAAGACAGTGCATAGAGGGTGCGTAGAGAAGTGACTCAAAGAAGGTGAAGTGCGGTTGTAGATCGCAGAAGATGTGTCTATTCCATA
Source organism: Wollemia nobilis (assembly GCA_028583015.1). Taxonomy (NCBI): domain Eukaryota; kingdom Viridiplantae; phylum Streptophyta; class Pinopsida; order Araucariales; family Araucariaceae; genus Wollemia; species Wollemia nobilis. The sequence continues at coordinate 8,653,800 of JAQPPZ010016936.1, forward strand.
AATAGTGAGAGAGATTGGGTAAGCAATAGACCAGTCAGGGTCTTGTAAAAGTGAAGGTATTTTTTTGTTAAACTTCTAGATTCAAAATTGAAGTCCAGGTTGCAGCTTGGCATCAGGGGTTGGTGCTCCTTCCAGTAGGTGCTAGTAAATCAGGGGTTGGTGCTCCTTTCTATTGGTGCAGATAAATAAGGGGTTGGTACTCCTTCCAGTGGGTGCTGGTAAATTGATTGTAAAGTTGGAGCTTTGCAAAGGCTGGATTTGGATGGTAGTCCAAGCAGTCATTCTTGAGGAGTAGCCAAATTGGTGAACCTCGTTAAATCTTGTGTTGTGTGATGTTCTCTTGTGATACTTGCTTTATCTGGGTTTTAAGGTTTCATTATTTCAGTTTTAAGAGCTATGAATTTAAGTTTAAAGAACTACACTGATTCACCCCCCTCTCGGTGCCATTGTAAGACTAACAATTGGTATCAGAGCCAAGTTCCCTTCTCAGGCTAAATCAGTCAGGGTTGATCTTGGATTAGTATGCAATGGGTAAGAAGAATAGATCCTCCTCCAAAAGGGCATCTCAGTCAGTTTTAGTTCCTGTGGAAGAGAAAATTGAACCAGAAAAGGTTGAAGACTTCTCATCAAACAAAGCACCTTTGTTTGACGGAACTAATTACGTGATCTGGAGAATCAGGATGCAGGCATATATTTGTGCTTTGGGATACGACATCTGGGATTCAGTAGACAATGAATACACAATACCCATCACTCCTCCAACCGATGTTGTCGATAAGAATCTGTTTGAGAATGACTCAAAAGCAAAGAATGCTATCAGGTGCGGATTAGTAGAAAGTGAACTGGTAAAGATCATGAGTTGTAAAATGGCAAAAGAAATATGGGACAAACCGAGGAGTATTCATGAAGGAGACGATGAGATCAAGGAGGCCAAGTTACAAACACATCAAGCTCAGTTCGAAGCATTAAAGTTGAATGACGATGAGAACATAGAGGCATATATGCTGAGAGTTAATGAAGTCCTAGAGGATGATTCTAAAAAAGAAATAGGTGGAGGTCTTTTCATGACACTCGAAGAAGAAACAGAAAAAGAACAGGAATGTGATGAAGAAGAAATTGATGCAGAAATAAATTTGAAAGAGGAACTAATTGCAGCTCTGGATGAATTGAAGATAGAAAGAAAAAGGAATAAGGAAATCTCAAGAAAGCTTGAGGATGCAAATGAAATAATAACCAGTTTGAAAGTACAGGTAGAAGAATTCAAAAGGATTGAAGAAACTCTCAGGTCACAGATCAATGAGAAAGAGATTGGTTGCTGCAAACAAGAGGAAGAGATTGTTTTATTGAAGAAACAACTAGAAGAGGCCAATACAAATCTCAAATTTGAGAAGAGCACAGAGTTGCTAGATAAAATGATAAGCCAACAAAGAAGCTCCACGGATAAGCGTGGTCTTGGATATGAAGCTGAACAACCTTCATCTTCCAACTCTGCAGAGAAGAAGAAGTTCACTGTTGAAGGATCGAAGCAAGAAAAGTTTGAAGCTGAATCTTCAAAAGGAAGAAAATATCAAAGGAGATCTACAACAAAGCAACCACAACAAAAGAGGTTCTATCACTCTCACTCTATTCATAATAATACTTTTAATGGCTATTGTTTCGGATGCAACCGTGATGGTCACAAGGCAATTTATTGTGGATTGAATAATAAATCAAAGAGTTATGCTGGTAGAAATACATCTACGTGTTTCTGAGTGAACACTATGTACAATGTTTTCAATGTAATGGTCATGGGCACATAGCAAGGTTTTGTCCAAGCACTTTTGTATCTAATCTAAGGCAAAACAGTAGATTTCATCAGACGCAAAGAACGCAACACAGACAGGGAATAAATCATGTACATAAAAGAAAGGAAAATAATCATTCATCAAGGATGCACAAGAGACAACCACACAAGAGAAATGTTCGAGTTCACGAAAAGGTGCAAAATAGGGATGTAGTTGAAAAATCCAAGCCCGAGTTCAAGAAAGTTTGGAGAAAGATAGAAGAAAGGAAATCGTGTCTCCTTGGACTCAAGGAGACTACTCCGCTATTGCACTAAGCAACTCCGGGTAGCACATCCTCGGGGGGAGCAATCTTGAAGTTTCATTTTAATGCTCCTATGTATTTGTTTGATTACCTGAGGATGAAAGGCAAGTAGTCGGGGAAGTTGTCATATAGTTGTCGAAGTGTGTTTTCGGTTCATGTAGTTGTTTGTGGAAGTGCCGTGAAGGGTGGTGATTAAATTGAGAGTTGTCATTATTGGTAGTATTGCTATATGTCATTGTTGTACTGTTGATGGTTCTTATTGCCACTGTCCAAAGTTAAGGATTATAACAGTTCAGATAATTTGGTTAGTGAAAGAATGTTGCCCTAGCCGCATATATGTGTTTCGATAAAAGCAATGTGTATTTGAACTACACATTGACGTGAAGATTGTTAGATCTATTATGATGTTGTGGTGAAAAATATTGAAGTCTGATTATTGATTCATGTTTAGCTCATCAAGATGAGCAACTTTGCTTTGTGAATCATACCTATCCGAGGTCCAGAAGTATGAGTTTGAGTAAGGTGCACTATAGTTGGCCGTGAAGTGTTTGACAAAATGTTGTCTCCTGATTCGAACAGTTGAAAGTAAGGTGTGACCAGCGGTGACTGTAGAAAACATAGACCAAGTTGAAAATGTAAAAAGGGATTTGGTTGGTGTTGTGGTACAGAGTTTGATGCTTGCACAGAGTTGGCGATAAAATTGCAGTGTCGGTACGGTGTTGGACAAAAGTTGGTACAAGTGTGAGTCACTTGACAATTTTTTTTGACAGATGTGAAATCAGCATTTTTGAATGGGAAGCTTGAAGAAGAGGTTTATATTGAGCAGCCAGATGGTTTCCAGCTTGGTGATGATCCCAACTTGGTTTGTAAGTTGAAGATATATGGCTTGAAACAGGCACCCCGAGCATGGTATGCAAAGCTAGACAACTATCTCACTCAACAAGGGTTTAAGAAAGATGATATCATATTTGGTAGCAGCAAAGATGAGTCGTGTAAAGATTTAGCAAATAAGATGCAGAAAGAATTTGAAATGTCAATGATTGGATTTGTTTTGTGATTAATCAGGGGCATATTTATTAAGGAAAGAGAGAGGGGGGTTGCAAGTTGAGCAAGGATGACAAATCTCCACCTGTTGATCAAACCATGTACAGATCTATGATTGGGAGCTTACTGTACCTAATAGCTACCAGACCAGATATTTTGCAGGCAGTATGCATGGTAGCACGATTTCAGGCTAATCCCAAGGAGACTCATGTGACAGCAGTGAAGAGGATTCTTCGGTACCTCAAGGGTACTATGGAGTATGGGTTATGGTATCCGAAAGGTAAAGACTTCACCCTTATTTCGTATTCAGATGCAGATTGGGCAGGATGTGTCGATGACAGAAAGAGTACCAGTGGAGGTGCATTCTATCTTGGAGACAGATTGGTCGCATGGCACAGTAAGAAACAAGAGTCAGTTTCTTTATCGACAGCAGAGGCAGAATATATTGCAGTGACAACATGTTGTACGCAGGTATCACTTTTTGAAGGAGAAAGTTGCGGAAGGTGAGGTTAAGTTGGATTTTGTTCCAACTACAGAGCAAGTAGCAGATATCTTCACAAAACCATTGCCCAAGGAAGTTTTTGAGTACCTTCGCAATAAATTGGGAGTGGTCACACTTCCCAAGAATTGACTAGCTACAGGGATCACATTCTCAGGGGGAGCATTTAAGTATTTGATTATCTTTTTGCTCATGTTCATGATTTTTGCTAAGTGTAATAAATTTTTCCTGAGAATGTTGTGCATGGACTCAGGGGGAGTCTACAGTAGCCCTTTGGTATTATTGTCAAAGGGGGAGAAGAGTTACAGGAAATTGCACATGTGTTGCCAACAATTCCAAAGGGGGAGATTGTTGAGCAAGGTGCAGCAAAAGTATTGTCATTGTTGTCAACACAGTCAGATAGATCGGTTGATGTAGTGGATAGGAGTTCAGAGGTTATTCAGAGTATGTACAGTGATTTTCCAAGAAGACCGAAGTGGCCCATATGCAAAAGATCAAAGAAAAAGACAAGTAAGAAAAGTGTCGTGATATCGCGACATATAGAGCAAGAAAAACTATCGTGATATCACGACATGTTGAGAAAGAAACGCGATATCTGACATGTGAAAATTCCATTTGACATGTGAGAAAACTTCATGATTTCGGGACATGCTGGAAAAGAAAAAGACAAGTAAGAAAAGTGTCACGATTTCATGACATGTTAGAGCAAAGAAGAAAAATTGTCACGATTTCATGACATGTTGGAAGAAGAAAAAGCAAGGAAGAAAACTGTCATGATTTCGCGACATGTAGAGCAAAGAAGAAAAACTGTCACGATTTCGTGACATGTTGGAAGAAAAAAGGCAAGGAAGAAAAATGTCACGATTTCGCGACATGATGCAAGGAAGAAAAAGTGTCACGATTTCGTGACATGTTGGAAGAAAAAGAGCAAGGAAGAAAAAGTGTCATGATTTCGTGACATGTTGGAAGAGAAAGGGCAAGAAGAAAAAGTGTCGCGATTTCATGACATGTTCAAAGAGAAAATGCAAGGAGGAAAAAGTGTCGCGATATCGTGACATGTTGCATTTTCATGGTCAGAAGAGAAGAGAAAATGCAAGGAGAAAAAGTGTCGCGATATCGCGACATGTTGCATTTTCGCGGTCCAAAGCAAAGAGAAAATGCAAGGAGAAAAAGTGTCGCGATATCGTGACATGTTGAATTTTCACGGCCAAAGCAAAGAGAAAAAGCAAGGAGAAAAAGTGTCGCGATATCGCGACATGTTGTATTTTCATGGGCCGAAGCAAAGAGAAAAAGCAAGGACAAAAAGTGTCACGATATCGTGACATGTTGTATTTTTGGGGCCAAAGCAAAGAGAAAGAGAGAGAAAGAAAAAGTGTCACGATATCGCGACATGTCGCATTTTCGTGACTCAAAAGGCCAGGCAGGAAGAGAAAAAAAAGTGTCGCGATATCGCGACATGTCGCATTTTTGACTCAAAAGGCCAGGCAGGAAGAGAAACAAAAGTGTCGCGATATCGTGACATGTCGCATTTTCGTGACTCAAGAAGGGCAGGCAGGCAGAGTAACAAAAGTGTCGCGATATCGTGACATGTCGCATTTTCGTGACTCAAGAAAGACAGGTCGTATGTGCGCAAGACAAGAAGAAGAACCCAACTAAAATGAGAAGTATGACAGTGGACCGACATCTCTACAACATTTACAGGGGCAGATACAGAGTGAATTCATGCAGCTAAAATATGAAGAGTGAACAAAAGTCAGTGTGGCGGCTATAGGGACTGTTACCGAATGAAATCTTTGAGCGGTGGAATTACCGAATATCTTCATGAGTTGAAGCCGACTAAGACCGATGACAGCCGACTAAGATTAGGGTTTACAGTTGTTATGAAAGCCGACTAAGATTAGGGTTTACATTTGTTATGCAAGCCGACTAAGATTAGGGTTTTCATCATGAAAATATTGTTATAAAAGGAGGGTTGTTTGGAGAATTGAGGAGTTGTTGAATATGTCGTCGAATGCGTGTCGAAGTGTGAAATGCGGTCGTAAGAGCGTAGAAAGCGCAGAAGCGGCGAGATGATGGTGAAGTGCGCAAAGTGAGCGAAGAGTCATGTCGAATTGTCCTAAGTGCGTCTGTGAGTGCGCAGAGAGAGCAAAGTGCGCAGAGAGCGAAAAAGGTTGAAGTTCGACCAAGTGCGGTTGTGATTGCGCAGAGAAAGCAGAAGGCGCAGAGAGTGCAAAGGGTGAAGACGAATGCAAAGTGCAGCTGTAAGGGCGTAGAGTGTACGAAGACAGTGCGTAGAGGGTGCGTAGAGAAGCGACTCAAAGAAGGCGAAGTGCGGCTGTAGATCGTAGAAGATGTGTCTATTCCGTAAACAGTGAGAGAGATTGGGTAAGCAATAGACCAATCAGGGTCTTGTAAAAGCGAAGGTATTTTTTTGTTAAACTTCTAGATTCAAAATTGAAGTCCAGGTTGCAGCTTGGCATCAAGGGTTGGTGCTCCTTCCAGTAGGTGCTGGTAAATCAGGGGTTGGTGCTCCTTTCTGTTGGTGCAGATAAATAAGGGGTTGGTACTCCTTCCAGTGGGTGTTGGTAAATTGATTGTAAAGTTGGAGCTTTGCAAAGGCTGGATTTGGATGGTAGTCCAAGCAGTCATTCTTGAGGAGTAGCCAAATTGGTGAACCTCGTTAAATCTTGTGTTGTGTGATGTTCTCTTGTGATACTTGCTTTATCTGGTTTTAAGGTTTCATTATTTCAGTTTTAAGAGCTATGAATTTAAGTTTAAAGAACTACACTGATTCACCCCCCTCTCAGTGCCATTGTAAGACTAACAGAGGGTGGAAGCTCCAATTGATATGTAACTTCACCAATGCGACGAACTACTTTGTAGGGACCATAAAATCAAGGAGCCAACTTTTGATTAGTCTTAATTTTCAAGGATAGCTACTTATAAGGCTACAAGCACAAAAATACCATATCTCATATGCTGAATTATTGTTCCAAATGATGTAAGTCCGATTGTTTCTTCATACGATTTTGTTTCTAGGTCAAATTATATTTAAGAAGTTTAAGCATCATCTGATGTTTTTGTAACAAATCATCTACCTAGACTACTTTGGAAGAGCCTGGAACATATTTTGTGATTTTTGGGGTTATTTGACCATACAAAGATTCAAATAGAAACATCTTGAGGAAAAAATGGTAAGTAGTATTATACCACCATTCTGCTAAAGAAGGCCATTGAATCCAGTGATACTGCTTATCTTGAGAAAAATAATGAAGGTAAGTAACCAAACATTTGTTAACTATATTTTTTTGACCATAAGACTGGGGGTGATATGAAGAAGACATATTCAACTTGGTACCACTAAGACAAAATAATTCCTTCCAAAAGTTGCTAGTGAAAATAGGATCATGGTCACCCACAATAGTCTTACCATGTAACCTAAAAATGGAGTCAAGAAATACCTTGACCACTTTACTTGCAGAGTAGGGATGTTGTAGTGCACAAAAATGGGTATATTTGGAAATACAATCCACGACCACAAAGATCATTGTTTTACTTTATGATCTAGGAAGACCCTTAATGAAATACATGGATATGTGCTCCCATTGGTGGTTCAAAATAGGTAAGGGTTGCAATAGTCCTAGAGGTTTAACTATTTCACCTTTGTTGCATTGACATGCCTCACATTCAGCCACAAATGTCTTGACATAAGTTTTTAATCCTTTTCAAGAAAATTATTGTTTCACACGCTGATATATTTTCAAGAATCTAGAGTGTTTATCTAGAGGGGATGCATGAAATACTTGGAGAACCATATATTTAGTAGTGGAACTCTACGGAAGATAGATGCAATTTTTCTTACGAAGAACTCCATATAAATATGAGAATTAAGAATGTAGTGATGATCCTATTTTAATTCTTCAATAATTTGAGCAATTTCTAGATCAACCAACCATTCTTCTTGAATTTGATACAACCATTGGGGACAAGGACTTGAGATGACATTGATGGTCACCTCATCCTAATATTTTTGATACAAGACATCAACTACCACATTTTATTTGCCTTTCTTATACTAAATGAGAAAATGATAACCCAATATTTTGGTCATCCACTTATTCTGTTCATGTCATGAGAGACATTGTTCTAAGAAATGCTTACGACTACTATGGTTAGTCTTAATGATGAAATATTTGCTTATTAAATAATGCTTCCATTTCTCAATGGCATGTAAAATAGCTAGCATTTCCTTCTAATATATAGATCATACCAAATTCTTTCCTAAAAGTTACTTGTTTTCAAAAGCCAATGGGTGACCCTCTTTCATTAAAATAACTCCAACACTTGTACTAGAAGCATCACACTCAATGATGAAAGGTTTGTTAAAATTAGAAGTAGCCGAAACTGGAGTGGAACACATAGCTTCTTTGAGTGATTAATTTCTGAGAATTTGATTCATTCTAAATAAAAGCATCCTTTTTGGTAAGAGTAGTGAGAGGTGCTACAGTTTTACAATAATTGTGGATAAATTTTCGGTTATATATTGTAAGTTTTATAAATTCTTGAAGTTTTTTGAGGAATTTTGGTAAGGGAAAATCTTGAATGGCTTTGATTTTATGGGGATCTACTTTGACTCCTTCATGAGATATGATGTCCCAAATATTCAACTTCTTGGACCCTAAAGGCACATTTAGATCTTTTAACAAAGAGTTTTTCCTTTTGCAATAGATTAAGAACTTTGTCAACATGAAATAGGTGATCCTTCCAAGATTTGTTGTAAATTAAGACATCATCAAAGAAAACTAGGACAAACTTATGAAGATATGGTCTAAAGACATGGTTCATGAGGCTTTGAAAAGTTAATTGAGCATTAGTAAGACTTAAAGGCATGACTAAGAATTCATAATGATATTACCTAGGTGTTGTAGGGGATTTGGAGAGGAGAGGGCAATCCTCCAAGGAAAGTCCCAAATTCGAATCTCCACCCTACCAAAAATTTGAATTGGATACCCAAAATTCAATTGATATGTTGGTGTAGGTAGGTTCGGGTGCGACTCCCGGGTGACTTTGATGGTGTAGAACCCCCTGGTAATGGTCTCTCAGACCAATATGGCCCCACAAGGGGTTTTTCAGTTAAAAAAAAAGAATTCATAATGATATTCATGAGTTTAAAAAGTAGTTCTAGGGATACCCTCCTCCCTAACCCAAATTTGGTGAAAACCCGAGCGAAGGTCAAGTTTAGTGAAATAACTAGCACCATGTAATTCATCTAATAAGTCATAAATGATAGGGATAGGACACTTATCTTTGATAGTGATATTTTTGAGAGGATGAAAATAAGGACACATGTGCCATGAGGTATCCTTACGTTGTACCATAACTACTAGAAATGAATAAGGACTAATGCTAGGATGAATTATTCCATGCTTCAATATTTCTTGGACCAACTTCTCTATTTTTTACTCTTGAGGTTGTAGATAATGATAAGGATGTGCATTAGGAGTAAGAATTCCTGGAACAAGATGCATGGCATGATCATGTGATCATTTAGGAGGTAGACCCCTTGGTTCACTGAAGAATTATTCATAATTACCCATAATATCTTGAAGATCCTTTGGGAGAGTTGTAGAAATATCCAAGGATTGAGCTTCGATGGAATTTATTTGAGATATAAAATGATAACCACCATTATTTAATAACTTCTCCATGCTATGTGAACTCACAACATTGGAATGAGGAGGTTGAATTACTTGTAGATAAATAATTTTCCCACTCTTTGTCCACTTGATGTATAATTTTTGTAGATTAATAGTAACATCACCAAGTTGAGATAGCCATTGTGCACCCAAAATGACATCGGATCTCCCTAGGTTCATAACAAAGATATTTCCCTACCAATTATAATTCCCCATTTGTATAGAAATTGGAGATGTGTGACCAATACATTGAGAATTACCTCCATTTGCAACCAGTACTTGAAACTTATATTGATTGGAAGTATTCATATACAAGTTCAAGGATTTGGTGGTTTTAAGATCAATAAAGTTATATGTACTACCTAAATCGATCAACACATTAACACATTGGTGCTTGGTAAATCCTTATATCTTAATTGTATGATGAGCTTGTAAATCCATAATTGCATGAACTAAAAGGGCAATAGTATCATCTTCATGCATTATTTTATTTATGTCCATTTTTTGTTGTCCTAGATCTATGAGTGGTTCTTATTGAGTTAAATCTTCTTTGTTAGTCAGTGATGCATTGTCATATTCCATGAGAAATTTTTAACGTGCTATACAAGCTTGATCTCTTAGATGATGTGAATGACATTTATAGCAAAAAAATCATATGGAGTGATCATTATTGTGATAAGGACAATGGAAGTTAGAATAACATCTATAAGGAACAACATCTTGTAGCTTATACATGTGGCATCATCAAGAGTATAAGGATCATGCATTTTGAATTCATTTCAAATTTTATCCTTGATATCGTAATAAAAATTGGATACCACTACTACTAAATTCAATTCTTGTGTATAGGTGAGAAGACTTGTGAACTCAGCGACAATCTTCTACTGAACCTGTTTGCTTGAGTTCTATGAGGTGAACCACGTAGGATGAGGAAGAGATATTATAAATCCCTAAATTCATGCCATATAATAGGGCTATTATGTTGATGAAGCTACCAAAGCAACCATTGATAGGCATGGGTACCTAGTTTAGAAGATACAAACGTGACCCGACCTATTTTAGGTATATGGTATAGATGAAAAATACCATTCATTTGGGTTATCCATCCTCTAGGATCATATCCTTAAAAATTAGGCATGTTAGTGTGAGGAACCTAAAAATATTGATGGTATTCCAAAAATTTGGAAGCATCACCTACCAAAGGATCAAAATTTGGAGTAGGTTTTGGAGATTCTAGTGTTTGACAAACATTTAAAGGTTGTGGGTTGACAATATTTTGAGGTGCTTGATTATTGAGAGGGGTAAGTTTAGCAATTGAATCCTCAAGTCATTGTAGTACGATAAAGATATTAGTAATATCTTTTTGTTGTTGTGAGAGACATTGGTACACATGGGAATCAACATTATTCTAAATTTGAGTGATGATGTTATGGGTAGGCATAGAAGGAATGGAATTGTTAGGATTTGGAGAATAAGGATTAGAGTTATCAAGTGAAGCCATGGAATTAAGTGATGACCAGTGGTTTAGATCAAAGTTATTAATTCTAAAGGGGGATTATGTTGCGTACCTTGATTTTAAGGTTGGCATTTCTTGCTACTCAGACAAATCATGTCTATTAATGTAGTGTAATATTTTGTTTTCTCCTTTAGTCCAATAAAAAATATTACTCATGCATTGGTTGGAACCCAAATTTAATTTGAAATTATGAAAAAATAAAAATTTATTAGGTTGCAGTAAAAAATTGGATTTTCAATAATCAGATTTTCAAAATTTTTGTTGTCGATGGCCACAAATTGCCAACCGATTTGAAAGTTTTCGATCTCAATGATCATTAACACAATGGTCAACTTAATGGTAACTAATATAAAATTTTTCCAATAGGCTGGTGTGGACGGGTGAAAATATCATTAACCTTCCTTATGCACTCTCACAATTATAAACTACAATCTAGACTCCACACAGACAATGTGGGAAATATCGCCTAGATTTTTTTTGAAGGTTATCAAAAAATTTGGAATTTTCCAAGTGTTAGGAATAGATGTAACTCGAATTCAACCAACTTAACAATCAAATCAGTGTCAATTGCATCAAATTCAACCAACTAAATGATCAAATCATAATCAAATTCTATTCGCAAATGCCAAAAAATTGATTAATTCATCAAAAAATTATTGTGCTACTAAAAACAACCTGCTCTATGATTGCATGACTGATCCCAGTGAGAGGTCTCCACGTATCATGATTCAAGGTTGAATACTTTAGGGTTTCAAATAATTTAGGATTAGTTTTAAGTTTTTGGTTTATTTCTCCTTCATCAATTTTTTGGATGCCTCAATTTTGATAGCCTTGATATCTTTGTTCTAGATTAAATCTATGCAACTAGACTTAATTTCCTTTTAGCAGCTTTGTGATTACATAAATAATTTATATGTTGGTAAACATGCCAAGATAATGTGTAGCATCACCAAAACTCATCTCTGGTAAGTTCACTAATCACTAAAAATGAAACTTCCTACTTGAAATCACATGAGTTCATCAAAAATGATAGAATTATCGCTCAAACTTTAGGAACTTGTTAAACAAAATTTCTCCAATCGAAAAATGGAGCAAACTCTACAAACAACATTGATTTTGAGCTGATTGGTTGTTGATTCTTCCCCATGTGACATGACACTATTGGGAAGGAAAATAGGTTTTATTTCTACGAAATCTTTATTTCCTGCTAATGTTATGATTACTACTGCATGCAAAAATGAACAATAATATGCAAGCAAACAACTGTAGTTTCTACCTATTTTCCACCTGCCTAAAATAGATGTTCATGTAAGATCATGGAATAAATATGAAGAACTATTTCTTTAGATCCTTGATCACTCAATCATCTGAATATGAATCCACTGGAACTCTGTTAAAAAAAATCATGCTAAATCTCCTGGCTTGCACCTACTTCATAAGAATTTATGTGATTTTTAGGAACATTGGCTCTGATATCACTTGTAAGGATTATCCTTACTCAATGAATATATTAATTCAATTATATAATTAAGTTCTAATATAAAAATATAAATAAATTAATCTAGCCAATTAGATAGGGTAAAATATCATAGCCATTTAGAGAGGGCATAGTCTCTTGTGAAGATACACACTGGATAAATGATTTGATGATGATTTAAATAAAATAACTCTATTATATATATAAATAATTTTGATGAAATTGAAAATATAGTTGACTATGCTATATTGGGGTTGTAACATCATTCACTTCCACATCATCTCACATTTCATTGACACATCATTCATGTTTTTCATAAATCACTTTATTCCACATTTCACAAATATTTCATTTCATTTCATAATACCACTCATATTCCATTTCATTATCATAGTGACTCCATTCCCAATGGAAGTAGGCCTTCTAAGTTTTAATTCTTGCAAGAAAAAATTCCTTGGGAGGTACCAAACATGTGAGTCAAATTTTGACCACATTAGGACAAGCAAGGAAATTCCCTAAAAGTTTTTCTAAGTGGTAGAGAATAAATCTAGTGTACAACTAAGATGTTCCAAAATCATGGTTACATCAACAACCACATTAGCATAAATATTTGTCCCTACAAGAATAGGAAAAATAAATGTCCAACCTTGAAATGCTTGAAAACATGCCCAAGATGAATGTGACATCAACAGATTGAAGCAAGAGCATAGGATCGAGAGAAAAGAATAAAATAATAAAAATATAATGATCAAGACCACAATGTCCCAAAACTAGACTACTCAAGGCAATGATGTTATCCAAAGATATAAATCACTTGGGATAATGCAATTCAATTATGGAAGACCATCCAAAGCCATGAATCTCGATGCCATGTAATTCCTAGCGATGACAATAGCAAAATAAAAAAGAGCCTAGGAATGTGTGAGGAATGTAAAGTTCTCAAGAATAGGATATGAACTAATAAATCTAAAAAATGCTCAAAACCATGTTTCTTGAGGTGATGAAAATGGACATCATCATCAGCACCCAATATTGTTCCTATGAGAAAATTAATTTAAAGAAAAATATGCCCAAGGCCAAAACTGCCTAAAACCACAATTTCACTTCAAAAGAGTTCTATGAGTAAACAAAGAGCCCAATTTCAAATAGATTTTAGTTAAATGTCATTTTTAGACCTGCAACTACCATGCTACTTACTAGTGAAATATATCTTAAAAAACTAATCTTGAGAGCAATGGCTCCAATAATGCAACCACTTTCAAAAGATAGTTGCACATAAATGGGATAAATTCAAAATCATGCCCAAGATAAAATTTGAGGCTACCACAACAACATTTTTGGGTTTTTGCGAGACTGTCATCCAAATGACCATACAACTGTATTCTCACCAAGAAAAATTGAAATTGTAAAATATAAATATGGGCAAAACCCTCATTTCAAGGTTCAACTTTGTAGTCCTTTCCTGGTATTGCATTGTAATTGTTGTTGATCAATGAAGTGATAGTTGTTTGGTCTCCATTATTGTGCATTTGAAATTTTTATACATATGTTTTTCTCTAAGTCATTTATGTTACACTTAATTGTTAGTGTATTTTGTTAAAGTAATTATGCTATTTGGATTACCTATTGGATTGCTAACAATTGAAGTCTTTAGAATTATTAGAGCCTTTATACATTTGTTTTAAGTCATTTTTGTTACATTCAACACTTGGTTTATTCTATTAAAGTGATTTTTAGTTGCCTATTGAATTGATAATTATTTGAATTCTTGGAATGATTAAAGCGAATGTAATGAGTTGAATGAACTTATAATCATATTTGATATGGATAATCTATTAAGTATCATGTAATTGAATGGATAGTGAATTATGCTATAAAATTAAATGTTGTTACACTATACCTTATCCATATTTGAAACCCTTTCTCTTACCCTTACTCCTTTTCCTATCCATTTTTTCGAAATAATTGTTTGAAAGGAGATGGCCTTCTCTAGAGGTTGAAACATAGAGTAATCTTATTTCATCCAATTTCTATACTATATCTAAAATCAATGGGTGCAACACTTTTCCATAACAATGGCATATTTTAGTCCAATAGAACCATTGCTTAGAACTTTATTGAGTTATGGATGCAATTTTAACATAATGGTAGGTCCTACACTCTTTGTGGTTTGCAAGTATGATCTCCCCAGATTATTAGTTCAAACCATATGGATAAGTTAAAAAAAAAATCCATTAGGTTATCGCTCAAATATTTACAATACAATCATCCACTTTAGTAGTGGACAAGCCCTTAGAATATTTGCAACTCATTCTAACTAAGCATGATGCAGTTTTTATGAAACCAATAGAATTACCACCTCGATGCCTCCATGATCATGCAGTTCCATTCGTACTTGGTAGTGTGCCATCTAACATTAGACCTTATCAATACCTGAATGCACTTAAGTAATAAATAAATAAATTAGTACAAGAATCATTAAAAGTTAGAGTTATTCGACCTAGTAATTGTCATTATTTTTCTCCAATCCTATTGTTTTGTAAGAAATATGGATCCTAGTGGTTGTGTATAGATTTTTATGAGATAGATTTCCTATCCCAGTGGTAGAATAATTATTGGCTGAATTGCATGGTGCTATTATTTTTTCCAAGTTAGATCTTCACTTTAATTACCATCATATATGACTCAAGGACGAGGATATTCCCAAAATAACTTTCTGCACTTATGAGGGCCATTATGAATTCTTTGTTATGTCATTTGGCTTAACAAATGCACCCTCCATATTTCAAAGCCTCATGAACAACATATTCTAGCAATTCCTTCACAATTTCATTTTAGTTTTCTTTGATGATATTTTGGTTAATAGTAACTCTTGGGAGGATAACCTCATCCATGTGAATAAAAATCTACAACTTTTAGCTCAACATTAACTTTATGCTAAAAGGTCAAGTGTTCTTTTGGGTTAATCAAAATATATTATTTGGGACACATTATCACCAAATATTGATTTAAAGTTGACCCTAAGAAGATTCAAGCCATCCAATATTGGTCAAAGCCTCACACTCTTAAGGGACTACATGTATTTTGGGACTCATTGGGTATTACCACAAACTTGTCCAAAACTATGGTAAAATCACTGCTCCTTAAATAGATGGATATATTAAAATAGAATTATTTTACTTGGAGAAGCCTAGTTGAGTGGGATTTATTTGATGTTAAGCATTCTATGATAATTTCTCTAGTCTTAGCAATTCCTTATTTATCCAAAACTTTTGTAATTGAAAGTGATGCTTCGGGCATTGGCATTGGTGATGTGTTGATGTAGGAGGGAAGACCATTGGACTTCAGTAGTAAAACACTTTCAGGTCAAAATCTAGGTAAATCAACTTATTCAAAGGATATGCTCCTCATTCTACATGTGGTTAATCATTGGTGATACTATCTCATTGGGCATCATTTTTCCATAAAAATATACCTCCAAAGTCTCAAGTACTTGGAGCAATGCGTCACCACCCTCGAACAAAAAAAGTAGATCTCTAAACTAATGGGCTATGATTATGAGATTACATATAAAAAAGGTAAGGAGAAAATTGTGGCTAATGCACTCTCTCACCAATTTGAGGCTCATAGTATGCTATTTGTCATCTCTTCACCCATACCATAGTGGCTTAATTCCTTCAAATATGACATGCTCAAGGACTCAGGATTGCAAACCTTGATTACTACAATCCAAAAAATTCTACCTTGTGCCCAGGTTACACTTAGGATGGACAAGATTTGAGATATTTTCAACACCTTGTTATTCCCTACACTTCTCAAAAATGGGAACTCATCTTCAAGGAATTGCATTCTTCACCAACTATAGGATATTATAGGTTCCTATAGTCTTAAGAAAATATTAAGCATACTTTCTTCTAGAAGGGAATGGAAAAGGACATTCAAACTATTGTGGTAGAGTATGATATATGACAACATATGAAAGGAGAAATAATGCATTCCTTGGGTACTCTTCAACCCTTTCCCATTCCAAAACAAGTGTGAAAAATATTTTCATGGAATTTATTGAAGAGTTACCTAAGTAAAGAGGTAAATCAATTATTTTTGTGGTAGTAAATTTACCTAACCAACCATCTCCCTTGCCTCACTCGATGAAGTTGTACCTCAACATCAGCTTATCCTGGGTAATCCTTGTAGGGTCTATAGAATACATCAACTACTCTAAGTCCTATAAAATACTATGTATAATGACCCACATTTCCTATCGAGCATCAACTTTATCCTACATCCTAGCCCCCCTACCATAGGATCCCATAGCCAATATTTTAGTCTGCTAACTCTGCTCGTGTCGTCCATGGTAGTCCCTGCAGCCTATCTACCACTATATGCTACCATCCTAAAACCTGCAGTAGAAAGATACACCCCAAGCCCTTCCACACTCAAGAGCATATCTTGTATATCTCATCATACAATTGTGCTAGTAGTGTCATCCCCCATGCCATCACTAGTGGCTGCTCCACAGTGCATCCTACCAGAGTAAATACTAACTCTAGATGAGTCTTGTAGAAGTATACTAGAGATCAGTGTCATAAAAATAATATGCCTCATGCCTAGTACCCTGACCTCATACCAATGCACCACCAATATACCTCCACTAGAAGAGCCCCATATCACCTCTTTCGTGGCCTTGCCAAAGTACCTCTCCCTAACTACGTCCCTTCGGTCACAATGAGTAGACTCAATCAGTCGTTCCTCTATCGAAATGTGTAATATTTGATATACATACTCCAACATCATCATCATATCCCCTATTAATAGGTGTAAGGTGTTGGTGTGTGGGTCCCATAGGTCAATAAACATCGTCAAGTAAGCATGGTTGCCCAACACAGGATCTAATCGCGTCACATGCTTGAGGCCAATGGCATAAAGCCACTCCCAGTACACATAAATCAATAAGTCTCTCATATCAAATAGGTTTGGAAATCCACATCGACTTTTCACCACCTAGCAGAGACAATTCAGTCAATAACATGCTCCAAATAGGCTTCAAAATGCCTCCAAAACACTCAAAAAAGATAAAAAATGACCCATTTTTCAAGCCATTTTGTGGCCGTCCCACCCCAATATGGCCACCAAATTTGTGACAATGCCACCCAGGGATGACCCCTAAACAACTCAGGTTGGTCGTCCCACCTCGGGATGGCCCTAAACTAGGCAAAATTGGGCCTTCCAGGCCATAAAAAAAAAGCAAATAATGGCAAAATAAAACCCTAAAAAGCAATAAAATCACATACAAACACAAAATAAAGAATATAAAATTATATGGCATCCCTAATAAGGTTTAACTACTAATAATTTAGTGTGCTCTATCAAAAAGCAAAAATAAACCATAATTTCAATTTTAATTTTAAGCATAGTGCAGTAAGAAATTTAAATTCTTACATATCCCGCACCGGTTCCACTGTTGGATAAGTTTGCATGCTGGATCATGGTAACTATAGTATGATTTTAGTAGTTCTCCACTACTTATAATCTTTCCCATCCTCCTCACCTCTCAAGCTACAAAGTTGCAAATGCACAAACGATACCAAATACCCCATTTCTAGCTTAAATAACCCTCCTAGGGCCTTGACCGTCCTGGGGTGGAATGAGAAGCTATTTAGATGACTTTCCCACCATAGGATTGCCATAAAACATTCCACCATCCCACCTTGGGATGACCATAGAAAAATTGCACAAAAACGGCTTAAAATGCACCAAAAAGGGTCCAAAACCCACCAAAAATAGCTCAAATTTGGTCAAATTTCACATAAGATCATAGGGAATATAAATTTCTCATGGAGAAGTGGAAAAGTATTTAATTAAATCCCCTATAAGGCCATTGTGGCCAGACCACCCCATGGGAATGAATTTTTTGACCCCTTTCTTCCATGAAACATCAACAAAATCATCAAAATGCTGTAAAAAATACTCCATTTTTCAATGAGTAAAACTGGAGGAAATACTAACAAAGTCATATGTGTCAAGTGACTCATCACATTTATCACTAGTCACTCCCTCATCTACTCATTTCTTGAGGGGGTAGTCATAATTAACAAATTCATAATCACAATCAACAATCACACATTCATTCATGCAAATTGTGTTCGTTCAACGAATCATTGACAAAGACAATTACGCCCCTACTTGGGGTAGCAAACAAGCACAAATTAAACAAATTATTAGCATTATAGAATCATGAAAAACAAGGCTTCACCACTTCATGAATAAAAAAATTTCCAAGATCAAGCCAACCTTACTGGAAAGGTTGTACTTGAAGCAAGTTCCTTAGCTCGTCAGAAGCAAGGATTCAAGAACGCATGCTATTTCCATGATTGGTACATATAAAGTTGGTTAGGTTATTGAATAAACCTAATCAGTTAGCATTTTAGTCATCTATTTTTCTCAGTTCTATGTTGCACACAATGCATCTCAAAAAGGGGCATCTATAGACACTAAAATCTAGTCAATCCAATTAGGCAATCAAAAGTATTGGTTAATTGACACCATATGGCTCCCTTGGGAAACCCTCAGAGGTTTACTAGTGGTCCTAACCACTCTTGGAAGGCTCTACCCAACTTTTGGGAGCTTTTGGGCCATATAGGCATGACCATCCCACCCTGGGACGGTCACAATTTGTGGCCATCCCACCTTGGGACGGTGGCAAACTGGTCATCCTTGGGTGGGATGGCCACAAGGTTTGACTCCAAAAAAGTTGAATTTGGACAAATGGCACCCATAAATTGCCATTTTCCCTTCCTATTCAATCATGCAAGTCAAAGGACACAACATACTTATGACATGCTACATGTAAGAGGTCAAATAAGGATATTCTCTTCTCCCTCCAATGCATGCTATCCTGGTGGCCAAATGGCACCTCTTGTCTTGCATGCCCTCACATACATATATATCCACACCATTGAACAAATATTTTACTATCCACCAACCATATTTTAAACATGTACTATTTTTTATATATATAACAAATAGTACATGTTTGAAAGTTGGTTGGTGGATAGCAAACTCTTTTTTCAACGGTGTGGATTTTGTTGGTGGCAGTTTTGAGTGTCATCAAAGTTATCTTTTATAAAAAACATGCAACCATGATAACAAGGAATTAGTGTTCTTAAAAACAAAAAATATTAACCTTAATCACCATTTATAAACATGGAAAATTGCACCATGCATGAACATAAATAAAAATACTATATTATTAAAATAAATTTTTTGATACAAAAGATCCTTCAGAAGATGTTTTCAAAATAGTGTATTAAATCAAAGGAAATATCCCTTTTACAATAGTAATTATGGTGCCATATATTCCATGTTACGAGATCCAGAGTGGTGGATTTATAGTGACCACCATTGGATTATGCCCTAGAATACTTGCACACATGAAAACAAAACATAGATTACTAGCACCTATAAAAATTTGAACAAAATAAAATAACAATAAAAACTAAAAAGAAAATTGTGTACTATAATCTATTACTATTTTGGCAGCATCAGTGTGTCTCTATCATTTCTTCCATCCTTCATGAGATTGAGAAAATAGGGGGAATTTATAAAATTTTGCGAGAGGGAGAGGGAGGGTACCCAAGATTTGGAGTAGTAGTTTTTCCAAGTGTGAAAAGGGTTTTGAGCATTTAATGCAATAATGGCCTTGGAAAGTGTGCAAGAATTTTAAATTCAAAAATATATTGAGGTGGAATGTGAACAAGACCTAGGGATTTAATGCATATTTATTATGAATTTTGACTTGAGGTTAAGGGATGATTAGGGCATAATTAGGGAATTAATTGGGGATTTGGTGGATAAGTGAGGTTATGGGAATTTTGAGGTGGATTAGAAGAATTAGGAATATTAATAGAGGATTAGAGGAAATAAATGGGAGTAGGGGGGATTTAGGAGGAATTTGGAGGATTAAGGAGGCTAAGAGGGGATTTGAAGGGTTGATTAACATTTTAGTGTGAATGACTAAAATTTGGTGTTTACAAAAATATATATATATATATATATATATATATATATATATATATATATATATATATATATATATATATATACACATTACATTGGATGGAGTTTCCAATAGCTATAATATCATTTTACAAAAAAGAAACCTAAGATATTTTTATATTAAAAAAAAAGAAGAGAAGGAGAAGTTAGTGATAAGGTGGACATAAAGAGGATTAGAAAAATATTTAAGCACCAAGAGTGCTATATAATCCAAAGTATCAAAGGCTACATAAGAGAATATTTAAGCACCATAAGTGCTTATATTCCAAGGTTAATATACAAGCACTATAATATCATTTTACGAAAAAGAAATCTAAGATATTTTTATATAAAGAAAATGAAGAGAAGGAGAAGTTAGTGATAATGTGGAAATAAATCAGTTCTGAAGGTACCTAGTTTCTTCTTGTTCTTTTTTTTTTTGCTTCTCTTTGGTTCATTCAGCTTTTTTTTAGTTCCCTAGCTCATTCTATTCTGTATTTTGTTTCCTCTGTTGATTCTTACCTTAATAGTCTTCTGGTCTAGATAGGTCATTTTTTTGTTCAATTTTTTTTTCTTTTTTCATTTTTGTTTTTTTTGTTTAGTTTTTTAAGGTGGGTGGGTTCTTTTGTTTTGTTTTTGTGTTCTTTGTGTTGTTTTTTGTTTTTTGTTTTTTTAATTTACATGGTGGAATCGGTAGCCGCCACGAATCCGGGCAGGCTATCCAGATTTTATGGCCACCATAGTATTCTGTGCTGTCCGACCCAGAAGCCGCCACACAGATCTTCGCGCACTCCGTCCCTATAACCACCATGCCACAATCATTTTAAACCTTTTACGTTGCTGAAAGCACCAGGAAAGGGACAAGCGTTCAATCCGACGAGGCCCGAGATTTGAACCTTGGACCTCCGCCCCCTTATGGGGTTTGGATGAACCAATTGGTCTACACCTCGGACCTTTGTGTTTTTTTTTGTTGTTCTTGTGTTTTTGTTGTTTTGTTTTTTTTTTATGTTTTTTGTTTTTGTTCTTGTGTTTTTTTCGTTTTTGTTCTTGGGTTTCTCTTTGTTTGTGTTATTTCATGTTTTTATGTGTGAGTGTTTTCTATGTTTTTTGTTTTTGTTTATTTTATGTTGTTGGTTGTTTTTTATTTTTATTTTTATTTTATTTTTTAAAAAAATTTAGGTTTTGGTTGTGTTTATTTTTCATGTTTTTTTTGGGTTGTCTTTGTAGTGTTCTGTTGTTTTTGTCTTGTTTGTGTTTTGTTATGTGGTTCTTGTGTTTTTCTATGTGGTTTGTGTTGTGGTTTATTTTATCTTGTTGTGCGTGTTTGGTTGTGATTTTGTTTTTGACACACTCAAGGAGCATGTTTTTTATTTTATTTTATTATTTTTGTTGTTATTTACTTATTTTTAAATTGGTTTTGTGTGTTTGTTTGCTCCTTGAGTATTTCAAAGGTGGTAGGCCAGGTTCGAGTCCTAGGCATTTTTGGCAGAATGGATACCCCTGCCTCCTTAGGTATTACCCGAAAGTGGCATCCCTTTTGGGATGTTTTCCACAAAAAAAAAAAAAAAAAAGTGGAAATAACGAGGGTTAGGAAAATATTAAAGCACCAAAAGTACTATATAAGCCAAAGTATCAAAGGCTACCAAGATTATATTTAAGCACCATAAGTGTTTATATTCCATGGTTAAGATAGAATCACTATTCAGTCAACACCATTCAAAAGAGAAAGTAATGTCATTCAGTCACAATGCCATTTAAAAGATAAAGAAGCAACTTTTCAATCACAATACCATACAATAGAGATATATGGATAGGACACTATAATATTCAGGATATAATATAATCATAGTACCTCTAGCCAAATAATTATCAAATAGAACCATGGTACCTCCAATCAAAGGAAAAACTAGTTTACAACACCTCAAGCTAAAGATACATTACTTTCTAGTGTTACAAGAACAATAGCCAGCTTAAGTGGTATTTGTATAAGAGAGAAAAACTATCTACAATAGAACATTAGAATATTTGAAAGAGTTTTTTAGTTGATATTTATTTGAATAGCTAATCTCATAATCATATTCTCTACTTCTATAGGTTGTAAAGTAACACATTGGAACATTTAAACTCAAATGCATCAACTCCTACATATGTGTTACAAAGGAGTAATGTTTGATAACATCTATAATTGTAAAAATGTGAGCGCTTCATTAGGTTTCAAATATTCTGCTCAGATTTTCCAAGTGGAGGTTAAGGTAAGAATAATTACCTTAATTATTAATTTAATAAGGTCCTAAGTTATGGATTATTAAAGTATTAAAACTTAGGATTCATATTTAAGAGGGAGATAAAAGATATTCAACTTTATTTAAATGATATTATTTAGGTGGGAGTTATAAGGGCTTCTACCTTATTCATAAAAAATGAAAATTTATTATTTGCAAATTAGTTTTTGCAATTTATTTGAGTTTTTGAAAATATAAATATTTTGGAGAGATAAAGATTTCTACTCCAAATTGAAATTTTGAAAATTTGAAATATATGAAAATTTGAAGGTTTGAATTTTTTAGGAAATTTGAAGAATTTAGAATTTGCAAATTTAATTATTTGGGAGATAAAACATTTGCTACTTTAAACGATTTGAAAATTTTGAATTTTTTTAAATTTGCACATTTATTTTTTAGAAAGGATTGATTATATTTTGGAATAATATGGAAATCAACTCTAAACAAATTTCAAGGAATTTGATCATGTAAGAAAATGATTTGAAGACCATAATAAGAAAGAAACAATTGCAAGCTTTTATAATTGGCATACATAATCTGATTGAGAAATCTAATGAAAAGCAAGATATGGCTATGCAATTTATATATAAATAATCAATGATGGAAGTTTTGAAACATATGAATATTATTTGCATTCAAATCTTGTTGAAGTAATTGATAATGCAAAAGATGTTATTATAATATCTATTGATATAGATAGCATAATGTATATGGTATTTATCTCACTTGAAATTCATAAATATACACATTAGAAGAAAAAAGAGTTGATTGAGACCTTAAACAGAAAATATTGATTAGTGATTCAAGTGAATCATCTCTAAAAGCAATATTTCACTCTACATGTAATATTGACATTCCAAGCTCATCAAATTTAGGAAATTATTATGATGTTATATGTGAATGTTCAGAGATTATAAGAAAACACCAATATTGCAAGAATACAAAATTAAAAGAAGCACACAATCTAGAGGTCAAATACTAAGAAGAAGTTCAATCAATTCATAAATAAGAATCAAACACACATAATAAATAAAATAAGCTAGAATAACTAAGAAAATAAGATGAATAAGGATCTGAATCAGAAGATCATGCTCAATGGAGGTTATCTAAAAACTAAGGATCAAATATTGAAGACTAAATTCTTCAATAACCAAATAATGTAATATAGGGGGGTGTTGGAGAATATATATCATTTAGTACATGCTAATGTAACACAATGGTACATATGATATAAATATAAATATTAGAATAGAGTTTGAGTTTATATTTTAGGTGAGTGATTTATCTTTCCCCTTTATGTAAGTGTCTATGTGCAATATATGCAGAAGTGTCATGTATGTAAGATTTCAAGTGTTTAATGAGAGAAAATGCATAAGTGTAATGTAATTAAGTATTAAAATATGAAATATGAGGATATGCACAAGTGCCATGTATTAGGAGTGCATGTAGGAGAGTAATAGTCATGTAGAAGTGTGCAAGATTCATAGAGTTAAGTGTGTATGTAAGTAGAGAGTCAAGAGTCATGTATACAAGTGGCAGTATGAGAAGCCAAAGCACATGAAAGTTATCATATAAAGAGTCATATCGTATGGATATATTATGGAGGAAAAGATCCATGTATTTTATCAAAAAAAATGATCTGAGAGATCATATTTGAGCATTAATAATATTGTAGCTTGTATACATATTTAGAGCAATTTTATTGTAAGTTTTCTTCATGTTATTGCATGAATTATTTTGGCCATTTTATATTCATATTTTATATTATTTTGAATGTTATTATAATTTTTATTTTCTAGATTATATTTTGATTGCTTTTATATTTAATTATGTTGTTGATCAAATATAGTGGGACCTCATATAGTTTGGTTTAAAATCCAATAATTATTTGAAACATATATGATGCAGATGCTATGACACATTTATGACACAAATGCTATGATAAATATATGATGCAAATTCTCTAATGCATTAATGACGTAGATATTATGATGTATATATGATGCATATGCATGATTGAGGTGCAACCACCAAATTAATTGTTACAATATGTGAAGAGACACTTAAATTGTATAAATATAGGCTCACTAGAAAGCTAGAGGGATCAAAAACACATTTATTAGTTAGCACTTAGTCTCATTTTATTTCTTTATTATTTGTAAGATAAAAATTTTAAACCAAGTTCATTAGTGCTTTGAGCATTGTTCTTGTAATCCATCACAGACGATAAATATGAAGCAAATGTATTCCATGATTATCTTAAAATACATAGGCTTTTGAAATTTTCTATGATGTTGGTTGCACTCAAATTTATTTCATATTTTGTTTTTCTTTGAATATTGTGCCATCTCAGATCTTAGGTTGTGTGAATATTGGTTTATTAAGGGTTGGTTATAATTCAAAATTGCCACTTTACAATATCAAAACTAGATATCAAGCTAGTGTATGCTTGTTTATTTTTCTTTCTTTTCTCTTATCCTTAAACCTTTAGTTTTTTTTTTAAATCTTTCTTAGGTTATATATAGATTAATTTATGTTTAAAGCATTAAAATGTATTTCTACTATACCATTAAAAATCATGAATATTTTGAAATGAATCATTGCTATGCAATTAATTTTTTTTCGATATTTGCAAATGATTTATTCATGTGCAATTAAAATTTTATACATTTGCAAATGAATAATTGATGTGCAGTTAAAAATTCCATATATTTGCAAGTGAAACATTTTTGTGCAATTTAAAAACTCATATATGTGCAAATTAATCATTGACACACAATTAAAAAAAAAATTATATATTTGTAATAGTGGTAGGTCCAGTGCTTTCCTGAAATTGAATATGGAGAAAGCTTATGATAGGATATCATGGAGTTATTTACTTCAAATATTATCTAAGTTTGGCTTCTATCTAAGGTGGATTGATCTAATCAAAACCTTCATCTCCTTGGCTAATTTTTCAATTATTATTAATAGGTCCCTGATGGGCTACTTTCTGAGTTGGAAGGGACTTAGGTAGGGGGGCCATTTATCCCCATACCAGTTTATTTTATTGGTAGAATATTTGGGGAGAGGGCTCAAAACTAACCCTATTATGGTTGGGATTGATCCATCCATTAATATTGATCCTATTTCCCACCATTATTTTATCGATGATACCTTACTTTCCTTCTTGGCCTCAATCCCATAGGCTAAAGCAGTTAAAGCCATCATTTTTTATTATGAAAAAGTTGTAGGATAGAAGTTGAGTCTAAGGAAAAGCAAAAAAAAATTCTTCAACACCCCCCTTATGAGGTAGAGGAAAATTACAAACATTTTGGGATACGAAGTGGGCTCTCTAATCTCAACCTACTTGGGTATGCCATTGTTTAATGGTGGTTCTAAATATTCTCTATGGAATTCAGTTGTGGAAAGAGTCCAAAGGAAACTCATAGATTTAAATTGAGCACTTTTGAGTCAAGCTGGCAAGGCCTTGCTTGTGAAAGCCACTCTCCAGAGCATTCCAGTCTACTTCCTCCCACTGTTCAGGTTGCCATAGAATGTCCTTCAAGATCTTGAATGCATTCAATTCTCATTCCTTTGGTCTAGATCTCAAGATAAGAAGAAATTTCCCTTGGTTGCATGGGACCAACTTTGTAGCAAGAAATAATCTAGGGGTTTGGGGCTAAGAAAAATGAAAATGTAAAGATATTGAGTACCTGTGAAATGAAATAAGATAGTTGAATGCAGAAAACAAGGACAAAATCACTTTTAATTGGAATCACTTTTGGATTGTTGGATAACCTGAACAATAGAATGAATTATATTTTCTTGGATGCCTATTTACATCCAACTATATTCCCTATTTCTATGTGCATAGAAGGTGTGATCAAAGGTCACAACCCATGCTTGTGAATAATTAATAATTAATGAATGAGTGATGTGAATAATTATGATTAATAACAATGTTAGGATTAGAATCCTAACATGCCACCCTCCTTAAAACGAGCTTTGTCCTCAAAGATGGAATTGAGGAAATTGTTGTTGAATATGATGGAGTGTCTCCCATGTGGCATATTTTGAAGGTAGACCTTTCCATTGAATCAATACTTCGGTGATGGTG
Organism: Wollemia nobilis; assembly: GCA_028583015.1. Taxonomy (NCBI): domain Eukaryota; kingdom Viridiplantae; phylum Streptophyta; class Pinopsida; order Araucariales; family Araucariaceae; genus Wollemia; species Wollemia nobilis. The sequence goes on from JAQPPZ010016936.1 coordinate 8,680,532, forward strand.
CGATTGTGGAGGTGGCACATGCGGTGATATGGGATAGCTTCTGGTTCAACCATGAGGGTCCCATTATTAGAAAAATCTGGAAGTTGAGTTTGAGTAGTGATGTGAGTACCTATTATAGCCTTAAGACAAGAAACATGGAATACAAGATGAATTTTGGAGGATGTTGGTAACTCAAGGTTATATTATACTGGTCCAAAACGTTGTAGAATTTTATAAGGGCCATAAAATTTGGGTGCTAAATTTTGAGAACTCTTGATTTTTAAAGAAGTTTGACGATATGGTTGAAGGTGAAGAAATACCATATCCCCTTCTTGAAAAACCTGCTCGATTTGATGTTGGTCTACTTGTTGCTTCATGCGGTGTTGGGCGGTGTGTAGATTATCTTTGAGTGCGAATAATATTATCTCAAGTTACAAGCTCTATCTCTACAACTGGAACCTTTATACTTATTGGAAGATAAGAGGTCAAGTATGGGGGCGATTTACCATATAGTGCTTCATAAAGGGGTCATTTTAATGGTTGCATGATATGTGGCATTATACCACCATTCGGAAAATGGAAGCCATTGAATCTAGTGAAGGGGTTTCATGGAAATAAAACATTGGAGATAAGTTTCTAAACATTTATTAACCACTTCAGTTTGACCATCTATTTGAGGGTGGTATGCGGAGATCATCTAAAGTTGAGTACCTTGGAGTTTAAATAATTATTTCCAAAAATTACTAGTGAAAGTAGGATCACGATCACTAACTATAGTAGAAGGCATGCCATGTAATTTAAAGATAATATAAAAGAAAATTTGAGCAATACTACTAGTGGTATAGGGGTGGGCTACTAGAAAAATGGGTGTATTTAGATAAGTGATCTACCACAACCAGGATGGTTGTTTTTCCTACAGAATTTGGAAGGCCTTCAATGAAATCCATTGAAATATCCACCCATATTTTTGTTGGTATGGGAAGAGGTTGAAGAAGGCCTGGTGTAGCCACTATTTCACCTTTATTTCTTTGGCATGTCTCACATTCATTGATGAATCTCTTGATATCATTTTTCATCCCTATCCAATAAAAATATTTAGTCACTCTTTTGTAAGTTTTTAGGAATCCAGAGTGTCCTGCAGTGGGTGTAGTGTGTAGCTCATATAAAAGCTTTGTATGATAGGCAGATGTGGGAGAGAGGAAAAGACATTTTTATAACAAGGAATGTTATTTTGCCAAGAATAGTGAGGTTTTCTCATGGAGTTTTGTTGGAGGTGTTGCATTATGGTATTTGTGGTAGGGTCCGTATACCATTGTTCCTTAATTTGGTCACTCCATTTAGGAATAGGGTAGGAAAGAGCATGTAATTGGGAAGTTTCTTTGAACTTTATGGAAAGTGCATCCGCAACCATATTATATTTTTATTTTTTATATATGATTTCATAATCATAGCCTAGTAGTTTTATCGCCCACTTTTTTTGTTCTAGTGTTGTTATTCGTTGTTCCAAAAGGTATTTTAGACTATGGTGGTCGATGCGGTTAATGAAATGTTTATTGATAAGGTATGCTCTCCAATGTTGGATAGCATGAACCATAGCTAACATTTCTTTTTCATATGTAGAACATGCTAAATTATTTTTTGAGAATGCTTTGCTAGTGAAGTCTAAGGGCTTTTCATTTTGCATGAGTACGACTCCCATTCCCAAACCTGAAGCATTATTTTCAATAAAAAATGGTTTGAAAAAATCTAGTATGGCGAGGACAGGGGTGGTACACTTGGAATTTTTTAAGGTGATGAAGTCTTTATTAGCTTTTGGAGACCATAAAAAAGCATTCTTCTTAAGTAGTGTCATTAAAGGTACCATGATTTTTCCATAATCCTTTAAAGTTTTGAAATAATAGCTAGTTAGTCCTAAGAACCCAGGAAACCCTTTTAGTGTTTTTGGAATCGACCAATTTTCCATATCTTCAATCTTACGAGGATCTACTTTAACTCCCTCCTTGGAGACAATATGTTTGAGGTATTCGATTTCTCATTTTTCGAAGGAGCATTTTGATCTCTTAGCGTATAATTAATTTTTGTCCAAGGTCTTAAGTTTTTGCTCTAAATGGGTTAAGTACTCTTCCCATGTTTTGTTGTAAATCAAAATATCGTCAAAGAAAACTAGAATAAAGTTTCGAAGGAAGGGGTAAAATACCTTGTTCATAAGGCTTTGAAATGTAGAAGGAGTTTTGGTGAGAACAAATGGCATCACCAAAAATTCATAATGTCCCTCATGAGTGTGGAAGGTTGTTTTGGGTATGTCACTTTCTTTAACTTGAATTTGGTGGTAGCTAGATCGCAAATCAAGTTTGGAAAAATATGCGGCTCCATTAAGTTCATCGATAATTAATCGATGACTGGAATAGGAAATTTGTCATTGATAGTTATTTTGTTGAGGGCACTAAAATCAACACATAGACGCCATGATACATCATTTTTTCTTACTAGTATGACCGTAGAAGAGTAGGGACTTATACTAGGTCTAATTACCCCTGCCCTGAGTAGGTCTTGAACAAATTTTTATATTTCTATATTTTGTGAATATGGGTATCGATAGGGTATAATATTAGGAGGTTGGTGTCCTAAAAGTAATTGAATGGCATGATCATGGCTCCGTTGTGAAGGCAATCCTTCTGGTTCATTAAATATTTTATCTTGTTTTTCTAGGATTTTTGTAATATTGGTGCCTCTAGTTGTTCTTCATTTATGGTTTTCAAGGAAAATAGTTGGGAAACCATACCTTTTACTCGTTTGCAAATAAAATTTTCCATGCTATGGGAACTTACGATTTGTGTAGGTCCTATTTTTAACCCTTTAATTGTGTAATTTTGATATTTTTGTGTGAATTGCACCCATAATTCTTCACAGTCCCATTGAATTATGTTGAGCGTTCATAGCCATTGTACTCCCAAAATGATGTCACATCCTCCTAATGGTTGTACATACATATCCCCTTTAATTTTATAATCTCCCACAGTGAGCTTGATATTATCAAATTTGCATTTGCATGTAATTTTTTTGCCATCGCCAATCATGACTTCAAATTTATTACAAGGATATATAAAACAATTAGCTTGTTTGGCCAACCTGGGGTCTATAAAATTGTGAGTGTTGCCAGAGTCTAAGATCACAATAGGATTTTGTTTCTTAAAGTACCCCTTAATATTCATAGTTTGTAGGGTTGAATATCCTATGAGGGCATTGAAAGAGAATTCTAGAATATGGTTTAGAGAAAAATATTGCTCTGCCTGGTAAATCCAATTAGTGGGATCACCTCATTCAAATTTGGAAAAATCTAACTTAGTTTCTCAAGGTAGGATAGATTTTTGTGGCCCCCTAGTGGTATTGGAGGCATCGACATTTTGGTGTTTTGGCTTGTTTGAACGAGTGCCATACTTTGCTTGAAGAAATCCTTTTTTAGGTCCTTTGTTGATATCCTTTGCTCAACTTCCTACCTGGTGGCTAACTTCTCCTAGGAATTTTGTTTCTTAATTTGGCAAAGCTCGTGATAGATATTCTTGAGGGTAATATCTTGGGATCTTCTTCCCTTAGCCATCTAGGAGTTTTGATTTGCAGAATTTTATTTTGTTTTACAAAATATTGTAACTTGCGACAATAATATGCAAGATTTTAAAAGTTGTTACAAATTTTTTACAAAAAAAAAATGTTGTTTCAATTTTTGCTAAATTTGTTGTTTCAACTTTATGTAGCAAAAAAAGTTGTTTTAACTTTTGATAACTCTTGATTTTTAAAGAAGTTTGATGATATGGTTGAAGGTGAAGAAATACCATATCCCCTTCTTGAAAAACCTGCTCGATTCGATGTTGGTCTGCTTGTTGCTTCATGCGGTGTTGGGCGGTGTGTAGATTATATTTGAGTGCGAATAATATTATCTCGAGTTACAAGCTCTAGCTCTACAACTGGAACCTTTGTACTTCTTGGAAGATAAGAGGTCAGGGATGGGGGCGATTGGCCATATAGTGCTTCATAAAGGGGTTATTTCAATGGTTGCATGATATGTGGTATTATACCACCATTCGGCAAGTGGAAGCCATTGAACCCAGTGAAGGGGTTTCATGGAAATAAAACATTGGAGATAAGTTTATAAACATTTATTAACCACTTCAGTTTGACCATTTGTTTGAGGGTGGTATGTGGAGCTCATATGAAGTTGAGTACCTTGGATTTTAAATAATTATTTTCAAAAATTACTAGTGAAAGTAGGATCACGATCACTAACTATAGTGAAGGCATGCCATGTAATTTAAATATATTATAAAATAAAATTTGAGCAATACTACTAGCGGTATAGGGGTGGGCTACTATAAAAATGGGTGTATTTAGATAAACGATCTACGAAAACCAGGATGGTTGTTTTTCCTACAAACTTTGGAAGGCCTTCAATGAAATCCATTGAAATATCCACCCATATTTTTGTTGGTATGGGAAGAGGTTGAAGAAGGTTTGGTGTAGCCACTATTTCACCTTTATTTCTTTGGCATGTCTCACATTCATTGATGAATCTCTTGATATGGTTTTTCATCCCTATCCAATAAAAATATTTAGTCACTCTTTTGTAAGTTTTTAGGAATCCAGAGTGTCATGCAGTGGGTGTAGTGTGTAGCTCATATAAAAGCTTTGTACGATAGGTGGATGTGGGAGAGAGGAAAAGACATTTTTTATAACAAAGAATGTTATTTTGCCAAGAATAGTGAGGTTTGCTCATGGGGTTTTGTTGGAGGTGTTGAATTATGGTATGTGTGGTAGGGTCCATATACCATTCTTCCTTGACTTGGTCAATCCATTTAGGAATAGGGTAGGAAAGAGCATGTAATTGGGAAGTTTCTTCGAACTTTATGGAAAGTGCATCCGCAACCATGTTATATTTTTATTTTTTATATATGATTTCATAATCATAGCCTAGTAGTTTTATCACCCACTTTTTTTGTTCTAGTGTTGTTATTCGTTGTTCCAAAAGGTATTTTATACTATGGTGGTCGGTGCGGTTAATGAAATGTGTATTGATAAGGTATGCTCTCCAATGTTGGATAGCATGAACCATAGCTAACATTTCTTTTTCATATGTGGAACATGCTAAATTATTTTTTGAGAATGCTTTTCTAGTGAAGTCTAAGGGCTTTTCATTTTGCATGAGTACGACTCCCATTCCCAAACCTGAAGCATTATTTTCAATAAAAAATGGTTTGAAAAAATCTGGTATGGCAAGGATAGGGGTGGTACACTTGGAATTTTTTAAGGTGATGAAGTATTTATTAGCTTTTGGAGACCATAAAAAAGCATTCTTCTTTAGTAGTGTCATTAAAGGTACCATGATTTTTCCATAATCCTTTAAAGTTTTGAAATAATAGCTAGTTAATCCTAAGAACCCATGCAATCCTTTTAGTGTTTTTGGAATCTTCCAATTTTCCATATCTTCAATCTTACGAGGATCTACTTTAACTCCATCCTTGGAGATAATATGTTCGAGGTATTTGATTTCTAATTTTTTGAAGGAGTATTTTGATCTCTTAGCGTATAATTAATTTTCGTCCAAGGTCTTAAGTGTTTGCTCTAAATGGGTTAAGTGCTCTTCCCATGTTTTGTTGTAAATCAAAATATCGTCAAAGAAAACTAGAATAAAGTTTCGAAGGAAGGGGTAAAATACCTTGTTCACAAGGCTTTGAAATGTAGGAGTTTTGGTGAGACCAAATGGCATCACCAAAAATTCATAATGTCCCTCATGAGTGTGGAAGGTTGTTTTGGGTATGTCACTTTCTTTAACTTGAATTTGGTGGTAGCTAGATCGCAAATCGAGTTTGGAAAAATATGCGGCTCCATTAAGTTCATCGAGTAATTCATCGATGACTGAAATATGAAATTTGTCATTGATAGTTATTTTGTTGAGGGCACAAAAATAAACACATAGATGTCATGATACATCATTTTTTCTTACTAGTATGACCGTAGAAGAGTAGGGACTTATACTAGGTCTAATGATCCCTGCCCTGAGTAGGTGTTGAATAAATTTTTATATTTCTATATTTTGTAAGTATGGGTATCGATAGGGTCTAATATTATGAGGTTGGTGTTCCAAAAGTAAGTGAATGGCATGATCATGCCTCCATTGTGGAGGCAATCCTTTTGGTTCATTAAATATTTTATCTTGTTTTTCTAGGATTTTTTGTAATATAGGTGCCTCTAGTTGTTCTTCATTTGTGGTTTTCAAGGAAAATAGTTGGGAAACCATACCTTTTCCTCCTTTGAGAATAAATTTTTCCATTCTATGGGAACTTACGATTTGTGTAGGGCCTATTTTTAACCATTTAATTATGTAAGTTTGATATTTTTGTGTGAATTGCACCCATAATTCTTCATAGTCCCATTGAATTATGTTGAGCGTTCGTAGCCATTGTACTCCAAAATTGATGTCACATCCTCCTAATGGTAGTACATACATATCCCCTTTAATGTTATAACCTCCCACAGTTATTATGACATTTGCCTTTGCATGTAATTTTTTTGCCATTGCCAATCATGATTTCAAAGTTATTACAAGGATATATAAAAAAATTAGCTTGTTTGGCCAACCTGGGGTCTATAAAATTGTGAGTGCTGGTAGAGTCTAAGATCACAATAGGATTTTGTTTCTTAAAGTACCCATTAATCTTCATAGTTTGTGGGGCTGAATATCCTATGAGGGCATTGAAAGAGAATTCTAGAATATGGTTTAGAGAAAAATATTGTTCTGCCTAGTAAATCTAGTTAGTGGGATTGCCTCCTTTGAATTTGGAAAAATCTGACTTAGTTTCTTAGGGTAGGATAGATGTTTGTGGCCCCCTAGTGGTATTGGAGGAATCAAAATTATGGTGGTTTGGCTTGTTTTAATGAGTGCCATACTTTGCTTGAAGATATCCATTTTTAGGTCCTTTGCTGACATCCTTTGCTCAGCTTCCTGCCTGGTGGCTAAATTCTCCTAGGAATTTTGTTTCTTAATTTGGCAAAGCTCGTGTCAGATCTTATTGAGGGTAATATCTTGGGATATTCTTCCCTTAGCCATCTAGGAGTTTTGATTTGCAAAATTTTATTTTGTTTTACAAAATATTGTAACTTACGACAATAATGTGCAAGATTTTAAAAGTTGTTACAAATGTTTTACAAAAAAAAATGTTGTTTCAATTTTTGCTAAATGTATTGTTTCAACTTTATGTAGCAAAAAATATTGTTTTAACTTTATTTAGCAACATTTTATTAGCCTAGAAACAAAATTAATGCAGTAGGACACATATTGATAAAAATCACGAGGTGGGGTGGTGGCTAACCAGCAGAGTGGAGGAACAGGGCAGAGTCAAGGTGGTGGGCAGAGTGGGTGAAGGTGAGGCTGAGGGGTAGAGTGGAGCTGAGGTAGGGGACATGAAGAGCAGAGCCAAGGTAGGGTGAAGCTAGGCAAAGGTGAGGTTATGGGGCAGAGTGGATCTGAGGTAGGGGGTGGACAGAGCAGAGCCAAGGCAGGGGACGGGGCGGAGCACTGAGGTTTTAAGTGTGGGCAACAAGGGTGAATAAGAGGAGGACAAGTGGTGACCGTAGGGGATGGTTCGATGGAGTTTCACATGTGTTTGTGGCTATCGGGTGGTAGTCATACCCTATTACTTGAGTGTGTTTACTTAAAAACTGCCCGAAGCCTCCTTTATTCCCAAATGTGGGATAATTTAATTAAAAAAAATAAACGTTTTTTTATTCTGATAACGCGAAACTCACCACTGGTGGTAATTAAAATTTAAAACCTTATGTTTCAAAATTATTTCTCGCCAGTTTTTTTCTTTGTCTATCAGAAACTCACCACCAGTGGTAATTAAAATTTAAAACCTTAGGTTTCAAAATATTTTCTCGCTAGTTTTTTTCTTTGTTTACCGAAAAACATCTCTACACTGGTTGACGTCTTTTTCATCATGAATTTGAGAATTGTAATGGATATAGGATATTTTCCTTTAGATTTTTTTACCTAAACTTGAAATATTATACCTAAAAATGTGGTCTCTTGATGTTTTTTTACTCCTGATGTTGTTGTGTTGAGTCGTGACAACATTGTTGCCAGCGGTCTGTCATCGAGCTGAGCAAGGCACACACGACTACTTGGTGAGGAATGTAGAGTGGTGACAACATGATTGTCGTAGTTCTATTCTACGTCGATAGTCTGTGCCTATTAATATTTATACCCAAGTTGCAATTTTTGGACTGTGAAGACCTATTGACATTGGTTGAAAGCCTACTATATGTAGTGAGGTGTTGTTGGGGTATGGCAGCGGAAGACGAATATCGAGTTTATTTTAGATTGGATAGGAGAGAAAAAATTATATGATAGTGGAATGTGGATGTGATGGCTCTGATCCAGATGTAAATATATTGAGTACCTGTGAAATGAAATAAGACAGATGAATGTAGAAAATAAGGACAAAATCACTTTTAATTGGAATCACTTTTGAATTGTTGGATAGCTGAATAATAGAATAAATTATATTTTTGTGTATGCCTATTTACATCCAACTATATTCCCTATTTCTATGTGCATAGAAGGTGCGATCAAAGATCACAACCCATGCTTCTGAATAGTTAATAATTTAATGAGTGAGTGATGTGAATAATTGTGATTAATAACAATGTTAGGAGTAGAATCCTAATAGAAAACCATGAATAGAGCATTGTTGGCTAAATAGAGATGGCGTCCGACACAAAATAAAAATATAAAATGGATCCAAATCCTAAGAACCAAATATTTGATAAATGTAGACATCTTCCAAAGTGATCCAAATCCTAATCAAGGCTCTGCCTTTTGGAGAAGCATAGTTTAAAGTCATTTTGACATCCAGTTGGGAGGAAGGTGGCTTTTAGGAAATGGGTAAGACAAAATTTTGGGGGGATAAGTGGATGGTTGACTGACCTTTATTTTTATACCCCAATATCAGGAAGGTAGAACCAATTACAAGTCAGATGTTTGGTTCGAAAGTATATGACTTCCATAAAGTGCTGGATGGAAGAAAGTACTAGAAACCTATGGAATTTCCTGGACTAATGCCAGAGGAAGAGGCTGGTTGCAAATACTTATATCATATCTTGAAATGGATTATTTTAATAAATGGGGATATGTAGGACAAGTTATTTTGAGAAGACAAAAATGATGGTCATTTCTCTATTAAATTGGCTTATGCTCTATTAGATGGTTAGATTGAACCTTGGTTTCCATCTTGATAGGTGTGGAGGAATGATATCATGTCAAAAGTAAATATCTTCTTTTTGTTGGTGGTACAAGGTAAGTGTTTTACTTTGAATAATATTTAGAAAAGAGATTTTGTGATTTCTAATAGATGTTTCCTATGTGGATTAGCGAAAGAAACACCTGAGAATATTTTTGCAGAATGTCCATTCATCTGGGAGATTTTTGGCTTATTACTAAGATTATTGGGTTTCGATTGGGTCCTCCCTAAGGATTTATATTTCTTTTTTGAGCAGTGGAAATCCTTATTCCTCTCCCCTTGTGTTCGATCCTTCTAGTCATTTGTATTACCTCATGCTTGGTGGAAACTTTGGAAAGAAAGAAACTCAAGGTCATTCAAGAACATATCCTGTAAGCCTGATTTACTCTTTGTGAAGGCAATGGTAGCAAAAGTTGATAATATCAGTATGTTGCCTTAGATAAGGGCTCTATAGGTAAAGAAGTAGAGATTTATAAGGCATTGGGTTTGAAGTCTCAATCACCCTTGTTCCCCAAGAATAAAATTGCTTCTAGGATGGACACTGTACGGGAACCCCCCCTCCTAGCTAGATGAAGCTAAATTTTTATGAAGCTTCTAAAGGAAATTCTAGCATGGCCAAATATGAAGGAGTTCTTAGAGACTCGAATGGGAAAAAAAATTTGGCATTTGTTGAGAATCTAGGAATCCAGTCTAGTCAGATGGCAGAATCTAGAGCACTCTACCAAGGTGCCCTACAAGTGAGATCTATGAATTGTAGAAAGGTTATTTTTAAGGGATATTACTTAAACATTATCAATATGGTCAATGGGAACTATAATCCCACTTGGACTATATTAAATATTATATATGAAGTTCTTAGAATAACTCAAACTCTGGAAGTAGTCCAATTTAATCATATTTTCAAGAAGGAAATAAATATGATGACTTCTTGGCTAACTTGGGACTCTCTCAAAATGGTGTGTCAATTTGGTGTAATGAGTTCCTAAAAGGTTTAAATCAGCTATATAATGAAGGCAGGAATAGATAAACTATTAAGTGCTCTGTTGGAGACCAAAATGATGGAAAGGCTGAGTGAAATGGTACAATTTTTATTTTTGAAGAGACACCTTTATTCAAATATTTTGAATTTGAATAGAAATTTGAGTTGCACAACAACATTAAGCAGTTGGGATAGATGGATTTTCCAAGTGGGCCTGACTCAAAGACATGTTGGAATGCACGTGGACGAGCCCAGGCCCAATTTCAAAAGTTTTATTTTGTTTCCTGTAGTCTATGTTCTACCCTACATGGGTAGCTTGTGCCTATTCTATTTTGAAATCCCCTATGAAGGATTATGATGTGTTTAGTTTTATTTGTGGTTGATGTTTTTTATTTCCTTAGCTCCTGTAGCTCCAATGAGAGTGTGCTCTTCTCAGGATCCTAGTTTCTCATTGTGGCCTACATGCCCTTTTACCTCTTTATTGGCTGGATTATTTTTAAATAAGGTTTTAGAACCCTTCTAAAATCCCTTCTTCTACCTAATAAAAAAAATTATATATTTGCAAATGAATCATTGATGTGCAATTAAAAAAATTATACATTTGCAAATGAATCATTGATGTTCAATTAAAAAATCTCATATATTTGTAAGTGAATCATTGTTGTGTAATTTAAAATTTTACATATTTGCAAATGAATCATTGAGATGCAGTTAAATAATTTATATATTTGCAAATGAATCATTGATGTGTTAAAAAATCATATATTTACAAGTGAATAATTGATGTGCAATTGAAAATTTTACATATTTGTAAATGAATCATTGACATGCAATTTAAAATTTTATATATTTTCAAATGAATCATTGATGTGCAATTAAAAATTCCATATATTTGAAAGTGAAACATTTGCATGCAATTTTAAATCCCATATATTTACAAATGAATCATTATTTTTGTATACAATAAAATATAATTGTAATATATGGATTGGGCAACTACAATTTGTATGATTTAAAATTTATCTTTCTCTTGCCTAGTTACAATTTTACTTAGCTTACATATGTTGTAATATTCATGTAGTGGAATTTTTTGCAGATAGTTAAATATTTTATTTTAAAATATTATGCCTAAGAATTTATTTGTTTGATTCATACCAACAAAGGTCCCTTGAAGGAACAATTATCAATGACCTTTAATATTATACATGTCTGCCAAGACCTGGCATACCCAAACCTTGGAAGAAGCAAATTACCTTTCAAGAGGGAGCAAACTCTATTCCTAGTAAGTTGGCTTGCTCTTGACATAAAAATATTCGGAATTTTATCTCTTCATGCTAAAACAAACTTGCACTAGGGAGAGAAAATTCAGTCTGTAATTTGTACACTAAATCGAGGGTTGTAGACTCTAGAAAATAAATTCTATTGTAGTGTTTATGATACACATATTGACTATAAAATCTATAACCTAAAGTTATCACCACAAGGTCCAAATCATCTATAGATGGCATTGAGTTTGTCAACCTTTTTCCATACAGAAGATCCAACTATGATAAAAGTAAACCCAGTACACCTTAGACTACCAATTGTTCTCCTAGAGCTATTATCCCTTTTGTTTATTATTTTACCATTCCCCAAGGCCCATGAATGATATCTCCTACTCCATGGTTAGTAGGAATAAATCCTTTGAATATACCAAGGCCTACACATGATATGCCTAAAAATGCTAGAAGGTATCTCCCTCAGTATAGGCATGATAGAAAAAGGTTAGTTGAAGATCATATTTAGGCATACAAAGATGCTTTAATATATTTATAAATTAGGCATGAGGATGTTGCCTATAGAATCTTTCCACATATATTGTATGAGTTTGTATATAATTGGTATATCAACTTACCTTCAAGCTCTATCATTTCCTAGGCTCAACTGGAATCAACATTTATCAATCATTTTAGATTACCTATTGATCTAGTTGTGGTATATCATTAGTTTTCCTATGCCCAAAAAGAGCCTAATGAACTCCTAAGAATTTTTAACACTAGATTCCATAACTTATACACTAGGATAGTGACACCTTACATCCTCATAGAATGAAACATTCATTCAAATGTATCTTAGGGCTTTGGACCCATTAACTTCTATGTTTGCTAGGAGAGCCTCTCCAATTGCATCCTTGTTGATGGAATATTGTGAGGCTCTAATAGTTGAACAATAATTAATACCTCAAGGTTTTGATTTAGGTCAATTACCTTCACTTGGACAACTAGGAGATTATAATTAGATATCATTAATCTATCAATCCCTTACAAAACATCTTTCCATGGTGAACCAATTACTATGAGTTATGTATTCCAACTAGAACCAACCCTTCAATTTGACACCTCTAAATAAAAGGATACCTAATGTGATAAATCAACATACCATTAATATACTTCAATAATCAAGTTACCAAAAACAACATCCTCAACCATACACCTCTAAAAAATAATAAACCAACATTACCCATATTTTTGAACTCATCTACATACCAATAATGTAACAACTCAACTCGAATCAAGTCAACCTAATAACATAAATCTTGAGTTAGATAAATTTCAAAGGATGGTTCCAAAATTGAGCAATGATATGATTCAACTACAAATATAAGTTCCTAAAAACCCACTTACAAATAACATTTAGAATGGAATATTTGAATTCCAAAGGACTAATCACCAATGGAATACTCATCCAAACAATGGAGTCATCCCAAATCCTGCTAGAAACTAGAATTAATCTAGTGATAACCCAAGAACTCCCATAAATTTGGTTGACCTTGCTCTTCACAAATGTTGTAAGGTCCATTCCACTACTCAACATGGTGAAACTGATTGTCCAGAGTTTAAAACTACTTTGAATATTATCCAAAAAGATATGGAGAGTTTGGAGTTAGTACCCACTAATAAGGGTGCTTGGAATCAATCTAATCAAAATTCAAGGACAACCTTAGTTTTAGATACAAATGAACTCCTAGAAGTGGATGAAAAGGAACCCAAAGAATGCCTAGAAGAAGAGGTGCAAGCTTACCAATAATTTTAGAAAGGTAACAATTATATTATTCATAGTAAAGGTAAAGTACCATTGATTTCTTCCACACCTCCCAACAAAAATTCTATCCCACCTAATGACTAGGCCAACAAAAATGTAATTCCACCTAATGGTCCCACAATGCCTATACAACCAAAATTCAACACACAAATACCATAGATAGAGAAAATCCTAGAGAAAAATAAGTTTGAATATAACACTATTTAAAACCTTAAATAGAAAACCATGGCAAATATTTATTTGTTTGATGCAGTTCAAATCACTAGCCAGAAGGATTAGATGTTTAAGTTGTAGATGTTTTAGATACATATGGGATGTTTTTTAGTCATGATTGGTCAAGAACCCTGAATGGTTATATGGAAACATATTTTCATATATGTGGCTTCCTTTGTGTGGCATAATCAATCAAAATTAAATAGAAAGAGAGCCCAAGTTGAAGGAACTCATCGTTGAGTACAATAATATCAATGAGGTTCTATACACTAAGCCTAAATTGAGAGTCTATATTATTACAATATAAACCCAAGCTGAAGATAATAATTTTGTAGTAGATACCCTACAAAGTAAAAAAATAACAATTGGAAACTAATTGTGAACCCTTAAGTTTGAAAAACTAAATCCTAAGTATGGTAGTCATACTATGATGGAATTGGTTAACCTTAGGGGCTAGTGGGGTGAGAGAGGTAAAATAAAGACTTTTAATATTTCATATCTGGTGTTACTATGGGATGAGGCGCATAAAAATCTATATGCCTATCATCATAGGAATTTTCCAAATCATCGTAATTGTGTCTAGGACCTTGGAAAATTTAACAATGGAAAATATGACCTCTTTGGCTAGGGACCTTTTAAATATAAGAGATTATAGTCATGTATTATAAATAAGACTTGTACATATATTGTTTTATTTCATTTTTTTCTAGTTTTTTTAGTATTTAGTTTGCTCTTGCACCTTCTCTTTTTGGCTCAGATGGGTCAAGTGCAACCAACTTCTAGTTTCTCTAATGAGGGAGTGTTTTTTGCATAGTTTGGAGATAAAATGTCCTACTTTGAATTCAATGAAGCCAATATTGGCTTAATTATCCATTTGGTATATGTCCATTATCTTGGGATAAAACAAATAAATCTAAAATTAATGCAAAAGGATGTTACAACTTCACAATAAAAATACTTCAAAAAATATTCCAGATCAAGAGGAATGAAACCATTGTAGTTTGGTTCTCAAGAGAAAGCTATTAAAATATTCACCCTCCTATTAAAAAACAAATTAATGTAAATGTAATCGTAGGCCACTCAATTTATCTCAGGCCAAAAAATTATTATAAAATTGGGATGAATCAACCCAAAAAAAAATTGCACCCAATTTTTTTTGGCTAATTGTGGTAAGACCCCAAGGAAATGGTAAGACCCCAAGGTCTTACTATAAAATTATTAACAAATTAATGTAAATGTAATCATAGGCCACTCAAAGGGGGCTCCCTTGTAATCGCTTTGCCACTATAGGGGGCTCCCTCCTTAGAATCTATGATTCTTATTCTTATTCTTCTTGGATGATTTGATATGGATGGCCAACCTAATATATATATCTACCCTAAAGCTACGTTGGTGAAGAGACATGATGGTTCACGTATGAAGAGATATGATGGTTCACGTTATGAAGGGTTGTGATGGTTCACTTTATAAGTTAATAATATAATAATTAAATGATTAATAATACTAACTAATACTAACTAATAATGTTAGGATTGAGGATCCTAACATGCCACCCTCCTTAAAAAGAGCTTTGTCCTCAAAGCTCAAAGTGAGAAGCTTTGTCCTTTGTTTTCCAAGAAGGATTTGTGTAAGTTCTTGGACTCTTTTAATGGCATCCTTTCATAGGCAGGGATATCGAGAAGGATGAAGCATTAGCAGGGGGTTGCCAAGAACAATAGTAGAATATTCCTTAGGAAAATCATGATGAGGATGGGAGGGCAACCCTTGGGGTTCCTCAAATACTTCAGAATGATGCATCAAAAGTGATGGTAATGATTTCATATCCTTTTTTGGTTCCTTGGTAGAGCCAATGGAGGAGTGTGTAGTCACTCTGCGTTGGTTTCGAATAGGTTTGGTCATATGGCAAGAACTCACTATTGGTGAGGAAGGTATGTGTAGGTCTTGTAGAGTGCATGTTTGGCTAGCATTGATCACTTTGGGTATGTCTACTTCATCCTTGCTTGGTACATCAATCAATTCTTGCACATCGACCTCATTGTCTTCATTGCGGTGAGTAGGTGCACTGGTCGCTTCGGACACAACTACCTCATCTGCTTGCTCTATGGAGAGACAAGGATCAACTTCCTTCAATAAATACAATGTTAGTGTAGCACATTTATGGTGGGGTCCAAATTGTTCATCACAATTATCATAGAGTCCTTTTGCTCGTCATTCCTTCATCTCCTCAAAGCTAAGATGTTTAATTTGTAAAGTTCGGTTAGATTTGGGGGTTGTGTAAGTGCTTTGTGCCCTTCCATTATGCATAGGTTTGGGAGCGATGTAAGTGGTCGACGATTTTTCCATAAGTGGTTTCCCTAATCGTTGTTGTGCATTGATTTTATCTTCAGCTAATTTTGCCAATCCATAGGTCTGCATCATGGTATAGGGATTGAACCTTGTCACCTCCATTCTAATTTCCTCTTTTAATCCCCTAATGAAGCCATTGATGAGAATTGATTCATCCAATATTATGTTGTGTTTGGTGATATCCTCAAACCGAGTTTGATACTCACGCACGAAAGTGATTTGATGAAGATCTTTGAGCAATTCCCACATGACTGGGTCCCACATGGCTCTGATACCAAATGGTAAGACCCCAAGGTCTTACTATAAAATTATTAACAAATTAATCTAAATGTAATCGCAGGCCACTCAAAGGGGGCTCCCTTGTAATCGCTTTGCCACTATAGGGGGCTCCCTCCTTGGAATCTATGATTCTTATTCTTCTTCTTCTTGGATGATTTGATATGGATGGCCAACCTAATATATATATCTACCCTAAAGCTACGTTGGTGAAGAGACATGATGGTTCACGTATGAAGAGATATGATGGTTCACGTTATGAAGGGTTGTGATGGTTCACTTTATAAGTTAATAATATAATAATTAAATGATTAATAATACTAACTAATAATGTTAGGATTGAGGATCCTAACACAATGGGCCTAATGTCAATCTTAGGGCTCCCATAAAACTCTTAGCCAATTCCAAATTTTGAAAATCCAAATTTTAGTCAATTTGACGATAAATAGTCGCTATGCATAACCCTGGATTTATTTGCTAATAATGAAGATAGAGAGAAAATTTTTCAAGGGGGTCCTTGGTTCTGTTTTGCTGGGCTTTTCATGAAGCCCTGGCATACTAAATTTAAAGCCGAAGGAGAGATGCCTTCTACATCTCCCGTGTGGGTTAGACTATTTGGCCTCCCTATTGAATTTTGGAATCCTACTATTTTTTCTTCAATTGGAAACTCTTTAGGAACTTTTATGATGACTGCTGATTGTACTCAAAATTTTGAACATATTATTTATGCTTGGATTTGTGTTTTAATGGATTTTGACAAACCCTTACCTAAAAAGATCACATTACAATTTGGGGAAGACACTTGGGAGCAAGTAGTGGACTATGAGAACATTCCTTTTCGTTGTAGAATTTGCCATGAATATGGTCATTTGGCTAGTGCTTGCCCAAATAAAATTCCTGATCAAAAGAAAGAAGATATAAACTCAGCAAGTTTCCAAATGCCTAAGAAGAAGAACACTTAGAAAAAACTAGTTATGAAGGATCAATCAAAGTCATTTGCTAATATGTTTAAAATCCTTTCCATGAATGATGTCCCAAGTGAGGAAGAGGAAATAATGGAAACATAAATCTTAGAAACACAATTTAAATATGAAGGGAAAAACTCAGAGACAAACCAAAAAATCAAAGGTTTTCAAAAGAAAAAAAGGGAGAAAATTTACACAAGAAAAACAATCTTTTAAATGTCAAAACTTCAAATAATACAGGTCCCAATATAGACTTTGTTGAACCCTCTAGTAAAATTTTGGTTGTGTACGAGCATTCTTCAAGGTTAGAAGCCATCTCAAATTCAATTGGAGTAAGTCAAGAAATAGGGAAAAAAAACTGAAGATGGATTCTAATCAAAAGGCAGGTCGCAAGACCAATCAATATCATATGGTAAAAGAAGGTGAAAAACTTGTAGAGGAAGGTAAGATTAATGCCCTTCCCAACTTTTTTATCCCTGGTATTAATGAAGATCATCACTTGGAATATTAGAGGACTCAAAGGGAGTCTTTCAAAACAAAATGAAATTAGAAGAATGATTCGGATAAATCATCCACATCTTGTTTTCCTTCAAGAAACGAAGATGTCAATAGAGGATATGGACTCAATTGCTAGTAAAATTTGGCCAGTTGAAAAAGTGGTTTCCCTCAGTTCCCAGGGGACTTCTAGTGGCATTGCTTGTCTTTGGGACCCAAAAGAGGTAGTTATTCACCATATGGTTGGCAGTTGGGGTCTTTTGGCTATAGCTATTCAAAGTAGACATTCCAACCAAATTATGCTCTGCAATACTGTTTATGCTCCGACTACTTTGGAGGAAAAAAGAAGACAGTGGAAGGATATAACTTATATTATCTCTCATTTTCCTGAATCTTGGATCTTGATCGGAGGAGATTTCAATACCATCCTCTCTCTGGATGAGAAAAGAGGGGGAAATAGAAATTTGGATAGAAGCACTAACCTCATGAGTGAATATATTGTAAACCTCCATCTTGTGGACATCCAACTAGATAATGGCCTTATGACTTGGTCTAATAGAAGGCAAGGCTTAGCTTGTATAATGGAGAGATTGGATAGGTTTTTGCTCTCTAAAAATTTCTTAATCCATGGTCACATTCCTAAAGTGAAGACTCTTAACAATGCTGGTTCGGATCACTGGCCAGTCATGGTAGAAATGTGGAAAACCAATGTGAGTTTCTCTCCTTTTTCATTTTCAATTAATGTGGCTCAGAGACAATTCCTTTAGACCTCGTGTGTAACAATGGTGGAAGGAAGGTAAGCCTAGGTATGGGACTAAGATGTTCTATTTTACCAAAAGACTGCAATACATTAAATCCAAAATCAAGACTTGGAACTGGAAGGAGTTTGGGGATGTTCATAAAAAATATATGAAGTTATTGCTCAACTTGAAAATTTGAATAAGAAAACTTTGTTTAGATGGCCTCACAGATAGTAGAAGTGCAGATGAAATTAAACTCACAACTCGGTTAGAGGAATGGGAAAAAGAGAAGAACTCTTATGGAAGCAAAAATCTAGAATTCAATGGCTCAAAGAAGGAGATCGAAACACAAATTTCTTCCACAAATCTCTTCTAGCTCGAAGATCTCACAACTTTATTTCTTCCCTGAAATCAGATTCTGGAGATGTTTTCTACACTTGGGATGGCATGAACTCTATTGTTGTTGATTACTTTTCCAATATTTTTGCTGCTACTCCTCTTGACTCAACTTCTCAACAAAATGTTCTTCAAGCAATCCCTTCTCTTATCACTTCTGAGGAGAACTCTATTTTGACTACTCCTGTTACTATCAATGAGCTTCAACAGGTAGTTTTTAAAATGCAAAAAAGGAAAACCCTAGGTCTTGATGGTTTTCCCATTGAGTTTTACCAAGAGTTCTGGGATATCCTTCATGCTGATTTATTAGAGGTGGTGGAAGAAGCCAGGAAAACCAAAGAAATTTTGAAGGTTATCAATAAAACTTATATTAATCTTGTTCCAAAAGCTCAAGAGGTTGATCATATCTCAACTTTTAGACCTATTTCTTTATGTAATGTTCTTCTCAAAATCATTACTAAGATCATGGTAGAAAGGTTGAAGCCTATTTTGTATAAGATTATTTTCCCTGAGCAAGGGGGTTATGTGGAAGGGTGTCAAATAGTAGATGAGATAGTTCTTACTTAGGAAGCCATCCATTCCATGGATATGCAAAAATCTCCTTCCATGTTCATTCGGTTAGACTTATCCAAAGCTTATGAAAGAGTGGATTGGCACTTCCTTATCAAAGTTTTGAGGCAATTTGGTTTCTCTCAAGATTGGATGGATTGGATTATGGGATGTATCTCTTTAGTTTCCTACTTAGTTCTTATCAATGACAAGCCTTCTCAGTCATTCCCAGCTTCCAGAGGTATTAGGCAAGGTGACCCACTATCCCCTTATTTATTCATCATTCTTTCTTAATGCTTGGGTAGGACTATAACCAAGAAGAGAGAAAACAAAACCCTTGAGGGAGTTACCATTGCTCATGGAGCTAGACCTATCTCCCATATTCAATTTTTTGATGACTCTACTCTTTTAGGTAAAGCTACGCTTAAGGAAGCTTCTAATATTAAGAAAATCATTAGTTATTTTTCTAAGGCTACTGGGAAATTGATCAATGAAGATAAATCTAAAGTTATTTTCTTTCATTGCTCTTCTAGATAGGAATCCATGGTCTTGGATAAATTAAGATATAAGAAGACCTCCCTTTCGATCACTTATTTAGGTATTCCCATAAATATTCAAAGGCAAAAAAAAATATTGGAATTGGTTGTTGGACAAAGTCAAGAAGAAAATTGGAAAGTGGACCAACAGGTGGCTTTCTTCTAGGGGTAGAATCACCTTGGTAAAATCAGTCCTTCAAGCTATTCCTATTTATGTTTCTTCCGTGTTGAATATCCCAAAGGTTGTTCTTCGAGAACTGGATCAAATAAGTCATCGGTTCCTTTGGAGTGGTACTAAGGAGAAAAGAAAATGGGCCTTGGTGAAATGGGACACTTTATGTCTTCCTAAGAATTAAGGGGGGTTAGGATTCCGGTCTTCTATTAATAACAACAAAGCTTTAGCTGCTAAATTATATTGGAGGATGTTGCATAACCCCAATGCTCTTTGGGCCAATAATCTCCATGCTAAATATGTTGAGAACAAAAGTCTTGAAGACCTTGTTCGCTATCAATTGCCTACCAAAGGTTCTCCTATTTTAGTAGTTCTTAAGACTGGTGAGGATTTGATAAAGAAAAATTTATTTTGGATCATTCATAATGGTCAACAGGTAAATTTTTGGACATATTCTTGGGATGGTCACAAGCCTTTGATAACTCAGTTTCTCGATTGGAGGCCTTGGATGGAGGAGCTTCACCGAGCTAACTAGATTAAGGTGGCTAATTACTGTCGGTACCATACTGGTAATTCAAAGGTTGGTAGATATTGGATCCCTATTGATGACTGACCTATTCAAATCCCAGAAAGGCAAAGACAAGATATCCAAGGCATCCTTCATATGATATCTCTCTCTTGGTCCCATGAAAAATATTATTTTGGATGGAACAACACTACTAAGGGTGAGTATTCAGTTGCTCAAGGTTATTTGACCTTATGCCATAATAATCCCATCCAATCATCTGACATATTTTCTCAATTGTGGGCTCAAAATCTTTAGCCTAAGGTGAGGTTCTTTACTTGGCTTTTATTGCATCATAGGGTGCTTACTAGTGAGAAACTTATGAAGTGTGGTTTTCATGGCCCTTTTAGATGTGAAATGTGTGGAAAGAATGTAGAAAATCTCAACCATATTTTTATTGAGTGTACTTTAGCCTCTAATATATGGAGGAGAATGGCCACTTTACTTGGCTTACAGTGGTCCAACTTTTTTACTTTTGAACAACTTTGGAGGGATTGGCCTAAACAAGAGGGTGTTGATCATTTTATTAGGCAATTAGTTTGGATGGGTTCTACCATTCTTCTTTGGAATATCTGGAATGAAAGGAACAACTAAATTTTTAATCAAGATAGGAAGGATATTCACTATATTTGGCAAAAGACCATTGCCAACTTAGTTGAATCAGTCCAACAACTCCTTAATCACCCCCAAAACTCCCACCAAAGATGGGATCAAGTGATGCAAAGATTGAATATTAAATCCTCTAAGGGAAACCATCTTAAAGGGAATGTGAGCAATTACAATATGGATAGAACAAGGAATTGGCAACCTCCTCCTAAGGATTTTGGAAAAGTCAATACTGATGGAGCCTCTAGAGGGAACCTTGGAAAAGCTAGTGCGGGGGAAATTGGTAGACTTTCAGATGGCTCCCTGGTTTTTACTTTTGCTAAGAATTTGGGTATTCTTTCCAATAACCTTGTTAAGGGGTATGGTATCCTTAGAGGTATTCAAGAGGCTACTAATGAAGAACACAAGCTTATACTGAGAGGGGGGGGTGAATAGTATAAGACCACTTTTTACTTTTTCTTTCAAACAACTTTCAATTCAATAAAATACAGTATAAAGATAGCAGTAACAACAGCAGTAATCAAATCAATGCACAAAACACCAACCATAAAGTGACACAGCAATTTACGTGGTTCACCCAAGGTGGGCTACTCCACGGATAAAACTTTCCTCTAAAAGTTATATCAAAATCCTCTGGGAATCCTTCCCGATTACAATGTTTATGAGCCTTGGCTCAAAGGAGATACCTTCCCCTAATTCTGATTTTCTTGGTGATCCTCTAGAAGACCTCTATCTCATCTGCCCTTCGCAAGTAGAACTCTATCCACAGAAGACACCTGTCTTCCCTGCTCTGGCTGGAGATCTTTGTCCTCAACTTTGACATCGCAAAGCTAGTCCTCGAGTATGCACTAAACACAGTCCTTCAGTCTAACACATATGTCCTCTATATTTTCCTCTGGTTTGCACCAAACATAGTCCTTCGATCTAGTACAAGTCTGTCGTCAAATTGCATCAATCTCTGTCCTCAATCTGATCCTCAAAAATTGGTTCAAAAATGGTTCATAAACTTTCAACACAGCTTGCTTAATACTGTCCAACTGTTCTCTCTACTTTGTCACAACTGCACTTGGTCGTAAACATCTTTTGCATAGACTGTACAAACACAACAGCACTTGATCACAGTTCGTCCTTCACAACTATTCGCAATTTTAGCAGCATCTACTTCGTGCACTTTGCTTTCTTTGCATAGACTACGTGAACACAGTCGCAATCACAGCTGCCCTTGATCAAATTCCAACCTTTACACAGTCTTCGCAAACACTGTAGCATTTGATTGCACAACAACTTATGCACCTATGTGCAACCACAACAGCACCCTCTTCGCACAGTCTGCTTCTCCTTGATCGAACTTCTTCCCACACTCTGCTTTTGTGAAAGTCGCACTTCGAACGCACACTTCGATCGATTCGATACGACTGCTCTTTGCACACAGCAGACTTCACTTGCGCAAACTCAACACTCACATTCAATACTTGAAACTCGAAAACATTCCTCCTTTTATAGCAATAATTCATGATTAAATTCTTGATCTTAGTCGACTGTATATCCTAAAAACAATCGTCGGTTGCACAACCTTACACTTCGTCGGCAAAGGTTAACTCCGTCGGCTTCAACCACCTTTGTTGTTCTGTAGCTTTTCTAGCGTGAAACTCAAACATGTCACGATATCGCTACGCCTTTATCTTCCGTACACCTTGTATTGCTTGCTGTCGTGAAATCACGACACTACTACCTGTTGTGCGCCTTCTTTGGCCTATTGTCACGAAATCATGACACTACCTGACTTTGCTGACATCATCATTATTCTTGTCACGAAATCGTGACGCTTTAGTTTGCAAGGCCTTCTTCTCTGCTCTTGTCGCAAAATCGTGACACATCTGCTTTTGCTGACATCATTAGCAACTTTGTCGTGAAATCATGACACCATCTCCAACTGCAAGCTGCTATCTCAACCTGTCGCAAAATCGCAACGCTTCTAGCTTCCATACGCTTTCTTCACTGTTTGTCATGAAATCGCGACGCTTCTGGTTGCGGACTCTTTCTTCTACACCATGTCATGAAATCATGACATTTTTCTGTCCATACAGTCTCCTTTACAGAATGTCGTGAAATCGTGACACTTTTCTTTCTCTGCATTCCTGCATCGTCTGAGTCGCAAAAATGCGACATGTCACAAAATCGTGATAGTTTTGCCTGCTTTGCCTCTGCCTTCCAGCATGTCGCAAAATCGCGACAGCTTTTCCCGAGCTTTCTCTCTCCTAAAACATGTCGCGAAATCGTGACAATTTTGTCAGCTTTGCCTCTACCTTCCAGCATGTCGCGAAATCGTGACAGATTTGTCCAAACTTTCTCTCTCCTAAAACATGTCGTGAAATCGCGACAATTTTGCCAGCTTTGCCTTTGCCTTCCAGCATGTCGCGAAATCGTGACAGTTTTGCCAACGCTTTCTCTCTCCTGAAACATGTCGTGAAATCACGACAGTTTTTCCAGCCGCCTGCAAACTTTTTCTAACTTGTATTTTTCTTGATATTTTTGCAACTGGGCTACATAGAAACTTACTGATCATACTGAAACCTTCGTCAAAACACATGCTTGGACAACAAATCAAATTGCTTCAAGAACTCCTTGACATCAAAGACAAAAACTACCAAGAGCTCCTTTGACATCAATGACAACAACTATACTTGAGCAAAGGCAATGTACTCAAGGTACCCAAAATTGCAAACAATCTCCCCCTTTGTCATTGATGGCAACCCTTAACTAAAAACATATCTCAAGAGCCAAAACTGAACCAACTGATCCAACAACTGAGAATCTACCTTGAATTTTTTTCTCCCCCTTACTCAAATCTCTCCCCCTTACTCAAATCTCTCCCCCTTTGTCATCAATGGCAAAGGGTCACCTTTGGGTTTTGGGACTAAGAATGAGTCTCTTAGCTTAGTCCCTCCCCTACCTTTTATTAAGGTGATTTAAAACAGGTTTGGGAGTGAAACTGCCATTAGACACTCATCATCATTAATGTCTACAATTTCTTTGTCAGGACTTCTCTTGAATTATTTTTCCACATTCCTATTCTTGTTACTGTTTTGCTCCTCGGACCTGTTCATACTGTTGTTCCTGTTCCTTTCATCATTCCTATTTTTATCCATGCTTTGATCCTTGGATTTGTTTATACTACTATTTTTGTTCTTGTATCTCGGGAGATCAACTCTACATAGTCTAGTTGTGTGACCTGCATTGTTGCACTTATAACATATAACATTGTTATTTCTGTTCGGCATACCCGTTCTTTGAATCTGCCTGTTATGACTAACCCAGTTCCTGTTATTTGCTTTGTAGAAAATTGCTTTGTGCCCGAACTGTTGACAAGAGTAGCAATACCCTTGAAAGAAATTTCGGCCCCTGAACCTGTCATTTTTGTTCTTCACTTGAGTCATGCAATGTACAACCATGTGACCAAACCTGTGACATGCAAAACATCTGTCGTGAAATTTTCTTTTATTCGACTTCATGGGTCCCGAAAACTTCTTCTTCTCAATCTGAATATCATTTTCTGTTTTTGCATATCTATCACTTACGGATTTATGAACTGAAGTACTTTCTATATCAGAACTCTCTTCCTGTTGAAATTTATTGCTAGATTCCCCAACCTGTTTCTTGTGCGGCTCAACAAAACCAAGACCTGTTTTATCTGTTGGTTTTCTTTGTCCTTTGATGAGAAATTTAACCTTCTTGGAGCTATCCTGAAATCTATAGAGCTTATCCTTGTACTCTTTATTTTCTTCTTTCAAATAAGCCATTTCCTTTTCTAACTCACTATACTCCAAAATTTTAGAATCTAACTCATTCTTGAGTTCTTGTGACTTAGCCATAGAGACTTCAAGATTTTCTATAAGTTCATATCTCTCCATACAACATTCATCTAATTTAATCTTGATTCTATCATTCTTCTTTCTTTCATTTTTCAAAACACTGAGAGCATTATTGAGTTCACATTCAAGATCCTCTATTTGATGGCACTTTGAATTATCACGGCCTTTTTCAGATTTCTTATCACTAGAGGTGCTACCTTTTTCAAAAACCATACATGCATCTTCATTGTAGTTTTTTGAAGCATCCTCATACATACTAGCAACCAAATCATTATTTTTGCAATCATCCTCAAGGTGCCCAAAATTTCCACATCTAAAACATTTCATGATAGTGAATTTATGTTTCGGTTCTTCCTCTTTTTCTGAAATGAACAACATCTCATTTTCATCATCACTAGAAGAACTTTCACTATCACTGCTAGAACACTTACTTGCTTTGTCTAAGTAGAAGCTCTTCTTATTCTTGTGAGAATGCCTCTTTCCATGATTTTTGTACTCATATTTGCTTTTCTTGTGATTGCTGTACTCATCTTTGCTCTTTTTGTAATACCTGTTCTTTTCAAAATCCTTGCTCTTAACATCTTGTATATCTTCATCACTTTCATTTTTGGAAATAGTACAGTCAGTAGCATAATGACCAAATTTCCCATAATTGAAACATCTTATATTTTTCTTGCTTTTGTGCTTTCTGGAAAACTTGCCTTTCTTGTTGTAATATGCCTCTTCCTCACTAGAAGACTCATCACTTTCTTGAATCTGTTTGCCCTTTGATTTCTTGGTAGCTTTGAAAGCTTCCTCTTTCTTTACATCAACTTTCACTTGAGTTCTTAGCTCAAATGCTGCAAGAATACTATGGAGCTCATCTTTTTTCAATTTATCTAAATCTTTAGCTTCCTCAATAGCAGAAATATTTTCACTAAATCTATTAGGAAGAGATCTTAAAATCTTATCACACACATCATTTTCAGCCAGTTCAATACCTAAGTCTTTCATAGAATTAACAACTTCATCCATACGGAGCATGTAGTCACTAATATTTTCATCATCATTCATCTTGAGTTGTTCAAACATACCTTTAAAATGTCTCAATTTTGCCTTTCGGACATTTGCATCACCTGTATGAACAACCTGTAATTGTTTCCACATTTCACTAGTTGTCTTGCAGTGAATAACTTTGGTGAGATCTACCTTTTGTAAACCCTTCAGGATTGCATTCATGGCTTTTGAGTTGCTATGATGTAGAAGCCTATCTTCTTTAGTGTAAGGACCATTTGCAAGAATGATGTACCCATCTTCAATAACTTCCCATACCTCATTACCAAGTGCCATTAGATAGACTTTCATTCTTGCACTCCACAGGCCAAAATCTGATCCGTCAAGAATAGGTGTTGCATTGCCACTTGAGTAGTCCATTGTGTTCTTTGCACACTTTTCCTTCAAGCTGTTAAACTTTTCGAAGGCACTGGATCTGATACCAATTGAAGAACACAAGCTTATACTAAGAGGGGGGGTGAACAGTATAAGACCACTTTTTACTTTTTCTTTCAAACAAATTTCAATTCAATAAAATACAGTATAAAGATAGCAGTAACAACAGCAGTAATCAAATCAATGCAAAAAACACCAACCACAAAGTGACATAGCAATTTACGTGGTTCACCCAAGGTGGGCTACTCCACGGATAAAACTTTCCTCTAAAAGTTATATCAAAATCCTCTAGGAATCCTTCTCGATTACAATGTTTATGAGCCTCGGCTCAAAGGAGATACCTTCCCCTAATTTTGCTTTGCTTGGTGATCCTCTAGAAGACCTCTATCTCATCTACCCTTAGCAAGTAGAACTCTATCCACAAAAGACACCTGTCTTCCCTGCTCTGGATGGAGATCTCTGTCCTCAACTTTGACACCAC